>CM062816.1:1693855938-1696425938 GCA_031772625.1 Pinus tabuliformis | reverse complement strand
AAAATTCCAACTTTTTTCAATCATGACATTAAAAACCAAATATTGATTATGGGAAACCTTATAATTTCAGCAATTTTCAACCATGTTATTAAAGATCGAATATGATACTAAAGACCTTAAAATTTTGACATTTTCAATCATAGTTTTAAAACCAAATTTCACAGGTATAAAAAACCTTAAAATTTCGACATTTTTCAATCATAGAATTAAAGAACAAATATCATGAGTACGAAAATCCCTAAAAATCAATACTTAGAATCTGGTTCTATCAAGAGCAATTTTTTTTTTAAGATTCAAGTTATAGCTCATTTGAAATTTTAACATAATGCAACATGACCCCTTTTCAATGAGGCACTATAATTGCAATATTATTTTTGTGGCCTATAAAATTATCATTTTTAGGGTGGTTCACAGACACTGAGTGGCCGCTACATCCACGGGAAAATCCAATTAGATCAATCTGAAGGGATCTACCCGTCAGCCAAACTAGCAAGGCCTAATCCCAAGGGCATCGAGGAAATTTGACCCCGTGACCTCCCGATAGGCAAGGTACTTAAAAACAAGAACTCAACCAAATGAGTTATCCCTTGGGCTAAATCATAATTAATGTACACAAAATCATTAAAACCCAAAAAAAAAACGAAGATTGTTTTTCCGAACCATTTTTATTTTAAAAATCAATAAAAATTACTAAAATCCAAAATTTTAAAGCAATTTAAAAAACAAATGTAAAATGTGTGTGTGTGTGTGTGTGTGTGTGTGTGTGTGTGTGTGTGTGTGTGTGTGTGTGTGTGTGTGTGTGTGAGGTAGAGAGAGAGAGAGAGAGAGAGAGATCAACATCCACTTTAAAGATCTATATGGTTAGACCTTAAGAAGGTAAGAGAATAATCAGAATCCTTTAGCATTTTATTTCTATGCTCAAAGAGAAGTGAGAGAAGTATTCCCAAGTCACCATAGTTGTGTTGAGTTAAAAAGACAAAAGTGTTGGTAGTGTGACAAATATTTTGAAAATTAGATTTAATGTGAGTATAAGATGTACAATCTAAGAGAAAGTGTGTTTCATCTTCAGCCTTCTTAGGATTATACCAGTAACAAGCTCTTTCATCCTATGGAATTTTGGGAATCAACGAACACCTAGCTCCATTATGGAAATCATGAGAATTAGTTCTAATCTAGGAAATATCTGTATTCTTCTTAACACTAGTCAAGAAAAAGAGGTAATGTTGGTTTTCAAGTTTGTGTTTGATCACTGTAGGAATTTACAGGGTAAGTTCCTCAGACAGAACACCAAAGGACACCGCTCACAAACAGATCGCAGATCAATACACCAGTACATTTGACGTGGTTAAAACCCTCAAAGAGGGAAACAGTCCACGGCCTGAGCCAACGCGGCCACTTCAGGCAATTTATTAATAAAAGAATGAAAATTTACATAAGCTTCTCTCACGAACGGTTAACCTACAAATGACCCTCCATGCTCTTTAAATAGAGATCATGGACCAATCGGGTGTTAAGCCACGGATCAAGTGTCGGTAATACCGAGGAGAGAATGAACCGTCGGATCACTACATATCGTGACCGTCGGATTGTAAGTTACAAAATGTACATAGTAAAGAAACACACTTTACCTAACTCTATACTAGACCAAGTTATACTTAACTATTTCCTATGTGTCGGAATATCCTAACATCCCCCCTTAAGAACAACTTGGGATAGGATTGAAGGATTTACAAATATGACACAATAGGAGAGGGAAGGAGGCACTAGAGCCTATCCCCCCTTAGTGACAACTTCCTGAACTCCAACCATAAATCGAAGTTTAGTGAACTTTGCCTCTGTGAGAGCCTTTGTAAAGATGTCTGCAACTTGATCATCTGTTGAACAATATTGCACTTCAAGAACATGGTCATGGATGAGCTTTCTGATGAAGTGCATGTGCAGTTCAATGTGTTTGTTGTGCTGATGTTGGACTGGATCTTTGCATAGTTGAATGGCACTTTGATTATCACACCAAAGTGTAGTCGAATGTTGCTGCTGAAAGCCAAACTCTGACAGGATCTGACGAAGCCACAAGGCTTCCTTACTAGCTTCTACGGCACCACGATATTCTGCTTCTGCTAAAGAAAGAGAAATGGCACCTTGTTTCTTGCAAGCCCATGTAATAGGTCCTGAACCAAGAGTGAACACATAACCTGCAGTAGACTTCCGATCATCAAGGTCACCAGCCCAATCGGGATCAGTGAAACCAACCAATAGAGGAGATGCTTCGGCACTATAATGAATCCCAAACTGAACTGTACCTCGAACATAACGAAGTATTCTTTTAGCTGCTTTCCAATGACTTTCACGTGGGTTTTGCATAAACCGAGCAACAAGGCCAACAGCAAAGGAAAGGTCAGGACGAGTATGGGTTAGATACAAAAGTTTTCCTACAAGTTGACGGTATAAGGTAGCATCAACTTCAGGAGAAGTACAAGTGACTGAAAGTTTGACTCCAGACTGAAAGGGAGAAGGAACTGGCTTACAGTCTTCCATGTGAAAATGGCGTAGAATATCACAAGCATACTTGGACTGGGAAAGGGAAATACCTTCCTTGGATTGCAAGACTTGAAGACCAAGAAAATAATGTAAGTGTCCTAAGTCTGTCATTTCAAACTTCCTTTTAAGGCTAGACTTCACATGGTTTATGAGGTTTGGATCACTACCAGTCAAGATAAGATCATCAACATAAAGAACAAGAATGATAAAAGACTTGCCCACTTTCTTGGTGTAGACAGTATTGTCAGAATGACACCTAGAAAAGCCATTTTCTAAAAGAAAGCTATCCATTTTGGCATACCAAGCTCGAGGAGCTTGCTTGAGACCATAAAGGGATTTCTTAAGCCAACATACAAGGCTGGAGTTTGTTTGTATAAAGCCAATAGGTTGTTCCATATAGATTTCTTCATGCAAGTCCCCATGCAAGAAGGCAGATTTAACATCCATCTGATGGACTTCCCATTTGAAAGAGGCAGCAAGGGAAAGAACAAGGCGGATAGAGTTCATTTTGGCAACAGGGGAGAAGGTTTCAGTGTAGTCAATGCCTTCAACTTGTGAAAAACCCTTAGCAACAAGACAAGCTTTATGTTTATCAACTTTCCCATCTAGTCCATACTTGGTTCTACAAACCCATTTGCATCTAACAAGTTTTCGTCCCTTTGGTAGAGGAACAAGATCCCATGTATCATTTTCCAATAATGAATGATATTCTTCATTCATAGCTGCTTCCCAATCTGGATGGCCTGAAGCTTCTGCAAAGGTGTCAGGATCATAATTCACTGAAGCTTGAGCCAGTAAAGAAGAGGCTCTCTCGAACTGAGAACGTGTACGTCGCTGATCTGTAGGATCACCGACAAGATCACCTGCTGCATCCCGAGTAGCATGGACCCATTTTGGAAGCTGAGGAGTTGAAGGAGGATCCTGAGAAGGTGGGGGAGGATTGTCATCCTCGCTTTCATCATCTAAAGAAGAAATATTTTCAAAAGTAGAAGAGATAGGAAGAGGTGGCACATCCACCGAACTAGGCTCATAGGCCGATATATTTTCAGCAAACTTTACATCTCTTCTAATGATAACATTCTTGGACTTAAGTGGAATAAGTCTATATCCTTTGACGTCTTCAGAATATCCAACAAAAATACATTTTTCACTCTTAGGTTCTAAAGCTTTATGTTTCTCATCTGGAATATGGGCCCATGCTTCACTTCCAAAAACACGAAAGTGACTTACATCTGGTTTAATTGAGCTCCATGCTTCTTCTGGAGTGATATTCTTTAAAACCTTAGTAGGAGTGTGATTTATTATGTAATTTGCACAGTTAATTGCTTCTGCCCAATAATTAAGACTAAGTCATTTAGATTGAAGCATACAATTAGCCATTTCCTTTAAGGTGTGATTCTTCCTTTCAACTACACCATTTCGTTGTGGAGTATATGGAACAGTGTGTTGCATTTGAATTCCATGCTCAGTGCAAAAGTTGATGAAGTTGTTTTTAACATATTCTCTGCCATTATCAGATCTTAGCTTAAGAATTTGATGTCCAGATTGTTTTTCAACAAAGGCCTTAAAGGCCAAGAACATGTTAAATACTTCACTCTTGAGTTTTAAGAAGTATACCCAAGTGCATCTGGAGAAATCGTCAATGAAAGTTAAGAAATACTTGTAGCTAGAGAAGGAAACAACTGGAAGTGGACCACATAAATTACTATGCACAAGCTGTAAAGGGGTTAAGGCATGCCAAGAGGCACATTTTTCAAAACTGTCCCGATTATGTTTTCCGAGTACACATCCGGAACAAACACCATCTCTGCAAGATACCATTGGAAGACCTATCACCATATTTTCTTTACATAGATCTTGAAGAGATCGATAGTTTAAGTGACCAAATCGCTCATGCCAAAGTTTGCTCACTTCATCATTATGAGCAACAAATACTGAGGGAAGATTTGATGACCCAAAGTTGTGAAACTTATACAACCTTGTAGAATCATCAGCAATGACAGTAGCTAAAATCTGTCTAGGATCTCTTAGGTCCTTAATTACAACATCGTGAGGTGAAAATTCAACGATTTTACCTTCACCTGAATGGGTTATCTGATATACAGATAGGAGGTTGCGGGATAAGGTTGGAACACATAATACATCATTAAACTGACCATTGTCTATATGAACAGTTCCAGTCCCTACAACACTAAGAGATCTATCATCACCAACATATATATTTTTGGTGTTACAATCATTTAAAGAAGAAAACATGGCTTTGTTTTTGGCCATGTGATAAGAAGCTCCAGAATCAATGAGCCACTCATGAGAATGAGAAGAAGAAGATACATTTAGTGCATAGCCAGACCGAGATGCTTGACAACCACATGCAAAAAGTGCCATTCCTGAAGATGAAGTTGAAGTTGAAGAGTGCTCCAAATGGATGTTATGCTTCTTCATTGCTGCTTCCAGGGCTTCCATCTTCTTAAAGCATTTGGATTCTAAGTGGCTATCTTGATTATAGAAGTTGCAATGTCTATCAGTCTTCTTCCCTTTGTTTTTATTTGTCTTATCATTTTGTTGAAATGATTTTTTATTTTGAGGATGAAATTGCTTAGGACCCTTGTTTGGTTTAGGACCATTATTTTTAGGATACAACTTCTTAGGATTCTTTTGATTTGGTTGCTGCTAGGCGGCTAACGCTTTCTTAGAAGAGTTTCCAAGATTAAGAAGACCAAGGTGTAAGAGTTTTTCTTGTTCTCTTATTAAAGAATCACAACAAGAATCAAAGGAAGGGGACTTGTAGCCTTGTCCTTGAGAAATGAAGGCTTCTCTTGTAGAATGGAAGGTGGAAACAAACACAGAGTAGGCTGGTCCCAACTTAGTGAGAATGGAATATATAAGGTTACTATCTTCTTTCTTAACCTTAACACCTTCCAAGAGAAGTCTAAGGGTATTGAACTTGGACAAAAAATCTTCAATGCAAGAAAAATTATTGGGGTCCAATGTAAGCAACTCATTTTCAAGTTGATGGGCTCTAAGTTCATTTTTAATTCCAAAGACTTTAGTAATCTGTTTCATTGCTTCATCAGGAGCATCAAGTTCTGCAATATGGAATCTAAGATCTGGAGAAATAGACATCCCTATCAACCCACGTGCTTGATCTTGCCTATTTTCCCATTTAGCTGTCTTATCTTCATCTTTCGGTTTGGTTTCTTAGCCTGTGGCTATTTTGTAGAGACCTTTACTTCTAAGTGAATCCACAATGTAGGACCACCATTGGAAGTAGTTGGTGTTGTCAAGAATAACTTGGCACGGACTTTCCATTTTAACAAAAACTGAAGCTATAGATGCTAAAACTAAGTGTTCCAATGGAAATATCTCGAAAAATTAGGCCGTTTCAAAAAAAACAGTTCTGAAAATGGCTTCCGGATGAAGAAGTTATGGCTTTTTGAAAAAATTGATGAAGATGTCGACGAAGTGCGGGAATGTGCGGAAATGAAAAAAAACGTCCCCTTTCCAACAAAAAGGAGACTTGAACTCAATACCTCTACTCTCATAAATTATCTTTGAACCAAGTGAGCTATACAAAAAGTTTGAGAGAGAGAGAGAGAGGGGGGGGTTGAAGCTTTGGGTTGCGTGCTTGCTTTGAGAAAGCTCTTTTTCCCTACAAAACAAAAAACACAAAACCCAAAATGGACATACAAAAAAACAAACCTTACGGCTCAAAGTTAGCTTTAGTCGGAAACTAAATGTTTTCCTCAATGTTTCTGATTTTTCGAGATCACACTAAGGCATAGCGAAAAAGAGCATATGCATGAGAAAAATCCTTCCTTTTTGTTTCTGATTTGCCCAGATCGCACAGAGTCGCGGGGCAAAGAGCATACGCATAAATGAAAGGAATAGATCCAGTAATAAAAAAGCTAAATAAACTGAAACCGAAATAAACAGAGAGAAAATAACTGTAAACTGCAAATAAACATTGTATACCTCCAGATCTTAAAAATGATGCAGCTAGGGCTACCGGAAACCTTTTCGCGTGAAACGAAAGGGGTTCCTCACTGGAACAGATGTTCCCAACACAACAGAGCAGTCCTCTCGGCCTGAAAGTAGTCAGAAACAGTAGATCTAGGAAACGGTAGTTGGATGCAGTTCTACCGGCTTCATATTTGGATCACCAACGAACGCGGCCCTCAAATAGATCTAATACCATGTAGGAATCTACAGGGTAAGTTCCTCAGACAGAACACCAAAGGACACCACTCACAAACAGATCGCAGATCAATACACCAGTACTTTTGACGTGGTTAAAACCCTCAAAGAGGGAAAAAGTCCACGGCCTAAGACAACACGGCCACTTCAGGCAATTTATTAATAAAAGAATGAAAATTTACATAAGCTTCTCTCATGAACGGTTAACCTACAAATGACCCTCCATGCTCTTTAAATAGAGATCATGGACCAATCGGGTGTTAAGCCATGGATCAAGTGTCAGTAATACCGAGGAGAGAATGAACCGTCAGATCACTACATATCGTGACTGTCGGATTGTAAGTTACAAAATGTACATAGTAAAGAAACACACTTTACCTAACTCTATACTAGACCAAGTTATACTTAACTATTTCCTATGTGTCGGAATATCTTAACAATCACTTCCTTACAATATTATAGTTTCCTTTTTCCCTCTAGCTCTTTATTTCCCAACAATTTCTCCTTAAATTTGGAAGTAATGATAATTTTAATATTATCTAAATTTTGCAAGATGACCTCGTCCTTTATTGTCGAACCGTCCAACCAAGATTGGGCATCCTTATGTCACCCTCGCTTGAATCAAAGGTGAGGGTTTTCACTAGAGTTAGAAGCAATTTTAGGAAACCTTTTTGTGTCCATGTTGTATAACTTTTTTATATATAAGACACCTAGTCATAGCCATGTTTTCAATGGGGAAAAGCCTTGATTCAATCAAGAGGATAGGGTAGGAAGTATTCCCTTTGGTCTTGAGGTTGTAGATTATAAATTGCTTTTGAATATGTTCAAACTTCCTCCACGTCTCTCTAGATATACTGCAATCCCAAAACTCACAACCATATAAAATAGCAGGAGTGACGAGAGTCTCAAAGATGAGGTTTTTTTTATCCCAAATCCAAAGATATGCCAACTTACAATTGTTTTCAAGCCCAGTGTAAGCTTTCCAAACTCCACTTATCATTTTCTCAATGTTATAATTCCAATGGATCTTATGATGGATGCCAAATATTTTTAGAATGAACTTCCTCCAAGGAATTCTTATCACAAATAAAAGTATCATAGGTGATATTTTTTGGATTTAATTATCATGACTTTAGTTTTATCAGTATTTATAGTCATATTCATCTTAGAGAATAACCCTTGGAGGATTATGAGTTGCTTGCTAAGATCATAATGGATCCTTACCAAAAGAACAATATCATCAACATAAAAGAGAAGATAATTGATTTGAGGTTTTTGCGATCTATATCTTGTGAGGTGTTATCTTTCAGAGTCATCGCATCCATCTTTGTTAAAATCAACATTTCGAACCAACCTCCGTGGTTCATCATCAGGAATAGATCTATTCCTGATGATGAACCACGGAGGTTGGTTCAAAACATCGATTTTAACAAAGATGGATGCAATGACTCTGGAAGATAACACCTCATAAAAAAGGAGTTATGACCATACTAGTGAATGTGGGGCCAGCACAACCTACATCTTCCAAAATCTCTTCTATCTTATCAATATATGCCAAAAAGGGTATGGGATAAGGGACACCTTTGGTGGACTCTAATAACCAAAAAAAAAAAGCACATTAAAAAAACATATTTTATAATGGGACAGTGTTGGACACCACCTCCCCACCCACATGGCTAGTCTGCAATCGTAACACAACCTAAGCACGGGTTGTGCAACAGTTGTAGGTCGATTGAGTGGGCATGAGGAGGGGAGGGGGTGTTATTGTTACTTCGTTTTATTATTTTTATATTTTATTAAATTTACTTTAATTTTTTAATTTTTTAAAATATAATTTTTTGTTTTATTTTTTAATATTTTTTATGTTATACTTTTTTAATTTATATTTTATCACATATATATATATATATATAATTTTTTTCAGTTATTTATTTATATTTTATTCTATTTGTAATTTTGAATGTATTTTTTGGATTTTTAAAGTTAAAATTTATTTATTTTTAATTTTGTATTTTAATGTTTGTTTCTCCTTTAAAAAAAAAAAAAAAATTCCCTTTAATATAGTTTAAAAAAAAGTGGTAATTTCTTTTATTTATTTTTTAAAATTTTGATTTTTCCCTCTTACAAATATATATATTTACAATTTTTTCCCTTTTTAAAATTTAAATTATGAAAACAAATAATCATTAAATTATTTAACATGAGTGTTAGATTTATAATCTACTTCAATAAAAATTCGCTTTCAAAAATTTTCAAAGAGATTTCTAATGTTATCATGTCTAATAGTGTTTGTTGCACTATGAGCAAAAGGATTATTGAAAGCAACCTACCCACTTCGTTGATCTATGGCCTTCCAAATATCCATAAACGAGTTGCTCCATTGAGACCGATTATGAATACAATTGGTGGGCCTACTTATCTCCTTGCTAAGCATGTAGCTCAAAAGTTGAAGCCTTTTATTGGTAATATTGACTCTTTCATCAAGGACTCCTTGTTCATCAATAAAATTAAAGGTTTTAAGCTCGAGCATAATGATATTTTGGTCAGTTTTGATGTTGTCTTGCTTTTCACTAAGATCCCCATTAATGAGCCTATTAGCATCATTAATAGCATTACTGACCCTAATACGGCCAAATTAGTCAGCATTTTCTTAAAATCTACTTTCTTCGGCTTTCAAGATGAAATTTACGAGTAAGCCTATGGAGTGGATATGGGCTCCCCTCTCTCCTCCATTGTGGCTAATCTTTTCATGAAGGATTTTGAGGCTAGAGCCCTTGTTTCTTCTCTTTTTTTCCTTAAACTTTGGAAAAGGTATGTTGACACTACCTTTATCATTTGGCCCCATGAATGCGAAAAGCTTGAAATCTTTAAGCAACATCTTAATAATCAATCTGAGTTTATTAAATTCACCATGGAGATTGAAATAAAGGTGGCAACAATCTCTTTCTTGATGTCCTCATCACCAAGAAGGAGGACAACTCCATCTCCCATCAAGTTTTCCACAAGAAGACTCACACCAAGCAGTATCTTTGATCCAGGTGGATATTGGTGGCCACTCACCAAGTCCACTTGGACCCCCACCATTGTTTCTTTCAGCTTTTCAATTTCCTTAATTGTAGCACAGTTTACTATTTTTAGCAGTTTTTCAGGTCTTGAACTTCCGGAGCATTTTAAGGCCCTAAACAACGTTTTTTGGAAAATTGGGAGCAACATGGGTCCATGGACTGATGTTGCTCTTCCAAAAGTTGTAGTTCTCGGATAGATCTTTCTAACAAGATATTGTGTGCGTCAAACGGAGATCGTATGCCAAAGTTACGACCCTGGGAAGTTGATGTACCAATTTACCCAAACGGGGCCCACAGTTTGGCGTTTCATCTTCTGGGGATAGATTTTTGGATGTTTAGGGTTTTCCATTGTTTCTCAACAATAAATAGGCCTTTGAGCCTCATTGTAACACAGTTCAGAGGCATGCAGCTACCACATCTTCTCAGAGATAAGCTACCATTGCCCTAGCTAGTTTATTTCCATTTATGTTTGTAAGCATATTTCAGTATTTTACATTAATGACATGAAGTATTATTTCCATTACATCTTTGTGTTTATGGTTATCTCTATAATTTGTTGCGTTTCTGTTTAAATCTGGATCAGTGGTATCAGAGCGGTCTGCTTTTTTTTTCTCTATTTTTCTTTGCATGTCCCCAATGAGGTCGAGATATAAGGAGTTAGGGCTTGAACTGGTCGAATATTTGCAAGATCAGCCTCGCAAATCTCGACGGCCTCCCATGTTGGATGAAAAGAAAGACGAGGGGGCAAGAGATCCTATCAAAATCTTGCTCTAAGAACCCTCGAGTGACAACAGATCCTTAAGCGGCTACCCAAGGGCGACGCATTGGCTTACAACAGCTACTCGGGAAACGCCACACCGTTTAAGGTACAAGTTGTTGTGTGTGGAGCATGATTATTCAGAGGTCTTTGTTTCAGCCGGATGTATACCCCATGAAGTTTGTACACCCCTCCACGCGAGGGGGTGCGGGGGGACTTGTCCCCCCGGCAGGGGTCTAGGGGTCAGTGGTCCCCCGGTGGGGGCTCGGGGGCAGCGCCCCCGAAGACAAAAATAGATGTAAAATTGCCTTGTAAAAGTATAACAATTTCTAGTCAATCTGGGCTGTTCATTAGGTGGATGATCTGACGATAGAACTTGTGGTTAGTTTAGGTTTTTTTTCCCTAGAAGGCAACCCCTCTCTTTGTATGAGGGCATTGTATTTGAGGCTGTGAAATAGATGTGTATTCTGTGAGCGAAAAACAGAGAGGCGAGACTGTGAGAGAAAACAAAGGATATTACAGCGGATCTGTTGTAGGTTGTGTCTCTTCATTTTGCTGGATAATAGAAAGGAAGGACTAGCTGTTTGGGGTGGACGTAGCCCAAACTGGGTGAACCACGTATATCTGTGTCTCTCTTGTCTTATGCATTTTTGTGTTTATATTTCTGCAATATTTTATATGTTTCATTGCTCCGTAATATATAATTTTCTAACAACTGGTATCAGAGTCGAAGGTCTATTTGGTCGATAAACTCGCAGGAAAGAAGGGTTCCTCATTCGAGTGGGAGCAATGGCAGAAGATGGTAAGTTTAGGGTCGAGAAATTTAACGGCCAAAACTTCTCGTTATGGAAGATGAAAATGGAAGATTATCTGTATCAAAAATATATGTACTTACCATTGAGCGGAAAAACAAAGAAGCTGATGGCTATGACAGATGAAGAATGGAACCTTCTCGATAGAAAGACACTCGGAACAATACGGTTGTGCCTCGTTGCGTCAGTCGCCTTCAACATTTCGAAGGAAACAATGGCAGAGGGTTTGATTCAAGCGTTGTCGAAACTATATGAAAAACCCTCAGCCTCAAACAAGGTATTTCTTATGAAACGGTTATTTAATATGAAGATGTCGGAAGGTGGATCTGTTGCAGATCATTTAAATGATTTTAATACAGTTACAAGTCAGTTAAGTTCTGTAGGGGTAAACTTTGAAGATGAAGTTAGAGCTCTGTTATTCTTGTGCTCATTGCCAGAAAGTTGGAATGGTTTAGTAATGGCCATTAGTAACTATGTCTCTGGATCTAGTACTTTAAAGTTTGATGATGTTGTCGATGCTATCCTTAGCGAGAAAATGCGACGGAAAAGATCCGGTGAGACATTGGGTAATGCTTTGAGTGCAGAGACTAGGGGAAGAAAAATGGAAAGAGGAAAGAGCTCAGGATATCGCAGTAAATCAAAGAAAGGCAGATCCAAGTCCAGATTGGGGATAGTGTGCTGGAAATGCGGAAAGAAAGGACACCTAAAGAAAGACTGTAGATCTCGGAAGGGAAAAGAAGGAGATGCACAGCAAGAAAACAATCATGAAGCAAATGTGACAGGTGAGGTGTTACAAGATGCTTTGATTCTTTCTTTCAAAAATATCACTAATTCCTGGGTGGTAGATTCAGGGGCCTCATTCCATGCCACACCTAATAAGAAATACTTTCATGACTATGTTCAAGGAGATTTTGGACAAGTTCGTTTGGGTGATGATAAACCCTGTAAAATTGTTGGAATGGGTAAGGTTCTTGTAAAACAGCAGAATGGAAACCGATGGCTACTCAAGGAGGTAAGGCATGTTCCAGATCTGAAGAAAAATCTGATTTCAACAGGGCAGTTAGGTAGTGAAGGTTGTGTGACAACTTTCACAGATAAAGCTTGGAAGGTCACCAAAGGAGCCCTGGTAATAGCAAAAGGCGAAAAGGTTGGTACATTGTATTTATGCAATGGTATTTCTAACTCTGTTAATGCTTTAACTTCCAAAGGAGCAGATGCAGCGTTATGGCATCATAAGCTCGGAAACATGAGTGAAAATGGGATGAAGATTCTTCACTCAAGGAATTTGTTGACGGGTTTGAAGAATGTTAATTTGGACTTCTGTGAAAATTGCATTTATGGAAAACAGAAGAGAGTCAGATTTCTCAGAGTTGGGAAAGAAAAGAAGAGCGAAAAATTAGAGCTTGTGCATACGGATGTATGGGGACCTGCTCAGGTATCATCTCTCGGTGGCTCTCGTTATTATGTTACTTCCATTGATGATGCAACTAGAAAAACTTGGATTTATTGTATTAAGAATAAATCTGATGTATTTGATACTTTCAAGAAATGGAAAGCTTTGGTTGAGATTGAGACAGGAAAGAAATTAAAGTGTCTCAGATCAGACAATGGAGGTGAATATTGCAACAAAGAGTTTGATAGGTATTGTTCATAGCATGGAATTCGCAGAGAGAAGACAGTTCCAAGAACACCACAAGAAAATGATGTGTCAGAAAGGATGAACAGAACAATCATGGAGCGTGCAAGGTACATGAGATTTCATGCAGGATTGCCTTTACAGTTTTGGGCAGATGTTGTAGATACTGTTGTTTATCTAATAAACAGAGGGCCTTCAAGTTCCTTGGATGGTGGTGTTCCGGAGGAAGCATGGACAGGTAAAAAGGTAAACTACTCTTTTTTAAAGCCTTTTGGTTGTGAGGCCTTTGTCCATATTGATAAAGAAAATAGAACAAAGCTTGAGGCAAACTCAAAGAAATGTACCTTTATTGGATATGGTGTCGATGATTTTGGTTATCGCTTATAGGATTAAGAAAATCATAAAAACATTAGGATCAGAGATGTAATATTCAATGAAAAGGTCTTGTATAAGAATTAGTTGCAAGAAAAGAAACAGGAAAAAGAAAACAAGGAATACGCAGTTCTTGATGAAATCACTGAAAAAGTAAAGGTGCTTGAAAATAATAATAATCAACAACCACAACAACAGAAACAACCACAACAACAGAAACCACCACAACAGCAACAGGCACCCCAAACACCTGAAAGTGGTGTTAGAAGATCTACCAGGATAAGTAGACCCCCTGAACGATACTCTCCTTCATTATATTATTTATTGTTGACTGATTCTGGTGAACCCGAATGTTATGAAGAAGCAATGCGGGTTGAAAGCAGGAAGAAGTGGGAGCTAGCCATGGAAGAAGAGATGGACTCCTTAATGCATAACCAGACTTGGGACTTATTCAGGTTGCCTGCAGGTAAAACTACATTGCAGAATAAATGGGTTTATAGGATGAAGGAAGAAGATGGAGGAAGACAGAGGTACAAAGCTAGACTTGTGATGAAGGGGTTTGCATAGAAGAAAGGTATTGATTTTGATGAAATATTTTCTCCTGTTGTTAAAATGACTTCAATCAGAACTATTCTAAGTCTAGTAGCAGCTGAAGATTTGCATCTTGAGCAGTTAGATGTAAAGACAACCTTTCTCCATGGGGATTTGGAGGAAGAGATATATATGCAGCAGCCACAAGGATATGCGGCAAAATGGAAGGAGAAACTAGTGTGCAGGTTGAAGAAGAGCTTGTATGGCTTCAAACAGGCTCCAAGGCAGTGGTATCTAAAATTTGACAAGTTTATGGCTGAACAAGGTTATACTAGATGTCACTTTGATCATTGTGTTTATCTGAAAAAGCAAAATGATGGTAGCTATATTATATTGTTATTGTGTGTAGATGACACGCTTGTTGCAGTGTCTAACATGTAGGAAATAAATGTGCTCAAAAGAAAATTGGCAAATTCATTTGCAATGAAGGATTTGGGAGCTGCAAAACAAATCCTTGGTATGAGAATAACTAGAGACAGGAAAAATCGCAAATTAACATTGTCTCAAAATGAGTACATACAAAAGGTGTTGAAAAGATTTAATATGCACAATGCAAAACCAGTTAGTACACCTTTTGCTAGCCATTTCAAACTTAGTAAGGAAATGTGCCCAAAGACCCAAGAAGACATGGATTATATGTCTAAAGTTCCATATGCATCAGCAGTTGGAAGCTTAATGTATGCAATGGTCTGCACAAGGCTTGATATTGCACATGTAGTGGGAGTTGTAAGCAGGTACATGAACAATCCAGGAAAGGAACATTGGATGGCAGTGAAATGGATTCTCATATATTTGAAAGGTACCACAAATCAAGCATTATGCTTTGGTGGTTGAAACATTTCCCTACAGGGATATGTTGATGCAGACATGGCAAGGGATGAGCCCCAAATTGGGTAACTTATTGGGCTCATTTTGCTTAATTATCCTTGTTCAAGTCCTTGTTCAATCCTCCATTTTTCATAGCTTATGCATTATTTTTTAGTATGTTTATGTCATTTGTACGAATAAGGGTGGTCGCTCTTCCTAGGTGGCTAACACGTGCTTATTTCAGGTTTTTTTGACACATGTTGGAGCAAAACCGAGCAATCATGGGCTAGAAGACAGCCAAGCTTGAGGTGAGGATTCGTAGGGGGGTTGTCTATGACATTAAATAGCCCTTCCTCGGGATCTTCACCCCCAAACTCCGAGATCACAGGCCACCAAAACCGAATCTTGAAGGCAGCCAAGCAGATTTTGGAAAAGGGATTGTCTACTAACAGTTGGACAGCCAAGTCCCCCATATTTAGGAGGCCTGCTAGGGCCCTCGTGGTGAATAAATGATAAGGCCTCAGCCTTCATAAGGGACTTTTGGAAACCATTGCATATTTTTGCACTACAATGCTGTCAGCTTTAGCTCGTTTTCTTGTAGCCATTTTGGCATAACTCTTGACTGATGACTATTTTTTTATAATGATAAGCAGTCCTATTTCATATCAACTCTGAGTTTTCTATAGGAGTCGTAGCTCTTAGGGTTGGGCCCAACCTGAGAGCCTAGGGCCTCCTTTATGTATTGTTATCTTTCCTTTAAGCATCATAGTTTTCCTTTTGTGCATTTGCAAACGTATTTCTATTAGGCAGATTAAGTTGTGTGGATTAACTAGGTCTGTTTATGAATAGAATGCTTCATATTTTTAGAATATATTGGTAGGATAATAACAGGAAAAAGGCTCCAAAAAAGGGTCAACAAACACTTTTGGTTTCACCTCTTCCTTATTGGATCAGGGGCTAGAATTGAAGTAACCGTGTTGTCCCAAACAAAAACACTAGTTTGCTCTACCATGCAATCCTTAGTGTATTGTTTTCATTTGCAGAATGTGTTCAAATCTCTGAAATGTTTCATTTCATAGTTGATATACATGGTTCTCTTTCAAATAGAGTTGTTGTTCATTCACTTTATTGTTAGTTAGATTAGATTAGCTAGGACTTTGATTACTTGCAAGACTTTGTTGATTCAGTTGAATGTATATGGTGCAGAGCATCTCTACCACTCTTTCATCCACCTAAGCTTCATCAGAGCCATTTTCTTCATCTCCTAGCTAGGTTCCTCGTCTCACATCTGTCCTCTTGCCCACGTAACCCTACCTTTTTTTGCAATCATTGTTTCAGCCTTCTTTGAGCCAATTTAGCCATCTACACCTTCTCACCACTCCATCCACCAGTCCCTGGGCCACTTCAGACCCATATCCTACCTCCATATCCATTCATGCATCTTCCCTCACTCACCCATCCTCAAAAATCCAATTTCTAAACATCCTGTAGAAATTTTTGGACATCCTGTAGAAATTCCTGAACATCCTGTAGAACCCCTGCAGACTTCCTGTAGAAGCTCACAAATGAGGTTTCTTGATAGCCAAACTTTGTGAAACTCTCTGGAAGGGTGTTAGGGACTCCTTAGACCCTCTTTGAACCTTCCCGACCTCTTCCAAGCATTTCTCCTCCTTGATCCACCCCTGCACAATCAAAGAACGGTGAAAGCATATGCATGATGAAACTGACGACTTAATCAAAAATACAAAAAGATGTTTTCTTCAGATAGAGGTAGTCTAGACACATGTATTTTACCTTCATAGAAGTAATGGCATCTCTTTCAGTAGTTTTCATTCTCTCCTTTGCATCAGTAGGACTAGCTGGTAGATTTAGGGTTTGCTAGGGTTTGTGCTTTCTTTCAGTTTTCCAATCTCTTTTCGCAAATAGATTAGCTTCCTTCGAGTTAGATTTCATCCATCAATTAAAAAGCTTCTTCTAAGAGCTCACAGAAGTTGGCTTAAGCTCCTAGCAGACTTGTGCCAGTTGACCAAGTGACAATTGCGGCAAGAGCTAGTACTTGTGCATACAGCACTGTCTCTTCCAAGTTTGTTACGAACTACCGGGTTGATAAAAGTAAAGACGGGAGTCCAAGGAGTTGCAGCCTTATTGCTGCAATACTGGAGCCCACCAGCAGGTGACAGAGATAACAGGAGGAGCACTACAGGATATGTATTTACTATTGGTGGAACAGCTGTCAGTTGGGTTTCAAAAATCCAAAGTGTTGTTGCACTTTCAACAACAGAAGCAGAGTATGTTGCTGCTACAGAGGCTAGTAAAGGAATGATTTGGTTACAAATGTTTATGGGTGAATTGGTTAAGGAGCACGATATGGGCATGTTATACAGTGATAGCCAAAGTGCCATTCATCTTGCAAATAACTTAGCATTTCATTCCAGGACTAAACACATACAACTCAAGTACCATTTCATACGATCAGTGTTGGAAAATGGAGAGTTGAAGCTGGAAAAGATACACACTAGCCAGAATCTTGCATATATGCTAACAAAAGTTGTAACCAGGGAGAAACTGAGAATATGCTCAGTTTCAATTCATCTTCAAGGATGACAATGAAGATGAAAAACAGCCAGGTCCAAAGAGGAGCCATTGTCTAGCAAATGAAGCAGCGGTGGAGTTGCTACAATCATTCTCCAAGTGGGAGATTGTTGTGCGTGGAGCATGATTGTTCAGAGGTCTTTGTTTCAGCCTGATGTATAACCTAGGAAGTTTGTACACCCCTCCACGCGGGGGGGTGCGGGGCGCACTAGTCCCCCCCATGGGGGTCCGGGGGCCAGCGGTCCCTCAGCGGGGGCTCGAGGCAGCGCCCCCGAAGCCAAAAATAGATGTAAAATTGCCTTGTAAAAGTATAGTAATTTCTAGTCAATCTGGGCCGTTCATTAGGCGGATGATCTGATGGTAGAACTTATGTTTAGTTTAGGGTTTTTTTCCCTAGAAGGCAACCCCTCTCTTTGTATGAGGGCATTGTATTTGAGGCTGTGAAATAGATGTGTATTCTACGAGCGAAAAACAGAGAGGCGAGACTGTGAGAGAAAACAGAGGATATTACAACGGATCTGTTGTAGGTTGTGTCTCTTCATTTTTCTGGATAATAGAAAGGAAGGACTGGCTGTTTGGGGTGGACGTAGCCCAAACTGGGTGAACCACGTATATCTGTGTCTCTCTTGTCTTATGCGTTTTTGTGTTTATTTTTCTGCAATATTTTATGTGTTCCATTGCTCCGTAATATATAATTTTCTAACACAAGTTAATTTTGAAATCCCCATATTCGAGGGTCAGATAAACGCAAATGCCAACGATAAATGGTTAAATCTTCTAGAGGGTTATTTTTATGTTCATGATTTTTCCAGTCGGGAAAAGATTATTTTCGCTCTTCTCAAAGCAGCCCCCAACATCAAGGACTGGTGGGAAACCTACTGCAATCAGAAGGATGAAAGTACAGGCTCACTATTTTCAGCCGCACCCACTTGGGATTCATTCCGAGATGCCATCAAGGAGAAGTACTACCCGGTCAGAAGCTATGAGGATCAATACATAAAGTGGACCACGTTGCGGCAGGGAAGGGACCAATATGTGCCAGAGTTTACCAATATTTTCCATACCCTTCGCACAAAGTTGGGTATCAAGGATTCGGAGCAACATTTGATACTCAAATACTGCGGCTGCCTACACAAGTACATCCAGGAAGAAATAGAATTCTTGAACATCTCCTCGCTCAGCACGGCATACCGATATGCCGTCAAGGTCGAGCAAAAGTTTAAACAGAAGAAGCGAGACTTTGGATCTATGAATCCAAAGCAAGGGAAAGGTGCCCCCCAACCGCAAAACAAATGACAAAGCCAAGGCGGGGCGGCCCAAGACAACCCACCAAAGTTTGTGAAACTATTTGGAAGGTTGTTAGGGACTCCTTAGACCCTCTCTGAACCTTCCCGACCTCTTCCAAACATTTCTCCTCCTTGATCCACCCCTGCACAGTCAAAGAACAGTGAAAGCATATGCATGATGAAACTGACGACTTAATCAAAAATACAAAAAGATGTTTTCTTCAAATAGAGGTAGTCTAGACACATGTATTTTGCCTTCATAGAAGTAATGGCATCTCTTTTAGTAGTTTGCATTCTCTCCTTTGCATCAGTAGGACTAGCTGGTAGAATTAGGGTTTTCTAGGGTTTGTGCTTTCCTTTAGTTTTCCAATCTCTTTTCACAAATAGATTAGCTTCCTTCGAGTTAGATTTCATCCATCAATTAAAAAGATTCTTCTAAGAGCTCATAGAAGTTGGCTTAAGCTCCTGGCAGACTTGTGTCAGCTGACCAAGTGACAGTTGCAGCAAGAGCTAGTACTTGTGCATACAGCACCGTCGCTTCCAAGTTTGTTACGAACTACCGGGTTGATAAAAGTAAAGACGGGAGTCCCAGGAGTTGCAGCATTATTGTTGCAATACTGGAGCCCACCATCTTTTTGGCGCCATTTCCGGGGAAGCGTCAGAGTATTTGTGATTGCTGCTTCTCTTCTATTTTCCACTACAACCTTCTACTAAGTAGTTTATTTCATTTCATTTCCGCAAAAGTAGAGTAGATATTTCCTGCTTTCGTAGATTAGCGTTTCAATTCCGCAATTTCAATTCTGCAAGCGTAGATTAGCATTTCAATTCTGCAAGTGTAGACTAGCATTTCGTTCCTGCAATTTCATTTGAGCAAAATAGATTAGTCCTTTCCTACTTTCAGTTCAATTCTGCATTTTCATTTCAGCAAGATAGTTAGTTGCAGTTCAATCTATTTTAGTTTTGCAGGTACCAAAAGAAAAACAAACAAAAACAACCAAAAGTCCTTTCATGCCCCGTAGGAACAGAGCTAATACCGGAAAATTCCTACCCAACACCCCCACCACTTCACTAAGTCACCCTTCACTCTTCTTTGGTGGCAGTGATCCAGAAGAACCTATAGGTGAACCTCCTGAGATATACAAAGATCCTATAACAGAAGAAGAGCAAGAAAATATTCCTTGTGAGACTATGGCTGACAACAGATATGGTAGAGACGATGATGAAAGAATAGAAGGTACCTTCCCCATCTGAGAGACTAACGGGGACATGAAAATGAAGAACATAAGTCCCTCAACCTTACCTCATTTCCATGGATTGACCACTGAAGACCCTGATACCTTCCTGTTTCAGTTTGTTGTCCTTTGTCGAACTTATGACTATACAGAAGACGAGCAAAAGTTGAAACATTTTCCCTCCACCCTCAAGGATGCAGCACTACGCTGGTTCATGGGGTTACCTGGAAATAGTATCACCACTTGGGCTCAGATGCAACAAGCCTTTAACAACAAATACCGGGATTACTGTAGGTCAAAGGAAACCAAGGGGGAAATCTTTCGGATGACCATGGGAAATGGTAAGTCTCTAGAGGACTATGAGGAAAGGTTCCAACTTAGCTATAAACGGGCCAGGTGCACACTTGACCCTGAATCTCTAAAGTTGGTTCTGCTTTGAGGAGTCCCTGAAGACCTTCTAGATACCCTTCACATGCTAGCTGGAGGAGATATTTACCAACTACCTTATGAGGATATAAAGACTGTGTTTAGAAACCACTCTAGGGTAGCCCGGAAAAGAGGTAGGGGAATCCACTTTTAGCTAGTACTACCTTCTCCAAGCATGAGTTTGCTAATCAGCTGAAGACCTCAAAAGTGAGGTGAGACAGACCATTGCCATGCAACTTGATACGTTCTGAATCCAACAAAGGAAAGAGGAAGCTGAGAGGGCTTTGGCCATTTTCTGTCCCAGATGTATGAGGAAGCACCCTAAGAATGAGTGTCCATTACACTCAGTGGAGGTATGTTTCGTTTGTGAGAACCACCCTACAAACCAATGCCCAACCTTGCCCAGATTCAAAGCCATGTACCAAGGGACTGAGGCACCCACTGAACCTCTCTACTTCCTCAACCAAAGGCGACCGCATGGACCTAGACCTTACCAGCAGGGGATGCAAGGGACATCCCAAACTTATTATACCCCCAACCAATCTGCTCACATGCCTTCTTAGGGTCCCCATGCTCATCCTTCCTGGTCTGCACCTCCTCCGTGGTCTTATCCACCTCAATACCATTCTCAACCCACTGCTCATTCGTTTCACTCACATGTCCAGCCACAGCCTCAATGGAATGCACCTCAACCGAGGTGGAGGCCCCAATACAACTCTCCTCCCGCCATTCTGCCTCCACCACCGGCTCAACCACAACCATTACCTCCTGCTCCTCCAAGACAACCCCAGATGCCTGCCCAACCGAACCTGAACCCCAACAACCAATAGGCCCAGCAGGTATACACTGCGGAAACAACATGTCCTACTTATGTTGTGGAGATCCAGGAGATCAACCTGCAATCTAGAAAGACCCTTCCAGATCGCCAACCTCCTCCCCCAGAGCACGAGGAGGAGAAACAGGAAAGTGAACCCAAAGCCATTCCACCCTTTCCTAAGCGACTAACAGTAACCACACAACCAAACCCAGAGGATACTGAACTTTTGGGGGAACTAAAACAGTTGTGTGTGAAAATACCCCTTCTCCAGGCCATCAAAGATGTACCGATATACAACAAATTGATTAAGGAGAAGTGTTTCAGGCACCTAGGCAGGAGAAAGAGATATGCCTCGACGATCAATGTCATAGGACAACTGTCTGATCTAATGTTGGGGCAAGTAATCTGTCCAAAGTATTTGGACCTTGGGAGTCCTGTAGTTGATGTCCACATCAATGGCACCATTATCCCCCATACCTTGATTGATCTAGGGGATGCCATTAATGTGATGACCAGGGACACCATGCTTAAACTCAACCTTCAGGGTTCCTTAAGGAAGACTTCGACAGTCCTGCAATTGGCAGATCGCTCCACCATGACTCTTGAAGGAATTGTGGAGGATGTCTTGGTCTCGGTTGACTCTTGGGAGTATCCTGCGGACTTCTTAGTACTTCAACCAAAGGCAAAGCTTACTAGATACCCCCTCATTTTGGGAAGGCCTTGGTTAGCCACTGCGGATGCTTACATCAGTTGTCGAGCTGGAAACATGACCATCAAAAATGGTCCTATGTCAAAGCAGCTAGTCCTATACCCTCCTGCCCAGCCCCTGCTAGAACATGACTTACCACTCTGGCTGGAAGAAGGAGATGAGAATGAGGTATACTCTGCACCCTTGTGCTCCATAGAAACCACCAGGGGAGGTCCTAAAACCGAGGATGATTTGATTGAGAACTTGATCCAAAATCCTCCCCCCGGTGCACTATCCTTGGAAGAGTTGGTGGAAGATACCTAAGCCAGTGCTTTAGTGGACCTATGTGTGACTGATCCGACCACTCGCAGAGTTAAGAATGTGGAGTTTGGCCCTGAAAGAACTTTAAAGATCAACTCCTCTCTCTCTCCCTCTCAGGAAAAGGAGTTATGTAGCCTCTTGACCCGCCATTTGGAGGCTTTTGCCTGGAACTACAAGGAAATGAAAGGAATCCATCCCTCAGTCTGTACCCATCATATTTACATTAAGGAGGACTGTAAACTAGTCAGGCAACCTCAGAGGAGAATGAATCCAGCCCTTAAGGACATTGTTAAAGACGAAGTGCAAAAATTGTTGGATGCAGGATTCATCTACCCCATCTCGGACAGCGAATGGGTTTCCCCTCTGGTGTTGGTACCCAAGAAGAACGGGAAGTGGAGAATATATGTAGATTACCGGGAACTTAACAAAGCCACTAAGAAAGACCATTTCCCTTTGCCTTTCATAGATCAAGTGTTGGATGGACTGGCAGGGAAGAAGTTTTTCTCTTTCCTAGATGGGTTCAGCGGGTATAACCAGATCCAAGTCAGCGCGAAAGACCAAGATAAAACCACCTTCACCTGTCCTTGGGGTACCTTTGCCTATCGTGTCCTTCCCTTTGGGCTATGTAATGCCCCTGCCACTTTCCAGAGAACCGTACTGAGCATCTTTGCCGAGCTGCTTCATGATTCGATGGAAATCTATATGGATGACTTTACTCCTTACGGGTCTAGCTTCCAAGAAGCCTTGTCCAACCTGGAAAAAGTTTTAAGCAAGTGAATTGAGATGAACCTGTCCCTCAGTCCTGAAAAATTTGAATTCCTGATGACTGAAGGGACCGTGCTAGGACATACCATTTCTTTCCAAGGACTACAGGTGGATCCTAATAAAATTGCTATCATCCAAAGGGTCCCACCTCCTCAAAAGGTAAGGGATGTTCGGAGTTTCCTAGGCTTAGCAGGATATTATCGAAGATTCATTAAAGACTTCAGCAAGCTAGCCTCGCCTTTGTTTGGACTCTTAGGGAAAGATGTTGAGTTTAAATGGACTGACAACTATCAAGGGGCACTGGATGAGTTGAAAGAAAAGCTAGTGTCCGCCTCAATCTTGAGAGGTCCAAACTGGGCCCTACCATTCCACATCCACACTGATGCCTCGAACAAAGCCATAGGGGAAGCCTTAGGACAAGTTGAGGAAAAACTTCCATATGCCATATACTTTGTCAGAAAAAACTTATCCAAGTCAGAATTGAATTTTACTGTAACTGAGAAGGAGTTCTTGGCCGTAGTCCATTCCCTAAACAAGTTCAGACACTACATCACCAATTATCAAACATTTGTGCACACTGATCATGCTGCGATTAGATATTTAATGAATAAACCTGATGTGAATGCTCGTATTATTAGATGGTTACTTTTGTTGCAGCAGTTTGATTTGACTATCGTTGACAAACCAGGTAAAGAAAATGTTGTTGTTGACTTCTTGTCTAGATTGGATTTGCCTGCAGGTGAAGAAGGAATAGTGGATGACCAGATGCCAGATGAACATCTATTTGCTATCTCAGTACTCTCTCCATGGTTTGCTGATATAGCAAATTACTTGGTCTCAGCACAGTTCCCTCCGCATCTGTCCTCAAAAGAGAAGAGCAGAATTGTAAGGAAGAGTGCCCCGTTCACATGGATCGGGGGAAACTTGTTTAAGCTTGGTCCAGATCAGATCTTGAGACGTTGTGTTAGGGAGGAGGAAGTCTTTGACATCCTCCTAACCTGTCACGATGGACCTTGTGGAGGCCACTTTGCAGCAAAAAGGACTGCCTTCAAAATTCTACAGGCAGGCTACTATTGGCCTACTCTCCATCAGGATGTCAGAAGATATGTCAGCCAGTGTAACCGGTGTCAGAGGATGGGGAAACCGACTCCAAGAGATGAAATGCCTCTCCAACCTCAAGTGACCTTTGAGCCATTTGAGAAGTGGGGCATGGATTTTTTGGGTCCTATCAACCCTCCTTCAAAGCAATGGTCTTACATCATTGTGTGCACCATCTATCTGACCAAGTGGGCAGAAACAAAGGCAATCAAAGCAGCAACAGAAGAAAAGGTGGCTGAGTTTCTGAGGGAAAATATCTTCTACAAGTTTGGCTACCCAAGAGAGTTAGTCACAGATCAAGGAAGCCAGTTCACCTCCAACCTGATTGAAGATTTGCTCGCTCATCACAAGATCAAGCACAAGACTTCCACCCCCTATCATCCTCAAGCAAATGGGCAAGTGGAAGTCACTAATCGGGCATTGGAAGGGATTTTGACCAAGGTTGTGAGCAGCAGTAGAAAGGATTGGGCAGATCACCTGGTTGAGGCCACCTAGGCCTACAACACCACTTGGAAGACCACAACCGATTTCACACCTTATGAGCTGGTCTACAGGAAGAAAGCTTTGTTGTCCATAGAGTTCGAGTACAATACATTGAGGGTGGCAGCTCAGCTGGACCTAGATCTCAACCATGCTCAACGTGAGAGATTATTGCAGCTGAATGGGTTAGACGAACAAAGAATGCAGGCCCTCCTCCACTCAGAAGTAGTTCAACTCCAGAGGAAGATATGGCATGACCGGCACCTTAATGAGAAGCAATTCCAGCCGGGAGATTGGGCGCTGCTGTATGACTCAAGATACAAGGATTTCAAAGGGAAGCTGAGGACAAGATGGTTAGGACCATATACAGTGGAGAAATGTAACGACAATGGTTCTGTCCTTATCTGGACCATTGATGAAGAAGCCATCCCCATGCTCGTCAATGGGCATCGACTAAAGATCTACAGGAAACCTCTTTCGAGGCAAGAGTTCATCGAAATTGTGGAAAAATCAGTGTTGGTAATAGAGAAGGGTTCTGCCTCTGTTTTGGCCACACCCTGAGCATCATCATAAAAAAAAAAAAAAAAAAAAGATCCTTTGGTGAAAACCTTTCTTAGGCGTCCTAGGCAGATGGTAGGGGTGAAAACCTCATTGAGGCGCCCCTGTTGTCTCTCTGAAAAAGAATTTGAATAAAAAGACCCTTGGGCGAAAACCTCTCTGAGGCACCCAAGGCAGATAGTAGGGGTGAAAACCTCATTGAGGCGCCCTTGCTGTCTCTTTAAAAAAAAAAAAGAGAGATAAAAAGAAAAAGAGAAAGAAACAGAAGGAAGAAACAGAGAGAAAAAGACAAGTTTAATCCCTAGAAATTGTTGCAGGTTGCAGGAACACAATGCAGAAAGGGGGCCTCCCAACACAAGGATAAGGGTCCCTACCAAGTTACCAGGCATCCTCACATCCACTCCCTCCATGAACAATCATTTTTTTCAGGGTTCGGACACAATCTAGTCATGGTTCCACCTTCTACAGGAAGCTACAGGACTTTCTACAAGAAGTTCTGTATTTCTACTGGAAACATCCTGTAGAGCCTTTGGGCAGGCCAGAATCGATTATGGAGAGGGATTTGAAGCTTGAAGTCTGTTGAGGAGGCATGAAACCACTCTTTTCTTCCATCCTCCACTTGTTTCATCTCCTTTCACCACCATTGCCACCATCTGGTTGAATATACCTGCACAGTCATACCAGAACCCTATTTTCTCAGATAAAAATTTGTTTTTTCAAGTGAAAAATAAAGCATGCAGAGGCCCGCACACTTTACCTGTCAAGGCACCCTCAAGACCCTTCATCCGTGAACGCAACTTTGTTTGTTTCAGCATGCACCCCAGGAGGAGAAACGGCTACAGGATGTCCTACAGGAATCCTGTAGCAGCTGATCCGACTGGAGCACATACCATGGAGACACCAACAACTCACATCAAACGAAGCCGGTGCATGCAACATTCACCACCAGAGAGTCGGGTCTCAGGGTCTTGGAACCAGCATTAGCCAATGGAAGAGGAGCTCCAGCACCCGTGCACGAAGCAGCAGCAAGCAAATCTAGCAGTCCTTGTCCTGAAGCCTGAAAAAAATGTCCACGATCGCACAGGTAAGTGCCTAACCTTATTCGTCAAATTACATGAACTATACTCTAAAATTTGCATGACTGTGAGAATAGGTGGATTGAACAAGGTTGGTGGCCATTCAACTGGCCACCCACAGCCAATCAGGGGGCCTCGTAGGATCTGAATGGGCTTGGTTATGCCAAAAAGACGGGCAGTTGACACGTGGGAAGTGTCCAGTTGGGGAGAATCGACAATATGACAGAAATTGCGGCGGTGAATGCAGAGGGAAGGATTCGGTGGTCAGAGACACGCCGAGGAATGATGGCTGTGATGTCGGCCAACGGATCGGCCTGGACAGCTCACCCCCGCGCCATGAATTCCGCAGCATTTCAAATTGGCCGGTCGAATAACTCACGGTAAACTGCTGTCATTCGCACTTGCAACCATTTTTGCAGCTGAGTACGCGTCCTCCTCCTCTGCAAGTTGTTAGCCCGAGCTTCTCGGTCTGTTCCAACGTCCTTCCGCAGCTCAGACTCGTCCAGAACCACCGTAACGTCCTCCAGAAGCAGTGAAAGCTTTCTACAAGAGGGTGCGCTACAGGAAGCCCTTACGAAGAAGCTTGGACTGTTCATGTCGAGGGTGGAAATTCTCAGAGAGGTAGGCCCAAACATACTTTTCCCATGCAAAATAGTTCAAAAGGTGGTGAATTCGACGTGCTGGGGTAGAGAAAAAATTAAAAGCAAGTCTGTCTGTGAATCCAAAAGCAGTTTACTTATCGTTGCATGAAATTGTCTTCGTGGTTTGCGTCCAAGATTTTCTCCATGAAGTCCTGAGTTAAATTCCTCCTGTAGAGAAGTGAGCCACTGTCAAGGCTAACCGGTGGCAAAAATGTGAATTTTATATGATTGTGTGTATGTTGGAAACATAGCCCTGCACTCTGTTTAGAAAAATCTCGAGTCGTCCTTCTGTACACGAGCAGTCAGGTTTCAAAATAGAGGAATTGATATGAAGAGGCCTGCAGATACTGTTTTTAACGCTCTGAGAAGGAAACACACCTGGAATTCCCTTTCTGTTGAAAGCGCAAGCAAAAACAAAGTCTTTTTTTACCATGCCAGGAGGGTTTATCCGAAAGGAACCCTCGGACTCCAAGAAACTCCGAGAAACCCATGAGGTGGTAGACTTATTTTCCCGTGCACACTAGATGACATTCTGTGACAAACTTCAAGGTCACGATGATGAAATTACAGAAGAATTCCTAAGGTCCCTGAAGCCGAAATCGAAGACACTAGCCACTGTCAACTTCAGAGGATTGACCCTAAGACTCACCCCGCAGCTCATTAGCAGAGTCACTGATCTACCAATGGGGGTACCCTGGGATAAGGAGGAGAGAAAATTGGGTCAAAAGGCTAAAAAGGAGTTCTTCTTGCCAGAGGAACAATTTTCAGAGGACAAGAATGGGGTCCGAAGAACCAGCCTACAGCCATTTTGGAGCGAAGTTAGCCTCCAAATTATGAAGTATATTACCTGTGAGGGGCGATTCAGCATCGTATATGGTTATCATTTCTGTTTGCTAACAGAACTCAGGCACCAAATGGATCTGCCCTTAGAACAAAAATTGAGCATCCCCTACTTCCTCCTGCAATCCTTGATTGAGTGTGCCACAAAGCTGAGGGAGGGGACACCAGACCAGCTGGCCCATCATGGGCTTATCAAGCTCCTCGTGGAAGATGCACTCCATACTTACACTGTCCCTCTCTCCTGGGAAATTTTTCGAAATATGTCTAAGGATGATGACATCCGAATTTTGGCCGAGGAGCTCACTTCCTCCAGCAGCGAGGAGAAGGAGCACACTGAGGCAGAAAAGGAAGCTAAAGGTCAAGAAATCCCAGACAAACCACCAAAGAAAGAACAGAAAGAGCCTCGAGAAAAAGGCCAAGCTGCTGAGGCCAAAACAGTGGGTGGTAAAATAACACAAACACCCAGGGAGAAAAGACTGTAGAGCAGGGTAGAAAGGACCAAGAAAGTCCAAGCCAGTGAAGGCACCCCTAAGGCAGCCTCAGCCAAGCTAAAGGAAAAAGCACCCTCAGCCAAGCAAGCTAAAACAGTGCCAACTGGTTCTACAGGAAGCCAGAAGGCCATTTCTACAGGAAGTCCAAAAACTGCTCCTACAGGAAGCCAGAAACCAGCCACTACAGGCATTTCTACAGGAAGTCTGAAGAAAGGGCAGCAAAAGGAGAAATCGGTCGAGATTCTAGCTAGGGAGGCAGCAACTGTGCTAGCCACCCTAAGCACCTCTCCCAAGCAAAAGGAAAAGCGAAAGAGGGAGACTCCCCTGTATTTTAAGGCAAGGAGGAGTGTGAGGATTAAGACTGGCAGACCCCAGCCTCCATCAAAAGAACCAATCACAATTATAGATACCCCTACCACACCAAAGGAGAGGTCCCCCTCCAAGGCATCCATAACTTATGAGCGGGGAAGCCCGAAGACGTCCACCTGGAGGGAGAGAATGGAAAGGTTGGACACAAAAACCTCTCTACATGATATTGAAACTATTCTACAGGAAACATTGGCTAGACTGAAGGAGACCGAAGAAAGGGAGGGTGAGTCAACCAAATCACCACATAAGGAAAAAGTGGTCGAGCACATTATGGAACCTAGCCCCCAGCCCAGCCTCGGCTCTTATTATAACTTCTTAGAGGCCGGGAAAATCATTCCTCAAAAACTCACAGTGCCACTTTTCCTAGCACTAGAGGAAGAAAGAGTACGGACCCACACTTGGATGAAGATCGCTAAATCCAAGGGGGTGGCAGACATAGGCCCTCTAGAGGAAAAGCTCAAGGAGACCCAAAGAGAGTTGGAAAGAGTACAGCATGTGGAAATCTCCCAACAAGCCAAGCTACGAGAAGAGAATGAGTTGCTTAGACAGCAGCTACAGCTACAAGGACAGAGGAAAGAAGAGGACACAGCAGCCAAGGACACCACAGAAGAGCCTCAGGGAAAAGAAGGAATGCAAGCTGAACTTGAGGCACTAAACCGGCAACTACATGAAAGGGAATTACAAGCAGGCCTAGAGATACAATCTCTAAAACAGCAGATGCAAGAAAAGGAGGCACAACTAGCCTGCATGGCCAGTTGGGCAACGGAAGCTCTGCAATGTAGGCAGCCGGCCAAATCCTATGGCCTATACCTCAGGGATCAGTGACTGCAATTCCAAATCAACACGTTGGCACAGAGGGGTATCTCCCAAATCCAAAACCCCCAGCAGTTCATGGATTTATGTAACAGCAGTTCAACGGAAGACAAGGCCAAGCTATCAGAGTTCTACCTTCATAATTTGGCCCTTCAAAATATAACCTCATGGGACCCCAACACAACAGCATGGGACATGCAGCTGATGGCAATGACCTCATGGCTAAACCACGAAGAAAAGAGAGCGGCAGAGGTCAAAAATGTCATGGACCGAGAATTACGAGAACCACTGCTGATTAGAGCAGAGCTCGGGGACCCCACAACATTGATATCCGCCCACCAGAACCTAGCAACCAACTCTCAGGCTCTGTTAGAGTACATGGATCGGCAGGCTCAGGCCATACCACACTTTGAGGATATGGAGCGACTATTGGGGGGAAATTTTGTTCATGCTTGCACCCGTAGGTGGAACACATTGTCCCACAGCCTCAAAATCAGGGAATACCACACTCCAACTAGAATGAGGGAGGCCTTGGAACGAGTGCCTCTCTACAAAAAGTCTATGTAGAACCTCCAGCAGGCCTCAAGTTAAGTACCCCTTTGCTTTTGGGATTCTTAGAAGGAGGCACAGAAGAAGAAGAGCATAAGCAGTGGGAAGAGGTGGAAAGGAAAGCTGGATTCCATGACAGTGAAGAGGACACTACTTCAGAAGCCTGGGATGTGAGGGAGGCGATCAAAGCAATTAAGGACGAGGAGCTGGACTAGCTGCTCGAGGATGAGAAACCCTTTTAGCAGGGGGGTGATGATGAGCCCCAAATTGGGTAACTTATTGGGCTCATTTTTCCTAATTATCCTTGTTCAAGTCCTTGTTCAATCCTCCATTTTTCATAGCTTATGCATTATTTTTAGTATGTTTATGTCATTTGTACGAATAAGGGTGGTCACTCTTCCTAGGTGGCTAACACGTGCTTATTTCAGGTTTTTTTGACACGTGTTGGAGCAAAACCGAGCAATCATGGGCTAGAAGACAGCCAAGCTTGAGGTGAGGATTCGTAGGGGGGTTGTCTATGACATTAAATAGCCCTTCCTCGGGATCTTCACCCCCAAACTCCGAGCTCACAGGCCACCAAAACCAGATCTTGAAGGCAGCCAAGCAGATTTTGGAAAAGGGACTGTCTAGTAACAGTTGGACAGCCAAGTCCCCCAGATTTAGGAGGCCTGCTAGGGCCCTCGTGGTGTATAAATGATAAGGCCTCAGCCTTTGTAAGGGACTTTTGGAAACCATTGCATATTTTTGCACTACAGTGCTGTCAGCTTTAGCTCGTTTTCTTGTATCCATTTTGGCATAACTCTTGACTGATGACTATTTTTTATAATGATAAGCAGTCCTATTTCATATCAACTCTGAGTTTTCTATAGGAGCCGTAGCTCTCAGGGTTGGGCCCAACCTGAGAGCCTAGGGCCTCCTTTATGTATTGTTGTCTTTCCTTTAAGCATCATTGTTTTCCTTTTGTGCATTTGCAAACGTATTTCTGTTAGGCAGATTAAGTTGTGTGGATTAAATAGGTCTGTTTATGAATAGAATGCTTCAGATTTTTAGAATAGATTGGTAGGATAATAACAGGAAAAAGGCTCCAAAAAAGGGTCAACAAACACTTTTGGTTTCACCTCTTCCTTATTGGATCAGGGGCTAGAATTGAAGTAACCGTGTTGTCCCAAACAAAAACACTAGTTTGCTCTACCATGCAATCCTTAGTGTATTGTTTTCATTTGCAGAATGTGTTCAGATCTCTGAAATGTTTCATTGCATAGTTGATATACATGGTTCTCTTTCAAATAGAGTTGTTGTTCATTCACTTTATTGTTAGTTAGATTAGATTAGCTAGGACTTTGATTACTTGCAAGACTTTGTTGATTCAGTTGAATTTATACGGTACAGAGCATCTCTACCACTCTTTCATCCACCTAAGCTTCATCAGAGCCATCTGCTCCATCTCCTAGCTAGGTTCCTCATCTCACATCTGTCCTCTTTCCCACGTAACGCTACCTTTTTGTGCAATCATTGTTTCAGCCTTCTTTGAGCCAATTTAGCCATCTACACCTTCTCACCACTCCATCCACTAGTTCCTGGGCCACTTCAGACCCCTATCCTACCTCCATATCCATTCATGCATCTTCGATCACTCACCCATCCTCAAAAATCCAATTTTTAAACATCCTGTATAAATTTCTGGACATCCTGTAGAACCCCTGCAGACTTCCTGTAGAAGCTCACAAATGAGGTTTCTTGATAGCCAAACTTTGTGAAACTCTCTGGAAGGGTGTTAGGGACTCCTTAGACCCTCTTTGAACCTTCCCGACCTCTTCCAAGCATTTCTCCTCCTTGATCCACCCCTGCACAGTCAAAGAACAGTGAAAGCATATGCATGATGAAACTGATGACTTTATCAAAAATACAAAAAGATGTTTTCTTCAAATAGAGGTAGTCTAGACACATGTATTTTACCTTCATAGAAGTAATGGCATCTCTTTCAATAGTTTGCATTCTCTCCTTTGCATTAGTAGGACTAGCTGGTAGAATTAGGGTTTGCTAGGGTTTGCGCTTTCCTTCAGTTTTCCAATCTCTTTTCGCAAATAGATTAGCTTCCTTCGAGTTAGATTTCATCCATCAATTAAAAAGCTTCTTCTAAGAGCTCATAGAAGTTGGCTTAAGCTCCTAGCGGACTTGTTCCAGCTGACCAAGTGACAGTTGTGGCAAGAGCTAGTACTTGTGCATACAGCACCGTCGCTTCCAAGTTTGTTACGAACTACCAAGTTGATAAAAGTAAAGACGGGAGTCCAAGGAGTTGCAGCATTATTGCTGCAATACTAGAGCCCACCAGCAAGTGACAGAGATAACAGGAGGAGCACTACAGGATATGTATTTACTATTGGTGGAACAGCTGTCAGTTGGGTTTCAAAAATCCAAAGTGTTGTTGCACTTTCAACAACAGAAGCAAAGTATGTTGCTGCTACAGAGGCTAGTAAAGAAATGATTTGGTTACAAAGGTTTATGGGTGAATTGGGTAAGGATCATGATATGGGCACGTTATACAGTGATAGCCAAAGTGCCATTCATCTTGCAAAGAACTCAGCATTTCATTCCAGGACTAAACACATACAACTCAAGTACCATTTCATACGATCAGTGTTGGAAAATGGAGAGTTGAAGCTGGAAAAGATACACACTAGCCAAAATCTTGCATATATGCTAACAAAAGTTGTAACCAGGGAGAAACTGAGAATATGCTTAGTTTCAATTGGTCTTCAAGGATGACAATGAAGATGAGAAACAGCCAGGTCCAAATAGGAGTCATTGTCTAGCAAATGAAGCAGCGGTGGAGTTGCTACAATCATTCTCCAAGTGGGAGATTGTTGTGTGTGGAGCATGATTGTTCAGAGGTCTTTGTTTCAGCCAAATGTATACCCTAGGAATTTTATACACCCCTCCATGCTGGGGGGTGCGGGGGGGACTTGTCCCCGCCACGGGGGTCCGGGGGCCAGCGGCCCCCCTGCGGGGGTTCGAGGCAGCACCCCCGAAGCCAAAAATAGATGTAAAATAGCCTTGTAAAATTATAGTAATTTCTAGTCAATCTGGACCAATCATTAGGCGGATGATCTGACGGTAGAACTTATGTTTAGTTTAGGGTTTTTTGCCCTAGAAGGCAACCCCTCTCTTTGTATGAGGGCATTGTATTTGAGGTTGTGAAATAGATGTGTATTCTGTGAGTGAAAAGCAGAGAGGCGAGAATGTGAGAGAAAACAGAGGATATTACAACAGATCTGTTGTAGCCCAAACTGGGTAAACCACGTATATCTGTCTCTCTTGTCTTATGTGTTTTTGTGTTTATATTTCTGCAATATTTTATGTGTTCCATTGCTCCATAATATATAATTTTCTAACACAAGTTAATTTTGAAATCCCCATATTCGAGGGTCAGATAAATGCAAATGTCGTCGATAAATGGTTAAATCTTCTAGAGGGTTATTTTTCTGTTCATGATTTTTCCAATCGTGAAAATATTATTTTTGCTCTTCTCAAAGCAGCCCCTAACATCAAGGACTGGTGGGAAACCTACTGCGATCAGAAGGATGAAAGTACAGGCTCACTATTTTCAGCCGCACCCACTTGGGATTCATTCTGAGATGCCATCAAGGAGAAGTACTAACCTATCAGAAGCTATGAGGATCAATACATAAAGTGGACCACGCTACGGCAGGGAAGGGACCAAGATGTGCCAGAGTTTACCAATATTTTCCATACCCTTCGCACAAAGTTGGGTATCAAGGATTCGGAGCAACATTTGATACTCAAATACTATGGCTGCCTACACAAGTACATCCAGGAAGAAATAGAATTCCTGAATATCTCCTCACTCAGCACGACATACCGATATGCCGTCATGGTCGAGCAAAAGTTTAAACAGAAGAAGAGAGACTTTGGATCTATGAATCCAAAGCAAGGGAAAGTTGCCCCCCAACCCCAGAACAAATGACAAAGCCAAGGCAGGGTGGCCCAAGACAACCCGCCAAAGTTGCAAGTAAAGAACAACACCGCGAAGCTGAAAAAGGACACAGGAAAGTGGTGTGAGTTCCATAAGAGCTCCACTCACACCACAAGTGAGTGTCAGGCCAAGCAGTCACTGGTGGCGAGCTAAATGTTTCAGAATCAGATGCATGTTCTGACTCTGAGTCAAAACCCGACAAGGGGAATGACAAAGGGAAGCAAATTATCGATGCGGAGCCCAACGCCACTGTTGCCACCACGAAGATCCAGAAGGAGGAACCCGAAGATCCAGAGGAGGAGGAGCGTCTCTTCCACTCCCAGATGTGGGTAAAGGGCTCCATGTTACAGTTCATTGTCGATAGCGGGAGCCAAAAGAAACTCATTTCGGCAAAGGTCATGAAGCAGTTGGGCTTATGGACCACAGCACATCCACAACCATACACCATCGGGTGGCTTCACCAAGGACAGGATCTTCGCGCGAGCCAGCGGTGTCGCATTCCATACAAAATCAAGCCCTTCATGGATGAGGTATTGTGTGACATTGATCCCCTTGAAGTTTGTGATGTATTATTAGGACAACCATACTTGTGGAAGTGGCATGTTGTGTATGAATCAAGGCCCCATGTTGTTATTATTACTTTGGGAAATAAGCCGTACAGGATACCGAAGGTAGCACCGCCTACCATCATCTCTTTGGTTACTACAAAACAATGCAGTAAGCTCATTTCCAAAACCTGGAAATTTGTTTTCCTGATGATACGCCCTCAAGGAAAGAATAAGAAAGTGGCCACGATCTCCAGACAGGGCCCCTCCGTACGACAACTACAGATGTACAAGGTCATGGAGGAGTACGAGGACATCTTCACCTCCCCCACAGGGGTTCCTTTGCACTGTCAAGTCAAGCACTTCGTCAATCTGACCCCAGGTGCATCGCTGCCCAATGGACCAATCTATCAGTGCTCCATTCTAGATAACAATGAAATCAAGAGGCAGATTCAGAAGCTGCTACAGAAAGGTCACATCCGTCTGATTTCATTGCCCTGTGGGAGCCCAATCGTGTTGGTACAGAAGAAGGATGGGACTTGGAGACTCTGTATTGACTATTGGGCACTGAATAAGATCATTTTCCGTAATAGGTACCTGATCCGGATTGATGACCTCCTAGACAAACTGAAGGGGGCAAAATATTTCAGCAAGATCGATTTGAAGTCAAGATATCACTAGGTACCAATCGAACCCTCTGATGTGTGGAAGACTGCCTTCAAAGCCAAGGAGGGCCTTTTCGAATGGTTGGTTATGCCTTTTAGATTGATGAATGCTCCTGCAACCTTCATGAGGCTAATGGATGACATCTTGCGACCATTCACCAACTCATTTGTAGTGGTATACTTGGATGACATCTTGATCTTCAGCCAGAGTTGGGAAGAGAACCTCCACCACATCCGACAGGTTCTCCAAACACTATGGCAACACAAGTTATGTGCCAATTTAGAGAAATGAACTTTGTTGGAAATAATACTGAGAAGGGGGGGGTTGAATCAATATTAGCAAATCAATAACTTTTTCATTTCCATACTCTGATTCATATACGCTACTTCAGTTAAGGGAACTCGCGTGTACACACTACTGTATTTAATGCAACTAGCGTATATCCAACAAACTTATGATGCAGTTAATTCATCATATGTTGATCATTAATCAGTGCATCAATACCTCATTAACCATATAAATAGTAACCAGGTGTAGTAAAAATAGAACAAACCATCACACGTAAGAAACACACATGAACACCAAGGTTTAAGGTGGAAACCCAATGCGGGACAAAAACCACCTATTGTTGTCTTCTTTTAACATAAGAAAAACCTGTTTACAATCTTTTACTGGCGCAGACTCATACCAGTACGCAGGCACCCACCTACAGAAGGCTACAACCTTCTCTCGTTCTCCAGCTTCTACTGGAAGGGAGCTACAACCCCTTAGCTCTTCTACTAGCCGATATATTTACTAGTACGTAGGCACCGGCCTATAGAAGGCTACAACCCTCTCTCGTTTTCCAGCTACTACTGGAAGGGAGCTCCAACCTCCTGGCTCTTGTACTGGCCGATATGTTTACCAGTACGTAGGCGCCGGCCTACAAAAGGCTACAACCTTCTCTCTTCCTCCAGGGACCACGTTTCATATATTTTCAGACTGGATACTCCTGGAACACAACACCATAATCTAAAGGCCACGTTTCATCCAATTTTCATACTAGATATATAAACACATTGAAGCTAAAAATCAATCACCACTGCAATACAACCATTGCATTAACCAATCATCAAACTCTGAATCACCCACAACTGAATCACTCAATCTAACTGACTTTTCATAGCACAGTCAACAAAACACAGTCACTAGAACACAGAGCAGAACCCAGATCTATTTAACAGCAATCAAAAGCAACTGATACTTCAACCATCAAGTTCATCAGGTATACACTAATTGGCGATGTCGAACCAGCGTGTATACACCATTTTATCAAAGGGAACTAGCGAACAGATCTGAAAATAATTACTTATACCTTCGCTACAATTTTTGCTTTAGACATACCCAGATCATCATGTATAAAGGATAAAACATGCGTCAGTGTCCAGATCTGAACTATTCATGATCATACCATATAATGATAATGCATTTTAGTCTTCATGATCCTGGCCATCAACCTTCATTCGCCACATAGGTGCATCCTTAGCAAAGCATCACAAACCTATCACCTGCATACTGGATCTTCCACTTTATCAAATATTCAATCCTTGCACACATGGCCTAATGATCTTCTCCTCCTTTTATAGTTTAGGCCTTTCTCAATACCATGGACCAAAACCACTTAGGACCAATACCTTGGACCAAATACCTAGGGTCAATACCTCGGACCAGAGACCTTGGGCCAATACCATGGATCAAAATACCATGGACCAAATACCTTGGACCAAAACTTAGTTTTCCAAGATATACGCACTTTTCCTTCTGTGAAAGTGCGTGTGTACGTTATACGCTTCTTTTGATCTGGTAACCTACATGTATACGCTCCTTTGTCAAGGTGAACCTACATATACCTCTCTTTATTCATTCTTTGTAGTCTGATCATTAATTCTTTGCTATTGACCTGTTGCACTATGATTTATCATCTTAGTGAGTTGCCATCAAGGACAACGCTTGTATCATAATGCCAATAATCTCCCCCTTTGGACTTGATGGCAACAACAACACCAAGTCACTCTCCCCCTTTGACATCAAGGGCAAAGGGCAGACCAATATATTCTCTCCCTTTGATATACATTATTTTGTCCATACTCCCCCTGAGTACATGGTGAACTCTCTGATTGAGCTCCCCCTTTGTACATGTTAAGATGTACCAATCCGTCCATGCTACCCCTGAGCACATGCAGAGTCTGCAAAAATATTTTTCAAAAGAATAACATGACTCTACAACTCAACTACCAATGACTCATACATACATCAATCTCTCAACCAAGTGGGGATATACCAAATGTTTTATACATGACTGAAATGGAAATTATTACATCATCCTTCTCATGCATAATGGGGTTAAAAATTAGGTCTTTTCATGACCTTTACATCAAATGATATACATGACATTTATAGCAAGGACAGCCGATCTAAACAAGATCACAATAGTCATCAGCAAGTATCATACACCATATGATCTTCACCATCACCAGCATCAAGATCAATAACTTGTATATTTCCATCATCAAAGGAATCACCTGAATCAAAACAACTATGTGGATCTCTATCAAGATCTTCTAAGATAATTCCAACAATGCATTATTAGAAGCATATGATCCCCCTGAACCTGTGCCAACCAACACATACCATCATCGAATAGAGTAGATAAATGAATAAACCATATCAGACTTCTTTTCCTGATTCTGTCCCGCTGCTTTTTCTTCAGAGCACCATATACGCGACGGTGCAGCATCTAACTCACATATATACGCGACTTCTCTTCATAATAGCTGCGTATGACAAATGGAATAGTGAAGGTTTACACTTTCAGCTTCCCCTGGGTCTATTATGTCTGCAAACTAAGCTATGCCACATCTTTCTGACAATAATTTCGTCTTCTTCAATACCTGGGATTGAGATGATGTATGCTCCTTCTGGTTTGGTGTCTGAATTTTGCTCCTGCATTCCTTTTCTTTATGTCCAAACTTGTTACACACATAACATCTTACATGTTTCATATTCCTTTTATTGCAATCAATAGCTTTGTGACCAAACATATTGCAAGCAAAACAATATCCCTTAAAGTACCTAGAACGTGATGATCTTTCTGTGTGATGGTCTTGAACCATTCTACTTCTGCATCTGGCTGCAACATGTCCAAAATTATGACATATAAAACATTCAACATTATTCCTTGAAGGAAATAACCGACTATCACTTCCACAATTAGGAGTAAAAGATTTTCTTTGACGAATTTCTTTCCTTGGTTGTTGATGGGGTTGACTTTTTATTTCCTTGTTGAGCATCTCAGATTTTTCATTGGAGTTTCTTACCTTACCTTGTGAGCTAGATTCACCTTCATGAAAACCAAGACCAGTCTTTATAATGGGTGAACGCTGAACTTTGAGGATTTCATCTAACGTTTCTAATCCTTTAGCAAATCTAAGATTCAGAGTCTTTGTCTTTTCAAGTTCTTTTCTTAGACTTACTACTTCACATTCTAACACTTCATTGTGTTTGTCCTTTTCAGTGAGTTGATGTGTCATTGTGTTTATGACTGTATCCTTTTCTGCCAAACTGATTTTAAGTTGACTGATTTCTTTAAGGAAATATTCCTTTTCTGAGCCATTATTTTCATATGCCATGAGTAGTTTAATTTCTTGATCGTCTTCATCACTATTGGACAAGCCATCACTATCACCATGAATATAATAATTTCTATTACCTTCTTCAAACATCTTTCCTTTTTTATGAGGGCATCTAGTTGCGTAATGACCAACTCTTCCACCAGAAAAACATTTGAATGGTAGCTTACCTTCGAACTTTTCAAAACCCCGTTGAAGCTTCTTGACAAAATTTACTTCATCTTCTTCTTCTGAAATGTGTCTTGATTCATAGAGTTTTTCTTTTCCCTTTGTTGATGCTTTAAATGCGGCTTCTCTCATATCTGATGGTCCTCCTTTTCTCATCTCAAAGGCAGTTAAGATTCCATGAAGCTGCGTCATAGTGATATTCTGCAGATCTTGTTTTTCTTCTATGGCAGACACTTTGGGTTCAAATTTAGCAGACAAGGATCTCAAAACTTTCTCAACTAAGACAACTTCCTTAATTTCTTCACCCAGATTCTTCATACAATTGACAACCTCATCTATACGTAGGAAGTAATTGGCTATGCTTTCATCACTGTGCATCTTAAGAATTTCATACTAAATTCTGAGAGTTTGAAGCTTAGCACGTTTTACGTGAGAGCCTCCTTCGTAACTTAGAACGATTTTGTCTCATATTTTTTTCGCTGATTTGAGCTGCATGACTTTGACAAACTCTGATTTTAACAAACTTCCCAATAAAATAGTGGCAGCTTTGGCATTGGTTTCATAATCCTGTTTACCTGTCGTATTTGTAGGAATTGTTGTTGGAAATGTATATCCTTTTTCCACAATTTCCCAAACATCCGTTCCAAGTGATTGTAGATAGGTTGTGGTTCTTATTTTCCAGTAACCAAAATTGCTCCCATCGAAGATTGGTGGTCTGATCAATCCCATGCTCTCTTGATTATTCATTTTGATGGATCTCCCTTCAAGCGATCAAGCTTCTTCTCAAGGACCTCCCTCTGATACCAATTGTTGGAAATAATACTGGGAATGGGGGGTGAATCGGTATTAGCAAATCAATAACTTTTTCATTTCCATGCTCTGATTCATATACGCTACTTTAGTTAAGGGAACTCACATGTACACGCAATTGTATTTAATGCAACTGGCGTATATCCAACAAACTTATGATTCTGTTAATTCATCATATGTTGATCATTAATCAGTGCATCAGTACTTCATTAACCATATAAACAGTAACCAGGTGCAATAAAAACAGAACAAACCATCACACATAAGAAACACACATGAACACCAAGGTTTAAGGTGGAAACCCAATGCGGGACAAAAACCACTTGTTGTTGTCTTCTTTTAATATAAGAAAAACCTGTTTACAATCTTGTACTAGCACAGACTCATACAGTATGCAGGCACCCACCTGCAAAAGGCTACAACCTTCTCTCGTTCTCCAGCTTCTACTGGAAGGGAGCTACAACCCCCTGGCTCTTGTACTAGCTGATATATTTACTAGTACGTAGGCACCGGCCTACAGAAGGCTACAATGCTCTCTCATTTTCCAGCTGCTACTGGAAGGGAGCTCCAACCTCCTAGCTCTTGTATTGGCCGATATGTCTACCAGTACATAGGTGCTGGCCTACAGAAGGCTATGACCTTCTCTCTTCCTCCAGGGACCACGTTTCATAAATTTTCAGACTGGATACTCCTAGAACACAACACCATAATCTAAAGGCCACGTTTCATCCAATTTTCATACTGGACCCATCAACACATTGAAGCTCAAAATCAATCACCACTGCAATACAACCATTGCATTAACCAATCATCAATCTCTGAATCACCCACAACTGAATCACTCAATCTATCTGACTTTTCAGAGCACAGTCAACAAAACACAGTCACCAGAACACAAAGCAGAACCCAGATCTCTGTAACAGCAATCAGAAGCAACTGATACTTCAACCATCAAGTTCATAAGGTATACGCTACTTGGCTATGTCAAACCAATGTGTATACGCCCTTTTACCAAAGGGAACCAGCATACAAATCTGAAAATAATTACTTATACCTTTGATGCAATTTTCTACTTGAGACATACCCAGATCATCATATATAAAGGATAAAACACGCATCAATATCCAAATCTGAACTATTCATGATCATACCATATAATGATAATGCATTTTAGTCTTCATGATCTTGGTCCATCAACCTTCATTCGCCACATAGGTGCATCCTTAGCAAAGCATCGCAAACCCATCACCTGCATACTAGATCTTCCACTTTATCAGATATTCAATCCTTGCACACATGGCCTAATGATCTTCTCCTCCTTTTATAGTTTAGACCTTTCTCAATACCATGGACCAAAACCACTTAGGACCAATACCTTAGACCAAATACCTAGGGTCAATACCTCGGACTAGATACCTTGGACCAATACCATGGATCAAAATACCATGGACCAAATACCTTGGACCAAAACTTAATTTTCCAAGATATACGCACTTTTCCTTCCGTGAAAGTGCGTGTGTACGTTATACGCTTCTTTTGGTCTGGTAACCCGCATGTATACGCTCCTTTGTCAAGGTGAACCTGCGTATACCTCTCTTTATTCATTCTTTGTAGTCTGATCATTAATTCTTTTCTATTGACCTGCTGCACTATGACCTGTCATCTTAGTGAGTTGCCATCAAGGACAACACCTGTATCATAATGCCAACATACTTTTGGCATGACCTAGGTTCAGTATCTGGGTTACATTATTGATGAACAGGGGGTGCATGTGGATCCATCCAAGATCCAAGTCATTTGGGATTGTTCATCTCCAACCACTCTAATAGAGCTCTGCATCTTTCTAGGTCTTTCCAACTTCTACCGCGGGTTTGTGTTGGGGTTTTCTCATACCATTTGGCCCTTGAGTCAAGTCACCAAGGGAGGAGCGAAAGCAAAATTATTTTGGTCTAAATCTCAACAAAAGGCATTCACAGAGTTGAAACATCGCCTCTGCTCGGCACCAGTGCTCGCATTACCAAACTTGCAACAACCATTTGAGGTCGAGACAAATGCATCTGACTATGCTATTGGGGCAATCCTTACTCAACATAGGCATCCAGTGGCATATCACAGTGAGACACTTTCAGACACAGACTGGAAGTATCCCACTTATGACAAAGAGATGTATTCCATTGTGCAGGCCTGCCAACAATGGAAGCATTACATTTTGCGGAAGGAAACGATCATCCACACAGACCACCGACCCTTGCAGTTCATACAGACCCAAGGGAAATTGCAGAATGATCACCATCAGAAGTGGTCCACATACCTACAACAGTTCCATTTGAATATCAAGTATAAGAAGGGTAGCACCAATAATGTTGCAGATTGCCTTAGTCGACCACCGATCATGGCGTCAACCACCATGCTCAACTCTTGTGGGCACGACACTTCTGATTGGCCACTTCTTTACAAAAGCGACACAGAATTTGGCCACACATACCAGACACTCTTGAAGGGTTAGCATGTTCTAGATTTTCACCTCCAGGATGCCTTGTTATGCCACCTGAGTCACCTTTGTGTTCCTTCAAGCGAGCATGCCAAGATGTTTTAGGAAGCACACTACGGTGGGGCTGCTAGGCATTTCGGGGTCGAGAAAATGGTGGCAGTACTGCAAAAGTATTTCTATTGGCCGAATCTTTGATAGGATGTCAGGAAGTACATCAGATCATGCACTACCTATGCCATTTCCAAACCGACCATCAAGAAGCAAGGCCTCTATACCCTGCTGCCTACCCCTAGTCAACCTTGGGAATCCATCTCCATGGATTACCTGTCAGGTCTTCTTTCCACTAAGCATGGAAATGACTGTGTTTTTGTGGTTGTTTCCAGGTTCTCGAAGATGGCCATTATGGCGCCCTGCTCATAGAATATCACGAGTGTGGGTACACTTTGGGATCCCACAATCTATCATCTCAGGTGAGGACAACATGTTCCTCAGTACATTTTGGTCTAGCCTCTGGTCAATTCTGGACACCAAACTCACTAAATCCACAGCCTTCCATCCTCAAACTGATGGCCAGACAGAGGTTGTCAATAGGATGATTGTACACATTCTGCACATGTACAACTCAAAGCATCCACGCACATGGGACGAGAGCCTCCCCTGTGTTTAGCACAGCTACAACTGGGCTCTCCACAGCTCGACTGTCCATAGCCCTTTTTAGGTGGGCTTGGGATTCCAGCCACTATGTCCCATTGATGTGGCCATGCCATTTTCAGCTACTCGTGCAGATTCGGCTCATGTCCAGTCTGAAATAGATAAGGAAAACAGCTTCATTGAGCACATCCAACATATTCGCCAGCAAGTCCATGACATTCCAGACAAATCAAATGCCAATTACAAGTAGTGACATGATCAACATCAGGTGCCACACAAGTTTCAAGTGGGCGACAAAGTATGGTTGCATTTGCAAAAGGAATGCTTTACCGGAGCCTATCAGAAACTCAGACCACTCCGATATGGTTCTTACACCATTACCAAGGCTATGGCGTTTGAAATAGTACTAAGAGGGGGGGTGAATCAGTATTATCAAGCCAAATATTCAATTTAAAAATCAAAGGATATACGCTACTTCAGTTAGTAAAACCCGCGTATATACACAAATATGTAGAAGGAAACCCGCGTGTCCAATGCAAACTTATGATTTACTTTATCTTTCAGATGTTGATTATTACTCTGTGTATCTGAGTGAAATAAACAGTAACCAGACCAGTAAAACAAAACAGAAGATAGTCACACACAAGAACACAAGATATAAGGTGGAAACCCAATGTGGGTGAAAACCACCTGCTGCAATTCATCTCTATCTTTCTTTAATTAGAAACTTCCTTTTACAATGTACTGGTGCAGTCCTTTACCAGTACGCAGGCTACAACCTACAGAGAGCTACAACCCTCTCTCGTTTTCCAGCTTCTCCTGGAAGGGAGCTACAACCCCCTTAGCTCTTGTACTAGCCAAGATACTAGTACGTAGGTGCTGGCCTACTGAAGGCTACAACCTTCTCTTTCTTCCAGGGACCACGTTTCATAAATTTTCAGACTGGATCCATGAACATCAATCAATCATCAAGATTTTTGCTTCAACCAATCTCCTTTCCACCGAACAAAACTGATTCACAATAAACACTTCTCTGATAGCTGTACCCAGAACACAGCAACAGTAACCATATACCAAATTTTGAACCCAGAACACTGCAGCAACAAACAGAGGCAGCTAGATCACAATAAAATATGTATACGCTACTTAAACAACCTGAAACGGGCATACGCTCATGTGTGTGGAGCAACCTACGTATACGCTGTTTTCCTTTATTGAACCTGCGTGTATACGCGCCTTCGCTTCACTGAACCTGCATACAGATCTATAAAGGAGAATTTACTCTTTCAAACAGTCAAATGCTAAATAACCCAGATTATCAGATTTATAGATCAAGTGTGCGCCTCATAGAACAGATCAAAATCATACAAAGATACTATCATTCAAGCTTTAAAGATTATGACCCATCAATAGATCTTATCCTTCTTTATGCGCTTAGGTTCCTCCTTCATTCAGATCCAGGTCTGCACCATAACCCCAATCACAAAAGTTTCAGATCTAGCACATGTTGGATATTCAATTGATTCCAAAGATACTTTGCCAAATGATCTCCTTCCCCTTTTATAGTCTTAGGTCTTTCTCAATACCACAGTCCTAAACCATAATAACACAATACCACGGACCCAATACTTGGGATCAACACTTCTGACGAGATACCATGGTCCAAAACCATAGGTTCAAGTACCAAGGACTAACTACCACGGACCAAAGGTAAGTTTTCCAACATATACGTGCTTTTCCTTGCATGAAAGTGTGTGTATACACATACGCGCCTTTGTAACATCTAACCCGCGTGTATACGCATCTTCGTCTAGATGAACCTGCGTATATGTCTTTTCCTTCATTCTGAAAGCCTGAACTGAGATCTGTTATCAAAGAGAGTTGCCATCAAGGACAACACCTGTGCCATAGCTCCAAACCTGTGCCATAATGCCAACAATCTCCCCCTTTGGACTTGATGGCAACCCCAAGATCCTTAAACTCATTCTCCCCCTTTGTCATCAAGGGCAAAGGGTTGTGCTCCCCCTGAGTACATGCTGAAATCTCTGCCCTGCTGTGATGACCATGCTCCCCCTGACTGTAGGCAAGATCTGCAAAAAGATGTTCTTCAAGAAGAACCATGACTTATACATCATAAAAGACCTTCCTATCACCAAAAGACTTAATACATACATCCATCACCCAACCAAGTGGGGATCATCCACCCAACCAAGTGGGGATACATCAAAAATTTACATATGACAACTAAGTTCATTACATGTTCATCCCAGGCATAGTGGGGAAACCAAAATAGGCCGTTACATGACCTTGACACCATAAAAGAGATACATGACATAGAGACGAAATACTTATGAAAGTCACCAATAACTGATAGCAGCAGCATCTGTCAATCACCATTCAGATCAGCAACCAAGATTTCCTTCTGTTCTCCCTCTGCCTTTGTTCCACCTGAACTCAACAACAGCTTAGAACCAAAAGCTTCTAAGATAATGCCAACAATGCATCATTAGAAGTTTATCTGCTCCCCCTGAACCTGTGTCGGATGGTCTCTGTCAGACCCATATCAGAATATCTTCAACCAGAGCCTGTCCCTACTGATATCCATCAAACTTCCATATACGCGACTGTCTCTGCATAAACCGGCGTATGTACGCGGATCCTCCTCAGGCAACTCACGTACACCCATTTTTCTCTAAAAACAGACAAGTTTAACATCAAGATGATGCATCAACTACTCCCAGCTTCTGTTTGAGATATTCAAAAGTTTCCCTGGGCAGTGGTTTAGTGAGAATATCAGCAACTTGTTCCTTAGAAGGAACATACTCCAATTTGACCTTTTGTTCCAACACTTGTTCCCGGAGAAAGTGATACTTGATCGATATGTGCTTGGTCTTCAAATGCATGACTGGGTTCTTTGAAATGCTGATTGCACTTGTATTATCACATAAGATGGAGATAGGTGGTGTACAAGTGATTTGAAAATCCTGCAAGGTCTGCATCATCCAAAGGAGTTGAGTGCAGCAAGATGCAGCAGCCACATATTCCGCTTCAGCTGTAGATAAAGCGATCGAACTCTGTTTCTTGCTGAACCAAGATACTAATCTGGAACCCATGAAGAATGCACCACCACTTGTGCTCTTCTTGTCATCCACGCTTCTAGCCCAATCTCCATCTGTATAAGCATGAAGTGTGAGATCTGTATCTCTAGGATACCATAAGCCATAGTTTTGAGTTCCTTGAAGGTACTTGAAGATTCTCTTAACTGCCTGAAGATGAGTTGCCTTAGGATTTGCTTGAAATCTTCCAACTATTCCCACTACATGCATGATGTCTGGTCGGGTACCTGTCAGATAAAGTAGACTTCCAATCATAGATCTATAGGTTGGTTGATGCACTGCTGCTGATTCATCATTTGCACTGAGGCTACATCCTGTAACCATGGGGGTACATACTGGTTTTGCATCTTCCATGCCATATTTCTTCAAGATCTGCTTGAGATACTTGGTTTGAGACAAAAAGATACCACCTTCATTTTGTTGGATTTGCAATCCAAGAAAATATGTCAGTTCTCCAAGAAAAGACATTTCGAATTCTTTTTTCATCACCAAGGCAAAGCTTTGACTCATAGCTTCTTCATTGCTGCCAAAGATAATATCATCTACATACACAACAAGTATTAGCAATTTGTCATTTTCAATTTTTATATAAAGATTGTTATCTGCTGACCCTTTTGAAAAACCTTGTTGATGAAGGTATTTGTACAAACGATAGTACCAAGCCCTTGGAGCTTGTTTAAGACCATAGAGGGCCTTCTTAAGTCTGCATACAAGATTTGGATCATTCCCAAGAATGAAACCATCTGGTTGCTCAATGTACACTTCTTCTTCTAAGTCTTCATTCAGAAAGGTTGATTTCACGTCCATTTGAAATACCTTAAATTTTTGAAAGCTTGAGAGAGCAAGGAACATTCGGATGGCCTCAAGTCTAGCAACGGGAGCAAATGTTTCTTCAAAGTCTATTCCTTCTTGTTGAGCATACCCTTTACAGACAAGTCTAGCTTTGTTTCTAATAACTTACCCATTTTCATTCAACTTGTTCTTGAAGATCCATTTTGTTCCTATGACATTCTTATCCTTTGGTCTAGGGACCAACTCCCAAGTGTTGTTCTTTTCGATCTGCTCAAGTTCTTCATCCATTGCCTTGACCCAGCATTCATCTTTGCATGCCTCTTTTACATTTTGTGGCTCAGTGGAGGAGAGCAAAGCCAAATAGCTTGAGGCTTCTGCAATTGTTCTTCTTGTTTGTATACCTGCCTCTTTCTGCCCCAAAATTTGAGATTCTGGATGATTCTCCTGAATATACCTGGATGGTGTCTTCTCTTCTATCCTTATCTGTTCCTCTGGTGCCTCTTGAGGTTCTTCTTCATCATCAGTCTGATTTGGAGAGTAGTCTTCATCCTCTTCGATATTTTCATAATTTACTTGCCTAGGAATGTATCCTTTTTCATCAACCACTACATCAATTCTGTCAACAATTCTTCCAAGTATTTTATTGTAACACTTATATGCTTTGTTGTGGGGAGAATAACCAAGGAGAATGCCTTCATCTGCTCTAGGTTCAAGTTTGCCAAGTTGTTCATCATTATTCTTAATATAGCATTTGCTTCCAAAAATTTTGAAATGCTTTACCGAAGGAGTCTCACCATACCAGAGCTCATGAGGAGTTTGAGTGTTGTTCACTCGGACATTTGTTTTGTTGAGAATAACAACCGCAGCAAATGCAGCTTCACCCCAAAAGGTTGCGGGAGTTCCAAACTCATCAAGCATAGCACGAGCCATTTGTTGAACTGTTCTGTTCATCCTTTCCACCACTCCATTTTGCTGAGGAGTCCTAGCTGTAGAGAATTCCCTTCTTATTCGATGTTCTTCACAGAAATCGAAAAATTCATTTGAGGTAAATTCCCCACCTCTGTTAGATCTGAGGCACTTAATTTTGTGATCTGATTCATTTTCAGCCAAGGCTTTGAAAGATTTGAATTTTTCGAATGCTTCGTCCTTGTATTTCATAAGTCCTAACCAAACCATCTTGGAGAAGTCGTCAATGAATAATATAAAGTATTCTTCTCCTCAAGGTGACCTTGTCCTAAATGGACCACATACATCTGTATGGACTAGTTCAAGAGGCCTGCTGGCTGATCCTTCCTTCTCAGGGAAGTTGGTTCTGGTTTGCTTACCAAACTGACATGATTTGCATATGTTGTTGTCTGGAATTTTGATATCTGGAAGACCACGAACTGCCTGGTATTTGCATGCTTTCCTTATTTGTGAAAAGCTTAGATGCCCCAACCTCCGGTGCCATAACCAGTGTTCATCATCCTTGCTCAAATAGCATTGTTGTTGTCCTTCTTCAAATATGTATAAGTTATTTGGAGTTCTTTTGCCTTTGATCACTGTTTTTCCTGTATCAAGATCACGAACACTACATCCATTTGATCGAAATATTACCTCGGTTCCTCGATCGCACATCTGACTGACACTCTGAAGATTATGCTTCAAACCATCAACATACAAAACATTTCCATCTTTGACCTTTTCTTTCAACTGAGCAGTGCCTTTTCCTTTTATGACTGCAGGGGTATCATTTCCAAAAGAAACTTTCTTTCCCTTTTCTAAAACACTATATTATCACTTTTCATATGTTTTGAACATCCGTTGTCGATGTATCATTGATTTTCTTGTCCTTCTGCATATAAAGTTATCCAACATCTTTCTCATTGCGGTTCCTTCATTCTCCATGTTCTGGCACTTGAGGTTTGTTCCTTCTGAGTTGTCTTCCAAAACTTGCTCCTACATTCAGAATCTTCATGACCAAAGTTATTACAAATAGAACATTCAATTTCATTTTCAAGGGGCGAAAAGTTGTTATAGGTCCTTTTCGTGATTCCATTCATACTTCTTTGTTTTTGAGATTCTCTAGTCATGATTGTCTTATAGGCAACACATTGAGCAGCTTTGTGGCCAAAGTTATGGCATGAGAAACATTGGCCATTGAAGAAATTCCTGTGATTGTCAAATCTACCAACCAAATGATTGTAGTTCCTATTGGCATCCATTCTTGAGGCAAATTGAGAAGGTTTTACCTGTGGCTGGTTGTAGCTTCTGTTTGTCCTTAAAGTAGATTGTCCCCGATTTCCCTGATAGTATTTGTTTATTCTTGAGGAAAACTGTCCCTGATTTACCTGATGATTTCTATTAGGCCTTTGCTCACTCCTCCTTGCTGCATCAAGATAACTTTTGGAAGTGGATGCTTGTGATGCTTCTCCATTGTATCCCAGACCTATCTTGATTAGTGGAGAACGCTGCACATTGATAATCTCATCCAGAGTTTTAGATCCTTTAACGAATTTAAGATTAAGAGCTTTTGTTTTCTCAATCTCTTTTCTAAGACCAACAATTTCACATTCCAATTTTTCATGATGTTTTTCCCTTTCATCCAGTTGACATTGTAGAGAATCAATAATCGTTTTTTTCTCTTCTAAACAGACTTTGAGTTTAGAGATTTCTTCATAAAAACCTTCTTCATCTATAGCATCCATGTAATCATCATCTTCAAAAGCCATCAAAAGTTTATAATTATTACCTCGTTCATCTTCATCACTATTTGATAGTCCATCACTATCTTCATGAGTGTAATAGCTTTTCTTATTTGCATTTTGTTTCTTGTTCCATCTAACAGATTCCTTCCCCTTATCCTTATGAGGACATCTGGCAGCATAGTGACCTACTCTTCCACAAGCAAAGCATTTGAAAGGTAACTTACCTCGGAATCTTCTAGCACCCCATTGAAGATTCTTGACAAAATTTGATTCTTCTTCTTCTTCTGACACGTGTCCTGACTCATAGTAGTCTCCTTTGCCTGAAGCCTTGACGGCGGCTTCTCTCCTGTCTGATGGTCCTCCTTTCCTCATTTCATAAGCAGTTAGAATTCCGTGTAGCTGTGACATGGTAAGGTTTCGTAGATTCTCTTTTTCTTCTATTGCAAAAACTTTAGATTCAAACCTAGGGGACAAAGATCTTAGAACTTTTTCAACCACAACAGCCTCTTTTATTTCTTCACCCAAGTTTTTCATACAATTAACAATCTCATCTACACGAAGGAAATAGTTAGCCACACTTTCATCATTGTACATTCTGAGATTTTCATACTGAATTCTGAGGGTTTGAAGTTTTGCTTGTTTTACCTGATCATCTCCTTCATAGCTCAGAACAATCTTGTCCCATATTTCTTTTGCGGATTTATACTGCATAACTTTGACAATTCTAATTGAGATAGACATCCTAATAGAGTATTGACCGCCTTTGTGTTTGTTTCATATTTCTTCTTCTCAGCCGGATCTGTAGGAGTTGCTGATGGAAAAGTATACCCTGTATCTATGATATCCCAGACTTATGTACCAAGAGATTGAAGATAGGCAGTAACTCTTACATTCCAATATACGAAGTTTGTCCCATCAAAAATCGGTGGCCTGATTGATGCTTCCCTCTCGTAGTTGCTCATGATGAAAGATCTTCCTTCAAGCGGTCAAGCTTCCTCTGAAGGACCTGCTCTGATACCAATTGTTGGAAATAATACTGAGAGGGGGGGTGAATCAGTATTATCAAGCCAAATATTCAATTTAAAAATCAGAGGATATACGCTACTTCAGTTAGTAAAACCCGCGTATATACGCAACTATGTAGAAGGAAACCCGCGTGTACAATGCAAACTTATGATTTACTTTATCTTTCAGATGTTGATTATTAATCTGTGTATCTGAGTGAAATAAACAGTAACCAGACCAATAAAACAGAACAGAAGACAGTCACACACAAGAACACAAGATATAAGGTGGAAAACCCAATGTGGGTGAAAACCACCTGCTGCAATTCGTCCCTATCTTTCTTTAATTAGAAACTTCCTTTTACAATGTACTGGTGCAGTCCTTTACCAGTACGCAGGCTACAACCTACAGAGAGCTACAACCCTCTCTCGTTTTCCAGCTTCTCCTGGAAGGGAGCTACAACCCCCTTAGCTCTTGTACTAGCCAAGATACTAGTACGTAGGTGTTGGCCTACTAAAGGCTACAACCTTCTCTTTCTTCCAGGGACCACGTTTCATAAATTTTCAGACTGGATCCATGAACATCAATCAATCATTAAGATTTTTGCTTCAACCAATCTCCTTTCCACCGAACAAAACTGATTCACAATAAACACTTCTCTGACAGCTGTACCCAGAACATAGCAACAGTAACCATATACCAAATTCTGAACCTAGAACACTGCAGCAACAAACAGAGGTAGCTAGATCACAATAAAATATGTATACGCTACTTAAACAACCTGAAACCTACGTGCATACGCTCCTGTGTGTGGAGCAACCTGCGTATACGCTTTTTTCCTTTACTGAACCTGCGTGTATACACGCCTTCGCTTCACTGAACCTGCATACAGTCAAATGCTAAATAACCAAGATTATTAGATTTATAGATCAAGTGTGCGCCTCACAGAACAGATCAAAATCATACAAAGATACTATCATTCAAGCTTTAAAGATTATGACCCATCAATAGATCTTATCCTTCTTTATGCGCTTAGGTTCCTCCTTCATTCAGATCCAGATCTGCACCATAACCCCAATCACAAAAGTTTCAGATCTAGCACATGTTGGATATTCAATTGATCCCAAAGATACTTTTCCAAATGATCTCCTTCCCCTTTTATAGTCTTAGGCCTTTCTCAATACCACGGTCCAAAACCATAATAACACAATACCACGGGCCCGATACTTGGGATCAACACTTCTGACGAGATACCATGGTCCAAAACGATAGGTTCAAGTACCAAGGACTAACTACCACAGACCAAAGGTAAGTTTTCCAACATATACGCACTTTTCCTTGCGTGAAAGTGCGTGTATACGCATACGCGCCTTTGTAACGTCTAACCCGCGTGTATCCGCATCTTCGTCTAGATGAACCTGCGTATATGTCTTTTCCTTCATTCTAAAAGCCTGAACTGAGATTTGTTATCAAGAAGAGTTGCCATTAAGGACAACACCTGTGCCATAATGCCAACATATGGGAGACAGTGCATTTGAGTTAAGCATTCCCCCATTCCTTGGCCTACACCTAGTGTTCAATGTGGACCACCTTTGGCCATACTTTCCACCATTACTAGACACATCCAACATTGCATAACAGCTCACACCCATAAAGTTAAATCCAGATTGCATGGAACAAGCTGCAACTGATCGGATCATGGACACACAGATCAAGCACACTCGCCAGCAAAATATCTAATTGTATCGAGTTGTCAAAGTAGGCCAACTCCTTCACCAGGGCAAGTGGCTCACCAGGGACCAAGTTCAGCAAAAGTTTCCTCATCTCATGAAGGAACTCAACGCAATGGGGACCATTGCTTCCTAAGGGGGGAGGAATGATCTAGGTGGATATTGGTGGACACCCGCCAAGTCCACTTGGACCCCCACCATTGTTTCTTTTAGCTTTTCAGTTTCCTTAATTGTAGTAGAGTTTACTATTTTTAGCAGTTTTTCGGGTCCTGAACTTCCGGAGCTGTTTTGAGGCTCTAAAAGACGTTTTTTTTGGAAAGCTGGGAGCAACATGGGTCTATGGACAAATGTTTCTCTTCCGAAAGTTGTGGTTCTTGGATAGATCTTTCTAATGAGATATTGTGCGTGTCAAATGGAGATCGTATGCCAAAGTTACGACCCTAGGAAGTTGATGTACCAATTTACCCAAACAGGGCTCACAGTTTGGCGTTTCATCTTCTAGGGTTAGGTTTTTGGATGTTTAGGATTTGCCATTGTTCCTCAACAATAAATAGGCCTTTGAGCCTCATTGTAACACAGTTCAGAGGCATGTAGCTGCCACATCTCTTCTCAGAGATAAGCTACCATCACCCTAGCTGGTTTATTTCCATTTCTGTTTGTAAGCATATTTCAATATTTTACATTAATGACATGAATTATTTCCACTGCATCTTTGTGTTTATGGTTATCTCTGTAATTTGTTGCATTCCCGTTTAAATCCGGATCAATCTCCATGGCAATTCCCATCATCACCTTGCCAAGAAGTTTAGTGTTTTAAACACCTATGCTACCAGAGCCCTTAGGATTTCTGATGAACATTACATCAATGATGAGAAAGCTTATATTTTAGAATTTTTCAGGAACAATGGTTATAAACCGCATCCAGGCCTTAAAGCCTTCATAAAGCATCTAAAGGTCCTAGAGCTAAGGCTGGCCCTAGTAATCCTATTACCACTGTTCATCTTCCTTTCATTCAAGGAAAATCTCACAAGTTGGCCCAGATTCTTAGGAAGAATAATATATCTATGACCTTCAAAACACTTAACTTTATTCATAAACAAGATTGACCCCTCTAATACTAAAGGGGTTAACATGATCCCTTGCTCATTTGGGAAATCTTATATAGGTAAGATAGGTCATTCTATCAAGCGTAGAATTCAAGAGCATGTCGCGGACAACGAGCATAATTGCTCTCTGTCTTCAACTCTTGTTGAGCATTCTACAAAGACTAAGCATCACCTTTGTATTGAGGATGCTTGTGTCCTTGTTAAATTTCTCATTATCATCCCAAGAAGTTTAGGGAATCCATCAAGATAGAGAAACTGGACACAAACAATCTAATTATGGATTACAACCAGAAAATAATTAGAAATTGGATTCCTGCTCTCTCCTCTAGGTACGATTTTTCATAATTTCCTTTCCCTTCTTCCTTATTTCTCTTCTCTTCCTTAGTTCTTTGATTTTTCTCCTTAGTTTTTTTGTTTGTTTCCTAGATTTTGCCCCTCTCCCTTCTTTTAATTACTATTTTTTTTAAGTTCGCCTAACGAGACATGTCCGGGGGGATTGAACTTCCGATCACTTGGATACATGAGGGCTTGCCAAACTGCTTTTTGCCAATTATGCTACCACCTGTGAACAATTTAAATTTACTTTTTATTTACTTCTAAAATTTTAAATTATTTTCTATTTTTATTATTTTTATTTTTATTTTTATTTTACTTTGGTTTTTTTTTTACTATTGTATATACTATTAATAGTTTTAATATTTTTTAACTATATTTTAACAATTGAATAATATTTTATTCATAATAATTTTAATAATATTACTTATAATATTATTAATCTTTGGTTATTACTCATAATACTACTAATTTTATTATTTTAATTTATACTATTATACATTTAGCCCTTAATTTAATTACTATATAATATTATAATCTTGTTAATATTTTTAATATTGTCATAATCTTTCAAGTATAAATTGTGTAAATATTTTCCTTATCCAACATTTCGAGTGGACATTCCACTCATCATTAAAACTAGAAAGCAAACAGATGGTAAGGGTGAGAGCTAATCAAACCTACAAGTAATAAGAACATCGAAACTAGAATCACAAGGATGTAAAATATTAAATTAAGTTATGAATAGTCAAATGAAATGAGGGATAAAATGGTTAAAATAAACGACTTAAGAAAACTAAACAAAATTGAAAATGTAATTAAGAAATTAATCAAAACTTAAAATAAAATAATATATTTAACCTTTAATTTATATAAATATAAATTAAATTTTAATCTATATTATATTATATATATATATATATATATATATATATATATATATATATATATATATATATATATATGTTAACAATCATATTTAAAAGCTCGAAAGTGTGAATAACATGGAAATCAATGAGATCGATGGGGATTTAGTATAAGATGATATTTTATTTTTTATTTAATAGAAATATATATATATATATATATATATGAAAAGAGGGTTGGGGAAATTGGTAAAAGGAGGGGAGGGGATAAAATGAATTTGAATTAAGGGTGAGGGGCGGGGAGTTAAGAAGTAAGGAGATGGATTATAGGCTTCTAGGGGTGGCTAAGTTTATAGTCATCTTCCTATTGAAATTATTGGGGTGTTTTTCAATTTCTAAAGCTTCCTTGATGACATGAGAATTATGAAAAGGGATACATGCTATGCTTTTAACCTAGCCAAAGAAAATAATTGCTTTGACTAGGCATGAACCCTAGCCTGTATCCCTTTTCATAATTCTAGTGTCATCAAAGAAGCTTTATAAATTGAAAAACACCCAATAATTTCAATAGGGAAGATGGCTATAAACTTATCCACTCCTAGAAGCCTATAATCCATCTCCTTACATCTTAACCACCTCCCTTCCCCTCCTTAGTTCAAATTCCTTTCATCCTCTCCCCTCCTTTTTATCAATTTCCTCTTCCCTCTTTCAATAATAATAATAATAATAATAATATATATATATATATATATACACCAAAAATTTATATTTATAACGGACATACATGGATGTGCAGCAGGACGAGGTCTTTAGGCCTTGATTTCATGTCATTTACGGAGATATTTTATGTAAATAAATTTTTGTTTATTGGACATGTCATGTCTATATGTTTCAGAACATATCATATGTATTTATCTTAACAGTCTCCCATTCATGAGATTGACTCATTTTTTGATAGAACAACACAATATGTGGCTTATGACCACTTTTATTACATATGCTACTAGCATCTTTAGCATGTAATTTTCAATTATTAATGAAAATTACGATTTTTCCATGAGAGAAAATATTTATCTAACTAATAAATAAGTTTATTCATGTTAAATAAAATAAAATAAATATCATTTAATATTATACTCCTTCCTTCTCATTAATTTCCCCCTATTTTTCACACTTTTTAAACTTTTAAATAAAATTTTACACTCTCTTTTATATATATATATATATATATATATATATATATATATATATATATATATATATATAACTAGTTAATTTATCATAATACTATATATTTAAATATTATAATATTATTTTTAAAATTCTAAACTATTAACCATATGGTTAATAAATTAAAATTTTATTTATATTTATATGAATTAAAAATAAAATATATGGTTCTATTTTAACTTCTAATTAATTACACATGCATTTTTAACCTTATTTATCTTTTATTTAACCATTTTCTTTTAATAATTTTCTCCCTCATCTCATTCGACCGTTCATAGTTTAATTTAGTATTTTACATCCTTGTGACCATTATTCCAGTCTCCATGCTCTCATTACTTATAGGTTTGATCATCTCTCACACTTACCATTTATTTCCTTTTAGGTCCTTAATGATGGGTGGAGTGTCCACCTAAAACTGAGACAAGAAAAAACATCTACACACTACATATCCGAAAGATTTAGATGGTATGAATAACTGTGGAAATCTCCACTCTCAATAGCGGGACAATATGACTAGGAGAGAGAGCGGGGACCTGAACAAGCTCCTCCTCATTGTCCAGACTAGTTGAGTGCTCCTCTCTAGAGGATGAGCTACCACCCGTGCAAGTGCCTGGATGCACATGCTCGCCAACCGCTCTTTGGGGTCTCCCTCGTTGACGTGACATACCTTTAGATGAAAAGAACTCTCGGGCCTAGGCTAAAACACAAGAAAACTATCCCACAAAATCACCACCAAAATTTGTTCTCCAGATTACCCTCAATGGTACAACACACCTGCAGGGATCTGACTCGAGAACATCGACACTCCTATATTGATCTTACCTTGACACCCTGACACTACGAACAAGAACCCACCCTAAGAACGGAGGTAAATCCCAAGACAAGACTCACATAATAGAGTAGAGGACCTCTCAACCCGACACAAGTCAATAGATTTAATTGACAGGGGCTTGCAATAGTTGCATATAAACACTTGACTCCAACCAATTATCCACCCAAGCACTAAACCAAGACAAATTGAAGCGACAGACTGAAAGAGGAGCCACAATTGACCATAATCCCATAATGAATAGCTCAAATTTCACCTCAGAGGGACCCGAGACACCAGACTCAAAACTACAACTGACGCACACCTCAAAAACCCTATGGGTATCCTGAACCATGACCTAACCTTGCAGCCACTATTAAAAACAAGATAGAGACAAAGCTTCCACTCTTTCGCTAGGGTAATAACAACTACATAAACAACAAAGATAGTTTTAATTACAACCAACAAAGACCACCAAGAGGGATAACAATTTACCCTTGCTCGAAGACCATGGTGGAACCAATAGCACAAAGAGGAGAGGACCTGCAGATGGAAGAATAGCAGCCAGGAAAGGGGATGACCACCCTGAAAGATGATAGCAACAGCCACGGAAGCTCTCGTGTCCCAAAGAAATCCATGAGAACCATGCATGAAGGCTGACACCCATGTTTATCCCCCCACCACATTGGCCTTTCGGCTTTCGCTGCAGGCCAAAATAGTAAACATGACTATCACCACCCTTTGTGATGGATCTTCTCATCGCCCAATACACAAGAACATTCACATACCAAAACTAGAGCATGTTAATTATACATGCCTTCTCCAGAGGTGTCCTTCATCGAGTCTTGAGCCTAACACCTACCCTCTTAATGACATGCATGGGAGTCATGTGGTTGGGGGTAGGGATCCCAAGGTCCCCTCATCAAAGGGTCAATCACCCCATCGGGGGCACTTAAAAACAAACATTAAAAATAAAAAATAAAAGTTAAACAAAATTTAGGTGCTAATTTATAGGGTTTTTCATAGTCATGATATTTGGTCTTCAATTTCATGGTTGAAAAATGTTTGAATTTTAACACTAAAAAAAAGTGATGTTGCATCAGACTTTGCATTTTGGGGTGTTTTTTCATGTCTTTCATAGTCATGATATGGGACACTATTCCATAAAGTGTCCACACAGGAAGGACGTAAGAAGCCCTCAAGAGGAGCAGCAGGTGAAGCTCTTGCTTCACAATTCAAACTGGATTTCACCCTCATCGCTTGCATTGTGACATCGGTGATGGGTAGTGTGTGGTACCTGGATAGTGGAGCCTCATTCCATATGAACAGAAACAAAGATTTCTTCAGGACTTGGATGAGAAGCACCTCTAGATGCACATCAAGATGGGATATGATGGGAGGTATAGGGCGACCGACATCAGTATTGTTACCTTTCAGAGGAAGTTCACATTAAAAGATGTCATGTATGTTCCAGGTTTGAAGAAGAATTTGGTTTCAGTTGCCATGTTGGAGGACCGTGGCTACGATGTGATATTTAGCAAGGGAAAGGATTTCCTTCGTCACATAGCCTCAAGACAAGTGAAGCGGATCAGGGTTCGGGTGAAGAACCTCTACAAATTGGATGTAGAAGACTGCGTTGCTTTGAGCACAAAAGCAGAGAAGGTGCAAAGTTGAGACATCGGTGAGTTGTGGCATAGAAGATTGGGTCACTTGCACCATGGAGCTTTGAATATCATGCAACAAATTTCTACAAGACTTCCCAAGGGTACACTAGAGCAGAGAGACATATGAAAAGGGTGTACATTTGGGAAGTACACCAAAGCTTCCTTTCATGATAAAGGCAGTCAAGTGCAAGCGATCCTTGATAGGGTTCAATCAAATGTGTGTGAATCGTTCTCAACAACATCCACGACCAAGCACAGGTATTATGTAATATTTGTTGATCATTTTTATCATAAGTGTTGGATTTTCTTCATGCAAAAGAAATATCAAACATTCGCTAAATTTTGTGAATTTAAAGCACTTGTTGAAAAAGATTCTTGCAGGAAAGTTAAAGCTCTCAGAAGCGATAACAGTGGAGAATATGTGTCGAATGAATTCAAGAAATTATGTGCATTAGAAGGCATTCGATGAGAGTTAATAGCACCTCATAACCCACAACGGGATGGGGTGGCTGAAAGGAAGAACAAAAATATTGTGGGAGCTGCACAGGTGATGATACATGATCAGGGCCTATCGTCACACTTATGGGCTGAAGCATGCAACAAAATTGTTTATTTGCATAACAGAAGCCCTCATCGAATTTTCGGGATGAGTACACCATAAGATGATTTTTTAGGTAAGAAACCAGATGTGGCACACTTTAGGATCATTGGTTCATCAGTTTACTATCATGTTACTGAGGATGCACGAATAAATCTAGAGCCAACAACTGAGTTGGGCATATTTGTGGGGTACACTGATACACCTCACAACTATCGGGTGTACCTTCCATCCAAAAAGATGACAGTGGTTCGTAGAGATGTGAAGTTCGATGAAGAAAAGGCCATGAGATGTTCCCTTGAGAGGTAGCTTCAGTTACATGCAGATGAGGATCTTTTAGCTCCAAATGAGGAACCTCAAGATGATGTGGAGTAGCCACATGCAAAGGAGCAGAGAGTGGAAGCACCCACTCATGTAGAGACTTCCAGAGATGGAAGGAAGCACACTAGAGAGGTTGACATATTGATGCATGATGCTAGAGAGAATGTGGGAGCACCCACATCACAGTGCAGGCAGAGGAGGTCACTAGATCGGTACACTGGCTACATGGCTATGATGAGCGAGAGTGTAGAGGTTGAGCCATCCTCATTCAAGGAAGCAGTGTAGCAACTAGTATGGGTTTATGCCATGGTTGAGGAGTATGACTCCATTATCAGAAACAATGTTTGGGAAGTGGTCCCAAGACCAAAAGACAAGTCAGAGGTGAGCTCTAGATGGATTTACAAGGTAAAGAATGTAGCAGATGGGAGGGTGGAGAAATACAAGGCCATATATATGGCCAGAGGGTTCTCTCAGGTGGAGGAAATCGATTACGATAAGACATTTGGTCCAGTAGCAAGGTACTCTTCAATCAGATCTTTTCTAGCACTATCAGTGCAAATGGGATGGAAGATACATCAGATGGATGTGAAGACGAAATTCCTCGACAGTATGATTGAGGAAGAGGTGTATATTGAGAAGCTGGAAGGATTTGAGACCTACAATAGAGAGTCACATGTGTGCAGACTCAAGCGAGCATTGTATGGACTAAAATAAGCACCCCGTGCTTGGTACACTAGGATTGACAACTATTTCACTTGGATAGGCTTCACCAAAAGTGAAGCAGATGTGAACCTTTACCATATTTTGGTTGAAGGTAAATTGTTGATTATAGTATTATATGTCAATGACTTGATTCTAACAAGTGATGAGAATCTAATAAAATCTTGCAAAGAGGATCTTGCAAGAGAATTCAAGATGGAGGACTTGGGGCTCATGCATTACTTTCTTAGTATGGAAATATGGCAATGAGATGAGGAATTGTTTGTCTCTTAGGGAAAGTATGAGAACGAGATACTGAAGAAGTTCCACATGGAGAGCAACAAACCCATGGAGACTCCTTTAGTAGGTAATTGGAGGAAAGAGGATGCTACTTCAGGTGAAGTAGTGGAGGCTACTATTTATAGATAGCTTGTGGGTTCACTTATGTATTTGGTGAACACACGGTCGGACATGTGTTTTGCAGTTAATCAACTTAGTCAAGCCACGGTTAAGCCAACCAAACTTTATTGGAAGGTTGCTAAACACGTGTTAAGATACCTCAAAGGCACCACTGAGTTTGGTATTTAGTATAAACGAACAGAGGGAGTGAAACTTCAAGGCTTCACAAATGCAGATTAGGCAGGCAGTCCATCCGATAGGAAGATCACATCTAGGGAAATATTTAGTATTGGGTCAACAACAATTTCTTGGTACAACAAGAAGCAGATATCAATTGCACTTAGTTCAGCAGAAGAAAAATACATGGCTATTAGTAAAATAGCTTGTGAGGTTATCTGGATGAGGAATACCATTGTTGGGTTATTTGGTTAGCAGATGGATCCTACAGTTATTTACTGTGACAATCTGAGTTGTATCAAACTCTCTCAGAACCCATTTTTTCATGATCGATCCAAGCATATCGACATCCAGTATCGCCATCTATGAGATTATGTGCAAAGGAGAATCATGTTGTTGGAGTACATTCCTACAGAGGAGCAGGATGTAGATATTTTGAAAAAGGCATTGTCAAGATGCAAATTTGAGTTTCACAGAGGCAGGATCAGGGTAGAAGATAATCCCTTTCTTATTGAGAGGGAGTGTTGAAAATGCAACAAGAAAATCCTAATTTAATTTTGTCCTTGAATTAAATTGTAATTCCACATCTCATGACAACTTGTAATAGTTAACTAAGTTAATTTTACTTAGTTGGCTCAGTTAATTCGATTTAAGGGTCTAACTAGAGTCATGTTGATTTTATCCTACCTTTTTAGGAGCCCTGGTTGAGTTTATTTTGAGTTGTAATTATTTAATTTAGTCTAACTAAGTTAAAGTCACTTAAACTAGTTCCAACAGATGGAGGAATTAGTGGAAGATCCAGTAGTGGGGTGTAACCTGCTGTAGTGGGGTGTAACCAGCAATGATCAACCGGTAAACTAAATATTCACTCATAATTAACTCATGCATGTCAGATCAAAGAAAACCCAGTTGAGATTGGAGTTCAGGGACAGTGTATTATCAGTTGTATAATCATCTAAATTGTACAGGTGGTGCATGCAATCATAGGAAGGCCGATGAGGATTGCACAATTCATATTTGTGGAATTTCCCAATTAAATATGGGTTAATTCCCAAGGAAATTACGGAAGGAAATAGGAGCTTGGCAGGTAGAAAAATTGGCTAGGTATTGGCTTGAGCTTGTCTGGGAAGCAGTGAGATAAATAGAGATAGTGCAGAGGTTGCTTGGGCTTGAGAAAAGAATTATAATATTCTCATATTTTTTTATTAATGCAATATGCAGATAATAGGGGTTTTTATTGTAGCTTTCCCTAAAAAATTATTGTGTTATGTGTGATTGAATTCTTTCTCTTTTATGCTTCGTGATTTCATCAATTATTTATTGTTTTTCACTGATGAGTAGAGTAGATTCAAGTCTTTTGTTTTAGAAAATTACATAAGTAGTTTAAATCTACAAGGAATTTCTACATGTAGTTATCTTCGTCAAAAATAGGAAGCTTAACTTCTTGACCAACCATGATTCCCTCTCAATTTCTCCTTTCAGCGGTTAAGCTGCAAACAAAAGAGTTGAATCTGATACCACTCGTTAGAAACTAGCAATAACGAGAGGGGGGGTGAATTAGTATTGCTAAAACAATACAATTTTTTTCTGCAAATAACAAATTTGCATAATATAAACTTCAATAGAAGAAGGAGAGAACCATGCACACATAAAAGCATAAATAACATCACATGAAGACACAATATTTTTAGGTCGAAAACCCCTAGGGTACAAAACATACGAACTGTTTGTTACTTCTTCTTCTCTATTGCTTCAAAATATTCTCATTTACATTCATTAACTAGCCTCCACTAGCAAGGAGCCCCTAATCCTTATAAATGGGATCAGTTGGCCGCTACCAACTTGGAGCCACTAGTGTTATAATAGAATGATTTGCATGCACTAATTTGAGGCCACAACCTCAATATACAAACAATTATGAAGATCATAAATATATTCTAGACTAAAACAAAACTAAAAATACAAATGATGACATCATTGAATGACTCTCAACCCTCACTAAGCCACCTTCCTGAAGATAGAACAAATCTTCACACACTCCCTTCAAAACAAGTCTTCAATCCCTGCTCATAAATTTGATCCACAATTGATATCTGATTTTTGAAGTATTCTAAAGTTATGCACAATCTGCTACAACCACTAAAGATAGAGCATTCTCTCCTTAGCACACAATGCACACCAACTCTCTCACAGCCAAAATGAACCAACCAAACATTCTCATAGTCTTCTCCTATTTGTAATTTTCTAAGATGGTTAAATCAGTAAATGCATAAGGTGATGGAGAACTCAACAACTCTTTTCATACCATATAATTGGTTCGAATCATTGAAATTTACTCCTTTACTTTATATGCTACAATATTCATTTAATGAGAAATATTATTCACTTAACCACCTTTCAGAATATATAAAAACCTTCTCGACTCCAAAATAGAGTAACACACCCTTCCTTCTCACCTCTCACATATAACGCAGGTTCTTAAGCCATTACCAGTGTTACTAACGTTATGTGAACAACAAATAGCTTACGTTGCTCCACTTAAAGCCTCCTTCCTCGAGGACTTTGGAAGCTCAACTTTAGGACAATGTTTGGGACATTAAGACAACCTTCCCAAAGTAGTTTGACACCATGACACACCATGAAAACCTTAATAAAACATACTTATGACTCAGTAAAAGGAATAAAACTCATAACTACAGGGCATGCACCAAGTGACATCAAACTTGTAGCTGAGCTCTAGGTGTGAGCTCGATACACCATGAAAACCTTCCAAAACAATTTGACATCATGACAACCTTCTAAAAAACATATATAGGACTCAATACATGACATTAGACTCATGGATACAAGGCATACATTAGGTGACATCAATGGCAACACCAACATTCCAACACCTACAGAGTAATGAAGAGAGTTTGGGAACTTGCTTACGAGCTTGAGTTGCTATAGGGGAGCACGATTCATAATATTTTTCATGTATCATGCCTTAAGAAGGCATTGGGACAAGAAGTTATTACTTTAGCAAAGTTACTCCCACTCGACAATGAGGGGCAGTTTGTCTTAATCCCTGAGGAGATTTTGGAAGTTAGGGAAAGGAAATTGAGGAGTAGAGTAATGAGAGAGTATCTTATATAGTGAAAAGTCTTGCTAGTATAGGACACTACATGGGAAAGAGAGTAGGTTTTGCAGCATCCTAGTTTGCAGTTGCTTGATGGAAAACAATCTCAAGGAGGAAGTATTGTTATGTCCTTCACCAAATTTTCACTCCAACAGAGGAGAGAAAGAGAGAGAGAGACCCATGGTATTTTGATGATAAAAGAGATATTGGAGCTCACTCTTTCGACATGCATAATAATTTCCTCATATCGATTTGGAGAGATCTTGTGGATTTGGAGTGTTACGTGTGAAAGCCTTGAGAAAATTGGTTTCGGGTGGTGAAACAAATCCACCCTAGACGATCAAAAAGAAATATCACTAAGGTCTTTCACAAGTATTTATTGTTGAAGATTCATATCATTTCCAAGTTGTGGGTACAACCAAAGATCATGCGCTTTTGGGAGGTTGTATTTTCCATATGCAATTCATATTTTTTTAGTAGTTTGAGCCATCATTTGTTGGACAATGAAAGTAGAAGGGAGGGTCAAACTAACCATCAAATATGCTCAAATATATAAATTTACAGTTGGGCAAGGGAAAATTCCATCGCTATCATCTTCTCCTATTTCCCCAACAAATCGTTTTTGTAACTCAAAGGGCTACTCCACTATGTAATTCCAGGCCAGGTTAATAAAAAATATTTTTTATATTGGTTGAATTTATTTGTTGTGATATTTTTTTTGGGTATGTTGGTTGAGTTTTTTTACTAAAAAGAGAGGATTTTAATCTTTGAACATGTATTTATTGTAATTTCATCTTTTATTTTTGAAATAAAGGCATTATAATTTTTTTTTGTTAAAATTACAAGTGATGTGATTCCTTGGTGTGTTCGTCAAAGTTACATGAAGTTATTCATCAAACCAAGCAAATGGAAACAATTACCATGTCAAGAACTCCCTTGAACTAGACCTAAGAATCATTATAGATGAAAATATTGATTGAACACTTGGAGAGCATTTATGGGAGAGGCTTTTTACAATATAACAACTTTTCCACTATCCATGTTTTTAGTAGCATATATTGTGTAGAGAGGTATTTGTTGATTCAACACCCAGTAAATTCCACAAGGAAAATCTCATCGAGTGATGTGATTGTGTCTGTCTGAGAGAGACAGAGAGAGTTTCATGTATCCAAGCTCCCAACCTCCATCATGTAAGCGGTGATGCAATTGTTGGTAGCTCTTTACCCTAATAAAAAATTAGCTTATGAAGAGAAAACATGTTACAAAGTGGGATTTGAACTTACTTGGGATGATGATCCAGGTGGATATTGGTGGCCACCCGCCAAGTCCACTTGGACCCCCACCATTGTTTCTTTCAGCTTTTTAGTTTCCTTAATTGTAGCACAGTTTACTATTTTTAGCAGTTTTTCGGGTCCTAAACTTCCGGAGCCGTTTTGAGGCCCTAAACGACATCTTTTGGGAAAACTAGGAGCAACATGGGTCCATGGACTGATGTTGCTCTTCCCAAATTTGTAGTTCTCGGATAGATCTTTCTAATGAGATATTGTACGCGTCAAACGGAGATCGTATGCCAAAGTTACGACCCCGGGAAGTTGATGTACCAATTTACCCAAACGGGGCCCACAATTTGGCGTTTCAACTTCTAGGGTTAGGTTTTTGGATGTTTAGGGTTTCCCATTGTTTCACAACAATTAATAGGCCTTCGAGCCTCATTGTAACACAGTTCAGAGGCATGTAGCCACCACATCTCTTCTTAGAGATAAGCTACCATGGCCCTAGCTGTTTATTTCCATTTTTTGTTTGTAAGCATATCTCAGTATTTTACATTAATGAAATGAAGTATTATTTCTGTTGCATCTTTGTGTTTATGGTTATCTCTGTAATTTGTTGTGTTCCTATTTAAATCTGGATCAGTGGTATCAGAGCGGTCTGCTTTTTCTCTATTTTTCTTTGCATGTCCCCAACGACATCGGGATATAAGGAGTTAGGGCTTGAACTGGTCGAACCTTTGCAAGACCAACCTCGCAAAACCTGATGGCCTCCCATGGCGAATGAAAAGAAAGATGAGGGAGCAGGAGATCCTATCAAAATATTGCTCGAAGAAGCCCTCGAGCGACAAAGGAACACAATGATGGACAACTTTGCCCAGATCCTTCAGCAGCTACCCAGGGACGACGCATCGACTTCCCACAGCTACTCTGGAAACACCACACTATTTAAGGTACAATTTAATTTTGAAATCCCCATATTCTAGGGTCAGATAGACGCAAATGTCATCGATAAATGGTTAAATCTGCTAGAGGGTTATTTTTCTATTCATAATTTTTCCAATCGGGAAAAGATTATTTTCACTCTTCTCAAAGCAACCCCCCACGTCAAGGGCTGGTGGGAAACCTACTACGAGTAGAAGGATGAAAGTACAGGCTCACTATTTTCAGCCACACCCACCTGGAATTCATTCTGGTATGCCATCAAGGAGTAGTACTACCCTATCGGAAGCTATGAGGATCAATACATAAAGTGGACCACACTATGGCAGGGAAGGGACCAAGACATGCCAGAGTTTACCAATATTTTCCATACCCTTCACACAAAGTTGGGTATCAAGGATTCGGAGCAGCATGTGATACTCAAATATCGTAGCTGCCTGCACAAGTACATCCAGGAATAAATAGAATTCCTGAACATCTCCTCGCTCGGCACAGCATACCGATATGTCGTCAAGGTCGAGCAAAAGTTTAAGCAGCAGAAGCGAGACTTTGGATCTGCAAATCTGAAGCAAGGGAAAGGTGCCCCCAAACTGCAGAACAAAGGACAAAGCCAAGCCGGGTGGTGCAAGACAACCCGCCAAAGCTACAAGCAAAGAACAGCGTTGCAAAGCCGAAAAAGGACACGGGAAAATGGTGTGAGTTCCATAAGAGCTCCACTCACAACACAAGTGAGTGTTGGGCCAAGCAGTCACTGGTGGCTGAGCTAAAGGTTTCGGAATCATATGCATGTTCCGACTCTGATTCAGAACCCGACAAGAGGAATGACAAAGGGAAGCAGATTATTGATGCGGAGCCCAATGCCAATGTTGCCACCACGAAGATCCAGAAGGAGGAACCCGAAGATCCAGAGGAGGAGGAGCGTCTCTTCCACTCTCAAATGTGGGTAAAGGGATCTCCGCTACAGTTCATTGTCGATAGAGGGAGCCAAAAGAACCTCATTTCGGCAGAGGTCGTGAAGCGGTTGGGCTTACCAACCACAGCACATCCACAACTGTACACCATCGAGTGGCTTCACCAAGGACGGGATCTTCGCATGAGCCAGCAGTGTCGCCTTCCATACAGCATCAAGCCCTTCACGGATGAGGTATTGTGTGACATTGCTCCCCTTGAAGTTTGTGATGTACTCTTAGGACAACCATACTTGTAGAAGCGACATGATGTGTATGAATCAAGGCCCCATGCTGTTATTATTACTTTGGCAAATAAGTCGTACAGGATACCGGAGGTAGCACCGCCTACCGCCATCTCTTTGATTACTGCAAAAAAATGCAGTAAGATCATTTCCAAAACCGGGAAATTTGTTTTCCTGATGATACACCCTCAAGGAAAGAAGAAGACGGTGGCCGTGACCTCCAGACAGGGCCCCTCCGCACGACAACTACAGATGGACAAGATCGTGGAGGAGTACGAGGACATCTTCACCTCCCCCGCGGGTTCCTCTACACTGTCAGGTCAAGCACTCCATCAATCTGACCCCAGGTGCACCGCTGCCTAATGGACCAATCTATCGGCGCTCCGTTTTGGAGAACGATGAAATCAAGAGGCAGATTCAGGAGCTGCTACAGAAAGGTCGCATCTGTCCAAGTTCATCGCCCTGTAGGAGCCCGATCATGTTGGTACAGAAGAAGGATGGGACTTGGAGACTCTGTATTGACTATCGGGCGTTGAACAAGATCACTATCTGTAATAGGTACCCGATCCCACGGATTGATGACCTCCTGGACCAACTGAAGGGGACAAAATATTTCAGCAAGATCGATTTGAAGTGAGGATAACACCAGGTACCAGTCGAACCCTCCAATGTGTGGAAGACTGCCTTCAAAGCCAAGGAGGGTCTTTTCGAATGGTTGGTTATGCCTTTCAGATTGACGAATGCTCCTGCAACCTTCATGAGGCTAATGGATGACATCTTGCGGCCATTCACCAACTCATTTGTAGTGGTATACTTGGATGACATCCTGATCTTCAGACAGAGTTGGGAAGAGCACCTCCACCACATCCTACAGCTTCTCCAAACACTACGGCAACACAAGTTATGTGCCAACTTGGAGAAATGCACTTTTGGCATGACCAAGGTTTAGTATCTGGGATACATCATTGATGAACAGGGGGTGCATGTGGATCCAACCAAGATCTAAGTCATTTGGGATTGGCCCTTTCCAACCACTCTAATAGAGCTCCGCATCTTTCTAGGTCTTGCCAACTTCTATCACATGTTCGTGTTAGGATTTTCTCATATCACTTGGCCCTTGAGTCAAGTCACTAAGGGAGGAGCGAAAGCAAAATTCTTTTGGTCTGAATCTCAACAGAAGGCATTCACAGAGTTGAAAGATCGCCTCCGCTCAGCAGTAGTGCTCGCATTGCCAGACTTGCAAGAACCATTTGAGGTCTAGACAGATGCCTCTGACTATGCTATTGGGGCAGTCCTTACTCAACACGAGCATCTAGTGGCATATCACAGTGAGACACTTTCAGACATAGTCCAGAAGTATCCCACTTATGACAAAGAGATGTATCCCATTGTGCAGGCCTGCCGACAATGGAAACATTACATTTTGGGGAAGGAAATGGTCATCCACACAGACCACCGACCCCTCCAGTTCATATAGACCCAAGGAAAATTGCAGAATGATCGCCATCAGAAGTGGTCCACATACCTGCAATAGTTCCATTTTAATATCAAGTATAAGAAGGGCAGCACCAATAATGTTGCAGATTGCCTCAGTCGACCACCGATCATGTCATTAACCACCGTGCTCAACTCTTGTGGGCACGACACTTCTGATTGGCCACTTCTCTACAAAAGCGACCCAGAATTTGGCTACACATACCAGACACTCTTGGAGGGTTGGCATGTTCCAGATTTTCACCTCCAGGATGCCTTGTTATGCCACCTAGGTCACCATTGTGTTCCTTCAAGCCAGCGTGCCAAGATGATTTTGGAAGCACACTACAGTCGGGTTGTTGGGCATTTCGGGGTTGAGAAAATGGTGGCAGTACTGTAGAAGTATTTCTATTGGCCGCATCTTTGACAGGATGTCGGGAAGTACATCAGATCATGCACTGCCTGCGCCATTGCCAAATTGACAGTCAAGAAGCAAGGCCTCTATACCCTGCTGCCTACCCCTAGTTGACCTTGGGAATCCATCTCCATGGATTACATGTTAGGCCTTCCTTCCACTAAGCATGGAAACGACTGTGTTTTTGTGGTCGTCGACAGGTTCTCAAAGATGGCCATTATGGCGACCTGCAAGAAAAATATCACAGCAGAAGCCACTGCTAAACTCTTCTTTGAACGAGTGTGGGTACACTTTGGGATCCCACAGTCTATCATCTCAGATCGAGACAACAGGTTCCTCGGTACATTTTGGTCCAGTCCCTGGTCGATGCTGGACACAAAACTCACTAAGTCCACAGCCTTCCATCCTCAAATTGACGGCCAGACAGAGGTTGTCAACAGGATGATTGTACACATTTTGCGCATGTACAACTCAAAGCATCCACGCACATGGGATGAGAGCATCCCCTATGTTTAGCACATATACAACCAGGCTCTCCACAGCTCGACTGGCCACAGCCCTTTTCAGGTGGGCTTGGGATTCCAGCCACTATGTCCCATTGATGTGGCCATGTCATTTGCAGCTACTCACGCAGATTCGGCTCATGTCCAGTCTGAAACAGATAAGGCAAACAACTTCATTGAGCACATCCAACATATTCACTGGCAAGTCCATGACATTTTGGAGAAATCAAATGCCAAGTACAAGCAGTGACATGATCAACATCGGGTGCCACACAAGTTTCAGGTGGGAGACAAAGTTTGGTTGCATTTGCAAAAGGAACGCCTTACCGGAGCCTATTGGAAACTCAAACCACTCCGATATGGTCCTTACACCATTACCAAGGTTGTGGGAGACAATGCATTTGAGCTCAACATTCCCCCATTCCTTGGCCTGCACCCAGTGTTCAATGTGGACCGCCTTCGACCATACTTTCCACCATTACTAGACACATCTGACATTGCAGAACAACTCACAACCATAGAGTTAAATCCAAATTGCATGGAACAAGCTGCAACTGACCGGATCATGGACACACAGATCAAGCACACTCGCCAACAGAACACCCAACTATATCGAGTGGTCAAAGCCGGCCAACTCCTTCAACAAGGCAAGTGGCTCACCAGGGACCAAGTTCAGCAGAAGTTTCCTCATCTCATGGAGGAACTCAACGCAATGGGGACCATTGCTTCCTAAGGGGGGAGGAATGATCCAGGTGGATATTGGTGGCCACCCTCCAAGTCCACTTGGACCCCCACCATTGTTTCTTTCAGCTTTTTAGTTTCCTTAATTGTAGCACAGTTTACTATTTTTAGCAGTTTTTCAGGTCCTGAACTTCCAGAGCCGTTTTGAGGCCCTAAACGACATTTTTTGGGAAAACTAGGAGTAAAATGGGTCCATGGACTGATGTTTCTCTTCCCAAAGTTGTATTTCTTGGATAGATCTTTCTAACAAGATATTGTACGCATCAAACGAAGATCGTATGCCAAAGTTACGACCCCGGGAAGTTGATGTAGCAATTTACCAAACAGGACCCACAGTTTGGCGTTTCATCTTCTAGGGTTAGGTTTTTGGATGTTTAGGGTTTTCCATTGTTTCTCAATAATAAATAGGCCTTCGAGCCTCATTGTAACACAGTTCAGAGGCATGTAGCCACCACATCTCTTCTCAGAGATAAGCTACCATGGCCTTAGCTGTTTATTTCCATTTTGTGTGTAAGCATATCTCAGTATTTTACATTAATGAAATGAAGTATTATTTCCGCTGCATATTTGTGTTTATGGTTATCTCTGTAATTTGTTGCATTGCTGCTTAAATCCAGATCAGATGATACCAACTTTTCTTGACCACAAGATATAGACACAATTGACGATATATATGTATATGTGCGCATGCATTTTTCTCATGAAATACATATCTCAAGGAATCCCATTAGGTACTTCCTCTCATTTAACATACAGATCTTGTGGCATCCCCATTCATTGCATCTTAATCCTACCCACCACCAAATTTCATCTTTTTTGAAGTTTGTAGAATTTTTATGTTGTCATTCCTACTTCATAGATTATTTTTGTTGACATCACTGCCAACACTATGTTGTAAGGTGTTTGTAGTCAGTTATGAACAAAGAGATTTATGTGGGTCTAGTGTTAAAAAATATGAAACAAGGCCTACAAATGTTTGTGTTGAGAATTGTGGGCCTAGTTTGAAAATGTACGAAATGTGCTCCACAAGGGTTTGAAGGTTGGGGCCTTCAGTGTGGCAAGTGGTGGCTTCCTTCAGGTAGTGGCCTGAGAAATTGGGAGCAGTGGCTTCCCTCAGGTGGTGGCCTAAGATACTATTAGAGGTTGGGGCATGTGTATAGTTGTGGAAGTGGTGACTTCTATCAGGTAGTGGCTTGGTGCGAGTGGTTCCTCACATGCATCACAAGTTAGGGCTTGCACACTGGTGGTGGCCAATGAATGATGTAAAAGAAGATTATTATTAATAATAAGAAGACGCAAAGTTGTGATTGTCAATCATTAGGTAGTGAGAGGCGTAGCAGATTTGGGGACGTGCAGCTAGGGTTACAGCAGGGCTTTGAGTTTGCTCCCTATGGAGCGCAGCAGAGGAGGGAGCTTCACTCCCTCCTACAAAGAAGCGGTTGCCAGCAGAGGTAAGTTACCATTGGGTAATGTCAGAGGATCTGATGAAGAAGGGAAAAAAAAATAATGAAAAGGGGTCAGATGGGGCCAGGTCCAAGGAAAATAGCAACACAAGGACAAGGAGGAAGAATACAAAAGCTGGGGAACAAGGGACAAATATCAAAAGGGACCATGCAAACCCAAAACGAAGATTACTCCTAGAGTAGTGTTAAATGATCCTGCTCTGCAGGTGCACAGGGAACATATGGGAGCTTATGCCATAATCTGCAAATTCATGGGAATTTGGCCCTCTGAAAAGGCATTACAGACATGGATCAAATACCACTGGAAACCCAAAGGTAGTATCGATCTCCATCTTGGGTCAAAGGGTTCTTTTACTGTGGTATTCACTAACATTGAAGATAAAGACAAAATATTTGAAGGAGGACCCTACTTTTATGCAGCAACGGGCCTCTATATGCGGTCGTGGATGATGAACTTCGTTCCAGAGAGGGAGACATTCACCTCGGTACCTGTTTGGGTAAGGCTCTATTCCCTACCTCTTGATTACTAGCAAAATGTATCGCTCACTGCCATAGGCAATAAACTAGGTCGTTTTGTTAAAGCTTCGGAAGCCACAAGACGAGGTAAATATACTTCCTATGCTAGGATTTGTGTAGAAATGGATCTATCAGGCGCTCTTCCAGATGAAATTATCCTGGAAATCTTTGATGAGGAATGGGTGCAAACGGTGGATTATGAGCATATCCCGTTCAGATGTCGTAAATGCCACGAACATGGTCACTTGATCAGAGATTTTCCTCTTAGTAAAGCAGACAACAAGGGCAAACCTAATACAGTGAAGGATACTGATAACTTTCAGAAAGTGGCAAGTAAGGGAAAAGGAGGCAGAAAGGGATCAAAGCAACAACGCAATGAGGGGCAAAAGACCAACCAGAACAGGTTTCAAGCATTGGAAGAAAATGAAGATCAAACAATGGAGGAAGGCCCTAGGGAAGAGGAGAAGGAAGAGAACTACAACCCAACACAAGAGATTCGTAATAAGAAAGAGACTATGATGAATGAGACTGAACTAGAAATGGATATGGAAATGACCCAAAGTGAAACAGATCTGGAGCACCATGAACTTCAGGATATTCTAGAAAAGGAAAATCTAGAGCTGGAAGGGTTCTTGATGCAGGGAACCACGGGAGGGATAGATACATTACCTCAAGAGGATTGCAACAGAATACAACAGTTGTTTTTATGGAAGACACAAGAAAGTGAGTTGGGAATAGGAAAAGCCACAAACAAGCAGGAAAACAAAGGAGTGAAAACAATGAAACCAAATACAGGACTGGCTACTAGAAATGCATGCAAGAAAAGAGGCCGGAAAAAGCAGAAGGAGCTTTTGATGGAGTGTGGAAAACTAATGATAGATTCAGGTAAGATGAAAGACCTAACCAGTTACTCCTTTACAAGTCTTTAAATGAAGTTCACATCTTGGAATATCAGAGGTCTAGGAAGTAAAAAAAAACAAAGATTGCTTAGTTATAGAATGAAACAAGATATTCTGGATATAATCTTCATCCAAGAAATGAAATGTTCCATTCATAAAATAAGACTTATACACAGCAAATGGCTCAATAGATATGAGTTTCTAGAGGTTAAAGTTGAGAACACAGTGAGGGGTCTTCTCACTCTTTGGAATCCCCAAAGGGTCAGCATAAGGGATGCAGAGGCATCAAGAAATTACATATCTGTGGTCATTCAACCAGTTGGGATTTCGGGAACATTCCTGGTCACTAATGTGTATGGTCCTCAAAGAATAGAGGATAAACTCAAATTGCTAGAAGCCCTTATTGACCTCAGGAGCAGACAGGTTGGAATTCCTTGGATCATGGGAGGGGAGTTCAACATGATCAAATCTCTCTCGGGAAAAAAAAGGAGGTACCAAAGCGCTTAACAAAGACTCCTTAGCGTTCTAATCATTTATAAACAATATGAATTTGGTAGATTCAGAATTGGGGAATGGCCTTTTCACATGGAACAACAAAAGAGGAGGTGAGGCATTGGTAGCTTCTAAGTTAGATAGATTTATGATATCAGAGGAGTTGATGCTTCTAAATAAAGATATAACAGCTAGAGTTCTTCCATTTGGAGGTTCAGATCACTGGCCGATTCAATTGGAAATCAAGGTTATAGATTCTCCTAGGGATAGACCCTTCAGATTTGAAAATATCTGGCTCTCCCACCCGGATTTCATCAATAAAATTAAAAAATGGTGGTCTGAAGACTTGCAAATTCAAGGATCTAAGATGTACCTTCTTCAGAAAATAGTAAAGCACATTAAGTTCAGACTTAAGTAATGGAACCAGAAGGATTTTGGTAATATTTTCGAGGCAAAAAAAATAGTGGAAATCAAGATTCTAGAACTCAACCAAGCTCTGATTAAAGATGGCTTTGACAAAGCCAAAAGTGATCAGGCTGATAAATACCATCTAGATTGGGAAAAGTTATGCAAACAAGAGGAAATATTTTGGAGACAAAAATCTAGAGTTCAATGGCTCAAGGAAGGAGAGCAGAACACAAGGTTTTTTCACAGATCCACTATGGCTAACAGAGCTCATAATAGAATCTCAACAATTAAGGATGAGGAAGGGGATATTTAGAACACTCATAAAGATATTGAAGTTGTGCTTGTCCAACATTTCCGGAACATCACTCGGGAAAACGTTCCCAACAAGGAGCAATCCATCAGGGGAATTACAAGGCATATCTCTAAGATGGTGTCCAGAGAGGACAATTTTAACCTCAATAGACCAGTTACTGAAGAGGAGGTCAGTGAGGTTCTCAAAGACATGCAGAATGGAAAAGCTCCAGGCCGAGATGGTTTTAATGTGGATTTCTTTAAATCTTGTTGGCATATTGTCAAAGAGGACATTTTGAATGTCGTAGAGGATTCCAGGAGTAGCAAAACTATCCTGAAAGCTCTCAATACCTCCTTCATCTCCCTAATTCCCAAACAAGACTCATCTCAAACTGCAAATAAGTACAGACCTATTGCCTTATGTAATGTGGTTTACAAGATAATATCCAAAGTAGTTGCTAACATACCCAAACCTCTCCTTCCCTCGCTAGTGTCTAAGGAACAATCAGGTTATGTGGAGGGAAGACAGATTCTAAACAATATTATTCAAGCACATGAGGTGGTTCACACGCTAACCAGCAAAAGGAAAGTGGGGATGATCATGCAATTGGATATTGCCAAAGCGTATGACAAGGTGAATTGGATTTACATCGAGAAGGTTCTCTCTGCCTTTGGGTTCAACCACAACTGGGTCAGAGGGGTCATGGCACTGGCGACTTCCTCCAGCTTTTCTATTCTGGTAAATGGCTCTCCCTCAGAGATATTCAATCCTTCTAGAGGCCTCAGGCAGGGAGACCCACTCTCTCCCTTTCTCTTCATTCTCGTGATGGAAGGTCTTGGGCGATCCATTCAACAGGCCAAGGCAATGGGCAAAATTAGGGGTCTTCAAGTTTCTGAGAATGATTCTGCTCTGACTAAACAACAATTTGTTGATGATACCTTACTGCAAGGGATCCTCACAGTCAAAGAATCTTCGGCCTACAAGCAAATCCTTAAAGATTTTGCCTTGGCTACAGGTATTGAAGTCAATCTCTCTAAATCAAAAATCTTCTTTTTAAACACTAACATTGCTATCTAAAGAAATATCTCAAGAATTCTTGGTTTCCAAAGAGATTCCCTTCCCTCAAAATATTTAGGAGTTCCTCTTACTGCCAGACCCATGCACAAGAGTATATGGGAACCGGTTCTTAATAAGTTGCAGGACAGAGTCAAAAAATGGACCTTCCGTGCCTTGAACCTGGCAGGCAAGTTAGTTCTGACAAAGGCAGTTCTGCAATCTATCCCGGTTTTCATGTTATCAGCTCTTCCAGCTCCCAAAGGTGTCTTAGAGAAAATCAGGAATATACAAAGAGATTTCCTCTGGGGCAAGGAGGAAACAAGGAAGAAATGGGCCCTGGTTTCCTGGGAAAAAATATGTAAACCCAAAAGTCATGGGGGTCTAGGCTTGGACGATCAAGAGATTCTTTGCAAAGTCCTAGGAGCCAAGCTTTGGTGGAGATGGGTTCAAGAGCCAAAAGCCCAATGGGCCAGGATATGGAAAGATAAATATGAGTTCTTGGCACACCAATGATCTCATAAGAATGTTTGGAATTATAAAAGGCTCCCACATATGGAATAGAGCCTGGGAAAACAGAAGCCTGGTTCAAAAGGAAAGTTTCTGGGAAATTAGAGCAGGAGATTTTGCTCTCTTTTGGGAGGATAAATGGCAACAAGAACCAACGTTGTTAACAGAGAATTTTTTAAGCCTCAAGCAGGAAACAGATGCCCAAGGGTTAATCAAAGTAAAGGATTTTTGGGATCTTACTCACATCTCCAGAAAATGGAGAAGCTGGAAAAACATTGACTGCAGAGAGGACAGTCCCCTAAAAATCAAAGTAGAGGCTCTTGGGGACTTACTAAAGCAAAGAATGATCTTAGTAACAGAGGGGCAGGATCAATTGAGATGGGGTAATAACAAGAAAGGAACCTTTAATCTTAAGGAAGCAAAAGGTTTTCTCCTTGGGCTTGGCTCTAGTGTTCCAGACAAGACCTGGCTGCATCTCTGGAGGAATCAAGGTTGGATGAAGATCAAGCTTTTTATGTGGTTGGTTCATCATAAGAAAATCTTGACTTGGGACAACATTAGGAGAAGAGGAGTTATGGGGCTTCTAGATGCTAGCTCTGTGAAGAGCAGGAGGAGACAATGGAACATATTCTCAACAGCTTCTCGTACACAACTTGGCTGTGGGATTCGTTTTCTTCAATTTTCCACCGGTCTGATCAGAGATTTTCCTCTTAGTAAAGCAGACAACAAGGGCAAACCTAATATAGTGAAGGATATTGATAACTTTCAGAAAGTGGCAAGTAAGGGAAAAGGAGGCAGAAAGGGATCAAAGCAACAACGCAATGAGGGGCAGAAGACCAACCAGAACAGGTTTCAAGCATTGGAAGAAAATGAAGATCAAACAATGGAGGAAGGCCCTAGGGAAGAGGAGAAGGAAGAGAACTACAACCCAACACAAGAGATTCGTAATAAGAAAGAGACTATGATGAATGAGACTGAACTAGAAATGGATATGGAAATGACCCAAAGTGAAACAGATCTGGAGGACCATGAACTTCAGGATATTCTAGAAAAGGAAAATCTAGATCTGGAAGGGTTCTTGATGCAGGGAACCACGAGAGGGATATATTCATTACCTCAAGAGGATTGCAACAGAATACAACAGTTGTTTTTATGGAAGACACAGGAAAGTGAGGTTGGAATAGGGAAAGCCACTAACAAGCAGGAAAACAAAGGAGTGAAAACAATGAAACCAACTACAGGACTGGCTACTAGAAATGCAGGCAAGAAAAGAGGCCGGAAAAAGCAGAAGGAGCTTTTGATGGAGTGTGGAAAGCTAATGATAGATTCAGGTAAGATGAAAGACCTAACCAGTTACTCCTTTACAAGTCTTTAAATATGAAGTTCACATCTTGGAATATCAGAGGTCTAGGAAGTAAAAGAAAACAAAGATTGCTTAGTTATAGAATGAAACAAGATATTCTAGATATAATCTTCATCCAAGAAACGAAATGTTCCATTCATAAAATAAGACTTATACACAGCAAATGGCTCAATAGATATGAGTTTCTAGAGGTTAAAGCTGAGAACACAGTGGGGGGTCTTCTCACTCTTTGGAATCCCCAAAGGGTCAGCATAAGGGATGCAGAGGCATCAAGAAATTACATATCTGTGGTCATTCAACCAGTTGGGATTTCGGGAACATTCCTGGTCACTAATGTGTATGGTCCTCAAAGAATAGAGGATAAACTCAAATTGCTAGAAGCCCTTATTGACCTCAGGAGCAGACAGGTTGGAATTCCTTGGATCATGGGAGGGGAGTTCAACATGATCAAATCTCTCTCGGGAAAAAAAAGGAGGTACCAGAGCGCTTAACAAAGACTCCTTAGCGTTCCAATCATTTATAGACAATATGAATTTGGTAGATTCAGAATCGGGCAATGGCCTTTTCACATGGAACAACAAAAGAGGAGGTGAGGCATTGGTAGCTTCTAAGTTAGACAGATTTATGATATCAGAGGAGTTGATGCTTCTAAATAAAGATATAACAGCTAGAGTTCTTCCATTTGGAGGTTCAGATCACTGGCCGATTCAATTGGAAATCAAGGGTATAGATTCTCCTAGGAATAGACCCTTCAGATTTGAAAATATCTGGCTCTCCCACCCGGATTTCATCAGTAACATTAAAAAATGGTGGTCTGAAGACTTGCAAATTCAAGGATCTAAGATGTACCTTCTTCAGAAAAGACTAAAGCACATTAAGTTCAGACTTAAGGAATGGAACCAGAAGGATTTCGGTAATATTTTTGAGGCAAAAAAATTAGTGGAAATCAAGATTCTAGAACTCAACCAGGCTCTGATAAAAGATGGATTTGACAAAGCCAAAAGTGATCAGGCTGATAAATACCATCTAGATTGGGAAAAGTTATGCAAACAAGAGGAAATATTTTGGAGACAAAAATCTAGAGTTCAATGGCTCAAGGAAGGAGAGCGGAACACAAGATTTTTTCACAGATCCACTATGGCTAACAGAGCTCATAATAGAATCTCAACAATTAAGGATGAGGAAGGGGAGATTTAGAACACTCATAAAGATATTGAAGTTGTGCCTGTCCAACATTTCCGGAACATCACTCGGGAAAACGTTCCCAACAAGGAGCAATCCATCAGGGGAATTACAAGGCATATCTCTAAGATGGTGTCCAGAGAGGACAATTTTAACCTCAATAGACCAATTACTGAAGAGGAGGTCAGTGAGGTTCTCAAAGACATGCAGAATGGAAAAGCTCCAGGCCCAGATGGTTTCAATGTGGATTTCTTTAAAGCTTGTTGGCATATTGTCAAAGAGGACATTTTGAATGTGGTAGAGGATTCCAGGAGTAGCAAAACTATCCTGAAAGCTCTCAATACCTCCTTCATCTCCCTAATTCCCAAACAAGACTCAGCTCAAACTGCAAATAAGTACAGACCTATTGCCTTATGTAATGTGGTTTACAAGATAATATCCAAAGTAGTGGCTAACATACCCAAACCTCTCCTTCCCTCGCTAGTGTCTAAGGAACAATCGGGTTATGTGGAGGGAAGACAGATTCTAAACAATATTATTCAAGCACATGAGGTGGTTCACACGCTAACCAGCAAAAGGAAAGTGGGGATGATCATGCAATTGGATATTGCCAAAGCGTATGACAAGGTGAATTGGATTTACATCGAGAAGGTTCTCTCTGCCTTTGGGTTCGACCACAACTGGGTCAGAGGGGTCATGGCGCTGGCGACTTCCTCCAGCTTTTCTATTCTGGTAAATGGCTCTCCCTCAGAGATGTTCAATCCTTCTAGAGGCCTCAGGCAGGGAGACCCACTCTCTCCCTTTCTCTTCATTCTCATGATGGAAGGTCTTGGGCGATCCATTCAACAGGCCAAGGCAATGGGCAAAATCAGGGGTCTTCAAGTTTCTGAGAATGATTCTGCTCTGACTCAACAACAATTTGTTGATGATACCTTACTGCAAGGGATCCTCACAGTCAAAGAATCTTCGGCCTACAAGCAAATCCTTAAAGATTTTGCCTTGGCTACAGGTATGGAAGTCAATCTCTCTAAATCAAAAATCTTCTTTTTAAACACTAACATTGCTATCTAAAGAAATATCTCAAGAATTCTCGATTTCCAAAGAGATTCCCTTCCCTCAAAATATTTAGGAGTTCCTCTTACTGCCAGACCCATGCACAAGATTATATGGGAACCGGTTCTTAATAAGTTGCAAGACAGAGTCAAAAAATGGACCTTCCGTACCTTGAACTTGGCAGGCAAGTTAGTTCTGACAAAGGCAGTTCTGCAATCTATCTCGGTTTTCATGTTATCAGCTCTTCCAGCTCCCAAAGGTGTCTTAGAGAAAATCAGGAATATACAAAGAGATTTCCTCTGGGGCAAGGAGGAAACAAGGAAGAAATGGGCCCTGGTTTCCTGGGAAAAAATATGTAAACCCAAAAGTCATGGGGGTCTAGGCTTGGACGATCAAGAGATTCTTTGCAAAGTCCTAGGAGCCAAGCTTTGGTGGAGATGGGTTCAAGAGCCAAAAGCCCAATGGGCCAGGATATGGAAAGAGAAATATGCCAGCTCTTGGCACACCAATGATCTCATAAGAATGTTTGGAATTATAAAAGGCTCCCACATATGGAATAGAGCCTGGGAAAACAGAAGCCTAGTTCAAAAGAACAGTTTCTGGGAAATTAGAGCAGGAGATTTTGCTCTCTTTTGGGAGGACAAATGGCAACAAGAACCAACGTTGTTAACAGAGAATTTTTTAAGCCTCAAGCAGGAAACAGATGCCCAAGGGTTAATCAAAGTAAAGGATTTTTGGAATCTTACTCACATCTCCAGAAAATGGAGAAGCTGGAAAAACATTGACTGCAGAGAGGACAGTCCCCTAAAAATCAAAGTAGAGGCTCTTGGGGACTTACTAAAGCAAAGAATGATCTTAGTAACAGAGGTGCAGGATCAATTGAGATTGGGTAATAACAAGAAAGGAACCTTTAATCTTAAGGAAGCAAAAGGTTTTCTCCTTGGGCTTGGCTCTAGTGTTCCAGACAAGACCTGGCTGCATCTCTGGAGGAATCAAGGTTGGATGAAGATCAAGTTTTTTATGTGGTTGGTTCATCATAAGAAAATCTTGACTTGGGACAACATTAGGAGAAGAGGAGTTATGGGGCTTCTAGATGCTAGCTCTGTGAAGAGCAGGAGGAGACAATGGAACATATTCTCAACAGTTGCTCGTACACAACTTGGCTGTGGGATTCGTTTTCTTCAATTTTCCACCGATCTGATAGGGACAGAGGAAGTATCACAAATACCCTAAACCAATGGAGAAGAAACTATGCGGAGAATGAATTCCTTAATTTGGCATGGGCCTTCACACCTTGCTTCATCATCTAGAATGTTTGGAAAGAAAGAAATAAAATAATTTTCAAGAATGAAAAGTCTTCACCACATCGTCTATTTGATCTTATCTTGAAACAGCTCAGAGAGACAATCAGCTCCACTGTTCGCAATATCCCCAAAAATCCCCCATCGGATAATGAGCAGAGAACTCTCAGGCATCTGGGATTGCAAGGGATAATTCCTCAAGGTATAAACAGAAGGGATACAGCTATGGTTACAGAGAAGGACTTCTGGCAACCTCCACCAAAAGGCTTTCTGAAATATAACATTGATGGTGCCTCAAAAGGCAATCCGGGAACTGCTGGTTATGGAGGAGTTTTAAGGGATGAAGAGGGAAATATTATCTTTATCTTCCACTGTCATTTAGGAAGAGCTACCAATAACATGGCAGAAGTAATGGCTCTGGAGCAATGTCTAGAGTTTCTGATTCAGAACCATCGCTCAAATGTCATTGTAGAAGCGGACTCTGAGATAACCATTAACGTTGTGAAAAGACTCAGCGGTGGTTCTCGGCCGGAGAGAGTCTCGAATCACTGGAAACTTATCCAGGTTTATCAAAGAATCCAAGTTCATCTCCAGGGTCTTCGAACCGTTAGTTTCAACCATGTTCGTCGTAATGCCAATAAGCTTGCGGACTTACTAGCCAATCAAGGTGTGTGCAGGGTTGACTGTGGGATGGCTAAAAAATGGCAAGAAATTCCTCAAAGTCGACTAAAGGCTATCTACGAGGATCAAGCTGTTGAGGACAGAGAAGTCTTTCGATTTCGGGCTAGATTGAATAGCAAGAATTGAAGTTGCCGGATTGTGCACCCTCAACCTAGCAGGATGAACCAGGAAGGTTGGATAGTCAATTTCAGTCTCACTTTATCCCAAAGCATTTCGACTGGGATCCCCTGGTTGATGGTTGGCTCTCTGCGGAATCAGTTCCGAAACAAACTCTGGTCAGGGTTCTATTTTCATTGTATGAATAGGCAGAACGAGTGGTTAATAATGCACAACAATTGGCTTTCTCCCTCTTTCCATTATCGGGCTAGAAATCCTAGCCCTAGCCGGTTTTACGACGATCGCACGCCTGTAAAGTGGAAAGTGGTTTTGCAGTTTTGGATGTGATCCCAAAGGGATCACAACACATGGCAAAGTGACAGTTACAGAAACCACCCTTCATCGCAAGTTAAGGTTCGGTCATGTAAGGCGGCATGATATGGCTCCTGGTCGTTGGATCCGGAAACTCGAATGGACGGTTGGGATCGTTCGCGCTATTTAGTGGGGCCCGATGGGCCATTTCCCTGTTCTCAGAAGGCGCGTCTGGTCCTTTTCTGTACTTTGGGTTCTTTGGGTTGTCAGAGGTGATCGATGTCGTTGTTCGGCCACGGGGGTATGGTTTGTCCAATTCGGCCTTTTGGTTAGGATTCTTGCAGCCCTTCGGAGGTTTTTCCCATGAGTTTTGGGTTTTCGAGTGTTAGATGGAGGGTCTTAGTCTTGGACAGGATTACCTATTCTCCTGAGTTTGTATAAATTGACAGGTTTCTGTATACTATGTAACTTTTCTTTTGAATTAATGAAATAGAAGGTTCGGCTCTTGCTTCAGCAAAAAAAAAAAAGACGCAAAGTTGTACAATGGTTTTTCTCTTGGAAGGGTTTCCACCTAATATTTGGTGTTCTTGTGTGTCTTGATGATTTATGTGTTGTGCATTGCTAATCTTATGGCTCACTTGTAATTGGTTGTTTGCTGCTAATGCTTATGGTTATGCATATGTTATCTAATGTTTATGTATTATGTTATTGGTTAGTTAATTTCTTAGATCACTATTGAACTTAAGCAAAGTTAAGAGACTGTATTTACCAAAGTATATGTTATTTCTATGTGAGAACATAGTGCACATGCCTGTATTGCCTTTAGGAAAGTCGTGTATATTTTCCTGTGTGCAAAAAGGTAAAAAACTATGAATTGGTGATCCATACTGCACAATATCGATTCACCACCCCACTAGTATTGTCAAGCTCCCAACAATTTTTGGGTTTCATATGGCCATTCTTGGAGGTTCTTTACTAGTGGTGTGATGCTGTTGTGGTTCTTCTTGTTTCTTGGGGAAGAGTGGGGGATATATTGGACCTTATGGGATCCCCCACTCTTCCTTGATAAAGTCCTATCTATATGGGAATCCCATAAGGTCCAACACACATGCACACACACAGAAACCAACATATATGTGAAACTAAGGATCAAAAAACTCCAATGTATTATTCATTAAAGAATGTCATGTATTCATTACATGGAAAATCTAGTGAACTATGTGTGGGTTGTTAGTTGGCCCAACCAACTATCTGTTATATTATACCTAACTCTACACCTAATTCCATAATCCCGAAGGATTGAGGTTTCTAACATTCCCCCCCTTAATCTGAAGGGTTGTTTATGAGTGCAAGCATCATTGTGAACTTTTCAAATTTTTCTCTTCCAAGTGATTTGGTGAAGATGTCTACAATTTGCTCAGTCGTGGAACAATGCCTTAAATGAATAGTTTTGGCCTCTACATGACATCAAATCAAATGATACTTCGTGTTGATGTGCTTGGTTCGATCATGAAATCTGGGGTTCTTGCCCAACATGATTGCAAAATTATTGTCGAGAAGTAGAGGAGTTGAATTCACTTATTTCTCCTACAAGTCTTTAAGTATCTTCCTGAGCCACAAAATTTCCTTTGTCACTTATGTGGTTGCCACATATTTTGCTTTTGTTGTCAAATCTATAGGAACTGATTGTTTGTTGATCCTAGACTCATGAGATATCTTGAAGTTGATACTCCATTTTCCTTGTCCCCATCAAACTCTAAATCAGAATGTGCAATAGCACTGAAGTTGTTATGAAACCAGCTCAAGAAAAGATAGAAAAGATAGATCAACGCCTTAGAATTCAGCCTCTTCGAGGGGGCAACCTCCTTTACATTACATAAATGAACAATTCTTGGATGATACAAATGACAAAACCTCCTTTCTATATATAGGAGTCTAAGGAGTCACAATATAATCCAGCCGACCTAACAATAATAATATAAAGCCACAAAAATAACGATAGAGGGATTCTATGGGGCACAGAAATAACAATATGGGGGTAATAGGGGCACAACAATATAAATAAGGGGTATAACTACAATAGTAATGGGGTAATCACTAGTATTATAGGGACCCAACATGCCCCTCTCCTTCAAAAAAGTGTTGTCCTCAACGCTTGAGTTCTGGATACTTCTGCATAAAATTCTCATCCTCCCATGTGGAATCTTCAGCGGATAAGTTCTTCCACTTGATAAGATACTCTGAAATTGATCGATTTCGTAGCTGTCGAGTTCTTGTTTCTGTGACTGCTTCCGGTTCCAATATAATTTTTCCTTCCTCATCAAGTTCTGGAATATTGTTTGAATTGGGAGCTTGTCACCTATAACCTTCTTTAAACATGAAGCATGGAAAACTGGGTGCAATCGAGAAGCTGCAGGAAGCTCCAATTTGTATGCCATAGTACCAATCTTTTGCAACACCTTGTACGGACCATAATACTTTGGTGATAATTTATTATCCTTCTTAGCTTGCTTTAGGGACATTTGCTTATATGGTTGTAGCCGTAGGAATACCCAATCACCTACATCAAAACTTCTTTCACTGCGATGTTGATCTGCCTGTTGTTTCATTCTATTTTGTGCCAACACGAGGTTATCCTTTAAGAGTTGGAGGACTTGTTGTTGATGTTCGATGTGATGTTCCACTGCCTGAACCTTAGAATTTTCTCTTAAATATGATGTGATGGATGGTGGTTGATACCCATAAAGTGCCATAAATGGGGTCATTTTTGTTGCTGTATGGAAGGAAGTGTTATACCACCATTCAGCCAGAGGCAACCATTTGACCCATTGTGTCTGTTTATCAGATACAAAGCAACGAAGATATCCTTCCAAACATTTGTTTACTATCTCATTTTGCCCATCAGATTGAGGATGATAAGATGAGCTATGAGCTAACTGAGTACCAAGACAAGAAAATAATTCTGTCCAAAAATTTCCAGTGAAAATGGGATCTCTGTCACTTACAATAATCTTTGGGTTTCCATGTAGCTTTTGAACTGTTTCCATAAATGCAGTAGAAACTGTACTGGCTTTAAATGGATGTGATAATGCACAAAAGTGTGCATACTTGGTAAGTCTGTCAACTACCACCATGATGACACTCTTTCCCTCAGACTTGGGTAAACCTGTGATAAAATCCATTGAAACCTCCTCCCAACGTTGGCTTGGAATGGATAAAGGTTGTAATAGACCCGGTGTCTTAATTGTTTCAACTTTATTTTGCTGGCAAACCAAACATTCCGCCACAAACTTTTGAATATCTGATTTAAGGCCATCCCAAAAAAATTCCTTCTTAACCCTGTGGTAAGTTTTTAAAAATCCTGAGTGCCCTCCTAAGGGAGAAGTGTGCAATTCCATAAGAATCTTTTGTTTTAGCTGGGAATTCTTACAGAGGTATAAGCGATCTTTGTACCATAACGAATCATTTTGCCAGCTAAATGTATCAGAAGTACTGGAATCTTGTTGTAGCTTTCGAATAAGTGCCCACACTTCTTCGTCATTCTTCCATTCCTCCCTTGCTTCGTTTATCCAATCTGGTTGGATAATAGAAATGGCACACAACAATGCTTCCACATCCTCATCCTTTCTTGAGAGTGCATCTGCCACCACATTTTGCTTCCCTTTTTTGTAGATGATTTCAAAGTCATAACCCAACATCTTTGTGACCCACTTTTGTTGCTCTTCAGAGGATAATCTTTGTTCTAAAAAGTATTTAAGGCTATCATGATCCGTTTTTACCTTGAAGTGTCTTCCCATTAGGTAGGGTCGCCATTTCTTAAGTGCATGGAGTATTGCCAACATTTCCTTCTCATAAATAGCTTTGCTTAAAAACTTTCCCTTGATTGGACGACTTTCAAAAGCAATGGGTCTTTCATCTTGCATTAGAACAGCACCAATTCCATTTCCTGAAGCATCACATTCCACAATAAAGGTTTTTGTGAAGTCCGGTGTAGCTAAGACCGGTGCTTGGCACATTGCCTCTTTAAGATGTTCAAAGGCCTTTGTTGCTTCCGGAGTCCATGAAAATGAATCTTTCTTCAATAATGTTGTTAGAGGTGCTGCTATTCTCCCATAATTCTTAACAAACTTGCGATAATACCCTGTCAACCCAAGAAATCCTCGCAGATGCTTTATGGATGTGGGGATTTTCCATTCCTTAATGGCTTTAATTTTGCTAGGGTCTACCTTAACTCCTTCATGAGATACAATATGACCCAAATATTCCACCTCCTGGACTCCAAAGAAACATTTGGATCTTTTTGCATATAATTGTTTCTCCTCCAATAGTTGTAGCACCCTGTCAACATGTTCAACATGATCCTTCCAAGACTTGCTGTAGATTAGTATATCATCAAAAAATACTAACACAAATTTTCTAAGGAATGGTTTGAAAATTGAATTCATCAAACCTTGAAATGTTGAAGGTGCATTGGTAAGGCCAAAAGGCATGACCAAAAATTCATAATGACCCTCATGAGTTCTAAATGCCGTTTTCGGAATGTCTTCAATCTTCATTCTGATTTGATGATATCCCGAACGAAGATCCAACTTGGTGAAGTAAATTGATCCATGCAATTCATCCAGTAATTCATCAATAACAGGAATGGGGAACTTATCTTTAATAGTGAGCTTGTTGAGCTCCCTATAATCCAGACACATGCGCCATGATCCATCCTTCTTGTGCACCAATACTACTGGAGCTGAGAAAGAACTTTGACTCGGTTGAATTATACCAGCCTCTAGCATTTCTGCAACCATACGTTCAATTTCACTTTTTTGGACATAGGGATATCTGTACGGCCTGATGTTTGGAGGAACACTTCCTGGAATCAGATGAATAGCATGATCATGATCACGCATAGGTGGGAGACCTTTGGAGTCTCAAATACCTTGGAATGATTGTCCAGGACTTTTTGGAGATCTGGAGAAATAGATGATTCCAATGTGGAAACATCTAGCGAACATAATTGTGCAATTACACCTCTTTGCTCCTTTTTTAGAAGCTTTGTCATGCCATTAGAGCTGATTATCTTTCCTGGTTTCCCTGCAATACCCCTTAATTCAACTTCCTTTCCTTCCGTAGAAAATTTGATGAAAAGTTCTTGAAAATTAAAAGCTATTGTACCCAAGGATTGTAGCCATTGGACTCCTAGTACAACATCAGCACCTCCCATTGGAATGGAAAGCATTGGGCTAGTCAATACATATTCTCCCATGGATAGCTTGATATTATGGCACTTTCCAGAGCAATTTATTGTTCCTCCATTTGCAATCATCACTTGACACTCTGGTGCTGGATATAGGAAGCAATTCAATTCTTTTGCTACCCTACAATGAATAAAATTGTGGGTGCTTCCTGAATCAATCAACACTATTACCTTTTTCTTCTTGATTTGTCCTTCTATCTTGATGGTTTGAGGAGTGGTAATTCCCACCAATGCATTACAAGATATGGTCGGATTTATTTGTTCTTCATCTAGGCTTTGTTCCTGGAGTATATCTTCTTCTTTTGACCTTTCTTGCTCCTTTTCTTCTTCCTCTTCACAATCTATGTAGAATAATTTCTTCTCAGCACACTTATGACCTTTAGTGTATTTGCTATCACAACTGTAACAAAGCCCTTTTGCTCTTTTTTCTTCCAATTGTTGTGGTGTCAACCTTATAGGTTGTGGAAGACTAGGGCAACAACACTTCCGTCTTTATAGTTGTGAGTGGTATGCTTCTTGGTTGCCATAATTTTGCTTTCCATTTTTCTTGCTAACCTGAATGCCTTCTCTAATGAATCAGGTTCCCAAAGGCGAACATCATGTTGGATATTATCCTTTAAAGACCCTATGAACACATCAATCCTATGCTCCTCTGGAATATCTTTTACCCTTATGTTCAATTTTTGGAACTCCTCAATGTGCTCCATTACTGAACCCTTTTGTTTGAGACTTATCAATTGGCTAAAAAAAGTGTTGCTTTTTGTATCTTCATAATGTGCTATCAATTCTTCCGTAAAAATTGCCCAAGTGATAAATTGTTTACGAGAGCAAAGCCATTGATACCATACAAACTGATTTGGTTCCAAATATACAGTTGCCATACGTACCTTTTGTGCGTTTTGCACATTATTGAGATCGAAGAATTGCTCCATCTGTAATATCCATGTAACGGGATCCTTGCCATCAAACTTCCTCATATCGATTTTTGGAATATGGTGATTCTTCGATCCAACATTAACGTCTATGGTATCATGATTAACATTTCTTTTGTTCTCATCATGAGTTTCCTTTACTACCTTTTCACCATTAGTGACCCTTTCTTGTAGCAACTTCTTCAATTCTTCCATATCTGTCTTCAAATATATCTTCAAATCTGCCATGTCTCTCTTCAAATCTGTCTTCGAATCATCCATCTTAGCTTCCATGCCCTTTATCTTAGATTCCACGCCACTTATCTTAGCTTCTGTTAGCTTTTGTGAGCGTGACATTTGTTGCACTTGTTCTTGTAATTTTGATATATCATGTAGCATTTCTTCTTCTTCTTCATGAGTCATGCTAGAGCTTTCAGGTTCCTTACTAGGTGTTTGCATTTTCTTTCCTCGGGGCATCAGTTACCGATAATAATGCTTTACTATGCCCTTTGAATTCCGTTAAACCAAGCTTACACAAAAATTTAGAAAAAAACTACACACCTTTTTTCACTTTATAGAAGCCTGATATTGAATCTGATGTATCTCTATAATTTAGGACCATCCAGTTCTGAAATTGCTACCTGTAGTAGCCTTCTGCGTCCTCTTTCCAATACCACAAGTCTGAGCCAAATTGGATTCTCCAAGGAAGAGTTATGTGAAATCTCCCACAATGACTTGCTTTTAGACTAGTTCAGTAGAGCGAACTTGTACAACGTGCCACGAGTCACTGTTTCAACCTTTGAATCTGAAACACACACAAAAGAAACTACAATCCGTCCTATTTCTGTACCTTTTTACGAAATTTCAATCCGATCCTCAGAGAGAGAGTTATGACGTTTTTCCCCAGGTCACCTGTTTTGAATGTAATTCAGGAGTCTGCAAAAAGGCCAACTTCCTCAGATCATATCTCCGAAAATATCGTGCTAAAAGCTCTGAAATTCGGACCCAAGGTTCAGCGCCAATTCTTCTCAAATGGGTTTTTTTTGTGACTTCTGAAACGTCACAGAAAAAAAGTTATAGCGAAAATTCCACGATGACCTGTTTGGAGCAGCGAAACCCTAGAATCCAAAGCTCTGGTACCAAATGTTATGAAACCAGCTCAAGAAAAGATAGAAAATATAGATCAACGCCTTAGAATTCAACCTTTTCGAGGGGGCAACCTCCTTTACATTACATAAATGAACAATTCTTGAATGATACAAATGACAAAACCTCCTTTCTATATATATATAGGAGTTTAAGGAGTCACAATATAATCCAGCCGACCTAACAATAATAATATAAAGCCACAAAAATAACAATAGAGGGATTCTATGGGGCACAGAAATAACAATATGGGGGTAATAGGGGCACAACAATATAAATAAGGGGTATAACTACAATAGTAATGGGGTAATCACTAGTATTATAGGGACCCAACAGAAGTCATGCACCTTGGTGAACTTAAGTGCATAATATTTAGTTACCTTTAAGTATCTCAAGACTCTTTTTGTAACAAACCAGTGTCCCTCACATGGTTTATGCATAAATATGGAAAGGATGCTCACAACATATGAGATATTTGGTATGGTCGTGGTTAGGTAGTTGAGACTTCCTATAAGTTGATTGTAGTTGGTTGCATCCTCAAATTCATCCCCTTCTTTCGATGTAAGCTTCAGATTCTAATCCATTGGAGTGGAGAGAGAGTTACAATCTGCCATGCCAAATACGTTTAGTAGTCCTCCAACGTACTTCTTTTGGGAAATGAAAATGTATTTTAGATTTTGATTGACTTCAATTCCCAAGTAATGAATATGTCCCAAATGTATCATTTCAAAACCTTTCTTCAAATCTTTCTTCACAGATGCAATATAAATTTCATTATTTCCTTTTATTATCAAATCATCTACATACACTACAAGATACACCACTATTTTTCCAACACTTTTGACAAATAAAGTTTCATCATCAAGATTGTAATGTTTGAAATTTAGCTTCAGAAGATGCTCTATTAATTGTCCACACCATGCTCGTGGTGCCTACTTTAGACCATACAAATATTTGATGAGCTTGCACACCTTTTGTTCTTGTTTGTTTACAACAAAACCTTTAGGTTGGGACATAAAAACATTTTCTTTCAGATCCCCATTCAAGAAAAATGCCTTCACATCCATTTAATGGATTTTCCATCCTTTTGTGATGCCAAAGAGAATATGGTCTGAATGGCCACCCATTTTGTTGCGGGAGCAAAGGTTTCTTCAAAGTCAACACCTTCCTTTTGTGCAAATCATTTGTCATGAACCTTGCTTTGTGCTTTTCAAGTGAGTCGCCTGCTTTATATTTGTTTTTGAAGACCCATTTGCAACCAATTAGTTTGGTTTCGTATGGAGGGTCCACCAACTTCCAAGTCCCATTTTTTATGAGAGCATCATATTCCTTCTGCATGGATTCTTTCCATTCATCATGAGAAGCAACTTCTTCGAAGGAAGAAGGTTAAAAGTGAGCGGAAAAATTCAATTCAAAATTATATAAAGTATTTTGTGTCATCTACATCACCTGAATTTGCACCTCCATCTAGATGGACACTTTTAAATGTCTTGATCAACCATTTTAGTTGTTTTGGAGAAGGACTAGATGGCTTCGTTGAGGGTGTAGCATCATCAATATTCAACTTCTCAATCCTGCTTATACTATCATCCAAATTTGATGAGGTTTCTGGAAATTTTTCATTAGGAACTCCTTCATGAGGAGGAGTTGGTTTTGGTTTTGCAAAGGAAGATTCCAAAGATTGACCCAATTGACCAAGAATTGGGTTTGAGGAGGAGTTTGTTCTGGTTCTACAGAGGGAGATTCCAAAGATTGACCCAATTAACCCATAAATGGGTTTAATGAGAGTTGGTTCGGTTTCTACAAAGGGAGATTCCAAAGATGGACCTAATTGACCCATAATTGGGTTTCCCCCTTCAACATTTGGAATTTCATTGTCAAATTCATGATAATTATTCATCGAAGAAATCCTTTCTAGATGATCAAGTTGTCTTTCAATAGAGTCATCACTTTTGGTGGACTTAAAGAATATGACATCTCTAGAAAGTTTGAATTTATTATTCGCCTCATCGTAAAGACGATAAGCCTTGGTGGTATCAGAGTGCCCCAAGAAAATGCATTTACAACTCCTTGCATCAAGTTTTTTTCTCTGTTGTTTTGGAATCAAAGCATAACAGGTGTAACCAAAAACCATGAGATGCATGATGGAGGGGGTGTGACCATACCACATTTCGTAAGGATCCTTGTTTTGAAAATCACATGATGGACACCTATTCTTCATGTAGACTGCACATAAACCAACTTCAACCCAAAACATTAGTTTCACATTTTTAAAAACATCATGGAATGAACCATATTAAGCAATGTTCTATTCATCCTCTCAGCTACACCATTTTGTTGAGGATTGTATGGAGTTGATGTTTGATGTTGGATACCATGTTGTTGAAGATATGATTAAAGATCATTACTAGTATACTCTTTGTCATTATCAGTACGAAAGACACTAATCTTAGGTTGAGCATCATTTTCAATCCATACCTAAATTTTTTTAAATGCTTCAAATACTTCAGACTTATATTTTAACAAAGATACCCAACACATTATGGCGTAGTCATCAATAATGACATGATATATTTATTTCCATTTGCAAAAGGTACACACATAGGACCACTCAAATCTGAATGAATGAATCAAAGTTTTTTAGATGCTCTAGAATTGGAGTCATGGAATGCTTGTTTACTTTTTTTCCAAGAATACAGGTTGAACATTGTTTTAAGTTTCGAGGAATAGTATGAAGACCAGAAACACCATTCTTCTTCATCAAACGAAGACTATCATAGTTAACATGTCCAAATGTAGCATGCCATAGAAGACTACCTTCGTCGTGTTGAGCGACATAAGTTGAATGTTGTGTGGAAGATGCAAATGTTCCCTTTAGCTTTAGAATTTTGTCTTCTTCCTCTCCAATCATCACAACGTTGTTGTCGGAATCCCTCCTTATCTCAACCTTTCCATAAAAAATGTGGATGGAATGACCTTGACATACATGCACAAGGGATACTAGGTTCCTTTGTAACTAAGGAAGATAAAGAACATCATGTAGGAAAAAATTTGAAAGTTCGGGTAGCTTCAATCTAATTGTTCCAATCCTTGAAGGCTTGAGACTGGACATGTCAACAAATTATACTACGCCATCTATGTTTTCATCAAATTGTTCAAAATCTTCTCTCTGAAACGTCATGTGGCAGGTGACATCTTCTCTCTGAAACGTCATGTGGCAGGTGTCTCTCCAAGAAGTAGAAGCAATGTTAAATACATCCTCATGCAATCCAATATTACAGTGAGCAACAACATAATGAGTAGATTCTAGTGCATTACCTTTCATTTGTTCTCGAGATTTGTCTCTTTTTTTTTCTTGTTTTTTGATTTTCTCCTATGGAATTTTGCATGTTTTGGCTTCATTGCCTTTTCTTCCACAATGGACACAATGTAGATCAAGTCTCTCTGTCTAATTCCATATACCCCCCTTCGTCTAAAGTTCTTTCTCCCATGTCCTCTTTTGCTACTATCTCCTCTGGTTTTATATGTCTTTCCTTTCTAAGCAACACACATAGTTTCTTTAAAGGATTGTGATGTTTGCTTATGCTTTCCAAAGGCTTTTTCTCTTTCTGCAACCTTCTTAACTAGGGTGTCAAATTTTATGTTTTTCATCTGGCTACTCGCTTGCAGAGATTCAAGGTAGTGAGTGTCGGTAGGATAAAGGACCTTTATGAAGATAGTGAGAGGCAATTTAATCTTTACTTTGGTGGCATCAATATCATGCATTATAGCTTTGATTTCTGAAGCTAGTGCCATGGGGTCATCATCTTTTAATTCAAGATTAAAAAGCTTCACAAGCAATTGTATGAGTTCTAATTCTGAATGAGAATCATACAATTCTTTTAACTTCTTAAGTGCACCATAAACATCGGTAATTGAAACAATACATATGCTCACCTCCTCACTTACTGTAGGATCGATGAGGGAAAATGTTTTCTTGTCCTTGCTCTTCCAAATCACAAGTTCTCTGGCAGATGTGGGTTGTACTGGTGCTTCCTCCTTTAGCTTCACTTCTGATTCATTGTCATCATATTGTTTTGCAACTTCTCCTTCACAAATTCTGTCCCATAAGTCAGTGAATATGAGTGTGCTCTTTATCTTTCTGAGCCACTCTGCATAGTTTTCCTTACCGGTCAAGAAATGAACCATTGAAGCTTGTCGACTCCTTCAACTAGCTTTCCACGCTTAATTGGTAGCAAATTCCCAGTGCTCTAGTCCTTCACTTCAATCAAGAAATTATGAGCAAAATCACCTTCCCCATTGTCTCCTGTGTGTGGAGCACTTAGCTTTGATACCATGTCAGACCGAGGATCGAAAAGCTCCAATGTATTATTCATTGAAGAATGTAAAATATTCATTACATATAAAATCTGGTGCGTCAGGTGAACTACGTGCGGTCTGTCATTGGCCCAACCAACTATAAGTTATATTATACCTATTTCTATAATCCCAAAGGATTAAGGTTTCTAACAATATATCTATTTTAACTTTAGATCTTTTATGTACCGAGAGATTTTCATTTTGATTTATTTTTTATCTTTTTCTGTGTTAATATATATGAAATTAAGATAGATTTATGTTAATTCTCTAGATGAAAATAAATGGTTATGAATAAGCCTTCAACACATTATCTTAAATCTATTCCTCCTTTCATCCTCTAGGTCATTATAATCCATTGTCTTAAAAGATGCAATAGAGACCATATCCCAAAAAATGTCAGATGAGAGAATAGTTAATTACGAAAAGTCTTTTGGTAGAAATCACATAACAACAATTTTTGGCCGATGCGTTTCGAACCAACTAGTGTGGTTCATCATCAGGACTGGATGAAGAGGTAGACCATGGCAACGACTTAAATAACGAACATTGTAGAGACCAAAATTTCAAATAACGGTTATTTTTAAGAAATAATTTTTAAATTATGATGTTAATAAATATTATTAAGTAACAACTATATTGAATGGCTAGTTTTTGAAAAATAATATTTAAATTAATTTATTAAAATCAAATATTATTAAAAATTCTATTAATGGGAAATAATCGAAAAATATAACTAACAAGAATAAAAAAGTCAAAGTTAATAATATTTGAATTATGATATTAATTTATTAAAAAAATAGTCCTTCATAAATTCAATCTTTTTAAATTTTTAGAGGAAATAACCAATATAGAGTTTTTGTCTACTTTTGTTAAGAATCCCCTAGAGCATATACCATTTAGCATGTTCTCTTTGATTCTTATTTCTAGCTAAAGAGATCTTCTTATAGCCTAAAACCATTACCTTGTAAGAGAGAAGCGTCCTCACCTCTTCCCAATGTAGTTATTATGGGTACCCTAGACTATCATTAATTAGAAGCTTCCTAGAAAAAAATTGAAGGAGCACGAGCCTACTAGTATTCTTGTTCAAGTGGTAAAGGGAAGAATCAAATCTGAAATATAAGTTTAGGGTTTTAAACAAGTTTGAAGCAAACACCCTAAGCTAGTGCTTCTTAACTTCTTCACACAAGCAATATATAAATTAATCCACCTTCACTATATTCAACAAAATAGATTAGTGGTTCTTTTTTATTACAAGAAGACTTCCTTTATGAGAAATTTGTAGTAATCTCTAAAATGACAAGAATTTGAGGAGTCTACCTATTTTCATGTGTAACACCCTCCTCCCACATCTACCCAAGTAACCGGCCAATCAGGGTAAACATGTGATGAGAAGTTACTGTGATATTATTCAACTCCCTATGTGTCAGTAAAGGAAGTGGAACCGACATAACACATCACACAGACCTTCCACATCAACAACAGAACTCCTAGGAGCCATCCCAACCACTCAAGTAACTAGCCCTTGAGACCTATTGAAAGTTTAGTGCATCAAACCCCTGGACACTCCCTTGATATGGACAAGGGTGTGGCTCCAGACGCTCCCACAATAAGGGTAATAGAGCGTCTGAGGATTTTTCCCCAATTTTGTGCCTGTGACTCTGGGATTTGTGACACTTTTTCAGGCCCAGAGCCCAAGTCACTGCCTAGAACTCAATGACACCTTCAGAGATGAATTTACACAACATAACAATGATACATTTGCAAAAACATTGACAAGGACTAGACTGGACCCCTACTAGCCATGACATGCATTTCGTCAAACATGTCACAAACATGAAAGTTATAGGTATTGACAACAGAATTGAGCATAGGGGTCTTATACTTATCTAAGAATCGCTAAGAACCAATAAGGCCTCAACGCATTAGCTACAATTTCATCTATTAGGCCATATATACATTATTCATTCATTTACAAGTAAAAACATAATGAGAGCCATACATAGCCACTGTCATAATACATGTTCATAACCAACGTAATAACAACAAATATATCAAGGAAACAACAACCATATCATCCACATATAAACCAATATTTTACTCATGAATTAACAAGGATAAATAACCTCATATTAATAATGCAAAGGCCAACCAGTTGTGGGACTTCCACGAACCAACCATAGACATGGCTAAGCCAAATCTCTCTTTAGCCAGTCACCCCCATGCCATATTCTAAGCATGAATGTGGGATCTCATGGAACAATCCATCAAAACTGAACCAAAGATTCCAAAGGACAAACCACCTCAACCCATCAAATAGTGATTCCACCTCATGGTTGGACATCACAAACCATCACCAAATTGGTCTCTACCCAAGCCTTCCAGGGCTCCAGAGTGTTTGTTCCAACCAAGGCTTCTAGTACTAGTAACTCAATCCACAACTCTCGTCGGGCTTCCAGAGCATTTGTCCAACCAGGGCTTCCAGGACTAGTAACTCAACCCACCAAGGGCTTCCAAAGCATTTGTCCAACCAAGACTTCCAGGACTAGTAACTCAATCCAAGCTGTTACATGGCTTCAAGACCGTTTGTCCAACCAGGGTTACAAGGAACTAGTAACTAAACCCCAAGTTAAAGGAAACATGAGAACCAACCAGAAAAACAAAGAAATGAACCCACAACACCAAGGCTATCCCGAAAATGGCAAGGCTAGGAAAATCCACTGTCAATCCAGGCAATCCTCCATGTCAATGATATATCTTGACCAATAAACCACATGCATATGCCATGCATGCCAAAACTAGTGAGGAAAACATACATGCAACTCGGTACCTCCTAGAAAAACCTGTTGTAGTTGCTTATCTTGATGTCCTCTTGCACTTTCCTGCTCTTCCTTTGCCTTCTTGCTCCAAAACTCCAAGTATGCCACACTCCTCCAAGAGTGCTCCAAGAAAACTAAGTGTCCAAGAGTACGAGAGAGAGAGAGAGAATAGAGAGAGCTCCAAGAAAACTAAGTGTCCAAGAGTACGAGAGAGAGAGAGATAATAGAGAGAGAGCTCCAAAACTGAACTAACAAAAGTCTGTGAACTGATCCTCATAAGAATTTTTATTCATCAGGTCTCTATTTTCTTCATTTTCCATTATTTTCCTTCATTTTCCTCCTCACATGCAACTTGTGACCTTTCACCTCCTTTTTCTCCTAATTTCCATTATTTTCATAAATAAATGTGTCAAAATGTCACTTTGCCTTTCCAAAGCCTTTGTCATTGCCTTTGTCAATTTCCTTAGCCATTAATCAATCACGAGTGATCCCCATCGCTATGCTTTTGCCCAACATTCAACTTGGAATACGTGTCCCATGACCTTGGTAAATATTTTGCTTTTATTAATTTTTATTACATGGAATTTTCACCAAAGTTGTTACATCGTGTTTTTAGAGGACTCGTTGTTGGACTTCAATTACACTAGACCTAAGTGTTTTCCAAATAAATTATTTTTGTAGTTAAAAATATGTGTTCATCGCCTATTCACTCTCACCTATAATTGGTCATCCTCATTTAAGGCAATGAATCGCAAGCTGAACCATATTGCCATGGATTTTGTTTTTTTCCACACTTTACAAAATATAACATTGACATGCTCATTGCAAACTATAGAAACCATTTCAAAGGATTTATTTTCAAAATGGTTTTGAATTTAAATTTCCAAACTTTTATTATTCATTCCCAAGGGACAAGATTTCCAAACTTATCTTATACATGCTTGGGAGCAACGAAGGTGTATTGAAACATAACGATAACAAAATAATCTTAAAGATAACATAGTTATAAAAGTTGCAGCTCCAAACTTATCTTATACATGCTTGGGAGCAACGAAGGTGTATTGAAACATAACTATAACAAAATAATCTTAAAGATAACATAGTTATAAAAGTTGCAACTCCAAACTTATCTTATACATGCTTGGGAGCAACGAAGGTGTATTGAAACATAACTATAACAAAATAATCTTAAAGATCACATAGTTATAAAAGTTGCAACTACAATTTTATATTGACATTAATAATTTTAGGTCATTTTCTAGTCAAAGGGAAAGTGTATTGATTTAGAATAATAGCATATTGACACTTATTTTATATTGACATTAATAATTTTAGGTCATTTTCTAGTCAAAGGGAAAGTGTGTTGATTTAGAATAAGAGCAAATTGACACTTATTTTTAGTGTTGCACTTTATTTTGAATATTATATTTCTTGGTCATTTGGTTTTCCTCGCAACATACTATTTCTCAAATAGCATGATCATACCTCTATACATCATTACTTCTCATTTATCTTTATTAATATCGTGATTCTCATTGTTCTTCCTTATAAATTTGTTCCTTGTGCTAATTATATCTTTTGGTTACTCTTGCATGAACTTTCCATGCGGTCACTTATATGACTTATATCCTTCTGCTCCACATGTATAATAGTCATTCTACTTTTTATAATAAACACATCCTCTTCTCATACCTTGTTTTCCAATTCCTCACCCTCAATTGAAATTCCTTCTGTTGGCCTTGCATACTAACTTGTCAACTTTTAGTGATTACTAAGAAGCTTCCACTATGGAATGTATGTAGTTTTATTTCATTTTGAATTGCAAAGTATGTTACATAATAGATATGCCTTGATACTGGCTAGTCTCCATCCGTTTCATGCTTAACTCAAACTAAGATGTTATAAAATTATTTTGTATATTGTTGTAGACTAAACTATTTATGTTTTAGGTTCTATGATTATTGAGAAATCTTTGCTTATAGTCCATTGACAAAAACTTCTCCATCAACGTTAAAATTATTTTGTTCCAAGTCTTTATCTTATATTCACCCTTCCAAATTTGTTGCATTGCACAAAATCCACCAAATGGCAACATAACTATAACAACCCTAGTTAAAATCCATGCAAAAATATAAGACCAAGGTCATGGGACACATATTCCAAGCTGAATGGTGGGAAAAACATCCTAGTGGGGTGTCACTTCGGTTTATTAATGGCTAAGGAAATTGGCAAAGGCAATGGCAAAGGCTTTGAAAAGGCAAAGAGGTATTAATTAGCATTTTATTTATGAAAATAATGTAAACTAGGAGAAAATGAAGGTGAAAGGTCACAAGTTGCATGTGAGGAGGAAAATGAAGGTAAATAATGAAAAATGAAGAAAATAGAGGCCTCATTAATAAAAAGGCTTATGAGGATCAGTTGGCAAGCTTTTGCTCATACTTTTGTGAGTTCACTTATGGCTCTCATTCTATTCTCTTTCACACTTTTAGACACTTAGAGTTTTCTTGGAGCACTCTTGGGCGAGTGTGGCATACATTGGATTTGGAGAAAGAAGGAAAAGCAACGCAGGAAAGTGCAAGGGGACAACGGGATCAACAACTACAATGGATTTTCTTTGTAGGTATCGAGTTGCATGTATGGTTTCCTTGCTAGTTTTGGCATGCATGGAATATGCATGCGGTTATTTGGTTATGATTTGTCATTGTCATGGAGGATTGCCTGGATTGACAGTGGTTTTGCCTAGCCTTTCCATTTCTGGGATAGCCATGGTGTTGTGTGTTTTACTTTTGTTCTCTAGTTAGTTTTCTTGTGCCTTTAGCTGTGGGTTGAGTTATTAGTTCCTGGAAGCCTTGGTTCGACAAATGCTCTGGAAGCCCTGTAACAAATTGGGTTGAGTTACTAGTCCTGGAAGCCTTGGTTGGACAAATGTTATGGAAGCTTTTGGTGGGTTGATTTACTAGTCCTGGAAGCCCTGGTTGGAAAGCCGTTCTAGAAGCCCAATGACAACTGTGGGTTGAGTTACTAGTATTGGAAGCCCTGGTTGGAACAAATGCTCTAGAGCCCTGGATAGATTGGGTAGAGAACAATCTAGTGATGTCCAACCGTGAGATGGAATCACTGGTTGAGGGTTGAGGTGGTTTGGCCTCTAAAAGCCATGGTTTGGTTTTATTGGATATGTTCTATGAGATCCCACATTCATGCTTGGAATATGGGATGGGGGTGACTGGCTGAAAGAAATATTTGGTTCATCCTAGTCTATGGTTGGGTGGTACATGGAAGTCCCAAACCTGGTTGCATTCTGCATATGTTAATAAGAGCTCTTTTCCTCTTGTAATTGATGGGTAAATGTACTTGTTATTATGTGATCTTGATGGTTATTTTATCATTGTTATTTTGTTGGTTATGAGCATGTTTTATGGCAGTGATGATGTTTGGATCTCGTCATATTTTGATTAGTAAATGAATGAACAATGGATATATGACCTAATAGATGATATTGCAGATATTGTGATATGGCATCAATTCTTCTTACCAATTCTCAAATAAGTATGAGACCCCTATGCTCAGATATGTTGTTATGACCTGTAGATTACATGTTCATGATATGTTTGACGAAATGCCTTTTATGGTTGAGCTTGGTTAGGTCAAGTCCTTGATCAAGTTTTCTGTTATAGGCTTTTTCTTGGTGTCATTTATTGTCTTGGAAAGTCTCATCAAATTATGAGCAATGGTTTGGAGACTAGCCCTAAAAAAGTGGCTTAAATATCACAATCTCTAGCACAGAATTGGCTGCAAAAGACTGCGGTCTCTCCCTTACAGTCATTATGGGAGAAGTTGGACTATCCCAGCCACATGCATGCCCATGTTATGGGAGCTACTAGGGGTTTAATTCATTAAATGGATAGGTTAACTCATGGGTTGGGCACCTGGAGTGGTGGATTAGCTCCTGGGGGTCCTGTAGCACCTAAGGAAGGTTTTTAAAGTGTTGGTTTATTTGTTCCACTTCCTTAACTGCATTTAGGGAGTTGAATCATATCATAGTAAGCTTGGGTAAGTGTGGGAGGAGGGTTTTACAATATCCTTTTAATTCAACACTTGCAAATATCTTCTATAGGTCTCCATTCTCTTGAACCCAATACCTTTCCAATTCCTTTACTGATTTTATCTCCTCTAATCTCAAAAGTGAAATATTCATTAACAAATTTTTACTCTTCAATAACCTCACAAGTAGGCCTTTCACGTCACCTTCTTCGACTTCATATTCTTCCTTTTCTTTTTGTTATGGTCTATTATCTTTAAGATCTCTAATTTGTTTTTTGATCTCCAACTCATATATTCTTCTTTGCATCTATTGTAATTCTCTACTCACCATCACTTTATTACTTCTTCTTAATACTTCTTATCACACATGACTTTTGTAACCTTGTCTAAATAGTTCCTCTTGCCCAAATCTTTGTTCCCTCAACCTTAACCATGCTCTAATACCATAATGCCACTAAGATTGTGCTTTCCTCAAACATTTTCTTTGTAATACAACACCCCATAATAAAAGGATAAAATAATGTTGCACAACATAGAATAACACATTTCCACTTTCGGCTCTGTTGTGCAAATTTTGTGGTTTATTTTGCATAGTCATCTATGCTTGGTTCCATGAGAGGGGGCTCTACCCCCTCCTTTAGCCAGATTGTTACTAGAGTTTATAATGAGTCTGGATCTACTAGTATTCCTCGTAAATATCCTCATCTTTCATATCCTTTTCATACAGTAGTTGGACAAGTGAGGCTTCTAGTTTCAAAATAAACCCTCCACTAGGTGCATTTTGGCAAGCTAGAAATCTAGGGCATTACTAACCAAAAGTAGTGCAAGATCCAAAATACGAGGTTAAATCTAGTAAGATTGGATAATATATCCAATATATGCAGGATCACCTCTGATCTACAAATTTATTGGATTATGGCCCTCTAAAAAGGCTTTGATTGGGTGGATCCGAAATAAATGGAACCCCAGGGTCAAATAGAATTGGAGTTAGGGGCCAAGGGTTTTTTTACAATCATTTTCTCTAGCTTGGAAGATAGATCGAGGGTTTTTGGAGGAGGGCCATATTTTTTCAACAATCCAGGGCTCTTTATGTGATTTTGGAAGGAGAAATGTAATCCAAAGAAGGTGTAACACCCTCCTCCCACATTTACCCAAGCAACTGTCTAGTCAGGTTAAACATGCAATGAGAGGCAATAATGATATGATTCGACCTCCAAAGTCATGTTAATGAAGTGGAACCGACGAAAACACACCATATAAGCATTCAACCTCAACATTAGGACCCTCAGGAACCAATACAACCTTTCTACCAACCAAGCCCTGGGTCCCACTAAGCTTTTGGACCACTTGACCTCTGGATGCTCTCACAGGCTTGCAAGCTAGCATCCAGGGACTCTTTTGCATAGTTTTGTGCCAGCATCCCCGGGATTTGAGCCACTTTTTCAGGTCCAGAGCCCAGGTCACTTCCCAGAATTGAATCCATCTTTAGAACAACAAAATAACAAGGAAATGATAGTATAAATGTAATCACTTGAATGAGACCTTGACTGGACCCCTACTAGTCATGAAAATCATTTCGTCAAACATGCCACAAATATGTAATCTACAAGTGTAAATAACATATCTGAGCATAGGGGTCTCATACCTAGCTTAGAATAGCTAAGAGACATTAATTCCTCAACACATTGACTATCATTTCATCCGTTAGGTCATTGATACATTTCTCATTCATTTACAAGTAAAAACACGATGACAACCATACATAGCTACTATCATAAAACATACATAAAATCAACATAATTGCAACAAAAATACAATGAAATCACAACCATATGATCCACATATAAACCAGTATAATACTCATAGAAATACAAGGATAAATAACCTCATATTGATGATGCAATATCCAAACCCGGGATGGGAGTTCCATATTCCACCCAACCGTACAATGACTGAGCCAAATCTCTCTTTAGCCATTCACCCTCCTGCCATATTCCAAGCATGAATGTGGGATTCATAGAACATATCAATCCCAAAACCCATCCAAGGATTCCAGAGGCTATCCACCTCAACCCATCAAACAATGATTCCACCTCACGATCAGACATCACAAAACCATCATCAGATTGGTCTCTATCCAAGGCTTCCAAGGCTTCCAAAGCATTTGTTCCAACCAAGGCTTCCAGGACTAGTAACTCAACCCACATTTGTCATCGGGCTTCCAGAGCGTTTGTCCAACCAAGGCTTCCAGGACTAGTAACTCAAGCCACCAAGGGCTTCCAGAGCGTTAGTCCAACTAAGGCTTTCAGGACTAGTAACTCAACCCAAGCTGTTACAGGGCTTCCAGAGTGTTTGTCCAACCAGGGCTTCCAGGAACTAGTAACTCAACCCAAGCTAAGGAAACATGAGAACCAACCAGAAAACACAACAAATAAACCCACAACACCATGGCTATCCAGGAAATGTCAAGGCTAGGAAATCCATTATCAATCTAGGCAATCCTCCATGCCAGTGACAAATCATGACCAAAAATCCACATGCATATGCCATGCATGCCAAAACTAGTGAGGAAACATACATGAAACTCGATACCTGCAAGAAAAATTCATTGTAGTTGCTTCTCTTGATGTCCTCTTGCGCTTTCCTACTCTTCCTTTGCCTTCTTGATCCAAAATTCCAAGTATGCTACACCCTCCAAGAGTACTCCAAGAAAACTCTAAGTCTCCAAGAATATAAGAGAGAGAGAGAATAATGAGAGAACTCCAAAATTGAAATGACAAAAGGTTACCAACTGATCCTCAAAAGCCTTTTTATTAACAAGGCCTCTATTTTCTTTATTTTCCATTACTTTCCTTCATTTTCCTCCTCACATGAACCTGTGACCTTTCACCTCCCTTTTCTCCTAGTTTCCATTATTTTCATAAATAGATGTGCCAAAAATGCCATTTTACCTTTCCAAAGCCTTAGCCAATTTCCTTAGCCATTAATCAATCAAAAGTGATCCCCATCACTAGGATTTTGCCCAACATTCAGCTTGGAATAAGTGTCCCATCAACCGTGGTTATTATTTTGTCTTTATTAACTTCTATTACATGGAATTTTCACCAAGGTTGTTACAGAACCCTCCCCCTTAGGGGAACATCGTCCTCGGTGTTCAACAACACCTATAACCACAAGATTGTTGTAAGAAAAATATATTGTTGATGGAGCTTTATAACTTAGCTTGATGTAGTATTTACAATGATCATCCTGCTGAGAAGCAAACCAACATGAAAACATAACGTCATAATGATATGACACCCATACCACTTATTGGAGCTTTATACCATAGCTCATGGTGGTATTTACATCCATATACATATAACATATAGAAACATCACCAAAACATATACCAAAACACCATGCCAAAATTTCTTTGCCTCAACCGGCAAACAAGGAAGGATACATAGCCCACATTCGATCCACCATCTCCCATGTAACTTCATCAGGCCGAAAGTGATTCCATTGCACTTTAACTTGCTCGATTGCTCGGTTCCAAAGCATGAGCATCTTTTTATGCAATATACCCTGAGGCTATGGCTGGAATTCTCCATCTGGTTCCACCTGCAATACATACCAATCAATCACATTATCAACATCTCTAACATACTTATTAAGCAATGAAACATGGAAAACATCATGGAATTTCACTATTGGAGGCAATGCTAGTCGATAGGATATTGGCCCAATCCTCTCAACAATACTGAAGGGTCCACAAAATTGTGGTGCCAACTTGGTACATGATTCAATCCGTAAGGATCTCTTCTTCTACCTATCATGTGATGCCTTTAAATTCTTCTTGATCACCTACATTTCTTGTTCCATGTATGCCAACATGTTCAGTCCAATCAACACCTTATTAACTGGATCACTCCAACTGATAGGAGTATTGCAACTCCACCCATACAATGCCTCAAACAGACTCATCCTCAAAGATTCCTGATACCCATTTTTGTAAGAAAACTCTACCATTGGAAGATAACCTTCCCACTTTCGCTACCGATGCATCACATGCATCCTCAACATGTCCTCCAATATCTTGATGATCCTCTTTCTCTATCCATATGTCTGCAGATGGTAAGTTGTACTGAAGGCCAACTCTGTTCCCAAACTTGCAAACAACTCCTTCTAAAACTTGGAAGTGAACTTTTCATCCCTGGCTAACACAATCTTCTTCAGAACACCATGAAATCTTACCACATCTCTGATGAATACCTGTGCTACATCGCTAGCTGAGAATGTATACTTCATTGGAATGAAGTGTGCAACCTTTGTCAACCTGTCCACAATAACCATGATGGAATCACGTTGTCTCACTATCCTCGAAAAACCTGTGATGAAGTCCATGGAAATGACCTCCCTTCCACTCTAGAATCGCAATTGGTTGTAGCAATCCACCTGGATGCTTACACTATGCCTTCACATACCTATACTTCCACATGTACCTGCACATGTACTATCACCTTTACATGTACTAGTACTTTGCTGCATCCTTTGCATAATCTCCATATATCTAACATCCTGCTGACTTGCCTGCAAGATCCTATCCTGTAAGGATGTCCCATAGGATCTCATAGTTTCTAAGTGATTTACATGTATCCGCTTGCTAAGAGAATTTGCCACTCTTTTCTCTTTGCCTTTGATGTACCTGATCTCAAAACCGAATTCACTGATTGTAGCCAACCGCCAAGCCTGCCTACCATTCAGATTCGGTTGGTCAAATAGATACCACAAACCACTTTGATCGCTCATCAATGTAAACCTCCTGCCTAGAAGATAATGTCTCCACATCTTCAACGCATGTATAATTGTTGCCAACTCAAGATCATGTGTGGGGTAGTTATGCTCTTTCTCATACATTTTTTATGACTTATAACATACCACCTATCCATCCTACATAAGGACTCCACCAAGTCCTTTCTTGCAAGCATCTGTGCATACCACAAATTATTTGTCTGGATTTGCAATCTTTAACACTGGTACATGTGTCAACAACTGCTTAAGCTACTCAAAACTAGTCTCACACTCCTTTGTCCATTCAAACTTCTTACCTTTCCTCTGCAATGATGTGATATGATAAACAATCTATGAGAAGTTCCTAATGAACCTCTTATAATGGCATGCCAACCCGATGAAAGATCTCATCTCATCTACATTTTTAGGAGCTACCCACTCCATGATGGCCCTTATCTTCTATGGATATACTGCAATTCCCTCCTTGGAGACAACATGCCCCAAGTAGTGTACCTCAGTCTGAAAGAAACTACACTTGCTAAGCTTAGCATACAACTAATGCTCTCTCAACAACTTCAACACTGCTGCTAAATTCTCAACATGTGCTTCCTCATTTTTAGAATAGACCAATATATCATCAATGAACACAATAACAAACGTATCGAAATACGTTCACAACACACTATTCATCAAGCACATAAATGTAGTTGGAGCATTAGTTAATCCAAAGAACTACAACAAACTCATAATGCCCATACCTAGACTGGAAAGTTGTCTTGTAAATGTCCTCCTCTTTGATGCATACTTGGTGATATCTGGATCTCAAGTCGATCTTAGAGAACACTATTGCTCCCTTCAGCTAATCGAACAAGTCACCAATCCTTGACAACGGATGTTTATTCTTGATGGTCACTTTGTTCAACTACCTGTAGTCAATGCATAATCGGAGAGTACCATCTTTTTTCTTTACAAACAATACTGGTGCACCCCATGGTGATACACTTGGCCTAATGTATCCCTTGTCCAACATTACCTTCAATTGTAGCTTCAACTCCACCAACTCATGTGTGCTCATCATGTAAGGTGCTTTTGATGCTGGAGCTGCCCTGGCACTAACTCAATAGAAAATTCTACTTCCCTTCGAGGTGGCAACTCTGAAATGTCCTTGAGAAATAAATCCCTGAACTGCTGTAGAACTGGGTACCTGCTCAAAACACTTGCATCCTTAACTTCCTTACCTTTATCACTATAAACGTGTACTACAAAATAATACACACCCTTTCCTGCGACTGCACTTTGCTTGCATAGTTGATACCATCCTAACTGTTGTGGCTTTCTTCTTTCCTTGCAAGACTCTTGGTTCCCCATTGTCATCCAAGTACTCAGTAGATTTGTCATAACAATCCACCTTGGTTATGTGAAGATACAACCAATCCATGCCCAACAACATATTGCATGATCCTAACGGTAATATATTCAAATGTGTTGCGATAGGCATACCATTCAAATCAAATGCACAAGCTCTTACCTAATGGTGAACTCGCTTTTTGGTACCTATAGACAACTACACTAACCAAGATTATGCATGTGATTCCTTACTCAAACCACATTTATCCACCAAGTCAGGACTAACATAGCTATAGTTAGATCCAAGATCAATCAAAATAGAAATAACTTGATCGCAAAGCTTATCGTCCATCTCAATAATAGATGCTTGATGGTCTGCCTGTTTTTTTATTCAAAGTTGCATAAATACGAGGAATACTTTGACCACTATCCCCAACAGTCTATGTGTCATGTGCATTATCTATCTGAGGCCTACCACCCTGATTCTGCGGACAATCTCTCCTACAATGATCTCCTCCACAAGTCCAACACCGCACAGACTCCTTATTCTGCTTCTTAGATCGATGTCCATGTCCTCTATCTGTTGCATTGAACCTCTTAGGTGGTGCAACATTCTCTTTATTACCTGAATCTTGTGTCTTACTCACTTCTTGTCCCATTTTCCTTTGTTCTTGGCATTACCTTTCCAATCTGATTTAATCTCAGACTTGTGCTTTGATTGTTCATAGAAACGCTTTAGCTTTCAGATGGCCTCCTCCAATGATCTAGGCTCATCGAATTCAATCCAGTCTTTGAATGCAACTGGTAATCCACTAATGAACCTATGAATACTGGCCTTATCCTCCTTGAGGTAAGGTACATACCTCAGTAGCTCTAAGAACTTGCTAGTGTACTCATCATTTGCCATATACCTCATCTTTAGTTCATAGAATTCCTTTGCCCTGTCATCAAAGTATCTCTCTGATAGGTACTTCCTTTTGAATAACCACTCAAACTCATTCCAAGTCAAATCCTCCTCATGTATACTTTTGACATTCTTCACATCTTCCCACCAAATGTCTACTTTACCTTTGAGACTGAATGTTGCTACTCTGGCTTTCATGTTCTTTGAATGATCATAGAACTTGAAGAACTTCCTCATGCCAAGCAACCATGCCTCTGCATCCTATGGTTTCTTCATATCTCCATCAAAAGTAGGTGGCTTTGCTTTCTTAAACTCATTCGACAAGTATCCCCTATCACTCCTCCTGTAAGGATGATAACAATGACAATCATAGTGCCTATTTGAATCATAACTATAATAACACCTATGTCTATCCCTTCTCCTCTCCGAAGTGTCCAACAATCTATCATATATAACCGTATCATCTCTATTTGACCTGTGACCACCATGCGACCTACTTCCATATGCCCCATTAGTTCTGTCATCCTGCTCATAGCTGATCCGAATTGGTCCTTGTCACTGAAAATTTGACAAACTCTGAAGTATCATTGCATTTACCTCTGCTTGTTTCTCCTGTGCCTGCATGATTATGTCATTATTTGCCTTACAACTCCTTATTTCTTCGTTTAAGCTTCTCAGTGTATCTGCCAAATTAGAAGAATTTCCAACACCATATTACTCATTTGATTCATAGGGATAGTCCTTGTAATCTACCATCTTGTTAGCCATTTGATATTTCTTCGTGCAAGGTATGTCATGTTAGCTAAACCCAATCATAATAAATCAACGTACCTTAGTATATCTCGGGAAGGATACACTATTTGCAAGATCAACAAATCAACATGATACATGTATAACATAATCATGACAATATATGGAAACATAATACATAAGCATATAACCATGCAACCATCATTCTGGCTAGGGTCCAGTCATCAAAGCATGACCTTACCAACAACGCACACCACGATCTCATGCATGATAACACTCATTACATCACTATACACTTGACCACATGCAAACATGAGCATGTATAAGAAATGTGTAACCAACCATACACATGCGTAAACACATATGATCAAGCATGAGCAGACGATACTTGAAACCAAACCTACAAGAATGATACATGCAACCAAGCATACAATAATGATACATGTAAGCGACATATAACAGTATGTAACCAGTCATACACTCACGACGATACATCCCACAATAACAACATCAACTTCCACATGAAAACATCACTACAACTATGATCAACATTATGCAAATGTAACAATCACATGGAATGCAAGTGTAAGGGACACACACGCAACTGACATGCATGCATGAACAACACACAACCCATCCAGTCCGTCGGGTTAACCATGCTTTGATACCACTTTGTGGTATCAGATATGACCCAAAGAGAGCGCAACCCACTCTGGTACCGCTCTATAACACCCTCCTCCCACATCTACCCAAGCAACCGGCGAATCGGGGTAAACATGCGACGAGAGGCCACTATGATGTGATTCGGCCTCCTAAGTTGCGTTAAGGAAGTGGAATTGATGGAAACACACCATAGATACATTCAACCTCAACATTAGGACACTCAGGAACCAATCCAACCTTTCTGCCAACTAGCCCCTGGGTCCCACTGAGCTTTTGGACCACTTGACCTCTGAACACTCTCATGCTATGGGCATGCCAGCGTCCAAGGACCTCTGGATGTTCTCACAGGCCTACAAGCTAGTGTCCAAGGACTCTTTTGCATAGTGTTGTGCCAGCGTCCAAGGACTCTTTTGCACAATGCTATGCCAGCATCCCTGATATTTGAGCCACTTTTTCAGGCCCAGAGCCCAGGTCACTGCCCATAATTGAATCTCATCTTTAGAACAACAAAATAACAAGAAAATGACAATATAAATGCAATCACTTGAATGAGACCTTGAATGGACCCCTACTAGCCATGACAATCATTTCGTCAAACATGTCACGAATATGTAATCTATAGGTGTAAATAACATATCTGAGCATAGGGGTCTCATACTTAGCTAAGAATTGCTAAGAGACATTGATGCCTCAACACATTGACTGTCATTTCATCCATTAGGTCATTGATACATTGTTCATTCATTTACAAGTAAAAAAATGATGAGAGCCATACATAGCTACTGCCATAAACACATACATATAACCAACATAATAGCAACAAAAATACCAATGAAATCACAACCATATGATCCACATATAAACCAATATAATACTCATAGAAACACAAAGAGAAATAACCTCATATTGATGATGCAAAATACAAACCTGGGATGGGACATCCACGTTACACCCCACCGTAGAATGGCTGAGCCAAATCTCTCTTCATCCATTCACCCTCGTGCCATATTCCAAGCACGAATGTGGGATCTCATAGAACATATCAATCCAAAACCATCCAAGGCTTCCAGAGGCCATCCACCTCAACCCATCAAATAGTGATTCCACCTCACGGTCAGACATCACAAAACCATCATCAGATTGGTCTCTATCCAAGCCTTCCAGAGCATTTGTTCCAACCAAGGCTTCCAAGACTAGTAACTCAACTCACATATGTCGTCAGGCTTCCAGAGCGTTTGTCCAACCAAGGCTTGCAGGACTAGTAACTCAAGCCACCAAGGGCTTCCAGAGCGTTTGTCCAACCAAGGCTTTCAGGACTAGTAGCTCAACCCACCAAGGGCTTCCATAGCGTTTGTCCAACCAAGGCTTCCAGGACTAGTAACTCAACCCACCAAGGGCTTCCAGAACGTTTGTCCAACCAAGGCTTCCAGGACTAGTAACTCAACCCAAGCTGTTACAAGGCTTCCAGAGCGTTTGTCCAAACAGGGCTTCCAATAACTAGTCCTTCGTGCTCTAAAAATTGAAGTATGCCACACCCTCCAAGAGTGCTCCAAGAAAACTCTAAGTCTCCAAGAATATGAAAGAGAGAGAGAATAATGAGAGAGCTCCAAAACTAAACTGACAAAAAGTTACCAACTGATCCTCAGAAGTCTTTTTATTAATGATGCCTCTATTTTCTTCATTTTCCATTATTTTCCTTCATTTTCCTCCTCACATGCAACCTATGACCTTTCACCTCCCTTTTCTCCTAATTTTCATTATTTTCATAAATAAATGTGCCAAAAATGTCATTTTTCCTTTCCAAAGCCTCAACCATTTCCTTTGCCAATTTCCTTAGCCATTAATCAATCACAAGTGATCCCCATCACTAGGATTTTGCCCAACATTCAACTTCGAATAAGTGTCCCATCAACCGTGGTTATTATTTTTCCTTTATTAACTTTTATTACATGGAATTTTCACCAGGGTTGTTACAGAAGGAGGATTTCCTTACAACATTGGTTTAGGTCTCTTTTTTCTCTTCCCAAGTAATATTAGGAGGAGGAAACCCTTGAAGTCATTGACAATGTCATCAACAACTTTCTCAAAGTATAAGAGGTTACCAAAAGAGGGAGGTACACTTCATATGCACAGATCTATGCTTACATGAACATCTCCTAACCTCTTCCAATCTCCGTAGATATTTATTATCAAGATAATGTTTGGAAGTAGTCTCTAGATTATGAACAAGGCTCCTTTAGATGTAGACATTGTCATGAATGCATGCATCTTATTATGGATTGTCTAATGAATACCAAGGAATAGTTTGAAGAAAACCTTTCTTAGAAAGAGCCAATTGAATTGAGGAAAGTCCTTTAAAGAAGAAGAAAATTGAGTCCCTAGGGTACCTCAAATTCTGACCAGATCCTTAGATCTGAAAATAGGTTTGAGTCTCTCTCCTCTTTGGAGGAGTCTCCAGAGAAAGTCAATATTCAATCAAGCATGCAATCAACAAAAGGTAAATCCAATAACCCTATAGAGGCCATGCAAAAATATCTTGAAGAGCACTAACAAAATCCATTACTATAGGAAATGGTTAGCTCCCCTTCGAAAGACGCTAAAGCAGAAGCCCTACTAGAAGATATGGATCTAGATGACCCACAACTAATTTCCCTTGCAGAAGAATGGCATGGAAAATATGCAAAGTATATGTTGCCTCACGAGGCTAGGGTTCTATATAAGGCCTATCTTCAAAGCAAGCAATTGGGCTCAAGTTCCTCACAATCTAGTCTTGGGGTTCAAACGATGGATTTCAAGGTGGTCTCCAGGCAAGACAAAGAAGCCAAAAAATGAGGCCGCAAGAGCAATAAGGCACAAATCCAAGAAGACGATGAACAATTAGTCAACTTGGGAAAAGTCATGCAAATGTCAAAGACATTCACCCCCTTGAAATCTTGAATCCTCAAGAAGTTTTCTATGTTGTTATGATTGTCGTAGTCATTTTTTTAATGTCTTTTATTGGTAGGGAGCATGTTAGTCTCAAGTATCTCCTTGATTTTAGTCTTCTTTTGGAAATTCAAGCTATATATATCTTTTTTTTTGTTTAATGAAAGGATCCATTTACCCCACAAAAAAGGTATAGAATCACATATTTATTCATGCACAGTAATTCAAAAATGAATTACAATTGTTAAGGGGTAATATTTTATTTAGTCTCATTAATGTTAATAGTATATAAATTAATGCTAATCCTTTATGTAACTTGGATATTTCTAATTGATACTGCAGTTGACTCTCTACTCAATTTTACTCATCTATTGACTTTGTTAGCTATGTTCTATTCCCATCATCTTATTTGTTTCTTTTCAATAACTCTTTAGCTTTCTCTTTGAATCTCCATATTTTTCTCAAACTTTTTAGTTGCTTATCTAGTTGTTTAGATTCACATTTGCCCCTTTAGCTTCAGTGCTAAGTCACAATCATCATTGTGTTTTTTGCATGTGCTCCTATTGACCATCTTCTAGACACTTCCACATTCTATAATTGTTGTGTTTCATGCTGACATCCCTTGAAATCACCCTGTTATCATAAGTTTTAAACTTTATATTAATGCAATGTATACATAGATTCATAATAAACTGAAAAGTAAAACAATGGCAATCACATATTATAAAGAGACTTACCCGGGAAACCCAAGTCATAAAAAACTAATGAATGATTTACAATGATCTATAGCTTTTATCATTAATAAACTACATTGTTTACGATACTCTCTCTCTCTCTCTCTCTCTCTCTCTCTCTCTCTATATATATATATATATATATATATATATATATGATCCTGTAGCATCCAAAATCCTTAATCCATTAACTCAGGTTAGAATACAACCTTAATTCCTCAATTTAAATTAGAAAACCATGGGCTGAAACACCATATGCCATAAAACCACCAAAAGCGAAAACTATATGTTGAAAATTGCCAAAAACTATATGTTGAAGTCATATATATATGTGTGTGTGTGTATAGATATATATATGTATATGTATAAATATATATGTATACAAATACATACATATACATATATATGTGTGTGTGTGTCTATACACACACACACACACACACACACATATATATATGACTTCACCCCCTTGCAAACCCCCTAAATAAGGAAGCTCTGGCTTCCCTTGTGACCCCTCTATTGTGCCCGATGCATGTGAATCATGCATGGACTTAGTTATGCAGAGAATATAATACATACCTAACAATTTTGAACCTTGGCTATCAATGTCTAAAAGATGGTACCTTGATTGATATATTGACAATACAAAACGATATTAATAATCTAGTCTTAAAGTCACAACCTAGCTAAATACCAAATTGACATTTGACATCCCTTTTTATGGTACAAAAGATCCCCTTTACATAACAATTTGACTACTATATATATATATATATAATCTATTGTACTTTATAATCAAACCTATAACTTCTATAACTTCAAAAAAAAAAAAACATATATTCTTCATCATAAAATCCATTCAAATTATACATATAAAAAATAACATTCTTCATAAAATCTCATTGAATACTCCATTAATATTATTTTTTTATAAATAACTTCTATAACTTCAAAAAAAAAAAACCTATATTCTTCATCATAAAATCCATCCAAATTATACATATAAAAAATAACATTCTTCATAAAATCTCATTGAATACTCCATTAATATTAATTTTTCTTTATAAAAATAACTAGAATATATTTACGCACTATTTTATTTTTTCCTTATAAAAATAATTAAAATATATTTACCCATTATTTTAATTGGAAAAATAATTTTAACCTATACCAAACAAGATCTTGTTTTTAAGACTTACATCTCATTGAATACTCCATTAAAATTAATTCTTCTTTACAAAAATAATTAAAATATATCAATGATTCTAGGCATTATTTTAATAATTAAAATATATTAATGATTTTATGCACTATTTTAATTGGAAGAAGATTTTTTTTTAGTTACAGGTAGGAAAGCCTATCATAATTCAGTTGTCAAACTAGCATTGAAGACAACTATTTCTAACAGTGAGGACAACCATCTCTGGGTAATAACCACGAATGCAGGCTAATTCATCACCTTTTTTCAAAGAAAACCACACCACCTAAAATAACCCATTGGTGATCCATAAAAAAATAGGTTTTCACTTCTGCAAAATAACTTTAAATCTTAAACAGTTAACCTATTTCCTTGCATCCAAAAAAACAAACAAAAATAATTTTAAAACATCCTCGAAACCCAAAAAAATTTAACCTAAACCCAACAAACAAGATTCTATTTTTAAAACTCGAGCCCCATATATTACATTGCTAAATAAATATATTAAACACTACTCGTTTTAAGGATTCACTCACCTTTTGGATCGACTCCTCTGTACCATATTTACTGGTAACTTAGGCTCTATATTTACATTAGACTATTTTAATTAGACATTAATAAATTCCTCCTTTTTCTATGGTTTCTGAAGAGGCTGTATATTCATGGTTGTTTTATCTAATCCCTCCTTCAACCCCTATAACATTCATATTTTATTTCCCAGCCAAAGCTCATACAATTCTAGGGCAAAATGCCAAAATAACAGGATATAACTGGATGATCAGAACGAAGACTATATCTTTCCTCTTGTACTTTATAAACTTATTATGAACATTTTTTTCAACATGGCTGAAACTAGTTAGAAGTCTGGACATGTTCTCCATTGTCCTGACTGTGTACCCTGATCTATGCGCAGTTGAAACCAGTCTGTGGAGGAAATAGTAGTTCATAAAAGTATCTAGTGATGGAATGAAAGTATAGATCCATCTCCTGGTAGGTTGCATAGGTTGCATATTATGTATATATCTTTTCGAAATCAGAATCTATCAAGATGCCCATTTGGGTTTTATTCATCTGCTTATATCTATTTATGGGTTTGCTCATTTTTTATCTGTTGTGCAGTGAGATTGTGAAGTGCCGGGGAATTTAGCTCAGTTGGGTTCGGCCGAAAAAACGTTATTGGGCACAGAAAGAAAGTTCCGCGAGGCATTATCCAGTACAGAGAGAAAATCTAATCTAAGACTGGTGCACATTATTGGGTAAGTTTGCATCTCACACCAATAATTATCATTAAATTCAATCTGTTGGAAGGACTGGTTTAGTTTGTAATATCTGTTAATGACTCATAACCAGGAAGGCCAGGGGTGGGTTTTATAAAGGTTTCTATTTTATATAATAACAGTCTCAATGCCATTTTTGCGGTGCTTTTGAATATTTGCTGCAGTTGAATTTGGTTTGGAAAAAGAAGTTATGAAATGCAGTGTGGAGAATATAACCCTTTCCGTTGAGAATGGAAAAGCAAGTAGTAATTTTTTTTTGATCAGTCGCTTTTTAAACTGCATGAGTATGGATAGTTCGAGTATTTATTAATGTGATAGGTTGGAAACGGTTTTTTTTAGTGTTTTAATTTCTGTTATTTGTTTTTGGAAGAGGATTTGATTTTGATTTTTGATATTGAGATAGCGAAGCTCAGGGCTCAAACATAATTCAATGTTTACCTGGCACCCGGGTTTTTGCCCCGGCGGTCTATACCATGAGACATAGCTTAGTCTGGAACTGGATGGTGGGCAGTAAATAGAAATTTTCACCCAGGAGGTCATTCCCATGGGACATGACTTAGACTGGAACTGGATGGTGGGAAGGAAATAGAAATGGATAATATGTTTAAAGCCCTATTGGTGAATTTTTAGTCCAGTTGTCTATCATTTTTACAGTTGGGTGGTGTTATTGCAGTTGGGATATCTTTCTCTTTGCTGGGAAGCTGTCATGGGAAAGTCTGGGGGGAGGAAAAAGAAAGGCACAGGGGCAGTTGCTACTGCTGAGCAATCTGGAGTAGTCACTGGAAGTAAAGTGGATCTTGATCCATCGCTCTTCCTCAAAAGGGCACACGAGCTCAAAGAGGAAGGCAACAAGAGATTCCAAAACAGAGACTATGTGGACGCTTTGGAACAGTATGAAAAGGCTCTCAATCTTATCCCTAGGAATCACCCAGACCGTGCCATCTTCCACAGCAACCGAGCAGCATGCCTGATGCAGATGAAGCCTGTTCAGTATGAAAGTGTTGTTAATGAATGTACACTTGCTCTTGAAGTGCACCCTCGTTTCAGCAGGGCTCTTTTTAGAAGGGCACGGGCATATGAGGCTATGGGCAGGCTAGAATTAGCCATGCAAGATGTGCAGGCCCTTCTGCAGGTTGATGTGAATCACCAGGATGGCTTGGAACTTGTCAAAAGGTTACGTGTTGCTCTTGGGAACAAGCAAGATGCTCAGCAAGACCTGCAAAATAGGCCCACAGTGCCTGCCTATTCAGGGACTTCTCCTGCAGCCGTGGGGGCATCAGCAGTTCGAGGAACTCCTGTTGGCGGTATGGGGCCTTGTTTACCTGCTAGACCTATGCCAAAGAAGAAAAATAAACAGGAGAGGCTTCCTGGTGATAACTTGAGTAATCAATCCAATGGGCCCCCTTTGCAGGAACCTCCTTTGCCAATGTCTTCCAAAGGGTCTTCTTCACCACAAAAGACCTCGGTCTTGGAATCTTCCAGGGCATCTTCCAGAGTAATATCCACGGAATCTAATGGTTCTCAAGGTCACGAGGTTAAACATGCCCCTCAACCTATGAAGAAAGCACAGGCAGAAATTCAATGGAGGCCATTGAAACTTATTTTTGACCATGATATAAGGCTTAGTCGAATGCCAGACAAATGCAAATTTAAGGAGTTGAGAGAAATAGTGAGGAAACGGTTCTCCTCGTCCAAGGCAGTTTTAATAAAATACAAGGATTTGGATGGGGATCTTGTGACTATTACAACTACAGAAGAGCTTAGATTGGCAGAAGCTGCTGCAGCTCAGCTTGCTGAGCAGAAAAGGACAGGGAACTCAAACACAGACTCCTCTGCAAACGGGGGCTTGAATGACAAAGAAAGCATTTCTAATCAAAGTTTTTCAAATGATCCTTTGAGGCTGTATGTGGTCGAGGTGAATCCTGAGCAGGAGCCATTGATTGAAGAAGAGGAGGAACCTCTAGTAGATGGAGTTCAAGAAGAGGATGTTAAAGCAGAGGAGAATGCTTCTGGTTCATCAGGAGAAAGCAATGGTAGCATAGTAGAAGACCCGAGCAAAGAACCTAATAAGCAGGTATCCTTGGAGGAAACTTGTAAAGACAAAAATGGGGATGAGCTTGAAGGCAAAGAAGTTGAAATTGATGACTGGCTATTTGAATTTGCTCAGTTGTTTCGCACACATGTAGGCATTGATCCAGATGCTCACTTGGATCTGCATGAGCTAGGAATGGAGTTATGCTCTGAGGCATTGGAGGAAACTGTGACCAGTGAAGAAGCCCAACGCCTCTTTGAGATGGCAGCATGCAAGTTCCAGGAGGTGGCAGCTTTGTCATTCTTCAATTGGGGCAATGTCCATATGTGTGCAGCTAGGAAGCGGATTCCTTTGGATGAAAATCCTTCAAAGGAACTGGTTACGGCACAACTTCAGACTGCATATGACTGGGTCCAGGATCAATACTCCCAAGCTGGACAAAAGTATGAGGAAGCTTTGAGGATAAAGCCTGACTTCTATGAGGGATTGCTTGCACTGGGTCAACAATATTTTGAAAGTGCAAAACTTCGATGGTCTCTTGCTTTGGCTAGCAAGGTTGATCTTGGTACATGGGATTCTTCAGAAACTATCCAGTTTTTCAATAGTGCAGAGGAGAAGATGCGGACTGCAACTGAAATGTGGGAGAAGCTAGAAGAGCAGCGCCAAAATGAGTTAAAAGATCCATCTGCAACCAAGAAGGATGAGATCCTGAAAAGAAAAAAGAAACTGGCTGGGGTTGATGGAGATTCTACTGAGGAGATAGCAGCATCTGCTGCTGAAGCAGCAGAACAAGCTACTGTAATGAGATCTCAGATCCATCTATTTTGGGGAAACATGCTTTTTGAACGCTCACAAGTGGAGTTCAGATTGGAAGATCCAACATGGAAAGAGCACCTGGATGCTGTTGTTGAGAGGTTTAAGCTTGCTGGAGCTTCTTCAGTACTGATATTGAAACTGTGCTGAAGAATCATTCATCTAATGCAACCAATCAAGAAGGCAATGATGTCAAAACAGAAATTCCAAATGCAGATGTTGCCAGAGAAGAGACCGAAGACAAAGGTAAGGATGGAAATAGAGAGGAGACTATTCAATAAAGTTCAGAAGATTCTAGGGAACATCTCCTTTGACATACCATTTTGACAGGTATAGCAGCAATGCAAAAGACAAATTCTTCAGTATTTATATAGGTGAAAAAGGGAAAATCGTTCTGAATGAAACATATTACAGGGTTTTGCAATAGTGTTGATCATAATCATAAAATACTGCAGGCGTAGGACAGAGTATCAAAGGCTGGAAGGCAGTCTAATAGGACATCACTGGTTGGAATAATTGTTCCAAGGAACATTCTGACACTTGGTTTCCATGTCCTATCAGCGTGGTTTTTTCACAATGCACGGGGTTCTCCAGTTTGCTTATGTTTTAAGCCTTATCCATGTTCTAGTTGTACTCATACAAACGGACATGATAAGCAACCAATTTCACTTGCTTTTCATATGGTTCATTTGGTTTGGCATGATCAATACTTGTCTTATGATATCTTTGTTTATGCAAGCACGAGTGTTTGTGTTTGTGCTTGTGGCGTGTGTAAGAGAAAGAGAGAGGAAGGGATACCCTTTGCAATCTGTGACCAAGTTTGAGAAATGAAACACAACAAATTACATAAGAAATCTTCTACAGCTTTCAAATACAAAGCTGGCAGCAGTCCAATTCTTAAACCATTATCAGATTAAGCTATGTTGATATTATTGTTCCACTATTTTAAATCTGGGATAGTTTTGATCTAACTTTGCTCAGTACCTTAGTTAACTTGAACTAATTTCTGTTATGAATAGTTTGTTGTAATCTTTTTTATTTTCATCATTTTGAGATCTTTCCATGCTTCTTCCAATTCACTGCAGTTTGCAATTTCTCACTTTTTTTGTTTCGACGTTGCTTTATTCTGAGACTGCATATCTTCTTATCTTCAATTTCTGCTGACTGTCTCCACTGTTGCTTGTTACAGTGGAGTTTATGTGATGCATTATGATCTGCACCATCAGTTACCTTTTATCTTTGTGATCAACTAAATAAGGTTTTACAGTTCTCCTACATGAAGTTTATGTTTAAGGTGTCCTTGTAGCACTACATCCTACATTGTGATAACATTTCAATTGCGTGTTACATTATCCCAGATGCCCCCTCCGCTGGCACCTCCGTGGTTTAGTAGGTATTTTGTTTTTTTAACTTTCCCATTCTAGCAAATTTTTTTCACAAGATCTTCTATTTTTATGTACCTTTGAAATATCTCTCCATTGCGTGCTTGGAAAGATGGTTTTCTTCTGACTGGAAGCATTTGTCCGTTTCATAGTATCCTTCATACGGCTGTGTATATTCAAAATAATCCAGGTCCAGCATCACACTTTCCATCCTTGTATATTTATATGCAGTTGGATCACATTTGTAATAAACATAGGATTGTTTAATGGGGGCTGAAATAGAACCAACTAGAAAAATATCCAGTACAGATAAAGTTCTCCCTTTTGAATGAAAATTTTCTAGGTATCATTTTGTAGCCTGTTAGTTTTTCTGTAGGCAACTCTTTGTTCAATTAGAGATATTTTTCCCTTGTAATCTTTGCATAGTAGCATATAGTGTGACGAATAAATGCAACATTTTTTCTATCTGTAGATATGCACACAATTGAAGTTACATGTTTGCATGGCTGCTTTGGGTGTCATTTTCTTTCGTTTTAATTGATTGCTGTTCTTAGTTTAATTTTTGCATTTTTAATGTGGTCACTTTCACCTGAGTTATTCTTGCATACAAGGACTAGGAAGATAGGGCCTAACAAGATAGGGTGTAATTAGCTGACAGGGGTTAATCCAGGCACCCAGGTAGGCTTGGGTACAACAAAGTACTCCGGAGAATTTCTTGATTCATTCTTTGATTATAATGTATATCATGGCAACAATATATACAGAACCAGTTTTGGTCTAAGCATGACATGAAAAACATGATATCCCAAATAAACAGTAGGAATTGCCAAAGTTGTTCAAACTTCACTTTATATTACAGCTCCAAATAATGTATGAATTTGTATATGAACTGTTTAATAGATTGAGTATAAGGACAGAGATGCTCTGTGAAGTCCTGAGAAGCGCTGTATATGCAGAGTCTATACACGAAAACAATATTTATAGATCGTGAAGTTATATCCAACAGTTGAGGTGGTTGTTTGTTAAAACTTTGTTTCTTGGTGTAACTGCTTGAAGGCAAAATGGTTAATTGATGAGGCGATGGTTGGTTTTACATAGAGACAATTTGAGTCAAGATGGCTATCAGATCTCGACTTCAATTGGAATGTTGGGCAGGACAATTGTCAATGTTGATCGATTGTTGTTACAGTCAATGCAAAACGGTCAATGTTAGAGCTAGCTAGAGTCTTGAGAAAGTCTGTTGGTGTTGACTTGAGTAGATGTATAAGTTTTGATTATGAATACTTAAAATTCTTGCATAATATGATATCGTTCTTAATTGTCCAGGGACACTTGTCTTCCTTGTTGGAAATTACCCAACTTCTACGCAGGATTGCATAGAAAGTCCCCCGTGGCCATGGACTGTTCTCTAGGTGATATGCTAGGCAGGTTTTGATGGAATTTATGCCAGTCAATGAAAATAAAATAATGCTTGATATTCATGGTAACTGCTTTCTACTTGATGGCATATTCACCAATGTTTGGGGATACGAGGATGGGTGGATGAATTTTGAGTGAAGCAGGAGAGGTCCACCAAGTTTCAGGGGAGAGCACTAGGGATAGCAGTAGAGGATCCTCCCCCAAATATATAATTAAACAAACAAACATAAAAAAAATTATTTAAGTAATTGGTAATTGAGCCGAGAGGCTCATTCTACAACCCAGTATGAGGGGATGTGTAAATTTGTCTGTCCATCTGTCGAGTTGACACTTGGTCCTTTAAAATAAAAATAAATAAAAATAAAAAATTGTGCTCTAAATAGAAAAATAATGTCGGCTATAATAAAAGAAATGAATATTCTGTAAAGTAATTAGAAGTAAAAAAATGCGTGCGTTTTTGTGGCTGAAACTTTTATTTGGTCTTATACATACTCTATATATCATTTAAAAATACAATTTAAACAATGAAAAATAACACATTGTATTGTGCACTCTAAAAAAGTTTGCATGTGAAGAAATTTGATCCCCTCAGCTCATGTTAGATCAGTACTTAAAACGGATTTTATTAATCACAAACACACAAGTTTGCATCCAATCAGATGATTTATGATAGGTGAATTATTGTTTGTCTCAGCAAAAATACAATGATACATCCATGCTATGTGTGTTAAAATTGGCAACTAGGGCCAAACTCCATGTGGGTCATTTTATTAATGGCAGCTGATATTTTTCTTGGATCCCTCTCATCGAGAGGTGTAGGATTGATCTGAAGATCATCCGATTCCGATAAGTTTTCATGGAGATATGAATTTATTTGTGTTATGGGACAATTTGTCAAGGTTGGCGAGCAACCAAATAAACCCCACTTATGCTCAACGTTTTTGTATAAATAAAGGTGGCCTTCAAGTCATTTCAACACACTTGGGATCTCTTCCTCTCTAATTGTCTTTGGGTTTTAGTAGGAGGAGAGATCCTAAGGGATAACACTGCGCTAATCTAAAGGGAGTGCCCTAGGCTCTACTTTGCCCTAATGAAGAAGCCTTAGACGCAGGAGGAAAGGGAGATCTAGCACATGAAGGAGGCCTAACAGCAAGCCCTAACTTTGCCCTATGGAGAAGCCCTAACACTGCCCTATGAAGAAGTAATAATATGCAGCCATGGAAATGAAGGCACCTAAACGTTGTCCTAGAAGAAGTGTTTTACACACGGAATGCCCTTACTGTCATGAAATGAAAAGCCCTTATCCTATACGCAGTCATGAAAGGAATACCATTGCTATCATGAAAGGAATGCTCTCACACGTAAACACTGAGATAAAGAAGCCACGCCTTCAGCGATCCTTAATGCTGTTCTAAATAAGGATGCTCTATCTGCTGTTTGGATTGAATCACAGTCATGAATGATAGATCCAATTCTTATGATGAATGCTGTAACATTATAGACAACATAGTATATGACAACAAAATGTATGGTGCAACAATATGGACAACAAGAAGTATGGTGTAGCAGTGGGACAACAATGCTACATGGTGCTGCAATGATAAGCAATGGGACAACAAAGGCAACTTGGTGAAGTATGGTGCAACAGTGGGACAACAATGCTACATGGTGCTGCAATGATAAGGAATGGGACAACAAAGGAAACTTGGTGCAGTATGGTGCAACATATGGTACAACAATGGTCAATGGCATATAGTGCACAACGGGACAACAATGGTACAATGGTACAACATGGGACAACTAGTATTTAGTGTAGCAAATTCATGGTGCTGTTATGGTATGGCAAAGCACAATGGGACAACCATGACATTGTGTAGCAGTGGCACAATGGTACAACAACATGCAAGGGACAACAAACTAACATTGGGACAATTGTATGGTACTTAGCAGCAAGTACACCAAGCATGCAATGGTACAAGCAACATGCAAGGGACAACAAATAAGCAATGGGACAACTAACACAATGGTACAACAACATGAAAGGGACAACAAACTAACATTGGGACAGATGTATGGTACTTAACAGCAAGTACACCAAGCATGCAAGGGACAACAAACAAGCAATGGGACAGCTAACATGGACAACATGGTTCAATCATGACACATGGGACCGCAATACAACATTAGGTGCAATAGTCATAAGGTCCAGCATTGTGATGATGGGTGTAGCATGGTGCAACACGGTGAGGTGCAGCATGATGACAAGATGCAACACGATGATAGGTGAAGGAGTCACCTTGGAGAATCAGTTGAAGCAACATGTCTTCAACTGATCTCATGTATCATCTTCTTAAAGATGATCTATGCTTTCATCTAGATAAGTCAAAGTGTTGACTTCAGTTGTAAATGTACTCTCTCTCTGCTGAACTATTGAAGAACATATAAGAAGAATTGATCAAGGGGTTCCCCACATTGGGGTTTGTCCCTGGCTAGCGCCACATCTTGTGTCCTCTTGTCTTGGCTTGTCTTCTGTAATTTATATTTATGTTCTATCTGCAGTTTACTTTAATGCTAATGTGATTGCTAATCTGGAAAAGATATTGAGCTAACTGTGAAAATTGAAATAAATTGCTCTAGCATAGAACATACCTAAACTTAACATGGTATCAGAGCTGAGGTGAAGACAAAGCCCAAGCAAGAGTGAAGAGCAATCTTTGAAGACAGTTAGGAAAGGACAAAAGGATCAATGGATTCCTCATCTCTCTTTTAATTCACCAAGGGTGAAGTCGAAGCAGAGAAAATTATCAGAATGGCGCAACGAAAGTTTCTGATGGCCTACCTAAACACTTCTATGGGAAGTCTGGATGTAAGGATGGAAGGAAAGGCAGTGCGGCCATTATGCGAAGGAGTGTCCGACTGGCAGGGACACATCACTTGATGATGATAACATTCATTCCAGGGACATCTTCAATGATCAGAGGAATGACAACGAATGTAGGTCATCAAGGATACAGTCGACTCTTCAATGAAAGCAAGGAACCCCAGGTATGAAGAATCAAATGTGTTTCTGATAAGATAAAGAAGCGTTATCATGTATTGTCCCTCTCCTTCAGATTCTTTGGGAATCTGGCTTATTGATTGTAGTGCTTCAAGGCACCTCATCGGATAGAAGGGTGCTCCCTCGAATTTGGTAGAGATGGAAACAATCGTGGGATCATACTTGGAGCCGATGCCACCTATTCCGAAAAGGTTGTAGGATGTTACTCCTCAATAATGAGGGTAACTCGATTCATTTACAGAATCTCTTTTATGTACCTGATTGCAAGAAGAACCTGGTGTCCATTTCGGCAATGGAAGTCAAAGATTTCAGGGTGGCATTCATCAATGGAAAGGTACGTGTTTGATAATAGAATTTTCAAAGATGCTTTTACTCATGGGTTTAGGGTTGGCAATTTGTATCAAATTGCAGGAAGTCCATTGGGGACCATGTCAGTTGACACATAACACCGGAGGTTTGTGAGTCAGATGATGACAGGGATGCCTAAATTCAAAAAGAGCATGAAGGTACATGTATGAGATGTACTGAAGGAAAATCTCACAAGGGGACCATTCCCCTCATGGAGCAGGTCCACAGGTTTGGAACAACCCGTGGGGTTTGAGATTCATCAGGAATCTCATGTATGCAGGTGGAAGAAAGTCCTCTATGGCTTGAAGCTTACCACCCCGGGTTTGATATGAGAGGATTGATAGCGTCAGATGAAGTTGAGATTCACTAAGAGTGAAGCTGATCCAAACCATTGTTTAAAGGTTGTGGATGATAAACCTCTCATACTGGCACCTTTTGAGGACGACTTATTTCTGACAGGTGCAGACCCTCTCACTTGCAGAAGTAAGAGAGAGTTGGATTCCGGATGTGGAATTGTAAACTACAAGCCAGTGACTACCTTGAGGATCTTAACTTTCAGAAGTTATATGGTGGTGATGACGGACCAAATTTGGGAAATGCCTCTGAGTTTCATAAACTTATTTGCATTGATGTTCTTGGTGAACTTCCGTCTGGATATATGTTTTGCAGTCAGCATGGTGAGCTCGTATTTGGTTGAGCCTCACTGGATTGGTGCCAGGAATATTTTGAGATATCTTCGGGGCACAATCTCTCATGGATTGAGATATACTGTCGGAAATATGAAGCTGCATGATTATTCGAATGCTGACTGGGCAGGCAGTGTGGAGGATCACTAGAGCACTTCTTAGTGCTGGTTCTCTTTGGATTCTGTTTTGATATCATGGATGAGCAGGAAGTAGAAGTCGGTTGCTATAAGCACCGTTGAGACCGAATACATAGCTACGAGTATGATCTCGTGTGAAGCTGCATGGTTGTGGAACCTCTTCAGTGAGTTGTTTGTACACATGATGAATACCACTGTGATTCTATGTGACAAACGGGGCGGGGGGGATTCGATTGTTGAGGAATCCCGTATTCGATGATTTCTCCAGCAAATAGACATCAGATACTACCTTATCTGGGATATGGTACGCCGATGAGCAAGGAGGCTCCATCGCATTGAGACTAATGTACAAGTCGCAGACATTTTGTCAAAGCCTTGGTCAAATCTGTGACTTTTTCGAACGACTTGGAGTCGTTGAGAGACCTTCTTATAAGGGTTTTGCATGTTGCATGCATTGAGCTTTGGGAGCTCTGGAGGGGGCTTGGGGTACTTAATGGAGCAACACATGACCATAGGGCGACTCACCCTCCCCTAATGGTGCGCTATGTACAGGGTGAATGGCTCAGCCTTCCCCTGTGATACCCCGTGGCGGCTTTGGGACATGATGATTCATTCTCCTGTGGGACAGGATGATTAGTTCTCTTGTCGAGGCATCCTACCCATGCAGTCTGGGACTCATGGGAAGTACCTCTCATCTGATCAATGAGTAGGGAAATGGGGTTAGGGACCATAGTAGTACTATCGATGGATGCATCGTTGTAACCACTGTACTCCCTATGCTAGGATGACCTCCATTGATCTGGGATCAGTATGCGTGGTTTGAGACACTCTCTTGTAATATTGATCCGAGATCAATAAAACTGATTTCGGGTCAGTAAGAGTGATATGACACACTCTCTCTTCTATGGCACTGACTTCGGGTCAGTAGAGAATGGTATGAGACATTCTCGATCAATTCTTCTTCTTCATGGTTTAGCAAAGCAGTGCAAAGCACTGATGGCAGAGATAGTACAATTAGAGATATGGATCAGCAGATGGAGTTCTCCCTAGTTGAGAGGGAGTGTTAAAATTGGCAACTAAGGCCAAACTCCATGTGGGCCATCTTATTAATGACCACTGATATTTTTCTTGGATCCCTCTCATCGAGAGGTGTAGGATTGATCTAAAGATCATCCGATTCCGATAAGTATTCATGGAGATATGAACTTATTTGTGTTAATGGGACAATTTGTCAAGGTCGGTCAGCAACCAAATAAACCCCACTTGTGCTCAATGTTTTAGTATAAATAGAGGTGGCCTTCAAGTCATTTCAACACTCTTGGGATCTCTCCCTCTCTACTTGTCTTTGGGTTTTAGTAGGAGGAGAGATCCTAAGGGATAACGCTGCCCTAATCTAGAGGGAGTGCCCTAGGCTCTATGCTGCCCTAATGAAGAAGCCCTAGACGCAGGAGGAAAGGGAGATCTAGCACGGTGAAGGAGGCATAATAGCAAGCCTTAACGCTACCCTATGGAGAAGCCCTAACGTTGCCCTATGAAGAAGTAATAATATGCAGCCATGGAAATGAAGGCAGAAACCCTAGCCATATGTCTAAGGAGAAGAGATGCCCTAAACCTAGTTGCTACACTGCATAATCGAGATGGCACCTAAACACTGTCCTAGAAGAAGTGCTCTACACATGGAATGCCCTTGTTGTCATGAAAGGAAAAGCCCTTATCCTATACGCAGTCATGAAAGGAATACCATTGTTGTCATGGAAGGAATGCTCTCACACGTAAATGCTGAGATAAAGAAGCCACACCTTCAGCTATCCTTAATGCTGTTGTAAATAAGGATGCTCTATTTGCCGTTTGGATTGAATCACAGTCATGAATGATAGATCCAAGTCTTATGATGAATGCTGTAACATTATAGACAACATAGTATATGACAGCAAGATGTATGGTGCAACGATGGTGCAGTAGTATGGACAACAAGAAGTATGGTGTAGCGCTGGGACAACAATGCTACATGGTGTTGCAATGATAAGCAATGGGACAACAAAGGCAACTTGGTGAAGTATGGTGCAACAGTGGGACAACAATGCTACATGGTGCTGCAATGATAAGCAATGGGACAACAAAGGCAACTTGGTGCAGTATGGTGCAACATATGGTACAACAATGGGACAACAATGGTCAATGGCATATAGTGCACAACAGGACAACAATGGTACAATGGTACAACATGGGACAACTAGTATTTAGTGCAGCAAATTCATGGTGCTGTTATGGTACGGCAAAGCACAACGGGACAACCATGACATTGTGCAACAGTGACACAATGGTACAACAACATGCAAGGGACAACAAACTAACATTGGGACAGCTGTATGGTACTTAGCAACAAGTACACCAAGTATGCAATGGTACAACAAGCATTCAAAGGACAACACACAAGCAATGGGACAACTAACACAATGGTACAACAGCATGCAAGGACAACAAACTAACATTGGGACAACTATATGGTGCTTAGCAGCAAGTACACCAAGCATGCAATGAGCAAGCATGCAAGGGACAACAAACAAGCAATGGGACAACTAACATGGACAACATGGTTCAATCATGACACATGGGATAGAAGTACAACATTAGGTGCAACATTGATAAGGTTCAACATTGTGATGATGGGTGCACCATGGTGCAACACGATGAGGTGCAGCATGATGACAAGATGCAGCACGATGATAGGTGAACGAGTCACCTTGGAGAATCAGTTGAAACACCATGTCTTCAACTGATTTCATGTATCATCTTCTTAGAGATGATCTATGCTCTCATCTAGATAAGTCAAAGTGTTGACTTCAGTGGTAAATGTACTATCTCTCTTTGCTGAACTATTGAAGAACATATAAGATTGAATTGATCAAGGGTTTCCCCACATTGGGGTTTCTCCCTGGGTAGCGCCACATCTTGTGTCCTCTTGTCTTGGCTTGTCTTTTGCGATTTATATTTATGTTCTATCTGCAGTGCTAATGTGATTGCTAATCTGGAAAAGATATTGAGCTAATTGTGAAACTTGAAATAAATTGATCTAGCATAGAGGGACAGCTGTATGGTACTTAGCAACAAGTACACCAAGTATGCAATGGTACAACAAGCATTCAAAGGACAACAGCAATGGGACAACTAACACAATGGTACAAGCATGCAAGGGACATAACATTGGGACAGCTGTATGGTACTTAGCAACAAGTACAAACTATCTGCAACAATTAATGTGATTGCTACTAATTGTGAAACTTGAAATAAATTGGCATACATAGGGACAACTTAGCAACAAGTACACCAAGTATGCAATGGTACAACAAGCATTCAAAGGACAACACACAAGCAATGGGACAACTAACACAATGGTACAACAGCATGCAAGGGACAACAAACTAACATTGGGACAGCTGTATGGTACTTAGCAACAAGTACACCAAGTATGCAATGGTACAACAAGCATTCAAAGGACAACACACAAGCAATGGGACAACTAACACAATGGTACAACAGCATGCAAGGGACAACAAACTAACATTGGGACAACTATATGGTGCTTAGCAGCAAGTACACCAAGCATGCAATGAGCAAGCATGCAAGGGACAACAAACAAGCAATGGGACAACTAACATGGACAACATGGTTCAATCATGACACATGGGATAGAAGTACAACATTAGGTGCAACATTGATAAGGTTCAACATTGTGATGATGGGTGCACCATGGTGCAACACGATGAGGTGCAGCATGATGACAAGATGCAGCACGATGATAGGTGAACGAGTCACCTTGGAGAATCAGTTGAAACACCATGTCTTCAACTGATTTCATGTATCATCTTCTTAGAGATGATCTATGCTCTCATCTAGATAAGTCAAAGTGTTGACTTCAGTGGTAAATGTACTATCTCTCTTTGCTGAACTATTGAAGAACATATAAGATTGAATTGATCAAGGGTTTCCCCACATTGGGGTTTCTCCCTGGGTAGCGCCACATCTTGTGTCCTCTTGTCTTGGCTTGTCTTTTGCGATTTATATTTATGTTCTATCTGCAGTTTACTTTAATGCTAATGTGATTGCTAATCTGGAAAAGATATTGAGCTAATTGTGAAACTTGAAATAAATTGATCTAGCATAGAACATACCTAAACTTAACAATGTGGTACAATGAAATAACACCAATAGATGATATCATGGAGCCCACTACAAATGACAATATTAGATTTGTTTTTTAATGGTTAATTTTGGTTTTATTTTATTTTATTTTTAACCCCTGCGCAGTAGGGAATGCCTAGGTTCCCCTGTGGAGTCGGGGTCATTCTAGCATTATTGTTGATGCGAATAGGCAGTGGAAGTAAAACCAATATGGACATATCACACTTCTTTTTTTGAGACGGTCTCTGCAGCTAGGTTCATATGATAACTTCATTTCTCTTTAGACCTTCCTCTGGATCTACAACTACTCCACGGATATTTAGGTGTTTTTCAGGTTTACAATTTCCAAAAGTAGCAAGATTCAAGTATGAATACGAACTCTAATAGGATTTAGTATGGAGAAAATATGTAACGGAAAGATCCAATACGATTTCAGTATGGAAGAAGACATCTCATAGGCATTAAAATATTTATTTTGTTCCAAATTTTAGAAGGATTTCAGCCCCACGAATGCATAATAAATCAGAAAAAATTTATCTATTCCCTGAAATCCATTGTTGTTATACTGATAGAGTTTGAAGAAATAGTAGGGTTGCTAGTAAGCTTGCTGTTATATTGGATACCTTGCAATTATATTGGATGTTAACCAATTCCTTGAAATCTTGTTAGAGCCTCCAGCTTTGCCTGAAGTAACAGTGGCTGAAGGTCAAGGGGTACAGCTTGAAACTGGGGTCCATGAAAAAACCATGGAGTTGAATTTTTCATTTTGGACAGCCCAAGTAAAACAAATTTTGTAGAAAATGGAATTCCTGGAAACTGAAAACAACAAGCTCCGTTCTGAAATACACACCCTCTCTACTAGAGTTTCGGAGGTGGAAGGGGATAATTTATCCCTTAAGAAGATATTACATGAAAGCAAAGAGCAGGAAAATCTCCATCCTCCAAATGATACGTTGCATGCAGAAATTCTCAACCTTAAAAGCAAGTAGGAAGAAATCTGATCCCAACAGGCCACCTTCAAACAAGAAACTGAGACACACATCAATTCTTGGGCATAGGTGGTTCGGGCAAAGGATAAAACTCCTACCCCTCTTGTAGCAGTTGAGGAGGTGGTGCAAGCAAAACTTGTGGAAGAATGCACCAGACGAGCGAGAGAATTGAATCTCAAGGTGAGAGGTCTCCCCTTACCTCACTCCTCTTCGAATCCTATGGAAGTGGGGGCTAGGTTCCTTCAGGATACCCTTAGCCTCCCTGATATAGCTCTGGACAGAGCCTGGTTGGGCTACGACTCCACTCTCTTCCTCAGGTTTCGGACTGCATCCGATTGACTCCGCACCCTCAAGGCTAAGTGGAAGTTGTTTTCTCTCCCCAGTAGGATTTTCTTAGATGACGACCTCACCCTAGCACAAGTTGTGGAACTTAAAAAATCCAGAGAACAGGTTATGGCAACATGATAGGCAAAGATATGGGCAGTTATCAGGAATCTTTGGGCAGCCATTCCGGACTCCTTCCCCCTTGGGTGGGAACCCCGAACTGGAGGTTCCAAATGACGAGCCTGCTTGGGGAGACAACAGGGTACAGGCATCTCTATCCACTGTTGGAATGGCAATGGATCTTTCTGGTCATCGCTGAGACCTTTGAATGACGCTCTCGAATCAACAAACATCCTCTTCGTGACTGAGACTCATGCAAGCCCTGTTCGACCCCTCCCAGATATCACAGGTTACCATTGGTTCTCAGTTTGCAGGCAGGAGACGAGGAGCTCGGGAGGGGTCAGAGGATCAGGTGGAGTTGCTTGTTTGGCTAGTGACTCACTTCGGAACAGGGTATCTGTGGTAGTCGAAGACGAGTTTGCCAGGTTTATGTGGATTCAGATTAGCGTCGGAGTCTCTCGTTCGAGGGACATCTACATTGCAGTTTGTTACTTTCCCCTAGCCTCTTCACCATTTTCCATCCATAATGGCTCAAATGGGGACCCCTTTATAGACTTGTACACCGGCATCACCCAATACTCTGCTGTTGGGGAAGTCATCCTCCTAGGTGACTTCAATGCTCGTACTAGAGATCTCCAAATCCCTCTCCACGATCGATCAAAGGACGTGTTTTGTACCCAGGGGATAGATCCAGATTCAGTTGGGCTTCACCGGATATCAGATGATGCTTTGGGGCCCACAACAATTTATGGTAAGCATCTATTGCAGTTGGGGGAATCATAGGAGTTGTTAATTCTAAATGGTCTTCCCTATTTCCCAAACTCTCGCTTTTTCACATGTCAGCCATATGGCGGGGGTGCGGGGGTGCGAGTGTAGTTGATTATGTCCTCGCTAGCCAGAACTTGCTCCCTTTTATTTGCCATCTCTTGGTCTCCCCCATCCCCCTTGCTGATCATGCACTTCTTTCCTTCTCTCTCTGGTTTGACCCTCCCCTTCCACCCCATCCTTCCCCTCGGGGCCCACCCCAAACCACCTTTTGATTTGACAAAGGCGACCCTGACATCTTCTCCTCTACTCTATGCAAGAAGCTCCCATCAGAAACCCAGTTCTCCTTGCTTGATTCTGCTTCCACTAAATACACCTGTCTTTCGTCTGCCATTTGGGAAGCAACACCCAAATCCTTCCCTCACTCCACTCGTTCCACTTTCACCTCCCAAAAAGTTGGATCTTACCCCATGAACAAATGGTACGATGACGAATGCAAGGCTCTACATCAAGAACTTCGATATGCTTTCACCCATTCTCAACCCTTCTACCCTGACCTCAAAGATTCTTACCATCGTCTCCTCGGTCGCAAGAAACAACTCTTTGTCTCTCATAGAAGACATGAACTTTCTGCTCTCCTTGCCCACTCCCCTAAACAATTCTGGCATACCATCCTTCCTCGACGCTCCCCTCTTCCATTTGACCTCGACCCTACATCCATGTTCTCTCACACTTCCAACCCTTATGATATTTCAGGGCAGGGCCAAGTTCATGTTACCTCCCCACCCCCTTCTTGTTACCTATTCTCAGACAAAGATATTATAGAGACCATTTGGGTGATGAACAACAGCAAAGCAGCCGATGAGGAAGGCTACCAAGCAGAGTTCTTTAAACACGGTTTTCGTGCTTTGGTTAGTTACTTGTCTGATCTCTTCAACCATGTAGTTTGTGAAGGCTTTCCACTGGCATGGTCACACCACATCATCCATCCAATCAACAAATTAGGCTCCAACTCAAATCCTAATAACTACAAAACGATCATGGTGGGCCACACGTTCTCGAAGTTGTATGCCACTGTTCTACATAGGAAGCTCTCCAGTGACCTTGAGCAGAGACAACTCAAAGCCAGGGCATAGGTAGGTTTTCAACCAACTCATCATACCATTGACCACATCTTCACCCTTCACGCCGTGATTGAGACACAACATTGCTCTTTGAAAGTCTACTGTTGTTTCATAGATTTTCGGAAAGCTTTTGACTCTATTTCGAGGGAAGTCTTACTCTAGAGACTCAGAGATATTGGCATCTCGGTGAACCTGTTGACAGCTATTATGTGCCTATATGAGTTCGTCCTTGGTCGTCTTCGCATGGTTCATGGGATGTCTGATTTCATCCGAAGCACTATTGGGGTTAAACACGGTTGTCCATTGCCCCCTACTACCCTGTTTGGGATCTATATTGATGAGTTGGAGGATTTTCTACACGAGCATATCTAGGACACTGATGGTTTCCTTCTTCACCAGGTCATGATATCTATTCTACTCTTTGTTGATGACATGGTCCTCTTCTCCTCATCTCCAGAAGGATTATAGAGGCAGTTGGATGCCTTAGCTTTGTTTTGCGATCTTCGACAGTTGACAGTCAACCTGGGTAAAACCAAGGTTATGATCTTCAATGGGGTGAAGAAAACTTCAGACCTTCACTTCCTATTCAAAGGGGAGGAGGTTGAGATCACCAACACGTATACGTACTTGGGGGTGCAATTCTCAGGTCCCTGCTTCAGTTTGCGACCAACGCTTCAGCTTCGAATCAACAAAGGATATGGATCCTTAGCCCTTCTTGAGAGACAGTGCTTTCGACATCACTTCCAGGACATCTCGTCCAAGATGAGCCTCATGGACACCTTGATTCGTCCCACTGTTCTATATGACTTAGAGATTTGGGGACTGTCTTTACTTGAATCGGATTGAGCTTCAGTTGAGAGAGTCCAGACTCCTCTTCTCCGCCGCATCATTAGATGCAAACAGACAATACCTCAGCACATCATCCTTACAGAGTTTGGAGCTCAACCCTTTTGTCTTGAGAAATCTTTAGTTTGGTCTCATTCTTGCATCGTGTAAGGGGATTTGCAAACTCGATAAAGAGTAGGGACCATTACCCTTACCTGGCATATTGCTCTTTTGAGACTATTGCTCGTTCTACTCCCTCGGGTTGGGCTAGATGTTGGTTTACATGAGTTTCAAATCTCTTAGAGTTAGTGGGCATTCAGTTGGATCGTCTCCCTCCTTTCCGGTATTTCTTTGATGCTCCTGGTCACCTTCTACCTACTAGACAAGAGTTGAACAAGATCATCAGGGAGGACATCTACAGGCAGTTCGTCCAGGTCACTTGGGTCAATCCTTCGGGAGGGTTGCGCCCAAAGATGGCCTTCTACGCTGAGCACTTCTTGGAGTTGAGAGACGGGCTCATTATTCGACCCCAGTATACGTTTCACCACTGGATGCATGCTCTTCGCATTCCTCTAGGCCAGTTCAGAGTAGGTTCTCATAGACTTCGGGTAGAGACGGACCACCAGATTGATAGACCAGACAGAATTTGTCAGGTATGTCATTTACAGGAAGTAGAGACCGAGGTGCACTTCATTTTTGGATGCCCTATCTACTACGAGATCAGAGGAAGGTTCCATTGCTTGTTCAGAGACTCTTAGACCCTCACAAACTTTTTCATGTATATCTTGATCAGAGATGTTTGGCCCTATATATGTAGGAGGCTCTCAAGTTCCGAGCGCATATTCTTCAGCGTCCCATCAGACCAGACCCCACACAGAGGATCGTGACATTTTCCAGGGTACTACCTTTAGACAGGGGCACAAAGAGAACGATTGATACCGTTTCATATCCAGACTCTAGAACCGTGAGGATCCTTGGGACCTCACCCCGCCACACGAGACTTCAACGGCTAAATCGTCTCAGATCCGTCCCTGGGAGACGGACTAGGTCCTCCAGACTTTAGCAGTGCACAAACTCCCCCGAACAACGAGTTAATGGACAGTTCGCACCTCCACTGACCCTTCATCAGGCCAACAAACTTTGTGGAATTTTTTCTAGTGCTCTTCAGTCAGTCTCGGATGTTAGGAGAGATGGGTCTGATCCTCTTTGTCAGGGCATTCCATACATTGTATCTTTTACGTTCCTGCATTGCACCTTTTATATTCATGCATTGTATTTTTTATAGGAGACCGTTTGGTTCTCCTGCATTTATGGACATCATTGTACTCAACAGTGACTTTGACCTATTTTGTGGTCATTAGTTGGACATAAATATAATTATCTTATCTTATCTTATCTTGCTGACTATTCATCTAGAAATATAAAGTAGAAATTAAAACATGAACCTTCAAATGGTGGGGCAGTTCACCTAGATAGGATTAGGGTCAGCTATTTCTTTCCTAGAGCTGGAGAACTGATGTAGGAAAACTGCAAAATTTTCCTTCAAAGTTGCACTAGGTTTGAATTCTCCAATTATTGTGTGACTTGTGGTGTCCAACCGCATACTTTCCAGAACCCACGATTTAATTCACAACTGAAGGTTGAACAGAGTACGCCCTCATTGAATACATTCTTCACAATTTAATTAGTGTTATTTAATTCCACTACCAGCATCATCTGAAGTTTGAACCAGTCGAAGTTCCTTTCTTTACATGCCACGACTTTTGTCTTTTCCAACTCCTATTTATGATTCAGGGTAAAGCAAATTGAGAATAAAATCACCCCCCACTCACCCAAGTACAAATCTGAATATTATAACTCCCGGGCACTTATTATCTCACCTCCCACTAATCGTCTCTCATAACATGCATTTACATTCATATGTTTCATACGGTGTATACCTTATTTCCTTCATGGAATCCATGTTCTCATGGATTTAGTGTTGAAGCCTCGAAGGATTACAGAATTCGAAAAGGAATAAACTCTTGAATATCGAACATGCCATTTCAACGAAGAATAAAAAAGAATACTTACGTCTCCAATCGACCTACAAATTTGTGTGCAGAACCACTTAATTGAGTGCAGGCTTTGAGGGAGATTATTTCATTTGAATAAGACTACGTCTCTTCCCAATTCCACGCTGATTTGAATTCCAGAACTTGACCATGCCTCTCTAGCAAATTCGTGCTCCTCTTTTTCCCAACGCAATTCGTTTTTAACGATGCAATTGACAATCATTTAACAGAAACTTAACGTGCATTCATAAACCAGTCAAACATTATTGATTAAAATTACTAATAAAATTTTATTATTACAAGGGGCCTCTTTGTTGCTTGGGCTCCTTCATGCCCGTAGACTTACAAGAATAAATAACATTTGTTTTGGAACAAAGCAGTGATTTTTAAAAGCCTAAAATCCTAAGTCACCTGATACGGGGATTCGGGATTCGTAGGATTCGGGATTCGTGGTGTCGGATTCGGACACGTTGACCCCCGGAACAGGACACGTAGGATTCGTTATATATATATATATATATTAAAAATTAGATATTTCTTACACAAATTTTAATTAATGATACAAATTTATTGATTTCAAATATAGATCTTCATCTATAGCTATTAGCATGCATAGTACATACAAAATTCAAATACATGTCAATCTATTATCTATTTCTTATGCTTGGCCCTCTTGCCACCACGAGAAATGTCTAATTTTTTAGTCTTGTTGGAAAGTCAGGATCTTTGTCATTAATATCACCCTCCAAGCATTAATATCCAGAGGTATCTTTGTCATTACCTCTGTATCTGTATAGGGATCTTTGTCATTAATATCACCCTTTAAGCATTAACATAAGATAGAACAAGCATAACATGTCAAGTCAAGATTTTGTTTGAGTGATGCGTACATTTTTAGGAGGGTCATGATGTAGAAGTTCGACAACCAATGTCACTAACATCAAGGTACATAGAGGGATTGGTGCTCTTGATTAAATACGAGTTCCATACCCTAATACATGACAAAATTCAATGGAAACATTGCAATCCCCGACAAAATTCAATGGAAACATTGCAATCCCCCAATCCTAAAATCCTGAAAAACTGATAAGTCTGCTGGATTTTGAATGAAATCTAAAATTCTACTTTCTCCATATGAAATCCAATGAGGCCGGAACCACTCTCAAACATCTTAAGTCATTTCATGGTAATGTTAAAAATTTAAGTAAAAGGATGAAAATGAAGATTAAGGAGAACTCCTTAATCTTCATTTTCATCCTTTTACTTTAAGAATTTAACATTACCATGAATAGCATATCAATACTAGGGCCTAGACTTGATCATCAAGTTGCCAAAACGCTTGTCAAATGAAAATATGCGTGGCTATAATGACCAAATGCAGCCTTTTCATACTCGTGCAGGTCACTTTTGCCGCCTAACGAGTCCTGGAAAACAGGACACGCTGCCAAAATCGTGACACGCATCCGGATTCGACCTATCAAAATAGGACACGATGTGTCATGGTTTTTGGACATGAATCTTGAGAGAATCGTGTCGGACACGATGGATTCGGGATTCGTGGGGCCTATAGGACGAATCCGGTTATCTAGCTAAAATCATTTCACGATTTTCCCTAAAACTACCATAATTTATCTCTTAAATCTCTCATGCCTCATGCCTCAAAAGGCATATTCTCACACCAAAATCTTATCTATTTCGTCCTATCTCTATCCATAATTGTTTTAGAAATAAAAAATTAAAATTATTTATATCAAATTCCTTTTCCATGTTGAATCTCCTTTTTCATTTAGGAGGATCTTAACGTGCATTCATAAACCAGTCAAACATTATTGATTAAACCTACTAATAAAATATTACAAGGGGCCTCTTTGTTGCTTGGGCTCCTTCATGCCCGTAGGATTACAAGAATAAATAACATTTGTTTTGGAGCAAAGCAGTGATTTTTAAAAGCCTAAAATCATTTCACGAATTTCCCTAAATCTACCATAGTTTATCTCCTAAATCTCTCATGCCCCAAAAAGCATATTCTCACACCAAAATCTTATCTATTTCGTCCTATCTCTATCCATAATTGTTTTAGAAATAAAAAATTAAAATTATTTATATCAAATTCTTTTCCATGTTGAATCTCCAGAAAAAAAAACTTGATGACTGGGAAGCTCTAATGCTCCTGCATCCAGAACTCCAAATCAGCCAACTTTTTTGCCATTAGAAAGTCCTGGGTATTCAGTATCTTGAGCTGGGTTTGAAATTCATCTATGCAAAGAAGAATGTCTTGCTCTTTGCATAATGTCTTGCTGCACCTCAATCCTCTCCACTATGACCTTTTCCAATATCGTTTTGATCTGCTACCATATATCATTGGTCTGGAGGTAGTGGGTGCACCTGGGTATTCAGTATCTTGAGCTGGGTTTGAAATTCATCTATGCAAAGGAGAATGTCTTGCTGCACCTCAATCCTCTCCACTATGACCTTTTCCAATATAGTTTTGATCTGCTACCATATATCATTGGTCTGGAGGTAGTGGGTGCACCTGGTGCAAGTGTTTCCTATCTCTGGAATCCAGTGTGTAACCTCCTGTTCCACGTCCGTGTCCAGGATGGAATGACACCTCTTCTGTTCAGCAATGTGTAATTCCTGTCAGATGGCTTGGGCAGTATTCTGCCAAATTGAAGCTGCAGAGCTTTACACACTTGTTTGTACTCTAGAGTGTATCTGTTGTCTCCTTCCTTGTTGTCCCTGATGACTAGAGGAAGGACCAGACCTTTGCATTGTGACCTGGAGCCTGGAGGAGGAGGCCTGAGGAATGAGGGACAGAGGGATTGGAAATGTTGGCACAGGAAAGGACAGTGGACAAACTGAGCCCGAGCACTGGGTGACAGCTACAAACGGAGAAAGAAAAGACTGCATAGGAGGAAGATTCAGGAGGCTTGGCGAGGGAAGACAGAAACTAGGGGAATGTTGAAGGGAGGTGCCTCGACCGAGGAGAATTTACCAAAGCAGGAAAAAAATTAAAGACTGACCGCTAGTAGAAACAGCAAAACTCTGAAACAAGGCAAAAGAAAAATCCAAGGTCGAATGGAGAAACTCACCGGTGAAGGCTCAATAAATAAACCAACCCAAGCATCCTCCGATGCCGCTGCCATTGGTAAGGGTCTGACGTAGGAGACATGTCGCAATAATGAATTCGAGGCGGGTGAAATTCCCTTGATTTTGGCACGAACCAGGTGGTTAATGAGACTGTCCAAGAACCAAGATTTATGTCCATGTAAATCATTAAAATGCCAGGTGTAGGAACAATCACTCGTTCAAGGAGGCTGTTAGTGGTTGGATATCGTGATTCGTGGTTGTGGGGGTTGTCAGAGGAGGACATCCGCCATGGTGATTCTTAATTTCGACATTAATGTCCTGCCCTTTTGGAGTTATTTTTTCCTTTTCAGTTGTTGTTAGATCATCCTTTTGGCATTGGGTGTTGTTTCTGCACCAGCAATCTCCATCCGCAATTGCTGGGTTTCAGAACTCTTGCTTTACATCATGAGATTCTATCAGTGACTCTGTTTTGCTTAGCACAACTCCCTGACAATTTCGTGCATTCGCTTTATGCAATCCTCAGGCAATTGCACTTAACCTGTTCTTTGCAATCTCTTAGCAGTACCCGCACCATGCAATCCCGACTTTACCATATCCATGATAAGAAATGGCGGAGGTCACATTTGCCATCAAAAAAGCAGAAAGTTTAACTTCTTATAAACAGAGAATATTCTTCTGACCATAACCGTGCAGCAAGGGTCCTCTTGTCTCTTGGTATTCCACTCATCATCTTCATTTAGATCGGACAGTGATGGATTTCACTTTAGCATCCTTAGGGCCTGCTGTTAATCCTGCAAGGTGATCAAACAAGTTCGACATTGATGGGTTCTAGAGGGGGTGTGCAAATTTGTCAGGCAGTGTGTGACCTTTTGGTTTTCTCCTAGCATTCTCGAGGTTTAAGGTATCTTAAGACCATAGTTAGCAAGTTATCATTCAAATTTGATAATATATGAAAAAATTAGGATTGAAAGACAAAATCTTCAATATTTTAGCAAGCAAAAAAAATATAACAAGTGCTTCCTTCATCGGGAATGGGAATTGTGGTTTCCTTCTTAAGCAATCTGGTCTTAAAACACAACAGAAGAAAAATGGTGAATGAACTCAGTATACATGTATAACAAAGAAGGCTATTACAAAAATATAACAACGAAAGCTATTACAAAAATATTCATCAAAGAATTTGAGCTTGGGTGAGGAAGAGAATAATCATTCCCAATCTATACTGAATTTACCTGTATAACAAAAAAAAGCTATTACACAAATATTTATCAAAGAATCATTCCCAACCTATGGTGATTGAATTCAGTATACCTGTATAACCAAAAAAGCTATTACAAAAATATTTATCAAAGAATTTGAACTTGGGTAGGGAAGATAATAATCATTCCCCAACATAACTGATAAAAAGCTATTACAAAAATATTTATCAAAGAATTTGAGATTGGGTGGGGAAGATAATAATCATTCCCCAACATAACTGATGATAAATGTGTAGTTATTTACTTGTACTACTATAGCTTATATCTCCAATTTGAGTGAAAAGCAACGGAACACTTGGAGCATTTGCTAGATAGAACGCTTTGAGCAGAAGTCAAAAGCAACGGAACACTCGGAGCATTTGCTAGATGGAACGCTTTAAGCAGAAGTTAACGGAACACTCGGAGCATTTGCTAGATAGAACGCTTTGAGCAGAAGTTGATGACAGTCTTGACCCTTCATGCGCGGGTCGGAGTCCCAGTAGGCATCAGCGGGAACTAAGAAGGCTTGATTTGGGGTTAATTGGTGGCTTGGAACGTGATTTGATTGAACACTTGACTTGAGACGCTTTGATTAAACCAACTCGAGATGTTGTTTGGCAGAACTGAATCTGATTTGAACCAAATTATTCGATCACATGGAACCATTGTGGAATTTTCGAACTTTTTACCGTGATTTGGCTGAACTTAGTAACTATGCCTTCAAGTTCCAGAGGGGCGTTGGAGAGCGATTCCTCATATCTGCATTGCAAGAACTGGTCAGTTGCTTTAGCCATAATGTTGCCGAGCCTACAACCTTCTATTGCCCAGCACGACTGGAACTAAAGGCTAGGGAACTTGAGACTTTTGAGCAGCGACAACCTCGTTGGCTTGGGAGTTCTTTCTTACCACTTGAATCCACCCCTCCCTGACATCTGCATTGGCTCGAGGGGCACCAATAGTTTGAGAAGCTTTAGAAGATTTGGGAATTGGGGATTTCGTTTACGTTTGGCGAGAGGGGATAATCCCTTATTTAATTGTTAGGGCTTTCGCATCGAGAGTAGGTGTTTGAAAATCTGATAGATCTTATGGATTGTATTTTTTTTTGGTATTACAAGGTGACCCAGACTCTCAGAGGGAGGTTGTTTGAAAATAAGATAGATCTTATCAATTGTATTATTTTTATTTATTTATTTATTATATATTTTTTTTTTTTTTTTTTGGGTATTATAAGGTGACCCAGATTCAGAGGAACTTAGTAGTTGTCCGACAGGTAACTACTAGTAAATTTCTGGGGTCTATTTTGTAAACTAGGTACAGCTGTTTCACCTATCTCAAATTACCAATTCAGCTGTCTCTGAGACCTCGTAGATTGTATTTAAAATAATAATATTATCTATTTTAGCTAGGGGGTTAGTGCAATCAGTTGTGATTATTGTTATCGAGTATTTGGCTATTTAGCTAATTACCGAGTTCAAATCTTTTTAGTGAGGTGCATTAGTCTATCCTGACTGGTTTACTAAGGATGCAATTCATAAATATGGAAAATCATCCGTTTGATTTCCCATCAAAATTTTCAAATAAAGCCATGGAACGATTTAAGAGCATGCTCACGGAAAGGTGAAAGGCAGGGGAAGCACTGGAAATTCCAGCTACATAAGATGCACACAATTGGGCAGTCTCCTCAGTGGAGAAGTTCTCATAACAGCGAGAGAAAACAACTAAACTGTTCTTACAAACTCATGGTTCTCCAGATATAATTTCATCACATGCAGCTTTATTCCGAAAATAAAACAGAAAAATCCCTTAATCAGGCTGTCTGATTAGCCTTGCACTGCCAATTGTGAGGCTTCCACACTTCCATTCAGGCTTTGATCGTGGCCTTGGGAGGAATGCTGCCCACGAAGTAGCCCACCTGTGCGTGCTATCGATACTTGTGACAAAACGTCGTATTCAGAACCAGAAATATCCAGAGGTTTATAACCTGGTAGAAATTTTAGAAAAGTCTATTGAGTTTTGCTCGAAGAGTGGGTCTAATGGTTAAGAGTACGTGTTTCCTTTTTTAAGAGGTGACATGTTCAAAGCCGGAGGGATAGAGCATGTATGCTTTTGTAAACTTAGCAGTCAAATCGCTATGCGGAAGTGGGTCCCTTGTCCCAAAAATAAAAGGGTCTCATACACCAATTTGGTGTTTGGTTCGCGGTGACCTTAAAATTAGATAATAATAATAATAATAATAATTGCAAAGAATTCCTCCATAATTTTACCAGCAACAGTATCCGACAGTCACCAGACCAGAATTGTCATTAAGAATGTTAGTTTTGGGCTTACATGGAGTTATTTTGGGCTCTCACCTGCGGGTGGGAAGCTAGGCCAATCAAGGCCACTATGGGCTACTCAGTAGAAAGGAAAGTAAGTAATCGCTAGGCAAGGACGGAGACACAAGGGGAATGCATGCAACCACAAGGCCTCGAATCCTCCAGTCTTCGATCAATGTTTACAGGCCATTTGAGGAAATTTAGAAACAGATATTAGAGAAATTCAAAATTTCAAAATTGCCTTAACTCTTGGTTTCAAGGTGCGTTGCTGTTGGTAATGCCGTGTTCATGATTCGCTGCAATCAGTCCAATATATGCTTCAAAGCATCTAAGAGTCATATTATATGCCTTTTACTATTAGCTTATAATATGGGTAGCAATGCAATTTTTTCAAAGCGCAGACGACTCTTTTTAAAAACCAGGCTTTTCTACTTGATAGTGGGCTACTTATATTTTTCTCATTTAGATGTGGCATGCAAGTGTAATTTTTGAAGCAATTTTGTTATTCCTCTAGATTTGATTAAGCTCTCGGTTATTCCTCGTTCTTATATAGTTAATAATCTACTTCAAAGATTATGCAGTTTTTCCCTGTAATGTAATCATAAGTAGAAAATATATCAAGGAATTTACTGAGATTGAAGTGGTTTATTGATAATTTGAATATGAATCTGACACAATTTCAAGTTTCATTGCGCGTGTTAACTCCTTTCATGCTTATGTTTTATTGAGAGAAGCAATGTGCACTCTGCAAGCTAGGTGGAAAAGATGTGTCATGTGGTGAACCAAATAAACATGAAATCGACCCAATTCATTAGTGCCACCCCAAATAGAACAAAAGGGAATCGTTTTTTTTATGGAAGAATCTTATTTTACAAGATATAAATGTACAAGATAAGGTGATCGTTCAAATGAGTCTTTTTGATGTATATATAAAAGGCAAAGATTGCTAGAAAGAAATAATAATAAGCTGACATAACTGTGATTAATATAATGATAATGAATGAGTTAGGGGCTTAACATGCCCTTCTTTTTTGAACAAGAGTTGCCCTCAATGTTATTACTGGTGGATGTTTTTGTATGAATAACCTATCTTCTCAAATTGTATCTTTTTATTGACACGTTCTTCCACTTGATTAGGTGCTTGGGCCTTTAGTTGCTTGATTTCTATTTCAATCATTGTTTTAGGTTCTAATATGATTTTTTCCCTCATCAATATTTGGCAAAATCATTTGAATTGGGATCTTGTCATTGATTACCTTCTTTGAACAAGAAACATGGGAGTATGGATGTGCATGTGGAGGAGGAAACTCCAATCAATAAACCACATTGCCAATCCTCCGCAACACCAAATAGGGACCATAGTGTGCTGATTTATTGTCATCCTTTTTTAGCACAAATTTATATGATTACAATGTGAGAAATAACTAATCCCTCATTTCAAAGTGCCTTTCACTGCGATGTTTTTGCTATAGTTAAGTTGCCATTCAAGTTTGAGAACCTCTTGTTGGTGTTGGATGTGATTATACATTGCTTGAAACTTAGGCTTCCCTTTCATGGATGATTTGATGGATGGAGGATGGTATCCATGGAGTGTATTAAACAAGGACATTTTGGATGAAGTATGGAAGTGTTGCACCACCATTCTCCTAAAGGTAATTATGATCCATTATGGCTATTTATCAATTCAAAAACACTAAAGATAATTTTCTAGACATGTATTAATAATCTTAGATTGGCCATCAGATTGAGGATGATAAGAGGAGTTAGGTGAGTGATTTGAGTACTTAAACAAGCAAACAAGTCGATGAAAAAAAGTACCAGTGGAAAAAAATTTGGGGTATCCATGTAGTTTTTGAGATGTTTCTTGAATGATACATCTATTGTACTTGCTTTTATAAGGATGAGAAAGTGGGCAAAATGGGGATACTTAGTCGATCCACCACCACTATGATGATATTTTTCTTTTCACACTTTGGTGGAGTTGTGATAAAATTCATTTAGACCTCTTCCCAACATTGACTTTGTATGGGTGATGGTCCTAGAAGACCTAGGGTTATAATTGTCTCTCCTTTGTTCTATTGACAAACCAAATGCTTAGTTTTAAGATCTTATGAGAAAAAATTCCTTCTTGATCTTGTGATAAGTTTCTAGAAATCCCAATTGCTCACTCATAGGGGAAGTGTGCAACTCAAAAAGGACCTTTCTATTTGAGTTGAGGTTTCTTAAATAAATAAAGGCAAATCTAGAATGAATTATTCTTCCACAAGTTTATATGATGCACTAGGAAACCATTGTTGTTGCGGAATGAGCTTCCATGTATTTTGGTTTTGCTTTCTTCTTTCACCCAATGAAGGTGTAGAGTGGAAATGGAAATAATACAAAGCAAGGACTCCTTGCCATCTTTCCTTGAAAGTGCATCCACCACCACATTTTCTTTACCTTTTTTGTAGATAATTTCAAAGTTATAACTTAACATCTTTGTGACCCATTTGTTGCTTTTTTGAAGATATCATTGTTCCAAGAAGTTTTCAATTTGTCATGATTTGCTTTTCCCTTGAAGTGTTTCCTATTAAGTAAGGACACAATTACTTATATGCATGTAGTATGGCCAACATTTCGTTCTTGTAAATGGAATTAATTAAGTTCTTTCCTTAAATTTGGACTCACGCCAAAGATTTTAAGGATGGAAAACTATCTTAAAGTGTAGAATCCTTGGTGAATCGTGAGTCCTTGATATGCAAATTGTAAAACATTTGGCCATAATTTTATAAAGTGTTCACATTTCTATAGATTTTATATAGTTTCTATAAAACCTTGATGACTTTTAAGGTAAAATAATTTATTCTATAGAATTTGGGTGAATCTTTCTTTAGAAAAAAAATGGAAATTAGTCAATTCTTTTTGGAGAAAAAACATGGAAAATAAGCCCATTGGTGAAATTTAGCTCTTAAAATTTTCCCTAAGGATGTTGAAAGCAAGAGTCCTACCATTTTGCATTAACAATGCATCAATGCCCTTGTGGCATTGCACTTCACAATAAAAGATTAAGTGAAGCATGTCCTAGATAAGAATGTTATGCATGACCTCCTCAAGTTTTTCAAAAACAATGGTTTATTGTCTAAGAAAATGCATGCTTTTCAATAATGATATTAGAGTTGTTCCTATTCAACTATAGTTTTCTACCAACTTGTGGTCGTAACTAGTCAATCCAAAGAATACACTAATATTCTTTAAGGTTTTCAAAGTTGGCCATTATGTTGTTAGGGTCCACTTTGATGCTCTAATGATTTGATACAATGTGCCTCAAATATTCCACTTCATGAACCCAAAATGCACACTTGGAAGGCTTCACATATAATTGCTTCTCCTTTTATAGTTTTAAGAACATGTCAACATGTTGCACACACTCTTTCCAAGCTTTGCTATAAATTAATATATCATAAAATACCAACAAATTTTCATAGGGTGGGCCTAAATTATATAATTCATTTAGCTTTCAAATGTGGGTGCATTGATAAGCCTAAAAGTCATCAATGTAAACTCATAATGACCTTCATGTGTTCTAAAATGGCCATGTCTTGTCAAGACTCAAGGTTGTTTCCGGGATGTCTTTTTCCATCAATCTAATTTGATTATATCCTAAACAAGGATTCAACTAAGTAAAGAAAATTGATTCTTGCAATTCATCTTACAATTTATCAATGACATTGAGTAGGAAACTTATCTTTCATGGTGATGTTGTTGAGTTCTCTATTATCTATACACATGCCATTGAGAACTCATTTTGTAAACCATCACCCTTGATGACTGGGCAACTGACGTACTTCCTTGATTCAAGACCACCTCTACTAAGTCAAGATTATGAGATGCTAATTAAAGGATGCCTACCTATGCAAAAATAGATATTTATGAATGGGAAGAGAGAAGTGCGCCTCCCTACCTATATATATGCATGAGAGTCCATAAATGCCATCTCTTATTTGGTATCCCTTACAAACACACAAAAAAACAATAGTGTTGCAATGGGAAAGGAACATCCTACCAAGGTTAACCATATTAAGTAGCTCCTTACCTGCTAAGTAGCCCCTATAATGATTACCCTACCTCACGTAAAGTAAGTGCGTATAGTCATTGTGGACTCATTAAGGAGCTCCCTATATGATTACCCCATCTCACCTTCAGAAAGCACTTCAACTAAGTCAAATGATGCTAGCCTCTAGCATTTCTTGGCCGTAGTCTACCCAACCTTCAAATCTGCTCGGAAAATTAAGGAAATTCTGGTAGGGATTTTTGTAAATCCAGGGTATAGCTATTAAACTTCAAGATTTTGATAAAATTCGGTAGAGGCATCAACCTTGAAGTTTGGAAATGGAACACTACACTCTTTGTAGGTGTTAGCAGCAATCCTTGTCCATGTTAAAAACCTTATCCAAGGATTTAGGCTCAATGAGATGCTCCTCATGTTGAATGCTCTTCTTTAAATTACCCATAAATATATAAGATCCAAGAAGTTATAAATTCTAATGTTCTTCGCCTGGAGACTCGACTTTTGAAATCATTGAATGTTCTCTGTAACTTGACCTCTTTGAATGAGATTTGTTAATCCGTTGAAGAAGGTGTTGTTCATACTATCTCCATTATGTGCTATTAATTCATCCATTAAAACAAACCAATAGAAAATAGAGTCTTTTTTGTAATCATATAGACATTAGTACCATAGAAATTGATTAGGTTCTGAATATATGGATGTGATAATTACCCTTCGCAGATTTAGCACTTGGTGTAAATTGAAGAATTGCTCCATATAGAATATCCATGTTATGGATTTTCACTATCAAATTTTCTTAGATTGATCAAGGTTGATGCCTCAAAATCTAAAATAGAAAATTATGTCATTAGAGAGAAGATTCAATGGTGAAGGACCAAACCCACTGTTGAGAAATCTAGGGCATTAGCTTTAAGTGATTTCTCTTCGATTAGTCACTGCTTATGAATGATTTTTACTTCTTTAGATTATTAGTTTTCTTCTTCATCGAATAGTGACCAATGCTTGAACATAAATAGACAAGTGACACATAATATATGCTATCAGCCAGAGCCAAAACCTATCACTCTTTGAGAGGAAACCCCACACAAATTCTTATAGAGATTCCAATTTACGAATACCAAGACCAAGACCCTTGACCTATTAGCCACTCCAAGACCAAGACACTAGTTCTCTTGACTGTTTGTGACTCCTCTTCCGCTTTCAACCCTCTTGACATCATTTCCTATCATAACAACGAACCTGTCATGTCATATTGATGTCACATAAACTCATCACTATCATGTCACCAAATTGTGATCATTGTAGCAATGCTGAATCTTTCTGTCATGTCATCAAAGATAGCCACAAATCTTTGTATCTTCATTATACCACTAATATGAGACTTGTTCCTAGCATCGAGACAAAGGCCTGGACTTCATATAATGACTTGATCTGAACTAGTCACTGTAATCTGAATACATAGATACATCTAACTGTGGTATCATTATAGCACCGAACTGTGCTCATATACCCTTGTCCGATCTCTGAACTTCTGCTATAATGCCGAGAATTTCTTTCTAAAATCCGAGCCACTGTTCTTGCAATCATCCCTTAGACTTCTTCGTTGCTCCCTTATCATCTTACTCACTTTCCGAACTCATCTCTGTTCTAGAGATTCGAACTGATCTTTGTTATAGGTCATCCGAAAATCTCAGAGATATCGAACTTCTGAACTGTGTATAATGCAAAGTGCCTATACGCTTATATATAGTCGTTTTCCCATCAATATAAGCTGACATGTCATTTCAAATAGATGTTTCTCCTTATAATATGAGTCAACATGAGTTTCTTATGCATCTTAAGGCCGAGATTAAGAGTAGAACTAGTGCTTGTCGTTAGAGGGCTTTTAGACACCTTTTATTGACTCGTATACATTTGACACATGCTCAAGAAGAGCTCTCCATACATGACATTAATTCTTTTGGCTTTAATGACAAATCCTAAGGCTCTTAATGGGAGCCATCTAAATAAAATATCTTTCTCATGAAACCCGTGAAGCAAGCATCACAAAAATAATTTTTTTTTCTTCTTTTCATCATTTACAATTACATGTCATTATGAAGACCGAACCTAGTTACACTTTTCAACACTCCCTCTTAACTAGGGAGGTATCCATGATGGTACTTGGTCATTCTCAATCTGAAGAATTTCTCATAAGAAGAATCAGATTGGCAACTTATCTGTCTAACATCATATCAACCAACATTGTCACATAGCAAGGCCTCACTAACAACTCTATCCACATGATCATAGCACAATGTTGGTGAGACCAATGATTCATAGACACCATAATCATTGTCTCTTCAAGGTACATACTCCACCCGGGTGTTCATAGTGTATGGCCTACTTTGGAATATTCTTATCTTGGTAGCCAATCCTCAAAGAATATCGGTCCACTACGACTACTCTTATCTTGGATGCCATATCTCATCCTCAAAGAGCATCGGATGTTAGATGTTTACCCAATCCTCCATTCTGTGTTCCCAGGTGAATACCAAAATGATTTGTCTATCTCTTCCTCTCAATTAGGGAGGACATATCAATTCAAATAATGGAATGTACTCATTCCTACGTAAGGAATGTACCTAAGCTCCCTCTTGGCTTAGGAATTTCAAAGTTTCTTCCAAGTAAGAAACTTGTTTTTCAGGCTCCCTCTTAATTAGGGCCCTACAACAACTTCTCAACCAGCTGCTTGAAGATATCTTTCCTTCAATGTCATGAATGTTTGTCACAAAGTCTTCACCTTTTGGGGCTTCTTCATAGGGCACAAACCATCCATCACTTTCATTCATGAGTCAGTCATGTCATCATTCCTTCCATCCGAAAGTGATCCATCAGTCTACATCTTGTCTTTCTTCATGTCATGCTACCTTCTTCATGCCATATTTTTTGGAAGGATCTTACATCCTTCTATATGGTCCTCTTGGAAGACATTCAAAGTTCTTCCCTTGGCAGACTTGCATAAACCCATCCAGATATTTGTTTGAAAATAAGAAATGAACACTTACATCAAAATTACCTTTGTGATGGTCTTTCATCATGACATCTTCCAGTTTGCATCAACATCCTTCATACATGTTAACATATCTCCCAAATATATCCATTGTCAAGGGTCTCCATCTTTTTCAGACTTTCATCGGAGTCTTCATATCTTTTTGGGAGATTTCCTAGTCAAATCTTCTAGACCTCGAATGTTGATTGTCTTTTTCATGGTTGCATAGTCCACGATCTTTTCCTTCCTTTCTTCACACATTTCATTCCCAGGAACTTCCAATCAGAGTTCCTCTAAATTACTGTCAACTTTGGTTTAAGTAAGGCAAGCGAGTAAGAAAGCTCACAAGTAAGAAATTCTCGGGGTGTTACATTCTATCCCCTAATATAAGCCCAGTCGAAGGAAAGTAGGCAGCCTGACTGGTAGTCTACTCACACCTTTTCCCTACTTCGCGTAGAAGTATTGTGGGCGATGTGTTGATTTCATCTAGTGTGACCTATGCCTTCCTACATCTTTTCAGAGGAGGAGATCCTTTTCCTTTGATCATGCTTCTCAAGATAGAAGTAGTGATCCATGTTACCTGCAACCATATGGCATGAAATTATAGTATTGAATACAAGCATACATACCTCATTTACCTTTAGGCCATCTAGGATTCTTTCAACAAATTTCTTGATTGAAAAGAACTTCAATCCCTTAATCTGCTTCATATGTCATCATACCATCATCCCATGAATTCCACAAGTTGGAGTTCCTGATGAAACACTTGCTTCCTCTCTAGATCTGTGAACCCTTCGATGAGGATTCCATCAGAGAATCTTGAGGATCTCGCATATCCTTATCCAGTGGATGATTTTTGACCGATGTATGATGAGACTTGTCCTGGATGACTTCTTCCTTTTTACTTGATCTTTCAATGAGGTCACCAAGAGATATATCCTTCATATTTGACTGTCATGGATTTTGTTCTATCCGTCCTTCATGTTTCCCTACGAGCTCTTGCTTCTAATGATTTTCCTCTTTCAGCTTCCTCCACTTCTTTGGTGAAATGGACTTCTTCTCTATCTTCCTTGTTATTTCCCTACTTGAGCTTAGGACAATCTTTCCTATAATGCTCATGGCATGGAATCTTAGCTATGTTCTTATTTTCCTTCAACAAATGTCTGAATACAATTTTCCCTCAACCCGTTTTCTTCTATCTTGCATAGAAACCACAAGTTGTTGAATGGGACAACCTTCTTATCTTCATAGACAATTGTTACCTTGTTCATCAGTTAGTTGTATGAAGATTATTTCATCCCAGATCTTGCAATTGAGATCTTATGAAGATAACCCTTTATCCTTTGATGCCTTCAATATTTGTAGATCAGATCTAAGTGATGTGACCTTCTTTATCACATCTCCAGAGAATAGTTCTACTAGCTTATCATATATCCCTTTTGATGTCTCCAATCTTGCTATGAGGGGACCCTTGATTGAATTCATAAGAATCCCTTGAGCCCTTTGATCCCTTTCCATGTATTCAGAGGAGACCTTTCCATTGATATGTTCAATGACTTCACTTTCTTCAAGGACTATGTCTATCCTCCTTTTCCATGCAAGGAAGTTTGATGACCCAACCAGCTTATAGATCTCCTTGCAAAACGAAGTCATTTTACGAGATTTGATTATAGAATAAAAGATACCTACATGACAAGTGAAGGTGAAATATTCAACTTGATCCCTTTGATGGTGGTTGATGAAGATGTATTAGTGCCCCTTTTGAATGATCTTCTTCTAAATGAAATCCGTTCATCAATAAAAAGAGATGGCCCCTTTTATGATAACAAAGCCTTTGATCTAGCTCCCTTTGTTGATAATGATTGAAGAGGATGCTTGATGCTTCCTCGGATGACCTTCTTCAAGGACAAGGAGGGGATCCTTGCTTCGATGAGAGGGAACTTGCCTCATAGCTTTTGAAGATGATGATAATGCCTTCTCGCCTTCAAGATACTTCGACTTCTTTGGTAGTGAATGAGTGCAGATCAGAAATGCTTCTAGGGTTTCGACTTTCTCCAAGATGATGTGATCTTCGTCCTTGAAGTGCTTCTCTTAAATGTCTATGCTTTGGGTGACCTTGCTTTGTAGATCTCTTCAACTTGATGAGGGTATTTGAGGTCTTTTGATGATTAATATAGGATCCAATACTTATGCCGGTGTAGACTTCTAGTGGTCTTGATTTGTATCTATTTGCCTTGATCAGAAAGAAGGCTTTTGCCTTGATTATTTGATGATCCCAAGACTTCTTTTGAAGTAGAATTTCTTATTTGATCTAAGATTTGATTCTTCAATGTAGATCCTTCATCTTGCTTTGATGCCTTTCTCGATATTCGATCCTTGAGTGTCCCTTGATAAGATGCCCTTCCTTGACTTTGACACCTTGCCTCCAACACCATGTTGAGAAATCTAGGGCATTAGCTTCAGGTGATTTCTTCGATTAGTAACTACTTGTGAATGATTTTTACTTCTTTAGATTATTAGCGTTCTTTATCAAACAATAACCAATGCATGAAAATAAATAGACAAGAGACACAAAATGTAGGCTATTATCCAAGGCCAAAACCTCTCACTCTTTGAGAGGAAAATCCACACAAATTCTTTTGATAGAGATTCCAATTGATGAATACCGAGACCAAAACCCTTGACCTATTAGCCACTCGAAGACCAAGACACTAGTTCTCTTTAATTTCTTCTGCTCCCTTCTTCTTTGTGACTCCTCTTTCGCTTTCAACCTTCTTGACATAATTTCCTATCATAGCAACGAACTTGTCATGTCATACTGATGTCACAGAAAGTCATCACTGTCATCTCACCAAACTGTGATCATCGTAGCAGCACTGAATCTTTTTGTCATGCCATCAAAGATAGCCACAAATCTTTGTATCTTCATTATACCACTAACATGAGACTTCTTCCTAGCACTGAGACAGAGGTACGAACTTCATGTAATGACTTGATCCGAACTAGTCACTGTAATCCAAATACATAGATACATCTAATTGTGGTATCATTATATCACCGAATTGTGCTCATATACCCTTGTCTGATCTCTAAACTTATGCTATAATGTCAAGACTTTATTTTTGAAATCCGAGCCACTGTTCTTGCAATCATCCCTTAGACTTCTTCGTTGCTCCCTTATCATCTTACTCACTATCCGAACTCATCTCTGTTCTAGAGATCTGAACTGATCTATGTTCTAGTCATCCAAAAATCTCAGAGATATTGAACTTCTGAACTATGTATAATGCGAAGTGCCTATACGCCTATATATAGTCGTTTTCTCATCAATATAAGCTGACTTGTCATTTTGAATAGATGTGTCTCCTTATAATGTGAGCCGACATGAGTTTCTTATGCATCTTAAGGCCGACATGAAGAGTAGAAATAGTGCTTGTTGTTGGAGGGCTTCTGGACACCTTTTATTGACTCATATAGATTTGACACATGCTCAAGAAGAGCTCTTCATACATGACATCGATTCTTTTGACTTTAATGACAAATCCTAAGGCTCTCAATGGGATCCATCTAAATAAAATCTCTTGCTCATGAAACCCATGAAGCAAGCATCACAAAAATAATTTTATTTTCTTCATTTCATCATTTAAAATTACATGTCATAATGAAGAACGAACCTAGTTACACTTTCCAACACCCACCACCTTCCATGGAAGAGATAAAGGGATCTCAACCCTGGAAGTTGCAACTACATGAAAACTTGCAAAAATGGGGAAAGTTTGTTTACTTTTTAAACCCTTGCTCGAGCTTTAAACCTTTATTGATAGTTTATTTCATCGAATGGGGACTTTTAAAAACCATTAATCAAGGCCATATTTTGACTTAGCCATTGATCATGGTTTTAGATTCCTAATCATGGACTTAAGACCTCATTTGAGGTCATTCCTCAGTCAAGGGTTTGTGGATAACATTTTGCTTGCCATGCTTTCCGAAGGGTGTGACAAAGATCATAGGTTCACCCCTTGTCCTCTTCTGGGGGAGGAGAATTTAAGATAAGGAGGCTTGCTAGCTCCTTCATTTGTCTGATATATTCCTCGTCATCTCTTTGAGATCATATTTACTTGTCATGTTGGACTTGATATCATCTTTAAAATTTTGGAAGTCTATTTACTCACCATCTTTAAGATGTCATCCTTCTTTACCATTGTAGTTTCCATGCTTTTTATTTTCCCTTCCAACTCAAACACATCAAATTCCATATCTTCATTGTCTTCTCAGGTCAAGGAGAGCCTTCATAATCCTTTCAGGAGTTGCGTTTGGGTTATATCTAGACATAATGGCATAAGGTTTGACAAGGTCTTATGGGAAGGGTGTGTGAGTTTATATAGTTCTTTGATATATTTTCAATGTTAATACTCCATTGGTCTTTCATTGAACCAATTAAGGAGGATGAATTGTTCCTTTGGCTATATTATCATATTTTCGGGCATGAAAGAGTGATCTCTCCAAGTGTTGTGCCTAATGTATTATAGAAAAGACCCTTGGAGGATGATCTAAGAATGGTCTTGAGAATGCATATGGGGTTTAAATTATACTATATTGTATGTAAAAGATCAAACCTACTAATACACTATTACTTGTTGGGTACCAACAAAGGTGTACATGGGTGTCCTATGATGTCCCACTCGTATTCTTTGTATGTGTGCTTTCTAGCCACAATTTCAACTGATGAATGAGAAATCTTTATGTTTATAGACATTAATACATGTCACTCGTCTAAAAATCTACTTATTGTTGAATATTTAAAAATAAAGACTAAAAAATAAAATTGAAGTTTATCCAAACTTATCATCCCAAAATAGTGAGAATACGTTTACCTAGATACATCTATCTCTTCTTTCCAACACCTTTTGAATCATGTCAAATGGAGCTTCATCTCGAAAGTTTTTCCAACTTTAAGTTGACATACCTTTTAGTCCCATTACAACTCAAACAATTGTTTAGAAAGAAACATCCTAACTTTAATGGAAGATTCTATAGGCAACTCTCAAGCAAGCTACATATTGTCACTTTCATGTTAGGATATTTAGACACATGATATAGTTAAGTTCAACATGGTCTAATGTGTCTTTAGGTAAAAGTATGTTTATTCACTGTGCATTTGTAATCCAACAGTCATGACATGCTGTAGAAATAGAGTGATAATATGGCTCATATTCTTCTCAATATTAACAACTATTAATCAATGATTTAAGATGTTGTCACTCATAGGGACAACCTCTGGGTTGATAGGAGACCAGTGCCTAGGACATCTTAATTAGTGTTGTCAAATTTGTCTTAAGGACTTGTAGCACCATAGTTTTTTACATATAAATCAAATAAGATTGATTCAGAACCATTCATAAATATACAATGTATGAACCAACACACATGCAAGAATACACAAGAAAAGATCCTCGATCAGTGGTGGCCAAATCAGATTGAGAGTTTGCAACAAATCAGTGGTTAAGACAAATATAATTGTAGAAGACAGTAGAGGAGAAATCCATCATATAGAGCTTAAATGTTAAGAATTTTGTGTATTTGGATTTAGAGAGAAACGAGAGTAGGGAAATGCTTATGGAATGCTAAGTTACATGGAGTGTTTTTTAAAGACTTTATTTCCACATCAATACAAGCATTTTTCATCAATAACTTGATCTAAATGAATATGCATCTAATGAGAAATATGTCTAACAACTACATGACATGAAATCCGAGAAGAATATTTAACATATATGAAAACACAAGGGGAGATGAACATAATGCAATCCAATAAGTTGGAATCATCAGAAATATCGCATTAATTTTATGAGAAATGTGCATACATCAAGATTCATAACATTGCCTTCATGAAAACAAGAAAAAGCCCTTTCCAAGAGTTCTTTCCAAAAATTGTGAACCTTCTTTAATTGTTTTTCCCTCTTTTTATAAGGGTAGGGAGAGCTTGAACAACAGTTACAAAATATCTTAGCTGAGCTTCAGCTGTTTGATCGACTAGTCGTCTCAGCGTGCAAAATCTCAGTCGCCCAAATCATTGCAACAAATTTGATTCCTTTCTTTAAAATACAAAAAATCACAAAAATAACAAAATGGATCAACTGAATGATGACTGAGAAAAATATCTTAGCTGAGCTCTAGTTGTCTGATCGATTGATCGTCTCAGCGTACAAAGGCTCAGCCTCCCAAATCATTGCAACAAATTTGATTCCCTTATTTAAAATACACAAAATCACAAAAATATCAAAACAGAACAAACGAATGATGGTGGAGAAAATATCTCCATGTCGTGCCTTTGATTGCCTTCGATCAGGCCGTGTCTTTTCCATGTTGTTCTTCTTCATCTACTCGACCGGTTCACCTGTCATTTTCGCCTTAAATGCTTGAATTCCCCACTTTCTGGAGCTGGGAGCGATCATCTGTGCCGGCCTTAGTGGTGTTTTGTAACATAGCTGCCGACTCATCCATATTTTAACACTTATGTGTTACATTATTGGATCCCAATATGTAAGAGTTGCAACTCATTGGAACTTCAATTGCAAAAGCCTTCTGAAATCGTAAATTTCAGATGCCACCATGATCCTTTTGTTTAGCCCCTTTTTTGCATTTCTCATCATAGGACCGAGGTTGTGACTTGTCGCTTAACCTTAAGGCACTAAGGCATTTTGTTCCTACCGGGGGCCATTTTTCCTTTGTTAAGTGCTTTGTGCCCCTTAGTTCTTTAAACTTTTCTTGGCCATGTGCCGACCCAATATCGGATCCCCTTTCATCGGAAGTTTTTCAAACACCAACCACTCTGAAGTTCCGACGTGCTCAACCTTCGATATGCCGACCTTCGATATGATGTCATTAGTTGATCCAGGTGGATATTGGTGGCCACCCGCCAATTTCACTTGGACTCAGGAGGAATGATTCAGTTTTTCAGTTTCCTTAATTAGCACAGTTTACTATTTTTAGCAATTTTTCGGGTCCTAAACTTCCGGAGCCATTTTGAGGCCCTAAACGACGTTTTTTGGGAAATCTACCGCCAATGATTTTCTGTCTACAATTGTACTTTTGGTTGTAGTCCTCAGAAATATCTTTCCAACGGGCTATCATGCACGTCAAACGGAGATAATATGACCAAGTCGCGACCCCGGGAAGTTGGTTGTCCAACTCACCCCAACGGGACCCATAAAATCTTGGTGTTACATCTCCTCGGGTTAGGGTTTTGGTTGTTTAGGGTTTGATCTTATTGTTCAATAATAAAAAGGCCCTTGACCCTCATTGTAAGACAGTTCAGAGGCATGTAGCTGCCACATCTCTTCTCAGAGATAAGCTACCATCGCCCTAGCTGGTTTATTTCCATTCTTGTTTGTAAGCATATTTCAGTATTTTCCATTAATGAAATGAAGTATTATTTCCACTGCATCTCTGTGTTTACGGTTATCTCTATAATTTGTTGCGTCCCAGTTTAAATCCGGATCCGTGGTATCAGAGGGGTTTGTTTTTCTTCTCTGTTTTTCTTTGCATGTCTTCAACGAGGTCGGGATATAAGGAGTTAGGGCTTGAATTGGTCGAACCTTTGCAAGACCAGCCTCGCAAATCCCGACGGCCTCCCATGGCGGATGGAAAGAAAGACGAGGGGGCAGGAGATCCTATCAAAATCTTGCTTGAAGAAACCCTCGAGCGACAAAGGAATGCGATGATGGACAACTTTGCCCAGATCCTTCAACTGCTACCCAGGGGCGACGCATTGGCTTCCAACAACAACTATGGAAATGCCACACCGTTTAAGGTACAAGTTAATTTTGAAATCCCCATATTCGAGGGTCAGATAGACACAGATGTCGTCGATAAATGGTTAAATGTGCTAGAGGGTTATTTTTCTGTTCATGATTTTTCTAGTCAGGAAAAGATTACTTTTTCTCTTCTCAAAGCAGCCCCCCATGTCAAGGATTGGTGGGAAACCTACTGCGAGCAGAAGGATGAAAGTACATGCTCACTATTTTCAGCCGCACCCACTTGGAATTCATTCCGAGATGCCATCAAGGAGCAGTACTACCCTGTCGGAAGCTATGAGGATCAATACATAAAGTGGACCACACTGCGGCAGGGAAGGGACAAAGATGTGCTGAAGTTTACCAATATATTCCATACCCTTCGCACAAAGTTGGGTATCAAGGATACAGAGCAACATTTGGTACTTAAATACCGTGGCTGCCTGCACAAGTACATCCAGGAAGAAATAGAATTCTTGAACATCTCCTCGCTCGGCACGACATATCGATATGCCGTCAAGGTCGAGCAAAAGTTTAAACAGAAGAAGCGAGACTTTGGATCTGCGAATCTGAAACAAGGGAAAGGTGCCCCCAAACCGTAGAACAAAGGACAAAGCCAAGGCGGGGCGGCCCAAGACAACCCGATAAAGCTGCAAGCAAAGAACAACGCTGTGAAGCCGAAAAAGGACACGGGAAAGTGGTGTGAGTTCCATAAGAGCTCCACTCACAACACAAGTGAGTGTCGGCCCAAGTAGTCACTGGTGGCTGAGCTAAAGGTTTCAGAATCAGATGCATGTTCCGACTCTGAGTCAGAACCTGATAAGGGGAATGACAAAGGGAAGCAGATTATCGATGCGGAGCCTAATGCCACGGTTGCCACCACGAAGATTCAGAAGGAGGAACCCGAAGATCCAGAGGAGGAGGAGCGTCTCTTCCACTCCCAGATGTGGGTAAAGGGCTCCTCACTACAGTTCATTGTCGACAGCAGGATCTAAAAGAACCTCATTTCGGCAGAGGTCGTGAAGCGGCTGGGCTTACCGACCACAGTACATCCAAAACCATACACCATCGGGTGGCTTCACCAAGGACATGATCTTCGTGTGAGCCAACAGTGTCGCCTTCCATACAACATCAAGCCCTTCACAAATGAGGTTGTTATGAAACCAGCTCACAAAAAGATAGAAAAGAGAGATCAACGCCTTAGAATTAAGCCTCTTTGAGGGGGCAACCTCCTTTACATTACACAAATGAACAATTATTGGATGATACAAATGAAAAGACATCATTTCTATATATAGGAGTCTAAAGGGTCATAACATAATCAGAGCCGACATAACAATAATAATGTAAGGGCACAATAATAACAATAGTAGGCTTCTATGGGGCACAATAGTAACAATATGGACACTACATGGGTACATCAATATAATAAGTGGGTTGTACTAATAACAATAAGGGATTACACTAGTAGTATAGGGGCCTAACATGCCCCTCTCCTTCAAAAAGCGTCGTCCTCAACGCTTGAGTAGTTCTTGATGCTTCTGTATAAAATTATTCTCCTCCCATGTGGAATCTTAAGTGGATAAGTTCTTCCACTTGATGAGATACTCTGAAATTGATCGATTTTGTAGCTGCTGGATTCTTGTTTCTGTGACTGCTCCAGGTTCCAATATGATTTTTCCTTCCTCTTTAATTTCTGGCAATATTGTTTGAATTGGGATCTTTTGCAACTTTTGAATAAGTGGCCATACTTCTTCGTCCTTCTTCCATTCATCCCTTCCTTCGTTTATCCAATCTGGTTGGATAATAGAAATAGCACAAAACAATGTTTCCACGTCCTCATCCTTGAAGAGTCTTCCCATTCGGTAAGGTCGCCATTTTTTAAGTGCATGTAGTATTGCCAACATTTCCTTCTCATAAATAGCTTTCTTGAGATGTAGCAGTAAAAATACCCAATCACCTACATCAAAACATTTTTCACTACAATGTTGATCTACCTGTTGTTTTGTTTGATTTTGCACCGAAGTGGCATTATCCTTTAAAAGTTGGAGAACTTGTTGTTGATGTTCGATGTGATCTTTCATTGCTTGAACCTTTTTCTTCTTGATATGTCCTTCTATCTCTAGAGTTTGAGGAGTGGTAATTTCTTCCAATCCTTTACAAGATATGGTTGAATTCATTTCTTGATGCTTGATGTGATCTTTCACTTCTTGAACATTTTTCTTGTTGATATGTCCTTCTATCTTGATAGTTTGAGGAGTGGTAATTTCGACCAATGAATTACAAGATATGGTTGGATTCATTTCTTCTTTCTCGATGTGATCTTTCACTTCTTGCACCTTTTTCTTCTTGATATGTCCTTCTATCTTGAGAGTTTGAGGAGTGGTAATTCTTGTCAATGCTTTACAAGATATCGTCTGATTCATTTCTTCTTTCTTTGGGGTAGGGTCCTGGCGTATATCTTCTTCTTTTGATGTTTCTTGATCCTTTTCTTCCTCATCTTCATATTCTATGTAAAATAATTTCTTCTTAGCACACTTATGACCTTTAGTGCATTTGCTATCACAATTGCAACAAAGCCCTTTTTCTCCTTTTTCTTCCAATTGTTGTGGTGCAACACTTGTAGGTTGTGGAAGGCTAAGAGAAACAACACTTCCATCTTTATAGTTGTGAGGGGTATGCTACCTGGTTTCCATAATTTTGCTTTCCACTATGTCACAAAGCCCTTTTACTCTTTCCAATTGTTGTGGTGTTGCTCTTTGTATCCTCATAATGTGCTATCATTTCCTCCGTGAAAATTGATCACGTAACAAGTTGTTTACGAGAACAAAGCCCTTCATACCATAAAAATTGATCCGGTTCTAAATATGAAGATGCAATACATACCTTTTGTAACAGTGGTACACCATGTAGATCAAAATATTGCTCCATTTGAAGTATCCAATTTACCGGATCCTTGCCATCAAACTTCCTCATCTTGCTTTTTCTTGATTTTAGGAGCTCGATCTTGAAACGACTGTAACTCTGTACTTTCGGATATTTAAGTTCTGAAATTGCGACCTGTAGTAGCCATCTGTGTCCTCTTTCCAATGCCACCAGTCTGATCCAAATTGGATTCTCCAAGAAAGAGTTATGCACAATCTCCCAAGATGACCTGATTATAGACTAGTTCAATAGAGCAAACTTGTATGACGTGCCACGAGTCACTGTTTCGACCTTTGGATCTGAAAAAGATATACAAGAAACTATAGTCCGTCCTATTTCTGTACCTTCTTACGAAATTTCAATCCGATGCTCAGAGAGAAAGTTATGACGATTTTCCCAAGGTCGCCTGTTTGGAATGTAATTCAGGAGTCCACAAAAAGACCAACTTCCTCAGATCATATCTCAGCAAATATAGCATGAAAAACTCTGAAATTCGGACCCAAGATTTAACACGATTTTCTTCTCAAATGGGTTTCCTTTTTAGCTTCTGAAACATCGCAAAAAAAAGTTATAGTGAAAATTCCATGATGACCTGTTTGGAGCAGCGAAACCCTAGAATCCAAAGCTCTAATACCAAATGTTATGAAACCAACTCACAAAAAGATAGAAAAGAGAGATCAACAACTTAGAATTAAGCCTCTTCGAGGGGGAAACCTCCTTTACATTACACAAATGAACAATTATTGGATGATACAAATGAAAAGACCTCCTTTATATATAGGAGGGTCATAACATAATTAGAGCCAACATAACAATAATAATGTAAGGGCACAATAATAACAATAGTGGGCTTCTATGGGGCACAATAGTAACAATATGGGCACTACATGGGTACATCAATATAATAAGTGGGTTGTACTAATAACAATAAGGAATTACACTAGTAGTATAGGGGCTTAACAGAGTTATTGTGTGACATTGCTCCCCTTGAAGTTTGTGATGTATTATTAGGACAACCATACTTGTGGAAGCAACATGCTGTGTATGAATCAAGGCCCCGTGCTGTTATTGTTACTTTGGGAAATAAGTTGTACAGGATACCAGAGGTAGCACCGCCTACCACCATCTCTTTGGTTACTGCAAAACAATGCAGTAAGCTCATTTCCAAAACCGAGAAATTTGTTTTCCTGATGATACGCCCTCAAGGAAAGAAAAATACGGTGGCCACGACCTCCAGACAGGGCCTCTCCGCAGGACAACTACAGATGGACAAGGTCGTGGAGGAGTACGAGGACATCTTCACCTCCCCTATAGGGGTTCCTCTGCACTGTCAGGTCAAGCAATCCATTGATCTGACCCTAGGTGCGCCGCTACCCAATGGACCAATCTATCGGTGCTCCGTTCTGGAGAACAATGAAATCAAGAGGCAGATTTAGGAGTTGCTGCAAAAAGGTCACATCCATCCAAGTTCATTGCCCTGTGGGAGCCCGATCGTGTTGGTACAGAAGAAGGATGGGACTTGGAGACTCTGTATTGACTATCGGGCGCTGAACAAGATCACTGTCCGTAATAGGTACCCAATCCCATGGATTGATGACCTCCTGGACCAACTGAAGGGGGAGAAATATTTCAGCAAGATCGATTTGAAGTCAAGATATCACCAGGTACTAATCGAACCCTCCGATGTGTGGAAGACTGCCTTCAAATCCAAGGAGGGCCTTTTTGAATGGTTGGTTATGCCTTTCGGATTGACGAATGCTCCTACAACCTTCATGAGGCTAATGGATGACATCTTGCGGCCATTCACCAACTCATTTGTAGTGGTATACTTGGATGACATCCTAATCTTCAGCCAGAGTTGGGAAGAGCACCTCCACCACATCCGATAGGTTCTCCAAACACTGTGGCAACACAAGTTATGTGCCAATTTGGAGAAATGCACTTTTGGCATGACCCAGGTTCAGTATCTGGGACACATTATTGATGAACAGGGGGTGCATGTGGATCCAGCCAAGATCCAAGTCATTCAGGATTGGCCATCTACAACCACTCTGACAGAGCTTCACAGCTTTCTAGGCCTTGCCAACTTCTATCGCATGTTTGTGTTGAGATTTTCTCATATCACTTGGCCCTTGAGTCAAGTCACAAGGGAGGAGCGAAAGAAAAATTCTTTTGGTCTGAATCTCAACAGAAGGCATTCATAGAGTTGAAAGATCGCCTTTGCTCGGCACTAGTTCTTGCAGTACCAGACTTGCAACAACAATTTGAGGTTGAGACATATGCCTCTGACTATGCCATTGGGGCAGTCCTTACTCAACATGGGCATCCAATGGCATATCACAGTGAGACACTTTCAGACACAATCCGGAAGTATCCCACTTATGACAAAGAGATGTATTCCATTGTGCAGGCCTGCTAACAATGGAAGTATTACATTTTGGGGAAGGAAACGGTCATCCACACAGACCACTGACCCCTGCAGTTCATACAAACCCAAGGGAAATTGCAGAATGATCGCCATCAGAAGTGGTTCACATACCTACAACAGTTCCATTTGAATATCAAGTATAAGAAGGGCAGTACTACAAAAGTATTTCTATTGACCGAATCTTCGGCAGGATGTCAGGAAGTACATAAGATCATGCACTGCCTGCGCCATTTCCAAACCGACCATCAAGAAGCAAGGCATCTATACCCTGCTGCCTACCCCTAGTCGACCTTGGGAATCCATCTCCATGGATTACATGTCAGGCCTTCCTTCCACTAAGCATGGAAATGACCGTGTTTTTGTGGTCGTCGACAGGTTCTCGAAGATGGCCATTATGGCGGCTTGCAAGAAGAATATCACAACAGAAGCCACTGCTAAAATCTTCTTTGAATGAGTGTGGGTACACTTTGGGATCCCACAATATATCATTTCAGATCGGGACAGTAGGTTCCTTAGTACATTTTGGTCTAGTCTCTGGTCGATGCTGGACACCAAACTCACTAAGTCCACAACCTTCCATCCTCAAACTGATGGTTAGATAGAGGTTGTCAACAAGATGATCGTACACATTCTGCACATGTACAACTCAAAGCATCCACGCACATGGGATGAGAGCCTCCCCTATGTTTAGAACAACTACGACTGGGCTCTCGACAGCTCGACTGGCCACAACCCTTTTCAGGTGGGCTTGGGATTCCAGCGACTATGTCCCATTGATGTGGCCATGCCATTTGCAACTACTCAATCAGATTCAGATCATGTCCATTCCGAAACAGATAAGGCAAAGAGCTTCATTGAGCACATCCAACATATTTTCTAGCAGGTCCATGACATTCTAGAGAAATCAAATGCCAAGTACAAGCAGTGACATGATCAACATTTGGTGCCACACAAGTTTCAGGTGGGTGACAAAGTTTGGTTTCATTTGCAAAAGGAACGCCTTACCAGAGCCTATCAAAAACTCAGACCACTCCAATATGGTCCTTACACCATTACCAAAGCTGTGGGAGACAATGCATTTGAGCTCAACATTCCCCCATTCCTTGGCCTGCACCTAGTGTTCAATGTGGACCGCCTTCAGCCATACTTTCCACCATTACTAGACACATCCGACATTGCAGAACAACTCACACCCACAGAGTTAAATCCAGATTGCATGAAACAAGCTGCAACTGATCAGATCATGGACACATAGATTAAGCACACTCCCCAGCAGAATATCCAACTGTATCGAGTTGTCAAAGCAGGCCAACTCCTTCACCAAGGCAAGTGGCTCACCAGGGACCAAGTTCAGCAGAAGTTCCCTCATCTCATGGAGGAACTCAACACAATGGGGACCATTGCTTCCTAAGGGGGGAGGAATGATCCAGGTAGATATTGGTGGCCACCCTCCAATTCCACTTGGACCCAGGAGGAATGATTTAGTTTTTCAGTTTCCTTAATTATAGCACAATTTACTATTGTTAGTAGTTTTTTCGGGTCCTAAACTTCCGGAGCCATTTTGAGGCCCCAAAAGACGTTTTTTTGGGAAATCTACTGCCAACGATTGTCTGTCAAAAATCATCTTTTCTGTCTTAGTCCTTAGATATATCTTTCCAACGGGCTATCATGTGTGTCAAACAGAGATAATATGACCAAGTCGCGACCCTGGGAAGTTGGCTGTCCAACTCACCCCAACGGGGCCCATAAACTCTTGCTGTTACATCTCCTCAGGTTAGGGTTTTGGTTGTCTAGGGTTTGCTCTTATTGTTCAATAATAAAAAGGCCCTTGAGCCTCATTGTAAGACAGTTCAAAGGCATGTAGTAGCCACATCTCTTCTCAGAGATAAGCTACCATCAACCTAGCTGGTTTATTTCCATTCCTGTTTGTAAGCATATTTTAGTATTTTCCATTAATGAAATGAAGTATTATTTCCGCTGCATCTCTGTGTTTACGATTATCTCTATAATTTGTTGTGTTCCTGTTTAAATCCGGATCATTACTCCATGTGGAACCTCATGAGTGATGACACGTGTCATCCAAATTTTTCCCCTTAGGCCCCTCAAAATGTCAAAATTGTCTGCCACGTGTCTTATTGTACCGCCACATCATGCTGACGATAGATGCCAGTGTATCTTTATCGGAACCAATCATATGTTTCCATGTGTCTTTATTGGAGCCAATCATATGCTATCATGTGTCCCGCTAGAGGAGAGAGAAAAGGGCCTGTCAACCTTTGGTTTTGCAATGAAATCCTTCGTTAATCCTTTATCGGTGTTCTCGATAGTTTTTAACACTATAGACGCTTCACCCATATCGCAACTTTTTAAAAGGTTCTCATGTTCAAAAGTTTCATTTCTTTGATCGCTGATATGCTTGACTACGATGTTGCAATGCGCTGATACCTCTGGACCTCCGATATGCAATCGTCGATATCTATGGACCTCCGATATGCGATGCACTAATATGGCTAATGCTTTGATGTTGCGATTTCTGATATCTCTGGACCTCCGATATGCGATCTACGATATATCGAACCTCTGATATTCCTTCATAAGGATTCAATCCTTGAACTTCAACATACCATATCTTTCAATCCAGGAGTCCATTGTTGGAATTCCACATATCGTTGTAAAGCTTGTACAAATCACTCTCCAATGGAGAGAGTATTATTTAGGCTTTGAGTCCTTTTGCTTCTTGGAAAATGACTGCAAACTTCTTTGCTCATTTACTTTTTGGACGACGAAAAACACATTTTGCAGTAAGTGACAACATTGGCTCCAATTGGGGACAATGCCTTGCTGGAAAGGTGCTAAGAACCTGTAGACTAGTAGCCTTCACCATTGGGCATGGAGTCAAAAATATAATGAACCTATAAAACTAGAAAATCTCCATGGAACTTTATTTTCTGGGAGTCCTTTCCTCATAAAACTGAAATGCAAAACTACAAACTCTAAAAACTGGAAATTAAACACTCACATAGTGAGCTTATTTATATACAACTCCTGCTTATGCATAGGGCTCAATTCACCCAAGTGAGGTCAACCTTCCAATGATACCAACCCAACATCTGAGTATTATACCTTATGCCATTGTTCTCTTGAAAGTCAACAACTAAAACATGCATGCACCATTTTAAATCTTGAGGTAAAACATTTAATACATACCCCATAATTGAGATCGGCTGCTAACCAAAGAAAGATTCCATATAGTCATCTATTGGATCATAGAACTGATGAGATAAGTTTATGGTTGTCTCCCTCTCTTGAACAGTTTCCCGGTAGGAATCTTTCTGCAATAGGCAACCATCGACATTGCTTGGCTCTTCAACTATGGGCTCCTCTCGAAGGAGTTGTTGTTGGTAATATTCTCCCCACTTGTTTGTAAGCAGATCTCTTTGAAAGTCTGCAACAATCTCATCCTCCTCTAAATCATTTGAATCATAGATCGGAGAATCTTTATCAATTTTAATATCAACTTCTTGAACTTGTTCTCCATTTGAAGGATGTGGATCGTAAACTGGAGCCTCTTTATTAACCTCCTGGTGGGCCTCCTCTTTTTTTTGCAGCTTCCCATGACTGGGACTATTGTATTCCTACATTGCTCAACATCCCATCAGAGTCATACGAATCATAAGAAGGAGAATCATCAAATTCGACAGAATAAGATCTCTGAGGGTTTATTTGTAGCTTGATAATGTCTCCTTCTTCCCTTTCTTGATCGCTGGGTGATGCTTCTTGATGCAAGTATATGTTTTCTTGGAGTTGAGCCCCACAAACATCTTCAACAGGATCATTAACCTCAAAAATATTTTCAACATTAAAATGTGCACAACAATCTTCAAACAGAGCACCCGGTGGATATAATCTTTTGCAAAAAAGATTAAATGCTATGTGAAATATCTTTAAGGAAGATATGCTGCCATGAGGTATTGTTTTGTACCAAACTCTAGCATCTTCATCTAAAGAATACATGAACAATTTCATTTTCACATCTTCAAAAACAATACCTTGTTGTTGTGTGCATTCGTGAAAATCCTTGAGGTGTTGGTTTAGCCTTCTATTTATGTTTCCACTGAATCTAAGCAAATAGGTATACCATTCATGAACTAAAGGGACATGATGGGGATAACCAACAACATAGGAAAAATTTAGTGGGGCAAATTTGTTGGCCAAGAATGAAGGAATGGCCATTTTGAAAACCCCTTTAGGTGAGTGATCTCATGTTCAAATGTAGGGGAAGTTTTATGATGTTTATCATCAGAGCGATTATGAGGCCTCTTGAGCCAGGATGACCAAATAAGGATATAAACAGTGGAGTCGCTAGGGTGTTTACAATAAGATTCAAAAAATGGAGTCGCCAAGGTGAGAGATCTTCAACCCACATTTCCCTTGCTCACCCAACAGAGGGAATGTAAAAGTTGCCGTACCTAGGGAAAAATATTCGGATTCATTCCCCGACAACGACACCAAAAAGATGTTGTCACTCCTAGGGACAACCTCTGGGTTAATAGGAGACCAATGCCTAGGACATCGTAATTAGTGTTGTCAAATTTTTCTTAAGTACTTGTAGCACCATAGTTTTTACATATAAATCAAATAATATTGATTCAAAACCATTCATAAAGATACAATGTATGAACCAATACACACGCAGGAATACGCAGGAAAAGATCCTCGATCAGTGCCAAATTAGATTGAGAGTTTGTAGCAAATCAATTATTAAGATAGATATAATTGTAGAAGACAGTAGAGGAGAAATCCATCATACAAAGCTTAAACGTTAAGGATTATTTGTATTTGGATTTAGAGAGAAATGGGAGTAAGGAAATGCTTATGGAATGCTAAGATACATGGAGTTCTTTTTAAAGACTTTATTTACACATAAATACATGCATTTTCCATCAATAACTTGATCTAAATGGATATGCATCTAATGAGAAATATGTCTAGAAACTACGTGACATGAAATATGAGAATAATATCTAGCATATATGAAAACAAAAGGGGAGATGAACATACTGCAATCCAATATGTTGGAATCACAAGAAATCTCGCATTAATTTTCTGAGAAATGTGCATACATCAATATTCATAACACTGCGTTCATGAAAACAGGAAAGGGACCTTTCCAAGATTTTTTTCCAAAAAATTTGAAGTTTCTTTAAGTGTTTCTTCCCTCTTTTTTATAAAGAGAGGGAGAGCTTGAACAACAGTTACAAAATATCTTCACCAAGCTCCAGCTGTTTGATCGACTGGTCATCTTGGCATGCGAAGGCTTAGCTGCCCAAATCAATGCAACATATTTGATTCCTTTCTTTAAAATACACAAAATCACAAAAATAACAAAACGAAACAACTGAATGATGACTAAGAAAAATATCTTAGCCGAGCTCCAGCTGTCTGATTGACTAGCCGTCTCGGTGTGCGAAGGCTCAACCGCCCAAATCATTGCAACATATTTGATTCCTTTCTTTAAAATACACAATCACAAAAATATCAAAACGAAACAACCGAATGATGGCTGAGAAAATATCTCCATGCCGTGCCTGTGATTGCCTCCGATTAGGCCACATCTTTGCCATGATGTTCTTCTTCAGTTACTTAGCCAGTTCACCTATCATTTTTTCCTTAACTACTTGAATTCCCCACTTTTTGGAGTTGGGAGCAATCACCTGTGATGGCCTTAGTGGTGTTCTGTAACATAGCTACCGACTCATCCATATTTTAACACTTCTGCGTTACACTATCAGAGCCTAATATGTCAGAGCTGCAACTCATCAAAACTTCATTTGCAAAAGCCTTCTGAAATCGTAAAGTTCTAATGCCACCAGGCTCCTTTTGTTTAGCCCCTTTCTGCATTTCTCATCATAGGACCGAGGGTTGTGACTTGCCGCTTATCATTAAGGCGCTAGGGAATTTTGTTCCTACAGGGGGCCATTTTTCTTTTGTTAAGTGCTTTGCACCCCTTGGTTCTTTAAATTCTTCTCGACCATGTGCCAGCCCAATATCAGAGCCCCTCTCATCGGAAGTTTTTCAAACACTAACTGTTCTAAAGTTTCGATGTTCTCAACCTACGATATGCTAGCCTCTGATATGACATCATCACTCGACGAGGAGCCTCACGAGTGGTGACACGTGTCATCCATATTTGTCCCCGTAGGCCCCTCAAAATGTCAAAACTCCCTACCACCTATCGTGTCGTACCGCCATGTCATGATGATGACAGATGCCACTGTAGCTTTATCGGAACCAATCATATGTTGCCATGTGTCTTTATCGGAGCCAATTGTATGCTACCATGTGTCTCACTAGAGGAGAGAGAAAAGGGTTTGTCAATCTTTGGTTTTGCAATGAAATCCTTCGTTAATCCTTTATCAACGTTCCCGCTGGTTTTTAACACTGTCGGCGCTTCACCCATATCGCAACTTTTTAAAAGGTTTTCATGTTCAGAAGTTCTAATTCTCCGATCGGCGATATGCCTGACTTGCGAGGTTGCGATGCGCCGATATATTTGGACCTCTGATATGCGATCGCCGATATCATTGGACCTCTGATATATCGAACCTCCGATATTCCTTCCTAAGGCTTCAATCCTTGAAATTTAGCAAATCATATCTTTCGATCCAGGAGTCCATTGTTGGATTTCCACATATCGTTGGAAAACTTGTTGAAAGCAATTTCCAATGGAGAGGGTCCGATTTAGGCTTTGATTCCTTTTGCTACTTAGAAAATGACTGCGAAATTCTTTGCTCATTTACTCTTTGGACGACTGAAAACACATTTTGCAGTAAGTGACAACATAACACCTTATTTTTCTGTGATCTCTATTTAAAGAGCGTCGAGAGTCATTCTTGATAATCAATTATGAGAAATTCTCTTATGTAAACTTTTATTTAATAACATTGCTTCAAGTGGCCACGTTGATTGTGGCCATGGAGTATTTCCCTCTTAGAAGATTTAAACCATGTAAAAATATTGGTGTTATGATCTTTGATCTTATTGTGTGGGTGGCTACTAAAGGTGTATGTTCTATATAGAATACCATATTTTCCTGAATATTGGTGGCCTTGCCTCACACATTAGACTACTTACATCCTAGCATAGGGGGAATTCCTAAAAGACAAACAAGCTAGATTTACTGTAAAAGGTATAAGTGTTTTTGTAATTTTAAACTTAACTTATAAAATCATATTGAATAACTAATTTTCCTTATAATAAGAGGTGTTTAAACATGCAAATTGATTATATGTCTTAGTGAATTATGAATGAAGTGATCAACCAAACCACACAAGAGTTTTGAAATGGTGAAAATAACATTAAAAAGTAGTGAAAATCTTAATTAAATAAGATGTGATTAATATGACAACGAGTTCTCAAAAAATGTTACCAACAATTAAATGCAAAAAAAAGTACTTTAAATTATTAGTTGCTCACAATGTACACTTAAAACAATATATATAACAAACTCAATGTGTAAAAATATTGGACACATTTCCTAAACTTATACCATGTGTAAAAATATTGGACACATTTCCTAAACTTATACCATCAACACCAATAGTCCAAAGTACCACAATGTTACTTCCAACACAAAATTCACAAGTGAAAGGATCAAAGAAATATATAGCCTAATTTTTTTTATTTAAGAGTAATGCCATTAACAAGATCATAAACCATGAGAGGATACCATTATTATGAAAGGATGGTGTATGAGGGTGGTGCCAATATAATTTTTTCATTTAAAATCACAATTGGGCTTTCTCAAAACGTATTTGGGACATCAAAAAAAGAGCTTTCTTATAAATTATAAAAGTAGCAATGACAATAGGAGTAGTCTACGGAGGCAGTAGAAGGGACCCTTTTCCGGCACCGGCCGGAAAATCGTCCGGCTCCGGCTGCCGGAAATCTCCCCCTCTTCCGCCACCATCGCTCCTCCCGTTCTCCGCCAACCTCCCGGTCCGCCCTGACATTCCCTGACCGATCGCCCTGACATTCCCTGACCGATCGCCCTGACAGATCGCCGATCGCCTGACATCCTTCCTGCACAAGGGAATGCGCTGGCTCGGGGAGTAATTCCTTCATGCGCGATCTTTCCATAGACTACTCCTTTCCCTCCATTCGAATTCAACACCCGCGCGCTGTGCTCCCCTACCCTTACTCTGGAGCCATTCTACTGCCGCCATTGTGGTTTCGATCCTCTGCGAACTCCTTCGGCCACGTACTCCTCGCAGGTAATCCCTTTAAGACTATTTTCTGTGGTTCGATTTTTCTCCCGCAGAATTTCTTTCCAAAATCCGCAGGTTTTCGAATCCTGGTTAAAAAATGAAATTAAAACCATTACAATCCCTCTGTTATTCTTACTTTTGTGAAGCCCATACCCCTGTTGTGATTTGAACTTCGGCTTTTGTGGTTATAAAATCAGAGTATTAGTCATTTTAATGCTTTTAAGTGAGCATCTCCACCAATTTCTGCGACATGTTAATTCAGTCAAACTTGCGTTAATGATCGCATGTTTGTTAGCCAAACTGGATATACATTTCATGCTCTTTTTTTGATTTGGGGTTTAGATCTCCTCCCGAGTGAGCGGTTCAAGAGTCTCAATTCATAACCTGTTTTGGTATTCAGAGCCTCCCAGCAGAGCACAATCTGAGAGAAGGTTTTAGAAATACGAAGGAGAATCTGTTGGCATTGAATTTCTGAAGTTTCTCTTTGTATTTAGGTCTTCGAATTTTCATCCAGAAAGCAGTCAACTTGTCATCTTTGTATAGCAGGATATATGCTCGTGTATTTGTGGGAGTCATGTAAGTTAGCGAAATTGGATATATTTCATGGTCTTTTTTCTTTTTATATAGGAAGCCATCTAATTAAGCCAAACTCGCTATATTTCATGGTCTTTTTTGATTTTGGGGTTTAGATCTCCTCTGTAGAGAGAGGTTTGCTGAAATGCACTTTATTGCCAGTAGCCCTTTGTATTTTGTCTTTTGAAAGAGTCTTCAAATATCTTGCCATTGGAAAATTAATTCATAACTTGTTTTGGTATTCAGAGTCTCCCACCAAAACGCAGTCCCTGATGAGGTTTTTAAAAATGTGGTTTGGGAAATTTGGAAGGAGAAAATCTGTTAACATTGAATTTCTGAAGTTTCTCATTGTATCTAGGAATTTGATTTTCCATCCAGAAAGTAGCCAGCTTATCATAGGATTCTGAGCCTTATGGTGGATGACTTTACTGGTCCTTTGCAGAGAAAGGCCTATGAGATTCCAATTCTTAGAACCAAATGCTTGGCTACAAATAGGATCCATTCCTGATGCCAATCCAAATATAGATTTCCTGATGGTTTCTTAATATAGATAAGTACAATTGGGTTCCACCAAATCATTGAGGAAATGATACAGGGGACTAATTCAATTGTTTATAACTTTGAACATTTAAGTAGCATCATAGATCCTCTTAGCCTACGCGTGGGCCTTGACCAACATATTAGAAATCAACGGATTCAAATTCGATATATTTTAACCTTCTAAGAAATCATTCTTAATCTCATTAAAGGCGCCTAAACCAACATTGTAAGTCCATAGGAGAGCCCTTGTGTGGAATTTTTGTTCCTGACTACAAACATAAACTTCATTTTCTAAGCATTGTGCTTAAAGCCTAAATCCAAGAACAATGAATTATAAGGCCTATAAAATAGAGAGAACGATTTTGTAGACAGCAGACAAGCTGAAGGGTAGCTATACTAGTAAAATTACACAACTCCAAACAAGAAAGCAAGCATAAGCATGATAAGATGGGTGAACAATAAAACAAACAGACAAAGCAAAATTGCTCGCAGATTGTACAATAAGATAGAAGTTGCAGTACAGGGACAGCCATAAATATCACGCCCTAAAGAGGAACTAGCTTGTGTTTTGATAGTTATAGTGTCAGACAGATTTTAATAACTTCAAAATCAAAGTGGAAGGACAAAACCTTGCAGAATATAATCATGGACAGGATTCAAATGAATGAAATAAATAAATTCCCCGCTACAGTGGCAACCAGTCATCCATACTCAATTGCATGAAATTGATATAAATAGAGGGAAATTTTTCTGCACTAGAATGGCAGCCAGTCCTGAATTGTTGACATCATATTTAAATGAATAAAGAAATAAGTTCTATTATTACAGTGCCAACCACCCTAAAGAACTCAACAGCATCAACTATCAAATGAATGAAGGAAATGCATTCCCCAAAGGACTGCTGTCAGGAACTCAATAGCATGCACCCTTTGACAAAGGGCATCAACTTCTGAAGAGTAATATTTATACCTCCCAACCTCTTAAGTTGGTTGCACGAGCCACACGTTCCAGTCCAAGTGAGAATGCCCCCATTCGTAGATCACAATCAAGTTTTTTACACATATCCTTGATGTCTGTGAAAGCCCTCATCATATATGTCCATAGTTCATTATTAATTTGAGGTTCATCCCACCTAAAACCTTGGATATTCTGCAATGAAAGAGACACAGAGTAAATTCACAATAACATTCTTGTGTGTGACATCAGCAGAGAGGTGTGACCAGTATAAATAAACAGAATTGTCCTTGGAATTACATCAAACAGGACTGCAAGAGAATGAATGCAATACTTCTCATCCTAGAAAGACCTATCCCAAGATTCACCTTGAGTGGGGAGAGTAAGAAAAACACCATGCAGGCTACCAAACTATTCCAAGTCACATAATATTTTATCATCTTCTAATTAACTGTCAGAAAACAGAAAGTTGTTCCCATCTTTAGTTACCTGAACCCACTCAAAATAGCTGACAATTACACCGCCAGCATTTGCATATATGTCTGGCAGTATAACAACTCCTTTCTTTGATAAAATCTGTACATTAAAAGCCTAAAATCCTTTAATTTTAATCTAACACTAAATTTAAGTATCTTTGAAATAGTAAAAGGAAAAAATAAATAATTCATCTTGATAAGAATCCAGCCTACCTCATCAGCCTCTGGATCTGTGGGATGATTTGCTGCTTCAACTATGAATTTAGCTCTCAATTCACTAGCATTTTCCCTGCGATGAACATCCACTTTCATTCAACATCTGTTTCAAATCTATCTTGCAGCAATAGTATATACTTCAACAGTCATGCATCTAAAACAGTAACTCAGTCAAAAGTATTTGGCATAGAAGTGTCTTTCCTCGTCTTCCAAACACTCACGCGATCGTTCTGTAACCACTCACGCGATCGTTCTGTAACCACTAAACATATTTTTTTATAAATAAAAAGTAAGAATAACAGAGGGATTGTAATGGTTTTAATATTCATTTTTTAACCAGGATTCGAAAACCTGCGGATTTTGGAAAGAAATTCTGCGGGAGAAAAATCGAACCACAGAAAATAGTCTTAAAGGGATTACCTGCGAGGAGTACGTGGCCGAAGGAGTTCGCAGAGGATCGAAACCACAATGGCGGCAGTAGAATGGCTCCAGAGTAAGGGTAGGGGAGCACAGCGCGCGGGTGTTGAATTCGAATGGAGGGAAAGGAGTAGTCTATGGAAAGATCGCGCATGAAGGAATTACTCCCCGAGCCAGCGCATTCCCTTGTGCAGGAAGGATGTCAGGCGATCGGCGATCTGTCAGGGCGATCGGTCAGGGAATGTCAGGGCGGACCGGGAGGTTGGCGGAGAACGGGAGGAGCGATGGTGGCGGAAGAGGGGGAGATTTCCGGCAGCCGGAGCCGGACGATTTTCCGGCCGGTGCCGGAAAAGGGTCCATTCTACTGCCTCCGTAGACTACTCCTTGTTCTAAGGTTTAGTCCATTAATTGTGTTCTCATAGTTAATGATGATTCGATCACTAATGTTGCAAATATTCTTGTTTAGATTAAATTATAAGTATACTTGTTTACAAATATTCTTGTTTAGATTAAATTATAAATATACTTGTTTACAAATCTTTAATGAGACTCCACATTAAAATAGTCATTTAACTAATGATTTCCCAACAACATTCAAACATAGAATTTTCAAATTGTTTAGTACTTTAAAAGAGGTGACTTAGTTTTTAGATCTATTAGATTACGTGACAAAACCATTGGATCTAACATTGATTTCCTCAAAAGATATGATGCAATTAAAAACATGTTAGTGAAATGATGCAAACTTTGCAAGAGAGAATTCAAGTTAATGATTTAGATTTACAAGATTATAAGACCAATTAACATGAAAAAATGATCATAATCTAAATTTTAACGATCAAATACTTTAAAAGCCTAGATTGTTATGTTGAGAATAAATAAAGTTTTTTTTGTTTTTTGTTTTGTTTTGTTTTTTTTTTTTTAATTAAATAAATTTGTGACTCCAATGAATTTATTGGAGTCAACAACATATCTTTGACTACCCTTTATTTTAAATAAATAAAGGTTGTGACTCGAATGAATACTAACATGTGTGGCTCAAAGATTGAGGTGTTTTAGGAGATAAGTGGTCAATTCAATTCATAACCACATCAACTATAACCACTTGTAACAAGTTGTAATAATTGGTCTAAGTGTTTTACTATTTCATAATTGACCCCTACAAACCAACGCATGTGGTCAACGAGGCCAAGTAAACCACACATGTGAGAAGATATGTCCATGTAAGCAAGCGTGCCATTTAGTGAAGGTTCATGTGACACATGGTGATGATGTGGACTCTTTGTTATTGTTGAACACACTATCACATATCATAATGCGAGTGACATCCCATTGTAATGCCACAAATCCTAATGCGAAGACACATCTCATTGCAATGTCAAAAAATCTGATGTAAGTATATACATTTGTCTACATATACATATATATCAAGGCAGTATCATGGATCTCAATGTAGTGTCACAGATCTGAAAGCAAGTACACAAATCTCAAGACATTATACATAAATCCCACACTGTAAATGCCACCCCTGACACATGTATATGAATCCTAATGCAAGGTTTCCACTTATAATGGTGGGTTTAACCCCATTACAAGTCATTAAGTAGTGCACATGAGATATTTCCTCTAACTACATCATAAAATGATGTATCCCCTAGATCACTAAGTTAGAGATACATAAATATGATGCATAAATTATAAAAGAATAAAGAGAAACTTCATGTATTTCCCTTCAAAGCCATGTATATGATATAAAGATCTTGTCTTGTCCATCTAACTTTCAGGAGCTAGGAATCTTCATTAATTCCATAAGAGGGAGTGCTTAGCTTACAATTACCACCTCAACACTTTGTTTTATTATGTCTTTTTATATTTCATTTGATTTCTTAGTCCTTTTTAATATATGCATTAATAAACATAAGACTTAAGGGTAAGCACATGTTAATGAGGAGGCATAGCTCTAGCATTAATTTTTCTTTTAGTGCTTCTACTTTTATTTGCTCATCACCTGCCCTTTTTGGCTTTAATTTGATTTAGGCTTTCACATGGGTCTTCATTTATTTTTCTTAGACCATGCTATATAACAATATGACAAGTCAACCATGATTGGGATGTTTGATTTTATCAATGAAATGGAAGTGGAAAGAAAAGAGATGGAAGGTATTAAGTATGGTTAGGATATGGAATACAATTCCTTACCCTGATCCCTAGTAATACGACTTGACCCAAGACTTGATAACACTTATCTCAAGGAAAATTGTGTTTCCCATGGTATGATGAAGCAAAATGATATTTTGTTTATTGCCATAAAAATGTTATTAAATCATAGTTTAGTGTTTACCACATTCACAACAAGATCAAAATTATATTACAATGTCTAAGTTCAAACCCATACATGAGAACATAACACAACAAGTGAAGTGAAGCAAACTAAACCAAAGTATTTATGACCATGCACATGTATCATTTGAGGTGTAAGAGTAAGGAGATAATATACCATGGTTGAAGAATCTAAAAGAACTGAGGAATGATGTGAAATGAAATCATTATATATCCAAAGGAAGTGAAGTGAAGCAAATTACCCCAAGTCTTATGACCATATGCATGTATCATCTGAGGTGTTAGAGGAAGGAACTAATATACCATGGTTGAAGTATCTAAAAGAACTAAGGAGGACTAATGTGAAATGAAATCATCATATGTCTAAAGGAAAACATGAAAGAACAAGTCTGACTTTGGATGAGATAAGCAAGAGATCTCATAAAAGCTAGAACACCATATCCTGTAAGAGGGTGGTTCTCAATGTAGTTACCCTTGAGGGGACAACATCCAACTCTTACTCGTGGACATGCACTCTTAGAACAAAAGTGTCTAAGAACTCCATAATCTCCTTAAGCTTGTGATCAACACACATCTAAGCTTGTCATGAGAATCAATGCTGGATGAACATGGAAATCGAGTAACTACTCTAGGACAATGCTTAAAAAGAAATTATTCTTAAATAACTAAAAAACAAGAAGGTAAAGCAAACAATCAAAACAATGCAAAGAGATACCCACTTGATGAGAATTTTTTAAAGTTCTTATTTTCTTTAATGTCTCATTTAGCGATCATTTTTACCCTTGTTTCAACAAATGGTGCTACCATTATCACTCTTTTCTTTTCAAAGTTAGAATTACAAGTTTTTACAACCATCGTTTGTAACATTGCAAAAAAAAATCTCAATATCAACCCTCAGAAAAGGGGGGTCCTCCTGATAACCCCCTTTTTTAAGGTTAAATTACAAATTAGTTTTAATTGTGGTGTTATCACCAAAAAATTGATCATCTAGCCTAATTTACTAGATGGATCGAAGTACACCATGTAAAGTCAAGTTTACCATAGTAAAATTGCTTTCACTGTGAGAAATTACCTAATAAACCACCTTTATTAAGTAATTTATAGTTAAAGCCATGAAGAATAATTAAATAAATCATTATTTATTTGATTTTCTTCTAGGAATAATTAATTTAACCACTTTTTTATTATTATTCCTTGTCAAATTTGACCCAATCATGAAAAATAATCAGATAAATCATTATTTGTCTTATTTTTCTCTACGAATAATTAATTAATCACTAATTAATTATTATTCTTTGTTAAATTTAACTAAATCCCTTAGGAATAATTAAATAAATCCTTCTTTGTTTATTATTCCTTAACTAATTTATTGAGATTATAAATAAATAATTTATTTATTTATTATTTTAAATGAAAGTTTAAATACTTTTTCCCTCCTAAACAAATATATTAAAATATTCCAAGTGGTAATTCCAAGAATGGGATCAATAATATTTTATTATAAATAGAAGAGTTTTTAATTCATTATTCACTTTTGATTATTTTCATTGTTGCACTCACTGTTGTAACTCTGATTATTTTCATTGTCGCACACCATATTTTTGTTGGGTTTATTCATTATAGAGGAGAGAGAATCTATAGAAGCTGAAAGCGTTTTGAGGATTGCCAAGAACCCATCCCATAGAGGGGGACTGGTAACATATATTTGTTCCCTTCAAAGGTGTTATAATAAAGTCATTCTTTACAAATCTAGTTTCCATTGGATGTTTTTGGGTTATCACTCTTCATTTTACTGTTTAACTATGATTGCAGCATAGATCGCGATTTTGGCAGGTTTTGTTTCTATCAATAGCTGCAGATCTACAATGTTTAGCAGTCATTTCTATTGTTGAGATCGTTTGTCATCCATGATCTTAAGTGGGTTCTTTTCGTACATCATTAAGAAGAAAACACTACAACAAATTGGCAACTCCGCTTGGGATATACTTCAGATCTAGAAACCGGGGTGACCTTTGGTTTTCAGCTTAGGGTTTCTTCTTTTTTTCTCTTCTATTAATGTTTCCTAGTGTTTTAACCCCAGATTTGATAAATTCTGACTTCTGTAAGCTTTCTGGTTGTTTCTGAAGGTCACAGGAACCAGTCGCGACAAAGGCGACACTTTTTTCTGAAATTTGTAGACCGGAAGTCTTGGAGCAGAAATCACAGTTTTCAGCCCAAAAGGTGCGATCTAGGCACTAGAACACAATTTTCTACCCAAAAAGTGTGATTTCATAAAAAACAGGTAAGAACCTGCGATTTCTAGGTTTTAGGGTTTCTCTCAGATTTGTTTATGGGTTTTGCTGAGAGTTGTCTGATGGGTGTCTAACCTTTGTCTCCTCCCGCTCAGGCCTTGATCCATTCTTTTTTACTCATCGAAGTCGAATTTATCCCCCCTTAGGGCTTTTAGTACACTTTCGTCTTTCTAGGAGGAGTTTAGCTGAGTAAGAAGTCTGAATTTCTGTAGCACTTTCAGCCACATTTTATAGATCTATAACCTTTTGTTTCAGATCTGATAATATAGGTTGCTACTATCCATAGTTTCACATTCAAACTTGTTTGGTCATTCCCTTAGGGTCCCATCGATTGCCCTAGGTGTTTAACCCATCTCCCTATCTTTTTGCAGCGATCTTCCCCTCTAGTTTTTTTTTCTATTGCTGCACCACTTTCCACTAGCTTAGAGTCACTTGATCCCAACCATACCGACATTCAGATCTCTTGACCGTTTCAGTGTATTTTCCATCGGTTTAGCCACCTAGCAGTACAGTGTTTGCAAACCCAGTTTGGGTGGGGTTTAGTTAATTGTTTTGTTGTTTATTTTCTGTTATTTATTTCAGTTTATTTACAACAAGTTTTTTTTTTTTTTACAAAAATGATATGGGCTTAATCAATTAATACACTTGCACACACAAACACACCTTAAGCGAAGGGCGCTTGGTTTACACCGCCAAGCCAAGACTTAACATAATAAATTTATCTCACTGCATCAGAGACAAAAGATATATTGTTGATCTCCCTTCACCATTTCTGTGTTTCGTGTGTCCTTCCATCATTGTGCCACCAAGGCGTTAGTCGCGGAGACTATTAGGCCTTCACCCCAGTTTCCGCTCAGGCGTATTACTCTTCCCCGACGGGTTCGAGTTCATAGCCCTCTGAGTCCCCATTCTGACTCTTCTCCTGGTCCTTTTGATTCCTCATCTGATTCTGAACTGCCTTCACCACATATCATCACCATGTCTAGACCCACAGCAAGTGAAGGACCCCAATCTGGTGGTGCCTTCGGTGCTATACCGGTGGTCACATCAGGTAGAACAATCTCAGGAACTGTTCCGGCAACCCCCATGCTCCCCTTTATGGCTGGGTTAAGTCTACCAAATCTTAACTAGTTAAAAAATGACCCCATGCACCATGATGCTGGTTGGCCCTCTATGCCGACTAAGCTTCCCTCAGACATCCCAAAGTTTGAGGTTATTACTGGAGAGGATCCTACCAACCATGTTCGATCCTTCCACATGTGGTGTTTGTCCAACTCCATAACCGATGAATCCATTCGTCTTCAGCTCTTCCAATGCACGCTCACTAGAGATGCTGCAAAATGGTATGTAGACCAGCCCACCGCCTCTCATTTCGTTTTTGCAATGCTTGCTAAAGCGTTCTTGTCCTATTTCTAGTTACCTCTCCAGTACGACACTAGTACTAATCTTTTGACCACATTCCATCAATCCTCCACTACTCGCATTTCTGACCATGTTCAAGAGTGGCATCGAAGGAGGAGCACATGTCGTGCCTCGCATTTCGAACACCATGTTTATCTAGATTGGTTTCTCAAGAGCCTTTTATCCTCCATCGAGAAAGATGTCGCGTCTCATTTTCCTCAGACCAAGGAAGAAGCTCTCCAGACCACTTTGAGATATGATCTGATTTATGCTCAATCAGGTTATGTCTATACCGTTATTCCAGACCTCCCTCATCCTGGCAGTGCTAATGCATCGGGGGCATCTCATGCCGCTGACGGTATCGTTGGATCCATTTCACACTCTTCACCCTATTCTCACCAGAGTTATGGCTACCCATAGGGGGCACTAATTCCTCCAACATTTATGCCCCTCTTGCTAGCAACATGTTTCCAAGGCCTCTACCCATTTACCAAACTATTGCTCCTTCTTATGCACAGCCTGGCACTCCAGCCCCTCAATCATTAGTGCTACGGCCTCCCATGCATCCTCATCCCCAACAACCACCACCCCCTCAGGGTTAAGTGTTTGCACAATAGAGTGATACCAATCCCCAGAATTCGAAGAAAAAGAATAAGGGAAAGGGTAACAAGGGTAACCAGGGTAACCAAGTGTTACAGATCCATTTGGGCACATCAATCCCATCATTTAGATCTGTGTTTTAGGGCTCATCAAACCCTAATTTCAGTTGCTACATGACCTAAACAAGTCACCACTTTGAATGCCTCCTTCCCAGACAGTTTCATGACTTGAAGACATCCAGAAATGGCCTCTAGAGGGACCAGTGCAAGTAGGGCCATGTAAGGGTGTGCTGCAAAGCAGTTAAGTCCATGCCAGGGTGCTCTACAGAGCACTGAGGCTTCCTTTCACCTGCGTTGGGTGAGTTTGAGTGAAATTCACATAGAGTTTGGGGAATATTCTTATCTTTTGGAGTCATCTAGAAGATTCCCTCACTTATCAACTCATATGAGCTCGAAAATGGATGAGGAATGAGTTAAGATGCATCCTATCCTATCATCCCTTCCTCCATGGAACTAATTATAAGTATGGAAGGCCATTCAATGCCACCATTTATGACAAAACGTCCTTCATCTCCCTATAAATTGACCACTCATCTAAGTGATCAGGGGTTGGACTATGTTGAATTGTAAGGAGATAATGTTGTTATGAGAATTGGATTTGAAGCAAGTATTGTAATGCTACAATTTTGTAATGATTTTGATGTGATGTGGATGGGATCCAAGCTGGAGGAATGACTTTGAATCAGACACAATGGTTGTAATTCCTTCTTCTATTTAATAAAGTATTTGAACCTTTCTCCCATATGTTTTTATTGTCTTATAATGCCTATATGTGTGAAATGTATCTGATTCCATTCACTTATATTCAATAGATCTTTTGCTTTGATCGATTCTTTGTTTTCTGTTGTGTTTACAAGTACTTCTCAAGCGTATTAAGTACGGGAAGGAGCGACAGGATCGATACAAAGGAGACGAGAGGAAAGTGGAACTACAAGTAGGTCTTCTCATCTTCTCATCTTATTTATTGCTTATAGGAAAAGACTAAAATACTTTAAACTGTTGTTCTAGATATGGCTACTTATCTAGGGAATTAGTATTTATTCGTAGATACCAAATTCTCCAAAACACCAAGGTAACCAACCTAGCGAACCCCAGGGTAACCAACCTAACACCAACAACCAAAAATATGGTGGCCAACCCAAGCAAAACAAGGCTATTCGTACGAATAATCCTTGTGCATGTTGTGGTGTACATGGCCATTATACACGAGTGTCCCCTTCTACCCCAGATGCGCCAACTATGGGAAGCTTAAGCAGCTTCTCGAGGTCAACAATCGCCTCAGAATCCTACACCACGTTAACCAGTCGTGCTCACAAATCCTTTCCCTCAGCAAGGATTTGTTGCTGCTCAACCTCATCTAGGTCAAGTAGCCCATCTCCCCCAACCTTCTGGTCCCGGTGACTACCAGATCCTCCTGATGGATTCTAATGAGGTCAATACCTCTGATCAACAACCAACTCCTCAACACTCTATTGTTACCATATCAACCGAGTCATCTGGATCCACCCACCCAGGACCTCCTCCGTTAATGGGTACCTCTCCTATGTTTCCACTAGGAACTGTTCCTCCAGGTCTCAACCATCCAGGAGCTATTCCACTGAGATATTACCCTGTAGGCCAGATACATTTCTTATTCCCCCCTCCGAGAGTATTCTCTGTCCCTGTCATGGCTTCGTTGTTCCTTCCTAACATAACTTTGGGGATCCCAGTATGGTACATTGATCCCCCAGAGAACACTCTACCTGGTCAGCTCAGACCATATCATGCTTTGACCCACGTCCAACCGGTCCTTATAGCACCTGTCGATGCTTCAGTTCCATCAAACCTCAACAAGAACCCATTCCTGTTGTGAAAGCATCCATACAGGGGGGCAAAGCTAAGAGGAAAGAACCTAAGGACAAGGCGCCCCCATCTGCTCCAGCCCCTAAGGCACCAAAGCCATCACCTTCGTGCGCTTTGTGTAAGATTTTTGGGCATGCCACCAACAATTTTCATGAACTTCCTCAACTTAAACCTTTGGTTCATGAAGCGTTCCCTGAGTCAAATATTTCGAAAATCCATGTTGACATACTGGTCCCACCTAAGAAACTCAAAACGCTTCACACAAACCACCCTTGTGCCCTTTGTGATCTTCATGGTCATTATTCCCATTGTTTCCCTCATCTCAATGAGTTTCGCGATTGCCTTGGGGCGATTTGCTAATACAAGGCCACTCGTGGTAGAGTCGCTACTCCTCTACTTATGGATGCTGGTACCACCAATCAACTAGAACAGGGAAACTTTGGCCCCTCTATTGTGATCCCCTCCCCCGATGCGAAGATGACAGACACCACAGGCCCCATTATTTACCTGTCGTCATCCTTGAGTTCCTCGGCAACAAATCTTCCTGAGGTTGCTGCGTGCATTTCTATCGAACCTTTTTCGACAGAATTCGAGGTCTCAATATCAGTAGACCCTTCGTCTACCAGTCCATTGTCTGCCATTCAAGACGATGCATATGTGAACCTTATTCCTCAGGATGATGCACCAGTTAATGCCGCTGCATCATGTAGTCAGCCTTCCTCCCATTCGCCCATCTCCCAGCCTAATGAGGATACCATGGAAGCTATGTCTAGCCCTAATTACCCAACACTTGAGTAAGGGGGCATTCCTTCAAGAGAATTTCGAAGGCCATCTCCTTCCTAATTCTCCCAATGCGCTCTACCTCCAGAAATGTTGCTCACAACACATCCCTTTGATTTGCGTGTCTTTGTTTCTGCCGTGTAGTTTAGGTAGATCGCATCATCTCATCCGTTGTCTTTTGTACCTTTCAGATAGATCCATCATCCACACCGTATACCGGTCATGCCGACAGTGCAAGTCGCTTTTCTCGGAATCTAGCCTCTTCATCATTCGTTTAGATTCCTTGCTACTTGTCATGAAATTGAATGGTGTTTATCATGTGCATAACCAAGTCCTATTTAGAAAATATCTACGAGTGAAGTTATTGGTGCATGAATTTGAAACCATTAATTTCAGTCATGTGCCTAGTGCCCAAAATCACTATGTAGATACCATTGCAAACAACATTATAGATTGGCATTTATTACATGTATACCACAGAAGATAACCACACAAATGGTGAACCATCATCGTCATATAAAATGCATAATCATATTATGTATTGTATAAGTGTTTGGAGCCCATAGCTCTAAATACATCCAACATGCCCATAGCATATTGGGGGGCACATAGGACCCTACATCTCCTTTGGAGGATCTCGTGCCAAGTTGGGCCGAGATGCTTGAATCCCTTTTTGGAGCACTCAACACACAATGATGCTCCAAAAACTCCTGCTATGGAGGCATCATTCCCACCTTTGCATACCAGATCAACATCCCATGCTTGGGGGCATGATGGTTTTCCCTTGGCCATCTTCTCAATTAAATCTCGGCCTAGATCCCACTAGATCTAGGTATGGTCGATTATCCTCCCATTCCTTGAATAATCTGTCCTACCAGCGTCTCCGACAAGCCATATGCACATCGCGTATCGTAGATGTTTGATACTGTATCTTCAAATATTCTACTCTATGTCCACATAGTCCCCATGTTTGACTTTGTGGATGAGGATGATTCTAGACCTCCTCTATTAGTTCATTCTCTTTTTCCTCTCCCCTTGATTATTCACTAGGAACCATCGTTCCAAGAAGCATTAAGGTAATCTTTAGACAAGTAAGGCTGCTTGCCTGAAAGTCGTAGATCCTGATTCCGATGGTTGGTTTGTCCACTATGAGACCATAGCTCCATTTTACGAACCGTCAGCACCGTTGGAAAGGTCTCATTGAGCCCTATAATGGGTCTTCCTCCATTTTTGATGATTTGACACTTCCCCTGGAAACCATTTTTCCAAGAAAGTCACTTCGTCATCTCTCAAAATCGAATTTCATCATAAAGCGACACTTGTACTTTGAGGTCCACCTCCTCTTAATACTTGTCGTACCATATGTCGATTTTTGTCATGAGTAACCATCATTTACTCATGTTTTCATGGTCCCCATCGAGCCTAGTCTGTGTGGTAGCGTCATCGAGTCACCCTTGTTCAAAGCATCCACGATGAGTCACCCTTGCATTCTTGGAGTCTATTTCATGTCCCATCATATCATGTCACAGTATTCCATCCATATTTGCATACCGTTCATCCTGTGTTGCCCATTTTGGCCTCCAGTCATACTGTCCCCATCCCCTCCGGAGTTGAGTCAGTTGCTGCTAGGTCAACCATGCACTTTATGCTCTGATAATGGAAGTCATCTGTTTGTCCTTCAATACCACTTTCCCATTATCCCTAGTGTTAGTCCATCAATCACATTACTATTTTCCCTCGTTCTTTAGTTTAGGATCCTCATTGCCTCATTTATCACAGGCCCTATTTTATCGACATCAGCTCATTTATTCCAGAATAATGGCCTAGAGGGTGGTGTATCTCGGTTCCAGCTTCCATTCTTGTTCGGTACCTTGGATTGAGCAGAGGGTCTCATTATTGCCCTTTGATTTGGTCGTTTCATTTCCGTGATCCATACACTTAATGATCCAGTGATGTAATAGATTGTACCAGTGATTCTCGGGTGTGTGTGAGATGTTTCAGACCTCATGAGGGGGTGGCCCTTCAGGTAGCCCCCCACATGCCCAGATGCATACCTACTATGTTACAGCCTCAGATGCAGTTCCGCAGAGTTGATGGGTTTGGTTCCTACTGATCACATTGTTCATAGCATGCACGTCTCCTCCAGATGATCCATTCAGTTTTGCAGAGCCCTCCCTTGTTCAGCAGGGCTTCTTTGGTTGTTCTACCCTCCCTCCCACCCATTTTTTGAGGGAAGGGAATTTGTATCTCATGTACTCAGATATTATTATATTCAGTCCTCGCTCATTTTTTTACCAGGTGCATTGTGTATATGAGACACATTGTATTCTTTTCTGTTAAAATTGGAAATTAGGGCCAAACTCCATGTGGGTCAGCTTATTTATGGCAGCTAATATTTTTATTGGATCCCTCTCATCGAGAGGTGTAGGATTGATCTAAAGATCATCCAATTCCGATAAGTATTTATGGAGATATGAATTTATTTTGATTATGGAATTATTATCAAGCCGACTAGCATCCTATAAAGGCTCAAAAGCCCAATAGTCGTGTCTATCCATCATCTACGTTTTAGTATAAATCTAGAGGACTTGAAATCATTTGAGAGACACAATTCTCTTCATGTGTGATCTCCTCTCCACGTTTTGGGTTTTTGGAGAAGGAAAAACACATAGAGGATACACTGGCATATGTAAAAATGATGCCCTAGATCTAAAACACAGGAGCAATGGTCATGAAGAAGTCTATATGCAGCAAGGAGAAGGGTCTATCCACATCCGCAGAGAAGACTGTCAATAAGCATTGTACAAAGCCACAGTAATGGTAAGTGAGGACACTGTAAGTGATAAAGGCCGCTGTGAAGCCCTAGCTGCAATGGCCGCAGTGAAGCCCTAGCTGCAGTGGCCGCAGTGAGGAAACCTCAAACCTAGACGCACTACAAACAAGCCTAAAACGCTGGTCACTGGGACAGTAATACGCAGTCATGAAGACTCATGACCTTGAAGACAGATACACTGTCAAATGATGTAATCCTAACGCAGTTATATAGAAATTTATACGCTGGTATGAGGGACACTGATACGCAGTCTTGGGAGATATGTTCACACAATCATTGTCTTGAGAAACATGTTCACGTAGTTAGAAGAGCCATGTTCATCCTCTGCTCATGGATTGACATATAGTCGCTGCCATAATAACAATGATCACATATATCATCTGCGGCTCAATATTATGACCTGTTCAGGTACTATGACTTGATGGGCAGTAATGTTGATGCATATAGCAGTCAATGGTATAATCTAGAAAGGAATTGTGTCATCGTATTTATTGACATGGCATGGCATAACATGGCATGGAAGGCACACTATGTATAATGGCAGAGGACAACATGATGTAGATCACGGGCAGCATGATGTATGGACAACATGATGTAGATTATGGGCAACGTGATGTATGGACAACATGATGTAGATCATGGGTAGCATGATGCATGGGCAACATAGTGATGAAAGCATGAGCAACATGATGCAACATGATCATACTACACGGTAAGGTGCAACAAATGGACGAGATGCAACACTATGATAGGTGAAGTAGTCACCTTAGAGAATCAGTTGAAGCAATATGTCTTTAACTGATCTATGCAGATATCAAAAGTCAAAGTGTTGACTTCTGTTGTAAATGTACTATCTCTCTCACTTTCTCCGCTGAACTTTGAAGAACATAAAAGAAGAATTGATCAAGGGTTTCCCCACATTGTGGGGTTTGTCCCTGGCTAGTGCCACATCTTGTGTCCTCTTGTCTTGGCTTGTCTTCTGCGATTTATATTTATGTTCTATCTGCAGTTTACTTTAATGCTGATGTGATTGCTAATCTGGAAAAGATATTGGAAAATTAAAATAAATTGCTTTAGCATAGAACATACCTAAAATTAACATTTTCTGGCTCTGTTATACCAGCGTGTCATGTACCATTCAGCATGTACTTTATTGCTCAGTTTCATATTTATGGGCGAACCATGATTTTTGTAATAAGTTATCTCGGCGGGTATGGGTATGCCTCCCTCGCTTCATTAAGGTCTAGTACCACAAAGAAAAAGGAGACTTGCATTAGTCTCGCCCCCTCTATCACTATCCTCTCTCAGCTTCAACTTCATTAGTCTCTCTCTCTCTCTCCTTGTCTCCCCTGTGTTGTCTAAGTAATTGTGTCTTTACAATGTACTTTCGTCATACGTTTTGCACCTAACGCTCGTACGTTGGGGGGTAATTTGTTATCACCAAAAAGTTGATCATCTAACCTAATTTACTAGATGGATCGAAGTACACCATGTAAAGCCAATTTTACCATAGTAAAATTGCTTTCACTGTGTGAAATTACCTAATAAACCACCCTTATTAAGTAATTTATAGTTAAACCCATAAATAATAATTAAAGAAATCATTATTTCTTTGATTTTCTTCTAGGAATAATTAATTTAACCATTGTTTTATTATTATTCCTTGTCAAATTTGACCCAATCATGAAAAATAAACAGATAAATCAATATTTATCTTATTTTTCTCTAAGAATAATTAATTAATCACTAATTAATTATTATTCTTTGTTAAATTTGACCAAATCCCTTAGGAATAATTAAATAAATCCTTATTTGTTTATTATTCCTTAACTAATTCACTGAGATAATAAATAAATCATTTATTTATTTATTTATTTTTTCCCCCGAGGAAAAATCATAACTTTTCATTAATTTTGAAAAATTACATATAGTAGATGCTGCGGGCATATTCATAATTGTTGGCCGTAGCCATTCAAGTAGCGTTCCGAATAAGTTATGGCCAAAACCATTTCCAAAAAAGAGTTGTACATAATTCACCTCACAGGGTGTACTCGAAATGTCTAGCATAAAACAGAGAGAAGCATAAATATATACATATCCAGATACTATGTATGGACTGATAATATACCAAAATATTTAGGGCCTGTCCGTCCTCGGATATGCCCTATCAATGTAGGGCCAGTGATAATATTGATATTGTTTTGCAACAAGCACAAGCCTCGGGGGAGTGTCGTGGCCTCCTTGGATATTTTTTCAGCAACCTTGTTACGTTCCCTGTAAATATGTTGACAAGTGACAGAGTTAAATTGTGCCTTGAATTCCAAAATTTCATCCAAGATGTTTCTAAGAATGTGTGCATGACAAATGTTGATCATTTATTTATTTATTATTTCTAAATAAAAGTTTAAATATTTTTTCCCTTCTAAACAAATATAATAAAATATTCCATGGTAATTCCAAGAATGAGATCAATAATATTTTATTGCTGCTCATTATTCGAGGATAACTCAATATTTTGTTATAAATAGAAGGGTTTTCCATTCATTATTCACTTTTGATTATTTTCATTGTTGCACTCACTGTTGTAACTCTGATTATTTTCATTATCGCACACCATATTTTTGCTGGGTTTATGCATTATAGAGGAGAGAGACTCTACAGAAGCTGAAAGCGTTTTGAGGATTGCCAAGAACCCATCACATAGAGGGGGGCTGGTAACATATATTTGTTCCCTTCAGAGGTGTTATAATAAAATCATTCTTTACAAATCTGGTTTCCATTGGATGTTTTGGGGTTATACTCTTCATTTTACTCTTTAATTATGATTGCAGCATAGATCAGGATTTTGGCAGGTTTTGTTTCTATCAATAGTTACAAATCTACAATGTTTAGCATTCATTTCTATTGTTGAGGTTGTTTGTCATCCATGATCTTAAGTGGGTTCTTTTCGTACATCATTAAGAAGAAAACACTACAACATGTGGCATCCATAACTAATATCATTCCAAACAAAACCCCTAAAATCATCCCATGAAATGAAAAGTGATGCTAGAAATAACATCCCCTTTATTTGATGTTAACTTTACAACTCATTTGAAACTATGGTCTTGGCAACTAATTTTATTGTGAAATGTAACCATGAAATGTGATGAGACATTTTTTAAACGATGACATAAAAATCTCATGCTAATATAAACAAAATCATAGAAATATATTATAATAATAACCGATGTAGATCCATGTTAATCCCTGATCTATAAGTGTTGAAAGTGATCAAAATTTTTGAGGTGCAAATCTCTTTTAAATTGTGGAACTTGTAGAAATGTTTGCACATCAAGGGATTTTATCTCTCTTAGTACTTGATAAATTTGAGTTTAAGATGGATCTATTCTAGGTTTCTACACACCCCCACAACCATGTATCAACCCTATGCTGAGCATGGAAGAAATTATACATATGATATTTTATCTCTCTTGGTACTTGATAGATTTGCGGTTAACATGGATCCATGCTAGGTTTTTACACACACACACACACAAATCACGTGTCAACTCCATGTTGAACACGGAATACATTGCGCATCTCCTTTATCTTGAGAAACACACTAATATAAGAAATTACTTCATCTTTCTATATAGTTGATATGAAATTATGTTATTTAATATGGTAAATTTTTTTGGATATTAATATATATATTTTAAATGTGGCATGTCAATTGAACATAAAATAAATTACACTTCTCTCTCATAATAGATTGTATATCAATATTATTTTTAGATTCCATTAAGTGAAGTGATTACACATCTTTCTACTAAAAGGTGAAAAAGAATTGTTTTTTTCTTTTTTCACTTTCAATTATTTTATCTCTATATATAAAATTAATGTGAAAATTGAAGTATTTTGTTTCCAAACAAGGTTAAAAGATTTTTTTTTGTTATTATTATTTATTAAATGCAACTATTATTTTATTATTTTTAAATGTAACATTACGAGACAACATTTCTCCACTCTTTTATTTCTTTTTACTTTTCATTAATACTATTGAGCCAATCTTATGTGTTTATGTGTGTTTTTAACCTAAGGTTCACTACAACATCTCTTGTAGAGCTCCTCTTAGCACCACAACAACAACTATTACTAGGAAATAATAATATAATAATAAGAATAATTGACCATCTCTATCTCTTGATGAAATAATAATATTAACAAGAGATAGCTACAACACGACATAGTCCCTGCCTCTATCACTAATTAATTGATTAAGGCAATGCCGGACCCGCATTTTGTCGTTATTTGAGAATGCTCCATTCTCACAATAATCTCTACAATTCTCGCCTCCGCACATGCTTCCTTTGCACATCCACACTCCACACATCGAAATCCACCTCTGCGCAACTTCCTCTATTAATCCTCAACACTCTGCACAAGTCCTTCACAAGAAACTAGATTGATACCATCAGTTCCACCCTGAGCATGGAGATCACTGGATCTCACGATATAGTTGTGTATAATGCAAAATGTGGAACGTAGAGTTTTCAGAGGAAGTTCAATGTGCTGAGTGTGAAGGACCTCCACACTCTACACAATAAACTTCTTCCATACTCTGAATAGAGTATTGAATTGATGCTTATCAACATGATTAAAGTACCTTCGCACAACCAATTGGAATAAAAATTGTTTTATTATATTTATATTTAATTGAAATATGTACAAAATTATTACATTTTATAGTTGAATTGTAAAAAATATATTTTACAAAATTGTTTTATTGTATATAGGTTTAATTGAATTTTTCATAAAATTGTTGTAATATATAGTTAAGTAGTACAAAATTACATTTAAATAACACAATCTAAACTAAAATTTAAAATAAAATAAAATACTTTTATAAAATGTAAAATAAAATATTTTAATAAAAGAAACACAGTTGGACAACTCCATAAGAATTGTTTATGAAATTTTCTAACTTGCCAAAGATGTTTAGCACTCGTGTTGGACCACATCTTTAGCACTCGCGTTGGACCACATCTGCCATTAGAATCTAACTCACAAAGAGAGGGTAAGGCAATGCATGTGTAACATATAGTTTTATATATGGGTAGCAATGTGTTTTGTGTCTATATTGAAGCTTGGATATAATGCATATGAGAAATAGAAACAAACAACTACAAAAATCCTCAAACCTTCACAGATCTTCTGCAATTTCAATAGGGTGGAATTTGTACGATTTAATATTTAATGGCGGAGACTATCAGAGAAGTGATTTTGCATTGGAAGGTGTTTCAATATTTTATGATGAGAATTTGTCTAATTTTAATGTGATTTTCTAGTGGAAGTTGTTTCTAAGGAAGACAACACTTGTAGGCTATAATTTTAAATTTTAAATTAATTTTGCATTGCAAACGGTGATGTGAGAGCGCCATCAATATTGATGCATTTGATTACGTTCGACTGAGGTGCAAAGCGTTTCTGAGTATGTGGAGCTCCACACTAACGAAATCACAGAGTTAAGCTCTACACCTCTGCACCATAAATTTCTTCACACCTTATTATGTTTAATAAATGCAATTTATTTAATTGAAGTACATGATATTTATAATTAAGTTATTCCTCAATACCCAATATACATACACTATTATAGTTTCAGAAATACATTCTTTTCTGTTAAAATTGGCAACTAGGGCCAAACTCCATGTGGGTCAGCTTATTTAATGCAACTAATATTTTTATTGGATCCCTCTCATCGAGAGGTGTAGGATTGATCTAAAGATCGTCCGATTCCGATAAGTATTTATGGAGATATGAATTTATTTTGATTATGGAATTATTATCAAGCCGACCAACATCCTATGTAGGCTCAAAAGCCCAATAGTCATGTCTATCCATCATCTACGTTTTAGTATAAATATAGAGGACTTGAAATCATTTGAGAGACACAATTCTCTTCATGTGTGATCTCCTCTCCACGTTTTGGGTTTTTGGAGAAGGAAAAACACATAGATGATACACTGGCATATGTAAAAATGATGCCCTAGATCTAAAACGCAGGAGCAATGGTCATGAAGATGTTTATACGCAGCAAGGAGAAGGGTCTATCCACATCCGCAGAGAAGACTGTCCATAAGCACTGTACGAAGCCACAATAATGGTAAGTGAGGACGCAATAAGTAATAAAGGCCGTAGTATAGCCCTAGCTGCAGTGGCCGCAATGAGGAAACCTCAAACCTAGATGTAGTACAAACAAGCCTAAAACACTGGTCACTGGGACACTAATACGCAGTAATGAAGACTCATGACCTTGAAGACAGATACGCTGTCAAATGATGTAATCCTAATGCAGTTATATAGAAATTTATACGCTGGTATGAGGGACACTAATACGCAGTCTTGGGAGATATGTTCACATAATCATTGTCATGAGAAACATGTTCACGCAGTTAGAAGAGACATGTTCATCCTCTGCTCATGGATTGACATATAGTCGCTGCCATAATAACAATGATCACATATATCATCTGCAACTCAATATTATGACCTGTTCAGGTACTATGACTTGATGGGCAGTAATGTTGATGCATATAGCAGTCAATGGTATAATCTAGAATGGAATTGTGTCATCATATTCATTCACATGGCATGGAAGGCACACTATGTATAATGGCAGAGGACAACATGATGTAGATCATGGGTAGCATGATATATGGACAACATGATGTAGATTATGGGAAACGTGATGTATGGAAAACATGATGTAGATCATGGGTAACATGATGCATGGGAAACATAGTGATGAAAGCATGAGCAACATGATGCAACATGATCATACTACATGGTAAGGTGCAACAAATGGACGAGATGCAGCACTATGATAGGTGAAGGAGTCACCTTAGAGAATCAGTTGAAGCAATATGTCTTCAACTGATCTCTGCAGATATCAAAAGTCAAAGTGTTGACTTCTGTTGTAAATGTACTATCTCTCTCACTTTCTCCACTGAACTTTGAAGAACATAAATAAAGAATTGATCAAGGGTTTCCCCACATTGTGGGGTTTGTCCCTGGCTAGTGCCACATCTTGTGTCCTCTTGTCTCGGTTTGTCTTCTGCGATTTATATTTATGTTCTATTTGCATTTTACTTTAATGCTGATGTGATTGCTAATCTGGAAAAGATATTGGAAAATTAAAATAAATTGCTTTAGCATAGAACATACCTAAAATTAACATTTTCTGGCTCTGTTATGCCAGCGTGTCATGTACCATTCAACATGTACTTTATTGCTCAGTTTCATATTTCTGGGTGAACCATGATTTTTGTACTAAGTTATCTCGGCGGGTATGGGCATGCCTCCCTCGCTTCATTGAGGTCCAGTACCACAAAAAAAAAGGAGACTTGCATTAGTCTCGCCCCCTCTATCACTATCCTCTCTCATCTTCAAATTCATTGGTCTCTCTCTCTCTCTCTCTCCTTGTCTCCCCTGTGTTGTCTAAGTGATTGTGTCTTTACAACATACTTCCGTCATATGTTTTGCACCTAACACTCGTACGTTGGGGGGTAATTTGTTATCACCAAAAAGTTGATCATCTAACCTAACTTACTAGATGGATCGAAGTACACCATGTAAAGCCAATATTACCATAGTAAAATTGCTTTCACTGTGTGAAATTACCTAATAAACCACCTTTATTAAGTAATTTATAGTTAAACCCATAAAGAATAATTAAAGAAATCATTATTTCTTTGATTTTCTTCTAGGAATAATTAATTTAACCATTGTTTTATTATTATTCGTTGTCAAATTTGACCCAATCATGAAAAATAAACAGATAAATCATTATTTATCTTATTTTTCTCTAAGAATAATTAATTAATCACTAATTAATTATTATTCTCTGTTAAATTTGACTAAATCCCTTATGAATAATTAAATAAATCCTTATTTGTTTATTATTCCTTAACTAATTCATTGAGATAATACATAAATCATTTATTTATATATTTTCTTCTTCCCCAAGGAAAATTAATTTTGAAAAATTACATATAGTAGATGCTGCGGGCATATTCATAACTATTGGCCGTAGCCATTCAAGTAGCGTTCAGAATAAGTTATGGCCAAAACCATTTCCAAAAAAGAGGTGTACATAATTCACCAGAGAGAAGCATAAATATCTACATATCCAGATACTATGTATGGATTGATAATATACCAAAATATTTAGGGCCTGTCCGCCCTCGGATATGCCCTATCAATATAGGGCCGGTGATAATATTGATATTGTTCTGCACCAAGCTATTCCTGTATCATCCACAAGCCTCGGGGGAGTGTCGTGGCCTCGGATAATTTGTCAGCAACCTCGTTACGTTCCCTATAAATATGTTGACAAGTGAGAGTTAAATTGTGCCTTGAATTCCAAAATTTCATCCAAGATGTTTCTAAGAATGTGTGCATGACAAATGTTAATCATTTATTTATTTATTATTTCTAAATAAAAGTTTAAATATTTTTTCATTCCTAAACAAATATAATAAAATATTCCAAGTGGTAATTTCAAGAATGAGATCCCCGGATGCGGGTGATTGAAGGGACGGGACGGGCGATCAATTGCGACCACCTGCCAGCCATGCGCAGTAGAGCGGATCACACATGGGGGCATGATCGTTATCAGCTGCACGGGAGTGGGTTTTATGGCATTCAGCAGGGGAGCATAAATGCTCCATTCACCTCAGCACGCAAGCCAGGGTCCGGCTCCTCGGCTCCCATGAAGGCTGCAGTAATGGCGGGAGGGCCTCGAGGCGCAGGCAGGTGTGATATATACGGTTGTGGGTTGGGCTTCACTGCGCAAATTCATGGTCTGTTCACTGTGAAAATTCATGGTATGTTCATGCAGCCTCTGGAGCTGCGAGCAGCTCCAAGTGTTTGCCTTTCTGTTTGGGCTAATCCCCCGCCTGCTTTTGGTCTCCCCGGGACTGTTCTGGAACTCAATTTCGCATTGAGCTCTATACATTTGGGCCCTGCAATCATGGTTCGGCCTCGACAGCGAATGCTCAGCCGTCGAGGCACCTCCCGTGGAGGATCTTCGCGCCCCCTGTCGACGAAATTTCTCCCCATTGCTGCCATTGCCATTGCCATCGCACTCAAGAAGCAAACCCCCTTCGGTCCAGTCAATTCCTGGATTCCAGTGCTCCTGATTCCGCTTCCTCGCCCGCCTTTGGCTCTGCCATTTTCAACTTCAACAGTTCTTTGAACTGTCCCCGGATCAGCGCCCATGTTTCGGTGCTCTTCATTGAGGAGTCCCCTGATGGAAGCGATTCTAGAGACAGTCGGGGGATGATGCCAGCTGATGGCTCCACGAAAGCCATGGAGACTCCCTCTGCAGATCCTGTGAATGTTTCAAAAAGCCCTCTTGCTGGTCCCTCGGGAGCTCAGGAGGCGATGATCAGCCAAAAAGAAGATGTCAATATGGAGACCGTTCCAACTGCAGCGGAGGTGGCGGAATTCGGGTGGTGCAGGGTAGTGGAGGAGGATCCTGAAGACTAGATGCGCCTTCTTACCAGGTCTCTGCGGCCCATCTGTGAGGGCATTCAGCCACTCTTGATGTTTCTGGAATTTTTCTCTGTGGATGGAAAGTGTTTGTCTCCCCTGTGCGGGATTAGTTTGTTGTTCCACTGGCACCTGTGCGTGGGTTGGTTTTTTTGGTCTGGCTAGTCCTCGGAGACTGCAGTCTCAGCTATTCCAGGCTGCCATTCCTTCTAGGCAGCTGGTTCTTTCTGTTTTGTAATGATGTAATTGTTCTCTGTTTATGTATATAATAGAATAGTTTTAACGAGAAAAAAAATTTCAAGAATGAGATCAATAATATTTTATTACTGCTCATTATTCGAGGATAACTCAATATTTTGTTATAAATAGAAGGGTTTTCCATTCATTATTCACTTTTGGTTATTTTCATTGTTGCACTCACTGTTGTAACTCTGATTATTTTCATTGTCGCACACCATATTTTTACTGGGTTTATGCGTTATAGAGGAGAGAGAATCTACAGAAGCTGAAAGCGTTTTGAGGAGTGCCAAGAACCCATCACATAGAGGGGGGCTGGTAACATATATTTGTTCCCTTCAGAGGTGTTATAATAAAATCATTCTTTACAAATCTGGTTTCCATTGGATGTTTTGGGGTTACTACTCTTCATTTTACTATTTAACTATGATTGCAACATAGATCAGGATTTTGGCAAGTTTTGTTTCTATCAATAGTTACAGATCTACAATGTTTAGCATTCATTTCTATTGTTGAGGTTGTTTGTCATCCATGATCTTAAGTGGGTTCTTTTCGTACATCATTAAGAAGAAAACACTATAACATGTGGCATCCATAACTAATATCATTCCAAACAAAACCCCTAAAATCATCCCATGAAATGAAAAGTGATGCTAGAAATAACATCCCCTTTATTTGATGTTAACTTTACAACTCATTTGAAACTATGGTCTTGGAAACTAATTTTATTGTGAAATGTGATGAGACATTTTTTAAAGATGGCATAAAAATCTCATGCTAATATAAACAAAATCATAGAAATATATTATAATAATAACCGACATAGATCCATATTAATCCCTAATCTATGAGTGTTGAAAGTGATCAAAATTTTTGAGGTGCAAATCTCTTTTAAAGTGTGGAACTTGTAGAAAAGTTTGCACATCAAGGGATTTTATCTCTCTTAGTACTTGATAAATTTGAGTTTAAGATGGATCTATTCTAGGTTTCTACACACCCCCACAACCATGTATCAACCCTATGCTGAGCATGGAAGAAATTACACATATGATATTTTATCTCTCTTGGTACTTGATAGATTTGCGGTTAACATGGATCCATGCTAAGTTTCTACACACACACAAACACAAATCACGTGTCAACTCCATGTTGAACACGGAATACATTTCACATCTCCTTTATCTTGAGAAACACACTAATATAAGAAATTACTTCATCTTTCTATATAGTTGATATGAAATTATGTTATTTAATATGGTAATTTTTTTTTGGATATTAATATATATATTTTAAATGTGGCATGTCAATTGAACATAAAATAAATTACACTTCTCCCTCATAATAGATTGTATATCAATATTATTTTTAGATTCCATTAAGTGAAGTGATTACACATCTTTCTACTAAAAGGTGAAAAAGAATTGTTTTTTTTTTTTTTCACTTTCAATTATTTTATCTCTATATATAAAATTGATGTGAAAATTGAAGTATTTTGTTTCCAAACAAGGTTAAAAGATTTTTTTGTTATTATTATTTCTTAAATGTAACTATTATTTTATTATTTTTAAATGTAACATTACGAGACAACATTTCTCCACTCTTTTATTTCTTTTTACTTTTCATTAATACTATTGAGCCAATCTTATGTGTTTATGTGTGTTTTTAACCTAAGGTTCACTACAACATCTCTTGTAGAGCTCCTCTTAGCACCACAACAACAACTATTACTAGGAAATAATAATATAATAATAAGAATAATTGACCATCTCTATCTCTTGATGAAATAATAATATTAACAAGAGATAGCTACAACACAACATAGTCCCTGCCTCTATCACTAATTAATTGATTAAGGCAATGCGGGGCCTGCATTTTGTCGTTATTCGAGAATGCTCCATTCTCACAATAATCTCTACAATTCTCGCCTCCACACATGCTTCCTTTGCACATCCGCACTCCACACATCGAAATCCACCTCCGCATGACTTCCTCTATTAATCCTCAACACTCTGCACAAGTCCTTCACAAGGAACTAGATTGATACCATCCGTTCCACCCTGAGCATGGAGATCATTGGATCTCATGATATAGTTGTGTATAATGCAAAACGTGAAACGTAGAGTTTTCAGAAAAAGTTCAATGTGCTGAGTGTGAAGCACCTCCACACTCTACACAATAAACTTCTTCCATACTCTAAATAAGTATTGAATTGATGCTTATCAACATGATTAAAGTACCTCCGCACAACCAATTGGAACAAAAATTGTTTTATTATATTTGTATTTAATTGAAATATGTACAAAATTATTACATTTTATAGTTGAATTGTAAAAAATATATTTTACAAATTTGTTTTATTGTATATAGATTTAATTGATTTTTTCATAAAATTGTTGTAATATATAGTTAAATAGTACAAAATTACATTTAAATAACACAATCTAAACTAAAATTTAAAATAAAATAAAATACTTTTATAAAATGTAAAATAAAATATTTTAATAAAAGAAACACAGTTGGACAACTCCATAAGAATTGTTTATGAAATTTTCTAACTTGCCAAAGATGTTTAGCACTCGCGTTGGAGCACATCTGCCATTAGAATCTAACTCACCAAGAGAGGGTAAGGCAATGCATGTGTAACATATAGTTTTATATATGGGTAACAATGTGTTTTGTGTCTATATTGAAGCCTGGATATAATGCATATGAGAAATAGAAACAAACAACTACAAAAATCCTCAAACCTTCACAGATCTTCTGCAATTTCAATATGGTGGAATTTGTATGATTTAATATTTAATGGCGGCGACTATCAGAGAAGTGATTTTGCATTGGAAGGTGTTTCAATATTTTATGATGGGAATTTGTCTAATTTTAATGTGATTTTCTAGTGGAAGTTGTTTCTAAGGCAGACAACACTTGGAGGCTATAATTTTAAATTTTAAATTAATTTTGCATTGCAAATGGTGATGCGAGAGCGCCATCGATATTGATGCATTTGATTACGTTCAACTGAGGTGCAAAGCTTTTCTGGGTATGTGGAGCTCCACACAGAGTTAAGCTCTACACCTCTGAACCATAAATTTCTTCAAACCTTATTATGTTTAATAAAAGCAACTTATTTAATTGAAGTACATTATTTATAATTAAGTTATTCCTCAATACCCAATATACATACACTATTATAGTTTCAGAAATACATTAATTAGTAAAATATGTTATTGATTAATTAATTGATAATCTATGCTTTTTTGAAATTATATTATATAGAGATAGATATCTTATGGTAATATATCCATTTAATAACTTTTTTGTTGGTTTGTATTAACAAATTAAAAAATATAAATAGTTGTTATTTAATGTTGAATGGAAAGAAAAATATATTAAACATTAGTGTATGCATAAGGAGTTGAATTTTAACATCTTTAAATTATTATTAGTTTTTCCTCTTATAATAAGGTTTTCCACCCATTAGATTGGAATAGTTAACTACCTTTCACAAAGAACAATTGAACTCAAAAAAAGATGGGAAATGGTGATAAAGAAAGATAAGTGAGATAATTATATAGTTACGGAACTAGATTTATCAACTTGTACATCTCACTAACAAGAATCGTCGATATATTGTGCACAATTACTCTCTCACACCTTCCACACTCCCGTAACAGAGATATTTGTATTGACATTAAGAATGTGGAGAAAGTTGATTGTGTGAGAGTGTGGAGAAATCACTATTCTCCACACTTCACACTCAATCTCAAAAAAAAATGTAACATTAGACACTCTAAATGAAAATTCACTCACAAATTTTATTACTAAACTCTTGCCCAAAACACACTGAACTTTAAAAAAGTTAGGAGTCTACATATCTAAATATAACTAAATTTAAAAGTACATAATATCACAAATATAACTAAAAACTTACCTAATATCACACTATGGCTAAGCTTAAATGTGTATAATTACTTTACTTAAAGCAACAAATACTTATCCATATTGGAACCGATTACTATAATCGTGTCTTTTTAAACTGTGGTGACACAATTGTAAATAAATGAACAACATGGATTATGATATTAATAAAAATATGTTACAATAGTGGTGGCAAATATAAGGCCATTCAAACCCCTTGGCAAAGGGATACTACTACTAATACCAAATGGCCAGTTCAACATTTTAGAACCTTGAAAATCCAAATGGTCTATCCATTGATTTGTAGATGTCTAACGTATGATAAAAGTTAATTTTTGAATCACATAGAAATATCAAAGATTGAATTCACCAAGGATTGAATTGAGTGAATTTGTGATGAAATTATATGAATGAATGTAAGTATTTATCACTATGTAAAATATTGGGAACTTTATTAGTTTTGATATATATATATATATATATATATATATATATATATATATATATATATAAGATAATTCTGGTGAGAGTTATCTTGAACAGACCTGGATCAAATTTAACTGACTGTCACTACAAAACCTAGGCTACATACAACCGCAGTTTTGATATTATTGGACAAAGTAATAACAATGTTAAAGGACAAAATAATCACTCAAAATTTTAGTTTTTTTAAAATGATTATTAACAATTATCAAAAATCAATCATTTTTTAAATTACAAAAAAATATAAATATTTAATATTAATAAAATAATATAAAATCAATGGGCATTTTTTTTTTTTTTTGTTTAGATCGCGCGCTGGAGAATGGAGCTCTCCCGCCCCTGGACGCCCTGATCGCTTTCGTCCGAGCTTGGCAGCTCTGCTGCCGGGCTGCAGCCCCCGCTGCGGGCTTCCTCCGCTGGTGCCTCTCTTCTCTGCTTCCCGGGCCTTCTGCCCCGCCTCTGAGTGATCGCGCTGCCCCTGAGGGCAGCCCTCTGCTGCATCTCTCTCTCTCCCGGGCCTCCTGCCCCTCCCTCCCCTCCCTTGCTGTTCGATGAGCGCCCCAGGCTCGATGGACTCTCCCGCCTCTGAACAGAATGATCTAGAGAAAGCCTTTGCTACTCTCATCCCAGAGAATAACTCTGAAAGGATCCGACCTTCTGCATCAAAATTTATCAAGAAGCTTGACGAAATCCCGGAAATCCCTCTTCCCCCAACTCTTCCAAGGAGATCCGCTGTAGCCTTGGCTGAACGCGGCCTGGTTGGACAGTTCACGGGGTTATGGCCCTCCCCTCGAACTGTTCAACGTTGGGTGGAACGAAACTGGAACGCCATGGTCCAGGGGAAAATTGCGATAAGGTTTTGTGGAAGAGGCTTCTTCACCTTCCTCTTCGAAACAGTGGAGGATCGCAATCTAATTTTCAGGAATGGACCATACTTCATGGACACTAGAGGCCTTTATCTCAATCGCTGGACCCCGGACTTCGACCCCGAAATGGATGTTCCCAATGCAGTCCCTGTATGGGTTCGCCTTCCGCATCTTCCGCTCCACTGCTGGGCCGATGAATCTGTTCGAGCAATTGGAAACGCAATAGGTAAATACGTGGATAGATCAGAGCCAAAAGAAAATATGCATGCATGTGCGAGGATCTGTGTGGAAGTAGATTTGGGCAAAGGTCTACCAGAGGCAGTCAAGCTCAGAGTGGATCAGTGGACGCATATTCAACAGGTGGACTATGAGCAACTCCCTTTCAAGTGTAAGGTATGTCATGAGTATGGTCATTTTGCAAATAGGTGCTCTAAATCTAGACCAGAAGTTAATAACATCTCTGAATCCCCTGAGGAAGCATGGGAAATAGTAAAGAAGAAGAAGAAGTCAAACCCCCCCCCTGAGCCAGAGGTGCCCCACTCCTCCGTTCCAGCAAGCATGGGTCAATCTATCCCCTCATCCTCCAACCCCTTTGGATCCCTTGCCTCAGAGGATCTCCCATCCCCCCCTCTTTCCCCCAAAGGCCCCAGAATCTCCCCCTCCTCCCCCCTCCAGGCTTCCCCTCCTCAATCAGTGGAAAGGATCTTAACAAGAAACAAATCAAAGGAACCCTCTGTTGATCCTCAGACTGATCAGCCATCTTTGAATCTGATTGAGCCCCCCTTGATTTCTTCGACCCCCTCCCAGCCCGTCATTAATCCTCCCCCCCTCAGAACCACCAGAAGCTCCTCCAAAGACTTTGGCTCCTCCGGTGATATCCACAAGAAACCTGGACCAGGCAGAAAGTCAGCCAAGCAGCATCGGGAAGAAAGCACGCAAAAGGACATAGCCCTAGGGATCCAAACTCCTATGGAATCTTTCATTACAGGTTCACAAGAGAAAGAAACAGCAGGTAAAGAACATGAGAGGCGAGCACCTCCTCGCTCGAACGCCTCATGATGAAGCTTTTATCTTGGAACAGCAGGGGTATGGGGCACCCCTCCAAATCAGCTGCCCTACGAGATCTTCTTCAAACAGAAAGACCTGAAATTGCTCTGATACAGGAAACCAAGCAAAGTCAGAGCGAAATGCAAATAATTATAGAAGCCCAAAAAACCTTCTCAGGGGCCAGTAGCAACTCCAGAGGAGCCTCTGGAGGAATCACAACCATGTGGAATAAGCAGTACTGGGACTGCAAATCCTCTGTCCTCAATCAAAACTGGATTAGGACCAACCTTATCAACAAGGAAGAGAGCTGTGACTTAATCATTTATAATGTCTATATCCCCAACCATTACCGGGAAAAGGAACAATGTTGGAAGGAATTGAAGGAAGAGATAGACAAGGAGCAGAACCCAAATGTTATTCTTGCTGGAGACTTCAATTTAATTCTTCATGCGAATGAGAAAAGGGGGGGCACCTTCACCCCCGATCCCTCCAGAAGACAGCTGGAAACGATAATGGCTGAGCATGAACTGATGGATATCATACCAAAAAATAGGAAATATACTTGGAATAACAGAAGACTGGGGCCAGGCAACATTATGGAAAGGTTGGACAGAATACTGGTCAATGTTTCCCTTCTCTCCTCCTTTGCCGCAGGCCACACCAAAATTCTCAGTACCACAGCCTCAGATCACTTCCCCATTCTCTTAACGCTGGACTCCCACGCTCCTTTGGGACCAATTCCGTTCAGGTACAATCCCTTGTGGAGAGACAGTGCTGAGGCCGAGGCTATCATAGAAGAAACTTGGAAGCAACACGTCGAAGGTTCCCCAAATCATATTTGGGAAACAAAACTTCGAAACATAAGGAAGGCACTCAAGGATTGGGCAAAAGCCAGCTACCAAGAGCCAGAAAAAATAAGGAAAAAAATACAGCAGGAATTGGAAGAGATCCACAAACAAATAGAGGACCATGGATTCACTAATCAGCTGAAAAGTAAGGAATGGGAGGTTCAGGGACAGCTAATTCAAATAAAGAGAGCGGAAGAGATCAAATGGAGGATCAAGTCAAGAGAATTATGGTTAAAGGAAGGTGATAAAAATACGGCATACTTCCATAAACAGGCCACAGCAAAAAAAACAAGAAACAATGTTACCACTATTACTGATAGTCAAGGCAGCCAGCATAACGACCAAGAATCTATAAAAAGAGCAGCCTTCCTCCATTACAATTGTCTCCTCACTGAAAATCAAGGAGACACTGACTACTCGGCCTTTCTTAAGTATCTTCCCGGAAAAATCTCTGCTGAGGAGAATGACAGGTTAAACAGTGAAATAACAGAGGAAGAGATCAGAAAAGCCATCTGGACATTACAACCAGACAAGTCTCCAGGTCCAGACGGTTTCCCAATAAATTTTTACAGGGACCATTGGCACTTGATAAAAAAAGATCTCGTTAAAATGATGAAAGGAATCCAAAGGAAAAAGAAAATGGGGGGCTTCACAAATTCAACTTTTCTCGCCCTCATTCCTAAGGAAAACCGCCGCACTTCTTTCTCCAGATTTAGACCTATTTCTTTGTGTAACACTTCTTACAAGATCTTTGCAAAAATTATAGCAGCCAGGCTCCAGCCTCTTCTCCCTTCCCTTATATCTGAAAATCAGGGAGGCTTCATGTCCAACAGGCAAATTCATGACTCCATCACTCTGGTTCAAGAAGCTATCCACTCCAGCACATCTAGGCAAGAGAAAGGCTTCGTTCTTAAGCTAGATTTAGCCAACGCATTCGATCGAGTAAGACACTCCTTCTTGTTCGCTGTCTTGAGGAAAATGGGATTTAATTTTGACTTCATTAGCACCATTGCTGCTTGCATCTCTGGCCCCTGGATCTCGCCTCTCATAAACGGCCGCCCTTGTGATGCTTTTCAATCCTCAAGAGGGCTAAGGCAAGGTTGTCCTCTTTCCCCCTATCTTTTCATCCTGATGGCTGAATCCTTTAGCAGCATCCTTGAACACAACAGAAGAGTTGGCCTCATCTCTGGTATCAAGTTTGGAAACGGAGTGAAGAATATCAATCACTCACAATTTGCTGACGACACTCTGCTTATTGGTGGGGCATCCACAACAATAGCAAGGCGCTTCAAAAGCCTCCTCGATCAATTTATGGCATGCTCAGGAGGAGAAGTTAACTTCCAAAAAAGTTGCATCTATGGATGGAACATCTCCAACCAAACAGCCCACAGTATTGCTAACATCTTTGGAGTTACCTTCAAAGCAACCTGGGACCACTTTACCTACCTTGGGATGCCGGTCACCATGGGCTCTCTAAAAGCCACCACCTGGAATGAAATAATCGACAAAGTCAAAAGGAAGGTTCAGCAATGGGGAACTCAATGGCTTAACCCAGCTGGCAGATTAATTCTGCTCAAATCAGGTATCTCCTCCTTACCTTTATACCGATTCACTCTTTATCAAGCTCCTGCTTCTTTTCACTATAAGCTGGAAGCCGCCCTCCGCAATTTTTTATGGCAAGGAGGGAAAAAAGAAAAAAATAGATTCAATTTGGTCAATTGGAAAAGTGTAATTCAATCTTCAGATAGAGGTGGGTTGGGAATCAGAGCCCCTAAAATTTTAAATCTCGCATTTGGGATTAAAATGGCTTGGAGGCTAATTAATGAACCAAAAGCCTGGTGGAAACAGGTCATTGAATGCAAATATCTCTCTGACAATAGACAAAGACTCCTTGAAACTGATATTCCCAACAGAGATTCAACCAAAATCTGGCACCTCTGTAAGAAAGCAATCCCCACTCTCATTCAAAACACCTCAAAGATTCCGGGGGAAGGGAGCAGTATAAATTATGCCACTGATAAAATTATGGGTTTCCAACCTCTAAATACTGTTGAAGAAGCCATTCCCTTCATCCTCTATCTTAACAGCAAAGGCATTCAGAGGCTGGACCAAATTTCAAAATGGGAAGCTGATACTGGAGCTTGGACTAGCTGGGACTTTCCAGTTATTCCCCCACACTTGGAATCAAGCTATCAAGCCCTCCTTAAAAATCTTCAGAACAGAGCCCCCATAAAAAAAGGAGCAGCAGATGGGTTTAGATGGGACCCCACGGGCTCAAGTTATACCATCAAATCTGGTTATCAATTCATTTGCAACAACACTTATCAGACCCCTGTCTGGAATCAATGGAGAATAATATGGAAATCTGAGGCCATCCCCAAGGTCAAATTTTTCATCTGGTTGCTATTAAAGGGCAGAATCCTCACCTCGGAAAACCTAAGAAAGAGAGGGATACATGGACCTTCAATCTGCCCTAATTGTTGCTCTGAGGAGGAAACCATTCACCATCTATTCCTTGATTGCATCTTCGCGAAGAAATGCTGGACCATCATGTCTAACTTGGGCAATATAACATGGCAGCCTCAGCAAGACATTGCAGAGACAATCCAAGACTGGAGAAGGAATTGCCCTTGGAAAGATAAAAGGAGCAAGATAGTCAAAAGAACTTGGGATATCATACCTCACAACCTTCTTTGGAAAATCTGGCTCACAAGAAACAAGAGAATATTTCAAAACAAAGAGGGCAATGTATGGAAGACATGCAGCAATGCTCACCTCTTGGCGCAGGAGACGATGGCAGCCAAATACTCAGGAACAATTAAAGCAGCAGACTATTCAGTTGAGGAGAGGCTCATGATCAAGCATATTCTAGTTTGTTCAGGTCATCAACAGAGTATTCAGAGAACTGACAGACAGCATCAACATCAGACCAGGGATTGGGAAATTAGACTTCCAACCCAGGATTTCAAGAGGTGGATCCTGAGTAACAATTGCCCAATTTTATACTTTGATGGCGCCTCAAAGTCCAACCCAGGACCAGCAGGCGCAGGAGGTGTTATTCTTGATGAATTAGGAGAAGAAATCTGCAACTACGAATGGAGTTTGGGGGAAAAAACAAATAATAATGCAGAGGCTCTCGCACTGTATCAAGGGTTGTTGCAATTAAAAAACATGGGGATTAGAAAAGCTCTTGTCTTAGGAGACTCCTCCATAGTCATTGGCCTCATGAACCATCACCGGAGATCCCCAAACTGTAATCTACAGCAACATATCCAACGCATCAATCTCCTCACCAAATACTTTGAAAAAATTAGATTCTGCCACATCCTCCGCACGCTCAATGGGGAGGCGGATAAACATGCGAATAATGCAGTTGGACATCCGGAAGGTGCATTGAGGCACAGTCACAGAGATTTTTTCAAGCCTCTGCCATGAAGCAGGCCTCCCCTGACATTGCCCAGGCACGCAGATCTAGCAAGCGTGTGACGGGCATGGCTACAACAGTCCCAGGACACCTGACAGAGAGTATGAAGCACATAAACAGTCTCATTCAGGCCTTGATACAAAGAATAGCTGACATCTCGAGAAAAATCAATCACCTCAGCGAAGGACGGAAGAGCGATTGCACTGCTTCAGCGAATCGTCTTAGAGATTTAGGAAAAAATCTTAATAATACTGAGGATCCGATTTCTGCTATGCATTTAGGCCATGGTTGGTTCCGTTCCATAAATACAGGCAGAGGAAAGCAAAGACTTGTCATACATTACTATGAGCAAGAGCAGCTCCGCTGGAACGAAGAAGGCGCATCTGTCCAGAGTCGAAGACGAACTCAACCTCTGGTATCGCCACTCCTTGCTTTGATTATCTCTTCTCTAACCATTATCGTGGTGTTTTTCAGGAATAGTCTCAGTGGGAAGGTGAGAACTACAGTGCCATTTTTTCAACAATCTCTGTTATATTCACTGCATCTCTGCTGGCCTTCCCTCATCCTTCCATCTTGCCCCTTTAGCACGCCCTTCTCTGGGTCATTCTCTATAATCTCCAGCAAATCCCCTTCAAGTTTGTGCACCATCATTCAGTCTCTCTTTTACTGCCCTTCTCTCACCCAGAACGCGAGAGCTGTTAGCACGAACCCCTTTTGTTTACTCTCCCTAACCCTCAGCACTCTTCCTTCAACCCTGCGCATCATCATCCGGCCCTTCTTATTCTTCTCCCGCAGCAAAGAGGAGCTTGCTGCTCACCACAGTGAAATCGGCCCACAGAGAACCCAAGCCCAGGAAGTGATGGATCGTAATGAGCAATGCTTTCATTGCCGTGACCTTCAGGCCGAATTCGAAGAGGTCAGAGCTCAACAAAGGATATTGGAAGATCAAGTTAGGCACATGGAAGCCAGGCACGCTGAACAGATCCGGAGCCTGGAAGCCAAATTTGATGAGCAGTTCAGAATTTTACACAGCAAATACCGCACAGAAATGAACCTGTTTCTCCACCGAGTTCACTCACTTCATGAGCAGTTCAACGGACTCAGCAATAGATGCATTCACGCTGAGGAATCGCTGGCAATCCTAAGGGAAATCATGGAAGAAAAGCAGAAAGATAAATCAACATCCTCAAGTGCAAAGCCAATGGAAGCAGACCAGAACCCAGAGGATTCCACAGCGAGACAGATCAGTCGTATTGACATTGATTAACTATGTGCTGTAAATGCAAGTTTTGGTGCCACCAGTATGTCCGGATTTATAGTAGCAATAGATGTTTTTTAGCTAGAAGTTATAGAAATCAATTCAAGGACAGGAACCTCATGCTTTCTCCTTGGATTTGTAATGCTTTCGAAGCAACCTATGTATGGCTTCATGCCTTATTCCTTTTTTCAATCAATATATAGCAGCCGATCTTGTCAAAAAAAAAAAAAAAATAATAATATAAAATCAACACTTATTAATAACAAACCAAATACTATGGTTCCTAATAATTATTGACTAATAAAAAATAAAAAAATATTGTAAAAAATATTTTTTAATATAAAACATAAAATACATATTTAAAATTTAAAATTAAAATAAAATAATATATATATATATATATATATATATATATAATAAAAATCTCAATCGAATTTGAAAAATTAAAAATAGAACATATGCTGTGGGGCCTTAACACCATATACCTCCTAATTTCTCCACCTGGCAACCCATACACCCCGCCCTTAGGCCCCAACTACGACACATCCCCCACCCTCCACTCACGTCCCACTCCGCAGTTCGCACGGCTGCATAGAAGTCACCTTGAAAAATAAAGTGACGCTGGCGATTTTCGTATTACGCTGTAGCGAAAATCAAGCATCTAAAGTGGAGTTTTGTGAAATAAACTTCTATGAAAATTAATAATAATATATATATATATAATTTGATTTAAATTTAGTAATATTTTGGGTTTATGATATCAAGAAATCTAATAATTCATAAGTTAGATATATCAAAAACTTGTGACATAGCAAAAAAGTGAGGGGAGCTTACTTATAACACCAAGAATTCAACATCATTTTTATTCAAAGAAAACCTAGCTACCTAGAATTACGTCTATAAGGTGACAAGCCTGTACCCCACCCCAATTTTTTCTAAGTGTCTATTAAGGGGACAAGCTTGTACCCCATCTCACTTTTTTAAATGTGGGAAAACCTATCATAACTCGTCAAACCAACAATGAGGACAACTATCACTAGTTGTGAATGCAAACTAACTCATCACCATTATTCAATGAAAACCACACTACTTGGAATTACCCCTTGGTAGTACGTAAGGGGGCAACCAATCTTTTCTAATGCGTGGGAAAACCTATCATATCTTAGTTGTCAAACCAACAACGAGGACAATTATCACTAGCTTGAATGAGGACGACTATCACTAGCTTGAACGAGGACAACTACACTAGCTTGAACAAGGTTAACTATCACTAGCCTATCACTAACTTGAACGAGGACAACTACACTAACTTGAACAAGGACAACTATCACTAGCTGCTATTTGAATGCAAACTAACTCATCACCATTATAAGGAAAACCACACTACTTAGACAACTATCACTAACTAACTCATCACCATTATAAGGAAAACCACACTACTTAGACAATTATCACTAACTAACTCATCACCATTATAAGGAAAACCACACTACTTAGACAACTATCACTAGCTGCTATCTGAATGCAAACTAACTCATCACCATTATAAGGAAAACCACACTACTTAGAATTACCCGTTTGGGACAACTACACTAACTTGAAGAAGGACAACTACACTAGCTTGAACGAGGACAACTACACTAACTTGAACAAGGACAACTATCACTAGCTGCTATCTGAATGCAAACTAACTCATCACCATTATTCGAGGAAAACCACACTACTTAGAATATCACTAGCCTATCACTAGCTTGAACAAGGACAACTACACTAACTTGAACAAGGACAACTATCACTAGCAGCTATCTGAATGCAAACTAACTCATCACCATTATTCAAGGAAAATTACACTACTTAGAATATCACTAGCCTATCACTAGCTTGAACAAGGACAACTATCACTAGCAGCTATCTGAACACAAACTAACTCATCGCCATTATTCAAGGAAAACCACACTACTTAAGAATATCACTAGCCTATCACTCGCTTGAACAAGGACAACTACACTAACTTGAACAAGGACAACTATCACTAGCTGCTATATGTTGAGATTTTCTGTTAATTAAATTTGGAGAAAATCTCATGAATGTGACAACAATAGGATTTGTTGCTAAATTAACTCCATTTATTCCCGATGAGGAGTTATTGCATCCTATATTTGTTGTGAGTGAATTTATGATTCAGTTTTCTACTCCCAACTATAAAAATGTAAGCCCGTAGAGGATATGTGTGATGAGAAGATGCGAGGAAAAAGAATTCCAGATGTGAAAATCTGTTGTTGTAATCTCCTGTTGAATAATAAGATTGCCAATGCCTCTGTTTGGTGGACGTAGCCCAGATTGGTTTAGTGAACCACGCTAAAATCTCTGTTTTTTTCATGGTTGAATGCTGTGTGTGTCTTATTTGTTTTTATGTTTTTGCTGTGTTAACTCTAACACTTGGTATCGGAGTTGTGCTAGAAGCCGTGTGGCTGCGTTAGTGCTGTATAAGCCACTGTGTAAACCGATTGCAGAAGCCGTGAGCTGTTCATTCATAACTGTACGCTGCCGAGTTGTGAGCTGCTGTGTTGAGCGGTCGAATTGAAGTCTGCGTTAACTGGAGGTTGACCAGCGTTGCTTACACAGAGAGCAGAGCAAGAGCCGTGAGCTTTGTACAGTGCGTGAGTTTTGCAATCGAAAGAGCCACTGTGTGGAGTCTTTCTGCCGTGAGAATCCGTAGAGAAGCCGTATTGCCTACTTGCAGAGCCTTGAGATATTTGAAGCTGTGAGTTTTTTTTTTGCTTCAGAAAAGTCAGTGTGAGTTTTAAGGCGAAGGATTGCAGGTTGGCTGGTTCTGAGTGCTTGCACCAGAGCTGCCAAACCGTGAGTCGCAGCAGCATTGAACGACGTAGATTCTGGAGCTGTGAAGTCAGCGCATGAGCTGAAGTCTTTAGCAGCGTTGGAGAAGGCTATTAACTGGTGTTGAACAGAGGCAACTTGAGTGAAGGCTGTCGTGTGACAGCGTTAAGTCAACGGATTGCAGCATTCAGGGCCGTTGACTAAGAAGCTGAGACATGGTAAGTCGTTTTTTTTTTTAATTTGAACGTTTTTGAAATGGGTCGACAGGTTCATAAAACGTTCAAATGAAATTGAAGTGAAACAACCTACAAAACGTTTGGCAAATGGGTCGACAGGTTCATAAAAGTGCAATGAAATTAAAATTGATTGGTAATTATGTAAAATGCTATTTGCATATGTAATAAAGGAAAGGCATTTTATTGGTGAAGGGCATTTTTTTAAATAAAAACTTCATTTATTAAAAGTTGCAATTGGAGATTTTTTTTTTTTAACACAACATGGCAAAAACTCAAAGTGCTCGATTTGAGATCGAGAAGTTCAATGGCAAAAACAACTTCGAGATCTGGAAAGTGAAGATGTATGATCTACTCGTGCAACAAGGCGTGGTGAAGGCGTTGTTGGGAAAAGCCAAACAACCTTACACCATGACAGATGATGAATGGAGTGACTTGGATGAAAGAGCACTGAGCAGCATTCGACTGTGTTTGGTTGATGATGTTTTGTTTAACATCATGTCAGAGAAAACTGCTACTGGTTTGTGGACAAAGCTTGAAAAGCTGTACATGACAAAATCCTTAACCAATAGGATTCTTCTGAAGCGAGAGTTGTACAGTTTGCGCATGAAGGAATGTACATCTATTACTGATCATTTGAATACCTTTAATACTCTCTTGGTGCAATTAGAAAGTATAGAAGTAAAATTTGAATAAAAAGATAAAGCTATAACTTTATTATGCTCATTGCCCGAGTCATGGGATCATTTTGTTACTTCTATAAGTCTTAGTTCATTAGAAACCCTTGAATTTGATGATGTTGTTGGAGCTCTGTTGTCTGGAGAAACAAGGAAGAGGTCAAATTCAGAAACCTTTACATCAGAAGCAATGATGGTTAGAGGTCGTTCTAAAGAAAGACACTTCAGTAAGCACAATAACTCGCGTTCAAAATCGAAAGGGAAGAAGAGTAAGGTAAAGTGTTGGTTTTGTGGCAAATCGAGACATTTGAAGGACTATTGGAAGAGACAACAAACATCCAAAGAAGACTCTTTGACAGAGAAGAAAGAAGCAAACACGACAGATACAGGTTCGGCATCCATTTCAGGTGTGAGTGATGAAGTGTTATCAGTTAGTTTGTCTAATCATGATCAACATTGGCTGTTAGATTCTGGTGCGTCAAATCACATGTGCATTCATAGAGAATGGTTTAAAACTTATAAATCAATCAATGATGGAGTAGTTTACATGGGAAATGATGTCACATGTAACATTGTGGGAATTGGTAGTATCCAGATTAAAATGTTTGATGGGACAAATAAAATTCTAACTGATGTAATACATGTATCTGAACTAAGAAAAAACCTCATTTCACTAGGAGTACTAGACACTAATGGATATAAAACCTTTATTCAAGGTGGAGTAACGAAAGTTTATAAAGGAATTTTACTAGTAATGAAAGCAAAGAAGGTTGGAAATCTTTTTCAGTTAGAAGGAAGAACAGAGTCAGATCATTCTTCTACAGTATCTGAAAACGAAAGTAAATCTATTCGTTTATGGCATCAAAGGTTGGGCCATATGAGCGAAAGAGGATTACAAATTTTATTTGATCGTAAGTTACTTCCTAGTTTAAAATATTCTAAGTTAGATTTCTGTTAACATTGTCTATTTGGGAAACAAAGCAAGCAGAAGTTTAAAACTGGAAAACATACTAGTAAGGGAATCCTTGATTATATCCATTTCGATGTTTGGGGTCCATCTCCTACAACCTCATATGGAGGATTGTCATATTTTGTATCTTTTATTGATGATTTCTCTAGAAAAGTGTGGGTCTACATGTTAAAGAAGAAGTCTGATGTATTCATAGTTTTCAAACAGTTTAGAACATTAGTTGAAAACATCACTGGGAGAACCATTAAATGTTTAAGAACTGACAATGGTGGTGAGTTTACTTCAAAGGAATTTGATAATTATTGCAAGGACGCTAGGATTGAAAGACATAAAACCACTGTATATACTCCTCAGCGAAATGGAGTTACTGAACGCATGAACATGACTCTTTTAGAGAGAGCAAGAAGTATGCTTAGTAACGCCAATCTGTAGAAGGAATTGTGGACAGAAGCGGTTTCTACAGCTTCTTATTTGATAAATCGATCACCATCAATTGCAATAGGATGCAAAATTCCTCAAGAGGTATGGAAAGGTCATCCTTGTGATTATTCTAAACTGAAAGTTTTTGGTTGTGATGCATATGCTCTAGTTCCGAAACATCAACATTCTAAATTAGATCCTACATCAAAAAGATATATCTTTATTGGATATGGTGATGGGACTAAGGGATACAGGTTGTGGGATCCTACTACTCACAAGATCATCATTAACAGAGATATTAAATTTAATGAATCTTCACTTAAAAAACCAGATGTAGATGATAAATTGAAACAGGATAATGTACCTAAGCTTCAACACATTCAGTTTGAAACCAGTTCAAATACTGATGATAGTCCAGATGAACAAGTTTCAGATTCAGATCATGAACAAGTTTCAGATGCAGATCATGAACGTGTTTCAGATGTTGATCATGAAGAAGTTCCTACAAATAATAATCAGCAAATTGTGGAAGTACCAGAAACATCTTTAAGGAGGTCTATGAGAATCAGACGTCTTCCTAAAAGGTATGATGATTATGTTACTTCAGTTGCTTTAACTACTAACGATGATGAACCTTTGTGCTATTAGAAAGTTGTAGAATGTTCTAATAGTGGTAAGTGGAAAGAAGCTATGAAGGACGAGATGAAGGCATTAGACAAGAATGCCACATGGGATCTGGTAGAACTTCCTAAAGACAGGAAAACTGTGGGATGTAAGTGGGTTTACAAATTGAAAAGGGGTGTTGATGATAAATAAGACAGGTACAAAGCGAGGCTGGTCGTGAAAGGTTTTTCTCAGAAAGCAGGAATCGACTTTCATGAGATATTTTCATCAGTTGTAAAAATTGTTTCAATTCAGATTGTGTTAGCATTAGTTGTTTTACTTGATTTAGAATTACAACTACTAGATGTTAAAACTGCATTTTTACATGGAGATTTAGATGAAAAGATTTACATGGAACAACCGGAAGGGTTTGTTCAAAATCGCAACAAGAAATTTGTCTGCAGGCTCAAGAAATCATTATATGGTCTCCAGTAGTCGCCTCAACAATGGTACAAGAAATTTGATTCTTTCATGATGAGTCAATTCTATTTAAGAAGTGAATATGATCATTGTGTTTACTTTAAGAAATTAAGTAATGACATGTTCATTATCTTAGTGTTGTATGTTGACGATATGCTTTTAGCAAGCAAAAGCATACAGAAATCAACAAGTTAAAGGCTCAGATGGCTAGGACGTTTGATATGAAAGATCTAGGAATAGCAAGACAGATTTTGGGCATGGAAATTTTCAGAGATAGGAGCAATGGTATGCTCTGGCTATCACAAAAGAAGTGTATTGAGAAAATACTCTTGAGGTTTGGTATGAACAATGTGAAGCCTATTTCAGTCCCTTTTGCTTCCCATTTTAAGCTTTCTTCAAGTTTATGTCCTAACACTAATGAAGAAAAGGAATATATGTCTCGAATTCCATATGCCAATGTAGTAGGTTGTTTGATGTATGCGATGGTTTGTACTCGACTAGATATTTCACATGCAGTTGGGGTTGCCAGCAGGGATATGACAAATCCAGGAAAAGAACACTGGTCAGCAGTGAAATGGGTGCTTCGGTATTTGAGAGGCACAAGTGATTATTGTATCACTTATAACAGAAGTAGTGAATTTGTTTGTGGATATGTTGATTCCGATTTTGCAGGTGATTTGGATAAAAGAAGGTTAACTTCAGGATATGTCTTTACTCTTGCAAGTGGAGCTATAAGCTGGATGTCAAAGCTACAAAACATTGTTGCTTTATCCACTACAGAAGCAGAATACATAGCTGCTTCACATGCTTGCAAAGAAGCGGTTTGGTTGAAAGGTTTGTTTGGTGAGTTTGGTAGGTTACAGGACAACATCAAGTTATTTTGTGATAGTCAAAGTGCAATTCACTTGGCTAAAAATCTAGCCTATCATAGTAAATCAAAGCATATACCTATCAAGTACCATTTTGTAAGACAGGTTATCACTGAAAGGGGAGTCTCTCTTGAAAAAGTGCATACAAAGGAAAACTGTGCAAACATGTTCACGAAACCAATTTTGTTAGAGAAGCTACGATGATGTCTGGCTTCTCTTGGCTTGCAGAAAAGATAAAAATAATAATGGAACAGGGTATCAGGCTAATTGTTGTCAAGGTGGAGATTGTTAAGATTTTCTGTTAATTAAATTTGAAGAAAATCTCATGAATGTGAAAACAATAGGATTTGTTGCTAAATTAACTCCATTTATTCCTGATGAGGAGTTATTGCATCCTATATTTGTTGTGAGTGAATTTATGATTCAGTTTTCTACTCCCAGCTATAAAAATGTAAGCCTATAAAGGATATGTGTGATGAGAAGATGTGAGGAAAAAGAATTCCACATGTGCAAATATGTTGTTGTAATCTCTTGTTGAGTAATAAGCTTGCGGATGCCTTGTTTGGTGGCCGTAGCCCAGATTGGTTGGGTGAACCACGTTAAAATCTCTGTTTTTTTCATGGTTGAATGTTGTATGTGTCTTATTTGTTTTTATGTTTCCGTAATGTAATGGGGCAAAAGCAATCTTTTACCCGTTGATAGAACCTAAGGGGGCAAAAGCAATCTTTCACTATTGCTTAGCCAAAAAAAACTTACCAAAAAACACATTCAGCTATGCAAAAGCAATTTTAAGACATCGTCCAACCCTATACGTCACCCAATCTTAATTACAAACTAAATTAATAAATTTATTTTAAATAATTTAAAAGACTAAATTAGTAAATTTATCTTAAAAAAAAATGATGCCAGCCCCAGATTATCTTGCCTGTGTTATATAATTATCTCATTGTTGACGGAACTAGCCCCTCTCGGTTCAGGCAGTGATTAAAACAATAAACTACTTTGCAACGAAGTTATTGATGGGTAGAGCATAGTTTAATTAATAGATAAATCAGTTTTTTAAGTTGATTCTGTTAAAATTTAATAATTTTTTTTTTTTTAAATTGTGAGTTTTAAATAAAATTTACAAGTTTAAGCTTTTAGTCTTACGAGTTTGTAAAGATTTTTAAGAAATACGAGTTGAAGTTATCATAGAAAATGAGATATTTTATATAAAATCATAGAAAATTATAATGTATTTTGAGAAAGTTTAAGCTTTTTAATTTGCAATGTTTTAAAGGATTGTAAGTGAATGCATTTTGAGAAAGTTTAAGTTTTTTAATTTGCAAAGTTTTAAGGGTTTTCAAGGTGTAACAATAAAACAAGTTGTTTTTAGTGAGATTTTTTGGAAGCTTTTCGAGTAGGTTTTTCCGGTCTAATTTCTTTAAAATGAGATTTTTTGGAAGATTTTCCAGTGGGTTCTTTCCGTCAAGGGATTTTCTCTAAAATCCAGGAGGGATTTATTGAAATCACAAGTTTGATGGATAACCCCTGCCGTACTGGTTTTTAAAGTTGTTGAATCCATATATACATTGAAAAAACCAGTTTAAATAACACAATTTTCCCTAGAATTCCAAAAAGTTACAATAAAGACAACTCCATAGTAAAATGTTAAAATAATGATTTTGTAACTATATTTAAATTTAATTAATTAGCACGTAAAAAATTGTAAATAGACTTTATTACACTACCATGGAGGTATTATTAACTTGTAAAAAGACTTTATTACAATACCATTTGCTAATATAGTGACTCATCAATACAACATGCCCAAAAATCATCTCTCATTTTACAATCAACATATTTATAATATTTTATGAACAATTTATTTGAATTTAATTTTATAACACTTTTTTAATTAGATCTAAAAGAAAAAGTATTATAATTACTTTTAAGATATATTTAAACTTCCTATCACATTAAAATATATAAGATATATATAGTAGTGATTAATTAAGATCCATTTCACCATACAAAGTTAAAATAATAATTTTGTAACTATATTTAAATTTCATTATTGAGTACCCCACATTATTAAGTTGTGAATGGACTTTATTGCAATAACATGGGTATCAATACCACATGCCCAAAAACCATCTCTAATTTTATAATCAAAATATTTTATAAATATTTTAGTTGTGAATGGACTTTCTTGCAATTCCATGAGTATCAATACCACATGCCCAAAAACCATCTCTCATTTTATAATCAAAATATTTTATAAATATTTTTTTAATTTAATTTTCTTACACTTTTGCTTTGAACACTCTCAAGGTCATTCATGTCATGTCATGTTGTCCTATCCAAATATTTTGACTAGATCAAATTATATATATATATATATATATATTAAAACAGTTTTACTCAATGAAATTACATAAAAATAGAAATTAAATTCTCCCTAATCCAGAGGGATTAAATCTCTTGATGTGCAAACTTTTTTTCAAGCTTTACCTACACTTAGTAGATATTTTTAAAAATAATAAATTTAAGTTGTTTAATTTGTTAAATTCAGGTACGCCAGATTTTTTAGTGCTAAGATCTTCTCAAATCTCTTGAGGTGTAAACATTTCCTCAAGCTTTGTCTACACTTGATCCTTTTATCTCAAACTGCCTTTCAACTGAAATCTGGCCAAGTATTTTCCAATGGCTGTTTTTATAAGATTTTAGTAACCCTTTATACAGAAGTTCAAGATTTGTTTTCCATTTAAGTGTTCCATTCTTTGCTTGGTTTACCTATGGCTGTGAGCATTCTAAGATGATTTCAAGAAACCAGTCTCTTGCAAAGAGGCGGCCAAGATGATCAAATCTGTCAGATTTCAGTAATTGTGTTAACGTGATAGATTAGTATAAAACTGTGCACATTCATATAAAGAGACGAAATCATGTTAGATCAAAAGCAAGATAGCTGCTTTTGTTTTTCCCTCCCTTTTCTTTTAATGTCTGCGTGACAACTGGAGCGTCTCAAAGCATTGGAGGCCATCGAACTCTGGTGCAATTTTTATATGCTTGGAGCCCTTTCCAATATCCACCAACATGTCCTTCAACATTCTCAGATTCCACTGGCGTTTACCACTATCCCCAGACACTTCACATGCCTTCTGTTCATCTCAAAAGACAGAATCATCAGCTCTCTGATAAACTGCACACCAAAATCAAATGTGTGCAGAAGCCATCCAATTTTTACCCAGAGATTTTTTTTTTCAGAGAGAAAAAGCTGTATGATTACCCAGAGATACCAAAACTAAGGGAACATCTATGATGAAAAACAAGTCATTTATGTAAAAACAGGGTGCTGCTATAGTATTCATAGATTCCATTCTCACCAGAAGTCAGCCAAGGGATTGTTGTTGTTTCATCAAAAACCATTAATTCGACTTATTGTGTGATTATTTTTATATCGATTGCAAATTCTATATATCAATCAAACAAACAAAAACAAAACATAATCTCAATTATACAGTAAAAACCTTTACTGAGATATCTGCTACTATACTATATTTTAAAAAAATCTTTACTGAGATGTGTTCTAAGAAATCCTGCGATAAAACCCATATATATCAATCAAACAAACAAAAACAAAACATAATCTCAATTATACAGTAAAAAACTTTACTGAGATATCTGCTACTATACTATATTTAGAAAAAATCTTTACTGAGATGTGTTCTAAGAAATTCTGCGATAAAACCCATACATTAAGAATTGAGTTTAAAGTAGCAATGTACATTGTAAACTCTTGATTACAATTCATTAAAAGTAATCTTCATTAAAAAATAATTTTTAATAGTAGAAGACACACAGAATTTATAAATAATGAAAATAATTTATTTTTAAGGCTACTGCCAAGCTTAATATTAAATTGATATATCTAATCACGAAAAGATTGTTGTTGCTTCATAAAAAAAACCATTAATTCTACTTTAGAGTGTGATTATTTTTATGTTGATTGCAGATTCAATACATCCAACAAATAAACAAAAACAAAACAAAACATAATCTCAATTATACAGAGACACATTCTTCAGTTTTTGTTTTCAAGTTCAAGATCTTCCAGCTTCTAAAAGCTTGATAATGTACTATCTGGAACCTTTATATAGTCTCAATATAATACAATTATGCTTTTTTGTTCTGAAAAAAAATCTCAAATATACAATAAAAACCTTTAAGGACATATCAACTACAATAGAACCCATACATTAAGAATTGAGTTTAAAGTAGCAATATACATTGTAAACTCCTTCCAATCCATAAATGAGGATTACAATTCATTAAAAGTTGACTTTTAATAGTATAGGACAGAGAGAATTTATAAATAATGAAAATACTTTATTTTTAAGGCCATTGCCAAGCTCAATATCAAATTGGTGTATGAAAAGAATTGAGTTTAAAGTAGCAATGTACAACATCGTAAACTCCTTCCAATTCATAAATGAGGATTACAATTCATTAAAAGTTAACTTTTAATAATATAGGACAGAGAATTTATAAATAATGAAAACAATTTATTTTTAAGGCCACTGCCGAGCTCAATATTAAATTGGTGTATGAAAATCCCTTGTTGAACCACTTTGGCACAACAATTTAGCAGACTGCTAAAGCCTATAGAGCTATACATAATATATCCATCTAGACTTGAATCTATGACATTTTATGAAGAAACACTAGTTCTTAACTATTAAACTTACCCAAAAATATACTCTATCCCTCTGGATTTCAACCTATGACCTTTAATGAAAAAAGACATACTCTTAACCATTAAACCTATCCAAATATATACTATATCTTTCTAGATTTAAACCTATGTCATTTTATGAAAAAACACATGCTCCTAACTATTAAACCTACCTAAATATGTACTCTATCCCTCTGTATTTAAGCATATGTTTTTAATCATTAAACCTAACCAAATATATATTATATTCCTCCTGATTTGAACCTATAACTTTTATATAAAAAACACATACTCTTAACTATTAAACCTACCAAAATAAATCGGATACCTATTTATGTTAAGTTGTTAAACCTACCTAGATAAACAAATACCTATTTATGTTAAGTTGTTAAACCTACCTAAATAAACAAATACCTATTTATGTTACCTGGTTGTTAGTTAAAAAGGCAGAGTTTATAGCGCAGGCAGCCACTGTAACAGCTGCACTGGTGGCCAATATGCTTGTAAAACGCATGGCAGGTCCAGCCATTTTTGCTCTGCAGATGATCTGACCGTCTCCACAGATCTATAATCACCCAAACGTTGGGTCTTCGCCTCTGTATCGCACTTGGGATTTACAGTGTTTGAATTGGGGTTTAAAAACCCAGAGGCCTTCTGAATCCGGACGAATAGGAGGAGAAAGGGGCGACAGACCGTTGCAATCCCAAACCGCCTTCTTAAAACTTGTGGAATTCGTAGGTGATCAACATCCTTTATAATTTAAAATAAAGAACCGCCTCTTCTTTCCTTCATGATGTCTTGGTTGAATTATCCAAGCTATAACGTTCAAGGCAAGCAAAGAATTTTTCTACGGCTTTGCTTTTTCTAAAGAGGAAAAAAAGCCAGTATGTCGGTTGGGCTAGGTTACAAACACTCCAACCATGTTTGATTCTCAGTCTATTCATGTATAGTTTTTTACATTACGCAACTGTAAATTCCATGCCAACAATCCTGTTTTGGTTTTATATTTAGATATATATTAGTAGGGAATATCAATGATGGTTTCTATAGGTGAGTCTTTTTGTCTAATTTTTTTAAAATCTCGCAAAAATTTATAAAAATCACTAGTTTGATGGGTAACTCCTGCACAGTAAGTGCCTGCCTTGGGGTTTTCCAAGGTGCTGAATTCATATATACAGTTAAAAACTTAATTTAAACAACACAAATCAAAATCTCACCTCAATTTTTTCTGCACAATTATAGTACCAGCACCAGAAAGTCCAAAAATTTCATAGCTGTTTGAATTTACTGTTGCATCTCTACTATAAACATGTGATCTGTTGATCTCACTTTCCATTTTTTTTCCTAATGATAAACTTCAATAAGGGTTTGAAACACGTTGATCCAAAAACTTGCATCTCTACTATAAACATGTGGTCTGTTGATTTTACTTTCCATTCTTTTCTTAATGATGAAAGTCAATGAGACTTAGAAACACGTTGATCCAAAAACTGATGCAATCTATCTAAAAAAATTGCTTGATAATCATAGATCACATAAACCTCCACTCTGAAACACTTATATATATATATATATATATATATATAATTGTTAATTTAGAATTACTATATAATTATTGGTAAAGTTTGAGGACGAAGATTTCAAATTTAAATTTATATAATGGATCAAGTATTTTATGTGGAATTGTATAAAATTATATTTAATGGAAGTATTTGGATTTCAATTCTCATGATTATGAAAAAACTCTGCTCAATATGAAAAGTAATTTGTTCAATTTTAAGTCAAGGATGGTAGACTATCACTTAATCAAGGAATTACGCTCATGAATATAGTTTTTTATATGGAAATTAATATTTACAACTTTTCATTTTCAATATTTAACCATGCTTGTTCTAAGCTTTAAGATATGACGAGAATGATAAGTTTCTTTATAATTTCTATTGAAATCCTTTCATTTTCAATCTTTCTTAACTACACTTGTTCAAAGCTTTAAGTTATGACGAGAATGGTAAGAAAAAGTACATAGAATGTTCAAACCACTCAATTATTTTGGATATCATAATGAAGCTTAACATGTAACTTGCAACCTCTATTAAATTATGTTTTAATTAAGTATGTTTTATTCAAGGACAATCCTTGAGACTTGTGTATAATTAATTGGGTCGGCTCAAGAGGCATTATATTCTATTAAGACCAAAAAGTGTTGTGTCGTGATATTAAAGATGGACCTGGTTAAGGTATATCATAAGGTTAATTAAAGTTTTTTAGACACTTCTTTCTTCATATGGGCTTGATATGTTGATTATAGGGTATAATTTTTAAGCAAATTTGTGTTTTGTCGACTAATTTCTTGACTAATTTTTTAACTAGTTTAATGGGGATTTTTTTACTAGTTCAATGGGGTTAAGAGAGCAAGTGTCCCCTCTTTTCTCTCTTATTCCTTTTTATTATTGAGAGACTCATTTGTTAACTATCTATTGTTAAATGGTTTCTTTTGAATGAGATCAAGACTTTTTAGCTTGGTTTGGGAACTGTAACACTGAATAGATCACTGCCAAGTTGGCCTACCACTTTATCTCAACCGTTTTCCTGCAGCCCTAGGTCAATTGATGGACATGTAAAATTTGGAAATAACCCATTTCACCTAAGCTACGATGCTTCATTTGGATCTCATTGGAAAATCATATCTTAACTTGGGATAACTTGCTTAGAAGGGGTTTTAATGGGCCCAATATGCGTTATTTATGTAACAATGGTACAAAATCAGTTGTTCACCTATTTTTTAGTGTTCCTATTTGGGATAACTTTGGGAGGCTATGTTGGCTTCGCTCTATATCTAGGAGTCTAGTCCAATTTCCTCCCTAAAGGTTTGTTCGCAGTGGGGGGACAATAATATGGGTCACTTCAAAACCCTTCCTATGTTTGTTGCATGGGGAATTGGAAGGTATGTAATCTGCTCATTTTTTAGGGTTAGTTCATCAACCTCACCTGCATTCAGGCCCATATTGGTTTTTTCATGGATTATTTGAGGCCTTCTCATCCAAAGAAGACTCGCCCCTTTCGATATCCTCTGAGCCCACTCTCTGACAATGTGGGATTCTTTGATGGAGCCTCATAGGCAGGTCTTTGTGGAGGGGGTGCACCTCTCCTGCTTTCGGGGAATATTAATTTCCAAATATGGCTCAATGCTAGACAAGGATCTAATACAAAAGATGAACTTTGTGCTTGTTGGGCTCTATTACAAGTTGTTACCTCATTTAACATTATGTTACTGCAGGTCTTAGTGACTCTATGTGTGTCATTGAGTGGATTAATGGGAGAAAAGGTATTACGGTTCTCAATATGTAATACTAGTTGGAGCACATTATCCACCTTAAGCACAACTTCTAGATTCTCGATTTTCAACACATATACAGGGTTTGGAACCATCAGGCTAATCATCACTCCAAGAAGGCTCTCTCAGTGTCTATGGGGTATATCTACCTTGAGGAAAGACAGGGAGCACATGTTCTCCATCAAGGGAAAAATCAACCTTTTAGATGGCCAGTTGATCTGGCTAGTCTAGTTGGGGTCTAAAGCCATTTCACTCTAGTGTTGCATCATTGGGACGATGTGAGGAACTCAGCTACACCCAGCATACATTTCATTACAGCCTTGAATTTTGTTCATTTTGTAATATCATGGATATATTATGCTCTTGTTATATTTTGTCATATTGGGTATGTTTACAGTTTTGGTTTTTTGAGTTAGATGGAATTTTGGATGTTAGATGGAATTTTGGAATTTTGGATGTTTTATCCTCCATTACCCATTTTTATCTTTTGGTTCCTTAAACCTGCGTCCATATTCATTTCTCTCTAATTGTCTATCTCCTTGACTCCATATGCCCCCAAAAATATATTGGCAAGCTAATGCACTGATGTTTTATCCTCCATTACCCATTTTTTCTTGTAAAATCAGTTAATTTGTTAAAATTAACCAAGGAAATATTAACTGGGTAGAAAAGAGAACCATGTAGAGACATTCTACAATTAAAATTTGTGTGTAGTGGCCCACTTTTATAGAGACCCTAAACTGGTGATTCCACCTCTTGATTGTTTTCTCTCAATTCACATATGATCCCTCGTACATCGCGATGTTGCTCAGCTACATGGCCATCTCATTTATCTCTACCTCGACCATGCTCTTGCTCATCCTTTTGTGCTCATCAGATCTAGCTCCCACCATCCATGACCTCGACAAACCCCATCTTGGCCTTACCGCCACTCTTGGCGTCTCATAGGTGCCATCACCACATCTTTCGTGCATAGCATGTTGTCAGGATCTCAGAGGCTTGAAAGACCCTTCACTTAATATGTTGATCCATTAAGGTTTGTGCATTTTTCTTACTATGTGCCATTAATACTGGTGACTTCTCCAATCACGACATCGCTTCAAACACATCATTTTTTCAGACAAAAGCATGGCAATCTACATTTGGGTTCTAGTGATATCTCTCCAATCACAATGCCACTTCAAACACCTCCTTTCTCCATACAAAAGCATGGAAATCTACATCTGGTTGCTAGTGATATCTCTATTTTCCTATTGAATTTCTTTCTCCAAGCCATGATCCTTCCACTCTAGAGTAGATCTACCAGCCTAGATCCATATTAAATCCAGATCTATCAAGCGTCAAGAGGAATCAAATCTCTCGCGGTGTAAACCTCTTTTCTGAGTGCAAACCTTGAGAAAAGGTTTGCATCTCGAGAGATTTGATCTCTCTTGGAGCTTGATAGATCCAAATTTAATATGGTTCTAGGCTTGTTTAATTATTAATTATTAATAATTATAGTTATCAATTTTTTTATGTAATTTTATTGAGTCAAAATATTTTAATTAATATTTTTTTTTAATGTAATTTGACCAAGTCAAAATGTTTAGATAATATAACATAAAAGGAAATTGCAACATCTCTTCCATACTCGGCTGAAAAATGTCTCTTGGCCCAAAAATGTAATAAAACCAACCTAAATAGATAACATAACATAAAAGGACATTCCAACATCTCTTCCATACTCAGCTGAAAAATGTCTCTTGGCCCAAAAATGTAATAAAACCAGCCTAGATCCATCTTAACTACGGATCTACAAAGCGCCAAGAGGGATCAAATCTCTTTTCACTCTAAAATAGGTTTTTATATTAAGAATTTTGATCCCTCTCTACGATTGGTAGATAAATAATTAAGATGGATCCGTGTTGGTTTAATTTCGTTTTTAAATAGGTTATATTCCACATGAATACCATGGGTTCACAATACTATGGATTAATACCATGGGTCATTTTTATTTTTATAGGGTTATTTTTATTTTTATTTACATTACATTAAATTAATTTTTTTATTTAATTAATTAATTTTTTTATTTATTTTTTAATGTAATTTGACTTAGTCAAAATGTTAAACATTACATTACAACATCTCTACCATACTAGGTTGGAGAGTGCATATTAGCACAATTAAATTGAAAAAAAAAATTATAAAATGTTTTGATTGTGAAATGAGAGATGGTGTTTTGGCATGTGGTATTGATGAGCCATGGTATTGGCCCATGTGTAACAACCCCTAGTTAATTGCATATGTAAATAAAAATAATACGAAGGTCATGGGATATGTATTCCAAGCGGAATGTTGGGCAAAACATAGTGATGGGGATCACTCGTAATTAATTAATGGCTATGGAAATTGGCAAAGGCAAAGTGGCAATAATTGACATTTTATTTATGAAATAAAGGAAAATAGGAGAAAAGGAAGGTGAAGAGACACAAATTTGCATGAGAGAGAAATTGAAGGAAAATGAAGAAAATAGAGGCCTCAGTGATAAAAGAAGGCTTATGAGGATTAGTTCACAACTTTTGTTTAGTTTTAGCTTTTGTTGGTTAAGTTTTTGGTTAGTTTAGTGTTGGAGCTCTCTTCTATTCTCTCATTATCTCACACTTAGAGATATCTTGGAGCACTCTTGGAGGTATCTTGGAGCACTTTGGCATACATTGGATTTGGAAAAAGAAGGCAAAGGAAAGCAAGGAGCATAAGAAAATAGTTGGATCAGTAGTTACAACTGGATTGCTTTGCAAGTAACTGGTTGCATGTGTGATTTCCTTGTTGATTACTAGATGCATGGTATATGCATGTGATTTTCTGGTTATGTGTTGTCATCGGCATGGAGATTTTCCTAGATTGACAGTGGTTTTAGCCTTGTCTTTCCATTTCCTAGATAGCCATGGTGTTGTGGGTTTTTTCACTTGATTGTTTTTTTGGTTCGTGCTCATAATTTTTTATGGTTGTGAGTTGGAGCTAATGCTTTGGAAACCCTAGAACAACTTGGGTTGAGTTATTAGTCGTGGATCCTAGGTTGGGATAAACGCTATGAATCCCTTGGTGGGTTGAGTTACTAGTCCCTAAAGCAGGGTTGGACAAATTCTTTGAGCCCTTGAAGGTTCTGGGTTGAGTTACTAGTTCCTAGAGCCCTAGGCAAATTGTGTAGAGACTGATCTGGTTGGTGTTAGTGATGTCTGACCATGGAGGTGGAATCACTGTGGTTGACGGTTGAGGTGGTTTGGCCACTGGAAGCCTTGGTTTAGTTTGTTTTGGTTTATTCCATGAGATACCACATTCATGCTTGGAATATGTGCAGGGGTGATCGACTCAAAGAGAGATTTGGTTCAGCCCAATCTATGGTCAGGGGTTACATGGAAGTCCTTGTCATGGTTGGTATTTTCACATGTTGATATGAGACATTTCCTTATTGTGATTTATGAGCATTTGTAGTATTATTTTGGTGATGGTATGGCTGAGTTGCCATGTTTTCTATGTTGGCTATTTTCTCGTTATATGTTGGTTATATGATGTATATTGTCTATGGCTCTTGACATGTTTTGATGAATTTATGAATGGTTGATGAATGCATGGACTAACAAGTGTTGTTGCATCTATGTGGAGAGGGCATAGAACCTTCTTGGTGATTTTCAGATGAATCTTATACTCTTATGATCATATATGCATTCATGACCTGTAGCTTATATGTTTGTCATGTGTTTGAAGAAATTTATAATGTGTTCTAGGCAGTCTAGGTTGAGTTTTGATTATAGTTTGAATGTTTAGAATTGTTGTCATGTAATTTATCATTTTGGAAAACCTCAGGTAGTTCTGGGCAATGGTCCGGAGGTTGACCTGGAATTGTGGCTGAGATATCGGGACCACACTCTATGAACTGGGCAAGTTGGGTCATAACCGCAAACATGCAGTGTTGTGCATGTGGTTGGAGGCTTTCAACCACACCCAGGCCTTGTCATGCATGCATTTGGGGGTCTAGGTCAATAAAAGGGAGCTAAAAATCAGGGTTTGGTCACCTGGGTGGTTCTTTGGCCCCTGAGAGTCTTATAGCCTTGAGGGATGTTGTGAGTTGTCAGTTTGTCGGCTCCACTTCCTTCCTTCATGATGTCTTGGTTGAATTATCCCAGCTATAACGTTCAAGGCAAGCAAAGAATTTTTCTACTGCTTTGCTTTTTCTAAAGAGGAAAAAAAGCCAGTATGTCGGTTGGGCTATGTTACAAACACTCCAACCATGTTTGATTCTCAGTCTATTCATGTATAGTTTTTTACATTACGCAACTGTAAGTTCCATGCCAACAATCATGTTTTGGTTTTATATTTAGATATATATTAGTAGGGAATATCAATGATGGTTTCTTATCATATTGCTTAATAGTTATTTTTTAGATTATATATATATATATATATATATATATATATATATTTAGTATAGTATAGGTGGCTTTTATTAATTAATTTAATTTAAATATTAATAATCCAGTTGTTTTTAGTATAAAAAATTGGAAATTTTTAGGTGCGTTTTTTTGTCTAATTTTTCTAAAATCTTGCAAAAATTTATAGAAATCACGAGTTTGATGGGTAACCCCTGCACAGTAAGTGCTTTGGGGTTTTCCAAGGTGCTGAATTCATATATACAGTTAAAAACCTAATTTAAACAACACAAATCAAAATCTCACCTCAATTTTTTCTGCACAATTACAGTACCAGGACCAGAAAGTCCAAAAATTTCATAACTGTTTGAATTTACTGTTGCATCTCTACTATAAACATGTGATCTGTTAATCTTACTTTCCATTTTTTTTTCCTAATGATGAACTTCAATAAGGGTTTGAAACAAGTTGATCCAAAAACTTGCATCTCTACTATAAACATGTGGTCTGTTGATTTTACTTTCCATTCTTTTCTTAATGATGAACGTCAGTGGGACTTAGAAACACGTTGATCCAAAAACTGATGCGATCTATCTAAAAAAATTGCTTCATAATCATAAATCACATAAACCTCCACTCTGAAACACTTATATATATATATATATATATATAATTGTTAATTTAGAATTACTATATAATTATTGGTAAAGTTTGAGGACGAAGATTTCAAATTTAAATTTATATAATGGATCAAGTATTTTATGTGGAATAATTTGTATAAAATTATATATAATGCAAGTATTTGGATTTCAATTCTCATGATTATGAAAAAATTGTGCTCAATATGAATTTAAAAGTAATTTGTTCAATTTTAAGTCAAGGATTGTAGACTATCACTTAATCAAGGAATTACGCTTATGAATATAGTTTTTTATATGGAAATTCACATTTACAACTTTTCATTTTCAATATTTAACCATGCTTGTTCTAAGCTTTAAGATATGACGAGAATGATAAGTTTCTTTATAATTTCTATTGAAATCCTTTCATTTTAATCTTTCTTAACTATACTTGTTCAAAGCTTTAAGTTATGACGAGAATGGTAAGAAAAAGTACATAGAATGTTCAAACCACTCAATTATTTTGGATATCATAATGAAGCTTAACATGTAACTTGCAACCTCTATTAAATTAATGTTTTATAATAAGTATGTTTTATTCAAGGACAATCCTTGAGACTTGTGTATAATTAATTGGGTCGGCTCAAGAGGCATTATATTCTATTAAGACCAAAAAGTGTTGTGTCGTGATATTAAAGATGGACCTGGTTCCTGGTTAAGGTATATCATAAGGTTAATTAAAGTTTTTTAGACACTTCTTTCTTCATATGGGCTTGGATAGCTTGATTATAGGGTATAATTTTTAAGCAAATTTGTGTTTCGTGAACTAATTTCTTAACTAGTTTAATGAGAATTTTTTTACTAGTTCAATGGGGTTAAGATAACAGGTGCCCCCTCTCCTCTCTCTTATTCCTTTTTATTATTGAGAGACTCATTTGTTAATTATCTATTGTTGAATGGTTTTTTTGAATGAGATCAAGACTTTTTAGCTTGGTTTGGGAATTGTAACACTGAATAGATCACTGCCAAGTTGGACTATCACTTTATCTCAACCGTTTTCCTGCAGCCCTAGGTCAATTGATGGACATGTAAACTTTGGAAATAGCCCATTTCACCTAAGCTACGATGCTTCATTTGGATCTCATTGGAAAATCATATCTTAACTTGGGATAACCTGCTTAGAAGGGGTTTTAATGGGCCCAATATGCGTTATTTATGTAACAATGGTACAAAATCAGTTGTTCACCTATTTTTTAGTGTTCCTATTCGGGATAACTTTGGGAGGCTATGTTGGCTTCGCTCTATATCTAGGAGTCTAGTCCACTTTCCTCCCTAAAGGTTTGTTCGCAGTGGGGGGACAATAATATGGGTCACTTCAAAACCCTTCCTATGTTTGTTGCATGGGGAATTGGAAGGTATGTAATCTGCTCATTTTTTAGGGTTAGTTCATCAACCTCACCTGCATTCAGGCCCATATTGGTTTTTTCATGGACTATTTGAGGCCTTCTCATCCAAAGAAGACTCGCCCCTTTCGATATCCTCTGAGCCCACTCTCTGACAATGTGGGATTCTTTGATGGAGCCTCATAGGCAGGTCTTTGTGGAGGGGGTGCACCTCTCCTGCTTTCGGGGAATATTAATGTCCAAATATGGCTCAATTCTAGACAAGGATCTAATACAAAAGATGAACTTTGTGGTTGGGCTCTATTACAAGTTGTTACCTCATTTAACATTATGTTACTGCAGGTCTTAGTGACTCTATGTGTGTCATTGAGTGGATTAATGGGAGAAAAGGTATTACGTTCTCAATATGTAATACTAGTTGGAGCACATTATCCACCTTAAGCACAACTTCTAGATTCTCGATTTTCAACACATATACAGGGTTTGGAACCATCAGGCTGATCATCACTCCAAGAAGGCTCTCTCAGTGTCTATGGGGTATATCTACCTTGAGGAAAGACAGGGAGCACATGTTCTCCATCAAGGGAAAAATCAACCTTTTAGATGGCCAATTGATCTGGCTAGTCTAGTTGGGATCTAAAGCCATTTCACTCCAGTGTTGCATCATTGGGACGATGTGAGGACCTCAGCTACACCCAGCATACATTTCATTACAGCCTTGAATTTTGTTCATTTTGTAATATCATGGATATATTATGCTCTTGTTATATTTTGTCATATTGGGTATGTTTACAGTTTTGGTTTTTGAGTTAGATGGAATTTTGGAATTTTGGATGTTTTATCCTCCATTACCCATTTTTATCTTTTGGTTCCTTAAACCCGCGTCCATATTCATTTCTCTCTAATTGTCTATCTCCTTGACTCCATATGCCCCCAAAAATATATTGGCAAGCTAATGCACTGATATTTTATCCTCCATTACCCATTTTTTCTTGTAAAATCAGTTAATTTGTTAAAATTAACCAAGGAAATATTAACTGGGTAGAAAAGAGAACCATGTAGAGACATTCTACAATTAAAATTTGTGTGTAGTGGCCCACTTTTATAGAGACCCTAAACTGGTGATTCCACCTCTCGATTGTTTTCTCTCAATTCACATATGATCCCTCGTACATCGCGATGTTGCTCAGCTACATGGCCATCTCATTTATCTCTACCTCAACCATGCTCTTGCTCATCCTTTTGTGCTCATCAGATTTAGCTCCCACCATCCATGACCTCGACAAACCCCATCTTGGCTTTACCACCACTCTTGGCGTCTCATAGGTGCCATCACCACATCTTTCGTGCATAGCTTGTTGTCAGGATCTCAGAGGCTTGAAAGACCCTTCGCTTAATATGTTGATCCATTAAGGTTTGTGCATTTTTCTTACTATGTGCCATTAATACTGGTGACTTCTCCAATCATGACATCACTTCAAACACCTCATTTTTTCAGACAAAAGCATGGCAATCTACATTTGGGTTCTAGTGATATCTCTCCAATCACAATGCCACTTCAAACACCTCCTTTCCCCATACAAAAGCATGGAAATCTACATCTGGTTGCTAGTGATATCTCTATTTTCCTATTGAATTTCTTCCTCCAAGCCATGATCCTTCCACTCTAGAGTAGATCTACCAGCCTAGATCCATATTAAATCCAGATCTATCAAGCGTCAAGAGGAATCAAATCTCTCGAGGTGTAAACCTCTTTTTTGAGTGCAAACCTTGAGAAAAGGTTTGCATCTCGAGAGATTTGATCTCTCTTGGAGCTTGATAGATCCAAATTTAATATGGTTCTAGGCTTGTTTAATTATTAATTAATAATAATTATAGTTATCAAATTTTTTTATGTAAATTTTATTGAGTCAAAATATTTTAATTAATAATTTTTTTTTAATGTAATTTGACCAAGTCAAAATGTTTAGATAATATAACATAAAAGGAAATTGCAACATCTCTTCCATACTCGGCTGAAAAATGTCTCTTGGCCCAAAAATGTAATAAAACCAGCCTAGATCCATCTTAACTACGGATCTACCAAGTGCCAAGAGGGATCAAATCTCTTTTCACTCTAAAATAGGTTTTTATATTAAGAATTTTGATCCCTCTCTACGATTGGTAGATAAATAATTAAGATGGATCTGTGTTGGTTTAATTTCGTTTGTTAAATAGGTTATATTCCACATGAATACCATGGGTTCACAATACTATGGATTAATACCATGGGTCATTTTTATTTTTATAGGGTTATTTTTATTTTTATTTACATTACATTACATTAATGTTTTTATTTAATTTATTTATTTATTTTTAATTTTTTTTTATGTAATTTGATTTAGTCAAAATGTTAAACATTACATTACAACATCTCTACCATACTAGGTTGGAGAGTGCATATTAGCACAATTAAATTAAAAAAAAAATTATAAAATGTTTTGATTGTGAAATGAGAGATGGTGTTTTGGCATGTGGTATTGATGAGCCATGGTATTGGCCCATGTGTAACAACCCCTAGTTAATTGCATATGTAAATAAAAATAATACGAAGGTCATGGGATATGTATTCCAAGCGGAATGTTGGGCAAAACATAGTGATGGGGATCACTCGTAATTAATTAATGGCTATGGAAATTGGCAAAGGCAAAGTGGCAATAATTGACATTTTATTTATGAAATAAAGGAAAATAGGAGAAAAGGAAGGTGAAGAGACACAAATTTGCATGAGAGAGAAATTGAAGGAAAATGAAGAAAATAGAGGCCTCAGTGATAAAAAAAAAGGCTTATGAGGATTAGTTCACAACTTTTGTTTAGTTTTAGCTTTTGTTGTAAGTTTTTGGTTAGTTTAGTGTTGGAGCTCTCTTCTATTCTCTCATTATCTCACACTTAGAGATATCTTGGAGCACTCTTGGAGGTATCTTGGAGCACTTTGGCATACATTGGATTTGGAAAAAGAAGGCAAAGGAAAGCAAGGAGCATAAGAAAATAGTTGGATCAGTAGTTACAACTGGATTGCTTTGCAAGTAACTGGTTGCATGTGTGATTTCCTTGTTGATTACTAGATGCATGGTATATGCATGTGATTTTCTAGTTATGTGTTGTCATCGGCATGGAGATTTTCCTAGATTGACAGTGGTTTTAGCCTTGTCTTTCCATTTCCTAGATAGCCATGGTGTTGTGGGTTTTTTCACTTGATTGTTTTTTTGGTTCGTGCTCATAATTTTTTATGGTTGTGAGTTGGAGCTAATGCTTTGGAAACCCTAGAACAACTTGGGTTGAGTTATTAGTCGTGGATCCTAGGTTGGGATAAACGCTATGAATCCCTTGGTGGGTTGAGTTACTAGTCCCTAAAGCAGGTTTGGACAAATTCTTTGAGCCTAGAAGGTTCTGTTGAGTTACTAGTTCCTAGAGCCCTAGGCAACTTGTGTAGAGACTGATCTGGTTGGTGTTAGTGATGTCTGACCATGGAGGTGGAATCACTGTGGTTGACAGTTGAGGTGGTTTGGCCACTGGAAGCCTTGGTTTAGTTTGTTTTGGTTTATTCCATGAGATATCACATTCATGCTTGGAATATGGTGCAGGGGTGATTGGCTCAAAGAGAGATTTGGTTCAGCCCAATCTATGGTCAGGGGTTACATGGAAGTCCTTGTCATGGTTGGTATTTTCACATGTTGATATGAGACATTTCCTTATTGTGATTTATGAGCATTTGTAGTATTATTTTGGTGATGGTATGGCTGAGTTGCCATGTTTTCTATGTTGGTTATTTTCTCGTTATATGTTGGTTATATGATGTATATTGTCTATGGCTCTTGACATGTTTTGATGAATTTATGAATGGTTGATGAATGCATGGACTAACAAGTGTTGTTGCATCTATGTGGAGAGGGCATAGAACCTTCTTGGTGATTCTCAAATGAATCTTATACTCTTATGATCATATATGCATTCATGACCTGTAGCTTATATGTTTGTCATGTGTTTGAAGAAATTTATAATGTGTTCTAGGCAATCTAGGTTGAGTTTTGATTATAGTTTGAATGTTTTGCATTGTTGTCATGTAATTTATCATTTTGGAAAACCTCAGGTAGTTCTGGGCAATGGTCCGGAGGTTGACCTGGAATTGTGACTGAGATATCGGGACCACACTCTATGAACTGGGCAAGTTGGGTCATAACCGCAAACATGCAGTGTTGTGCATGTGGTTGGAGGCTTTCAACCACACCCAGGCCTTGTCATGCATGCATTTGGGGGTCTAGGTCAATAAAAGGGAGCTAAAGATCAGGGTTTGGTCACCTGGGTGGTTCTTTGGCCCCTGAGAGTCTTATAGCCTTAAGGGATGTTGTGAGTTGTCAGTTTGTCGGCTCCACTTCCATAACTGGAGCTTGGAGGCCAGGTCATGTCGTAGTAACTCTTCGTCTCATGTTTACCTTGGCAGGCCGATGAAACTGGGTAAATCTGGGAGGTGGTGGTTATGACCTAGAATTGTGGCTCAGATCTCGGGATCATACCTCTGAACTGGGCAAGTTGGTTCATAACCGCAATCATGAAGTGTTTTGCATGCGGTTAGAGGGCTTCAACCAAACCCATGCCTTGTCATGCATGCATTTGGGGGTCTACGTCAATAAAAGGGAGCCCAAGATCAGGGTTTGGTCACCTAGGTGGTTCTTTGGCCCCTGAGAGTCTTGTAGCCCCGAGGGATGTTGTGAGTTGTCAGTTTGTCACCCCACTTCCATAACTGGAGCTTGGAGGTCAGGTCATGTCATAGTAACTCTTCGTCTCATGTTTACCTTGGCAGGCCAGTGAAATTGGGTAAATGTGGGAGGTGGTGGTTATAAATTAGTATCAGAGTGGGTTTTCGTTCTCTTTGGGTGATATCTAATACCACATATTGGTATCAGAGCATCCAGGTTCAAACACTTGGACTGGATGGGCAAGATGTTTTTTTCATGCATTCATGTTAGTTTTCAATGTGTTTGTTATGCATGCATTGTGATGGTAATTGTTGTAGTTGTGACATCATGTAGAGGTTCATGATGTTTATGTTGAGACAATTGATATGTTGATTTCACTATATATATATATATATATATATATATATATATATATATATATATGTTGTGCTAATATGAATTAACTGTGCAGATGAGATAACCTCCACTGAACTTCACTAAGGTATGTTGGGTTATGATTATATTTGGTTATCTGACATGGTATGCTTGCAAGAAGTAGAAGATCAAAGATGACAAGTAATATGGTGGATTATAGTTCACGTGACTCTCCTTACCAATTAGATGAGAACCAAAGAGATGAGTACTCTCCTGACATAGCAGACACCTTAAGAATTTTGAAGGCAAAAATAATAAGTTGCAAAGTAGATAATGACAGGATCATTCAGTCACAGGAAAGACTTGCCAGGGCACAAGAAAAGCAAGCAAGGTTAGTGTAGTGACTCTTTAAAGTTTATCAGATCTACAGAGACAAGGACAACCACAAATTAGTTGTGGACATGAGGACAAGACTAATGGGGAATATGGTAGCATGTCTCAGGGAGGACACGGGTCAAACGGGGATGACACAGTCAAAGGTGGTAGATGGATGGATATACCTGGTAGGAGAGGTGGTGATTATGGGTTCTATTCTAGTTCTGGTTCATACATGTAGCACGGTCATCATTGTTATCATCCTTACAGGAGGAGTGAGAAGCAACACTTGCCAAATGGGTTTAAGAAATCCAAGCCTCCTACCTTTCATGGAGAGCTAAAGAAGTTGGAAGATGCAGAAGAATGGTTGCTTGGGATGAATAATTTCTTTGAGCTGCATAATTGTACAAAGAATATGAAAGTCAGAATAACTATTTTAGTCTCAAAGGAAAGCAAACATCTAGTGGGAAGATGTGAAGTGTGTTAAAGGCATCAAGACAAAGGAGTTGAATTGGCATAAATGCAAAAGATTATTAAGAAAGAAGTACTTGTTAAAGAGATATTATGATGGTAAGGCCAAGGATTTGTACAAATTAAAGATGGGAACTATGACAAATGATGAGTATATGACTAAGTTTTTGGAGCTTGTTGACATATGTGCCATATATTAAGGATGAGAAGACGAAGGTTCAAAGATTTATTAGTGGATTACCTTTGAAATTTATGGATCACATTGAGTATGATGAGCCTCAGACATTGGAGGAAGTAATTGGTAAGTTGAAACATTATCATGAGCAGTCTGAGCATAAGTCTGAGCCTAAGTAGGGTTGGAAAGGTAATGACAAGACTAAGGGAAAATAGGATAATAAGTGAGGAAGATCGCATGATACAGGTAACAAGGAGAATGTAGTAACATATAAAAAATTCAATGTAGTTGATAGAGGACAGGGGTTTTAGTCTGAGAAGCAGAACAAGGGTAAGGGTAGGAAGCCTTTGCAATGTTGGACTTGTGGTGGAGAGCATCATAGGAGAGATTTTCCACAACATCAGTGATCCAAACTTAAACAATAATGCAACGAATTATAGATATAACCATAAATACAAAGATGCAGTAGAAATAACACTTCATTTCATTAATCTCAAATACTGAAATATGCTTACAAACAGGATGGAAATAAGACTAGATCGGGCAATGGTAGCTTATCTCTGAGAAGAGATGTGGGCGGCTACATGTCTCTGCACTGTGTTACAATGAGGCTTGAAGGCCTATTTATTATTGAAAACAATGGAAAACCGTAAACATCCAAAAACCTAACCCTAGGATATGAAGCACCAAAACTATGGGCCCTGTTTGGGTAAATTGGTACATCAACTTCTCAGGGTCGTAACTTTGGCATACGATATCTGTTTGATGCGCACAATACCTTGTTAGAAAGATCTATCTGGGGACTACAACTTCGAGTGGCTAACTTCAATCATTTTTGGCCCTAGTTTTCTAAAAAAAACTTCATCTAGGGCTTCAAAACGGATCTGGAAGTTCAGGACCTGAAAAACTGCCAAAAATAGTAAATTGTGCTACAACTAAGGAAACTGAAAAACTGGAAGATACCTTGGTGGGGGTCCAAAAAAGGTGGCCACTAACATCCACCTAGATCAGTCCTCCCCCATTAGGAAGCAATGGTCTCCATTGCGTTGAGTGCCTCCATGAAATGGGGAAACTTCAGTTGAACTTGGTCCTTGGTGAGCCACTTGCCTTGGTGCAGGAGTTGGCCAGCTTTGGCAACCCAATATAGTTGGATCTTCTATTGGCTAGTGTTCTTTACATGTGTGTCTATAATTTGATCATTATGGCATGTTCCATGTAGTCTGGTTTTAAATATGTTGGTGTGAGTTGTTCTGCAATATCTGATGTGTCCAGTAATGGTGGCAAATATGGTCGAAGGTGGTCCACATTGAACACTAGATGCATGCCAAGGAATGGGGGAATGTTGAGCTCAAAAGAATTGTCTCCCACAACCTTGGTAATGGTGTAAGGACCATATCAGAGTGGTTTGAGCTTTCGATGGGCTCTGGTAAGGTGTTCTTTCTGTAAATGCAACCAAACTTTGTCACCCACCTGAAAATTATGTGGCACCCGATGTTGATCATGTCGCTGCTTGTACTTGGCATTTGACTTCTCCAAGATGTCGTGAACCTGTTGGCGGATGTGTTGGATGCATTCAATAAATCTGGTCACTTTATCAACCTCAGACAATACATGTGTGGATTTTGTCTATGTAGTCACATGGGGCATGGCAACATCAATTGAACACAATGGTTGAAATCCTAGACCCACTTGAAAAGGATTGCGACTAGTCAAGCTATCAAGAGCTCTATTATAACTATGTTGCACATAAGGAAGAATCTCGTCCCAGGTTCATGGATGCTTGGAGTTGTACATGTAGAGTATGTGCATTATCATCCTATTGACGAACTCTGTATGGCCATCACTCTAAGGATGGAAGGCAGTCGACTTGGTGAGCTTGGTGTCCAATAATGTTTAGAGGCTTGACCATAATGTGCTTAGGAACTTGCTATCCCGATATGATATAATGGTTTGTGGGATCCAAAATTATACCCATACTCATTCAAAGAAGAGTTTGGAAGTTTCCTTTGTTGTGATACTCTTCTTGCAGGCGCCAAAATAGTCATCTTATAAAATTTGTCCACGACCACAAATACGTAGTCGTTACCATGCTTGGTAGAATGGAGGCCAGACATATAGTCCATGGAGATGGATTCCCATGGTCGGCTGGGAGTAGGCAAAGGAGCGTACAGGCCTTGTTTCTTGATGGTTGGCTTGGAGATAATGCAGGCAGTACAGGATTTGATATATTTCCCAACATCCAGTAAGAGTTTGGGCTAATAAAAGTACTTTTGTAGTACAAGCACAATTTTATCCACACCAAAGTGTCATGTGACCCGACTATAGTGCGCTTCCCAAATCAGTTTGGCACGCTCGCTTGAAGGAACACAAAGGTGGCTCAGGTAGCATAACAATGCTGCCTGGAGGTGGAAATAAAAAATTTACTTTCCATATACTAGAATTTGGTATGTGGAGGCGAACTATGGATCATTTTTGTATAGTTGCGGCCATCCAAAGGTCTCGTGGCCACAAGAGTTGAGAACATTAGTTAGTGTTGCAACTGGGGGCTGGCTGAGGCAGCCTGCAACATTACTAGTGCTGCCCTTTTTGTATTTAATGTTCAAGTGGAATTGTTGCATATATGTAGACCACTTATGATGGCAATCGTTCTGCAACTTCCCTTGTGTCTGTATAAACTGAAGAGGTTGGTGATCGGTGTGATGGTCGTCTCCTTCCCCAAAATGTAATGTTTCCATTGTCGACAAGCCTGCACAATGGAATACATCTCTTTATCATAGTGGGGTACTTCCGAATTGTATCGGAAAGTGTCTCACTATGGTAGGCCATTGGATGCTCGTGTTGGGTGAGGACTGCACCAATAGCATAGTCTAAGGCATCTATCTCGATTTCAAATGGATGTTGCCGGTCTGGTAGTGTGAGTAATGGTGCAAAGCAGAGTTAGTGCTTCAACTAAAAAAATTCCTTCTATTGGGACTCAAACTAGGAAAAATTGCTTTCACCCTACCCTTAGTATTATGACTCAAAAGCCAAGTGATATGGGAGAATCCCAACACGAACCTCCGATAAAAATTTGCAAGGCCCAAAAAGATGCGGAGCTCCATTAGAGTGGTCAGGGATAACCAATCCCGAATGACTTGTATCTCATTCGGATCCACATGCACACTACACTCATTTATGACGTAACCCAAATATTGGACCTGGATCATGCCAAAGGTGCATTTCTCCAAGTTGGCACACAGTTTGTGCTGCCGAAGGGTTTGAAGGACTTGTTGAATATGTTGCAAGTGTTCTTCCAAACTCTTATTGAAGATGAGGATGTCGTCCAGATAAACAACCATGAATGAGTTGGTGAAGGGCTGCAAGATGTCATCCATTAGCCTCATAAAAGTAGCAGGGGAATTTGTCAAGCCGAAGGGCATAACCAACTATTCAAAAAGGCCTTCCTTGGATTTGAAGGCTATCTTCCATACATCTATGGGCTCTATTGGAACTTGGTGATAGCCAGACTTCGTATTGATCTTGCTGAAGTACTTGACCCCCTTGAGTTGGTCCATAAATTCATCAATCTATGGGATTGGATACTTATTCCTGATAGTGATTTTGTTTAGTGCCCGATAATAAATGCAGAGCCTCCAGGTCCCATCCTTCTTTTGTATAAGTACAATTGGGCTCCCACAAGGCGAGGAACTTAGTCGAATGTGCCTTTTTGTAGCAATTCCTGGATTTTCCACTTCATCTATTCATTTTCCATAACAGAGCGACAATATATCGGCCCATTGGGTAGAGGTGCTCCAGGAGTCAGATCGATCAAATGCTTGACCTGGTAGTGCAAGGGTACCCCTATGGGTGAGGAGAAGATGTCCTTTTATTCTTCCACGACCGTATCCACCTGCATCTGCTGCATGGAGGAACTCTTCCCGGGGGCCATGGATGTGGCTACGATCTTCCCCTTACATTGAGAGCGAATAAAAAAGAAAACAAATCTCCCAGGCTGGGAGATGATCTTACTGCATTGCTTAGCAAAGATTAAAGAGATGGCGGTAGGCGGGGCTACCTTCGGTATCCTGTATAACTTACTACTCGAATAAATAATAACAGAGCGTGGTTTAGACTCATATAAATCATGTCGCTTCCACAAGTATGGTTGTCCTAATAATACATCACAAACATCAAGAGGACAAACATCACATAGTACCTAATCCATGAAGGGCTTAATGTTGTAGGGAAGGTAGCACTATTGGATGACGCAGAGATATCATCCTAGGTGAAGCCACTCGATGGTGTATGACTGCAGATGTGTTGTAGTTGGTAAGCCTAGATGCTTCATGACCTTTGTTGAAATTAGGTTCTTTTGGCTCCCGCTGTCAACAATGAACTACAATGGAGAACCCTTCACCCACATTTGTGAGTGCAATAAGCATTCCCCCTCATCTGGATCTCCAGGCTCAATCTTATAGATCATGGTGGTGGCCATAGTGGCACTGGGCTCCACGTCAATGATTTGCTTCATTTTTTCATTCCCTTTGTCAGGTTTTGACTCAGAGTCGGAACATGCATCTGAATCAGAAGCCTTCAGCTCAACCACTAGTGTCTGCTTGGCCCAACACTCACTTGTGTTGTGAGTGGATCTCTTATGGAACTCACACCACTTTCCCATGTACTTATTTGTCTTCTTGGTGTTGTTCTTTACTTGCGGCTTCGACGAGTTATCTTGGGTTGCCCCGCCTTGGTTTTTCCCTTTGCTCTACGGTTTGGGTGCACCTTTCCTTTGCTTCAAATTCACAAATCCAAAGTCTCACTTTTTCTGTTTAAAAATTTTCTCAATCTCAACAACGTATCGGTACGTCGTGACGAGCGAGGAGATATACAGGAACTCCATCTCATCTTGGATGTACCTGTGTAGGAAACCGTGGTACTTGAGTACCAAATGTTTTTTAGAATCCTTGATGCCCAACTTTGTGCAAAGGGTTTGAAAAAAATTGGTAAACTCTGGCACGTCTTGGTCCCTTCCCTACCGAAGCGTGGCCCACTTTATGTATTTATCCTCATAGCTCCCAATAGGGTAGTACTTCTCCTTGATGGCGTCCCAGAATGAATTCCAAGTGGGTGCACCCGAAAATAGTGTGGGTATAATTTTGTCCTTCTTCTCACAATAGGTTTCCCAATGGTCCTTGACGTGGAAGACAACTTTGAGAAGTGAAAAGGTAATATTTTCCCGGCTAGAAAAATCATGAATAGGAAAATATCCTTCTAGAAGATTTAACCATTTATCTACAATGTCCTCATTTATCTGACCCTCAAATATGAGGATGTCAAAGTTAACTTGTACCTTAAAGGGTGTGGTGCTTCCAGAGTAGCCATTGGAAGAAGATGCGTCACCTTTGGGTAGTCGCTAAAGGATCTGGGAAAATGTGTCCATCATCGCATTCCTCTATCACTCAAGGAATTCTTCGAGCAAGGTTTTGAAAGGATCTCCTGCCCCATCATCTTTCTTCTCTTCCGCCATGGGAGGCCATCGGGATTTGCGAAGCTGGTCTTGCAAAGGTCTGACCAGTTCAAGCCCTAACTCCTTATATCCCGACCTCATTGGGGACATGCAAAGAAAAATAGAGAAAGAGTATATCACTCTGATACCACTTATCCGAACTTAAATATGAATGTAACAAATTACAAATATAATCATAAAAACAAAGATGCAACAAAAATAACACTTCATTTTATTAATCTCAAATACTGAAATATGCTTACAAACGGGATGGAAATAAGACTAGCCCGGGCGATAGTATCTTATCTCTGAGAAGAGATGTGGCGGCTACATGTCTATGAATTGTGTTACAATGAAGCTCGAATGCCTATTATTATTGATAAATAATGAAAAACCATAAACATCCAAAAACCTAACCCTAGGAGATGAAGCGCCAAAAGTATGGGCTCTGTTTGGGTAAATTGGTACATCAACTTCCCAAGGTCGTAACTTTGGAATACAATATCCATTTAACGCGCACAATACCTCGTTAGAAAGATCTATCTGAGGACTACAACTTTTGAGTGGATAACATTGGTTATAATTTCATGATGGCCCCAATTTTCCCAAAAAACGTTGTTTAGGGCCTCAAAACGGCTCTGGAAGTTTAGGACCCAAAAAACTACCAAAAATAGTAAATTGTACTACAATTAAGGAAATTGAAAGAGGCAGTTGTGGAGGTCTAAGTGGAATAGGTGGGTGGCCACCAACATCCACTTGGATCAATCAGGGTGGCAGACCACAAATTTATGGTGCTGAGGAGGCACAAACAGTTGGAGATGTTGGACAAAGTATTCCATGGATTAATGCAACATTGGATAATAGGCAGGTTGGTTATCAAGAATCTATTATTGATATGGAAGTTAAGCTTTGCTATCAAGTTCTTTCTATTTTCATTGATCTCAGATCTAAATATAGTTATATCATTCTTGACCTGACCTAGATAAGTGTTGCTTGAATAAAGAAGTGCATGCACAGTCTTGGTTGGTGCAGCTGACCACGGGTACTAAGAAAAGAGTTCATCATTAGGTAAGATGTTACAATGAGACTCAAATGCTTATTTATTATTGAGAAATAATGAAAAACCCTAAACATCCAAAAATCCTAACCCTAGGAGATGAAGTGCTAAAACTATGGGCCTCGTTTGGATAAATTGGTACATCAACTTCCCAGGTGTTGAAGCCTAAAAAATCGCTGCAACAACAAGGGGGATGACCACTCGGTCCAGACCTTAAAGCAACTCCTTTTCCGTTTGGAATGGTGGTTCCGACTGGTTCAACTAGGTCAGTTACCTTCTCTCAATCTCTAATGGCTTTAAAATATGACTTTCATTCACTAATGGAGAAGAGACATAGATTAACACTCTTGCTGATCAGGGAAGAAAGTGATCCTTAAGCTAATTTGGGGCTCAGCCAATCCACTACTAAAGTTTGCCTCTTTGGAAAGAGGACTTAAAAGAATGTAGAAATTAATCTAAATGCAAACTTATTCTAAGATGCAAGCAAAAGAAACTATCTTAATCCTATCTCAATTAAGCAAATATAGATCTAACCCAACCAAGAGCAAGATATTTAAATTATTGGGATTTAAATATGTCTTGTTTATAATGAATATCAAGTTAATGAAGTAGTTCAATTAAATGACGTTATGGATATTAAAACACATTCTATTGAGACCTCTTAACTGAAATAATCAATCAACAACACTTAAGAAGAAGTTCTCAGAATGATTTTGATCATTTAATCAGTAACTTGAATTATTAAACAATAATATGCGGAAGAAGTTCTCAACATATCATTATTCAACAAATTAGTTTTATAAGACAGATTTCTGAGTAAATAGTTACTCAGAAATCAAAATTTAATCCATAAGAGTAGATATAATAATAACATGAAATAGAGACAAATTACCCATACCAACAAAAGTGCACAAATATGAAAGCAAATTGAGACATTCTTGTCATCATAAAATGAAACCAACATTTAAAATAATAGAATTGAAATACCAATTTTATTGAATCCATTCTCTAGCTCCAGTCTCCAATAGTCCTTTACAATGCCTGAGCTTCTGCTTTCAAAACCAGAGCTACAATAGTGCAAAACTCTGTTCATTATACATAACTCAGAATGTAAAAGAAAAACCTCAATAATCTTCAGATCTGAGATTGCACTCTTCCCACTTACAACTCTAAATCCTTATTACAAAAGTGCTTTTAGAATTCCAAAATTGCAGAGGAGAGAAGCCTCTTTTACATTTTACAATCTGTTATTTATAATATTTGCAAAGGAATTCTTTGAGAGGAAAGTTTGTTGAAGAAAATCTGCCCAATCCAATTTTATTTGCTCAAAATTCAAATCTTTAATTGTTGGAACATTCTAATTGATTGAGATCCTTTTCTCCATATCTCTTCTATTATTTTCCTGCAAAAATAAACCAAAATAAATTAAGATGCAACAATAAAATCAAAATCTCATTTCTGACATTAAAACAAATCCAATCAAATGCAGTTAATTAAATAATTGAAAATAAAATATAAGCTTTCTATTGATGCCTGGGATGGTTTAATTGGCCAAGGATATCATTGACAAATGGATCTGCATTCAGAAGAGGTTTTAACAAATGAAAATGCATAAAATAAAACTCAGAAAATTGATTTTGTTTTAAAAATTCGGAGCCTGATCTTCTGCCTGATTTTCAACCCAATAAGTGACTAAATCTGTTAGTGAAACCTCCTCAGAAATGTTCTCTTTGATTTTATCTTTTCAATGAGCCATCATGGGCCTCATTTGGCCAAGTATAACTCAATCTATGAGCTTCCAAAGTTGATGGGTCAAATTTGACATAATTGTGGAAATTCTGTAGCTGGGCTAAAAAAAATTAGAATTTTAATTAAATTCTAATTTTAAATTATATTTTGATTTTTTTTTAATAATTAATTCTAAATTAATTATTAACTAACTAAAAATTAATTTTAATTAATGCTCATTTAATTAAAAATTAATTAAATTACATTTAAATTTAATTAATGTTAATCTAATATTAATCTAAATTATTTACAGATTAATTATTAACATAATTAAATAAAATTTTAAAAACTAGTTAAAAAATTCTCATATTTTTATTTATTTTATAATTTTAAAATTATATCAAAATTATAATTATGATATAATAATATTATAATGTAAATATAATATTTTAACAAACCATTTGAATCAATCCAAAGTCCATCCATAATCAATCATTTCTCATTTATTCATTCACATGAGTTTATGGAGGGATATGGTGAGTGGAGTGTGACGTGAGGGTGAGTGAGGTAAAGGTACGGGAGGCATAAAGAGTGAAACAAAAATTTTATACTAAATTTTTTGTACCCATCGCATTTGGCCTCATCGCGTATCGCATTTTGAGTTGTAAAATGCTAAGTTGTTGTTGTTTTTTTTTTTTTTTTTTTTAAATTGCGATAAGATTTTGCGAGAAGAAAATTCGCGAGAAATGTTTTTTTTTTATATGTTTTTGTGGTCTGGGTCTCGGGGGCTATTAAATTAATGAAGACGAGTGGGGTCCACGTGAATTATTAATATCACAAATTGAAGTATAGCTATTTTTCATTTTTGAGAACCCAGCCTTAGCAATTTGTCTTAAAATAGTAAATTGGAATAAATTACGAAGACCCGAAACATGATTTCATCCATTGTATGAATTAGCTGGGTCATTTTGTAAGACCGTTAGTGAAAAATGAAAAATTAATAAAAGTTAACTAAAAGTCAATATTTACAATGAATGAATATTTAGCTATGAAAATTGAAATTTTATATAGTTATTTACATTTTCAGTCTACGCGAGAAAATGATCAAACTTCAAAGGAGTGCCATTTACAACCCGGTTGACCAAATAAGGCGAAACAAGTATTATTGGAAAGTTTGTGAAAAATCGGATTTAATGAAACAATCAAAATGGAAATCTTACAAAAATGAAAAAATAACAAAATTGCAGGATAATTAACTTAATAGAAATCGTAAAAGGTGTTTAGCCAAAAATTTTATAGAAAGGGTCCCCATTATTTGAGGTGAACAAGTCAAAAATGGGGGGTTGTATTTTACCACAACAATGGCGACACATGGGAGAAGAACCAATTATCTCTATTTGATATGAATCAGATTTTCCTAAAATCAAAGTAAAAATAATTAAAGAAGAGAAAAAATATTTTTTTGGAATGCTTGACTCGATTCATTAATCTAAATAAAAGTAAGAATCATCTTATTGTAATTTTTCTTAAAATTCCTCATAAATTAAAATATTTCAAAACTCTATATCAGTGCTTAATTAGTTGTAAAGATAAAGCAGGGGTCACTATACAACTTAGCTTTTAAAATATACTCATTTGTCATAGGTAGAGCCACTGCTGCAAGCAAACATCTATAGTATCGACAGGGTTACCTTTTAATCATCAATGATTCAGAACCCCATCTATTTAAAAATTATTGACCTAGAGATAAACCCATTGTATTTGTTTTATTTTATTTTAGTTCTTAAAAGCCATTGTCCTAGTTTGGTAGCCAGATAGTTGACAATGTCATTCACTAGTAATAATTGGTCTGAATAAGCTGGCTCGTGATGAGACCCCTTGTCTTATAATTGTTTGCAATTATAAGCCATTACCCTGGTTTGTTTAACAGTATTGGTAATGTCAGCTTATTTTTCCCCTATGATCATGGTAAGCAAGCTCATGATGAAACCTCTTATCTTTTAAGTTTAAATATATTTTTGGATCACACTCTACAAAAATAATACTTTTTTGGACAGGGAGAATCATTGACTCCTTAAGATTTAAGAATGACAATTTCAGAGTTAAAGGTGCTTTGATGTAAAGTGTCTTTACTTTGTTAAAAATAATTTTTCTTGACTGATAATAGAACTTTGAAAGATCTTAATAAAATATCGAAATCTCAAAATAATTACAATTTTGATGGAAAAAGAAATTTCTCAAATTTTATGATACTTTGTCAACTTTTCTTGTTTTGTAATCTCTTCCTTAAGAATGTCTACCTTATAATAAAAAAACAAATTTTATTAAGAGATTTAAAGAAAAAGCTAATAGTAGATTATTAACAATTTTTTCTTATGTATGCCGACCATTGTTAGGTAACAAGAAGGCCTTCCATATAAATCATGGCAAAGTCACCAAAATTAAAACTAAAAACAAAAGAAAAAGATTTCTTAAGCTAGAATGAGAAAAGAAATCAACAAACAAAACTAAAAATAAAAAGTAAGAGCAAAAAGGAAAATCCAAGTTTTGAAAGATAAACTCCAACAAGAATGTTTATACCAATGTCTCAACAAAATGAAGCAAAATAAAATAATCATGTAACCATTCCTTCTTCTTTTTTAAGCTGTGGTTCACGGTCACTGAGTGGCCGCTACATCCACGGGAAAATATCTGGGCAAATCCACCCGAAGGGATCTGCCCGTCGGCCAATCTTAACAGGCCTACCCCGAGGGCGTCGAGGAGATTTGACCCCGTGACCTCCCAAACTGGGAAAGTGCTTTAGCAACGGGAACTCGACCATTTGAGCTATCCCTTGGAGCTATGTAACCATTCCTTCTTATGTATAGATTTAGATAAATTTTACCTTACATGGTTGTAAGCATTTTAGGCTTCAGATGGTACTGATGATAAAATTCAATCATAATGAAAAAAATTTGTCTGATGTCAATTTTCTTGTTTCAAAGCATCATTTTAATCATTTTCTAATAAAATGAATGCTTAAAGAAACAAATTAAACGTTTAGAAACTTCCTAGTGTAGCTGTTTCAACGAAGATTATCATTACTTCTTGAAATAAAACCAGGAGAGAGTATAGGACTTCAAAATATGATCTGGCGGAGAATTGAAAGCTTTTATGAAGAGCTGAAAAACAGATTTATATATCAACAAGATTTAAGCAAGTAAAGTAACAAAATGAAAATTAATGAAAGTGGGTACATGATTCTTACCATTGGATAATTGCATTTGATCTTACCTGAAAGGTATCAGTTTCTCCAATACTAGCTGACTTCTTCTTTTAGTTAACATTAAAACATGAAGTCAAACTAACCAAAATCCTATAACCCAAAATAATTATTTATTTTATTTAAACTAAAGCAAGCAGTAAAATGTAAAAAGGAATGCTTTGTGTTCAATGGAATTAAAATTAAAACAAATGCATCAGAAATGAGAACGAGAATTTGCAGTGATGAATGTTTTTCAAAATATTATAAGTTTCATATAAACTCCATGATTTTATAAATTGTCCAAAATTAAGACCAAATCCAAGATAATGAAATTTAAATGTGAAGATAGAAAGGTCTTGAATTTCATATCAATTATGGAATTTTATATTTAAAACTAAAATATATGAGAAATCGAAATGATTTAAATATGCTGCAAATTTGTCATCAATTGCTTTAGTACTGTAGCGGTTACTCAAGATTGCTTTTAAAATAACACAACGCCTTATCGGATGATTCGCATTGCATGTTTCTTCATCATGTTTAAAGTTCAATCTACAAAATTTCACCTTTGTTGATATGCCATATATTGATTAAATGTTAATGGCATAGAGACATGCATTGGAGTCTATCGCATCAGAAAATTGCAATGGAAAATTTTCGATATGAGAACATGCGATGAGATGGAGCGATCACACTATTGAAGAAATGTTATATCGAGGATTAGGGGATAGTCATGTCATGCTTTGTACATCGCACATCGCACATCGCAAATTCGGAATTGTGATATGAGCATCAATAAAAATGCGATGAAGCGATTGCGATATCGGCATATCGGAATATTGGAAAATAGTCATGTCGGAAATGCCAATATGATTCTTGCGATAACGAGAATGTGATGGATGACGGGGCTCTTTGGTGGAATCGACTTTGGATCTCAAAAGAAATCGGTGATCGACAAACTTAAGTACATGATGTAATATTCTTGATACGTCGATATGCGATGAAGAATGGACCCGATAGATTTATTATGAGAATTTAATATCATATCGGATCCGAGACATCAGTACTTTTAAAATTATGCCCCTACCATTATTGTGATTGAATGGATGCGATATTTCTTATGAACTTGATTTAAATTTCATATCAGGTCCAGAATTGTGTGAACATCACAATATTGACAAAGTTGATTATCAGAGATCGGTGATTCAAGATAATGGAAGTATATTCAACTGAAAACCTCTGATATGTGAAATACGATATGGCATTTTATGAGAGAATGAGTGAGGTAACACATCGGAGGTCTTGCATCAGCAATTTGTTATCAGAAAATGCTAAGAGCTACTTCTGATGAAATATTATGATACAAATGGTTGTGATATGGATGATGTGATATCGGAATGAAATAATTGACGAAGATGAGCGGGATGGGAATATTGTGAATATATATTCACTGTAGTATCAACAATATGAAAATCAAGTTGAAATGTTTCTGATATGAATCCTGTGATACTGTTTTAAATTTCAATTGGGTTTTCTAATGAATGAAAGCAAAGTTAAAGAATGCTCAAATTCTAATGAATCACAAATAAAATTTCCCTGAACCTGTTGCAAATTTGAAATGGGTTTGCTGTTTACTTCAAGTTTTAAAAAAAATGAAAACCTGCAAATAAAACAGAGCAAGAATCAAAAATAAACTAAGGAAAAGAAAAACTAATAATAGATGAAAATGAACTTGCAAATGCGTACCTTGGAAGGAGATTTTCTGTAGATTTTACCTCATGAATATTCAAATTTTTCCTTCAATTTATCCAATTCTGACTTTCTTCAAAATCATCTCATTATTTATTCTAAATTAGAGTGGGCAATCAAGCTGAAGGAAATCAATTATTCATGTTCAGGAAATCTGAAATTCATAAAATTCACCAGAAATGAAAATGAAAATATGCTTCCCTTTGAATTGCAACAGTAATTTATTACCTCTGCTTCATTTCAAATTAACTTGAGAAAAATCTGTATTGTTATAGTGACTATTCAATAATGCCTTTAGTAACTAAATGTGATGCGTATTACAACATCAGATAATAAACTAGAAATCAGAATAGGATAAAGCCACTTATTACGAAAGAATATAATTACATATCCAAATGTGTGTACATAATAGCATGAACACCTTTAAGGTCATTTTAACCAATTTCGAGGAAAATAACATAAGCTTCATGTGATTATAGCGAAAGGTTAGACTGACTAATAATGATTGAATTGGAATTAAGTTTATAATAGACAGTCATATATTTCATGGGATAATAAGATCATGAAGCTTTATATCCTCAAAACCTTTAACAAATAAATTTTAGAAGAAAATCTTGCAAGGACATCTCGAAATGGATAAAATTGGCTTTGAGGTGATGGGTGCCAAGTGCAAACTCAATTAAATTCAGTCAAGACATTATTCGGAATAGGCAGAGATGTAGTTATGGGTAGAAGTATTGTTGCAAGAAATTTTGATTTAAAAATGGGAAGCAAGAATTAAAAATTTTCTGATGAGAGGAAAATATTTCCCTGAACATGTATATGATATCAGAAGGGCTGATTGCTTGTTTTATTTTTTTAATCTACAAAACTATTAAGAATATAAAACAAACTAACTACATTAATTCTACTCTTATGCTAACTATATACATGAAAATGATTGAGTATAGTCATATTTCCAGTGTAACCATTCTCTCATTTTAATTCCTGCATATATACATAGTTCGAATGTTAGTAATAAAAGTACAAATCTAATTGAACTAAGAAAAATAAATCTGTAATCAGAATGTACAGTTATTATTAGCAGCTTATTTACAATCACCTTCTTTTGAAATGTCTTTTCCAACTGAATTCCAATTGGGTCATCAAAACCTGGATGGGTTTCCATTAAGGATTGGAAAATATTTAAAAGAGGAGATGACATGCCAGATTGTGGATATGAGCTTTTAAATTCAAGGCCTGGAAAAAAATGTTAGTGTTATGTGAAAGTTTTAAACTATTAACAATCTTCCATGAAGAAAAACTTTCCAAACAATTTTCAAATAGGCTAACAAAAAATAGATGGAAATCCGTCAAATAAAATGGAAAATTATTAATTGGATTAGATTGCTGGCCAAATTGTAAAAATACATTCTCTTGTTGACACTGCCTTTGAGAAGATAGAATCTTTTAATAAAACATTAGCATTAATTGAAATTGAAATATTAATAGCTTTTGATGTTCATGATTATAATATGAAACTTCAATTTCCCAATAGCACAATGCATCCATTGAGTGTTCACTCTTAAAGTGCTTAATATGCCAGCGTAAAGTGTCAAAAAATATATCAGAAAATAAATCTAAATTTAAATAAAATAAGTGAAAAGTAAAAAATAAAATGAAATCACTATCGGTACAACTAATGTTACAGCACAATTGGGATTGTTTTGAAATAATTTATTTTTTCACAAAGATTGACCAGAATAATAGAATTTGAGTAATTGCCAATTCCAACTTGTGAATTAGAAAGAGAATTATGATTATGAATAGGAATGAGAGCTTTATCATGATATGAATCATAAATTGGAATGTTTTCTCGAATGGTGAAATCATGAAGATAATTTTCTGCTCTAGAATGAGGATTGGTTAGAATAATTTCTAAATTGAAACATTCCTCATTCTCAGATATTGTTTGAATTTTCTCATGAGGATAGAAATCAATATCCTCAATGTCAGAGTAATTATCATAAACAACTTCACAATATTCTTTGGAATTCCCTTTGATTTCGTCCAATATATCAAAACAAGGAGGAATAAAAATTTCATGTTCACTAATGGAAAAAGAATGATCAATAATTGTTTCTCTATCTTGATAAAAACTTATTGGTAATTCATTTAGATAAAATTCTTTACTTTCTGAAATATCATTAATACCAAGAGGAGAAAAATTACCATCATTAAAAATATCAAGATAAAGGGAAAAATGTGAATCTGAAACAATGCATTTAAAACTGCCTCTGTTTGAGAACTCTTGTGCGTTCTGTTCACTATAAATTTCAGATTCTAAATCATTCCTTTGTGTACTCATGCTTTCTTGAAGAAATTTGCTTTGCTGCTCTGATTTCGACATTTGTTCATCATGGAAAAATTCAGAAATTTGTACAGTAGTTTGCATGTCAATGGTTACTTTGATTGCTGCTTGCACTTGTTGATTTGCGATCTGATTTTTTGAATTTAATGTAGAGTAATTTTCAGATTTCAAGGCAGCTCTTTCTCCAAAATTGTTGTTGTTGTCTTCTTGCATAGGATTAGAAATGTTTTCTAAGCTTTATGAAACCACTTCATCACAATTTATTTTCACATTCATATTGGAATTCTCATTTATGTTAAAAGGGGATGGAACAAAGCTTGAACTAATTTCACATGGATTGGGAATGGGAGGAAGAGAGAAAATATGTTCAAACTAATCTAGTGATTCTCCTTCTGTAGGTTTATCTTCGACTTTGAATCTTAAACAATTCAAATGAAATCGAATATTAAAATCTCTAACAAACTCATTTTCAAATCTTCGCAAATATTCAATTTCATTACATACTTGTTCATAATCATAGCCGTCAAATTTACAAATGAAAACTGTAACAAATTGATTCCAGCTATGAATTGAGGGAACTGGAAGAGTTTTACACCAGTTTCTGGCTTTTGCCGCGAATGTGAGAGTAAAAAATCTGCATAAAATGCCTTCGTGAATTCCTTGAAAATCACAATTTGAAACATTTTGAATAAATTGAAAGACATGATTAAAAGCAAAAGAATCTCTCATACCATTAAACTTTACCTAAGATAGGAGTCTTACCACTTCGGGTGGAGTATTGGGAGATGCACGTCCATGGATACAACTCCAAATTGGAAGTTTAAGAGGAGCCATCATGATTTAAATAAAATGTTAAAATTGAAAAGACTCCAATAGACAACAAGTTTCAGGCCCTCCTTCTAGTGTCATTATGTTGAAGCCTCGAAAATTGCTACAACAACATGGTGGATGACCACCCGGTCTGGACCTTAAAGCAGCTCCTTTTCCGTTTAGAATGGTGGTTCCGACTAGTTCAACTAGGTCCAGTTACCTTCTCTCAATCTCTAATGGCTTTAAAATATAAATTTCATTCACCAATGGAGAAGAGACATCAGATCAACCCTCTTGTTGATCAGAGAAGAAAGTGATCTTTAAGTTGATTTGGGGCTCAGCCAATCCACTACTAAAGTTTGCCTCTTTGGGAAGAGGACTTAAGAGAATGTAGAAATTAATCTAAATGCAAACATATTTTAAGATGCAAGCAAAAGAAACTATCTTAATCCTATCTCAATTAGGCAGATATAGATATAACCCAACCAAAGGCAAGATATTTAAAGTATTGGGATTTAAATATGTCTTGTTTATAATGAATATCAAGTTAATGAAGTAGTTCAATTAAATGACGTTATGGATACTAAAACACATTCTATTGAGACCTCTTAACTGAAATAATCAATCAACAACACTTAAGAAGAAGTTCTTAGAATGATTTTGATCATTTAATCAGTAACTTGAATTATTAAACAATAATATGCGGAAGAAGTTCTCAACATATCATTATTCAACAAATCAGTTTTATAAGACAAATTTCTGAGTAAATAGTTACTCAGAAATCAGAATTTAATCCATAAGAGTAGATATAATAATAACATAAAATAGAGACAAATTACCCATACCAACAAAAGTGCACAAATATGAAAGCAAATTGAGACATTCTTGTCATCATAAAATGAAACCAACATTTAAAATAATAGAATTCGAAATAGCAATTTTATTGAATCCATTCTCTAACTCCGGTCTCCAATAGTCCTTTACAATGCCTGAGCTTCTGCTTTCAAAACCAGAGCTACAATAGTGCAAAACTATGTTCATTATATATAACTCAGAATGTAAAAGAATTATATATAACTTAGAATGTAAAAAAAAAAACCTCAATAATCTCCAGATTTGAGATTGAAATCCTCCCACCTACAACTCTAAATCCTTATTACAAAAGTGTTTTTAGAATTCCAAAATTGCATAGAAGAGAAGCTTCTTTTACATTTTGCAATCTGTTATTTATAATATTTGTAAAGGAATTCTTTGAGATGAAAGCTTATTGAAGAAAAATCTACCCAATCCAATTTTATTTGCTCAAAATTCCAATTTTTAATTCCTGGAGTATTCTCATTTATTGAGATCATTTTCTTCATATCTCTTCTATTATTTTCCTACAAAAAGAAATCAAAATAAATTAATATGCAACAATAAAATCAAAATGTCATTTCTGGCATTAAAACAAATCTAATCAAATGCAATTAATTAAATAATTGAAAATAAAATATAAGCTTTTTATTCTGGGATGGTTTAATTGGCCAAATATATCATTGATGAATAGATTTGCATTCAGAAGAGGCTTGGACAAATGCAAATGCAGAAGATTAAACTCAAAAAATTGATTTTGTTTTAAAAATTCGGAACATGATCTTCTACCTGATTTTCGACCCAATAAGTGACCAAATTGTTAATGAAACCTCTTCAGAAACATTCTTCTTGATTTTATATTTCCAATGAACCATCTTGGGCCTCATTTGGCCAAGTATAACTCAATCTATGAGCTTCCAAATTTGATGGGTCAAATTTGACATAATTATGGAAATTTTGTTGCTGGGCTAAAAAAAATCAGAATTGTGATTAAATTCTAATTCGAAATTAGATTTTGATTTATTTTTTTTAATAATTAATTCTAAATTAATTATTAACTAACTAATAATTAATTTTAATTAATACCCATTTAATTAAACTTTAATTAAGTTACAATTAAGTTTAATTAATGCTAATCCAATATTAATCTAAATTATTTACAGATTAATTATGATATAATAATATTATAATGTAAATATAATATTTTAACAAACCATTAGAATCAATCTATTATATAAATAAATCATTTGAATCAATCCAAAGTCCATATCATACAAACCATTAGAATCAATCATTCCTCATTTATTCATCCACGTGAGTTTATGGAGGGCTATGGTGAGTGGAGTATGAGGTGAGTGTGATGTGAGGGTGAGTGAGGTGGAGGTACGGGAGGCATAAGGAGTGAAACAAAAACTTTATACTAAATTTTTTGTACCCATCACATTTGGCCTCATCGCATATCGCATTTTGAGTTGTAAAATGTTAGGCTTTTTTTTTTTAATTGTGATAAGACTTTGCGAGAAGCTTTTTGCGAGAAATTTATTTTCTGCAAGAAATGTTTGTTTTTATATGTTTTTTGTGGTCTGGGTCTCGAGGGCTATTAAATTAATGAAGATGAGTGGGTCCACATGAATTATTAATCTCACAAATTGAATTATAGCTATTTTTCATTTTTGAGAACTTGGTCTTAGCAATTTGTCTTAAAATAATAAATTGGAATAAATTACGAAGATCTCGAAACATGATTTCATCCATTGTATGATTTAGCTGGGTCATTTTGTAAGACCATTAGTGAAAAATGAAAAAATAATAAAAGTTAACTAAAAGTCAATATTTACAATGAATGACTATTTAGCTATGAAAATTGAAATTTTATACAGTTATTTACATTTTTAGTCCAGACGAGAAAATGATCAAACTTCAAAGGAATGCCATTTACAACCCAGTTGACCAAATGAGGCGAAACAAGTATCATTGGAAAGCTTGTGAAAATCAGATTTAATGAAACAATCAAAATGGAAATCTGACAAAAATAAAAAAATAACAAAATTGCAGGATAATTAACTTAATAGAAATTGTAGAAGGTGTTTAGCCAAAATTTTTATAGAAAGGGTCCCCATTATTTGAGGTGAACAAGTCAAAAATGGGGGGGGGGGGGTTGTATTTTACCACAACACCAGGGTTGTAACTTTGGCACATGATCTCCATTTGACGCGCTCAATACCTTGTTAGAAAAATCTATACGAGGAGTACAACCTTCGAATGGCAAACACTAATCAATAATCCATGTTGGCCCTGGTTTTTTTCCCAAAAAACGTCGTTTAGGGCCTCAAAACGACTCTAGAAGTTCAAGGCCTGTAAAAAAAAAAAAAAAAAAAAAATAAATAGTAATTGTGCTACAATTAAGGAAACTAAAAAACTTAAAGAGATAGTGGTGGGGGTCCAAGTGGAATAGGCAGGTGGCCACCAACATCTACCTGGATTAATGAGGGTGACAAAGCACAGATTTATAGTCCTCCGGAGGCACAAATAGTTGGAGATGTTGGACAAAGTATTCCATGGATTAATGCAGCAGTGGATAATAGGCACGTTGGTCATCAGGAATCTATTATCGAGATGGAAGGTAAGATTTGTGATCAAGTTGTTTCTATTTTCATTGATCATAGATCTAAATATAGTTATATCAGTCCTGACCTGGTGGATAAGTGTTGCTTGAATAAAGAAGTGCATGCAAAGTCTTGGTTGGTGTAGTTGGCTGCAGGTACTAAGAAAAGAGTTTATCATTGGGTAAGATCTTATTCATTTGAGTTGAATGGTATGTCTACATAAGCACATCTAAATGTGTTTTCATTGGGATCATACAATATTTTGTTGGTTATGGATTGGTTGTACATTCACAGTACTAAGCTAGATTGCTATGATAAGGCTATGGAGTGCTTGGATGATGATGGAGAGAAGAGAATCTTGCAGGGTAAGAAGAATCCTACGTAAGTGATGGTTACATCTATGCAGGAAAAGTGTAGTAGCGAGAAAGGGTGTGTATTATTTTCGGTTCATATTTCTAGTGATAAAGGGAAGGATGTTGAGGATGCTAAAGTCTTGAAGAGGTATCCAGTTTTGCAATAGTTTCAGGATGTGTTTCCAGCCTAGATTTCAGAGTTACCGTCTCATTGGGAAGTTGATTTTTCTATTGATTTGATGTCGAGAGCAACATCAACATCAAAGGCACCATACAGGATGAGCACTCTGGAATTAGTGGAATTGAAGTTGCAACTTAAGGAAATGCTCGAAAAGGGATACGTTAGGCCAAATTTGTTGCCTTGGGGTGCACTAGTATTGTTTGTGAATAAGAAGTATGGTAATCTCAGGTTATGTATTGATTACAAACAGTTGAATAATGTGACTATAAAGAACATGTATCCTTTGTCTTGGATCTGATTTGCAGGCAACGTTCTAGAGCCACGACCAAGAAGGTAGACAGAGGGCAGCGTTGTGGAGTCATGGCCCGGAAAGCAGACAGAAGGCAGCGCTATGGAGCCACGACTAGGAGGGAAAACAAAAGGAAACGATATGGAATCTATGTTATAGTATGCATAGATTCCATTCTCACAAGAAATCACCCACAGGTCACCAAAGGGATTGTTGTTGCTTCATCAAAAGACCATTAATTCAAGTTAGGGTTATATAGTGTGGTTATTTTTAGATTGCAGATTGCATATATCTAACAAACAATAAAACAGATCATAATCTCAATCATACATTAAAAAAATCCTCATTTTATAAGAGTTGGATATTAGCTAGTATACTGTATTTTAAAAAAAAAACCATGTTTTCTAAGAAATTTTGCAATAGAACCCATACATTAAGAATTGATTTTACAGTAGCAATGCACATTGTAAAATTCTTCCAATCTATAAATGATGATTACAATTCATTAAAAGTTAACTTTCATCCGTATAGTAGAAAGAGAATTTATAAATATGATAATTATCTATCTTTAAGGTCACTGCCAAGTTCTACATCAAATTGGTGTATGAGAATCCTCGTCCGACCACCTACCTCTACACAGTAATTTCACTGCTAAAGCCTACAGAGTTGCACATACTCTATCCCTCTAGATTTGAACCTATGACCTTTTATGAAGAAACGCGTGCTCTTAACTATTAAACCTACCCATATATGTACTCTATCTCTCTGGATTTGAATCTATGACCTTTAATGAAAAAACACTCTTAACCATTAAACCTACCTAAATATATATTATATCCCTCTGTATTTGAACCTATGACCTTTTGTCAAGAAACATGTACTCTTAACCATTAAACCTACCCAAATAAACAAATACCAATTTATGTTACCTGATTGTTAGTTAAAAAGGCAAACTTTATAGCATAGGCAACCACTATAACAGTTGCACTAGTGGTGAATATGCTTGTAAAACGCATGGTAGGTCCAACCATGTTATTGTGCAAAGGATCTGACCATCTCCACAGATCTATAATCACCCAAATGTTGGGTCTTCGCCTTTGTATCACACTTGGGATTTACAGAGTTTGAATTGCGTTTTTAAAACCCATAGGATTTATGAACCCGGACGAATAGGAGGAGAAAGGACCAACAGACCGTTGCAATCGCAAACCGCCTTGTTAAAACTTGTGGAATTAGTAGGTGATTAACATCCTTTATAATTTAAATAAAGACCAATAGACCGTTGCGATTGCAAACCACCTTGTTAAAACTTGTGGAATTAGTAGGTGATTAACATCTTTCCTTCATGACGTCTTAGTTGAATTATCCAAGCTATAACGTTCAAGGCAAGCAAAAAAAAATTCTACAAATTTTCTTTTTCTAAGAGGAAAAAAAGCCCGTATGTCGGTTCGGCTATGTTACAAGCACTCCAACCATGTTTGATTTTCAATCTATTCATGTATGGTTTTTTACTTAAGAATTACGAAACTGTGAGTTCCATGCCAATAATCTTGTTTTGGTTTATATATATATATACATACATACATATATATATATATATATATATATATATATATATATATATATATATATATATGTGTGTGTGTGTGTGTGTGTGTATGAGGGAAAATATACATTTATTTATACTTAAATGAAAAAAATAAAATTATGAAAAATTGTTAATTTAGAATTACCATATGATTATTGGCAAAGTTTGAGAATGAAAGTTTCAAGTTTAAATTTAGGAGGTTTAATTACCTCCTTTAAATAGGTTATATTCCACATGAATGCCATGGGTTCTCAATACCATGGATTAATACCATGGGTCATTTTTATTTTTATTATTATTTTATTTTGTTTTTTATTTTTTACGTTACATTAAATTAATTTTTTATTTTATTTTTATTTTTATGTAATTTGATTTAGTCAAAATGTTAAACATTACATTACAACATCTCTACCATACTAGGTTGAAGAGCACTTATCATCACAATTAAATTGAAAAAAAAAAATTATAAAATATTTTGATTGTGAAATGAGTGGTGGTTATTTGGCATGTCGTATTAATGAACCATGGTATTGACCCATGTGTAACAATCCCTGGTTAATTTTCTATGTAAATAAAAATAAGACCAAAGTCATGAAACATGTATTCCAAGCTGGATGTTGAGAAAAACATAGTGATGGGGATCACTCGCAATTAATTAATGGCTATGGAAATTGGCAAAGGCAAAGTGGCAATAATTGGCATTTTATTTATGAAATAAAAGAAAATAGGAGTAAAGGAAGGTGAAGAGAGACAAATTTGCATGAGAGAGAAATTGAAGGAAAATGAAGAAAATAAAGGTCTCAATGATAAAAAAGATTATGAGGATTAGTTCACAGTTTTTGTTTAGTTTTAACTTTTGTTCGTTAAGGTTTTGGTCAGTTTAATGTTAGAGCTCTCTTATATTCTCATTCTCTCAAACTCTTGCACACTTAGAGAAATATTGGAGCACTTTGGCATACATTGGATTTGAAGAAAGAAGGCAAAGGAAAGCAGGGAGCACAAGAAAATAGTTGGATCAACAGTTACCATTGGATTGCTTTGAGGGTAACTGGTTGCATGTGTGATTCCCTTGCTGATTTCTAGATGCATGGTATATGCATGTGATTTTCTGGTTATGTGTTGTCATTAGCATGGAGATTTGCCTGGATTGACATTGGTTTTAGCCTTGCCTTGTCATCTCTTGGATAGCCATGGTATTGTGGGTTTTTCCACCTTTTTTTTTTTTAGTCCTGGTTGGTGCTCATAATTCCTTATGGTTGTGGGTTGGAATAAACGCTCTGGAAGCCCTGGAACAACTTGGGTTGAGTTACGAATCCTATAGCCTAGGTTGGGATAAACTCTGGAGCCCTTCGTAGGTTGAATTACTAGTCCTTACAGCCGTGTTGGACAAATGCTTTGGAGCCCTGGAAGGTTGTGGGTTGAGTTACTAGTTCCTAGAGCCTTAGACAACTTGGGTAGAAACCGATCTCGTTGGTGTTAGTGATGTCTGACCATGGAGGTGGAATCATTATGGTTGAGGGTTGAGGTGGTTTGGCCTCTAGAAGCCCTGGTTTAGTTTGTTTTGGTTTATTCTATGAGATCCCACATTCATGCTTGGAATATGGTGCGGGTGTGATTAACTGAAAGAGAGATTTGGTTCAGCCCAATCTATGGTTGGGTGTTACATGGAAGTCCTTGACGTGGTTGGTATTTTCACATGTTGATATAAGACATTTCCTTATTGTGATTTATGGGCATTTGTAGTATTACTTTGGTGATGTTATGGCTAAGTTGCCATGGTTTCTATGCTGGTTATTTTCTCGTTATATGTTGGTTATATGATGTATATTGTATATGGATCTTGACATGTTTTGATGAATATATGAATGGTTGATGAATGCATGGACTAACAAGTGTTGTTACAACTATGTGGAGAGGGAATAGATCCTTCTTGGTGATTATCAAATGAATCTCAAACTATTATGATCATATATGCATTCATGACTTGCAGCTTACATGTTTGTCATGTGTTTGACGAAATTTCTAATGTGTTCTAGGCAGTTTAGGTCAAGTTTTATTTCAATTTTGAATGTTTAGCCTTGTTTTCATGTCATTTATCATTTTGTAAAATCTCAAGTAGTTCTAGGTAGTGGTTTATAGCCTGACCTGGACTTTTGGCTTAGATCTTGGGATCATACTCTTTGAAATGGGCAAGTTGGGTCACAATTTCACTTAGGCATTGTTGTGCATGCGGTTGGAGGCCTTTAACCACACCCAGGCCATCTCATGCATGCAGTTGAAGATCTAGGTCAAGAAAAGGGAGATCGAGCTCAGGGTTTGGTCACCTGGGTGGTTCTTTGGCCCCTAAGAGTCCTGTAGCCCTAAGGGATCTTGTGAGTTGTCAATTTTTCGGCCCCACTTCCATAATTGGAGCTTAGAGGTCGGGTCATGTCATAGTAACTTTTCGTCTCATGTTTACCTTGGCAGGGTGGTGAAATTGGGTAAATGTGTGAGGGGGTGGCTATATATTAGTATCGGAGCAAGTTTTCATTCTCTTTGGGTGATATCTAATACCACAGATTGGTATCAGAGCATCCAGGTTCAAACACGGATTGGATGGGCGGGATGTGTTTGTCATGCATGCATGTTAGTTTGCAATGTGTTTGTTATGCATGCATTGTGATGGTCATTGTTGTAGTTGTGTCGTTGTCCAGAGGTTGATGATAATGATGTTGAGACAATTGATATGTTGATTTCACTATATATACATATGTTGTGCTAATTTGAATAAATTATCCCGATGAGATAGCCTCCCCTGAACTTCACTGAGGTATGTTGGGTTATGTTTAAATTTGGTTATCTGACATGGTATGTTTGCAGGAAGTAGAAGATCAGAGATGGCAAGTAAGATGGTGGATTATAGTTCAAGTGACTCTCCTTATTGATCAGAGGAGCAACATAGAGATGAGTACTTTCCTAACAAAGCAGACACATTGAGAAATTTAAAGGCAAAAATCAGAAGTTGCAAAGTAGATAATGACATGATCATTAAGTCATGGGAAATACTTTCCAAGGCACAGGAAAAAAAAGCAGAGGTTAGTGCAGTGATTCTTAAAAAATTATCATATTTGCAGAGACAAGGATATCCTCAAATTAGTTATGGACAGGAGGACAAGACTAATGGGGAATATGGTAGCAGGTCTCATGGAGGACACATGTTAGATAAGGATGACACAATCAGAGGTGGTAGATGGATGGATATACCTGATAGGAGAGGTAGTTGTTATGGGTTCTATTCTAGTTCTAGTTCAAATAGGTAGCATGGTCATCATCGTTATCATTCTTATAGATGGAGTGAGAAGCATTACTTTCCAAATGAGTGTAAGAAAGCCAAGCCTCCTACCTTTGATGGAAAGTTGAAGAAGCCGGAAGATTCATAAGCATGGTTGCTTGGGATGAAGAATTTATTCAAGCTACATAATTATACAGAGAATATGAAAGTCAGAATAACTATTTTTAGTCTCAAGGGAAAAGAATACATCTGGTGGGAAGATGTGAAGCGTGTTAGAGACATCAAGAGAAAGGAGTTGAGTTAGCATCAATTCAAAAGACTCTTCAGAAAGAAGTACTTGTTAAATAGATATTATGACGATAAGGCGAAGGAGTTCTATGAATTAAAGATGGGAACAATGACAAATGATGATTATACGACTAAGTTTATGGAGCTTGTTGACATATGTACCATATATTAGGGATGAGAAGACAAAGGTTCAAAGGTTTGTTAGTGGATTACCTTTGACATTTATGGATCAGATTGAGTATGATGAGACTCGGACATTGGAGGAAGTAATTGGTAAGTTGAAACATTGTTATGATAATTCTAAGCATAAGTCTGAGCCTAAGCAAAGTTGAAAAGGTAATGACAATACTAAGGGAAAATAGGATAAGAAGCAAGGAAGACCACATGATATAGGTAATAAGGAGAATGCAAAATTGTATAAGAAATTCGATGCAGTTGAAAAAGGACATGGATTTCAGTCTAAGGAGAAGAACAAGGGTGAGGACAGGAAGTCTTTGCAGTGTTGGACTTGTGGTAGAGAGAATCGCAGGAGAGATTGTCCACAACATCAGGGTGGCAGACCACAAATTTATAGTGCTTAGGAGGCACAAACGGTAGGAGATGTTGGACAAACTATTCCACAGATTAATGCAACATTGGATAATATGCAGGTTGGCCGTTAGGCATCTATTATCGAGATGGAAGGTAAGCTTTGTGATCAAGTTGTTTCTATTTTCATTGATCCTAGATCTAAATATAGTTATGTCAGTCCTGACCTGGTGGATAAGTATTTATTGAATAAAGAAATGCATGAAGAGTCTTGGTTGGTGCAGTTGGACGTGAGTACTAAGAAAAGAGTTCATCATTGGGTAATATCTTGTGCATTTGAGTTGAACGGTGTGTCTACATCAGCACATCTAAATGTGCTTCTGTTTGGATCATACATTATTTTTTGGGTATGGATTGGTTGTACATTCACAGGACTAAGGTAGTTTTCTATGATAAGGCTATTAAGTGTTTGGAGGATGATGGAGAAAAGTGATTATTGCAATGTAAGAAGAACCCTGCGTAAGTTACAATGGTTACAACTATGCAAGAAAAGTGTAGTAGCATGAAAGGGTGTGTATTGTTTGCGGTTCATATTTCTAGTGATAAAGGGAAGGATGTTGAGGATGTTGAAGTCTTGAAGAGGTATCCAGTTTTGCAATAGTTTCAAGATGTGTTTCCAGTCAAGATTTCAGAGTTAACGCCTCATAGGGAATTGGAATTTTCTATTAAGTTGATGATGGGAGCAACATCAGCCTCAAAGGCATCATACAGGATGAGCACTCCAGAATTAGTGGAATTGAAGTTGCAGCTTAAGGAAATTCTTTATAAGGGATACATTAGGCCAAGTGTGTTGCCTTGGGGTGCACTAGTATTGTTTGTGAAGAAGAAGGATGGTAGTATGAGGTTATGTATTTATTATAGGTAGTTGAACAAGGGGATGATCATGAACATGTATCCTTTGTCATGGATTGATGACTTGTTTGATTAGTTGAAGTGATCCGGATCTTGGGGGGAGGCCCCAAGATCTAAAACATTGAAATGGATCTTGGGGGGGATGCCCCCAAGATTTGAAAATTTGCTAGAAGAAAAAGAGTAGAATGCCCAATAAACAAAACCACAAAGAATTTTTTTATTAAAATGGAGAATAATTGTAAGAGCTACAGTGTGGTGGAAAAATTGTCCTTTTACAAAATGTGATTTGTTACTTATAGTATTATTCAGTTACAATACCACAAGTCAATTCCATGGGTGGATGTCATAATACCACGGGTCAATTCCATGGGTGAATGAATACCATGGGTGGATGTCACAATACCATGGGCAAATACCATGGGTGAATGAATACCATGGGTAGATGTCACTTACAATACCATGGGTGGATGCCACTTACAATACCATGGGTGGATGAATACCATGGGTTGATGCCATTTTCTATTCGGGTCATGAAGGTAGTAGCAGTGTTCTCGAAAATCGATTTGAGATTAGGTTAGCATCAAGTATGCATTAAAGAAGAGGACATCTACAAGACAACATTATGTATCTCGTATGGGTATTATGCATTTGTTGTGGTTCCTTTTGGTCTTGCTAATGCTCCAACTACTTTCATGTGTTTGATGAATAGTGTGTTGCATCCTTATCTAGACAAGTTTGTGATAATATTCATTAATGACATATTGATATATTCTAAGAATGAGTAAGAGCATGCAGAACACCTAGCAACAATGTTAAATTTGTTGAGAGAGCATCAGTTGTATGCCAAGCTTAGTAAATGCAGTTTATTTCAGACAAAATTTCATTACTTGGGACATGTTGTTTCCAAGGAAGGTATAGTAGTGGACCCAAAAAAGATCAGAGCTATCATGGAGTGGGAATCTCCTAGGAATGTGGATGAGGTCAAATCATTTATGGGACTAACAGTTTATTACAGGTGATTCATCAATAACTTCTCACGGATTGCTTGTCTTATTACATCTTTGCAGTGAAAAGGAAAGAAGTATGAATGGATTGAGGAGTGTGCAACTAGTTTCGAGCAATTGAAGTATTTTATTACAAATACTTTGGTGTTAAAGATTGTAGAACATAACAAATAGTTTGTGGTATGTACAAAAGCTTGCAAGAGAGGAATTCATGGAGTCCTGACGCAGGAAGGATAGGTGGTATGTTATGAGTCAAGAAAATTGAATGATCACAAGAAAAACTACATTACTTGTGGTCTTGAGTTGGTCGTTATTATTCATGCCTTGAATATGTGGAGATGTTACCTTCTTGGCAAACGATTTATTCTGATGAGTGATCACAGTGGACTAAGATACGTATTTGATCAACCTAATCTAAATGATAGGCAAGCTAGATGGTTTGATACACTTAATGAGTTTTATTTCGAGATCAAGTACATTAAGGGAAAAGAAAACAGGGTTGCATATGCTCTTAGTAGAAGAGTACAAGTTAATCACAATGCAGTAGTGAGTTCTTATGGGACAAACTTGAGGAGTGAATCTTCCAGGCATGACGACATGATGACAGTTGAGGCACATGTTACAGCAACAGGGTGTAGGTGATAGGGATGAGGAGTATCATATCACGGCAAATGGTTTGGTAAGATTCAAGAACAAGATTTATGTACCAGATTATAGTGAGCTCAAGTAGATTATCTTGAGAGAATTTCATGTTAAGTCATATTCACGTCACCCAGGATATTAGAAGACATTGATAACAGTGAAGAAATTCTATCATTGGTCAAACTTGAAGAAATAGGTGGTAGAGTTTGTTGTGAGATGTTTGGACTATCAGCAAGTAAAATCAGAGTGTAAGCATTCAAGTAGTTTATCACAACTGATTTTGGTTCCTAAGTGGAAATGGGAGATCATTTCAATGGATTTCATAATATGTTTTCCAAGGACATCAAAGTAGCATGATTTCATCATGGTTGTGGTTGAAAGGTTGAGGTAACACACTTCATTGTCTATGAATTCAACTAGTGAGGTAACTCAGATTTTCATCAGGGAGATAGTGAGATTGCATGGTGTTCCTAAGAAGATTGTTTCCGATGAAGAAGCCAAGTTCACTTCCAAGTTTTGGAAGGACTTGTTTACATGTTTGGGGACATAGTTGACCTTTAGTACATCTTGTCATCTATACACAAATGGACGGACACAGAGGATCAACAAGATTCTTGAGGACATGTTGAGGATATATGTCATGCATCAACAGAGGAAGTGGGAAGAGTATCTTCCATTGGTAGTGTTTTTTTATAACAATGGGCGTAAAGAGTCCTTGAAGATGAGTCCATTTGAGGCACTTTATGGGTGGAGTTTCAATACTCCTATATCTTGGAGTGATCCAGTGAATAGGGTTTTGATTGGACCAAATGTGTTGGAAGAAATGGAATAGGAAATGCAGGTTATTAAGAGGAATTTGAAGGTAGCATAGTACATGTAGAAGATTTATGTAGATCAACACAGGGTATTTAAGGAGTTTCAGGTTGGGGAACATGTGTACTTTCACGTCAAACCCAAGAGGAGCTCCTTGAGGATTGGATCATGTGCTAAATTGGCAACTCGGTATTGCGTGCCTTTTGAGGTCCTTGAGAGGATTGTACGAGTGGCCTATAGACTTGCATTGCCTCTGACAGTGAAAGGCCATGATGTTTTCCATGTTTCATTGCTTAAGAAGTATGTCCAGGATGTTGATCATGTGATTGACTGGTTTGTATTGCAGGTGGAATCAGAGGGAGAATTCCAAACATAACCACAATGCATATTGCAGCAGAAATAGCTCATGCTTCGGAATAGAGCAATCAAGCAGGTTAAAGTGCAGTGGAAGCACTTTGGGCCCAATGAAGTTACATGGGAGATGACTAATTAGATGTGGGATATGTATCATTATTTGTTGCTTCGAGCAAATGAGTTTTTGGTATATGTATATGTATATGTATATATGGATGTTGGTGTAGACACTGCAACAAGTTGTGTTATAAAGCTCTAATAAGCGGTATGATTGTCATGTTATTTATGTTGGTCATGGTTTGGTGTAGTTGTTCATTGTAAATAATTGTAAATACTGCATCGAACTATGTTACAAATCTTCATAGGAAATATTTTTGTTTTCAGTGGTTTGATGGTCATAAGTGTCATAGAACACTGAGGGTGGTGTTCCCCCAAGGGGGAGGGGTTTGTAACAACCCCTCATTAATTTTTTATGTAAATAAAAATAAGACCAAGGTCATGGGACATGTATTCCAAGTTGAATGTTGGGAAAAACATAATGATGGGGATCATTGGTGATTAATTAATGGTTATTGAAATTGGCAAATGAAAAGTGGAAATAATTGGCATTTTATTTATGAAATGAAGGAAAATAGGAGAAAATGAAGGTGAAGAGATACATATTTTCATGAGAGTGAAATTGAAGGAAAATGAAGAAAATAGAGGCCTCAATGATAAAAAGGCTTCTGAGGATCAGTTCATATCTTTTGTTCAGTTTTAGCTTTTGTTGGTTAAGTTTTTAGTCATTTTAGTGTTGGAGCTCTCTTCTATTCTCTTATTCTCTCACACTTCTTTCACAGTGAGAGAAATCTTGGAGAACTCTTGGAGGTATCTCAGAGCACTTTGGAATACATTGGATTTGGAGAAAGAAGGAAAAGGAAAATAGGGAGCGCAAGGAAAAAATTGGATCAATAGTTGGATTTCTTTGCAGGTAACTGGTTCCATGTGTGATTTCCTTGCTGATTTCTAGATGCATGGTATATCCATGTGATTTTATGGTTATGTGTTGTCATTGGCATGAATATTTGTCTGGATTGACAATGGTTTTAGCCTTTCCTTTCCATTTCCTGGATAACCATGGTGTTGTGGGTTTTTCCACTTGATTGTTTTTCTGGTTGTGCTCATAATTCCTTATGGTTCTGGGTTGGAACAAACACTCTGCAAGCCCTAGAACAACTTGGGTTAAGTTACTAGCCTTGAAGCATAGGTTGGGACAAATGCTCTGGAGCCCTTGGTGGGTTGAGTTACTAGTCCTTGGAGCCAAGTTGGACAAATGCTCTGGAGCCCTGGAAGGTTGTGGGTTGAGTTACTAGTTCCTAGAGCCCTAGATAACTTGGGTAGAGACCGATCTGGTTGGTGTTAGTGATGTCTAACCATGGAGGTGGAATCATTGTGGTTGAAGGTTTTGGTGGTTTGGCCTCTGGAAGCTCTGGTTTAGTTTGTTTTGGTTTATTCCATGAGATACCACATTCGTGTTTGGAATATGGTGTCAGGGTGATTGGATGAAAGAGAGATTTGGTGCATAGGCGGGTGGTACATGGAAGTCCTTGATTTGAATGGTATTTTCACATGTGGATATGAGGCATTTCTTTATTATGATCTAGGAGAATTTGTAGTATTATTTTGGCGATGTTATGGTTGAGTTGCCATGGTTTCTATGCTAGTTATATGTTGGTTATATGATGTATATTGTCTATGGATCTTGGCATATTCTGATGAATATATGAATGGTTGTGTTGATGGTGTTGGACCCACCAACATGTCAAAGGGATCTCCCCAGTAAGAAGTCCCAATTAGACCTCAGGTCGTTTGGTGTAGGAGTCCCATCAATGGGTCGTAAGGTAATGCCTTGACCGCGATGTCGCACAAAGGCAAGTAAGATAACTCTGTTAGTAGCAAGGGTGTGACTGATGCAAAGAGTCAATGAATGTGTATGAGAGGTTCCAACACTTAGAAGGGAGAGGAAAATGAAGGTGTGTTGGAGCAGTCCACTCGGATGCGGCAGTCACAACATTTAAAGGTAAGATAACACGAACATCACTCACGAATCAGTCTAAGATGAGTGTGACGGTTGATATAGCAAGGTTCATGAGAAAGGTTTGTCTGATGTACGGCAGAGCAATCGACACAGACAATGACAACATTAATAACATATGCAACACATTAACAACAAGATTCATATAATTGCATACAAATCAGTTCATATACAAGTACGTAAGTTAAACAACATATATCATTAAGGCAACCAAAACAATCCAACTATAATAACAACATATGCATGAAAATGTGTTGGCTCTTATTATTAAAGAAGTGTAAGCCACAATCATACAATACACCATGTAAACCTGCTAGCCCCAAGAGTGGAACGTTACAACCACATCCGCCTGCTCCTCCAAAGAGATGTGCTAGCTCTGTGTAGTGGAGAATCCAAGGCGCGTTACAATATTGTCCAAACCTTCTTCAAGATAGTCTTAGTAGAAGGTTGGCTAACCAAAATCCTATACAATGAGTTATGAGGGACTATTTATAGCAAAGGGTGGGGTGACCCTTGACATTCTCATTTGTGACAGTTCAATTAACCTCATGACTCTTCACCTACTCTATGACTGTTACATCCAACCATTGACACTTGACTTACACTTGAAATGACTCAACATTACAATGCACATGTACTCATGTAAGACAACATGGCTTGAGCATAACTAACACTCAGTCCACTATGATGAGACCAATTCTTTGACATGCTTGTGATGGTGAAGGTGGTAAGCTGATGCCAAGCTTGGTCATCCATGATGGTGTGCTTGCACCTCATGGTGACATATTGCTTAAGAGAACTCTTGCCTCCATTGCAACCAGTGCATTGGTTCGGCCCCTTCATACAACGCATCTGCTAACCTACACATGGTCTTCTTGGTACGGTTGAACTGGAAATACACTGATGCATAGTGTCCATGATGATCTTCAAGTGTGTTCTGGTGGTCATGTGCATCAACATGCCGAAGTACATGTTCAGCCCCAGTTGGACTTGCTTCATGTCTTCGCCTTGGTGAGTGTGTTGAATGGGTTGGATTTCATGTGTGCGCTCAATGACATGCATGTTGTTGAATCCCTTACATGCGATCAACAACATTGTTCACCATGTCTTCTCTGTGTCAGCTGCTGGGATGGATCCTTAACTTGTACGGGCACAGTTTCATGTATCAATGCATGTTGCGCCCACTGTTGTTCCTATTCTTGTTGCAACTCCTTCTTTGTTCCATCTTCTACCTTTGCGCGATCTTCATGTCGTCGTCACTTCATAGCCAGAGTCTCTAAAGTTGCTTTCATCATTAATGGACCTGCTTGAGCTTGCAACCTTGTTTTGCCTCTGTGCTGTCAACAACCCTCCTCTTGCATTCGTTTCGTTTTCTATGATGTCTTCAGTTGTTGTTCATGATTCTTCTTGTTGTGATGTTGTTGTTGTCATATCTTGATGTCCTTGTCTATGAAGAGATTGATGTCTTCATGGGTAGGAAAGTCTATGGACACTTGATCGACTGCATCCCCAAGTGTGTTATGAACAACATCTTCTTCTATGCTCTCCTGGAAACCATTGTACCTGTACTGCTGAGAGGCAGATGAACACCTGGGATACCTGGAGACATGGAAACACTCATAGCAAGCAATCTCTCAGTCAAAATCCAAAATGAACATGAAAACTGACTTGCAACATTCCTGGGTGAATGATCATGAAGGTTGCACAATTTCGGTCAGGAGATCGAGAGACCGATTGCCAAGACTACACAAGGCACAGTCCAGGCTACTGAATGACTACTGGAACTATGCAATGCACAGTCCAGTCTAGCTGCTAACTGCTAGGATTGTGCATTGTGAAATTCCAGCTGGAAAGGACTGTTGGCCCGGGACAGATTTGCGCAATTTCTTGGGCCAAGCGACCATTGTCCTCCAAAAATGCGCAAAAGAGTCTTGGAGGCTAGTGCTAGGAAGGAATGCGCAAATCTCAAGAGGAAGGTAAGCCTTCCTTTCCCAGATTGCGCAATACAGCCTTGGTGAAGGCAGAGCCCGGGCCAAGGTTGGCCCGACTCACCGATGGGCAACTGAAAGCAAGTAAGTCAATGAATGCATGGTGACACTAAGTGATAGTAGAAGTATTAACAGTGCATGCAAAACATGAATGAAAGAATCAGCAAACATATCAACATGCACGTGGGTGAGGTAGTTCACTGGTTGGGTGAACGTCTGTGCAAAACAATTTCATGCATGTGACAGCGGTGAGATAGCAACGAAAACTAAAACAAAGCTATGAAAAGATAATATACATGTAAACGACAGTAAGAGCTCAAAGAAATCAAGCAAACAATACTCATACAAGCGAAAACACAAAAAGAGATAAAAATGTAGCACAAGGCATGGGAAGCGGGATTACCCAAAGACAGTTGAGCTGAATGTGCCGACTGCTACTAGATGTGATGTGGGATGTTAGAGCTGCAAGGTTGATGTGAGGAATGAGCTCTGCAGTGTCTGGTTGATGATTTTTGATAACATCAAGGTTGTGACGCGCATGCCACAAATCTAGGGGAAGCGACACTTGGTGGGAGGTTTCTGAATTGCTCCTTGCATGTAACCTCAAATTGCTAAACGTAGATCCTTGAAACAAGGGATGAATTTGCATGCTGCCGGGAGAAGAATCCCATGCATGCAAGTCAGTTTTGCTCGATCCCAGAGGGAACCGGTCAACTCAGTTGCACATGCAAGAGACTGCTCGACTGCTGGAGAAAAATGTGCATTTTTGGCTGGGAGCTGGGCTGGCTACCTAGGAGATTTGCATAATTTCTGGGCAGAGCAGCTAACTGCTATCGAGATTTGCGCAAATCCCGGGCTAAATAACCTACTGCTGAGAAAATTTTCACAAATCCTACGGGGAGGGTTGGCTAGTAGGATTGCGCAATCCTGGAGACCAGCAAGCTGTCAGATAGGATTGCACAATTCTTGGAGGGAAGGCTGGTTTCCCTCTAGGAATGCACAATTTTCAAGGGGATGTTGCTCAACCTTCATCTGGACCAAGTCTGGGTAAGCAGCCTGTGAGGAGAATGGATCGACTGCGATCGACAAGCTGCCTTTGTGCGAGGAAAACACTTAAGCTTAAGTACTTGACGAAGCAAGACAAAGTGTTGTGTAAAATTGGAAGGGATGCTCCAAAACGAGGCTAAGGCAAAATTTTAGAGGGTGGTTGTAGCAGCTACAACAAGTTGATGAATTCTTGTACTACCAAGTGTTGTTGCATCTATGTGGAGAAGGCATAGAGCCTTCTTGGTGATTCTCAGATGAATCTCAGGCTCTTAGGATCATATAAGCATTCATGACCTGTAGCTTACATGTTTCTTATGTGTTTGATGAAATGTCTAGTGTGTTCTAGGTAGTTTAGGTCGAGTTTTGATTCAAGTTTGAATGTTTAACCTTGTTGTCATGTCATTTATCATTCTGGAAAGTCTCAAGTAGTTCTGGGCAGTGGTCTAGAGGCTGACCTAGAATTGTGGCTCAGATCTCGGGACCACACCCTCTAAACTGAGCAAGTTGGGTCACAACCGCACTCAGGTAGTGTTGTGCAGGCGGTTGGAGGCCTTCAACCACACCCAAGCCTTGTCATGCATGCAGTTGGGAGTCTAAGCAAGTAAAAGGGAGCCCCATCTCAGGGTTTGGTCACGTGGGTGGTTCTTTGGCCCCTGAGTGTCTTGTAGCCTTAAGGGATGTTGTGAGTTGTAAGTTTGTCGAACCCACTTCCATAATTGGAGCTTGGAGGTTGGGTCATGTCATACTAACTCTTTGTCTCATGCTTACCCTGACAAGTAGATGAAATTAGGTAAATGTGGAAGGGGGTGGTTATACATGGTACTATAACAAAGTCTATTTACAAGTTAATAATATCCATGGTGAAATGGAGGTGAATATCAATGGTTAAAAATCTTGTTATATTGTAAGTATTAGGTTTATGAAATTTAAATATGGTTACAAAATTATTATTTTAATTCATACAGTAAAATGGATTCTAATTTATAGTTACTATCTTATATATTTTATTGTGATAGAGGGTTTAGATATATTTGAAAAGTAATTATAATATTTTTGCTTTAAGATATAAAATTAAATTCAAATAAAATATTTATTTAATATTTTGATGTTGAATTGAGAGATGGTTTTTAGGCATGTGGTATTGATGAGTCATGGTATTGTAACAAAGCCTATTTACAAGTTAATAATATCTATGTTAAAGTGGACGTCAATATCCTTGGTTAAAAATATTGTTATATTGTAAGTACTAAAGCTTTTATGTACTTATTAAAACAATGTAAACTTTGAAACGAGAACTATACACTCAAAACGAGAACTCTGGCCAAAAAACCCCCAAAAAACACCAAAAACAGTGCTAAAAACGAAAAGTGTGTATACTGGAACAATGGTTTTTTTTTTTAGGGTCAATTTTGAACATGTTTTAAAAATGGCAGTGAAAACGAAATTTTCGTGCAAAAAACACCCTGAAAATGAAAATTGTTGATACTAGAACGATGGTTTTTTTTTTTTTTTATAGGGTCAATTTTCAACATTTTTAAAAAATGCTAGTAAAACTGAATTTTTATGTGCAAAAAAACAGTGGTTTATGAGGAAAAAAACACTAATGTTTTTGGTAGAATAACATTTTTCTTTCCTAAATATAAATTCAACAAGTTTTAGTAATTACCATAAGGATAAAATAATGGGATCTGAAATACATTAAAATTCTATTAGTTTTCATCCATGTTGTTAAACATATAATAACATCACACTAAAGATTGCTAAAATTCTAATTGTTTTCAACCATAACATTAAAGATACAAAAAAATTGGAATGTTTTCAACCACAAAATTAAAAAACCATGACATTATGAACAAATTACATGACTAAATTAATCAAAATGTCATTATTTGTATATTGAATTAAATATACATTATATCTCTAATTTAATGTTGCATTGTAGATATTCTAAACAGTGAAAATCATCATATTAAGACATATAATCCAACAACATAAAAATGAGTCATAACTTTTGATTTAACACCATATGGAAATCAAAAATTTTATTTCAAGATACGATGCAAACATCAGTTATATAAACTGTCTTAAACAATTATTCAAAATCACTCATATTTTCTTGCACACCATCACAATTCACATCTTCAAATGAATGACTGAATGCAGACGAAGATGTTCCATATTATTCTCTTTCATCAACTAGTGCCCCATCTGAGTCCACATGCATGCCCATCATTTTAGGTTTCAAAGTTCTTCTGGATCTACGACTGGTTTTAGCATACTCCCATCTCAACACTGTTCCTTCTAGTAACAACCTTTTCAGAATCTCTATCGGCTTGAAGGGAAGAGTTCCTCTCTTTGTTAAATTGAAGTCATAAACAAGTATGTCAACATCCTCCAATTTTAAGAGGTATGTGCGGCGGCGATTTATATTTGTACCCTTTCTTTTTCTCTTTCCGCCATTTTGTTGTCAACTACCATCTCTGACTTATACACACCATTGAATGGGTGTGTATTTTTTGCATACAAATATACTTCAACACCTATAATATCCTCATTTTTTGTAAAGACCTTATAACCTTAGCAACCCAGAATGGATAGCCATTGGGATCTCCATCTGCTAGCACTGCGACAATGCAACCCTCCTTAATATCCTATACTGAACCCATGTAAAGGTCTTCCATGGCTTCATGTTGTGCACGAGATCTTCTGGAACCAATATACATCTCTCTTTCCTCTGCTTGTGAAGAATTAATAATGCCTTAAGATTGTTGCTATTCAAAAATGTTTATTTCCTCATGTCCATTTGACACATTTTGTGGCCAAATAAATGGACTTTTCAAAGGTATATCTTCATTTGTTGTTGTTGAAATGATATCACTTTGATTATTGAAAAATGACTCCCACCAAACTGAATCAGCAATGTCAAAGTACTCATATGTATATCTAATATATTTTTTAATTTCTTCTAAGCAATCAGAATACTTTATATATCTATTCTATCTGTGTGCATTATGAACTTCGCCAACTGATTGTAATAACAATATTTTTTATGCAAATATTGGATGATCTGGAATAAACTTCAAAAATTCCAAACGTGATGACAGTACCCATTCTGCAATAGTTTAATACTTCTTGCTTCATATTAGTGTTTTCCCGTCAATTTTTTTGATACGAAATTGATGTTGGAAGTTAATGTCATTAAATTGTTCAATGCATTTCTCCTCACCATGTGATCCCAGAATAAACCTTCGCATGTCAACAGTTTCTTCCAACACATCAAAAGTAGGCTCTGGCATGTATGACTTCTTAATACATCCAATTAATGATGGCAAGCTCCCAACTTCCTTCCTCCTCAATGTGACTGAAAACCGACTGAACATCTAATCAATATGGTCATGAGTGTGCCCAACAAGAAGGAAACCAACCTTTACATTTTGAAAAATTCTCAATTCAACAAGCATGTTTAGATATCCAAAAACAACCTGATTTTTGTTTTCACGACAAGTGTTGTCCAATTGTAGATACAAAACTTTAGGAAGATTACCAGACCAATGAGAAAGCACATCATGAATTATGGTTATTGTCATATTTACATCATTATCAATATTTGGAGCTGTGAAGTACACCCTTGGCAACATTTTCCCATTGAAGACCATACAACCGACCAAGTGATACTGAATAAAATTTTCCTCCTGTAAATTTTTGGGTGTGCGAACAAAATGTGTTAAAAGTGCTTTCTTCTGGTCCATACCATCAATTATCAAACCCAAATATTAATTCGGACTATCATAACACTTCTTTAGATGCTTGTACAACTTTTTCCTTTCACTTGTTTGTTGTTTGTGATGCTCCTGAAGTTCTTTGACAATTGAATTTGCACAACATAAAAGAAAGCCATTAAGAAATACATTTTCATAGTTGATGACTATACAATTTTAAAACTTAAAGTTATGAATGCTTACCTCTTTCTGACCCTTCACATTTGTCCCTTTTTTATTTAAGAGAAGCACATGTACTGCAAATTCTCATCCTTGTCTTCTTAGGAATATGGACATTGTTGAATTCTTTCTTCCATACCTTCACAAAATATTGATATGTAATAAACCGACCATGTCCCTCAGCACCTTCAGCATATTCTTTGTATAAGTTGTAGATTTCTCGTCTTGAAAAATTATATGGAATATGTATTGTCTCTCTATTTGGGATACACTCTCCATGCTTTGAAAAGAAATATTTCATCCATGACATTGCAGTATTTGATAATGGCCCAAACTGTCGTTTATGACGTACTTCTGAATAAAATGTGGGATCCTTTTCCAAATTTTCTTGGATTCTCGAGAGACGAAAATTACCCATCGAATGAAACATTTTGAAAGCCTTTATACATATAAATAAAGACCCAATATGATAATCATAACCTGACAATGTAGATTGCATTCACCCAACTAAATATGAATTTTTCATGTTTTTATTCATTGACAAATATCTCTTCCTTTTCTCTAATGCAAATTTGAAATCCATATGTTTCAAGCAATATTTTTGACAACATTCACTTGAAATGAGAGCACTGATAGAACTTCTTCTCATCAGATATTCTACTCTACCCCTTGTATAACTAGAACATCTTGCATTGATATGAAAAGGTCTGCTCCTACTCCTCGATACAATATTTCTTGGCAACATCTCCATCATTGGATCATCATTTGTATAAGCATTTTCATCATCATTCTAAGGAATGTTATCCACACTATGATCAGTTGTGCTTTTCAAATACTGACTTGGAGGATATTCTTCATCTTCCCTTCTTCAGTGCTACTATCATAGTCCTTAGAATTGGGACTAAATGGAAAATTTGACTCAATATTTATTGGATATTCTTCCTCATGTTCATTGTCAGTGTTGCTCTCATAGTCCATAGAATTAGGACTACGTCGAAAATGTGACTGCTTACTAAAAATGCTACATCCTGTCCTTTTTCACTGCTACTCTCATAGTCCTTAGGATTAGAACTAAGTGCTTCATCCTGTCCTTCATCACTACTGCTCTCATAATCCATAGGATTAGGACTAAGAGGACACCATGACACTCCATTATTTTGAAATTTTTCATCATGCTCTTCATCACTATTGCTCTCATATTCCATGGGATTAGGACTAAGTGGACACCGTGACACTCCATTCTTTTGAAATTCGTCATTATGCTTTTCATCACTGTTGCTTTCATAGTCCATTGGATTAGGACTTAGAGGACACCGTGCCACTCCATTCTTTTGAAAAATTTCATCATGTTCTTCATCACTGCTGCTCTCATAGTCCATAGGATTAGGACTAATTGGACATTGTGACACTTCATTCTTTTGAAATTTTTCATCATTTTCTTCATCACTACTGCTTTCATAGTCCATAGGATTAGAACTAAGTGGACATTGTGACACTCTATTCAGTTTAAATTCTTCATCATTGTTGTTCTCATAGTCCATAGGATTAGGACTAAGAGGACACTGTGACACTCCATTCTTTTGAAATTTTTCATCATGCTCTTCATCATTGCTGCTCTCACAGTCCATAGGATATGGACTAAGTGGAAATCGTGACACTCCATTCTTTTTAAATTCGTCATCATGCTCTTCATCATTGTTGCTGTCATAGTCCATAGGATTAGGACTAAGAGGACACCGTGACACTCCATTCTTTTGAAATTTTTCATCATGCTCTTCATCACTGCTCTCTCATAGTCCTTAGGATTAGAACTAAGTGGACACTGTGACACTCCATTCTTTTGAAATTCATCATCATGCTCTTCATCACTGCTGCTCTCATAGTCCATAGGATTAGGACTAAGTGAACATTGTGACACTCCATTCTTTTGAAATTCGTCATCATGCTCTTTATCACTACTGCTCTCATAGTCCATAGGATTAGGACTAAGTGGACATCGTGACACTCCATTCTTTTGAAATTTGTCATCATGCTCTTCATCACTGTTGCTCTCATAATCCTTAGGATTAGGACTAAGTGGAAACTGTGACTCTTTATTTATTTGAAATTCTTCATCCCCTATTTCATCAGTGTTGCTCTCATAGTCCTTAGGATTAGGACTAAGTGGAAGAATTGACTTTCTATTCATAGTGGAAGAATTTCCGTTATATTCATCAATATGAATAGAGTTGTTACGCGACGAAAATGTTGATGTTTCACAAAGCGAAACTTCACTATCAGAAGAATCCATCCCTTTCAAATAGAAGAGGTTGAATGATACAAATGTAGACTCTCCTAATGATATTATATAGCTTAAAGAATGAAATTTTCCCTCCAAAAATTTTGTTTCATGTATTTCCCTCCATTATTTTATTCTACAATTTATTGAAAAATTTTAACTAAATTGTTTAAATGAAATAAATCTTTAAATTTAAAATTGTAAACTAAATCTTTTACCTAAATTAATTTAATAGTTAAACTATATAATATTTACTAGACAAATGAATTTTTTTTTTAATACCTTCTAAAACAAATTAATCCCACATTCACCGTGCTGTAAAAAAATTCCATAATATTCGCTTTATCATAGTTTCCTATATCGCCATAACAAAATTAACATGTTAATTTTTTTTTAAAACAAATTAATCCCACATTAACCGTACGGTAAAACATTTCTGTAATTTCACCTATATAATAAATTTCATTATCACTATTACTCACATCACATCTAGGTTTTTCGAGGTTCGTTAAAAGACTTGGAGCGAAATGGTGGAGCAGCTACATTGCTATCAACAACATATTCAACGAAGGATTCTCGCATTTGAAAGGTTAGTTAATTTTTCAGCTTTGCAAATTTTAAAATTAATTAAGTTTAATGAAGTTTAATTTTTTTTAAATAAAAAAATTTTGTGGACGAAATTTACCCACTACGTCCGCAGTGGGCATGGTGGGCCCGGTAATGCTCATGACGGCCAAACGACCCCGTAGGTTAGGGGCGGTGGGGCTGACTACCGGCACCCTGTCCCACCCCAGCGGCCCAACGACCTGCGGGGGTGGCGGGGTGATTCTGCCACCGAAGGGGGGTGGAGGCTGTCCAAAATCGCCCCACCACCCCCGTGGGCCATTGGGTTGTGGGGTGGGACGGAGGCTGTCCGCAGCCCTCCGCCAGGTGGCAGTGCCAGGAATCGCCCCGCCACCCCTGCGGGTCGTTGGGTCGCCGGATTGGGGTGGGGCTGGGGTTCGAGAGGGGGGGCCAATTGTTGGGCTGCCAGGGTGGGCTAGGGGTGCTGAACCCAACGGTCGGCTTAGTTGGTTGGTCGATTTTCAGGGCATGGCGACAAGGCAAAGTATTTTTTAAATTTTTATTTTTATTTTTTTATTGTTATGGTTTATAAATTATTTATCATTTATCATTTTCGTTGTTAATTTAAGTTATTATTTTTTTGTGATTTACTGATTTATATGTGTCTTTTTTAAAGGAAAATGGCATCAAAGAAGATTTCTGTGAATCTTTCTGGACCAAAGACTCTTAAAGGTGGATCTTCAAAAAACATTGGTGAACAAACCCCACCTGAGTTGATGGCTACAAATCTTTCAAGTGCCTCAAACGATAAGAAGATGATTTCATACTGGAAGAAATCAAAAGAAGTGAAACTTCCATCAAATGTTTGGTATGTGAAAGAAAGAGAAAGCCAAAATGTGCAGATATATCTATATGTTGATATACCTAATGATAATGGAATTTATGAGGTGATGGGAAAGGTCATAGACATGTGTTCGGTACCGGACAGTGAAGTTGTTTACATACTTACAAAACCATCCAAGTCACATGAAATGATTAAATACCAGTTATCATATTCATTGTATGACATGAGAGAGGTATCTACAAATTTGTGTAAACAAATCATAAATGAGATGACACAAAATATCGTAAGTATTGTTATTTATATTTGTGTTTTGCGTTCTTGTAACTATCTCACTATATTTTTATAACTTTGTTTTTATTGACATATGATATTTTGTTTGGTAGAATTTTGTTGAAAGTTGTTCAATTAGGTTGGGAGGCATTCATTTCATAGAGCATGATATTATGAAAGTTGTCAGTAGTTTCTACTCAGTGTTAAAAGAAGATATGGCAAACAAGCAAAATGTAATAATTCATGATGCTACAAAACTACATCCAAGGGATCAAAAAAAAAAAGAGAGAGCTTCTAGTGGATAAATCTAGCAAAGGTAGACAAGTTACTTTTGAAGACGATGAAGTTGAAACCGGCAATGAAGAATATGTTGTCGTTACTGAGGGTGACATTGGAACTGACAAGAGTTGTAAAAGACCAAAAGTAACAATGCCCAAGAATAAATTTATTCCAGTTAATGATGAGAATGTTATGAGGAATAAAAGTAAAGTTGAACATTTTGGAGTAGTCATTACCAATAGTCAAGAACTTAGTGAAACTTCAAAATGAAGCAAAGAAATCATTACACCAGCAGTTGATTTAGAGGATGGCATTATCAAAACAAAATAAAATGCCATTCGACAGAACTTGACAAAGAGAAACTTAATTGAGGGTGGTCATACATTTTAGCTTAATGTCAGACAAATCTATAAGGCAAGTGAAGGATAATGTAAATATCAAATCAGAAAGCCACACCATCTGCATGTTCACAACTTGAAGGCATTGATGAGGTACAATCCATATGCTCATGTGGTTAATTATGTGCTTCTTGTTGATCCATTTGAAGTTCCGAACAAAGAATCATTTGATAAGTCAAAATGTTTTAAATACAATTATTATGCACTTGGGGGGAACCATTGTGTAAAAGCTCAAAGACAGTTGATGGAGGAATATCCCAATAACCCATGTTTTGAAACAATTAAATTTATCATTTATGTTGGTTTATCAGATACAGAAGCAAAATTAGTGGTATGGGATCATAATTCAGATAATGAATATAAGATGTCTATGACTTTCATCCAAAGGGTTAGATTTATTTTATAGTGAATTTGAAGAAAAATGTGGTGGGGATAGGATAAATGTTACTATAGATTTCCGAAAGGAATGTTGTATGGAAATAGGCTATCAAATTGAAGAGAAAATCAATTCAAAAGGCGGCAAAGGCAGCAAAGTTAGTGATTTAGTCAGAGGTGTTGATAACATTTTCTAGTTGGAATTTAGAACTAGAGAGATATGGGAGTTGATTAATGAGATTTTTAGCATGTGAGAGAACAATGGCATTAAAAAACAGAAGGTCAAAAGGTCTAAACCATTGATATGTAGCAACATTAAATCAGGTCCTGAAACGAAGTAGCTTCCAGAAGATATGACTATCACACCTTGGAGAGCATTGCAAGGAGTGAAGGATGAAAAATTTGTCAAAGCAATATTATCTCGTGTGAGGTTAAGGGAATTATCATTGGAGAAAATGTCTGAGGATTTTCAAAAGTAAGTTTGTTGAATTATTTTTATTTATTTCTATATTATAATTTTATTTTAAATATAACATATTGTTTTTGGTAGTATTTGTTATACTTATCATTATATTAACTTTGTTTACTTTATCTATGCAGTCACAAAGTTTACATGAAAATTCAAGAACAAATGGTTAAATTGTTGAATGAAGATAGTTGGGATGATGTTGTACGCAACTATCCAGATTCAAGTTCTACATCGACATTAAAATATATATATATATATATATATATATATATATATATCTTGCATTTAAAAAGCTATGTTGATTTATACATTCATTTTTATTCATCTGTATACTATTTTTAATTTATAACTTACACATATATTTGTTTTTTTATAAAAGATGAAGATGGATGCAAATGGAGCACTAGATAGTTTCAGAACCTTTATTGAAAAAATTAAGATCGAAAGACAAAAGAAGCAACGTCTTAAGAATGTTGAACTTGATCCAACTCTTACTCATTTCATTTGGAATGGGCTTGACACTATTCAATATCAAGTAATACAAGGCGACTATGAAGACATTGCTAAACTCATACCTAAAAGGGATTATGCCCTAGTTATTGCTGATATTCCCCATGGTTTCAATATTCCAACATTGACTATGATGGTGTTGAGGGCCCCGAAATCGGGTCAACAACAAGGGGGATACCCACCCGGTCCGGAACCTGGTTGGCGGCTCCTTGCCCGTTTGTTGTAGCGGGTCCGACTGGGGGTAACGAGACCAGCTTCCCGATGCATGGGATGTGTGTGTGTGTAGAGTTTGATTATGTTGATTCTGGAAGCATTCTAAAACTAATTTAAATCTAACTTGCAAACTGATTCTAAGCTACAGTAATCTAATGAAAACAACATATGTGATCTACACTAACCCGGGATATATCTTTTCCATTATGCGATTTAGAAAGATTTCATATAATAACTGGTAATAAATATCATTCAGCTATCACAAGAATATAAACCATTTAAGATGAACCATTCTGCATAAGAAGTTAAACAAAACAGTTGTGAACAGCATATCGCATAAATAAATCATTCACATGTCAAGCATAAATAAATGAGTCCACCATACAAAAGTGCCAAATGATAACCCATATACTCATACATTAACATATAAACAATATCAGCTGCATATCACTCTAAGAATATAAGCAGAAATTCGTCAAGAGATAAAAGTACCATTTATGACTGGTTTTTACTCACAGACTTCAAGCAATAACGATTTATTTCTACTTGTTCTAATATCTACTAAGAGTACAGTGGTGCAACATCAGTAGCAGACATTAAGATGCAAACATAAATAAATCTCGATCCTTCCATTCATCAAAACCTCCTCTGAGGGTGCAGAAGTGCATGTTCCGAGGACAAGTTTTTGACAAATTTTTGGACCCTTCTCCAATGCAATGAGAAGGGTTAAAATACTACTTCCTAATTCTAATAATAGTATTATTACAAAATTGAGGATACGGTTCTCAAATGACCGCCCTTTTTCTAATTTAGTTAAAGAGGAAAAAACAACATTCTAAATGAAATTACTTGTGAACTTGGTCTTTGAAGTTGCAGCTGTCAAGCATAGGCTTAAGAAGAGTAGGCTAGCTGATTTCTGTGCTTAGCTGGGCTGCGAAAACGGCGTCCATAAGAGCCGGCGCTACCTTCTCGGCTGCGTTCATGATGCATCTTACTGTCATGCATTGGCTGTGCGGTTTAACTAAGTATGTCCAGTAACTTTCCCAATTTAGTCTAGCCAATGCCTGGATTGTTTTCCCGTTTGCCTGCGCTTTCTGCTTCCATTCTGTCTCCAGTTGCAACTTGCTCGGTAGGTATCCCGGGGTGGTCTCTGAAATCAAATTGGCTCTGTGTAAATTTTCATTTACACAGTCGATAAGGATGCTCGCTTGTGTCGCCGCTGTCTCTGCTGCTTGCTCCGCCTGTGTGATTTGTTCGTCCCATTTATTAAAGAGCAGCTCCTTGTGATTTTCATTAATCTTGGGTGCCCCTGCTCTTTTCCCTTCCTCATCATCTTGCCAAGTCAAATATTCTGTTACTCTTTTGTTGTTTTGATCATAGTCGTTCCGCAATTCCACCACCTGGCTGGTGATCCTGTCGCTTAGTTCACAAAAGTGTCTCCACTGTGATATTCTACGTACCATATCTTCCTGTTGCTGTGATAGTTGCTCGTTCAAGCCGATGGACTCTGAAATAAAATCTGCCAGCTTAGGTTCGTCTTTATGCATTTCTTGCACCGTCTGCAGTTGCTTTTCTTTTTCTTCAAGACTTCTTTGATAGCTTACCTGCATCTGGCGAAAGTCTTCCTGTAGCTTTTCGAGCTGTCTGGAAGCTTCAGTGTTTGCGCTGGCTTGTTGCAACTGTTGTTGTAGCAGTTGTATTTGATTTTCATGTTCTTTTAGGAGTTGCTGAACTTTAGAGGCCTTGTCGATAGTTGCAGAAGCATATGCTCCTGCAATCTGAGACAGCTTCGTGAGATTCTCGGTTGGATTATTATTTGGGTCTTTCCACAAGACGTCTAGATGTTCAGCATCTTGAGACAGTGCATTCTCAAGCTTTCTCTTCTTTCTTTGTCTCCTTACAACTGCTTTGTGCTGGGGACTGTAGAATACGTCCAGTGGAGGAATTTCTTCTACGTTGAGTAGAAGTTCTGAGGATGGAGCGGTAGGAAGGTGTTCTGCTTCTGCGGCACTATTGACTATGGTCGAGACGACCTCTTGCACCACCTGTGTATTGCCCACAGGTGTCTTCGGGACTTGCCCTTCAAGATTAATTAATTCATTGAAGGTTTCCCACTCTTTATCCAACTCTGTTGTGACAAGAGGTGTTTCGACGACAGGAGGGGGAACGTTTCTTGGTGGTGAGGCGATAACTTGCTGCTGAGCCATCGTACTTGATTGAGCTGTGTCTTTGGTTGTTTCTTCGTTCTTTTCTTTGTCGTGCACAGACTCTTCAGGATGTTCAGATATTTCTCTTGCGGCGCTGGACTTAGATCTGGAAGTGCTGGACTTTTCACTGAGGTTGATGCTCGGAGTCGGTTCTCTAGTAGCTACTCGCAGCCCTTCTAGTGGAATACTAGCCAGCCTTCTCTCTCTATATAACGTGAATTTCCAGAGGTCGTCTGGAGACAACCTCGACTGAGCTTCTTGCAAAATCTCTTTAAGCGAGCTTTTACTCTGAAAGAGATCATCAAACAGATCTTTCATCCCAGAGAACACTCTTATCTTGACGTTGATTGTAAATTCCTGGGCCACTTTATTTGGGTCGAATGGTCTTGATGAGAACTTAAATAATTGAAGACACGTCACATTCTCCACCTCGTCAAAAGCGTGTCCCACATCGAACAAAGAGAAGGCCCCACAAGTGACGGGAAATTGAGGCCAAATGGCCTTCTTTTTGTCCTTTAGTTCCTTGGTTAAGCCGCCTTCAGAACAAGTTTGATAAGCGATTTCCCGGGCCAACAGTTTATCAGGGACATACAAGGGTAGGACATGTGGAGGTACAATGCTTCCAAAAACTCGAATGTAGGTAAACCATTCTTCCCCAAACCATCTCGCGATGGGGATGATGTCAATTTGGGCCTCGGGAGAGCACCTTGGGGGATCCTTATCATATATTATTCTATGTATGGGCAATATGAGGCCATGGCAAATCTGGTAAAAATGAGGGGCAAACTGGGAATCCCATAAGACTTTATGATAAACATGGATGGGCAATGGGTCTTGGGTAGTCCATTTCCAACCCATGGTAGGAAAATTTGATACAAGACAAACAGAGTCCATTATATAGGCAGACAAATAAAAAGGAGGATAGACCCTTTGGGAGAAGGATCTCTTAGAACGGTATTTGACAACTGCCGTGTATAGAGTATCAGAAAGGATTTTGGCCCAATCTACTATCTCAGAGTTAGTCGCGGCGTCAACTAATGGTAGCCATTCGGATGAAAACTTATTGATATCGGGCATACCAAATAATCTACAGAGCATGGCTGCAGCAAAACAATATGGAGAGGTAAGGGAACCAGTGCTGTACATACCGTTTTTATCCTTTTTCAACGGCTCATCTCTTCTTGACCATTCTTTAGTGGTGTCTGATAGATCCAGATTTTCTACTGCGAACTTCCTAACAAACTGTTCATTATAGGTCGCTTGCGGTTCAGGAAGATGATACATGAGCTTCAGGTCTTGAGCAGCAAACGATCCCACGAGCCCATGTCCCTGGACTTTGAATTGCCTATTTGCCAATTCCGCATCATCTAGAATCCACTTGATCATGTCTGTATATGGTAGGATCTTCGGCCTTGCCGCTATTCTATGGAGGAAAGAACACGCTAGGTCTTCCAGGGATGCCTCCGAAGGACGTGATGCACCCGCGACAGCAGCAGTTACCTTCATTATTCTAGGGTTCTCTTCTTCTAACAGCCTATACATGCCTTCCCATGTTGAGATACCTGCATCTCTGTTGCAGGCTGTATCTGTGTACAGGGGCGCCATCTCCTTGGTTTTTTCTCTTGTTTCGGAGCCTCGAGCTTTGTTTTTCTTTCCCATTTCGCCTTGCGCTTCTGTCTGATTTGCCTTCGCACTTTGCTCCTGCAGGTTACGAGTGAAATGGAAAGATTGATCAGAAAGGTGATGGGAGAGTTTTAAATGCAAGAGATAATCAGATATGCCACCTTACGTGAAGCAAATCCGCATCAAGGCACGCGTCTTTATTCCACTTAATAACTGACAACTAATTTATTACTATCATTAAAAGCGCATAATTTCAAGTCAGGTTATAGTAAGTGGCTTTTCTTTGGGTGACGTGCCCGAAGGATTCGTACTAAGGTGCTTTATGATTTGCTAACGTACCCTTGCATGTCGCGCAATCGCAAATCGCAGCGATCGCAATATCGCAGATCGCAATAATTCAATGTTTGCCAAACTTCGCCTGCCTTATTTCTGCGATATGTGATCGCAATATCGCATATCGGCGGATTTGTAAGCTTTTCTTTATGGATGCTAGTATGTTGCGATGCGATGTTGTTATTGACACTGGGGCGGCGCGCATATTGGTCTTTAGAAGGGAAACGAAGGTGTTTCTTATCCTTATGTGGTGCAACCTTAAAGATTTGCTTTCATGAACACAGGCTTAGGCTTAAGACATTCAAGAAACCTTTTCTGAGCGTATGGTTGTAATTTCAAAAAGAAATCCTTGCTTTTCCTAAAAAATTAACTAAGGGTCCCCATTCATTCAGTATCGTGGCTGATACTAGATTGAACGAGGGGGGTTGTTGCTGGCCACAACAGATGGTGACCCTTATACTTATCAAGCTCTTAGTAAAGTGGTTGTGGTATTTCTAGAAGTCACGTCATCACCATTATGGAGATTTGTGACATTTCATTCAGACACACAATTGGCAATGTTATTGTCAAGCTTCAAGGGGAAAAAATTCAAGGATGCAACCTACATGGTAAGATGTTTAAAATGTATATTTGATTAATGTTAAAAAATTCATTTATGTACAAGTTAATTGAACTTTCACTATTTCATGTTACAGGCAAAAGTTAAATCTTATTAACCGTGAAGATCAACTATATATAAATGATTGTGAGTTCATCCATATTGATAGTTGGGCAAAAGATGATAGAGATATGGCTATGATTTTTAATCGGGTAGATGGAAAGAGTCATAGCCAAATACTAACTTATGATATTGTTGTGAGAAAACTAACATATAAAGACAAAGAAGAAAAATGAGAGATAGTTAACATTTATCAAAAACCACAATTATTGATTAACTATCTTATAGACATATGTTCAAATGAAGGAGATTGGGTCCTGGATTTATTTTCTGGCTCAGTTAAGTTTTATTATATGGAATTGAATTTCAATATGTTATTTCTTAATTTATATTTCATTGTACTAATTTACTTCATTATTTCTTTTGTGCTTGATAATTAGGTACAACACTAGCATGTTTCCTTCAAAAAAGAAGAAATTGCATTGCCATTGAAAAAGATTCAATACAATGCAATTTTATTCAGCAAAGAATTAATGCTCTTCAATTTCTTCCAGATGCAATGCGAGAAATTGAGTTGAAGAAATGGGACTTTAGTGAATCACAGGTGGCAAAAAATGCAAAGGAACTCCAACCACCATTACACGGAATGATTGGAAAGGCATGCAATGGGAGATTCGCAGACATCAAAGATCCATTATAAGAGGAAAATGAGCAAAATGAAGCAGAAAATATTGTGGAAGAAGACAGTGATGAAACTCTAGAGAACAAAGAGTTTGGATTACGTGACATTGTTGATTAAATTTAAGTTATGCTTGGAAATCAAGCTCATTTTTTGTAACTATTAATTAGTTATAGTTGTAATGTTTTGACTTTGACATTTTATGAGAAGAATAAGCACTCAATTAAGGTTGTTATGCATTCAATATTTGTATTATATGATTTTTGCATTAATTTTTATGTTAATCATTATTAAAAAAAAAAAACAGTGATTATTATTATTTTTTGATATGAAATTCATTAAAAAAAACAAACAAACAAACAAAACAAAACAAAACAAAACAAAACCACCTATTATTTAACCATTTTTAGTTAAAATTTTCCTATAAAAATTGTGATTTTGATATGTCATTTCTAGCAAAAAATTATCAAAACGTGTAGTTTTTTAGTTATATTTATGTTAAAAATGGTTCTTTTTATGTCAATTGTTAAAAATTATTGTTTTTAGAGATAATTATTTCATGTGGATTGGAAAATTAATTAACGATGTATAAATATATAAAATATCGACCTTTTTCTTTAAATATGCAAAATAATAAAAACCTCACTATATATATATATATATATATATATATGAAGAAGAAGACCACTTCAAAAACTATTAAATTTAGAAAATAATTATTTACATTTCATACATTAGAAAATTTAAAGTCAAAAATAGGTCTTTTAAAAAAAGGGCCTGATGCAGAATTACCATTTTTTTTAAATCAGCATGAAAATCACTATCATTCTAAAATGCAATGTACATAAAAAAAATTTAAAGTGCCAAAAACTTTGTTCTAAAAAAAACATGTGTGTTCTACATCACCCATTTTCAAAATCGGGTCACTTTTTTGTTATCTCTACGAAACAGGTAACACTATCAGTGCCCGTTTCAAAGTTTACATTGTTTTAATTAAATTTAAATATGGTTACAAAATCATTGTTTTAATTTATAAGGTAAAACGGATCTTAACTTATTTAAAGTAATACGTGTATTATTATTTTATTTTATCTAAAACATATTTGTAATTTTATTAATAAAAACAAAATTACAAATTGAATTCTATTACTTTTAACTTTTTAAGGACATTACAACATCTCCCCCATACTCGACTCTATATTACTTTTCACATTTTATTATTATTTAACTGAGCCTGCGTGTAAATGTTTACAAATTCTTTACATCTTATAAATTAAACACATTAATATAAATTCAACATATTGAACCGACATGTAAAAAATGTTTACTTTCTTACATTACACCTACACGTCTCCCCTATGTTCGGTCGTAGAGTGCCTCTCGGCGCAACTAGACTAGTCTCTAAACAAACATTGTTATAACACAATTATCTTTATCTCTCGTTGACCAGATCTTCTATGTGCTCATGTTTGTTCGCCATGGGCATAAAGCATCCCACTCAGGGTCACACCCCCTAGAACATCTTTGATTCACCATTTGCAGTGTTGCTCTATTTTGTTGCATATCTACACCTCGGTCGTATAATCATCACAGGTTCAGTGTCAAATATGGCAACATACCCACCAAGACCTATATTACAACTACTTTTGTGTTTCTCTATGACCATATATTTAGAGCCATCAAAGAACCTTACTATCACACCCATCTTCATCCATGTCAAATCTTCCATAGCATAGACAACAACTATGACCACAATGGTTGAAAATTGCAAGAAACATTAAAAATAACATCTAGGAAAATACCAATTTAATTTATCCTTGAATTAAATTAGGAATTAAATTGTAATTATATTCTCATAGTAACTTGTAATAGTTAACTAAGTTAAGTTGACTTATTTGGCTCAGTAAATTCGAGTTGGAAGTCTATCTAGAGTCATTTAGAGTGATTCCTAAATTTTAGAGGTCCAAGTTGAGTTCTTTTGAGTTGTAACTAATTAACTCATTCTAACTGAGTTAAAGTCAGTTAAACTAGTTCAATCAATTGGAGGAACTAGTAGGAGGTCTAGTAGCGGGGATTAGCTTCAGTGCAACTTCACTGCTCCACCAGTTAAGTGGAGATTCACTCATAAACATCTCATGCATGTTAGTTTTGAGAAATACCTAGTTGAGATTAAATTTTAGGGACAATGTACTGTTAGTTGTATAATTTTCTAAATTGTACAGATGGTGCATGCAATCAGTAGAAGGCCTATAATAAATTGTGCAGTTGTGGTGAGGGATTTTCCCAATTAAATATGGGTTAATTCTCTCAGAAATTGCGCAAGGAAGTAGGAGCTTAGCAGGCAACAGAATTGGCTAAGTATTGGCTTGAGCTGGTTTGTGAAGCAGAGAGATGATTGTACTTGTGCAAGAATTGTTCCGGTTGAACAAGCTTTTCTTCTCAGATCTCCTGGTTAATGCAATATAGTTAGTCAGGGTTTTGAGCAGTTGTTTTCCCCATAAAATATTATGTTATGTGCGATTAAAATTCTTCTTTTTGTGCTTATTTTTTTCATCGATCAATTTTGTTTCCATTGATGAGTATAGTATACTCTTGTCTTATGTTTTATCATATCACATAAGTTTTTGAATCTACAAGTAAAAATCTACACAGTATCAGAGTAGGAATTTTTTTGGCCAGAGAGTTTGCAGAGAATACCTGAAATTATTAGTGAAATATTTTAAAAAACAAATAGACTATATGGATTCCTTGCGAAAAAATACCTAAATTAAAATATAAAAAAAAAAAAACGAAAACAAACAAACAAACAAATGCCTTAATTAGAGTTCGGATGAGGGAGATATCGCCGATTTAAAATCAGCTCTTTTTTCAAAAAAAAATTGGTACTGCGGGACAAGTGAAACATATCGGTGTGCAAGTCAAGAACCTGAATGCTCTTGAGGTACAAGATGCATGAAAATCCTTGAGGAGCAAGGAAAAGGTTAGAGACTTGGTGGTTGAGAGGGATCATAAATTACCTCTCAACATCAACCCCAAATGCGGCCTTAACAAGTTGTGGAGCAGCCACAATTGGAGAAGCAGAGAGGAGACCGAGTGGAGACATCCACTCAAGTAGAGACCTCCAGTAGGGAGAATTTCAATACAAGTGGGTAAAGGAGCACATGTAGCCATACCTCTAGGTGTGAGGTGGGGCGATATGAAGCCTTAGTCGAAGAGTTTCAGAAAATTGGGCAGGATCCATTGAGGTGTTTTTTGTCTCATGGATCATTACCTTGCTACAGGGGCCAACAGTATTTAGTAGCAGAAGGATTAGTTCCAGTCAGATATTGAGGAGTGTAGAGAAGTGTTGATAACAAAGCAAGAGGCTCAGGAGAAAAGTCAGCAGTAGCACAGTTTTTCTAGTAGACATTTACAAACACAATTGATTCAATTTATTTATGTTTTGATCCTTTTTTGTTACAGATGTTGCAGTAGCAACAACAATAGTGACAAGTATTGCATGTAGAACATTCCAAAGGTACCAGATCAGGATAAAGTTGAATTCATTTCTTGTTGAGAGGGAGTGTTGAAAATTGCAACAAGAAATGTTAAAAATAACATCTAGGAAAATACTAATTTAATTTGTCCTTGAATTAAATTAGGAATTAAAGTGTAATTCTATTCTCATAGGAACTTGTAATAGTTAAATAAGTTAAGTTGACTTAGTTGGCTCAGTAAATTTGATTTGGAAGTCTATCTAGATTCATGTAGAGTGATTCCTAAATTTTAGGGGTCCACGTTGAGTTTTTTTAATTTGTGATTAATTAACTCAATCTAACCGAATTAAAGTCAATTAAACTAGTTCAATCAATTGGAGGAACTAGTAGGATGTCTAGTAGTGGGGATCAACTTCAATGTAGCTTCACTACTCCACCATTTAACTGAATATTCACTCATAAATAACTCATGCATGTCAATTCTAAGAAAGACCCAATTGAGATTAAAGTTGAGGGACAATGTACTATTAGTTGTATAATTTTCCGAGTTGTACAAATGGTGCATGCAATCAGTGGAAGACCTATGATGGATTTCACAATTGTGGTAAGGGATTTTACCAATTAAATAAGGGCTAATTCTCTTAGGAATTGCACAAGGAAGTAGGGCCTTGGTAGGAAGCAAAATTAGCTAAGTGTTGGCTTGAGTTAGTTTGTGAAGCAGAGAGCTAGATTGTACTTGTGTAGGAATTGTTCGGGTTGAACAATAATTGTATTTTCTTCTCAGATATTTGGGTTAATGCAATATAGCTAGTCGAAGTTTTGAGTAGTTGCTTTCCCCAGAAAAATATTGTGTTTTGTGCGATTGAAATTATTTGTTTTCTGCTTAGTGTTTTCATCGATCAATTTTTGTTTCCCCTGATGATTAGAGTAGACTCTTGTCTTATGTTTTAGCATATCACATAAGTTTTTGAATCTATAAGTAAAAATCTACACACAACTCGAATTGATCTACAAACAGAGTCTACATTGATCTCTCCATCTTCCAGGGAAAATGAACCGTTTGCAATAGAGGCATCCCCATAAAGACAAAACAACATTAATTCTAAATGTTAAAATTAATCAGAGAGATATTAAATTTACGGAGAGGAAAAACATTACACTAGCAACACTCATAAACATTAAAAATAATAAACACAATATTTACCTTGGTGTTCACGAGCTGGAATTCTCTGCTAACAACAAAGGGGATCTCCCCGGTGTAGGATCCCAACTAGACCCTGCACCGTTTGATTCAAGGATCACATCTAGTATGTAGGCCCGGTTGTCGTTTAGGTGTTTTGAGCTTGCTTCAGACGAAAGTGAAATGCAGGCTCTATTGAAGGCATGAACTTCAATAAACACAAGGAAATAATAGACAAATATCTTATAAAATGCATACCATGAGTAGCTAGATTATAAACAACATAAACCTTACATAAAGTAACGGTCAACAAACTTCAGATAAGACTCGTTTTCATAAGATAAAATGCTTAACAACTGTAAAGAAGTTCACATGAGTCAAACATACATAAGCATAAGTATACATACAGTCAATGATAGATTGTACCAGTATCAACGAAACAGTTCACCAATACAATCATATAGTTAGCAAATCATATACCATCCACGCGTAGCAAACAAGGTTTGTAGTATGAGACAACACATGAACAGACCGTACATCAAAGAACTCTCAAGAATGTTAGATCCATCAAATGAAAATTCTCATGGAATTACGGCAAAAAATATTTGATAAATCCAATAGTGGAACATGAAAATTACTCCTTGCATCAATTAGAACAGCATAAGTTCTCTCAAACAATATGTCCCAAAAGTCCTCAACTAAAAGTGATGTACAATGTGTCATGATGGCATATTTATAGAGTGAGGGTGACTCTTGGCCTACCCCAGAGTCTTGGACTTCCTCATGACCTTTCAACTACCTGGTGACTCTTGGACTTCCTCATGACCTTTCATATTCCAAAAATGTCTTATCATATCAAATTACAAAAATCACAAAATAAGTTGCTAACAATAGTAAGTTCATGGATGTCCAGGTTGAGCTGCTCCATTAAGTACATGCGCCACAGTTTGTACTCGGCTGCAATGGGGGTGATCTACGATTGTTCTTCATCATGTCTGTGTAGGCATTCGAGTGCATCTGGTATGAGGGTGGTCCTTTTGGCGTTGACCTAGTTATTCAAGGTTACCAGTTTGGTGCACATTCTTACTGGTTCCACCACATAGCGTGTGATATTTTCTTTAGTAACGGGTAGATCTTCTGCATGTTTATATGTATCAATGAAGGCCTACACTTCCCTTGAGATATCTTACTGCTTCCTTACATGTACAACTTCTTCGATGGACGAAACTCCATGAATTTAGATCATAGACTCTAGGTCGTTGAAAAGGTGTATGTATGAAGCCAACACCTTGTCAACATCTTTGGCTAGTTTGTCTTTTGACTGGATCTTGACGCGGAGCTAAACCTTGGCGTTTTGCATGGTGATCCAATCCTTCTTGGGGACTACCGTTGGTGCTCTTGGGTACTTAACAGACCAATCATGCATGCTCTCTAGAGCGACTACATCTTCCTTCAACATCGCAACTTTTTATTTTGTTTGAGCTTGTATATCCAAGATAGGGGCCATTGTGTGGTGTAGCTTTGACTTCTCTTTGTAGACCATCTCCATGGCTTCCCCGAGGATCTTTGCATCTCCTTTGATTGTTTCCTGGAATTTCATTGTGCTTGAGTGAATTAAATGGAGGGGTTACATTCTCTTCTTCTGCTCTCCTTCTCTCCTGCTCTACTCTAGTGGCCCTTTGTTTTGATGCGTAAAGCCTATTCTCAAGGTTTGTGATATGTTTGCTCATCCGGGCCACATTATGTTCCTTGGTGGTTATGAAAAGCATCCCAACCGAGGCGATCATCTTTGGATTCACATTGGTGTCAGGCACAATCTCCTTGGTTGTGGTGACCAATAAGGGCTCTGTTGGGTTTCTAGCATAATACTTCTTCCTTTCCAACACGATTTTGAGGCTGACTTGGTCGAAGGTGAGCTTAGTGAGATCTAGGACTTCCTCATCTTGCTCTTTCGAGAAACCCAGCTCTTGTAAGGGAACATGCCCTCTAGTGAGGGGAGTAGAAGGAGGAACAGTTAATGGCGGTAGCTCACCTTGTTCTGTGTCCATCTCAGATTTCTTACTCGCATCTCCCCTTCAAATCTCTTGCTTTCCTCCTCTTTAATCTTCCTTAGTTCTTCCTCCTTCTGCTTCTTCTCTTGTTCTGCTAGTACTTGTTGCCTCTTGAGTTCTTCATCATGCTTAATTTTTCTTCTTTCTCCTTTAGCTCCTATTCTAGCCTCTTCTTCCTTTCCTCATCTTTGGCCTTCTGCTCTTCTTGTTGTCTTTTCTTCTCTGCTTCTTCCTGGGCCCTTCATTCCTCCTGCATTTTTTCTTCTAATTGTTTTTCCTTTTCCTCCTCTTCCTGTCACCTCTTCTTTTCGAGCTGGCCTTTGTCACTAGAATCTTGATATTGCTTGAGCTCTTGTTTCCCTTTTCTCTTGAGCTCTTGCTTCTTCTTAGCCATGGTAGCATTCCTTTTTTCCCCTATTTCATTTTCGTCCTCTTCTTCTAAGTCGCTCGGAATATCTTCGATCTCTTTCTCTTTCTGCTTCTCAGATTTCCTGGTGGCTTTCTGTGCCTCTCGTTGTTTCTTCTTAAGCGTGGAGGCTCTCTCTTGAAGGCTGACATTTTCCTAGGAGTGCTCGAGGAGCTCCTCACCTTTGGCCTGTTACTCACTAGGGATGAGTTCCTTGGTGATGTTATACCAATTATTTACCCCGTCTTCATGATCATGTTTGGCATGTGAATATGACCAGTTGAATTTTGCTTTCTTGCAGTGGACAGCCATGACTTTCTCAAGATCGTACGTCCGATAGTTGAGGTTTACAAAGTGACTACCTTTCAACACTTCATCTTCTATTTCCACTTGTTTGAAGTTATCAACTACATATGTTCTGATGACAAAGGTGAAGGTCAGCCATAGTTTCTACTTTCCTTTGCTTAGTACCTTTGAAAAACCTTGCATCATCTGGTAGCAAACTTCTCACAGGAGTACTTTGTCTATGACAAACCTGGGCAGAGCATGAGGGGCCTTATGGGTACCAAATACTCTAACGAATGTACCCTACTGGATGGGAAACCAGTGTGCCACCTTGACCACGGTCTCCATATCGCTCCTCGACATGCATGGTGTCTCCTCCCTGAATAGCTGCTCATATAATGGGGCGATAAAAGATTCAAAAATAACATCTATCATACTCTTACAGGAAATGTCCCAGAAGACCTTGTAATGGTGGTGCACGGGGATGGATTTTGATGTATCCTAGTTATAGCTCCAGCTTTCACACTGGCATGTTGCGTAAATGGCATCTAGGAGGTACGAAGCCATGTAGAATTCTAGTGGTTACTCTGGCTCTGGATGCTTGGTTGCAATTATGTTTGTTCTTAGGGATGATGCCAAAATGCTCGCCTAATTGAAGATTGTTCAACGGGTGGAGACAATGTGTATGAGGGGGACCCAAGTACATGGAATAAATCACAGTCCGCTTTTCCATACAAGCGGCACTTCATGGTGACAATCAGTTGATAAACTTTCCTTATTCCCTCTATCATGTATGCCTAATCTGCTCTAACCCGGAACTTAGCGGGGTCCTGCCACCATTCCCTCAGGATGTCTTTAACTGGTATTACAAAGCCACTGGGTATTGAAGGTCTCCTACCTCTTAGGGAGTCTGTAGTAAGTGGAAATATCCATAGGAGAGCTCGTCGCTAAGGGTGCTCCAGTGTGGTCCCTCACCATCCATGAATCTGTATTCGTGTTCTGTAGGACCCAATCGATAGTTTCAACACACAAAAATATTGAAGGGTGTGACGTTATCTTGTGGAATTTAGACCTCTTGACATTCATGAATATTGGGAAATCCTCCTAGGTTTCTGGTATGTCCGCCTTGGCGAGCTCTTCATAGTTGTTATACTAGGAGAGCCTTGTAGTTTTATTGATATTGCAGGTTGTGTCCCCATAGATGGGTGGTTCCTCATACTGGTAGATTTCCAATGAACTGCTTCCCGAGCTTCTAAGAGTGGCCTTTGTAATTGGGGGTGCCATCTTGTCTTCAAAAGAGGAGATGGAGATGCACTCGAGGTCCATGTCACCTGGCATGTCAAACAAACAATCCCATAAAGAGAGTGGCGACATGAAATAATAACAAAGATTGCTTAAATAAAATCAGTTCCAAGAATCTAGAAGGAGGTCTTTAGGCAGGGCGGAATGGAAGGCAAGTCGCAGGGGTCGCAAGGGTAGGAGCATGACTTAGCGACTAATTATATGATTCAAAGGTCGTGGCGGTCGCATAGGTCACCAAGTCGCGGGATTGTGGTGATCGCAGGGTCGCACCAGTAGCCAGGTTGCAGGGTCACACCGATCGTCAGGTCGCGAGGTCACAGGGTCACACCAGTCACAAGGTCGCACTAGTCGCAAAGCTCGCAGTATTTTTTCTATCAGAGATGTGGGTCATTTGACCTATGATTTAGGTGAGCTAAAAGGGCAGCTTGAGACTCAGGGGACGTCTGGAATTCCTCAAGGCCAATTGGTTAGGCTCACCGGTGAAAACAAGGGTGGCTAAGTGCAAGGAACGGTTGTGAGGGAGGGAAATATATTTCACGAGGCCAGAGTGATTAATTTTAGGTTTGATGTGAAGACTTAGGCCAAAATGGAGATAAAAATCCCCGAGGGTAGAATGTGCAGGCTCGGGATGGAAGAGGATGACACTTGGATGCAGAAAATGAGTACAAGGAAGGTGAAAGGAGAAATCGCGTGCACGCCCAAGTCGCAAGTCTCCCTCATCTCTTAAGTGACTAAAGGAACCATTACAAATGAGTCGAGGTGACCTTCTATTTATAGTTTTGGTCACACATGCGGGGGTCGCATGGGTCGCAAGTCCCTGAGACGAGGAGGAGTGCGACCTATGAAGGTCACTAGGTGGCAAGGGTCGCGTGGTCGCAATGGATGAAAACTGCGACCTATGTGACCTTGCGACTCAGCGACCTATTGGTCGCATGGTCGGAGGGGTCGCCAAGGTCGCTAGTTTCCGAGATCCGACCTATGCGACTTAAGTGACGTAGGTTGCTTGGGTCGCATAGGTCGCATTAATCGCATGCGAAGGGAAAGGTCGCATTATGAAGCTGTGACTACCTTACTTGGAACAGATTGCGACTTGGCTTGACTTAGAAGGAAACCTTGGGTTCTTACGGGGGATTTTCTAGTCTAGAGAGCTCTTGAACAGATTCTTAGGATGTGAAAAACTCTTGCACAACAAAAGGGGCTCCTAAAATTTTAAGAGCTTGAAATTTTGGAGGGGTTGTTGCAGCAGCTACAACAATTGGCGATTCATTGGGATAACTCCAAGATCTCGAGATGTCCTATGGACTAGCTTAAGGGGGGCCTCAATGAGTTTTGTTTCCATAAAGTTGTGGGTCCCATTGATGGTACCTAGGTCTCTCCTTTACACTAGTCGACTATCCCACTCTGCGAAAACTTAGTCTTTAACACACAGAATAGAACGTTAATTCCTATTATTCTGGGAAGGAAAAGGAAGCTGAAGTAATGATATGAGCTTTAAGTATTTTTGGTATAATAGTCATGGTACTCTAGTGTTGCTCCGCTACCAACGAGCCTGAACAGTACCCTGACAGAGCCACTACCTAGATATTACAAACATTGCTCAGCTGCCAGCAAGCCTGGTTAGTATCCCGATGGAGTTGTTGCCTCACCCCTTTACGCAGGAAGCCTTTCTCTATCCTTTAGCCCTTATTATTAGTAATTGGATGTTCTCATTGGCACTTATTTGTCTGTGCTAATTTGCACTTATTTGAGGTAACTTTGTAATCCTGGGCAGACGAGGGATCCCGACATATTTGACTTTCAAAGAGATTGTTTCTGGTTTTCAGTGACCTTATTATTTTTCCGAAATGTGTGTATTCTCAAAAGGTTTCTTCAGTTCCCCTTCATTCCTAAAACAACGAGTGAGCTAGAACAACGCAAACTTCAGGTCATGTAAGCATCTAGGATAGGTCGACGCGAGAAAAAGGGGGTCATGTGTGCCATCAATTTCCCCACTACTGTCAATTTTGAACACTCTATATTGGTTGTGACTTAAGGTTCAGCCAAAAAATGGTTCCGTAGAGCACCCGCAGGAGCCAAAGTGCAGGGCCATTCCAACCTCTACCTGTCATCCCAAACTTTTATTTCAAAGCAAATGAAAATCAAACTCTGCTAAAAAATAAAAACAAACTGACTAGCAAGGGAAAGCGAAAGGGAACTATGGTACAATATGGGACTAGAAACCTTGAGGGTTGCTAGGTGAAGTAGAACTTGAGGCCTCAGTCATTCATAGGAAGGGGTTCAACCCGCCCTCCTAGGGTTTGCAACTTATAGGTGTGATGGATGATTTTTTCTTTGATTTGGAAAAGACCAATCCACAAGGCTTGGAACTTGGTATGTTTTCCCTTGTCCTCAGGGGCCCAATCCCATTTAAGAACCAGATCACCCACACCAAATTCATAGGTTCCTGCAGACTTTTTGTCAAACCACCTTTTAATATGGTTTTGGTGGACATCAAATTTCTCCTTGGTCCTTAGTCTCTCCTCTTCCAATCTAAAGAGTCTGTCAATGTGGCTTTGAATGGTGGGGCAAGGGGAGCCTTGTGACTCTTGTGCTAGTTTGAGGGTCGGGAGATAAAGTTTAGGCGGCAATATGGCTTCTTTCCCATAAACCAGGAAGTAGGGGGGTGTGCCAATGGATGGTTTGGGAGTGACCCAATCAGCCCACGGGGAATTGTTGAGTGCATTGTGCCAGTTTCTTTGGTGAGAGAGAAAGGTTTTCTTAATAATGTAGATGAGGTTATTATTGTTAGATTCAGCTAGGCCATTCCCTTGTGGGTAGTAGGTGGTTGAGTGTTTTAAAATAATATTGTTTTCCAAAGCAAAATCATACAATTTTAAGGATGAAAAATATGTAGCATTATCAAAGACAAGTGAGGTTGGGACACCAAACCTGGCGATGATGTATTGATTGATGAAATATATTACCTCATCGTCATTGATTTTCCACAACGGGATTGCCTCCACCCACCTGGTGAAATAGTCGGTGGCCGAGTATATACCTGTGTTGTTTTGATGAGTTCAGCATGATCTCTCCAATGACATCCAACCCCCATTGTTGGAAAGGCTCTTCTACCACTATGGGTTGAAGCAGGGCAGATGATCTAGCCTGTCTTCATGCGTGCTTCTAAAAGATGGGACACTTCTGAGCATAGGCGTGTGCCTTCTTTAAGAGTGTGAGCTAGTAGAAACCTGCCCGCATGATCTTATGGGCAGTGGTGTTACCCGCATAGTGACCTCTCGCAGGTCCATCGTGTAGTTCCTTCAACACTCATTGAGATTTGTCATATACCAAACATCTTAGCAGTATGCCGAGATGGTGCTTTCTGAATATATTTCCTTGAACTATTTGATACGAGGCAGCCTTGAGTCTGATGTCTCTCTTCTGCTTGGAGGAAAATGTATGTGGTAGAGCCCCTTGCACTAGGTATTGCCTAAGGTAAAAGTACCATGAAGATGGATCATGTGAGTCGAGTAGCTCATTATGGTACATTTCGATCTCATGCTCCTAGCCTTTTGCCTCCAAAACCTGTTGATCTGTTTCCTCGACAGTTAGTTTACAAAGCCTGTGTCCCTTTACTGTATGTGAAGGTTTGAAATCCAAACCATACTCTTGGAGGGAGGTCATCCAGTTGGCTCTCCTCTCACCCAACTCCTGTTGGACGAAGAATGATCTGACGGCCGGGTGCGGGACCATTACTGTGACGTGGTTTTTGAGAATGCATGGTCTAAAGTGTTTCACTACCTTGTAGATTACATATGCATGCTTATCAATGTCTGGGTAATTGAGTTATGTGCCTTGTAGCCCTGTGCTCATAAAGGATACATGATGTTCATTGTGGTTGCAATCCTTTTGCGTGAGGACTGCGGCCAAGGATGAATCTAAGGCAAAAGTGTACAAGATGAAATCCTTAATGAAATCTAGGTTGAAAAGGGAAGGGGCCTTAGCGATCGCTCTCTTGATGCGATCAAAAGCCTCCTTTCTTCTTGATTTCATTTGAAGGTTGAATCTTTCTCTATCATATTTTGTAAAGGTTTAACAATTTGTGTAAAATCTGAAATAAATTTGCGAAGAAAATTGATTTTACCAAGGAAAGACTGCATACATTTTTTGTTGCTCAGTGGAGGAATCTGTGCTATAGCCTTTACGTGATCGGGGCCGATAGTGATTCCATCTTTAGTGATGATATGTCTGAGGAGGTTGCCCTCAGAAACCGCGAATATGCTCTTTTTTGGGTTGAGAGAGATTCCATATTTCCGGAACCGTTAAAAAATCTACTTCAAATGGTGAAGGTGGTCAGCCCTCTTATTTGAGAAAATAGTGACATCGTTAAGGTAGACCACTACGCTCTGGCCCATTAAACCTAGAACGATATCCATTGCTCTTTGGAACATTGCTCTGGTTTTAATCAGTCCAAAGGGCATACGATGAAATGCAAACGTTCCCCACTTTGTTCTGAAGGTCATTTTAATCAGCCTGGTTCAGCTACTAAGACTTGATTGTAGCCGAAGAAGACATCCAGTAAGGAGAAAATTTTTGATCCCAAGATGGTTTGGAGAATCTGCTCCATGGAGGGAATCGGGTAGTTCTCTTTGTCTAATGCCCGATTGAGGTTTCGTAAATCGATGTATAAATGGATTTCTCCATATTTCTTTCGTAATGGAACCATATTGGATACCCAAGTAGAGTGTCTAACCTTGAAGATAATATGAGCATACAGTAGCTTCTTGAAATTGTTTTGCCCCTTCTTTCGTAGAAATGACATGCTAGATAATCCATGTATCATATGTTTTCAAGTCATCATATGTGCAAGCGAAAATGTTGCGGTACCTCTTAAACAGGCTGATAAGGGCTTGTCTTTCCTTGGGGGGGCATCCTAGCCCTATGTTGACACAGTTGGGATTAGATTCGATTTAGCGGTTGAGTTGTTCGTGCGAGAGGGTGGAACTTTGGGTCTTGGTGTTTCGCGAGCCTTGGAAACGATTATGTAGATTAAACAACTTCTCTAACATGACTACTCCTTTAGGTATAGCGTTTCACTTTCATGTGTCTGCTTCTTCCTGTAGGGACCTTTAATGTTCCTCCTCTTCAATGGCTGCGTCTTTAAACACTTCTGCATTTTCCATGAACTCCAGTATCTGTTGGTCATCATTAAAACGCGTAAGTTAGTTATGTTATCAGGAACATCCGGTTTATCAACAATTTCAGTTGAAATTCCATCCCTAAGGGGCGTGAATCTGGTTGCTGCATTGGCCAAAGTGTCAGCGGCTGCATTATTAAATATATGAACATAATTATTATTGAAATCTTTAAATGAGTTTATCAAACACCATACCTCTTGTTGGTACTTCTTGAGGTGAGGTGACAAACAGTGAATTGTGTTGCGTACTTGTCTTATAATAATTTCAGAATCCCCAATTACCTTTAAAAACTCTGCCTTTAGATCTATGGCTTTCTTGAGGCCAAGGATTAACGCCTCATATTCTGCAGTGTTATTAGTGCATTGGAATTCTAACTTGCAAGAAATCAAGAATTTGTTCCCTTTAGGGTCTACTAGGACACAACCTGCTCCAACTCCATTGAGAGTCTTGGATCTATCATAATATAACATCCAAATTCCAATATTGAAGATGGGTGGGTCTGGAGTGTGCAGGTTTAATGGGAAAGTTTCATTTTCATTGGTCGGGGTTTGCAATGGGAGTTCCAACTGGGTATCCTGAGGAATAGTCTATGTTTGGGACTAACAGAAACCAAATAATGTCTCGAGAAGACACACCTGCAGCTCCTCTTGGGCGTAGTTGATTGGCTCGTTAGAGCCTTCAAGATTGGTCACGGTGTGTTTCATGCAAGGCTCACTGTTGACTCTGATATGATTATTCTTTCCTTTGTAGGGTAGCCATAAGTGGGACCAGTATGTGGCGAAGTAGCCTTGAAGCTTGCAGGACCAATATCTGCTAAGGAGTAACTCGTAGGATTTTAGGATGTCTATGAAAATAATGTCAATGCACTAATGTACCCAAGAATCAGAAGACAACCTAATAATAACATTATTCAACTCACCAACGGTCGAGACCTGGGACCTATCCAGCTGGATGATTTTAGCATCTGTTTTTTTAGGGCTGGATGTTTAGCTTCTTGCAGATTGACCAGGGCATGACGTTGGTTAACGCACCAAAGTCAACGAGGCAGTTGTGCACATTGTAGTTGAAAATCTCAAAGGTTAAGAGGAAATGAGGGGTTGAACCTCTCAAGTTTGCACTTTTGGAATTTACAATGGCTTGTAGGTGAATCATGGCCTGGGATCGGCCTGAGTAGTTGGCCCTGACTGACAAGGGAGATTTTAAAGGGGTGGGAGAGGTGGAAAAGGTTTTTACGATCAACTCATGTTAATTGGTCAACTTCCACAGCTCATACAATGGTACGTTAGCCCGCGTCTTCTTCATTTCCTCAATAATATTGCAATCTAAGTCTGTGGATGAAGTGTCTTCTGACGAGCATTGCGATAATGAGGTGGTTTTAGTTGTAAACCCTTTGGTCGAAATTTTAGGTGTGGATGTGTCCCCTTTTCCAACACCTGGGGACTCCTCAGGGATTAGGACAATTGTCCCTTTGGGGAAAGGGTTGGATGGCTGGCTAGGGTTAGCAGGTGGAAGAATCCTCCTTAACAGAGCCCTTTTCTTATCTTCCAACGTAGAATCTGACACAGGTCTCTTACTCCTGAGACTGTAGCTTTTGGGAGGCTTCGGGGGAGGGGTGTCCCTCACAATGGCCTCTTGAGCGGTCAGAAATTATCCCCCGCAGATGACTTCGAAGGCTAACATGGCGGAAGGAGCATCATCGTTGGGAGGGGAGTCTTCCTCTTCAGGGTCGTTAGTTTCTTCTTCAGCTTCTCCCATGGCTTGGTCTTCTAAAAGTTGGGTTACTACGACAGTCATGTTATGGAGCCATTGGGGGTAGGTCTTCTCAGAATGAGAGGCCTGATGGAAAGTGCAGAAGTTGTCCTTTCCTAGTTCTTCCACATTGAAGTATGTATTGGATCCCTGAGATGTTTTGGGGGGGGATTGTTAGTCTTTAGAAAAAAGGGTTTAGCAGGTTTTCCCCCGCCTGAAGTGTCATTGGTCTTTCTCTTCAATTCGGACACCTCATTAGTCAGTTGCTTTAAGGACTTGGTCAATCATTTGAAATCAAAGGAATATTTGTCTTTATCGACAGGCTTACTAGATGAGGCTTGATTTTTCTTGGCGGATGGTTTTGCCTCATGTGAATCATGCCTGAGGGCGCCAATAGAGAGTAGATCCTTTTCGACCTCTAGGGTTGTAGCAAAGTTTTCCAATGGAGTGAGTTTTTCTTCGTGTTTAACGAACACAGCAATGTCTCGCAACAGGGCCCTTGTGTAATAATCGATCATGATGGATTCATCAAGGGCCACGTCTGTTGGGAACTTATTAAAAATGGTGGTGAATCGTTGATTGAAATCTTTCACCTTCTCCTTCATATGGAACTTTAACGTACTAAGCTCAGTGAGGAGCATATTAGGTGTCTTGTCTTCTGAAAACTTATCCATAAATGTTTTACGGAATTCTTCCCAAGTTCGGATGGAGGCAACTAGCAGTGATCGATACTAGGTGGCAACCTTATTTTCAAAAGTGTGAGGGAAAAGGTGGCAATCCACGTCATCATATTGTGCCCTGATCATTTGTAATGCTAGGTAGAAACTTCTAATATGGTCATCAACCGAGGTTCCCTTTTCGGGGTCAAAATTTGGGAGGTGTTTCTCAAGATGGCAGAGCATGTCATGAATTTGGCCCCTAATGCCTAATGGGGATTGAGCCATCTAGGCCAACGGTTGGCAGCGATTGCCTCTAGGTGGGGGAGGAAACAGGAGGCGATTTTCATTTCCCTCTAATTCACTACCGGTGCCTGACCCTCTGCTAGTATGAGGAGGGTGCTTGCCTTCCCCTTGGGGCACTCTGAGGTGTCCTAGGTCTCTGGTGTTTCTCGCATTCCTGAAATTTCTCAGGTTCCCCTAAAATCTCAGGAATCGTTTATTGTAGAAGTTAATATAGTCTCTAATGTGATCTTCAGTCCCCTACCCTATGTTCCCTTTAGTATTCTTTCTCAAAGGTTGGTTGTTGATAGGGGTACCTTTTGGGGGCAGTTAATTGTTTCCCTGCATCCCTCCCCATCATGACTGGTTGTTTTCCTCAATGTATTAATCTTGGGGTTCTCTCCTTCATCTTCGGGAGGACTGTCCAACCCCTCGATGGAGAGCCTTTCAATGTCGTATGCATAGTCATCGAGCGCTACTCTGATTAACAGCAATAAGGAATTAACTAGGATGCCTTGACGCATGTGATGAGGCATGGAGGTGCGAGGGTTGGATAGGGATTTAGTGGCAGGAATGCATTTCAGAACCCTGGCGAACTGTTGAGTAATAGGGCACATGTCCCTAAGTTGTTCATTGGTGACTTCAAAAAGGGGGAGTTCTTTTCCTCCCAAGACATCTTCAAGAGGGGGAGGTTGGGAAACTTCTTGCTGGGGCCTCGTGAAAGCTAGACCGTAAGGGGGAATATATGGTATTTCAAGAGGTGTGGGGGGGCGGGGTTGGTTACTAGCTTGATTGGAAGTTTCAATGTGAGGGCATGGATTTGTACTTGCCATGACCCTCCTTCTGGTGCCAAAGTTATTGACGGGCTGGAATTCTCTTCCAACAACAAAGGGGATCTCCCTGATGTAGGATCCCAACTAGACCCTACACGCGTTTGATTTATGGATCCCATATGGTATCCAGGCCTGACTGTCATTCATGTGTGTTGAACTTGCTTCGAACGAAAGTGAAATGCGGGATCAATTGAACGCATGAACTTCAATAAAAACAAGGAAATAATCGACAAATATCTTATAACGTGCATACCATGAGTAGCTAGATTATAAACAACATAAACCTTACGTAAAGTAACTGTGAGCAAACTTCATATAAGACTCATGTTCATAAGATAAAATGCTTAAAAATTGTAAATAAGTTCATAGGAATCAAACATCTATAAGAATAAGTAGACATACATTCAATGATATATTGTACCAATATCAATGAAAAAGTTCACCAATACAAGCATAGAGTTAGCAAATAATATACCGTCCACGCATTGCAAACAAGGTTTGTAGTATGAGATAGCACATGAACAGATCGTACATCAAAGCACTCTCAGGAACGTCCAATCCATCAAGCGAAAATACTCATGGCATTATGGCATAAAAGATTTGAGAAATCCAATAGTGGAACATGACAATTACTCCTCGCATAAATTTGAAGAGCATAAGTTCTCTCAAACAATATGTCCCAAAAGTCCTTAGCTAAAACTGCTTTACCCTGTGTCATGAGGGTGTATTTATAGAATTAGGGTGACTCTTGTCCTACCCCTGACTCTTGGACTTCCTCATGACCTTTCATATTCCAAAAATGTCTTATCCTATCAAATTACAAAAATCACAAAATAAGTTGTTAATCTAATCTATCAATTTAAAAATAGTAAGTTCAGGGATGTCCAGGTTAAGTTGCTCTGTTAAGTACGTATGCCACAATTTGTACTCAGTTGCAATGGGGTTGATCTGCGTTTTTCTTCATCATGTCTGTGTAGGAATTTGAGTACATTTGGTATGAGGGTGGTCCTTTTGGCATTCACCTGGTTATTCAAGGTTACCAGTTTGGTGTACATTCTTACTGGTTCCACCACATAGCGTGTGATATTTTCTTTAGTAATGGGCAGATCTTCTGCATGGTCTTCCTATTTATATGTATTAATGAAGGCATGTACTTCCCTTGAGATATCCTCCTTCTTCCTTACATGTCTGACTTCTCCAATGGACAAAATTCCATGAATTTGGATCATAGACTCTAGGTCGTTGGAAAGGTATTTGTATGAATCCAACACTCTGTCCACATCTTTGGCTAGTTTGTCTTTTGACTGGATCTTGATGCGAAGATGAACCTTGGTGTTTTGCATGGTGATCCAATCCTTCTTAGGGATTAACGTTGGTGTTCCTCGGTACTTAACAGACCACTCATGCATGCTATCTATAGCAACTACAACTTCCTTCAACATCACAGCTCTTTCTTTTGTGTGATCTTGTATAGCCAAGATTGGGCCCACTGTGTGGTGTAGCTTTGACATCTCTTCATAGGCCATCTTCATGGATTCCCTAAGGATCTCTGCCTATCCTTTGATTGTTTCCTGGAATTCCATTGTGCTTGAGTGAATTAAATGGAGGGTTGCATTCTCTTCTTCTGCTCTCCTTCTCTCCTGCTCTTCTCTAGCGACCCTTTGTTCTGATGCGTAAAGCCTATTCTGAAGGTTTGTGATCTGTTTGCTTTTCCAGGCCACATTATGTTCCATGGCGGTTACGAAATTCATCCCAACTGAGGTGATCATCTCTGGATTCACAGTGGTGTCGGGCACAATCTCCTTGGTTGTGGTGACCGATAAGGGATCTGCTAGGTTTTTAGCATAATACTTCCTCCTTTCCTGCACAATTTTGAGGTAGACTTGATCGAAGGTGAGCTTAGTGAGATCTAGGGCTTCCTCTTCTTGCTCTTCCGAGAAACCCAGCTCTTGTAAGGGAAGGTGCCCTCTAGTGAGGGGAGTAGAAGGAGTAACACCTAATGGGGGTAGATCACCTTGTTGTGTGTCCATCTCAGATGTCTTACTAGTTTCTCCCCATTCAACTATAATCCTGCTTTCCTCCTCTTTACTCTTCCTTACTTCTTCCTCCTACCGCTTCTTCTCTTGCTCTGCCAGTGCCTGTTGCCTCTCGAGCTCTTCATCCTGCTTAATTTTTTCTTCTTTCTCCTTTAGCTCCTATTCTAGCCTCTTTTTCTCTTCCTCCTCTTTGGCCTTCTGCTATTATTGTTGTCTTTTCTTCTCTACTTCTTCCTGGGCCCTTCGCTCCTCCTGCATCTTTTCTTCTAGTTGTTTTTCCTTTTCCTCCTCTTCCTGTCGCCTCTTCTTTTCGAGCTAGCCTTGGTCACTGGAATCTTGAGATTGCTTGAGCTCTTGTTCCCTTTTTCTCTTGAGCTCTTGCTTCTTCTTTGCCAAGGCATTGTTCCTTTGTTCTAGTGTTTCATTATTGTCCTCCTCTTTTGGGTCGCTTGGAATATCTTCGACCTCTTTCTCTTTCTACTTCTCAGATTTCCCAGTGGCTTTCTGTGTCTCTTGTTGTTTCTTCTTAAGGGTGGAGGCTCTCTCTTGAAGGTTGACATTTTCCTGGGAGTGCTTGAGGAGCTCCTCATCTTTGGCTTGTTTCTCACTAGGGCTAAGTTCCCTAGTGGTGTTATACCAATTCTTTACCCCGTCTTCATGATCCTGTCTGGCGTGTGAATATGACCAGTTGAATTTTTCTTTCTTGCAGTGGGCAGCCATGACTTTCTCAGGATCGTATGTCCGATAGTTGAGGTTTACAAAGTGACTACCTTTCAATGCTTTAGCTTCTACTTCCACTTGTTTGAATTTCTCAACTACATATGCTCCGATGACAAGCGGGAAGGCCAACCATGGTTTCTTCTTGCCTTTGCTTAGTACCTTTGAAAAATCTTTCATCATCTGGTAGAAAACTTCTCGTAGGAGTTCTTTGTCTATGACAAACCTGGGCATAGCATGAGGGGCCTTACGAGTACTGAAGACTCTAATGAACACACCCTCCTGGATGGGAAACCAATGCGCCACCTTGACCACGGTCTCCATATCCCTCCTCGACATGCACGGTGGCTCCTCCCCGAATAGTTGTTGGTATAGTGGGGCGATAAAATATTCAAAAATAACATCTATCATACCCTTATAGGCAGTGTCCCAGAAGACCCTGTAGTGGTGGTGCATGGGGCTGATTGCTGATGTATCCCAGTTATAGCTCCAGTTATCAAACTGGCATCTTGCACAGATGGCATCTAGGAGGTATGAATCCATGTAGAATTCTGGTGGTTGCTCTAGCTCTGGATGCTTGGCTGCAATTATGTTTGTCCTTAGGGACAATGCCAGAATGCTCACCCAGTTGAAGATTGTTCCACGAGTGGTGACAATGTGCATGTGGGAGACCCAAGTACCATGGAATACATCACAATCTAGTTTTCCATACAAGTTGCACATCCTGGCGTAAATCAATTGATAAACTTTCCTTAGCCCCTCTATCCTATATGCCTGATCTGCTCTAACCCAGAATTTAGACAGGTCCTGCCACAATTCGCATAGGATGTCTTTAACTGGTATTACAAAGTCAAAGAGCCACTAGGTATTGAAGGTCTCTTGTGATCTAAATAGAAAATGGCATCAACCCATGGTATTAATCCACCCATGTTATTCATCCACCCATGGAATTTACCCATGGTATTGTAAGTGACATCCACCCATGGTATTCATTCACCCATGGTATTTTCCCATGGTATTGTGACATCCACCCATGTAATTGACCCATGGTATTGTTACATCCACCCATGGTATTCATTCACCCATGGAATTGACCCATGGTATTGTAATTGAGAAAGACTATAAGTAACAAGTCGCATTTTGTAAAAGGACAGATTGTCTACCACATTGTAGCTTTTACAATTATTCTCCTTTTTAATAAAAAGTTTCTTTGTGGTTTTTTTTATTGGGAATTCTCCTCTTTTTCTTCTGGCAATTCAATTTTTCAGATCTTGGGGGCTTGCCCCCCCAAGATCCATTTAAATTTCAAATCTTGGGGGCCTCCCCCCAAGATCTGAATCAGTGGTATCAGAGCAAGTTATGATTCCATGGAAATGAGATTTTGATGCATCTTTCAGTTTCAAATTTTGCAGCAATATTCAACAAACTTCATGCATGTGCTACGTCCTCCATAGAGCATTTTCTTGGGCCAAGCAGGAAGAATTTTTCTTTTTTCATTTTTTCGCAAGAATGTTTTTGGGCGGCAATTTTGCAAATCAAATCTGAATTTTTTGGTGAAAATTTTACAAAAAAAAAATAACATATCTAGATTCCTTGTGAAAAAATACCCAAATTCAAAAAACAAATCGGCTGAAATGGAGTCCGGATGAAGGAGATATCGCTGATTTAAAATCAGCTATGTTGCAAAAATGTTTCTGATGGCAATTCGTTGATGGCGGCTCTCCTATATTTTTTTTTTGAAATTTTGGTACAGAATTTCATAAAATTGATTGTATATCCGAGCTCCTCTCGAAAAAATTCTCAATTTCAAAAAAAAAATGGGTCGAATCGGAGTTCGGATGTGGGAGATATCGCTGATTTAAAATCAGCTATTTTTTCAGAACTTTTGTGACGGCGGAAAAGTTGCAGCGCGAATATGAGATTCTAGAGTGTCCAGATAAGGATTTCCAACACATGGGAAGATGAAAAATAGTCCTTTTGTTTCCAAAAACAAGCTATAATAAAGATTCTGAGCTATATTGACCGAGTTATGTTCATTTTAATTCTAGAGTAACATTTGGAGCGGGTTCGCTTTGGAGACGTGCCCTCCCACCCCGCTTTAGTAGGCACCTGCTTCACATTCATCAATTTCATCATAGCAGCATTCGGCTTGGTTTCTTTGGAGACGTGCCCTCCCACCCCAGGCTATGTAGGCACCTGCTACTTCATCAACAACCAACATCATGGTTATGGGTCAACTGCACAAAATCTTTGTCATCGAAGTCCATTTGCTAGGCCGCACACTGTTAGCATCACAGTTGGTCACAAGCATTACAGGGTATCTCTATCCTCGGATCTTCATTTGTCATGGTTATGGGTCATCCACAAACCCACACTTCATCGAAGTCCATTTTCTAGGCCGCACACTATCAATATCACAGTTGGTCACAAGCATTACAGGGTATCTCTATCCTTGAATCTTCATTCATCATGGTTATGGGTCATCCACAAACCCACACTTCATCAAAGTCCATTTGCTATGCCACACACTATCAGTATCACAGTTGGTCACAAGCATTATAGGGTATCTCTATCCTTGGATCTTTGTTCATCATGGTTATGGGTTAACCACATAAAACCCTTCTCTTCAGTGGCTCTTCATATTCAACAAAGGCTTCGCTTCGCAGGAGGGAACTTCGCGCAATTGGGAGCATTGCTTCTTAAGGAGGGAGGAATGATCTGAATAGAAAATGGTATCAACCCATGGTATTCATCCACCCATGTTATTCATCCACCCATGGAATTTACCCATGGTATTGTAAGTGACATCCACCCATGGTATTCATTCACCCATGGTATTTTCCCATGGTATTGTGACATCCACCCATGGAATTGACCTGTGGTATTGTGACATCCACCCATGGTATTCATTCACCCATGGAATTGACCCATGGTATTATAACTAAAAAAGACTATAAGTAACAAGTCGCATTTTGTAAAAGGATAGATTGTCTGCCACAATGTAGCTTTTACAGTTATTCTTCGTTTTAATAAAAGTTTCTTTGTGGTTTTGTTTATTGGCATTCTCCTATTTTTCTTCTGGAAATTCAATTTTTCAGATCTTGGGGACTTTCCCCCCAAGATTCAGATGATGTTGCCTCTCAGTGATTCTGTAGTAAGTGGAAATATCCATAGGAGAGATCGTTGCTAAGGGTGCTCCAGTGTGGTCCCTCACCATCCATCAATCTGTATATGTGTTTTGCAGGACCCAATCGATAGTTTCAGGACACAGAAATATCGGATGGTGTGGCGCTATCTTGTGGAGTTTAGACCTCTTGACATCAGGTATATTGGTATGTTCGACTTGGCGAACTCTTCATAGATCTTGTACCAGGAGAGCCTTGTAGTTTTATTGATATTGCAAGTCGTGTCCCCATAGATGGGTGGTTCCTCATACTGGTAGATTTCCAATGAACTGTTTCCCGAGCTTATACGAGTGGCCTTTGTAGTTTGTGGCACCATCTCATATTCGAAAGAGGAGATGGAGATGCACTCGAGGCCCACATCACCTGGCATGTCAAATAAACAATCCCACGATGAGAGTGACGGCATGAAATGATAACAAAGACTGCTTGAATAAAATCAATTCCAAGAATTTGTAAGGAGGTCTTTAGGCAGGTCACAATGGAAGGCATGTCACAGGGGTCACAAGGGTAGGAGCACAACTTAGGGACTAAGTATATGAGTCACAGGTTGCAAGAGTCACATTGGTCACGAGGTCGCAGAGTCAAGGTGATCGCAAGGTCTCTTCGGTCGCCAGGTTTCACTGGTCGCGAGCTTGCAGGGTCACAAAGGTCACAGGATTTATGCTATCGGAGGTGTGGGTCATGCGACCTATGCTTTAGGCGAGCTAAAAGGGAAACTTGAGACACAAGGGATGTCTGGAATTCCTTAAGGCCAAATGGTTAGGCTCACCGGCGAAAACAGGGGTGGCTAAGGGTGAGGAATGGTTATGAGGGGGGAAAAAGAGATTGTACGAGGCCAACGTGATTGATATGAGGTTTGAGGTGAAGGCTTAGGCCAAAATGGAGATAAAACCCCCCTAGGGTAGAATGTGCAGGGTCGAGATGGAAGAGGACGACACTTGGATGGAGAAAATGATTACAGGGAAGGTGAAAGGTCGCCTACTTGGAGAAATCTTGTGCACACCCAAGTCACAAGTCTCCCTCTTCTCTCGCGCGACCAAAGAAGTCGTTACCAATCAGCCAAGGCGACCTGCTATTTATATTTTTGGTCACATGTGTGGGGTTCGCATGGGTCACAAGACCCTAAGTGGGGGAGGAGTGCAACATTGCAACCTATGCGACCTTGCGACCTATGAAGGTCACTTGGTTGAAAGGGTCGCATGGTCATGAGGGATGCAAACTACGACCTTGCAACTTAGCGACATGTTGGTCACATGGTCGCAAGGGTCACAAGTTTTCGAGATCCGACCTATGCGACTTAAGTGACTTAGGCTACTTGGGTCGCATAGGTCGCACTAGTTGCATGCGAAGTGAAGGTCGCATTATGAAGTTGTAACTACCTTACTTAGATCAGATTACGACTTGGATTGACTTAGAACGAAACCTTGGGTTCTTACGGGGGATTTTCTAGTTTAGCGAGCTCTTAGACATATTCTTAGGATGCGGAAAACTCTTGCATGACAAAAGGGGCTCCTAAAATTTTAAGAGCTTGAAATTTTGGAGGGTTTGTTGCAATGGCTACAACACTTGGGAAAACCCAAACTTTGAGGAAAAACCCAGCCAATGGAATTCCATTCGTCCTTAGCCAAAACCCTAGTCAAACCATCCAAGTGATCCTTCACTGCTCACATATTTAACTTCATTAAAATGAAGTCTTCCAAGCATTTTAAAGGCTTCATTACATGCAATCCATGGGCACAAAACCATGGGCAACCAAAAAACCATGGGCACAAAACCACTACTAATGAACTTGTCAACTTTGACTCTTTCCCTGAGTTAAGTTTACTTAACATAATTTGTGTTATAACCCTATTTTCCACCATTTTAGTGAGAGGAGCCACATGTTAACTTCCTTCATTTTCTTTCTTGAATGTACCCCTTCTCCTCCTTGTTTGAGACCAATTAATAGCCCATCACTCCCTTAACACTAACATCTTGTGTACCCATCGCTCCATTCATCTGTACATTTATCACTAGGTATACAACTCGTCCTCTTCTTGGGAGCAATGGAGGTCAAAATTCTAGAAGAAGTCTTTCCCAAGGATATCAACTTGAACTATCTTATCATGAGTTGGCTTAGGGTCAATAATTGTATAAATTTTCTAACTTCTCTTGGCCCTAGGTGTCTAGATACATCCTCCCCAATATTGTAAAGGTCTATTTAGTGAGACCCTATAAACGATGAGAGAAGGAATCATAAATATCCCAATAATGCTGGTAAAATATCACTAGAACACTTTTCTCTTGCATCTCAAATGATCCTAGTTTTCCTATAAGCTAAGGGGAGAGGAGAACTAAGGGATCGAAAGAGAGCTAATATGTTAATCAATCTATAAGCCTCTTTATATACCGTTTCTATTCTATGAATGAAAAAAATAATTTCTTTCTCCATTTCATGGTTGTATATGTGAACAATATGGTTTATTTGCTCTATTAGTTTATGGTGCATGCTAACTTTCCCTCTACGGAGGCAAACCTTATCTTGTTTGTGTATGCAAATGTATATGGGTTTAGATCGAGGAGTTGGAATGGAAGCTCCAAGTAGGAATTAGGGTTTCCTGCTACTGTGAAGGGTCTACAATCTACACTAGCTTGCAAGGATACTAAGGTACAACAATTTATTTTCCCTCCTAAGTTAATTTTAATGCTTGTTGTTTCACTATAGCTAAGGAATTTACCTGAGTCCTTTACACACCATCTAGCAGATCTTGAGGTGGGATCTATGGGGAAATAACTCCTTTGCCTTATGTAAAAATAGATCAAACAATACTAGAGATTCCACTGGGGATTAATCCCTAGTGAGTTTGCTCTCATTCCTTCTTTAGTATCCCTGATTTATGTTAGATTCTGAGTGTTTGTCTATATATTTTGACCTTCTCTTAATCCTTTTCAGGTTGGACCTTTATTGTGTCTTTCATATTTGAGTATTTATTTTCTTAAAATTTTGATTTTGGAAGCCAATAGCTCTTTGTCTATGAGTTACAAATGATTACAAGACCCAATCGCTAGCTTCCTCATAGTGACTGGTATATAGGATTATCTTTTCTTGAGAGTGATGGTCTCTCAAGGTCAAATTTTTTAGTGAGATATGCATTAGATCTTATTGTTTGAGTCCTGGATTTGTGTATCTATTCATGTGATTGATTAGATATGGCCTATATCTAAAATTTATCCCTTCTCATTCATGATACCTACTTCATTTTGCAACTTTCCTTTGTTTTTCCCAAACTAGTTTTTGCATATTGATTGTCTTCAGTGGCGATTAAACTTTTTGTTATTTTATAACATTGAGAAGTTGATTTGATTTGTCTGGCTATTATTAGTGACCTTTTTTATTGGAGGAATTACAAAGAAAACCAAGTTGTGTGGCATTTAAGTCTTGATCCTTGTCTAGGGTTTGGATTGTTTGCCCTTGTAGATCACTATAGGTGTAAGTTCGTTGGCTACCTACATTGAGTTACATATTGAAACTTTTTTTGTGTACGAGCTTGTTTTTTGTTTGTTTCAGATCATTTTTTTTTATTCAAAGTTGTAGTTTCATGTTTTTGAGTGTTTTTTTGTGCTTTTGCAATTTCATCTTAAGTGTCTTTAATTTGATTTGCAAGTTGTTTAGTGAATTAGTTCCTTGTGTGAATTTGGTGAATATCAAAAAATCATTGAGAGAGGTTGTGAGGTTTTTACTTGTTTCTTGGAAAAATAAAGAACTCTCTAGCCTTCCTTTAGCTAGTTTTCATTTAATTGGAAAAACAATCACATTTTTCATTTAAATTTCATATTGGATTGGTATTGAGTCTCTTACACACCATCTGAGTTTCACTTCATACCCGTAAGTAAAAACAACCCTAAAATAAAGAATTAATAAAATTAATATAGACTTTTTGGTTTTAGCACACCAACAATAGCTTAGGGGTATAGAGCCTTGAAATGGGTTTGGAGAGGACACTCTTCAAGACTGCAAAATTGAAACTAGTTTCATTGGAAAGTGTAAATCCACTATCACATTATATGCTTATTGTAAATATTCTCTTGCACAAGAGTCGAGCGTGCAATCACATTGGGAACTTGTGGAGTGACATCCCCACTCCCTTGATACTAGTGTTTGTTGGATTGTGCATGTTAATGAGGATCTCTTTCATAAGAATAGAGCTCACTTTAAGTACTCTCTCGTGAGGTTTCAATCTCAGTTACCATCCCTATGTGTATGGTTTCAATCACACATGCCTTGTCAATCATTTGGTCATTAGGTGGTAACCGTATTAGCTTAACTTTTAGGGCTCTCACCTAGGTGATTGTGGGTGGGAAGTCCCCGTGGTACTTGAGACAAACATCAATCACCATATTTGTGCTCCTGGGGGGTGATGCTCAGCTCCATCGAGGTTATTGTGATGGTCAACGTTGATCCAAGGATGTTGAGGTAATTGTTTTTCAGTCCTTAATTAGTCTAAGGTCCTTAGGGGATTGATCTCCTCAAGCATCTTGGCTTTCAAGAGGTGCCTTTGTAGTTGGTTTGATTATTACATCTTTTAGGGACTTTTATAGTGTGTGATATGTGGTCCAAGTCTAGTTAGCCTTAGGGTTGTCTTAATCAATTAATCAATTAAACTTATATATTTGTCGTGGCTGACAAGAGCATCATGCCATTTTGAAATGTCATCTTTTGAATCCACTTAATATACCATCAAGCCATTTTGAAATATCATCTTTTAGATTCACCAAAATCCAATATGGCCCGTCGACCAAACTTCAAAGAATCATTTCAAAATTCTCCAAGGGCTATCAACCCAATTTTGAAAGAAAAAACTTCAAAAAAATAACAAAGGTCGTCAATTAATTTCAAAATATGCCCATTGGGCCTCTTTCAAAGATGTGCTTGATAGATAATTAGGCTACTTCAAAGAAACAAAAATAAAGGGCATTGGCCCACTTCAAAACAAAAAAATGGCCATTCAACCATTTTGGAATGTGTACTTCTTATTAAAACCTTAGTAAACGATCAAATATATAAAGAACATCTTTCAAAGGGTCCCAATAGTTCATTAGATACATTCAAAAGAAGAGGGTGTTTCTAATTGAAAGTTCTTGATAGACCATTGGGCCTATTTCAAATATGCCACTTTGAAAGTTAGACATGAGGACATTGACCTCTTCTAAAGAAGATCGTAATCACCCCATGTCGAAGCTTGTCTTTATAGTAAGACAAAGGCCTTGTTTTATTCAAAAGACATTTTAAGCTAAGTTAAAAATGGCCATTTCGAAGGATCTGCCTTCGAATAAAAAGGCCTATCAACAATCTTCAAATACAAATAAAGGTCATCATGTCTCTTTCGAAAGAATCCCATTGGTCACACTTGAAAGATAAGCCCAATGCAAAAACAAAGGCCATTGAGCCCTTTTGGAACAAAAGCGTAATTTCCAAAGCAAAGGCTCCTTCCATTTGAAGAAATGTTCAAAATTAACATAAGAAAGTAGGCATCAAGCCACATCAAAGTAAAACAAAAGGCTCAAATCAATGTAAAAAGGACCAAGAGCCTTGAATAGGAGTAATTATTAGGAGAAGGATATTTAAAGCCTCATACTCCATATTGGTGTTTTCCTTATGACCACACCAATATGCACAAAGAATTCAAACTATTCTTACCCCCAACATTCCAAATTTGCAATACACACCAAATTGCTGAAAAAACCTATGAAGAGGATTAAAATTTACAAGTGCCACTAAAATAATGCAACGATTAAGCATGCAAACTACATTTAAACCAGAATTCTGATTCTAAATTCATACATAACCAAAATAAACTAAATTTCACATAAGCATTTCATCAAACAATTGTCATGCAACTATAAATTTTCATCATAAAATTAGCATTATTTGCACATACTAGCCAAGTAATGTAGTTTGGATTTGATACCATATTTTAGTGTACCCAACCTCCTATATACCACTTCAAACAAATAGAGCATTCTAGGAAATCACCTGTTAACCTTATCGTTGCACCCTAAGGTGGAAATAATGCATGTAAAGTAGTTAATTTAACAATGAACATAAAAAATGAATGCAAAATCCTAGCAAAGACGTATAGTTGTACAAACTAACCTTTAATTCATTTCAGAATGAATAGAAAGTGTAATTTCATTGACAATTACTCCATGTTGTTCATCACAAAGATAGATATCATAAGGATCAACAATAACAATTATTTTCCATATTCACAAACAACTAAAGGGTACTTATATGATCCAGGTGGATATTAGTGGCCACCCGACAATTCCACTTTGACCCCCACCAGTGCTTCTTTTAGTTTTTCAGTTTCCTTAATTGTAGCACAATTTACTATTTTTAGCAGTTTTTCGGGTCCTAAACTTCCGGAGCCATTTTGAGGCCCTAAACGATGTTTTTTTGGAAATCTACCGCCAGCGACCATTTCTTGAAAATCATCTTTTCTGTTGTATTCCTCGGAGAGATATTTCCAACGGGCTATCATGCACATCAAACGAAGATAATATGACCAGGTCACAACCCAGGGAAGTTGGTTGTCCAACTCACCCCAACGGGGCCCATAAACTTTTGGTGTTACATCTCCTCGGGTTAGGGTTTTGGTTGTTTAGGGTTTGCTCTTATTGTTCAATAATAAAAAGGCCCTTGAGCCTCATTATAGTTTAGTTCAAAGGCATGTAGCCGCCACATCTCTTCTCAATGATAAGCTACCATCGCCCTAGTTGGTGTATTTCCATTTTTGTATGTAAGCATATTTCAGTATTTTACATTAATGAAATGAAGTATTATTTCCGCTGCATCTCTGTGTTTATGGTTATCTCTATAATTTGTTGCGTTCCTGTTTAAATCTGAATCAGTGGTATCAGAGCGGTCTGCTTTTTTCTCTGTTTTCTTTGCATGTCCCCAACGAGGTCGGGATATAAGGAGTTAGGGCTTGAACTACTCGAACCTTTGCAAGATCAGCCTCACAAATCCTGACGGCCTCCCATGGTGGATGAAAAAAAGATGAGGGGGCAGGAGATCCTATAAAAATCTTGCTCGAAGAAGCCCTCGAGCGACAAAGGAACGCGCTGATGGACAGCTTTGCCCAGATCCTTCAGCGGCTACCTAGGGGTGACGTGTCGTCTTCCAACAGCTACTCTGGAAACACCACACTGTTTAAGGTACAAGTTAATTTTGAAATCCCATATTCGAGGGTCAGATAAACACAGATACCGTCAATAAATGGTTAAATCTGCTAGAGGGTTATTTTTCTATTCATGATTTTTCCAGTTGAGAAAAGATTATTTTCGCTCTTCTCAAAGCAGCCCCCCACATCAAGGACTGGTGGGAAACCTATTGCGATCATAAGGATGAAAGTACAAGTTCACTATTTTTAGCCGCACCCACTTGGAAGTCATTCTGAGATGCCATCAAGGAGCAGTACTACCCTGTCGGAAGCTATGAGGATCAATACATAAAGTGGACGACGCTACGGTAGGGAAGGGACCAAGACGTGTTGGAGTTTACCGATATTTTCCATACCCTTCGCACAAAGTTGGGTATCAAGGATTCGGAGCAGCATTTGGTACTCAAATACCGTGGCTGCCTGCACAAGTACATCCAGGAATAAATAGAATTCTTGAACATCTCCTCGCTCGGCACGGTATATCGATATGCCATCAAGGTCAAGCAAAAGTTTAAACAGAAGAAGCGAGACTTTGGATCTATGAATCCGAAGCAAGGGAAAGGTGCCCCCAAACGGCAGAACAAAGGACAAAGCCAAGGCGGGGTGGTCCAAGACAACCAGCCAAAGCTGCAAGCAAAGAATAGCGTTGCGAAGCCAAAAAAGGACACGGGAAAGTGGTGTGAGTTCAATAATAGCTCCACTCATAACACAAGTGAGTGTCGGTCCAAGTAGTCACTAGTGGTCGAGCTAAAGGTTTCAGAATCAAATGCATGTTCCGACTCTAAGTCAGAACCCGACAAGGGGAATGAAAAAGGGAAGCAGATTATCGATGCGGAGCCCAACGCCACCATTGCCACCATGAAGATCCAGAAGGAGGAACCCAAAGATCCAGAGGAGGAGGAGCATCTCTTCCACTCCTAGATGTGGGTAAAGGGCTCCCCGCTACAGTTCATTGTCGACAACGAGAGCCAAAAGAACCTCATTTCGGCAGAGGTCGTGAAGCGGTTGGGCTTACTAACCAAAGCACATCCACAATTGTACACCATCGGGTGGCTTCACTAAGGATGGGATCATCGCGTGAGCCAGCAATGTCACCTTCCATACAACATCAAGCCCTTCACGGATGAGGTATTGTGTGACATTTCTCCCCTTGAAGTTTGTGATGTATTATTAGGACAACCATACTTGTGGAAGTGACATGCTATGTATGAATCAAGGCCTCGTGTTGTTATTGTTACTTGGGAAATAAGTTGTACAGGATACCGAAGGTAGCACCGCCTACTTCCATCTCTTTGGTTACTGCAAAACAATGCAGTAAGCTCATTTCCAAAACCAGGAAATTTGTTTTCCTGATGATACAGCCTCAAGGAAAGAAGAAGACGTGGCCATGACCTCCAGACAGGGCCCCTCCGCACGACAACTAAAGATGGACAAGGTCGTGGAGCAGTACGAGGACATCTTCACCTCCCTCACAGGGGTTCCTCTACACTGTCAGGTCAAGCACTCCATCGATCTAACCCCAGGTGCACCACTGCCCAATGGACCAATCTATCAGTGCTCTATTCTAGAGAATGATGAGATTAAGACGCAGATTCAGGAGCTACTGCAGAAAGGTCCCATCTGTCCGAGTTCATCGCCCTATGAGAGCCCGATCGTGTTGGTACAGAAGAAGGATGGGACTTGGAGACTCTGTATTGACTATCGGGCGCTGAACAAGATCACTGTTCGTAATAGGTACCTGATCCCATGGATTGATGACCTCTTGGACCAACTGAAGGGGGAAAAATATTTCAGCAAGATCGATTTGAAGTCAGGATATCACCAGGTACCAATTGAACCCTCCGATGTGTGGAAGACTACCTTCAAAGCTAAGGAGGGCCTTTTTGAATGGTTGGTTATGCCTTTCGGATTGACGAATGCTCCTGCAACCTTCATGAGGCTAATGGATGACATCTTGCGGCCATTCACCAACTCATTTGTAGTGGTATACTTGGATGACATCCTGATCTTCAACCAGAGTTGGGAAGAGCACCTCCACCACAACCATCAGGTTCTCCAAACACTTGGCAACACAAGTTATGTGCCAATTTGGAGAAATAAACTTTTGGCATGACCCAGGTTCAGTATCTGGGATACATTATTGATGAACAGGGGGTGCATGTGGATCCAGCCAAGATCCAAGTCATTCGAGATTGGCCATCTCCAACCACTCTGACAGAGCTCCGCAACTTTCTAGGTCTTGCCAACTTCTACTGCAAGTTTGTGTTGGGATTTTCTCATATCACTTGGCCCTTGAGTCAAGTAACCAAGGGAGGAGCGAAAGCAAAATTCTTTTGGTCTGAATCTCAACAGAAGGCACTCACAGAGTTGAAAGATCGCCTTTGCTTGGCACCAGTGCTCACATTACCAAACTTGCAACAACCATTTGAGGTCGAGACAGATGCCTCTGACTATGTTATTGGGGTAGTCCTTACTCAACACGAGCATCCAGTGGCATATCACAGTGAGACACTTTCAGACACAATCTGAAAGTATCCCACTTATGACAAAGAGATTTATTCCATTGTGCAGGCCTGCCAACAATGGAAGCATTACATTTTGGGGAAGGAAACAGTCATCCACATAGACCACCGACCCCTGCAGTTCATACAGACACAAGGGAAATTGCAGAATGATCACCATCAGAAGTGGTCCACATACCTGCAACAATTCCATTTGAATATCAAGTATAAGAAGGGCAGCACCAATAATGTTGCAGATTTCCTCAATCGACCACCGATCATGGCGTTAACGACCGTGCTCAACTCTTGTGGGCACGAGACTTCTGATTGGCCATTTCTCCACAAAAGTGACCCAGAATTCGGCCACACATACCAAACACTCTTGGAGGGTCAACATGTTCTATATTTTCACCTCCAGGATGCCCTGTTATGCCACCTAGGTCACCTTTGTGTTCCTTCAAGCGAGCATGCCAAGATGATTTGGGAAGCACACTATAATCGGGTTGTTGGGCATTTCGAGGTCGAGAAAATGGTGGCAGTACTGCAGAAGTATTTCTATTGGACGAATCTTGGACAGGATATCAGGAAATACATCCAATCATGCATTGCTTGTGCCATTGCCAAACTGACCATCAAGAAGCAAGGCCTCTATACCTCGCTGCCTACCCCTAGTCGAACTTGGGAATCCATCTCCATGCATTACATGTCAGGCCTTCCTTCCACTAAGCATGGAAACGACTATGTTTTTGTGGTCTTCGATAGGTTTTCGAAGATGGCCATTATAGCGGCCTGCAAGAAGAATATCACAGCCGAAGCCACTGCTAAACTCTTCTTTGAACGAGTGTGGGTACACTTTGGGATCCCACAGTCTATCATCTCGGATCGGGATAGCAGGTTCCTCAGTACATTTTGTTCCAGTCTCTAGTGGATGATGGACACCAAACTCACTAAGTCCACAGCCTTCCATCCTCAAACTGTTGGCCAGACAGAGGTTGTCAATAGGATGATCATACACATTCTGTGCATGTACAACTCAAAGCATACACACACATGGGACGAGATCCTCCCCCATGTTCAGCACAGCTACAACGGAGATCTTCAGAGCTCGACTAGCCACAACCCTTTTTAGGTGGGCTTGGGATTCCACCCACTATGTCCCATTGATGTGGCCATGCCATTTGCAACTACTCATGCAGATTCGGCTCATGTCCAATCCGAAACAGATAAGGCAAACAACTTCATTGAGCACATCCAACATATTCGCCAGCAAGTCCATGACATTTTGAATAAATAAAATGCCAAGTACAAGCAGCAACATGATCAACATCGAGTGCCACACAAGTTTCAGGTGGGCGACAAAGTCTGGTTACATTTGCAAAAGGAACGCCTTACTGGAGCCTATAGGAAACTCAGACCACTCCAATATGGTCCTTACATCATTACCAAGGCTGTGGGAGACAATGCATTTGAGCTCAGCATTCCCCCATTCCTTGGCTTGCACCCAATGTTCAATGTGGACCGCCTGCGGCCATACTTTCCACCATTACTAGACACATCCGACATTGCAAAACAGCTCACACCCACAGAGTTAAATCCAAATTGCATGGAACAAGCTGAAACTTATCAGATCATGGACACAGAGATCAAGCACACTCGCCAGCATAATATCCAACTGTATCGAGTTGTCAAAGTAGGTCAACTCCTTCACCAAGGGAAGTGGCTCACCAGGGACCGAGTTCAACAGAAGTTTCCTCATCTCATGGACGAACTCAACGCAATGGGGACCATTGCTTCCTAAGGGGGGAGGAATGATCCAGGTGGATATTGGTGGCCACCCACCAATTCCACTTGGACCCCCACCATTGCTTCTTTTAGTTTTTCAGTTTCCTTAATTGTAGCACAGTTTACTATTTTTAGTAGTTTTTCGGGTCCTAAACTTCCGGAGTCGTTTTTATGCCCTAAACGACGTTTTTTGGAAATCTACTACAAGCGATTTTCTGTCTAAAATCATATTTTTCATCATAGTCCTCGTAGAGATATTTCCAACGGGTTATCATGCGTGTCAAACGGAGATAATATGACCAAGTCACAACCCGGGAAGTTGGTTGTCCAACTCACCCCAACGGGGCCCATAAACTCTTGGTGTTACATCTCCTCGGGTTAGGGTTTTGGTTGTTTAGGGTTTTCTCTTATTGTTCAATAATAAAAAGGCCCTTGAGCCTCATTGTAGTTCAGTTCAGAGGCATGTAGCCGCCACATCTCTTCTCAAAGATAAGCTACCATAGCCCTAGCTGGTGTATTTCCATTTTTGTATGTAAGCATATTTCAATATTTTACATTAATGAAATGAAGTATTATTTCCGCTACATCTCTGTGTTTATGGTTATCTCTGTAATTTGTTGCGTTCCTGTTTAAATCCGGATCATTATATGAATCAAATGTTCTCCACAAATTCTCCTCCTAGTGAATCATCAATGTTTACTACCATTCTTATACTTAGGCTACAAATATCTAGGCTTCTAGCCAATTAAGCATTATAGGAACATTCATATTCTAGGGTTCAAAATCAAGGTTTTACATCTACATATTCCATCTTTCTTAGTTTATGCTACTTAATTGATTCTTAATCCAATCCTATTTTAAAACAAAACCCCCTTTTTTAGATTTATGGTTCCTTAAAAGCTTATCATTCTAAATAAAATGAGAAAATTTGTCCTCCACTTCTCCAAGAGATACCACTTTCCTTTTCTAGGAACATGGCCCCACATTTCAACTGCTAACATATCTTGTCTACCTCTATGAGTTCCCCGAATATTCCTCTACAACATAATTTCTTGTTCCAACTCATTTGAATATTTGGCATTAAGCCTTTTACCTTAGGCAACACATATTATCATTCCTCTTGTTTCTCAAGTGAGGAAGACCTAGAATGATTCAAAGCATATGTATTGACACAATAATAAATGCTCATATACAATAATAAATCCAATAGGACAGTCGGGGGAAGCAGCCAGTTGATGGCTCAGCGAAAGCCATGGAGACTCCCTCTGCAAAGCCTGTGAATGTCCCAAAAGGCCCTCTTGCTCAAGAGGCAATGATCAGCCAAAAAGAATATGTCAACATGGAGACCGCTCCAACTGTAGCGAAGGTGGCGGAATACGGGTGGTGCAGGGTAGTGGAGGAGGATCCTGAAGAATAGATGCACTTTCTTACCAGGTCTCTGCGGCACATCTATGAGGGCATTCGGCCACTCTTGCTGATATGTGTTACTGTCTCTGTGCCAATGCTGATGGCAAATTGTCTATGTTTGGGTTCTGGAATTTTTTCTCTGTGGATGGAAAGTGTTTGTCTCCCCTGCACGGGATTAGTTTGCTGTTCCACTGGCGCCCCTGCGTGGGTTGGTTTTTTTGGTCTGGTTAAGTCCTCGGACACTACAGTCTCAACTGTTCCAGGTTGCCATTACTTCCAGGCAGCTGGTTCTTTCTGTTTTGTAATGATGTAACTGTTATCTGTTTATGTATATAATAGAATAGTTTTAACGAAAAAAAATAAAAATAAAAATAAAAAAAAAAATAAAAAAATCCAATAGAAAAAACATTCTCTCCCACTTATTGCATAATCTTAAATGGACCATACTTAATGGGTTTTAACTTCTTCCTTAGACCTTGTAGCTACTTCTTAATGAGGTGTAGCTAAAACATATCTACTTTCTTGAAGTGAGATACTATGTGATGATGATAGCTCTCCTTATCTCTTTGGTATGTTGTCTACCACTACTATTTCATTTACATGTGGACTTGTTATATCTTATCGATGAATATGATGGATTTGTTTTGTTCACCATCATGGCCCATTAACTTATTTCTAATGACTTGAACAAATGAAATGTGAAAGGGTCCTTGAGAAAAAATCCCAAGCATGTCATAAATGATGACTTGTTATTGGAACTATGAATGACTTGATTATAGCAATATTAGATGCGAGACATGTTACTGCCAAAATTAGCAGGCCTCGTTGAGGTCCTTATGATATGCTAAGGTGGCACTACATAAGAGAAGTGTCCAGTGTAACCTTTTCATGAATCCCTACTCTTTATGCCAACCCCTACATAGCCAAGAGAGGCTTCCCTATGTAACATCTATTGTTTTACCCATGCTTTCTGTAAATTTGATAAAATGTGATTGCAACACCAATGTGGAGAAATCATAGCTGGTCGATACAATGATTACGCATTTACTATTATTATTTAAAAATTTATTAAAACAACTAAAGGGATGGAAGCCTTACAGACTCTTAATCTGAGGGAAGTTGATTGTTTTCTTGCATGTTTTAAAAGCCACAATCTATACAAACTCAACCACTGAAGTCACTTTCAAATGAGGAAGCCATGGCCTAGCAGAATTGATTATGATGTGATTGGGGATGAAGAGTATGTCTAGCAACCATTAAGAGATGGGGTTGGTGTGGTGGGGCATACAAGCGGTGCCCATTCCCCCTTCTCCTCACGAATCGAGGAGAGCCAAGCTTGCATCCTCTAAAACACATAAGGATGCAAAGAATGATACATATAAGCACATCGAAGGAAGCTGGGAGAGTTGGCTCACTCAGGGTTACTGAAATTGTTGCAAGGAATGGTTTCTTTGACTTGTTCCTTAGTTAAAGATGTTAATTCGAATTTTGTCTCATAGATACTTGAGGTAGTTGTTAGCTTTATGGTGTTCAATTCCAAGTTGGGGAACTCGCTCTCTCTGGCTTTATTATTTGTTTATGGCTCTCCATCTTCCATTTTCTTCATGCTTTTTTTGGTCCTCCCTCTCTCTCTCTCTCTCTCTCTGGAGCATGGAGGACCCTCATTGTTCATTACAAAGTGTGTGGAGTTGTGAATCGTTGGCAAGGGTAGGTGGGGTGATATATAAGTTACATACATACCCTGTAAAATCAAAAGTTATTAACCAATTTCCTAAAGACTTGACCTTGAGTATCCTTGAGAAATGCTTAGTGATATCCTTTGTGAATTGTGTTTTGAGACCACATGGATAGTGGACTCCATATTTTGAGGATCTACAAAGCCTTTGGTGTGAATTTCCCCCGTGCAAGTATTCCTCAGACTTTGGATCTGACTCGGGGTGCTCATTTGCAAGAGAGATTGTAGTGTATTTGGCCTATGATTGGTGGAGAGTGGAACTCCCTCCTTTAGTTGCCAACTATTCTAATACACTTACATAAGTATAATGGTTTATGCATCTTTGGATTATGAATTATGATAGTTAATTTTTTGTTATTTATTGATGTATGGTTTTGTATTACTCATGAGAGAATACCTGAAATCCTTGTATATTCATGGTTGATCAGTTCTCTTATATATCAATGGTGACAATGAATGCTTGAACTATGTGGTTACTGCCTTTTCATGAGTAGCAGGATGTCTTATATGTTTATGACTGAATGTCTAAAAATCACTTAGTATTAATTAGTTATCTTATAATTTTTAGTTATATTAAATAATGGAATTGAATAGTACACAATCACACTCATGATTGTAGGCCATCATATGTGCTATGAGTTTATTTTTACATTGTGTGTTAAATGAATATTTTGTTAGTCCTGGTGATTACTTAATATAGGAACATTGTGATAAAGCTATAGGTTTATGCACATTCATATTCTTGTTGTGCCATATTGACCTCACAATGGAAATGGATCCAAATATCCGAGGGTACATGGGTCGATGAGGTCAATACCATAAGCACATGATTGAATGGGCACTAGGCCAAATTTCCCCGTCAAGGTGTTGTTGCATCTGAGATCTATGGATCCATAGTTGGATGAGGGCGCTCACATACATGTAGGGTCAATTGTGATCGAGGCAAAATTACCTTTGCATAGAGTTGTGGATTCGTAGATCTGAGGGTACGGGGTGGTAAGGACTATCTCACCACTGAAAGGCAAGGATGTCCATAGGGCAGATATAATGGGAAAACAATGAAAAATCTCAAGTTGTGGGGACTCGGTGGACCCCACTTTAAAGTTAATTTGGCAGTGCCACAATGAGCTAAATGCGATGGTGGAATTTGTTTTGAGACTTTAAGACTTTAGGAAAATAGGTTTTTGTAATCATGTCTCCATAATAGACCCCCAAGGGTCATGTTAAAGCAAAAGTAACACCTCCCACAAGCCGAGATGGAATAAGGGGGTGGGAGGGAGTGTTACACCCTACGCTTAAATATCATCCAACAGATGTTAGTAGACTAGTGCCTTATAATATCTCTTGGGTGATGGAGCCTAGGAGTTAATTTTAGATTTCTTTCCAAATTGAAAATGGAAATCTATTGTAGAAAATGTAGACCAATAAGTGAAAAACACTCTAATTATGAAAAATAAATCTTGAAATGACATAATATTTGAGTATCATGAGCTCTTACCAAGCTTGAGATGAAATACCTCATTGATGGTCTTGGTATGTGGATAAAATTGAACGATTATCTTGATGCTTTGGTGCTTCGAACGTGCTCAATCATGGAAAAATGCAAAAATAACAAGGTAGATACACTTTTAGGGTAATCCACAAACCTATAAATGTTCAAATGAAGTAATATTACTGGGTGGAAGTGTTAGGGGAATGATAAATAAATGAGTATCCCATTACTTAAAAATAATGAGTAAAATGACATATATTCAAATCTAGAAAATATTACTCATGAAGAAGGGTGAAATCCCCACTAGGGTCAAAACACAAATTTTCCTTTATACACGAATTTCATTTCTAATAAGTTGGGAATTGATTATTCAATTCCAAAAATGTTCAATTAATGACTGAAAGTAGGGAAAATTTTAAGAGTTATTATTCACAGGTAGGTTGATTTTCCATGCTTTAAAAAAAAGATTCGCCAATTTCCATTTTTTGTAAAAATGATTTGTGAAATTTATATTATAAAAAAATAAAATAAAATAAATAAATAAAAAATAATAATAATAAAAATAATAATAATAATAATAAATTACCTTAAAAATCGCCAAAAAATTATAGATAATATATAAATTTATTATAGATTTGAATGTTTTCACAAAAATATTCCAAACATTTGACAATTTGCATATTAGGGACTAGTAATATTCACCAAGATTTTTAAACTTAAAGATAAGTATCAATCCTTAAAAATTTCCTTGACTGAAAGTGAAGAAAATTGAAGGGTTTGAAGATTTGTACCTTTAGGTTCAAAACCCTTATGACGAGGTTTCACTTACCATGTAAATATATTGATGTATATTGAATTTGCAGACCTATAAAACCCTTTTGTGGCTCCTTCAATTGCTTCAAATAAGCTTTGTGCACAACGTAGTGAAACTATACCTTCCTTGGGATAATTAGATAAGATTGAAGTGCAACCCAAGTGATAAAAGGCACTGAAATTTTTGAAATTGAGCTCAAGCTGGTGAAACATTTTGTAGTTTCTGATTTAAATTTTTAGATTTTATATAAATTGAATTTTGGAAAAAAAAAATGAATTTTTGAATAAATTTTTGGTAAGGTGAGGCTTATCTTTGCCTTGCAAATTATCTTCTCTGGTGTCAGATTATGATCACAACCCTCTCTAAATTAGCCCTATATTTTTTAACAAGAAAGTGAGTTTGGAGTCTACGACTAGTCACCCTCGCTCTTGTATAAGATGATATACCAATGTACAAACACAACTTGAAACGACATCCTTATTTAAATATACTTTGGATTGACTATGGAATTAGGAGGGATCTTGTCCTTGAAGGAGAAACCCCCAATAAGGGGCTAGTCTAACAATGAGACGCTGGAAATCTTAATCCAACAAAGAGGAAGTGAGGAGTAGCATCCTAGCCTTCCTCTTCCACGTGATTGTGTAGCCCCTCAATTGCTAAATCCACAATCTTTGTGCGACTTTGAATAACTTGCAAAAATCTTATGAAAGCACAATATCTAACAAAGACCAAGAAGAAAGAGAATAGAAAAAACAAATCCACAAGGCAAGTTATTTGCACCAAATGAAGTTCCTATTATGGCATATGATTTCACATTTTCAGAACACACAAATCGGAAGAAGGGGCTAGCCTTTATATAATTCTGCTTCTAATGTATAGTTGAAACCCTCTCCAAAAAATAATAAGAAGACTTGTCATCCACAACCCAAAGACTAAGTCTTTACACTGAGATATAAATTTTCACATGAAAATATTCCACAAAAGGGGTTAATTTGATACAATAGGCAAAAAAGCTAGCTTTAGGAGGGATTGACCTTTCTTGGAAGAGGTATGATCTGATTGGTTTAACTTTATTTGAGGTTTGTTTGACAAAATTTGTCTTCCTTGAAAGGAACCTTCCAACAACTATATTAGGTCCAACATCCCCTTAAAACCCTCAACATATTTCTTTAAATGATTCATGGCTTTCTTTGTGGAGGTCAACTTGGTCCTTTGACTTAACTTGAGATACCTTTTCACATTTTTGCTTTCTTACTTGATTTTTTATTAAGTAATCCACCTTTTCCTTCATTTACTTGGTCCAATTGCCACCTTTAACCCTTGAAGGAACCATTCAAAACTCACATGTGTGGTCATCCCCTCATTTAATATGCCGCAAGGGTATATCTCCAATGCCCTACTTGATTTTCCATTTTAAGCACAAGGGTTTGCTTAGAAAAGTATTGTAGATGACTTTTGACATATTATCCCTCATTTGATTAAGGATTGACCTTAATATGCCCAAAAATAGCCCACGCATGCCACAAAAGGAGGACTACTAGCTTTTACTGAGCATATATCCTTGATGCCTTCTCATTTTGACAAAATTCCCACATGGCATGGTAAGTACAAATTATGCTAAGCAATCTGAGCATTTGTTAACCTTTTTTCCGTTGGGATCCTATGCATTGGGATTTGTGAAATGCCTTTGGAAAATTGAAATGTTGAAGAATGTGAGACTACCATGTTGAGAAATTAGACATGAATGATATATCAATACAAGAGAATGCATATAGATTTAATGAATATGACCACAAAGGAATGATATAGGGGCACTCATGACATGGGCTAGGCCAACCCTACAAGTAGTGATCACCCCTATAAAAGCATTGGCTTATCTAAACGATGTACCTAGGTAGGTCCATCCTACACCCTCCAATTCTATGTAGCATGAAAGGACCTCAGAGTGGAGTCTAAGTGGACTAGGCATGCCCAACCATAATAGGTCCAGGATACCATAATACATAGCCTCCACATGGCCTACAAGGCTTTGAATTGCATTCCCTGGGCTTACAATGATGTTTCCAAAAATGAAAAATGCATATATGTATCCTTGTTGAAAGGGGGGTAATAGGACATACTCTCATCCAAAGTCTTATGTGGCCTCCTATTAAACTTCTTAGAAAGTATACCACATTTATGTCCATTTCCTTTATTTGGTCACTTGTGTGTGGTTGGAAGATAATACTTCTCTTCAACTTAGTGTTCCCTATACAATAAAACAACTTCAAAAGTGGCTTTGAAAACTATTATCCATGTCTAAAATGATGGATTTAAGCAAATCCAAAATGCACCCATATGCTCTCGAAAAACAACTTGGTGACTTCATGGCCATTCATAGTCTTATTCTAAGGAATAAATTGTGGCACCTTGCTATGCCTACCAACACCGAAAACAAATAATCATGGCCCCATAGTTTATTTATCTATCCTTCAAAAAAATCCATGGATATGTTCTCCAATGGAAATTTTGAACAAGCAAAGGAGTATACAATCCCAAGTTTATGTTGGTAGATTTCAATGTGCAACGAAATACACATGATTGAATGAACTCAATAATGTATAATAAAAAAAGAATCACTATATAATTTGCCATATATTTTTGGCACATTCAAAGTGGAAAAATTAGAGCTATAGACTTATAGAGAAAACTTTAAGGGTGGTTCATGTAGGTTTTAACCCCGTACAGAAATTACCTGCATACGAATTCTAAAATACAGAAAATAAACAATGCGAGAGCATAACACATAAAACACATATACACAGAGATTTTCCCCTGGATCCAAAAACCAGGACTACCAGCTAGATTTTTCATTATATTCCTTTCAATGTTACAATACATATTTATACATGTCGAAGCATCTAATACCATCGACCGAAAACCATCGCGTCCAAAACCATGGACTGAAAACCATCGTGTCCAAAACCATGTGTGAAAACCATGCACAAAATCAAAGGTAGGTCCGCCCAACCTAATATAGGATCCAAAAGAAAATTCCCAGGGTGCTGCCCCGGACCCCGTAGAGGGGGGCTACCCATCCCCCTCAAACCCCCCATTGCGCAATCGGCGCAACGAAGGGGGGGTTCCACCCCCCCTCTAACCCCCCGGTTAACTATGTAGGCTAGTCATGGAAAGAATATAACACAACCCAACATTCTCCCACTTGTTGCTTTCTTTCCACGGGAGGCCACAAGAGAGCTTAGTCATTTATCTAGCCCTGCAACACCCATTGTTTCTCTACACCAAGAGAACTTTTCAGAGCTCACAGATTTTGTTAATGCATCTGCAGTATTCTTCAAAGTGTCCACCTTTACCAGCAACACCTTTTTTTCTTCTATCATATCCCTCACAAAGTGATATTGAACATCATTGTGTTTTGTCTTTAAATGATAAGCAGGGTTCTTTGCCAAGAAAATTGCACTTTAGTTGTCACAGTCTATCCTTATAGCTCCCTGTATTAACCCCATACTTGAACACAATCTCTGCAACCAAACTGCTTCCCCACTTGCATGAGTGGCTGCCATGTATTATGCCTCTGTAGTTGATAGTGCCACTACAGATTGTTTCTTACTCATCCAACTAACTGCACCTCCAAATAGGTTAAACACATACCCACTTGTAGATCTTCTCTGATCCAAATCTCCAGCCCAGTCTGCATCAACAAAGCCACGCATATTCAACACTTTGTATAATCCTGGTCTTCCTTGGAAGCACAAACCATAATCATTAGTGCCACACAAAACCTAAAAACCCGCTTCACTGTTGTCCAGTGCTCCTTCCCTAGTTTTGACATAAACCTGCTCAATACTCCCACTGCATGTGCAATGTCTGGTCTAGTACAAACTATTGCATACATCAGGCTACTAACTGCACTTGCATATGGAACACGGAACATGTCCTCTTCCTCTTCTTGTGTCTTGGGACACTATTCGACAGATAACTTTACACCTACAGGAATAGGAACCTTCACCGGTTTACTATCCTACATATTAAACCTCTGCAATAATGTCTCGACATACTTCGTTTGGTTTAACCAAAGCTTCCTCTTTGCCTGATCTCTTTTAATTTCCATGCCCAAAATATAGTTTGCAGCACCAAGATCTTTCATGTCGAATTTGGAGGACAATTGGGTCTTCAAATCTTGGATAATTTCTTTGTCATTTCCAACTAGCAACATATCATCCACATACAAGACCAGATAAATAACACAGTCACCAATTAATTCAAAATACACACAGTGATCTTACTTCCTTCTGGTGAAGCCAATTCCCCGTATAAATGTATCAAATTTTTGATACCACATCCTTGGTGACTGTTTTAACCCATACAGAGACTTCTTTAACTTGCATACCAGTTCTTTCTTACCCTTCACCACAAAGCCTTCAGGTTGCTTCATGTAGATCTCCTCTTCTAGATCCCCGTGAAGAAATGTTGTCTTCACATCCATTTGTTCTACCTCAAAATCAAAAGCAGTAGCAATAGATAAAAGTAATCTAATAGAAGCTACCCTGGCAACAGGAGAAAAAATATCACCAAAATCAATTCCCGGCACCTGGGAATAACCTTTTGCTACCAACCGAGCTTTGTATTTCTCCACCTTTCCTTCTGCATTTGTCTTCTTCTTGAACACCCATTTGATGCCAATGGGTTTTCTTCCAGCCAGCAACTCCACCAAATCCCATGCCTCATTTTTGTGCAAAGATGCCACTTCATCAACCATGGCCTCTTTCCAGAGTTTGCCATCCTCTGAATCTACTACTTCCTTCATAGTTTTGGGATCATCATTAGCAATAGATAAAGCAAAAATTGAACAGAAAGCAGATGGACTATACCTTTCTGGTTGCCTTCTTTCTCGAACTGATCTTCTCACACTCGGAGTTTGTTTCTCTTTATCTTTTGATTCCTCCTCTACTATAAAGTCTGATTCTTCCTCCTTAAGCTCAAAATCTATCTTCTCAAGTTTCTTTGGTTGGACTTCATGTTTAATAACATCTTTCACCTCTCTGAACACCACATCTCGGTTGTACACAACCTTGCTTGTTACTGGGTTCCAAAGCTTATAACCTTTTAAACCATCCTTATACCCAATAAAGATGCACTTTTCAGATTTACTATCCAACTTGGTTCTTTTCTCCTTTGGAACGTGTACATATGCATCACATCCAAATACCCTCAGATGTGAAAGAGAGGGTTTCTTACCAGTCCATACCTCTTGTGGAGTCTTATCCTCCAACGCTGATGAAGGTGATCTGTTGACCAAGTAACATGCTGTCTCCATCACCTCTGTCTAGAATTCTTTTCCTAACCCGGCACCATTGAGCATGCTTCATGCCCTTTCCATCAACGTCTTGTTCATTCTTTCTGCAACTCCATTTTGCTCAGGTGTGTATGGAGTAGTCTTCTGTCGTGCTATACCACATTTCTTACAGAATTCTTCAAATTCCTTACTGCAATTCTCTCCATCGTTATTTGTCCTCAATACCTTTGTCTTCTTCTCTGTCTGGTTTTCCACCATAGCCTTAAATTCTTTAAACCTATCAAAGACTTCATATTTCTTCTTAAGGAAATATATCCATGTATTCCTTGAGAAGTCATCTATAAATGATACATAGTATACAGACTTACCCAGTGATGGAACCTTCACAGGTCTAAACACATCACTGTGCATAAGCTTTAATATATGTTTCACCCTCTTACCACCAGAGGGGAAACTCACTCGATTTTGCTTCCCATATACACAATTTTCACAAAAATCAAAATCCAGAGAGCTATTACTCATACCTTATACCGTACCTTTACCATGAAGTATTCGAAGGCCCTTCTCTCCAATATGTCCAAGCCTTTGATGCAACAGCATGGTCTTCTCTCGAAAGACCACTAGATTTTCTGCTCCACTTTAAGGAACCACAAAACTGTTGCCCCCATCAACAACAGTGCTACCTTGCAGCCTGTACAGAGATCCAATCTGAACTCCCCGCATCAATACCAGTGCTCCCCAAACCATCTTGTAGGTATCCTTCTCGAACACTGTTTTTACACTTGGATCATCCAGCTTTCTTACAGAATTCAAATTTCTGGCCAATGCAAGAATATGAACACCTAGAAGTGTTCTAACCCTTCCACCTTGCAACTTCAACTTTACTTTTCCGTGACCAGCGATTCTAGCCTTCCTATCATCCCCTAAGAAGACATCACCGCCATCGTATTTCTCATACTCGCAGAACCACTCTCTATGGGGAGTGAAGTGAAAGGATGCACCTTAGTCAATCAACCATGCCTCATGATCTACATGTGTACTTGAAGAAGCCAAGTACACATCCCCACCTTCATCTGAGGTGTTTTTCACCTCTGCATAAGGAACATCATTGGATCCCTTTCCTTTGCCAGGAGCTTTAGATTTACAGTCCCTTTTATAGTGCCCTTCCTTTCCGCATTTCTAGCACACCACCTTTACAGGTTTTCCTGGAGATTTAGATCTCCCTCAGATTTAGATCTCCCACTCGATGACTTATTTTTGTTTCTGTTCTGGGACCGTCCTCGTACAGACAAGGCATCACCATTCTGGCTCTCCATATTTTGTCGTCTCATCTCCTCCATCAACAAGGATGAGACTATTTCATCAAACTGCAAGGTAGTTGCATAGCTACCTATTGCAATAACCATGCCATCCCACGAATCTGGTAGAGAACACAACAAACTAATGCACTTATATTCATTTGAAATTTTAATATCAACAGACAATAACTGACTTACCACAGTATTAAATGCACTCATATGCTCTGTCACCGAGTCTCCATCTTTCATCCTCAAGTTATACAGCTTTTTCTGTAGGAACATTTTATTCACCAAAGGCTTAGATTGGTACAAAGTCCCTGACTTGTCCAACAAATCCTTTGTTGTAGCTTCCCCTGATACATTCAGCAATACTAAATCTAAGACCCACAATTGTATTTTTCTCTTTTCCTTCCAATCCAACTTCTTATTTTCTTCATCAGACACTCTCGTTGGTTTAGTACCCAGATCTACCGCGATCCACTGATCTTTATCCACCAATAGATCCTCCATCTTGAGTTTCCAAAACTCAAAACTTTGACCATTAAATTTCTCGATCTCTATTTTTCGACTGCTCTCCATCTTCTTTCACCACTAGAATTGATCCCGCAGATCTCCCGTTGAACACGGTCTACCACAGGCCCGAGCGAAACCCCTCAACAAAAAAGGCATCCCCTTGAAGCCAAAACAACTCTGAAACCAAATTTAGGTTTTAACCCCGTACAGAAATTACCTGCATATGAATTCTAAAACACGGAAAATAAACAATGCGAGAGCATAACACATAAAACACATATACAGAGAGATTTTCCCACGGATCCCAAAACTAGGACTACCAGCTTGATTTTTCATTATATTCCTTTCAATGTTACAATACATATTTATGCATGTCAAAGCATCTAATACCATGGACCGAAAACCATCGCCTCCAAAACCATGGACCGAAAACCATCGCGTCCAAAACCATGTGCAAAAACCATGCACAATATTATAGGTAGATCCACCCAACCTAATATAGGGTCCATAAAAAAAAAATTCCTGGGGCGCTACCCTGGACCCCATAGAGGGGGCTACCCACCCCCTTCAAACCCCCTGTGACCCCCCCGTTGCGCAATCGGCGCAACAAAGGGGGGGCTCTGCCCTCCCTCTAACCCCCTAGTTAACTACGTGGGCTAGTCATGGAAAGAATATAACACAACCCAACAATTCCTATTCTGATGATTTGGGGTCTTGAAATTTATAGGGCCCATTTAAAGCATTAAATGATCATTTTTGGCATTAAAAATCCGTGGACAAATTCCCCAACACTCTAACTTTGTTCTGTACATCTAGGGCTTGCTAATGACATAAGTATCACCTCAATTAGAGTTCATATGAGGAAGTTATGCCTAAGTTGACCTGTGCTTTTGGTTTCCATGGTACTTAGTGGATACCACATCAACTCTCATTACTCACATATATGGAGCTAGTCACATGTGGAGTTTTAAGAATAATCTAGAAGGTCTAAAACCTCGATCCTCATTTGGAGTTGAGGCATGTGAAAACCCCAACCTTAACCCTAGATGGTTATCACAACATATTAAGCACTATGCCACAAGGAAATGAAGGGGTTTCATTCTTATTGTATTGGTTTATTATTCCATAGTTTAGTAGACCAAAGGAGTGGGATATACTGAGAAAAATAGAGGAAGTAGAAGACCTTATAACAATTATACAAGACATGGTGTCAACGACAACTTCATAGAGAGTTCATATTTCTTTCTATTTATAAAGGGCAAGGCATATTTCTCACCTTTTGGGTTTCCCCATATTGGGTTTCCAAGGGTATCTTGTGGTCATTAAATGGATTGTGTGAAGTTTATTATTTTAGCTCTTTTTTATTGCATTCTTAGTTTATTTCAATAACTTTATTGTTATGCTTTTAATGTTAAGTTATCATAACAAATGAACTTTGTGTAATAGAGATATTTCATAGGAACTTGTAAAATCTAATGTGGCAAATTGTCCTAGCCAAATATTGATGGTAATTTACATATCATTTTAGTATCAAAGCAATTTTCTTTGGGTTTTTTGTGAATATTTGTAGGATCTAGAAATTGGATTAAAAGAATATGTCTCAAACCCTAGCCATGATATATGAGTATACTAACAATCTCATCTATTCATCAAAGAAGAGATTGACAAAACTTGAAGCACAAGTCTTTGACATCTCTCACAACGTGACATAGGCCAGTGTGGCATATTAACCATGACAGGTTGGGCGTACCTTAACCCAAATTTTGGTAGCATAACTATAGTAAGTTTCAAAACACAATTTCTATTATGTGATTTCTACCGAAATAATTTTCTTAAAGTTTCAAATTGTTGATGAATTATTTTGGGCCTTGGAAACATGGTATTCCTAAAGAAAATATCTTGGTTGTTATCTTAACTGTTTTCTCAAAGTCATGTGCTCAATAGTTAAATTACTAGAGTTAGCCTCTGATAAAAAGGGAAATGAGATAACCTTTTTGTTAATGCTAATGGGTTGCCAACTTTAAGTATGTAATGCCAGGCCTCTTAGTTACTCTTTAATTCAGGAACCTTATAGGATGAATTGAGCATTAAAATTTAAGTTCTAGTAAATGTAATCTAGAAAATTAATGAGTTACGTGACGAAGCTATCGTTGGGTCCTTACTAGGGCGACCATGGATTGGCATATAGTTCTAAATGTTTTTTAGCATGAGGATGCCTCAATGAAGGCCCTTTCCTTCACGGTGCAAATTGAATCTTGGTAGGACTTCCAACACCATGTTTCTACTCATTGGGTTGAGCTCCAACATGCAACGTTTGGGCTTGTCTTTGTTTGATTTTTTGAATGAGTCGGGACACCTGTCAATGTATGCAACCCCTAAATGATAAATCTTGTATAACTAAGAAAAATCATAATTTGAGTAATAAGTTTTTTTATGTATCATGGTTAAACCACATCTTGGCAGCAATATATCAATGATAAACTTCCTTTTGTCACAATGAGCTCATGTCCCCCTTGTCTTGCTATAAAAGACACACCCTACACAATATCTCTCTCTCCCTCTCTCTCTCTCTCTCTCACATTGCCTCACCATAAACATGTATTTTTGAGCATTACATGTTCATATATTATTATGCAACCATCTCACAAAACAGAAGAAAAGATAGATCAACAACTTGAGAAATAGCCTCTTTGACAGGGAAACCTCCTTTACATCACATAAATGAACAATTATTGAATAATACAAATGATAAGACCTCCTTGGTATATATAGGAGTCTAAGGGTCACAGTATAATCAGAGCCTACATAACAATAATAATTTAAGGGCACAACAATAACAATTGTGGGATTTTATGGGGCACAGCAATATGGGGGCTACATGGGCACAACAATAACAATAGGGAGCTACACTAATAATAACAATAAGGGGTCTACACTAGTATTATAAAGATATAGCATGCACCTCTCCTTCAAAAAAGTGTTGTTCTCAACGCTTGAGTAGTTTTGGATGCTTTTGTATAAAATTGTCATCCTCCCATGTGGAATATTCTGAAGAAAACTAATAAACAAATAATACACACTCACACTCATAAAATAAATATCAGAAAAAACGGACATGGTGGAAAAGGCATGAGAGACTTTCATGTAGTCTCTCATTCTCATCAATTTCATTATTAAAATAATGTTTATGATACATATAAATACATGAGGAAGTTGTCTCAAGATAGTGCATCTATCTTGAACAAACTTGGTTGAGAAAATATCTCAACAACACACTAATCTAGGAGCCTAACTAGTTGGAGAGAATCTCTCAACCAACTAAGCCTAAACTAACTCCTAACCATGAGGAACAAACTCAATCTAGAAAGGTAGGATTAAATCCTAACTTTCATGATTTTAATTAATTTAATTATTTGGACTTAGAATTGTTTTTAATGTGAGAGTGAGGCTAACATTCCCCCCCTCAATGATAAGTCCAAATTAAGAACCAAGAACCATATTCTAAGTTCTCATGCTAAAACTGTTGATCCTCAAAAAACATTTGCCTGAAAAACCGCCAAAGCTGGATGCTGAAAAAACTCAAATCTAAAGAGAACATGAATTAGCTGCATGTTTGATTCATTTTTAAATGTCGCTTGACAACTCCATCACGTGCCAAGCTGCAAAAGGATCCATCTGTCCTTTTTTTGCAATCAACATCCTTTGTCCATTGACAAAATATTGAGAACACCCACTGGCTAATGACGTTGAAAAACAACTCGTTGTTGCTTTTGCTGTGTTTGAAAATTGCTCATTGCTGACTTTGATGTCAATTTGCCCACTGGCGAATTTTGTTGATGCTCACTCGCTGATGAAAATTCCCACTGGCTACTTTGTTGATGTTGTCGATACTTTCAGTATGACAACCACTGAAAATGCCCACTGGCTACTTCGTTGATGTTGTCGAGACTTTCAGTCTGACAACCACTGTCAATTTCATTGACATTTTCCCCCCTTTGTCAGCTGAAAGGAGAGACAATTATTTTCACTTGATTTCTGAACTTCCCCCCCTTCAGGTGTAGGAGAGTTTCACTGGCGTACTCCCCCGTTCAACTGCACAAGAGTACCATCTTCATTTTCACTGTTGGCTGCAATATGTGTGAGTGAATTTGATTGTAAAACTTATACAATCTTTTGACCGTGGATGACCATTCCCAGGGATCAATCAATGAATAATCGATCTTCAATCTGCTTGATTGTTGTTGTTTGCTGCATTGTGTTGATGAATTATTTGACTTGCCACAATGGTGACAAGGAAGGATATCAAAACATTGATCTTCCACATGAACGATTCTTTGACAATGAAGGCAGTTTGGTTTGATTGCAACTTCAGTTTGCGTGTATTTCTGATTGGCTTCAAATTTCTCAGAACTAGCTGATGTGATTTGTGCAAGAAACCTTGAACTGACAAACTCAATGGGCCTTGAATAATCTGGGATATGCAATTTGGTGTCATCTTTGACATATCCTAAGCCTCGTTGATTTATGTTACTTTGGATTTCTTCCCATGGCTTGATGATTGGTTTGGAAGAAAGTTGAACTGGATCAGGGACCACTTCGACACTTGAAGTTGGTTGGATCAATGACTTGGAATCAACATCTTTATCTTCATCTGTACAGATGAAAGACTTGGAAACATCACTCTTCTATTGCAACTCATCTCTTTGAAGTTGTGACTCCAGTTGAAGGAACTCAATCATTTCATGTGCATGTTGAAAATGCATTGAAATATCAACAAGAGTTGTTTTGCTAATGTTCACCATGTCGCCAGCTGATGATAAAATCAAATTGTTAAGAATTTGGGACAGTTGAATGTGGGTCGCCATGTTAGCTTGCTCACTTTGAATTCAGGCTTGCTTGTACTGTTGCTTATTGCTGATGCGTTAAACACTTGCTAGAGTTTTATAACTTGGTTGCTTGAACTCTTGATTTCACACTCGCTTGATGATGATCGCTTTGCTTGATGCTTCACTGACACTTTGTGAATGCTTCAATCAACTTCACACTTGGCTCATTTGTTGTAGATGTCGTGCTTTAAACTTCCGCACTTGATTTTTACACGCTCGTTTGCTTGGTTGTTTGAATGACACGCTTGCTTGCTTTGTTGTTTGAATGACACGCTCCCTTGCTTTGTTGTTTGAATGACACACTTGCTTGTTTTGATTGTTTGAATGACACGTTGTGTTTTCTTGAATGTACTCACTAAATGTGCTGATTTTTATTTTTTAAGAAAGGGTGTCGAACATTGTCGAAATTGCACCCAAGAGACAAACGATAAGTTTAGTCTTTATTACTGAGTTAAAGACTTACTTGACTTAATGTATTCACCTTAACAATTCAAATTAGGGTGTCAGTTACAACCGAGAATGCACCCGTACAATTCAGTTAAAAAATGTGAATTTGCAAGTGATACAAAAAGTGTTGATGATGTGGATGTCGTCTTGGCTTGAAATTATTGATTTTGTAGCATCCTTAACTTGATTGCTTTGATTACATGATGTGAAATGTGCTTTCTTGGAATATCATCTTATCAAGTTGATGATGTGACACTTTGTGCTTGTGTACTTAAGCTTGATTACAGGAGCTTGAATGGAATTGATTATGTGCATGCAATTCGCTAATTTGTTGTGTGTACCATATTAGAAAGATACCACAGGAAGGTTAGTGTCAAAACTAGACACAAAACAAAAACAATATCAAGAATCATGCGCCATCACAAACATACACATGGTGTACCTAAGATCCCCTTATTCAATTTCGGGCGGATCTAGGACACAATCACCACCAAAAAGATATGTTTTTATTTAAGTATGGGAGTACATCAACCTTCACCTTCACAACATCATGAATGAAATTTCTCCAACAATGAGAATGCCAAGCTCACAGCCCCTTGAAGCAACTTGTCTTCAAAAATAAAAGTACACTCTGCTAAAAAACTTTCTTCAAAATACAACAATGAGCTTCCCTTTTAAAAATATTCACTTATCACTCCAAAAATTTATACAACTCACACCTTATCGCTCCAAATTTCAAAATAATACAAATTATACCTTAGCAGCCCATAACAAAAAGTTCACTTTACTAACCCTTTTTTTTTAAATCCAAAAATAAACCTTTTATGAGTATTAAAATAATATTTTAAAACTCATACTTGTCACACCATATGAACTTAATGCGAAGTACTAATTTCATGATTTTACTTCACAACTTACATTTGTGCTCTTCCAATAAATTATGTACATTTTCCAGTGATATAATTGTGTTTGCCAAAAGTTATTTTTCAGCTAATAAGTTGGCAAAATTAGCCATGACACGTGGAGCAAAAAATAGATCGTCAGATTAGAGCAAAACCAAATCTTAGACAAAACTGCTCTAGCGGAAAAAATGACAATTGTCTGGAGGAGATCACGAGTTAAATTCTTAATAGTAATGCATAATTAAGGGGAAGAAGAATAATGAATTATGCATACATACATACCTTCTTGAATATCTTAGCCGGCTTTGTGCTCGCGAAAGACTTGAGAGAAAATTTCCATTCATTTAGTAGAAGGAGGTCGTTGTTCCCATCTTCGTCTCCCCTGTAGCTCATGACTTTGCCATTCTTCCTTGGTTACTGTGGAATCCTTGGTTACTGTGGAATTGTGTCTGCTGTGGAAATATTCAACACAGAATTAAAATGATGACGCAATCATGCTTCCATTGCAAACTATATCAGGAAAAATGGATAAACCTAGTGAGCTCTGACCCCGTTGCTCCGCAATCTCTCATTCCCATTGGCTTGTCATTTGAGCAATTTCTCGTTTGTCTAGCACCATATGAAAAGCGCTCGGCGACCAGACTGCAGATGTTTTCCCAGTCGCTCGATTTGCCCCATATATTGAATGTGTTTGCAGACTAAATGACTTCACAAAAGTGGTCCGACATTAAGGAGTTGTTCGAGTTGTGGTTGAGATCGTTGGATCAGACTAGCAAGACTAACAAGTTTGACATTAATCTATATAATCATTACTTGCATGCTAATTTGATGATTGGCGCATCCGTCAGCGAGTTGCTGGATTTGGTCCAACAGATGGAAGATTATGGAATTCTGCCAAACACTACTTCCTTCAACTTAGTATTGAAGGAAATGTACCAAGCGCAGGGAGCGATGCAGCTATCAAGTTAATTGAACAGATGATACAAACAGGATGTTGTTTGCGTTATTCACCTAAACAAGGTTCAAGAATTACAAGCTGGAAAGATCCTTGAAACTTTGCAATATCCCTTCTTAGATCTGTAAAATTTAGCAGTTGAATCAAAACATTGTCACCCTTCCACATGCAATTCATTGTCATCAATCCCAAAACTAACCAGAGAACATGCCAACGTTCATGAATCTTTAACAGGTAGCAAGGATCTGTGCACTGATATCATTCACTCCACTGGTAACAAGCCGAGTTCTCCCCTGATCAACACCCCTTCAAGCTTTGCTTTTGTGATTGGGTTTCTATCTAGCTTGTTCTATGTAGCCTCTACGCTTCAATAGATATGGTGGACCTCAACTTTAGGCAGCTCCACACCTTTTTATTTTGAAAACATTAGCTCTTCCTCGATCTTGCAACACAATCTCTACACAACTCTTCCATGGTGCTATACGTAGTCTTCCACTCAATGCAAGCTCAATGTAAATGGCCAATTATAAGGCTCGATATGGATTTTAATGCGGATCTCTGCAATTTTTCTGACTCCTCAAGCATTCCAAATCATACCTCCAAAGTCCATACACATTGGTTTAACGCACATGACGCACGTCTATCTCCAATGTGGCTTCACATGGTCCAACACTTTATACAACAATTTAATACTCTTACTAGTCAGTGCTTCCTTCACCAATCTCACAGGTCCCACGCTCACTCCAGCGTTCACACTGCTTGCTTATCCCTGCTCTAGCATTACTTTCTTTAACCATACAATTTGAAAAAGAGAGTGCGCACCAAAATTACCACCATGAGATTTGAGTTCTCCACATCCCATGGAAACTTACCACAGAATCATTTTGTGCTCTCATACCAATTGAAGAAAACTAATAAACAAATAATACACACTCATAAAATAAATATCAGAAATATAGAAAAACCAGACATGGCGGAAAAGGCATGAGATACTTTCATGTAGTCTCTCATTCTCATAAATTTCATTATTAAAATAATGCTTATGATACAAATAAATACATGAGGAAGTTGTCTCAAGATAGTGCATCTATCTTGAACAAACTTGGTTGAGAAAATATCTCAACAACACGCTAATCTAGGAGCCTAACTAGTTGGAGAGAATCTCTCAACCAACTAAGCCTAAACTGACTCCTAACCATGAGGAACAAACTCAATCTAGAAAGGTAAGATTAAATCCTAGCTTTCATGATTTCAATTAATTTAATTATTTGGACTTAGAATTGTTTTTAATGTGAGAGTGAGGCTAACATCTTCAACAGGTAAGTTATTCCACTTCATGAGATGCTATGAAATTAATCGATTTCATAGTTGTCGGGTTCTTGTTTCTGTGACTACTTTAGGCTCAAATATGATTTTTCCTTCTTCGTCAAGTTCTGGCAATACTATTTGAATTGGGAGCTTGTCACTGATAACCTTTTTTAAGCATGAAACATGGAAAATTGGTTGTACTTGGGAAGATGCAGGAAACTCCAATTTGTATGCGATAGTACCAATCTTTTGCAAAACCTTGTAAGGACCATAGTACTTGGGTGATAATTTATTATCCTTCTTAGCTTACTTGAGGGACATTTGTTTGTATGGTTGTAGTTGTAAAAATACCTAGTCACTTACATCAAAAATTCTTTCACTGCGATGTTGATTTTCTTGTTGTTTCATTCGATTCTACGTTGGAGTGAGGTTATCCTTTAAGAGTTGGAGAACTTGTTGTTGATGCTCGAGGTGATCTTCCACTGCTTGAACCTTAGAATTTTCTTTTAAAGATGATGTGATGGACGGTGGATGATATCCATAAAGTGCCATAAATGGGGTCATTTTTGTTGCATTATGGAAGGAAGTGTTATACCACCATTCAACCAGAGATAACCACTTGACCCATTGTCTTTGTTTATTACATACAGGGCAACGAAGATATCGATCCAAACATTTTCTCTCTATCTCATTCTGCTCGTTAGATTGAGGATGATAAGATGAGTTATGAGCTAATTGAGTACCAAGACAAGAAAAAAAATTCATCCAAACATTTCGAGTGAAAATGGGATCTCTGTCACTTACAATAATCTTTGGGTTTCCATGTAGCTTTTGAATTGTTTCCATAAATGCAGTAGCAATTGTATTGACTTTAAAAGGGTGAGATAATGCACAAAAGTGTGCATACTTGGTAAGTCTATAAACTACCACCATGATGACACTATTTCCTTCAAACTTGGGTAAACTTGTGATAAAATCCATTGATACCTCCTCCCAATGTTGACTTGGAATGGCTAAAGGTTGTAACAGGCCCAAGGTCTTAATTGTCTCAACTTTATTTTGTTGGAAAACCAAACATTTTGCCACAAACTTTTGAATATCAGATTTAAGGCCATCCAAAAAAAATCCTTCTTAACCCTGTGGTAATTATTTAAAAATCCTGAGTGCCCTCCTAAGGGGGAGGTGTGCAATTCCAAAAGAATATTTTGTTTGAGTTAGGAATTCTTACAAATATATAAGCGATCTTTGTACCATAATGAAACATTTTTCCAAATAAATGTATCAAACGTAATAGGATCTTGCTGTAACTTTTGAATGAGTGTCACACCTCTTCATCATTCTTCCATTCATCCATTGCTTCAGTTATCCAATCTGGTTGGATAATATAAATGGAAAAAAGTAATGCTTCCACATATTCATCCTTTCTTGAGAGTGCATATGCAACAACATTTTTCTTCCCTTTTTTGTGTATGATTTCAAAATCATAACCCAACATCTTTGTGACCCTTTTTTGTTGCTCTTTTGAAAACATTCTTTGTTCCAAAAAGTATTTAAGACGATTTGTTTTACCTTGAAGTGTCTTCCCATTAAGTAAGGTTGCCATTGCTTTAGCGCGTGTAGTATTTCCAACATTTCCTTCTCATAAATATTTTTGTGTACATACTTTCCCTCGATTAGACGACTTTCGAAAGAAACGTGTCTTCCTTCTTGCATTAAAACAACACCAATTCCATTTCCTGAGGCATCACGTTCCACAATAAAGGTTTTTGTGAAGTCCAACGTAGCTAAGACCGGTGCTTGGCATATTGCCTCTTTAAGATGTTCAAAGACCTTAGTTGCTTCTAGAGTCCAAGAAAATGCATCTCTCTTCGGTAATGTTGTTAGAGGTGCTACTATTCTCCTGTATTTCTTAACAAACTTGCGATAATACCCTATAAACCCGAGAAATCCTCGAATATGCTATAGGGTTGTGGGGATTTTTCATTCCTTAATGGCTTTAATTTTGTTAGGGTCTACCTTAACACCCTCATGACATACAATATGACCCAAATATTCCACCTAATGTACTCCAAAAAAACATATGGAGGTTTTTGCATATAATTGTTTCTCCTCCAATAGTTTGAGCACCCTGTCAACATGTTGAACATGATCCTTCCAAGACTTGTTGTAGATTAGTATATCATCAAAAAAAGCTAACACAAATTTTCTAAGGAAGGTTTTGAAAATGGAATTCATCAAACCTTAAAATGTGGAAGGTGCATTAGCAAGGCAAAAAGGCATGACCAAAAATTGATAATGACCTTCATGAGTTCTTAATGTTATTTTCAAAATGTCTCTAGTCTTCATTCTAATTTGATGATATCTTGAACGAAGATCTAGCTTGGTGAAGTGAATTTCTCTATGCAATTCATCCAAGAATTCATCCATGACAAGAATGGGAAATTTATCTTTAATAGTGAGATTGTTGAGCTCCTTATAATACAGACATGATCCATCCTTCTTGTGCAACAATACTACTGGAGCAGAGAAAGAACTTTGACTAGGTTGAATTATACTGACCTCTAGCATTTCTGCAACCATATGTTCAATTTCACTCTTTTGGGCATAGGGATATATGTAAGCCCTGATGTTTGGAGGAACAATTCCTAAAATCAAATGAATAGCATAATCATGATCACGAATAGCTCGGCCTTTGGGAGTCTCAAATACATTCAAATGATTATCCAAGGCTTTTTGGAGATCTGGAGAAATAGATGATTTCGATGTTTGAACCTCTAGTGAGCATAATTTTGCAATTACGCCTTGTTATTCTTTCTTCAAAATATTTTTCATGCCATTAGAGTTGATTATCTTCTCTGGTTTCACTACGATACCCCTTAATTCAACTTCCTTTCCTTCCCAAAAAAAAATTCAAGAAAAGTTCTTGAAAATTAAAAGTTATTGTCCCCAAATATTGTAACCATTGGACTCCTAGTACAACATCAACACCACCTATTGGAATGGAAAGCATTGGACTATTCAATACATATTCCCCCGTGGTTAGCTTGATATTATGGCACTTTCTAGAGCAATTTATAGTTCCTCCATTTACAACCATCACTTGACACTCTCGTGTTGGATATAGAAATCAATTAAATTCCTTGGCTATCTTACAATGAATAAAATTATGGTTACTGCGCGAATCAATCAGCACTATTGCCTTTTTGTTGTTGATATATCCTTTTATCTTGAGAGTTTGAGGAGTGGTAATTCCCGCCAAGGCATTACTAGATATGGTCGAATTCATTTCTTCTTTCTCTTAGGTTGGTTTCTAGTGTATATCCTCCTTTTTTTATGTTTCTTGTTCCTTTTCTTCCTCCTCTTCACAATCTATGTAAAATAATTTCTTCTTAGCACACTTATGACCTTTAGTGTATTTGCTATCACAACTGTAATGAATCCATTTTGCTCTTTTTTCCTCCAATTTTTGTGTTGTCAACCTTGTAGGTTGTGGGAGTCTAGGATCAACAACACTTCCATATTTATAGTTGTGAGTGGTAGACTTCCTTGTTGCCATAATTTTGCTTTCAACTTTTCTGGCCACCTTGAATGCCTTCTCCAATGAATCAGGTTCCCAAAGGTGAACTTCATGTGGGCTTTTATCCTTTAAAATCCCCATGAATACATCAATATTATGCTCCTTTAGAATATCAATTCCCTGCTATTCAATTTTTGGAAGTCCTCAATGTGCTATGTCATTGAACCCTTTTGTTTGAGATTTATCAATTGGCTAAAGAAGGTGTTGCTCTTTGTATCCTCATAATGTGTTATCATTTCCTCCATAAAAATTGACCAAGTGACAAGTGGTTTATGAGAACAAATTCATCGATACCATATAAACTAATTGGGTTCCAAACATAAAGCTGCAATGTGTACCTTTTGTGTGTGTTGCACATCATGGATATCAAAGTATTGCTCCATCTGTAGTATCCATGTTACCAGATCCTTGCCATCAAACTTCCTCATATTGATCTTTGGAATTTGGTGGGTCTTAAACCCAAATTGGAGTCTCTAAATTTTAATTCATATTCCTTTTGTCCTCATCCTGATTTTCATGGATTACCTTGTCACCATTGGCAAGATTTTCTTACAACAACTTTGTCAACCCTTCCATCTTGACATTCATCATTGATTCCATGTCTTTTAAACCATCCTTTAAATTGTCCATGTCCCTTTTTATTTTTACTTCTAAATCATCCATCTTAACATTCATCATCGCTTCAAATTCATTTTTGGTTACTCTTTGCGAGAGAAAAAATTGTTGCACTTAGTCTTGTAATTTTGATATATCATGTTGTATTTCTTCCTCTTCTTCATGCGTCATAATAGAGATTTTTGGTTGCTTACTAGGTGTGTCCATTTTTTTTTTTTTTTCAAGACATTTTGGAATAAAACAATGATATCTATGCTTCACTATGCCCTTTGAATCACTTCAAATTGATCTTTCGAACAAAATTTATGCAAAATTTAAAAAAAATACACACATTTTTCTTGCTTTTTATGAGCTCGGTATTGAAATTGGTGTATCTCTCTAATTTCGGATCTCCAAGGTCTAAAATTTTGTCCTGTGGTATCTGTCTAAGTCTTCTTTCCAACCCCACAAGTCAGATCGAGATTGGATTCTTCAAGAAAGAGCTATGCCCAATCTCCCATGATGGCATGATTATAGACTAGTTTAGTAAATCGAACATGTACCAAATGCCATATGTCACTATTTCAACCTTCGGCCCTGAAAATGATACACGAAAAACTACAGTCTATGCTATTTTAGCCACTTCTTATAAAATTCAAATCCGATGCTCGGAGAGAAAGTTATGACGATTTTCCCTAGGTCACCTGTTTGAAATTGAATTATGGAACCTGCAAAAAACCTAACTTGTTCGGACCATATCTCAAAAAAATATAGCTAACCAAGATCTAAAATTTTTACATGAAGTTCACCAAGATTTTGACTCCAGGTAATCGAAATTTCAGCTTTTGAGGCATCGTAGAAAAATATTTATAGCGAAAAATCCAAGATGGCCTGTTTGAAGCAATGAACTCCTAGAATCCCAAAGCTTTGATACCAAATGTTATGCAACCAACTCACAAAACAGAAGAAAAGATAGATCAACAACTTGAGAAATAGCCTCTTCAAGGGGGAACCTCCTTTACATCACATAAATGAACAATTCTTGGATGATACAAATGATAAGACCTCCTTGGTATATATAGAAGTCTAAGGGGTCACAATATAATCAGAGCCTACATAACAATAATAATGCAAGGGCACAACAATAACAATAGGGGGCTACACTAATAATAACAATAAGGGGGCTACACTAGTATTATAGGGACCTAACATATATTACTAGAGAGGTGATCTCTTTCTTGCTACAAATATACATGTTCTGGAAAATTGACTTCTTGAAGCATCCCAAAACCCTTATCATTGGAAGATGAGAATGTTAGGGCTACCCAAAGCATGGGACCATTGCATTGGTACAAGCTAGTCCTTGCCTTAGAAACATTGTGCAGTGTCTTTAACAACCTATGTGCATAGTCATGCCTTCATTGTAGAGTAAGCCTCATACGTTTGCACGTTAAGAATTTTTCTATATTGTTGGTTAAGTTTAGACCTACATGATACATATCCTTTGTCACCCGAGAAAGGGAATCTAGCGTGATACACAATTTTGTATAATTGAAGAAGCAATAGTTGGAGCAATATATGTAGTTGGATTGCAAATAAATGGTCATATGCAACATTGGGCTCCTATGCATCCCCAAGAACCCTTAAACTATGGAATTAAATCGAGGCCCCATCCCTTGAATGATTTCTACTCTCTAGGTTCGTTACACATTCGCAATGGGTTTGTTTTCAATTTTAATTCAATGTTATAAAGATGAATCCTAACATACCTTATAAATTGATCGCTCAATTTATATACATGTAATTATTCAAAGTGTAATTGAGATGACTTGTATTTTTATTATTTTTTACTATAATGTTACATAACATGACAACATCTTCCCAATATTAAGTTATAGAGTGCCTCTTAACAAAATCAGGCATCGCTAATAATCGCCAAAGAGCATCACCTTTAATTGAAATTCCATCTATAAAACACTCCCCTTTTAATGCATTAACGATTTAATGGCTTCCCATGACTTATAAATACTCTCAAATGTGAATGAAGTTTTTATACTAAAGAGGAGTAAATAATAAAACAAAGAGAATAGCCATAGGGTTAGTTCAGTCGGTTGAGTTCCCATCACTAAAAGCACCTCGCTAATGGGAGGTCAGGGGGTCAATTGTTCTTGGCGCCTTCAGGGTTAGGCTCTAATAATAAGCTAGCGAGATGTGATTCTTTCTAGTATATTTGTTTGGATATTTCCTCGGAAAAATAAAATAAAACTAGGAGAATAGTAAACAATTGTTATTGTGATCACTTTAGTATTGTGTTGGTGATATGTTAGTGAAGAGTTGTATTTGACCGGCCTAAATCCATCCTAACTCCAAATCTACCAAGGACTGAGATGGATCAAATCTCTTTACATTGTAAAATTGGTTTTCACCTCAAGAGATTTGATCCCTCTCGGTGCTTGGTAGATCCAGAGTTCAGATGGATCTAGGCCGGTTTTTTTGTTTTTTTTTAAACAATATCCATGAATTTTATATTAAAAGAGTTGAGTATAAAACTAGAAAATTACTCACCGATATCAAAAGAGACTCTCTCTATGATCCCTATTTTTGTGAGTATTCCTTTCCCATGATCTAAAAACTTCATTTTTACATATGTTGTTCTAATTAAACCACAACAACTTATATAACATTGCCAAAAACGTGTTATCAAGAAACAGAAAGAGCTATGCATTCTTGAAGTTGATGATATTATTAAATCCTTAGCAGGCGTTGCCTTCTTCGGGGGTGTCTCGCAAAGGCTGATTCAGAAGCTCGTTTGTCCCGTTTGATAGAGGGGCCTCAACATTTTCAGGAACTTTCCAGATGGCATGGATTTTGATTATCTAAAATTTTGTGTACAAAATAAGCTTCTTGTGATGCTTGGAAGAGCATATACAAACTTTAGATGATAAATATCTATGAGTCATATTTAACAACAAGACGAATGAGCCATGAATGATGCACGGAGAGGTTAGTGTTTTCCTCCATAAAATCTTCTAATCCTATTTTTTATTTGGAACTCATTGAGAATTCCATCAAGGATTTATCGCCTTCCATAACGAAACATAACAACAAAACCAAATAATTCAAGAGGGACATGAAATCACCACTTTAGCTAGAGACATAAGAAGCCACGATTGAGACGTAACTCAAGGGAAATAGGGGCTCAATGAAAGCAGGCGGGATGAAAGACCAACAAATGCCAACAATTCACTACAAGGGGACCCAACTGAATAACATAACACAAGAACTCCAGTGACCAATACGAAACAAAAGGGCTCAGAGGTTACCTATGAAGCATAGACCTCACGACCAAAGAACCAGAATAATCGATATCCCAAAGCTGGGGTTATCCCTTTATAACAATTCCACTCCACTGCTAGGATCTCCCCATCATCTTCCACCACTCAGAGACATATTGTTTCCTTGTACTCTCCTTAACCAATGAAATAATGAAATTAACACTAATCCTCCCATGTGATTCCATTGTGATCTCCTGGAGCTACTAGAAGGTCAAAGTCCCCGTGATCAACATGAAATCTCATCCTTCCATATTTGTGCAGGATGATAGATTGCAGAGCATTCCTATGAATTATTTTGAGGTGCCAATTGTAAAACGAATCAAAGCTTCTAGGTGATGTCTCTTATTGAAGGCACCTATCGGCACCATCATTGTAAAATGTACACATAGATAATGACTCTCGAGGCCATCTTATTGAGATTTTCATGTGATGAGTTAAGGGGGGTTGATAAGTGAGTTGACCATCCATTCAAGGTCCCCCTTGGAGAGATATGGCATAGTGTTAGCCTTTTCATCAACTTTGTAATTGTTTTCTCTCAGGACATGACAGAATTGAGATCCAAGAATGTGATTTGGAAGCTTGAGGATTCTTGTAATGATATGAGTGAGCCTTACATCCCGGGGGAGAGTTTTAATTATGATTCTTGATATGATAAGGAGGGAATCCCCAATCACAGTGATTTCTTGTATATTCATTTTCACACCTTGTTTTATTCCTTGAACAAGAGCATAAGATTCGATAAGATTATTGGTTGCTTGTCCAAGTAGCCAAGTGTATGTATATTCCTATTGTCTCTTGAAATGAATAGTTAACCCCTTGCTCATGCTACCCCTGGATTTCCTTTCACTACCCCATCAAAAAATAAGATGATGTTTTTATGTTGGGATACCCATGTCTTTAAGTCTTTATATCCTGCAGTTTTGATTTTCCAGGACTCTTTGGGGACTTGGAGAGGCATAGAAGAAGGGGAGATATTAAACATGTTGACCCAGTCAAATTCTTGAGGGTTCAAATTATATTCCTCGCCCTTTATCCTTCCAACTCTGAGAATTTCGCCTCTAAGAGCTATGGCCTTGGCTGCAACTTTGATATTGTTTGTTTCCTCCTTTTGGAATATGATTTTGTTTCTTGCCAACAGTGATTTTCAACATACCACTTTTATTGGTTGTTTCCCAAATATTTTTCATTTTCTTCATGCCATTGAAGGATACCATGTAGCAACCAAACCATATGCTTATCATATATGAAATATTGTTGGGCTCCCTGATTCTATTTCTGAGAGGTTTGAAGACTATGCCTTTAGTAACAACCCTAGTTAAAAATCCATGTAAAAATATATAAGACAGTGGTCATGGGACATGTATTCCAAGTTGAATGGTGGGAAAAACATCCTAGTGCGGTGTCACTTCAGTTTTAATGGCTAAGGAAATTGGAAAAGGGAATGGAAAAGGCTTTAGAAAGGCATAAGGCATTATTTGGCATTTATTTATGAAAATAATGGAAAATGGGAGAAAATGAAGGTGAAAGGTTAGAGGTTGCATGTGATGAGGAAATTGAAGGAAAATAAAGGAAAATGAAGAAAATAGTGGCCTTATTGATAAAAAGGCTTATGAGGATCAGTTTGTAAGTTTTTTACAGGTTTGGTGGAGCTCTCTTTTATTCTCTCTCTCTCTCTCTCTCTCTCTCTCACATACTCTTGGACACTAAGAGTTTCTTGGAGCACTCTTGGAGGAGTGTGCCATACTTGGGATTTAGAGCAAGAAGGCAGAAAGAGAGTGCAAGAGGGTAATGGTATCAACAATTATAGATGGATTTCTTTGCAAGTATCAAGTTGCATGTATGGTTTCCTTACTAGTTTTGGCATGCATGTGGTTTCTTGGTTTTGAGTTGTCATTGGCATGGATGATTACCTGTATTGACCGTGGTTTTTCCTAGCCTTCTCATTTATTGTATAGCCATGGTGTTGTGGGAGTCTTTCCCTTTTGTTTTCTTGTTGGTTCTCATGTTCCTTTGGCTATGGGTTGAGTTATTAGTTCCTGTAACCTTGGTTGGACAAACACTCTGGAAACTCTATAACGGCTTGGGTTGAGTTACTAGTCCTGGAGACTTGGTTGGAAAAAAAAATTGGAGCCCTGTAATATCTTGGGTTGAGTTATTAGTCTTGGAGCCTTGGTTGGACAAATGCTCTGGAGCCCTTGGTGGGTTGACTTACTAGTCCCGAAGCCTTGGTTGGACAAATGCTTTGGAGCCTGACAATAGCCATGGGTTGAGTTACTAGTCCTAGAAGTTGGGTTGGAGCAAATGCTCTGGAGCCCTGAACATCTTAGGTAGATACCCATCTGGTGATGGTTAGTGATGCCCAACCGTGAGGTGGAATCATTGGTTGAGGGTTGTGGTGGTTTGGCCTTTGGAAGCCCTGGTTCAGTTATGATGGATTTGTTTCATGATATCCCACATTCATGGTTGGAATAGGGCACGAGGGTGATTGGCTGAAGAGATATTTGGTTTAGCCAATCTATTGTTAGGTGGAACGTGGAAGTCTCAGACCTAGTTGCATTTTGCATATGTTAATAACAGCTTCTTCCCTTGGTATATTCATGAGCAAAGGTACCTGATGTTATGTGTCTTTAATGATTATTTCCTCATTGATATATCTCTAGTTATTTGTTGGTTATAAGCATGATTTATGACAGTGATGATGTATGGCTCTCATCATGTTTTGATGTGTAAATGAATGAACAATGAATATGTGATTGCTGATGGTGTTGGACCCGCCAACATGTCAGGGGATCTCCCCGGTAAGAAGTCCCAACTAGACTTCAGACCATTTGGAGTAGGAGTCTCAGCAGTGGATAGTAAAGTAATGCTTTGACTGTGGTAGCACGTAGAGGTAAGTGTGATAACTTTGTCAAAAGCAAGTGTGTGACCTTGTAGCAAGTCAAGTGAGATGCATGGGGGTTCTAACACACGGATAGGAAAAGGAAGTGTGTCCCTTAGAAGCCTGTAATAGTATGCAGCCTGAAAGGAACACACGAGCGTAATGACATCATAAGCTGGAAAGCAGATAGTCCACAAACAAAAGTGACGGGTTAAACCAACAACACATCTGCAACAAGATTCATAAAATTGCATACAAAATATTTCATACACAAATACGTAAGTTAAATAACATACATTGTTAAAGCAACTAGAATAGTCCAACTACAATAACAACATATGCATGAAAACGTGTTGGCTATGTTATATATTATTAAGTGAAAGTTCCATCCATAAATACACCATTGACAGCCACTAGCCCCAATAGTGGAACATTATAGACAACATTGTCTACTCCTCCAAAGAGATGTACTCACTCTACATTGTGGAGAAGCCAAGGATCATCAAAATACTCTCCAAGCCTTCTCTAAGCAATGCCTAGCCAAAAGCTTGGCTCCCCAAAAGCCTGTTCTATGAGTTATCAGGTTATATTTATAATGAAGGGTGGGTTGACCCTTGACATTCCCCTTTTACTCTTTGACTACCCTCATGACTCTTCAACTTCTTTACATTACATATTGATTGTTCGCATTCCACTAGTGCCACTTGGAATTTCACTTACAACATATTTACTAATAATATACATTTTGCACATGTACCCATGTGAGACAAAATAGGCTAGAGACAGCCTAACAAGACAAAAAACTATTACTCTGGAGTTTGGGACAAGACCAACTCGGCAACATCCACTTGATGCTTCTAGGTCATGTATTGATGCCAAGCTTGGTATTGTGCTATGATGTCCCCAAATTGCTTGATGATGTCTTGCTAAAAGCGGACTCTTGCCTCCATGGCATTCGGGTATATGGCCTTGGAACCTGTATCCATCTCATATTGAAGCATGTGTAGTGTTGTCTTGAGTGTGGAAAGACCACCAATGTACCTCTGCATGTTTTGTGTGTTGAGCTTCATGTCATCATTGGTGGCCTCTCACCTTGGCTGCTCCATGTACCTGTCGACCTCTAACGGACTTGATTCTTGTGCTTAGCTTTGGTGATCGAACCTTCATCTACTCACTCTCTTCCTCAATTGTTGGTTGTTCTAGCTTATCAACTTGTATTGGAATTGTTTGCTCTATCATTGCACCTTGCCTTTTTTCTTCTTCTTGTTCTTTCCTCCTTAGCTCCCATACTTCCTTCGGTTGTTCTGCTTGTTGCGATCTCAGTTATGCTACCTGCAGGATTTACTTTTCTCTCTTCCTCTACTTTGTTGTTTGGGTCCTCTGCTTCCTTTTGCTTTTGTTGTCAAAGCCACCTGAATGAAGATTGAATCCTCTTTCGCTTTGCAACTTTGTTCTCCCTTTATTATGTTAGAAAATTCCTCTTTCCCTGGTCTTATACTGGCTTGTTTCCTTCTGCCAATGTTGCTAGTTTTGTTGCCATGTTAGTGTTGATTCCTTTTCTGTAAACAGTTGGGCATCTGCATATATTGGCAAGTAAACTAGTGTTTGCTCAATTGTTTCCCCAGTACTGCTTTCAGTGGTCTCTCTCAAAGCAGCTCTCTTTGGTGCCATGGTATAATGGCTATTGGAGAGAAGTGCTTCATGAGTGTGGTACCTGTGGGACAAAACAGGCACTCATGGAAAGCAGACATGAGCTCTCACAAATCTAACTTCACAACATGATCAAGCAATAACTGGGCATCTGATAAGGGGAATTATGTAATTTTGGCTGACATGGGTGATTGACTGACTGTGGGAACTGCGCACTACATAGTCCTAGCAGTCAGTGAGGAAGCTTAATGACTAGAACTGTGTAATGCGCAGTTCAGTCAGGGTCAGGGTTTGGGAGAGACTGCGCATTGCGCCGTCTCAGTGACCAAGTTGGGAGACTGGCTCCTAGAATTGCACATTGCGCAGTTGGAGCCAGCCCAAGACAGGCTCTACACAATTCCAGAAGCCAAGGTAGAGGCCTTGAGCTCCTAGATTGCGTAGTGCATGCAGTGAAGTGTGAGATCCGGGAAAGGGGAGCCCAGACATGTTCATGGGGAGTGTGAAAACAAGTAGATATGAAGGATGATGTGAGGATGAGTGCAAATCTGACTAAATGTAGATGTATGCATGTAAAACAAGTGCAATAATGGATCAAACTAAAGTAAGAGGAGGCATGTGAAGGGAGTCATCACACGACAAGCATTGGTGCAAAAATGGGAAAACTCATGCGACACTTGGGGAAGGCAATGTATAACTTGAAACAACACTTCTACAAACAAAAACAAGTTAAAATGCCAGTGGTCATTCAAAAAAACAAGTGAAGCAACACTCTCACAACTTAAACAAACAAAAGCGACAGAAAAAGCAGCATAAGGCGATAAAATAAAAACTCACTCCAAAAAGTGATGACAATGCTCTGAAGGCTCCTTGATCTCCTAGGGAGGCTAGAGCTTGATGATCGAATGCAAAAGTGATCTCTAGAGGCATCCATTACATAGATTTGAGAAAAATGGAGTTCATGACGCATATGCTTGAGATCAAGGACAACAACGACACTTGGCAAAAACTTCTAAAGATGGCAATGTGTCACCTTCGAGAAACTAATAATAGATCCCTACTTCCTAGGGATGATTTTCCTCTTAACTTCTTGATTTTCAGGAAAAATGCCATGCACAACCTGGAAAGATTGTGCAGTTCTAAGAAGGACTGAGCAACTCTCTAGTTCATGCACTGAGTAGTTTTTTAGCACGGTAGGTTCTGCATAATTTCTGGGCTGAGTGGCTCTGGCTACCTCTCATACTCTGCATAGTTTCCCAACTAAAGACAACTGTCAACTGGGTCTACGCAGTTCTGGATCTGAAGCTCACTATTGGGTTGATCTGCGCAATTCTTGAGAATCGGACGCAACCAAGTCATGGGAGGTCATCTTGTGGTTATAAATCAAAGCAAGTAAGCAACATAAGATGTAAAGCGAAAGATAAATTCAAATAAAAACACAATTACCTGGGGAGTGCAAGATAAGCTGCTGAGATTTAAGGAGGGAGGCTCCAAAACGAAGCAAAGGAAAAATTTTGGAGGGTAGTTGTAGATGTTACAATAGTGACCTAATAGATGATAATGCAACTAATGTGAGAAGGCATCAATCCTTCTTGACGATTATCAGATAAATATGAGACCCCTATGCTCAGATCTGTTGTTTAAGCATGTAGATTGCTTATTTTGACATGTTTGACGAAATTCCTGTCATGGCTAGTAGCGACCCAGTCAAGTATTTTCATTTGTATCATTGTTTTGAGGTTACCTTTCATTTTTGGAAATTTCATGGAGTTATGGGCATTAGCCTTAGTTATGGCCATGAAAAAGTGGCATAAAATTTAGAGTTGTTGGCATAGAACTACCTAGAAAAGTCCCTAGTTGCATGCATGCCTTGCTGTGGGAGAAACTTGAGGGTCCCAATCGCATGCATGCTCATGTCAAGCGAGCGACTGAGGCTTTAAGGCAGCAAAATGCCAGTTTATCTGAGGGGTTGTTCACCTGGATGGGTTGGATGGCTCCTTGATCCAAAATGGATTCAGTTTTGCCTCTGAACCAAAGTCTTCAAATGTAGATGAAAGTGGAACCAAGTCAATGGTCAACAGTCAATGCCTGCGTCAGCAGGACACATGGCAACCTGGGAATGAGTCACAGTTCTGGATGATGTCACCAGAGAAGCTGACGTGGCAATTTATGATTGGTTCACATGGGCCAATCTGGTGCTGACACATGGCAGCCCGGATTTGCCCAATGTTGGCATGAAATCCCAATGTGGCGGATGAGAAAGAAATTCGGCAGACTACTAAAACTGACAGAAATCACAGGGAAGTGGTGATCATCCGATTAGAGGAGATCGACGCATATCGCGTCAGAACACGCAAGTAGGTTAACATTCTAAACAGACACGATGTGGTTATTAAAAATAAGTTTAACTTCTTTGAGTTCTAGCAGGAAAATGGGAAGTGGTATCTCACATGCCCTAAAGGTGGTAAACAGTTTTTCGAAAATTCACGCGATTGACCTTAGCGTGCGACATGTAGCACGAGAAAGCCACTTTTCTCACACGCTCTCGGTTTGATATCGGTCATGCAAGATTTCACGCGAGATTGTGCGATAGCCGTTTGATTGGATAGGTCACATCAATGATGGAGATCGTTCAGGATAGTTGGCGAGCGGAAGACACGATAGTTGTTGGATCAAATGGGACAGATCAACGGTGTAGATTTGGAGGATATGATAAACTTGTATTTATTTTGGTGTTGGGATTTCCACTGGAAAAAGGCTAGACGTCGGGGTCAACCACACGATCGCTAGTCCTCTGATTTTATGTTATTGCATTATCCCACATTCACCGCAGATTGAAACTGCATGTGGTATATTAATACCATATCACTGAAAGATAACAGAGGATTATGGTTTTGGACCATTCCACGGGGTTTGGAGGTCACAGTGGCCAAATATGGTCAAGTTTATAGTCGTTTGACTCGAAATTTTGAGCTGAACACAGTGGTGAGGTCCATTTTCTTATTTGAGACTCTGTTTTTGAGCTCATACTTGTAACAGTAATTTGAAGGAAAAATAAAGAAGTCAGCAGTGAAAGCGAAAGGACCAGGAGACGTAGCTAGAAAGTCTGGTGAACTCCTTTATTAAATTTGGTTGTGTTGATGTGTTTGAATGTGTTTTTCAAATTGTTTATGTGTTTATGTTATTGGCAATCTTTTTTATCCGTTGCACTAAGTAACATAAGTGAATTCATACATAGTCTATAATACCTTTTTCATTAACAAATCAAGTGGTATCAGAGCAGTAAGGTTTTTAAGGTTTGACAAGTTTGTGTGGAGATTTGAATGCTTACTAGGTTGAGGCTCGGACGAGGTGAAGGTGAAGTTGTTGAGGCGAATCCAGAGATTGGAAGGGTCTTTTCACAAAGAAGTATGGCAGATGAAACTCCACCTCGGTCAGAATCCCAATTCTTGGATAGTTTCATGACGATACGTGCAATGGTGGAAGAGATGTATAATGAGTTTAAAAAGGGTAAAGGTGAAGGCACTTCATCACCTAAACTAGACAAAGGAACAGAGGAACCTTTTCTTTTTGTTCCTCCAGATAAAGAGACAAGGGAAAAGCTTCCTCCACCATCTCCTCCATCATCACCATCATCGTCATCATCGTCTTCTTCTCATAAAACTAGTTCTTCTAAAAAGAAAAAGAAGAAATCCTCTTTGATCAAATGAGATGTAAAATTTGATTTGCCAATTTATGATGGAGAACTTAACGCTGAAAAGCTTGATAATTGGATAAGACAAATTGAAGTATATTGCAGGGTGCAGAAAGTTGTTTCAGAAAGGAAGAAGATCCAACTTGCTAGCCTTCGACTTGGAGGAACCGCACTTGTATGGTGGAAAGACAAGACACAAGTAGATCTCCAAAAGCGTGGTAAAATCATTTCAACTTGGAATGAATTTGTTTCTGCTATTAAAAAGCAATTTTATCCTTTGGATTATATGCAACAAGCAATGATGAGTCGGCAAACACTACGTCAATTAAAAGGTCAAAGTATTCAAAGTTATACTCAGGAATTCCGTAAGAGAGCTTTAATATTAGGAATATCATTGGACTCACCAGAGATATTGTTGAAATACATAGGTAGTCTTCATAGTTATTTGAGGTATATCATACTTATGTTTAATCCAACTAGCTTAGATGATGTATCAGTTCAAGCAACTCATCTAGAAGCTAGAGGTAAAAATGTAACCCAAGATGTTGGGAAATCATCCAAACCTATTGAAAGCAAGAATAAAGGCAAGAAGAAACTTAAATGGAAGGAGAAGAAAACAAACACTGTGAAGAAGGATAAACCTTCATGCACTCATTGTAAGAAGGAAGGACACGATGAGGCACATTGTTGGTCATTGCATCTGGAATTGAAGCCTAAGAAGTTCGGGAGTAAAGAGCGAAAGAATGTTGCTGCTATTCAAAAGGACTTGGGGTTAGATTCAAGTGATGAGATAATGGTTACAGCTACAGGTATAAAAGGTAAAGATTCTAAAGCATCTACAAGTACTTCTTCGAATTCTGTTGATAATGATAATGGCGAGAGGAAAAGAAATGAGCTATTACATATTAGAGTCATTTCCATGCATACTAAAATTGATACATTATTTGATAATGGGTCACAAGTTAATTTGATTTCTGAAGCAATTGTAAAGAAGTTGGGTCTAGAAACAAAACCTCATAAAAACCCATATCCATTAGGTTGGGTGTGTGATAAACTAAGCTCTAAGTTACGAAACAATGTAAACTTCGTTGCTATTGGGTCAAAGTTTGTAGATGAGGTTGAGTTAGACATAGTCCCATTGGACATATGTGGAATTGTATTAGGAAGTCCATACTTGTACGATAGAAATGCTATCTTCTATCAAACTGAAAATAAGTATCAACTCACTAAGGATGGAACTGAATATATTATAAGGGCTCATAAACTCAAAGATAATTTCTCTCATAAATTCAGGACAAACGAAAAGAATTGTAAATTCAAGTAAACAATTTTTACTTATGATTGTAAAAGCAAAGGATATTGATAAATCCGATGCTTTCCAAGGCTGTAATCCTAAACAGAAAGCAGATCTAGTTAAAGTTGTTTCCGATTATGATATTCTGTTTCAAGAGCCTAAAGGGCTTCCACCCAAGAGAGAGATAGAACATGAGATTTATTTGCAGCAAGATGCTCCACTACCTAACATTGGAATGGACATGTTATTAGCTCTAGAAAATGCATAGATAAAGAAGTAGGTACAGGAGTTGCTCGATCAAGGGTTTATTCGACGAAGCACATCACTGTGTGGATCACCTATTGTGTTAGTGCAAAAGAAATATGGTTCGTGGAGAATGTGCATTGATTTTAGAGTACTAAATAAAATCACAATAAATAATCGTTATCCTCTTCCTCGTATTGATGATTTGTTAGATCAGTTAAAAGATGCAGTTTACTTCTCTAAATTGGACTTGCGAAGCAGCTACCATCATATCAAAGTTGCAGAACAGGATGTATGGAAGACTGCTTTCAAAACGAAGCAAGGACTCTATGAATGGATGGTTATGCCTTTTGGCTTAACTAATGCTCTAGCTACTTTCATGCAAGTCATGAATGATGTATTTAGACCATTCATTGATGATTTTTTAATAGTCTATTTAGATGATATTCTTGTTTTTAGTAAAACATGGGATGAACATGTAAAGCAGATTTTAGATGTTTTGAAAAGAGAATATCTCTATGTAAAACTGTCAAAATGTGAATTTGGCAGAACATATTTGAATTATTTGGGTTATATTGTAGAGGGTGGTGAATTGAAGATAGATCCCTCTAAGGTCAAAGTCATTGTAAATTGGCCTAAGCCCAATACTGCTACAGAAGTTAGAAGTTTCTTAGGGGCAACGCAATATTGGAGAAATTTTATTGCTAACTTTTCTTTGGTTGCATCTCCTTTACATGCTTTGACATGTGTGAAACAGGTGTTTCCGTGGGGAGGCAAACAGTAGAAAGCCTTCGACACATTGAAAGAAAGGATCAGTACAGCGCCAGTACTAGCACTTCCAGATCTTCAGCATCCATTTGAGATCGAGACATATGCAAGTGAATATGCCATGGGGTAGTGTTGATGTAGCACAGGAAGCCTATATGCTTTCATTCTGAGACATTCACATCAACAGTAGTTAACTATCCTACATATGATAAAGAATTGTATGCATTAGTTTAGAGTGTTAAAAAGTGGAAACATTACATAATGGGTAAAGAAACAATCATACACACAGATCATCAACCACTTCAATATTTACACTCACAAACTAAATTGCAATAGTCACGACATTACAGGTGGATGGGTTTTCTACAACAATTTCATCTTGTTATCAGATATAAGAAGGGCATACATAATAAGGTTGCAGACATGTTATCAAGACCAATTATAAATGCATCCACAATACTTAAGCATAATTCAGTAATTCATGAAAGTTACATTGAACAATATGCTCAAGACACAGATTTTAAGGATGTATATGCAACTTTAAGTCATGGAAAGCAAGTAGAAGAATTGTATTATTTCATTAAGGACAAACTCTATATCATTTGGGAAAGTTATGCATTCCACAAATTGAAAGAGTTAATATAATTCGAGAAGCACATACTTCTCTCATATCAGGTCATTTTGGTGTAAGTAAAACAGTTGCACAGTTACAAAGATTCTGCTATTGGCCACGAATGAATGAGACAGTTTCTAGATATATTAAAGGATTTACTACGTGTGTTACAAGCAAGCCAAGTAATAGAAAATTAGGATTGTATACTCCACTTCCAATTCCTTCTCATCATTGGGAAAGTGTTTCCATGGATTTTGTTGGGGGATTGCCAAAGTCTAGAAAGAGTCATGATTATTTGTATGTAGTTGTGGATAGGTTCAGTAAGATGTGTATTTTGACACCATGTAATAAACAGGTCACAGTTGAACAAACTGCAAAGTTGTTCTTTCAAAATGTATGGGTTCATTTTGGGTTACCCACTTCTTTTGTATTCAATCGAGATTCTCGATTTTTCGGGAAACTTTGGTCAAGTCTATGGGAGTTAATGGACACAAAGTTAAAGAAGAGCACGACATTTCATCCGCAAACAGATGGCTAGACAAAAGTGGTCAATAGGACAGTGATACAGTTGCTTCGAGGATATTGCAGCAAGCATCCCAAACTTTCGGATGAGCATTTATGTTATATGCAACATGCTTACAACCATGCCAAACACTTTTCTACTCAGAGATCTCCTTTTGAGACTTGTTTTAGTTTTATACCAAAGTCTCCCTTGGATTTTATCTTTGGTAAAGACATAGTAGTTGATGGACACAGTGATGTGGACAAAGCAACCAAGTTCATTCAAAAAATCTAGGAAATTTGCCAGGTAGTATAGGAACAGTTGGAAAGAAGCCAAGCAAAGTATAAGGCGTGACATGACAAGCATCGAGTTGAGCATAGTTTTCAAGTTGGTGATCAAGTCTGGTTGTACATCAGCAAAGAAAGACTACAAGGGGAAGGTAAAAAGTTGAAACCAATTAGATATGGTCCTTTAAAAATGCTTAACAAAATTGGTGAACATGCTTTCCGCTTAGATCTACCATCTTATATGCAGATCTATTCCATCGTAAATGTTGAATGCTTGCGGTTGTATGAACCTTCATTGGTTGAAGATCTCGAAGAGCAAGGTCAACTACCTTCCATTGAAGATCTTTTACCTGAGTATCTCAATGAGCTACATGAGGACACAGTTCTTGACAGGAGGATAAGGACTTCGCGACGGGGAAATGTTGAGTATCTTCGAGTTGGATTCAAAGGTACAAATCCAAGTAAAGCATGATGGATAGAGATTGGAAAAGTGAGGGAACTTTATCCTCACTTACTCGATAGCTAAAACCAACTTTTGGTGGACCAAAAGCTTCCAGTGGGGAGGAGTGATCCAAAATGGATTCAGTTTTGCCTCCAGATCAAAGTCTTCAAATGCAGATGAAAGTGGAACCAAGTCAAAGGTCAATGGTCAATAGTCAATGCCTGCGTCAGCAGAACACGTGGCAACCCGGGAATGAGTCATGGGTTTTGGATGATGTCATCAAAGAAGGTGACGTGGCAATTTGTGATTGGTTCACATGGGCCAATCTAGTGCTGACACATGGCAGCCTAGATTTGCCCAATGTTGGCATGAAATCCCAATGTGGTGGATGAGAAAGAAATTTGGTAGATTGCTAAAACTAATGGAAATCGCAGGGAAGTGGTGATCGTCCGATCAGAGGAGATCGACGCATATCGCATTAGAACACGCAAGCAGGTTAACGTTCTAAGCAGACACGATGTGGTTATTAAAAAGAAGTTTAACTTCTTTGAGCTCCAGCAAGAAAATGGGAAGTGGTATCTCGCGCGCCCTAAAGGTGGTGAACAGTTTTTCAAAAATTCACGCGATTAACCTTAGTCTGCGACAAGTAGCATGAGAAAACCACTTTTCTTGTGCGCTCTCTATCTAATATCGGTCGTGCAAGATTTCACAGGAGATTGCGCGATAGTCGTTTGATTGGACGGGTCACATCAATGGTGGAGATCGTCAGGGCTAGTTGGCGAGCGGACGACATGATAGTCATTGGATCAGATGGGACAGATCGATGGTGGAGATTTGGAGGATATGATAAACTTGTATTTATTTTGGTGTCGGGATTTCCGCCAGAAAAAAGGCCGGACGTCAGAGTCGACCCCACTACCATTGGTCCTCTGATTTTATGTTATCGCATTATCCCACATTCACTGCAGATTGCAACTGCATGTGGTATATTAATACCATATCACCGAAAGATAATAGAATATTATGGTTTTGGACCATTCCAAGGGGTCTAGAGGTCACAGTGGCCAAATATGGTCAAGTTTATACTCGTTTGACTCAAAATTTTGAGCTAAACGCAGTGGTGAGATCCATTTTCTTATTTGAGACTCTGTTTTCGAGCTCATACTTGTAACAATAATTTGAAGACAAAATAAAGAGGTCGGCATTGGAAGTGAAAGGACCAGGAGATGTAGCCAGAAAGTCTGGTGAACTCCTTTATTAAATTTGGTTGTGTTGATGTGTTTGAATGTGTTTTTCAAATTGTTTATGTGTTTATGTTACTCACAATCTTTTTGATCTGTTGCACTAAGTAACATAAGTGAATTCACACATAGTCTATAATACCTTTTTCATTAACAGATCACTCTTAGGGAATCTGTTGTAGGTGTAGAGGTGAGGTTGTCTATGTTTCATTGATTCCACCTCCTTAATTGTTACATAGGGAGTTGAATCATATCATAGTAACTCTTCATCGTATGTTTACCCCGATTGGACTGTTACTTGGGTAGATGTGGGAGGAGAGTGGTATTAGAGTGGGTTTCGTTGTCTTTGGGTGATGTCTGGTTTTTGTTCTCTTTGGGTGATATCTGAAACCAGAAAGTGGTATCAGAACATGGTTCAACACTTGGACTGGATGGGTGGAATGTGGATTGTCATGCACACATGAAGGTTGTATATGTGCTTGTTATGTGTGCATGGTGATGGCCATTGTTACAGTTGTGTTGTCATGTAGAAGTTGATGTTGTTGTTGGGATGTGTTCATCGTGAAAGAATGTTGGTTGTATATGGATTTGTTATGCATTTCAGTGTCTATATGTTGTTATGCATGCATTTTCATGGTTAAGGTTGTTTTCCATGAGGTCATTGTATACATTTTAGGTCATCATGATGTTGTTGGTATGTTATGATGATAATGTGTTGGTTGAGATAGAGCAGGAGATTTAGATCATCAGAGTGAGGATGCATTACTAAACGTTGGGGTAAGAGCAGATCGTCATACAGGTTTGCATGGTGGGTATGCAAGTATGTTAGTTAATGGATTGTTATATGCATTAGGGTTGTATAAACGTTTTCCATTTTATTATTGTTGTGGTTACATGCATGGTAGATGCTAGTTTATTAGTGTAGTCATATGCACATGTGTCGAATAGTCATGAATGATAGTAACATGTGGTTGTATGCATTGTTGTTGTTGTTATATGATAGTTAGCTTGATGATTATGTTATATGTTGTTGATAAGTATGTTATATATTAACTTGTTGATCATTATATGATAGTTAACTTGATGATTAGGGTTACTGCATTGAAATCTTGATGTTATATGTATCACGCTAATTTGGATTGGCTTATGCAGATGGTTAGGGATATGACATTCAAGTATGAGTCGTTCTATTTGTGACATTGTGTTACACAGTAATTTGTCACTACCTTCACCCCAGTTCTTCTACTGTGTCATGTGTCCAAGTAAAACATGCTCATACTGAAAAATGCTCTGTTATGTTGCCAATTGACTCACTTTTCCTAAGTTTTCTGCCTCATCGCGATCATGTACTTAATATACGCAATGGACAGTGGTCGTAAATAGTCCAGTTGCACTTCCAGCGCGGAAGTACATCTGTTTCTCACGACGGTCGGATTTCATGCTCCGGTGCGAGGCTATCTGCTATCTTTAGCGACGGTCTGACTGGCTGCATTACTTACTAGCAATGTCAACGCTAAAGCTTAGTTATAAACTCGCGATGATCCAGATTGGGTGAATTCGTTCCAACAGTCAGCCTTCTGGATGTCTCCAGACCTGGTTGTTGGCATAGTTTGTGTCGCCCTTCCTCCTCTGGTATGGCAGTTCCATCATTTGTGCTACCTTCCTTGGGGATAAGCTCTCTCTTCCACCTTTCATGGAGACTCCTTCTCCTATTTAAACACTCGCCTTTGATATGATCAGCTAGTTGGTAATTTCTTGGATTGGAGCAGTGTTGTTAGTGCTTTTGGGTTTGATAGATAGCTGGTGTGGGTGTGACAAGTGTGGGATTGTTGATAGCTTGTGGAAGGTTGTGAAGTGCCCTTAACTTTGTGTAAGAGCTTATGAGTGAGAGAGAGACTTTGTATGTTGGGAGATCCATCTTCAAAGAGTGAATGCTTGAGAAATACACTGGTTGGACCCTCTGAGAAGGCTTGCGACGTCAAGACTTTGGTTGTAAGCTTGCTCTTATTTCATTATTAATACAATCAATGATGTTTTCCTATGTCTTGTATGTAATTTACTTGATAGCTCATGACTTCTTGACTTTGTGAGTAAATAGATCATTGTTGTTTTCCGGTTACGTGCTTTGTTGTATTTCCTTTGCATTGTTTTAGGTTGATCACTCATTGAGGAGAAGGAAGCGAAAGCTGGAGCAGTGCAACGAAACTCCATCGACCACCGGTTGAGGTAGGCCTCCAACTATGACTGTTTAAGGAAATCTATTGTTGATCTGTCCTTGCTGTGACTAGACCCACTCTAGGGCTAGAGGGGTTGCCTCTGTCCACAGAGGGAAAACTTTCCTACATCACAAGTTGGCGATATACCCATGCCCCCCAGCCAAGTGAGGGTTACAGGTCATATAATCAATGCCCCATTTGGCAAAATGGTCGACGGTAACGACAGGGTGCAATGGAGCAGGAGGCGTGCACATCTTCTGTTGGTAGATTTGGCGCTCATGACAAGAACGGACGACAAGAATGCAATCCTTGAAGATAGAGGGCCAAAAATAACCAGCACGAAGGATCTTCTGAGCAGTAGCATACCCGGACATGTGACCACCACAGGCGCCAGAATGGCAGTCATTTAGAACTCATTCAGCTTCCTCGAATGTTAAACATCGGCAAAGAACAGAGTCGGCGCCGAGACGGTATAGGGTTTCCCCCATGACACTGGTCCTCCGCCACCCCCCCGTGGCATAACATGTGCCCACCATGTGATCCTGGTCTCCCGCGGTCTAGGCACGTCGAAGTCCATATCCTGTAACTGTAGTGCCGGCACCCGCTCCAGCATGAGTGGGATCAAGATAGACCCGTAGCCAAATTGTTTCGTCTCCCCACGACGACAGTTGGTAAGTTGTCTCTTCATGTTGGTCGTCACTATTTCCGCCCAGTTGAACATGGTCGGGTTGAGGCATTCAAGAGCCAACCGGAGTTGGGTCTTTGTTGCCTCGTGTTGGGCTTGGGAGCCCGCTGCCCTCGTCACCATAAATAGAACTGCACGAAGAACCAAGTCTTCCACCATCAGAATTGCCACCTTCTCGCTTTTTGATTTGTGTGCCTATGGGCACACTCGTGCCATCAGCATGTCTAGTGATTCGCTCCCAGTTCGTTGGCCCTCTAGAATCGGCCTCTCACCGCGACGGGACAATCCGGTCAAGAAATATATATCCGTAGCATCGAACTCAATGTCTCTACCCCGGATAATGAATTTTCCGTCTGTTGGGTTCCAGGCACGAATCAGCAGCTCTAACAAATCAGGTTGGGCCCGAAGGTGCGGAGTAAGGAAGAATTTTAGCAACCCACATGCACGTAAAGCATTTCAGCACCCAACATCAGCAAAGGCTTCCTCATCATTGACATCGTGAGTTCGTTCCTGCCAAACAAATGCCATGATGCCCTGCATGACAAGAAAAATGAATTAGAACTCCTTTTGTAAATTTAAATTCATAATTTACACAAAAAATTGATTTCACGTCGCCATCACGACTGTTTCTAAAACGGCCGCGATGGCGCTCAGTTCACAGTTCATTTTTCTCGCGATCATCGCGAGAATACATCAGATTCTCGCGATGATCCAAAGGTGCTACGTGTAAATCACGCTCGGTCATCGTGGACCGAGTGGCTTTCCTGTGACGACCGAGAGGCGTACTCTAATTAAAGCAGCCGCCTAAATCCACCTACCTAATGCTAAATTGCATAAAAAGACTACTAAAATGAAGCGCAGGGAGAAATGTACTTACTTGGCGGAGGTTTCAGGACGAACCATGGACGGATGAGGCCAGAATCAGCTTGAGAACTTTGCTCAGGTTGGTGCTCCAAACGCTCCAAGGTAAAACAAACAGTGCAAATGGTAAAAACAAATGAATTACCCCACCCTTTTTATAGTAATTTTTTGAAATATTAAAAATTTTACTTTAGAATGTGGGTTTTTTCCATTTTTATCGCATGGTTAATTGGAGTTTTTGGTTTTTTAACTATGCTTCCACATATATTAATCATTTATGTCAAATGGGTTTTACATTTGATGCGTTTTGTGCAGAACTACAGGCAATGGAGTTATGTCGTACTTCGTGTACACTTGATTCGTAAAGTCTTATTTAACGCTCTTTTCCAACTTAAAAGACGAAAAGATAGCCGAGTTGTCCCTTTCGACTCGTTAAACGAAATGAGAGGCGGTCTGCTTTAAGCTCTTTCTCGACCATATAAATGTGAAAAGATTATCGAGCTTTTGTCATTTCGGGCTCGTTATTGGTTACGAAGCGACGTGGTTTTGATCGCTTTTCTACTTTTTCGGGTCGAGGTCACTAATCACGAAAAGTACTCCTTGATCGTAATGGTCAAGCGGTTCTTTTGAGTATCGTTTTATACTTTTTCGGGCTCGAGAGACACAAATCTACAAAAAAGGACCCCCCTGGAGCTTTCTTTTCCGTGTCTTTTTCAAACTCCCTAAACATGAAAAAGACTGAGTTTTACCTATGTCGGACTCGTTAAACCCTGACGACATCGGACTCGTCACCATGACGAGACTCGAGCTTCTCCTCCCTCGGGATCGTTAAACTATTACTAGGTTAGATTCGACTGAAGGTCGGACTTATATTACAAGCACATGCTATCCCCTTCAAGCTTGTTTTCAAAAATAATTGGGGTACTCGCCAGCAATGGTGGGGGGAAATTTGGAAATCATCATTGATCATCTATGGCAGCTAGTCACTCTTGAACATCGACACTTTTGCTTCTTGTCGGGTTGGGATATCCATACATCATCATTTGGCCTTCCGCGGGTTTGGGTTGCCATTTAGCCTTATTCCATCTGATCCATGTTGTCTCCATCAAGCCTCTGATCCCTTGGTACCTGAATGCTGCCACCCTCCAGAGTCGTGTCGCCGACATGTTCAAGAGTATAATCCTTCTGCAGTTTACATCCTTACCTCCTCCTCTGATACTCTGTTTCACCATCTACCGCTTGTTCCTTATCTCATGTCGTTGATGGGGGAAACATTATGGCCCTCCTGCGACGAATCATCTCCTATCGACATCAGCTCATTATCCAAGAGATTGATTTAGAGATCCCCTTTGGTACCTTAGAGCTTGCATGCCTCAATGGCAAGTTCTTCGCGCCTGACGGTCGACTTTCATCATTGGTTGTTGATTGGGTGATTCCGCGAGTGTTTGACTTTAGCTCATTCTTCACACTTCGTGGATTGTACTAGACAGTACCTTGAGAACCATTGGCATTATTGGTGGTTTCTCTCACGCTTGTTAATGGTTTTTCTCATTGACCGGTAATCAAGCGACTTTCTATCATGCTCGACTTCAGCACATCTATTCGCATGCTAGAATTTGTACTATGATCGGTTGGGTTTCAAGACCCCAAACTCAGATTACACATGTTCAGGCTGCATGGATTGGTTTGTGATTACATGACTCGTTGATGGATGGCTGCGACCATACCGTTATCATTCTGGTCTTATTAGCTGGGTGGATGCGTCCATACCACAGACCTAGTTCGTATGTCTTTTGGATGGCTGCGCCCATGCCTAAACTACATGTATTTCACTATCAGAGACATCAGTTGTACTTGCGCCTGCAGGTTCTTCCAGATGGTGTTTCAGCTCAGTCATTTTCATAAAGCATTTCACCCCTCCCACTCTCTCGGGCTTCATACTTTAGGGGGCATCTGTTACACAGTAATTTGTCACTGCCTTCACCCCAGTCCTTCTACTGTGTCATGTGTCCAAGTAAAACATGCTCATATTGAACAAATGCTCTCTTATGATGCCAATTGACCCACTTTTCCTAAGTTTTCTGCCTCATTACAATCATGGACTTAATATACGCGATGGAAAGCAGTCGTAAATAATCCAACCGCGCTTCCAGCGCAGAAGTACATCTGTTTCTCGCAACGATCAGATTTCATGCTCCAGCGTGAAGCTATCTGCTATCTTTAGCGACGGTCTGACTGGCTGCATTACTTACTATCGATGTCAGCACCAAAGCTTAGTTATAAACTCGCGATGATCCAGATTGGGTGAATTCGTTCCAACAATCGGCCTTTTGGATGTCTCCAGACCTAGTTGTTGGCATAGTTTGTGTCGCCCTTCCTCCTCTAGTATGGCAGTTCCATCATTTGTGCTACCTTCCTTGGGGATAAGCTCTCTCTTCCACCTTTCATGGAGACTCCTTCTCCTATTTAAACACTCACCTTTGATATGATCAACTAGTTGGTAATTTCTTGGATTGAGCAGTGCTGTTAGTGCTTTTGGGTTTGATAGATAGCTAGTGTGGGTGTGACAAGTGTGGGATTGTTGATAGCTTGTGGAAGGTTGTGAAGTGCCCTTAACTTTGTGTTAAAACTCACGAGTGAGAGAGAGGCTTTGTATGTTGGGAGATCCATCTTCAAAGAGTGAATGCTTGAGAAATACACTGGTTGGACCCTCTAAGAAGGCTTGCGACGTCAAGACTTTGGTTGTAAGCTTGCTCTTATTTCATTATTAATACAATCAATGATGTTTTCCTATGTCTTGTATGTAATTTACTTGATAGCTCATGACTTCTTGACTTTGTGAGTAAATAGATCATTGTTGTTTTCTGGTTATTTGCTTTGTTGTATTTCCTTTGCATTGTTTTAGGTTGATCACTCATTGAGGAGAAGGAAGCGAAATTTGGAGCAGTGCAACGGAACTCCATCGACCACCGGTTGAGGTAGGCCTCCAACTATGACTGTTTAAGGAAATCTATTGTTGATCTGTCTTTGTTGTGACTAGACCCACTCTAGGGCTAGAGGGGTTGCCTCTGTCCATAGAGGGAACACTTTCCTGCATCACACATTGTGTTGCACTATCTATACTGACAGTTCCTATGTGATTGTTATGCATGAATGATAATTGTTTATGAGTTATGATGTGAACATGTTAGCTAGTTACTGTGATGGACATCATGATCCTATTTATGATTGAGTTGATATGTGGTGAAATTATATTGTGCTAATCTAGATTGATTGTGCAGACAAGATAACCTCCCTTGAGATACATTAAGGTACGAGTTTTCTTATGGCATCTACTTGGTGCTTGAATGTTTGATTATGTCGTCTATTTGGTGTTTGAGTATTTGGTTATGTCGTTTATATGTTGTTTGAATGTTTGATTAATTGCATGATATGAGTATGTGTCTATAAGATTGCTTGAAGAAATAATCGTGTTGTATGTTGGTTGTACTAGTATATATGTGTTGAGACGGCTGATATGTGTTTGAGTGTAAGTAGGTGATACTTGTAGCATTATGTATTATGACTGATGAATGTGAGTTGATTATTGATTATCACATGGTTGCCAGACTTGGTAAAGGTTGATTTTAGATTAATAAATATGTTGTATTGATATTTGGAACATGTGATTGACATGTGTGAGAAGTTGCAAGGAAACATGCTTGGTATTAATGTGACAAGGTAATAGTTGATTTGTTTATATAACTAATAGCTGAGTGATGTGACGGCGCATAGTAAGATTCATGTGTAGCAAGGTAAAAGGAAGGAATTGGATAAGGGTTCATTTGGCAATGTTTGGAAACCCTAATTCCAAACGAATGAGTGTTTTGCATACAATAAGTCTTCTTAACCTTGATTTTGTGTGACATTATGCGGATATGTGTTATAGTCATGAATATGTATTTGATAAGTATATCAGTTATTTTGTAGTTCTAGATGGATCCATCAAGGAATTGGAGTCCCTTGAGATATGGAACGGATGTATTTAACTACAACACAACATGCTTGGCACAGCAAGGTAAGATAGCTAATGTATTGTATATTTATTTATGCGCTGACAGCTATGTGTTTATGGTAGTATGATGTAGGAGATTGCATGGGAAAGAGAATGCCATGAAATCTTAAGAAGGCTCGGGTTGAGATTTCCTTTGGAAGCATTGGGAACCCATGGGGATTGAGTCATGGTGTTTGTTTTTAGTTTTTTGCCTTCGGTATTTTGTGTTTTGTTTGAGCTTGATTATGGGTTTTGTTTGTGTGATGCATGGCCATTCCACTTTGTTTGTGGTGCCATATTGTTATTGGTTTTCATGGTTTTCTTCTTGTTTGTTTCTTGTTCCTTCCTTTTATGTTTTGAGGATCTTGGGAATTGGTTGGGAAAGAGGAAAGTTAATGGAGCTCAGGGAGAGTTGAATGAAACCTAGTAGGTAATGTAAGACCTGAATGAAGCTCAGTGCATGAGTAAGGGCAGTTCAAGGTAAGAATATGACAATAGGTTAAATTGGTTCGATCCATTGGCGTAAATGGACAGTGGCAGTATAGTCATGAGAAAGGTAATCGGGAAAGGTAAGGTAAATAGATTTGAGTCGTTAGATGCCTTGGCTAAGTTGGGGACTGTTGTTCTCAATGTCGTGCATGTTGTGCACAAATAAAGGGAGTTTTCTTAATCTAGACCTTATGTTATTTGGTAATTATGTTGTGATCATGATTTTGCTAACAATTATGTGTATACATGTATATGCATGTATGTATGTTGTTGTCTGGAAGGGTCTTCAAGGATCATTATTATTTTATGCTAATGTTTTTATGTGTATATATGTATGTATGTGTGTATGTATGTATGTATGTATGTTGTTGTTGTCTGAAAGGGCCGTTAGGAATCATTCTTGTGGAAGAAATATTGCTTACATTAGTACAAAATGGCTAATTAGTTACTAAAAAAAGGACTAAATTTTGCATATAAATGACCATTTTTCAGTCGGTGACCAATAGTAGCTAATTTACAGTATCTTATAACGCGACCAACTTTTAGTCATTTTTAGCTTAGTCATTAATTGGTTATCTCAATTTTATTGTCTAGTAGTATATTTAGTCATAACTTTGGTCATTAATTGCAACAATTAATTACCAAATATACAACAAAATATATTACTATATGATCAGCCGAGAAAACCAATTAATGACCAAAGAAATATGACCAAAATGTTGGTTGTGTTATAAGATATTGTAAATTAACTACTAATAGTCATATATATGAAAATTTTAGTCATCGTTTGAAACCAATTAATGACAAAAAAAATATGACTAAATTTTGGTTGTGTTATAAGATATTGTAAATTAGCTACTAATAGTCGTATATATGCAAAATTTAGTCATCATTTGCAATCACAAATTTATCATTTACAGTAGTCATTTATCTTTTTTTGGCAGTTCCATATTCATTATATAAACGACTAATTTAGTAGTTTATATTCATTTCATTTACTTTCGTTAATAATCATTATAAATGACTAATTTAGTTGTATATTCATTTTATTTATGTTCATCGTTAATCAATATAAACTACTAATTATTAATCAAAATAAATTAATTAGTATGATTTTGCGGCTAAATTTAAAAATTGTCATACAATGTGCATGTTCATCTAATATGAAAACACAAAGTTGCATATTATATGAAATGTTAAAGTATTACAATATGAGTTTCCAACTTAATATTGGTTGGACAATAATTTACACATGAAATGATGTTTCATCACTTCAAAACATTATCATTGTGTTGCCAAGGCATTGCAGGTGAATTCACCAACTCTAAAGACTTCACCATCAGTCTCTATTTGTGTGTCTTATATGGGATATTGGCTCCAAGGATATCACTAGAACAGTTCTCTTCTCTCTCTCTTTTTGCATTTGTTGCTCCAGTGTAATTGCACTGCTATTTCTTCAATTCTTGCTTCTTACCATCAATACTGAGTTCATTTTATGAAAACAAAAGAAGATGCAATGTAGAGGGTAAAACATGAAAGACAATGAACGCTATAATATAAACTAAAGTAGACTATAAAGAATTTATACGAAATATACCTCAACATAAGTAATTTCAAAGCCATCTTTCCCCATCCAAGGAAGAAACTCAAACAAGTTTTCTTCAATTGGGCGATAGTGGCCACTATGTGGCCAGATGACCTGTATAAACAAAGCAAACAAAATGTCACCACAGAAAGCAACATCTTAGTAACTTAGTATTCAACCTTCGGGGAAAGCTTTGGCACAATCATGCCAACTAAGTTACATGCTAAAAATCTCATGTTGTAGACAACTTGTGAAAACAAATAATATGAGGTGTGATGTTTAATCCTTGTCGTTTTATTCGCAACAACATTTAATTTTCTAACACATGAACTTGGTCAAGTATATAAACAACATGTGCTCAAATAACAACACGAAAGTAAAATTTTCTAACAGTCATGAAAATATTTTAACAAAAAATAGCTAAAAGGATTCCAATCAATATTGTGTAATACTAATTTCATCTTCAAACTTTGGTTGTTGTTTAAATGGACATGATAAAGGATTTTCAATTTCATAGTTAAAAGGAAAAGCAAAATAAAAAGAAACGTTCAAAATACAATCAAACAATAAAGAGAGGATGTCATGGAATGGACATTTCAATTATAAAAAATATGTTACTTGTCCATCGATGTCTTGTCTGGCATTCCCAAAACATTTGCTTTCCCAAAATAACCATGAGGTGAAAGAATCACAACATTAAAAACAATAGGAATCCATACTAGAAACATTTCCAAAGTCGATGGCTCGGGTGCCTGAAGAATATCTAATAGAAAATTAATCATATCCAAGACATGCTCTGCATTGTCTCCCCATCCTTTTTCCAATCACATTTCCTATAACCTACCCACATCAGAGTCAAGTAAAAATAAAATGAAGGCATAGACATTTGTTTTTATCTTTTATATTTATAAAATTTGAATATGATTTGTTTCAGGAACATATTAATTCATATTTAAAGCCTTCCTGACATATGAGAACATACCAATCAAGTACGACATCAGAAAAATCGACCTCAATGAGGTCCTCAAACAATTTCTACAATATCAATATTTTTCTTGTTGTGATATCTTGGGTAGAAAAAAGAACATATCTGCAAAAGAAAAATCCATATATTACTTATGTTCAAACTCTGTATATGGTGTATTCTTATGCAACTTTTTAAGATGTTCCTCTGCCTTTACCAAAGTAAATTGTAGCTTGTTTAAACTTTGTATCCTTTCATTCAACATTAATTTATGCAAGATAAATGTCACACATTATTCTTTCCCATTTCTCAACATGCTACATATGATAAATTGAAAGTCACATAAAACCAAGAGCAAACCCTTTTCTAACCAAAACAAACAAACAAACAAGCAGTGCCTCTAATAAAACTTCATTCTAATATCAATAGATGAAAAGAGAGTGGACCATTTTTGTTGCTTGACTTTTCCTATTTTCATTATGAAAGTGCTCGAGATTCAGGAACCAACAAATGTGAGGGAAGTTGTAAATGTGAAAAAAATTATTTTGACCTTTGTAGACTTCTTCAAAATTATGTTAATGATGCCATTTTTAGATGTCGTAAATCTCATAATAAGAAATGGCCACATTGGATGCATAGATTAAATATAAAAACTTGTGGACATGGCATGTATTCTGATAAATTGAATTGCAATGACTACCATGGGCCTCCATGGGTTACAGGTCCTCAGTATGTTAGTCTTGATGATGAAAGAGAGATGGCAGCGATAAGTATGGGTGGTCCTAGTTTGCATGGTGGATAAATTCAAACCAAGGTCATCATTTTAATGAACCTATATTCTGACATGGTAAACTTGGTTCTAGTCCTCACCCAGTTTCATTCCATCATACTTTGTCAATACTCAAGAGGACATAATGGTCCTTCAACTTATAATAGGGTTGCTTTTGAGGTTATAGATAAAGCTCATCCAAGGCAAATGGATTTTTGGGCTCCAAAAGATATGGATAATTTAAATGATAACAATCATATGTTTTTTCCCAAGATTCAAATGTAGGGATACATTTTGTGGATTTTATTAATAGATAGAATGAGAGAAATAATCCATGAGGAGCATCTACTAGTCATTGTGATTAGGGAAATACTCAGAGATAATAAGACTATTTAGGTTCAAATCAAAGATGGTGTTGATTCTTGTAGCTCCTCAGTTGCTAGTAGTTTGAATTAAACAATGAAAAATAACTTTGTTGGTGTTTACACACAGAAGCTTACACTTCTGGAGGATCAAGTTCTAGTTGGACAGGAAAACCAATAGGAATTCAATGCCCATACAAAGATGAAAAAAATGTTTCCAGACATGTTGATGATAAGGTCCATGGAGAGGATATACACTATGGAGACATTGGGGCATCTAATCAGAAAGTAGATACCATAGGGAGGAATCATTGCATAGTAGAAAAGGCACATGAGCTTATTAAAATTTGTGCCATCTGGCAGCCATAGTGTGACTGATACAAATAGAGATGTGGAAGATCCAAGTATCAACCTCAACTTTTCAACAAATAAATATGTCAGGTTTTGACTCTCCCTTTCAACAAATACTTCCAAGCATGTTTGTTTTGAACTTCAAAAGGATTCTAAACTAATAGTTCTAAGTGACTCAGAGGAAGAAAATGTGGATGATGAAAACATTGGTTACTCTCTTGTTTTGGATTTTTCTAGTTTGGATACTTTGGGTGAATATATATAGTGTCATTCAATTCTTGTGAAGCTTTGTAGGAGGCATCACAATTTGATTGCAATGGAATTACCTTACCATACTAGTTGTAAAGAAGAATCTCATTTCACACTAATTTTAATCTACAATGATATGGTAATGGAATTTTCATGTGTCTGATGCATTGCAAGTAAACTGGAAAACTGCTTAATTTGATGCTTGAGTAAAACTATACTTGCATTGGTACTTTGTTTCCCTTCTGAATTTATTATTTCTTCCTCTTCTAACAATTATTTAGTAACAACCCGGATGCGGGTGTCAGCCTGAGGAGCGAGTGAATCATATACATAAGGCAGATGGCATTGGCTTATGTCACGACTGGACGGCTCTGGTCTCTCATTAAAGGTTATAAATGTTGATGAGATTGAAAGGAATTTGTGTGATGGTTTCAAGCATGGCGAATTTAATCGCTCTGTCCTTTGATCCGGCTGGCGATGCCCTGTATCATTCTAGATCATTCCAAGAGGAAGTCTATTTAATGGAGTATTGGCTCCAGGTTTGCAATTCAGGTAGTGTTGTTTTGAGTTCAAGTGATAATGGAAGGAAGGTGCCCAATTCTAGCTCTGTGAGGAGTCTCAGAGGTCTCACTTCCGACCAGCGTGCGCCCTCTGTCATTCTCAGGGTGGGAAATTCTTCGCTCTCGACTGTGCAGAGGAAGGTGCGGTGTAAAGATTCCGTCTCGGGCTCTTTTAGAGACTTTCTGAGTGATAGGGTCACGGCTTTGCCTCTCAATTCAGGAATTGTTGGTTCTGTGTCTAGTTTTGGCACTAAGTCTCTCTGTGTTAATTGCTTGTGGTCTCCCCTGCTCATGGCCCCGCGTCAAAGAGGAGTTCCGAGAAGAGGGGGTGTATGGGGCGTAAGAAGAGGGCAGGAAGCTCGAGCTAGAGCAATTCCTCCACTAGCTATAGTTGCGCCACCCTCTTCCTCCTCAGAGGAGTCTGACCCCTCTAAGAACAGCCATGTGCACACCTCCAGATTCACCTTCAAGTGCAGGCGAAATCAACCGCTTATTTCAGTCATGGTAACGGTGATTGCTTCTGAGGAAGAGGAGGAAACAGTTAGCCCGGAGGAGGACCACGGGGAGCAAATTCGAACACGGAACGTCCAGATGAATGCAGAGGATGGTAATGAAGCAGCCCCTCCTCCGGATGTCAGTAATCCTGTTGCTCCTATTGATGGATTGGCCACTCATCCGCATCCGGTCCCTCCACTGGAAGTTCGCCTGGAAGATATGGGAGATGGAATTATGCTCGATTGGCTTCCTCTCCCGCAAGATGCCAATAATAGCGTACAAGGTGAGCCTCCGAAGGCTTAATTTCTGTTACAACTCTTGATTGATTTGCATGTTTTGGAGCTTTTTGGTGGGGGTTCTTCTATACGCGTGGCGCCCAGTTTTTGTCAGTGGGTATGGGACCTTTCAGAGCTCGTGGTGTTTCCAGAACTCTGGAACTGATGGTCTCCTTACTCTTCTCCGCAACACTGCTACCAAGCAGCAAGCCATAAGCCACAAGCTTATGAATCACTGGATAGACAATTCTGCTTACTGTTGTTCTTTTGATGGGGTCTCTTTTGTAAGTCAGGTGGCCACTTGCACCTGTTCTGCTTATGTTCTTTTGATGGGGTCTCTTTTTGTAATTCAGGTGGCCACTTGCACCTGTTCTTGTTTCTCTGACAGAGGGTGGGCTCATGCATCCTCAGAGGTTAAGTCCTCTTTGTAAATATTTTTTCTACTTTTTAATTCAATAGCTTAGTCTTTACACAGAAAAAAAAAACAATTATTTAGTAACAGGTTGTAGATGTTCATCAAGGGCTCCAACTTCATGCAACCTTTTCACGTCTCCTAAAATCTAAACCATTTGAGTTGTGCCTCAAAAGCAGTCCTGACAAAAGAAATCACTCTCAAGGTCTTAAGAAGCTTTCATAACAAAAATTTGAAAACAAGAAACTATTTCAATACAAGGTTGAAGTCTTCAAAACAAAATAATTGCTCATATATAGCAAAAATTTTTAGGACATTTTATTGACACTATTCACAAAAGCAATGCAGAGAAAATCCCCACTTACTAGAGAGAGTCGAGAGTCTTGATAACCTTAATCACAAGGGAAATAAAGGAGAGTTCTATTCCTTCACATTTTAACTTTAAATTCATCTCCAACAAGTGTTTATGTTAATAAGAAAGAACATAAACTATCATATAGAATAAGTAAATTGGCTTGAATTGCACTAGTTCTTTACTTAAGCTATTAACTTTGATGAAAGACATTAGTTTCTCCTTGAAATATCAAATGCACAAATTTTGTCTTAAAAGAAGATCCAAATCAACAACATATAACCAGTGAAGCATGGTTACACATATCTAGCCCCTAGGGACACATGGTTAATGGAGAAATATCCATGTACATTTAAACAACCAACAAGGTCTTCTATTAATTAGATATACACATAAAAGGTTTCCTTACACCCATCCTTCCTTGTAGATGTTAGTAAGTCTTCTTACCTATGGAGGACAAACTTCTTCATATTTTCCAACTATAAACATGCAACGATAACTAGTAATGGCAAATTCTTCGTTGCAGTACTCTAAATGGAAAGGTATATATCAATTATGTTCATAGTGAGATACAACATCTCTAGCATTAGTTCAAGTTTTAGATGCACCTGAAACTTTTAAGATTTTGATGTTAGGCCTAAGTGATAGACCATATAAACCTATTTTAGATCTAACTTTGACAACAAACAAAACTAGCATAGGAACAAAGTTGTACCTCCATCAACCAGTCAATCACGATTGGACTCATCTATGTGTTGATTTTAACCTGATTTCACATATAATCTAGAGGTATAGAACTCATGTCTTGGGCATACATCACTAGCAATTTTTAGTTAAGGAAATTAAATCTTACGTTCACACTCACAGGAAACTACAACCATTGACAGAGAAATATACCTCAATTGTCTAGTATAATTTTCATATATCTTCAACGACTATGTCTTCATCATCAATGTTAGGGAGGAGCTGATGGAAATCACTGAATGCGTCCTGAAATACCCTTATCATGATTATTAATCATTTTCATCCAACTTACATCATAATAAACACAGGTCTATCTTATGGCTATCAAGACTGTTAATCGTTTTCCTTCAATTTACAACATAATTAAACATTTAAGGTTATAAAACTTACTAGTAATTTGGAGTGGACATGGATACTCTTTGGCTTATGTATATGGGTTGAATTAGTACTAAACAAGAAAAGTATAAGAGAGTGACAAATACATCGCTTTGAACTATTAGCATGGCAGTCAATACTGGTGCACTATGTTTCCTTGATTTTAGTTGGCTAGGTGTTTTTAATCCCCCTTCTTGTGCACTTGAGCCTATGCCATCACTAGTACAAATGATAGTGTAATTGTTGGTGGTGTATGTTGGTAGGGCTTAAAAAAGAAAATATCCAAAAATTAGATCTGAATACTTCTCATGAACAACTCTCAGCTTATTTCCTCCTGCACTTAAATGGAAGTCAACCATGAAGTGTGCACATTCCCAGGAACAAGTAAATCAAATGTTATTCCTTAACAATGTACAAAGTTAACTAAAATGTGCACACCACAGATAGTTTGATGTGCACATTCGTCAATCATTCCCATATCTAGAATTAGATACAATTTCATATAGGTTGTGGGTAAATTAGTTTCGTAGTTGGTCCAATACGTTTTGGTAATATAATCCACATATTGTGCAATTCATGAAAATGCCTAGGTTAGATATCATTTTTGGGATTCAACTGCGTTAAGTAAGTCATTCATCTATGACCATTTCCATGATAGGTAGTCGTAACTGACTAATTTCTCATGATTTTTGAATAGTCCACTTAGCATTCATTACATCAGGTGATGCTCACAGGGGTGAAGAAGTGGGATTGAAACTAGTGAAATGAATCACATAGCATCAATCATCACTTCCGGGGCTTGCACCTGGTTACCAGGACTTCCCAGGAGGTCACCCATCCCAGATTGCCTCTGGCTCAAGCGCGCTTAACTGTGGAGTTTTTTCCACAATCAAGCCCACTTAGATTGCTACCCCATTTGCAAAACCTTAGCTAGTATTGTGCCTCATGAACCATTCAAGTAGAGTTCCCTTCACTCTTTTTGAATTAAGTATTGGGGGTTTTCGCAATGCATTATATTAGATATCATTTTTGGGATTCAACTGCGTTTTAAGTAAGTCATTCATCTATGACCATTTCCATGAGAGGTAGTCGTAACTGACTAATTTCTCATGATTTTTTAATAGTCCACTTAGCACTCATTGCATCGGGTGATGCTCACAGGGGTGAAGAAGTGGCATTGAAACTAGTGAAATGAATCACATATCATCAATCATCACTTCCGGGGCTTGCACCCGGTTACCAGGGCTTCCCGGGAGGTCACCCATCCTAGATTGCCTCTGGCTCAAGCGTGCTTAATTGTGGAGTTTTCTCCAAAAAGAGTGAAGGGAACTCTACTTGAATGGTTCATGAGGCATAATACTTGCTAAGGTTTTGCAAATGGGGTAGCAAGCTAAGTGGGCTTGATTGTGGGGAAAACTCGAGTTAAACGCTCTTGAGCCAGAGGCAATCTGGGATGGGTGACCTCCCGGGAAGTCCCGGTAACCTGGTGCAAGCCCCGAAGTGATGATTGATGCTATGTGATTCATTTCACTAGTTTCAATCCCACTTCTTCACCCCTGTGAGCATCACCCAATGCAATGAGTGCTAAGTGGACTATTCAAAAATCATGAAAAATTAGTCAGTTACGACTACCTCTCATGGAAATGGTCATAGATGAATGACTTACTTAACGCAGTTGAATGCCAAAAATGATATCTAATATAATGCACTGCGAAAACCCCCAATACTTAATGCCTAGGTTATTTAGGAGTAAGCATCCTTTAGAATGATAAACTCGTTAAAATAATGGTGCCTTGAGAACTAGAAGACTTACATGAGATCTCCTTTAGAGTAGCCTGTGTGAAGAGAAAGTGTTTTACTCCAACATGGATCCTTCTTCAAAATGCATTGAGCAGTGCAGATAGCAACAACAGTAACCATTGATGGATAGTATTTGATCATTTTATAATGAGGTAAACACAATTTAACCAAGTAGAATGCTAGATTTTCCATCTTAACCATTGTGATAATAAATTTTATTTCTTAGCAGTTCAGGAGAAGCTTATTTCGGAAATCCAATGAAGAAAAGACATTTAAAAAACAATATCAAATTTCTAGGGGCATTTTGAAAATCAATTTGATCAATACACCAGAAGGTTATACTGACAATACAAAACAAACGATGGAGTTCATTATTTTAGCAATTTGAAATATGAATTGATTTTCTTATGACAATATCCAAGAGCCAACCGGTATTATATCAATTAGATATATACAAAAGGTTTATTTACACTCATGCTTATGGATGTCAATAAGTCATCCCACCCAAGGAGCCTTGGTATCTTGATACTTGCAAGTTAGAAGCATCGTAGTGATACCCACTAATTATAATTTCCAAATTCTAGCAATTTGAATACAAAGGTATATATCCATAATGTTTACCAGGAGATACAATGTTTCTATCATTAGCTCACATTTCAGATGCACCTGCAAAATTTAGTATTTCAAAGTAAGCCTAAGAAATTTCCCACATAAAGCTCTTATAGATCTAAGATTGGTAGCAAAGCAAATTAGGATAGGAGCTAATTTTTACCTCTATCAACCAATTGATTAAGATAGGAACTATTTTTTACCTCTATCAACCAATTAATTAGGATTTCCCTCATTGTCGCATTGATTTATCTTGCCTTTTCATATAATTTGGAGGTACACAACTCATGTTCTAGACATACGAGGCTACCAATGATTGCTAAATGGAGCTGAAAAATTCACCTTCACATTCACACAAATCTTCAATCACCGATGGAGAAACATATAACCCCAATCTTCCAATAGAACTTGTATATGTCTTCAAAGTATTTGACAACTACCAATTGGTTTTCAAGGTCTCCGTCATCAACGCTATGGAGAACCTTTTGCACATCCTGAAATACCCCCATTAAAATTATTAATCATTTTTATCCAAAGTACATCATAAATAAATAGAAATCCATCTTGCAACTATAAAATTAATCATTTTTATCCAAAGGACATCATAAATAAACAAAAATCTATCTTATAGTTGTATAACCCCTTACTGAAGAATAGGATGAGAAACAAACAACCAAGCAAAAGCTTATACTATGGATAGACTTTGGTGAAATTTCAAACAATAATGTGACCTATAATGTCATAGCTATACTAACTAACACATTTTAAAGGATGTTGATGGCATGAGAAGTGTCTTCAGTAACTTAGAATCCAATCGTAAGCTAAAGAGAAGGAAAAGTCGCAAATAAAAAAGAAGTGTTGTTGATTAAAAAGGTATTTGTGCAAATGTTTTAATAGAAGCAATGGGAATTGCCTAGCCTCTTGCTCATTTTTTAACTACAAAATAAAGCAAGGGGGCTGTTACCCGTTAATCTGGCATAACGATACATATATATGTCAGATTTAATTTTGTTGGAGGAAATGGTTCTTGGAATAGATGGAATGAGGAGAACGTTCAAATTTGTAGATTTAATAGACAACATGGGAAGCAATGAAATAAATCACTTAGTTGCGGCATCCTTTAAAGCGCAAAGTAATGACTTGGAAAATGATTTCTGATATGCCTGTTGAGTGACATTAAGTGTTGTAGGCTCTCATAATTATAAGTTTTATGATAATATTCTTGAAGGTATACACTAAAAAATCGAAGAGATTGATGAAGGTGCTCTACATAACCTTATGTTGCTTTCATAATCATAGAAAGGCGACTTCATAAAGGGAAAAAATATGATAGTGTTCTGAATTATATGTGGTAGTATGTTGTTGTCTTATTGATTTCATAATGCAATATGCATTGACTATAATGGACCTCCTCTTTGACTATGCGCATATGTTTAAAATATGACATACAGGGTAGTAGGATATATGATGAGGGTTTGAAATTATGCACAATAATAGTTTGAAACATCACTTCAAAATCTCTCCATTACCTCATGATAGATTTAAATATCAACATGTAAAAATATATCTTAAAAGTACCCATGCTCTAACAGACAAAGAGTGGACCTTTGAACTAGAGGATGCTTATGAAGTTAATAGGGAAGGGGAACATGATGCATACTTTCCTTATAAAAGCAATTGAAAAAATCACATGTTGATTTGGCACAGTTCACATGTCATGAACTTTGTTGGTATCCTAAGTCAAGGACTTCGAAGTTTGAACAACTCCTCCAAAGGCTCCATAAATTGGATATATGTTTGGCAGAGGCCATTACATTTTAAACCTAGTGAACAATAATGCACTGTATTGTTATGTAGATAAGAAGGATGCAGTGGGATTGATGTTACTCATGTGAAGTGGTATTTGGAGAAATTTATGATCTAAAAGGTGCTTGGTACATGGACAATCATCCAAAAGGAAATCATTTAATAGAAGGTGTGGGTAAGAAAAAGAAATTGGATATAGAATATGAATGTTGAGAGTATGATGTGACTATACCTTGTGGCCACCCTGTGCCTTCAGGTGTAGAAAAGAATAGTGTTACGAAACCAGCTCACAAAATATAGAAAAGATAGATCAACGACTTCAAAATCAGCCTCTTGAGGGGGCAACCTCCTATACATTACATAAATGAACAACTCTTGGATGATACAAATGACAACACCTCCTTTCTATATATAGGAGTCTAAGGAGTCATAATATAATCAAAGCCAACATACCAATAATAATGTAAGGGCATAACAATAACAATAGTGGGCTTCTATGGGGCACAATAATAAAAATATGGGGACCACATGGGAAAAAAAATATAATAAGGGGGTTGCACTAATAACAATAAGGGGTTACACTAGTAGTATAGGGACCTAACATGCCCCTCTCCTTCAAAAAGTGTTGTTCTCAATGATTGGGTAGTTTTGGATGCTTCTGTATAAAATTCTCGTCCTCCCATGTGGAATCTTCAGCAGGTAAGTTCTTCCACTTGATGAGATACTCTAAAATTGATCGATTTCATAGCTTTCAGGTTCTTGTTTCCATGACTGCTTTAGGTTCCAATATGATTTTTCCTTCCTCGTCAAGTTCCGACAACATTGTTTGAACTGGGAGCTTGTCTCCTATAACCTTCTTTAAGCATGAAACATGGAAAACTAGGGGCACTTGGGAAGATGCATGAAACTCCAATTTGTATGACATAGTACCAATATTTTGTAGCACCTTGTAAGGACCATAGTACTTTGGTTTATTATCCTTCTTAGCTTGCTTGAGGCACATTTGTTTGTATGGTTGTAGTCGTAAAAATACCTAGTCACCTATATCAAAAGTTCTTTCATTGCGATGTTGATCTACCTATTGTTTCATTCGATTTTGGTCGGATTCATTTCTTCTTTCTCTGGGGTTGGTTCCTGGTGTATATCCTCTTCTTTTGACGTTTCTTGATCCTTTTCTTCCTCCTCTTCACAATCAATGTAAAATAATTTCTTCTCAGCACACTTATGACCTTTAGTGTATTTGTTATCACAATTGTAACAAAGGTCATTTTCTCCTTATTCTTCCAATTGTGTTTGTGTCAACCTTGTAGGTTGTGGAAGGCTAGGAGCAACAACACTTCCATCTTTATAATTGTGAGTGGTAGGATTTCTTGTTGCCATAATTTTGCTTTCATTTTTTCTTGCCAACTTGAATGCCTTCTCTAATGAATCAGGTTCCCAAAGACGAACCTCATGTTGAATGTTATCCTTTAAAGTCCCTATGAAGACATCAATCCTCTTCTTCTATGGAATATCATTTACCCTTATATTCAATTTTTGGAAGTCCTTAATGTGCTCTTCCAATGAACCCTTTTGTTTGAGATTTATCAATTGGCTAAAGAAGGTGTTGCTCTTTGTATCATCATAATGTGCTATAATTTCCTTTGTGAAAATTGACTAGGTGACAAGTGGTTTACGAGAACAAATCCCTTTATACCGTAAAAATTGATTCGGTTCTAAATATAAAGATGCAATACATACCTTTTGTAACAGTTGCACATCATGTAGATCAAAATATATCTCCATCTGTAGTATCCATGTTATGGGATCCTTGCCATTGAAATTCCTCATATCTATCTTTGGAATATGGTGGGTCTTCAATCCAATGTTAGATTCTATGAAATCATGATCAACATTTATTTTTTTCTCACCATGGGTTTCCTCTACTACATTTTCGTCATTAGGAGGTCTTTCTTGTAGCAGCTTTGTCCCACCTTCCCTCAAACCTTCCATGTCTTTCTTCAAATCTTCCATGCCTTTCTCCAGATCTACTTCCTTACCATAGATATTAGCTTCCATGGCACATATAAAACTATTTATCTTAGCTTCGATCGCATTCTTCAAATCATCCATCCAAATTTGCTTACTAGGTGTTTATATTTTCTTGATTCGAGTCAATATTTTTCTTGCTTTTAGGAGCTCGATATTTAAACTATTTTAACTTTGTAATTTCAGATCTTCAAGTTTTGCAATTTTGGCTTGTGGTATCCCTATGAGTCTTCTTTCTAACCCCACCAGTCTGATCAATATTGCATTCTTCAAGAAAGAGTTATGCCAAATCTCCTACAATGACTTGATTATAGACTAGTTCAGTAGAGAGAACTTGTACGAATTTCCATGTGTCATTGTTTCGACCTTTAAACCTGAAAAAAGAACATACACAGAAAATTACATTTCGTCCTCTTTTTGTAACTTCTTGTGAAATTTCAATCTGATGCTCAGAGAGAAAGTTATGATGATTTTGCCCAAGGTCACCTGTTTGGAATGTAATTCAAGAGTCTGCAAAAACCCTAAATGTCTTGGACCATATCTCTGAAAATATAGTGAAACAAGATCTAAAATGCGGGCCCAAGGTTCAGAAATATTTCGATTCAAATGGGTTTTAATTTCAGAGTATGAACCTTCATAGAAAAAAAATTATAGCGAAAATGCCACAATGGCCTATTTGATATGGAATTTTGGAGCTTGCAAAACCCCTAACTTCCTCAGATCATATCTCTGAAAATATAGTGAGACAAGATCTGAAATTCATACCCGAGGTTCAGAATGATTTCGACTCAAATTTTTTTGTTTTTTTGTTTGTTTGTTTGTTTGTTTGTTTTTTTCTTTTTTTTTTTCTTTTTTTTTCTTTTTTTTTTTTTTTTTTTTTTTTTTTTTTTTTTTATTTTTTTTTTCTTTTTTTTGCTTCTCAAACTTCATAGAGAAAAAGTTATAGCAAAAATGCCACGTTGACCTATTTGGAGCGGTGAAACCCTAGAATCTAAAGCTCTGGTACCATATGTTATGAAACTGGCTCACAAAAGATAGAAAATATAGATCAACGACTTCAAAATCAGCCTCTTCGAGGGGGAAACCTCCTTTACATTACACAAATGAACAATTCTTGGATGATACAAATGGAAAGACCTGCTTTCTATATATAGGAGTCTAAGGGGTCAGAATATTATCAAAGCTGACATAACAATAATAATGTAAGGGCACAACAATATAATAAGGGGGCTTTGCTAATAACAATAAGGGGTTACACTAGTAGTATAGGGAGCATAAGGTATATGATCCTAGTGCATCAACATTTTTTGTTAAAGCAATTCTGGCAGATAGATCAATGAAAGCAATAACCCTGCTTTAAGTGCTTTTATGGGAAATTGTTGGAGGGAATCATTCCTGCTAATATTTATCATTGAATTCAGCATAAGTTGAAAGATCAATTAATATATTTGAGGATAGAAATGCACCAGTATGGACCTATTTTAAACCCTTAAACATCCACAAGAATTGAGGCAATGTTGAGAGGATTATGAGTAGAGTTGAATTTAGAAAACTCATTCTCAAGGCTTGAGGTGGAAGTTGGAACAACCATTATAAGTAGAATCTCATGAGCTTACCATGACCTCATTCTAAGGAGAGATGCATTTATTAAAGGAGAACTAACATCTTGGCACATGTTTCTACTTTGACGAGTTTGTTAGATTGGTCGAAGGAATGTCCCACCTCAAGAGTATGTGGAAAGTACAGTTGGCATACCACATTCTAAGATCAACCACTAGTAGAAAATGAGAAATTAGTGACTAGGTGACTAAAATCTTTAGTCACTGTGACTTTTTCCAGTGAAATACTACCAAAAATGAGCAATCTTAAATGACCCAACTATAAACAACTAATTTAGTCTCGTGTTAAAATATATGACTAACTAATAAGTAATACAACTAAAAATAACTAACGTGAATGAATAATTTAGTATAGGAACAAAAATATGACTACTAACAAGTGCTACAATAATATGAATAAATCATTTATGTTAATCATTTTAATTGTGTCATTTCAACAATCTAAACTTACAAGTGATAAGGGATTCAAAGGTTGTTATAGATTCGCTGAAAATTTATACTTCCTTAAATACTTCTTATTGGATTACTGGATGATTAGAGTTATGGAGTTGATCATAATCATCAAGGTTATATCCTTTGATCACATTCACAAGGAATTAAATTCAAAGGATGACATATTATCCAAAATGGGAGTGGGATTACAAGTATGTGAACAAAATTATGAAGAATACATGCAAGGAGAAGTGTTGGTTAATTAGTAGAGTTAGTTGAAGAATTAACTTTTCATGCATATCTATATTTTTTATTATCAGGGTCATATCCATTGAACTTAGGATACTAGTTTTTAACTTGGATATCAAGTTGTTTATCTAGTTTGAATGTACATTATGAACATAGTAGTACTAGACTCTTATGAAATTGTTTTGAATCCTATGGGGATTTTGATATTGTCCGAACATTAGATGTTGCACATATTAGAATATCACATCATACATGTGAAGCAGATTTAGTATACCATCTCAAAATGTGATACATATGTTGTTTTTTCTAGAGACAACATATATGTTGCTATTATTATTCCATTGAGATCATCAAAAAATCCTATGCCCTTTTCCACCCCTCCATTTTTTCATATCACTAAAGCATTCGATTAAAAAAAAAAAAAAACCCTCTTAATATAGGAAAATAAAAAATAAAAAAATTCTACATCTTGCTTGAATGAATGTTTACAACATTAATATTGTCCTCCATCATCGTAATAATGGGTAGAATAGTTTTTATCCTCCCATCATCCTAATGTTGTTATCCTCCCCATCCAAATTCAAGTCTAGTAAAATGACATATTTATGCTATATAATAAACTAAATTACACTTTTAAAACCATAATTAATTAATTATATAATGAATATAGTTGACTACTTAAACTCCCTTAATAATTAGGTGCTCTATGAGAGGGCTCAGAAACTCTGTCAAACTTGAAAAAAGAGCGACAATGGTTAAAAAGGGGCGTGGAAATGGCCATTATATACCCACATTGAGAAATGGCATGATAATGTATGGTGGAGAGCCATGGATATTAGAGAAGATGTCCCAAATGCCCTCAAACCAATCTTTTCCAATGGCGATGGCGATTGTAATTTGAGAGCAACTTCGTAAAATTTGAGAGTTGTGGCTAGAGCCGCTCTTTCAGTAGTACTCCAACACAAGATAGAAGAATATGCCTTATCTTCCCCCCATTCCATGAAATCTCGGTCGACCTCATTGAACAAACCTATTCAGCGCTCGTGTGTATATATTTGGAGGTCAGCAGTAGAGACCTTTCTTCCCACCAATTCCTATTATATCTCACACAAAGTTATGCCTTTTCAGACCTAACATCGAAGCCTCTCGACAACTTATTCCTATAAAACAAGTATGAACTCGAACTGCTAACCATTCTTCCATAGTGTGACTTTCAGGCATTGATTGGAGACTCAATTACTGCATATATGCGTCGGAAGACAGGGCTTGCAAATAAATTCTTTATTTTTTGGGACTTAAAAATTTTGGATTACACTACGCTGTCAGAGGATATTCTTTAAATTGTCTACATAGTTGACAAGTACAAGATCTGGTCGGGCAGTTAAAGGATGAGTGTAAATACGTTGAAAGGGATCTGGGTCAGGTTTGACAGTCTTTGATCGAGGTTGATGGTTCAAGTCTTCTCAACTAGTGAACTATGTGCACATCCTAGCTTTAGGAGGCCCCATGGTCTGGATACATTTAGTTGTGTATAGGATCCTTGTCTGCGGGGCAGATGTTGTGCCATGGAGACCATCAAGTTTGATTCTTATTTCTTGAATTTATTTTTCTAGATTAAATTAATAATTTTGGTATTCAAATACCAATGCAAAGTTCTTGTGCACCATTTGAACTAGGGTTGAAATTATAAAACCAATGTCCATCAGAATGCGTCCTATTGGCATTTGGCTTGTTGTAAACAAAATACCCTTAAAACAAATGCATAACTATTGTTTTTTTTAACTATAACATATCTACTTTTTTATAGAAATAGAAGAAATGGTTCTTTTTACAGTAAGATAAAACTAAGCTATACCCATTGGGAAATATAGAGCAAGATGAAACTAAGCTATATCTGTTGGGTGACATACAACAAAATGAAACTAAGAAAATACCCTTTCTTAACATGTTTTACCATATCTCATATCCCATATGCATGGACATCTATGTCTGTTGTTGGTTTCTGAGGAGCAGAAATGGAACTTCCCCGGTGTATTTTCAATGGAGGTCAAGGACTCAAATCCCCAAAAATTAAAAGGTGGATTGGGGAGCCCAAACCACATTGTCACTAAAGTTAACATGTCAAAAGAGGAGTAAAAAAGTGGGGACCAAGGTTTGATGCATAAGCTTGTGTGTCTTGCAAATCAAGGCCCTCAATGAAGGGTATTGTATTGTCCTTAGAAGAGTCAAATTCCACTATGAAGATCACGTGAGCACAAGGATAAATATAATATTCCACGTGAAAGAGTTTCAAGACTTGTGAGATTCACTTATGAACATCCATAAGCCAGGACCAAAAGCCAATGAAACTAGACCAACCCGCAAGCTTTGGACAATATTGTCTCATCCAGGGCTTCCAGGATAATGCAGAAGAATCCATTTTAATACAAACTTATTCTAAATATAATTCTAACCAAATTTACCTTACCTTGATATATGAATGGATTTGTGCAAAACAATCCTTGGTTCAATGTTCTAGGTTTCTTGCCTCTCCCATAGATTGGATTTATCACAGTTTAAGAGTAAGTTATGAGAGTATGTATTCCACCAAAATCACCCTTGGTGCTCCCTTTGAAACCCATTCTTGGGTGGGCCAACCCACCATAAGAGTGCAACCCTGGTATATGGCTCAATAAGATTCTAAAATAGTATCCTTTTGACATAATACTTGAGGTTGGACTCTTGACCTATTTATACTATTATTGTTGAAATCCAAATATGATTTGATTTTGAAGTTTTTAGCTTGAATCCAAAGTAAATAGATGCTATAGTTAAATTCAAAGTAACCTATCCTCATTGATACTTATATTTTGCACTCTGAAAATAAATTTAATAGTTATTCTATACATGTTACAGGCTTGGCTCTAAAGTGGTTCCTATTCATATTTGTTAAATACTCTGCATATTGACAAATTCATTTCATTGGTGACAATTTTTTCTTTAAGAGGGTATAATTTCATACTCATTGTTTTCTAATATTGTTTACATATAGAGTTAAATGTAGTATGTTGAGGGAATATACTCTCATGATTCAAGTCATTATTTGGAAAGATGGTTTTTATGAGAAACAACATTCATGTATGAGATATCTTGCTATATTTGAAAAAAAATGAAGGAGGTTTTTCTACTTTTTGTTGCAATTTAAATGAAATATTAATGTATTTACCTCTTATTGGTCTCAAGCTAAATATTGAAATTTGAATAATGAGACTTGTATACTGCTCTTTTCATAGTCAAATGCAAAGATTTTAATTCTTTGATTCGATTAGAGAACCCGATATTTTGAAAAAGTGAAGCAAAAGCTAAAACTTGGGGTAGTGAAATTGAACGTAAGGAAGACTATTTTCTCACAATTTTGTTGGCATGCCTTTATAATTGATTGTACTTTCTCTTTAAAAATCAAGGTTCCAAAGGTGACATTTGATTTGGCCAATAGGAATTGCATGTTGAAGACCATTTACTGATTAATGTACATGTTTTTTAACTTGGGGCAGTGATATTGAAGGTAAGGAAAACTATTTTCTGGCAGTTGTTGTTTGCATACCATTATAATTGATTGTACTTTCTTTTTTACAATTAAGGTTCAAATGTGATATTTTGATTCAACCATAGGAATTACATTCTCAAGACCATTCACTGATTAAGGTATGTGTTTTTCCCCTGTTTCAGGAGTTGACATTGAAAATTATAAGGTAGTGAAGTCGAATCATTCAATGTTGATCGTTATATGCCATGATGAGAAATAAACACTTTGTGTCCTTTCAGTCAATTGAATTTTAAGAATATGATTAGTAATAAAGAAATAGGAATGTTCACCACTTGTAATTAGTACTTCGATGATGCCTTGGCTTGTGAAATGACTAGTTAAAAAAATTTTTATATCTTAATTTTTAGTCACATAAGGATTGGGAAGTGTGAAGAGATGCATTCTAGATTTCAATAGGAAACGTGTCATGGTTCTAAAACTTGGATCAAAGAATTCGTTTCCGAGCACAGAGATTCATGGTTGGTATGCTCTTCCTTGACACTTATATTATGCACTCTGAAAATTAATTTAACAGTTATTCTATAAACCTTATAGTCTTGGATCTAGAGTGGTTCCTATTTATATTTGTTAAATACTTTGCATAATGTCAAATTCATTTTATTGGTGGAAATTTATGGTTTAAGAGGGTATAATTTTATACTGAACGTTCTCTAATATTGTTTACAATAGAGTTAAATGCAACATGTTGAGGGAATATGCTGGCATGATTCAAGTCATTCTTTTGAAAATATTATTTTTATGAGAAAGAACATTCATATGTGACATATCTTGCTTGTTTTGGAGAATTTGGTATCTATGGATAAATACTAATTCCCTAGATAAGTAGCAGTATCTAGAAAAACAGTTTAAAGTGTTTTAGACTTTTCCTATAAGTAATAGATAAGATGAGAAGATAAGAAGACCTACTTGTAGTTCTACTTTCCTCTTGTCTCCCTTGTATCGATCTTTTCGCTCCTTCCCATACTTAATACGCTTGAGAAGTACCCTATAAACACAACAGAAAAGAAAGAACCGATCAAAGCACACAATTTATTGAATATAAGTGAAAGGAATCAGATACAATTCACACATATAAGCATTATAAAACAATACAAACATATGGGAAAAAGGTTCAAACACTTTATTAGATAGAAGAAGGAATTACAACGATTGCTATCTGATTCAAATCCATTCCTCCAGCTTGGATTCCATCCACATCACATCAAAAGCATGACAAACTTGTAGCATTACAATACTTGCTTCAAATGCAAATCTCATAGCAGCATTATCTCCTTAAAATTCAACATAATCCAGCCCCTAATCACTTAGATGAGTGGTTAATTTATAGGAAGATGAAGGAGGTTTTGTCATAAATGGTGGCATTGAATGGCCTTCCATACTTAGAATTAGTTCCATGGAGGAAGGGATGAGAGGATAGGATGCACCTTAACTCATTCCTCATCCATTTTCGAGCTCATAGGAGTTGATAAGTGAGGGAACCTTCTAGATGACTCCAAAAGATAAGAATATTCCCCAAACCCTATGTGAATTTCGCTCATTCTCACCCAGCGCAGGTGAAAGGAAGCCTAAGTGCTCTACAGAGCACCCTGGCAGTGGACTCAACTGCTCTGCAGTGCACCTTTACAAGGGCTTACCTGCGTTGGTCCCTTTAGAGGCTATTTTTGGATGTCTTCAAGTCATGAAACTGTTTGGGAAGGAGGCATTCAAAGGGGTGACTTGTTTAGGGCATCGAGCAACTAAAATTAGGGTTTGATGAACCCTAAAACGCTAATCTAGATGTTGGGATTTGATGTGCCCAAATGGACCTGTAACTGTTGCCCCTAAAGCATGAAGTTGGAAAAATGCCAATGTCAAATGAAATGCTTTATGATGTGATGAGGAGGTATCAAAGTGGAAGGTGACCTGCATCAATTACAATACATATATCATGATATTTGATTTTACATGAATTGCTGAGGGAAGGCATACCCATGCTCAGCTTATAAACTTTCATTACATGTACATAAACAGTCGTCTACAGATATAGACCCATGATCGGAATGACCATCAATGTAAAGCCATTGTACATATGATTTAGTACTCCTGAAATCGTAACCCGAATGGATGAAACTAGATCCGGGGTCTTCTATCTCGTTCAATCGTTCACTCAAGTACGAGTCTAACCATTTGAATATGTAATCTGAAGTCGAACATGGGAAGACACCATCTGATTACCAGCCAATGATGTAAGTTGTTAACAAATGCGAGAGAAATCACCGATAATGATAATGATCCTCAAGGTACTGCAGTACATTCTGCATGGTGTGAATGGATGATTTGATGTCGAACACCATACAAAGTCTTTCAATCGAAGGCCATTGATGTATGCCTATCGCCGAAAGCGAGAAACCTGCCATTGATGTATGCAAGCCTCAAGGTACTGGAAGGGTGTTTTTAAGTCAAATTCTTGGATAATGAGCTGATGTCGACAAGAAGTGACTCGTCGCAGGAGGGTCTTGATGTATCCCACATCAATGACATGAAACGAGTGTAGTGATTTTTGAGAAGGAATTTGATTGACAACACAAGGTTCAGGAATGACGGTCATGAAAATAAAGGTTTATGGTATTACAAAGGATGAATTTTGACTGGATGACTTCTCTTGAACATGTCGGAGACACTAAAATGAATTGGTAGCATTGACCCAAAACAAAGTGATGGATGGTATGATATACCAACGATGTGATAACCATCAAGCTGATAACCCAACCCAAATAGTCACGGTGATGGAGTGAAAGTGTCATGTTCAAGAACGACCTGCTACCATAAAGTGGTTTTCCCCTTTTTCCCATTTTCCCCAATCATTGTTGACTAGTACCTCTTTATTTTTATCAAGATTGAGGAGGATAACATATGCTTGTTGTATAATTTCACCCTTTGGGCGAATCCATCGCTATTTGATGTTTTAACGAGTCTAACGAAGGTGAAACTCGGTCTTGTCTAGATGGAAAAGTTTGTCGCTATTTGATGTTTTAACAAGTTTAATGACAAAGATAACTCGGTCCTTTTCATGTTTAGAGTGTTTGAAAAGGGACAAAAAGAAAACTGCACAAGTTCTTTTTCGTAGATTTGTCTCTCAAGCCCGAAAAAGAATAAAACAATACGAGAGAGAACCTATTGACCATGTTCAGTCAACGTATTCCTTTTTCATAAATGATCTATCTCAACCCGAAAAAGGGTTAAACTTATACTGAGTAGATGTTTCCAATCCATTAACGAGCTTAAAAGGACAAGCGCTTGGCAATCTTTTCATATTTAGGGAGTCTGAAAAGAGCTTAAAGAGGACTCCAATTTGAGGAACGAGTGATGTCTAGGATAGCAAATGGTTCGGTGATGTTAGAACTTCTCAAAACATGTTGATTTATGTGAAGAGGCTGGCTAATAAGACCACTCATTGCAACTGTTCCTCAAAAAGGGTAAAACAACCACGTGAAAGCGTATGATCAGCCTAATGGATGGTGGCGATGGGATGAAAACAACCAAGGCTCATTTGACGAAAAAGGCTGATAGAATGGCAATCACGAGGGTTAAAAATGGAAATGGGTTCATTTTTACACAAGCTTGAAACGAAAAACTATGCTTGAAACTAGTTTACATGCCCCCAACATCAAGAAAGGGAGAGTCTCCTGTAACCAGATGGAAGTCGCTGCGGTGAAGCAAGACAGTTATCCAACACCTTTTTGGCTTCGTCCACATAGGGACAAAGGTGAATGGGGTGATTCCCTTCACATAACCTACAGGGAAACTTTAACATTACCACTAGGTCATGCCCCCAAAGCTTCATTACATTCACCTAAGTAGACTACTCACGGCTACGAGGTAGATGGAATGAAGGTTCACTTACGAGATCAAGTGAAAGACTCGACTGGGATTTTACGAGATCTAATCAAACACTCGAATTGGAACTTTGCTCCAGGGGACCTGATCTGGATTTAAATAGGAATGCAAAAAATTACAAATATAACCATAAACACAGAGATGCAACGGAAATAATACTTCATTTCATTAATGTAAAACACTGAAATATGCTTACAAACAGAAATGGAAATAAACCAGCTAGGGCGATGGTAGCTTATCTCTGAGAAGAGATGTGGTGGATACATGCCTCTGAACTGTGTTACAATGAGGCTCGAAGGCCTATTTGTTGTTGAGAAACAATGGAAAACCCTTAACATCCCAAACCTAACCCCATAAGATGAAACGCCAAATTGTGGGCCCCGTTTTGGGTAAGTTGGTACATCAACTTCTCAGGGTCGTAACTTTGGCATACGATCTCCGTTTGACACGTACAATAGCTTGTTAGAAAGATCTATCCGAGCACTACAACTTTGGGAAGAGCAACATTGGTCCATGGACCCATGTTGCTCCCAGATTTCCCAAAAAATGTCATTTAGGGCCTCAAAACGGCTCCGAAAGTTCAGGACCCGAAAAACTGCTAAAAATAGTAAATTGTGCTACAAATAAGGAAACTGAAAAACTGAAAGAGACAGTTGTGGGGGTCCAAGTGGGATAGGTGAGTGGCCACCAACATCCACCTAGATCATTCCTCCCCCCTTAGGAAGTAATGGTCCCCATTGCGTTGTTCCTCCATCTGCTGAACTTGGTCCCTGGTGAGCTGTTCTGCAATCTCGGATGTATCTAGTAATGGTGGGAAGCATGGTCGAGGGTGGTACACATCGGACACTTGGTGCAGGCAAAGGAATGGAGGAATGTTGTGCTCCAAAGCATTATTTCCCATAGCCTTGGTAATGGTGTAGGGACCATGTCAGCGTGGTCGGAGCTTCTGATGGGCTCTTATAAGGCGTTCTTTCTGCAGATGCAACCAGACTTTGTTGCCCACCTGAAGCTTGAGTGGTACCCCTGTGGGTGAGGAGAACTTGTTCTTGTGTTCTGTCATGACCGTATCCCTTTGCTGCTGCTGTTGTTGCATGGAGGAACCCTTCACAGGGGTCATGGATGTGGTGACAATCTTCCCCTTACTTTGGGAGTGAACCAGATAGAAAATGAATTTTCTAGTCTGGGAGATGAGCTTGCTGCCTTTCTTGGCAGTGATCAAAGAGGTGGCAGTAGGTGGGGCTACCTCTGGTATCCTGTATAATGAATTACCCAAAGTAATAATAACAACGTGAGGCCTTGACTCATACACAGCATGTCGCCTCCACAAGTATGGTTGGCCTAATAGTACATCACAAACATCCAGAGGTGTAACATCACACAATACCTCATCTGTGAAGGGCTTGATGTTGTAGGGAAGGCAACACTGCTAGCGAACTTTGAGATCTCATCCTTCATGAAGCCACCCGATACTGTACGGCTGCGGGTGTGGTGTAGTCGCTAGGCCCAACCGTTTCACGACCTCTGCTGAGATGAGGTTCTTTTGGCTGCCACTGTCGACAATGAATTGCAGTGGCGAACCCTTCACCCACATTTGTGAGTGGAAAAGACACTCCCCCTCCTCTGGGTCTTCGAGTTCATTCTTTTGGATCTTGGCGGTGGCAACAGTGACGTTGGGCTCCGCATCAATGATCTGCTTCCCTTTGCCATTCCCCTTGTCGGGTTCTGACTCCAGGTCAGAACATGCATATGATTCTGAAGCCTTCAACTCGGCCACCAGCGACTGCTTGGTCCGACACTCACTTGTGTTGTGAGTGAGGCTCTTGTGGAACTCACACCACTTTCCTGTGTCCTTCTTTGACTTTGTGGTGTTGTTCTTTTCTTGCGGCTTCAACAATTTGTCTTGGGCCACCCCACCTTGGCTTTGTCCTTTGGTCTTCGGATTCACAGATCCAAAGTCTCTCTTCTTTTGTTTGAACTTTTTCTCGATTTTGACAGCGTATCGGTACACCGTGCCGAGCGAGGAGATGTTCAAGAACTCCATCTCTTCCTGGATGTATCTATGTAGGCAGCCACAGTATTTGAGTACCAAATGCAGCTCAGAGTCCTTGATACCCAACTGTTTGCGAAGGGTATGAAAAATGTTTGTGAACTTTGGCACATCTCGGTCCCTTCCCTACCGCAGTGTGGTCCATTTGATGTATTTGTCATCATAGCTTTTGACAGGGTATTACTGCTCCTTGACAGCATCCCGGAATGAATCCCAAGTGGGTGCGGCTGAAAATAGTGAGCCCGTACTTTCATTCTTCTGCTCGTAGTAGGTTTCCCACCAGTCCTTGACGTGGGGGGCTGCTTTGAGAAGAGCGAAAACAATCTTTTCCCGACTCAAAAATTCATGAACAGAAAAATACCCATCTAGCAGATTTAACCATTTATCTACAGCATCTGCATCTATTTGACCCTCAAATATGGGGATTTCAAAATTAACTTGTACCTTAAACGGTGTGGTGTTTCCAGAGTAGCTGTTGGAAGCCGATGCGTCGCCTCTGGGTAGCCATTGAAGGATCTGGGAAAAGTTGTCCATCATTGCGTTCCTTTGTCGCTCGAGGGCTTCTTTGAGCAAGATTTTGATGGGATCTCTTGCCCCCTTGTCTTTCTTCTCATCTGCCATGGGAGGTTGTCGGGATTTGCGAGGCTGGTCTTGCAAAGGTTCAACCAGTTCAAGCCCTAACTCCTTATATCCCGACCTCGTTGGGGACATGCAAAGAAAACAGAGAAAAAGCATACCGCTCTGATACCACTGATCCAAATTTAAATAGGAACGCAACAAATTACAGAGATAACCATAAACACAGAGATGTAGCGGAAATAATACTTCATTTCATTAATGTAAAATACTGAAATATGCTTACAAACATAAATGGAAATAAACCAGCTAGGGCGATGGTAGCTTATCTCTGAGAAGAGATGTGGTGGCTATATGCCTCTGAACTGTGTTACAATGAGGCTCGAAGACCTATTTATTGTTGAGAAACAATGGAAAACCCTTAACATCCCAAAACCTAACCCTAGAAGATGAAATGCCAAATTGTGGGCCCTGTTTTGGGTAAGTTGGTACATCAACTTCTCGGGGTCGTAACTTTAGCATACAATCTTTGTTTGACGTGTACAATAGCTCGTTAGAAAGATCTATCTGAGTGCTACAACTTTGGGAAGAACAACATTAGTCCATCGACCCATGTTTCTCCCATATTTCCCAAAAAAACGTCGTTTAGGACCTCAAAATGGCTCCAGAAGTTCAAGGCTCGAAAAACTGCTAAAAATAGTAAATTGTGCTACAAATAAGGAAACTGAAAAACTGACAGAGACAGTTGTGGGGGTCTAATTGGGATAGGTGGGTGGCCACCAACATCCACCTGGATCAGGACCTTGTTTCATTTTTTAATGAGCTTGACACAAGTCAAGGAACTCTGCTCAGATTCCTTGTTTCATTTTTTAACGAGCTTGACACAAGACAAGGAAATATGCTCAAATTCCTTGTTTCATTTTTTTAATGAGGTTGACACAAGACAAGGAACTCTCCTCGTTGACCCTTGTTTCATTTTTTAACGAGGTTGACACAAGACCAGGAACTGTCCTCGTGGGAGCTGTTTCATTTTTTAATGAGGTTGACACAGTAAAAGAACTATCCTCATATCCTTGGTTTCATTTTTTTAATGAGGTTGACACAGGACAAGGAACTATCTGCATATCCTTGGTTTCATTTTTTAACGAGGTTGACATAAGACAAGGAACTATCCTCATATCCTTGGTTTCATTTTTTAACGAGGTTGACACAAGACAAGGAACTATCCTCATGTCCTTATTTTTCACGACCCATGATATGAGGTCATGAAGGAGAGATCTGGTTCCAATGCCCCCAATACATGATGTACAACATCACTGAATTGATCATCAGTTGATGCAGGTATGGAACGGGTTGCAACATAGTTGACCCGTGGTGAGGAAGATACCATTGGTACAAAAGCACCATTTAGGGAAGATGGTTGACTGGAAGCCATATTTGGACCAGGAAATGAAAGCTAGTCAACGGTGACAATTCTGCCTTCATGCGGGAAACAAATCACTCGAAAGAGTGTTGAAACAATAGCTCCCGTGTCATGAACATAGTCGCGCCCTAGAAGTAAATTGTAATCTAAAGGGCCTAGAACTACCATCACATTCAGATAAACAATTTTTCCTCCCAAAGTAATAGGTAACCAAGGGAGGATCCCTAATAGTTGATTGGTTCCTCTGTTAAAAGCCAACAAATTCTGGGAAATAAGCACAAGCGGCAGCAAACTGAGCACTTGCCAAGCAGTTGAGGAAACGATATTCACAGATGCACCTTCATCTATAATAGTGCCAGATACGATCATATTACAAACTTGTACTATGATCTGGAAAGGCACATAAGAAGGAAGACAAAATCCTGCCAGTCGATTCCAATCAAAGGAAGTGACTAGACTACTTGGAGGGGGTACCATGGAAGCAGGAGAATTAACCCCTTGAGTTACGAGAATGGGAGGATTTTCCTCCTGTCTTGATGGAATAGGAGGACTACCCCCAAGCTTATTTGAATATGAAAAAAAAAAAACCTAAGTGGTATCATATTCACTCTCTTCGGGAAAGGTATGATTAACTGAAGGTGAAATCAGGTCAACTGCGACCTTGACTTGTTGATTTGGGTCGGGTATAGACTCATAGGATTCACTTTCAGAGAGAGTGGATTTGACCAACGGTTGATTTGAGTCAGTCAATTCATCAACTAGTGAAGGATTAAGGGAGAGTTTCTTGTAACCAGATGGAAGTCGTTGCGGTGGTTATCCAACACTTTTTTGGCTTCATCCAAATAGGGACAAAGGTGAATGGGGTGATTCCCTTCACATAACCTACAGGGAAACTTAACTTTTCCCTTCTTTCCATGAACTTTACTACCACTAGTTGATGGTGTATCACCAACATGATCTCCAGAAGTTGATGACACAGGATGATGTGAACGAGAAGACCATTCTTCTAATATCTGAGGAATATCAAGACAATTTCGAAGAAGATGGTCTCTCTTGCAAAGTTTGCATGGATATCGAAATTTGTGAAGCTTGACGGATGGTTTCTCAATAGATGTTGCATTCAAAGAAATGGTTGCTTGGTTGCCCCACTGTTGAATTTGCTTCTTCTTCTTCTTCTTCTTCTTCCCTTTCTTCTTCTTCTTAGCCACCTGGTTAATAGTACCAATACTTTCACCAGGCCAAAAGGAAGAAGGGGAGGAAGAAACAACCGAGGAAGAAGGCAAAGGGTCAACTTTAGGATCAACTGGAGGTTGATTTTGTCCAATCAGAGGAGTACTCGATTGCGGAGAAATCACGACATTTTGAACCAAGGAGGTTGAAAACAACCATACTGGCAAGCCAATGGTAAATCTTGAAAGGGACGACGTATCCATATATGGAGCACCAATATTTCTATAAGGAGGAAAGGGACTAGGATTCCCATCAAAAGGAATTCCTTGATCAGTGGACTCCGGATTTGTCGCCATGTGTTTCAACCTAAGATCAACTAAGGAGCGCACGTGGAGGGTGTTATCCGTGGTCAAATAATTTTATTTTAATCAGAATAACATAACAAAACAAAAGTGAGGTAATCTAGGCAAAAGGTTTACCAAGCCACTGTGAACTATAGAATACCTCATGGCGAACCAAGAAGTACGGGCAGGAAATCTCCCCGAATGCTGTGTTCGGTGTATCACAATATACAAGGCGGCCAACTCGGTTACCTAAGGATGGATAGAAACCTAGTGTTGTCCTCCCATATATACTCGAAGGTACGTGGAGGCCCAATCTGTATAAGCGTTGTCTAATGCAAAATCGCACAGTGAGAGCATTCCCAAATACTTTACGTACTGTAACACCACCCTGTATACCCAAAGGTATGTGGACGAGCTATGATATACTCACGTACGTGGAATGAGGTATCACACTCGGGATGTATTGCAAACAAGTTAGAGACAATTGCTTTGTTTTACGATGCCAAAACACGTCTCTATCTTATAACCACTAAATGTTTTTCATTAGGTGACAATGCTCCATTAGGTAAATTAAAATAAATTTTAAGTTGATCTTCTTTAGAATTTGTCTTTCAAGGTTCACCACGTGATGTATGTTTGTAATTCCTAAAATGCAATTAATATGATAAGCATTATTTTCATTAAATTAAACAATGAAAACCTTAGCTAGTAGGGATAGAGCAATCAGATCTTTGACAAAGAGAAAAGAGCACATCTAATGCAATTTCCCTAGTTGTTCTTTCAAGCATTCACAAACTACAATATGAACGATGCAAGTTTTTCTTTTCGAATCCCTTAATGTTATTATGAACAAAAAAGGAAATATGCACATACAATCAATTAATCTTTCATAAGAACGAAGACTTTTACGATAGTTCTATTTTGAAGGAAAAGAAGACGTTGCGATACTTTCTTTCAAACGAAGATTAATCAACTATATTCTAACTTTGATTATAGACTGATAATGACAAAGAAAACATTAAAGAAACAATAATCAATCAAATCAAAGTAGGGTTGGCAAAGGAGATAGAAAACTTGTTTTCTGAGACATGACATTCATTGATCAATCAACAAGCAATCAAACAGAAGAAATTTGGCAAAAACTCAATCCAAAGGTGGGAATTTGACCTAAGGTGGATCAGCGCAGGTCAAAGAGGGACTAACTGTGCTGCAAAGCATTGTCTCTCACTCAAGGCTGCTCTGCAGAGCACTGTTCCCTGACGAAGCCTGTGCTGATTTCTGAGAGGCCACTCAAGAGTCATCTAACCTCAATTTTTGACCAAAATTCAATGCAAAAGAGCTGAAATATAGTCAATGAACACAAGTAAGGTCTACAAGGATGTCCTAGGAGGTGGATAATCTACTAGGAAAGAGGATCTTCCCCAGCGGAGTCGCCAATTTGTTTTGGAGAATTTGGTATCTACGGATAAATACTAATTCCCTAGATAAGTAGTTGTATCTAGAACAACATTTTAAAGTGTTTTAGACTTTTCCTATAAGCAATATATAAGATGAGAAGATAAGAAGACCTACTTGTAGTTCCACTTTCCTCTTGTCTCCCTTGTATCGATCATGTCGCTCCTTCCCATACTTAAGACGCTTGAGAAGTATCCTGTAAACACAACAGAAAACAAAGAACCGATCAAAGCACACGATCTATTGAATATAAGTGAAAGGAATCAGATACAATTCAGACGTATAAGCATTATAAAACAATACAAACATATGGTAAAAAGGTTCAAACACTTTATTAGATAGAAGAAGGAATTACAACCAATGGTGTCTGATTCAAAGCCATTCCTCCAGCTTGGATCCCATCCACATCACATCAAAAGCATAACAAACTTGTAGCATTACAATACTTGCTTCAAATCCAAATCTCATAGCAGCATTATCTCCTTACAATTCAACATAATCTAGCCCCTGATCACTTAGATGAGTGGTCAATTTATAGGAAGATGAAGGAGGTTTTGTCATAAATGGTGGCATTGAATGGCCTTCCATACTTAGAATTAGTTCCATGGAAGAAGGGATGAGAGGATAGGATGCACCTTAACTCATTCCTCATCCATTTTCAAGCTCATAGGATTTGATAAGTGAGGGAACCTTCTAGATGGCTCCAAAAGATAAGAATATTCCCCAAATCCTGTTTGAATTTCTCTCATTCTCGCCCAACACAGGTGAAAGGAAGCCTAAGTGCTTTGCAGAGCACCCTGGCAGTGGATTCAACTGCTCTGTTGCGCACCTTTACAAGGGCCTACCTGCATTGGTCCCTCTAGAGGCTATTTTTGGATGTCTTCAAGTCATGAAACTGTCTGGGAAGGAGGCATTCAAAGGGGTGGCTTGTTTAGGGCATGAAGCAACTGAATTAAGGGTTTGATGAGCCTAAAACATTGATCTGGATGTTGGGATTTGATGTGCCCAAATGGATTTGTAACATTGCTATGTTTGAAAAAAAACATGAAGGAGGTTTTTGTACCTTTTGTTGCAATTTATATGTAATATTAATGTATTTACCTCTTGTTGATCTCAAGCTAAATATTAAACTCTAAGCTATTTTTTTAATAGGTTTGTTTTGAACATGATCATTGTAATGAGACTTGTATAATTTTATTTTCATAGTCAAATATAATTTTTTGACAAAGATATGAATTCTTTGATTCTATTACGGAACTTTATTTTTGAAAGAAGTAAAGAAAAAGCTAAAATTTGGGGCAATGAACTTGATGGTAAGGAAGACTATTTTCTGGCAATTGTTATTTTCATACCTTTATAAATGATTGTGCTTTCTCTTTTACAATCAAGGTTACAAAGGTGACATATTGATTTAACCATATAATTACATGCTCAAGACCATTCATTGATTAGAGTATGTGTTTTTTGACTTGGGTTAGTGAAATTGAAGGTAAGGAAGAGTATTTTATAGCAATTGTTGTTTGCATAACTTTTTAATTGATTGTACTTTCTTCTTTACAATCAAGATTTCAAAAGTGGCATTTTGATTTAACCATAGGAATTATATGCTCAAGACCATTCCCTAATTAAGGTATCTATTCTTTTCCCCTAGTTTAGGAGTTGGCATTGAAAATTATAAGGCAACTCGAGTCATTGAATGTCGATAATTATATGCCATGATCGGAAATCAACACTTTGTGTCCTTTTAGTCAATTGGAATTTAAGAATATAATTAGTAATAAAGAAAGGAGAATGTTGACCACTTGTAATTGGCACTTCTATGATGCCTTGGCTTGTGAAATCACAAATTAACACAATTTTGTGTCTTAAGTTTTAGTCACATAAGGACTCGGAAATTTTGAGTGACATGTTGTAGATGTCAATAGGAATAAAGTCAAGGTTTTCAAACTTGGGTCAAAGAATTCCTTTCCAAACACAGATTCGTGGCTCGTATGCTTCTTCTTTGAAGAAGAATGATCATGAATTCTTCAAAGTGGACTACGTTTACAGATAGAATATGTAGCCATGTCCTCTATTGAAGAAGAACAATCAAGAATTGCTCTAAGTGGTATGTTTCCAGTTAGAATATATATCCATGCTTCCCTCTCTACCACTTGATCCAAATTAACTTGCATGTATGCTTGAAGCCACAAACCAATATGTTGTCACATTACTATTGACAGTTATGGATGATGACAAATTCAGGAAGTAATTATTATTCACCATCCCAAACTAAGGGCCTCTAGAACCCCAGCTTCCTGCTTTTTGATGCATTCACCGAACCATTGAAATTAGGAGTTAGAGTTTGTCTAGGATGTATGGTTTCAACAAAATAATTTTATTGTGGCAAATGTGCATGAAAATGGCTAGTATTTTGTGGTGGTAAAACTTGTGACTCAGAAATAGCAAGAAGGTTAAAGTTGTTAGAACCTATCATGGGAATGTTGTGGCTAGGAAATACATATTTTATATTATCTTGATCAATATGTCCTGGATATCCATGCAAGTAACCTGTAGCAGAGCATTCCTTGTAGGCAAGAATTTCTTGTTTTGAATGCCCACAATGAATGTGGATTTTTGGTGATGAGGGGTGTCAGAACCCTTGAATTCTAAATTTATCCTGCCAAATTTGTTATGCAACATGAGTTTGTAGCAGTTGTTGATCCATACTAGCAAGGGAATGCTGAGACATCTTTAGACCTACTAGAGCCCATGCTTTTGTTGTTTATGTGACATATAAGTATTTTTCCCCTGTGTGTCTACTGAGGCCCTCACTCTGACACTATAATTCTAGTTGTTGGATTAAAGAATAATGGTTAGGAATGGAAGCGGAACTTCCTATACAAACTACTTGCAGTATGCATGTTAAACCAATAAATGCAATCTAAATGAGAGTTCCAGGTTCATAATTTTCTTGGATGGTAGAAATGATTGTCAGAAGAAGTAGGTTTGTATAACTAGATTGAGCCAAACTTGTGAATGTTGATAAGGTAAAGTTATCTTTGATTTAGTTAATAGCCAATTTGTATAATGTGTCTTAATGTAGAGAAATTTCCACAATAAGGAAATATGCACAAGAGAGAAACAGTTGTAAGCAAGTTGATAAACTGGAATATCCAAAGCTAATACCTGCAAGGTTGAAGTGGCACATAATTGGGCTGGAGAATGGGACTAAAAAAAGAACACCAAGAGAATATAACACTGCAATATGTCATTTGAATCAAAAGACTTGATCCCCTATGCATTTCCTATATGTAAATTGAAAACAAAATACTATATATAAAAAGATAAAGATAAAAAGTGACAAGAAAAAAAATAAAAGTCCCCAACAAAGTTTTAGAAATTCCAAGGGATTTCTCCCCATTCCAACCATGTAGGGTCCTTAGGTCCCCTTCAAAAAGGAACAATATTTTCAATAAACACCCCAAAAGTCACTAGACTATCAAGTTTCTAAGAACAATGATAAATGTATATATATATATATATATATATATATATATATTATATACATATATATATATATATGTCACAAACATTTCTATATTAACAAGTTGATCTTCTCTCCAAGGTCAACTTCAAATAATTATGGGGTTGAGAATAAGGGAGCGTTCTCCAAATAGATATGTTATGTACGTGTTGTATATGTAGTGCTATGTACATATGGTGTTGTGTGCATGTGGTGTTGTGTACATGGTGTACATGTGGTGTTGTGTACATGTCGTGCATGTGGTGTCGTGTACATGCCATGCATGTGATGCTGTGTACATGTGGTATTGTGTACATGTTATATAGGTGGTGCGATGTACATGTGGCGTTGTGTACACATTGTGCAGGAGGTGTCGTGTCCATGTGATGTTGTATACATGTTGTGCAGGTGGTGTTGTGTACATGTGGTACTGTGTACATGTTGTGCATATGGGGCTGGTGTACATGTGGTATTGTGTGCATGTCGTACATGCTGTGTTGCGGGCATGTGGTACTATGTATGTGCATTGTGTAGCTGTGGTATTGTGGCATGTGTATTTCTTGCGTTGTACTATGTGTAGTACATGTATTATATTGTGTTGTACACTGGATGTAGGAGTATGTATTGTGTTGTGTTGCACACCGAGTGTAGGTATATGTGTCGTGATGTATATCAAGTGTAGGCATATGCATTGTGTGGTGTCGTAAGTTGTGTGTGGATGTATGTGTTGTGATGTACATTGTGTATGTGTACGTGATTGAAGAAAAGAAAAAGGCACTGGTTGTTTGCCGGGTGTGGCAACCAATCCAGTGTGTGTATGAAAAGGACAAAGGATAAAGGTAGAAGCGAAGGACCGATTAAAGGATAAGTATTAGTATTTTATTTCAGTTTTATTGCACATGTGATCTACAATTCTAACTTATGATGGTTACATGTGATTTATGATTATGGTTTATGATTATTTCATGTGATTAGTGATTTTAATTTATGATGGTTTGGTTTTGAGCTAACTGGATGTGATATGTTTATACATGATGATTTGATTAAACAACTAGTTTGACTTGTTGTGGTAGGAAGTAAACAGGATTGCAAGTGTACCTTAATGACAGGGCCACCAATGAGGTATGATTTGAATTTATTTCAATTCGTTTTGAGTCTAATGGAAATTATGTGCTTGGTACAGGAAAGCATGAAAATGCCCGGTTGGATGGTTGAAACTGACTGCAAGAATTAGTAGTGTCAACAGTGAAAGGAATTGATTCAGGCAGTAGTATGCTGGTAAAACACTTTCGGAGCAGGGCCATTGTGGAACAGTGGTACCCAATAGTGTCCATTGATTGCCATGAGCATGATATGACCGTATGATGGTTTTAGAGGCAGGGATATGCCTTGGTTTTTAGACCTTTCGATGCAAGGAAACCTTGCTAAGGGATGGATTGCCCAAGATGGGGATGCCAGTGGAACTTGGAAGGTGTGTGACTACATGGAAGGGGGTGACTGGATTGCGTAAGGGACTGTGTAGTAGAGAAGGGAAGACTGAGGATGGATTTGTTTTGGTCATTAGCATTGCCAAATGGAAGCAGATGCACATTAGAAGTGCACCCTGGAACAATGAGTCAATATCTATTCATTGAGGGTACGATAGAGCATAATTGTAGCGCTGGACATTGGTTGTGGACTTTGACATTGGTAGTGGATTTTGGACTTCCTGGGAAGAAGATGAATCCTCATACTACTTTGAGGGTGCAGGTATGAGCCTCTGGATTCCCTTGTTTCTGATATAGGCAATGTATCCTTTTATTTGTTTATTGAGCAAATGTGCCTATGTGTATATTATTGTAAATATTGTATTGAGTTGGATTTATAAAGCTCCATAAACAATATGGTTATTTACTGGTTGAAACTAATGTCCATGAGTATATGTGGTTGTTATTGTAAATATCGTAATGATCTATGTTATAAAGCTCTAGTAAATAGTATGTTTGTCATGTTTTCAACAATGGTCATTATAAATATTGCAACGAGTTGTGTTATGAATCTCCATGGGTAGTATGTTTTGTTTTTAACGGTTTGCTGGTTTATAGGTGTCATTGAACACCGAGGACAGTGTTCCCCCAAGGGGGAGGGTTCTGTAACAACCCTGGTTAAAAATCCATGTAAAAATATATAAGACCACGATCATGGGACATGTATTCCAAGCTGAATGGTGGGAAAAACATCCTAGTGGGGTGTCACTTCAGTTTATTAATGGCTAAGGAAATTGGCAAAGGCAATGACAAAGGCTTTGGAAAAGGGCGATGGAGTAAAGACCCGTGGAGAGAGGTCGTGTGAGACTCGTGCATGTTTCCTGAGGAGAAGAACTAGAGAGTCAGACTTTTATTTCCAGAAAGTTGCGAGATTTTAAGAAGTAAGTTCTGTATACCAGCTTCTTGTTTTATACTCTGTTGAATGCTAAATGGTATCAAAGCCATATCCCGTTCCTTGGAAAAACCTTTCTGTGACGAAATACATTCTATAGACAGAATCTGAAGAAAGCCAGGAAGCCTTCGAAAAGCATCTTTGTTTTACATTGTGCTGAGTAGATAAAAGCTCCTTCAGTCGACTTCTGGAATAGATTGTATCAGTCCATTATGGCTAGATTTTTGAGATCCTTTTCTACCATAGATAAAAGATCAATATCAGAAGTAGAAAATAGATCTGTTGAGTCAGATATAAATGAACATGAACAAGTTGAAGATCCCGAAAGCTGGAACCCTCCTGCCTTAGATACTAAAGAAGTCTATCCGGTTCCAATGATGTTTAAGCTTTCAAAGAAATATTACTTCAAAGAAGTTGAAGTTAAGATCAGAATTAAAGGTCCACATGTACAGATAATAGGGTTAAATATATTCTCTGAAGATGAAATAAAAAAGTTTAGAAAATATGCTAAGGAAGGAAGATTTCACTATTTACATTTTGGAGCAATAAGGATTGGTTTGGCTCCTTTGTTTAGACATGGATTAAATACTCCCTGCATAGCAGAATTGTTTGATTCAAGGCACAATGAATATGATCATGCCAGAATAGGAACAATACTTGGAAATCTGATGTCTGGTTGTCAGTATGGAACAATTTATCCTGATTATGCTATCAGTCTGACAGATATTCATCTTAAAGAATGTTGGAAAGCCTTGATAGGAGTACAAGGATTGTCTATGGCAGATGAAAGTGAATTTTTGTCTGTAATTGTTCAAACTTCCTTTCAGTTAACAAATACAGTACATCCTAAACTAAAACAGCCGGTGTTGAAAGATTGTGTGACAGTCGGGATAGGAAATGCACAGATTGAAGGTGTGCATTATGATAGAGAAACACTACCCGATCACTGGTACATCCAATATAAGTCTTTGGCTTCAGATTATGCAACCAGTAAAATTAAAAGATTGGCTCTTGAAGATGGAGGGGTAAAAATTATTCCTAATCAGTCTGTTTACCCAAGAATTTCTAAGCCAATAGTCTTGCCAGAGAAACATGTACTACCAGTAGAAAGTCCAGTCCAAAGTGGAAGAAAGTCTTTTTACAGACAGTTGACCATACCAGAGGAACAACCTTCTACTTCCACAAGTACACCCCGGGCTGAAAATCAGTTGTATATACCTAAAGAGAAACCATTTTTAGCTGTAAATAAAATGTTTAGAACTCATGTACATACTTTTCCAACTATGGAAGAATATCAGTATGCTAACAAAAGATTTGTTAGAGGGGGAAAATGGCCACCAAAAACAAAATTTTGTGTCTCTTCATCATTGTCAAAACAGCCCGCTACAAGAGCAGACTGTGCACCTTTGCTAGAACATAACTCTCAAGATCCCAATGACATGGATCAGGTCTATCAAGTAGGAAATTATTTGACTACTTGGTGTTCTCATGCCGAAGATGTTCTAGATAATTTAGGACAACAAGCAGAATTGATAAATGCAAATCTAAAATTGTTGTATGAAGAGCAACAGGAAGAAAAGAGAGAACGAGAAGAGAGGAGAAAAAGAAAAATGAAGAAAAAGGCCAAGAAAATCCATAAATTTCATGTAGATATGTCAGCCCCGAAGTATTGGGACTTAGAAGAAGAACAAGAAGAAGAAGCACCAGAAACAAGTGTTGGAGAAGGGACTTCGAGAGACACTGGAAAATTAACCAGTGGATCTTCTAGAACGTTCAAGGCAGAAAAACCTTTTGAATCCAAGAAGGAAGTCATGACTTTAGAACAAGCTGCAATAAAGTTTCCATCCTTCATCATGCCATCAACAAAAAATCAAAATAAAGCTCACATCCTAAAGGAAGCTGTTAAGCATCCTAGAATCGAAGAAGATCTGTTTGCTACAAATTCTAGTGGATACATTCTAGATCTAGATAACTCATCCAATCCTGGAGAGTCTATTAGAATCTGGATAGGAGCCTTATATCAAATGCAGGTCACAACAAAGTTATACAATGTGTCTATCATGATTCTAGTAGAAAAGAGGATGGCAGGAATTGTGTTTGATTGGTGGATGGGAGGTTCAGAAACAGAGAGAATAGCGGTCATGGAAGCTGGCTTAGCCACATTAGAAATGCTGTTGAAAACTCAGTCTGTGCCAGAACCAGTAGATGAAAAGAAACAGCTATTGACTGACCTTAGCCGTATGGAATTAAGAGATCTAAAATATTTAGATCAATTCATTAAAGAGTTTATGGCTAGAGTCTTTAAAGCTAATCTGTTCAATGACCTTGCTAAAAAAGTTTCTTATTTATCAAAATTACCAGGAAACTTAGGAGATCTGATAATGAAAGATCTTGAGGTTCAAATGAAAAGTTTAGATCAAGTTTATTGGGTTGATCTTCTGTTTAGAGTGTCAGAAAAAGTCAAATATTTATGTTGGCAGAAGAAGGCGCATGACATCACCCCAAGCTCAGATGTCTGCAAAACAGTACTACCATGGACGCCTTTTAAATCAAAGAAGAAGAAATACAAAAGGTATGGTAGATACAAACCCAAAAGAGTATCGAACCCGAAGAGACCTTTCAGAAAATTCAGATATTTGAAAAAGAGAACTGCTCCAAAGAACAACAATTGTTGTTTCATTTGTAAAAAGGAAGGACATTTTGCCAGAAAGTGTCCCCAGAAATCATCTAGTAAACTCAAAGCTTGTATAGATATTGAAGAGTTTCAAGATGATTGGTCTGTAGTAGAATCTGATGAAGAAATTTCTGATGTATATATTCTTACAGAAGTTTCAGATAATGAAGATGAAGATCCTGTACAGAAAATGAATATTTGTTTGAATTGTTCTGATGATGAGTTTTCTAGTGAACAACACTATAGTGAAATCAAAAGTTCTTCAACTGTTGAGTCATCAAGTGAGACAGAAGTTGATTCAGAGGAAGAATCCGAAGAAGCAGAAACATCAGAAAGACCAGACAAAGGTAGACAAATTGCATTACCTTTGCCTCAATTAAATTCCTTCTGTCCATTTGAAAAGAAAATTGCACCATCAACTAGTATACCACTGCCAGAGGTTACGGGAAATGAACAAAACACTTTGTTGAAAAAGATTGTCAAAACAGATAGCTTGATTTATATCCCAGTGGAAGTACAAGTCAGAAATGAATGGATTTCAGTAGATGCATTTGTAGACACTCGAGGATCAAATAATCTAGCTAGACCATCTTTGTTCAAACCTCTCTGGAAACCATTAAAGAAGTTTCAGAAACAATTGGAGGATCTGTCCAGCTCACACACTATGTAGACAATATTTCTTTAAAAGTTGGGGGGAGTATTGTAAAAATTTCAGCAATTCAGCACTATGACACTTCAGCAAGTCTGATGTTAGGCATGCCATTTATAAACTCTGTGCTTCCAGTAACTATCAGCCAAGACAAGCTGATAATAAATTTGAAGAAAATAGCTATATCTGTGCCTAGGCTCAGTATTGCAAACTCTGAAGCTAGGCGCGAGAATAGCCAAAAGGAAGTAGGAACTAAAAGGCCGTCTAAAGATTCAGATGACTGGCAAGAAGTCCTACAGATTTATGAGGCTAGAGCAGAGAAGGTAAATAAACAATCGACATGTATTGAAGAAAATTGGTCTATAGAGCAGAGACACATCTACCAAAGACTTCTAAAAATTTGCTCGGACAACCCGCAGCAGTTCTGGGAAACTGAAAGTCCGATGCAAGAAATAGTCACCTTACATGACAATGGAGTGAAAGGAAAAGTGATTCCCTGTACACCAGCTGATGAACAAGAAATGAGGAATCAAATTCAAGAACTACTAAAGATGCAGCTTATAGAACCCAGTGAATCTCACTATGCATGTTCTACATTTTTAGTTAGAAATCATTCTGAGATAGTAAGAGGTAAACCACGGATGGTTATAAATTATAAACCTCTTAATGCCATTACTCAGAATTTTAATTATCCATTGCCAAGACCAGAAGTGATTATGGAAAAGATTCAGCATAGTAAGGTGTTCAGTAAATTTGATATGAAGTCAAGATACTACCAGATCCAGATTCAACCAGAAGACAAACATAAAACAGCTTTCATATGTCCAGCGAGATTCTATCAGTGGAAAGTTGTTCCATTCAGTTTGAAGAATGCTCCAGCCTTCTTCCAAAGAAGGATGGATTATATTTTTGCTAAATATGATTTTATAGTTACATATATAGATGATATTTTGATTCATAGTCCAGATGTACATACTCATTTGAAACATCTAGAGATTTTTCTTGAAGAAGTTAGAAATCATGGAATTGTTTTGTCAAGAACTAAGATGTCCTTACTTCAGGATAGCATTGATTTTTTGGGGATAAATGTTGCAAATGGTTCTATTCAAATGCAGCCACATGTGCTAACAAAATTAACACAGTTTCCTGATGAACTGAAGGACAAAAAGGCAATTCAAAGATTTATTGGAGTTCTGAATTACTTGCACAAATATATCCCACATCTCTCAGAAAAGACAGCTCCTATAAGAAGATACATCAATGGAGGATGGTCAGATGAAGCTACTAAAGCAGTAAAGAAGCTCAAAGAAGAATGTCAACATCTACCAAAACTTCAACCACCAGGTGACGGTTTATTAATTTTACAAACTGATGCTTCACTTGATTTTTGGTCAGCTGTACTTCTAGAGCAAAGAAGAAATAGTAAAGGAGAGATTGAAGAAAACTTGTGTGGATATGCTTCTGGGGAGTTTACAACAAGTCAGAAAAACTACTTCATAGCTGAAAAGGAGACATTAGCTATCTTCAACGGAATTCAGCGGTTTGAGGTATATCTAACCCCGGTTAAGTTTTTAATCAGAACAGACTCCAAAAATTTTAAATATTTTCTGTCAGCAAAGATTTCAAGACAACTTGCAAAAGGCAGAATTTTGGCCTGGCAAATCTGGTTTCAACAATTTGAATTTGAGGTTGAGTGGATACCAGGCAACTCAAATTTCTTGACAGACGTTCTAACCAGAGATATGAGTAAAATGTTCATAACCTGTAAATATTCAGTTTTTGAGATTCCAGGCAAAAGCCCTGCAGATGATAGTTTTGCCACTTTTGTAGATAGATTTAGAATTTTAGAAAATCATGCAAGCTGTGTGACAGATGAAATCAAGAAAGTGGTCGGTTTCAGACTAAGGAGAAATTGGTGGATCAGAAGATGCCAAGCATGGCAGTCAAAGAATTTGGGCATATCATTAGGCCTAGATGAAAATTTGGTCAATTTTTTCTCTCTACCAAATATGAAGGTTAAGCTTTTCTTCAGAAGCTTATCTGATTTATGGTCTAGTGTTTACACACAAGAAATGATCTGGACACTCAGAACTTTGAACTATTATCAGATCATAGGAAGTGTTGATTTTGCCCTAAGTCTTTTTACAGGTGCCAAGATTTTGGATCTAGAAGAAATTCCCATGAAAGAAGAAATGATAAAATATTTGGTTTCCTTAAAGATTCCAGATATTTTTGAAGAACTAGAATCCTCTTTCCTTCAGAGGATTGATGAGAATTATGCAAATACTGACACATTCCCTCAGTATGAAATATTTGAGAATTTTGTAGATTGGAGGATCCAAGGAGGAGAATGCAGAAAAATCCAAGTTACTAGAGTATCCCAGTGCATACAGAGATCTGTACAGTATTTGAAGACATATGCTTATCAGTGGGATTTTCATAGTTTAAGAATTAGAGACAGCATAGAACCAAATCCTTTTTCTCAAGTATTCAGTCATGAAAGGATTGGTAATTCTGAAACTGGTAACAATCAAGAGCTAATCAAACAACATGCTGAATGGTTCCACGAGTTTGGAAATTTAAGACTGGTAGAAAAAATCCAAATTCTTAATAAAATGGATAGTCTACAAGGACAGCCAAAAGCTTTAAAATTTGCAATTAATCAAAAGGCATTAATCACCATCTCAGTCTTATCTCCAAATTGGAACAATAATGTCATCCACATTATTAGTTTGATGATCTCAAAAAAGATATGCACGTCAATGATTTTTGAGTTAGGATGGCAGCATAGGGATTGTTTGAGTGAAAACTGTAGGTTATGGATTCAACACGCTATCGAGAGCTCAACCAATATGTTTCAGATATTCAAATGGGAATCATTAGATGGTGTAGAGTTGGCAGTACAGAGATTACCTGCAACACGCAATGCTTTTAAAGATTCTTTCCTTGATATTGAGATAAGTGCTCTTCCTTTTTTGAACAAATGGGAAAAGCAAGAATTGATGCATACACCACAACAGCTAGGACTTCACAAGATCAAAACAAATATCATAAATGGAGAATCGTCATCTGCAACATCTCGCCGTATAATAATGTCACCGAAAGAAAAAGAAGAAATGACAGATGCACAAGATCCAAATGAAGGAATCGAAGAACAGTATGACCGACTTATGAATAGATACCATCAATAGCTCATCGATGAGTATGAACCATCCGCCGGATCGTCAGAAGAAGATTTATGGGAGACTAGGAGTCCGATGGGACCCTGGTAAAAGAATCTCTTGTCAGCAATGTGCAGTGTTGGTCACATGTTGTGACAAGAATCTTTTGTACAAAAGAAAGATTGAGTAGACACCGTCGGTGGAAAAAGTTACCGACAGGACCCTCAATTATTTCTACTTTACGTCATGTCTTAGCTAAGTTTAGATTCGTTTTAGGCCTATTTAAGAATGAGTCCTTATGAGTTCAGATCATGGTTCGATTGAGAGCATGTGTGTTGTAATGAACTCTGAGACGTATGTTGTAAGAAGCTTTGTATTTCTGTTCTTGCTTTTTATTAATATTGAAGCCTACTGGGCCGTCTGTCTGAGGACAGTTCTGCACGTTTGAGGATACCATTTAGCATTCAATAGAGTATAAAACAAGAAGCTGGTATATAGAACTTCTTAAAATCTCTGGGGGAGATGCGGGGTATACAAAACTTACTTCTTAAAATCTCTGATACCATTTAGCATTCAACAGAGTATAAAACAAGAAGCTGGTATACAGAACTTACTTCTTAAAATCTCGCAGCTTTCTGGAAATAAAAGTCTGACTCTCTAGTTCTTCTCCTCAGGGAACATGCACGAGTCTCACACGACCTCTCTCCACGGGTCTTTACTCCAGCGCCTTACAGTTCAACCTCTTTCGGATTTCAGAAACTATCCTCAGACGTGCAGAACTGTCCTCAGACAGACGGCCCAGTAGGCTTCGATATTAATAAAAAGCAAGAACAAAAATACAAAGCTTATTACAACAGAAACGTCTCAGAGTTCATTACAACACACATGCTCTCAATCGAACGATGATCTGAACTCATGAGGACTCATTCTTAAATAGGCCTAAAACGAATCTAAACTTAGCTAAGACATGACATAAAGTAGAAATAATTGAGGGTCCTGTCGGTATCTTTTTCCACCGACGGTGTCTACTCAATCTTTCTTTTGTACAAAAGATTCTTGTCACAACATGTGACCAACACTGTCACATTGCTGACAAGAGATTCTTTTACCAGGGTCCCATCGGACTCCTAGTCTCCCATAAATCTTCTTCTGACGATCCGGCGGATGGTTCGTACTCATCGATGAGCTGTTGATGGTATCTATTCATAAGTCGGTCATACTGTTCTTCGATTCCTTCATTTGGATCTTGTGCATCTGTCATTTCTTCTTTTTCTTTCGGCGACATTATTATACGGCGAGATGCTGCAGATGACGATTCTCCCTTTATGATATTTGTTTTGATCTTGTGAAGTCCTGGCTGTTGTGGTGTATGCATCAATTCTTGCTTTTCCCATTTGTTCAAAAAAGGAAGAGCACTTATCTCAATATCAAGGAAAGAATCTTTAAAAGCATTGCGTGTTGCAGGTGATCTCTGTACTGCCAACTCTACACCATCTAATGATTCCCATTTGAATATCTGAAACATATTGGTTGAGCTCTCAATAGCGTGTTGAATCCATAACCTATAGTTTTCACTCAAACAATCCCTATGCTGCCATCCTAACTCAAAAATCATTGACGTGCATATCTTTTTTGAGATCATCAAACTAATAATGTGGATGACATTATTGTTCCAATTTGGAGATAAGACTGAGATGGTGATTAATGCCTTTTGATTAATTGCAAATTTTAAAGCTTTTGGCTGTCCTTGTAGACTATCCATTTTATTAAGAATTTGGATTTTTTCTACCAGTCTTAAATTTCCAAACTCGTGGAACCATTCAACATGCTATTTAATTAGCTCTTGATTGTTACCGGTTTCAGAATTACCAATCCTTTCATGACTAAATACTTGAGAAAAAGGATTTGGTTCTATGCTATCTCTAATTCTTAAACTATGAAAATCCCACTGATAAGCATATGTCTTCAAATACTGTACAGATCTCTGTATGCACTGGGATACTCTGGTAACTTGGATTTTTCTGCATTCTCCTCCTTGGATCCTCCGATATGCAAAATTCTCAAATATTTCATACTGAGGGAATGTGTCAGTATTTGCATAATTCTCATCAATCCTTTGAAGGAAAGAGGATTCTAGTTCTTCAAAAATATCTAGAATCTTTAAGGAAACCAAATATTTTATCATTTCTTCTTTCATGGGAATTTCTTCTAGATCCAAAATCTTAGCACCTGTAAAAAGACTTAGGGCAAAATCAACACTTCCTATGATCTGATAATAGTTCAAAGTTCTGAGTGTCCAGATCATTTCTTGTGTGTAAACACTAGACCATAAATCAGATAAGCTTCTGAAGAAAAGCTTAACCTTCATATTTGGTAGAGAGAAAACTTTGACCAAATTTTCATCTAGGCCTAATGATATGCCCAAATTCTTTGACTGCCATGCTTGGCATCTTCTGATCCACCAATTTCTCCTTAGTCTAAAACCGACCACTTTCTTGCTTTCATCTGTCACACAACTTGCATGATCTTCTAAAATTCTAAATCTATCTACAAAAGTGGCAAAACTATCATCTGCAGGGCTTTTGCCTCGAATCTCAAAAACTGAATATTTACAGGTTATAAACATTTTACTCATATCTCTGGTTAGAACGTCTGTCAAGAAATTTGAGTTGCCTGGTATCCACTCAACCTCAAATTCAAATTGTTGAAACCAGATTTGCCAGGCCAAAATTATGCCTTTTGCAAGTTGTCTTGAAATCTTTGCTGACAGAAAATATTTAAAATTTTTGGAGTCTGTTCTGATTAAAAACTTAACCGGGGTTAGATATACCTCAAACCGCTGAATTCCGTTGAAGATAGCTAATGTCTCCTTTTCAACTATGAAGTAGTTTTTCTGACTTGCTGTAAACTCCCCAGAAGCATATCCACACAGGTTTTCTTCAATCTCTCCTTTACTATTTCTTCTTTGCTCTAGAAGTACAGCTGACCAAAAATCAAGTGAAGCATCAGTTTGTAAAATTAATAAACCGTCACCTGGTGGTTGAAGTTTTGGTAGATGCTGACATTCTTCTTTGAGCTTCTTTACTGCTTCAGTAGCTTCATCTGACCATCCTCCATTGATGTATCTTCTTATAGGAGCTGTCTTTTCTGAGAGATGTGGGATATATTTGTGCAAGTAATTCAGAACTCCAATAAATCTTTGAATTGCCTTTTTGTCCTTTAGTTCATCAGGAAACTGTGTTAATTTTGTTAGCACATGGGGCTGCATTTGAATAGAACCATTTGCAACATTTATCCCCAAAAAATCAATGCTATCCTGAAATAAGGACATCTTAGTTCTTGACAAAACAATTCCATGATTTCTAACTTCTTCAAGAAAAATCTCTAGATGTTTCAAATGAGTATGTACATCTGGACTATGAATCAAAATATCATCTATATATGTAACTATAAAATCATATTTAGCAAAAATATAATCCATCCTTCTTTGGAAGAAGGCTGGAGCGTTCTTCAAACCGAATGGAACAACTTTCCACTGATAGAATCCTGCTGGACATATGAAAGCTGTTTTATGTCTGTCTTCTGGTTGAATCTGGATCTGGTAGTACCTTGACTTCATATCAAATTTACTGAACACCTTACTATGCTGAACCTTTTACATAATCACTTATGGTCTTGGCAATGGATAATTAAAATTCCGAGTAATGGCATTAAGAGGTTTATAATTTATAACCATCCGTGGTTTACCTCTTACTATCTCAGAATGATTTCTAACTAAAAATGTAGAACATGCATAGTGAGATTCACTGGGTTCTATAAGCTGCATCTTTAGTAGTTCTTGAATTTGATTCCTCATTTCTTGTTCATCAGCTGGTGTACAGGGAATCACTTTTCCTTTCACTCCATTGTCATGTAAGGTGACTATTTCTTGCATCGGACTTTCAGTTTCCCAGAACTGTTGCGGGTTGTTCGAGCAACTTTTTAGAAGTCTTTGGTAGATGTCTCTCTACTCTATAGACCAATTTTCTTCAATACATGCCGATTGTTTATTTACCTTCTCTGCTCTAGCCTCATAAATCTGTAGGACTTCTTGCCAGTCATCTGAATCTTTAGACGGCCTTTTAGTTCCTACTTTCTTTTGGCTATTCTCGCGCCTAGCTTCAGAGTTTGCAATACTTAGCCTAGGCACAGATATAGCTTTTTTCTTCAAATTTATTATCAGCTTGTCTTGGCTAATAGTTACTGGAAGCACAGAGTTTATAAATGGCATGCCTAACATCAGACTTGCTGAAGGGTCATAGTGTTGAATTACTGAAATTTTTACAATACTCCCCCCAACTTTTAAAGAAATATTGTCTACATAGTGTGTGAGCTGGACAGATCCTCCAATTGTTTCTGAAACTAGTATATTCTTTAATGGTTTCCAAAGAGGTTTGAACAAAGATGGTCTAGCTAGATTATTTGATCCTCCAGTGTCTACAAATGCATCTACTGAAATCCATTCATTTCTGACTTGTACTTCCACTGGGATATAAATCAAGCTATCTGTTTTGACAATATTTTTCAACAAAGTGTTTTGTTCATTTCTGTAACCTCTGGCAGTGGTATACTAGTTGATGGTGCAATTTTCTTTTCAAATGGACAGAAGGAATTTAATTGAGGCAAAGGTAATGCAATTTGTTTACCTTTGTCTGGTCTTTCTGATGTTTCTGCTTCTTCGGATTCTTCCTCTGAATCAACTTCTGTCTCACTTGATGACTCAACAGTTGAAGAACTTTCGATTTCACTATAGTGTTGTTCACTAGAAAAATCATCATCAGAACAATTCAAACAAATATTCATTTTCTGTACAGGATCTTCATCTTCATTATCTGAAACTCTTGTAAGAATATATACATCAGAAATTTCTTCATCAGATTCTACTACAGACCAATCATCTTGAAACTCTTCAATATCTATACAAGCTTTGAGTTTACTAGATGATTTCTGGGGACACTTTCTGGCAAAATGTCCTTCCTTTTTACAAATGAAACAACAATTGTTGTTCCTTGGAGCAGTTCTCTTTTTCAAATATCTGAATTTTCTGAAAGGTCTCTTCGGGTTCGATACTCTTTTGGGTTTGTATCTAACATACCTTTTGTATTTCTTCTTCTTTGATTTAAAAGGCGTCCATGGTAGTACTGTTTTGCAGACATCTGAGCTTGGGGTGATGTCATGCGCCTTCTTCTGCCAACATAAATATTTGACTTTTTCTGACACTCTAAACAGAAGATCAACCCAATAAACATGATCTAAACTTTTCATTTGAACCTCAAGATCTTTCATTATCAGATCTCCTAAGTTTCCTGGTAATTTTGATAAATAAGAAACTTTTTGAGCAAGGTCATTGAACAGATTAGCTTTAAAGACTCTAGCCATAAACTCTTTACTGAATTGATCTAAATATTTTAGATCTCTTAATTCCATACGGCTAAGGTCAGTCAATAGTTGTTTCTTTTCATCCACTGGTTCTGGCACAAACTGAGTTTTCAACAGCATTTCTAATGTGGCTAAACCAGCTTCCATGACCGCTATTCTCTCTGTTTCTGAACCTCCCATCCACCAATCAAACACAATTCCTGCCATCCTCTTTTCTGCATTTGATATAAGGCTCCTATCCAGATTCTAATAGACTCTCCAGCATTGGATGAGTTATCTAGATCTAGAATGTATCCACTAGAATTTGTAGCAAACAGATCTTCTTCGATTCTAGGATACTTAACAGCTTCCTTTAGGATGTGAGCTTTATTTTGATTTTTTATTGATGGCATAATGAAGGATGGAAACTTTATTGCAGCTTGTTCTAAAGTCATGACTTCTTTCTTGGCTTCAAAAGGTTTTTCTGCCTTGAACGTTCTAGAAGATCCACTGGTTAATTTTCCAGTGTCTCTGGAAGTCCCTTCTCCAGCGTTTGTTTCTGGTGCTTCTTCTTCTTGTTCTTCTTCTAAGTCCCAATAGTTCGGGGCTGACACAATCTCGCAGCTTTCTGGAAATAAAAGTCTGACTCTCACTATTTACATTTTGGAGCAATAAGGCATGAGGCATTATTTAGCATTTATTTATGAAAATAATGGAAAATAGGAGAAAAGGAAGGTGAAAGGTCACATGTTGCTTGTGAGAGGAAATTGAAGGAAAATAAAGAAAATACAGGTCTCATTGATAAAAAGGATTTTGAGGATCAGTTTGTAATTTTTTTATAGGTTTGGTGGAGCTCTGTTTTACTCTCTCTCTCTCTCTCATACTCTTGGACACTTAGAGTTTCTTGGAGCACTATTGGAGGAGTGTGGCATACTTGGGATTTGGAGCAATAAGGCAAAGGAAAAGCAAGAGAGTGCAAGAGGACAGCGGGATCAACAACTACAACTGGATTTCTTTGTAGGTATCGAGTTGCATGTATGGTTTCCTTGCTAGTTTTGGCATGCATGGCAGATGCATGTGGTTTCTTGCTTATGAGTTGTCATTGGCATGGAAGATTGTCTGGCTTGACAGTGGTTTTGCCCAGCCTTTCCATTTCCTAGATAGCCATGGTGTTATGGGAGTCTTTCCCTTTTGTTTTCTGGTTGGTTCTCATGTTCCTTTGGTTGTGGGTTGAGTTATTAGTTCCTAGACCCTTGGTTGGAAAAACACTCCGCAAGCCCTGTAATGGCTTGGGTTAAGTTACTAGTATTGGAGCCTTGGTTGGACAAATACTCTGGAGCCCTGTAACAACTTGGTTTGAGTTATTAGTCTCGGAGCCTTGGTTGGACAAATGCTTTGGAGCCCTTAGTAGGTTTTGTTACTAGTCCTGGAACCTTAGTTGGACAAACGTTCTAGAGCCCAGCAACAATTGTGGGTTGATTTACTAGTCTTAGAGCCTTGGTTGGACAAATGTTTTGGTGCTCGTAAACAACCGTGGGTTGAGTTACTAGTCCTATAAGCCGGGTTGGAACAAACGCTCTAGAACCTTGGACAACTTGGGTAGAGACCAATCTGGTGATGGTTAGTGATGTCCGACCGTGAGGTGGAATCATTGGTTGAGGGTTGAGGTGGTTTGGCCTCTGAAAGCCCTGGTTCAGTTTTGATGGATTTGTTTCATGAGATCCCACATTCATTCTTGGAATATGGCATGGGGATGATTGGCTGAAGAGAGATATGGTTCAAACAATCTATGGTTGGGTGGAATGTGGAAGTACCAAACTTGGTTGCATTTTGCATATGTTAATAAGAGCTTCTTCCCTTGGTATATTCATGATTAAAGGCACCTGGTGTTATGTGGCTTTAATGGTTATTTCCTCATTAATATATCTTTGGTTATTTGTTGGTTATAATCATGTTTTATGACAGTGATGATGTATGGTTCTCATCATGTTTTGATGTGTAAATGAATGAACAAGGATATATGACCTAATAGATGATAATGTAGCTAATGTGAGAAGGCATCAATCCTTCTTGATGATTATCAGATAAGTGTGAGATGCCTATGCTCAGATATGTTGTTTAAACCTGTAGAATGCTTATTTGTGACATGTTTGACGAAATCACTGTCATGGCTAGTAGGGGTCCAATCAAGTACTTGTTCAAGTATTTTCATTCATATCATTGTTTTGAGGTTACCTCTCTTTTTTGGAAGTTTCATGGAGTTTTGGGAATTGGCCTGTGTCGTGGGCCTGAAAAAGTGGCACAAAATTTGGAGTCTCTAGCATAAAACTACTTGGAAAAGTCCCTAGCCACACGCATGCCTTGTTGTGGGAGCAATTGGAGGGTCCCATTCGCATGCATTCCCATGTCAAGGGAGTGACTGAGGCTTTAAGGCAACAAAATGTCAGTTTGTCTCAGGGGTTGGTCACTTGGATGGGTCGGATGGCCCCTGGGGGTTATGTAGTAGGTGTAGAAGGTTAGGTTGTTTGTGTTATGTCGGTTCCACTTCCTTAACTGTTACATAGGGATTTGAATCATATCATAGTAACTCTTCGTCACATGTTTACCTTGGTTGGTTGGTTACTTGGGTAGATGTGGGAGGAGGGTGGTTACATTTTCCTTAGAGAAGGGACACTCAATTATCAAATGCTCAATGGTCTCTTGGTTTTTTTGCATAGAACGCACCATGAGGGACCTTGTATTCCTTAATTTTTAAGATTCTTTGTTGGCAAAAAAAATTGTGAGCCAAGGTCCAACAAAATGTATTAATCTTGGGGAGGCAGTCAAGATCCCAAAATTTTCCCCCAATCCGACTAGGCGAAGGTATTTGACTAGGGTAGAGGAGGGAATCATACCCTTTTTTGACCAAAAAAAAGAGGATCCCTACCTCGAGAGTCCTCCTTCGATAATCAAGTTGGGGCACAACCAATTAAGAGGGATTCCATTTCTTTGCTTGTTTTTCTCATCCTTTTCGAAATGTTTCCCTCATACCAAGATTCCCATATGTCGTTTGTAGACCAAACCGAGACATCATCTAAAGAGAATTGATTATGTCACTATAGCCACTCCAATAGAGGATGAAGGGAAGGAGATACTCCCAGGGTCATCCTCCCATAATGTTGTCCTTGCTTAAGCTGATATGGTTTCCATTCCTAAAAATTCAAGTAAGTTTGGACAAGATAAACAATATAGAAGCTTCAAGGATTCTCCAAAATTGAGAATTTTCCTTGTTTGGCAAGGGATGGAGTATGCATGAATGTCTTTCCCATAGAAGTATTTGTGATGCGAAATCAATTTCCACCAATGCTAATTTCCTGTTATTAGACATTAGACCAATCTGGCTCCAATGGTAAGGTACTTTAAGTTGATTGGATCTCTTATTCCTAATCCCCCCATATTTTTAGGGAGATGAATTGTTTTCCAGTTGATTAAAAGGGTTTTTTAGTGTTGGATTCCCCCCTTTCCTTAAAAATTTCTTGATTTCCTGTGTCATTTTATGTTTCACAGATATGGGAGCATAGAGGACCGAGAATTGTTATATGGGAAGCGATTACAGGACAACTTTTATTAGAGTTATTCTTCTTGTTGCATCGAACCATTGAGCTCCCATTTCTCAAAATTGGATTTAAATTCTCTATCAGATTGTTCCACAAGGGATTGGGCGAAGGTTTAAGACATGGGTATCCTCAAATATTTGAATTTAGACCAAGAGTCTTTGCTGAATATCTTAAGGATTTGGAGGAGCTTTCTTTTGAGGCCTTTGCTAATGTTTTTTCCCTAGGAAAAATCAGAATTTTATTTAGAATGAGCAAAATTACATGTTGTAGATGCTAAAAAGTATATGCAATAATATCACATCTTGATTTTTCAGAATCCATAAAAATAAACTGATCTATTCTTTTCTATCTTTTTTCTTTTCCACTTTTCGCAACCACCAGTGTTGGGAGTGGATGTTACAATAGACATTTGATTCTCTTTTGTATTTGTTGGATATTCTTTGTCAGAATAAGATCCCTCTGATCCATGTATTCCTTTTCTACCACTCACTTCCTTTCCTGTTGAGTGCGGATCATGCTGCTGCGGTGGGTTGTTGGGTCACGGAATTAAAGCAGAGTTGTGCTCTATCTTGTCCTTCTGTGAGTTGTTCTGAAAGATCTATACATTGTTGTCTATTGTATTTTCTATTGTCTCTTCTTCTTCTGTTGTTTCTTCATAGGGCTTAGTGCATTTCCAACCTTTTGGCTTTTGGTATTGTTTCTTATTTCTTTTAGGATCTTTTTTAGCTTGTGGGCATGCACTATGTAGGTGACCTGTTTATAGACATCCACGACAACCTAAAATCGTATTTTTCGTAATCTAGTAGTTGATTCCACTGAATATTGTTATGGATCAACATAATGCGATCAGGTAAACCTTGGCAAGATCTACTCCGACACATATTCTAGCAAAAGTAAATATGTCTCTTGAAACTATATCCGCGTCAATCTTGAGAAATTTTCTTAGAGAATTCACTATTTCTTCTAAAACTTTGTGATGCCATAAATGAACTGGAAGATTGTGTAACCTGGCCCATACATGCATTTTAGATACCACTATAGTGGTGGCATCAAATCCTGCGAACCAAGGGATCATGAATAGGCCTGCATTGCCCCAAAACCATGGTCTCTCATTGAGGGCATATTCCTTATCTTTAACTGTGTCAAATATGAAAATAAAAAATCCCATGGAAAATAAATGACTATCACGATTTTGATGTCCATGTAGTAAATATCCAATGGTGTAGAGCATCTAATTTAGGCCAAAAACCATTAAATCTACATATGACTGCTTTAGTATGGAAATCTGCATAAAGCTCGTTTACCTCAGGCAGAGAGATTGTTAAGGCTAGTATCTGGGATTTTTGCTCCATGATACAAGGCCCAGGTAGTTCTGGAGATGGTGCTGGATTGGTTTGGGCTTCATCCTTCCCTTTGACTTCGTCTTTAAAAGATCCCGTGCCCTTTGAGCTGGTTCCAGAGCATCCTCCCAACGTTCTCAGATTGAGGATGATGGTTGAATCTGAGGCAATACCATAATCCTATAGTGTCCAATTATCTTGCAAAATTTGTCCTGAGTAAATCAAGCTTTGCATATTTGCTAATATGTCTAGATGAATTTGTATTTCGCACTTTAATTCTTAGATCCGCCTCCCCTTCTAGATTCGCTTGCAAACAATCCTTCTTTGCAGTGTCCTAATAAAAAATTGTATCAAATCCGGATCTGTGGTGAGTGGATCTATCCGTGACAGAGGTCGATCTGCTGCATATGACTCTAGATCTGATAGATATGGTCGCAATAAAGCCCGATCCATTGCTTGAAACACTTGAATCGTTAGATCAAGGTCGACATAGTCTTGTACCCTGGGGGTGTGTGTGAGATTTGTTGTCCCCACGTTCCCCTTGTTTTCGACCTGGAAAGGAGGCGGCAAAGATTTCTTATTGCCAAATCCAGAAAGGCAATCAGTAGATCCAGTCACAACGATTTATGTGCGTCATGTTTCTACTTGTTTTTGGTTTGGTGGGGAAGCGGAGTATATTTCCTATTACCAGATCCATAGGGACCATCATTAAGTCTAGTCACAGAGCCTTGTGGGTTAGGGATCATATTCATGAATCTCGCGGGCAAACCCTTGTGGGAGTTGGAAACAAGAACAATGATGGCAAGTTCCTCAGCAGTGAAACTCTTTCCTTCTCCAGTCAATCTGTACCAGATGATGGATCCAATAAAAGCGCCAATAGTAGGACTCGATCCAGAGAAGCAAACCTCCATATCTAGTCGGATCGAGGGTCGATCTTCCTTATGTGACAGTGGATCTGATAAATCCTTGTTGGATATGTAAAAGAGACTGCATTTCTGGGGGGAGTGATTATCGCGGATCCAAACAATGATCGTTCAATAATTTGGATATCGTTAACTGGTTCATGGGAAAAAAGCACGAGAGATTGTCCGGTTGAGACTACAGTGTTGTTTGCAGATCTGTTGTGTAAACAAGCAGATCCCGTGTGTGTGCATCATTATTGCCCAGGAGGCAGGACAAGAAAGTCGCGTGAATGGTGCCTGTAGAAACCCTAACCACTACCATCGTGATCGCCTTTCGTTTCAATCCTTTGCTCAATATTCTCAACTAGTTATAATCCTTTGCTAATGTTACAACTATATAAATTTCTTTTCCCTTCATTAATTTTACCACCATAAACCTCCATAAAGTCATCCATGATAGACTTGAAGCATCAACCATTGTAGATGAAGCTCCATCTAAAAGAATTGTATTGTCAACAATTTGGGAATGATTTATACTTATGATTCCCTCCATATATTTGATTCCCAGAAGTTGAGAGGTGATTCGATCTTGCTCTAAACACTCGCTCAGGGATTCTACCATCAGAATGAAGAGAATGGGGGAGAGAGAACACCCTTGTCTGAGGCCATAAGAGGCTCGAAAGAAGTCAACAGAGCTACCACTGATTAGAGGTGTGATCTAAGGAGAGGATATAAAAGCCTTTATCCAAGTTCAGAAGTATTCAATAAAGCCCATTTTCATGAGAATATAGAATAAGGAGAAGTGTCTTACTCTGTCAAAGGCATTAGCTAAATCAAGTTTAATTGTCATTCCTTTGTCCCCTCCAGATTTACTAGAGTGGATGGCTTCCTAAATGAGAAGAATGTTATCTAAAATTTGCCTTTATTTTATGAAGCCACTTCAAAAGAGGAAGGATTTACCTATTTAGGAACCAAGGCTAGAAAGTAAAAGTTAAGAGCTTCTACCATCTACCCATATTTTTGGATAAAAGAGACTATCCTGTATAAATCAAACTTGATCACTTCCCAAAAATTTTGGTAAAACAATCTGGTGAATCTGTTGAGGCCTAAAGCTTTATGCGGATCAAAAGACCAAATTGCTTCCCGAATTTCCTCAATCGTTATGACTGACATTAGCTTAGCGTTGATGTCTGGGGTGATTACCTGCGGGATGTGCTCCAGGAAGGCTGAAATCCTATTTGGCTCCATCTCTCTGTTTTCTCTATAAAGGTTTTGATAGAACCAAAATGCTTCTCCCTTTATTTTGTCAGGTTTTGAAATGAGATTTCCATTTACCTGAACTTGGTTGACCTTATTTATGAATTCCCTCATTTTTGTCTGCTTATGAAATAATTTGGTATTTATGTCCCCGGATTTTAACCACAAGCTTCTAGATTTTAGTATTGATAACTCTTCTTCCTCTCCAATTTTATGCATGTTTTCATACATTTCCTTTTCTTTGATGAGGAGCTACTTGGACACTCAGAAGTTCTCAATTTGTTGCATTTCTTCAAGTTGTTTTTGTAAGAGTTGGACTTTGATATATTTGGAGTTGGATCTATCTCAAGCCCGTTTCTTCATTTCTTCCTTTAGGCCTTTTATTTTTTGTTCCCATATGTATATTGGTGATCCCCTTATCCATTTAGACAAAGCCTTGTTTACTAGGATGATGAAATCTGGCTGAGGAGCCCAGAAGGGGGTTGAACCTAAAAGGGATAGGACCATGCTTTGGCAACCATTCTATGCCCATCTTGACAGGTCAATGATCAAATCCTCCCCAAGCAAGATGGAAGGAGGAGATGGTGAATGACTAATCGAGAAGGTCACTCCCAACCAAAAATATGTCCAACCTAGTAGCTATGTGCCATGGGCCTATTCTTTTGTTGCTCCAAGTGTACTTTGACAACTTTGGTTTTATGTCTACCAAACCGAGCTCTATAATTAGATCCTCCATCTTTCCTTGAAATTGGTCTCTGCCTGGACTTGCCCCTTTCTTCTTTGAGTGATGTATCACAACAATGAAGTACCATCCTCATATAATGATAGAGTTCTGAAGATGCTATGACTTTTTGTTAAAATTGGCAACTAGGGCCAAACTCCATATGGGTCATCTTACTTATTACATCTGATATTTTTCTTGGATTCCTCTCTCTGATAGGTGTAGGATTGATCTAAATATCATCCAATTCTAACATGTACAAATGAAGATATGAATTTATTTATATTATGGACAAATTGTCAAGGTCGGCCAGCAAGCAAAACAAGCATTCAAACCCACAACTCATCCTCAACGTTGCATATAAAAGGAGGAGACATCAAGTCATTTTCACCATCATTTCATCTCATCATCTCTCTCTCCTCTTATTATTGGGTACACATATCTGGGCAACTTTCTCTCACACGTGCGAAAGAATAAGGACGAATTTCGTTGAGTGTGTTGACCGAGCTACAGGGAGGTTGTTTGACTGTGCTAACCTTAAGCGTTGACCTGTTTTGACTGTAGTTTGGGTGAGGTATCTCTATCCTAGCAGGCCATAGATCTGGGCACTAAAATCGAGGCAATCTGACCTCTCATTTGACCAGTGTTGACTTCCTTAGGGCTGGTCACAGGTTGAATTTTGTTGACGAGTGTTTGACTGGGCTTTTTCGGACTGTTTTAGGCTAATTAGACTTGTTGTTGGAGGTAGAAGTTGACTAGGATTGACCGAGTCGATTAGAGGAAGAATTTTTCCCTATTTGACCAACGTTGACTTTTCTGGTTAGGGCCTTTTGCTGCTGTCATAAATTACCAGATTTGTAAATTGTACTATCTCTCTCTTTGCTAAACTATTGAAGAATATAAGAAGAATTGATCAAGGGTTTCCCCACATTAGGGTTTGTCCCTGGCTGGTGCCACATCTTGTGTCCTCTTGTCTTGGCTTATCTTCTACTGTTTATGTTTATGTTTTATCTACATTTTATTATCGTGTTGATAAACTGGATATTGACATTAGGCTAATAAAGAAATTGAAGTAAAATTGCTCTTAAGCATAGAACATACCACTGTTATCTAAAATTAACATGGTATCAGTGCTGAGGTGAAGACAAAGCCCAAGCAAGAGTGAAAGAGAAATCACCAAAGACGGTTGGACAAGGATAAAAGGCTCAACGGGTTCCTCATCCCACTTCCCGTCTGAAGATAAGCTCCGAGAAAAATTTGACTATCATGGATGGAAGATGTCTCTTGATTTGACATTAGAAGAATAAGAAGTGTTGGATTATGTGAAGGGTAAAAATTCCTGAGCCTCCTTCAAATGCACTGACTTCTGCAAAGACCAAGTACAATAGGGCTGAAGTCAATGCAAAGAAGATTGTCAAAGATTCCATTGACAAACATCTGGTGGCCTACATCTCCGATTTGAACACCTCCAAGGAGATCTACGACAGGTTGGTCAACATGTTCAAGGTTAGTGATGCTAATCAAATTTTATTTCTCAAAAATAACTTGAAGGATATTAAGAAGGGAAAGGAAGAGGATATTCAATCCTACTTCTTAAGGATCACTGAGATCAAGAATGATCTACTTTCGATTGGAGAGGTCATTACTTACCGGGAACTTACTATCACTACCCTTGGAGGACTCCCACCCGAGTGGTATATATTTAGAACCATTATTCTTAATAATGATCGAATTCCAGGGATTGAAGAATTGATGTCGAGATGCATTCAAGAAGAAACAAGAATGGTGGAGCAAGAAATGCCTTCTAATAGAAGCAACCCTGCCACATTCTCTGCTCATGCCAAAAGGGGAAATACTGTAGGGTCCAAAGGTCATTTCAATGGAAAGCCTGGATCTAGGGGGGAGGGAAGGGTAGGTGTTTTGTTTGCAATAAGTTTGGCCACTATGCAAGGGAGTGTCCAAATAGAAGGGACACATCGCATGATGATGATCACAATCATTCCAAGGGAAAATTCAACCACAATAATCAAAGGAATGGCAGGTACAATGGCAAAGGAAAAAGGAATTCAAGACATCAACGAAATTGTCAACCCTCCAAGAAAAGAAGGAACTCCAGGTATGAAGAATTAAATGTTGTTAACAATAAGCAAAAGGAGTACTATCTCATATCGGCCCTTTCCACTACCTCTCCACCGAATACTTTGAGGAATTGGCTAATTAATAGTGGTGCCTCAAGGCACTTCACCAGATACAAGGAAGCTCTCTCTAATCTGATAGAGAAGGAGACAAACTTGGAGATTGTCCTTGGAGACGATGCCACCTATCCCGTAAAGGGAGTAGGGAATTTTACCCTTCAATTGAATCAAGGTAACACTATTCATTTGCAAGAAGTACTATATGTACCTGATCTCAAGCAGAACATGGTGTCCATTTCGGCAATGGAAGACAAAGGATATAGGGTGGCATTCATCGATGGAAAGGTATGTGTTTGGAAAAGGAATTTTAAAGATGCATTTACTCTTGGGTTCAGGATTGACGCTTTGTATCAAGTTGGAGGAAGTCCATTGGGAGCCATGTCTTGCAACACATCTCTACAATCTGAACTATGGTACTAGAGGTTTGCCCATATTAATTATAAGGCTCTACCCGATGTGAGCCAAATGGTGACAGGTATGCCCGAGTTCAAAGTAGAACATGAAGGTGTATGTCCAGGATGTGTTGAAGGAAAACTTATAAGGGGACCATTCCTCTCAAGTAATAACAAGACCACAGATATATTGCAATTGATCCACTCCAACATATCTGGTATGATGCTCGTAAACTCTTTGGGAGGATACTTATATTATCTCACCTTTATGGATGATTATTCTCACAAGACCTAGATATACTTCTTGAAGAAGAAGGATGAAGTGTTCACCTAGTTTCGACACTTCAAAGCCATGATCAAAAACCAATCTGAGAAGAAAATCAAGATATTGAGGACTGATAATGGGAATGAGTACAAATCAAATGAATTTCATGATTATTGCAAAGAAGTTGGCATTAAGAGGGAGACTAAAACACCATACACTCTCGAGCAGAATGGTGTGGTTGAAAGAAAGAATCGTATTATTGTAGAAGCTGTTTGTGTCATGCTTCATGATTAAGGGCTTCCGAAGTTCCTATGGCCTAAAGCTGCAAGTATCATTGTGTATGTTCAAAACCGATGCCCTCATCAAGCATCGGATTCCAAGACTCTCGAAGAAATGTTCACTGGCAAGAAACCCGATGTCTCTCATTTTAGCATTTTTGGAAGTGTCCTATATTTTCCTGTGCTAAAAGAGAAAAGAAACAAATTGGGTGCATCGGGGAAGAAAGGAATCTTTGTGGGCTACAATGAAAATTCTAAGGGTTATAGAATTTATGTGGTTGGTCAAAGGGAAGTTGAGATATGTCATCATGTCACCTTTGACGAATATATGGCCCTTAGCGAGACCAATAACCTTCCTATCCCAAGGAAGGACAAAGAAGCTGACACCGGAAAATAGGGTGCAAAAGAAGATGAAACGATATCGAATGTTGAAGAACCTATGAACCCTATTGATCCTCCTCCTCGAGAGCCCTCCTCCTCCAAGAGGAGACCCTCATGGCTTAGCAAGACTCTTGAAGATGCCGAGAGACATATTGCCCAAGGGGGACTTTCCGTAAAAGCAAGAAGCTGAACATGTATCAAGGATACCTAACCATCATGAGCACTATCATTCAAAATGAGCCTTCATCATTTGAAGAAGTCGTGAAGCAATAAGTATGGAAGGATGCTATGAATGAAGACTACTAGTAGATTATGAAGTGTTATGAAACCAACTCACAAAAAGATAGAAAAGATAGATCAACGCCTTAGAAATAAGCCTCTTCGAGGGGGCAACCTCCTTTACATGACACAAATGAACAATTCTTGTATGATACAAATGAAAAGACCTCCTTTCTATATATAGGAGTCTAAGGGGTCATAATATAATCAGAGCCGACATAACAATAATAATGTAAGGGCACAATAGTAACAATATGGGCACTACATGGGTACATCAATATAATAAGGGGGTTGTACTAATAACAATAAGGGGTTACACTAGTAGTATAGGGGTCTAACATGCCCCTCTCCTTCAAAAAGTGTTGCCCTCAATGCTTGAGTAGTTCTTGATGCTTCTGTATAAAATTCTTGTCCTCCCATGTGGAATCTTCAACGGGTAAGTTCTTCCACTTGATGAGATACTCTGAAATTGATCGATTTCGTAGTTGTCGGGTTCTTGTTTCTGTGACTGCTCCAGGTTCCAATATGATTTTTCCTTCCTCTTCAATTTCTGGCAATATTGTTTGAATTGGGATCTTTTACAACTTTTGAATGAGTTCCCACCCTGCTTCGCCATTCTTCCATTCATCCCTTGCTTTGTTTATCAAATTTGGTTGGTTAATTATACCGACCTCTACCATTTTTGCAACCATATGTTCAATTTCACTCCTTTCAGCATATGGATATCTATAAGGCCTGAAGTTTGGAGGAACACTTCCTTCGAATAAAAATGAATAACATGATCATGATCACGAGTACGTGGGAGACCTTTCAGAGTCTCAAATACCTTGGAATGATTGTCCAATACTTTTTGGAGATCTGGAGAAATACATGATTTCGATGTAGGAACCATTAGCGAACATAATTGTGAAATTACGCCTCGTTGTTCTTTCTTTAGAATATTTTTCATTCCGTTAGAGCTGATTATCTTTCTTGGTTTCCCTGTGATACCCCTTAATTTAACTTCCTTTCCTTTCGAAGAACATTTCATAAAAAGTTTTTGAAAATTAAAAGCTATTTTACCCAAGGATTGTAGCCATTGGACTCCTAGTACAACATCAGTACCACCCATTGGAACGGAAAGCATTGGGCTATTCAATACATATTCTCCCATGGATAGCTTGATATTATGGCACTTTCCAGAGAAATTTATGGATCCTCCACTTACAACCATCACTTGACACTCTGGTGCTGGATATAGGAAGCAATTCAATTCCTTGGCTATCTTACAATTAATAAAATTATGGGTACTACTCGAATCAATCAACACTATTACCTTTTTCTTCTTGATATGTCCTTCTATCTTTATAGTTTGAGGAGTGGTAATTCCAGCGAATGCATTACAAGATATGGTTGGATTCATTTCTTCTTTCTCTGGGGTTGGTTCCTGGTGAGTATCTTTTTCTTTTGATGTTTCTTGATACTTTTCTTCCTAATATTTCACTGCTTGAACCTTCTTCTTCTTGATATGTCCTTCTATCTTGAGAGTTTGAGGAGTGGTAATTCTTTCCAATGCATTACAAGATATGGTTGGATTGATTTCGTCTTTCTGGATGTGATCTTTCACTTCTTGAACCTTTTTCTTCTTGATATGTCCTTCTATATTGAGAGTTTGAGGAATGGTAATTCTTGCCAATGATTTACAAGATATGGTCGGATTCATTTCTTCTTTCTCTGGGGTTGGGTCCTGGTGTATATCCTCTTCTTTTGATGTTTCTTGATCATTTTCTTCCCCCTCTTCATACTCTATGTAAAATAATTTCTTCTCAGCACACTTATGACCTTTAGTGCATTCTCTATCACAATTGTAACAAAGCCCTTTTTCTCTTTTTTTCTTCCAATTGTTGTGGTGTAACCCCTGTAGGTTGTGGAAGGCTAGGAGAAACAACACTTCCATCTTTATAGTTGTGAGGGTAGACTTCCTTATCTCCATAATTTTACTTTCCACTTTGTAACAAAGCCCTTTTGCTCTTTTTTCTTCCAATTGTTGTGGTGTTTCTCTAAAGAAGGTGTTTCTCTTTGTATCCTCATAATGTGCTATCATTTCCTCCATGAAAATTGACCACGTAACAAGTTTTTATGCGAACAAAGCCCTTTATACCATAAAAATTGATCTGGTTCTAAATATGAAGATGCAATACATACCTTTTGTAATAGTGGTACACCATGTAGATCAAAATATTTCTCCATCTGTAGTATCTAATTTACCAGATCCTTGCCATCAAACTTCCTCATCTTGTCTTTTCTTGATTTTAGGAGCTCAATCTTGAAACAACTGTAACTATGTAAATTTGGATCTTCCAATTCTGAAATCTCGAGTTGCAGTAGCCCTCTACATCCTCTTTCCAATGCCACCAGTATGATCTAAATTGGATTCTCCAAGAAAGAGTTATGCACAATCTCCCAAGATGACCTGATTATATACCTTTTCAGAAGAGTGAACTTGTAAGAAGTGCCACATGTCACTGTTTTGACCTTCAGATCTGAAAAATAAACACAGAAAACTATAGTGTGTCCTCTTTCTGTAACTGCTTACACAATTTCAATCTCATGCTCAAAGAGAAAGTTATGAAGATTTTCCCAAGGTCACCTGTTTAATATGTAATTCGGGAGTTTGTAAAAACCCTAACTTCCTTAGATCATATATCCGAAAATATAGTGAGACAAGATCTAAAATTGCGACCTAAATTAGCCCTCTGTGTCCTCTTTCTAATACCATCAGTCTGATCAAATTTGGATTCTCCAAAAAAGAGTTATGCACAATCTCCCAAGATGACCTTATTATATACCTTTTCAGAAGAGTGAACTTGTATGAAGTGCCACGTGTCACTGTTTTGACCTTGGGATCTGAAAAATATACATAGGAAACTACAGTCTGTTCTCTTTCTATAAATTCTTACGAAATTTCAATCTGATGCTAAAAAAAAATGTTATGACGATGTTCCCCAGGTCACCTGTTTGGAATGTAATTCGGGAGTCTACAAAAAGACCAACTTCCTCAGATCATATCTCCACAAATATAGTGCAAAAAGCTTTCAAATTCGGATCCAAGGTTCATAACAATTTTAGCCCAAATGGGTTTTTTGTTTTGCGTCTGAAACGTCGCAGAAAAAAGTTATATCGCAAATTCCACGATGACCTGTTTGGAGCAGCGAAACCCTAGAATCCAAAGCTCTGATACCAAATGTTATGAAACCAGCTCACAAAAAGATAGAAAAGATAGATGAATGCCTTAGAAATTAGCCTCTTCGAGGGGGTAACCTCCTTTACATTACACAAATGAACAGTTCTTAGACGATACAAATGAAAAGACCTCCTTTCTATATATAAGAGTCTAAGGGGTCATAATATAATCATAGCCAACATAACAATAATAATGTAAGGGCACAATAATAACAATAATGGGCTTCTATGGGGCACAATAGTAACAATATGGGCACTACATGGGTACATAAATATAATAAGGGAGTTGTGCTAATAACAATAAGGGGTTACACTAGTAGTATAGGGGCCTAACATGAAGAATGATGTCTGGGATGTGGTTCCTAGACCCCAGGACAAATTGATTGTTACCTCTAAATGGCTCTTCAAAATCAAGCATGGAGATGATGTAAGTGCAAAAAAGTTCAAGGCTCGCTTTGTTGCTTGAGGCTTCTCTCAAAAGGAAGGTATATATTATGATGAGATATTTGCACCTGTTGCTCGATACACCACCATCCGCTCAATCATAGCCCTTGCTGCCTCGCAAGGATGGAACCTACATCAGATGGATGTCAAGACCACTTTCTTGCATGGTTTGATCAAAGAGGAGGTCTATGTGGAACAACTCGAGGGGTTTGAGGTTCATGACTGTGAATATCATGTATGCAGGTTGAAGAAAGCTCTCTATGGCTTGAAGCAAGCACCTTGGGGCTTGGTATGAGAGGATTGATAGCTATGTGATGAAGCTAAGATTGACTAGAGGTGAAGCTGATTCGAACCTTTACTTTAAGGTTGAAAATGATAAACCTTTCATATTGGTACTTTATGTGGATGACCTCTTCTTGACAGATGCAGACCCTCTCATTCACAAATGTAACAGGGAGTTGGCTTCTGAATTTGGGATGAAGGACCTAGGACTGATGCACTACTTCCTAGGGTTGGAAGTCTGGCAAAACCCAAGAGACATTTTCATATCTCAAGGAAAATATGTTGTGAAGATATTGGAAAGATTAGGGATGGTGGACTGCAAACCTGTGACTACCCCGATGGAACTTAACTTTAAGAAGTTATGTGGTAGTGCTGCTGGAACTGAATTGGGAAATGCTTCTAAGTATCGTCAACTCATAGGAGCACTAATGTTCTTGGTGAACTCCCGTTCGGACATATGTTTTGCAGTTAACACGTTGAGCCAATATATGGTTGAGCCTCATCATATACATTGGATTGGTGCCAAGAATCTTCTGAGATATCTTCGGGGCACAATCACTCATGGAATGAGATACATTGCCAGAGATGTGAGGATGCATGGTTATTCTGATGTTGATTGGGTTGGCAGTGTGGTGGATCGCAAGAGCACTTCTGGATGCTATTTTTCTTTGGGTTCTGCTTCGATATCCTGGATGAGCTGGAAGCAAAAATCGGTTGCCTTGAGCACCGCTGAGGCCGAATACATGGCTGCTAATATGGCCTCCTGTGAAGCTCTCTGGTTGAGGAAGCTCTTCAGTGAGCTGTTTGGACATGTGTTGGATACCACTGTGATCCTCCGTGACAACCAGAGTGGGATCTGATTATCAGAGAATCTCGTGTTTCATGATCACTCAAAGCATATAGATATATCATGTACCACTTTATCCGAGATATGGTACAACGAGGAGCAATAAGGCTCAATCACATTGGGATTGATGAGAAGGTCGCTGATATTCTAACAAAGCCCCTGGGGAAAGTCAAGTTCTTGGCCTTCCAAGAATGACTTGGAGTCGTGGAGAGACCCCCTTGTGAGGGTCCTGTATGATATGGACATTGAGTTCTAGGAGCTACGGGGGGCTTGGAGTACTTCTTGGAGTGATGAGCAACCATAGGGTGAGTGGTTCAACCTTCCCCTAGTGGTTTGTTGTGTACAGGGTGAGTGGTTCAACCTTCCCCTGTGATACCCCATGGTGACATGTAGGCAGGATGAGTGGTTCATCCCTTTCCTACTGAGACATCCTACCCATGCAATTTGGGACTCGTGGGAAGTACCTTTCATCTGGCCAATAAGTAGGGAAATGAGGATAGGGACCATAGTACTACCGATGGAAACATCGTGTACTACCTTACTCACTATGCTAGGATGACCGATATTGATCTGGGATCAATTGGAATTGACTTCGGGTCAGTAAGAGTGGTATGAGACACTCTCTTTTGATTGGAACTGACTTCGGGTCAATAAGAGTGGTATGAGACACTCTCTTTTATTTGGGACTAACTTCGGGTCAATGGAGAATGGTATGATACATTCTCGATCACTTATTCTTCTTCACAGTTTAGCAGAGCAGAGCAGTGCATTGATGGTAGAGATAATACCGACTGGTAGATGGATTAATAGGTGGAATTCTCCCTAGTTGAGAGGGAGTGTTAAAATTAGAAACTAGGGCCAAACTCCACATGGTTCATCTTATTTATGACAACTGATATTTTTCTTGGATTACTCTCTTCGAGAGGTGTATGATTGGTCTATAGATCATCTGATTTTGACATGTACAAATCAAGATATGAATTTGTTTATATTATGGACAAATTGTCAAGGTCGGCCAACAAGCAAAACAAGCATTCAAACCCCCAACTCATCCTCAATGTTGCATATAAAAGGAGGAGACATCAACTCATTTTCACCATCATCTCATCTCATCATCTCTCTCTACTCTTGTGATTAGGTACACATAGTTGGGCAACTTTCTCTCACACGTGCAAAGGAAGAAGGATGAATTTTGTTGACAACGTTGACTGAGCTACAGGGAGGTTGTTTGACTGCGCTAACCTCAAGCGTTGACCTATTTTCACTGCAGTTTGGGTGAGGTATTTCTGTCCTAGTAGGCTGTAGATATGGGCACTAAAATCGAGGTAATTTGACCTCTCTTTTGACCGACGTTGACTGCCCTAGGGTTGGGCCTAGGTTGACTTTCGTTGACCAGTGTTTCACTGGGATTTTTCGGACTGTTTTGGGCTTATTAGACTTATTGTTGGAGGCCGAAGTTGACTGGGTTTGACCGAGCTGATTAGAGGAAGAATTCTGCCCTGTTTGACCAGCGTTGACTTTTCTGGTTAGTGCTTTTTACTGTTGTCATAAATTATCAGATATGTAAATTGTATTATCTCTCTCTGCTGAACTATTGAAGAATATAAGAAGAATTGATCAAGGGTTTCCCCACATTGGGGTTTGTCCCTAGCTGATGCCACATGTTGTATCCTCTTGTCTTCTATTGTTTATGTTTATGTTCTATCTGCATTTTACTATCATGTTGTTAAACTGGATATTGATATTGGGCTAATAAAGAAATTGAAGTAAAATTGCTCTTAAGCATAGAACATACCATTGTTACCTAAAATGAACACTTTTCAAGAAAGGAACCCCAACATTGAACTTTATTTTGATAATTATTGAGCGCGTGCACACACACATATATATTGAAAATGTTACATATTTTCCCTATTGGGATATGAACAAATTTGGAGTTTATCCAATGAGGAGATTTATCTTCAGAGATGAGGAAAAGTTAAGAAGAGGACCACATGGTGCATAATCCCCCTCAACACCCCATGAGAGCCCACTACCAAAGCGTTATATTTTTTTCCATATCCTTTGACATTTCAAGATAGCTTCATCCTCTCCTAGCTTAGACTCTTGGAGAAGCAAAATGTGGGATTTTGCAATCTTATCAAGTTTTTGATCTCTTGTTCCCTTCGCTCACTTCCCACCCCCTACAATTCCAGGAGATAATATTCATTATTTATTTTTCGCTTTGGCTCCTCCCTCTAAAGAGGAGCCTGTTGGACCATTTTTCTTTTGATTTTTTAGTATTTTGAAGGTTGAACTACTTATCACCCCCTAAGTGCCTCTCTCTTTCTCTCTTTCAAGTTGTTCATGCTTGACTTCCTTATTAGATTTTATGCCCAATTTCCTTGTAGATCTAGTTTGAACCACCTCTCGATCAGGCTATGAATATGTTTTCTCCTCTATGGAGATGTGATTTTCATGTGTGCTTATTCTTTTCTTTTGGGATTCTGACTCTTCTTCATACCCTAAATCTTGTGTCTGCAACACTACTTGGATTGGAGGGACTTCTTCCAATTATGACATTCTTACCGAGCTCGTGTTTTCACTTTTATCTTAGGTAACGACATTTATTGGATTTCCTTGTGAAGTTATGTATCTTCTTCTTCCATTTCCACATTTGCTGATCCAAAGAGGCAAAAGGATTTTTTGAGTGGTGTTTTTTCTTATTTTCCCCTCCCCTTGCCAACTTGTTTGTAGCTTTCCTACCCATTGGGGGGAGGAGAGGGCCATGGGTTTCATTCCCTTAACCATGTTGCTAATTCTGACGAGACAAATTCTTCCTTTTCCTTTTGGTTTTCCATTATATTTCTTCCTCTTGAGTAGTGCATTCCTTCTTTCTTAGGACATTTTTTGGCAAAATGACCATGTTCATGATGATAATGACATTTAAAAGGGATTTGATTATAGTTTACAAGTTGAATAAAGGACCAATCATCTAAAGAAAGTTGTACAACTTAAGGCAAACCTTTTTATAGATCTACTTCCACACATATTTTAGCACAATCATACATAGATTCTCTTACCATAGCTTTGTCAATATATTTTCCAAGAGCATTCCCAATATTTTAAAGAGCTACCTTGTCCCAACAATGGAGAGGGAGGTGTGGCAGCTTCACCCACACATACACTACTGAAGGAACATTATTTTAGGTTGTTTTTGTTTTTGTAAGTTGAAATTCTATTCATCTAGCAAAAGAGATGTACGTTCAGAGTAACAAAAAATAGGTGGTCTCGCCCCGACTAGGTTTATTGACCATTGTTGTAGCATGTGACAAAAATACAAAAAAGAGACTAAGGAAATCATCCATAAACTAGAATGCCGCAGACAACAAAAGAAAAACAACACATAGAAAACGCCTGAGGGCATGCTAGTCATTCGACATGATGGATGTTGGGTTATCTGGGACTGTTCCTGGAGGAGGTAGAGGGTGGAAGTTGCACTGGACATGCCCTTCGAAGTGTGCCATCCATGTCTCCAGCTTTTCCACTTTTTTTCTTCTTTTGAAAGATGGTTTTGGCCACGCTAGGCCACTACCACACGCTCTCTAACTGGTACTGAAAGTAGTGCATCCTATCTAAGTTGGCCACTAGCTCAACAAACTCCTCCCTTTAGATCCTTTCAGCCGACTCCACCTGATCCAACAAAATTTGAATTAGCTCGCGACAATTCTCCAGACAATAGTGTTGACTTACCTGCGGACTGGGAGTTGAACCCCTGCTAGACCCCCGATTGACCTTACCACCACGCTGCACACCACCACGTCGATGAGGTTGCTGAGACCACCCTCCACGACTAGTCACTTGCTCGCTACAGCCGTGACCCCCATGCGCTCTAACACCCATATGTTGGCAACGATCGACAGTCTTTCCACCCCGGCGCGTCCCAACTGCCACCATTCCTAGCTCCACAGATTGAATTGGCCTATCCTGGTCCTCGTGCCCCGCTGAGCCTGGCTTGGCAGGGAGGGAGGAACGCCCACACTGAGGGGGAGGCCGCATGTTGAACAGACCAATAACACCACTACCTGTACCCAGCTCAAGAGTGTCGGAGCCACCGACAACCTTCAGGGCCCATTCCACTGTAAATCGCCAAGACCACCTCACCGAAAGCCCAGACCTCCCGTCACCCAAACTACTCCACAAACAACCACACAACAACCCGACTACTGCCACTCCACCAATTATGCACTCTAAGTTTCTGGCCCTTTAGAGCGCGAGAGCATGAGAAAATATAGATAGAATGGATGAGTTAGTCTCACCCCTAACCGAAGCTCCCCAAGGGGCCTCTCGCAGACCACACTAGCATACCTCCACAATAACTTTCAGGGAGGTAATTTCGCTATCCCCACAGCACACAAGAAAACATCCACTGGGACACAAGGCACACCAATTCTCGGTCTAAATGCCTGAGACAAAGTATCCCACACACAACCACCACCACCCCCAACAACACCACAAACTATACCACCTCCAGTAGCCTCTAGCAGACCGACAACTAACACCTTCTAAATTCCAACGTAACCAGAAATACCAACTTACCTAAACCACCTTAGGCCGCACTGTGCATCTGTAGAAAAGCACGAGGTGCCGCCTCTGGAGAAGAACAATGATAAATTTACACTGCCAAGAGTCAGAGGGGAAGCTCGACAGCCACCACCCTACTCTGAAAATCCATCGCCATTGCTTCTGTTTGCGTGCAAAATACCAATCGGGAGCACAACACTAAACTGAAATGTCAACACAAAAGCCATAGAAAATCCCACTCCTTAGATATTTTCTGTCCACACTCGTCGAGACATTAAGATGTTTCACACGAGCGCCTTTACACCCCCAAGCACACCGTTCCAACGAGAGGACAGGGAGGCCGATCCTCCACCTGCACGCCAATTATTTGCAGCCATGGGACTCAGTTTGCCACATGCTTTGGGACCCATTGGGGAGGTTGGTTTAATTATTAATAATTAATAATTATATATATATATATATATATATATATTTTTTTTTTTTTTTTTTTTTTTTTCTTTTAATTTTAATTTTTATTCTTATGTAATTTGAGCGAGTCAAAATTTTTTAATTAATAATTATAATTATCAACTTTTTAATTTTATTGATTTATTTTTTAATTACAATTTTAATTTTAATTTTTTTTTTTTGTAATTTACCTAGTCAAAATGTTTAAATAACATAACATAACAATAACATAATAAGATGTTACAACATCTCTTCCACCTTGGACTAAGAGCCTTGCCTATCAACAATCCACTTGTTTCCCTTTAACTCACTACACTACATTAAGAAAAACAAAACAATGCATATTTTTAAAATTAAATATTAAAAAAAAAATTATTCCATGTAGTATTTATCTTATTTTTTCATCAATAAGAAATAGATTTAATTTTAAATTTTATAAAAAATTAATAATATATGCAAAATAATACTTCTTTTAAATAGCGGGAAAACCTAAGATAACTCAATTGTCAAATCAATAGTGAGGACAACCATCATTGAGTGCTATCACAAATGTAGGTTGACTCATCACTATTATTCAAGGAAAATCATGTTAACCGGTTTCCTTAATTCCTAGGAAAATTGACTCTTAGCTAAATAAAAACACTTTTAATATATATTTTAATTTGATATTTGTTTTAAATTAAAAAAAGTTATTTAAAAAAATTATATTTTCAAAAAACAAAAAAAAGGAGTTGTTTTTAGTGTGACTTTTTGGAAGCTTTTTTGGTGGATTTTTCCAGTATAATTTATCTAAAATCCGGCATGAATTTATTGAAATCACAAGTTTGATGGGTAACCTCTGCACAATTAAAGTGCCCCAGGGGTTTTTCAGGCTACTAATCCATATATACAGTTAAAAAACAATTTTAAATAACACAAATCAAGATTTCACCTCAAATTTTTCCATCGATTTCAACACTTGAAAGTCCAAAAAATGACATTAAAAACAACTCCAAAAAAAAATCAAACAAAAGTAACCCTGGTCTCTCAATTAAAAAAAACTCTACCAATTTAATCCCTAATAAACTGAAATTAAATTATGAATCTATCACAAGAAAAATTCTCGCACTCCAAATAAATTTAATATATAAATAAAATATTTAAACAAGAATTGTCGGCTAAACCATATTCAAAGTAGTGAATAAAAAACCAAAAATATACAAGTAATAAAAATAAACAGAAATATATAAAAGATTAGAAACACGACGTTTGAAAACCTAAAACCCCTCTTAAACCTTCCTTCCCTCCGAAACCCTAAGTAGAAATCAGTACACTCCTAATAATCCTGAAACCCATTCATTGAATCGAGGAACTCCCGAGAACTGGCCGGGGCGTTTATTCATTGACTCTGAGGTGGTCTTTCGATACCATTTCAACCATGGTAAGCCTGGAAGCACGTTCATGTCATTTGTTTGTGGACTTGAATCTCCTGCCCCAGGAAGGATGAATTCGTAGATTATTTGCCCTAGATTAAATGTTTTTGTTGGGTTTTATATGCGATCGAATCCCGTAGACTCCTGTTATGGTGCTCTTTAGATCTTTGAAAAAAAATATTGATTTAGTATGCAATGGAAATTGTATCTATCTAAATGTAGTTGGGCCATGTGCAGGCGGACGTAGATGGAGATGTGACCGCCGCCCAGCCCAAAAGGAGGACGTTTAAGAAGTTTTCGTACCGCGGGGTCGATCTCGATGCTCTTCTGGACATGACCTCAGATGATATTTGCAAACTTTTCCCAGCCCGTGCTCGTCGAAGGTACTAATTTGAACATTATTTTGTGACATTGAGAAACCTTATTTTTGAATTAAAATGGCTTTTTCAATGGGGCCGTGGTTCTGCCACGGTTGTGGGAGGCCAGGCCAGGCCTCCCACAAACGTTCAAATCCTCTTAAACACGAAGAATCGACTAGGATCAGATGCATGTCGTAGGTAATTTTGATGGAATGTTATCTCACGGTTTCCCTTAAAAGGAAGTGCTTATGTTTATTGTACGCTCTCTGAGAGCCTTTTTGCCCGTGCAATGGGGCTGTTTGTGGTGACCGTCTAATTGGGAGTCTGGGACCAGTTGTAATGCTTCTAATGGGTGGAAGGGAAACATCTAAAAGGGGAAAAGCGGTTTAGTTTATATAATCATTTTGAGAGCTTTGATTGCTCGCATCAAAGTTCTGGGTGTTCAATTTTGATAAGGGGCTAAATTGGGGCTAGGATTGTCAGTTGAATAACAAAGAATTGGAATATTCAACAATGTAGGTTTGGGACATGGATGGTCTTAAATAAAATAGCTGGAGTTTTTAGAGTTATTTGCAAAGATTGCTCATGGCAATCATTAACCAATTGGATGTAGTTTTATTGTGTTATTTGCAAACAATATAGGTTTGGGACATGGTTGTTCTTAAAATGATATGGCCCGAGTGTTATTGTCTTGATAGCAAATATTTCTCAGTGAAATGATTAATGAATTGGCTGACGTTTTGTTATCTTATTTGCAAAGATTACTGATTAAGTATGTGTTATGAATTTATTTGAGGAGCATTGGGCTTCCATGACTTGGTTTTTTTTTTTTTTCCTGCTCTGAAGGTTCCATCGAGGGCTGAAGAGACAACCTATGGCTTTGATCAAGAAGCTTCGAAAAGCGGTATGTTCTTTCACTTCCCGCAAACATGTTTAGTATATTATACATAAAAGTATGTTAGGAGAGGGCTTTGTCCCCAAGTCGTTTCATAGTTCTTAAACTGAAAACTTATGTCGAAGACAGTTCACTATTGCTAAACTACATCTTGATGATTAATAATTTGGATACTTGCTTGATTTCCAGAAGGAATGGGCAGTTGTTTCTTTGTTTCTGAGAGAGACTTAAGGGAGTTCTCAAAAATTCCCAAAAAATTACAGCATCAAAAATTGCCCTCAAATCTCTGAAACCCTAATGTAGCCAACCTTGTTCAGGAAATATATTGATTATCTGGATTCTGGGACCAAATTCTCTGAAAATCTACATAGCTAACCTTGTTTATTAAAATATATTGATTATAGTTGCGTTGGTCCAAATTCTCAAAGTTTAACACAGTTGTCAACAGCGGACCTTTTTTATTGTAATATGTTAATTACATATCTTGTTGGGTCCCCAGTGAGCCTCTGTGCCACATGGGAACTTTCAGATACATTATATGCAATACAGAGTAAACTGCTGATGTCTTATTCTCTGTAAAATTTAACATAGCTGAACTGCTTTATTGAAATATATTGATTATAGTTGGTCCAAATTCTCAGAGTTTAACATCGTTAGCAACAGCAGACTTTGTTTATTTAATATGCTGAATACATATCTTTTTGGGTCCCCAGTGAGCCTATGTGCCCATGGGAACTATCAGATACATATTACAGAGTAAACTGCTGATGTCTTATTCCCTGTAAAATTTAACATAGCTGATCTTGTTTATTGAAATATATTAATTACAGATCTTGTTGGGTCCCTGGTAAGTCTATAATATATATGCACTACACGAGAACTTTCAGATACATTGCATGCAACACTGAGCAACCTGCTGTTGTCTTTCATATCAAACATAAGCACTAAAAGCTGATTTCCAAAGCAAGTCCTTTGAATTATTGTTTGGAAGTACCACATTAAAACATTTACAGAACAAATTGCTGATGCCTTTCATATCAAACTTAAGCACCAAAAGCAGATTCTCAAAACTAGTTGTTTCAATTATTGTTTGAAAATACTGTTTTGAATGATTTACACCAAAATGAGTTGTTGTTTGCAAATACTTTCTTCAAGAATTTACCCTCAAAATATATATAATGCCGGAAAGACAGTGGGATTACATGCTTGTATTGTTCATCCCTAGCATACCTCACAGATCCAGCTAAACATTTTACTTGACAATATCAAAAACCTTCCCCAACCTGTCATAGAGCTGATCAAATGCACAAAACCCTAAGTGTATCCTTTGAGTCAAGCTATAATCCTTCTCTAGTGTTAGAATAGATGCCTGTTCCTTAAACAACTGAGGAATACTGAAATCATTGGTTCCCGCAGAATTCATGCTCTGCCCATGATAAAACTGTAATCCAAAATTTTCAGAGGATGTGGGTCCTTCTCTCCCCATGAACTTTGCCTTTAAAATGAAAAAATCATTGTACAAGCTTCCCCAAAATGGGCACCCAATTTGGCCAATTAGGTGCCAAAAAGGGCCTCTTTTGACACTTATTTGATACAAGTATTTGCCAGCTTGGATAGAGCTGCTCATGCATACAAACAGCATTAGAGTAGATGTCTGTTCCTTAAACCACTGAAAACTGCTGAAATAATTGGTTCATACAGAATTCATGTTCTCCCCATGGCAGTGCTGTAATATAGAAGTTTCAGAAAATGTGGGTCCATGTCTGCCCATGATATTTGCCTTTGTTTTTATTTCGCTGAACAAGCTATCCCAAAGTGGGCTCTCGCTTTGATTGATTAGGGTGCCAAAACAGGCCTGTTTTGGCACCTTTTGGACTCCTAGTAGGACAGGGGTGTTGAAGCTAGTGGTAACTTTGGAAGATCTTCTACATAGGCTTAGTGACTTAGAAATAATCTCAGTAGTGGATCTCCAAGATGATTCTAGAAGGGAGATTAGGGTTAGGGATTTGGGCTTAATGAAGATTACAAAGGAGGCCTAACGAAGAGGTGAAGACACATAAAACTCAAGTGAGTGAGTCATCCTGAAGAGAGAGCGATTTTCTCTAAGTGTAAGTGGCTCAGTGGACCAAGAGCGCAAAGAGGGAGAAGTGCGAGTGGATTGAGGGCGAATCGAAGAGGTCAGGTGGAAGAGATCAGATGGTCAAGTTAAGGGAGGGAGATCGATGTGATCTAGGGGAGGTTGAGTTGCTAGAGGGTGAGTTTTACCTAGTGCACAGTAGTGGCGCACAAAGAGGGCGCAAGTTGATTTTATTGGTTGAGTAATTGGGGCAATTTCTTTCGGAGGCTGATTTCCTTGAGGCCAAACTTTGTGTGCCAAATTCATCTTGTGGGAGCCAAGTTACATGTTTCGAATATTGTATTTCTCCTTATATCTCTATGGGTCGAACACCTAGATTTTCTAGATTAATAGATGACGAAGAATTGTTGTGGGTGAATTATTTTTGCAATGTGTGATTGGTCTTTCCGAGTTAATTTCCATTGCATATATTTATTTCTAGAAGTTAAAAATACTAATGATTTTATTTTTTTGGTAATTTAATGTTTATTTGAGTAAATAAATAATTTGTTGGGGATAAATAAATTGTTGTGATAAAATAAATCAGGTTGGTATTCGAAATTTAACATGGTATCAGAGCTATCTAGGAGAGTACAGGGATCTGAGCTCATGAGGGTTTGCAGTAGCAAGTTTCCTTTTTACGGCAACAACATTATGTTCTTAAAATTTTGCAACTGGGTTTTGTGGCCATGGTTGATTTGTGGAGATGTCATCATTGAGTAGTCTATGATATGAAGACAGGTTGGTTGGGGCTTCAAATTTTAGTCCTTGGAAGGAGCGAATTACCATGATTATGAAGATAAATGGTTTGTGGGATATTTTGACCCGAGACATTCAGGTTCCTTCAGGTCCAAACCTTGCAGCGGATCATAAACTCAAAGATATGAAAGCAAGCTGCATAATTTTGGATGGTGTGAGGGATCACACAATTCCTCACATATCAGGTAAGAATAACATATGATAAATGTGGTTAGCTCTGATCGGTCTTTATTAGAATTCAAATGAAGACATAAAAATGGTGTTGCAAGAGAAATTAAACAACTTCAAAATGAATAGATTTGAGATCGTGACATTTGACCCTATGAGGATCCAACAGGCTCGTGATGAGCTTGCAACTATTGGGGAAATTGTGAATTATTTGGAGTTGGTGAAAGTTGGTTTGAAGGGTTGCATTAGGCACTGGACCACCTTTGTGGACGTGATTCTTGCTAGGCAACAACTTCTTGATTGGAGTTGGCTGTGGGATGACTTCATCCAAAGGGAGATTTGGGAGAACTCATTGATCGGAGGACAACATAAGGGTGTTGAGGAAAAAGATGACCTTGCTCTTGCTACACAAGCAAAAAAGGGCAAAGTGAAGGTTAAGTAGAACCAAAGTGGAGGAGGATCTTCACAGAACAAGAAGGAAAAGGACATGAACAAAGTCAAGTGCTTTGCTTGTCACAAGTTCAAGCATTTGTCTAGTCAGTGTCCAAACAAGAGAAGGGTAAGGGAAAGACTGCTACAACATCTACAATGCAAATGGAGATGGAAAAGAAGTTTGAGAAAAACTTTGCCTTATTGTCTTGACTTTCTTGAATCGCCACGAGACGTGTCTGGTTTGTGGACAATGGAGCATCTACTCACATGACGGTATGTCGAGATGTCTTCACCAACTTGACCAGGGGGCCTAGAAATGTACATGTGGAGTTTGGTGATAAGGCCAAGTATGTAGTAGAAAGCATTGGGAGTATTGAGTTTCAAATGGACTCATATGGCATCATGAAGGTGAACGAGGAGTTATATGTCCTGGGTTTGGAGAAAAAATTCTTTTTAGTTTTGGTCATAGAATATAGAGGATTAGAGGTCAACTTTATGGGAGGTGAAGTGACTGTTGGGATAAAAGGGACCGATCTCAACAAGAAGCTTGTGATTGGAAGAAGCGAGAGGGATGTCTATTTGTTGAGAGGATAGTCGGTGAATGCTCTCATATATGAGAGTGACAGAGGTATGGCATAGGAGGATGTGACACCTACACTACAGAGCTCTCCCTATGTTGCAGAGGATGGTTACTGGTTTTCCAGAGATTAGGGTGGAGTAGGATGTAGTGTGTAAAGGGTGTGCACTTGGAAAGCAGGAGAAAGTTGTGTATCCTCACAACGAGACCAGGTCTAAGGGAGTGCTAGGCTTGGTGCACTCAAATATTTGTGGTCCTATGTCCGTGAGATCGATCGCAAGGTCTTTATACTTAGCAACATTTATAGATGATTATTCCAGGAAAACTTGGAGATCAAGGATGAGGTCTTCGATCAATTTTAGGAGTTCAAAGCTCTTGTGGAGAACCGTACTGGGAAGAAAATGGGTGCTGAGATGGATAATTGGGGTGAGTATATCTCCAACGAGTTTCAGGATTTTTGCAGGGAAGCAGGAATTAAGAAGAAGCTCATAGTACCTTACAACGCTCAACAAAATGGGGTTGCCGAGAGGAAGAACAAGACCATAATGAGGGCATTGAGTGCAATGATCTATGATCAAGAATTGCCTATGTTTTTGTGGGTGGAGGCATGCCATACAATTGTGTACATGTAAAATAGTAGTCCTCACAATAGATTGGAGGACATGACTCCTGAGTTGTTTATACGAGTGAAACCAGATGTAAGCAATTTGCGCATATTCGACAGTCTAGTTTATGTCCACATTTCCACATAGAAGAGGACTAATTTGGAGACCTTGTTAGAAGGGGGCATATTTGTGGGCTATAGTGAGATCTCAAAGGCCTACCTATTCTACATTCTAGGATAGAGGAACATGATCTTGAGTCGGGATGTTAGATTTTATGAGGGTAGGACCCATAGGAGATCTCATTAGAAGGAGCCAACAATGGTAGAGGAGTGGGAGCAAGAAGCTCCTAAGTTTGAACAGGGACCAACAACACCAACAACAGGCACATAGCAAATTTGGAGGATGAGTTGGATATTCCTTCGAGCTCTACTATGAGGAGGCCGAGATGGGTCGAGCAAACCTTAAGAGATGCTGAGGCGCATGTGGAGGCTCTTAGCAACACTTTCAAGCATAATAGACCACCTACTAGATTTTCTAGTTATTTGGCATTGTTGATCAGTGTTAGTGAGTTTGAGCCTTCCACTTTTGAGGAGGCCATAAGTGAGCAAGTTTGGAGGAATGCCATGATAGAGGAGTATAACTCCATCATGAGCAATGATGTATGGGATATACTATTGAGATCAAAGGGAAAGTCTGTGGTCACTTTTTGATGGATCTATGAGATCAAACATGTAGTTGATGGTAGTATTGAGGAGTATAAAGCGAGGTTCGTGGTGAGAGGGTTCTCTTAGGAGGGAGTGGATTATGAGGAGACATTTGCACCTGTTGCTAGATATGCATCCATTAGAGTAGTTATGTCCATTGCTTCGGAAATGGGGTGGAGGATACATCAGATGAATGTGAAGACTGCTTTTCTCAATGGGGTGATTGAGGAGGAGGTGTATATTGAGCAACCTCAGGGCTTTGAAGTGTATGGGAGAGATTCCCATGTATGCAGGCTGACGTAGGCTCTTTATTGGTTGACGTAGGCTTCGTGTGCATGTTATACTGGGATTAATGGATATCTTCTTGGTTTGGGTTTCACTAAGAGTGAGGCGAATCCCAACTTGTACTCTATGTAATTTTGAGGGTGAGCAGCTCATCTTGGTACTTTATGTGAACGATCTCTTCTTAACAAGATTAGAGAAGGTCATAGGGATGTGCAAGGAGGTTCTTGCTTTAGGGATGCCATGATAGAGGAGTATAGCTCCATCATTAACAACGATGTATGGGTTATACTATTGAGATCAGAGGGAAAGTTTGTGGTCACTTTTTGATGGATCTATGAGATCAAACATGCAGCTGATGGTAATATTGAGAAGTATAAAGTGAGGTTTGTGGTGAGAGGGTTCTCTTAGAAGGAGGGAGTGGATTATGAGGAGAGATTTGCACTTGTTTCTAGATATGCATCCATTAGAGTTGTTATGTCCATTACTTCAGAAATGGGGTGGAGGATACATCAGATGAATGTGAAAACTGCTTTTCTCAATGGGGTGATTGAGGAGGAGGTGTATATTGAGCAACCTCCAGCTAAATTACCAGGATACGGATATGGATACGGATTCAGATCCGCCAATGTTTTAAAAAGTCAGGATCTAGATATGCGAAGGAAACAACAAGTACAAATAATATAAATAATTTTTTTATAATTTTAAAAATAAAAATTATAAATTTTATAATATATAGTTTATATATATTTGTAAAATGTAATACTTATATAAAATAATTAATATATTCCATTAATAAGCTTAGACTTAATATATTATTTATGTATTAAATAGTAAGTATTCATACAAATTAAATAGTTCATAATTAACATAAAACATAATAATAACTATTATAAAAATGATTATTATTATTATTATAAATTACCTATTATAAAAAAATATTTAATTATTATAAATTAAATTAAAGAACATAACTATTTAGATTCATTTATAAAGTGAATTGGATTAGAAATTTAATAAGATAAAGTATCGAAGACCAAACACTTGGGAGCTGGGAATTTAAAATCCACATTAAGTGTTTTGTGGGCAAAATAAATTTATGTGGGACTTGGAGGCTAACAATCACGTAACACACATATGTTCCGACAGTTATTTATCAACGTTAAATAATATGTTAATAATATGTTAAATGTCCATTTGAATAATTGTTTGACACACATGTGTTCTGACAGATTTTTGTTACCCAACTGGTCCAACCAATGCACCGTCATTTGCAGAATTGATCAAGCCGCCGTCATAGAACACATGATTTTTGTAGGTTTGGATTTACTACGAAAGGTTCATTATTTTTGAAAGCGACTCTTAAAGTGCACAGTGCGGATCCTAGTGGATTCAGATCCGTATCTGATTCGGGGATCCGCAGAGCCAACCACCTAGCCCCACGGATCTGATAACATAGACCTCAGGGCTTTGAAGTGTATTGGAGGGATTCCCATGTATGCAGGTTGACATAAGATCTTTATGGGTTGATGTTAAAATTGGCAACTAGGTCCAAACTCCATGTGGGTCATCTTCTTAATGGAAGCTGATATTTTTCTTGGATCCCCCTCATCGAGAGGTGTAGGATTGATCTAAAGATCATTCGATTCTGATAAGTATTCATGGAGATATGAATTTATTTGTGTTATGGGACAATTCGTCAAGGTCGGCCAACAACCAAATAAACCCCACTTGTGCTCAACGTTTTAGTATAAATAAAGGAGGACTTCAAGTCATTTAGACAATAATCTTCTTGGTGATCTCTTCCTCTCCACTTGTCTTTGGGTTTTGGTGGGAGGAGAGACCTAAAGAGGATACGCTGCCCTAGAGGATGCCCTATCCTATACGCTGTCATGAAGGTGCCTTCTATGCAGCCCTAAAGGAGGAATCTTGGAGCTGCCCTAGCCACAACAAGGAAGATAGGCCAGCGAGGGTTTGAAGGACGTTGGAGGTTAGCTCCAAGTGCTACTAGGAGAAGCCTTCTATAAGCTATCTAAGGAAACCTATACGCTGTCTAGAGAAGGTCTCCACTAGCCCTAGCCGTAACTCAACAAGTGCCACAAGCTATGCCCTAGATGCAGTTAAGGAGGAGGCCAAATACAAGCCCTAACCGCTAACAGAAAGAGTCAAGGAACAACGTGGAAGAGGGCTGCTACAGGAGGTCGAGTTTGGGAGTCTTAAGGTTGAAACTAGGGCTGAAAGGATAGGCTGCTAGGCTGAGTAGAAGATGTGTAAAACCGTTGGCTGTTTGGGCACATTTGGAGGAGGCCATATGCTACAGCAAGGCTGTGTGGTAGGCCGCAGGCCATACCATCACAACAAAGAAATAACATGGGCTGTTTTGTTGTCATATGCCTTAAGGCAACAACCTAGTAAGGGAGGAATTCACCTTCAGCAAGCCACAATCTTCCAAGGTTTGTTTGGGGCAGCTTGGAGAAGATTAATAGTCATCAACAAGCACGGTGCTGCAAACACAATGGGACAGCATGGCAAGCATGGTGCAGTAAGCACATTGGGACAACAGTATGTTAAGCAAGGTGCAACAAGCACATGGTGGCAAGCATGGTGCAACAAGCACATTGGGACAACAAAGGTACATGATGCAGTACAGTGATGGGTACAGTCATGATTGGTAAAGCATGATGAGATGCAACATAGTAATGATGGGTGCAACATGGTGCAACATGGTGAGGTGCAACACATGGACGAGATGCAACACAATGATAGGTGAAGGAGTCACCTTGGAGAATCAGTTGAAGCAGCATGTCTTCAACTGATCTCATGTAGAGATGATCTATTCTCTTATCTAGAAAGTCAAACTGTTGACTTCTGTTGTAAATGTACTATCTCTCTCTCTCTCTCTGTGCTGAACTATTGAAGAACATAGAAGAAGAATTGATCAAGGGTTTCCCCACATTGTGGTTTGTCCCTGGCTAGCGCCACATCTTGTGTTCTCTTGTCTTGGCTTGTCTTCTGCGATTTATGTTTATGTTCTATTTGCAGTTTACTTCAATGCTGATGTGATTGCTAATTTGGAAAAGATATTGAGCTAACTGTGAAAATTGAAATAAATTGGTCTAAGCATAGAGCATAACTAAAATTAACAGTTGACGCAGGCTTCGCGCACATGGTATACCGAGATTAATGGATATCTTCTTGGTTTGGGTTTCACTAAGAGCGAGGCAAATCCCATCTTGTACTATGTAATCGTTGAGGGTGAGCCGCTCATCTGGGTACTTTATGTGAACGATCTCTTCTTAACAAGATTAGAGAAGCTCATAGGGATGTGCAAGGAGGTTCTTGCTTTAGAGTTCTAACATGAAGGGCATCGACTTGTTGCACTACTTTTTGGGATTGGAGGTGCGGCAACAACTAGGAGATATTTTCCTTGGACAAGGCAAGTATGCAATAAAGATATTGAGGAGGTTCATGATGGAGGATTGCATGATTATGTCTACACCTATTATCACTAAACTGAAGAAGTTGAGTGCCTCTGAGGGTGAATTAGTGGATCCCACATTATACAAGCAGTTGATAGGTTCTTTGATGTATTTGGTCAACACTAGGCTAGATATATGTTTTGTTGTGAACACACTTAGCCAGTTTATGGTGGAGCCAAGATAGGTTCATTGGGTGGTAGCGACGTGTGTTGAGGTGCCTATGAGGTATGGTAGGATTGGGACTGAGATATGTTAGATCTGGAGGAGTGGCGTTGTAGGGGTACACTGATTTTGATGGGCAGGAAGTGTAGTGGACAAAAATTCCACATTTGGATATTGTTTAAGACTAAGATCAACCATTATCTCATGGTTCAACATGAAGCAATAGTCAGTGGCACTTAGTTCATCAGAATCAAAGTACATGTCAATGAGTATGGCGAGTTGTGAGGTAGTGTGGCTTCGCAAGATGCTAACAGGGTTATTTGATCTGCAAATGGGGCTAGCGGTGATTCGCTGTGATAATTAGAGTTGCATTAAGCTCTCTAAGAATCTCGTGTTTCATGATCAATCCAAGCATATTGAGATCATATATCACTTCATCATAGACATGGTCCAGAGAGGTGCTGTGAGATTGCAGTACATTTCTACAAAGGAGCAAATGGTAGATGTTCTCACTAAGCCGCTAGTGAAAAGGAAGTTTGTGAAGTACTGAGATAAGCTTAGGGTGGTGGAGAATCCTTTCCTTGCTAGGAGGGAATGTTGAAGCTAGTTGCAACAACCCTGAAATTAAAACATACAACTAATTACATCAATTTATGTGATTAATAATCAACACACAAACTGTTCAACTAAATGGCATAAAATTTTCGAAAACCATGAGCAAAGAAGAGTTTCCTGTAGCGACGACATACCTTACTTGTGATTTCGTAGTTGTAACGCTACTCAGATTTTGTTGACCACAACAAAGTTTTGGGGACAACTCTCGACCCAATTGTAGGTTCAACTACACATAATCTTTCTACAGTTGGCTACCTCCTAGCCCTCAACCAAATACTATTGCCAAGGAATCCTTTGTCTCACGACACTCTCCTTCGAAAGGAATGAATGCTTCTCATCCCCCTTTTCATCCATTAATAGAACAAACGATTCCAAAAACAGAAAGGGATTGGAAATGGATCTGCATGCACACAATCCATGTGTCAACATGCCAACTTTTATTTCTTTCTTTTAAGTTTTATTTAATTCAACATTTTTTCTTAATTTAATTTTTGCTTATTTTATTCTTTTTTATTTTTGTTAACTTATTCTTACTATTTTTATAGTTTGTTTTTATATATATTAATTTGGGACTTCAATTTATTATTATTATTATTTACTATTGTTATCTTGTATTCTTTATTTATTATTTATTTGCTATTCTTATATTTTCTTTATTATTTATTGTTTTATTTATTTATATATTAATAATTTTTTTTAGGGGTGGTTCACGGACATTGGGTGGCTGCTACATCCACGAGAAAATCAAGGCAGATAAGCCCGAAGGGATTTACCCATTGGCCAAACAAGCAAGGCCTAACCCCAAAGGCGTTGAGGAGATTTGACCTTGTGACCTCCCAACTGGCAAAGTACTTAGCAATGGGAATTCAACCAATTGAGTTAACCCTTGAGCTAAGTCACCTGACACGGGGATTCGGGACACGTAGGATTCGGGATTCGTGGTGTCGGATTCGGGACACGCTGACCCCCGGAACAAGACATGTTAGGACACTTTATATATTATTTTATTAAAATATATATATATATATATATATATTTAAAATATATATATATATATATATCTTAAAAATTAGTTATTAGCATATTTCTTACACAAATTTTAATTAATGATACAAATTTATTGATTTCAAACATAGATCTTCATCTATAGCTATTAGCATGCATAGTACATACAAAATTCAAATAAATGTCAGTGGTACTGGTCACATAAATGATAAATGATAAATCTATTAAAAATTTAAATCATGATTCATAATTCATAACTGAAAGACAACTTACAACTACAAGATAGTAAGATAAACACACTGACAACTGTAGTTTTCTCATTAAGTCATCAAATCAAAATCTGTTACATAGGTAGTGTTGGTGCAATGCCAATGGCAAATAGAAATAGAAAATATAAAACAACTATAGGTATACAAGCCTCAAGGCATCAATCAGCATCAGAATCAGCATCACTGTCCCCATCATCATGGTCCCCACTGCTCTCCTCTGCATCCTCCTCCTCCCCTGTATCCATAGTCGCCTCTGCATCTGCTGGTATGGAGGTTGAGTCATCAAAACTAATAGGGTCTAGCACTGGATCACCGAGATCCATGTTGGCCAATGCCAACTCAACAGTGGTGTCCAGACCCATATCTTCAGGAAAGACATCCCACATCTTTGTCTTTCCCCTCAACCACTCTTCCCTTTGCCTGTAAATAAGACGAAGGTTGGTGTGAACATACACCATTGTCTCTGCCCTGGACTGCTCAAGCCTGTTCTTCTTCACAGTATGCAAATTCCCATATGTGCTCCAATTCCTCTCGCAACAAGAGGATGAAGTCACCTGAGAGAGGAGCCTCATGGCTAACTGCTGAAGAGGAGGGCTTGTTGCCCCATGATTTGCCCACCAAGAGTAGGGCTTCTTAAGCCCCCTGTCTCTAATCACATCATAACCTCCAAACCGACCAGTGCTAGTGGAAAACTCTGCAAAGGCATCCTCCACCTCAGCAAGCAATGCAGTATCATGATAAATCCGCTTCAATGCCTCTTTCCTCCCCTGTGAGATTTCACCATCCATGTGAGGAGGGAATCTGCGGGAAGGTCCACCATTCAGCCACTCATGGCTGTAGTATTTGGGGTTCAATGAGTGAGCCAAACAATGTAAAGGTGTACAATTCTTGTCCCATCTGCGGACAAGAATATCATGTATGGTATCGCAGAAGGCCTCTGGTGATGTCTCATACGGGGGGCACTCACTCTGTAGAATAATGCTCCTCACAGACTCAATCATGGAATCCCATCCCTCATAAACCTCTCCTAGGATGGGTTTGTCTGTATCTGCAACTCGAAGCAAAGAGATGATAGGGTCCATGATCCGAATAATTAGATCTACCCTCTCCCACCAAGCATCGTCTAGTACCGTGTCCTTCACTCTTTTAGAGGCTGCCTGATCTGTCTTTCTCCAAAAAGACCAAAACTCAGAAATAACCATGGACCCAAGAGCAGTCTTGACCTCCCTCAACCTCTTCAACATCATGAATGAAGATGCAAATCGTGTATCAACAATCTTCAACAATGATAGATTACTGTACTCCTTGTAGATAGTGAGGGCATTTGTATGATTTTGCACAAAGTTACGGATATGTCTTGCATCCTCAATAATGCTTCCAATCCAAAGCACATCAGAAGCAATGGATTTCAGTGCTAAGTTCAATGAATGGACAATGCAAGGTGTCCAAAACACTTGTGGATATTTAGCTTCCACAATCATGCCAGCCGACTTGCAAACAGGTGCATTATCTGTAATGATTTGCACACAAGAATCAACACCTACCTCTTCAACAACTCTAATAAATAACTCACCCATAAATTGTGCATCCTTGTATTCGCCAAGTGTATCCACTGCTTTCAGGAAAACTGGACCATTCAAGGAAGACACCATGAAGTTGATGATTGGGTGTCGTGCTGGATCTGTCCATCCATCAGAAACAATGCTAACCCCAGATGTTGGCCATGATGCCTTAATAGGCTCGAGCATTTTTTGCACCTCTTTTTTTGCCTTCGTCAACAATGTGGTTCTCAGCTTCTCTGACCCAGGAGGCACATACCCTGCTGGAGCCCCTTGAGTTAGAGCTCGGCACATCTCAACAAATAAAGGTGAACGTGCAACATTAAATGATATGAAGTTTTGATAGAAGAAGAAGGCAATGGTGAGATCAAGCTCGTCCCGTCTCTCTTTTTGGAAAATCCTGTCCATTGGACCAAGTGATCTTCTTTTTAATGCTTGTCCCCCAGTAGAAGTAGAACTCTCAAATGGAAATTTGGTGGTGGCTTTCCTCAAAAATGGAAGGGGGTCTTCATTCTTGCCCTTGGGTGCTTTTGATTTTGAAGCCAGTGCCACATGTTCCATACCAACATGGGCCTCCTTTTCCAATTCTTTTCTCTTTTGTGAAGGAATATCTTTACAAGCTCCAATCCCCTTACCAGGTATAGCCAACAAATGTGCTCTCACACGGTGATATGTGCTTGTGAAAGAAAGGTTACAAAATTTCCATTGCACATTGCCTCCTCCCTTTCCCTTGCTGTTTGACCCATCCTCTCTTGCGACATATTTCCACAATGGATATTTTTCATTGTCTTTAACTCCTCTTCCCTCAAGATTACTTGCAGCAGACTCTGATGATATTGGGGGAGGAAGAGCATCTCTACCCATGACATTCTTGCCCTTCCTTGCTGCCCCTGCCCTTGATTGAGCCATGTTACCTCAACCTGTAAAAAAAATGAACAAACAGTCAAACTGCTGTAAAATTTTTAAAATGCAAACAGCAAAAGAAATGAACAAGAATCAAGTTCATTTTATAGGCTAGCAGTGGCTCACTGGCTGTATAATGTATTCTATGTTGCTGTATAAAAAATTAAAGACAGTGTTCTACACTGCCAGGACAGGCCAAGGTCTGAGTGTTATAAAAGACAGTGTTCTACACTGCCAGGACAGGCCAAGGTCTAAGTATTTTTGTAGTCAACGCATAGGTCTCACTGTCTCAGATATGTGCCACTGCCAGGTACCCACAGTGATACTTACACTGCCTAAAAAACGCATGTGAATTACATACCAAGTTCCTCATATGATGGTTTTGAACTTCATGTGGAGGACAGGTTTCTTTGATTTTACAATGACTGATATAATGTTCAGGTCAACTGTTCTGTAAATACATTCTTTACCAATTACCACATATCTTTTATGAAACAATTATTGTGAGGTGTGATTCTGAAAGAAGGTACACAATTGTATGATCGAGTGCAATTTTGGAAACATTTTCTAAGGTTTTCTCTGTGCAAAACGAATGGAAGGCAACGCATAATGAATCAATAAAACTTGACAGCATCCCCTTTCAGCGATTTATATCAGATCTCAGCAGCCCTAAATATGTTGAATTTGTGGCACTTCTGAGTACTCTAGGCCTCTGCACAATGGGCTATCTTTATCAGCTATACGCACAGCCACTAAGAGGAAGACTTCAGCTCTTTCCAACTCATGCCAATGTGGAGAAACCCGGCCCAGAATTCAATAATACGCAGAGGATGACCCCACACTTACTCCCTTTAGCATTTCAATCACATTATGGAGGCTAAACTATGCCCAGAAATGTACAACGAACTCATTCTTTATTATAAAACACAGTGGCGTATACCTTTCAGGCTTTCTCTAATGTTATCACTTTGGTCACGCATAATGAATGAATAAAACACAGTAGCGTATACCTTTCAAGATGGGTTATTACAGTGGCAGGCGTGATAAGGGTTCCGTGATCACTGATAAGGCGTGATACAGTTCGTATTACAAGTCATTTGACATTACATCTATTAAGTTTTAACAGCTCAGCAAACTAACCTGCAAATTGCAATGCGGTCCGCCGCTCCAAATCGCTCCAAATCGCTGTTACGGTTTGCAAATCGCTCCAAATCGCTGTTACGGTTGCAAATGCGGTCAAATGGGAATGACAACAGCGAATTTAAACCTACCAGCAGCCCGAAAAACGAATCCGAAACCAGGATTCGATTCCAAAATCGTGACACGTTCTTCATTTTTTGCACACGCTCAGGACACGACGTACCCGAATATGACACGACGAGTCATTGAAACATGACACGTGTCAGGACAGAATCGTGTCCGATTCGTCCGATTCGGGATTCGTCCAGGGGTTTGGACGAATCCGGTTTCATAGCCCTTGAGGCTAGATTTATATATTAATATTGTTTCATTGGTTATTATTATTATTATTATTACGAGGCATTACATATTGTTAACTTAAGGAACTTCGTTTTGAAGTTAAGTTGAAAATTATTTTATTTTATTTAGTTATTTATTTCTTCGCGTTTTCCCTACACCTTTATATGAACTAGTATACCGACAGGCATTGAAAGTTACACAACACCAGGGAAATCCTAAGGAATTTTAGTCCTCTTTCCTAACTTTTGGAACCAAGCATAAAGCCTCAGTCTATACCATAGCCCTAGGGCTCGCCCCAAGGCTTAGACTTCATTTGCCCCAAGGCATGTATTCGGTCCGAGTACTCGACGACTCTGGGCATCTCACAAGGCTAGCCCAAGTCCCTCCACACTTACTAAAGTGCGCAACCCCAAACATCGAAGTCCTCACGCCCCCTTTGGACTTCAACATCCCAATCTAATATTAGGCACTCGACCTCTTCTAGATGGTCCCATAACCTTTCAAGAGCTATCCATCAAGAGTTATACAAGACAAAGGAATCACTGACATATGTAGTGTTGATTGAATCTGTCCCCAACCCATATGGTGTTACATATTCTCTTTCGCAGGTATGGGATTCTACGAGATCATCAAATAAACTGGCCCTCTTGGCCTTGTTACCACTCAAACTAGAAGGGGTCAATCCTTGTGGAATTTGAGTTGTAAAGTTGTGGGACCACAAAGAACTAAAGTGGGCCCAAACAAGGTCAAGGGTTTGGGGTTGATTAACACTAATGGATTTGACCAAGTTAGGGAGGAGAAGAGAATTAAAGGAATTAGATTTCTCTTGAAATGTGAATACAATGATCCTTAATGAAGCCTCTAACCAAAAGCAAACTAGGAAAATGGTCTTCATGCTAGGGCTTGGGATATCTCAAGAGTCCACTATCAGAATAGCCTAACATTTGGAGGACCTCTAAAGGACTCACTAGCGCAGCTCTAGACCAATTTTCATCAATTTTTGATGGCTACAGTAGCATTTGAGTGATGCCCTATGATCATCAAGGGTAGGATCAATTCCTAATCTATTGGGAGAGTTGGAGTCAAAGAGATCTCGAATCAAAGGTTTCTCACTCAACCAAGGAGTTTAAGAGATTTCACATGGCCTAGAGGCAACAACTAGGTCTCCTAGGAATTTATACTTCGTTATGCCAAATTTATTGACTTATTAAGGCATTCTAAGATAATTAGCCCCTAGGAACATTCGTTCACCATACAACGAGCATGAAACATATGCAAAACCTCACAAAATCCAAATTTTCACATTAATTAGGGCAAATTTCAGATTTATGAGTAAAATTCCATACATTTAACATGCAACAAGGTAAAGATTAACATTAACAAGAGGAATAACACTTACAATGTATAGTGACTATATCCAATCACCAAGAAATGGCAAGATCGAAGCTGCAAGATTAAAAGAGAGATTTCCAAATATCAAAATGCATCTAAGACATCCATACTCGTCCTCAAATAGATAGTGCGGAAATCTCATGAGAAATAAATGATCCCAATGCAAGTGATGATGAGAGAAATAAATCACCCTCTCATCTATTTATACAATCCAATAGGGATTTGAATGGCCTAATTTAGCTCAAATAATAAAATAATGTTCAATAATGATATGCCTTGGTGACAAGCCCACCGAGATAGCTCCAAAATAGGAAGATAAGCCTCTCAAGAGGGAAAAATAGTAAATATGATGAGTCGTTGGGCCATTAAGAAGTTCCTAGTGGAGTCTAAAGTGTGCCAAGTTGAGAGAATAGGCTCCAAACAGAGTGATCAAGGGGTTGGCTCCTTGATAGCCAAGCAAGTCACATGTGGTGCCCACAAGGGGGTGTGGGGTTACAATGACATCCTTATGGGTCTCTAAGTGGATCGTTAATGCCTGCAAACCATCTGTAAGGGCTAGGATGATATTGATGACATAATCTTTTGTGGTGAGACACATCATCATTTGGACCCTAGAACCTCTGCCAAGTGTGTGGTATAAGTGTGAAGCCGTTGGGCATGGTGATTTTGGTGCATCATCCTCACCCAAAAGGTGGAACATGAGCAATCACTGAATGGTGCTAGGGATCCATGAAGTGTTCTCTGCTATGGTGGAGGCCTATGGCTCTAACCACTCACCCTACAAGTGCCCCCGTGACCCTCTTGAGGGCTTGGACCTCGTATACGGAGACCAAACTCAAAATGGAGACCCACCTGCAATTCTGCATAAGATCCAATGCATCCCCTTGCCCTCCAATACAACAAATATTAGAGTAATCAAGTAAAAGAGCTTACAAATCATGGAATCAAATGGACACTTCATGGTGGCATGCCCTTCCACATTGGGCTTTGGCATGTACAAGTGTCTCCAAGCTCAATAAGGGGGTTAATCAAGGACCCTATTAGGTGGTTTCAACCTTTAAAGGGGGTGACATGTCCATGGTACATCCATCAAGTGGTAGGTGACATATGATATAATGATGGAATGGAGTGGGGGATTAAGGGAAGGATCCTAGCTACATGCCATGGTACAATGGTAGCTATAATAGGGGAAGCCCACACTTGGGCATATTAGTGTAGGAGGGAGCAATCATGGTACATGAGTTACCCAGGCCTTTGCTTTTCCATCCTTCTTCATATGCCTTTTGCCTTCGATTGATTTTTCTTCATAACTGCTCGGGGTTCCAGAGGATGAGAGCATGATGTGTAGGATATAGTAGTAGATACCCCCTTTAAAGGTGGGGCAGTTCATTGCCCACCAGGGGTTGGGACAATCATGGGTTCCTTAATGTGGAGGGGGGCTCATCTAGGGCCCATAAGAACCAGGGTGATGGCCATAAATAAGGGGTAGAGCTCATGTTTGGCTTTTGCCCACGTGCTAAATTTGTATGTCCCGACCATCTTCTGCATTTTGTGGTACATTTCTTTTTGAGAGTGGCCAAGTTATGCTTTTTCCTTTCTTTTTAGTTGCATCAACCTCCAGGGAATCGTTCCAGGCCCGACCCGAAGTGTGGACAAGGGGAGGGGGAGGCTAACCCTTTGTGGACCCAACAAACCAATGTGGACCCAAATGGGAAAAAATGATAAATTAGGTTAGAATGAGTGGAGGGGAGCGATGTATATGGTGTTGGGAAGTGGGACCATGCAACCAAAATCGATATTTCCCATGTAGTGCCATCCCTAAAGCTAATAGCTAGTAAAAGAGATCCCACGAGACTAGGATGCAAGGCTAACCACCAAATCGGGAAGAGGAGACAAGGGTATAGCCCTAGCCCACTCTTTCTGTCGAATCCCCCCACCAATCCATGCCCAAAAGTGTTTATGATGAGTAAGCAAAATTACTCAACTATACCAATGAAAAGCCACACCTTCAGGGTCGAGAGGCCCACCTTCAAACATGCGATCATAACAGGTGGGTGAGGGACCACATGGTTGGCTCAGGGGACGTAGATAGTGGCACATCGAGCTATTTGGTGGCTGCAAGGGGAGTACCATCTAGGATAATTTTTTTCTCCTATGAATATCACCCACAAAGTGGTGGGTAACAAGCCCATTTGTGGATTTCTTGTCAATCACCACATCCCAACATGCAACCAACGCATTAGTTATAACATCAAGATATCTATATCAAGATATACCATGACATCACATAATAAATGGATCCGCATGTCAATATAATTTCATATCATAACATCATAATCCATATGCCATATTATGCATATCACATTTGTCATGAGCATACAACATCATTATCATAACAAAATCAATAAATAAGCACCATATATGCATCACTTACCTCTCATCTGAACTATGTCCAATTACCATATACCATCACATCATGAAACATCATCACATCATTATACTTCAACATTTCTATGTTGACATAACAATTAACTAAAACCATAACTGAAATCATAGTGTATGATTTAGATGTATCAATAAAATCTAAACAATAAGACATGATTTAGACATTTCACGGAAGTATCTATCTAAGCTATGTTATCCAATATTAGTTTGTTTACCACAAATTAACAAAATAGATAAGGAAAGTCACGATGAATAACATCTGCATCCTTCCAATTTGGTTATGGTTACGAGGACTAACATTCATTATCATCAAAATCTGCAAGTTCATCCTTTGCTCTTCCTTCATAAGGTATTTTTATCAAACATATATTGTTAATATTGGAAATCAAATTTATAAACATTCCTTATTTTCTTACAACCATTGTATCTTTATAATTATTTTCCATTGCATTCTAATAACAGGTTTACCTCCCTTTTAGGGTGTTTGCATACTATCTTAAAGTATATGGCTTCTAGCTTCAACTACATTTGATGTATACTTTTAGGGAAATGTGCTACACTTCTCTCCATTGCTCAATTATGATTTTCCACTCCTTGTTTGAACATGTTACCTTTTAGCCAATTTAGCATATTATCAATCTACTGTGTTACTTCATATTTGATGGTCTCTTCTTAATGTTCATATCTGAGTCCCTCTGTATTCACTCATGTATGTTAATCGTCATGCCACTGAAAATAGATATCCATGATGCAATAAATATCTTTAGAACAACAACTTATTCACACTATTTTAACATAAAAATAAACATAAGTAAGGTTAAACTGACACTATTTGTTTTGAGTTATTTAAGACATTTTCCGTACCATTCTTCTCCTCTTGAGAGGCAACAACCTTGAAACAACGTTGACCAAATAACTTTTCTAAAGAACTCATCATTTACTTGCATAACCTTAACTTTTTATAATTTAAGAATTCTCTATGACTCTATTATATATCTTTCTCAATTATTTATATAAACATTCATTCTCATAAATAGAGAGAGATATGTGTGTAATAAATAATGAGTTACATTCCTTTTGATAATATATTGCATGATAAAACTACAATATATATTATTATATAATAATTTAAAACTTTTCCAATATATCAGAAAATTAAAATTACTTATATTTTACAGACATATTATCTATATCATTTTTTTTTCTATGTAAATTTAACATACAAGAATATAGGGTGTTCTAATTATTATTATGATAAAAATATTATAATAATAATACCTACATGTGTTTATATTTCACATAATTATAATAGTATGTAGAGGATGCAAGTGCCAAAAAGTTGGGAATCAAACTTGGAACATTCAAGAAAAACTTTCACCAACTTAATGCTCAACCAAAGCCGAAATGTTCATAACTCTAACAATATTCTCTTCAAATCATACACTTTTCATCGTTTCACAAGTACAAGGAGATAATTTTTGATGTCATATAATCTATTTGATTTTACTTATTTGACTGAATGGATCTTCTATAAACCTTAGTTTGGGACATATCTCGAGAAAATATGATATGAGATGCCAATTAGGAACTTAGCATAAGATACCTTCCTTAATCTTCTAAGTTCTACAATCAAGTTCTTATTAACCACGGTTTGATATACCGTTCTTTCTATGAGACAATTTCTTTTGGCCTAGCTTGTATGGCTTTTGCTATCTTGTGGTGTAGTTTTGGTGGTGCAATCCAACTTTCAAGACTTTTGGTGACAACAATTAGTTATCTTTAAATCTGGCCGGCCTAAAATTAAGGCAAACCCCAAATTTAATGCGGACATTGAAAACTTGGTTGTTAAATGCAATATTTGATAATGTAGTAAAATAAAAAACGATCCCTAACCTAGGGCTCATTTAACCTAATGTTCGTGGCAATAAAAAAATGATGGGAACAAATATTTGGGGCATTCATGAATTAGATATGATGATGCTAGGCCATATGCTCTAAGAGTTGCTTTCACTGATTCTAGTGCCAATGGTGCAACAAATTTCCTATCACGAGTTTAACACAGTGAACGCCCATGGTTCGAATCTAAGCAACCCCATAACAATTATTTTTTTGGACTATAAGATTGTAAAAACTTGTTAAAATTGGCAACTAAGGCCAAATTCCACTTTGGACAACTCAATTGATGGAGATAATCATTCCATTAAAATCCTCTTTTCAAGAGGACCAAAATCGATATGAAGATCGTCTCATTTGGACAAGTGAAAGTGTGATTTTGAATTTTTGTTTTCTCATGAGCAAATTATCAAGGTGAGCCTCACCTCTATGTTGGCTCATCAAGTCCAATAGTCACGTCTCTTGACCCCAACGAGTTATATACATAGAGGCGCTCTCAACATCATTTACACACATCACTTCACATATTTCTCCTCTCTGAAATAACCGCAGAAGGGAGATGACCTCAACGAAGGAGGAAGGGTAAGATTGGTGTTTTGGTTGGGTTGTTTGATGGGAAAAATTTCAAAGGCAGGAGGCCGAGCATGTTAAGGGTAAGTCTGGGCCTACTTTTGGGCATATCTTTCTCTTGTTGTAGGTCTGGGTTATCTCTAGGAGGCAGAGTAGGAGTGTTTGAGCATGTTTCTATGGTATGAAAAACTCTCTCCTGGTGGGCCGCATCTACAAGGACCCTTTCTCAAGCAGGCCGCAGTCCTCATCTTGCTAAAAAGTAGGTCGAGAGGGTCAGTGTTTGCCCAGGTGGACCGCAGACCTGTTTTGGTAAGCATGGAAGCTTGTTTGGGGGCTGAACTATGCCCTGTTATGTAGCAGAAGGAGGACAAGTTCTCATGAAGAAAGGTTGTAGTCATGGAAGGTTGTTTTGGGTGAATTTGTGAGGGCTGTAGCAGTGTGCCACATGCCCTAACCAGGAACAACAAGTAACAACAACATACTCCTTCTCTTGTGATCATAAGGTATGAACAAAGATAATGTATTTGGACAATTTTGCATGCTCGTTGGATGGTTGTCCAGATTGGACAGTCTGGAGCAATTTCTTGATGGATTGTAAGTAGTCCTCACCAGATCAACTTCTACTATTGTATGACACCTGTTGAGAGGACTTATATTGAAGTGCTTTTGGATTGCAATGTTGAATGATCCATCTATATCTTTTGGCAGATCTTCAAATTAAGAAGTCAATTTTGACTTCGAATTATTCTCCCCCCTCTCCGCTGAACATTTGATAATGATAATAAGAAGAATTGATCAAGGGTTTCCCCATCTTGGGGGTTTTCCCTGGCTTGAGCCATATTATTGTGTTCTCTTGTCTCGACTTATCTTCTACATCTTTTGTTTATGTTCTTTCTTCAGTTACTGTCAATTCGATAATGATTTATGTGAATGCCAATGGAAATGAAATGGATTGATAAATGAGCTCATATGGAAGATTGAAGTAACTGTCCTTAGCAAAGAACATGTTAACTAAAATTAACAAAACGTCCCCGAATTCTTCTCTTCATCTTTAGTCACGCATTCAAATACAAGCTTCTCCATCATTGTGCATCTTTCATCCCCTTCGTTTCATTGGTGAAAGAATTTGTTGCTTTGGAATTGTAACTCTTCCCTCTCCCTCGTCATCTTCAATCTTGTAATTTCTCATAGGAATAGCTCTAATGTTTTTCATATTTGCACAAACATCAACTATTGTAATCTTAGGAAAATCATCAATTCATGTAAGCACTCCAACGCCTCAACTGCATGCTTTCCCTTAATATTTTCCAACCCCTACTTCATGTGGGTTGTCCAATTGTGGGGCCTAGTCCAACAATTGAGCGGATTGTGAGTGGTTTCGAGATTGACGTTGCCACATCACCCATCACCCGCAATGGATCATGACTGTTGGATTGGCAGGCCATATCCCACAAGGAAGCAATGATTGTCCTACATCACGCTGTCTATGTTCGAGTTTATGAGTCCATGTATTTTTGAGTCAAGTCTAAGTGAATGTTCTTACATGCAAAAGGAGAGCAACCTAGAGAATACGAAAAAGAAATATAAAAATGAAGATTAAATTGTATTTTAATTTGATTAAATTATGTGGTGATCAAACACAAATAGACGTCATCACCTTCAAAGTGATTGGATAAATACAAGGCACAAACTTAGTCAATTGAATCCAAAGAATGAGATGTTGTAATTTTTGTTCATGGGCATATGAATCGTCTTAGATTGAATAAAATATCTTCAAACAGTGTAATCTATCCACGATGCCATTTGTCCGAAACCCTTTACTAATGGTGCCATTCCAGAGGTAATAAATTTAACCTTTCGACGTTTTCCTCCAACTATAGTTCTGAATTTAAGGAGAAAAAAATGGTTTTGAGTTGTGGTTGGTTCTCGTACTTGAGTGGTAGTTTATACAAAACTTCATATCACAGGTCATGAGTTTGATTAACGACAAACTATAGTAGCTCCTTTATAGCTTAGTGGTAGAGCGCCAATCTTGTAAAACTAAATGTCCGTAGTTGATTAATGACAAGTTGCTGTAAAAAATGAAATCAAGGGTGGTGCTCAACATCATCCTAGAAAGCATTTTGCAATGCATTGTGAAACCATAAAAAGAAGCATCATATTTTGAAATGCATTTTTAAAAAAATTTAATTTAAGGAAATTTCAATTTGTGAAATGCGTGGAATTTTTGTATAGACAAAAAATTCTTGAAATTTTTAAAAGATTTCACTGAGGGTGAGAAAAAATTAATAATTTATGTAACTCAAAATTAATAATGTAAATAGATTTCAATGCATGAATTTTTTAAAATTTCATAGAAATTTCGCAAGTGTTGAGGGTGCGAATTGTTTGAGAAATTATATTGTTTGCTTAACTAAGTTTTAATTGAGATTAAAGAATGAGAACATGAAAGCCCAAAGGCCCAATAGAGTTGAAACCTTGCTCTAATACCATATATAACAACCCCGAAATTAAAACATGCAACTAATTACATCAATTTATGTGATTAATAATCAACACACAAATTGTTCAACTAAATGACATAGAATTTTCGAAAACCACGAGCAAAGAAGACTAACTTGTAGCGACGACATACCTTACTTGTGATCCCAGAATTGTAATGCTACTCAACTCTTGTTGACTGCAACAATCAACATTCTCCACCCAACTGTAGGCTCAACCGCACATAATCTTTCTACAACCGACCATCCCACACCCTCAACCAACTACTATTGCCAGGGAATCCTTTTTCTCACAAAACTCTCCTTCCAAAGGAATGGACAATGCTTCTCATCTCCCTTTTCGTCCATTAAATAGAACAAACGGCTCCAAAAATGGAAAGGGATTGGAAAGGGATTTGCATGCACACAATCCATGTTTCAACATGCCAACTTTTATTTCTTTATTTTAAGTTTTACTCAAATCAACATTTTAAAAAAAAATTTAACTTTTGCTTATTTTATTCCTTTTTACTTTTGTTAACTTACTTATTCTTACTATTTATATATATATTTATTTAGAACTTTAGTTGATTATTTACTATTATTATCTTATATTCTCAATTTATTATTTATTCGCTGTTTTTATATTTTTATTATTATTTATTTATTTATATATTAATATTATTTCATTGATTATTATTATCAGGGGGCATTACACTAGTGGTAGCTTCAGAAGGTCTTCTACAAAGGTCTAGTGTCTTATCATGTGGAAGACATTATTTGCATCTTTAGGTGCTTGCTTGGTGGAGTAAGTGATTTGTCTTCTTTCCTAGGCCTAACTTAGGAAAAGTACAATAATTAAAGTCAATTAATTATTGTGGACTATTAAGTAATTTTCCAAGGATAAATAATTTAATTATTTAATTGATTTAGAATTATTCTTAGTCATTGATCTCTAAGATGATTCTAGAAGGGAGATTAGGGTTAAGGATTTGTGCTTGATGACCATTATAAAGGAGGCCTAGCAAAGAGGTGAAGACACATAGAACTCAAGCAAGCGAGTCATCACAAAGAAAACAATTTTCTTTAAGTGCAAGTGGCTTAGTGCACTGAGAGTGCAGAGAAGGAGAAGTGCTCCTTGATTGAGGGCAAATCCAGGAGGTCAAGTGGAGGAGATTGCACGGGTCTAGTTGCGAGAGGGAGATCAATTTGATTTGAAGGAGGCCGAGTTTTTGGAGCGTTGAGTTTTCCCTAGGGCATAGTAATGGCATGCAAAGAGGGAACATGCCGCTTTTGTTTGCCGAGTATTTGGGATGATTTCTTTAGGCCAATTTCTTTCAGAGGTTGATTTCCTTGAGGCCAAATTCATGGGGCTGAATTCATTTTGTGGGAGAGAATCTCTCATATCCAAGGAGATCTAACAACCTTCTAAAACAAACAATAAGATTATGGTAGAGCTCACACAACTCGCTCATGATTATAAATTTCACATGTTGATCCTTAAGATAAGTAGGAATTGATAATTCCAACACTTAGCTTTAATGAGCGCTTGTCTTAATCTTTGTCAGGTAGGTCTTCATCATCATCTTTTGTTGGTTCAATGCATCAAATGCTCCGTTATGAATCCAAGAAACACGCCCCGTTAATGAGTACTTGTCTTAATCTCTGCCAAGTGTGTCTTCATCATTATCTTTTGCTGGTTCAATGCATCAAATTCAACATTATGAATTGAAGAAACTTAGGTTTATCAAAGTCTATATCTGGTCCAACTTGAAACTTGTGTCTCATACCTTGATCATGTATTCATCAAATTATCAAAATCCATATAAAGAATCAACCATCCATGCAAATATATGGTTACCTAACTGTTACTGCTGTTGTTCTAGTAAGAAATCTTTCAAGTACATGGTTCATTCAAATTATTCATGAACTCCCCTAAAATGTACATAAAGCTTAAGGTTTCTAAGCCTATCACACTAGTTGTCATTAATATTTTCAGATGGCAGTGTTTTTATTAAACACAACACATGAACTTTACCTTGTTTCACGATCAGCAATTGGTCTCCATTGTTCCAATAGGAACCATCTCCGACATCCTTTTGACCAAATTCCCAAAAACTTTTTGTTGTATTTAAAATATCATTATTATCCTCCTTGCCACAATCTCATCATTCTTACTCAAAATTGACTTTACTATTGACACTTGTCATCTCAATTGAGAACAATGCCATTTTGTTGCATCTTTAACTACCATGATAACCAACAATGGTTATTCACCCAAGCAACTTCCCTCTCTCAACCAAAGTGTCCATGCTCCTCCATTAACATTTAACTTAAAAATTGTTTTTTCAAACAACATACCCATTGGGAACTGATTATACCTTTCCACGAAAAATCAATATTGCACAAATTGATTGGGAACCTCTTGTACTTTAGGGCCTAACATCAACTTAATTGTAAAGATTGAACAATTGGTTATCCTATCGACATATTTCCATCTTCCGAGACACATAGGTACCAAATCATGGTGCTCCCTAGTTATTAAGGAACATAGTCTAGAAACATAATGTATCCATCTCCATCTGACGTACTAAGTGCCTGCTAATTTGAGGTCTTATGGTGCCATCATCCTCAAACAATGTTTCCATCAAGGAACAACTAGAGAATACAACATATAGCTATATTTTCCTTTTAGGGATGACATACCCCATCGAGCAACTTAGGAATGATTTTTACGTTACATAGTGTTGCGATGCAAGACTACAATAATGAACAATTTAGAATGATACATGTGACCAAATGCTTCTACATGTATGTTTCTTTGGAGTAATGCATATGCTTGGCATCTTTCCCATCATCCTCAAACAATGTTTCCATCAAGGAACAACTAGAGAATACAACATATAGCTATATTTTCCTTTTAGGGATGACATACCCCATCGAGCAACTTAGGAATGATTTTTACGTTACATAGTGTTGCGATGCAAGACTACAATAATGAACAATTTAGAATGATACATGTGACCAAATGCTTCTACATGTATGTTTCTTTGGAGTAATGCATATGCTTGGCATCTTTCCCATCATCCTCAAACAATGTTTCCATCAAGGAACAACTAGAGAATACAACATATAGCTATATTTTCCTTTTAGGGATGACATACCCCATCGAGCAACTTAGGAATGATTTTTACGTTACATAGTGTTGCGATGCAAGACTACAATAATGAACAATTTAGAATGATACATGTGACCAAATGCTTCTACATGTATGTTTCTTTGGAGTAATGCATATGCTTGGCATCTTTCCCTTCATCTTTGACATCTTGGTTCAATCTTCGTCTTGGAGCTTCCATACTTCACTTGGAAATGGTTAAAGTAGTAAATTCCAATAAACATTGCATCACTTATTGAGTTGACTAGGAATATGTTTCTTGATTTATAACTCCAAGATATTTTCATCAAAACCATCATAAATCTACACTAGCACACACATGCATCAGTAGATCCAATGATCTTAATATGTTCTAAATAGACACACATAGATCCATCAAATACATAGGTCGATGCAACAATGACTAGAGGTAGATTTCTTGCTCCTTAATTCCTAGCTAGCCATCCTGCTAGGATTGCAATACGTCAATCCTCAACACCTTGCTTTAACAGCAGCGACACCATCAACATCTTTGTTCAATCTTCATCTTGGGGCTCACATAATTCAGCTTCCATACTTCACCTGCCAATTGTTAAAATCCTAACTCATTTATCGAGTGGACTAGGCTCAATATGTTTCTTGATTTATTACTACAAGACATTTTTCATCATCACCATTACAAATCTACACTAGCACACACATGCAACAATAGATCCAATGATTTAAGAATGTTCTTAATAGGCACATATACATCTCTATCAAAGACATGGGTCAATTCAATAACAACATGAGGTAGATTTAAACTCCAGCTTAGAGACACCATAATCGAGGGAAGTGGATTTTTCATCTTGGGCATGCCAAGCAAGCCGTCCTTCTAGGATTTCCGTACAATGATCATGAAGAGCCTGCTTCAACGGCGGCCACACCAAGTGCAAGTGGTCTCCAACATCACAGTGTGCTTCTCCTTGTGGTCCCAAGGCATTATTCTGGAATCTTCAGAGTTATGACACTTTATGCAATGGTTGTATCTCGATCCCCACATGTGAGTGCGCAATGGAAAGGCATATGCAGGCACAATTATTAACTTGTTAAGGCATACATACTCACGAATATATGTAGTTATGAAACTTTATGCAATGGTTGTCTCTCGATCACCACATGTGAGTGCACAATGGAAAGGTACATGCAGGCATAGTTATGGTGTCCTTCATGGAGTTCACATGTCATCTTACATCAGTGCCACAAATCATATGGGCTGCAGATCAGGATTAGAATGGTTTTTGCCATGGCTGCCTCCAGCCACAAACTCATGCACCTACTCAAACTGCAATCTTCAGTGGGTGCTTTATTTTTTAGCAGCAATTGCACTCAGATCTCTGCAGTCCTCCTTAACACTTGAGCAGCTTCAGACTACATGTATGAACAACTTGATCAGCAGTCTTTGCTCATCTTGGCACTATGTTCACACCAGGTTTAAGAAACAGTGACCTTCAAGATATGTCACACCGTTCAGTTCGAATTCGAGTTTGACAACGATTAAGTTTGATTCGAATTTGAATTTTCCGATGAGGTTCGTATGAGGTTCGACATTAAGTTCGACTATACATATTTTTCAACACACACACACACACACACACACATATATATATATGACATAAAATAATAAAAAATCAAAATCAATCAATAAAGCTATATGAGTAGCAGTGAGCACCCACGAGCCACAAATCACAACCACTATTCACTTCACGCTCCAGGCGACAGGGACAAGCAGCATCTAGAAATTGAATTCAGGAAATTGCAGACAATACAACACACAACGGCAACACTGAGCACAATAGAGCGAGTACACTCAAACTGAAGTTGGCTTGTGAAAATATATCGACAACCATGGTAAATAAAGCCAAACCAGTGGCCACCATGGGAAACTAAGTGGCGGTAAGCGAAACAAGAGAAAACCATGTGTTGCCCATGGTTTTTCTCATAAACCTTAAAACAACTGACAAAAGCAACTCGAACTCAACCTCGAACAACAAAACAATTTAATTTTTTTTTAAAATTCGGCTTCAGGTTCGTCTTTAGATTCAAATTCGAATTTGTTGAGGTTCGACTATCAGGTTCGCCGACCTTGAACGAATTTGAATTTTTTTTTGGGTTTGCCGAATTTTGAACCTCAAGGTTCAAATTTGGCGAACCTTGTGACATAGCCTTCAAGCACTGGTAAATGACACTATCCATGATTTAGTCCAAAAATATAACATTCAATGATCAATCAGGCTTCTAATATTCACTGTCACCAAGGCCTTGGGTATAGGCAACAACAACACCCAACCTGGTAGATCAATTGCCAGCAAGTCACCAAACTTTGGACGGGCACAATGTCCAATGCAATAAAACCAAAACCCACATGTGTGATCGTAACTATCATGTACTGATCCATAAGGCAAGTAGGAGTTAATAATTCCAACACTATATTGATTTGATGTTTATTATGTTAGATTAAATGCTGAGGGGACTTGAAGATTGCTTGATGCACTGGATATCACAACTTCAATTCTACTTTCAAAAATTAATTAGGAAAATAAAGAGACTGTTTGTGATAAGCTTTTATCAAGTGATATATGTGTTGAGTCAGCTGTGATCTAGCTAAATGTGAATCAAAGAAACTTAACGTATGTGATAAAGTCCCAAGAAAATGCAAATAAAACTTTCAACCAATAACTGAAGTTGAGATTGCTTCATGCTCTTGTTGTCAACTCATTTATAATTTTCAGATCAATAAATGAAAAATAAGATTGAAGAGTTTTCAATGAATAACTCGAATAGAAATTTGTTAACTTCAATTCTACTTTCGAAGAACAATTAGGAAAATGAAAGAGGAGGTTGAAGAGTTCTTAGTCAATGACTAAAGTTGAGATTACTTGATGTCCTGTGTCAACTTCAGTTGTACCTTCCGAAAAAGCAGGTTGAGCCGTCGAGTTTGATGATAACCCTTTCAAAATTATCTCAGCTAGTGGATGGTGCAAGGCTCAACTTCCTCAAATTTTACTCAGAAAAGCGTTATAGTCACATGCTACATACATCATACGAGTTCTTTTTGTCAGGTGTTTTGATGATTTTTGGGTTGCCCCATAGCAATATTTTTTATTCTTATAATATTGATGAATGTCTGTCACTAAGAACTAGAAGTGCTGTCCAAGGAATAAGCCTGCAAAATCTGAGCATGATCTATAAAGATCATTGTGATGTTGAACGTTGGTTGATCTGTGTAGAGTTGTGCTTGGCGAGCAAGGAAAGCATTGACAAAGGATTGAGTGCCCCTGCCTGCCTAGTGTCAGAAATACACTTCCACAAATTCTATATAGAAATGCCTAGTGTCAGAAATACACTTCCGTAAATTCTATATAGAAAAGCTTTCTAGTCACATGTTACATCATATAAGTTGTTTTTATCAGACGTTTTACTGATTTCTGGGTTTCAGCAATTTCATGGCAAGAAAGGCCCCTCCCCCAAAACAACAGTTTTATTCTTACGATATTGATAAATGTCTGACACTAAGAAATGCTGTCCAGGGAATAACCCTGCAAAATATGACCTTGATTATCAGATGTTGAACTTTGGTTTATCTGTGTAGAGCTTGCTTAGTGAGGAAGGAAACATTGAAGGATTGATTGCCCCTGCCTGCCTAGTGTCAAGAAATATCCTGCTGTGCATGTGCTTGTCATTGGAACTGTATAATGGAGAAAATAAGAATTATCTCATATTAAACATCATTATCCCAGTTACGTTTTTTGTCCTGGTGCTTGTGTCAAAAAATTAATACATCTGTTCGTCCATCTTTGGGCAATATGCCCATCATTTTAAAATATGATATATTTTCTTATCTAAGATGATTAATGGTGTTTACTTGACTATTACAAGAACATTTTGCTGGTGATTGACTCTTTTCTGCCAAAACTCCATCACTTTGAATTTTGGGATTTTCATATCTTGTCAAAAAGTTTCGCTTTCATTTTTTTTTCTTTGCCCTGATGGTATGTCTAAATTATTTGGTCCTTGTTTTCCTGTTTGTATAAGCAGAAGCTAGAAGCTCCTTCTGGTGAGAAACCAGAACCTGTACGAACTCACCTTCGCAACATGATTATTGTTCCAGAAATGATAGGAAGCATCATTGGTGTTTACAATGGAAAGACCTTTAATCAGGTTGAAATCAAGGTAATCAATCAATAATTAATTTGTTATAGCATACATTATTGTAATTGCTTATTGCACTTAACATGACACTATATTATCATAATTTCTTACTCTGGTTAAATAAAAACTACATTATCGTAATTGTTGTGGTTGTGATTGCCAGCCTGAGATGATTGGACATTACTTAGCAGAATTTTCAATTTCGTACAAGCCTGTAAAACATGGAAGGCCTGGTATTGGTGCTACTCACTCTTCCAGGTTCATTCCTCTGAAGTAGGACTTTGGCCTTGGCTTGAACTCTTTGAAGATTGTCGTGGTGGCACATTATTTGTCATCCTGGGAGAACCTAGTTTGAGAATTTGTCCTTTTTTATTGTTTTTGTTTCACTCATAAATTTGAGAAGCATACTCTCCAGTTGCATCCTCTAAATGCATCATTTTTGTAAACACAACATTGTTTGGGGGTTTTTAAGCGTTTTGAATTTGAGCTTGTCATTGCTCATTATTAATTTGAGACAAACATTATTTATATCTTTCATAGGAGGTTAGATCACATTAAATTATCAAAGGAAACAAATGGCAGGGGAATGGTGATATATCTTGGGATATGGATAAGAATTTGAAATACAGTCTAAATCTGATTTATTGATTGCAGTCCATTCTTTTAAAAAGGATCCAGCACTGCTTGTTTATTTCTGGATATAAACTGTGTGTATGAGCGGAAGTTTCCGGAAATATACACCGTTTATATCCAGATATAAACAAACATGATGAACAACTGTGGATATTGATATGCTCAAAGGATCTAGGAATGTTTATGAATATAGTTTACATTCTCAACAAGATATGTACGGTCTCCCTCAACATAAAATATGCATGTCTTTAATCTCTGTGGATGATGCCATCGGTTGCTTTGATCAAACATCTTATTTACATGACTAGGCTTTACATCCTGAAGAAAATATATTGATGTTGTCCCCTTTTTGCAGAGGACAATTTATAAGACGTTTTAATCGTTGTGACAAAAAGGACTATGCCCTTGTTTTGCATGATAGATCTCAATAATTTCTGAGTATATACCATTTAAAAGATCTAACCCTCAAAATAGAACTCGACGACGAAGACGGCAGAGTAATGTTAAAATAGAACTGAATATTGTTGACAGAGGAGACCTAATTTTGATACATCATGTGCATGTGGCTGGTTTAGTTTATCAAATTCAGAGTCAGGGCAAATCTCAGTTGAAAAGAGTGGTACAGTTGGATTTCAAAGTTTAAAGCATTAATTCTGTTTTAATGCAATAGATGTTATTTTTTAAAAAGAGCCCTTAATTCTCTTCACACTATAGGTATTGTTACGTTAAAATAGAACTGAATATTGTTGGAAGAGGAGACCTAATTTTGATACATCGTGTGCATGTGGCTGGGTAAGTTTATCAAATTCAGAGTCGGCAAATCTCAGTTGCAAAGAGTGGTACAGTTGGATTTCAAAGTTTAAATGCATTAATTCTGTTTCAATGCAGTAGATTTTATTTTTTGATTTCATAGTTTAAATACATTTATTCTCGTTTGACGAGATATATATATATATATATCGTCTTCGCAAGAAAGGGATTTTCTTGTTCTCAATGATCTCTGTCAATAATTTTTAGTATATTTTTTTATGAAGATCGATTATATATATATATATATATCTATCGTCTTCACAAGAAAGGGATTTTCTTGTTCTCAATGATCTTTGATCTCTGTCAATAATTTTTAGTATATTTTTTGGATTTTCTTGTTCTCAATGATCTCTGATCTCTGTCAATAATTTTTAGTATATTTTTTGTATGAAGATCGAGAACCTGGGAATAGAACTAAAAATTGAATGGAAAGTGCAAAATAGATTTGAAATAGAACTGAATGCTTGAGAAAGAGGGCTTTGGTTTTTATTTTTAAAATTTTAATTTTCCATATAGAACTGAATATTGGAGGAAGAGCAAACCTTGTTTTGATGTACTCTATTTTAAAATTTTATAACCCTCCAAATAAACTGAAGATTATAAGAAAGATGAAACCTTGTTTTGATACACTACTATATATATAGAGAGAGATGTGTATCACCCTCCAAATAAACTGAAGATTATAGGAAAGATGAAACCTTGTTTTCATACACTACTATATATATAGAGAGAGCGCTGTATCATAAGTGTTAATAATTTTTAGTATATTGTTGATGTTTTATATAGCAGAGGAATGTATTCTCTTCTTGAAAACAATGTATAATGTGTATTCTATTATGTATAACAATATATATTTATATATTATATCATATTATATATAATATACAAATATAAATAATCAATAATTAATTGGCAAGGAAAAAATATGTTTTATTGCATGTTTATTAATGAAAAGACACTTTGACTACGTATATATATTGGGGCTTTCAGTTATGATAAGATATTTAGAAATATTTCATATATCACTTTAATAATGTTTACTCAATTGTAAAAATGAAATTAAGATTGAGAACTTTTCAAGTGTGCAATTATTTGTTGACACTTAATCATTGGAATTGGGTGAATATGTGTAAATAATGTAAATAGTAAATAATGGAGAATAGGAATATGAAGAGACATTGGGAGGTGAAGCCCAAGAGTCTCTTCCTCGTATATATTCATGAGCAATTTCAATGCAAAGACACAATTTCATTTGAGTTACCTCTTGGCCTGACATGGTATCAGAGCTCAAGTCCTAGCCACTATTTTTGGCTCCTTTTCTACCCTCGTAACTCTCTCCTGCTCGTGTTCTGCATATTTCCTTTGTCCTTCAGTTTAAAAATTTATTGTGTTCGCTACCTCTTCATTGGATTTTCTGGGGTTGTCTTCGTTGTTTTGGGAGATTAGCGAGCAAGAATTATTCGCTGTGGCGCTGCCTCGAAGCACTGTGCTGTATCGGGATTGTTGCGAAGCAGAAGAGTGGTAACCCTGAAGTTTATTATGTTAAATGGTGGTATTGAATGGCATTGATATTGTATGCGACTAGTATTTTGAGACATACGACCCCTCGAATTGAGACATATCTCCCATACCATTGGTTAACGCTGCACTGACATGGTATAATATGCTCCTTCGGTAAGCACCGCTCTCCCCACTGTATTGTGTTACATTGCCCATATTGCCTGACTCTGTACCATACTCCTAGTTCCCACTCACTGTTTTTAATTGCTGTGGTTTGTAATATATGTGTTTTACCATTGGTACTGTATGCCACAAGTCCTCTACCACCACATACTACTCTGTTGAATGGTATAAAATCGGTATCGTGATTGCTCAGTGCGATACCACCATCGCCATACTGTTTTTAATATATATAACTCGTCACACCTCCATGCTACCCTGTCCGTTGCATTGAATGTTGGCTTGGTGCATATCACTCTGGCATATATCACATTGAATTACTGGCTGTTGTGCTACTTGGAAGCAGTGTTGTATCGAGACTGTTGCAAAGCGAAAGAGTGGTAAGTTTGTAGTTTATTTTGTTAAATGGTGGTATTGAATGGCATTATTATTGTATGTGACTAGTATTTCAAGATATTCGACCCCTCGAATTGAGAAATATCTCCCATACCACTGGTTAACACTGGACTGACATGGTATAATACGCTCCTTTGGTAAGCACCGCACTCCCCATTGTATTTTGTTACATTGTCCATATTGCCTGACTCCACACCATACTACATGTCCAGTCAATACACTCACTGTTTTTAGTCATTGTGGTTTGTAATATATAATTGTGTTTTACCACCGGCCCCTTATACCACAGTCCTCTACCACCGCATATTACTCCATTGAATGGTATAAAACCGGTAATGTCACTACTCAATGCAATACCACCCTCCCCATATCGTTTTCCAATATATATAACTTGCCACACCTCCACGCTGACCTAATGCATACCACTCAGACATATATTACATTGAACGCTGGTCTGGTGCATACCACTCAGACATATAATACATTGAACATTGCCCTGTTATGTTGAATGCTCACATAGGCTCAGGTTATAATACTTCCCCTAAATTCGCACTCCCATACACCTCGGCGTCCATACTTTTGCATAGTTAGCTACCATACGCTGTCGACTCCCGCATACCATAACATATAATTGTGGTTTTACAGTGACTTCTTTGCACGGTTAATACCTCATCTCACTGTTAATACCTTCAAATCACTCGTTAACATCGCTTCCCCCATTTGCACGTTGGACTGTATAGCGCTGCACATATACCACATGAGCACGCTAGACTGTATATTGTTCTGCAAACCGCCCTTTACTGCTTTCCCCATATGTTCATTACTGTTGTAATACCGCCTCCAAACCACTTAATATGACCTCCATAGCATACCCCACTCCCCCATATAATACTCTCCCAACTTACAACTTCCCCCTTATAACAACTACCCTAAATATTACCTCTGTGGCATAAATATTAGATTGCATTTTTTCTACACCAGAAGTGCGTTTTTGCCACTAGAAGTACACTTTTTTTTGCAGTATACATTTAAATGCATTCATTGATATCTATTGTTGGAGTAATTCTCTCGGGGAAAGAGAACCATCCTGAATGGTCAAGGAAGATTAAAAACACTTTCATTTTCAATGAGTTGTAAAAGGAGTTTATGTAGAAGAAGGAGATAATGAACCTGCAAAGCCCATCTCAAATAAGGAGATTGTCATTTGGGAAAATAAGAACAAGGAGGCCTATGCCTTGATTGCAACCTCTGTAAATGAAGAGGTGAGTCGTCATATTTCATCATTTTCAAATGCTTTTGAAGCCTTACAAAAGTTGAAGGAACTCTATGATTCACACTTTGAACTTGAAGTTGTCCAATTGATGATTAAATTGTTCAGTCTTGAATTCAAAAATGACAAGCCTCATGCTTTGGCATCATAAGTAAGATTTGTTATGCATGATATCAAAACCACTGATGTTCAACTAGACATTCCTCTCATAGCTTTTGTCAAGGCACTATATCACACTTATTCAAATTATCTTGAGTCATTGTAAGCAAGTGGAAACCTCAAAGAGATTACTTTTGACTCCCTTATGAAGAAATTTGTTGAAAGAGAAAACTTTTGGGAAGAAGACAACTCTTCAGTCTTTTGAAGAAGCTGCGTGTCTTGCTCGTAGAGAGAAGAATCATGCTCAAGATTCTTCTAGAGGAAGAGGTGGTCGAAGAGGAAGAGGAAGAGGAAGAAGAAATTTCAGAGGCGAGGGGGGCAGATACTCAAGGAGAAAAGTCTAATCTTCATTGCATATGTTGCAATAGAGATGGACATGATGCATCTACATGTAAGTTGCATTGGGACAAAATTGAGCAGGAAAGAAATCAAGCAAAAGGTAAAACCAATGACAAAGGGAAAGGTAAAGCACCTGATTCTGCCCACTATGTTGTGGCACCTTGTAATATTGGAGTAACTGAAGATTTGTTCAATGCCTCACTGCTTCTTGGAAAAATGATTGGTTGCTTGATTCAGGGGCAACTTGCAATATGACTTTTAGAATAGATTTTTTTTTGAAGAATTTACTGACAATGTTGATGGAGCAGTATATTTTGCAGACAAATCAAAACTCAAGCCATCAGGGCTTGGCAAAATCATGCTCAAATTGCATGGTCTTCCAGAGTTTCTTCGGTATGATGTTTTATATCTCTCACAGTTGAGGAGAAACTTGTTGTCCTTGGTCCACATCTACCAACAAGGACACTCCACTCATATGTTTGATGGCAAGGTTGAAGTAAAAAAGGCATCAGATATCTCACTTGTCATGACGAGGATAGAAGAAGAAAGACCTCTGACGCTGTAAGGTACCTCTGCTCGCGCACAAAACTTATCATACAGTGCTCATTATGATGAAGGTACATTTCCATTAAGTCTTATGGCATGCTAGATTTCGACACTTGAACTATGACAACCTTCGCTTGTTGAAGACAAATTGTGTCATTGGTTTGCCTACAATTCCTACGAAACTTAAGCAATGTGATGCTTGTATTCTAGGAAAGCATAACAAATAGGTTTTTCATGATTCACATTCCAGAGCACATAGAAAACTTGAACTCATTCACTCAGATTTATGTGTTCTAATGCCTGTTCCTTTTACAAATGGTAATAAATATATGATGACATTTATTGATGACTACATTGGAATGTGTTTGGTTTATTTATTGAAGAACAATTATTGATGATTTTCAAACATTCAAGAAATTTCATAAATGGATTGAAAATGATGCACAATCTCATTTTGGCTCTATTCACACTAATAATAGAAAAGAATACACTTCAAATGAATTTGAAAACTATCTTCGCTAACATGGGATCAAACACCAAACCACTGTGCTTTATAATCCCCAACATAACGGAGTAGCTGAAAGAATGAACATGACAATCTTAAATATGGTACATTCGATGATGTTTTTCAAAAATGTAAAATTGATATTTTGGGCTAATGCAGTTCGATGTGCTGTGTATGTAAAAAATAGATGTCCATCTAATGCTATTAGAAACAAGACCCCTTATGAAATGTGGTATGACCACATTCCTTCGGTAAAGTATCTCAGGGTCTTTTGTTCCACCTGTTATGTATTGATACCAAAGAAACAAAGAAGCAAACTTGGTGCAAGGAGTCATAAGTGTATCTTCTTGGGTATTCAAATACCTGCAAAGCAAACCGTCTCTATGATGAAGTTAATAAGAAGTTTGTTGTATTTATAGATGTAATATTTCTTGAATCTTCCAGAGGTGACAATGTTGTTGAGCGACAGCGTGATCGCTTAGATAGATTCAGACATGCAAAATCGTTTCAAGAATTTGATAATCAAATTTCACATCTTGAAGGAGGGATTCCTATATTGGATGAATATGTGGAATCTTCTTTTGAAGCACTCTCTCCCCCACATGAAGCTACAACTACTAATGATATTTTGAGTGATGTGATTGACAGAATTGGGTGACAGAATTGTGAGGCTCAATCTTGATTTAGTCCCAACTCAATCAGCAGAGCAGCCTGGGCCATCTCAAAAAGGTCCTCCAAAATGGTTGACAAAGACACTTGAAAGTGTTCATCTTGATGATGTTGCAAAGACAGGAACAAGAAATTCAACCAGGGAAAATGGAGGTGATATAGATGATTTTGATTCACCTGTTGATATGGATGATTCTTATGATTGTGAACTAAATTTGTCTACAGATTTTGAACCAACTTCCTTTAAAGAAACCGCTTCTCATGATGAATGGAAAAAAGTGATGCAAAAGGAGTATGATGCCTTGATAAAGAATGTCACTTGGAAGCTAGTTGATCCTCCATTGGGAACAAAATCAACTAGTTGCAAGTGGGTTTACAAAAACAAGTATAACACTGATGGATTACTCACTTAAAAAACATAAAGTCATGCTTGTGGCAAAAGGTTTTGCATAGAAGGAAGGGGTCGATTAGGAGGAAATTTTCCCCCCACAACAGAATGGGCTACCATTTGGACACTCTTTGCCTTGACAGATCAGAACGGTTGAAAAGTCCATCAAATGGATGTAAAAACTGCTTTCTTGAATGGTGATTTGAAAGAGAATGTTTTTATGTCCCAACTAGAAGGATTTGTTGTGAAGGGCCAAGAACACAAAGTATGCAAGCTTATGAAATCCTTGTATGGACTCAAGCAAGCACCGCGAGCCTGGTATGAAAAGTTTACTGAGCATCTTTTGAAACTCAACTTCAAACATTATGATCTTGATGATGCAACTTTGATTGTCAAGAAAGGGCAAAATAGTTGAATATCTTTGGTATATGTAGATGATCTTTTGATGATAGAGAACAATGAGAGCTACGTTTTGTCCATAAATGTTTTGAAATAATTGACTTGGGTTATGTTCACTACTATCTTAGTATTGAAGTAACTCAACATCCGAAGTACATTTGAGATCTGTTGAACATGTTTGGCATCGCCGAGTGCAATCATTTGACTACTCCAATGGAACAAAATTTGAAGCTCACATCCATTAAAGGAAAATAATTTGAGGATGCAACAAAGTATAGACATCTAGTAGGAAGTCTCAACTACCTGAATACTACCAGACCAAACATTTCATTCGCTGTTGGAATCCTCTCCAGGTTTATGCAAAAGCTTTGTGAGGGACATTGGTCTACTGCAAAAAGAATTCTAAAGTACTTGAAGGGAATTCAAGATTTTGGACTCAAGTATACATAGGTGGGCGACTTCAGCTTGATTGGATACTTTGATTCAGACTTCGACGAAGATAGAGAAATTGGGGTATCTACTTCAGGTTATGCTATGAGTCTTGGATCAGGAGTTGTCTTTTGGAGATACAAAAACAACCAATTCTAACAGAGGCAAAATATGTGGCAGTAGCTGAAGCAACAAACGAAATTGTGTGGCTTAGAAAAATTCCGGAAGATATGCAGGTGAAACAAGTGCATTCAACTTCACTCATGATTAACAACACCTCTGGAATAAAATTGGCCAAAACCCAAAATTCCATGATCAAATGAAACACATCAATACAAAATACAATTTGATTTGACATCATGTTGAGGCCAAGACAATCCATCTACACCATTGTTCCACTAATGAACAGATTGCAGACATCTTCACCACAACACTTGGAAGAGAAAAGTTCGAAAATTTCAGAACAATGCTTAGACTCACCAACATCCATTTAGATTAAGGGGGAGGAATGTTGATACCTAATCATTGGGATTGGGCGAATATATGTAAATAATGTAAATAGTAAACAATGGAGAATATGAATATGAAGAGACATTGGAAGGCGAAGTCCAAGAGTCTCTCCTTCCTTGTATATATCCATGAACAATCTCAATGTAAAGACACAATTTCATTTGAGGAGTTGCCTCCTGGCCTGACATTATTGATCATAAAACAATAATTACCAAGATTTGAAAAATAAAAAAGAATTCAACATGGTATCACAACAATAAGATCTTGCAAAGAAAAATACATGTTAAATTTTTGGGTTGTTACAATCTTTATGTAACAACATATTTCTTTTTCATTCTACTTAAATTTATGCAAAGAATTCCACAAGTTACGACGGGTTGTAATTTATGATAAATTTATATAATTATCGTAATATAAAGTATTTGGTGGTTTATAGGTCTGTGGTTTTGGTAAACCATTGGCCATAATATTTGTTATAATATAAAACAAAACAAATTTTTTTCTCAAAGTCAAATGCTTGTTAAGACAAACATTACTCCATAGTTGGAAATAAGTTAATTAAATTTGTCATTTACAAGATGGTGTCCAATCTCAGAGTAGACAATAGGCTGGATGGAGTAGAAAACTTAAGATCATGGAAGCATAGAATACTTCTCATCCTAGAAGACAATGAACTTTGGATTATGTCAGGAAAGACCTTCCAGAACCAAAAGAGGAAGAGGCCAAGGCAAACCATAAGAAGAATGTGATCAAGGCCAAGAGGATCTTGTAAGATTCAATCAAATACCACTTAATTCCTCATGTATCAGAATTGAAGACGCTAAAGGAAATGTTTGGCGCCTTCTCAAGATTACATGAAAGCAAGAATATAAGCAAGAAGCTAACTCTAAGGCATCAACTTAGAAATGTAATGATGAACAAATCAGATTTAGTTTCTACCTACTTCCTGATGATTTCTCAGATCAAGGATCGACTAGTAGCTATTGGAGATTCAATAGATGATGCGAAACATCCTACCTGTTAAACAGACATGGACAGCACAAGAATGTGAAAGATAAATCATTCAATTCGATTTTTATTAACAATAGATATACATTTATAGTACACATATGTGACTCTTGGGATTCAGATCCCAAGGTCTCTTGGACTGCTTTGTCCATTCAACTTCCACGCTAACCCATTAGGATTAGGTGTCCAACATTCCCCCCCTTAATCCGAAGGGTTATGTATGAGTCCAAGAAGAGAGCTGTAATACAACATGTGCAACAAATGCATGGCAGCACTAGGCTGAATGTGCTCTATGAAATGTTGGTATAAAGGGCGGTGGTTTAAGGATGACCACCAACACTGGAACGCTTAGTGCAGTTCCTGGAACTCTTCCAAAACTGGCAAGAAACTGAAGTTTTCTGCTAGAGGAAGTGATCCTATTGTTTTAAAGAGGGAAACCTTCAACCATAAAAGGGAGGTCTCACCCCGCATAAAAGGTAAAACTTCAACCTAAAAAAGGGAAGTCTCAACCTGTGATGGTTTAAGGATAACCAACAACTCTGGAATGCTTAATGCAATTCCTGAACTCTTCCAAAACTGGCAAGAAGCTGGTGTCTTCTGCTAGAGGAAGTGTTCTCAATCTGTGATGGTTTAAGGATGACCAACAACTCTGCAATTCCTGGAATTCTTCCAAAACTGGCAAGAAGCTGGAGTCTTCTGCTAGAGGAAGTGTCCCAGATTGCCAACTGAAGGCATGTTCAGGCATCTTTGTCTCTGGCTACAACTCTAAAACTGGTGTGGCAGGTTGTGGCTCAGGCTCGCTTGATGTGGCTTTGAAGCTTGTAGATGACCATCATTTCCCCCCTGTCAGATACAAGGTGAGAAGATGGAGAAAACTCAACTGCAAGACTATTCAATACTCTGGAACAAGTTCTGACATGTGTTTGGAATATCTTCTTGGCTGTTGATGCCCATTGCCAAGAAGCGATCCATCCAAGATGAATCTTTGTTCTTGCAGGACGTTTGTTTTTGAAGCACCTGTGTGAAGAATGGCTGGTTTTATGACAATGCTCACATGGATGAAGATCAAAACAGTGATCTTTCAGATGGCCAACTCGGTCACAGTGTTGGCATTTCACGATCTGTTGTTTTTGTTGTTGTTGTTGCTGTGGAAGAGGGGCAGAGTCTAGAACAGCTGAAGCTGAACTGTCATGAGAAGCAGGTGAACTGTCATGAGAAGCAGGTGAACTGTCATAAATGAATCCAGCACTCTGAAACTGAATGGGCTTGGCGTAGTCTGGAATATGAAAGGACAAGTCCTTTTCATATCCAAGACCAGTTCTGTGCTTGTTGTGGACAAGCTGTTCCCAAGGTCTGATGATGGGCTTGGGAAGTGCAGACTGAGTTTCTGCATCTGCATGTATAACTGCTGCTTTATTTGAATGAACAGTGACATTATTGACTTGCTGCTGATGGGTGGTTGTCTCAATGTTCTGAACAAAAACAGGTTCAGAATGGTGTCTATTTTGATGTAGCTCTTCTTGCTGTAGCTGTGATTCAATCTGTAAAAAATCAATCTTTTCCTGTGCATTATATAAGCATGTCTGAATTTCTGAGAGAGATCCTTTGCTGATTTGTAATGTGTCATCAACAGTAGATTGTATAAGAGTTTTCATGAACTCTAATACTTCACTAATTCTGGCCATCTGTCTTAATGTAGAAAAATAATATCTACTCACAGTACACATCAATATCCTTTATAAATGTCAGCAAATGATCAATGTGCAACATAAAAGATTACAATCAGCTCACCAAAATCTTTATAAAGCAGTTGAATCAAGGAAACAATGCACTATAGTGAGTTTTAAGTACAATTCCACAATTGGGGCAGCAACAACTGCAAACTTGCTTGGATCCTTCAAGTACTCCTTCACTTTCAAATCAGCATCAGCAAAAAAAAACTTCAATAGCTGGCAATTTCACAACTGTACCATTTGCATGCGGAAGCTTATCTTTCATGTGGTTCAAAATCATTCACCATTGATTTCATACTTTCATTAAAAGTCATCATATATGGAATTATCTCAATTCCAATATCTACTCTTCAGCAGGCAAATTCATAACTTCTTAAACCCACTTACTCAAATCATTCAAATGCTCATCAACCCAATAAACAATTCAAATGCTCATCAACCCAATAAACATCATTCATATATGACCAAAATTCAATGAAATAATGTGCCCATTATTTTAATCAATGAAAGGCTTGGACTTGTCCTTAAGCAATGCGCCCTTGATCTTTTAGCATTGGTACAAATGATCCCCAATGAATCTCAGCCCCTTTTACATACAAAATCAAATTGCTGAAACTGCAAACACTGATATATCTCGTCCCTCCAGGTTACAAAATCAAAATATTGAAATTGTAGTCACTTCAGTTGAAACTTATATTTCCAAAGCAAGTTCTTTGCATTAAAACTGAAATTATAAGCCCTCGGTCCAAAAGAAAACTCTTACTGCTACTAGAGACTAGATTTAGATTTACTTACTGCTTCTTAGATTTACTTACTCTACTAGACACCGGTCTTCAAGAAAAGAATACTGAGATAATAAATAGCATCATACTGAGAAGAAAAATTCAAAACTTCCCAACGCATGCTGAGACTGTCTCACCGGTTGTTTGCAGTTCTTGGCAGCGGAAGTGCGTCGAAATACAAATCTAGGCTCGATAACAGATCCAGCAAGCTTTCATTCTACCAGTCGGCTCCTCCCCTCGAAGTATCCCTCGAAGATTTTGAATTATTTGCCGTGGATCGTCTCAGAGTTCTTAAGGGTCTCGAAGATACGTTGTCACGTGGCAAAAAATCGGAAGAACTAGAAAGCTTGGTGAGCGAGTTGTGGAGAAAGCACATGCGGACTCCAAATGCAGCTGACATGATCAATAAAGATATTATATCCCATTTTGTGTTGCGCTTGGTATACTGCAGAATGGAAGAGCTTCGGAGATGGTTCCTGCAGATGGAGACTACTCTTTTCCGTCATCGTTTTCGTCTGGAACCCCCAGATGCCCAGAGGATGTTCATGGAGGAATGTAAGCTTCCCTACAGAGCAATTACAAATCCAGAGTTTGAGACGGTGAAAGACAAGTTGGGTCAAGTTGCACGCTCACTTAACCAACCTCTTCCTAATGCGGAGAGCATCTTTTATAAGGTTCCCTTTGAGGAAGTTCCTGAGCTTGTTTCTGGTCGTCGAGTGTTCTTGCAAAATGGTTATGCATTTGTTCCCATGAACCAGCTTGCAGCAATTGTGGTTGGTCAGTTCAGAAGCCGTTTATCAAAAACACTTGTTCTAACAAACAGAAAATGGACTTCGACGATTGCTGAAAAAGATTCAACAGAAAAATGTACTGTCACTCCTAGCCGAGAGCGGAGGCGGAGCAACGGCACCGCCTGTTGAAGAAATGGAGACCTTATTAGAATCCGGCGGACACGGGCACGGATTAGGACCGTCGTCGGATGAAGAATTGATGGTCGTCCTAGTTGCAACAGGTTCAGTATTATTCACTGTAACTCTCGCACAGGCTGGGAACATCAGAAACGCGTCGCTCTTCGGTGTTTGGAATTCACTAGAAAGTGGAGCAGTATGGCGATGCAAAAAGTGTGCTATCTCATCTTGCGCTATTCCTTGACAATATCGCTAACGATTGTGAATGCAACGGTTGCGGACCTCGAATTTTGCATTGCATTGCATTGCAGTTGCTCCACAGAGACAGAGATCTGTTGGAGTCGTTAATCAATCACGCATTTGACAATGGATATCAACGAGGAAGCCATTTTGGCACATAAGCGCACTTTTATGAACTTTTTGGATCAAGATGTGGGGCAAGGCGTTTATATGAACAAGATCAGGAGTATGATCACACAGGGTCGCCATCGCTTGATTATAGACATGGCAGATCTGCGAAACTTTAACCTTGACTTAACTCGCAGGTTGATTCGGAATCCCGGTGAGTACTTTCAACCGTTTTCTGATGCGTTGGTTGAGGTTTCAAAATGGATGCGCAGAGAATATCAGAGGCAGAGCAGCGCAGTGCAGGACAGAAGCTGAAACGTTCAACTCAAAACATTTTATGCAGCAAAAACGTACACAATGACAGAGGTTATAATTAATGAAATGGCCAAGCGAACAGTGGACATTGAGAAAACGCCTTACTGACAGAGCCCAAATTAGTGGAGCGTTAAGATTCTTACGGACAGGTGTACAATGAATAGAACGCTCAGTTATGATAATCAGATAGGGCAGCGCTGCATGCAACAGAGACCATCGCTATTACAGAGAATCGACAACGCTGAGTAAATGTCAGGGTTGGCAGGGAATTTCAGGGTAGAAAGACCTCATGCATAAATGGTGAGATAGAAAACTACAGAATCAGAGGTTGAGAAACCCATGCAAAAGGCCACACATCATGGCTCTGATACCATGTTAAACAGACATGGACAGCACAAGAATGTGAAAGATAAATCATTCAATTCGATTTTTATTAACAATAGATATACATTTATAGTACACATATGTGACTCTTGGGATTCAGATCCCAAGGTCTCTTGGACTGCTTTGTCCATTCAACTTCCACGCTAACCCATTAGGATTAGGTGTCCAACATTAACTTGATTCCAGTAACTCCGTTTCAATAAAAGATGTATTGCTTGAACAAGATTGAAAGAAGAATCTTCTCTCTATCTTTGCTTTAGAATATTGAGGCTTTAGATTAGCTTTTGTTGATGGCCAAGTCATTCTATGGCGTAAGGGTTCAAGTATAGATTTGGTCCATGTGATTGGTGTTCGAGAGAGAGGATTGTATAAATTAAAGGGACACCCAACACAAGTTCTTGTACACAATAGTATTAGCTCTAGTGGGCTATGGCACTGAAGGCTTGCTCACCTTAACTACAAAGCCTTGCTAGCTTTGAGAAAAATGGTCACAAGTCTACTAGATATGTAGGTGGAGTATGATGAGGTATGTAAAGGTTGTGCACTTGGGGATCTTGGAAATTATACAAACATAACTATGTGGAAAAATGACTGTACCATCTCTGAGTAACTTTTTATATTATGCCACTTTTATTGATGATTTCTCACGCAAAACATGGATCTATTTCTTGAAAGCAAAATATGAAATTCTCAATAAGTTTCAAGAATTCAAGGCTTTAATGGGAAATTTCTTTGGAAGAAAGATTAAAGTTTTGAGGTTAGATAATGGAGGTGAATACACCTCAAATGAGTTCAAAGACTTTTGCAGAGAAGTAAGGATTAAGAGGGAACTGGCAACTCCCTACAACCCCCAACAAAATGGGGTTGCAGAGAGAGAACAAATCAATTATATAAGCAACTAAAACAATGATCCATGACCAGAACTTACCATATTTCTATGGGAATAAACATCCAAAATAATTGTATATGTTCAGAACAAAAGTCCTGATAAGATATTGGGGAAAATGCCACCATAAAAAGTATTCACCAGGAAGAAACCAAAGTCAATCGCTTGAGGATATTTGGTTGTCCAATGTACATACATGTTCCCAAGAAAAAGAAAATGAATATAGATCCTTTATGAAAGGAGGGCACCTTTGTTGGATACAGTGAGACTTCAAAGATTTATAGAATACTCCAGACAAAAAAAAATTGAAATTAGCAAAGATGTCACCTTTGATCAAGAAGTAACATTCAAGAAATCTAGAGAGTCTCATATGGACGAGGACAGAGAGAAGCAAGAGGATTGACTCTACTCAAGAAGAACATATCCCAGAAGATCAGGATGAGACAATAGAGCTAAATATACTGGTAGATCCACCCAAAGAGGTTATAATCGTCAATAATGGCTCCCAAGCACAATGTAGGAAGCATAAAAAAATGCAGCTCCCAGAGGCTCCTTCAGAGAGAGCAAGAGACCACACAAGTTTTCCAACTGTGGCGCTAATGAGTAAGATCATTGATTGAGAACCTTCCACTTATGAGGAAGTTGCAAAACAACAAGTGTGGAAGGATGTTATGATGGAAGAGTACTAATCTATCATGAAAAGTGATGTGTGGGATGTGGTTCCATGACCAGAAGGGAATTCAATGGTGACTTCATAATGGATCTACAAGATCAAGCATGGTGCAAATGACAACATAGAAAAGCACAAGGGTAGATTTGTAGCTATAGGATTCTCCTAGAAAGAGGGAAAATATTATAATGAAACATTTGCCTAGTAGGCATTTACACTTCTATTAGATATATCATCTCTATTTCTTCTGTTATGGGTTGAAAATTACACCAAATGGATGTAAACACCGCCTTCCTGAATGGTGTAATTGAAGAATAAGTGTACATAGCACAACTACAAGGTTTTGTGATCCATGGGAAGGAGTTTCATGTTTATAAATTGAAGAAAGCTTTGTACGGGCTTAAGGAGATACCTAGGACATGGTGCTAGAATAAACAATTATTTGATGAGCTTTAGGTTTAACAAGAGTAATGTAGATCCTAGCATTCACTACAAGGTTGAAGATGGTTGCCCATTGATATTGGTACTACATGTAGATGACCTGTTTCTTACAAGGGATGAGAAGGTCATAGATGGGTGCAAGAGGGAGCTCACTTCAGAGTTTGAAATGAAGGATTTGGGTTTAATGCACTATTTCTTGGGATTAGAAGTATGGCAGAGACCATATGAGGCCTTCCTTAGCCAAGGGAATTATACATTTGAAATCTTGCAAAGATTCAAGATGATGGGCTACAAGTCCTTGGCCACACCTATGGTTATGAATCCAAGGTTCTTGAGTGATTCTTCTTCAAATTTGGTTGATCCCACGATGTACAAATAATTGATCGGATTCTCGATGTACCTTGTTAATACCACGCTGGATATGCTTTGCAATGAACACATTGAGTCAGTGCATGTTTGAGTCTAGACACGTACATTTGGTAGCGAAAAAGCATGTATTGAGGTACCTGCATGGTACTGTTGGATATGGACTCATATTCTTAGACGACGAAGTAAATCTACAAGGTTGTATCAACTCTAACTGGGTAGGGAGTGCAGTAGACAAGAAAAGCATATTAGGATGTTGCTTTAGCTTGGGATTAGGTATGATCTCATGGTTTAGCATAAAAAAGTTGTCAGTGGCACTCAGTACAACAAAGACAGACTATATAACAACCAATAATGTAAGCCGTGAAGCAATGTGACTTTGGAAATTGCTTGCAAGGTTATTTGATCTAGAGTTAGAGCTAACTTTGATATACTGTGATAATCAAAGTTGTGTGAAGCTTTCAAAGAACCCAATCTTTCACGACAAGTCAAATCATATAGAGATCAAATAACATTTCATTCAAGACATGGTACAAGGAGCAGTGGAACTCCAATACATGTCCACATATGAGCATACAACAAAAATTATCACCAAACCTCTCTAAAGTGAAGTTTGAATACTTCAGAGAAAATCTTGGCATGACGCAGAATGCCCACCCTACTTGAGAGCGAGCTGTGATGTTTCTCCTACAATAGGAAAATACTCTCCCTCTGGCCAAGGGTTTCCCAAATCAATCATGTGAAGTGATTGAGGGAGTAATGAGTAGCCTGGTACAAGTCTTGCCCACACCATGTTAAGTGGCTGGGTGTGATTGAGTTTACTAGGAAAGGAGAAACATTATAGATACTTACAATGCCGTCTTGATACTATGGTGGTAGTCTATCCCATACCATGTGAAATGGTTGGGTGTAATTGGGAGGAGAACATCATGGAAGAATACCTTCCTCGCTAAGAGGGAGTGTTGATGTTTCATATAGTGACGTAAGGTATTCTCTTCTGGACAACAATGTATAATATATATATTATATTATATACAACAATATATATTTATATAATATATAATATAATATATCAATATAAATAATAAATAAATAATTAATAATAAAAAAGAAAGGAAAACACATCTTATTGAAAAGACATGTTTATTAATGGAAAAACATCCCATATATATATATATATATATATATATATATGGCCCAAATTGTAATTAAACATCAATACATGTCTCATATATCTTAATATATCAATCAAATACATATCTCATATATCTTAATATATCAATCGAGTAATGTTTACTCAATTATAAAAATGAAATTAAGGTTGATAATTTTTCAAGTGTGTAGTTAATGATTATAAACCAATAATTACAAAGATCTGAAAAATAAAAAAAAATTCAATACATATTTCTTATGAAAATCTAGAACCTTCACAATAAAACTCTATATTGGATGAAAAATGTAAAATATATTTGAAATAGAAGTGAATATTGGAGAAAGAGGGCATCACTTTTATTTTTAAATATTATTTATTTATTTTATGTTTTTTTAATTGGAATGAAAATTTCAAGAGAACCTGTAACTTCAAAAGATTGGTTGCCACTATTACATCATGTACAATTATTTCATAAATGCCACAAACGGAATCTTGAACTCGCACAACGGAAAAAGCAAATTGTTCACTAAACCACTCGAGCTAAGTTCTTTTAACTCTTCCTTTTAAATTTTACGACACTCAAATAAACTGAATATTAGAGGAGACCTAATTTTGATATACATTATGTACATGTTGCCCAATAAATCCACCAAATTTAATGTGAGTGGCATAACATTTTCGAAAAAAATGTTACGATTAAATTTCAAGTTTTTTTGTTTTGTTTTATAAAATAAATTATATATTTGCAATTTTTCAGATCTTCTATTTTAAATTTTGAAGTATATAGTGAGATATAATAAGTAGGCATCATAGGGTTATTAATGTGTTGTAATCCAGGATTGTAAAGAATGTTTTGAAATTTTTGCATGCTGAAAATATTAATTTTTCAGAAGATTATTTTGATGCATTGTGATAAGTATGTTTTGGTAGGTAAAGTAATCCTAGACCATAAAAAAAAATGGAAGGTTATTAAAATATTTCGAAATATAATTTTTACTTGGTTTATTTTTGAAAATTTAAACTTTATTGTACTTTGTATTTAGATAAAAAAAATAATTGAGAAGATTAACGAAAAATCAAACGATTCTCCACTAATCTTTCAAAACCTTCCCCTTTTATTAGTGAAATGGATAACACACTTCATGATCAGGTTTTTATAGAGTTCAAAATATTACATAAAAGAGGCCAATAAATTTCATATATATCAGGTGAAGTGTCTTGACATTGTACATACATGCATATCTGAAAAAGGAAACCAAAAGGTATAGGATTTTTCAAAGATGTCAAATATATTATTTCCTTTTCAACACAAGTTGCCACTAAGAATCTTTTTTGTAAGAGAATCAACTTCAGATTAGTTTTTTCTTTGTATACATAAGTAAAAGATTTTGTATTAGCATAATGCATAATCATAAGAGGTTGATATATGTCTTTGATGTTTTCAACTTTTTTAATAAATGGTATTTATGAGCATATATAATCACTTTTAATTATATGGTTTTGTTAGTTGATAGTCAACATGTATCCGAGAATTAGAAAATTAATATTAATTTTTATATTTTAATATATATATTTTTTATTATGGTTTATTATAATTATATTTGATCATGGTTTATTATGATTAACTTGGTTAATTACAATTTAATATGGTTGATTATAGTTAAATATAATTGACTATGTTTGATTATGGTTGACCACGACCAACAATTCTTGATTATATTTGACATTCAATTTGATAGTGGTTGATCATGTTTGAATGTTGTTAACCATGATGGTGGACCATGTTTGGGCATGCTTGATTATGGTCTCCAATTGGTTGATTTTGATTGATCATGGATGACTATGATTGACTATGGTTGAGAATGCTTGACCATGTTTCACTATGGTTCAACAAATGATGTTTGTATTTAACCATGGTCAACTTTCGTTGACCTTAATTTACCATGTTTGATTATGGATAACTCCGTAGAAAACTATTGTCCTATGGTGGACGTTAGTTGTCCATAGCTGTTTATGTATTGGCCATAGTTGACCATGGTTTTCTATGGTGAACCATGTTTTACTATGGTTAGCCATGTTTGATTATAGTAGATTTTAGTGTTGGCATTATGATATGGGTATGACACAAGTGTTGTCCTTGATGGAAACTCACTCAGATCACAAATCACAGTTCAGACTCATAGAATGAAGAAAGAGAGGTATATGCAGGTTCTGCATTGACCAAGCCGTGTGTACACGCAGGTTCGCAGACCAAAAGGCGCATATAGCGTACACACGCACTTTCATAAAAGGAAAGGCGCGTACATGTTGGAAAACTAAGTTTTGGTCTGTGGTATTTGGTCCGAGGTATTGACCCTAGGTATTGGGTCCAAGGTATTGGTCCTACGTGGTTTTGGACCATGGTATTGAGAGAGGCCTAAACCTATATAAGGAGAAAAAGATCATTAGGCCATAGTGCAAGTGTGCAAGTGATGAATATCTGATGAAGTGTGAGATCTAGTATGCAGGTTATGGGTATGTGATGTTTTGTTAAGGATGCACCTATGTGGCGAATGAAGGTTGATGGACCGGGATCATAAAGACTAAAATGCATTATTATTATATGGTATGATCATGAATAGTTCAAATTTGAATACTGAAGCATGTCTTATCCTTTATATCTGATGATCTGGGTATATCTGAAGTAGAAAATTGCAGCGAAGGTATAAGTAATTATTTTTAGATTTGTATGCTGGTTCCCTTTGGGGAAAGTGCGTATACACGCTGGTTCGACACAGCCAAGTAGCGTATACATTATGAGATTTGATATTTGAGGTTGCTGTTGGTTCTAGTGGTTGTTGCAGGGTTCTGGGTTCTGCTATGTGTTCTGGTGACTGTGTTTTGATAACAGGGTTTCAGTGATTCAGTATTGGGTGATTCAGAGATTGATGATGTGGATATATTTGATGGTTGTTTTGCAGTGGTGATTGATTTTGTGTTATTGATGGATCCAGTCTGAAAATTTATGAAACGTGGTCCTTGGAAGAAAAGAGAAGGTCATAGCCTTCTATAGGCTGGCGCCTACGTACTAGTAAATATATCGGCTAATACAAGAGCTAGGGGGTTGTAGCTCCCTTCCAGTAGAAGCTAGAGAATGAGAGAAGGTTGTAGCTCCCTTCCAGTAGAAGCTGGAGAACGAGAGAAGGTTGTAGCCTTCTGCAGGTGGGTGCCTGCGTATTGGTATGAGTCTGCGCTAGTACAAGATTGTAAATAGGTTTTTCTTATCTTAAAGAAAACAGCAGTAGGTGTTTTTTGTCCCGCATTGGGTTTCCACCTTATATCATGGTGTTCATGTGTGTCTCTTATGTGTGATGTTCTGTTATGTTTTTACTACACTTGGTTACTGTTTATATGGTTAATGATGTTCTGATGCACTGATTAAAGATCAACATATGATGAATTAACTGAATCATAAGTTTGCTGGATATACGCTAGTTGCATTAAACACAGTTGCGTGTACACGTGAGTTCCCTTAACTGAAGTAGCGTATATGAATCTGATTATGGAAATGAAAAAGTTATTGATTTGCTAACACTGATTCACCCCCACCCCTAGTATTATTTCCAACATTTAGCAGAATATATTTGACTATGATCGATTATGGAGGAATGTGTTTGATTATTGTTAACCTTTATTAATAATGGTTGAACATGTTTGACTATGGTCGACTTCACTTGTCTTAGGTTGAATTTGTTGACCATGTTTGATTATAGTTGATTATGGTTGACTATGTTGATTATGGATCATTAATGTTGACCATGTTTTACATTGGTTGGATTGTCATTCCTTAATGCTTTTTATCATATTGCAATGTTTATCATGGTTGACCATGTTTGACTATGATTGATCTTAATTGTTTACAGATTGTACATGGTTGATGAAGTTTAACTATGGTTGACCATGTTTAGTTTTGCTTCACTATAGTTAACTTTGGTTGATATTTTAGATTATGGTAGACATTTGCTGAATATATATGAGTATGATTGAATATGGTGGAATGTGTTTAACTATGGTTCACTTTATCTAATTATGGTTAACTTTGTTTGACAATGGTTAAATGTGTTTGAGCATGTTAAAGTATGATAGGCTTTATTTGACTAAGGTTGATTATACTTGACTATGTTTGATTATGATTGACTATGGTTTAACATGGTGATTATGGTTGGACATGGATGACTATGATTGACTTTTTTTTTTTAATCTGGGTAGTTTGTAATATTTCTCAATCGTTTTTCATATTATGGGCTATGATATGTTGATTATGTTTAACCATGGGCTATGATATGTTGATTATGTTTAACTACAAACTACGATGATAATGTCGCATTACGACATTCTTCTTTGTTGATTTATGTTGAATTGCTAAATTCGTGAATGGATGTGTTGTGTTGTGATTTTTCTCAAGGGCTATGTTACCTTGTGATATTCCTCAAGGGGCATGTCACATTGTGATGCTCCTCACAAGTTGTGTTGCATTGTGATGTCCATCAAGTCGCATTGGGACGTTCCCCAATTCCTATGTGACATTGTGCCATTTAGATTCATTGTCTTATGTAAAATTACCATGTTTCTCATTGGTTCATTAATTCCTATGCAACATAGTGCCATTTAGGTTCATTAACTTGTCAAATTGAAATGTTCTTCATTGGTTCCTCAATTCCTATGTGACATTGTGCTAACTTATGTGAAATTTCTATATTCCTCATTGGTTTTGTCACATAGCAAAGTTCATGAAGGGTAATGTTTCATTGCAATGCTCTTAATTATTATGATCTATTGTGATAAGCAAGTGGTTGGTCAACTTATATGGAATTATTATGTTTCTTTTCTATTATTCCACATTATGATGTTCATCAAGGGTTATGTTACATTGTGATGTTCCTTAAGGATTATGTGGGATTGTGATGTTCCCATTGATTTTATCAGAACATGACATACATCTTCGTTGACTTATGTCAAATTGCAATGTTCCTCAACGATTATGTCATCAAGGGTTATGTCACTTTACGACATTCCTTAAGGGTTATGTTTTAGTGTGATGATCCAGAATGGCCTTTTATGCATTGTGATATTCATCTTAGTCAAATTATATGTGATTGCTACATTCCTCAACGGTTTTGTGGTATTATGACATTAAAAAATGGATATGTCACATTTGTATGCTCCTTTATAGTTTTGTTACGTTGCGGCATTCATATTAATGGGCTTACACCATATTGTAGTGTCTTTGAAGGGTATTGTTATACTGTGACATTCATGAATGAATATGTTAGATTGCAATGTTATTCAATGGTTGTGTAGAAATGCAACTTTCTCTTAATTTACACATATCAATTACTATGTTTCTCAGTTGTTATGTTGCAAGGCAATGATCTTGAAGGGTTAGGTTAGATTGTGAATTTATTTATGGTTCTTTCATATTTGACGTTCAATATTGTTGACTTTTGTTTATTATGGTTGACCAAGGTTGAATATGTTAGAATATGGTTGATCATGATTGGTATATATGTGGTTGGCCAACTTATGTGGAATTGCTATCTCCCTCTTTAGTTATTCATAAGTTTTATGTCAAATTTGTGATGTTCCTTAATGGTAGTGTCATGAATGCTGCAATTCGACAAACTCTTCTGACATAAATCACAAATTTGACATAATCCTTCTATGATGTCACTATGACAAGACCCTTGTGATATATGATTGTACTATCCCTAAAGGGATATGCTGGAAAATGTTCCTCAATGTTATATGACATTGTGGCTTCATCTTCAATGAATTAAGTTACATTACTACATTCTCAATGGATATCTCATAATGTGATGTTTCTCAAGGGTTTTGTTGAACACTGACATTCTTTGATGGTAATTTCATATTACAACATTTATCATGGTTGACTTATGTAGAATTGCTAAATTTGATTTCAATTTCGTAATATATATATATATATATATATATATATATCCTGAAAGCAGACAATGTATTCTAGATTCTGGCCCTTGTTTTTGGGAAAAGTCAGGCCTATTCATGAAGCCATGGAACCCATCATTTGATCCCTCTACAACAGTCATAACCTCAATACCAGTTTGGGTGAGATTGCCAAGCCTACCCTTGCATCTCTGGAATCTCTCCTCGCTAAAAGCCGTTGGAAATGAAATTGGGAAATTTTACTGCAGGTGCCCAGAAACAAAGGAATATGCCAGAACCGCCTATGCACGCATCTGTGTGGAAATGGACTTCAACGCTGGATTCCTAGCTGAAATAAACCTAACAAGTAAAGACTATGTGTGGAACCAGAAACTCGATTATGAAAGTGTCCTCTTCCGATGTCGATCTTGCTTTGAGACAGGCCATCTAGCCAAAAATTGCCCAAAATCCTCCCAGAAAAATTCTGCTAGAAAAAACCACCACAGATCTACATGGTGGGAAGGAGCACAAAAATAACACTACAATGTCATCAAAGAAGAATACTCTAGAGAAAACTCTGAATCACAAGAAATCGGGCAAGAAAGAAACAACTCTCAAGACAAGCAGGGAGAAAGCCCCGACATCAACAACTATGAGGATTCGAATACACACAAAATAAATCTTCATTTAACAGCAAAACAGATCTCCTAGACCAAACTTCTTCTCCGACTATCTTCAAAAGGACGAACACAATAGATCACGAATCTAAGAAATCAATGTCCCAAGAAACAGAAGAGATGAAGGAGATGCAAGATAAAGGAAGCTGGAAGACCGTAGAGAAAAAAAAGAAAGCTACAACACCACTCTCGCCAAGAAAGACGAGGAGCTAGACAATTAAAAACTAAGAAAATTATAGGTTCGATAGACCAATTTGGTCTCAGTGGACGTTAACCACTATCATCATCATCATCATAATATATATATTATTTAATGAATCATGTTAATTGATTTATGATCAATTACAAAAAGGTTCTTTTAAATTTCTAAATTATATATACATTTTTTTCCATGTAAGAAGGCACCCTACCCTCCAACCCTTAGGAGAGGGTACGATATTCTTCAGGTCTCAATGATATAGAACAACAAGCCTTAAAGTGATTACAACAATATATTTTATATGTGTTCAACATGTCACTTGTAGAGGCCATCAAACAAGCAACCTCAAAGTCATTACAACAATATACTTGATATGAGCTTAATGTCATTTGTGAGAAGTGAACTTGGGTGAGGAGGACAACAATCATTCCTCAAATGACTCAAGATAAACCTAATTAACATTATAAATTGCAATTATATAACATAACATTTAGTTTTCTAATACTCTATAGAGAAACTCAAGTATAGTATCTTAAGCATTTCTTATTGTCCAGTCTAACCTAATATAGCCGTTTTTTTTTCAGTCAAACCTAGCCGTTGGACGATCTGCTCTCCCTATTTAATTTGCAGCCATGATTTGATTCTTCAACTTGTCCTGACGATGAACCACACTCGTTGGTTCGAAATGCGTCGACAAATGTATTATCATGTGATTTATGCTAATTTTTTTTCTCATAAACTTGATATGGATCACAGAAGCCTCAATTCAATAATCGAATGCCTGCACAGAAGAAAACCTTTTTAAAAAAATAAATATATTTTTCAAAATTTAGAAAATTATCTTAAACATAATATTTATTCATATTAAATAAGTAGGTAAAATACAAATCTCTTATTTATATATACATTCGTTACAAATTAAGGTCTAATATACATCAACATCAAACGTTTCACACATATGTTGAAGTTGTAAGTGTGATGCCTTCATTTTACATTAAAAATAAAGTGTAGTGTTAAAGAGGTGGCATTCTTCCCTATTTTTGCTAGATATTAAAGTAATTTTATTAAGGTAACAAAATTTCCACTATAAATGCTTGTGACATGCTTGTGATTGGAGGTCTAAATTACCCTTTAGAAAAAAAGAGAAAATGGATCCAAAAGGCTTACAAAAAGTTTTTATACCTCTGCTGTAATAAGGGTATATATCAAATTATATTGGAGATCATCCTCTATCAAGGCACACCAAACATGGAAGCATATAATTTATGTTAAGCAAAGTGAAATAATCTGACGAACTTTGGAGACAAGATGTGAGAAGAAAGTCTAAGTTCCAAGACGTGAGGATTCTCCATGAGCCTTGGTCCATTTCCACGTTAGCTTTGGAGAGTATGTCAACCTGTATATTTTGCTCCTTGTAGACATGTGTGAAAGAGGTATGAGGAAAAGCACAAGCATTCTTTTTATTTCCTAAAAAAATGATATAAAAGAATAGAGTTGTAGAGAGGACACTCTAGTGATCCAATCAATTGTAAGAAGAGAGTCTCCATATACGTGAAGCTTTGAGATTCCTCTCTCTTACTAAATGAATGGCAAGATTTAGGGCCATCAATTCACTGAAGTTGTTTGTAGAAAGACCCAGACTTGCAGAGAAGGAATAAATTACATCTTCAAAGTAGAATATAATTCCCTTTGCTCCCCTAACAAAAGGGTGGTATTATGTTTCTCTATAGAAAAAGGCCCATGGGTACTCCTTTTGGTTCTTGTGAGCCAAGCTAGGGGTTTTGAGAATAAAGAGTTTTTGTTGTGGGAAAGATGCAACAATAGTGAAACTTTGCATAACATAATTGAGGAAGGGTGGGAACCTTTGAACAATACACGATTTCAGGCTAGCCATACCTCCAGGCCAAAAACAAAGGAAGAAAACTGTATCCTTTTGTTCCTGTATTTGGGATCTAAGGTTTTAAAGCCTCTTCTATTGAGGGTCTTACCTAGAGGCAATTGCAACCTATCCTGATATTTTATGACCAAACATTTTTGGGAAAGGGGCAGTCCATAAGATGGTGGTGGTTTGATTCACCATCACTACATCTTCCTATTCTTATGAAATTTCTTTGTTGAAGACAATCCCAAGTGGGAGCCTTATTGTGTAGGAGAAGGCACACATAAAATTTGGTGTTAGCTAGGCATTTTAAGTTCCATAGATTCCAACTCTACTAGGGAGGGGGGTTTATTACATTGTATAGAACTATAGGTTGACAACCTTTGGGATGTAGATACTTGATGGATTAGGGGACTAGATGAGTTAGTCCTCCTCGTTGGATAATTTGATATAAGTATTCTAAAGGGATAGAGTCTTCCCTTAGCTCAAGAATTGGAAAAGTTGAGTGTTTTTTTAGGATATCACAATGACTTGGTTATGGATAAAGCTATCCTTATTTGCTTAAGGGAAATAATGACAAATCCCAATGAAATTATGATTTACCATAAGACTATTAACATTGTATATTTACTACGTTTTCTAGTAGCTATTAACATTGTATAAAGACATATTCCAATGAAGTTGTTTGTTTAAGTTCCATGTTTTGTATTATGCTATTTACTTATATTATATATATTCTAACATTCACAATATATAGTATGTAGCTAGCCCATTATCCTATGTCGTGTTTACTATTTTGCAATGTGATTTATTATATTGTTTTATTGTTTTATAAAATTAGCAAAACACTATTAGAAATCATTTTTTCTTCGCACATAGTTTATGTTTGCATAGACTTTTCCATTGCACATGACTTGCTTCTACATAGTATTTAACAATGCTCATTTGAAATAACGTGAACCAATACAAACTTATATTATGATTTATATAAAACTAATGCGTTACTTTGCACTGTGGGCGATTGATTGAGTTTATGTGACAATTCGCCAAAACGTTACCACCAAATGGGGCAGTGTACAAAAGAAGTGTGCGGAGATGCAAAAGTGGGGGAATAGAGGTTCTCCCGCATATACTTCTCTTCCACACATCCTTTCAATATGATACATTGTATACTGGTTGCAGAGCCCTTTTCATCTTCTTGATTTTTTTATAACTAGTAAATGCTAAGAAGAACTCAAACAATAACCTCATTACACATCGATTTGACGAATAATTATCGAAAGGACTTCCATTTATTGCTAAGGGAACATTTGTTAATTGTAAGGTTAACTAAAGTTTCCTTTTTATTGCATATTATTTGCAATCTTTGCACCTTGTTTCATTCTTTAAGAATATAAAATAGGTTAAATTCTTAAACAAAATAATAAGTCAATTTAATGCTAGCATGTAACCTTTCCTAAAGGAAGGAACAAGTTCCATTTGTTTGCAATTGTACAATTTGATTAGAAAACAAAAGAAAATACTTCCATAGTTAACATTTACATTAGTCTGATGATCCAATTTCACATAATTTATAAAATTTATGTCCCATGAACATGATTTGGATTGTTGGAGGAATGAGACTTAGAGAGTGATAAAAGAATAAAAACTAAAAAATCCCCAGCAAGTCACCCATGTAGAAATTAATGTTTAGATTCAAAACTGCTCATGAAATTTAATAATCACAAGACTTGAAGCTACTCTACTGATCCGTGGAAGTTAATTCACCATCTAGAACACAAATCATAGACATGCAAAAAGAAACATCACACATGCACATATATTTGTCTAGGGGAAAACAACTACTCAAAACCCCTTACTATCTATATTGCATTAATCAGATAATAGAGATGAAATACATATTCTTTCTCAAGCTTGAGCACACCCTGCAAGTGTATAGTCTATCCCTTTGCCTGACTGATTCAATCTGGCTAACACTTAGCCAATTTTCAAGCCCTCCAAGCTCCTATTTACTTGCATTGTACCTCTAGAAAATTTGCCTTTATTATTTAGGAATTTCCAACTGATGAATTGCGTAATTCACTTAAGTCCTTCCTTTGACTGCATGCACCACTTGTACACATTGGAATATGCTACAACTGATAGTACACTACCTTGAATCTCTATCTCAACTGGGTAACTCAAATTCTATGCATGCAACAATTATTTTGTGTTGATTGATCAATGAGCGTGGTTGAAGTTCCACTTCCACAACTTGACCTCCACTAGTTCTTCTGACAGTTAGAACTAGTTAAACTGACAATAATTCAAATTAACTGAAACATATTGCTACAATTTAGCAATCAAACATACTGAACTAAACTCAAGCTTCCCTAACTCAAATTAATTGAGTTAATTGAGTGAAAATTTCCATGTCACCTCAGTTAAATACGTCCAAGGTCTCTGTTGAAACAAAAATTTAACTTTTCTATAGGATGACCAAGGCAAAGTCAAATTGAGATTTTCTTGCTGCATTTTCAACATTCCCTCTAAGAAAGAAAGGGATGTTGAAAAATAGCAACAAGAAATGCTAAAAATACAACTGCTATAAATAACATTTCGGGATACATTCCAATTTTAGTTAGTCCCTAAACTAAAATTGAGAATTAAAATTCGAATTTGCTCTTAGCAGCTGTTTGCAAAATAATTAATTAATTAATCTTGAGTTAATTAGTTGTAGGAAATCAAACATGAAGTCTATGTGAAGACATGCAACAGTTTCTCCATTGATTGAGGAAGTTATCCCTTGATTAAAGGAGATCAGGATGAGTTGTACTTTGAGTTGTAATTAGTTAGCTCAGTTAACTGAGTTAAGTCCAGTTAGATTAGTTCAAATAGTTTGTTGAACTAATTGTGAGTTCAGTTAGTTAATGCATACATGCATGTAACTGCTGCATTTCAGATAACTGAATATTCTCTCATAAATAACTCATGCATGTCAGTTTAGTCAGAGACCCAGTTGAGATCAGATGATGGGACAATGTACTATCAGTTGCAGGAATATTCCATGGAGGATATCTCTTGCATGCAGAAGGAATTCATTCCTTGGAGATTGCGCAGTTACTTTTGAGTTTGATGAGTGTGTGATGAGGCCAATTCACACAGCTGGAAGCATTGGACCCCAAGAGAAATTGCGCAAGGAAATAGGAGGCTTGGAGGGCTGAGGGAAGGCATATGTTATGTCTATTTAGTTTGTGAGCTGTATTATTGGATTGTACTGAGAGCAGGATAGCTTGTGAGCTGATGCTTTGTGTAATCTGAACATATTTCCACTTGTATGATAATACAAATATCGGGGTTTTTAGCTGAGGCTTTCCCCAGAGTATTCTTCTGTGTTCATGTGTGATTGATTTATCATTCTCTGTTATATGTGTTCTATTTGATCTTTCTCAAAATCGATTAAGCTTCCGCAAGTTTGTTGTAGAAGTAGATCTTGTATTTTGCTTTAGTATATTGCATAATCTGTTGATCCACAGTGGGAAATCCTACATGGTATCAGAGCGAAGGTGATCAAAGCGAAGAACAGTATACAAAGAAGGGAGAAGCTCGAAGTTTCAAGTTCCTGATTATATAATTCGAATTCTTATCACATCTCAATTTTCAACAATGGCGTTCAACGATTTAAGACTCAAGTATGCCCTTGATGGCAGCTCGAATTATATAGCTTGTAAGGATTGCATGGAAGCAATATTAGAGGACAATGGTCTAAAGGACTTCATTGATCAAGAAGTCCCCAAGCCAGTAGCGGCTAATGCTACAGAATTGGCGGAATGGAAGAAATGTGTGGCTAGAGCGAGGAGAATCCTCCTGGAGGGAGTTCGAGACCACATTTTCTCGAGCCTCCATGGGAATGAGACACCATTTTCAATGTGGAAAACATTGAAAGATCTATATCAGAACAACAACAATTAGAGGAAGCTGGCTCTGAAAGACAAGCTTCAGAAATTCAAGTGTGAAAAGGGCGACATGATCTCTATATATCTGAACAAGCTCACCACCTGTAGGGATGAGCTTGGAAGTGTAGGGATCACGAAAGTTGATGATGACATGGCGAGTCTTGCTCTCCCTGGTCTTCCTAAGAGCTGGCATAGCTACCAAGACTTGGTTCATGGAAGAGAGAAACTGCCAAATTGGGAAAAACTTTTGTTGGATCTGATGCAGGAGGAAATAAGAAGAAGTACCAGAGATGGGTCTTCATCAAAGCAAGATGATGAAGAAAATATAGCCTTAGCGAGTAAGGAAAGAAAAGGGAAAGGGAAGGCATCCCATTCCAAATCCAGTTCTTCCCATGGTGGGAAAAAGTTTGACAAATCGAAAGTGCGATGCTGTCATTGTCATGAGGTGGGCCATTATGCTACGAATTGTCCATAGAAGAAATTCAAGAAGGGGTCCTCGAAGGGATCAGACAGTGAGGCACTGGCCTCACAGTTTGAGTTGGATTTCTCTCTCATCGCATGCATGGTTTCATCCATGGTGGGATGTGTTTGGTACCTAGACAATGGAGCCTCTTTCCACATGTCTGGCGATAAGAATATTTTCAATACCTTGGAGGAGAAGGATCTCCAAATGTGGATTGAGATGGGCGATGATGGAAAGTACCGTGTTTTAGGTGAAGGTACGGTTGTGTTTCAGAGGGAGCATGGAGCTCCTCTCACCCTGACTGATGTAAAGTATGTATCGGGTCTGAAGAAGAATCTTGTGTCTGTCGCTATGCTAGAAGATAAAGGTTATGATGTAGTCTTTAGTAAAGGAAAGGTATTCCTGAGGCATATCGGTACTGGACAGACCAAGAGGATTGGGATTCGAGTAAAGAATCTCTACAAGCTGGAGGTAGACGACTGTGCTGCATTGAGTTCCAAAGCAGAGGTGGTGCAAAGCCAAGATGTTGGCGAGCTATGGCATAGAAGATTGGGCCACTTGCACCATGGGGCCTTGAAGATCATGCAACAGATTTCTACCGGACTTCCCAAGGGAAAACTAGAGCAGATGGATACATGCAAAGGTTGTACCTTGGGTAAGTATGCGAAATCTTCCTTTCAAGACAGTAGAGTTGGAACAATCCTGGAGCGAGTTCACACAGATGCTTGTGGACCATTCTCTATAGCCTCCACTGCTAAACAAAGGTACTATGTTATTTTTATTGATGATTTTTCTCGTAGATGTTGGATCTATTTTATGCAAAAGAAGGATCAAACCTTCTTGAGGTTTTGTGAGTTTAAAGCCTTGGCAGAGAAAGAATCTGGAAAGAAAATAAAAGCCTTGCATAGTGACAATGGTGGAGAGTATGTCTCCCAATAGTTTAAGGGCTTCTGCACAGTAGATGGAATTAAACGGGAGTTGATGACACCCCATAACCCACAACAGAATGGGATGACTGAAAGGAAGAATAGATCGATTGTGGGAACAACTCGAGCGATGTTGCATGACCAAAGCCTACCACTTCATTTGTGGGCTGAGGCACGCAATACAATAATATACTTGTATAACAGAAGCTCACACCATATACTGGGAATGAAGACACCTATGGAGGCATTTTCCGTGAAGCGACCAGATGTGAGTCACTTCAGGATCTTTGGATCATCGGTTTATTGCCATGTGACTAGAGATTCCCGGAAGAAGCTAGATCCAACTACTGAGTTGGGGATACTTGTGGGGTACACTGATACACCCCACAACTATCGGGTGTTCCTGCCTACCAATCAGAGGACAGTGGTACGCAGAGATCTAAAGTTTGACGAGCAAAAATCCACGCGAGTATCACTTGAGAGGGAGATCAAGTTGCATGTAGAGGAGGAACTTTTAGTTCCTAAGGAGGAGGATCCTCATACTGAAGCGGAGCAGCCACATGAAGAGGATCCGGGAGTGGAGACATCCACTCATGCTGAGTCTTCCAGAGATGGCCGGAAACGCTCAAGGGAAGTTGACAAGTTGATGCTGGATGCGTGAGAGAATGTAGGATAGCCATCTTCTCAACACAGATAGAGGAGGTCACCTGAGTGGTACACTAGTTACATGGCCCTGGTTGGGGAGTGTGTAGAGTCCGAACCTTCTCCATTCGAGGAGGCAGTGCAACAACCAGTTTGGGTTGATGCAATGGTGGAGGAGTACGACTCCATCGTTCGGAACTGTGTTTGGGATGTTGTCCCAAGACCTTAGGACAAGTCAGTGGTGAGTTCTAGATGGCTTTACAAGGTAAAGCAGGGAGCTGATGGTAGTGTTGAGAAACATAAGGCAAGGTTCGTTTCCCGTGGTTTCTCATAGGTCGAGGGGATCGAATATGACGAGACTTTTGCTCCTGTAGCAAGGTACTCATCTATCAGATCGATGTTGGCACTATCAGATCAGATGGGTTGGAAGATCCATCAGATGGATGTGAAGACAACATTCCTCAATGGGAAGATTAAGGAAGAGGTGTACATTGAGCAGCTGAAATGTTTTGAGACCTTCGATCGTGAGTCGCATGTGTGCCGACTCAAGATGGATTTGTATGGGCTGAAGCAAGCACATCATTCTTGGTACACCAGGATCGACAACGATTTCATTAGGTTGGGCTTCACCAAGAGTGAAGCAGATACAAACCTTTACCGCATCATGGTAGAAGGTAAGCCATTGATCATTGTTCTTTATGTGGGTGATCTGATTTTGACAGGTGATGATCAGTTGAACAAGTCTTGCAAGGAGGACCTTGCAAGAGAGTTCGAGATGAAAGACATGGGTCTTATGCACTACTTTCTAGGCATGGAAGTGTGGCAGAAAGATGGGGAAGTATTTGCGTCTCAAGGCAAGTATGCCAATGAGATACTCAGGCGCTTCCACATGGAGAAGTGCAAGCCCATGTAGAGTCCTCTAGCTGGGAATTGGAGGAAGGAGGATGCTAATTTAGGTGAGGTAGTAGCTGCTACTGTTTATCGGTAGCTTGTGGGTTCACTAATGTATCTAGTGAACACACGACCAAAATTATGCTTTGCAGTGAACCATCAGAGTCAAGCTATGGTTCAGCCTACCAAGTTGTTTTAGAAGGCAGTGAAGCATGTGCTGAGATACCTTAGAGGCACATCTCAATATGGATTATGGTATAGACGGACAGAGGGAGTGAAGTTTCAAGGCTTGGCAGATGCAGAATGGTTAGGGAGTCCATCAGACTGGAAGAGCACTTCTAGAGGAATCTTCAACCTTGGTTCAACTGCAGTTTCCTGGTACAACAGGAAACAGAGGTTAGTTGTACTTAGCTCAGCAGAGGCTCAATACATGGCTGCTAGTCAGGCAACATGCAAGGCCATTTGGATGCGGAAGATTCTAGTGGGATTGTTTGGTCAGAGGATGGATCCAACTGTGATCTACTGCAATAATCAGAGTTGTATCAAACTCTCTGAGAATCCAGTTTTTCATGACAGGTCCAAGCACATTGATATCCAGTATCATCATCTTTGAGACTGTGTGGTCAAGAGGATCATGTTGTTGCTGTATGTTTCGACTGAGGAACAAGATGCAGATATTTTGACTAAGGCATTGTCAAAATCCAAGTTCGAGTTCCACAGAGATAGGATTGGGGTGGCTGATAATGCCTTTCTTGTTGAGAGGGAGTGTTGAAAATAGCAAAAAGAAATGATAAAAATAACAGTGCTATTGGTGGGCTCCAGTATTGCAGCAATGTTGCTGCAACCCCTAGGACTCCCTTTTTTACTTTTATCAACCCAGTAGTTCGTAACAAACTTGGAAGCGACGGTGCTATATGCACAAGTACTAGCTCTTGCCGCAGGCTGTCACTTGATCAACTGGCATAAGTTCTCTAGGAGCTTAAGCCAACTTCTATGAACTCTTAGAAGAATCTTTTAACTGTGATGGATGAAAGCTAACTCAAAAGAGGCTAGTCTACTTGCAGAAAGAAGCTGAAAGCTGAAAGGAAATGCAAACCCTAGTTTTACCAGCTAGCCCTACTGATGCAAGAAAAGAGATGGAAGCGGTGGAAATGGATGCCATTAACTCTCAGAAAGGTAAAATGCATGTGACTAAGCTACTTTTGAAGTAAAATCTGGAAAAAACATCTTTTTGTATTTTTGAGTAATCTTGCAGAATTATTATGCATGTGTTTTACTATTTTTGACTGTGCAGAGGTTGATTGGTGAAAGGAAATGGAGTGGGTGCTTGCAGGAGGTTGGGAAGATGAGAAGAGGGCCTAAGGGGTCCCTAGCACGCTTCCAAAGAGTTTCACAGCGATCAGATCTCGAAAAACTGCTCACGTGAACTTCTACAGGAAGTCTGCAGGGGTTCTACAGGATGTCCTACAAGATGTTCTACAGGAAGAGCCGAAAGAGGATTTTAGAGGGTTGATGGAGGAAAAACGGTGGGAAAGTGAAAATAGAGGATGGATAAGGATGTTAAGGGGTCTAGGACCTGGTGAATGAAGCTAAGGAGTGATAAAGGTGGTTGGATTTGTTCAAGGATGGAGGGAGCAATGTTGCACAAGAATGGCGAAATTATGTCAAATTGGAAAAGTGTGGCGAATAAAGGGAAGGAATTTGGAATTAGGGGTTGGAGCAGGTTGTATGATGAAGGAAGGATAGGCAGGGATGTATTACAAGTGTTCTTCACACTACTTTCCAAAACTAATCGAACAAAGACTAGAAAAACTAGAGATATACATATTTTGACCTAATCTAACCTAAAAAACCAGAAACATGATGAACAGAAGGTTATAGAAAGGAAATCATGCAAAGTAACTATGGAAACTTAATCAAGAATAGATCTAAACATGCAAGTACAACTGGTATCAACTTCTCCAACTAAAAATCTAACACTAGCAATTGCATGGAAAGACAAAAACAGTGTTTTTGTGGCAGCAAGTATGCCTTGGTCTCAGCTCATGGTCCCAAGGAGGGAGAGGTGAGATCAAGGGTTGCTTGATGGTATTTTTTGCAGATATTTTCTGTTATCAAGCTTTCAAATCAACCTGAAGCATGAAAAACTATCTTAATCATAAAAAAATACCTAAGTAACAAAGTGAGATTTTATCCTAGATAACATAAATTATTCTAGGAATGCAAGGAAAGCACATAAAAGTACGCAGAGGAGGTACTGGTGCTTGGGTTGGGCCCAACCCCAAGAGCTACAGCCTCCTAAGAAAAGCTCAGAGCTGGTGCAAAGTGAAATTTATCTCCATTACTCAAAAAATAACCATGTCACAAAAATGTTTACAGCAAGAGCTCGAAAATGAGCTGAAAGGCAGAGCAGCACCAAAGTGAGAAAAACAACTGCTCAATAGCTAACCTATCAAGGCTTGAAGCCTTCCTACTTATGCACCACGAGGACCTCCAACAACCCTCCTTAACTTGAGGGGCTTGGCTGCTCAAAACTGCAAGTAATTAGCCACTTCACAAAATTTGCTCGACTGCCCTTGGAAATCATCTTTGGTGGGCTGTTGAACTCCGAGCTGATGGTGGAGAACTCGAGGAAGGGGCCATTTAGTGCAGGAGACACCCTTCCTACTAATCCTAAGCCTTGTTACCTCATATTTGGCTGTCAACTGGCTCATAAATGCTTGACCTTGGTCCAAAAGATGTCCAAAAATCTGCAATAAGCATGTATTAGACTTCATGGTCAAGTGACTATTCTCATTCATTCAATTAACATAAATATATTCAAAAGCATGCATAAACTATGAAGAATGGTGGATTAATCGAGAATAATAGGCAAAATGAGCCCAATAAGTTACCCATTTTTGGGGCTCATCAATTATAAATAACATCTTGGGATACATTCCAAATTTAGTTAGCCCCTAAACTAAAATTGAGAATTAAAATTTGAATTTGATCTTAGTAGCTGTTTGTAAAATAATTAATTAATTCATATTGAGTTAATTAGTTGTAGAAAATCAAACATGCAGTCTATGTGAAGACATGCAACAATTTCTCCATTGATTGAGGAAGTTATCCCTTGATTAAAGGAGATCAGGATGAGTTGTACTTTGAGTTGTAATTAGTTAGCTCAGTTAACTAAGTTAAGTCCAGTTAGATTAGTTCAAATAGTTTGTTGAACTAATTGTGAGTTTCGTTAGTTAATTCATGCATGCATGTAACTGTTGCACTTCAGATAACTGAATATTCTTTCATAAATAAGTCATGCATGTCAGTTCAGTCAGAGACCCAGTTGAGATTAGATGATGGGATAGTGTACTATCAGTTGTAGGAATATTCCATGGAGGATATCTCTTGCATGCAGAAGGAATTCATTCCTTGGAGATTGTGCGATTACTTTTGAGTTTGATGAGTGTGTGATGAGGCCAATTCACACAGGCGGAAGCATTGGACCCCAAGAGAAACTGCGCAAGGAAATAGGAGGCTTGGAGGGCTGAGGGAAGGCATATGTTGTGTCTACTTAGTCTGTGAGCTGTATTGTTCAATTGTACTGAGAGCAGGATAGCTTGTGAGCTGATGCTTTGTGTAATTTGAACATATTTCCACTTTTATGATAATACAGAGATTGGGGTTTTTAGCTGAGGCTTTCCCCAGAGTATTCTTCTATGTTCATGTGTGATAGATTTCTCATTCTCTGTTATATGTGTTCTATTTGATCTTGCTCAAAATCGATTAAGCTTCTACAAGTTTTTTGTAGAAGTAGATCTTGTATTTTGCTTTAGTATATTGCATAATATGTTGATCTACAGTGGGAAATTCTACAAGGGCTAATCAACCACCCCTAACCTACACCTGTGGAACTTGAACTTCCCTCTTGAAAAAGTCTTTGTCAAAATATCAACATCTTGTTCCTCTGTCAGAATGTACTGCAACAACATAATCCGCCTTTGCACACAATCCCGTTGATGGTGATACCAGATATCAATATGTTTGGATCGATCGTTAAAAATAGGATTTTTAGAGAGTTTGATGCAACTCTGATTGTCACAGTAAAACACAGTTGGATTCATCATCTAACCAAACAATCCAACAAGTATATTTCTCATCCAGATCACCTCACACTCTGCTTGAATTGCAACCATGTATTCTACTTTTGCCTAGATGAGTGCCATAGATATTTTCTTCCTACTTTACCAAGAAACTATTGCGGACCCAACACTGAAAATTCCACTTGATGTACTCTTCCAGTCTGATGGACTTCTTGCCCAATCTACATTGGTGAAGCCACAAAACTTCACTCCCTTTGTCTGTTTGTCCCAAATTTCAAATTGGGCCATGCCTCTAAGGTACCGTAAAACATGCTTAGTTTCCCTCTAGAACAATTTGGTTGTCATAACCATAGCTTGGCTCAACTGGTTGACTACAAATCATATATCTAATTATGTGTTCACAAGATATATGAGTGAACCCACCAATTTCCGGTAAAAAGTCTCATCCACTTCCTCACGTGAAGTGGCATACTCTTTCCTTTAGTTGGTCTCTAGAGGAGTCTCCATGGGTTTGCACCTGTCCATGCAGAACCTCTAAAATATCTCGTTGACATACTTTCCCTGAGAGAAAAACAATTCCCCATCACCTTTCCATACTTCTTATCCGAGGAAGTAGTGCATGAGGTCCATTTCCTTCATCTTAAACTCTCTTTCAAGGTCCTCCTTGCAAGGTTTGATTAGTTGCTCATCACAATTTACCTTCTACCAAAATATGATAGAGGTTTGAATCTGCTTCACTTTTGTTGAATCCAAAAATGGTGAGATAACTATTGATCCTAGTATACCAAGCATAGGGTGCTTGCTTGAGACCATACAATGCTTGCTCGAGTCTGCACACATGAGACTCTCGATCAAAAGTCTCGAACCCTTTTGGTTGCTCGATATACACCTCCTCCTCAATAACTCCATTGAGGAATGTTGTTTTCACATCCATCTAGTGGATCTTCCACCCCATCTATGCAGCTAAAGAAAGGATTGATCTGATGGATGAGTACCTTGCTACAGGAACAAAGGTATCCTCATAGTCAACCTCCTCCACCTGAGATTACCCCTTGGCCATAAATCTGGTCTTGTACTTTTCTATGCTTTCGTCTGCTGCTTACTTCACCTTGAAGATCCATCTCGAAACCACAACTAATCTATCTGCTGGTCTTTGGACCACTTACCAAAAAATGTTCTTTACAATGGATTTGTACTCCTCCACAATTGCATCAACCCATATAGGTTGCTCTAGTGTTTTCCTCAAAAGAGGATGGCTCAGTCTCTACTAGCTCATTCATTAGAGCGATGTAGCCAATGTACCGATCTTGCGATCTTCTCTATCTGCGCTGATTTGAAAGATTACCCACATTCTCCCTCACATCTTGCACAAGTCTCTCAACTTCCCTGGTTCTCTTCTTGCATTCCCTGGATGGTTCTTCTTGAGTGGCTCTCTCCACCTTCTGCTCCTCAACTTGTGGCTTCTCCACAACATCCCGAGGCTCCTCCTTTGGAGCTAAAAGATCCTCCTATGGTGGGATCTGAATCTCCCTCTCAAGAGAGCACCACATGGATTTGTCTTCATCAAATTTTGCTTCCCTTCGCACAATTTTCATTCTGAGGGAGGAAAGATACACACGGTAGTTGTGGGGAGTTTTTGTGTAACCGAAAAAAATCCCAATTATGTTGTCAGCTCTAGCTTCTTCCTTGATTCTTTGGAGACATGGAAATAAACAGAGGCTCCAAAAATTCTGAAGTGCGACACGTCTGACTTCCTCCCCAAGAAAGCCTCCTTTGGTGAGATCATGCCAAGAATCCGATGAGTACTCTTGTTCTGCAAATAGATGGTTGTGTTTCATGCTTCAACCCACAAGTGCAAAGGTATTATTTGGTCATGCAACATCACCTGTGCTTATCCCACAATGCTACAATTCTTCCTCTTAGCCACCCCATTCTACTGTGGGTTGTGGGGTGCTGTTAACTCTCATTGAATGCCTTCTTTTGCACATAATTTTTTAAACTCATTCGACACGTGCTCACCTCCATTATCACTCCTAAGAGCCTTCACCTTCTTGCCCATTTCTTTCTCCACTAGTGCCTTGAACTCTAAGAACTTGGAGAAAGTCTCGTGCTTCTTCCACATGAAGAAGATCCAAAACTTCCATGAGAAGTCATCAATAAATATGAAAAAATATTTTTGCCTGGTAGTGGAGGCTGTTGAGAAAGCTCCACAAAAATCAGAGTGGATCCTTTAAAGGATTGCATGTGCTCTGCTATCTTGATCATGGGAAGTGGCTTTTGTGTACGTTCCAAAGGTACACCATTTGCATGTGTTCTGTTGCTCTAGTTCTCGTTTGGGGAGGATTGTGGTAATCCACTGCATGATCTTTAAAGCACCATTATGAAAATGGACAAGTATTCTACGCCAAAGTTCATTGACATCGCAACTTTGCACCTTCTCTGCCTTTCTGCTCAATGCAACACAATCCTCCACATCTAGCTTGTAGAGGTTCCTCACATGAACCCCAATCGTCTTCATCTGTCCCGTGGTTATGTGTCTTAGGAATGCCTTTCCTTTACTGAAAATCAATTCATAACCATAGTCTTCTAAAACTGCAACAGAGATAAGATTCTTCTTTAGATCTAGAACAAACATCACATCCTTAAGTCTGAGAGGGGAGCCCAACTCCCTTTGAAATGTGACTGTACCAATCCCGGTCACGCTATACCTCCCATCATATCCTATCTCGACATGCATTTGGAGATCCTTCTCCTCCAAATCATTGAAAAAATCTCTATTCCCTGTCATATGGAATGAGGCATCGCTATCCAAGTACCACACACTTCCCATCACTGTGCTGGCCATGCATGCAATGAGAGTAAAATCAAGCTTGAATTTTGAAGCCAAGGCTTCACCTCCTCCTCCTCCTGAGGTATTCTCTTGTCTTATTGTATGGACACTTCATGACATAGTGCTTGAATTCATGACAGTGAAAGCACTTGATTATGGACAAGACTTTCTTCTTTCCCCTTTGACTATTCTTGTGTGGACATTTCATGGCATAGTGTTTGAATTCACGACAGTGAAAGAACTTGGTTATGTACAAGTATTTCTTCTTTCCCCTTTGACTATATTTTTCTTTGGATTGGGATTTCTTCCCTTTCCCTTTCTTTGCCTTTACAGCCAAGGCACAATTCTCCTCATCCTCTCCCTTGGATTAAGTCTTGTCTCTGGTATTCTTCCTTATTTCTTCATGTACTAGGTCAAATCAAAAGCACTCTCAACTAGGTAGTTTATCCCTCCCATTTACTGAATCTTGATAGCTATGCCAGCTCTTGGGAAGGCACAAAAGGGATAGAGATACCAAGTCTTCTTCAAGGAAATTAACAACGGCCCCTCCAAGTTCATCACGACACTGTGTAAACTTGCTCAGATACTGTTAAATTATGTTATTATTTTGTATCTTGATTCTTCGAAGCTTGTCCTTGAGTGCCAACTTTCTGTGGTCACTGCTGTTCTTGAATAATTTTGTTAGTTATTTCCACATCACGAATGAAGTCTCTTTTCCGTGGAGATTCGAGACAATATGATCATGTACTCCCTCCAATATGATTCTCCTTGCCTTGGCCACATCTTTCTTCCACTGAGCAAGATTTTGGGCATCAGATGCTTGAGGTTTTTCTACATCTATCTTGATGTATTCTAGCAGCCCATTATCATTCAATACTGCTTCCATGTGGTCCTTCCATGCAACAAAGTTTTAAGTGCCTTCCAAGACATACTTGAGCCTCAGTCCATTTAAATCCATCTTCTCAGCCTTGAAGAAAAACTACAACACTGATATTCAAATTCGAACCTCCTACAATGAAAACTTTGAAATATCTGTTCTACAGTGATTCCAACTCTGATACTATGTAGAAAATGTGTAGATTCGGAATTGCTCATAAAATTTAGTAATTCACAAGACTTGAAGCTATGCTATTGATATGCGGAAGTTAATTCACCATATAGAACACAAATCATAGACATGCAAAAGAAAATATCACACATGCACAAATATTTATCTAGGGGAAAGAAACTGCTCAAAACTCCTTACTATCTATATTGCATTAATCATAGAATCGATATGAAATACATATGCTTGCTCAAGCTTGAGAACACCCTGCAATTGTATAGTCTATCCCTCTGCCTGATTGACTGACTGACTCTAGCCAACACTTAGATAATTTTCAAACCCTCCAAGCTCCTATTTCCTTGCACTGTACCTCTAGGAAATTGGCCCCTATTATTTAGGAATTTCCCACTCATGAATTGCACAATTACCTTAGGTCCTTCCGTCGGATATATGCACCACTTGTACACATTAGAATATGCTACAACTGATAGTACACTGGATTGGAATCTCCATCTCAACTGGGTAACTCAAATTATCTGCATGAAAAAACTATTTTGGGTTGATTTATCAGTTAACTGGTTGATCACTAAGTGTGTTTGAAGTTCCACTTCCACAACTTGACCTCCACTAGTTCTTCTGACAGTTAGAACTAGTTAAACTGACAATAACTCAAATTAACTGAAACAGATTGCTACAAATTAGAAATAAAACATATTGAACTAAAATTAAGCTTCCCCAACTCAAATTAACTGACTTAACTGAGTGAAAAGTGCCATGTCAACTCAGTTAACTACCTCCAATATTCCTGTTCAAATAGAAATTCAAATTTTCTCAAGTTTGACCAAGGCAAAGTCAAAGTGAGATTTTCATTCCGCATTTTCAACAAACCATCCCAGTACTACTTAGGCCCAATGATGCTTAACTGCAGAGTTCTCATGAAATTTGTTGCATTAATGTTGGTGCGATCCAAGTTATTTAAGAAATGCAACTTCATGAGTGACAAAGGAATATGCCACAATGCGTGAGGGAAATATTGTACAAAAATATTATAAAGATAACTCATAATATGGCACCATGCGTAAGAGAGATATTGCAAAAAAACAATAAAAACAAATTGAAATATTTATTGAATTGATAATATACCATGAAACTACATTATGAGAAAAAACATGCTTTTCTCCTAGGGAATTCTCACATTTATACTTTACATGGGTGTCTTTCCTCTGAGAGTTATCCCATTTCACATTACAAAATACCATGGGTGAATACCATGGGTGAAGATCACAAATTACGATGGTAAAAATTAAATCATCATGCGTTTCAAATACCATGGTTTACGATATCCATGGGTGAATATGATGGTAAAAACTAAATCATCGTGCAATTAGATTCTCACTTCTCTATTATGGTTTTTTATTTTTATTTTTTATCATCCAAATTATAAATATAATTCATGATTTTACAAACATTTTTAGAAAAATAATTATTAACTATGATAATTATCATCCACCTGGATCAATCCCTATTGCGTAAAGTTTCCTCATCAAATGAGAAAATTTCCGTTGAACTTGGTTCTTGGTGAATCACTTTCCCTAGTGAAGAAGCTTCCCTGTGTTCACTACTCCATAGATTTGTATGTTCTATTGGTGAGTACCCTTTGTCTCGGTGTCCACAATCCCATCAATTGTACCTTGAAAATTACATAGAACCTAATGCTGGGCATGTTATTTGTACTTGACATTGGCTCTTGGTAGGGTATCATGGACCTGAAAGTGTTGAAATTGTTCTTAAAATTTGGCTACTTGATGGGAGGACTTTGTTGGTGTAGATGCAGTATGAAAGGTGACATCCACGGGGATTGCTCGCTGGATTGCTAAACATGCTTGCAAAGAACTAATAGGGTTGTAAAGAGATCCATTCTAGCCACATTGAACATATGGATGATTTTCATCCAACGTAAATGGATGTGTGACTTGGAAAGTAGGGGTGCCTTTGTAGGTGTGGTGAATATATCCCTAGACCATTCTACAAGCTTGTCCACCTGCTTGTGCTCTATAGAGAGATATTGTACTAAAATTGTGGTGGTTGCAGTGAACTATTATTTACCTTTTTGATCGAACCATGGAAAGGGAAAACTTGGAAGTATGAGAGACTACCTTCTTGCATTGTTTTATTGAAATCAATGATTTTGCAGTAGTTGGAACTACCTCTGGTATCCCGTAGAACTGATTCCCCAGAGTAATAACAATACTACAAGGTAGGGATCTAGTAACCAATTGCGTGAGTCTGCTTGAGAGCTGCGCAGAGCTAGCCACCTCCCTGATTTCGCAGGCCTCTCTCGGCAGCCTCCTGCTACTGAGTCTTCTCTGACCATGCACCCCTTTGAGGAGGGTGACCCCCTCTCATCTAGGAACCAAGGAACTGAATAAAACGAAGAAGCATTCGTGTCCATGATTACTATGAATGGATTTCCAAGGAACAGGACAACAATCAACAAATTTCTAAAGAAGCTTGAGGATATACCAGAGATCTCTCTCCCGTTTGCTTTCCATCAAAGAGCAACTCTTTCTTTGGTAGAACGTGGACTAGTTGGGCAGTTCACGGGGTTATGGCCGTCACCCAAATTAGTACAAAAATGGGTTGAAAGAAACTGGAATGCAACCATTCAGGGGAAAATAGTAGTACGATTTTGTGGAAGGGGATATTATACCTTCCTCTTCGAATCAAAGGAAGACAAAGACTTAATCTTTAGAAATGGTCCATACTTCATTGATTCTATAGGTTTATATCTAAATAGGTGGATGCCAGATTTCGATCCAGAAATGGACGTGCCAAGCGCAGTCCTAGTCTCGGTTAGACTACCACACCTTCCACTACATTGATGGGGAGATGATTCGGTCAAAGCTATAGGAAATGCAGTGGGAAAGTATATAGACTGATGCAAACCAAAGGATAACATGCATGCATGTGCTAGACTATGTGTGGAAGTAGATCTTGGAAAAGGACTTCCAGAGGCAATAAAGATCAAGGTAGATCAGTGGACGCATATACAGCAGTTGGACTACGAGCAGATACCATTCAAATGCAAGGTATGTCATAAGTATGGTCATTTTGCTAATAGATGTCTTAAAAAAAAAGAGAATGAAAATGTAGAAGAACAAGAGAACACATGGACAAAGTTCTAATTTTAACTCCCCGCATCAATACCAGTGCTCCCCAAACCATCTTGCAGGTATCTTTATCAAACACTATTTTTACACCTACATCATCCATATTGCTTACAAAAATTAGATTTATGGGCAACGCAGGAATATGCAGAACACCAGGAAGTGTTCTAATCCTTCCACCTTGCAAATTCAGCTTGACTTTTCCACGTTCAACGATTCTATCCTTCCTGTCATCCCCTAAGAAGACATCACCACCATCATATTTCTCATACTTGCAGAACCACTCCCTATGGGGAGTGAAGTGAAAGGATGCACCTGATTCAATCAATCATGCCTCGTGATCTACATGTGTACTTGAAGAAAAAGCCAAGTACACATCCCCAACTTCATCTGAGATGGTTTTCACCTCTGCAGAAGGAGAATCATCAAATCCCTTTCCTTTCTCAGGAGCTTTAGATCTACAATCCTTTTTGAAGTGTCCTTCCTTTCCGCATTTCCAGCACACATTTATAGGTTTTCTTGGATATTTATATTTCCATCTAGATTTAGATGTCCCACTCAATAACTTATTTTTGTTTCTATTTTGGGACTGTCCTCGTATAGACAAGGCATCTCCATTCTGGCCTTCCATATTTTTCCGTCTCATCTCCTCTGCCAACCAGGATGAGACTATTTCATCAAACTTCAAGGTAGTTGTATTTCTACCTATTGCAACAACCAAACTATTCCATGAATCTGGTAGAGAACACAACAAAATGATGCACTTATCTTCATCCGAAATTTTAATATCAACAGATAAAAACTGACTTACCATATTATTAAAGGCATTCAGATTCTCTATCACCGAGTCTCCATCCTTCATCCTCAGGTTATACAACTTTTTTCCATAGGAACAATTTGTTCACGAGAGACTTAGATTGGTACAAAGTCCCTAACTTGTCCAACAAAGCCTTTGTAGTAGCTTCCCTTGATACATTCAAAAATACTTAATTTGAGACACACAACCATATTGTGCTCTTTGCTTTCTGATCCAACTTTGTCTAGTCTTCATCTAGGATTTCCATTGGTTTAGTACTCGGATCTACCGCAATCTAGTGATCTTTATCCACCAATAGATCCTCCATATTGAGTTTCTAAAACTTAAAACTCCGACAATTAAATTTCTCGATCTCTATCTTTCCACTGCTCGCCATCTTCTTTCACTACAAGAATCGATCTCACATATCTCCCACTGAACAAGGTCTACCATAGGCTCGAAAAAAACCCCTCAGCAACAAAGGCGTCCCCTTGAAGCTGAAACAACTCTGATACCAAATGTAGGTTTTAACCCTGTACAAAAATTACCTGCATACAAATTCTAAAAACAGAGAATAAACAATGGCAATAACATAACAAATAAAATAGATATACATAGAGATTTTTCCCTGGATCCCAAAATTGAGACTACCAGATTGATTTTTCATTATGTTCCTTTCAATGTTACAATACACATATATACATGCCGAAGCATTCATAAACCCCAATCCATTGACCCTAGATTAGAACATAATCGTAGTTCCCTCGACCAAATCTACAAAATACCATGGGCAGAAAACCATCATGCCCAAAACCATGTGTGAAATCCATGCACAAAACCATAGGTAGGTCTTCCCACCTAATATAGGGTCCATTTTTTTTTCCCAAGGTGCTGCCTTGGACCCCATGCAGGGGGGCAGTAGGGGGATACTACCCCCTTGCAAACCCCCCGACAAGGGGGGCCTCCACCCCCCTTGTGATCCCCTTGCTACACTCAGTGCAATGAAGGGGGTGCTTGTCACCCCACCCTCTAACCCCCCAACTTTGCGCGTGGGGCTCGTCGTGGAAAGAATATAACACACACCCAACATAAACTATGGTACTGCTCGATCCCTTTCTTGTCATAGTGTGGTCCACCTCATGTACTGGTCTTCATAGTATCTTACAAGATAGAATTCTTCTTTAAGGGCATCCAAGAAAATGCCCCAAGTGGGGCCTCCCTTGCATACCCCAAAATCGTCTTCGTTGAGTCTCTCCTTGTAACTTTCCCACCAATTTTTGACACGAGGAAGATATTTTGGGAGTGCAAAGGTGATTTTCTCACTATCAAAAAAATTATGGACTGCGTAATAGAAGATTCAACCATTTTTCTAAAGCTTCTACATATTTTTGTTTTTCTAATAGGGGTACATTGAAGTTAACTTGTACTTGGAAGGGTGTCGAGCTTCCAAAATATTTGCTTGTCGAATGTTTTTCGACCGCAATTGGGAGTCGTTGGAGGATTTTGATGAAATTGTCCATCATCTCACTCCTCTGTTGTCTAAGTGTTTCCTCGAGAAACAATTTGACAATATCTCCTGCTATGCAATTTTTCTTTTCGTCTTCCATGTGACGTTTTCTGAGTCAGTGAGAACGATCTTGGAAAGGTTGCAATAGTTCCAGTCCATGCTCCTTGTACCTTGACCTCGTTGGGAACATGCACACAAAAATAGATAAGAGCAGATCGCTCTAATACCATTGATCCAAATCATTGGAGGAAAGAGACTTAGAGAGTGACAAAAGAATGAAAACTAAAAATTCCTAGCAACTCACCCATCCCAGTACTACTCTGGCCCAAGTGCATTTAACTACAAAATTCTCATGGAATCTGATGCATTAATGTTGGTGTGATCCAAGTTGTTTAAGAAACGCAACTTCACGAGTGATAAAAGAAATGTCACGATGCGTGAGGGAAATATTTCATAAAAACGTTATAAAGATAACTTAAGATATGGCACCATGCGTAAGAGAGATATGGTAGAAAAACAATAAAAATGAGCTCAAATATTTATTGAATTGATAATATAGCATGAAAATACATTATGAGAAAAAACATGATTTACTCCTAGTGAATTCCGTATTTATACTTTTTACGGGTGTCTTTCCACTAAGAGTTATGCCCTTTTACATTCCAAAATACCATGGGTAAATACCATGGTTTACAAAATCTATGGGTGAAGATAAAAAATTAAGATGGTAAACATTAAATTATCGTGCAATTCAAATACCATGGGTAAATACCATGGTTTACAAAATCCATGGGTGAATACCATGGGTGAATATGATGGTAAAAAATAAATCATCATGCCATTAGATTCTCACTTTTCTATTATGATTTATTTATTTTATTACAAATATAATCCATGATTTTACAAACATTAATAGAAAAATAACTATTAACTATGGTAATTATCATCCACCTAGATCAAAACATGATTAGAGTATAGGTGATGCAAGGTTATTGGACTATTTTACTATATGTTTCAAGAAATTATTTGTTTTATTGACTCTAGAAAATTGCATAAGTAGCTTTTAGCATATACTGAATTTCTGAACAAGTAGAAAACTTTTGTAATGTTTTCTTTATTAATCAACAATGGTTCTTGGAGGTTGGGGCTCCTCCTGATTACACTGCTAGAATGGAGCTCTATTTACTCCATTCATGCTTTGTAAGAGCTCTTGTAGTTCAGTTATTATAGCATCCAGTTCATCTTCTAGCCGCCCAAGCCTTTGCTAAAGTTCCAACATGCTATTCATCAACATTAAGATATCATGGGTGACTACATATAACTCTTCTTCCATGCTGATCCCATTGCTTCCTTGGGCCATTTATCCCACTGTTACTATTGCAATAGTAACAACTACATCGTGGTATTCTTTGACAAAATAACAAAAATCGAGTGACACATCCCTCCGATTACCAGTTCTGTGGAACTACTACAATAGAGTCTAATGCAACACCAAATTAATAAGGCCAATAATATCGAAATCATCTTTCAAAATCCTGACAGAGTTTCCATTTAAAGCAATTTTGGCTTAAAACAAAAATAATTTTAGAAATAACTTCACTAGAAAAAGATTTCCGTCAACGATGATATCAACAAGTCTCAGAAAATTCAAAAAACTATAGACATGTGTTATGGCGAACAAATCACTGTTGCGGACAAGAGACCCTAGATTCAAAGCCAAATCTAGAAACAAACAGACAAGTAACTGCTACCTTTCCTTAATCTACAACTGAAATATGATGTATGAAATGTGCAAGAGTCTCTTAACTTTTCTACGAAATGCTTGTGGATGTCATTTTGATGCTTTCAAAATATTTTCCTTGCTGCTTTGTAGAGCTCTAAATTACATAAAATATACCTAAATCTGTGATTTACTCAGACATTTACTTTAACCATAATTCATAATTTTTTCCATAATTTATCATTAACCAGATAGTCAATTTAAAAATAAAATGCAGAAGAATACCTGGAAGTTAATTTGAAGAAATTTCTTGTTTGATGTTTCCTAATTTTCTACTGTTACCAAAAGACCAAAACCTCCCTACCAAACTAGGCACAACCTCGATACCCAGCTCTAGAATACTTCAAATTTGAAGCACATTCCCCCTCGTGCCCAAAAACTCCAAGAACAACCAAGGCTTCACTCTCTTTATCTGTCTGTGGTTCTCTATTGTGGATTTGTCCTCAATTTCTCCAAAAACAAACTCCTAGAAAATACCCCCCCCTGTGTGTGTTCCTCCTTCTCCTTATACCTTCCCACACCATCGTCTCCACCTCCTGCAAGGTCTTCTGTCTCCTCTGCCTTTCATCACGTGGAGGTCTAGCTTACTCATATGCCTTCTCCACTGTTTTGAAGAGGCGGTTTGAGTATAAAAGAACCTTTATAAAGTTACGTATCCTTTTATTGAAGATCAATTTAATTTATACTTTATAATGTTTCTTTTTTTTATTTAAATTTTATTTCATAATTTAATTTAATTTTAAACTTAATTCCTATCTATTTATTTAACTAATTTTTTGAATAAATTTAATTAATTTTATAAATTTAATTTAGTTCACAATCTTATATATCTACTTTATTATTAAATAATGTATTAATTATATATTATAACGATGGTATACATATTAAGAATCCCGCTCGACATTTTCATCATCATTAGGTATTTACTTCACAAATCAATTCATTCCCCTATACTTAGACATGTTCAATATTAACCACCAGCTATACTAGTGCAGTACATATATTGCATGCATATGTAGCTATCATATGCATGCCTCGTATGCACACTAATATTCACATTCTGTTGGTAATTGTAGGTGGGTCATTACATGCTTCAAAAGAAGATATGTGTAAACAAAGATGACCAAGGAATGCAAGTATAACATAGATCAAGGCTGAAACACAAAGTGAATGGAAATTGCAACATAACATATATTACTATGTTAATATATTATTCAGTTATAAACTATGCAAAAAATCAAGGAGCTTTGCAAAGAGCACCATAACAAGTGAAAATAAGAAAAAACAATTGCTTTATTAATCTTGAATAAGGAGTAATACAATCTTAGCCTTGATGATGTAAGCCTCCTCCCAATGGTCTCCAATCCTCCCCTTAGGTGACAAGTTTCCAACCCTAATCTGACAACATAAGTTTACATTCCCTAGTCCCCCTTCACCCTATGGTTTGTGTTTAATTTATAGGCAAAGAGGAGGAGGTTTGAGATCCTCTTCTCAAGGGATGAGATCCATAAAGAGGGGGATTAGGGTTCCCCAAAGAGAGGGAGTTTTCTCCATGAACATAGGGATGAGGCCCAAGTATGTAGGGGTTTGAGGCCTTTAGTTGGGAAATATTCCCCCAACAAAGCTTCTATACATCATTTTTTATTTTTACCTTCGTTAAGATATTTGCACAGTTTTTAGTGGAAGATAGAGTGTAGGTTTGCGCATGTCACAATGATCAAAATTGTGATATCACAGGAAATGGCTAGGGAAATTTCACAAGTGCTTAAAAATAGGTTTTTGAGCAATGTAATCCAGGATTCATTTTATCTTTGAGATTGATTTGCTTCCAACATTGTAGGGGAATGCTTGAAACACTTCATTGGATAGTGAGAGATCTAGATTGGCGGTCATTTGCCTAATGGTGACAAAATGACGTGTAATAATATGATAAACCAAACCTCGATAACACTCATTGGTTTCAGAACAAACAAAGCAAATTGCTCGCTTAGAGATTTTAGAAACAAGTTTAGAGCTAATATACCTACAACAAGACTCAAGAAATTAAAAAAAATAGACATATGATAACCAAACCTCGATAATGCTAATCAGTTTTAGAACAAAAGAAGAAAAATTCTTCCCGAGAGCTTTTAGAAATGAGTTTAGAGCCAACAGGCCTACATATAGTGTGTTATAAGCCATAAGCCATTTAAATCACAATTTACATAAAATCTTTGAAAGGATATTCAATTGCTATCCATTTTAATGGTATTCATTTGCCATGGTTTTGTTGGAAATACTAAGGGGGGGGAGGGGTTGAGTCAGTTTTCCTTAGAAATTAACGCTTTTAAATCTTTTTAGAGCATTAGTTAATCTTCAATTATTTTAATGTTTATGTAGTAATAATAGTAGATAAAAGAACACAATAGACACAAGAATTTTAGGTGGAAAAACCCCTCCAGGTCAAAAACCACCGAATGCTTTTCTAATAAATTATTTAATCTTCAACCCCAACTGAAATGAAAGCAACAACTTCATAGAATTTTAGAAAAACATTCTTATCCATCTCCCACTAGAAGGACACCCCAACATCCTAGACCAACCTACCAAGTGTTCACAGGCTCCAACTTGTAGGCGACTTCATGCACCAGCATAGCACCTCCCTGGCACCCTATAATGACTGAAATGAGACAAGAGTGTGGATTCCCGTACTAGGGACAATGATCCACAATACAATATGATTTACAATGATTTTGACTGAATACCCAATCTCACTATGACTTAAAACCCAAACGTGACATCATCCCAACAGAGATTCCTATACTTCCCAATAATGCCTTTTCGACTCTAGGCAAATTGACTCTTTTACAATAGTGACTCTTCCAATGATGACACTTTTACAAATGACTCTTTAAAAAATTTACAATGATGACTCTTGGCCTTGATACTTCTTCATAATATATGGATAGCTGTCATGTCTTCAAAGGATGTCCTGCTGCAATGCTTCCTTTGATTTGATACTTCTTCTCTAGAATTCTTGCTTGAAGTTGTACTTGAATCTTCTTCTACCTGCATGCAAATTTTTCCTGGTGAAACCAATCTAAAAACAAAACAAAATACCCTTCAACTTACCTCTACCTGCAAACCACATGTAATTGCATAATAATGAATAAATACAAATTAAAATTACAATGCATACTTGAAGTGTGCTTGTCACATTTGTTGTTGACTTGTTGCAACAATAGACAAAGACTCCAAACCTTGATATAGGCCTGGGCTCTATTCAAGACTATATCCAAAACTGACCTAAAGATATATACAATAAAAACTGATGACAGACCCTAGACTTGTGATGGAACAAGTTCCAAGCACAACAATGGAGACCATTCTATCAACTATAACAAGACAACTAGCATCAAGTGTAGCATCAAGAATAAGTAGCATCAAATGTGTAGTATCAAGAATAGGACATCCAAAATGTGGTATCAAAACTAATTGTGACATATCGAGACATAGAGATATAACTGAGACCTTGTATGTACTTACGTTGTCCTACAAAAACATATGTCAGAGATGATACTCATATTTCAAATGAAAACACTAATCATACATACCTTGCTATAGGAGACTTACCCTTGACTTTTGATGTGTGCTCCTTACTGTAGTGATCCTTGAATGCATGCTTTTTCTTGCATTCTAGGATCTTGATATTGAATATGTTGTATCTATGTAATTTTGGATTTCCAAGGTCTGATATTTTGTCATGTGGTAGCCCTCTGAGTCCTCTTTCCAACCCCATATGTCTAATCAATATTGGATTCACAAAGAAAGAGTTATGCCCAATCTTCCACGATGACCTGATTATAGACTGATTCAGTAGAGCGAACTTGTACGAAGTTCCACATGTCACTGTTGCGACCTTCGACCTTGAAAATAATACTAAACAAACTACAGTCTGTCCTCTTTCTGTGACTATTTATGAAATGTCAATCTAATGCTTAGAGAGAAAGTTATGACAATTTTTTGAACGTCACCTGTTTGACATGGAATTTGGGAGCCTGCAAAATCCCTAATTTCCTCAGATCATATATCCTAAAATACAACGAACCAAGATCTGAAATTCGGTCAAAAGGTTTACAATGATGACTCTTGGCCTTGATACTTATTCACAATATATGGATGGCTGTCATATATTCAAAGGATGTCCCGCTGCAATGCTTCCTTTGATTTGATACTTCTGCTCTAGAATTCTTGCTTGAAGTTGTACTTGAATCTTCTTCTACTTCCATGCAGAATTTTCCTGGCAAAACCAATCCAAAAACAAAAGAAAATACCCTTCAACTTACCTATTCCTGCAAACCACATGTAAGTGCATAATAATGAATAAATACACATTAAAATTACAATGCGTACCTGAAGTGTGCTTGTCACATTTGTTGTTGACTTTTTGAAACAATAGACAGAGACTCCCACTCTTGATATAGGCTTGGACTCTATGCAAGACTATATCCAAAACTAACCTAAAGATATATACATTAAAAACTGATGAAAGACCCTAGACTTGTGATGGAGCAAGTTCTAAGTACAACAACAGAGACCATTCTATCAACTATGACAAGAAAAGTAACATCAAATTACAACATCATATAGTTTTAGCAGATTTGGTGTAGCATCAAGAATAAGTAGCATCAAATGTGTAGTATCAAGAATAGGACATCCGAAATGTGGTATCAAAACTAACTGTGACATATAGAGACATAGAGATATAACCAAGACCTGTATGTACTTACGTTGTCCTACAAAAACATATGTTAGAGATGATACTCATATTTCAAATGTAAACACTAATCATACATACCTTGCTATAGGATATTTACCCTTGACTTTTGATGTGTGGTCCTTACTGTAGTGATCCTTGAATGCATGTTTTTTCTTGCATTTTAGGATCTCGATGAATATGTTGTATCTATGTAATTTCGGATCTCCAAGGTCTGAAATTTTATCTTGTGGTAGCCCTCAGAGTCCTCTTTCCAACCCCATATGTCTGATCAATATTGGATTCATCAAGAAAGAGTTATGCCCAATCTCCCACGATGACCTGCTTATAGACTAACTCAGTAGAGCGAAATTGTACGAAGTGCCATGTGTCATTGTTGTGAACTTTGGCCCTGAAAATGCTACTAAACAAACTAAATCCCGTCCTATTTATGTGACTATTTACGAAATGTGAATCCAATGCTCAGACAGAAAGTTATGACTATTTTCCGAATGTCACCTGTTTGACATGGAATTCAGGATCCTGTAAAATCCCTAATTTCCTCAGATCATATTGTCACACGGAATGAGACGATCTTGCAGACAAGATAGACCTTCCTAGAATCTAACGATATCTAGTGACAAGCAAGCCAATCAAAAACTATCTTTCTCTAAATATGCATTTATAAACAAAGGCAAACAAGTGTTTAGGCCTACCTTGGGTCCAATGCAAGTTTGTGGAAGCCTCGCTCCTTTGATCCAAATGAGCTCCCTTGTTGCGAATCTGCAAACACAAACAAGAAAACAAATTAAATAGCACCTGAAAAGCCAATATCATAAAGAATACTTAACATGATGATCAAGGAATTCATGAAACAAATGACATAAGACAATTTGTTGAGAAAAATGAATCTGATTGTATTAATTCAAATCAAAGAAATTTACAACCTGTGCCTTGATGCTGTACAAGCTCCTCCCAGGGTCCAACAAGAAGTCTCCTCTACTTTGACAAGTTTCACTCTCTTCCAAATGAAGCCAAAAAGGTATGTGATCTCTCCTCTCAAGCTTAACTAGGAAGTCTCAATTCCACCAGCATTTACCCTCAAAAACGTTCAGCTTCTAACCTCCCTAGCAACCAGCCCAATGCCTTAATTTATAGTGCAATGGAGGGAAGTTACTAGGTCCTCCTTCAAAGGGATAAAGCCCTCCTTCAAAGGGATAGCTCCTCTCATCAAGGGATTAGCTCCTTCTCTTTTGGGATGCATGAACCACCTAAGAGCGACCAATCCACGTCAAAATTCCTTCTAGAATCATCTAGAATTAACCCAAAGTGAGTTTTTTAGAATAAACTTGCGCCTTTTTGACTTTCACAGGGGTGTTGGAAATAATACTGAGAGGGGGGGTGAATCAGTATTATCAGATCAATCAAACTTTTCTATTTCATACTCAGAAACATATACGCTACTTCAATTAAGTGAACCCGCGTGTACACGCTACTGTGTCTAATGAAACCCGCGTATATCCAGAGATCTTATAATTCAGTTATCTTAATCTTCAGTAAATGCATCAGATCATTATTAAGCATATTAACAGTAAACAGGTGCAGAATAACAGAACAGAACATCACACAAGAGCCACACACATGAACACCATGATATAAGGTGGAAACCCAATGTGGGTGAAAACCACCTGCTGCAATTCGTCTCTTTCTTCTTTAATAAGAAACTTCTTTTACAATGCACTGGTGCAGTCATTTACCAGCACGCAGGCTGCAACCTGCAGAGGGCTACAACCCTCATAGCTTTTGTACTAGCCGATCCATTTACTAGTACGTAGGTGCCAACCCTACAGAAGGCTACAACCTTCACTCGTTTTCCAGCTGCTCCTGGAAGGGAGCTACAACCCCCCTTGGCTCTTGTACTGGCTGATATGTTTACCAGTACGTAGGTGCCGGCCTACGATCTTCCCGGGACCATGTTTCATACATTTTCATACTAGATCCATAAGACAATCATCATTGTAGTACAACCTGCATCATCAATCACTGAAACACCCAATTCTGAATCACTGTAACCCTGTCAACAACAACCAGACAACATAACAACAACCAGATCCAACTCCATCTTCAAATATCATACTTCACATTGTATACGCTACTTGGATGACCCCAACCTGCGTGTATACGCTCTTTTACCAAAACCAACTCGCGTACAGATCTATAAATTCAACCTTAAAACTCTGCAGCTATATCAGACATCAAAGCATACCCAGATCATAATAATAAACATGCGTCAGTAGATCTAGTCTATCCAGAGTCAAACCATATGAAGATAATCATTCCAAGCCTTGAGATCTCGTTCCATCATTCATCATCCTCCACATGGGTGAAACCTTGGTTCAGATCACCAACCCATAACCAGCACTTGGATCACACACTTTCTCAGATCTTCATCACTCACACTTGCTCACACTTGCACACTTTGGCCTAGTGATCTTTTCTTTATATAGCCTTAGGCCTTGCTCAATGCCAAGAGCCAAAACCATAGTAACACAATACCATCAACTTCAATACTAGGGATCGACACGCCCGTCGAGACACAATGGTCCGAAACCATAGGCACAACTTCCAAGGACTAACCGCCATGGACCAAAGGTACGTTTCCACATACACGCGCTTTTGCTGAAGCCAACCTGCGTGTACACGCTGTTTCGCCTTGCTGAACCTGCGTATATCTCTTTCTTGTCCTGCTGTACTGAGATTTGTCCACTAGATAAGTTGTCATCACCTGTACCAGTCTCTGAGCACCTGTACCAACCTCTGAGTGAGTTGCCATCAAGGACAACACTTGAATCATAATGCCAACAAGGGGTCCACACCCACTCCTTTAGGGACAGAGCGGACAGGTTCGTAGTTTTTGTGAACAGGAGGTGCGGGACCACAGGCAACAGTGGGAGAAAGTGCGAAACCAGAGCTTTGTTGATTTTCAATGTCTTTCTCCCATTTTCAAAGCTTGACTTGAAGAGCTGAGGTCTGAGACTTGCTTAGGAGGACAATACAAGTGATGATAAACCCATACTGACTGCAAATAATCATGGTGACGATATTTTTGTGTAACAGATTTCCCCATAAAGTGCGAAGTCTGTAGTAGATGAGGATTTCATTTATCATTTAGGAAGAGTGAAGTACTTTATCATTTCGAGGATTATCTTGTGGAGAGCCCGGTCGGAACCTGTAAAAGACATTCAATGCAAAATATACATATGAGATCATATCATCGCTGAGGTAGGCATTCCCATTCTCAGATCAAAACTTACTTAGAAAACTAACTACTACTCTGATATAGGAATGATCTTGTAATACATCACAAGTATAGACGCATGTAGACACAGTATGGATGCAGCGATCTGTTTATGAATAGTCTACAATATAATGAATACAAATTCCTCGCAGCTTGGATTGCAGAAACTAGATCCAGGGTCTTCATTTCTACTTCCCGAAATGGTACGATTCTATCCATGCGAATGAATGTGTTGAAGTCGAACATGGTAGAAACCACTTGATTACCAGTCAATGATGTAAACTGTTAACAAGTGTGAGAGAAACCACCAGTGATGTCAATGGCTCTCAAAGTACCCAGTACAATCCATGAGATGTGTTGATGTCGAACATGTCACGGAATCCTTTGATCGAAGGTCAATGATGCAACCTGTCGTCAAAGGCGAGAAACCTGCCATTGAGGCATGCAGATCCCAAGGTACTGACGATTTCTAGATCATCTTTCTAGATAATGAGCTGAAGTCGATAGAAAGCGATCCATCGCAGGCAAGCCCACAACACGAAATCATAGATCAAGTTTAAGAAATTTAGTTGCAAGGACTGACTCAGGGATGGTCAAGATGAATGACAGATATTTTGCAGATGAATGGCTTTATTGGCAGTGACCTCTTGAACACATAACGACACAACAGATGGTTTGGTGACAATTGACCCAAAGTTAATACCCAGAAACCGGCTGAAGACTTTCAATGTGGTTTGATCAACTGTTAGGCAAAGGATTTCCCAAGCCAGGTGAATAAAAGTGTCGTGTTCAAGAGTGGTTACAAAGTATGACAAACAGGCTCGTTTTTCTCTCTTTTCCCCCACCATTTCTGGCAAGTACCTCTTTATTTTTGACAAGCTTGAGGAGGATAACATTTGCTTGATTATAAGCTCATCCTTCGGATGAGTCCAACTTAGTTTAAATTCGAACCCTAAGAAGGAGTGGTTCGTTCCTGTTTGTAATTGAACAGGTCCTTTACTGTTAAATTTTAACGAGTCCAGTATAGGAGAAACTCGGCGTTTTTCAATTTTAGAGAGTCCGAAAAAACTTAAGAAGACTCCAGGGTTGACCTTGTTCATAAATTTGTGTCTCCCAAGCCCGAAAAAGTATAAAATAATACTTGAGAGAACCGCTTGATCTTCACGACCAAGGAGTACTTTTCGTAATTAGTGCCCCTAATCCGAAAAAGTAAAAAAACAATCAACGACACGTCGTTTTATAACCAATATCGAATTTGAAACGACAAAAATCCGGCAATCTTTTCATGTTTCTATGGTCAGAAAAGAGCTGTAAGTGGACCGTCTTTTTAGTTCCGGTTTAATGAGTTTAAAAAGAAAAACTCAGCGATCTTTTCATGTTTTAGGAGTCAGAAAAGAGCTTAAAGGTGACTCTAAATGTTTTTTTTTGTCGAAAATGATCGATTTCGCCTGAACAATCCGTTATCCTGAACAAAAATTGCAAACATTACTCATACCTGTTTGAAATGGATAAAAATGCTGCAAAATTTACCTTTCTAAAGTGAAACATAAACAAATTTACAATTCATTTATTCAAAAAACTTATAAAAAGGGCTTTCGTCAATTCATTTTTACCGTTTGAGATTTGGGTGTGAAAATAGTGCTTTTGTTCAGAAACTTCCCGTGAAGATTGTGGAAAATCCATCTGTCGGAATCGAACACCGTCTTCTCCAGGTAATCTACATCATCCTGCTCTTCAAATTCAACCGTTTCAATTTGTGTTTTAGGGTTTTATTTCATTTTTTAGAGGGTTTTTAGGCTAGAAACCCGCGCGTGGGGCCCGCAGGCATAACACTGGCAGCTCGCGGACCCCAACTTTTTCTCAATGGGGAAAAAGTCAGGGGTCCACACCTTCCATGAAGGCAAGGTGCGGACCCACGCACTGTCTCTAATAGAGAGGGTGCGGTCCCCGTAGCAAGGTTTTTTAACCCAAATATTCTCAAAATTGACCCAAACAATTTAATTTCTTGCATTCTAATTTGCCTTTTTATTGGATGTAGAGTGTACATCATGCTTGATTGGCGAGAATGGGAGCATGAGGACGTAGATCTTGCCGTGTTAAATAACCAACCTTCGATCGATGCATTGAAGGCGTGTGACTTGTACAAATTCTGGGCCATACCTGGCATGAGGGCCCAGGTGGACTTCTTGCAGTGGCTGGTAGACAGGTGGAGCATACAAGACCAGTGCTTCTTCATTGGTGGCCACCAGCTCGAAATTGAGCTGACAGATATATACTTTTTGACTGGTTTGCCTAAGAGAGGCGAAGACTTGACTCTATTCGGGACTAGGCCAGGTGGCCAGTCTGTCGATAGCCTCCGGCTAGAGTTTTGGACAAACCAGGCTAGAGACAAAGGGATAGACATTAAAACCATATCCCGTCCTGAACTCATGGTGATCGTGTTTACTGCTACTAGAATTTGTGGGAGTGCTGCACTACATATTGCCACCGGATCCTAGATACAGATGGCAGTTGACTGCTTTCGAGGCACCATCTTCAACTGGTGCGATGCTGTGTTGGCTAATGTAAAAGGCCAACTGACCAGAGCCAAGAACGAACAACTAAAGACCTTTGGTTATGGGGCTTTGGTTGTGAGCTTTGGTCTGGAGAGGGTCCCAATGTTGGTCCCGCAGCACCTTACTGTTGGAGCTGGGCTTCCTCGAGAGCCCAAACTGATGCGATGGGTTGCAGTTATGGCCCGTCATCCTGACGAGGGGACAGAGGTCGTTCGATTCAAACCTGAGTATTTCCATTGGTTGGAAAACCAGGTTTTTGCTATTCAGGACTTCCCTTACGCTGGGGTAGATTTTCGCGGTGACCCAGACATGATTCTTCCACCAGGAGAGCAATGGGATGATTCAGGTAAAATCATTTTCAACATTTTCCTATTTTAATTTTTTTGTTTTTATGTCGTCCCAAAACTGATAGTAAAAGTTTCAATGCAGATGTGGGTCCACAACGACCAGCCGCTCTCCGGCCTTATGAGAGGAAACAACCAGCTGCAGCGGCACCAGCCCCATAGGACGAATCAACAGAGATCTTGGCCGAGTTGGAGAGTCATCTAGAGTGCTTGACAGGGGACATTCCAGAGACCCGCATAGATGACATTCCTCGTCGACTACAGCGCTATGTGATTGGGGTCCCAGGACCTTTTAGGAGGTTCCTTTGTAAGGTGGCCCGTACAGTGGTTTCTTATCGAGATCATCACCAGTGATAGGATGATCGCCTATTGTAGACGCATATGACATTTTTGCTTTTTGTACTTATCATTTTTGCTGATCATAAGGTATTTTTCAACCTATGATCGAGGAAAATGTATATTTTGACACACTTCTATATATATCACTATTATCGGCTTATCTTGTAAATCATGTTATGGAATGATTTTAAATTTACATGTATGATTATTAAATGTCTACTTAACATTCGAGAAGCAATTGCATCTGCTAATGTATTTAAAGATCTTGGAATATGCTGATATTCAAAATAATCAAATTCACGTTCCAAGAGACGCATTCTAAAAAATAATCTCAATAACACTGGATTTCTAATGGCATACACTCTATTAAGTTGTAATACAACGAGTTCAGAATCTAACCTCATTATCAAACTCCGAATCCCAAATGAAATAGATTCAGATAATAACTCAATCACTGCACTATACTCGGCAATGTTGTTCGTTGTTTGACCGAGGCTTACCCCATGCATAGATACCAACTCTTCAGAGGGCGAATAGATAACCCAAGCTGCAGAAGAAATGTTCCGTGTATTACGACAAGCACCATCAGCGAAACCAATGTATGTTTGGAGAGGCATCGAAATCTGCAATATCAAGAGTAAAACCAAGATAAGCAGGAATAATGACGAAAAACACTCTCTAAGCTAAGCACACCTTTTAAACTAAAACACACCAGCTAGAAAGAAAACTATCCTAACTAAAAATCTCCATACCCATTATTTAAGCATAATACCTCTTCAGGTAAAGACCATTTCTAGGTTTACCTAAAGAGTTCCCATCAAAGTTTACCAATTCATAGGCCCCTTTTGCTAGCTTTCGCTTGACAACATAGGGACCATGCCACATAGGAACGAATTTTCCAGCGCCCAATTTATCATTAGCTTGATCGTACAATAAGACTAGATCTCCTTCCGAAAAATTTCGAGGGGTCGCATTTCGATCATATTGAGCTTTAATACGTTTTGCGTGAGTTTCGATCGCCAATGCAGCATCACGTCGATTCTCATCTAATTGAGCCAAGTATAAAAAATGTTTTTCCTCTTCGGAAGTGGCTGGAAGTAACTCGATGGCCATTTGCAATGACGAGATTTTGCATTCAATGGGTAACACAGCTTCCAGACCATAAACTAGTATGAAAGGAGTGAACCCTGTTGACGTTTTTACTGAGGTTCGATACGCCCAAAGCGTTGAAAATAGCATGTTATGCCAATTCAACCGATGAATCCCAATGATTCGTCGGATCATGATGACTAAAATTTGTTGATGGATTCAACCAGACCATTAGCTTGTGGATAATAAGGAGTTGAACTATCGTGACGCAAGCCAAGCTGGCCTGTAAGTTCGGTCATCATAACGTTTCGAAAATGACGCCCATGATCAGTGATAATCGCTTGTGGAACACCAAACCTAGCAATTATATGATTGAACACGAAAATTGCAGCTGTTTTGCCGTCTGCCTCAAATGTAGGCATCGCCTCGGCCCACTTGGTAAAATAATCTACCGCAAGGATGATATACGCATGCCCCCCGGCCGAGTGAGGGTTACATGTAATAAATTTGATACCCTATTTGGCAAAAGGACCAATGACAATTATAGGGTGGAGAGGAGCAGGTGGAGCGCGCATCTTTCGATCAAAAATTTGGCAGTTGTGGCATTTTCGGACCACGTTAATACAGTCTTTAAACAAAGACGGCCAGAAATAGCCAGCGCGCAATATCTTTTGGGCTGTGGAATACCCAGACATATGACCACCACACGCTCCAGAGTGACAGTCATTTAGAACCCTTTCAGCTTCCTCGTGAGTTAAACAACGTCGAAAAACAGAGTCCGCCCCACGGCGATAAAGAGTATCTCCAATAATTCTGAATTGTTGGGACTGGAATCGTATTTTTCGACGTTCTGACCTTGAAATTTCTGGCCGAAAGGATTGGGTCTAGAGATAAACGATGATATCCCCATACCACGGATCTAAAGTGCTGATTAGAAACAAGGATTCGTCTGCAATGGGCTCCTCCGCCACAGTTTCCGTGTCAGCACGCGGGAAGTCACACATTAACTCCGCAAAAACAAAAGATTTCTTAGACTTAGGTTTTTCAAATTCCAAGTCGAACTCCTGCAGGATCACAATCCATTTGGAGTACTTGCCCCCTAGCAATTGCTTGTAGATCATAGGGTTGGAATCAGAAATTACTGTAGTTTTACGTAGTAAAATGTAGTGACGAAAACGTTGGACAGCTTGAACAGCTGCCAATGCCAATTTCTCCACATGTGAGTATTTTAGCTCAGTTGGATTTAAAGTTCGACTAAGGTAATATATCACATGTTCAGTACCAAATTCATCTTCCTGAACTAAGACCATTCCAATGGTGGAATGGGAGGCGGTGAGATACAAGAAGTAGTCCTAGTTGTAGTTGGGAGGATGCAATAACGGTGCATGGGTCAATGCGTGTTTTAGTGCATCAAAAGATTTCTGAGCTATCTCATCCCAAAAGAATGGAGTATTCTATTTCAACAACCGGGTAAAACCCTTTGTAACCTCGGCGTAGTTAGGAATGAATCGTCGTAAAAAGTTTGCTTTCCCTTGCAAACTTTGGAGTTGGCGAAGACTCGAAGGAGGAGGCAATTTGACAATAGCTTCAACCTTCGTGGGATCGACGCTAATGCCGGCTTTCGAAACAACAAACCCCAGCAATCGACCCGTTTCTATACAGAAAACACACTTGTGTGGATTCAACCTAATCCGATAATGCCTACACCTCATAAAGATTGCTCGTAAATGGATGAGATGATCAGCTCGATGTAATAAATGAGCAGGCAAATCATCGAGATAGGGTTGCACAATGTGTTTGATGTCATGAAACGCATAAGACATGGCCCTTTGAAAAGTTGCCCCAGCATTTTTAAGCCCAAAGGGTAATTTGCAATAAGCAAATGTCCCCCATGGACAAATGAAAGCCGTTTTTGGTTGATCTGCAGGTAGAATATTGATTTGATTGTATCCGAAAAAACCATCCATGAAGGAGAATATTTCGCTGCCGGCACAATCATCAGTGATTTGATCGATATAGGGAGTTGGGTAGTTGTAATGTCCCTATAATCGATACATATTCTTATTGTCCCTTGCTTTTTGTTAACCGGAACAATATTCGATACCCAATCCGTTAACGGAATCGGATAAATGAAACCTGCTTTGAGTAATTTTTCAACTTCTGCTTTAATAGCAGCAGCTTTTCTTGGGTGAATCTGACGCAAACGTTGCCGGACGGGTTTAGCATCCGGGTAAGTCTTGATTTCATGAACAACAATTGCGGGGTCAATTCCTGGCATTTCCTCATATGACCAGGCAAACACATCGCGGAATTCTTGAAATAGGGCCTTATATATTTGAATTTCATCTTTTGTACACGAGGCACCTATATGAATGTTCTCAACAATTCCGGGCTTAACCGAAATATCAATAGGAATAGTTCGAGAAATGTTTCCCAAATTTAACTCTGAATCAGGATTTTTCATTGGATTATGAGGTTCCTTGACATATTCAGTCGTAAAAATTGATGAGAAATTATTTTCAAAACGATCATTCCCGGTAAAAATGAAGATCTATGATGGAGATCTTCCCATGGTAAATCATCGACACATAGGATTTCACGAATTTGCTCATCAGAGTGAACAAGTTCAGAAAACGTTGTTGAATCCGAGTTTGATGTGAAAAGTGATTCCTCATGGACCACATTCATTAAGTCAATTTTGGTTGAAGATGGGTCGGAAAGCGACTGCACGGCCTGATACACAATTTCATATGGACTCAAAGGCCTAACATCACCAAATGAGTCTATTTCAGATTCAGAAGGTACGATCCAAGGATCATCATAAACAATGGTGTCTGACGAAATCATATGAATGGTTGCAAAAGAAGGCGATGCGTTGATCGGAGGAAAAGGAAAAGTTCCCAGTAAACCGGCATCTTTAACTAGTCCTACTCCAACATCCTTATACGGGATAGTCGTTTTACCGACATGCTGAATGCTTTCAGAAGAGGCTGGGTCGGATGAAAAGTAAGCCAGCTGGTCTATTGTTACGATCTTTCCATTATGAGGAAACTTTATAACCCGAAAGACCGATGAAACGACAACTGTCATAGCGTAAGACCAACTACGACCCAAGAGAAGGTTGTAATCTAGAGGGGCATCAACCACCTCCACATCTAGATTAACAGTTTTTCCTTCAACCCCTATAGGTAAATCCTGTAGAATGCCAAAAGGATGAAACCCACAGCCATCAAAGGCCTTTAGAATCGTCGGGGATTGATTTAGCGAAGGAGAACCAAGCGATCTCCAACACTGTATCGAAATAATACACGTTGAGGCTCGCTCATCAATCACAGTCCTATGAATAGGTCTATTTTTGACTATCACTGGGATCTAGAAAGCCATTTGATGAGGTAAGCGTGGTGTACTATTTTCTAGATCGAAAATTATTACGTTCGAGTCCTGAACGTCAACAGCTCCTATAGCTGACAAAAGTAATTTACGCTGTGCTAGACATGATTGCAGCACTTCCAAAGCCGACATTGCTGAAGGTGAAATAGCTAAATCCTCAACAATGTTATAGTTCTGAGCTGCTCTCGCATGTGGATTGAAAGCTGACTTTCGAAGTATACCCTTGACGGGCGGTTTGATTACTAAGTTTGGATTAGATTTCTCGATCTGTAGTGGATCGGAACCGGGAGCTGAGGTTGATGGGTTAGAATGAGAAGATTTTGCTTCTTTACCATCAACAGGACTTTTACTACCATAATCATGCGATCAAGTCGCAATCCTAACATGGGACATCATCAGTATGGGTTCTTCATTGGCATTTGAGGAAGAACCTATCATCTTACTGTCTTGACTTGGAAAAGGATCCTTCAAAACAGTAGGCGTTTGGGAACCTTTGACAATCTTCGCAACCTCTGCGCGATGAGGGCAGTCTCTTGTAAAATGCTCTTCATCACAAATGAGACAAGGATAACGAGGTTTGCATTTCTCATCATTTGATTCCGCTTTTTCTGGTTTCTCTTTTGAATTTTTATCTGTTTTATTTTTCTTCTTCCCTTTCTTCTTACTATCGGATTTTTATTTGGCTGTAGATGACTCTACAACATGAATATCGGCGGAAATCTCCGCGGAAGAATCTCCTGTCGGGGAATCTGGAAAGGTTATGATAGGAGAAGAATTCTTGGAAGACTTCTTCTTACTTTTGGTGTTAATCGTACCAATCATACCATCAGCGACATGAGACCCTGAAGGAGCTGTAGCGATTTGATTTTGCTTAGGAAGATCGGGGATTTTCTCGTGTAACGTACCTGACTGAGTATAAACCAAGTCAAGGTACTACGCTTGAGCAATTACTTGCTTCTCAGTAACGACTCCGGCCTTAGCTACATCCTCAGTGATCTTTGGCAATAAAGATTTTACAAACCATTCAGCTAAGATCTGATCCGGAATAAAAACCTTCACTAAACGCTGTCGACGTCTCCATTCATGAATGTGATTTGAAATATAAGTGGACGTCGACTGCTTTAATGAAGTTAGTAATTCTGTGCCATTGTCATATCTGACTGGCAACTGAAAATGAGTTAAAAACGAGGTAGCTAACTGACTAAAGTTATAAAAAGTGGCTCGTGGTAACTCAATGTACCACTTGGCTGCAAGACCAATTAGAGTGCGCTGGAAAAGCCTTAAACGGATTGAATCATCTGAAATGGAGTTAGACGCACACCAGAGGCGATAAGTCATCACATGGTTCGACGGGTCCTCTCCTGAATTTCCTTCAAACTTAGGAATATCACTAGGCAACTTATTCGGCATTGGCAGCCAAAACGGAAGATAGTTAATGGGATCGTTCGTTAGGCGTGACAAGTCAGGCAAGTCCAAAGTTGCGATAAACAGTAACTGACGATTAGGGTCCCTAAAACTCTGGGTCATGAGACCAGCCCCAGGAGGAGGATATCCAGGATAAATAGGAATAGGAATTGCATTTGGGATATTGTATCCTCCTGGAAAACCAGGATTAACCAGACTGTACTGGGGTTGTTGAGGTTGTTGATATGTATACCTAGGGTACGGTTGATACTGATAGACTGGCTGCTGCACAGCAGGACCGAATTGGTACTGTCCCTGGTACGGTTGATAAGTAAATTGTCGCTGACTTTGACAACCGTACTTGAACCAGGTTGTCCTACAGGCATCTGAACCGAAGTTTGAATTGTGGATCCAGACTGAGGTAAAGATGTCTGAGGAGTAGATACAGGAATAGTAGAAACCGGAGCTGTCGATACTCCAGAAGTAGGTGGGGTAGATTGAACAGATGTTGCAGCAGTCGTTTGAGGCGGAGTACGAGGCGTACTAGGCCTAGGCTGAGAAACTACCGAAGGTACAGAAGTTTGAACAGTAGACTGGAAAGGTTGCTGGGGTGAACCAGAAACTAAGGGTTGTCCAGTTTGAGATGAAAACTATACATTCGGTTGCAAGACCTGTTGAGTTTGCGATGGATCCCACACTAAGTTCATTCCGGGGTACAGACCCATAACAGGTTGAGAATATTGAGGACCATAACCGGGTTGAGGGTAGGGTTGATAATTCAAAGGTACATTTCCTGTTCCTTGAACATATGATTGACCGGAGGGTGGTTGGAAACCTTGGTTCGAGTACTGACCTTGGGGTTGATACCCTTGAGGCACGTACTGATACTGGGGTTGACCTTGAGGTACATATTGATACTGGGGTTGACCTTGAGGTACATATTGAGTCTAGGGTTGACCTTGAGGAATGTGCTGTCCCGTAGGTATGTACTGTCCTTGAGGTTTCCCCCCAGGCGCAAATTGGGTACCTTGAGGTTGCACCCCAGGCGATAATTGAGGATTTTGAGGCTGCCCCCCAAGCGGTAACTGGCCACCTTGAGGTTGAGGATTATGAATAGTAACTGACATCATGAGAATATCTTCTACACTCAACGACTTAGTACCATTGTTTCCAGTCAATAACCCTTGTTCAATGGGTTGAGGAGATGCTCCCGCAAAAGTACCAGAAAGTGACTGATACCCAAAAGGAATAGAAGGACTGCCATACAAAAAAGATTCTAGCGATTGAGTAAACATGGACGACTGTCTTGACATATTTAATGGGGGATAATAACCTATAGGTGTTGGGTGATAAGGAATACGAGGTGGTGAAAAACTTAGCCCTGGGTTTTCCAAAAAATTAGTCAATGAAAGATACCAAGCACTACTCCTAGGTGGACTGTAAAAAATTGATTCACGCTCCCTAAGTTCAATAACAGGTTGATTTTTAGGGATAGGGATGCCTACTTCTTCTTCCGGAGTAGCAAGTTCTTCGATAGCTATAAGTCCAGAAGGAAGATTTTGGGTAATTATTCTTTCTACCCTGGGTGAACCAGGACCACTAGAAGTTGGAGAGGTAAACCCCGATGTTGGGGTAGCAGCAAATTCACTTTCAGGTTCGGATATTTCAGGTTCCTCACCTATATCACTAGTAGATGAAAAGCTACCAGTAATTTCGGAAATAGACACTGATTGTGGATTATAATCTGCTACTAAAGCTTGAAAATCAGGATGTACCACAAAAGAAGACTCTCCCTCTTCAGGTGACCCAACTCTACTGTCTCTAGGAGTTACGAGGGCTCTTAACCCTTTAGGCTGGCTCGGTGAAAACTCAGGAGGTTGGCCCCGAACTCTGCGGGACTTCCTCGGTAATTCAGCCACGATTAAAAAATTTTAACTACTTCACACACAAACAAAGTAAAATCTCAATGAAAACCACCTAAAGCCTCTAAAGAACCAAAAAAATTTGAATCACATGCCTAAAGAATCTAGGAGATCAAACCACACACAAACAATAACTTTCCGTACTGAAAACACTAGTTGGTGATGAAGCCCAATGTCGCAGAGTTCAATACAGAAATGGCGGTTGGAACAATTACCCCGACAACCTGCTTAATGAATAGACTGGCACAAGTTCCTCCACTAAACCGTCTCGAGTGAAGAGAACCCCCTAGAAAATCCAAGTGAGTCTAGCCGACGCCTGCTCTAGGTACAGTGGGATCTTCCCACCACTGTCACCTTAGGAAGAATCCTATAGAATATGGTCCCTAAGGTTACCAACGGAAATAAATATACCTAGGGGAACAGTCTACGATCCGATACACACGCAAGGGAAGAGTAACAAGCTCAATCCCCTTGAAGGCTCCTTGACATAATCCAAGGTTTACCAACAAGTGACCCCAGGCTCCTCGACAATGGTTAATCCGAGGTTTACCATTTTTAATACGTGAATATCTGGCATCGTTCCCAATGAGGAAGGATTGATTCCCACACTGGTTCGGACACGATCTCGTGCTTCTCCTTTAAGAGGAGCTTTCCCAGAGCATAAATGCAACAATTGGATTTCTCTCCTACCGCAAGATACAACTACTTGTTTGTTTTACTGTCTTGGAGAGTTAATTACTCCCTACTCCAAGACACTAGCCTAAGCTATGTTGGTGTATCAGAGCCCTAGAAATAAAAATATTACTAGATAGATTTTACTTTAAGCGTTATTTTTATTGGTTTTTGTTTAAGTCAAGAGGTGCGGAGATGAAACTCGTGGTGTGAAGACTCAACTCGAAATCACTAAAAAATGCACTTAAGATGATTAAGCAATCTTTTCCCTTCAATGAACTTCTAGCTAGGAAAGAGTTTGAGAATGCAAATACTTGTAAACACAAATCTTTCTTAACAAACAAATTAAAAGAAGAGCTTTTTGTCTTTTCCAATGCACTCAAAACGAGACAACTAGTTATTTTCACAAAAATTTCCCTTTTCTTTCAAAACACTCAAACACTACAAAAACAAACTTTTTCCAAAAGAGATTCTTTTGTTGTTATAAAACACTCAAAACTATGGAAATGACTAATCTTGAGATCTATAAACTATAAAAACCTATTTGAAGTCAAAGCTTACTAGATGTCTTTTTCAAGGATGTTTTACTTAGCTACAAGCAAACTAAGGACTAATTTGTCCAGAATCACAAATCAGTCAAAAAACAACCAATTTTTGTTTTCTTTTCTAAAAATGAAATCCAAACTTTTAACACAAGCTTTTTCAAAGTTTCGTAAAGAGAAAACACAAGGTGGATTCCTCAACAAAGGTAGATTTTGCAAATGTTCAGCCTCATAAGAAGGCTAGTAAGAACCAAGGTGATCTGAGGTTTCTACAGCTTCTAAGCTCAGAGCTACTACAAGACCAAAATGAAAAACCAAACCCAACAACCAAAACTTCTAGGAATTTCACCTAAAACCCTAACACCAATGGAATTAACCTAAGAAAAGCTTTTGACAAGTTGCAGGTCTGGGCAGGGGATAATAACATCTAAACAAAAACTAAGTTGACTAACAGAGAAAATCTTAGGTTTTCCAAAATTTTGACAGGGTCCGCAAGGCCCACAGTTAACACAGGTGCGGTACCGCTCTGTGCTAAAAGCAAAAGTGCGGATAGGTCCGCACTGTGTCCCAAGCCGAGGGTGCGATCCTCTCCCATTATGAAAAACAAAAAATAATCCTAGATCTACTAAATCTACCCAATTCCACACACAACAAGCCAAAAAAAGAAACAAAAACACAGTTTCTCAGGTCAAAGTAAAAACAAGGAAAAAATCAAGTCCCCAGTGGAGTCGCCATTTTGTCACACGGAATGAGTCGATCTTGTGGACAAGATAGACCTTCCTAGAATATAACGATATCTAGTGACAAGCAAGCCAATAAAAAACTATCTTTCTCTAAATATGCATTTATAAACAAAGGCAAACAAGTGTTTATGCCTACCTTGGGTCCAATGCAAGTTTGTGGAAGCCTCGCTCCTTTGATCCAAATGAGCTCCCTTGTTGCGAATTTGCAAACACAAACAAGCAAACAAATTAAATAGCACCTGAAAAGCCAATATCATAAAGCATACTTAACATGATGATCAAGGAATTCATGAAACAAATGACATAAGACAATTTGTTGAGAAAAATGAATCTGATTGTATTAATTCAAATCAAAGAAGAAATTTACAACTCGTGCCTTGATGCTGTACAAGCTCCTCCCAGGGTCCAACAAGAAGTCTCCTCTACTTTGACAAGTTTCACTCTCTTCCTAATGAAGCCAAAAAGGTATGTGATCTCTCCTCTCAAGCTTAACTAGGAAGTCTCAATTCCACCAGCATTTACCATCAAAAATGTTCGGCTTCTAACCTCCCTAGCAACTAGCCCAATGCCTTAATTTATAGTGCAATGGAGGGAAGTTACTAGGTCCTCCTTCAAAGGGATAAAGCCCTCCTTCAAAGGGATAGCTCCTCTCATCAAGGGATTAGATCCTTCTCTTTTGGGATGCATGAACCACCTAAGAGCGACCAATCCACGTCAAAATTCCTTCTAGAATCATCTAGAATTAACCCAAAGTGAGTTTTTTAGAATAAACTTGTGCCTTTTTGACTTTCACAGGGGTCCGCACCCACTCCTTTAGGGACAGAGCGGGCAGGTCCGCAGTTTTTGTGAACAGGAGGTGCGGGACTGTAGGCAACAGTGGGAGAAAGTGCAGAACCAGAGCTTTGTTGATTTTCAATGTCTTTCTCCCATTTTCAAAGCTTGACTTGAAGAGCTGAGGTCTGAGACTTGCTTAGGAGGACAATACAAGTGATGATAAACCCATACTGACTGCAAATAATCATGATGACGATATTTTTGTGTAACACATATATCCTAAAATACAGCGAACAAAGATCTGAAATTTAGTCACAAGGTTCATCAAGATTTCATCTCAAATGGGTTTTAATTTAAGATTCTGAAGCTTCACAGAAAAGAGTTATAGTAAAAATTCCACGATGACTTGTTTGAAGCCACAAAATCCCCTACTAGAGGAGGATATGAGGGTCATTATTTATATGAATGTCTTGAGTTGAGAGGGTCCTCAACAAGTGAACGTTGGTGGGATTTTAGGAGATTATTATTATTATTATTATTAATTATTGACTATTCAATTACCACAACCTATTATGAGTTCCATGCCGCAACCCCATTGGGTTTTAGCCCACTAACTTCAAACACGAATATCTCTAAAACTGTGAATAATTACATGGCGTGCCATATATCAGCGGAAACATATCGACAAGTAGAATAAATATTGAAGATCCTTGACTCATAATAGAGTAAGTTTTCAAGTCAAAATTCCCATGCAAAATCTGGGTAGCCCCTGGTGCTGCTTGGGTTGACATCAATGACAACCACTGATTAACAATCTCCCCCTTTGTCATTGGTGACAACACAAGTACTCCCCCTGTGATCATGACACCTCTTCCTACTGCATTCTCTCCCCCTTTTTCATCAATGGAAAATGGTAACTCCCCCTGACAAACAACCATCCCGTGGACCTGTACACACCTCCACTCCCCATTTCTACTCCAGTAATGAAGATAAAGAGTCTAATGAAAACTTGAGAGAATCCCAAGATTTTGGCGAAGATACTCAAATGCTTCACGAGGTAATGATTTGGTAAAGATGCCAGAAATTTGTTCCTTTGTGCCAACATATTCAAGCTTGATATTCTTTTCAGTGACCTTCTCTCTAATGAAATGATATTTAATTGAAATGTGCTTCATTTTGGAATGCACCACAAGATTCTTGGAGATATTGATGGTTCTACTGTTATCGCAAAAGATGGGAATAGGCTCATTGAACTTGACTTGAAGATATTACAAAGTTTGCTTCATCCAAAGAACTTGAGTACAACAAGCTACTACTGCGACATATTCTGCTTCTGCTGTGGATAACGAGATTGACGACTACTTTTTACTTAACCATGAAACAAGACAACCACCTAGTTAGAATGCTGCTCCACTGGTACTCTTACGATCATCAACACTTCCTACCCAATATGCATATGTATAAGCTTGAATGACCAAATCATTTCCTTTGGGATACCATAGACCACATTTTGTTGTGCCCTTAAGATACTGAAGAATTATTTTGATGACAATAATATGAGATTCTTTTGGTGCTGCTTGGAATCTTGCTACTTGTCCAACTGCCTACACCACATCAGGCCGGGAGATTGTCACATATAAGAGACTACGAATCATGGATATATACAACCTTTGGTCCACATCCTTTGACGAATTTTCTAAGCTTAACTTGCAGCATGTTACCATGGGGGTAAGGACTGGCTTGCAATCTTCCATATGGAATTTCTTGAGCATTTTTTTGATGTACTTGGTTTGATATATGAATATTCCTTTATCCTGTTGAGAATTCTAAAGCCCTAAAAAGTATTTTAGTTTGCCAATCATAGATATTTCAAACTCACTTTGGATTTTTGTGGCAATGTCTTTACTTAATCTGTCATCACTGCTTCCAAATATTATATCATCCACATATACTTTGATAATTGTTAGGTTATCTCGATCCACTTTCACATAAAGATTGTTGTCAACGCTTCCTTTCTTGAATCCTTGTTGATATAGATATTTGTCAAGACGAGCATACCAAGCCCTAGGAGCTTGCTTGAGACCATATAGAGCCTTCTTTAATCTGAATATGTAGTCTTCTTTGTCAGAGAGAATAAAACATTCGGGTTATTCAATGTAAAATTTCTTCCTCCAATTCATCATTTAGAAAAGCTAACTTAACATCCATTTGCTAGACCTTGATTTTCTCGAGAAAGCATAAGCGAGAAACATCCTGATAGATTCCATTTTGGCAACGGGAGAAAATGTTTCTTCAAAATTGATTCCTTCAACCTGTGCATATCCTTTGTAGTCTAATCTTGTCTTGTTCCTGGTAACTTGTAATCCTTCAACTATTTTTCTCCCCCTGAACCTGTAATGAAACTGTCATCTTGTTCAAACTACCTTTCTGTCAATCGTAGACTTGTGCCATATACTATTGCATAGAATCCTCATTTACAAAAATTAAGGAGTTAATAAGACATATTGTTCAAAATAGTGAGTCACCTAACAGACCATCTTGACTTGATTCATTATCTAAAGCAACTGCTAATTCCTCAAGACCTTTTTTTTTTACAAATCTTGAAAGCATAACTATTGAAACCTTGTTATCTGGTTTGTCTTTTTTTATCTGTTTCCTTTTCCAGACCTTATTCTTGCAATTTTGAGCCATGTGCCCATAGTTATGAAACTTGAAGCATTCAATGTTGTCCATAGGTGATTCCATTTGATATCTGCAACCGTGAGTGCTATGGCCATACTTATGGCATTTGAAACATTCAATGTTTGGCCCATCTAGCACACATTCTCTTTTGACAAAATAATCGTGGAACCTGTCTCGTGATCCTGCCAACTTGCTTCTAGGGTTTTGTAGATAATGGTTGTACCTATAAAAAACTTCACAATCCCTAGCCATATGTCCATAGTAAGCACATAAAAAGAAATAACCATTAAATAAATGAGGTACCTAGAAGATTTTCATTCTTCTTTGGAGGTGGTGTTGTAGTTTTTTGTGGTCCTTTGTTCTTAATTGCTTTGGTCTTGTTCTTTGGAGTTGCAACATTTTTCTTTGGATTTTCACTTTGATCAACTTCCTTCTCAGAATCATCTTGCGAAGATGTGGAGCTTGTACCTTCATCAACTGAAGCTTTACCATCTTTAATTGCCTTCATTTTTTCTTCTTCATCTGTCTTATCTTGTAAGCGTTCTTTTTGTGATCCCTTGAGTTTGTTGATCTCATCACGGGTTGCATCAAGTTCTTCTTTATTTTGAGAAATATCTTCTTGAAACCATATTTTCAAGATATTCCTTCTTTTTTCTGCCTCCTCAACCTGTAGCTTGAGAAGAGTGGTCTTCTCTAATTCTCTGTTGAGAACCTGTATCCGTTCCTTTTGCTTCTTATTTTGAATCTTGAGCCTGCTTATTTCTACTGAAGATGTTTCTAATTCATTTTGATTTTGGTAAAAAATAGTTATGTATCTTTGATCAGATTCCTTCCTTTCAATTTCTGCTTCCTGCATCTGTTGTGTGATCTTGCTAATCTCTGCAAATGTTGTGTCGAGTTCTTATTGATTCTATTGGACTTCTCTCTTGAGGTCTCATGTCACTGTATTCTTGATTTGTTCCAATTGAGTTCTAAGACTACTAATCATCTTCTTAGACTCTTCATTTTCTTTTGATGAGTTCTTTTGCTGTGCTCAATTCTGCTTCCAAAAGTCTTGTCTTTTGCTTTTGACTTTTGAGTTCCATTATCACCATGATCACTTGATTTTGAAACTCTGTTTTACTCATTTCTCCCATTTCTTCATCATAATCAGAAGGATCCAAATTTTCAATAATATCTTGACCTCATTGCTTTGTTGAATAGAGATTATGAAGCTTTTCCCAAAGAGCTTTAGCTATTGAACATTGACCAACTTTTGTTTTCACAAAATTTGGCAAAAACATTCAAAATTACATTCATGGCCTTTGAATTGTACCTTTTAGCTTCATCAGTAGATGTGTCTCCAGAAACAATTGATTCCTGTACTCCATGTGCCTATAGTACTTCCATCCCGGATTCCCATATCCAGTAATTATCTGCATCAAAATCAGGGGTTGTTGGGCATGGAACCCCCCCATAGCATGTTTTGGGGCTCAAAGCCCAAGTTTTGGTCAAATATGGTGTAATACTCCGCGAATTGCGGGCGTGAAATGTACATTGAGTCATAGGGTTGTCTACCCTAAGTGTTGTAATGTAATGTAATGTCACGTCAACCTACCAATGGTCTGCGGACCATGGGATTGTATAAATAGAGCGAGGCTCTAAGTTGTAAAAGGAAGAATTAACAAGGGATGGATTGATGTAATGATCTAGTAGCGGATAAAGAAGAAGTCTACGTGTCTTGGGTCGTAGTAGTAGGAAGAGGCTCTGCAGCTGAGTGCGCAGAGGCCTAATAGAGTTTGCAGTTGAGTGTGCGGACCCCTACAACTGAGTGCACAGGGTGAAGTTGAGTCTATAACCCAAGAAGAAGAATAATAAAGATAAGTTTGATTCTAAATACTGTGTATCCGTTCTGTATGATTTTCTATGCATTTATACTATTTTGATTATTGCGCACACTTATATGAATATTGAACACTGTTGAGGATAATTGGACTCATATAGATAAGTTAAGTAATCGGATAATATCAGGTTAATAGTAAGGAACTTGGGTAATAACTCAGATTGAGCCTTGAACAGAGCTGCATGAAGGCAACATTGCAGGCTGCGAAGAATTGATAGATGCGCGTAGCGACGCGCATGCAGGGTCAAACCGCAGACCACCCAAAAACCATGAGACATCTCTAGGGTGCAAAAACCTGGTTCTAGCACCCTCCCATAGTACTTTGGGTGAGACCTCAGTTCGCGCTCCGCGGAATGTTGCCGAAAGGGCCAGTAGTACCGGGATTTGTTTGGCTAAATCATCTCTGAAACTGGGTCAGGCCCATACAAGCCAACAAATAGTTCCGTTGCCAGGACCAGGATCTGCATAAGGGATATTTGATGTCGTGCCACTGGAATGCAAAAAAGAAAGAAATTGAAGGGTGGTTGGACAAGAAAATTCACGAGTTCGCGGCGCAGGAAAATAGAAATCCGCGAGTAGCTAAGGAACAATGGTTGGAGTGCTACTTGTATAGGGAAATCCATGAAATTTCTTTGCATCCTTTCCTTTTGAGCTATATGAGTGGATTGCGAAGCTAGCAGACATTCGAGGAAGGTGTAGGCTCGACAAACCAATCGTATGGACTCCGAAATTAGTGTGCAAACTAGAAGCGTCAGGAGATGAGATTGAGTGAGCTGTGGACCATTGGATCGATCGAATTATAGGAGGATTTATCATTGAGTTCGCAGTAGATACGATCGTTAGCTATAGTGAGGTGGAGCGACGCTTCCTCAAGGGACCACAAGGTAAGTATATTAAATCTTTGAACACTTGGATTAAGATGCTATTGTGTGAAAAGTGGGTTATGCGAATAAATTAATGTTTGGGACTACGCGAAGTGGGAAGATCTATAGAAGCAAAAGTAGTGAAGAATTAGAAACCAGTCCCTTAATTTCACCCTTGCGGGAAAGTGAGGAAGAGCTCGCGAAAGTCTCTCCGAGAAGCGCGGTCAGTCTGATAAGGCAGCGGATTCCACGCTTACCACCTCCACCTACACTGCCACCCGTCTCACCCTTCGCACAATCATCTCCACCCACCCCACCTCCGCCACCACCGCAGTACAGTATGGCAAGTGCGATTAAACTACCAGTATTCAGAGGAGTAGGGAATGAAGATCCGGACCAATTCTAGTTTGTGGTAAGGGCGGTATGGGAAGAACAAGGAGTAGTGGATGACAATATCAAGAAGGCTACCTGGTAAGCATGTTGTAGGATCACACGTTAACATGGTACATCAAGCATTCTAATGACCATCCAAACATAGGAATCATAGAAATCCAGACCGCACTGGACAGGGAATTTAGTAGGTCAAAATCGGAGACACAGTCAATTATCAGGTTTAAGGAGATCGCGATGCTCTCGGGCGAGACCCCTTGGGATCTAGAGTAATATTGAAGGGTATGATTTGTGAAGCCAACATGAATTTGATGGATGGACAACGCATGCATGGTTTGTAGCGTCACTAACGCTGCACTTAAGGACAACGCTGTCACAACAAAAACTTTTCACCCAAGCTGAAGCTTTGGAGATGGCAATGAGATTGCATGAGACCCCTATACAAGACCTTGGTTCGGGGGTCCAACAAATCCACGCGTAACTGCAAAATCTATGTCTGGAGATGCAGAGTTTGAAATAAGACAGGACACCTCGGCCAGAGGCGCGCGAGGAGGTGTGGTGCATAAATTGCAAAGGCTAGGGGCATCACAAGGACCACTATCCAGTGTTCGCGAATTACTTGGCAGGGGGAGGTCTGATCCCATTGAGACCTGAGGCACAAGCAGGACCAAGCACGACAACTTCTCTGTGGTACACGATCTGTCAGATAGGAGGAAAACACACTATGGATAATTGTCATCTATTGCAGAAGTATACATAGACGTCCCAACAATTGTTTTGTAAATTATGCAGGTTGGTAGGCCATGATGAACGCACCTGTAAAAGCTACGAACTAATGGTGGATTGGAATCCTAACTACAGGGTGCAGACCGAAACGCGAGCCCTCAATCCAAATGCAGGAATGGCGCGCGCTGGATTTTAGGGGCGCGAACGAGGTCGAGGTGGAATGGGACTAGGAAGGGGTCGCAGACAACTAATTTGTTACAATTGCGGAGGGCCAGGGCACTATGCCCGTGATTGTACGAACCCTACAAGGACATCATGTTTTTACTATACTTAGTTTGATCATGAGGCAGAAGACTACCCTACCTTGATAGTGAGGTTGCGCAAAAAAGGGGTACTCCAGCCTCTTTTGACTCAGAATTTGCAAATGATGAGGCCTGAGCCGCATGAAGAAGACTCGAATGTAAACATGATGCTTAGGAGCGGTATGACCACTGGTGATGATAAAGGTAAGCAGTAAGAAGAAATTTCGTGGGTTCACAAGGCTCCTACAAAGGAACCCGAATTTGATTTAGAACACGTGAAGGAGACATTTATGGAAGCTAAGAAGAGCTTCACGGAGGCCTCCACTTCAAGTAGTAAGGATCAACTAGAACCAGGGATGGATCCTTCAATGCTTACTACCTTTCTAGAGACATGCATGAAACTGCTATGCAACAGCAAGGCAGTAAAAGGACTACAGGAACTTATCACTAGGTGCACGGGGTCAAGAGAACCGTGCGTGCTCCGGAAACATGGAAAGCATACATTGCGCACAAGAAGGGAAATGAGGCTGACTGCGTAAATTAGCAAATATGAAATGGATCAGGTAATCCTGGATCTTGGATCAGACGCGAATCTACTGCCAAAACAAACATGGGAACGCATGGGCAGACCTACGCTACAATGGTCTCCTATTCAGTTGCAAATGGCGAACCAACAAAAGATCTTGCCCATGGGAAGATTGCAAGGGGTAACAGTGGATATTGAAGGTGCGAGCGTGCAGGCGGATTTTGAAGTGATATAGATTGTTGATGACAACAATCCCTATCCCGTGCTACTAGGAATAGACTGGGCCATCGATATGAACGGAGTCATCAATTTGAAGAAGCACAAAATGATTTTTGAGAAAAAGCCACTACACGTAGTAGTACCACTAGATCCAGCCGAGGGAGCGCGATACACTGAACGGTGCGCGATGATGATAGTGATGACGATCTCGATTGCATCGACAAGATAACTACGCGAGAAGAGGATTGGGTAAATCTGACTGTAAACGGAAGGATTTTGTGGGAGCACGAAAGCTCCTGCACTTTAGATTCAGACGAAGAAGTAGAGCGATGGCAGAATCGGCTGCACGAAGTAACAATGCTTAATTGCAACATGATGGTTAGATCACTGCGCTATGTGACAATAGATGCAAGGGATCTACCTACATATGATGGGTTGACAACGGTGGATGAATTCCTGAACAAATTTGAAAGCGCAGTACCCGAATAGTAGCGGTTCGATGCTCTGAAATGGGCACTACGTGCGACGTCCGCAACGTGGTGAGGTATGCATCAGGGAAGTTTTGAGGACTAGCGCGCATGCAGAAGAATGAAGCACTTGCCATTCGGGAAAATACAGATATGGCTAGTAGACAAATATGACGGATGGTATGATCCACGTACACACCTCATGAAATGGACCAAGGTCTACGGGGAAGAGCCACAACCTGAATGGGTACATTTATTCTATCATACCCTGGATGTCATACCCATGAATTGGTATACTGAGACAGAGCTCCACCATGGTACGAGGGAATGGGATGTCTTGTGCAAGGGATTTCTGTTAACTTTCACGTTTGAAGATCGTTGGTGGGATACTGTTGACGATGTGCTACAGGCAGTGAAAGCAGTTATCTTCAAAATACCCCAGGAGCCAATGGAGGAACTTCAGCTAGAATGGGTGACACAGCTGAGCTGCACGCTAGAGTGTTACAACGTAAATGTTGAGGAGGATGATGAGGACCCACGAAATATTGATATTCCTGAAACGGAAGGCTGTCGTGAGGTTTGAGGACCATCGATTGAGGACCTCGACATCACTGTGCTGCTAAAAACAAAGCAAGTAAACATTGGAACAGAGGCGGAGCCGAAGTACGCAATGCTTGGGGACTATTGGGATGATGCCACGATGGATAAGGTCACTGAGTTACTCCGTGAATACCAAGACTTGTTCTTGACCAAAATTACGGACTTAAAAGGGATCGTTGGCGACTTAGGGATGATGAAGATCACTCTGAAACCTGACGCAAAGCCAGTTAAGTAGTCGCCTTACTGCTTGAATCTGAAATATAAAGAAAATTCCGCGAAGAATTAGACAAAATGCTCGCAGCCGGAATTACTGAGCCAATGGAAGAATCCGACTGGGTGAGTCCTATGGTAGTATAGGAGAAAAAGCAAAAGGGCGAAACAAGAATATGCATGGACCTTAGGAACCTGAACGACGCTTCTGTACATGATCCATTTCTGATACTGTTCACAGATGAAGTACTAGAGAATGTTGGCGGTCAGGAAGCATACTCGTTCACGGATGGGTTCTCAGGGTACCAACAGATCAAGATCTCACTGGAAGATAGGAGCAAAAAAACCTTCACAATAGAATGGGGCTGTTTTCAATACACCATTATGCCGTTTGGACTGAAGAACACGCCAGCTATCTTTTCACGCATCGTTGTGGCTGCGTTCAAAGAATACATCCACAAGTTCTTGGAGGTCTATCTGGATGATTGGACTGTCTTTGGATTAGTTAAGCACCATGTAGCAAGCTTACGCTTGATGCTGGATACTTGCCGCCAACACCAGATTGCGTTGAACCTTAAGAAGTGCACATTCCTCGTTCCCTTTGGAAACCTGCTAGGACATGTGGTCTGCAAACAAGGACTGATGGTGGACCCTGCGAAGATTTCCGTTATTCTAAATTTGGAAGCACCACAAAGTGTTAAACAACTGCGCACTACCTTGGGACACACCGGATACTATAGGAAGTTCATCAAAAGTTATGCCCAAATAACAACGCCGATGGAAAAGATATTGAAAAAGGATGTTACATATTGCTGGAATGATGATTGCATGAAGAGTTTGGATGTCCTGAAGGGGAAACTAGCCTCCGCTCCAATCTTGGTCTTCCCAAAATGGGATGTGGAATTTCATGTACATGTTGATGCGTCGTGTATTGCGCTAAGAGCCGTACTCACACAAGAGGGCGCGGAGGGCGTGGATCGCCCAATCATGTTTGAAAGTTAGAGATTGTCCAAAGAAAAATATAACTATTCCACCATCGAGTGCGAGGGGTTAGCGATGGTGTACGTGCTCCACAAATACCGACATTATTTACTTGGAGGACATTTCAAGATGTATACTGACCATTCCGCGTTGAAATACCTGGTGAATAGGCTTGTGTTGGGGGGGCGCATATGCAGATGGCTCTTACTGTTCCAAGAATATTATTTTCAGGTCATGGTCAAGCTGGGATGCCTAAACGCAGGACCAGATCACTTGTCACGAATTGAGACGGGCAAGGAACCAACGAATTTGGAGGAGGGACTACCTGATGCACAACTCTTTGCAGTATGCATCACGGATGGACAATTCGAATATATAATTCATTTTCTAACAACAGGGACGACTCTGAAGGAATACAAAGTCCAACAGAAAAAGGAATTGATGGTGCGCGCGGTGGACTTTTTTGTCATCACGGGGCACATATACAAAATGGGCAATGATGAGATATTGCGAAGATACGTACCTGAACTTGAATGAGGTCAGATCCTCGCAGAAGCGCATGGGGGCGCTACAAGAGGACACTATGTAGGACACGCGAACGCACAAAATATTCTTCGCGCAGGACTATGGTGGCCAACCCTGCACCAGGATTTAAAAGTGCACTGTAAGGCCTTCGACATATGTCAAAGGACTGGAAAACCATCGCGGAGGGACAAGATGCCATTAAATCCACAAATGACACTGCAACTATTTGAAAAATGGGCAATCGAATTTGTGGGATCAATCAAACCTCAGGGAAAGACGGGCGCATGCTACATCATCACTACGAAGGAGTACCTGACATGATGGCCGTAAGCGCAGCCAGTCAGAGACCGCATGGCCGCTACGGATGTGAAGATTTTGTTTGGAAACATGTTGACATGATTTGGCTGTCCAAAAATATCAATGAGTGATTGCGCAACACATTTCCTCAATGAAACCATCAGCGCGCTCACAAAAAAGTTCCAGGTGTATCAACAGAAAAGTACACCGTACCACCCACAAGCCAATGGGATAGTAAAGGCATTCAACAAAATACTGGAGACTGCGCTGACCAAAGTGTGTAATGTGTAGCGCAACAACTGGGACTCACGTGTACCTACCATATTATGGGCTTACAGGACAACATGTAAGAAATTGACGGGACAGACACCTTTCCAGTTAGTTTATGGCACGAAAGCTCTCATGCCGATGAAATACATTGTACCTAGTCTATGAATCGCAGCACTCACAGACATGATGGACTGCGAAGCTCTGGAAGAAAGGTTCGTGCAATTAGAACAACTCAAGGAAGAATAGTTTCTGGCTGGATTTCATTTGTAGGTACAAAAGAAGCATGAAAAGGCCTAGCATGACCGCCATATCAAGTTGCGCACCTTCAAGGTAAATGACTTAGTACTGCTGCATGATAGTAAGTTTGACAAATTTCCAGAAAAATTTAGAATGCACTAGCTGGGACCATATGTGGTTAAGGAGGTCACAAACGGAGGCGCAGTCTAGCTAGTCAAACTAAATGGAGAACTCTTCCCTGGCAAAGTCAACAACAGTCGCTTGAAGCCCTACACGGGGGGCCCGATTATCTGACTAACCAGCCGCAACATAGTCTTCGCAACTCGAGGAGTTGAACAAGGGTGTGGGACTATAAACATATGACGCCGGTACAGAGGTAAGAACACAATTGAAAGATGGAGGAGCACATGCAGCAGGTCTAGAAAACCGCAGAACAGCGCATTGCGGACCTCCGACCAGTTCAGGACTAGTTGGAGGGACTTTGCGCCAAGATTGCCGCACCGACAGAGTGACTCGAGGGCAAGTCACAATGTTTGTGTTGTGGGCCTGTTGGGCATTGAATCCCCCCACAACATGTTTTGGGGCTCAAAGCCCAAGTTTTGGTCAAATATGGTGTAAAACTCCGAGAATTGTGGGCGCGAAATGTACATTGAGTCATAGGGTTGTTCGCCCTAATTGTTGTAATGTAATGTAATGTCATGTCAGCCTACCCATGGTCCGTGGACCATGGCATTGTATAAATAGAGCGAGGCTATAAATTGTAAAAGGAAGAATTAACAAGGGATGGATTGATGTAATGATCTAGTAACGGATAGAGAAGAAGTCTAAGTGTCTTGGGTCATAGTAGTAGGAAGAGGCTCTGCAACTGAGTGCACAGAGGCCTAGTAGAGTCTGCAGCTGAGTGCGTGGACCCCTGCAGCAGAATGCGTAGGGAAAAGTTGAGTCTGTAACCCAGGAAGAAGAATAATAAAGAGAAGTTTGATTCTAAATACTGTGTATCTGTTTCTATATGATTTTCTATGCATTTTTACTGTTTTGATTATCGAGCGCACTTATATGAATACTGAACACTGTTAAGGATAATTGAGCTCATACAGATAAGTTAAGTAATCGGATAATATAAGGTTAATAGTAAGGAACTTGGGTAATAACTCAGATTGCGCCTCGAACAGAGTTGCGCGAAGGCAGCATTGCAGGCTGCAAAGTACTGATAGATGCACGTAGCAATGTGCGTGCAGGGTCAAACCGCGGACCACCCAAAAACCATGAGACATCTCTAGGGTGCGGAAACCTGGTTCTAGAACCCTCCCATAATACTTCGGGTGAGACCTCGCGGACTGTTGCCGAAAGGGCCAGTAGTACCGGGATTTGTTTGGCTAAATCATCTTTGAACCTAGGCCAGGCCCGTACAAGCCAATAGGGGTTGGTACACAATACTCACTTTCTTTAGATTTTGTTGTACCTATACCTTCCTTTGAAACCCTTGTAACTTTATTCTTTGAATTTCCCATCTCTATGCTATGAAAGCTAACTTCCAGTGTTAAGCTGTTACTTAAGGAACCAAGCTCTGATTCCAATTGTTGGAAATAATGAGAGGAGGGGTGAATCACTATTCTTTAGCAATTAGCACTTTTAAATATTTTCGGAGCATTAGTTAATATTCAATTATTATTATTGTTTATGCAGTAATAACAGTAAATAAAAGAACATAATAGACACAACAATTTTAGGTGGAAAACCCCTTCTGGGTAAAAAACCACCAAATACTTTTCTAATAAATGATTTAATCTTCAGCCCCAACTGAAATGAAAGCAACAAATTCCTATAATTCTAGAAGAATCATTCTTCTCCAGCTCCCACTAAAAGGACGCCCCAATGCCCTGGTTTCTTCAGTAGTCAACTGAATGGATGCCCCAACATCCTAGACCAACCCACCACCCTGAAGTGTTCACAGGCTCCAACCGACGACTTCATGCACTAGCCTAGCACCTCCTTGCCACCCTATAATGACTGAAATGAGACAAGAGTGTGGATTCCCGTACAAGGGACAACGATCCACAATACAATATGATTTAAAATGATTTTGATTGAACACCCAATCACACTATGACGTACAACCCAACCATGACATCATCCCAATGAAGACTCCTATTCCTCCCAATAATGCCTTTTTGACTCTAGGTAGATTGACTCTTTTACAATAATGACTCTTCCAATGATGACACTTTTACAAATGACTCTTTTACAACTTTATAATGATGACTCTTGGCCTTGATACTTCTTCACAATATATAGATGGTTGTCATATCTTCAAAGGATGTCCCGATGCAAAGTTTCCTTTGGTTTGATACTTCTGCTCTTGAATTCTTTCTTGAAGTTGTACTTGAATCTTATTCTACCTGCACGCAAAATTTTCCCGACGAAACCAATCCCAAAACAAAACAAAATACCCTTCAACTTACCTCTGCCTGCAAAACACATGTAAGTGCATAATAATGAATAAATACAAATTAAAATTACAATGTGTACCTGAAATGTGCTTGTCACATTTGTTGTTCACTTGTTGCAGCAGTAGACAAAGACTCCCACTCTTGATATAGGTCTGGACTCTATGCAAGACTATATCCAAAACTGACCTAAAGATATATACAATAAAAATTGATGACAAACCCTAGACTTGCGATGAACCAAGTTCTAAGTACAACAACATAGACCATTCTATTAACTATGAAAAGACAAGTAACATGAAATTACAACATCATATAGATTTAGCAGACTTTGTGTAGCATCAAGAATATGTAGCATCAAATGTGTAGTATCAAGAATAGGACATCCGAAATGTGGTATGAAAACTCACTGTGACATATAGAGACATAGAGATATAAATGAGAATCTGTATGTACTTACGTTGTCCTGCAAAAAAATATGTTAGAGATGATACTCATATTTAAAATTTAAACACTAATCATACATACCTTTCTGTAGGATGCTTACCCTTGACTCTTGATGTGTGGTCCTTACTGTAGTGATCCTTGAATGCATACATTTTCTTGCCTTCTAGGAGCTCGATATTGGATATGTTGTATCTATGTAATTTCGGATCTCTAGGGTCTGAAATTTCATCCTGTGGTATCCCTCTGAGTCCTCGTTCCAACTCCACAGGTCTGATCAATATTGGATTATTCAAGAAAGAGTTATGCCCAATATCCCACTATGACCTGATTATAGACTAATTTAGTAGAGCGAACTTGTACGAAGTGCCATGTGTCACTGTTGCAACCTTCAGCCCTGAAAAATCAAGTCAAAAAACTACAATCCTTCCCCTTTTTGTGACTATTTACGAAATTTGAATCCAATTCTCATAGAGAAAGTTATTATGATTTTCCCAACGTCACCTGTTTGACATGGAATTCGGGAGCCCGCAAAAAACCTAACTTCCTCAGATCATATCGCCGAAAATATAGCGAACCAAGATCTAAAATTGGGTCACGAGGGTCATCAAGATTTCATCTCAAATGGGTTTTAATTTCAGCTTCTGAAGCTTTGCAAAAAACAAGTTAAAGCAAAAATTCCACAATGACTTGATTGAAGCCACAAAATCACCTACTAGATGAGGATACAAGGGTCATTATTTATATGAATGTCTTGAGTTGAGAGGGTCCTAAACAAGTGAACATTGGAGGGATTTTAGGAGATTTATTATTATTATTAGTTATGACTATTCAATGACCACAACCAATTATGAGTTCCATGCCACAACCCCATATAGTTTTAGCCCACTAACTGGGGTTACTAACTTCAAACACGAATATCTCTCAAACCGTGAAGAATTACGTGGCATGCCATATATCATCGGAAACATATCGACGATTAGAATCCATATGGAAGATCATTGACTTAGAATAGAGTAAGTTTTCAAATTAAAATTCCCATGCAAGATCTAGGTAGCCCCTAGTGCTACTTGGGTTGACATCAATGACAGCCACTGATCAACATGTTTGTCATCAATATAGCTAGTATTGGTTTCCCTGATTTGCAATCAGAAAGGATTTTTCCAATATTGATTAATAAAAATCATATCCATTTTTCTTAAATTCGCACTCGATATAGTCCAATTCATAGGATTTCATTTCATGATTTCTGCATTTGGCATGCTTTGGAAATTGATATCAACATAGTGTTGAGAATATTTAATAGTGTCATTTAATATAGATTTAATTTTCATAGAAAGCTAAGATAAAAAAATAAGTAAAGGAAGGAAAAACCTTACCAAGTTTTTTTTTTTGAAGTTCATATCATATAATAATATTCAACTAAATGCTATAATAATATTTAACTAAGTACTATTTTATTAATATCATAATTCTGATTTTATTTACATTTATGTAAGGATACAATGACATTTAAACATTAATTTCATTGCATTGGGTCAGTGCTTGTTTAGGGCAGAGTTATTCTCCGTGTTAGTTCGAGCCCGATGTTGGATTTGGGACACATATCTGAAACAATGTTTTGTTACAAAATACAAAAACAGAAGGCCTAATTTTAAGATTAACTAAAACTCCCATGCAGATAAATGTAAGTCTTTTAGGGATTTGTTTGATGAATAGATGCATAATCAGAACATCGTTCGAGTGCTTAATAACATTTACTTTGTTAACTTGCTTTATTACTAGCTAATGTTTTACTTTGATTAGATTCGTGTTCAATACTCACATGCTTATTTTGACGTTTCTAACGCACCAATGCTCCTATTCATTTAAAAACTTTATCAAAGTAGAATCAACGGATCATGATATTCACACTTCTTGAATACTAAGTGCATTAATGATTTGACATTTGTGAATTAAACACATATTAACCAATATTAAATGAAGTGTAATTTTAATCTCTGTGAGGAAGAAATGTTGTGCATGAGAACAAGTGTGTAGAGCAAGGAACACAACTTTTCTTCCATAATGTTCTGCACCTCCGTACACATCCTTCCCGCACAACACTGCACATTAATCAATTAATTAGTGGTTTTGGATTTTTAAAACTCGGTTCATGTAAAGTTTGGCTTACGCATATATCGAGTGCAAAATAAGGGTGGGAAATTAACTGTCGCTCAACCCAATTTCGAGCTTGCACATGCACCCTTTTCCTAGATTCTTTTGAAGTAATTAAGTAATTCATGGTATTAGATTAGCAATTTTCTCCCAATTTAGTCCTGTTGGATATCTATACAATATCAATTTACTATAAACTGAATCTAGATCAATATACTTTTGATAAGTTTGCTTAATCTTCTCACCTTAACATTCCTTAGATTTTCCTTAACATTTCTTTGTATGCATCCAAAGATATTAATTTTCCATTTGAGTCTGAATAGGAAGGCACATCCATTCCTCTTAAAAGATCAAACCTACTATTGAATGTATTAATTTCCTTCTGAATCAATGTCCATTTCTCTTGCACTTGTTGGATAAAATTGATAGTCTTTGATAGTAATCATTGTTTTCTTGGAAGATATATTTCAAAACACCATGTGACAAACTCAAGAAATGGGTGAGTCTGGGGTATGATAAATTGAGGCAAATAAGATGCCCAAACTTGGTATTCTAAAACTAAATTCATAACTATAAAACTAATATAGATTGACATTTTAGAGCTAATTTCATAACTTCACTCCATAGGGTAGACATATTTTGAATTTTTAGTATGCAAAATAAAGGAGCACATTTCGTATCTCCACATGCATTCCCCTTCAACAAATTTCTTCCACACATTGCAAAACATTAATTTTGACCAAGAGCTAAAAGAGTACTTTAATTTTATATTGGTTCATGTTAGGCTAAAAAATAAACTTTTTAAAACTAATTTCATAACATTGAAACTAAATTTAACTTGTAATTTTAAAACTAATTTCCTAACTTGACCCCATAGGATGGAAAGCTTTTAAATTTTTAGTGTGCAGAATAAAAGATGTGAATAAGAGACGTATCTGCAAGAGATCCTTTATATCCCCACTTTCACATCTCTGCACACATTCCCTCTCTACACACTTCTTCCACACACTTCAAAAGGTTATTTTTCACGTTTTTTGACATACATATTTTCACGTTCCGTGACAACGATTTGGAGAAATGTCACATAAACGCAGCCAACGTCTCGTGGCACAGATCACCACATATTTAAAAATTAAATAAGGCTTAATCCTATAATTAATAAAAACTCTCCTGTTGATAAATATAAGTCTTTTTGGAATTTATTTGGCGAATTGATGTGTAAACAAGACATCATTAAAATTCTTAATAACATTTAGTAACTCTGAAGCATTGTGTAATGCTCACTAGTTCTAAACAAATCAAGAAGGTGCAAAGGGCTCCACAACTAGTGTCTATCGTAGTAGATTGAAAGGATGCAAAAAAAAAGGGTATGTGTAGGAGAACCCTTATTCCCCCACATCCGCACTTCTGCATAAATTCTCCCTCCATGCACTTCTTCTGCGCGTTGTAAAACACTAATTTTCATGACATTTGACACATATTTTGTCATTCCGCGGTAATGTTTTAGTGAAATATCACATAAGAGCATTCAACTTTCCACATTGTGAACTAGCATGTATTAAAAGATTAATTAAGGATGAATCCTATGATTAACTAAATTCACAACTTTGAAACTAATTTTAAATTGACATTTTAAAACTAATTTCGTAACTTGAATTTGTAGGATGGAAAACTTTTAAATTTTTAGTGTGCAGAATAAAATATCCGTAGAAAAGGCATATGTGCAAGAGAACCTTTATCCCCCCACTTCTCCACCTCCTCACACACTCTCCCTTTGCACACTTCTTTCGCACACTACAAAAGATCAATTTTCATGTTCCACAACAATGTTTTGGCGAAGTGTCAAATAAACTTAACCAACCTTTCGTGGCATAGATCGCCGTATATTAAAAAATTAATTAAGGCTTAATCCTATAGTCTCTCCTACTGGTAAATATAAGTATTTTTGAAATTTATTTGGAAAATTGACATGTAATTAGGAAATCCTTTGAGTGCTTGATATCATTTACTTTGAAGCATTGTGTAATGCTCGCCGATTCTAAACAAATCAAGAAGGTGTGGAGGGTTCCACAACTAGTATCCGTTGTAGGATATTGAATCGATGTGTATAAGAGGGACATGTGTGAGAGAACCTTTATTCCCGTACCTCCCATAGATTCCCCCTTCACACACTTCTTTTGCAAATTGAAAAATGTCAAATTTTCACATTGTTTAACACACATATTTTCCCGTTTTACAAAAACATTTTGGAAAAATGTCTCATAAACTCAATCAACTTATTGCATCATGGACTAATGCATATTAAAAAATTAATTAAGGATTAATCCTATGATTAACCAAAGCTCCCTTGCCGATAAATGTAAGTCTTTTCAACATTTATTTGATGAATCGACGCGTAATGAGGACATCATTCGAGTGCTTAATAGAATTTACTCTGATAAATTGCTTCATTACTAGCTAATGTTTTATTTTGACTATCTATTTGTGTCCAATATTTACATATTTTTTTCACACACATTCCCACTTTCGCACATCCGTAGACATTTCCTTCTCCGTATACTTGTTCCATCCAATTATACTCTACAAATTGCTTCTTTCCCATGCACTCTACCCTGAATGATTGCTTTGTGGCATTTTTCTTTTTTCGCATGTTATGATAATCAATGCTACCAAATGTTTCTACACTACCTGTTGTCATTACAATGATTTCGTGGCATAATATTAATAATTGTTTAATGGTTTTTTACAATCTAAAAATTTGGCTTGGAATTCCATGCTTTTCATCTATATGCTATGTTTCTTTTTGCATGTTTTAAAATGCTCGAGGTTTATGAAAAAGTTTTGTGGATAGGTTTTTAAATCCTATAATTGGTAAAACAAACTTAGTAATCACTTTATCTTTGCACATAGGCACATGCCTTGATTCTCTCCCCAAACGGATAATAAGTTCCTCCATTTATATAATTATCATGAACTGCGACTCTATGTTTGTGTTGCACATATGTAACTCATAATAAACATTACTTTTTTCTAATATATACAATTTTATGAGTATTTTTGAATTTTTGATTTTCATTTATGTAAAAAGATTACATTGTTGAGAACAACTTAACAAAATCTTACTGACCTCACTCTTACCATATTTAGTGGCCAATATATTTTTTTTTTTTGTGGATCTTGAGTTTTCATTTATGAAAAAGAATGCAACAATGTTATCGGCCTCACTCTTACTAGTTTTATTGACTAGTAGGTAATTAGCAAAAAAAATATTACAAATTTCCAAAATTGCTTCACTGTCAAAAAACCGAAAAGGAACATAGAACTAGAAAACTTTCAAGATCAGTACACAACCAAGAGCCATTAACTATTAGAGGAAGTTACCGAATATGATTTTCTGATCCTGAACCGGGTGACAGTAGAGGCTGAAATACACAATGTACATGTTTCTCCTTGGGAGCCAATATCGCTACAAAGTGGTCTAGTTTTTCTTGTAGGCGCCGCTGACTCCTTTTCAGAATTGGTGATCTATATTGCATATGCCACTAGTTGCATTGGAGATCACTCATGAATGAGATTATCGTATTCTGATCATGTCTGTCTGTATCTTATGAGATATTCCATAAGTATCTTGAGATATTCAAGTTGGTTGCCAAAGTTTTGCTGATTAGAAGCAGGGTTGTTAAAGTCAATTGTATTGACGGGGTTGGGGTCTACAACCTCACCCTAGCCAATGTTTTCTAGGTGATGCTGATTTGACTCCTCTCATTCACCAACCCCTTGCATTCGCCTCACTGATGTGGCATCTTGTATTTCACCAAGAAACAAAAAGAATTGGATGCAAGGACACTATGGATGGGCTAAACTAATAGAACCTTCCATGTTAGATAATGACCAGCCCACCCTAGAACAACAACAACCTACCTAGCCTTACAGTGCAATGAACCATGACGTAGTCCCAAAAGAAACTATCTAAATAAATAGTCATAGAACGTGAGAGAAAAGATATCGAACCCCCAAGAAGCGAACTAGAATGGAGATACAATAGCGTAAAGCGATTCTCTAGGACCTGTCTACTCAAGCTAGACTCCCAAGATGCATTGATTTCAATGTAGATGATTTCTAATCCTAGTTGATTGCTTGCACTAAATGCATTGATTTCATTGAACTGAGAAGTTATCAAACTGAGAATACGGAAGAGGGATTCCATCTTCACATGCCCTCTGACAAACAACATAATAACATCTTATCCGACTTATCAAATGAAAAATGTTTAATTCGCACGAGTAAAATTTATCTATATACCTCTTTTTAATTCGCTGGCTATACCTTACATCGATGTTAATTGCCATTGATTTAGTGATTGTCATGCTCTAGGTGAAAAAGTTCACTTTTCTTATCTTTCCAAAAACTAAAAAATATTTTCCTAATTTAATTTTTGTATTTCTTAGAGATTGCAAAGCATTTTTAAAATAGGAAAAAAATGAATTAAGTGATTAGTAGCTTTAGCGACTAGGACAATGGCTATGATGATTGTCATGATTGATTTGTAAAGATCCTCAATCTAATGACGAAATCTTGATAAACTCAACCAACTTCTCGCAAGGCTGCTATGCACTTATCCACATGCCCTCCGACGAACAACATAATAACATCTTATCAGACTTACCGATTGAATAACATTTGATTCACACTCGTAACATGTATATATATACCTCTTTTTAATTCACTGACTTTGATGTAGATTACCATTGATTTAGCGATTTCTGTACATTGGGTGGAAAAGCTCATTTTTCGCATATTTCCATAAACCAAAAAATATTTTCCTATTTTTAAAATAATTTCCTAGTTTAATTTTGTTACTTGTCAAATATTGCAAAACAATTTTAAAATAGAAAAAAAAAGAATTACGTGATTAATAGCTCTAGAGAATCTGGCAATGGCTATGATGACTGTCATGACTGATTTGCAAAGATCTGTGGTTCTCGTACATTGTGGGGGGTCTCAATTGTGGTTATGCTACCTTCTTGGAACTTTGCTCTCTAACACAAATTCCACCATTAACTATCAAGAATTCGATTAAGTCCCACACTAATGCTTTTTGAAGTAAGTGTACAAGCCATGATGTTAACAAATTGAACTGTAATAAGAATTTAGAATGTGTGTCAAGAAAATAATATGCAAAAGAGGATTTATTTGTGGGAAATGGATGTGAAAAGGGAAGAAACAACTTTAAAATAAAAAACTGTACCAATAATTGGGAAATCAAAAGTTGTTTCAACAATTTAACTTATCTTTTTTTCGTTTTGAACTTTTACACATTCAACTATGCAAAGTAAAAGATGTGTGGAACATGGGGTATATGTAGGAGAACGAGTGTGAGAAGTGGAAGAAGTGTGCGTTGGGAGCCCAGACATTCTTTCAATCTACTATGACATTTATTGGTTGTAGAGCCATGCACACCTTCTTGATTTATTTACAAACAATAAATGCTCTTAAGGACTCAAATGATATCATGATTACGCGTCACTTTTCCAAATAAATGCCGAACAAACAATTTTATAATATGGGTGCATATGATCTTCTTGATTTGTTTACAACTAGTAATCCTTACATAATGTGTCAGAGTAAATGCTATTAAGCACTCAAAGGATGTCTTGATTGCACACCGATTCATCGAATAGATGTTAATAGTACAACTAAGACTTCATTAATTTTTTAATACTATGTGCAAAGTCCATTGCACCGCCATTAATACCCATCACAAAAAGTTCCCGCACCTTTGCAAGCATTTCCATCTCCGTATGGTTTTCCCATATATGGTCTCCCAACACGTTTGTCCTTTCTCACACACTTTTCTACTCAATAAAATCAATAGTTTGTATGCAAACTGTTGCGATTACAAATATTTTGTGGTATATTATTTAGTTAAAGTGCATGTTGACGTGCAAAAACTATATGGATAACATGCTTGCGTGCAACATCTGTAACAATGACACATGTTAATCAGAAAAGGACCCACACTAATTCTTCGGTTAAATAACATAAAGTTCCCCATCTCACGAATTTTGTTAGAGTGCACTATTCACCAACTCTAAATGATACACTATGAATTCTCATCGAAAAAAGAATAACTAAGTCTCATGTGGCTAATGTGTTTTATTGCCATGTGTCACTTATTTTTCCCAAATAAGCATCCATAAATCATGTAACCATCACTTTGCATACTACAGGACATCAATTTTCACATCTTTTGACATACATTTCTTGAGTCTTTTCATCGTTTATTGAGCGAATGGACTCGTAATCAGTTCATCTTTGCAATGTTGATTAGTATTTACTCTAAAACATTGTGTAATGATAAGGATCTACAAATATTTATTGAGTCAATTGACCCGTAATTAGGGCATCATTCTAGTGCTCAGTAGCATTTACTCTGAAGCATTGTGTAATAATTACTAGTTGTAAACAAATCAAGGACATGTAAAGGGCTTCACAACCAATATTCGTCGTATCAGATTGCAATAATTGGAACTGTCGACATGTACAAAAAGTCATTTTAGCTTACATTGAGTGACACGTTTCACATACATTTAAATGAGGCCTTCGTGACAAAAAACACTACTATGCTATAATTTAATTCCAGTTTTAAAGAGATCATAATTGAAGGTTCTAATCATATACATAAATTATCTGCAAACGAATTATTAAAAAACAGAAAATATATAATGGCGAGAATATAAAATATACACAATTTTTTTTTGTTATGGAGCCCAAAATTAGGAAAAGTATATTGATTTTTTATTGTATTCTGTTCAATGTTACAATACATTATATACATGTTGAAGCATTCATAAACACTCAATCCATTAACATTGGATTAGAACATAATTGCAGTTCTCTTGAACGAATCTAGAAAATACTATGGGCAAAATCGTTATGCCCAAAACCATGAGTTGGTTCGGCCAACCATCCTTGAGTTGGTTTTTTTTTTTTGTTTTTTTGTTTGTTTGTTTTTGGGATAGAATACCCCCTGTGACTCCCCCACTATTCCCCATGCAATGTAACGACACTTGAAGATAGTAATCCAAAGAATATAACACATACCCAACAATAATTTAATTTTCTATTGTTCCACACTACACTAAAACTTGACATTTTAAAACTAATCTCATAACTTTAGAACTAATCTTAAATTCACGTTTTAAAATCAGTTTTATAACTTAATTCATTTGTAGGAGAACCATTATGTGTCGACTTATGCACCTATGCACACATTCTCCCTGCCATACACTTCTTTCGAACACTTTCATCAAACACCTGCAAATTGTTTATTTTCACTTTATTTGACATAAAAAATTGCATAGTTAGAGATTTGAATTATTAATCCGGTTAGTATCCTTCGTAGTAGATTGAAAGGATGTGTAGAAGACGAGTATGTGTAGGAAAACTTCTATTCCCCCTCTTTCACACCTCCGCACACATTCCCCCTTTGCACACATCTTACGCCCTTTTGACAAAGATATTTGACACATAAATTTGAATGGTCGGAGATTTGGATTATTAATCTTGCCAATATCCATTGTAGTAGATTGAAAGGATGTGCATAAGAGAAGTATGCGTGGGAGAACCTCTCTTCCCCCACTTCCACACCTCTACACACATTATCCATACACAGACTACCCCATTTCGTGGAAACGTTTTGATAAAATGTCACTTAAACTCAATCAATCCATCGTTTTGGCGAATCAACGTGTAATCAAGACATTGTTCAAGTGCTTAATAGCATTTACTCTGAAAGTGCAAAAAACTATTTTCATAAGGACAAAGCGTGCACCCTGCACAACCTTATTCGCACCAACATACCAATAACTATCAAAAGAGGTAGGGACAACAATTTTTTTAATAGCCATACATATTTAGGAAAAAATAAAACAAAAACACCAAAACCAAAAACCCATTTCATGAACTATAGTTTATTCTTTAAAAGAGAAAAAGTTTGGGATGTGAAAGATATGATGAGGTTTGTAGTTGAAAAGGAACCAAAAGGCTTTGGGATTTTATTTTAATCAAATGAGCTATTTTTTTGAATATTTAATATTTTAAAATCAAATAAACAACAATATAATAAAGTAACTACTATAAATTATTTGAGAGATTAAAAACTTCCACTCAATCATTTTAGAGAATAAAACCTTTTAAAAGCCTTATCAAGTCCTTTCAATAATTGTCATAAGGTACTAATCTTTAAAATTTGATGAGAATAATAATTTCCAATGCCTTTTATTGACCAAAGTGAAGAAGCTAAATGGTTGGACTTTTAAAAATTGGATGGAGGGATCCTTGTATTTCTCCAAAAATACTCAAGTTATAGTAAACTTGATATACACCTTCAAAAAGCTCGGGTTTGCAAAATATTACTGAAATCTTGTAGGCAATATTTGAATTATTGCCTCAATATTTTATAAGTTAGTAAACTAACATATTTAAGAGGAGAGTGTTTGCAAAAAAGAGTTAATCTGTTCTAAAAAGAAAATTAGGAAAGCCCCTTTTTCAAGAAAGGTCCAAAATTTGCTAGACAATACCTTCACTTGAAGTACAAACTCACTATTGTGAAAATAGAGATCTATTAAGATGTTTTATAACTTAGTGCAATTTTAGCATTCAAAATCTCAATTTCATGTCAAGTAGGTATGGCACAAGTATATCCTCCCAAAAGAGAATTTACTAAGAAGAGGAGATTGTTTGTAGATAAATCCATCCATCAAAAAATAAATTAGGAAAGCCATTATATTCTAAAGGAATGTGCAAAAATTTGCTTGAGACAAGGTTTCCATTTGAGAAACAAACTTTATTCTCCACCAAAAAGATGTATTAGGATATATTTATGATCCAATTCAATTTAAGCACCGGAGATATCAATTCTATATGGCAAGTAGGTGTGGTGCAAGTAAGCAATTTACTCACATGGAGAAAAATATTTTATTTTGACAAAGACAAAGATAACTTGGGACTAACCAGGGTTGACTCCCAAGCCTATTTTGTGCATTATGTGAAGACATTTTCGACATATATTATGGATTTACTAGATTTGTTGATTTTTTAATCTAAATAGGGGACCAATATTTCTCTAATTCACATATGCATCCACAAGATTGTCCAAATTATATTCTTAAGCATATGCATGGGATTTAGTCACATGGGACACAAATATTGAAGGGTATAAGTATATACCCCTAGAATATTCTCTAAAATTAGAAGAGACAATGACCATATGAGAGGAACCAATTATAACCCTTGAATCAAACTTACCTTGAAATTATCAGTAAATGCACAATTTAGGTTAATTATAGCGATGCTAATGCAACAAGCTCCATAGATAATGGGTTCAATATCTAGAACATTGTGTTGTTATTTCTTGTCTCTCCATTTTAGATGGATACACCACATATACCTAAAATGGATCGTCAACCAATGACTATTGACCTAATAATTAACTAATGGTTTCTATGCATTAACTACCTAATAAACCAAATATTGAATGAACAAGCACCCTATGACCACTATTATGGTTGATTGATAAGGCAATAGGAGTAAAGACAAATATATGCACATAAATATTACAAAATGGAAGGTATTTGCACACCCACAATGTCTTGTATCCATAAACACTATATTTTTAGCTATCGATAAAAAGGATTGTAAGGACTTCTCCAAAAGAGAGAATACTTTTATTAATTAATAAAGGGAAGCAATGAATACAAAAGTGAAAGGAGCTTCTTACATTAACAATGTACTACTACATTTAATGAAGACCAAGTCATGTAAGTAATAACTTGTCCTTTATTAACACCAACCAAGATCCATTTAAATTTGGATCTATCACACACTGTTAGAATTGTGGAAAGAAAAGACTCCATTTGACTTGTGCCTTAGTCAAATGGATAAATTCGATTTTCCGCATCGACATGATGACTTGGATTTCAGTTAGCTAGAAAGACATGGCTTTTTCAGCTAGAATGACATGGATTTGTCTCTTAGTTAAATTAATAAATTCGAGTTTGTAGGCCAGAAGTAGAGTTGTGCATGGGTTGATTGCTCAAATCTAGCAATCTAATGGAGTTATTGTTATTTAAACTCAGTTATCTGAGCTCTAGCCATTAGTAGAGTCAGTAGGAATTCAATTGAGTAGTAAGGATTTTTTCAACTCATTGATCTCTCAATTAACTGATCAATTTACTAAAAATAGTCCCAGCCACGCATGAAATTCGAATTGCCTAGTTGGAGTGGAGAAAAAGGCACATTGTAATTATCAATTGTATACTAGTGTGTACAGAGTTTGCATGTACCAAGTGAGCCATTTCTCTTGGGATTTGCGCAAGGAAATAGGAGCTTCCCTATTCTTTAGGAGCTGAATTACGCAAGGAAATAGGAGAAAGCAGGAGGCCTATTTTGCCTAAGTATTGGGCATAGCAGACTCAGGGGGGGAGATCAATATTACAGTTTAGGTTGAGCTTCAAGCATTGAAACTGTCATTGTAATAGATCATTGTTCTCATATGATATAATACAAACAAAGGAGGGGTTTTTCCCATTTGGTTTCCCCAGTAAAAAAAACTGTGTTCACTGTGATTGAATGATTGCATGTGTATCTATTGTATGTTTTCCCTTCCGTAAATTGAGTAGAAGAAATTTGTGTCTATTGTTTTCAGTCTGAATTCATTAGAATCTGCAAATTTATTGCCATTTCTACATGGTGTCATAGCTTTGAAAACTACATAGAAACCATATTCCAGATCTTCTTTAAGAAAATTTTTGAATTGCAGAGTTTGTGGAGCAAATTTTCTACAGTACAGGAAAAATGTCTTTCAATGGATTGAGACCCTAGTATGACTTGGAGGGAAGCTTGAATTTCATAGCTTGGAAGGACACGATGGACGTTGTGTTGGATGATAATGGAGTACTGGAATATACAAAAACTGATATTGCAAAACCCCCTGTATCTGATGCACATCAGTAGTGGAAGAAATATACTACAAAAGCCAGGAGGATTATCCTACAGGGTGTAAGAGACCATGTGGTTTCTAATTTACATGACAAGGAGATTGATTTTTCTATGTGGAAGACCCTTATAGACCTATTTGAAAGCAACAGTGATTCCATGAAATTGGCATTGAGAGACAAGATCAGGGACAATCAAATGCAGAAAAATGAAATTGTTGTTCAATACCTCTCCAGATTCACTCAGGTTAGAGATGAACTTAGAGGAATTGGAAAAAATGTGTCACCTTTTGAACTTGTGAGTTTAGCACTCCTTGGCCTTATGAATTCCTGAAACAACTATCAGGATTCAGTAAATGGAGGAGATAAACTACTAAATTGGGAGAGACTTTGGTTTGATTTGGTGCAGGAGGAGATCAAAAGAAACACTAGAGATGGTGTCATATCCAAAGTTGAGGAGGAAGAAAATTTTTCATTGGTAGACAAGGGAAAGAAGGCCCAAGGCAAGGCATAATCTATCCAGAACCAAGGCAAGAAGAAGGACCTCAACAAAATTAGATGTTTTCATTGCCATAAGTATGGAAACTATGTAACCAAGTGTCCACACAAGAAATCCAGCAAGAAGCTTGTAGGAGTTGCAAGAGGTGATGCTCTCACATCACAATTCAAATTGGATTTCACCCTCATTGTATGTATGGCAAGGCCTATACGAGGCAGTGTATGTTTCTTGGACTCTGGAGCCTCATTTCATATGACAGGAAGCAAAGAGTTCTTCAAAAACCTAGAGGAGAAGGACCTACAATTACACATAGAACTTGGAGATGATGGGATGGATAGCACCAAACGGATTGGTACTACCACATTTAAGAGGGATTCAAGCTCCCATATTCACGTGAAAAATGTAATGTATATGCCTCGGATGAAGAAAAAATTGATTTTTGTAGCTGTATTAGAGGACAAACGATATGATGTGGTGTTTAGTAAAGGGAAAGATTTTCTGAAGCATGTTGCTACTGGCCATGTAAAACAAATTGATGTTAGAGTGAAAAATATATACAATCTAGAGGTGGATGCTTGTGTTGCATTGAGTAGCAAGGAAAAACATGTTCAGAGTCGAGATGTTGGAGAACTCTGGCATAGGCACATGGGTCACCTACACCATGGAGCTTTGAAAATAATGCAACATATCACATAGGAATTCCAAAATTCACCCTTGACCAAAATTTTGTTTGCAAGGGATGCACCCTTGGAAAATATGTGAAATCCTCTTTCCAGAGCCAAGATAGCAGAGGAGCCATCTTGGAGTGAGTCCACTCAGGTGTGTGGACCATTTTCTACAACCTCAGTTGCAAAGCATATGTATTATGTATATTTCATAGATGACTTTTCCCGCATGTGCTAGATCTATTTTATGAAGAAGAAAGATGAAGTGTTTGCAACATTTGTTGAATTCAAAGCATTAGTTGAAAATGAGGCTGGACAGAAAATTAAATCCTTGAGAAGTGATAATGGAGGAGAATTTGTGTCTAATGCCTTCAAAGAATTTTGTGCCAAGGAAGGTATTAGAAGAGAACTAATTGCACCCCACAACCCACAACAAAATGGGGTGGCAGAGAGGAAAAATAGAAGCATTGTGGGAGTTGCAAGAGCAATGTTGCATGATCAAGGATTTCCATTATCCTTGTGGGCAGAAGCTTGTAATACAACAATTTATTTTCAGAACCAAAGCCCTCACAAAATACTTGGCATGATCACACCCAAAGAGGCTTTCTTTGGGAGGAAGCCAAATGTCTCCCATTTTCAAATTTTTGGAGCTACAGTCTATTGTCATGTCTCCAAGGATATCGGGGAAAAGTTGGAACCTACCACTGAGATGAAGATATTTGTAGGATACATAGAGACACCTCATAACTATTGGGTGTATTTTCCCAACCTCAGGATGACATCGATGAGAAGATATGCCATATTTTATGAGGAGAAGGCTACGAGAAGCTCTCTAGAGATAGAGATAAGTATTCCACCATAGGAGGAGCTTCTCACTCCAAAGAAGGAGCCTCAGGATTTTATGGAGCAACCACGTGGAGGAGAAGAGAGTAGGTCGAGTGGAGGCACCCACTCAACCAAAATCTTCCAGAGTGTTATAGACATTTTTGTGCCTTACAGCATTGAGCATGAAATGTCCATAATCTAAGGGATCCAAAGTCCCTAAACATGTTGTTCCTACCCCTAGAGGAACAAGGCTAACAAACCACAACAATTCACAGAAGTTCTCCACTAGAAACTGCTCAAAAACAAGTCAATTCAGGATCATTTCAGTGGCTACACTAGCTGTTTGCGCTGAATGTCAAAGCCAACACTGGATACCTGCGTTGAATGTCAAATGGAACACTGGCTACCTGCGCTGAACGAGAATGGACATGTGGCAAGCTCATTTCTCAAAGTGTCAAAACCCAGAAAGCTTCCAAAATGACACTTGCCTCAGGGAATTCGACTGGTGATGAGTAAGAGGTTCCAAATCTCCAAGTGGAAGCAAGAACCTCCAAGTGGAATCAAGAAATGACAGAGGGAGAGGACACTAGTCAGATCTCAAGCTGACTCATCCTCTCTCCAAACATCTATATATGGATCTCTCCTCCATGAGATCTAGAGGCTGGAATTTTGTTATTGCAAAGAATTGCTTTTGGTTTGAGATTGGAATCATTGGGTGCTTAATGCTTTGAAGGGGGTGAAGATAGGAATTCCATTTGCTGGGAAGGAGATGCTGGATTGGAGCCCTCTGGGTTGTATCTCTTCCTGAACCTTGTTATTCATCAATAAAGCTATCTTGGTTTCTCCTATATGCTGATGTATTCTTGATGTATGATTGCATTAGTGTATTTGGTTCATTTCTAATCCTGAACTAGTTATGAATGTGAATATCTGTCTTTGTGTAGTGTTCTTCTCTTGTCGCAAGTAGCTGTTCTCTTGTGATCTTGCAGGAATCTGTTGAAGCTGGGCTAGCGAGAAGGCAAGTAGCTGTTCTCTTGTGATCTCGTATGAACCCGTTGAAGCTGGGCGAGCAAGAAGGCAAGTAGCTGTGAACACCCAAAGAGAAGAGAGACCGGATCGAGGGACAAACGGAAGACACCGGTAAGTCCATTTATCTCTCTTCTTTCACATTTCATAAAGGAAGAAACCAGAATAGCTGTCCTTGTTTGTTGCTAAGGCACTGTCACACCTTAGGTGGATAGGATCGTCCTGCATAGGCATTTTTCCCTACAACAAATTGGCTACTCCATTGGGGAGATCTGTTTAGTCATTTTATTTGTGTTTCCATCATTGTTTGTTTCATAGACTTGACAGCAACAATCGAACTGCATGTGCCTTTCCCGGATGCGAAGTAGACAGTTGCTGCTTTGATCCAATCACTGGACTTGTCTATGATCTGAAAAATGGACTCACAAATGATTTGATGATCCTTTGTGATAGATCTTAGTACTCCCTCAAAGCATCCCTTTGATTACACCTTGCTTGTTGCTTTTATTTGGCCTGAAACAGTAGATTAAATAGCAATCTGTGACCCAAAACCAGTGAGAAACGAGAGTTTCTCCTTCAGCGCAGACCCAGTGAAGGGATTCTGCATTTCAACGCAGGTCCCATGAAGGCTACCTGCGCTGAATGTCAAAACCCCTGTGTTGAGGTTGCGTTGAACCAGTTTGTCCTAGTGCAGCTGGAGTTCTCTGTTCTGTTTTGCCTTGTTTTGATCTCTGATTTTTGCAGCCTGTAACCAGCATATGTACCAGTCTAATAACTCCTTTTCTCTGCTTAGATTCCGCCTCCTTTTGTACAAAAATAATGTGAGTGTTTTTATGTGTTTGTGGCGTCATTTGCAGTCTTCCTTTGCATGAGTGAAATAGTCATCCTGTAGCCCTTGATTCAGATCTGTTGATTGTGATCTTAGGAGAGAGTTCATTGGCTGTTTACAGTTGATTATACATTTGCTTTTGCTTATTGGTTTGAGTTTGTCTCTTTTAAGTGTCAAAACAAGTCTTCATTTCGAAAATCGTTAAGTGTTGTAATCTCTTCTACCCTCTCTGATTTCGAAAAAGTAAACTTGTTTGTATTGGTCATTTAAAAGCAAATTCAAAGTTGTGAAAAAAGCTTTCTTTGTAGGCATCAATACTAAGAAAGCGGAAAACAAACACCTGCATTGTGCATTTGCATCTTGATAGTTTGCATGTCTGATTTAGGAAAAGTGCATTAGAGTGTGCTGATTGCTCTTTGAGAAAAGATGGTGTCTTTCTTTTCCCTTAGTAGCTAGGATTTTCAAAGTTGAAAAGATATAAAGCTTGCTTATCATCTTTAGACTGCATTTAGGAATTTGTTTCATACATCTCGTGGTGAACCTTGAAAGGCAAACTTTAAAAAGATCAACCTAAAATAAATTGAATGAACTTAACAACGCTTTGCAACATAACGCACAACATAGAGGTCTAGGCTAGAGACGTGTTCCGGCTTCGTAAAGCCTGGTGACTGTCGATCTCGTGGATGGTGGGTGATTCTTCCTGAGGGACGACAGCGCCAGTACGGATTGTGCTCCCACATACCGTCGCGTATATATCGGGAGACCCCTATAGGCATAAAACCTTTATCCTTAGGAAGCCGTGTCGGCCGCCCTACTGATCGCAATGCACTGAACACAACATTCAGGAAGATCGACCGCCCGTACCCTAAAAAGTATTCTGCGGTTTTGCGAAAAGTTTGGCACACCCTCTGCCTAGAACTCCAGAGCAGTTTCTTTTGGCCTTTTTCAGACTCTATAACAGAAAAATTCCATCTGAGCATTTGTCACTTCGGGCTCGTTAAAACATCGAAGGAGACTAGAGTCATCTTTAGCTTTTTCTCGACTCTTTAAAACTGAAAAAGAAAGTTGTGTCTAAGCGTAGTTAAAAATTTATTTTAAACGGAACAATCACCCTTTATTCCTGCGTTGATATTTAGGTTGAAAAAATGGAGCACACCAACCAAGGAATTCCCCTTGGTGGAAATCCTAGTCCCTTCTCCTCTTGGGGAGATGTTGGTGCGCCCCATATGGCCACATTGTCGCTTCCAGGACTGACAATTGGCCTGCCGGTCTGGCTCTTTTCAACCAATGTCGTTCAAAACACCACCATTCCTGAACAGTCGAGTCAACAGTTAGACCAGACCAGAGTTGCCGACCAACCTTCTACTTCATCTAACTCTTCCTCTCCTCCTTCCTCTTCGCTTGACGGAACTGGTAAAACAAAAAACCAAGTTCCTAAGGAGAAGAAGGAAAAGAAGAAGAAAGAGAAGAAGAAGAAGGAGCCAAAAGCGACTGGGGGAAAACAAGTGTCGTCTGACAAAAATCCACACACAGCACTGACAAGGCCTAAATCGCCATGTGTCATATGCAAGGGAGACCACTTCCACAGAGATTGTCCCTGCATCCCTCGGATACTAAGGGACTGGTCTCCCCGTTTGCACAATTCGGTAGCATCAACCTCTGATAGCCATGTTGACTGCTCACCGTCAACTAGTGAAAGTGAAGTCCCAGGACAGAGAGGGAAAGCTAGATTTCCCTGCAAACTGTGTGAAGGCGACCACGCCATCCACCGTTGTCCCTTCTTAGACGAGGCTAAACGAGTTTTGGAAGATCGCCCGATTTTACGAGTGCAACTTCCTCCTGGATATCAAAAACTCCTGCCAAGTCCTTCACTAGTTGAGAAACCGGTTGGCCCACCCAGGTGGTCAGCCGAAGCACCTATCATTGAAGATGAACCGTCTGGATCCATGCCTGACGAAAGTCAAAAGGTTGAGACGGCAGTTGACCCGGTTTTGCCTTCAGAGGCTCTATCTTCGAATGATACCATCACAGAGGAGAATAAAGACGACACCGTCCAAATTCTCTTCATCAACACAGACTCCGACGAACAAGGGGGCAATTTGCCCATTCCTTTGTCGCAGGAAGGAACTTCGTCAGAGTCATACCCGACCGTCTATTCGGTCCCACCACCAAGCAACCTGGTTGTGTCCTTCGACTGGAACCAACTAGGCAGACCCCGGTTGCCAGCAAGCATACCATTCAGAATTATCGTTCAAATATACAGAATGGTAATGGCTGGCACTATCATTGATGAGGGGGCATCTGTGAGTATCCTTTCCTCTATTGCTTGGAAAGCGCTTGGTTCGCCAGCGCTTTTGCCTGAAATGAGAAATCTATCAGGCTTTGATAAAGGAACCAATCGACCTTTAGGGATCCTCCCCAATGTGCCCATTACATTGAAAGGGAAGACCGTTCAAATGGACGTGATGGTCATTCAAGGACCCTTGGATTATAACCTACTCCTTGGACGAGACTATATATATTGCATGGGAGACATCGTCTCCTCACTCTTTAGAGTAATGTGTTTTCCGCATGAAGGAAGAGTGGTCAAGCTCGTGGACCAACTTTCGTTTCCCAGATCACGCATCGCAAATAGTCATATACCATCCCTAAATGGTCTCTTCACGCAAGAAGTGTCTCAACCCACGGTCCGTCCTCTTGATGAGTGCGAGTAATCCGAGAGGATGTGACTGGAACCCAGGGGGCATGCGTCCTGGTCTGCTTCGGCAGGAAAACTTTGGGTATAGAGTAGGTTTCCGCGGGAGAATATGACTAGTCTGTACCCCGTCCGTCTAGGAAGAGGGGTTATTCTAGAATAAGATTCTTTTGTCAAAGTTATGTGAGTTGGCGGGCTTCGTCGCTCACCTTTGTCTATTTCGGTAGACATTGCCGAGGAAGTGTTTTGTTTAAACTATTAACGAGACAATCTTTGGGTAACCTGAAAGAGGTAAGCCTCTCTCGTTAAAACAAATGTTTTGACGGAAGAGAAGTAGAGGTAACCTTGAAACTCTGTTTTATGCCTGGGGGCATGCAAACCTTTTGGAGTGCAAGCAAGGGGCGGCTATTTATTTTTTTAAATTTTTAGGTCCTTCCCTTTAAACCTGTAGGTCTAACCCTTTAAACTCGTAGGATTAGTCGTTTCCGAACTTGCATAACGAAAGGATCCGGAGCAAAGCTTACGTAAGATCTAAGCTCCCTAAAAAATAACATCTTCAATGAGACGCTCTTATCATATGACTGGTATAATCGAGCAGTTTTAGCACACAGTTCATGCTCGTTAAAAAATAAACGCAAGATCCGAGCAGTTTTAGCACATAGTTCATGCTCGTTAAAAAATAAACATAAGACCGAGCAAATGTTTCCACCCGCGTTTAAGCTCGTTAAAAAATGAACTATCCCGGTAAATAACCACTGTGAATGTAATATCATCAGCCATTAAAACCTTGGTCGTGTTTGCACCGTCACCTCCACTTTTCATTTGGCCGATCGTTCACCTCCATATGATTGTTTACCCATTTTGAGGAACAACTGCGAAGAGTGATTTCACCTAGCCATCCTTGTGACACTGCCGTGATTGGAAAATTCCAACCTGTACCTGGAATCAGCTGCTAACCCTGTTTATCACTCGTTCCTCAAAAGACGAGTCTTCTTTAAGCTCTTTTCATCTGACTCATAAAATATGAAAAGATTGCCGAGTCCTTGGCCTTCCAGCTCGTTAAAGGGACAAGAAAAGCTATCCCTCCTCTAGATTTTAATCTTTTTGGACCTGAGGGATTATTGCACAAAAAGATCGAGCGCTTGTTTTATTCGGCTCGTTAAAACTATCGAAAACTCATCCCTTCTGTATTGTTTTATACTTTTTCGGACTTAAGGGATTAGATGACGAAAAAGGACTTTTGGAGTTAACTTTATGTACCTTTTCAGACTCTCTAAAAATGAAAAGGACCGAGTTATCCTTGTCGTTAGACTCGTTAAAATCATTAAATAGCGACAAACTTGTCTTTAGACGAGAACGAGTTTCACTATCGCTAGGCTCGTTAAAACATAGCGATGGGCTTGCCCGAAGGGCAGGTTATAGAACAAGCATATGTTATCCTCCTCAAGCTTGACAAAAATAAAGAGGTACTGGTCAGCAATGATTGGGGAAAAATTGGGAGAAACTAAAGAAAACTTTGATGGTAGCAAGTCGCTCTTGAACATGACACTTTTCCTCCGTACCACAATCGGGTTGGGTTGTTTCATTCACCGGTCACATCCATGGTCTCGCCATACCATCCATATTTGGGGTAATGCTACCGATCCATCGCATCAGTGTTGCCATATGTTCAAGAGAAGTCGTTCAGAAAAGTCAACCGTGTCCCATCCACTGCCATACATTATCCTTCATCCTTTCATGACCGCCACCCTGAATCATATGTCACAAATCGTTTTCACCTCCATTAAAATCATTAGCTCCGTTCCGTATCACTGATGTGGGATTCATTAAGGCCCTCCTTTGACGGATCGCTTCTTGTCGACATCAGCTCATTATCCAAGAAGTTGATCTAGGAACAACCCCTTCAGTACTTTGAAGCTTGCATGCCTCAATGGCAAGTTTCTCACTTCCGGCGACAGGTATACATCAATGGCCTTCGACCGAAAGATTTTGCATGGTGTTCGACGCCAAGTCCTCTATTCACACCACGTGAATTGTACTGCAGTACCTTGAGGTTCATTATCATTATCGGTGATTCCTCTCGCGCTTGTTAACGGTTTACATCATTGACCGGTAATCAAGCGATGTCTTTCCATGTTCGACTTCAGAACATTTCTCACATGGATCGACTTGTACTTAGAGTGAAGATCGAACGAGTTTGAAGACCCCAGATTGAGTTTCATCCATCCGGGTTGCGATATATATTCAAGAAAGATAAAGACATTGACATGTACATCATTGCAGCAGATAATCATCCTACTCGAAGGATGATAATTTCATCAAAATTATCAGTCTACCATCAGACGATTGTCTGTTCTATGTACATAAAAATGAATTTATAAAGCTGAGCATGGGAATGCCCGCCTCAGCTAGATCATGAAAGCAGTATGAAAAATAATGTATTGTATTGTATCTTATTACAGGTCTCCTCCCAGCATTGGATGAACTTCGGATCCCCCTGATAAAGCATTTCACCCGATAAACAGCCTCATACTTTAGGGGGCAACTGTTATAGACATTTTTGTGCCTTACAACATTGAGCATGAAATGTCCATAATCTAAGGGATCCAAAGTCCCTAAACATGTTGTTCCTACAACAATTCACAGAATTTCTCCACCAGAAACTGCTCAAAAACAAGTCAATTCAGGATCATTTCAGTGGCTACACTAGCTGTTTGCGCTGAATGTCAAAGTCAACACTGGCTACCTGCGTTGAATGTCAAATGGAACACTGGCTACCTGCGCTGAACGAGAATGGACATGTGGCAAGCTCATTTCTCAAAGTGTCAAAACCCAGGAAGCTTCCAAAATGACACTTGCCTCAGGGAATTCGACTGGTGATGAGTAAGAGGTTCCAAATCTCCAAGTGGAAGCAAGAACCTCCAAGTGGAATCAAGAACTGACAGAGGGAGAGGACACTAGTCAGATCTCACGCTGACTCATCCTCTCTCCAAACATCTATATATGGATCTCTCCTCCATGAGATCTAGAGGCTGGAATTTTGTTATTGCAAAGAATTGCTGTTGGTTTGAGATTGGAATCATTGGGTGCTTAATGCTTTGAAGGGGGTGAAGATAGGAATTCCATTTGCTGGGAAGGAGATGCTGGATTGGAGCCCTCTGGGTTGTATCTCTTCCTGAACCTTGTTATTCATCAATAAAGCTATCTTGGTTTCTCCTATATGCTGATGTATTCTTGATGTATGATTGCATTAGTGTATTTGGTTCATTTCTAACCCTGAACTAGTTATGAATGTGAATATATGTCTTTGTGTAGTGTTCTTCTCTTGTCGCAAGTAGCTGTTCTCTTGTGATCTTACAGGAATCTGTTGAAGCCGGGCTAGCGAGAAGGAAAGTAGCTGTTCTCTTGTGATCTCGTATGAACCCGTTGAAGCTGGGCGAGCAAGAAGGCAAGTAGCTGTGAACACCCAAAGAGAAGAGAGACCGGATCGAGGGACAAACGAAAGACACCGGTAAGTCCATTTATCTCTCTTCTTTCACATTTCATAAAGGCAGAAACCAGAATAGCTGTCCTTGTTTGTTGCTAAGGCACTGTCACACCTTAGGTGGATAGGATCGTCCTGCATAGGCATTTTTCCCCACAACACAGAGAGGGGATGAAGAGAACCAGAGAGGCTGACAAGGTTGTGTAGGTTGCACAAAAGCATGTGGGAGCTCCTACATCTTTGCATAGGAAGAGGAGATCACCAGAACAATATACAAGTTGTATGGAACTCATGACATAACTCATTGATTTTGAGCCTTCTTCATTTGAGGAGGCAGTTTCCAAACCCGTGTGGGTAAATGCCATGGTGGAGGAGTATGACTCCATCATGAAGAAAATTGTATGGAGGTGGTGTCAAGACCATAGCACCAGTTAGTGGTTGTTTCCAAATGGATATACAAAGTGAAACATGCAGCTGATGGCAGTATCGAGAAGTACAAGGCCATATTTGTGGCCAAAGGATTCTCACAGGTAGAGGGAGTTGATTATGAGAAGACATTTTCCTATGTGGCAAGATAATCCTCCATCATAACCATTCTAGCATTAGCTGCGTAGTTGGGGTGGAAGATCCACCAAATGGATGTGAAGGCTACCTTCCTCAATGGAGTGGTTGAAGAAGAGATTTGCATACAACAACTTGAGGGGTTTAATACATTTGACAAGAAGACACATGTATGTAGACTTAGGAGATCCCTTTATGGTCTCAAGCAAGCACCTTGTGCTTGGTACACTTGCATAGACTCCTATCTCAATAGACTTGGCTTCACTGAGAGTGAAGCAGATGCCAATCTCTACTACATTGTGGTAAATGGAAAATTGCTTATCTTAATCCTGTATGTAGATGGCTTGATACTAATAGGGCATGAGAAGTTGATCCAGTCTTGCAAGGAGGACCTTGCAAGAGAGTTCGAGGTGAAGGAAAAGGACTTGATGCACTACTTCCTTGGTTTGGAGGTGTGGCATGGAGATGGAGAGTTGGTTGTGAATCAGGGGAAGTATACCTTTGAAATACTTCAGAGATTCCATATGCAGGACTACAAGCCTATGGATACCCCTCTATCTACCAACTGGAGGAAGGAGGATGATTCTACAGGAGAAGAAATATATTTCACCATATATGTCACTGGAAAGCAAAAAAACATGTGCTTAGATACCTTAGACGCACAATAAATTTTGGTTTATGGCACAAGAGGACTAATGGTGTGAAGCTCCAAGGCTTCACTAATGCAGATTGGGTGGGGAATCCACCAAACAGGAAGAGCACTTTGAGAGATATCTTCAGTGTTGGGTCAACAACTATTTCCTAGTATAACATGAAACAAAGATCTGTAGCACTCAGTTCAGCAAAGGCCAAGTATATGGCTGCTAGTCAAGCAACATGCGAGTCCATTTGGATGAGGGCAATTCTTGTCGGTCTCTTCAGTTAGGAGATGGATCCTACTGTGATTTACTATGATAATCAGAGGTGTATCAAACTATCTGAAAAATCTAGTATTTCATGATAGGTCCAAGCACATTGATATCAGGTACCATCACTTGAGATATTTTGTGCAAAGGAGAATCATGATGTTGCAATATATTTTGACAAAGGCATTTTCAAGAGGAAAATTCGAGTTCCACAGGAGCAAGATAAGGGTGATGCAAAACCTTTTCTTGCTAAGTGAGAGTGTTAGAATTGTAGCAAGAAAAGACCCCATTTGACTTATGCCTTTTTCAAATGGAGAAATTTGATTTTCCACTTCAGTAGGATGACTTGGATTGCAGTTAGCATGTCTGGCTTTGTCTCCTAGTTAAATCAATAAATTCGAGTTTGTAGGCTAAAAGTAGAGTTGTGAATGGGTTGATTGCTAAAATATAGCAATCTAGTGGAGTTAATTGAACTATAGTCATTAGCAAAATCTGTAGGAGTTCAATTGGGCAGTAATGACTATTTTCAATTCACGGATCTCTTAGTTAACTGATCAATTTACTAAAAATAGTCTCAGTTATGCATAGAATTCAAATTTCCTAGTTAGAATGGAGGAAAAGACATATTGTAATTATCAATTATATACTAGTGAGTGTACATAGTTTGCATGTAGTAGGTGAGTCATTTCTCTTGGGATTTGCACAAGGAAATAATAGCTTCCCTATTCTTTAGGAGTTGAATTGTGTAAGGAAATGGGAGGTGTTATACTCCTATAGTTATAGGTGTCATATTTCATGATTGACTGGTTGAGCTCTGTAATATGTTCATCCTTTCCTTGCTGTAAAGGTTTCCATATTATCAAAAAAATAAAAAAAATAAAAAAATGAGAAGAGGGTATACCCTAAAAGAAAAATCAAAGGGTCAAAAAGTAAATGGTCAAAAGAAAAAATGAAAAGAAATGAACCCCAAATAAAAAAGACCAGGAAAGTGTGCAAGTCCAAATGCCACTACTATTTCATTTTCTGTAAATAAAGCATCATGTACAACTTGTTGAACTTTTGCCACAATTGATGAATGGCCAAACGGCTTAATCTTGGCCAGTTCATGTTTGAATTTATTGTTTTAGAGATAGAGAATAAAATCTGTCCAAACTATTTAATCTTAGCAGATAAGTAGATAGGTAGAGAAGCAAAGGAGCTCAACTATTTAATCTGAGCCCTTGGATGTAATAAGTGCAGACTTAGATAGGCTTATCATGAAAAGAAAAGAAGATTGAAAAGGGTTTGCTAGTCCAAGTGCACCCAAAAGAAAGAAGAAAAAATGTTAGGCAAAGTAGGCAGGGTAGGTAGATTACTGTTGAAAAAGGAGACTTGTGATGAATCATGTCTCTCAAATGTGTTAACTTTACTCATCACAAGTGCAGTGGCAAATATTTCTCTTGGAGCAGCTCAAGCGAGGCATGACTAAATCCCCTTCACATTTCTCCCCAATCATTTACTAACTTCCCCAATGATATTAAGATCTGCTTAATATCACTAAGCCACTCATTCCATTTCATCATTTGCCTAAGTGAATTCCCATTTTACTTAGGAAAAATGCATACTATCACCCCAAAACCCCTGTTTTTTCCCTTTTGCCTAAGTTTTCAACACTATAAACTTGGCGATTTCATTCGTTTTTCATATTAACAATTAACACTATTATATAACTCCCTTTTACATTATTTCCAAAATCCCGTAATATGTATATATGTACAAAATCCCAAAATGTTAATATCCCCGCCCCGGTTAACTATAACCATAGCACTGATTAAGTTGGGATTAATAAGTTCATTTGGAGCTTATTAATAACCTTTTTTCCGCGCTCATAGGGTTAATTAACCTCTGGTTAATTAATAACTAAACCCAGCCTGCCGACCAATCAAAACCTGCCCGATACCATTAAAAACATTATTAAATGTTTTGGGGCTGTGCGTTAACCTCCCACCATCTCCGCTAAGCGCCTGCTGTCCGATCTCCATCGCCACATCCGACGGTCCGCATCTATTTCGCAACCCATCTTTCCGTCGAACGTTACCTCCCGGGGAACCGGTGGTTTTGGCCCTGTACCATGGACATTCGTCGCCCGCCCGGTGTGTTCGCTGCCCCTCCGCCCGAAACCGCCGAAGCCAAAAAGCAGTGCGGGCAAAACCATTTACCACCCTCCCTCGCTGACGTCATCTGCTGATGTCAGCTGTCCTTTGCTGACATCACCGCCATGTCATTGCAACGTCATCTGTCCCGTACTCCCGCTGACGTCATGCTTATGCCAACTGTCCTTGAAATCAAATTTTCCCACCAAAAATCATTTTTGTTCAATAAAAAGGGAAAAAGTCAGTTTTTGCTGTATTTTTGCATATCGTGCTCCAGGCATTAAAAGCGACCAAAATCAAAATGTTCCCGGTCCCCAACCGCCTCCGACAAGGAAAATGCTCCATTGATGAGATCGGCCTCAACAAACCCGCCATTTTGCAGTTTTTCTTCCTCTTAGACATAGTTGAAAGCAAACAGAGGAATTTCCAAGCTCACAGAAGAGAGAAATGAAGATATATAGGATATTTTGCTACTCTAGCCAGTGGAAACCTGCAGAAACATGGATTGCCAGAGAAAGGCGGTGAAAGGACACGTTGCAGCCTTATTTTTTGCCGGACAACGGTGAGTAGAAGTCAAAGAGTATCAAGGAGCATTAAAGAGTATCAGATCAAAGTCACAGAAATATCATATCAGCCATAAAGAGTATTAGTGCAGAATTAAAGGTGAAGCATATCAGAATTAAAGAGCCAGCCTCCAGCACGACATAAGTTATCCACTTCTATGTTACTTGTAATTTACGTTAGGTTAAAATCTAGATATTATCTCATAGCTTTAATGCGATATTTTTGTACATATTTTCGTTGTATAGATACCCCCTTCATCAGAGTTTTGAAGAGGTTGGGTATGTGTAGATTTCCTAGACTTTGCTGTAACACTGAACTTTGGAATAAAAAGCTGTTGGAAACAAACTGTTGTCTGGGCTACTGGATGAATAATTGATGCAAAGGACTTGTCACAGAATTCTTGAATTAAACTCCGGATCAATAAGTCCCCTATATCTTATGTTTTATAGTTTTCTGAGTTATTATATCACCTGTGTTTCATAATCTGAATGATAAAGAGAAAGATTAATTCAGAATTTTCTTAGCTGCACTCTGCTTTCAGTCTTTATTATTCTCTGTGTTTTCTTCAGAATTAGTATAAGCAGTGAATTATTATTTGCTCCTATTTCCTGATTATTTCATGTGTTTATTTGCTAAGGAATTCTTAATTGCTCCTTAACAATAATCATTCACTTTCCCTCTTTCAATATGTTGAAGGATTCTTAACTGCCCTGCACCCATTTGAGTCCATTCCATCTGATTCTAGCCTTTGAATTGTTCTATGTTTGACTACCTTGCTCTATGATGCCATCCTTTTCTAGAAACCAAATCCAGGAAACCATCCTTATTTGACTCCATCATGCCCAATGGACTGAACTCTTCAGTTTTGCCTCACTGTTCTAATGAATCTCACCACCCAAACTCAAAACAAAACCCTTGAACTTCATAACTAGCCTAAAACCTTAAAAAAAAAGCTAAATCATAAAGAGAGAGCCATCTCTGGATGCAGATTGGCTAGAATCTGTATCTAAAAGATTGGTCTGTGGTTACCTCGGCCATATTCTCTTTCTTACAACTTTTGGGAACAACCTGAGTGATAACATCATTGGCGACTCCGCTGGGGACCTGAATAATTGCTTGTTGCTACTATTTTCTGTATAAGCTACAGATGGAGCTTGAAGTTAGCTAGGTAGCCTTTGAAACTGCTTTTGCTTTGCAATTGCAGAAGTAAATAAATGCTGCTTCAGTCTATCTCCGATCTAGTTTATGTATTGAACAGTTGGTTTCAAATACCTAATCAGTTCTTCTTGTCAAATAAAGTCTTTAAGAAAGTTTAAATCTCATATCAAAAGCCTCTTAAAGAAATCATAAATGTTGTTTTGAAAAATCACAAAAAAATGAAATAATCATAAAAACTCAAAAAATTTGGTTTCCTGGAAAGACTGAACCTTCTCTTCAGAACTTTTTTATAGGTTTAGATCTGATCTGTGATGGTGGATAGGGATCAGACACACAAAGGTTAAAATCATCCACCTGGTGACTCCACATCAATTTCACAATCAAGACTCCACTGGAGAAATGAACCTGAAAGAACTGTATGAAAAGATCAGGCTTTTGACTTGGATTGTTATCCAAGACATTATGTTCTTTCTCATTGATAAGATTTTTCAATGTATATTGTATTTTATAGATGATTTTAGATTAAAATTTCATTATTTTCCTTCCAAAAAAGTAGATGAAAAGTCTCATTACACATTTGAACAACAGTCTTCTAATTCTTATGAAGATTTTTTTTAATTAAGGAGAACCCAAAAATCAAGACCAAACAACCAATCCCTAAACATATTCCAGTCCCTCATAAAGTTCCTGATAGGTATAAACCACTCATTTTGCCTCCTACACTCCATGCTTTCCCTAACGTTTATCCTAAGTATCTCCCAAGATTTGATGGAGGGAATGGTGTCACTGCCCAAAAACATGTCCAAGTTTTTGAAGATTATCTTAACTTATTTGAAGTGGATGAAGGGGATGTTAGTAGTAGGTTTTTTTCTCTTTCTTTGCAAGGCAAAGTCAGGAGCTGGTTCAAAACCCTGTCTGAGGCAAGAATCTCAAATCTTGGGCAGTTTCTCAAACTCTTCCTTGATAGATGGATAATCAAGGTCAATCTCTTCATGATCATAGAAGAATATAATCAATTAAAAAGACATCCAGATGAAACAGTACAACAATTTTCAGACAGATTCAATCAAATCTATCATTCGATACCATTAAATGTAAAACCTCCCCCTGATTCAGCTCTACTGCATTACCCAAGAGCATTTGATTCAGAGATAGAATTTCATCTGAGAGAAAGAAACCCCTCCACTATGGAACATATGTAGAACATGACAGTGGATGTAGAGGTTAATCTGAAAATCAGAAAAGAGAAGTCGAAAACAGAAAAAGAGGAAAAACTTGACATTTTGATAAAGAAAGCAGAGGAAATAATGCAGAAGATCACAATGAAAGTTGAATGTTTTGTTAAAAATCATCATGACAGATTTGTTTCACCAAAAGAAAAGGTTGATATTCATGAAAAAATTCCTACTAACTCAATCTACCATAGATCAGAAGACATATTCATAGAGCAATATGTGGAGGAGCAATCTCCTGATCTAGTGTGTGCATTTGATAACATTTCTTCTTTCAATGATTCGCCCAAGTATGATCAATATGATGATGATTATGTTCCTCAAAACCAAATTAACCTTGTAGAGGAATCAAAAGCTAATTTGGGGAATAAAGAAATTCAGGTTCAATAGCTTGAAAGTAGTGATCAGATTGTTCATTTCAGCAATACGAATGAGGAGGAAAGTGTAGAAAATTTTGAAATCAGTGGAGGAACTTTACCATTTTGTTTTGATTCATTTAAGTTTATCAGAGATAACTATCATGCAATTAGAAATCAAATGTCAACAATTCTTGATATTAACCATCTAGAGGGCAATCAAATCTTTGTTCAAAACTTATCATATCTAGATGTGCAGCCCCAAAATGCCATTAAATGTCAGGTTGCAGAAGAAGACTTGGAAGCAACAACATATGATCAAAAAATCCAAATTGATTCCCTGCCTTCATGTTTTGAATCATGTGAAATTTTTAAAGAAAATGAGGAGCAGCTTGTAGAAATCTGTCAAGTCCCATCTGAAACTATATGTAATAAGTTGCAAGAATCCTTCCAAGTTCTTTATGATCCATTAGCTGACAGGTTGAATGATGAAAGAAATCAGAATTCTTCTCCATTAACAAACTGTGAGAGTCAAAAACAAGATTATAATGGTTTTACAAGCCAGGCATTACAATCAGTAAAATATCACCACAAAGAACAGTTGAAAACATACATGGTGATAAAGATAAAAGTGATTTCTCAATTCCAAGGTAGGTAGGCTATCCAGGACATTTGTACAGTTGTTGTTTGAATCAACGCAAGAATAGTGCATATATTTTACAAGACCTTTTTGTACAGTTTCTAGATTCAGCAAAGGAGATCAAGAATTTCCTTGTCTTCTCAAAGATTAACAAAGCCGAATTTGATTGCAAGATCTCAATTCTAAACACCATCAAACACAAGAAACACAGGTCACTAATGTATATAATGCTTAAGTGGTTGCATTGGTTGTTTCATTTTACCTAACCAGCAGTCAGAAAGCTGATTAGAGTAAAGTAGGTAGGATTTCAGTTTGTTTTAATTTAGTTTTCAGTAAGTTAGGAAATAAATCCTTAAATGTTTGAATCCAAGATCTTGATCATTTACTAATTTGGTTTGAAAGTTGCAGCACCTTTTTTGGTTTCAGATCAGATCTCAAAGTTGTGCAGGAGAAGGTTGAGAGGATTTTGATGAAAAGACCAAGGCTGCAAGTTCCTACCCAAGTAACAAGGTGCTCAAGTAGGATTCAAGGAGGAAGAAAAAATGAAAAAATGTTTAAGTGTCGATTGGATAGTAACTTGCTGCAGTTAAAGCCCAAAGAGAAGGCCCTAAGCTCCACAAGTGTGCTGTCATATATACAATAAACCAATCAGCAAAAAGGAAAATTTCAGAGCAGAGCAAATTTTTTTTATAAGGCCATCTGACCTATTGTTCTTGACTTTCCACCAGGGAAAGTCATCCCCAAGTGGAGCCAGTGTTATACTCCTATAGTTATAGGTGTCATATTTCATGATTGACTGGTTGAGCTTTGTAATATGTTCATCCTTTCCTTGCTGTAAAGGTTTCCATATTATAAAAAAAATCAAAAAAATTAAAAAATGAGAAGAGGGTATACCATAAAAGAAAAATCAAAGGGCCAAAAAATAAATGGTCAAAAGAAAAAATGAAAAGAAATGAACCCCAAATAAAAAGACCAGGAAAGTGTGCAAGTCCAAATGCCACTACTATTTCATTTTCTGTAAATAAAGCATCATGTACAACTTGTTGAACTTTTGCCACAATTGATGAATGACCAAACAACTTAATCTTGGCCAATTCATGTTTGAATTTCTTGTTTTAGAGATAGAGAATAAAATCTGTCCAAACTGTTTAATCTTGGCAGATAAGTAGATAGGTAGAGAAGCAAAGGAGCTCAACTGTTTAATCTGAGCCCTTGGATGTAACAAGTGCAGACTTAGATAGGCTTATCATGAAAAGAAAAGAAGATTGAAAAGGGTTTGCCAGTCCAAGTGCACCCAAAAGAAAGAAGAAAAAATGTTAGGCAAAGTAGGCTGGGTAGGTAGATTACTGTTGAAAAAGGACACTTGTGATGAATTGTGTCTCTCAAATGTGTTAACTTTACTCATCACAAGTGCAGTGGCAAATATTTCTCTTGAAGTAGCTCAAGCGAGGCATGACTAACTACCCTTCACATTTCTCCCCAATCATTTACTAACTTACCAAATGATATTAAGATCTGCTTAATATCACTAAGCCACTCATTCCATTTCATCATTTGCCTAAGTGAATTCCCATTTTACTTAGGAAAAATGCATACTATCACCCCAAAACCCCTGTTTTTTCCCTTTTGCCTAAGTTTTCAACACTATAAACTTGGCGCTTTCATTCATTTTTCATATTAACAATTAACACTATTATATAACTCCCTTTTACATTATTTCCCGAATCCCATAATATGTATATATGTACAAAATCCCCAAATGTTAACATCCCCGCCCCCGTTAACTATAACCATAGCACTGATTAAGTTGGGATTAATAAGTTCATTTGGAGCTTATTAATAACCTTTTTTTTCCGCGCTCATAGGGTTAATTAACCTCTGGTTAATTAATAACTAAACCTAGCCCATAGACCAATCAAAACCCACCAGATACCATTAAAAACATTATTAAATGTTTCGGGGCCGCGCGTTAACCTCCCACCATCTCCACTAAGCGCCCGCTGTCCGATCTCCATCGCCACATCCAACGGTCCGCATCTATTTCGCAACCCATCTTTCCGCCGAACGTTACCTCCTGGGGAACTGGTGGTTTTGGCCTCGTACCATGGACACGCGTCGCCCACCCGGTGTGTTCGCTGCCCCTCCGCCCGAAACCGCCCAAGCCCAAAAGCGGTGCGGGCAAAACCATTTACTGCCCTCCCTTGCTGACGTCATCTGTTGACGTCAACTGTCCTTTGTTGACATCACCGCCATGTCACTGCCACGTGATCTGTCCCGTACTCTCGCTGACATCATGGTTACGCCATCTGTCCTTGAAATCAAATTTTCCCACCAAAAATCATTTTTGTTCAATAAAAAGGGAAAAAGTTAGTTTTTGCTATATTTTTTGCATATCGCGCTCCAGGCATTAAAAGCGACCAAAATCAAAATGTTCCCGGTCCCCGACCGCCTCCGACCAGGAAAAAGCTCCATCGACGAGCTTGGCCTCAACAAACCCGCCATTTTGCAGTTTTTCTTCCTCTTAGACACAGTTGAAAGAAAACAGAGGAATTTCCAAGCTCGCAGAAGAGAGAAATGAAGATATATAGGATATTTTGCTACTCTAGCCAGTGGAAACCTGCAGAAACATGGATTGCCAAAGAAAGGCAGTGAAAGGACACGTTGCAGCCTTATTTTTTGCCGGACAACGGTGAGCAGAAGTCAACGAGTATAAGAGGAGCATTAAAGAGTATCAGATCAAAGTCACAGAAATATCAGATCAGCCATAAAGAGTATTAGTGCAGAATTAAAGGTGAAGCAGATCAGAATTAAAGAGCCAGCCTACAGCACGACATAAGTTAGCTGCTTCTATGTTACTTGTAAATTACGTTAGGTTAAAATTTAGATATTATCTCACATCTTTAATGAGATATTTTTGTACATATTTTCGTTGTATAAATACCCCCTTCATCAGAGTTTTGAAGAGGTTGGGTATGTGTAGATTTCCTAGACTTTGCTGTAACACTGAACTTTGGAATAAAAAGCTGTTGGAAACAAACTGTTGTCTGGGCTACTGGATGAAGAATTGATGCAGAGGACTTGTCACATAATTCTTGAATCAAACTCCAGATCAATAAGTCCCCTATATCTTATGTTTTACAATTTTCTGAGTTATTATATCACCTGTGTTTCATGATCTGAATGATAAAGAGAAAGATTAATTTAGAATTTGCTTAGCTACACTCTGTTTTCAGTCTTCATTATTCTCTGTGTTTTCTTCAGAATTAGTATAAGCAGTGAATTCTTAATTGCTCCTATTTCCTGATTCTTTCATGTGTTTATTTTCTAAGGAATTCTTATTTGCTCCTTAACTGTAATCATTCACTTTCCCTCTTTCAATATGTTGAAGGATTCTTAACTGCCCTTCACCCATTTGAGTCCATTCCATCTGATTCCAGCCTTTGAATTGTTCTATGTTTGATTACCTTGCTCTATGATGCCATCCTTTGTTAGAAACCAAATCCAGGAAACCATCCTTCTTTGACTCCATCATGCCTAATGGACTGAACTCTTCAGTTTTGCCTCACTGTTTTAATGAATCTCACCACCTAAACTAAAAAAAAAACCCTTGAACTTCATAACTAGCCTAAAATCTTCAAAAACAAAGCTAAATCATAAAGAGAGAGCCCTCTCTGGATGCAGATTGGCTAGAATCTGTATCTAAAAGATTGGTCTGTGGTTACTTCGGTCGTATTCCCTTTCTTACAACTTTTGGGAACAACCTGAGTGATAACAGGAGGAAGTAGGAGGCCTATTTTGCTTAAGTATTGGGCAGAGTAGACTCAAGAGGAGGGGATTAGTATTTTAGTGCAGGTTGAGCTTCAAGCATTGAAGCTATCATTGTCATAGATCGTTATTCTCATATGATATAATATAGGTTCCCTAGTAATAAAAACTATGTTCATTGTCATTGAATGATTGCATGTGTTTCTATTATATGTTTTCCCTTCTGCAGATTGAGTAGAAGAAATTTGTGTCTATTGTTTCCAGTTTGAATTCATTAGAAGATACAAATTTCTTGCCATTTATACTTGTGTCGAGAGGGATCAAATCCCTCGAGGTGAAAACCTTCTTTTTCGAGTGTAGAATTTGTTGAAGTGTTTCACCTCGAGGGATTTGATCCCTCTCAGTGCATGATAGATCCGAAGTTAGATGGATCTACGCTGGTTCCAGCTGAGGGCAACCATGTCACATTTTTAGATAATCATTATTATATATGTTTGAGATAAACTTCATACTTTGAAATTTACATTATGTTTTCTTTGCTTAACATGACCATATCATTCTCTTCTTTAATTTAGTCTATGTTGCTTGCCTTGAATGGTTTGTATGTTTGTGTTTGGATGCTTTGAGTGGTTTGTGTGTTTGTATTTGGATGGTAATGTTTGTGAATGTTACAATTGTTGTGTTATATTTCTATATGTGTATGTAATTGTCTATTAGTAATTAGTTAGTGATGAAGAAGGGATATAATCTTGTCAATAATTTGTAGGAGGATTGATACCACATATCTATTTCATTTAATTTTAGGTATCACAACTTTTGACAACTAATTAATTCTTAATAGTGTCCATCCATGCATTACTAAATATATCTTGAAGATTTGTTTTAATTTTAAATTTGCTCAATTACCTCAGTTTGTTGAGATGATAGATATTGTTAATAACTTTAATGATGAAATAAAAATTTTGAATGCAAAGTGACAATACAATAGTGTTGAATGGTAGAAAATGTGAATAATAAGAACGTAGTCAATTACAAATAGTCTTCATTGTGATCAATCTCAAACTATTTTCTTCTACTATTCTTAGTTCCACCCCAATTAGTTTTTCCATCTTTTCATATTGATTATATGAAAATGGTAGTTTAAATCGTAAACCATTCAATTAATGGTTTACATCATTAGTTTTTCCATCTTTAACTCGAGCTATTGTAGTAAACATCATACCTTCTCTCTCTTGCTCTCCAATATTAATAGGTGGAATTACTATAACACAAAAATCTATGCACATTGTCAATAATTTTTTGTGCTTACATTGAAATCAATGCACATTGTTAATCCAACTACTTTAAAATTAATGTACCATCATATATCTAGTTACATCAAATCATAAATCAACATCTACACTGAAATCAATGTATTTAATGCAAGCAATCAAATAGGATTAGAAGAAAACATCTACACTAAAATCAATGCATCTAATGCAAGAAATAAAAAAGCATTAGAAAATAACATCTACACTGAAAATCAATGCATCTAATGCAAGCAATTAAATAAGATTAGAAATCCACATCTACAATAAAATAAATGCATCTAGTGCAAACAATCAAATATAATTAGAAATCAACATCTACAATGAAATCAATGCATCTAGTGCAAACAATAAAATAGAATTATAAATCAATATCTACATTGAAATCAATGCATCTAGTGCAAGCAATCAAATAGAATTAGAAAACATCTACACTGAAATCAATGTAGCTAGTGCAAGCAATCAAATAAGATTAGAAATCAACATCTACACTGAAATCAATGTATCTAGTGCAAGCAATCAAATATCATTAGAAATCAACATCTACACTGAAATCAATGCATCTAGTGCAAACAATCAAATAGGATTAGAAATCACCATCTACACTGAAATCAATGCATTTGATGCAAGAAATATTCTTCCCTCTCTTCCCCCTCCATCTCTCCTTCTTTCTCTCTATCTCACCCCAAAACATTCACTCTCTCTCTCTATATCTTCCTTGTCACTCCCTCTCTCCCCCCTCAATCTATATCTATATCTCCCTCCATCTCTCTTGCTGTCTCTCTATCTCACCCCCAAACATACACACACTCTCTCTCTATCTCTCCCTTGTCACTCCCCCCCTCTCTATCTCCACTTTTCTCTCTTTGTCTTTCTTCTTCCCTCCTCCTCTCCCCTTCCAACTCCATCTCCTTGTCCCTCCCTCTCTCCTCCTCTCTCTGCCTTTCTCTCATACCTCCTTCTCTCTCTCTCTTGCCATCACACACACATACACACACACACTCTCTCGCTCTCTCTCTGTCTCTCTTTGTCCTCCAATCCTGTCACTATCTCCCTCCCTCTCTCCTTATTTCTCTACCCCCTCCATCTTTGTGTCTCCCTCTCTCACTCCTCTCTCTCTTCATTCCTCCTCTCCCCTCTCCTTCAGTGCAAGCAATCAATTAGGATTAGAAATTACCATCTACACTAAAAGCAATGCATATAGTGCAATAAATCTTCTTCCCTTTCTCCCCCCTCCATCTATATCTATATCTCCCTCCACCTCTCCTTCTTTGTCTCTCTATCTCACCGTCCCCCCAAACACGCAAACACTCTCTCTCCATATCCATCTATCTCTATCTCTCTCTTCTTCCTGCTCTTCACCTCCCATTTATACCTCTATCTCTCTTTGTCTCTCTTTTGTCCCTCTATATCACCCCCAAAAGATACACTCTTTCTCCATATCTATCTATCTCTCCCCCTTCTCTCCCTCTCTACCCCATTCTATCTATCTTCCATCCTGCTCTCCATCTCCCTTATCACTCCCTTTCTCTCTTTGTGTTTTTCTTCTTACCTCCTTCTCTCCTTCTCTCTCTCCCTTTCTCTCCAACCTCTCTCTCTCTCTCCCTTTGCCCTCGAACTCTGTCACTTTCTTTCTCCCTGTCTCCATCTTTGTCTCTCTATCTCACCCCAAAACATACACACTCTTTCCCCATCACTCCCTCTATCTCTCTCCCCTTCCAAATCCATCTCTCACTCCCTCTATCTCTCCACCTCTATCACTCTATGTCACTGTTCTTCCCTCTCATATATATCTAGAGTTAATATATATCATGATATATATATATATATATATATAACAAATTAATATTATATTAAATTTAATATTGTATTAATCCAAAGTTATTAAATTTAATAATAATAATATTGTAATATATTAATATTAGATTTAATAATAATAATAATATGAATATTAATCTTTCAATATTAAAATTAGATTTAATGATGTTTTCTAAGAGACATGATAAAAAAAATTATAATAAAACTACATCAAATTAATATTTTCAAATATTACAATTTTGACTTGGAAATATTTATGTTTTTTAATATTTTAATATATCTATAGGATATGGTTTTTCCATATCTTTTTAAAGATTCATTTTGCAAATATTTAATTAAAAAATACTAAAATATTTTGAGCAAGATTTTTTATCCTTTTTGTTGAATTAACCTTTTTACTTTCATTTAAGAAATGGTATTGATTTTAGTAAAAATTAAGGATGTTTAAAATTTTAACTAATTTCGAATTATAATGTGGTAAATTTTTTGGTTGAAGGTAAATTTATGATCCATTAAAATTCAATGTATATGATAAAAGGCATGATATATATATATATATATATATATATATATATATATATATATATATATATATATATATATATATATATATATATATATTTTGTTTAGGGCCATGTTGTAGCGGCTACAACCACACTCCAAAATTTTTCCTTAGCTTCATTTTGAAGCCTTTCTACCACCCATCCCCAGTGGCATGTCTTGCACAGTCAAGTACATGAGATTTGTTGGTTTTTCAACAGCTTGCTAGCCTGTGTGTGATAACTTGTTTCACACCCCCTCACAGGCTGCTTCCTTGGACTTGGTCTAGTTGTTGGCTGAGCAGCTTCCTCAAGAAATTACGCAATTCTGAAGGGGAACCAGTCTTCCCTCTAGAAATTGTGCAAATTTGATTGGCAGCCTACTAGGCTCGGAAATTGTGTAATCGTGTCACTCAACATTCCTAGTGAAAACTGCGCAATCTGGCCTAGCAAGACTGCTTAGCGCATAAATTGCATAATTTTGGGCAGCAGTTAGCTGCTCCCAAAAATTTCGCAATCCCTCTGGTCAGCTAGCCTAGCTCCCTCCCATAAATGCGCAAATTTCTCCCTCAAGAAAGTAGGTTGTTGCATGTGCCATCGGGTTGACCGGTTCCATTCGCCACCAAGAAAACTTGACTTGCATGCATGGGCTACTTTTTCTTGAAATAGCAAAAATCAACATGCAAAAAGCATCCTTAGATTTTAAGAAGCTATTTTTAGCAGCTGGAGGTTACATGCAAAGATCGTTTTAGAAACATTCCTCCAAGTGTCGCTTTTTCCTCTATTTGTGGCATGCGCGTCATGAGCCTCAAACTTATTTATTCGACGCTTCAGAGCTCATTCTTCACATCGATCTTGGTGCTATGACATCCCACAACACATCCAGGAGTCTTCGACACATCCAACCCAACTACTTCTGGGTAAGTCCGCTTAACTTGTCTTTTGCAGCATTTCTGTTGCTTTTTGTGTTTTGGCTTGTGAGTGTTTTCTACTTGATTTCTGCGAATGCTTGCTGTCGTTTGCATGCATATTAGCTTGTACTAGCACTGTTTTAGTTTTCGTTAGCATCTCACTCCTGTCGCATGCATTACACTGTTTTGCACGAACGACCGTCGATTTGGCAACTCGCTTCATACACGTGCATGTTGTTCCCTTTTCTGAATCTTGCATTCACTGTTTTCATGCACGATCATTCACTCCTGCTTACACTCAGTATCACCATGAATTCACATCTTCATTTTCTTTCAGTGGCCCGTCGGTGGGTATGGGCAACCTTGGCCCGGACTTTGCCTCACCAAGACAACATTGCGTAATCCTTAGAGGGAAGGCTCTGCCTCCCTCCCAAAAAATACGCATTTTTGGCCAATGACTATCATCCAGGATTTCCTTGCGCAATTCTGAGAGGCAATGATTGCTCACCCATAAAATTGCGCAGTGTAGTCCTTGGGCCTACAGCTCTTGTCAGCTGAAATTGCGCAATCCCAGCACCCAACAGGCCAGTCTGGATTGCGCATTACACCATTCCAGCAGCCAGCCAGCCTCCAGACAATCCGGACTGCCTTTTGCACAATTCTGATAGTCAGTCTCCCAACCTCCCATAGAAAATTACGCAATCCTTGCCAGTCAATCCCCAGGTATGTTGCATGTCGTTCCTCAAGTTTTCTTTGGTTTTAGCTGACAGATTTCTTGCCATGCATGTCGTCATGTCTCTAGATCTAGCAGGCGTTTGTCTGCCTCTCAGTAGTTCATGATCAATGGCCTCCAAGAGATCAGGATCCAAGGACACTGACGAAAGCGCAACTGGAGCAACATTTGAGCGAGTGTCTACGAGTTGCTGATCTATGAAGACACCTAGTTGATCGTAGACAAGGACATCAAGTTCAAATGGCAAGAGGTCAATGATGCATTCTCAAGCACATTTAGGGAAGACCTCGAAGACCGCCAAGTATATGTGAACATCCACAAGTCCGGCTTGTACTGGATTGCATGCAGGTATCCCGCATTCCCATGTGCAGACTTGATACATTGGATCATCTTGCACACTGATCCTAAGACAATGACATTTAGTAGTGTAAGCGGGACGGGGATTGCTATCTTCAAGGTATGGGATTACGAGCAGATGTACCATATGTCGAAGCTAGTGATCACCATGGAGACACCCTTCAGCATACCCAACAACAATGCCAACTCTAGGGATATCTTGAAGAACTGGGTAAAGGAGTCGGCCAAATTCAGGATGACACCCAACCAGGTTTACAAGACGAAGATACTGCGGAAGGCATATCAATACTTGGTCATCTTTGCATGTCGCTTGTATGGCCAAGAGAGCACGAAGACCTTCCTGCAGAGTTGGGTGATCGCGTTGGACCAACTGGCCAGTGAAGGCAAAGCATGCAACTGGTTTGACATGTTGGCTCATAGGCTGAAGGAATAGGTAACAAGAGCTCGACAACCGCCCAAAGGTCAGCAAGCAAAAATCTACATGTCCGCTTACATCTTGGATGCAATCTGTGCCCGTCAGGAGTTCCTGGGCTTGAAGTGGGCATGGACATCGGTGAAACCTCTATTTATTGTAAAATGTTGTCCGAAAGCAGATTCAAAGTAGTCATCACACAACTGTCAGATCATTTCATCACCCTGGTGTACAAGCTAATATTTGAGTAGGATTCACCTTGCATGTTGAAGGCAACAATGGAGGCACTAATAGACATAACAGATTGATATGCCTTACTGCCCGACACCTTCATACGGATGTACAATGCGGAGAAGCCTCTAGATGTTTCGCCGAAGTTTGTGGACAAACTCATCATGCAAGAAGTATCATACCACATCTCGGCAAGATTGTCAGCTAGGTTGCACCTGAAGAAGAAGGCACCTTAGCCCACTCTTCCATTGCAGATTGGGTTATACGAGATACAAAATTTCAAGCACGCGGATGTCGAAGTAGAGGAGATCAAGAAATATCCTTTTGACACCAAAAGCTACAATCTGTATGACCCAAATTGATTTGTAAACGATCACTGCATGAGAGTATAGTTTCAGTGGATCCACGGGGCGTGTCGTTGGGTAGAGGAGGACCCTTGGGATATTGTCACAACTTCTCCAGGCCCAACATGGTCCCATTATGATGACGTGACTATAATTGGAGCTAACGACAGAGGGAGCTGGTGTGTGGCCCCAACCCACAACCATATGGCCTCCAATGCGACCAAAGGAAAAGAACCCAGACCTAAGGCTAGAGGGGCTAGCGCGTGGCCTGGCCCCTGGCCATATGTACCCCATGTGACCAACATTGGGGCAAAATAATCAACGCTTAAGGGGTTATTGGCGCATTTAAGTATTGCAATGTTTGTGGAAAAACCAACGTTGGTCCCAAGCAGATTTGTTGCTTAGAAATCTACCAAACGACAGAATTCGTTGCTCAATTAGCCAGTTTGGTCATTTTGTAGGAAAAATAACAAAGGAATGTTCCAGAGGCCTAACTTGGTCACTTTTCAGCCTTTTTGAGCCTATGAAGAGCCTAAACAGGGGTTTTTAGGTGTTTTGAACACAACGGGAACATTATTTTTGTGATTTGAGCACTGTTTGTTGGAAACTTTGCAGAGCCAAGTCATTTTGTGTTGCAGACAAACACCGTTTTGAGGCCATATGGAGACCTTGTTGAGTATGGAGAAATCCTAGATGGGGGTTTTTAAGCCTTTTAGATGCATCTGAAACAACTGTTTCTTCATTAGAGCAACTATTTTCAGTCTATTCTCAATTTTTTTGTGATAAAATATCGTTTCAATACTTCATTATGAAGTAGTTTAAATTTGTGATTTTGATCTTAGAATGAGTATAAGGACCTGTTGCCACATTCAGTGAGAGAGTCCTTTTTCTTTTGACACCATCATTTTCTTTGATGTTGAGTCAACTTGTGAGTGAGATTTCTCTGAAGGAGAATGCTTTTTTTTTAGGAGAAATAAGTGTCAGTCTAGAAGGAGGTTTACTCTACGAGCCAAAGATTTGTAATGTACTCTTTTTGTTGTTGAGGTCAATAAAGCAACCTATCCATTAGAGAAGGACCCAGAGACATAACCCAGAGGGGAAAAATATGTTATCACATGGTTGTTCATTTTTACCATGTTGGATTTCATATGATTTTATTTCATCTTTAAGATCGTTTAAAAATACCCATTCACGGTTGAATAATTTACGAACTAAGTTAACTTTTGAAGACCCAAATTCATCTTGTAAAGTGTCAAAGGATAATCAATTTCCATTTTCAGATCACAATTCTATCACCATTATCCTCTAGACAAGAAGTAGAGAGTAATTTTTTCTTCAAACTCTGGAACATATAGAATATTGTTAAGGTGAATACTTCCACCATAATCAAGCTCCAATGAAGTAGATCTGATCCCTTTCACTAGATAGCTCTTCTTGTCTCCAAGATCAATTCAATGAGAGCAGGTCCCTTTTGACAAGCTCCAAAGTTTTCTGCAATCTCTCGTCATGAGTCTCGAAGCACCACTATTAATAACCCATACATTGTCGTCCTTGAAAGTGTTAGATAAAGTCGAGAAAAAGCTTCCATCTATTACTTCTTGATCTAGGTGGCTTTATAAACGCTTAGAATTCTGAAGTGGCTTTGGAAAATCTCAAAACTAAAAGTCTTCAAAATGTAGTGAAACTAGGACCAAGTCATAGATATCAGCGAGAACTTTCCGATGACGTAAACGACGCCTCAATCTGAGTCTGTACCATTAAATTATTGCAGTTTAAAGTTTGACAAGATAGGGAAAATGTTGGGTCCCTATAATACTAGTGATTACCCCATTACTATTGTAGTTTACCCCTTATTAATATTGCTGTGCCCCTATTATCCCCATATTGTTATTACTGTGCCCCATAGAATCCCTTTATTGTTATTTTTGTGGCTTTATATTATTATTGTTAGGTCGGCTGAGTTATATTGTGACTCCTTATACTCCTATATATAGAAAGGAGGTTTTGTCATTTGAATCATCCAAGAATTGTTCATTTATGTAATGTAAAGGAGGTTGCCCCCTCGAAGAGGCTGAATTCTAAGGCGTTGATCTATCTTTTCTATCTTTTTCTTGAGCTGGTTTCATAACATTTGGTATCAGAGCTTTGGATTCTAGGGTTTCGCTGCTCCAAACAGGTCATCGTGGCATTTTCGCTAGAATTTTTTTTCTACGACGTTTCAGAAGCTAAAAAAAACCCATTTGAGAAGACGTCGCGCTGAATCTCGGGTCCGAATTTCAGAGCTTTTCGCGCTATATTTGCGGAGATATGATCTGAGGAAGTTGGTCCTTTTGCAGACTCCTGAATTACATTCCAAACAGGTGACCTGGGGAAAATCGTCATAACTTTCTCTCTGAGCATCGGATTGAAATTTTGTAAGAAGATATAGAAAGAGGACGGATTTTAGTTTCTTGTATATCTTTTTCAGAGCCAAAAGTCGAAACAGGGACACGTGGCACGTCGTACAAGTTCTCTCTACTGAACTAGTCTATAATCAGGTCACTGTGGGAGATTTGACATAACTCTTCCTTGGAGAATCCAATTGGGATCAGACTGGTGGCATTGGAAAGAGGACACAGAGGGCTACTACAGGTCGCAATTTCAGAACTAGATGATCATAAATTACAAAGATACATCAGAGGCAATATCGAGCTCCTACAAAGTGAAAAAAGGTGTGTAGATTTTTTAATTTTTTTTCTTAAGCTTGGTTTGAAAAATTATTTTGAAGGAATTCAAAGGGCATAGTAGAGCATTATTATCGGTAACTGATGCCCAGAGGAAAGAAAATGCAAACACCTAGTAAGAAACCTGAAAGCTCTAGCATGACTCATGAAGAAGAGGAAGAAATGCTACATGATATATCAAAATTACAAGACCAAGTACAACAAATGTCAGTGTCACAAAAGCTAACAGAAGCTAAGATAAATGGCATGGAATCTAAGATAAAGGGTGGAAGCTAAGATGAATGGCATGGAAGCTAAGATGGATGATTGGAAGACAGATTTGAAGACAGACATGGAAGAATTGAAGATAAATATGAATAAGTTGCTACAAGAAATGGTCACTAATGGTGAAAGGGTAGTAAAGGAAACTCATGATGAGAACAAAAGAAATGTTAATCATGATTCCATAGACCCTAATGTTGGATCGAAGACCCACCATATTCCAAAAATCGACATGAGGAAGTTTGATGGCAAGGATCCCGCAACATGGATATTACAGATGGAGCAATTTTTTGATCTCAATAATGTGCAAAACACACAAAAGGTACGTATTGCAACTTTATGTTTGGAACCAAATCAGTTTGTATGGTATCAATGGCTTTGCTCTCGTAAACAATTTATCACTTGGGCAATTTTTACGGAAGAATTGACAGCACATTATGAGGATACAAAAAGCAACACTTTTTTTAGCCAATTGATAAGTCTCAAACAAAAGGGTTCAATAATGGAGCACATTGAGGAGTTCCAAAAATTGAACATAAGGGTAAAAAATATTCCAGAGGAGCATAGGATTGATGTGTTCATAGGGACTTTAAAGGATAATATCCAACATGATGTTTGCCTTTGGGAACCTGATTCATTAGAGAAGGCATTCAGGTTAGCAAGAAAAATGGAAAGCAAAATTATGGCAACCAGGAAGCACACCACTCACAACTATAAAGATGGAAGTGTTGTTGCCCCTAGTCTTCCACAACCTATAAGGTTGAAACCACAACAATTGGAAGAAAAAAGAGCAAAAGGGCTTTGTTACAGTTGTGATAGCAAATACACTAAAGGTCATAAGTGTGTTGAGAAGAAATTATTCTACATAGATTGTGAAGAGGAAGAAGAAAAGGAGCAAGAAAGGTCAAAAGAAGAGGATATACTCCAGGAACAAAGCCTAGATAAAGAAGAAATGAATCCAACCATATCTTGTAATGCATTGGCGGGAATTACCACTCCTCAAACCATCAAGATAGAAGGACAAATCAATAAGAAAAAGGTAATAGTGTTGATTGATTCAGGAAGTACCCACGATTTCATTCATTGTAAGGTAGCAAAAGAATTGAATTGCTTCTTATATCTAGCACCAGAGTGTCAAGTGATGGTTGCAAATGGAGGAACAATAAATTGCTCAGGAAATTGCCATAATATCAAGCTATCCATGGGAGAATATGTATTGACTAGCCCAATGCTTTCCATTCCAATGGGAGGTGCTGATGTTGTACTAGGAGTCCAATGGCTACAATCCTTGGGTACAATAGCTTTTAATTTTCAAGAACTTTTCATGAAATTTTCTGTGGAAGGAAAGGAATTGAATTAAGGGGTATTGCAGGGAAACCGGGAAAGATAATCAGCTCTAACGGTATGACAAAGCTTCTAAAAAAGGAACAAAGAGGTGTAATTGCACAATTATGTTCGCTAGATGTTTCCACATTGGAATCATCTATTTCTCCAGATCTCCAAAAAGTCTTGGACAATCATTCCAAGGTATTTGAGACTCCCAAAGGTCTCCCACCTATTTGTGATCATGATCATGCTATTCATCTGATTCCAGGAAGTGTTCCTCCAAACATCAGGCCGTACAGATATCCCTATGCCCAAAAGAGTGAAATTGAACGTATGGTTGCAGAAATGCTAGAGGCTGGTATAATTCAACCGAGTCAAAGTTCTTTCTCTGCTCCAGTAGTATTGGTGCACAAGAAGGATGGATCATGGCGCATGTGTCCAGATTATAGGGAGCTCAACAAGCTCACTATTAAAGATAAGTTTCCCATTCCTGTCATTGATGAATTACTGGATGAATTGCATGGATCAATTTACTTCACCAAGTTGGATCTTCGTTCAGGATATCATCAAATCAGAATGAAGACTGAAGACATTCTGAAAACAACATTTAGAACTCATGAGGGTCATTATGAATTTTTGGTCATGCCTTTTGGCCTTACCAATGCACCTTCAACATTTCAAGGTTTGATGAATTCAATTTTCAAACCATTCCTTAGAAAATTTGTGTTAGTATTTTTTGATGATATACTAATCTACAGCAAGTCTTGGAAGGATCATGTTGAACATGTTGACAGGGTGCTACAACTATTGGAGGAGAAACAATTATATGCAAAAAGATCCAAATGTTTCTTTGGAGTACAAGAGGTGGAATATCTGGGTCATATTGTATCTCATGAAGGAGTTAAGGTAGACCCTAGCAAAATTAAAGCCATTAAGGAATGGAAAATTCCCACATCCATAAAGCATCTGCGAGGATTTCTCGGGTTGACAGGGTATTATCGCAAGTTTGTTAAGAATTATGGGAGAATAGCAGCACCTCTAACAACATTATTGAAGAAAGATGCATTTTCATGGACTCCAGAAGCAACAAAGGCATTCGAACATCTTAAAGAGGCAATGTGCCAAGCACCGGTCTTAGCTACACCGGACTTCACAAAAACCTTTATTGTGGAATGTGATGCTTCAGGAAATGGAATTGGTGCTGTTTTAATGCAGGATGAAAGACCCATTGCTTTTGAAAGTCGTCCAATCAAGGGAAAGTTTTTACACAAAGCTATTTATGAGAAGGAAATGTTGGCAATACTCCATGCACTTAAGAAATGGCGACCCTACCTAATGGGAAGACACTTCAAGGTAAAAACGGATCATGATAGCCTTAAATACTTTTTAGAACAAAGATTATCCTCTGAAGAGCAACAAAAGTGGGTCACAAAGATGTTGGGTTATGACTTTGAAATCATCTACAAAAAAGGGAAGCAAAATGTGGTGCAGATGCACTCTCAAGAAAGGATGAGGATGTGGAAGCATTGTTGTGCACCATTTCTATTATCCAACCAGATTGGATAAACGAAGCAAGGGAGGAATGGAAGAATGATGAAGAAGTGTGGGCACTTATTCGAAAGTTACAACAAGATTCTAGTATGTCTGATACATTTAGCTGGAAAAATGATTCGTTATGGTACAAAGATCGCTTATACCTCTGTAAGAATTCCCAGATAAAACAAAAGATTCTTATGGAATTGCACACTTCTCCCTTAGGAGGGCACTCAGGATTTTTAAAAACTTACCACAGGGTTAAGAAGGAATTTTTTTGGGATGGCCTTAAATCAGATATTCAAAAGTTTGTGGCGGAATGTTTGGTTTGCCAACAAAATAAATTTGAAACAATTAAGACACCGGGTCTATTACAACCTTTATCCATTCCAAGCCAACGTTGGGAGGAGGTTTCAATGGATTTTATCACAGGTTTACCCAAGTCTGAGGGAAAGAGTGTCATCATGGTGGTAGTTGACAGACTTACCAAGTATGCACACTTTTGTGCATTATCACATCCATTTAAAGCCAGTACAGTTTCTACTGCATTTATGGAAACAATTCAAAAGCCACATGGAAACCCAAAGATTATTGTAAGTGATAGAGATCCCATTTTCACTGGAAATTTTTGGACAGAATTATTTTCTTGTCTTGGTACTCAGTTAGCTCATAGCTCATCTTATCATCCTCAATCTGATGGGCAAACTGAGATAGTAAACAAATGTTTGGAAGGATATCTTCGTTGCTTTGTATCTGATAAACAGACACAATGGGTCAAATGGTTGCCTCTGGCTGAATGGTGGTATAACACTTCCTTCCATACAGCAACAAAAATGACCCCATTTATGGCACTTTATGGGTATCATCCACCATCCATCACATCATATTTAAGAGAAAATTCTAAGGTTCAAGCAGTGGAACATCACATCGAACATCAACAACAAGTCCTCCAACTCTTAAAGGATAACCTCGTGTTGGCACAGAATAGAATGAAACGACAGGCAGATCAACATCGTAGTGAAAGAAGTTTTGATGTAGGTGATTGGGTATTCCTACGGCTACAACCATATAAGAAAATGTCCCTCAAGCAAGCTAAGAAGGATAATAAATTATCACCAAAGTATTATGGTCCATACAAGGTGTTACAAAAGATTGGTACTATGGCATACAAATTGGAGCTTCTTGCAGCTTCTCAATTGCACCCAGTTTTCCATGTTTCATGTTTAAAGAAGGTTATAGGCGACAAGCTCCCAGTTCAAACAATATTTCCAGAACTTGACGAGGAAGGAAAAATTATATTGGAACCGGAAGCAGTCATAGAAACAAGAACTCGACAGCTACGAAATCAATCAATTTCGGAGTATCTTATCAAATGGAAGAACTTATCCGCTGAAGATTCCACATGGGAGGATGAGAATTTTATACAGAAGCATCCAGAACTTCTCAAGCATTGAGGACAACACTTTTTTGAAGGAGAGGGGCATGTTGGGTCCCTATAATACTAGTGATTACCCCATTACTATTGTAGTTGTACCCCTTATTAATATTGTTGTGCCCCTATTATCCCCATATTGTTATTACTGTGCCCCATAGAATCCCTCTATTGTTATTTTTGTGGCTTTATATTATTATTGTTAGGTCGGCTGAGTTATATTTTGACTCCTTATACTCCTATATATAGAAAGGAGGTTTTGTCATTTGAATCATCCAAGAATTGTTCATTTATGTAATGTAAAGGAGGTTGCCCCCTCGAAGAGGCTGAATTCTAAGGCGTTGATCTATCTTTTCTATCTATTTCTTGAGCTGGTTTCATAACAGAAAAAGAGGGGCGCACAATGTGCCACATGGCATCTCGGTTAGCAAGTGGGACCCACATCGAATCCCATCAAATATTAACACATGGCACTCTATCATTAGCTTCTTGTCCCTACAGAAAAGACAAAAACAAAAAATATAATATTAAAAATCTCAATTCAAACAAAATATATATAAAAACCAAAAGCTTAAAATAATTACAAAATGGTTATTCTAAATGGTTATAAATAATAATATGGTTATAACATAACCATAAAACATAGATTTCGAACTAATCCAAACCAACGAATATATGTTAATATGGCATATGGTTTTTAAAAGTAAAAATGGTGGTGGTGGCCTGGGTGCAGGTGTAATAGATAATCATTCAAATCCAGAAACGATTTCTGCAAGTTCAAGTGGAATTTCTTCTTGTTTTTCCTTTGGAGTATTAGTCTTCTACCTCCAAACTTGACTATTCTGCTAAATTAGCAGAACTACTTAATTTTACCCGCAATATGACAACCTTTCAATTTCCACGGAATCAAAAGGAATTCAAACTTTGGTTAAATCCTTATTGCGTCTACTTTTCCACAAATACTATTGGGTTAATTCTCCTTCATTGATCTTACCCTTCAATCTGACGGTTGATGGTACACCCGATCAACAAAACTAATCGCCGATCCTCCACCGTTGATCAAGGCATTTTTGATCCAACAGTTAACAACGATATCTGGTGAGCCACTTGCACGAGGATTACCTGCCCAATAAAGCGGTTTTTCTCTCCACTCGAGTGCTACGTGTCAGTTGATAAATGGAATCGGGTGACCACCCTGAATTACCACTTACCACTTTTTCCTCACCCGATAACAGCTTCGCTAAATAAACTGACTTTATCCCTTGACTATTGCACGAGTTGATTGGTGCGCGATGACCAGTAGATATATTGGATCTGTAGATCAGATGACTCTCGCTCTTCTTCTGGGTTTACCATGATTTGTCAGGCTTCCCTCTGTTCCGCTATGATTTTAGTGCTTCCACCATATTTAGTTCTACTCTTTGTAATTCAAAGCTTAGTTAATTAAGGCTTTGTGGTTGAAACACATTCAATCTAACTTAATACACGGTGAAAGAGGAATTAAACGCAACCACACCAGATCATATAGAAATCTAAATTTTCAGGCCAAACTGAAATTCAATAATACACAAGGATACTTCAAAGGGATGCAACACATTCGGGATTGACCAATTATAAACAAAATACATAGAGATACAATTTCTGTAACTTAATCTTATATGGCCAAATCAAGCCAAATCAATCAAAATCCCCTTACAATCATTCAAAACTTACATAAGTACCATTTCGTTCTAACAATCAGATCCTTAATCACTAGATCGAATCTGCCTAATCTTAAACAATATCTAATCTGGTTGATATTCTCCTCGAGAATCTCAACTAAATCTAAATTGCATGAATTAATTACAAAATCACTCAATCCCTAAATTCTAGCTCAAATCCTATCTAGAAAACTTGTAAATTGACAGCTAAAGGATCCCACTCCTTTGCTTGTAACTTTTTTTGTGTTTTTTGGAATAAATTCGAAGCCTTTTGTCTTCAAGCCTCATGCTCTTGCATCAGACTCCTGAGGACAAAATTCTTCATGGGCTCCTGTCCATGAGCTCTTCTACAGAACTGCCCAACTTCTGTAGCATGACATCTGTCATCCAAGTAACTTCAACAATTGGTTGATCCTTCCATTTAACCAAACACTTAAAATACTCCTGTCCTCTTGTCTTCTTCAACAATTTCTTGTCCAAAATCCTCTCTGGCTTCAATTCCTTTGCTATAGGTAACTTTTTACCTAATCAATATTTTGTTCTTCTTGATCCTTTGCTGTGTCATCTACATTTTCACTTTCATACCTCTGCAAATCAACAACATTGAAAATTGGAGATATCCCAATATCAGGGGGTAATTCACTTTCATATGCATTTGCAGAAAATTTCCTCAAGACTCTGCATGGTCCAATTTTCTTAAACTTTAGCTTATTATACTCCCTTTTTGGAAATCTTTCCTTCCTCAAGTGTGCTAAAACCAAATCTCCAACCTCAAAATTAGCTTCTCTTTTCTTCAAATCTTCTCTGCTCTTGTATTTTATGTTTTTGTCTTGTAGTTGTTGTTTTACCTGTTCATGTATTGCTTGAACTTCTATAGAAAAATCTTCTCCTTTAACACTTCTCCTTTAAGCTTTTCCCAAGTCTCTCAATTCAGACACTCCTCTTAGGTGCATTCCATAGATTATATGGAATGGACTCTGCCCTGTACTCCTATTAGGAGAATCATTATATGTATATTCTACCTATGCCAATACTTGATCCCACTCTTTTGGATGTTCACTTGCAAGACTTCTCAGAAGATTACCCAAGCTTCTATTTACAACTTCATTTTGTCCATCAGTCTGAGGATGATAAGCAGAATTGAAACTCAGTTTAGTTCCAAGCTTCTTCCACAATGTCCTCCAGAAATGTCCAACAAATCTGGTGTCTCTGTCTGAAACAATGCTCTTAGGTAACCCATGTAATCTTACAATCTCCTTAAAAAACAAATTAGAAATATGAGTAGCATAACTAGTTTTATAACATGGAATAAAATGTGCCATTTTTGAAAATCTGTAAATTACTACATAAATTGAATCATTTCCTCTTTGAGTTTTTGATAAACCCAAAACAAAGTCCATACTTACCATATCCCAAGGCCTATCTGGAATAGGTAATGGAACATACAAACCAATGTTTTGACTCCTTCCCTTTGCATACTGACAGACTTTACAATTTATCACATAATTTTCCACTTCAAACCTCATTTTTGGCCATAAATAAAACCTGTTCAACTGTTCATAAGTCTTGTCTGCACCAAAATGTCCTCCAAGTCCGCCACTATGTTTCTCCTCAATCAAATTTTCTCTCATAGAACAATTTGGTATGCACAACTGATTTCCTTTAAACAACAATCCTTCTTGCAAGAAATAGTCCAGCCACTTGCTTCTGTCTGACAAAACAAGATTTATACAAGCTTCAAATGCCTCTTTAAAATCTAGATATTTCTCATATAACTCTTTAAGAAAATCAAAACCCAACACTTGAATTTGACTTTCTTGAACTAAAATGCTTTTTCTACTTAAGGCATTTGCTACTTTGTTTGATTGACCAGTTATATGTTTTAACACAAAATTAAAACTTTGAAGGTATTCTACCCATTTTGCATGCTTCTAATTAAGCTTTGGCTGTTGCATAATGTATTGTGATGCATGGTTATCTGAATACAGTATGAACTCCTTGGACATCAAGTAATGTCTCCACTTCTTCAAAGACTCCACCATTGCATAAAACTCCTTGTCATAAGAATAATTTTCTTCTTTGTCTCATTCAACTTTTCACTAAAATAAGCTACAGGCCTGTCCTCCTAACTCAAAACAGCTCCAATTTCTTCTCCACTGGCATCACACTTCACTTGAAAAGGCTGATTAAAATCAGGCAAAATCAAAATAGGCTTCTCAGTAATCTTTCTCTTCAACAACTGGAAGTTCTTTTCTGCTTCAGCAGTCCATTTAAATGGTTGTCTGTCCTTCTTTATTGTGTCAATAATTGAAGCATTGATCTTACTAAAATTCCTTATGAATTTTCTCTAAAAATTAGCAAGACTGTGAAAAATTCTTACCTCAAAGACACTTTTTGGTGAAGGCCACTCCATGATAGCCTTGATCTTCTCTGGATCCATCTTTAACCCATCAGTAGAAACAACAAAGCCCAAATATACCAATTCTTCCTTCATGAATGAACATTTATTTAAATTTATCAGTAACTTTTATTGTTGTAGCCTCTATAAGACATAATTCAGATGTCTCATATGCTCGTCCTTAGATCTGTTGTAAACTAATATATCATCCAGATATACTATTACAAATTTTCCAATAAATTCCTTCAAAAATTCATTCATAAGTGTCATAAATGTACTAGGGGCATTCGAAAATCCAAAAGGCATTACTATCCATTCATACAATCCTTCATTGGTCTTAAAAGTAGTTTTCCACTCATCTCCCTCTCTAATTCTGATTTGATGATAACCACTTTTTAAATCTAACTTTGTAAAATATCTACCTCCACTCAAACAATTCATCAAATATTCGATTCTAGGTAAAGGAAATCTATACCTGATTGCTATCTTATTGATTGCTCTCGAATCAGTGCACATTCTCCAGCCTCCATCTTTCTTTGGATCAACACTGTTGGCACTACATAAGGACTCAAAGTCTCTCTAATCAGTCCCTTGTCTAACAGTTCCAAAACCTGTTTCCTGATCTCTTCATTCTCTGTGGGAGTCATCCTGTAAGCTGCTTTATTAGGTATATTTGCTCTTGGAATCAAATCTATGTGATGACTGAATTTTCTAATGGGTGGTAACTCATCAAGAAAATCATCTACAATGATATCAAAATAATTGTCCAGCATCTCTTGAATTTCAATTTGTAAATCATAAACTTTTGTGGAAGTAATTACTACCTTGGGTTTGCAATACAGTGAAAAACTTACCTCATCTTCTTCCATCTGCTGCAAGTACTCCTTTCCAGTCAGCAAAAGGGTGTTTGGATCAGGTTTCTTTGATGTATCCTCTTCTTCCATTGGCAATGATGTATGATTGACACCATCTTTGCTAAATTTGTATGTGTTCTTTCCATCATGCATAGCTCCTCTGTCATACTGCCAAGGTCTACCCAACAATATGTGACACACATCCATAGGCATTACATCGCGCAAAATTTTGTCTCCGTATTTACCTAACTACAACTCCACTTCACATTGCTCATTCACTACCAACTGATATCCATTTTGAAGCCATGACACCTTGTAAGGTGTTGGATGTTTCTTTGTTTTCAATTTCAATTTCTCCACCACTTCTGTGGAGACCAAATTATCTATACTACCACTGTCTATTATCATCTGAAAACACTTCCCTTGAACCTTACACACAGTCCTGAACACGGTTTTCCTCTGTGCTGGTTCAACAATTTCCTTAGCTGGTTTTAACAAAATTTTGTTGACTACCAAAGATTCCCCTTTCTCTGGTACATTCTCTTCATTTATTACCTTTGTTGCTTCCTCTTAAGTTTTTTCAACAATTGCATTCCTTTGATTCATTCCTATATTTTCTGGGAACTCATAAGCTTTGTGTCCCAGTTTGTTACATTTGTAACATCTAAATTCTCTTCCTCTACCTCTGCCTCCTCTTCCTCTAGAAAAACTCCCTCTGGAACTTGCATCACCTCCTGTGGGTGCATGCCGACTTGAGTTGCTGCTAGCTCCATCTCTAGGCACTGTAGATCTTCCTCTACCACCTTGACTTCCCCTACCTTGAAAAGTACCCCTATTTCTGGTAGATTGCTTCCTCATGAGTTTTTCTTCAGCCTTTAGTACCATCTGATAAGCCTCTTCTACTATTTTAGGAGACAACACACTTATCTCATCTTGAATGTCCATTGTAAGTGTATATTTTCCCACTGTAGATCAACAGATTATGCAATATACTAAAGCAAAATACAAGATCTACTTCTACAATAAACTTTACGGAAGCTTAATCGAATATGAGCAAGATCAAATATAACACATATAATTGAGAATGAGAAAGCAATCACACATGAACACAGAAGAATACTCTGGGGAAAGCCTCAACCTAAAACCCCGATCTCTGTAATATCATACAAGTGGAAAATATGTCCAGATTACACAAAGCCTTAGCTCGAAAGCTATCCAACTCTCAGTACAATCCCTCTACTGCTCATAGACAGTCAAAGGCTTCTCACAAACCTTCTCCTTTGCCCTCCAAGCCTCCTATTTCCTTGCGTAGTTTTTCCTAGGGTCCAGTGCTTCCACTTGTGTGAATTCCCACCTCACACTGCTCACTTGGCTCAGTAGTAACTGTGCAATCCTGAAGGAGATAATTCATTATGCATGGATGAGTTTCCTATATAGGAAAAATCCTCCAGCCGATAGTACACTTTCCCTTCCTTTGATCTCAACTGGGTCAGTGATTGAATTGACATGCATGAGTTATTTATGAGAGAATATTCAGTTATCTGGAGAGTAGCAGTTACATGCATGCAAGCATTAACTAATTGAAATCATAATTAGTTCAACAAACTATTTGAACCAATCTAACTAGACTTAACTCAGATAACTGAGCTAACTAATTACAACTAAAAGTACAACTCATCCTAATCTCCTTTAATCACGGGATAACTTCCTCAATCAATGGAGAAACTGTTGCATGTTTTCACATAGACTTCATGTTTGATTTCCTACAACTAATTAACTCAAGATGAATTAATTAATTATTTTACAAACAACTGCTAAGATCAAACTCGAATTTTACTTCTCAATCTTAGTTTACGGACTAACTAAAACTGGAATCCATCCCGAAATGATATTTGTAGCAATGCTATTTTTAGCACTTCCATTTTTCATTCCTTGTTGCTATGTCCAACACTGGTACCCACACTGCTATTTATAATAGTGCTATTTTTAGCATTTCTTGTTGCTATTTTCAACATTCCCTCTCAACAAGAAAGGCATTCAACTCGAACCCGATCCCGAACCTTTGGAATGTTCTGCATGCAACACTTCTTCCAAGTGTTGTTACTCTAGCAACTCTAGAAACAAAAAAAAACTCCCAACTGACTTCTCTATTGGGCTAGAAACATCCTCTGATGCTGAAGCTCCATCTGTCGCTGAAAAGTGCCCCCTCTTTGACCTCTAAGCTGCTCTAACACTCCATGCATCTTGCATCGTTGCACACCTCTCTGTGCCATCCTTCACTGGTGCAACACTCCTGTGCCTCTCGCATTGTTGCAGCCTGCTAGCTTTGCACTGTATTGGGACTCCTCCACTATAGCTCTCTCTGCCACTCCATCTGCATCTGTTTCTACCCATGCAACCAGTCCTGCTACTCCTCGTCGGGACTTCCGTAGAAAGGTCTAATCAAAGAGGTTGGGTACACCTCCTACCTGGAGGTATGGATGCATGTGATCCCTCTGCCAACTTGGCTCGAAATTCCCCCCTACTGGAGATCTCTACTTGAGTAGATGTCTCTACTCGATCTCCTCTCGGATTCTCTAGTTGTGGCTGCTCCACAACCTCCTGAAGCTGCTTCACCAATTATGGCTCCTCCACAATTGTCTGAGACTTCTTCTGGCGCTGCATGTTGAGAGGTAATTTACTCTCCCTCTCAACCACCAAGTCTCCACTAGTTGTCTTGCTCCTCAAGGCTTTGCATGCATCTTGAACCTCAAGACCATATAGGTTCTTGACTCGTGAATCGATCTGCTTCACCTGTCTCTTGGTGATGTGTCGAAGGAAAACCTTTCCCTTACTGAAGACTACATCATAGCCTTGTCTTCCAGCGTTGCGATTGACACCAAATTTCTCTTCAATCCTGGTACATACTTGACATCGGTCAAGGTAATGCGAGCCCCATGCTCCCTCTAAAAAACAACAGTGCCTACACCTGAGACACTATACTTTTCATCATTACCCATCATTATGGGTATCTGGAGATCTTTCTCCTCCAAGGTACTGAACAAAATCTTGTCGCCAGTCATGTGGAAAGAAGCTCCACTGTCAAGAAACCAACCACATCCCACCATGGATGAAACTATGCATGCGAAGAGGGTGAAATCCAACTCGAATTGCGAGGCCAATGCCTCACCTTCAGATCCTTCCTTGGATCCCATCTTGGATTTCTTCAGTGGACAATTTGTAGCAAACTGGCCCACCTCACGACAACAAAAGCATTGCACTTTTGATTTGTCAAACTTCTTCCCACCATGGGAAGAACTCGATTTGGAATGAGAATCCTTCTCCTTCCCTTTCTTCGGCTTACTCACTAAGGAACAATTTTCTTCATCCTCCTTGGATGAAGAACCATCTCTGGTGCTTCTTCTTATCTCCTCCTGCATCAGATCCGACCAAAGTCATTCCCAATTTGGCAGTTTTTCTCTTCCATTTACCGAGTCTTAGTAGCTATGCCAGCTCTTAGGAAGACTGAGAAGAGCTAGACTCACCATGTCATCATCGGCTATCGTGATCCCTACACTTAGAAGCTCATCTCTGCAGGTGGTTAGCTTGTTCAAATATGTAGGGATCGTGTCGCCCTTTTCACACTTGATTTTCCGAAGCTTGTCTTTCAGCACCAGTTTCCTCTGACTGCTGCTGTTCTAATATAGATCTTTCAGTGTTTTCCACATCGAAAATGGTGTCTCCTTCCCATGGAGACTCGAGACTATGTGGTCTCGCATTCCCTCCAGAAGGATTCTCCTTGATCTAGCCACACATTTCTTCCATTCCGCCAATTCAGTAGCATTAGCCGTGACGGGCTTGGGGACTTCTTGATCAATGAAGTCCTTTAAACTGTTATCCTCTAATACTGCTTCCATGCGATCCTTCCAGGCTATATAATTTTCTTTGCCATCAAGAGCATATTCGAGTCTTAAACCGTTGAACGCCATTGGTGAAAATGAGATGTGATAAGAACTCGATTTCTATATTTAGGAACCTCAAAATTTGAACTTCTCCCTTCTTGTATACAGTTCTCTCCTTTGATAACCTTTGCTCTGATACCATGTAGAATTTCCCACTATAGATCAACAGATTATGCAATATACCAAAGAAAAATACAAGATCTACTTCTACAACAAAATTTGAGTAAGATTAATCGAATATGAGAAAGATCAAATAGAACACATATAACTGAGAATGAGAAAGAAATCACACATGAACACAGAAGAATACTCTGGGGAAAGCCTCAGCCTAAAACCTGATCTCTGTAATATCATACAAGTGGAAAATATGTCTGGATTACACAAAGCCTTAGCTCGGAAGCTATCAAGCTCTCAGTACAATCCCTCTACTGCTCATAGATAGTCAAAGGCTTCTCACAAACCTTCTCCTCTGCCCTCCAAGCCTCCTATTTCCTTGCACAGTTTTTCCTGGGGTCCAGTGCTTCCACTTGTGTGAATTCCCACCTCACACTGCTCACTTTGCTCAGTAGTAATTGCGCAATCCTGAAGGAGATAATTCCTTATGCATGGATGAGTTTCCTATATAGGAAAAATCCTCCAACTTATAGTACACTATCCCTTCCTCTGATCTCAACTGGGTCTCTGACTGAAATGACATGCATGAGTTATTTATGAGAGAATATTTAGTTATCTGGAGAGCAGCAGTTACATGCATGCAAGCATTAACTCACTGAACTCACAATTAGTTCAACAAACTATTTGAACTAATATAACTGGACTTAACTCAGATAACTGAGCTAACTAATTACAACTCAAAGTACAACTCATCCTGATCTCATTTAATCAAGGGATAACTTCCTCAATCAATGGAGAAATTGTTGCATGTATTCACATAGAATTCATGTTTGATTTCCTACAACTAATTAACTCAAGGTGAATTAATTAATTATTTTACAAACAACTGCTAAGATCAAATTCAAATTTTACTTCTCAATTTTAGTTCAACGACTAACTAAAATTGGAATCCATCCCGAAATGCTATTTATAGCAATGTTATTTTTAGCACTTCCATTTTTCATTCCTTGTTTCTATGTCCAACACTGGTACCCAAACTGCTATTTTTAACACTTCTATTTTTAGCATTTCTTGTTGCTATTTTCAGCAATAAGACCATTCACATATCTTGCAACCTTCTCATCTGTATATTGGATTTGTCCTGCTCTTATACTCACTTTGTAGAATTCCTCTGTGTATTCCTTTAATGTAATAGACCTATGTCTAAGATTTTACATCTGTCTAAATAATGTTTGCTAATAATCACTTGGCAGAAACTTACTTTTCAGTTTTGCCACCATCCTGTTCCAATTCTTAATTGGTTCTTTTCCAAGTCTTCTTCTTTCTTCCTGCACTCCATCCCACCGAAGTGCTGCATGTCCTTTCAGTTTTGTGACAACAAAATTCACCTTCTTTCCTTCTTTTGTTTCTTCATAATCGAAGAATTTCTCCATGTCATTTATCTAGTCTATCAATTCCTCAGGGATTAAGCTTCATGTGTAGATTGAGACTTCAAGTCTAGGCTTGGATGTGGATCTCAATATTGACTTAAAGAATCTCATTTTAGGAGTTACATCTACAGGTTCCTCTTCTGCAGCTTCAGCTTCAGGTTCACTGATATCTCCAACATCTGCATCTCTTCCCATTTCCATTGCTTCCAATCTAGCTTGCATTTGTTGCATAGCTTCCAACACTTCAACATTTGCAACTAGTCTTCCTCTTCTTCAACCACCACCTCTTCCTCCAACTCTGAAAGCCATGTTGGATTTCTTATTCTGATCCTTGAGATCCTGTTCAGTATCAGTAGGTTGTTCTAATACCACAAATGGTGGCCTGGGTGCAGGTGTAATAGATAATCGTTCAGATCCAGAAATGATTTCTGCAAGTTCAGGTGGAGTTTCTTCTTGGGTTTCCTTTGTAGTATCAATCATCTACCTCCAAACTTGGCTATTCTGCTAAATTAGAAGAACTGCTTAATTTTACCCGAAATATGACAACCTTTCAATTTCCACGGAATCAAAAGGAATTCAAACTTTGGTTAAATCCTTATCGCGTTCGATTTTCCAAAATACTATCAGGTTAATTCTGTTGTTGATCTTACCCTTCAATCCGACGGTTGATGGTACACCCGATCAACGAAACTAATCTTCGATCCTCCACCGTTGATCAAGGCACTTTTGATCCAACAGTTAACAACGATATCGGGTTAGCCACTTGCACGAGGATTACCCACTCGATAAAGCGGTTTTCTCTCTCCACCCGAGTATTACGTGTCAGTTGATAAATCGAATCGGCTGACCACCCCGAATTACCACTTACCACTTTTTCGTCACCTGATAACCAGCTTCGCTGAATAAACCACCTTTATCCCTTGACTATTGCACGAGCTGATTGGTGCGCGATGACCATTAGATCTATTGGATCTGTAGATCGGACGACTCTCACTCTTCTTTCGGGTTTATGACGATTTGTCAGGCTTCCCTTTGTTCTGCTATGATTTTAGTGCTTCTGACAGATTTAGTTCTACTCTTTGTAATTCAAAGCTTAGTTAATTAAGGCTCTGTGGTTCGAAACACATTCAATTTAACTTAATACATGGTGAAAGAGGAATTAAACGCAGCCACACCAGATCATATAGAACTCTAAATTTTCAGGCCAAATTGAAATTCAATAATACATATAGATACTTAGGAGGGATGCAACGCCTCTGGGATTAACTAATTATACACAAAAATACACAGAGATACAATTTCTGTAACTTAATCTTCTATGGCAAAATCAAACCAAATCAGTCAAAATCCCCTTACAATCATTCAGAACTTACATAAATACCATTTCATTCTAACAATCAGATCCTTAATCACTGGATTGAATCTGCCTAATCTTAAACAATATCTAATCTGCTTGAAATTCTCCTCAAGAATCTCAACTGAATCTAAACTGCATGAATTAAGTACAAAATCACTCAATCCCTAAATTCTAGCTCAAATCCTATCTAGAAAACTTGTAAATTGATAGCTAAAGGATCCCACTCCTTTGCTTGTAACCTTTTTTTTGTTTTTGGAATAAATTCGAAGCCTTTTGTCCTCAAGCCTCATGCTCCTACATCAGGTGGGTTTAATATGTAATTACATTATATATAAAACAAATCAAATACTCCAACGCATTGTCAATTGCAATGGAAAGAAACTTTGTATAATGGTTATATAATTCTTGCGGTTTGGTTATATATGCCACATTGAAAAAAAATAAACCGACAAAAGAAAATGGTCCGCACCAATTCGGGGTCCCATGGGGTTTGACCCCAAGACCTCCCCAACAATTTCCTTAAAATTACCTCCGCCAGCGAGGCCAACTTTGACATGTCCGACCAAAGAAGGATATAAAAGCCAACACTCACTCATTTATAGGGGATGAGCACCATGCACGGAACCCTGAAATGCACATAAACCAAGGCAAAACCCCGACGCAGGGGTATCATGAGGAATCTAAAAGATTCCTTCAGTGACTAGTTTTGACAGGGGTAGAAGTATATCAAGTTTGTACTCATTTTTGTCATAATTTTGCAAGGAGTGAGATGGGGATATCAGTTTCCTCAGCTGAGTAGCATATCTTTAGTCAACTTGTAGGGAAGAGTCTTTGTGGGATCATGAGGAATCTAAAAGATTCCCTCGAGGCCAAATTTTCACAGTTACATATTCATGCCAATTTTATACTCAAATGAACTAGAATTTCATAGGGAATGTGAAGGTGTGATCTATTTCCCCATCTAACCAGCAGATCTTCAGTCAACTCGCAGAGAGGAATCTTTGTGGAATCATGAGGAATCTAAAAGATTCCATAAGGGCTGATTTTTGACAATTTCAGAATGAGCCCTACGTTATACTGAAATTACTTAGTCTTTCACAAGGAGCGCAATGATGAAATCATAATTGTCATATGAGAAGCAGAACTCCAGCTAACCAACGGGAAGGAATCTTTGGGGAATCTTCGAGACTCTCGAGGGTCCAAATTTTGATGGTTTCAGAAAGGGGTTGAGTTTGCAGTCGTTTGACATGATTTTGCACCACGAATTCAATGGTGCAATCCATTTCTTTAGAAGAGATGTGCATTTTCAGGCCATCCCTGGAAGTGGAGGTATATGATGCAGTAATATTGTGTCTTTCTTTTGATTTGCTGAGATGATATTTTTGATGTTGAGATCCTTGTTTACCATTCTGTTGGAGGATACTTGTATGCCACTTCATGTGAGAATTAGATATCTTGTCATGCTAAAGGAGGGCTCGTATTAGTGAGAGTCCCTGAAGTAGAAAGTCTCGTGGAGAGACGTGCCACTCTTGATGAGGGAGTTTATCCTTGTAATGGAAAATAATATACCATGTACATCATCATCATCTTGGCAACATTTAATGAAGCGACCTCCCCACTCTTGACATCGGTCCTGGAGACGTAACCCTCATTGGGTGAACTCTATTATCAATGTGTGTATGTTCTTTGATTTGATGGCTTCCATTATGTTTCCTCTTCTTTAAAGCATGAACATGTGGTTTTTCATACTATTTCACATGAAATTATACTAACATCACATAAGTAAAATATCTTGGTTAATTCTGGTAGCTGAGAGATCCGGATCAAGTTTGGTATCAGAGCGGTCTTCTTGCTGATGCGAATTGCGAGTGTGAATGATAACCAGAGATTGAACATGCAACAAGAAAAAGAAAATGGAGGATCATAGATATCTCTACAAGGCCTTCTACAGGATGGCCAACATGGTATATTTAATGTATGCAGATTATGAGGAGAAGATGGAAAGAGAGGAACAGGAGAAAGAAAGAGTAGAGGAAAATGATCCATCCCCACCTTCCAATGATTATTCATCGTCTTCTCATCATTCAGATGAGGAGATCTATCAGAGCCTTCAACATAGAATGTTGAATTGAGGAGACTTCTATGAGAAGAAAAATAGGAGAAGCAAAGATTGCAGCTTCAGTTACAAGCCATAGAAGAGGCCTTAAAAGAGTTGAAGAGCAATGGAGGCTTAGCAAAGCCATCATCAACTACTTCATAATAAAAAACTAAGGTAACAGTGTTGATTTTTCTTCAGTTTCATCTTCATGTGACATTATTTCTATTGGAAGCCTTGAGGTACCCATTTCAGGAAACGACCTGAGACTCTTCACCAAGATGGGATACACTGAAGGAGAGTGCTCAAAGGTAGCATAATCTTCCAAGACACTGTCAAAACTATCGAGGAAAGAGGATGATTGGAACACATCACAATCCTCCCATGATAGTGCACATCGCAGAGGAAGAGCTAAGGCAAGCTCTCATTGCTAGGATTGCATGAGAGATAACCAAGAGAGGTATCAAAAGTCTCAAAATTCTAGAGTTCATTTTGACTACAAGCATATTGTTAATGATGAGCATAAATCATGGCATATAGAACCATGTAGTTTTTGTGGCTTGCATAACCAAATTGTTTTTGAGTGCTGGAAGATGATGGTAGGAAGAAATAGGACAAGACGTGAAAGGCCTTATCCACATCAGGGAAGGAAGAAGGTTAAGCAAGTTTGGAGGAAGAAGACTTTTTGCAATCATTGAAATAAAGATGGACATCAAAGAGCCACATGTTGGAGGCTCCATCCAGAGTAGTGTCTCAAGGAAAAAGCGCAGGTGTAGGAACTAGTTGCAAAATTTCTTCAACAACTAAATCTTCCCCAAGGAGATGATGACCCATTCACTTTGATGAGTGAGAGATGGTTTTACTAGATATAGTAGCTTGTCATGGCCACATTTTGTAAATCATGTGTTGTGATATAAATGTAAAAGTGATGATGTGTTTTCCATCGCTTATTAAAGCAACGATGATATTTTTGGCCTTTTGTTGATAGCTGGGGTATTGGTTTCTATTATAATGTACACTTGACCAAAGAGTGTGTGTTATAAACTCTTTGCAAGTATGGGGATGTTTGGATCATGATTAGTAATGTAATTGAACATGTAGTTTGTAAATATTATAGAGGTTTGTAGAGGATGCAAGTTTCAGTTTAACACTTATGGATCCAAAGAACAAGGGTGAAGGAGAAGGAAGTGTGGCATGTCAGGACACTTGTTGTGCAGACAATGTAACACATCAGTTGCAGATTATGTTCATGCCTTTGGAGGACCAAAAGATCCTAAGTGGGGAGGAATGATCCAAGTGGTTCCAAAAATGCTTAGAATTCTAAAGTGGCTTTGGAAAATCTCAAAAACTAAAGTATTTAAAATTTAGCAAAACCATGACCAAGTCATAGATCTCGGAAAGATATTTTTGACGACACAAATGACGCCTCAATCTGATTCTGTGTGATCAACTTATTGCAGTTTAAAGTTTGACAAGACATGCAAAAATTCAAACAATGTTCCACACCTCTAGGGCAAAAGGACACATAAGGAAGAGATGGTCCACATAATCCTTGAAATTTATACATAAGGCACACCAAGTAGGCATGATCATGCTCCCCTTCTATAATTTTTCATCTATGGGATCTTATTTTCCTATATGAACCATTGGAGGATCCTTTCTTTGTGCAAACAATGTAGATTCCATATTTTTTTCCATCACCAGGTTAAATCCCCTAGTCGACAATCATATACAAATAACACATTTATGGAGAATATTCCCCAAGAGAGGAGTGCACCCAACATAATGTATGTTGCCTCTCCCTGAGGTGAACATGCAATATATTGAGGAAAATAGTGTAATTTAGACACTAAATTGAAAAATCAAAAGGCATATTTAGCTGATTAGCATCATGCCATCCCTCAGCCCAAATAGGTATTCTAGCAGGATCTGCCACCTCGTTGAGAGTACACCTCCTATTTTTATTTAGGAATTCAAAAAACATCTATGGAAAAATATAATTTTCCACACACCCTACACATTTGTTGATACCCATTCTTACTTCTTCACCATTTTCCAACTTCCAGGATAGTCCTTCTTCGACGACATTGAATGAAGCTAATACTACCTTCGAAACAAAAAAAAATTAATCCTTTTATTTTTTGGGTTCCTAATCCAATCTTCAATAGAGATAGGGTGAATATAATTTATGAATACTACTTTATCCATAGGTTATTTGTGTATAACAATATCCATCAAACCTTAGTTGCCAACAACTAGAAAGAATAACAGATTTTAAGACCCCAACCTTCCAACATCTTTGGAAAATTTATTTTATCTCATTTGACAAAATGAAAAACCTAACCATATTTCTAACCCATCCATAGAAATCTGCAGCTAATTTTACAAATACATTTCAAAATCCATTTTGGAATCAAGCACAAAGACATCCTGAAGAATGGCATAACTTCTAGAGCGAATTTGATAAGTGTTAGTCTACCCAACCTCGACAACCATCTATAGCTCCAAACCTTTAATATATTCTCAATTTTTTTTCTATTAAGAAAATCCAATTATTCTTCTAACTATAAATTAATTAGTAGTTTATTTTCCTACAAAAACAATGAATAATTCACAACTACAAGTTTCACAAAATTAAATTATGTGGAAGATAAACTAGAAAAGGAGAAAATAATGGCACACACACACAATAAATTTGACACAGTTATTTTTAGACTAAAGTCCCCATAAAAACCTTCCTTCAGATAACTATCCATACCCCTCTCTATATTTTCTTCCCTTCTTTGGCTCGAACTCTTTAGCAACTGATGGTGATGCCTAGAAAATTGAATTGCCCAAGGAAATCATTCTCAAGTGTATATTCTCCATATACCCATCCACCTCCACTTAAAATCTATTCATGGGACTATTAATGGCAAAGATTAAAACATAATCGATGGTTGACATTATTTCTGGATCAATCCGCATGACTTTCTCGATGATTCACACCTTTCTCAATTAGAACTGATTAATCAATAAATTTTCCTAAGATTAAACTTAGGAAATATTTAAAAATATGCTAATAACCTAATTGAGACATTTCTAGGTTGAATTTCCATCAATGATATCTAAGTTACGAAAAACTCCTGTGTTTTAGCCTCTCCACAAATTTTCGAGACTAGAACACCCATGATGGTACAAAAACTAACATAGATGAAATCCTATATATTTAATCTCATAATAAAAAATATTGGTGTGAAAAGGAAATGGATTATGAGCATTTTTGAGCCTTTCCCTAGACAATCCCACCTCATATAAAGTTGACTTATGAATATTTATTAGCATACATGTAGCCTCATCGGCCAGTGAAAAATCCCACCTAAACTACTTTTTAGGATAAAGCAATGTGTGATGGGTAATTCATTGGAAATTGTGGCACTCTTTAATTCACCCCTCCCTTTGGCTTCAACCAAAAGTCCACTTAATACTTCAGCCACCAATAGAAATAGTAATGGAGAAAGTGGACATCCTTTCCTTAAACCTTTCTTAGAATCAAAGAATTCTTTAGTTGATCCATTAATAGTCACTGCAAAACATATTGATGTGATGCAACACATTACCCACTTTACGAAGCTTACCTCAAAGTCCAAGTGTCTCATTAGCATTCTAGTGTAGATCTAGCTCACCTTATCATATGCTTTGGGTAGGTTTATTTTAAGAAAAAAGCCTTATATTTTCTTTGTTTCTAAATTGTGGAGCCATTCTTGAGCTACCCCACTAGCCTCATGTATATGGTAACCTCCACAAAAGGAAATTTGTCCTTGAACACATTTTTTGACAAGATCAACTTTAATCAATGATCTTGTAAATGCAGTTGCACAATTTTCCAATAAAATATATTAACAATGTTCCAATTTCATTTCAAATGTAATTTTTTTTTTTTGGTATTAGATGCAAACAAAATTCCTTCAACAAAAAGATGAAAGTTATGGGAGTAATTAATGTTAATTAATATGAGATATTATGATTATTTTTAATTTCATTGATTGAAAATATAGTCACGTATTTTAAAATTATTATATATTTTAATTATCATTTAAATTTTAATCACATATTTTAAGGTAAAATCTTATAATAACTCTAATGTACAATATGTAAAGATTCTCCTAATACCTTACTTTACCCATATGCTCAAAATGTAAAGATTCTCCTATTACCTTAATGTACCCATTTATAGCGATGGGGATTATGATTTACTCAATTAAATTATGTTGTGGCCAGAAATATATAGATTCAAAATTAAAAAGAAATCAAATATGACTAAAATATATAATATATAATTTTCTTTCGAATTTAAAATAAATTCAATTCCACTAAATTGTATACTATCTACCACAACAATAAAGATTGTGCAATTAGATAGATAGACAAGGGCAATTCATGGACATCACATTCAATTCCATGGTCTTCTCATATGTATACTTGAATTATATATGTTTTTAATGTATCTTGAATTTTTTCATTCTTTTATTTCTTTTAGGTGCAATTTTTCATAGCCAATTTTATAAGAAATTCTGACATTTTCTCATATTTATACTTGAGTTATATATGTCTTTGATGTACCTTGAATTTTTGTATTTGTCTATTTCCTTTAGGTGTAATTTTTCCTAGTCAAGTTTCCAAGAAACTTTGAAATAAATTTCTCAAAATTGCAATTTTTAACTATATAATTCATCAAAATTAAATTGTATTAAAAAGTTTTTTATGCTAAATTTATTTATGCATTTGAAAAGCTATGGAAAAACTAATTACTTGTTTGACTCTAATAATTATTTGAAGAGACATATAATCAGTACTGAAAGCTTATACTAAAAGTTTTACTCGTAGCGCAAGTAAAGGCTCGAGATGCAATTGAAGAGACTAGTAAGGCAGCCCGTGCACTGAGACAAATTGATACCATAATCGCAGATTCCTTGCCCGTAGGCAGAGGGATAATATTGGTCGCCTCGAGCCATGTTATTAAATATTTAAATGATCAATTATATCATAATTATTTATTTTTGATATTAATAATGTCAATCTATATAAATTATATTTTAATGTTGGATTTAAAAATTAGAATTAATTATATATTTAGTAACTTATTTTTTTCTATTAATAATTGGCAGACATAGGTATAATCAAAACATCATAACCACTTGTATTTGCAATTATTTTTATCATAATTTTTTCATAAATAAGTTTTGATTTTCTTAAATAATTACTTCATTTAAATTCTACATTATACTACCTTTAATTATTCTTACAGGGATTATTGCTATCAACTGCTTTTTGCATAAGAGGTAGCTACCAAGTAGAAATCATGCATACTACACTTGTTCTAATGTGTATAGAAAACATAATATATTAACGATATCTTAAGGGGTATATTATGAAAATTTTTTATGTATATTTTATATCTTGAAAATATTATATGTAAGTTAATGAGATAAGTGGATAAAAACCATAAGATTATTTTTCAAGAAAAATATCAATTTTTATTAAAGAATTGTGAAAATTACATATTGGATATGCACAATTGTGCATTAAAAAATGGGTTGTTTTGCAATACAACCATCCATGAAAAGGAGAAAAATATCAAACCTTTTAAAATCCCAACCCATGTATTATCAAGTCCATCATTACATATCCTAAGCCTAAATACATAGAAAAAAATACCATAAGCTAATAATCATCCGAGAATTATATCTCGAAGAAAAAAACATGAACAAATTTGAATATGTTACCTTCATTCATGTATGATGTCTAGTTGCATGACTTCTATGAATGGCCTATAATAGCACTCATATAAAGTATCATATAACTACTCCTTGATCTTCCAAGGGCCTAGATTCTGCTCAGCGCCACTCTAGAGAGAGTGTCTATAGTAGTGTTCTTTTCCTTCTAAATGTGACAACAAGAAATATGATTAAAACCATGTTTCTGTTGTAAGATATCTTCAATAATAGGTATTATTGTGTGCTTTTCTGTTACATACCTACTTGAACCAACAAAAAAATCACCTACTATGATCCCATTACTAAATTTAAGTGCGATTAAATTTAGTTTTAGTAGTTGTCAGATGCATAATTTTCCATAAAAGGTGTTGCAAAGGATTGGTAGTATGGCATACAAATTGAAACTTCCTACATCTTTTCGAGTGCACTTAGTTTTCCCTGTTACTTGCCTAAAGAAGGTTATAGGTGACAAGCTTGTAGTTCAAACAATATTGCCAGAACTTGATGAGGAGGGAAAACAATAGTGGAACCTAAAACAGTCACAGATATAAGAACTCAACATCTACAAAAATGATCAATTTCAAAGTCTCTCATCACGTGGAAGAACTTACCCGATGAAGATTCCACATGGGAGGATGAGAATTTTATACAAAATCATATAGAACTATTCAAGCGTTGAGGACAACAATTTTTTGAAGGAGAGGGGCGTGTTAGGTCCCTATAATACTAGTGTATTCCCTTATTATTATTTTCATTGTAACCCTTATTGTTATTGTTGTGCCCATGTTGTCCCCATATTTTTTTTATTGTGCCCCATAGAAGCCCATTATTGTTATTGTTGTGACCTTAAATTATTATTTTTATGTCAGCTCTAATTATATTGTGACCCCTTGGACTCCTATATATAGAAAGGAGGTCTTGTCATTAGTATCATCAAAGAATTGTTCATTTTATGTAATGTAAAGGAGGTTTCCCCCTCGAAGAGTCTACATTTGAAGTCGTTGATATGTATCTTACTTCTATTTTGTGAGCTGGTTACATAACAATCTCTAGGAGTATAAACTTTATTCCATTAAGTTATTTTATTGACTGGACTATCTTTACCTGAATTAGTTTGTAACTCATTAAGCTATGTCCTCATAATATAATTTTAATATGAGTAAAATGATATGATGATCATATCGCTAAAATCTATCAAATAACTCTACTTTAAAAAAACACATATTCATCACTGTCATTTATTCATAACCTTCATATCAATTATCCTTTCTAGCACTAGTTATAGGCTTCTACTCCTCTCATGTTGAGGTGTTTTGTATTTGAGGATTCTCTAATTCAAGGATATAATAACTTATTAACCCGGTGCATGCAATTTCTAATACTCAATAAGTAGGCCCATAAAAAAAAGAAATTATATATATATATATATATATATATATATAACCAGTTTATGGTTGACCCTTTTTTACTTATTGAAATTATCAATATGTTATTTATTTGTTTTTTTTCTTTGCATTGGTCGTTTCTCCCCTACAATAAAACATGGAAGCATTATTTATTCCCACATAGCTTTTCACAGGTTCTTCTCCCACTGAGGCTACTATAGTTATAAAAAATACTTAGATCTGGGCACTTCAATGGTTATTATTGGGGTCCTCCCTTGATAGGGCACCTTGAGTCTCAAGCTTTGTTTTTATTGGGATTCATTGGTATACCTAGCTCATAATGAAGACATTAATTATTGAATTTGTCAATAGAATCATCATATAGTATCATAAGATTTTATTTTTCTTGTTTCTTCTTCCTACCCTAGCTTTTCCCACATGGATAAGATAGTTTTACTTCTCAGTGTCATTTAACCACATAACTCCAAGCATTGGATTCACATTTTCATTGGAGTCTTTACGAAAAATAAAAGTATAGATTATGTAAACTTATACACACATCTGTGTAGCTTGGTTATACATAATTCGTACCTTTGACCATGAACAACAATTTTAAAATAATCATGTAGTTGTGCATCTCCAACTACCATAATGCGTCCACCATAATACATAGACTTGTGAATTTCATGATAAACAAGCAATGCATAATCATAACTCGGGAATTTTAAACTACCATATCAGGGAGGGAAATTATTACCGTGATGCAGTAGTGGAGGTGATTCATCACAAAGTTTGCCTTCAATCCCAATAGCCCTCGTATTTCCAATTGAGAAACAAGCATGTCTCAACCAAAAAATGTTAGCACACGCTTAAAAACGAATTCATCATTACATTTAATCTACCATCAAACACTGTAAGTTTTTAAGATAATAGATTAAAAAGAGCAGAATCCCATGTAAAACAAACCACTATTCCTCCACTATGATACATCTTATTATTTCATTCGTATGGAATTAGGACAAGGACCTTCAAATGATATATTCCTGAGCATACAAAAATCAAGGTTTATGCATCCTTATTGAAACATTACTACCCTAGCTCTACTCTTTATACAGATCCGTGTGAAAGTCAATCACGTTTTTATAGCTAAATGGATATAGACACTTTTTTTGCTTTTATTTATTTATTTTTAATTTTGATATTTGAGCTAATGAATTGATAAAATAAATTCATTCATAAATATAGAAATAAAATAAAAATTGTCCAAATATAATCCAATGGATTAATATATACTTTAATAAGTATTAAATCTGGGAATAATCTTCCAAAAAAATTTAGACATAAATTGCTCCAAAATATCATGAATTAACATGAAATTGAGTCTTGTCTTGCACTTGCAAATTCATATATTCATATTAAGTCGTTATTGATATTATTGTAATTGTCTAATATCTTCCAAATGAAGATCAATTAAAAGATCCATTTAGACTTTGATGGACTACATTTGTTTTCTATTTAGATCAATCAGATTGGATAATTGACCACACTTATCCCATCATTTTTAAATTTTCTATCTTTACTGGACTTAATATTCGATTTAACCTTAGGCAAACTTGAAGTCTTCATCTAGCAAGCATTCCCTCAATATACAAATCAGAGACATGCAACCTACCCTAAATGACTATAGGAAAAACTATAAGTCATATGACATTATATTACCTGTATTTCCCATGACGCAAACTGTACGCATGAGAAATGCTCCCATTTCCACCGTTGACGTCCATCGGCTTCTATGAGTGGCTCCTCTTGATGCCTTGTAAGAGCGGTAATGTTGAATTCGTGGAAAACGACAATTTTCATGGAATTATTACTTCGAATTTAGCCTTCTGGCCTAAGGCCATGAATATAATAGAGTCCATAAAAAAGAACCCAATCACCATTATCGCTACATATTTCAATTATCATCTGCGATGAGATGGCGTTGAGTTGCACAGGACATCCACGCAGTAGATAAAGATCAAACTTGAACCAAACATCTGTGTTGTCAATGCAATCTCTTGCATTAATAGCTTGGTGGATGAGTCCTTCTCCATAGCTTAATGTGCTTGAATCTGCCATAGGGGTTGTCTTCAGCTGCGAACTTGTACATAGCATGAAAGGGATCGATTTTAACCTGAGATTTCCCCGAACTGGATTGATTTGCCTGAGCTGAAGCAAGGGTGGTGTTGCTCTGGAAATAGTTCAGTTTAAACTTTGACATGGGAATTATCTAGAAAAAGTGGCAAAGACTCAACTTTGGCTATCATTTCCTCCATTTTTGCATTGTTGAATGAGAATTTCCAAAACCTTTCCTGTCCTCAAACCCTACCCGTCATAAACGCAACTTTGCCTTTGCAATAGTCAACCATTAGAAGTTCAAGAGCTTATGCTCTTGATCATTTTGACTAACTCTACATAATTCGATCCATATCAACGCACTAGAGTGCTCATGCATTTATGAGACTAAATCCTATTGCTCAATTAATTCCAAGAATTTGGTAATATAACCCATACATTGTTAAATATTCCCTTTGCAATGTTTTAATATATTTTACTTCATTTTCATGGAGAGTTATAAATGTCTAGTATGGGTCCAGACCTTAATTAATCAATATAATATATATAGCACATTATATTATATTTCTATTCCAACAATATGCCCCTTCTATAATCATTTTGGGATTTTATTTCCACCATTATGGATTCTCGCATATTTGGCACTTATAACCTAAAACCTTTGTCGGTGTCTAGGTATGAACAATTTGTCAACCCTTTTCCTACATTAATTCATCAATCCAGGTGCGTACTCTTTTCAAGGTAACACGCAAGGTATATGCAGGAGCAAGGTTACAATCTACATCAACCAAGGGCTCGTGATTAAGAAATCAAAACATCATTGTAACAGTAATGGAAATGAACTTCAGAACTTAAAAAGGCATTCACAACATTCTATGTAATCTGCAACAACAATAAGGAAATAGATATAGCAAGTAAAACAACACACCAAAAAGGAACATGCAGCACTTGATCAGAAGTGTGGGCCCAACTCTCTGATCAGGGTTGCGTTTACACACAAGTGAAGATAGAACAACAAAACGTTTATAGTTTATTAATATGAAGAAAAATTGTTACAATCGATATCCTATTATGGCTAACCCTTCGCACAAGAAATATCCCTCTTTTATACAATACAAGGGGGGTGATAACATCTTTCCCCAAAACTTGGCAACTACATGCCCAGAAATATACATCAGTTCAAAACTGCACTAGTGCCGAGAGAGCGAGAATAGGAATGATCCAAAACGGATTAGAAACAATTGCAAGTTGGTTATGCTATTTTAGCTCTGTTGAACGGCTACTGTGAACTGCGTAATTGCCACTATATGTTGGGAGATCAACTCCTATTCTCTGGAATCTGCGAACATAACAAGTTTTGGTGGCTCTCATAGGTAAAATCCTCATGAATTTACTTCCTTAATTAAATATTCGAAGAGACAAATAAAGGAGGGTTACCTCATAGTTTTAGCATAGTAGATACATGTTAATGAGTGAGAAAATGATGAAACGATGAGTGGAAATGTAGGGAAAAGTTAAGCAAATTTGGTGCCCAACATCTCCCCCCAACTAGCCTTCTGCATGCCCTTGTGTAGCTCGCCTCCTCTACAGGTCTGGATTGGATAGGCTATGGGCCTCGTGAAGCCAAGCGAGATCATATTCCTCTGCCATGTCTATTCCTAGAACCTTATACCCTTGTGAAAGAAGAAATTCCTTCCACCAATCATTTGGTACATTATATTCTGGGGTATAGTGCTCTGCTAGCAACCAAATGACAGGGAATTGGAACCAAATTCCCATCCACCAAAACCCTCATGTTTGGATGCATGCCACGTATCTTGGCACCCTGCTTAGTGCCTGTGCAAAATTTGGTCCTCCAAATGGTTCCCTATTCTGGATAGACATGGGTGACATCATCCACCCTTTATGGCAACTGTCAAGGGCCTCATCTTGAAACATGACTATTTTTTTGACACAAAGATCAATGCATCACTTTTGTGTCCTCAACATTCGTTCTCTATTTCCTTCAATTTCTAAAAAGGTGTTCTACTTATTGTACATAGTCATTAACTACTCGTGCTCCCCTTTCATCACAAAAGGCTTCGTGGTATGATTTGACTCCAACTTGTTGGAAGCCTTCTGCCAAATTATCTGATAGAGAGTATAAGAGGTGAGGGCCCTTAAATCAATGTCCCCCACATATGGGACCGGATTAAACTCTTTGTCTGCACGCAGAATGTATCCATGCATATAAATCTCACACATCAAATGTTGACTTGGAAAATCGTGAGCCCTCAATATCCGGAGGAATTGTACAAAGTCCTCGATCTCATGACTAATTTCCTTCTCAATGCTCTCCAAACAGAAGAAAATAAATCACTCATGCAAGAACAAAGCAAAGCTAGAAGCAGGAGGGCGATATGCCATTACCTCTTGTGCCAAACTGAACATCTGTTCTTTGTCAACCTTCAATTCTGTCACTTGTCCCTCCAACCACTCCACCTTGAGCATCTGCTTTGCATGCCTCAATCACAATATCTCTATGTGCTCCACATATTCGAAGATAGCCTTGGATGCTTGTTCCTGGGTTCTCTTCACTTCGTTCCGATATCGAGCCACAGTGGATTTCTAGGTTTGAACTTCGGCCGTTAAGGAAAACTCACGGTCTTCGAACAAATGCTTGATAGGTTTGGTTTGAGTGGAAACCGAGGTTGTTTTCACATTGTCCACCTCTGTTTCTGCTTCGACCTCCGTGGCTTTGGGCTTCTTAGCCAGCCGCCTATATTTCTTCACCTGTTTCTTTAGTTGGTTAACCTATCTTCTCAGCCTCCTAGCCTATGTTTTTAGCGCATCGCGTCCCTAAATTGCGGCTGATATTTCTGCTTAACAGGTAGCCTCCATTTCTCACACAACTCTATCCATTCCTTCTTGACCACCACCTCATCTTGTATTGCAACTGGTTCAATAGGAGTTAGGTCACCAGGGGGGGTATCTGCCAGAACTACTGTCGAGTTTTCTTCCATTACTTGCTCTTTCTCAATCATTTCTTGCTTCACGACCACCTCGACTGGTCTTGCCACTGGTTCGATAGATGGTGGATTACTCAATGGAGTATCCAGAGGTTCAATTGTCAGGACCGCTCCGCTCAGTCCCTCCTCCTCGAGGGCAGATGCTTCCTTTTTTATTGCTACCTTGACCAACTGTGAAGCTGTCTCGGTAGTCGGTGGATCCACTAGATGGATATCCATCGATATTTTAGCCGGCATCTCCCCTCCAAGTTCCCTTATTTCAGAAACACATGTCTCTTCCTCTCTTTTGGGTTCTTGGATACCTGTTGCCGAAACAATGTTTTCCTCACCCAATTGTTGTACTTGTGGCTCTGTAGGTTGTCCTTCCTCCCTTTGTCCCTCAGAAAGGTCTCGCTGGGAGTCTATGGCCAATAGCCCTACGGTAGCTGGTCCTTTGATCGACCATCAAAATTCAAAATAGGAGGAACGACAACCTCCTCCTTTGTGTGTGAGGAAGAGCGTGACACCCTTGCCCATCTCAGAATGGAGAAATAAGAAGGGAATTGAAAGAAGTTTTATACCTGGTCTATCCCAGCCCCAACTGTGACCTCGAGCTCTTTTCCTTTATCTACAACAACTCCGCTCTGGGTCGAAACTTCTTCCTGCATGGTTTCCTGTCCCGCGGTCGACACTTGTTCTTGTGGAATAGTGTCGACATCAGGATTCAACTCCTTTAAAATTTCCGGAGTCGGACTGGTTGGTGGTGGTTCTTGTGTGACACCACCACCCGTATCCAACATCTCTCGAACGACTGATCTAAGCGTTGTTCCTTCTAGCCTAGCGTTGATGAATGTGGACTCTTGTATCACCATGTTGACCCGTCCATTGTGACCATAATTTTTCCTCTTGTTGATCCCATGGTTCCTTCAGGCTCGGGCCCCTCTTGTCCTGGTCCATCTTCTTCCATTGGCTCCACAATCGAGGTTGGTTCTTGCGGGATAGCCTCGGCCGTAATGTTGACAATTCCTTCTACCTCAGCTTGCCATGGTACCTCTTCTCCCATTATGGTGTTGTCGATATGCTCCCTCGGCTCCACAGTCGAGGCTAGTTCTTGTGGGACAACCTTGGTCATGGTGCCACTAACTTCTTCTATATCATCTCTCTCTTGCTGCAACAATTCTTCTTCCATTGTTTCCACAGTTGAGGTTGGTTCTTGTGTAACAACCTCGACTGTCTTTTCCGCTTCAAGCTCTCTGTTTTGTTCCGACTACTTAGTCTCCATCTCTATTTCCTCCAGTTCTTCTTAATCCATGTATTCATCCTCTGCTGCTGGCCCTTCCTCCATTGCTTCTGGCTCTTCCTATCTAGCGGCTATAATAGCTGCTATCTCTTCCTCTATAGATTCCCAGAATGTTTCCCACGGGATTTAAAACTGGGCAATTGCATGCATGACCAATAGCCAAACCAGCCCATGGTTGGTGATAACTGCCACAACTTTCTGTGAACACCGAGCATATTGCACCATCAGCTGGAGGCTTTTTAGCAAGAAGAAAGTCATGTTTAATGAAAAAGCTTCCGACAGCGGAAGCCAGAGGTGAGATAATGCTCTGAAATGGTATTTAAATACAATGGTATACCTAGCTTCATAGGTTATATACCTCATTACAAAACCTGCTACATCACCCCATGGTTGTGGTAATGAATTCCAATCATACCCTCAGCCTTTTTGGACGATGTTCTCACCAGCTTGCAGAAATGCTTCAGGGAACTCTTAGAGGGAGGTTCTTCGTGAAAACCTGCTCTGTCCTTGCTATGGTAGCTCGCTGACCTCTACGATGGCTTCCTCTGTGACAGGGATTTTTATTCCTCAAACCTGAAAGCTTTCCTCACCTAAATTGAGTGCAAATTCAATTTCAACTACTTCGCTTGACCCCCACAACCTATTGAGATAGATGTCCCAACCTGCATTTATGAAAATTTGCCATACTTCTCTATTGTTTCAGACCATTGTTGTATCCTCCGACTCATGGTGCACGACCAATCCACCCATTGTCGTAGAAACGATAACAACACGGTGGAAAGAATAGGCTAGTAGGGGGAGAGTAGCTACAATCTGCACTAACAGTGGCGATGGTAACAACATAATGGGCGCGAGGTAAAAGAGTTGGTGAAAGTGACAGTAAATTCTTGGGAAATGTAGCTAATAATGGCAACTCATGCCAGTACAACAAAATGAATACAATAATTAAATGCAGTGTATTGGGGAAAGGACCGATGAGGTTTTTGGCATACAAATTCAAATCCCAATGTGTAGGAATCATAATTACGAAATCACAATATTTTTTTGATTCCCATTCACATTGGATTTCGTAATTATGTGGTACGAATATGATTAATAATACACCTCCGTTTGTTTATGAGGGGACCCCCCCAACTTAAATGTGGTCGTCTGCGGCATGTAATAGTCTCTTTAGTGGAATATTTTAATTAAATTCATAAGAGTCATTAGATGCATACTTGGCGATCTACCTAGCGGTGGAGTAACAACAAAAATGACCGACAAAGTAATAGCAATGGGGAAGTAGCAACGATGATAGAGTAACGGCAACATCAGAGTAACAACACCGATGGAGTAACAACAGTGGTGGAGTAAGAGAATCGACGGAGTAACAACAACGACAGAGTAACAACACTGACAAAGTAAAAGAAACGATGGAGTAACATCACTGATGGAGTAACAACAACAGTGGAGTAACAACACCGATAGAGTAACAACAACGGTGGAGTAACAACACCGATGGAGTAACAGAACCCAACACTTAAAAAAAAGTTCAGGAGTAACAGCAGTGATGGAGTAACAACATGAAATATTCATCGGAAAATTTTTCTTTCAGCTCCTTCTTGTCATAATTTGATCATTATCTCTACAAAAGACAAACAAGTAAGTAGTAACAACATATATATATATATATATATATATATAGCAGGGAGAGAGACCATTCTCTGCACCAACAACCATCAAACTAAAGTTACTAGAGAGTTGTTTGATGAAGGCATCTTTAGAAGCTAGACGGTGGTATAATTTTAGACGATGTCCATTCACTAGGAAAGAAGTACAAGATTCATCTATTGTAATTAATCTAATTGTTCCATTTTCAAACACATCGTCCACTTCATAAGGTCCCATCCAACGAGTGCAAAGCTTCCCTTTAAAGTCTTTGAATCAGGAGTCACGGAGAAATGCCCAATCTCCTGTATGAAACAACTTGTTCTTGATGAATTTATCATGCCATTTCATTCTCTATTGTTGAATAGCATTAGTTTTCTAGACAACCACTGAACGGATCTCTTCTAACTCACTGAGTTGTTCCAACCGGTGTTTCTGGGCCTTTGATAAGTCTAATCCCACTTCCAAAGCTGTTTTGAGTGTGCTGACCTCAAATTATACTGGGAATAGGGGGGATTTCCCATAGACTAACTCAAATGGTGAAAACCCAGTTGTATTCCTCCATGTTGTCCTATATGCCCAAAGAGGTTCCAAAAGTTTCTGAGACCAATCCCGGCAATGACATGCTACAGTTTTTGTCAAGATATTTTCCAATACCTTGTTTGTACTTTCTACTTCTCCATTCACCTGGGAATGGTAAGGAGTTGTCACTCTATGTTTAACCCTGTATTGCTGCATAAGCCTTCCTATCATGTGGGATGTGAACTGTTCTCCCCCATCTAAAACGTTATCCCTTGGAGTACCATATCGAGCAAAAATCTCTTCAAAAGGAAAATCCACAACCACCTGTTCTGTTGCTTTCGCAAGAGCTCTGGCTTCCACCCACTTAGTCACATAATCGGTGTAGATCAAAATGTGAACCTTTTGGTGAGAAGGTGGGTTGAAGGGTCCAACAAATTTAATGGCCCAATTTTCAAAATGTTCAAGGACTATCTGGGGCTGTAGTGGCATCTCATCCGATTTCCCATGTTGTCCCATCCATTGACAACTCTCACATCCTCAGACATAATCTCGGGCATCACGAAAGATAAAAGGCCAGTATCCCATTTGTAGCACCTTGTGGCCCATTATTTTATATGCAAAATGTCCTCCACAAGGGCCATCATGGGTAACCTTCAGTCTTTCATAGATGTCATCCTTTGATACACAATGCCGAATCTACTGATCAACACCTATATGGAAGAGGTACCCTGCCATCCATGAATATCGGGTACTTTGATGAATAATTTTCCATTGATCCCTATTTGACCAATGACAGGGTACCTTCCCCGTGCAAGTTAGTTAGAAATATCTGCAAACCACAGAGTGTTAGCAGCAATTGCAAAAACATGTTCATCCGGAAAACTATCTTCGATGGGTGTACCTTCAGCATTATTTTCTAGCCTAGACAGAAAATCAGCAACCACATTGTCCTTCCTTGGTTTATCTACTATGGTAATGCCAAACTCTTGAAGTAACAAAAGCCATCTCGTAATACGACTGGGAGTAATGGGTTTATTCATCAGATATCTGATTGCTGCATGATCAGTATGTACAAAGGTGGGGTACTGGGTAATATAATGCCGAAACTTGTTGATGGTGTAGATGACAACAAGGAATTCTTTTTCGGTCACTTTGTAGTTCAACTCAGCTAGAACTAAGTTCTTACTAACATAGTAGACTGCATATGGTACGTTATCTACTTGCTATCCCAAAACTGCCCCAACTACTGTCTGAGAAGCCTCAACATGGATATGGAATGGTAATGTCTAGTTTGGCCCTCGAAGGATTGGAGCGCTACAGACAAGTTCCTTGACCTTTACAAAGGCTGCATCATAGTCATCTATCCACACAAAATATGCATCTTTCGTCAGTAATTGAAAAAGTGGATAGGCTATTTTAGAAATATTTTATATAAAGCACCTGTAATAACCAGCACAACCAATAAATCTACGTACCTATGTGGGTGTTTTAGGTATCAGGAAGTGCAATATTACCTTTATCTTAGTTGGATCCATTCGAATTCCAACAACTGAGAGTAAATGTCCTGAAACTATTCCTTCCTCCATCATCATGTGGAATTTTACCATACTCAAAGAGACATGCGCCCGCTTACATCTTTCAAGTACTTTTTTTCAGATTTTCCAACCCCTCCTTGAATGAATCCGCGTATGGAGTGAAATCATCCATATAAATTTGAACACTGTCATCTACCAGATCAGAGAAAATTCCCAAAATTTCCCTTTGGAATGTTGCAGTTGCATTACAGAGACCAAATGGAAGGACCCGGTATGCGAAAGTTCCTCAAGGACATGTGAAAGTGGTTTTATCCTGATCTTTGGGGGCTCTCTGGATCTGGTTGTACCCGCTAAACCCATCTAGGAAGGAGAAGAAATTCTTCCCAGCTAGAGTATCCAAGACTTGGTCAATGAAAGGTAACGGAAAATGGTCTTTCTGCATTGCCTTATTCAATTCTTTGTAATCCACACATATCCGCCATTAACCATTTTTCTTAGGAACCATCACCAATGGGGAAACCCATTGACTGTCTGAAATGGGGTAGATAAATCCCATGTCCAGTAGCTTTCTAAGTTCTTCCTTGACAATGTTTTTCAGAGCAGGGTTCATCCTTCTCTGAGGCTGCCTCACAGGATGACAGTCCTCTTTGATGTATATATGATGGGTGCATAAATTGGCGGAATCCCTTTCATGTTTGTATACTCTTAGGTAAATACTTCTTTGTGTTTTTGAAGAATACGCAATAGTTGTTTCGTCTAGGATTTTGACAGATCTAGATTAATATTCAGGGTCTTCCTTGGCTCTATTTCCACCAAAATGCTGTCATGAGACGCAGTTGTAGGTAGCTTATCGAATCCATTGGATATTCTGATACTTTCCTGCATTTCACAGCTCAAAACGGACTCTAGGATTCGCTGGATTGAATTTGAAATAGAACAAGGATCACTAATAAAAGTAGTATTTGTATCATCTTTTGTTTCTGTTTTCAACTGAAGAGCATGTACAACAGTATGGACTGGTCTTAATTCCTCATTTTTAGATTCAAATTCTTCCTTTGGTAAAGGTTTCTTATGGACCGATGGTTTACTGATGGACTAGGTTTTGGAGGAGGATATAACACTAAATTCTTAGTACTCTATCCATTTGAGATAACCATATGTCCAGAACGATACACAATATAAGTGTCTGCAATTGTTAGCCACGGTCTTCCCAGAATTAGGGGATGGCCACCAGCTAGGGATTGCATTTGCAATACTAGGAAGTCCACATGGTAGTGCCATGAATCAACTGAGATTGTAATATCTTCTAACTTCCCTACCGGTTTAACCGTAGATCAATCTGCCAATGCCTGCATGGTCTCAGTGGTAATGACATTTATGGCGGCACCCAAATCTACCAGCACGTTTAGAATTTCTACTCCATTAGTTTTCACGGTTAAAATTGGGTTCCCGGGATCCCCATATTTCATAGGCATGACCTTCCCCATCATAAAATCAGATAGCTTTCCCATAACATGAATGGTGAGTGGGTCCTTTGATTTGTTTTTAGGCTTCTTAGTGCAATATTCCCTGAGAGATTTTGCATATATAGGTACATCCCTCATAGATTGCAGCAGGCAGATCTTAACAAACAAATTTTGTAGCTCCCCTAACAAATCAAAATCATCTTGAGTGATCTGTTTACTCAAAGCAAATCATTCTGGATAGGACGATTCAGTTTGGTGTTTTTGAGTAATTAGCAGTTGAGGAGGTGTTCGATTTTTGCTGACTTGGTTCGATTCCTCTTCAACCATTTCTAGTTCCTTTACCTCATTGATAACTTGTTCAATGATAACAGGTGAGGGTTGAGCATCTACTACCTACCAAGATCTTAAATTCATCTCATACAATTCTGCGGTGGAGATGTTGTATGAAGGTAGGTTGAGGGTGTCAGCTTGCTGAGCCCCTTTATTGTTAGGGTGTGGATTGGGTTGGATGGGAAGTTGAGGGCAAACAAGCTGATTACCAGTGGAAATATTAGAGGGCAGTTGGAGTTGTTGTTGTGGCATTGGATGGGGAAATTTCCCAAGAGGAGGTGGTCCATGGTAGTTGGAAGCCCACGAGGAACTCGAACTAGCTTGAGGAGCCCATTGTTACCAGGGTGGAAGCTGGTACTAGGGCCACATAGGTGGATACGACATGGACTAGGGACCCATATTAAATTACTAAAATATTGAGATGGGTTCAAGAACATACCTCGATTTCCCATTGATGACCGAGGTTTCCATGGCTTCTTAGGTCCCATAAAGTACAGCTACTCCATCTCTTCGCCTCTCCCTTAAAAAACAGCTTTCAATCCTGGCAAGGATGGGCATGAACTTGTTGCATGATTCAACTCATAGATTGCACATTCCTCTGCAAAGTTCAATGGGCATTCCCTCTTTGGGTGTTTATTCCTGCACTTTGGGAAAAATATATCCATAGTTCTTTCCAATTCTAGTTGTTTCTATTTTACCTACAGCATGTCCATTTGTTGAGGCAGGGTACTCAGCATATTAGTCCTCAAGCTGTCCAACAGATTTCCAATTTCTTCTTTTGTGACACCTCCACATGATACTTTCATTGACCGAATCCCTTTTTTATTCCTTTCAACTCCACTTGAGCACTATATGCATAGCTCACAGATCATGTCGAAGTTATCTTTTGATATATCTCCCTTTCTGACTATGTTTAACAATTCCAAAGAGTCCTCTGAAAAGGCCCGGAGAATGATAATTTTCAAAATGTCCTTATCCAGGTCAGAGTGACATGATCTCTACAATGTGTATTTAAAACATTCCACACAGTCTTCCATATTTTCGTCCTCTTTCTGTTGAAACTTGAATAGTTCTTCCTTAATATCCCTGATTTACAGTAATCCTGGTATTTCTCCAAGAAAGCAGTTTTCATCTCTTCCCATGTTGAAATAGTCCTTCCCCCAAGACCCATAAACCATCACAGGGTTGTCCCCTTTAGTGTGGCAGGAAATATTTTCAATTTATGAGCATCCATTATATACTCATATCCCTGACACACAATGTCAAATTCAAACAGGGACGTGTCAGGATCTTCTGAAGTAAGCCCATGAAAGCTAGGTAAAGTTGTTAAAGGAATGGGCTTTGTTGGTGTGCTAGTGCCAAGATCTCTAATTGGGAAGTCAATAGTTGAGGTTGTAGGTGCCATGAATATCCTCCAGTAATCACTGGGGATTTCAATAGGCTCTGTAGGAGATGATGGAAGGGCTCTTATCACAGGTGTTTGAGTTTCTTTAACAACACTTCCTCTATCCTTTGGTGATAGAAATGCTCCTACAACTTCTTCCTCTCTGCCACAAGGGCTTCACCCTTCATACCTCCTCTCTGCAACTTCTTCTTCACTACTGGAATGGGTTGGTCCCTTAGATGTTCTGCTTGTCTCTTCAGCTACTGGAAGGGTCTACTATATCGAATCAATAGGGGGTGCTATGGACAGCACTAGTTGATCTACAAATTGTCCTTCCGATTTTGTCTGCGTACCAAGCATCACAACAGTACGAGAAGATGCCTCTGATTCAACTTTCGCGATGATTTTCTGGATATAAGTATTCCTTCCCAAATCATGTCCTCCCTTCTTTGGGGCTCTTCCTCTGCCCCTTTTATTCGAATCTCTGTTCATGTAAGTTGATGTGATGAAGATGTTGATACCATCACAATGCTCAGGACCTCGAGTAGGGTGTCAAAAGACCATTCCTTCCCCAGGATGAGAGATCAAGTGAAAAGGAAAACAACTAAAAATTAGGGTTCAGGGCCTCGAGCAGGGCATCAAAGGACCCTTCCCTCCCTAGGACAAGAAACCAAACAAAAAAAAGAATACATACTAGGAAATTCAATGCTCGGAACCTGAAGCATGGCATCAAAGGACCACTCCCTCCTTAGGACGAGAGACTAGTTCTTTCCCAAAAATAAACAAAAATGCAAGAATTAATTAAGCTTGGGGCCTAGAGCAGGGGGTCAAAAGACCATTCCCTCCCCAGGACGAGAGACTGGGCCTAAAGTTAAAAATGGAAAAAAATGAGAGAAAAACAACAAAACAAAGAAACGACTACGCTGAGGACCTGGAGCAGAGTGAGAAAACTCTTTCTCTCCCCACGATGAGATATTAACCCTCTGTTCGATACAGATCATGTCCTGCACCTTGTTAGCCTTCCTCGGCAACGGCGCCAAAATGTTGGTGTCTAGGTATGAACAATTTGTCAACCCTTTTCCTACATTAATTCATCAATCCATGTGCATAGTCTTTTCAAGGTAACACATAAGGTATATGCAGGAGCAAGGTTACAATCTACACCAACCCAGGGTTTGTGATTAAGAAATCAAAACATCGTTGTAACAGTAATGGAAATAAACTGCATAACTTAAAAAGGCATTCACAGTAATCTATGTAATCTACAACAACAATAAGGAAATAGATACAGCAAGTAAAACAACACACTAAAAAGGAAACACGCAACACCTTATCAGAAGAGTGGGCCCAACTCTCTGATCAGGACTGTGTTTACTGACAAGCGAAGATAGAACATCAAAACGTTTATATTTTATTAATATGAAGAAAAGTTGTTATAATACATATCCAAGTATGGCTAACCCTTCGCATAGGAATGATCCCCCTCTTATACAATATAGGGTGGGTGATAACATCTTTCCCCAAAACCTGGCAACTACATGCCCGAAAATATACATCAGTTCAAAACAACACTAGTGCCGAAAGAGCGAGAACAGAAATGATCCAAAATGGATCAAAAATAGCTGCAAGTTCATTATCCTATTTTAGCTTTGTTGAACGGCTGTTGTGAATCATGGAACTGTCGCTATATGCTGGGAGACCAACACCTATTCTCCAAAAACTATGGACATAACAATTTTTAGTGGCTCACGTAGGTAAAATCCTCATGACTTTACTTCTTTAATTAAATATTCCAAGAGACAAAGAAAGGAGGGTTACCTCATAGGGTTAGCACAGTAGATACATGTTAATGAGTGCAAAAAGGATCAAAAGATGAGTGGAAATGTAGGGAAAAAATAAGAATATTTGGTACCCAACACCCTCAATTAAACATATTAGTAGTGTAAGGCCAAATTTAGGACCAGAAACCTATTCATATCCTACAAAAGCGGATTGGATCATAGGCATAAAGGTTTGTACTTAAGCATCGATAACATTTTTCACATACCCCCTGGGTACAATACTACCATTTCCTTCTATGCTCTACCGAATCCATCATGTGGTCCTTTTCATTCAATTACAAGACTTACATTTCAAATCAACCCTTAAACATAAATTTCGACTTGGAGAAAAGAATCAATTATGGCATGCAACCATAATATTCTTTAATGAAACAACACAAACATTAATAGAATATTATCCATAATATTGTTGTAGCTAGCATGGCCATGAATCATGATCATAGTCCTACCTGGCATAGTCAAATTATTACTCATAAATATTTTACGTAATAGGAAAAATGGGTACACGATGGCTATGCAGATGAAATTCTCCTCATGATGCATAATTCATAGCGTAAACAACCTGAACCATAAACTATACCATTTCACATCTTAAAACATAGTTACTCTTTAAACATAGTTGTCTTATGTTTAATTAATCACCATTATTCCATCATCTCACCGCAAGGATTATTCATGCATCATACACTCACAAATTCCACAACACTAAGAGTAATGAGTAATAATATAGCATCATGTAATTGTACTCATAAGTTTAAATATGTGAAAACAAAGAGAGTAAAGGGGCCACATACAATACATCCCAAGAAATTGAAGTAAACTTGCTTATTTGTAGATAGTCACTTCGAAAATTGAGCACTGCCACCCAACCTAGAACTGTCTTCTTTCAGTTCACCCCCGAGTAGAGGTTCTTGCCATGGATCAACTTCCTCTTTTGATCTCTTCAACGGGTATTTAATACCCTCTTTCATGATATGGTTTCCATTAGCGGTGTCCCGCTTTTATGGATATTGTTTATCCATTTGCATTGGCTTTTCCCAGAAAGGCTCGCCTTTATCTCCCTCGAGGTGTTTCCTCATAAAAGCTTTCATTTATTTCCCGCAAATATTTTATGTTTTTTCTTAACTTAGCATCTTTATTCAGCCAAGTAGCTTAATGGATATTTATCTCCAAATCCACTAAGTTTATCTGGATTTGGATCTAGAAGTCTTATTTTGAAATAATTATCTCATCCCATTCACCAATGGGATTTAGAAAGAATCTCATCTCTTGGTGTCTTGGTTTCCGAAGAGATTATTTTATTTATTTCACGATAAATTATTTGCTTTTTCTTGTTACACATCAGACCTAAATTTTCGTAGCTTAGGTTAGAAAGGTTTTACATAAAATGGAGGGGTGTTACATAATTTCCCTATTTCTACTTCAAGTGCATCCAAGACCACCATATCTAACAATTTTGTCATTTCATAAAGCATGGATACTTTGTTTATTATAGTAGAAGCACATGGTTCATCTTTATCTTATCACTTCCCACAAGAATTACATTTGTAAGATCTACACTCATTCTACTAGAAGCATTGTCTTTTTGTTGTGGATTTGAAAGGTTCCTATTTGTTAGATATTGACAGAACCCCATACTTATCTAGATGTATATGCACATCAAGGTTGTGAAGTTTGAGGTTGCATACTTGAGTTGCAAAAATTTACACATTGAAATTTGAGTGAACTTGGGAATGTGCTCTTGAGATTGTATTTAATATTGTCTTACTTCTATTAATTAAGAAGCACTAGGAGCCTCTTTTACATTCCTATTATGTATTTATGCCAGATGTAGTTTTAGGTGCCAGTTCCATTGACCTACTTATGAATGTCATAAAATTATTAATGTATAATGTCCTCTTCAACATGTATATAGTGAGTTGTATTACATGTGTACATACACTTCACAACTCTGACCTTATTTCATTTTAAATGCCTCTTACATCCCTTAGTTATAATTATTGAGATATTTCTTTACTCGAAGGAACCTGTACGTTTCAAACTATGCATGTTCAATTAAATATGCAAATTGCTGCTAAATATATGAGTAATGACCTGGTAAGGTTTAGTTCCTTTTAGTAGCATATATTTGAAGTGTTTTCCCCATAAGGGTGAGTTAATAGTTCAACCTATGGTCAAAACCGCATCAAAAAATGAATTGCATCATTACATGTAGATGCACCAATTAACAAAAAATATTAAATCCAAAGATAATTTACAAAAGTATCCATAGTCTCATAGCACACATAGAGACTTTTCTTTCATGAACAACGATATTTCATGGGAACTTCATGAATAGATACAATTAAATAAAACCTTCAGAATATATTCTAGGATGGAAATCAATTAGTTACCCATCAATTTTGGTACGTTGATAAAATATCATGAACTTATTTCCTAAGATGTATATAGATTCCATCTATCTTTCTTCGTGTTCACCATGATCTATGGAAAGAGAATTTATTATGTTATCTATTTTTGTTTTCTTGTTACCTCATAATAGTTCAATGCTTCTTCCCTTAAGATCTCTTATAAGTATAACTTCATTCTATTAAGATATGTCCTTGATTATACCACACTTCGCAATCATGAAACCCATAATTTAATTTTAATATGAGCAAAGTAATATGATGACAATATGTAAGAGGATACATATCAACATGCAATTATCCATAGGATTCAAACTTTCCTTATCCACCATTACTCCTTTCAACACTTTCTTTCATATTCACAAGCCATGATGACCACGCCATTAAATATCATCATCGAGACTCTCCATAATCATATCTTACAATTATTTCAAATGCGTTCATTCGTCAAGCTCGACTCTGAGAATCTAAAGCTAGGTCTATCATGTGTAAGTTTCTTAAACCAATTTTAAATCATGGTATAGAGACTTTGTGCCATCACAAGATAATTTAACAACAAGTTAAGTTTGGAAAAACCTTGCAGAACATATAATGAAATACAAAATTAATCTTCACATAATTCCAAACCATTGATAGTTAGGCACAATAAAACAGTAACCACTTTATGGTTGACCACTTCTACCTCTTGAAAATATTCAACAAGTTAAATGTTTTCACTTCTTTGGATTACTCTCTACTCCATCACAACAGTGGAAGGTTCTGTGTTATATAACAATATTGCAATATTATTTGTTAAAATCTAACCTTACAGGGTTTCTTCTCCCACAATGCTATTATAGTTATCCACCACGGTGTATGAATACATACATAGACTTGATAAATTCAATATAAAGTAAAAAAATTACTATGAAGTGTGTATAAAGAATAAACTTCTTAAATTGTAAGCATAGGTGGCTTATGAAAAAAACACACAATGCACAATCGTATCTCTCAAAATTATACCTGCAACATCAGGGAAGAAAATTATTACCATGACGGTAAAAGAACCAAGTCATTTTTTTGGTAGTGATGCCATCTAGAACAATTCCCTCCAATCATTAAGTGAATGCTCGCATGGAGGTGCTTAACCATGAAGTGAGCCTGCAATCCCAACTACCATCAAATTTCCAATTACAAGACAAATAAAACATCTTTGAAAAACTAAAAAAATGTCAATGCTTGGCGAGCATACTCCATAGCTTTGAGCCAAATCAACATGCTCTTGCAATCAACATGTAACATTTGTAATATCCTCGTGGTAATTCTAAAAAAAAATTAAACCAAAGAGGGTATATATAATTCAGACTCAAATATCTCAAATAAGTCATGTTTAGACTCAAATTTTTGTCATCCATTTTCAGATTGTACGCCAACTATAGATTCAGGGTAAAATACCCATCATAAGGAACTCAATTATTAATAACAACATTGACCAACAGAATGCAGTTAACCACAGCATTTCCACTAATTGGACAATGGTCAAACCACTATTGTAGCCAATTTAGACCACCATCGTGACCTTTAACCACTCAACTCCATCACTCTGCGAGGCAGCTCATTATTTAAATAATGCCGCACTAACGGTTCCTGCTAGCTACTTCTTGTTAGTAATTAATTGACCAGAATGTCCTTAATCCTTTGAATAACAAGAAAAAAATATTCCTCAGGGTTGAAGCTCTCATTTTCGTTGTAGAGGAGATTGGCCCTTTTGTTAACATAGTACCTTAACCATGCTCGATCACAGAGTATTACAGTAAAGCAAGGGACATCGCAATCCATGCATATGACCATCGCCTGCTACCACCACTGGGAAATCCCGATAGATGTTTCCATATGATTTTACACCTACATGCCTCTATGGTGAGAGCTAGAGGAGCCTAAGATGTGGTATTAATGTTAGCCTTGATCTGCTCTTAACCTTACACGTTTGTGTCCATTACAAGTAGAAGGCAAAGTTAGTGTGTTTTCTCTACATGTAATGAAGGATAAACACTATCCAAATTAAGGATAACCATGACCATGAGGATATCCATTATCCATTGAATGATTTTGTGGTGTATAAGATTCCACAACAAAGAGTAAGCTCATATTTTTTATAGTTGCGCAATTCAGACATCTCTGGATCTATGGATAAAGCAAGTGGAAAAGTGGTATTGATAGGGAAACATTGGTTGACAAGGAGATTTTATATAACGATCAAATTGAAAAGGTGTCATTTATTTAAATCGAATGTTCCCATCGAGCTTAATGACATGGGGATTTGAAAAAAAATCGGAAGTAGTAACTATAAAATGCGAAAGTATCTACTAATTAATGAGTGTCGTGGAGCTATAATGCATCCATTCTCTTGCGGTATCAGCGAGGTTGTTCTCCTATGTAATCCCCATAAAAAGGCAGGGATAAGTCACTTCAATAGTAAGCCCTGGATAAATCAAAGCGTTAAGAGTTACTCCTTTGTTTTCATACACAACCCATATACACTTCGTTATTAGAGCAGTCAGTGCCTACATTAAAGAGACATAATTTTCAACCAAGTTAATACTTTAGGGATTCCTCTCTTAACATTTCATATAGATCTATAATTAATATATTCCTTAAATTTTTCAGCCTATGTAATTTGCATAAAATTTTTATTGTAAATTCATTGTTTGGCCATATTTATTTTGATTCTTGACTTATACACATTTTTAATGTACGTTGTGTATATGGTCAATGAACACTCTGAAGGAATTGATTTCAACTGATGCATCATGCATGAGTTATTCTAGAATTTGTTTGTTTGAGTGTGGTTGTGCGTGTGAAAACCCGCATCAAAATTTCCTTGAGCACAACATTGCCACATGGAGAATGAAAACCACAAATTGTATTGTGAGCCATGGGAATGAATTGAACAAACTATTGTTCATGGAGAGCGGGAGCTAAAAGGAGCAGACAACATGAAACTATAACATTGAAAATGTGAGACGTGGAGACATGTTGTGAGTCATTAGCCATATATACGAAAATAGTCAAGAACTCAAAACATAATATAATATTCAAGCCACAGAGAAGGTTAAGCAGTCATGGAAAATAATTTCAGTCTTGCTAGGTAAGGTACCTACCAGGGGAATGTTGAATGTTCATTACATTTATTGATACGAGCAGATAAATATAAGCTTCGAATTAACTTTCACTGACTAAAAGGAGTCTTAAATTTGTCCTCATCATCTTTTATTCTATGCACCCTCATTTAAGTATCGACCATTACATATACATACATCATTTATGTTTATCTTTGAAAAACAAGATATTAATCGACCTTCAATCTTAACCCTGCACATAATTCTCATAACACTTCGACCCTCAGTATTCTTTAGTGATCCATACACACAGTAATTCTTTACTTGTTCTAAAACTCACTCCATCAAATGCTACAATGGTCACTAAGATATGTAGTTTAACTCCATATATATAGTGGATACACTACATCAACCAATGTGGGTGTTTAGGTCCAAATTAATAGATTTATGTACTACATTCCAAATCAACACTTCACATTTACTATGCATACATTATATCCCAGAGGAAAGAATCAACGTGGGAATTCAACATGATAAAATTAGGCATTTTGATTTCATTCCTTTGATGACCAAAACAAGCACTAATGCATTCCATACAAATCACAACTTCGTATTCAATAGGTAAGTTGTCACCCCCATGTCTACATTGTCAAAAATAGCTAGTATTGCCATACAACATGATCATAGTCCTACTGTCATAGTCGAAGGCATCAATGACATATGTTTTATGTAATACGAAACATAGTGAATAATATGTATCATAACTAAATTTATCTTGAGTGGTTGCAATTCAAATCACGATTCATAATACATAGTAAAGATAAACTGGGGCATAGATAACTTGAGCAAACATTCTATAACATTGCAATCCTTAAAGATATAAAGAAAGTCACAGATTTTAAAGCAACCTCAGTTCAAAATTACCTTCGATTTCAAATTCCTTCACAAATAAATTGTTTTAAGATTTTTTTGCAACCTTCATGGCTTCTAGGGCCTTAGGCACTACTTTATAATTCATTGGAATATTTTTCTTATACAAATTTTATAACCATCCCCTTCAGTAACCTCTTATTTGTTTAGGACATAGTTTAGGACCTACACATGCATATATTACAGAGGTGGATTGGCCCATAGGCCACAATGTTTTAACTTAGAGATCAATTACCATTTGCCACATACCTCCTTCACCCAACCTAGAAATCACCTACTATGCCACCATTACTAAATTGATCTTCTATTAAATTTAGTTTCAGTAGTTGTCACATGCAAAATTATTCAATTATATCATAAAAAAAGATAACACATGTAATTATACCCATAATTTTAAAGATTTGAGGTCATAAAGAGTAAGGAGACAACATACAAAACATCTCATGAAATCAAATCAGACCAGAGTAGAGGAAAGAATGTCACTTTAGAAATCGAGCACTGCCACCAAACCTAGAACTAACTTCCTCTAGTTCACCCCTGAGCCGAGAGTTATTTCCATGGATCAATTGCCTCTTGTTGATCTCATTAATGGATATTTAATTCCCTCTTTCATGATATGGTATCCTTTAATGACGTCCCACTTTTATGGATCTTTTTATCCATTTTTCTAGGCTTTTCTGAGAAAAGTTTTCCTTTCTCTCCCGAGAGGATTTTCCTCATAAAAACTTGTCTTTCTCGCCCACAAGGCTTTTATGTTCTTCTTAAACTTATAATCCTTCTCCAGCTAAGTAACTTAATGGATGTTTATCTCCCACTCCATTAAGCTTATCTAGAATTGGATCTAGAAGTCTTATCACGCAAGAGTCATCCATTCCCATTCACCAATGGGATTTCATTTGGCAAGGATCTCATCTCTTATTGTCTTGTTTTCCAAGTGATTAAATTATCTTTATTATTTAATTAATAATAAAGTATTTTATTTCATTTTTATACCTTAGACCTAGTATTTCCTAGCTTTGGTCAACAAAGTGTTACATACAACAAAGGGGAGTTACACTTTGACATTTGATGATCTCATTGAACCAATTTATAATAATAAAATAATCTTTGAAAAATTATAACTACCTTCATCCCTCTTCATTAGCAAACAAGATCAAAAGATTAAGGCTAAGTAACTCTACATAGTTATTATTACCCCTGCCTAGACCACTTTGATGCTTGTAGTAGTGTTTTTCCTTTAGAAATAAAATGGATCCTGAGCATCATCCAAAATTTTTATTTTCCATGTAATTTATAGAAAATCTAATTTTTCTGAATAGAAAGTGAGATGTGTTTCAATAAATAGCTTATTGGAAAAATGTAGCTTACAATTATCCCAAAGTTGGGAACTACCTGATGTGCATTGGAGTTGTATTAGTTCATTAGGATTTTTCTCCCTATTGTGTTGACTAGATCTTACATCCACAAAATCTCGTTGTAAACATTTTTTGGCCAGATATTAAAAAGTAAGACACTTATGCAAAGAGAATGAGGGAAAAGTGTGTAGAATTGTATCCAAAGAATGTGTTGAATGGAATGAAGAACAATGGTTTTATTCTATCTCAGTTTCTTGAAATTCATATATATTTTTCTAGAAAAGCATTTTTACTGTGTAATAATACTTAAATTTGTGGAATTGAAGATGTGGCAGCAGTAATTATTGAGCTTTCATGAATGGAAATTTATTTGACCTAATTCCTAGATTGTTGGAGTGAGCCACAAGCTACATTATGAAGTTGATTTACCAGAATTATCCAATGAGCTTATGAGAATGCATAAGAAAAAGGAAAGTGACGTAAAACATTGTTTCCACATCATGATTTATTATGGTTTGCTACAATTACATTGAAACCAATCATGACGTTGAATTATTTGTGTTAAGTTGCTAGTTACTCATTTGAAATTTGATGCAAATCTTTTTTTTTAAAGGTCTATCTTTGGAAATACTATTATAGAGGAGCGTTCCAGATTTGATTTTGATTGTTGGATTGATGTAATTAATGGCTATGATTTACCTAGCAAAAGTGAAATTTTGCATGGTTTTTAGTCTAATATCAATCATCGATTAGATACATCGTATGGCCGAAGTAAGAGGTGAATAACCAACTCCTGTTTGGCTTTTTTTTTAAGGTTGAACTTAGTTTCTTATAGGTTTGGGGAGCTATTTAGAAAGAGTTGTGTGATGCAACATTTTAATTTAAATAATGTTTTTCATCCACAAAAAATCAAATTGTTATATTTGTAATTTCATCAGATTGGTGGTTCAATTGTAGATGGTAAGATTCTTTTTGGATTGAAAACGCGAGTTAATCATCTTCTTTTTATAACTAGAGTTTTTCTTGGTGCATCTTAATCTCCTTTGGCTATTGCATCATTCGGTATTAGAGTAGTAAGGTAATTAAAAGAGGAATCTAAGTAATGTAGGTTGTCCCTATGACCGATCTATTTGTCAAAGGATGGCATTTAGAGTTGGAAGAGGTAGAGGTCAAGGAAGAGGTTGAATAGTGGTACATACAGAGTTGAGGGAATATGTGAGAACTCTTCGGTGAAGGCAATAAGCCATAGAGGCAGCTGGGAATTATGATCGTACATGTGATACAAGTGATGAAGAACTTGCATAGGAGGAAGATGAGATAGTTGTAGAACTTTGAAGGTAAAATTTTAAAGTATATTTTGGTCGAGGCTTCAGGTCAAAGGAAGAAGTACCTACATATAGTGGAAGTTTGGATCCATAAGAATTGGTGGATAGGATAAATTATTTGAACAAGAATTTTGAGTATGCAGATATACCAAAGTAGAACCAAGTTAAGTTTATTATCACAAAGATGATATGACATGCAGCTTTATGGTGGGACGGGTGCAGGAAGAAAGGGCCTTGAAGAACAAAGCAAAGCTCAAGAGATGGAGTAGGATGACTAATCAATTGGATCATACATTCCTTCCTGAATGTTATCAATTAATTTTGTTTATGAATATGAATAATCTTATAAATGTGAATTTTATAAAGTGAACATTAGACCACGATACATAGAGGGCACACATGAGAGATTTTCCATCTATATCAATGATTTGAGATTTGACATTTAGTTTGAATACACTCTAATGTAATAGAGATCTGTTGGAAGAAGCTTATCAAGTTGCATTGAAAAATGAAGAAACGTTGATGAGGAAGGATATTCAAAGAAGGAGAGTAAGGTGTTTCGGAGGAAAATAATAACAAAAGAAGAGAGAAGCTAGCAGCTCAGGCCAACAACTAAAACCAGAAAGAATCAATCATTCCAAAGGGAGAAGGTCTTCTTTAAGAGGATGAGGAAGAGGGAGAGATCAAAAAGTGAGATGTTATACTTGTGGTGAATTTGGTGATTATTCATGGGACTGTCCAGATAATGCTGCAAGGAGAAGACACGCAAAAGTAATACAACCTGAAGTTGAAACTCCAAAGGGAGAAGAATAATGTGTCAATGTTCTAGAAGAATGATAAGATTTAATGATGAAGCGAGAGATACCAGGAAGAGACAATTATGTAGGTGAACTAGTGAAACTAAGAAGCTTATTCAAGACAACTTCTAAAGAAAAAGGTAAATGTTGCAAGTTGATTGTTTATAATGGTAGTTCTTACAATCTGGTTTTCCTCAAAAATGGAAGAGAAATTACAACTGGATAGGATGCCACATCCTACATTGTATAAATTTTCATGGTTGCAGAAGGGACAACAAATATTTGTAAGTAAGAAATTCCAAGTGGAGTTCCAAATTGGAAAATATTAAGAACAAGTTCTTTGTGATATTTTGTAGATGGATACTTGTTGTGTCTTTCTAGAAAGACCCTAGAAAGACCTACACTTTTGAAAAAGATGGACAAAAGCATATGTTACTACCAATAAAAAATGAAGGGATCAGAGAGATATTGGATCCAAGAATACTTTTGATGAGTGAGAAAAAAAATACCAACTAGGGATGCAGAAAATAGGGAATATGACAAAAAATATAAGACAAAGATTGCAGCAAAAGATTTGAAGTTGACTAATATGCCTTGAACAAACCAAAATTTGTTTAATTTTGAAGATAAAATGCTTAACGAATGGTTGCAAAAAATCAATGATTGCATTATATAAGTTATTATCCCACATATTTCTTTTTCTAAGAATGAAGACAATAGAAAAAAATGGTTATGAAATAGGAGATTGAAACGAATGAGTAGTAGTTAATAATTCTAAAGGATAGCAGTGTAAGAAGTTTTGGAACAATGCTGCAAACGATAAAGTAGTAGGGTATCTTGAGGAAAAATCCAACACAAGGCAACATACCCAACGTTGATGGTTCCAATTAATCCGTGCAATTTTGTGATTTTCAATTACCTAGATAGTAAAAAGAATGTTTTTCGTAATAAAACTATGATGGAAGAAATGGATGAAAGGATTACTTAAATGGGGGAACCACCCAAAGAAGAAACCTTGGGTATCTACTGCATTGTTACAAGAAGGTAGTCGAATGGGACCTCATGGACAAGATTCCATGATCAATTTGATGTTTTGGTGTATGATGCGGGAGCATCATCAAAAATCTTTATTTTCCATGTAAATTCTAGAAATCTATGTTTCTTGAGTGGATGGTGAGGTGTGTTCCAATAAATGGCTTATTGCCCAAATGTAGCTTGCAATTATCCAGAAGTAGAAAGATAGCTATTGTGTGTTGGAATTGTATTAGTTCATTAGGATTTTTCTCCCTATTTTTTCAACTAGATCCTACTATATAAACAAAATCTGGTTGTAACCATTTTGGGGCTACATATTAAGAAAGAAGAAACATGTGGAGAGCGAATTAAGGAAGAGTGTGTAAAATTGTATTTGAGGAATGAGTTAGATGGAATGAAGAACAAACATTTTATTCTCTTTCAGTGTCTTGAAACTAATATATCTTCTATCCATGCAACTAATTTTATTGTGTACTAACATTTATGTGTGAAATTGAAGTTATTGAAGTGATAAATAGTTAGCAGTCATGAAGGGAAATTTATTTGACTTAATATCTAGATTCCTGGAGTGAATCACTAGTTGCATTCCAAATGCGATTTATAAACATTCTCCAATGAGTCAAAAGTTTCATTCCAAATGCAATTTATAGACATTCTCTTGCGAGCTTATGAGAATGAATAGGAAAAGGGACAATGAAGTAGCACATTGTTTCCAGGTCATGATTTCTTGAAATTAGATTCAATTACATTGAAACCATTCATGTTTCTTAATTCTCTGTGCTAAGATGCAAGATGTTCATTTAAATTTTAATGTGATGCAAGATGTTCATTTAAATTTTAATGTGAAGTTTTACTTAAAATACCTTAGTTTGGAAATATGTGTAAAGGAACATTCGTGATTTGATTTGGATCATTTCTTAGATGTAAGAAATTGTTGCGATTTACCTGGGAAGATTGAAAATTTAATTTCTTTTTAATCTTATATCAATTATCGATTGGATATATCGTATGGCTAGAATGAGAGTTGAAAAGTCAAGCCTTGTTCAATTTTTTTAAGGTTTTAGCTATTTCATATAGTTTTGAATAGTAATTAAAAAGAGTTATTTGATGTAACATTTTTATTTAAATAATGTTTCGCATCCACAAGAAATTAAATAGTTATATTTGTAATTGCATCATATTGGTTGTTCAATTGTAGATGGTAAGATTCTTTTTAGCTTGGAAATTAGAGTAAATCATCTTTTCTTTTTACACTAGAGTTTTTATAAGTGGTTCTTAATCTCCTTTTGTTAATACTGTTGGGTTGTGTTATATTCTTTCCACGACTAGCCCATGTAGTTAACTAGGGGGTTGTAAGGGGGGCGGAGCCCCCCTTCGTTGCGCTGATTGTGTAGTGGGGGGAGTCATGGGGGGTTTGAGGGCCCCGGAAAATTTTGGTTTTGGACCCTATATTAGGTTGGGCCAACCTACCTATGGTTTTGTGCATGTTTTTCGCACATGGTTTTGGAATCGATGGTTTTTTGGTCCATGGTTTTGGATGCGATGGTTTTCGGTCCATGGTATTGAATGCTTCGCCATGTATAAATATGTAAGTTGTAACATTGAAAGGAACATAATGAAAAATCATGTTGGTAGTCCTGGTTTTGGGATCGAGGGGAAAATATATGTGTATATGTGTTTTATGTGTTATGCTCTCGCATTGTTTATTTTCTGTGTTTTAGAATTCGTATGCAGGTAATTTCCATACGGGGTTAAAACCTATAAATACATCATATCCTCTCCAGATGCAATTGGCGAGGGTGGTAAGGCATGCAGTGCACCAGAGCGATGGAACACTAGAAGTGCAGACTCCTTGCCCGTAGGCAGGGGGAAACTCGTTGGTATTGGTAATCCAGTTCTTGTAGTCCTTATCGGAGCCTCTTATTGAACCCATCGAATACGTGTTTTCTTCCAGATCCGTGATTATGGCTGTCAGAGAAGCCTCTAGAGGACTGTTGGCTGGGGTTTGAGCGACGTTACAGCTATGAGCGGCACCCTTCGTGCAGTAGTCATCCTGCGCGTCCACCACTGCGAGTAGTAATATGAGAGGTAAACCAAAGCTAAATGCGCTGATCCTCATGGCTACCTCAAATGAAATAATAACAATTCCTTTAGATGCCAAACGTTATTATTGCGATACTTATCAATTCCTGGAGGACGTTCCGCTTTTATAGCCTTATGTTGTGTTGTGTAGGTAAGATAATATCCCATGTCAAAGATGAATGATTCAATAACATCCCTAATGTGTGAGAAATGAGAAATGCATAGTTTTTTGAATTAGAAAATGGTTCATTCAATAACATCCCTAATGTGTGAGAAATGAGAAATGCATAGTTTTTTGAATTAGAAAATGGTTCAGTATGAGAAATACATAATATATATATATATATATGTGTGTGGGTGTGAGAAATGCATAGTTTTTTGAATTAGAAAATGGTCCAGCATGAGAAATACATAAATTATATATATATATATATATATATATATATATATATGGGTGTGAGAAATGTATAGTTTTTTGAATTAGAAAATGGTCCAGTATGAGAAATATATATATATATATAATATATATATATATATATATATATATATATATATATATATCGGTGTGAGAAATGCATAGCTTTTTGAATTAGAAAATGGTCTAGCATGAGAAATACATATATATATATATATATGGGTGTGAGAAATGCATAGTTTTTTGAATTATAAAATGGTCCACCATGAGAAATACATAAATATTTTAAATATTTTAAAATGGGTATGAGAAACTCATAGTGTTTATATATATATATTTCTCATAACCATTTTATAATTCAAAAAACTATGAGTTTCTCACACCCATTTCAAAATATTGAAAAAAATTATGTATTTACCATATGTGACCATTTTATAATTCAAAAGACTACGTATCTCTCACACTTCACAATTTAGCATTGATTCATATTTTAATTCATTATTTCATAATTTATAATTGAAAATAAATAAGCAAATTGGTGGAATGATATAACTATCAATAATCATCAATCCATAATAAGCATGAAAAGCAAAAATATAACTACTATTAATATTGGAAAAAACATGAGCTAAGTATATACAGAATTTTTTTATTTATTTTTCTAAATAATTACATCACAATATTAATTTTCCAAATATAACTCCTTATTATTATTTTTTAAAACTTTGACTTTTATAATTTAATTATTATAAATCATCTAGCTTAAAAATAATTACATACGGTAAATTTATCAAATATATGTCTAGAATAACTAAATTATTTAATTATGAATATATCAAAATATAAATACTATTTTTATTGGAGAATTGTAAACTTAAACTACTTTTTTTTTTTCTTTTTTTTTGTATGTTTAAAGTGGATTTATTATTTTTCGTTTAGTAAAATAAAATAATTTATATTAAATATTTAAATTATCAATTATATAAAAATTATTTTTGATATTAATAATCTCAATCTATATAGATTCTATTTTAATGTTGGATTTAAAAATTAGAATTAGTTATATATTTAGTAACTTATTTTCTTTCTATTAATAGTTGGCAGACATAGGTATATTTTTAATTCAATGGAAAAACCTGTGAGCAATTTATGAAACCGACGTTTCGGACTAGCTAGGTGAGTCCATCATAAGGGTAATGAGATCTGTATTTTCAAAATACAGATCTCATTACCCTGATGATGGACTCACCTAGCTAGTCCGAAACGTCGGTTTCATAAATTGCTCACAGGTTTTTCCATTGAATTAAAAATCTCTTCCAACCTGTATGGAATCTCTCTTCAAAGACATAGGTATAATCAAACCATCATAACCACTTGTATTTGCAATTATTTTTATCATAAATTTTCATAAATAAGTTTTGATTTTCTTAAATAATTACTTTATTTAAATTCTATATTACACTACCCTTTAATTATTCTTACCGAGATTATTTCTATAAACTAATTTTTGCATAAGACATAGGAACCAAGTAGCAATCATGCATATTGCACTTGTTTTAATGTATATAGAAAACCTAATATATTATTTTAATGATACATAAGTGGGTATATTATGAAGAATCAAAGTCGATCTCCCCAGTCATCGAATCAACAGCGAAATTCAATTTATGAGGGACCATGCACTTATAGGAAAATTCCTCAGATTCTGGCCAGCTGGAAAGCCCTGCATGGCTGGATCGCTTCAAAATGGAAGCCTAAAGGACAAGTCACTCTGCAGCTTGGCCCCAAAGGCTTCTTCACGGCCATTTTCCACTGTGTGGAGGACAAATCTCGCATATTTGAAGGCGGACCATACTTATTTAACTCCTCAGGTCTGTACCTTCGTGACTGGAAAGCTAGGTTCAACCTAGATAAAGAAGATTTCAGTTGCGCTCCAGTATGGATAGGTATGTACTCCCTTCCTTCAGAATACTGGAAATAGGAAACGCTAACAGACATCGGCAACAGCTTGGGGGTTTTCATCAAAGTTGTTGAGGAAACCAAAACTCGAAGATATACCTCATACGGTAGGATCTGCATCCAGATGCATCTGACCAAAGCTCTTGCAGATTTGGTAAGTCTCTTTCATGATGATTTTGAATGGATTCAACCATTAGACTACAAGCATATTCCTTTTCGTTGTCGAAAATGCCATGAACATGGCCATCTCTTCTGGGATTGTCCTCTGAATACTCTGCCCAAAACCTCTGCTAATGAAACCAGCAAAGGCTTTGAAGGATTCAACAAAGTCCCTAATCGTCGGTGGCGTGCAAAGAAAAATCCTACAGCCCCAGAAAGCCCCAAAAAGCCTGAATCCTAGAATAGATTTATAATTCTCTCCACTCAAGATCCCTCAGAGAATCAAAGCTCAGATCCACAGGCAATCCCTTCCCCACCCTCATCCTCCCAGATTATCAAAGCTTCTTGGCCATCCTCAGCCCCCGCTCCCTCCAGCCTTCTAATTTCCTCCAACTCGGAGAAACCTGTTCCAGATACTGTCCTAAATTCCTCCACCTCAGAGAAAACTGTTCCAGAGACCGGCCATCAGTCTTCTTCAATGGAGCTAGATGCTACTCTAGCTCTTAGTCTGCATGACAACACATCCATGGAAGATCAGAATACTCCTACAATAATGGATGAGGATCCAGAGAATGCTAGCTTGGAAGGTTTGGATATCCTCAAATTGGAAATAGCATGCAAGCAGAAAGAATACAACACAATACCCCCATGGCAAATCGAAAGGCTGGAAGGAGTTATAACCAAAGTTCAGCATAACAAATGTCTAGGTATACAAGCTGGAAGCCCCTAGGATGGAAATAAAATCCTAAAAGAAACGAAGAAAAGAGGGCGCAAAACAGATTTGCAAAGGACCATTATCATAGGAGAAATACTAATGGAATCTGGGCGATTCCCTAAGTTGACAAAGTTCTACAAACTCCAACCCCACTGTTCCTCATGAAGCTCATCTCCTGGAATGTGAGAGGGCTCAATAGCCCCTCAAAACAGAGAATGTTAAAAAACTTGATCCAGCAAGAAAAACCATCTTTAGTTTTTCTTCAAGAAACGAAAAGTAACAACACTGCTATAGAAAAAATCCTTAATAAGGTCTGGTCAGGAAGCTGCTCAGTTTCAGTGGACGCCTCTGGAGCTTCCAGAGGGCTGGCAATCATGTGGAACCCGTAGGTTCTCACTCTTCAAGATTTTCATGCTACCCACTTCCTCATCCAAGCGTCCTTCCATCTCATCGGGACAAACATTCATGGGCATCTCTCAAATGTTTATTTTCCGCAAAATTTACAACAAAAACTGGAGCTTTTGGATACACTCACAATTCTCAATTCTAATAGGCAATTCCCCCTCTGTATTGGTGGCGGCGATTTCAATATCATAATGACTCTGGAGGAGAAACACGGCGGCAGATCAAAGTTAGAAGGTGACAGTATTGGCTTCAAAGAATTTATTCAAAGCAACCAATTAATGGATATTCAGACTTCCAATGGTGTATATACCTGGACCAATAAGCGGAGGGGTACTCAGCATATTGCTTCCAGGCTAGATCGGTTCCTCATCTCGGACAATGCCATACACCTGGGAGGGGAATTTCATGCTTCCATAATGCCCCAAGGAGGATCAGATCACTGGCCCATTATGTTACAATGGTTGCGGCCAGGTACAAAATGCAATAGACCTTTTCGATTTGAAGCCTTTTGGTTCTCAAATCCCAACTTCAAAGTAGTGGTCAGTGAGGCTTGGAAATCGTTTACCCCCCCTGAAGGAGCCAAAATGTTCCAATTCCAACAGAAACTAAAAAACCTAAAACAAGTTCTCAAAGTCTAGAATCGTACTCAGTTTGGCAACATTTTTGAGAATCGGAAAAAGTTGGAACAACAAATGTGCTCACTTCAATAGACTATCATCTTGGAGGGAAGGACAGAAGAGCATGCACATCAGGAGCAGACCCTTTGGACTGAAATTGAAGCACGCAGGCATCAAGAAGAAATCCTATGCGACAAAAGTCCAGAATCCGATGGCTCAAGGAAGGGGAGAAGAATACAAAATTCTTCCATAGATCCACCATTCAAAGAAGAATTCACAACAATATTGCTTTCATTAAAAATCATCAAGGGGAAAGATTAGAAGTGCATGAAGATATGGAAAAGGAAATCAAAGAGTACTTTCAGGAAACTCTTAGGCAACCACCAGGAAGCAGAGATCAAGCCACTAGAACCATCACGCAGCACATTCCTAAAATCATAACAGAGGACCACAATAATAAACTGCTCCAATCTATTTCAATGTAGGAAGTAGAAGCCGTGATGGCCCAACTCAAGGATTGCAAGGCACCTGGTCCTCATGGTTTCACCGCCAACTTCTTTCACGAGTCTTGGGAGCTCATCAAGACAGAGGTATGGGAATTAGTGGAGGAATCAAGATCTATGCACTGGATTCTCCCCTCCCTAAATGCTACTTTCTTAGCGCTAGTTCCTAAAGGGGATGAACCAAATACGCCCGACAAATATAGGCCGATTGCATTATGCAACATCATCTACAAACTCATCTCCAAAGTACTGGAAAACAGGCTCAAACTTCCACTCCCTCTTCTCATCTCGCCAGAGCAGACTGGATACATAGAAGGGCGTCAGATAATGGACGGCATTATTCTTTCAAATGAAGTAATCCACTCTCTGAAGCTTCTAGAAAAGCCAGGTATGATTCTAAAGCTTGATCTCTCTAAAGCTTTTGACAAACTTAGTTGGAACTATATACATCAGATGTTATTGGCATTTGGCTTCAGTGCCACTTGGACAAGATGGATCATGAATCTCATCTCCTCTCCCTGTTTTTTGGTCCTGCTCAATGGCTCACCCTCATCACCCTTCCACCCATCCCGAGGTTTTCGTGAAGGGGATCCCCTATCCCCCTTCCTTTTTGTCCTCATGGCAGAAGGGCTCAGTTGTCTGCTTCACTCTGCCATATCCTCTCAAGCTCTAAAGGGCATCTCTCTCCATGGTCTTCATCCCTTATCCCACCAACAGTTTGTAGACGATACTATGCTTTTTGTCCACCCTTCATCTCAAGAGGCAAAAGCCTTCAAAGATCTGCTCTCTCTTTTCTCTGAAGCCTTTGGTACCTCTATCAATGCCTCCAAATCCCAACTCTTCATTTTTAATACCTAAGCCACTACTCAAAGGAACATCGCTCGTATTTTGGGATTCTCTACAGCAGCGCTTCCCTCGAAATACCTGGGGGCTCCTTTGTTGGACTCAGCGATAAAACACGCCTCCTGGAGGAGTCTTGTCAACAAATTGGATTCAAGACTCTCTTCCTGGACTTTCCGCTCTCTCAATATGGCCGACAGACTCATTCTGATCAAATCTGTTCTCCAGGCCATGCCTCTGTATCTTTTTTCTATTCTGGCAGCGCCAAACTGGGTCCTTAAGGCAATCTGCAATCTTCAAAGAAACTTTCTGTGGGGATCTTCTGGTCTCAATAGGAAATGGGCTCTTGTTAATTGGAGGGAGGTCTGCCAACCAAAATCAGGGGGTGGGATCGGATTAAGGGACCGTCTCCAAAGCAACAACACAATGGGAGCCTGTATATGGTGGACTTGGATCTCCAAACCACATATAACCTGGGCGCAGCTATGGCAAGAAAAATATGCTCCAGAAATTCAATGGGACGACCTCATAAGAATTAACACTACAACCTCAGGCTCTTTGATTTGGAATGCTGCCAGGCTTCACAGCGCCTTCATTCAAGAGCATAGCTTCTGGGAAATTCATTCAGGAACCATAGCTAGGTTCTGGGAGGACTCTTGGCAATAGCTCCCAAAACTAGCCTCTCTTTTCCACAAGCCAATCTGGCAGGTTTCTATGCAGCAAACTAATCTTACCCATGTTCATCAATTCTGGCAGTAGCAAATGCCCCAAGACTTTCAACTCTAGAAACCCGCTAGCACCTGGCAGGCTAATTGGCAAGGGGAAACCTACACAGAGATCGATCAGGAGTTAAATCACAGAAGAATCAAATACTCAGATCAGCAAGACAAGCTGCGATGGGGACATACACCAAGAGGAATGTTTACCACCAAGGAAGCATACCAGCTTCACTATTCAACCACTCAGACAGACAAGGATCAGCTCTGGGAACGGGTCTGGCAACCAGGAATATGGCCTAAGGTTTCCACCTTTCTATGGCTCTTAAGCAAGAGGTGTATCCTCACTTGGGACAATCTACAAAAAAGGGGATTCATTGGCCCATCGAGATGTCCCAACTGCAATCTCAACTCTGAATCCATCATGCATCTCATGGAGACTTGTCCTCTAGCTACTTAGTTATGGGAGAAAACTGACCAATGCAATAGAAGATCAGGAAAACGGATGGGAGATATAACAGATACCATTAGAAAATGGCCAAAGCACCCTTTCCAAAGCCCTCTTCTAAACTCTTTGTGGAACCTAATCCCAGGCTTTCTCTACTGGATACTCTGGAAGGAAAGGAACAACAGAATTTTCAACAATATCAGCAGGCCAATTGATACTCTGTGGCTTCTTCTGAAGCAAAATCTCCAAGAAACTCTAGCTATTAGACATTGGCAAGACACGGACCTGCCAGAATCACCTCAGGAACGCCTCATCATGAATGCCTAGAATCTGGACCTGTCCTTTTTGGCCCATGTTAAAGATCGACCTCCAACCAGTTCTGCCTCTCCTCTCATTTGGTCTCCTCCTGCATCCAACTCATACAAATTGAATTTTGATGGGGCAGCCAAGGGCAATCCTGGGCCGACGGGTTTTTGGGGGGTCTTCAGGAACGATGTGGGCGTAGCACTACATATCTACTATGGAACAATTGGCAAAGACACGAACAACGCTGCTGACTTGGAAGGAATGTGGAAAGGGATTTGAATTGCAGATCAAAAAAACTTCTTCCCATTAGAGGTAGAGGGAGACTCCCTTATCCTAATAACAGTGGCCACCAGGATTCAAGCAGGTACCTCGGCAGCCAAGATAGCTTATAGCTGGAGGCTGCTCAGCAGATTGGAACTACTGGAGGAATGGCTCCGGAACCCCCAAAGCATCACCTTCAAGCATGTAAGACGCACTGCCAACAAAGTAGCAGATAGACTGGCCAATCAAGGGGTAAACCAGCAGCTCCCATATTTCTCAGGACCTCTTGGCGACTCAGATGATGAACAACTCAAACATGAACGTACTTCTCTGGTGCAACAAGACTACTCGCTCCCGGATGCGGGTGATTGATAGGCATAGAGGTACAATGGAGGCGCGCAAGGTGGGAAAGTGGTAGCCCAACTGCGTCAGGTGTCAGCGTCATGGGCTGGAAAGCTGGCCTCATACAAACCCATTAATGGCAACATTAACACTGCCTTCCCTGCTTCTAGTTATTGGCACAATGGCACTCAGTTTAATCCTCATTGCTGCTGTTCCAAAGCATGCATTTGGCTCCATTAAGTTTGCAGCCCTGGGCGACTCTCCGAGCGATAGCTCGTCCACCTGCTCCGTCGGCTCTGGTGTATGCTGAGAGTTCTTCCTTGTTGGTCTGTCTCTGCTGGGCTATATGCGCCTTCCCCATCTCCAACCTCCATTCAGCTCTGGTTCTTGACACTCACCGCTTTTCTCGGGCTCATTCTTTGGCTCTCTCGGTGCACACACCCCTCAGTCGTTTCTCCTCCCTCCCTCCTTCGTTTATCAGTCCTCATCCCATAAAAATGCCAAGAGAAAGGCTGATAATGGTAAGCAGGTGTGGCAGTTCATGTGGTCGAGCCACCCACCAGCACTCCTCCACCACTCTAGACCCCTTTGAGAATGCGTCGGTCTTTCTAACCACCAAAAGTGGCAGGGGCAGGGGAAGGGGGCAAGCTAGAGGCGGAGCCTGTATGCATCACGTGCATCCCACAGCCCGCTTCCACATTCCTTATTCTCTGGCAGATTCCTCCTTCATCGTCTCTGTGACAATCGAAAGGTGTGAGAATATCATGGGTTCGAGAACAGTTCAACATGGGGTTACTGCGGAACAGAGGTTGGCAAGTCAAATTGCCACCCCGCGCCATGTCACCGGAGGCATGCCTACTATGAACTCTGAAGCCAATGTTGGCCTAAGCGAACCTACGAGAGGAGAGCCTTCAAGCTCTGTGGTCCATTCTTCTGACTCCATGGACTCAGGTCAATTTGGGTGCCGAATTTTGGAGGAACAACCGTCAACCATAGATGAAGATTGAACCAGTCAGTGCCTCTGGTTTTTTGGTTCTACCTCCGAAGACGAAGCTCACCTCCTTTTCGATTCACAGTGTTCATGCCTGTTTTAGGCTTGTGTCTATGATACAGGTTGGGGTCTGTTTATGTTTAGGTTTATGTAAAAATCGGTTCTTGAAACAGCAGTGTTTAACTCAGTCTGGTATCGCTGTATGGGTTAGTTTTTCGAGTCTTTCTGGAATGTTCAATGTTCCTTGAAACTAATTTCTCTGATGTAAGTCATTTTTCCAGTTCCGCAGTCAAGATGCCAAGTTTTTTTTGCTCTATGCCAACTTCATGGCATGAATTCTCGAGGCAGTGGCCTCACTGTAACTTTTTTGTATGAATATAGGAGTAGAATAATTAAGAAAAAAAAAATTAATGAGATAAATCGATATAAACTATAAGATTATTTTTCAAGAAAAATATCAGTTTTTATTAAAGAATTGTGAAAATTACATTTTGGATATGCACGATTGTGCATTAAAAAATGGGTTGTTTTGGAGTACAACCATCCATGAAAAGGAGAAAAATATCAAGCCTTTTAAAATCCCCATCATGTCCTATCAAGTCGACCAATACATATCCTAAGCCTAAATCCATAGCACAAAATACTATAAGCTACCAATCATCCAACAATTATATCTCGGAGAAAAAAACATAAAACAATTTGAATATGTTATCTTCATTCATGTATGATCTATAGTTGCATGACTTATATGAAAGGCCTATGATACCACTCATATAAAGTATCATATAAATGCTCCATGATCTTCTAAGGGCCTAGATTCTGCTGACCACCACTTTAGAGAGAGTGTCTATAATAGTGTTGCTTTCGTTCTAGATGTGACAATAAGAAATACGATGAGAACCATGTTTCCATTGTAAGATATCTTCAATAATAGGTATCATTGTGTGTCTCTCTATGACATACCTCCTTGACCCAACCTAGCAATCACCTAATATGCTCCCATTACTAAATTTAAGTTCGATTAAATTTAGTTTTAGTAGTTGTCACATGCATAATTATTCAATTATCTCATAAACAAAGATAACGCATGCGATTATAACCAAATATTAAATATTCTACAACATAAACAGTAAGGAGGCAACATACATAACATACCATGAAATTGAATAAGATCAGAGTAGCGGAATGAATCTCATTGGGAAAATCGAGCTCCACCACCTAACCTAGAACTGACTTCCTCCAGTTCACCCCCCAGCTGAGAGTTCTTGCCATGAATCAATTACCTCTTGTTGATCTCATCAATGGATATTTGATTCCCTCTTTCATGATATGGTTTGCTTTAGCAACGTCCCAATCTTATGATACTTTTATCTATTTTCCTAGGCTTTTCGTAAGAAAGCTCGCCTTTCTCTCTCGTGAGGATTTTCCTCATAAAAGATTGCCTTTCTTTCCCACAAGAGTTTTATGTTTTTCTTAAGCTTAACATCTTTCTCAAGCTAAGTAACTTAATGAATGTTTATGTCCCAATCCATTAAGCTTATCTAGAATTGGATCTACAAGCCTTATCATGAAAGAGTTATCCATTCCCATTCAAAAATGAGATTTCATTTGGCAAGAATATCATCTCTTGGTGTCTCATTTTCAATGTGATTAAATTATTTTTATTATTTATCTAATAATAAAGTATTTACTTTCATTGTTATACATGAGACCTAAATTTTCTTAGCTCTGGTCAACAAACTGTTACATACAATGGAGGGTGCTACATACTCTCCCCCTTAAATTTACACCATGCTCGGTGTATTATTGCATCTTACAATTTATTTCCTCATTCATAGGTAGTTGTTTCTGAATTTTCAGGTTTCTATGGCCTTTCCATCTGAAGTAGATCTTCTGATATATAGGTTACAAAGGATCTCTACCACAATTCTCCTTCAATTGCTACCTGTAACATTTTTTCAATCAAGAAACATGTAGGTTCCAAACTATGCATGTTTCTACTGAATATCTGAGTAATGCCCTAGTAAGGTTTAGTTCCTTTCAATAGCGTATATATGAAGTGTTCTCACCATAAGGGTGAGTTAACAGTTCAACTAGTGGCCAAAATAACATCAAAAAATGAACTACATCATTACAAGTAGATGCACCAATTAACACAAAATATTAAATTGAAAGACAATTTAAAAAAAAAGGCCATAGTCTCATACCACACACATGGACTTGTATTTCATGAACTTAACGATATTTCATGGGAACTTGATGAATAGATACAATTAAAGAAAACCTTTAGAATCTGTTCTAGGATGGAAATCAATTAATTACCCATCAATTTCGGCTATGTTGATAGAATCTCATGAATTTATTTCCAGAGATGTATATAGATTCCATCTATCCTTTTTCGTGTTCGCCATGATCTATGGAAAGATCCCTTATTATGTTATCTATTTTTGCTTGCTTGTTACCTCATAAGGGTTCAGTGCCTCTTCCCTGAAGATCTCTTATAAGTATAACTTCATCTATTAAGCTATGTATTTGATTATATTATGCATAGAAATCTTGCAACCCGTAATTTAATTTTAATATGAGAAAAGTAATATGACGATAATATGTAATAGGAGACCTATCTCCATGCAGTTACCATAAGATTCAAACTTTCCTTATCGACCGGTACTTCTTTCAATACTTGCTTTCATATTGATAAGCCATGATGACGACACCACTAAATTTCATTACAGAGACTCTACACATTCATAACTTACAATTATTTCAAATGTGTTCATTCATCAAGCTTGACTATGAGCATCTAAAGCTAGGTATATCATGTGTAAGTATCTTAAACCAATTTTAAATCATGGTATAGCGACTTTGTGCCATATCAAGAGCATTTGACAAGAACTTAGGTTTGGAACTAAATTACTTGAAACTATCATGAATTAACATGAAATTGAGTCTTGTCTTGCACTTGCAAATTCATATATTCATATTAAGTCGTTATTGATATTATTGTAATTGTGTAATATCTTCCAAATGAATATCAATTAAAAGATCCATCTAAACTTCGATGGACTACAATTGTTTTCTATTTAGACCAATGACATTGGATAATTCACCACACTTATCCCATCATCTTTTAATTTTAATTTTCTATCTTTACTGGACTTAGCATTCGCTTTAACCTTAGGAAAAATTGAAGTCTTCATCCAGAAGGAATTCCCTCGATATACAAATTAGACACATGGAACCTACCTAAACGACTATAAGAAACACTAGAAGTCATATGACATTGTATTACCCCTATTTCTCATGACGCGAATTGTACGCATGAGAAATGCTCCCATGCATCCACTGTTAACATCCATCAGCTTCTGTGAGTAGCTCCTCTCGATGCCTTGTATGAGTGCTAATGTTGAATTCATGGACAACGACAATTTGAATGGAATTACTACTTCCAATTCAGGCTTCTAAACTAAGGCCACGAATATAATAAAGTCCATAAAAAAAAAACCCAATTACCATTATCGCTACATATTTCAATTATCATTTGTGATGAGATGATGTTGAATTGCACAGGACATCCATGCACTAGATAAATATCAAACTTGAACTAAACATTTAAGAAATGGTATTATGGAGAATCTCCATTTCAAACAATAGGAGGTTTCTGAAAGGCTTTCGTTCCAAATCATCTTGCCTGGCCAGATCAGCACTGTTCTCACTTGAATCAAGTTCTACATAAACCTGAGAGATAAATTAACATATGCATAGGTGTACCTCTTGAATGTGAATCCCTACACTTGGATGACCAACTTCCTACCTCCATGTAGAGAACGAAGGAAAGCCCTACTTATTTAATGAGAATTTTATCCAATTTGAGTATATTGATGCTTATCCAACTAAATTTGATCAAATGAATTGACCCACAAGATGCTTTAAAGCTCAATGGATCAGACCTTTTTTTATTTTTGTCAAAAAAAAATAAACAATCTAATTCATGATGTGTCACTCTTGCCTTTTGACCATACAGTTTTAGTGGATTTTCCATGCAACACCATGATGAGTTTAATGGCTAATATATTCATCCAATATTCTTCATTTCTTACAGAGATAAATGACCACTTTATGAAGAGACTCATTCTCTTGCTGCGCACAAACATGTCTGAAGGAATTAATGGCCTCGATGGCCTCCATCAACCGGCTCTACTGCTTCATCACTAGGGCCATCTCCTTCACTACGTTGTCAATGTAGTCTCTTGCATTAATAGCTTTGTAGACGAGTCCTTCTCTGTAGGCGGTGTTGCTCTGCAAATAGTGAAGTTTAAACTTTGACATCGGACTTATCTGGAAAAAATGGCAAAGTCTCAGCTTTGACCGTCATTTCCTCCATTTATGCATTGTTGAATGAGAATTTCCAAAACCTTTCCCATCCTTAAACTCTACCCATCATAAATGCAACTTTTCCTTTCCAATAGTTGACCATTAGAAATTCAAGAGCTTATGCTCTTGATCGTTTTGACTAACTCTACATAATTCGATCCATGGTATTTAGTGGTCCATATCAACACAGTAGAGCACTCATGCATTTATGAGACTAAATCCTGTTGCTCAATTAATGACACAAATTTGGTAAATACCGAACGCTCTCGGATTTTTTTATAAATGTGGTAGTGGCCATATAACTCGTACGTTGTTAAATATTCCCTTTGCAATGTTTTAATATATTTTACTTCATTTGCATGGAGAGTTATAAATGTCTAGTATTGGTCGAGACCTTAATTAATCAATGTAATATATATAGCAAAGTATATTATATTTCTATTCCGACAATATACTCCTTCCATAATCATTTTAGGATTTTATTTCCACCATTATGGATTTTAGCATATTTGGCACTTATAACCTGAACCCTCAATGAAAAATATTATTAATGTAAGGTCCAATTTAGGACCTGAAAATTATTCATATCCTATAGAAGTGGATTTTCCCATATCCAGAAAGGCTTGTACTTAAGCATCGATACCATTTTTCACACACCCCCTAGGTACAATACTACAATTTCCTTCTACGCTTTACCGAATCCATCATGTGGATCTTTTCATTCAATTACAAGACTTACATTTCAAATCAACCCTTAAACATAAATTTCATCTTGGAGAAAAGAATCAATCATGGCATGCAACCAATAAGATTCTTTAAATATGCAGCAAAATATTTAATGGAATACTACCCAGAATTTTGTTGTAGCTAGCATGGCCATGAACCATGACCACAGTCCTGTGTGGCATAGTCGAAGTATTACTAATAAATATTTTATGCAATAGGAATAAATGGTTACATGATGGCTATGCATATGAAATTCACCTCGTGATGCATAATGCATAGCATGAACAACCTCAACCATAGAATATACCATTTCACATCTTAAAAAATAATTACTCTTTAAAAATAGTTGTCTCATGTATAATTAATCACCATTATTCCATCATCTCAACACAAGGATTATTCATGCATCATACACTCACAAATTCCACAATACTAAGAGTAATGAGTCATAATATAGCATCATGTAATTGTACTCATAAGTTTAAATATGTGAAAACAAGGCGAGTAAAGGGGCCACATATAATACATCCCAAGCAATTGAAGTAAACTTTCTTATTTTTAGATAGTCACTTGGAAAATTGAGCACCGCCACCCAACCTAGAACTATCTTCTTTTAGTTCACCCTCGAGTAGAGGTTCTTGCCATGGATCAACTTCCTCTTTTGATCTCTTCAATGGGTATTTAATACCCTCTTTCATGATATGGTTTCCATTAGCCACATCCTACTTTTGTGGATACCTTTTTATCCATTTGCCTTGGATTTTGCCATAAAGGCTCGCCTTTATCTCCCTCAAGGTGTTTCCTCATAAAAGGTTTCATTTATTTCCCGCAAATATTTTATGTTTTTTCTTAACTTAGCATCTTTCTCCAGCCAAGTATCTTAATGGATATTTATCTCCAAATCCACTAAGATTATATAGATTTGGATCTAGAAGTCTTATCATGAAAGAATTATCTCATCCTATTCACCAATGGGATTTGGAAAGAATCTCATCTCTTTGTGTCTCAGTTTTGCAAGAGATTATTTTATTTATTTCATGATAAATTATTTTCTTTTGTTTGTTACACATCAGACCTAAATTTTCGTAGCTTAGGTTAGAAAAGTTTTACATACAATGGAGGGGTGTTACACAATTTCTCTATTTCTACTTCAAGTGCATCCAATACCACCATATCTAATATGTTTGTCATTTCATAAAGCATGGATACTTTGTTTATATATGGTATAAGCACATGGTTCATTTTGTCTTATCACTTCCCACAAGAACAAAATTTCTAAGATCTACACTCATTCTACTCGAAGCATCATCTTTTTATTGTAGATTTGAAAGGTTACTATTTGTCATATATTGACAGAACCCCATATTTATCTAGATGGATATGCACATCAAGGCTGTGAAGTTTGAGGTTGCATACTTGAGTTTCAAAACTTTACACATTGAAATTTGAGTGAACTTGGGAATGTGCTCTTAAGATTGTATTTAATATTCTTTTACTTCTATTAATCAAGAGGCACTAGGAGCCTCTTTTACATTCATATTATGTATTTACACCATATGTACTTTTGGTTGCCAATCCCATTGACCTACTTATGAAGGTCATAAAATTATTAATGTATAATGTTCTCTTCAACATGTATACAATGAGCTCTATTACATTTGTGCATACACTTCACAACTCTCACCTTATTTTAATTTAAATGCCTCTTACATATCTTAGTTATAATTATTGAGATATTTCTTTACTCAAAGAAACCTGTAGGTTCCAAACTATGCATGTCCAATTAAATATGCATGTTGCTACTAAATAAATGAGTAATGACTTGATAAGGTTTAGTTCCTTTTAGTAGTGTATATTTGAAGCGTTTCACCCATAAGGGTGAGTTAACAGTTCAACCTGTGGTCAAAACCACATCAAAAAATTAATTGCATCATTACATGTAGATGCACCAATTAACAAAAAATATTAAATTGAAAGACGATTTAAAAAAAAAATCCATAGTCTCATAGCACACACAGGGACTTGTCTTTCATGAACTTAACGATATTCCATGGGAACTTCAAGAATAGATAGAATTAAATAAAACCTTCAAAATCTGTTCTAGGTTGGAAATCAATTAATTACCCATCAATTTCAGCTATGTTGATAAAATGTCATGAACTTTCTTGAGATGTATATAGATTCCATCTATCTTTCTTCGTGTTCACCATGATCTATGGAAAGAGAATTTATTATGTTATCTATTTTACTTTTCCCATTACCTCATAATTGTTAAATGCTTCTTCCCTTAAGATCTCTTATAAGCATAACTTCATTCTATTAAGTTATGTCTTCGATTATACTACACTTCGCAATCATGCAACCCATAATTTAATTTTAATATGAGCAAAGTAATATGATGACAATATGTAAGAGGAGACATATCAACATGTAGTTACCCATAGGTTTCAAACTTTCCTTATCCACCATTACTCATTTCAACACTTGCTTTCAGATTCATAAGCGATGATGACCACACCAATAAATATCATCATCGAGACTCTCCATAATCATACCTTACAATTATTTCAAATGTATTCATTCATCAAGCTCGATCCAGAGAATATAAAGCTATGTCTATTATGTGTAAGTATATTAAACCAATTTTAAATCATGGTATAGCGACTTTGTGCCATCACAAGAGAATTTGACAACAATTTAAGTTTGGAAAAAAATTGCACAACATATAATGAAATAAAAAATTAATCTTCACATAATTCCAAACCCTTCATAGCTAGGCACAATAAAACAGTAACCAATTTATGGTTGACCACTTCTACCTCTTGAAAATATTCAACAAGTTAATTGTTTTCACTTCTTTGAATTACTCTCTACTCCGTCACAACAATGCAAGGTTCTATGTTATATAACAATATTGCAATACTATTTGCTCATATCTAACCTTACAAGGTTTCTTCTCCCATAATGCTATTATAGTTATCCACCATCGTGTATGAATATAATACATAGACTTGAAAGATTCAATGTAAACTAAAAATATTACTATGAAGTGCGTATACAAAATAAACTTCTTAAAATGTGGGAATATGTGGCTTATAAAAAAAAAAGCAATGCACAATTGTATCTCTCAAAATTTTACCTGCAACATCAAGGAAGAAAATTATTACCATGATGCTAAAAGAACTAAGTTTTCTTTTTGGTAGTGATGCCATCTAGAACAATTCCCTCCAATCATTAAGTGAATGGTTGCATGGAGGTGGTTCACCACGAAGTCAGCCTGCAATCCCAACTGCCATCAAATTTCCAATTGCAAGACAAAGGAAACATCTTTGAACAACTAAAAGAATGTCAACACTTGGAAGCATACTCCATAGCTTTGAGCCAAAACAACATGTTCCGGCAATAAACATATACCGTTTGTAATCTTCTAGTGGTAAAATTCTACAAAAAATTTAAACCAAAGAGGGTATATAGAATTCAAACTCAAATAAGTCATGTTTATACTCAAATTTTTGTCCTCCATTTTCTAATGCTACGCTAACTATAGATTCAAGGTAAACTACCCATCATTGCCACCAATTAGAAAATGGTCAAACCACTATTATAGCCAATTCAGACCACCATCACGACCTTTAACCACTCAACTCTATCGCTATGCTAGGTAGAGAATTCTTTAAATAATGCCACACTAATGCTTCCTACTAGCTATTGCCTCTTAGCAATTAATTGACTAGAATGTCCTTAATCCTCCGAAGAAATGGATAAAAATATTCCTCAAGGTTGAAGCTCTAAATTTCGTTGTAGAGGAGATTGGCCCTTTTTTCAACACACTCTGTAACCATTCTCGATCACAGAGTATTACAATGAATCAAGGGACGTTGCAATCCGTGAATATGACCATCGCCTGTTACCACCACTGGGCGTCAAGAGAATGAAATCGGTGGAGTTGTGCTCCATACTTCTATTTTTTTCTATTCCTCTCCACAAACCCAATAGATGTTTCCATATGATTTTACACCCACATGCCTCTATGGCGAGAGATGGAGGAGCCTAATATGTGGTATTAATGCTAGGCTTGATCTTCTCTTAAGCTTACACGTTTGTGTCCATTGCAAGTAAAAGATAAAGTTAGTGTGTTTTTTCTACTTGTAATGAAGGATAAATACTATCCAAATTAAGGATAACCATGACCATGAGGATATCCATTATCCAACAAATGATTTTGCAGAGTAGAAGATTCCACAACAAAGAGTAAGGTCATATTTTTTATAGTTTCCAAGTTTGTACATCTCTAGATCTATGGATAAAGCAAGTGGAAAAGCGGTATTGATAGGGAAACAACAATTGACAAGGATATTTTCTATAATGATCAAATTGAAAAGGTTTCATTTTATTTAAATTAAATGTTCCCACCGAGCTTAATGACACGGGGTTTTGAGAAAAAAATTGGAAGCAGTAACTAAATAATGCGGAAGTATCTATTAATTAATGAGTATCGTGCAGATCTCTCTCTATTTTGTCATGACTTCCATGATTTTGGTTGGTGTTGATTGACAGCGCAACATTTTTAGCACTGTAGAGGGATAGGTCAATTCATACACACTCTTGTTGCAATTCAAAATATCAGTACTCAAATATTTCATTAGAAAAATAAGGGTGTAACACATGGCTATAATGCATCCATTCTCTTGCGGTATCAATGAGGTTGTTCGCGGATGTAATCCCCATAAAAAGGAAGGGAGAAGTCACTTTGGATAAATCAAAGCCTTTAGGGTTACTTCTTTGTTTTCATACACAACCCAGATACACTTCGTTATTATAGAAACTAGTGCCTACAGTAAAGAGACATAATTTTCAACCAAGTTAATACTTTAGGGATTCCTCTCTTAACATTTCATATAGATCTATATTTAATATATTCCTTAAATTTTCAGCCTATGTAATTTACATAAAATTGTTATTGTAAATCTTTTGTTTGGCCATGTTTATTTTGATTCTTGACTTATACACATTTTTAGTGTACGTTGTGTATATGGTCAATGAACACTTTGAAGGAATTGATTTCAACTTATGCATCATGCAAGAGTTATTCTACAATTTGTTTGTTTGAGTGTGGTTGTGTGTGTGAAAACCCGTATCAAAATTTCTTTGAGCACGACATTGCCACATGGAGAATGAAAGCCACAGATTGTATTTCGAGCCATGGGAATGAATTGAACGAACTATTGTTCATGGAGAGCGGGATCTAAAAGTAGTGGACAACATGACACTGTAACATTGAAAATGCGAGACATGGAGACATGTTGCGAGCCGTCAGCCATATATACGAAAATAGTCAATGACTCAAAACTTAATATAATATTCCAGCCACAGAGAAGGTCAAGCAGTCGTGGAAAATAAGTTCAACCTTGCTGGGTAGGTACCTACCCGGGGAATGTTGAATGTTCATTACATTTATTGATATTGGCAGATAAATATAATCTTCTAATTAACTTTCACTGACTAAAAGGAGTGTTAAATTTGTCCTCCTCATCTTTTATTATATGCACCCTCATTCAAGTATTGACCATTACATATAAATACATCATTTATGTTTATATTTGAAAAATAATATATCAATCGACCTTCAATCTTGACCCCGCACATAATTCTCATAACACTTCGACCCTGAGTATTCTTTAGTGATCCATGCACATAGTAATCCTTTACTTGTTCTAAAACTCACTCCATCAAATGATACAATGGTCACTAAGATATGTATTTTAAATCCATATATATAGTGGATACACTACATCAATCGATGTTGGCATTTAGGTCCAAATTAATAGATTTATTTACTACATTCCAAAATCAACACTTCGCATTTACTATGCATAAATTATATCCCATAGGAAAGAATCAACGTGGGCATTCAACATGATAAAATTAGGCATTTTGATTTCATTCCTTTGATGACCAAAACAAGCACTAATTCATTCCATACAAATCACGACTTCATATTCAATAGGTATGTTATCACCCCCATGTCTACATTGTCAAAAATAGTTAGTATTGCCATACACCATGATCATAGTCCTACTGTCATAGTCGAAGGCATCAATGACATATGTTTTATGCAATACGAAAAATAGTGAATAATATGTATGATAACTAAAATTATCGTGAGTGGTTGCAATTCAAATCATGATGCATAATGCATAGAAAAGATAACCTGGGGCATAGATAATCTGAGCACACATTCTATAACATTGCAAACCTTAAAGATATAAAGAAAGTCATAGATTTTAGATCAACCTCGGTTCAAAATTACCTTCGATTTCAAATTCCTTCACAAATAAATCATTTTAAGATTTTTTTGCAACCTTTATGGCTTCTAGGGCCTTAGGCACTACTTTATAATTCATTGGAATATTTTTCTTATAGAAATTTTATAACCACCCCCTTCAGTAACCTCTTATTTGTTTAGGACCTAGTTTAGGACCTACAATTCATGCATATCTTACAGATGTGGATTAGCCCATAGGCCAAAATTTTTGAACTTAGAGATCCGATAGCATTTGTCACATACCTCCTTGACCCAACCTAAAAATCACCTACTATGCCCCCATTACTAAATTGAACTTCGATTAAATTTAGTTTCAGTAGTTCTCACATACATAATTATTGAATTATATCATAAAAAAAGATAACACATGCAATTATACCCGTCAACTTAAAGATTCAACAACATAAAGAGTAAAATTCCAACATATAAAAACATCTCACGAAATTGAATCAGACCAGAGTAGAGAAAAGAATGACACATTGAAAATCGAGCACTGCCACCAAAGCTAGAACTGACTTCCTCTAATTCACCCCCTAGCCGAGAGTTCTTGCCATGGATCAATTGCCTCTTATTGATCTCATTAATGGATATTTAATTCCCTCTTTCATGATATGGTATCCTTTAACATCGTCCCCCTTTTATGTATCTTTTTATCCATTTTTTTGGGCTTTTCTGACAGAAGTTTGCCTTTCTCTCCCGTGAAGCTTTTCCTTATAACAACTTGTCTTTCTCACCTGCAAGGCTATTATGTTTTTCTTAAACTTAGAATGCTTCTCCAGCGAAGTAACTTAATGGATGTTTATCTCCCAATCCATTAAGCTTATCTGGAATTGGATGTAGAAGTCTTATCATGAAAGAGTTATCCATTCTCATTCACCAATGGGATTTCATTTGGCAAGAATCTCATCTCTTGGTGTCTCGTTTTGCAAGTGATTAAATTATATTTATTATTTAATTAATAATAAAGTATTTTATTTCATTTTTATACCTCAGACCTAGAATTTCCTAGCTTTGGTCAATAGAGTGTTACATACAATGGAGGGGAGTTACACTATGACATTTGTTGATCTAATTGAACCAATTTATAATAATAAAATAGTCCTTGAAAAATTATAACTACCTTAATCCCTCTCCATTAGCAAACAAGATCAAAAGATTAAGGCTAAGTAACTCTACATAGTTATTATTACCCCTCCCTAGACCACTTTGATGTTTGTAGTAGTGTTATTCCTTTAGAAATAAAATGCATCCTCAACATCATCGAAAACTTTTGTTTTCCATGTAATTTATAGAAACTATAATTTTGCTTAATAGAAAGTGAGGTGTGTTTTAATAAATAGCTTATTGGAAAAATGTAGCTTCCATTTATCTAAAAGTTGGGAACTACCTGATGTGTGATGGAATTGTATTAGTTCATTACAATTTTTCTCCCTATTATGTTGACTAGATCCTACTTTTGTGGATGTAAACAAAATCTCGTTGCAAACATTTTTTTGCCACATATTAAAAAATAAGACACTTACTCAGAGAGAATGAGGGAAAAGTGTGTATAATTGTATTTGAATAATGTGTTGGATGGAATGAAGAACACATGTTTTATTCTATGTAAGTTTCTTGAAATTCATATATCTTTTTCTAGAAAAGAATTTTTACTATTTTGATAATACTTAAATCTGTGGAATTGAAGGTGTGGTAGCGATAATTATTGAGCATTCATGAATGGAAATCTTTTTGACCTAAATCCTAGATTGTTGGAGTGAGCCGCAAGCTGCATTACAAAGTTGATTTACCATAATTATCCAATGAGCTTATGAGAATGCATAAGAAAAAGGAAAGTGACGTAAAACATTGTTTCCACGTCATCATTTATTATGGTTTGATTCAATTACATTGAAACCAGTCATGGAGTTGAATTATTTGTGTTAACTTGCAAGGTGCTCATTTAAAATTTGATGCAAAGTTTTTTTTTTTTAAATCTCTATCTTTGGAAATACTATTATAGAGGAGCGTTCCTAATTTGATTTCGATTGTTGGATGGATGTAATCAATGGCTATGATTTACCAAGGAATAGTGAAAATTTTCTTGGTTTTTAAGTCTAATATCAATCATCGATTGGATACATCGTATCGCTAGAGTAAGAGATGAATAACCAACTCATGTTTGTTTTTTAGGTTGAAGTTAGTTTATTATAGGTTTGGGGAGCTACTTAGAGAGAGTTGTGTGATGAGAAATTTCAATTTAAATAATGTTTTTCATCCACAAAGAGTCAAATTGTTATATTTGTAATTTCATCAGATTCATGGTTCAATTGTAAATGGTAAGATTCTTTCTGGGTTGAAAACACGAGTTAACGATATTTTTTTTTGAACCACAGTTTTTCTTGGTGGGTCTTAAATTCTTTTGGCTTTTGCATCATTCATTATTAGAGTAGTAAGGTAATTAAAAGAGGAATATAAGTAATGTAGGTTGTCCCTATGATGGATTTATTTGTCAAAGGATGGCATTTAGAGTTGGAAGAGGTAGAGGTCAAGGAAGAGGTTGAATAAGGGTAAATACAGAGTTGTGGGATGATGTGAGAACTCTTCCGTGAAGGCAATATGATCATACATGTGATACAAGTGACGAAGAACTTGCATAGGAGGACAATGAGATAGTTGTAGAACCCCGAAGGTCAATTTTTAAAGTATATTTTGGTCGAGGCTTCGAGTCAAAGGAAGAAGTACATACATATAGTGGAAGTTTGGATCCATAAGAGTTGGTGGATAGGAAAAATGCTTTGAACGAGAATTTTGTGTATGCAGATATACCAGAAGAGAACCAAGTTAATTTTATTATTGCAAAGATGAGAGGACATGCAGCTTTATGCTGGGAAAGGGTGCAGGAAGAAAGGGCCTTGAAGAACAAAGCAGAGCTCAAGAGAGGGAGTAGGATGACTACTCAATTGGAACATACATTTCTTCCTGAATATTATCAATTAATTTTGTTTGTGAATATGGATAATCTTATAAAGACAAATTTTATAAAGTGAACATTAGACCACGATACATAGAGGGCACATGTGAGAGAGTTTCCAGTTATATCAATGATTTGAGGTTTGGAATTTAGGTTGAATATGCTCTAATGTAATTAGAGATATATTCAAGAAGATTATCAGGTTGCATTAAAAGATGATGAAAAATTGACGAGGAAGCATATTCAAAGAAGGAGAGTAAGGTGTTCTGGAGGAAAATAATAACAAAAGAAGAGATAAGCTCGCAGCTCAATCCAATAACTAAAACTAGAAAGAATCAGTGATTGCAGAGGGAGAAGGTCTTCTTTAATACAATGAGGAAGAGGGAGAGATCAAAAAGTGAGATGTTATACTTGTGGTGAATTAGGTGATTATTCATGTGACTATCCAAATAATGCTGCAAGGAGAAGACACGCAAAAGTAATACAACCTAAATTTGAAACTCCAAAAGGGGAAGAATAATGTGTCAATGTTCTAGAAGAAGGATAAGCTTTAATGATGAAGCTAGAGATACCAGGAAGAGACAAGTATGTAGGTGAACTAGTGAAAATAAGAATCTTATTAAGGACAACTTCTAAACAAAAACGTAAACATTGAAAGTTGATTGTTGATAATGGTAGTTTTGAAAATTTGGTTTTCCACAAAAATGGAAGAGAAATTATAGCTAGATAGGATGCCATATCCTACATTGCATAAGGTTTCACAGTTGCAGAAGGGACAACAAATATTGGTAAGTGAGAAATGCCAAGTGGAGTTCCAAATTGGAAAATATTAAGAACAAGTTCTTTGTGATATTTTGTAGATGGATACTTGTCATGTCTTTCTGGAATGACCCGGTAGTCTGAAAGGAGAGTGAGATAAGATGGCAAGGTGAGCACCTACACTTTTGAAAAAGATGGACAAAATCATGTGTTAATACTAATAAAAAATGAAGGGATTAGAGAGATATTGGATCCAAGCATACTTTTGATGAGTGAGAAAAAAAATGCTAGGGATACAAAAATTAGGGAATGTGAGAAAAAAATATAAGACAAAGATTGCAACAAAATATTTGAAGGTGACTAATTTGCCTTGAGCAAACCAGAATTTATTTAATTTTGAAGATAAAATGCTTAATAAATGGTTTCAAACAAAAATTTCAAAACAAATAGTGCTTTTGAATAGAAAAAATGGTTATGAAACAGGAGATTCAAATGAATGAGTAGTAGTTAATAATTCTGAAGCATAATGGCATAAGAAGTTTTGGAAAAATGCTGCAAATGGTAAAGTAGTACGGTATCTTGAGGAAAAATCCAACACAAGGCAACGGATCCAACATTTATGGTTCCAATTAATCCATGCAATTTTGTGGTTTTCAATTACCTAGATAGTAAAAAGAACATTTTTCGTAATCTAGGAGAAACAAATTCAGGAAAATCATGTGCCATCTCAAGATAAAAGGTGGAAAGATCAACTACATCTAATGAAACTATGGTGGAAGGAATGGATGAAAGGAATACTTAAATGGGGGAACCACCCAAGGAAGAAACCTTAGGTATCTGCTGCATTATTACGAAAAGGTAGTCTAATGGGACCTCATGGACAATATTCCATGACCAATTTTATGTTTTGGTATATGATGGTGTAGCATGATTAAAAATCTTTATTTTCCATGTAATTTCTAGAAATATTTGTTTCTTGAGTGGATGGTGAGGTGTGTTCCAATAAATAGCTTATTGGCCAAATGTAGCTTCTAATTATCTAGAGGTAGAAATATACCTATTGTGTGTTGGAATTGTATTAGTTCATTAGGATTTTTCTCCCTATTTTTTCAACTATATCCTACTATTTTGGATATAAACAAAATATTTTTGTAACCATTTTGGGGCTACATGTCAAGAGTTGCACAGGGAAGACATGAAATGATAAACCAAAACAAGAGGAGCTCACAGGTGCAGATCACCAGGAGCTATCTAAAACAAAATGCCACACACTGTGCTTCACATTAATCTGAATATTAAATAGATACAATTTGTTAGGGACAACGAATCATATCACAGGAGAATAGGAACTGAATAACTATAGAAAGGAAAATCACAACTACGTAACAATAATAGCCTATTCTCCATCAATTCTAACACTCCCCCTTAATGAAGAAAGGGTTCTTAAACACATCTAATATGTCCCCAAACAACTCAAACTTCAGTCTTCCTAGAGGCTTAGTAAATATATTAGCCATATTATCACAAGAATTACGATATTCGACATGAATCTCTTTGGATTGCACATTTTCCCTAACAAAAATAAATTGAGTGTCTATGTGCTTAGTGTTTTTATGAAACACGGGATTGTAAGCCAGTTTGATGGAACTTTGATTATCGCAAATGATAACCGTAGCTTCTGCCTGTTCTTCTCTTGCATCTTGGAGAAGTCTGTGCAACAAAACTGCCTCACATGCTGTTGCACACATAGCTTGATATTATGCTTCTATTGAGGATAAGGCTACAGTATGTTGCTCCTTGCTGCACCAAGAGATGACCCTAGATCCAATGCTAAAGGTGTAACATGTAATTCATCTTCTATCATCTAAATTCCTGCCCAATTAGAGTCTGTATAACCTATCAAGCTAACATCAAATGAATCAAAATACAAAAGAGCAAAGTCTGAAGTTCCTTGTAGATACCTCAGTACTCCTTTCACTGCAAGCCAATGGTTCTCATGAGGTTGAGTCATGAACTGACTCAAAAAACTCACTACATAAGCTAGATCTGGTCTCGTTGTAGTCAAATAGATAAGACTACCAACAAACTATCTATAAAATGTTTCATCTGCATATTTTGAACCATCATTCACCTGAAGTTTGCTATTCTGTTGTAAAAGCACAAATGCAGCCTTGAACTCATCCATTTTAAATTTAGTCAACAAACTCTTAGCATACCTACCCTGGGACAAGAAATTTTGGCTTGAATCTCTCCAAACTTCTAGACCCAAACAGTGATATAATTCTCCAAGGTCCTTCATCTCAAATTTCTGTGATAACTACTGCTTGATTTCTTCAATGAGATTGTCTTCACTTCTCGTCATGAGCATATCATCTACATATAAAGAAATCAACACTATATTCCCCTCATCATTAAACAAAGTATAAAAATTAGGATAATTTTTGCTTTGTTTATAACCATGCATGAGGAAAAATGAATCAATTTTGTCGTACCAGGATCTAGGAGGTTGTTTTAAACCATATAAAGCTTTCTTTAATCTACAAACTAAATTATCTTCTCCCTTCTTAACAAACCCCTCAGGATGCATTAAGTATAATTCTTCTTTTAAATCACCATTTAAGAAAGCGTATTTAACATCTAATTGATATATTTTCCAATGATGCTTATTGGCTAAAGCAATAATCCATCTAATAGTTTTTAATTTTGCAACACGGGCAAATATTTCCTCAAAGTCAATACCTTCTTTTTGGGAATACCCCTTTGAAACCAACCTTGATTTATACTTATCAATAGGCCCATTTGCTTTAAATTTCAACTTAAATAACCATCTTAAACCTATGGGTTCTTTACCATGAGGAAGATTTACTAGATCCCAAGTATTATTCTTAATAATAGATTCATATTCCTCCTTCATTGCTTCCTTCGATTCACAAATCTTACTAGCTTCATGAAAATTAGAAGGTTCTGCAATGTTTAACATACCAGTCATGAGCGCACAATCCCTATACTGAGTTAGTAACTGTTTCGGCCTGCTAGATCTCCTATGTGGTGGGGTGTTAACTATTCTGCTCTATTTTTCTCTTTGTGGACTGAACTCAATTTCCTCCTCTTTATCTTACTACTGCTGCTTTTGTTGTTGTTGTTGTTGTTGATGTTGTTGCTTTTGTTGTTGATTGATCCCTGTTTCAAAATCCTCATCTGAAAGTAAGGGTACATGCCATTCTTCATTATCTTGAACATGATTTCCATCATCAACCTGTTCATGGAATACTACATCTCTACTAACAAACACCTTGTGAGTAGAAGGATCAAACAACTTATAAGCCTTATACTCACTGTAGTATCCGCTGAAAGTACATTTAATGGCCTTTGAATCTAACTTCTTCCTATTTTCTTTGGGAACATGCACAAAATATTTACAACCAAATTCTCTAAGATGTCTTACTACAGGCTTGGAGCCAAACAATTATTCAAAATGAGTTTTATAATCAAGACCTTTAGTGGGACTCCTATTCTTCAAATACACTACGTCATTGACAACTTCTGCCTAAAAACCATTAGTTAGATTCTTACCTTTCAGCATACTATGAGCACACTCCACCAATGTTCTATTTTTCCTCTTAGCTACTCCATTCTGCTAAGGAGTGTAAGGTGTTGTAAACTGCTGTTGTATCCCATGTTCATTAAAGTATTTAATGAAATCCCCTTTCTTGAATTCTTCGCCTTGATCTGATCGAAGAATCCTGATGAACTTTCATGCCTTCTTTTCAATCATGTTCCTAAACTGCTTGAGATAATCAAAGACATGACTCTTCAGTCTAAGAAAATACACCCATGTGAATCTTCTATAATCATCAACAAAGATTAGAAAATAATAGGCCCCACCTAACGATCTTGTCTGCATAGGCCCACATAAATCAATGTGTACAAGTTCGAGTGTATCCATTTGTTTGTTACCTTTAACAGAAGGAAATTAATCTCGATGTTGTTTACCAAATGCTCATCCTTCACAATCAATATGCAACTTCTTCAAAACAGGAAGACCATTCATCATACCTTTGTTCTGCAACAGTAGAAGATCACTGAAATTGATGTGCCCAAGTCTCTCATGCCACAAGTTTTCAACAAACTTATTTGATGACATCAATTCCTATTGTGGTGTACTCTTCACATCTAGTTTGTAGATTCCTCCTATATGAACACATGTAGCAATAAGCTTCATCTAGTCCAACAAGTGTTTAATAATACAATAAGATTTAAAGAATTCTACCTTGAGATCTTGATCTATAATCTTTGATACAAAAATCAGGTTCTTCTTAATACTAGGTACATACCACACATCAGATATATTCCTGATGTTTCCATTAGGTAAAGTGACAAGGACATCTCCATGTCCCTTGATCTCATACCCTCTATCATCTCCAAGGTATACTTTTACTCTAGTGTTGGATTCTTTAAAATTTTTGAACCATTTCTTTTTCCCTGTCATATGTGAGGAGGCTCCAAAATCTACGAACCAAATATCTGATTCATCCTCCTCAGTGGCTATTGTAGGCTCAGCCATAAATAATCTGACATCTTGGTTCTGATCTGCATCAGCTAGATGACCTACATGTGTTTTCTACTTATACCTCTCCCCATCTTCCTTTTTCTTATGGAAAAATGTATCAATATGACCTATCTTACCACAATAAAAACATTTAGGAGCAGAGTCATGTCTATGCGAGGTCATACCTCATGGTGTCCTTTTTCATGATACACTGCCTTTCCTGTGATCAGTCACTGCTTTCCCTTTCGGCTTGAACTTGGTCATTAATGCAAGATCTGGATTTTGAGGTTTGAGGGACAACATCCTTTCTTCTTCTTGTAGCAAGATCCTAGTAAGCTCTTCAAATATTTGAGGCTTTTCTCTTACATTCAATCTCGTTATAAACATCTGATAATCATCCATCATGCCATTCATGGTAATCGTCACTAGATCACCATTCGACACATTCTCAACAATATCAGTTAGTTTATCTTTAACCTCCTTTATCCAGGATGTGAATGAAGAAACAGACTCATTCTCCTCCATCTTGATCGAGAGAATATTATTTTTGAGGTACAAAGTTCGATTGGTGTTCTTGATCTCGTACATTTCTTTGAGAATCATCCATATATCATTTGCCATCTTGCACTCCCGAGTGTGAGGGATGATGCAATCTTTGACTGATAACTTTAGGACAACCTCTTCCTTCATCTCCCTTTTCTCCTAGTCTTGAATTGTTGTATTCGATCCACCAGTTACAGTAATCAACTTGACCTCATCACCTGTAGCAATTCCATAGGCATTCTGTCCCTCAAGCAGAGTCTGGAGCTTAAAATTCCAATTATTGTAATTGGGAATATCAAGATTATTACTCTTATTGAGATAAGCTTCTGCAATTTGATTATTCATCTTGAATGAATAAAAAACTTCAATAACTTAAACAAACTCCAAATCTTCTTTAAACAAATGATCACTCCAAATTAGTTGAAAAAAAATTCCCCCTTTTATCAAATAATAAGAGCCTCCATATTTTTAATTAAATAAATTGAAAATTTAATTAACAAATTAATTAAACAAAGAAAAGGTTGAATCTCCTTTCCTCACAGATCCATCCTATCCCTCAATCAAGCACGAATCGATTGATTTGGGGCTGAAATCTACTCTCAATACCATGTGAAAGTTGATCTCATGCAGGTGGATTGCTTCTCGGTAGTCAACCTCACAATTGCTCAAGCATGGAAACAATTTTCTCCTCTAATGGTTGAAATAGGGCTGACCCCATAGCAAGTAAATGTTACCACTTAGATCCATCACTGATCCACACCAATCCACATAGAATGGAAAACAAAACACGCTGCCACGCAACCTTTTCCAAGGCTCTCAATCCACCACACGGGACAACCCATGCTTGGACAACACTCAACAATACACAGCTCTTCTGCTCGCATTCGGCACAACAATTCAGGAAGCAGATCTCCACGCAGCAATCCAGGCAGCAGATCTCCAAAATGAAATTTTGGCCTCCTTTGTTGTTCTCCTTAGTGATCTGGCCTCCTCATGTCTTCTCAGCATCCAACACCGGAAGCTCTCCAGTTAGAAGTCAAGAGTATCTCTCACGCAGTTCTCCTCCATGCAGATGCAACAACAACACCCCATTGCTACGATCCTATTGTTCGCACCTCAAGGTCGGCGCGACATTCCCACTCGGATCTGTGAATTTCTGCGTGTCTATCCACAGTGAATCTACATCGTCACGAAAATAAAAAATCGCGAAAAGTTTGCAGGTGGATTAGCGTGGCTCTCCCTTCAAACAACACGATGATCTAGCTTCAATCATGCTAGCCTCTCCCACTCAGGTATCAGCTCCCTCAAACCTGTAGCTCTGATACAATGTCAAGAGTTGCATAGGGGAGACATGAAATGATAAACCAAAGAAAGAGAAGCTCACAGGTGCCGATCTCCAGGAGCTACCTCAAACAAAATGCCACACATTGTGCTTCACATTAATCTGAATATTAAATAGATACAATTTGTTAGGGAGAGCCAATCATATCCTAGGATAATAGGAACTGAATAACTATAGAAAGGAAAATCACAACTACGTAACAATAATAGCCTACTGTCCATTAATTCTAACACTACATATTAAGAAAGAGTAAACCTTTGGACAACGAATTAAGGAAGAGTGTGTAGAATTGTACTCGAGGAATGAGTTAGATGGAATGAAGAACAAACATTTTATTCTCTTTCAGTGTTTTGAAACTAATATATCTTCTATCCATGAAACTAATTTTACTCTGTAATAACACTTATGTGTGAAATTGAAGTTCTTGAAGTGATAAATAGTTAGTGGTCATGAAGAGAAATTTATTTGACTTAATTTTTAGATGGCTGGAGTGAATCACTAGTTGCCTTCCCAATGTGATTTATAAACATTCTCTAGTGAGTCACAAGTTTCATTCCAAATGCAATTTATAGAAATTCTCTTGCAAGCTTATAAGAATGCATAGGAAAAGGGACAATGAAGTAGCACATTATTTCGAGGTCATGATTTCTTGTGATTAGATTCAATTACATTGAAACCACTAATGCTGCTGAATTCTCTGTGTTAAGATGCAAGATGTTCATTTAAAATTTAATGTTAAGTTTTACGTAAAATACCTTCATTTGGAAATACGTGTAAAGGAACATTCCTAATTTCGTTTGGATCATTACTTGGATGTAAGAAATTGTTGCGATTTACCTAGTAAAATTGAAAATTTAATTGCTTTTTAATCTTATATCAATTATCGATTGGATATATCATATGGCTGGAATGAGTGTTGAAAAGTCAAGTCTTATTCGATTTTTTTAAAGTTTTAGCTATTTCGTATAGATTTCAATAGTAATTCAAAAGAGTTATTTGATTTAACCATTTTATGTAAATAATGTTTTTCATCCACAACCAATTAAATAGTTATATTTGTAATTGCATCATATTGTTTGTTTAATTGTAGATGGTAAGATTCTTTTTAGCTTGGAAATTAGAGTAAATCAACTTTTACTTTTACACTAGGGTTTTGTTAAATGGTTCTTAATCTCATTTTGTTAATACATTATATCCTCTCCCACACACTCACCCTACAAAGTGATGCCTTATCAAAGTATGCCTAGGGATACCAATGGGCATCCTCTTCAACATTAATGTTCCATGGCTAGTGCACATGAACAACTTTATAAAATAAGCCATATGTGGTTAGAACTTGTGTTGTTAGCCTTTTAGGAGTATTTAGTCTTTGCTTGGATGATGTCATTGTTCCTTGAAATCTGTGTGCACCAATTGATGAAATGTAGGAGATTTATGACATTTTTTGGGTCTTCTTGTTCCAAATTGTTTGCATGAGATACCATGCCACATGGAGTCTAAGGAAAAAAAATTCAAACAATGTTCCACACATCTAGGGCAGAAGGACACATAAGAAGGAGATGGTGCACATAATCCTGACATTTATACATAGGGCACACTAATTAGGCATGTTCATACTTCCCTTCTATAATTTTTCATATACGAGATATTATTTTCCTATATGCACCATTTAAGGATCCTTTATTTTTCCAAACAACTTAGGTTCCATAATATTTTACATCACAAAGCTAAATCCCCCTATCAACAATGAAATTCAAACAACACATTTATGGAGAATATTCCCCAGGAGAGGAGTGCACCCAACATAATGTTTGTTCCCTCTCCCTGAGGTGAACATCTAATATATTGAGGGAAGTAGTGTAATTTTTCCAATGAATTGAAAAATCAAAAGGAATATTTAGTTGATTAGCATCATGCCATCCATCAACCCAAATAGATATTCTAGAAGGATCTACCACCTGGTTCAGAGTAGACCTCCTATTTGCATTTAAGAATTCAACAAAATTCTTTGGAAAAATTTAATTTTCCTGACACCCTACAGATTTTTCGATACCCATTCTTACTTCTTCACCATTTTCCAACTTCGAGGATAGTCCTTCTTTGACCACTTTGAATGAAGCTAATACTACCTTCGAAACAACAAAAAAATGTATCTTTTCTTTTTTGGGTTCCTAATCCAATGTTCAATACAAATAGGGTGAATATACTTTATGAATACCACTTCTATTCTTAGGTTATTAGACAAAGAATAAGACCTTTTTAGACCTCAAGATTTCAGCATCTTTGGAAAATTTAATTTATCTTGTTTGAAAAAATTAAAAACCCTATCGTATTTCTAACCCATCCATAGGAATCTACAACTATTCTTACAAATAGATTTCAAAATCCATTTTGGAATCAAGCACAAAGACATCTAGAAGATTGGCATAACTTCTAGAGCTAATTGGATAAGCATTAGTCCACCCATGCTAAAAAAACCATCTAAAGCTCTAAACCTTTATTATCTTCTCAATAGGAAGTGGAAATTATTATTCTAACTATAAATTAATTAGTAGCTTATTATCGCACAAAAACAACGAATACTTCGCAACTACAAGTTTCACAAAATTGAATTATGTGGAGGATAAACTAGAAAATGAGAAAATAATGGCACACAAACACACAAATTTTACACAATTATTTTTGGATTAAAGTGGACCCATAAAAACATTCCTTTGGATAATTATCTATACTCCTATCTACATTTGGTTCCCTTCTCTAGCTCGAACTCTTCTAGCAATTATTGTTGATGTCTAGAAAATTTAATTGCCAAAGGAAATTAATTTGAAGTGTATATTCTCCATCTACCCATTTGGCTCCTACTATAATTTCTTCTTGGGACTCTTAATGAAAAAGATTAAAACATAATTCATGGTTGATATTATTTCTGGATCGATCCGTTTGACTTTCTAGAGGATTAACACCTTTCTCCATTAAAAATGATTAATTAAAAAATTTTCCTAAGTGTTACAGGGAAAAGTGTCTACTCAGAACTGCTTATCCCACTAACGTGTGATAGCTGCCTTAGAAACAAATAAAGTAAAGCTACTTTCATTTTTTCCTTTATGAAGTATAGATAGACAAGAACAAAGAAGAACAATCTCTGTCTTGCGCTAATCTCCTAGTTCGATTCCTCTCTTCCTTGATAGTCTTTCGCTACTTGTTCCCTTGCACGCCCAGCTTCACAAAGTACCTGTAAGATCACAGTAGCATAGAACTATACAAGAACATGGATATATAATCATAAACAATCTAGAATCAGATGTAAATCAACCATACAAATGCAGCAAATATAAATGACACACGAGTATGGAGGAAAACTTGAATAGCTTTTATTGATAAACAAGAAAGAGCCAAGGGGAGTTACAACCAGTTGTTCTGATCCAGCATCATCCTCTCAGCAAGGAAGCCCCTCTTCACCGCATACAAAGCTTAGATCACCCAACAATATGATGTTTTATCTCAAGAAACCAACAACAATTCCTTACAATATGCAAAATTCCAGCCTCCGGATCTCTGGGATGAGGGATCCATATATAGATATCTGTAAGGGAGATGAGTCATCTTGTGACTTGATTAGTGTCTTCCCTCTGATAGTTCTTGCTTCCACTTGGAGATTGATGATCTCTTACTCATCCTTGGTCGAATTCAGAGAGGCAAGTGTCATAGGAGAAGTTTCTGGAAGCTTCCATTGCCTCTCCATCTCGTGGAATGACACTGCCATTTGTCATTTCTCATCCATCGCACCCCATAGAAGGGATTTTTGAAATGCAATGCACCCACACAGTGTGTTTAGGTGAGATGCAACACACTTTGCCTATGGAGCAGCTGAAATGATCCTGTTTTGACTAATTCTGAGCAGTTTTTTCATGGAGAACTTCTAGGAGAAGCTATAATCAGTTGACCTTGCTCCTTTAGGGGTTAGAACAACGCTTTTAGGGACTTAGGAGCCCTTGGTTTATGGACATTTTATGCTTGGGGTTGCAGTGCCCAAAAATGTCTATAACAGTTGCACCCTAAAGCATGAGGTCGTTAATCTTTTGATGTTGGGTGAAATGCTTTATTATGAGGATCCGAAGTTCTTTCAAGATGGGAGGAGACCTGTAATAAGATACAATACAATATTTTATCTTCATAATATTTTCATGATCTAGCTGAGGTGGGCATTCCCATGCTCATCTTTATAAATTCATTTTCATGTACATAGGACAGACAATCGTCTGAGTGTAGACTGATGATTCTGGTAGAGCCATCATCCCTTTGATTGGATGATTATCTGTGCAGCAATGATGTACATTTAATGTCTTTATTTCCCTAAATACATATCGCAGCCCGGATGGATGAAACTAGATTTAGGGTCTTCGATCTCGTTCGATCTTCACTCAAAGTACAAGTCTATCCATGTGAGAGATGTTCTGGAGTCGAACATGGAAAGACATCACTTGATTACCAGCCAATGATGTAAGTTGTTAACAGGCACGAGAGGAATCACCGATAATGATAATGACCCTCAAGGTACTGCAGTACAATTTATGTGGTGTGAATAAAGGACTTGGTGTCGAACACCACGCAAAATCTTTCGGTCGAAGGCCATTGATGTAAACCTGTCGCCGGAAGTGAGAAACTTGCCATTGAGGCATGCAAGCTTCAAAGTACTGAATGGGGTGTTCCTAGATTAACTTCTTGGATAATGAGTTGATGTCAACAAGAAGTGATCCGTCACAGGAGGGCCTTAATGAATCCCACATCAATGACACGGAACAGAGCAAATGATTTTAATGGAGGTGAAAATGTTTTGGTGATATAAGGTTCAGGGTGGCGGTCATGAAAGAATGGAGTATAAATGTATTGTAGTGGGTGAGACATAGGTGAATTCTCTGAATGATTTCTCTTGAACATATCGGCGACACTGATGTGATGGATTGGTAGCATTAACCCCAAATGTGGATGGTATGATGGGACCATGGTGATGTGACCGGTGAATGAAACAACCCAACATGACTTGGATGTGGAGTGAAAGTGTCATGTTCAAGAGCGACTTGCTACCAACAAAGTTTCTTCAAGTTTTCTTCCCAATTTTTCCCCAGTCATTGCTGACCAGTACCTCTTTATTTTTGTCAAGCTTGACGAGGATAACATATGCTTGTTCTATAATTTTGCCTTCGGGCAAACCCATATCTATGTTTTAACGAGCCTAGCGATAGTGAAACTCGTTCTCGTCTATACACAAGTTTGTTGCTATTAAAATTTAACGAGTTTAACGACAAAGATAACTCGGTCCTTTTCAATTTTAGAGAGTCTGAAAAGGAACGTAAAGGAAACTCCAAAATTCCTTTTTTGTCATCTAATCCCTTAAGTCCGAGAAAGTATAAAATAATATAGAAGGGATGAATTTTCGATCCTTTTAACGAGCCAAACAAGACAAGCGCTCGATCTTTTTGTGTAATAATCCCTCAGGTCCAAAAAGATTAAAATTTAGAGGAGGGATAGCACTTCCGGTCCCTTTAATGAGCTGGAGAGGCCAATGGCTCGGTAATATTTTCATATTTTATGAGTCATTTAAAAAGAGCTTAAAGAAGACTCGTCTTTCAAGGAACGAGTGATAAAATTGGGTAGCAACTGATTCCAGGTAAGGTTTGGAATTTTCCAATCATGGCAGTGTTACAAGGATGGCTAGTGAGATTGCTCTTCGCAGCTGTTCCTCAAAATGGGTAAACAATCAATGGAGGTGAATGATCGGCCAATGTCAAAGTGGAGGTGACGGTGCAAACACAACCAAGGCTTTAAAGGCTGAAGTGTTACATTCACGATGGTTATTTACCGGAAATTGGTTCATTTTTTAATGAGCTTAAACTCTGGAGGAACATGTGCTCATTGCTTATGTTTATTTTTTAACGAGCATGAAGTCCGCGCTAAAACTGCTCGATTAATCCAGTCGTGTAATAAGAATGTCCCATTTAAAACGACAATTTTTAGAGTTTTGCCCCACATCCTTTCTTTATGCAAGTTAGGAAACGACCAATCCAAAAAACAGATAAATGATCGCTCTTTGCTTGCACTCCAAAAGGTTTGCATGCCCCCAGGTATAAAACAGAGTTTCAAGGTTACCCCTTCTTCCTTCCGTTAAAACATTTGTTTTACCGAGAGAGGTCTACCTCTTACAGGTTACCAAAGATTGTTCTATTCACGGCGTAAACAAAACACTTCTTCGGCGATGTCTACCGAAATAGACAAAGGTGAGTGGCAATGCCTGCCAACTCACATAACTTTGACAAGAGAATCTTATTCCAGTCCAACTCCCTCTTCCAATCCCGGACGGGAGTACGGAGGTCATATACTCTCGCGGAAACCTACCCTATATTCGAAGTTTTTCTGTCGAAGCAGACCAGGGTGCATGCCCCCTGGGTTTCAGTCATGTCCCCGAATCACTCGTGCTCATCGGGCAGACAAACTGGGGATTGAGACATTTCTTGTGTGAAAAGACCATTCAGGGATGGTATATGACTATTTGCTATGCGTGAACCGAGGAATGAAAGCTGGTTTACAAGCTTGACCACTCTTCCTTCGTGCAGAAAACACATTACTCTAAAGAGTGAGGAGACAATCGCTCCCATGCAATAAATATTGTCTCGTCCAAGGAGTAGATTATAATCCAGGGGTCCTTGTACTACCATTACGTTCATTTGAATGGCTTTCCCCCTCAATGTTATGAGCACATTGGGAAGGATCCCTAATGGTTGACTGGTTCCTTTATCAAAGCCTATTAGATTTATCATCTCAGGCAAAAATGATGGCGAACCAAGTGCTTTCCAAGCAGTCGAGGAAAGGATACTCACAGAATCCCCTTCATCTATGATGGTACTAGCCATAACCATTCTATATATTTGAATAATGATTCAGAATGGTATACTAGCCGGTAAACGAGGTCTGCCTAGTTGATTCCAGTCAAAGGAGACAACTAGGTTGCTTGGAGGTGGGACCGAATAGACGGCCGAGTATGACTCTGACGAACTTCCTTCCTGCGGTAAAGGAATGGGTAAATTGCCCCCATGTTCATCAGATTCTGTGCTTACGAAAAGAATTTGGATGGTGTCATCCTTGTTCTCTTCGGTGACTATATCATCTGAAGATGGAACCTCTGAAGGCAAGACTGGGTCAACTACCGCCTCGACCTTTTGACTTTTGTCTGGTATGGGTTCAGATGGTTTGTCTTCAATGATAGACGCTTCGGCCAACCACCTGAGTGGGTCAGCCGATTTTTCAACTAGTGACGGACTCGGCAAGAGTTTTTAATATCCAGGAGGAAGTCGTAACGGTGAAACCGGACGATCGTCCAAAACTCTTTTAGCCTCATCTAAGAAGGGACAACGGTGGACGACATGATCGCCTTCACACAGTTTACAAGGAAATCTATATTTTCCTTTTTGTCCTGGGGCTTCACTTTCACTAGTCGACGGTGTGTTTTCAACATGATCATCAGAGGTTGACGACACTGGGTTGTGCAAACGAGGAGACCAGTCCCTTAAGATCCGAGGGATGCAAGGACAATCTCTATGATAGTGGTCTCCTTTGCAAATGACACATGGCGATTTAGGCCTGGTCGGTGCAGTGTGTGGATTTTCGCTAGACGACGCTTGGTTGCCCCCTTTCGCTTTTGGCTCCTTCTTCTTCTTCTCTTTCTTCTTCTTTTCCTTCTTCTTCTCAGGTACTTGACTTTTGGCTTTACCAGCCCCATCAAGCGAAGAGGAAGGAGGAGAGGAAGAATTGGAGGAAGTATAAGGTTGGTGGGTAACTCTGGAATCGTCTAGTTGCTGACTCGATTGTTTAGGAGTTGCAGTGTTTTGAACGACAGAGGTTGAAAAGAGCCATACAGGCAAGCCGATTGTCAGTTGTGGAAGCGACAATGTGGCCATATGGGGTGCACCAACATCTCCCCAAGAGGAGAAGGGACTAGGCTTTCCTCCAAGGGGAATTCCTTGACTGGTGGATTCCATTTTCTCAACCCAAGATCAACGTAGGAAAGGGTGATGAATATTCCATTTAAAATAAATTTTAGACTCTTTGACACAACTTGTTTTTTCAATTTTTAAGAGTCGAGAAAAAACAAAAGATGACTCTAGTCATCTTCGATTTTTAATGAGCCTGAAGTGACAAGTGCTCAGATGGACCTTTTTCATTAAAGAGTCTAAAAAGGAACGAAAGGGACTGCTCTGGAAATCTAGGTAGAGGGATTACCAAACCAATCGCAAAACTGCAGAATACTTTTTACGGTACGATAGTCAATCTTCCCGAATGCTATGTTCAGTGCATTGCGATCGATAGGGCGGCAGACACGGCTTCCTATGGATAAAGGATTAAGCCTATTGTGGTCTCCCAAAATATACTCGACGGTACATGGGAGCACAAGTCCGTACTGGCACTTATCATCTCAAAGTGGAGGAATCACCCAACCATCAATGAGAACAATAGTTACCAGGCTTTACGATGCCGGAATACGTCTCTAACCTAGACTTCTAAATGTTGTGCGTTAGGTTCCAAAGCGTTGTTAGATTCATTGAATTTATTTTATAGTTGATATTGTTTATGAAGTTTTCCTTTCAGGTTCATCGCGAGATGTAGTATAATTCCTAAAATGCAATCTAAGATGATAAACAATCTTTTTATCTTCTTTGTGCAATGAAAATCCTAGCTACTAAGGAAAGAAAGATAGAATCCTTTCACAAAGAGCATAGAGCACACTCTAAATGAACTTTCCTAAATCAAACCAATCAGACTGTCTAAATGCAAATGCACATGCATGTATTTGTTTTTGACTTTCTTAGTATCTGAATGATAAAAAGAAAGTTGATGCACAAATCTGAATTTTCTTTCAAGTGACAATTATCAACAAGCTTCTTTTCGAAATCAAAAATGGAGGCAATCACAACACCTTACGATTTTGAAATGAATACTTGTTTTTCGACACAAGAAAAATTACAAATTCAGACCAAAAACAATAGTAACAAGATAATCGACTATCTACAACAATCAAACTCTTTCCTATGCCTGAAAATGACACTTGCGACGCTTTCAAATCAGAGGATGAGAGTGCGATTATGTTACTTTTTGCAAAGGAGAACTGAAAATGACTCAACAAACACACAAAAACATTTATGGTTCTTTTGTACAAAGGAGGCAGAATAACAACATGGAAAAGGGGTTTCAAACAGAGATATACTGATCACAGGCAGCAAAATTCATGAATAGAACTGGAAAGAATGAATCACAGAAAGAAAACTGAACAATGCCTAGTCTGATTAGTGCACCTGTAACACAGGGAATTTGAAATGCAGCGCACCTACTACACTCAGGAAGTGCGATGAATTTCAGATTCTCTGAACAGTACCTGCGCTGGCTAGAAATGAGACTTTGCTTGGGTTCCGGGTCACAGTTTGCAGTTCAGTTCATGGGTTTTGGCCGAGCAAAAGGTAATCAGTAATGCAACAGTCAGGGGTAGATCTAAGGAGGATCTAAGAGCTACCACAAGGGGCAATCAGAGAGTTTGTGAATCAGTTGTTTAAATCATAAACAAATCCTAGAGATTGACTGAAGTGGCATTTATCTACTTTGCATTTGCATAGCAAATGCAGTTCGAAAGCTACCTAGCACGACTTCAGACTCCATCTGTAAGTTTATGAAATAGACAACAAGGAAGATAAACAAACAAACTAATTTGTCCCCATTGGAGTCGCCATTTTGTTACAAGGAAAAGTGTCTACTCAGAACTACTTATCCCACTAAGGTGTGATAGCTGCCTTAGAAACAAACAAAGTAAAGCTACTTTCGTTTTTCCTTTATGAAGTATAGATGGAGAAGAACAAAGAAGACCAACCTCTATCTTGCGCTAATCTCCTGGTTCGATTCCTCTCTTCCTTGATAGTCTTTCGCTACTTGTTCCCTTGCATGCCGAGCTTCACAGAGTACCTGTAAGATCACAGTAGCATAGCACTATACAAGAACATGGATCTATAATCATAAACAATCTAGGATCAGATGTAAATTGACCATACAAATATAAATGACACACGAGTATGGAGGAAAACTTGAATAGCTTTTATTGATAAACAAGAAAGAGCCAAGGGGAGTTACAACCAGTTGTTCTAACCCAGCATCATCCTCTCAGCAAGGAAGCCCCTCTTCACTGCATACAAAGCTTAGATCACCCAACAATCTGATGTTTTATCTCAAGAAACCAACATCAATTCCTTACAATATGCAAAATTCCAGCCTTTGGATCTTTGGGATGAGGGATCCATATATAGATATCTGTAAGGAAGATGAGTCAGCTTGTGACTTGATTAGTGTCTTCCCTCTGATAGTTCTTGCTTCCACTTGGAGATTGATGATCTCTTACTCATCCTTGGTCGAATTCAGAGAGGCAAGTGTCACAGGAGAAGTTTCTGGAACTTCCAATGCCTCTCCACCTCACGGAATGACACTGCCATTTGTCATTTCTTGCCCATCGCACCCCATAGAAGGGCTTTTTGAAATGCAACGCACCCACACAGTATGTTTAGGTAAGATGCAATGTAATTTGCCTATGGAGCAGCTGAAATGATCCTGTTTTGACTAATTCTGAGCAGTTTTTTCATGGAGAACTTCTGGGAGAAGCTATAATCAGTTGACCTTGCTCCTTTAGGGGTTAGAACAACACTTTTAGGGACTTAGGAGCCCTTGGTTTATGGACATTTTATGCTTGGGGTTGCAGTGCCAAAAAATGTCTATAACACTAAGATTAAACTTGGGAAAATTTGTTTAAAAATAGGCTAATAACATAACTGATATATTTCTATGTGGAATTTCCATAAATGATTTATGACTTACAAAAAAATCTCGTGTTTTGGTCTCTCCGCAAATTTTCAAGACTAGAACACTCATTATGCTATAAAAACTAAAATAGATGAAATCCTATATATTTAATATCATCATAAAAAATATTTGTGTGAAAAGGAAATGGATTATGAGACTTTGGGAGATTTTGTGAGCTTTCCCTAGACGATCCACTTCAGATAAAGCTGACTTATGAATATTTATCAGCCTACATGCAGCATTATGGATGAGTGAAAACTCACACCTTTACCATCATTAGGATAGAACAATGTCATCCATCAAGAAGATATGTGTGAGTAGTAGTATGAGAGGTAAACCAAATCAAAATGACCTAATCCTCATGGATACCTCAAATGAAATAATAATAATAACAATTCCTTCATATGCCAAATGTTATTATTGTGATACTTATCAATTTGTGGAGGACATCAGTAAAGTCAACGATGAATGATTGTGATTTCCTTATTCATTTTGGATTCATTCCATTCCTTCACATGTAGGGCATTCTCAAAGTTACCCTTACTTTCCCTCATTTAATCTCATCCATATCCTTACCCTCATTCAACGGGACTTGATTTATTAGTATTATGAAGTAACTATATTTCATGTTATACAACTAAATATTTTATATTGAGAATTTTTTTATTTATTTAAAAAGTAAAGTAAATTATTATTAAATTATATTAGGAAAAAATGTATTTCATTTTATCTATTTCTTCTTTAATATTATTTTGTGATTTTCCAAATAGATTGGAATTTAGCATCATGAAATGGATGTAATTTATTTTGTAATAACAACCATATATTGGATGGTTAAGAAAAATGATTATAATTCAAAAAAAAGTATGTGTTTATCACACCTTTATAAGAAAAGAAAATTGAGTTTCTCATAACTCACCATAATAGGAACCAAAGCATTTAATCTATAATGTCATGTTGGCAAAATTTAAAATATTTCCCCTACACCCATTTCAAAATATTTAAAAAAGTTATGTATTTCCCATATGTGGCCATTTTATAATTCAAGAGACTGTGTTTCTCACACTTCGCAATTTAGCAGTGATTCATATTTTAATTCATTATTTCATAATTTATGATTGAAAATAACTTATGGAATTGGTGGAATGATATAGCTATCAATAAATATCAATCCATAATAAGCATGAAAAGAGAACACTCAATCCATAATATGACATTGTTAAACTCCAAAAACAAACACAAAAATATAACTAACATTAATATCATTAAAATAATAATTTAAAAGACTAATATTTTATAAATATTGTAAAAGTAAAAATATTATTTTTTTGACATTTTAATATTGAAAAAAACATGAACTAAGAACATACCGAATTTTTTAATTTTTTTAATAATTACATCATAATATTAATTCTCCAAATATAGCTTCTTATTATTATTTTTTAAAACTGATTTTTATAATTAAATTATTAGAAATCATCTAGCCTAAAAATAATTACATATATTAAATTTATCAAATATATGTCTAGAATAACTGAATTATTTCATTATGAATCTATCAAAATATAAATACTATTTTTATTCGAGAATTGTAAACTTAAACTACATTTTTCTATTTTTAAAGTGGATTTCTTATTTTTCTTTTAGTAAAGTAAAATAATTTATATTAAATATTTAAATTATCAATTATATGAAAATTATTTTTGATATTAATAATCTCAATCTATATAAAATCTATTTTAGTGTTGGATTTAAAAATTAGAATTAATTATGTATCTAGTAACTCATTTTATTTCTATTAATAGTTGGCAGACATAGCTATAATCAAAACATCATAACCACTTATATTTGCAATTATTTTTATCATAAAATTTTCATAAATAAGTTTTGATTTTCTTAAATAATTACTTTATTTAAATTCTATATTATACTAGCCTTTAATTATTCTTACGAGGATTATTGCTATCAACTAATTTTTGCATAAGAGGTAGGTCCCAAGTAGCAATCATGCATATTGCACCTTTTTTAATGTGTATAGAAAACATAATATATTATTTTAATGATACCTAAGGGGGTATATCATCAAATTTTTTTATGTATATTTTATATCTTGAAAATATGTTTAGATATTTTATACGTAAGTTAATGAGATAAATGGATAAAATCTATAGGATTATTTTTCAAGGAAAATATTAGTTTTTAATAAAGAATTGTGAAAAATACATTCTGGATATGCACAATTGTGCATTAAAAAATGGGTTGTTTTGCAGTACAACCATCCATGAAAAGGAGAAAACTTTGAAACCTTTTAAAATCCCATCCCCCCTTGCCCCATGTCCTATCAAGTCGACCAATACATATCCTAAGCCTAAATACATAGCACAAAATACCATAAGCTCCCAATCATCCAACAATTATATCTCGGAGAAAAAAACTATATCTCGTAGGAAAAAACATAAACAAATTTGAATGTGTTATCTTCATTCATGTATGATCTCTAGTTGCATGATCTGTATGAAAGGCCTATGATACCACTCATATAAAGTATCATATAACTGCTCCATGATCTTCTAAGGGCCTAGATTCTACTCGAACACCACTTTAGAGAGAGTGTCCATAATAGTGTTCCTTTCATTCTAGATGTGACAATAAGAAATACGATCATAACCATGTTTCTATTGTAAGATATCTTCAATAATAGGTATCATTGTGTGTCAATCTATGACATACCTCCTTTACCCAACCTAAAAATCACCTAATATGCTCCCATTACTAAATTTAAGTCCGATTAAATTTAGTTTCAGTAGTTGTCACATGCATAATTATTCAATTATCTCATAAACAAAGATAACACATGTAATTATAACCATAATATTAAAGATTTGACAACATAAAGAGTAAGGAGGCAACATACATAACATATCATGAAATTGAATAAGATCAGAGTAGCAGAACAAATCTCACTAGGAAAATCGATCTCCACCACCTAACCTAGAACTGACTCCTCTAGTTCACCCCTGAGCTAAGAGTTCTTGCCATGGATCAACTACCTCTTGCTAATCTCATCAATGGATATTCAATTCCATCTTTCATGATATGGTTTCCTTTAGAAATGTCCCAATTTTATCGATATTTTTATCTACTTGCCTAGGCTTTTCCTAGAAAAGCTCGCCTTTCTCTTCCGTGAGGATTTTCATCATAAAATATTTCCCTTCTTTCCTGCAAGAGTTTTATTTTTTTTAAGCTTAACATCTTTCTCGAGCTAAGTAACTTAATGGATGTTTATATCCCAATCCATTAAGCGTATTTTGAATCGGATCTACAAGTCTTATCATGAAAGAGTTATCCATTCCCATTCAACACTGAGATTTCATTTGGCAAGAATCTCAGCTCTTGGTATCTCATTTTCAATGTGATTAAATTTATTCAATAAAAAAGTATTTAATTTCGTTGTTATACATCAGATCTAGATTTTCTTAGCTTTGGTCAACTGACTATTACATACAATAGAGGGTGCTACAGACACCCCCCCTTAAATTTACACCGTCCTCGGTGTATTATTGCATCTTACAATTTATTTCCTCATCCACAGGTAGTTGTTTCTAAATTTTCATGTTTCCACGTCCTTGCCATTTGAAGCCGATCTTTTGATATATATGTTACAAAGGAGCTCTACCAAAATTCTCCTTCAAATGCTACCTATAACATTTTTTCAATCAATTATGTGAGAGGTTTAGATGCCATAAAAAAAAAAACTCGATTTTGTTTACCACAGTTAATGACATAACTTGATATAACCGCACTACTATTTGAGTGAATATGGGTTAATGTTGCCCACAATTTAACTATGATTCCTAATTTTGATTATATTATAATAGGAAGAAATGCATCCTCTTCCAATGCATTTCTGTTGTGTCTGAACACTTGCTTCTTAGTCTCCCTATATTAGTCGCAAGAAGTCAAACTAGCACATTTGACCAATCAACATGTATAATAATATGACATCATGATATATCAAAACATAACCATAAAAACCATAAATCATATGTAACGATCAATCATAGATCACATGTAATCATCATAGACGAAAATATTAAATATCATGCATACAGAAATGAAATAGAATACATGTACTTATCCTTTAATCAATCCTTAGCTTCCACCTTTTTCTTTCTTTTGTACACACTCTAGAACACTTGCCACACTAGGAAATCACCCAGCTCCTTCTCCTAAACCATGTATACATCACACACATACAACTATACACATCATCCAACATCATGCAATACATGCATCCATACTAGTACCATTTGTACCACATGTATATAGTAATACCAGTACAATGTGTACATAATACTTAATGTCCATAGCATCCTATGCACGACCTATACATGTTCCATTTGTTTTAACCCATGTTAGTATTATTATCATAACATCAACTCAATAACAAAATTTCCTTTATTTGTTCACACTATCTTTAGTCAAGTCTAATCAAATCATCCTTGATTTGTCAATTGGAGACTAAGGAATTCATGGACCTGTTTAACTTTTTTCAGCTAGAGCCTAACTAAATAATGTTATGTCAAGTATTCAACTACTTTTATTTAGCTAATCTTTTGGTTGCAGGAAAATCCGAGAAAATGATAACATAAAGGTAACTTTGCATAATACAATTTTACAATACAAATAACTTTGAGTTGTGGGATTGAATTTTTCTCTTGACTGGGTCTTAATAATAGCGCAATATGATCTCCCCCAATCATAAAGCAAGCATTTTATAGCTAATCTAGTATGGCATTAAGTATTATACTTGAAGTTTACTAAAAAAATTAACCTTGTCTCCAGCCAAGAAAATCATTGGTCAGTACTCAAAAGTACTCCACACGTAAACTAGTTAGGTCATATGATTTCTTGTTGCTCTTTTTACACTTATTCCAACACTTTGTTGGCCATGAATAAATTCAGTGAATGTCGAGAACCAATTGAGAAATCAATATGCCAGTACATATGCCTCCCATACATGAGTTATAAATTAAGGTTATGTTGTGGCTAGCAACAACCCCCCTTCTTATTTAGTGTTATTCCTAATACTAAATAAGTGGGGACCCTTAGTTCAAAAATCTAAAAAATCAATGTAGTGTTTAAATTTCCTTTTCAAATAAAATTACCATCATAAGCTTAGGAAACCCCCTTGGAAAATCTAAAAAATCTAATTTTTATGATAAGGTAAGATAAAATCTTTCCTTAGGAAAATCGCATCGCAAAAAAGATGACGGCATACCACCCTATAAGCCGAATTCCAATATTGCAAGATCGCGATACACAGAATATCGCATCGCATCCAGAAAATATAGCTTACATGAAACACTTTAAAATTTGCCGATATGCGATGACGCCGATCGCAAGATCGCATTTCGCAGAAAATAGGTTAACAAAGATTGACATACATAACATTCCTGCGATTTGCGATATTGCGATATTGGGATTTCATGATACAGCGATACAACGATATTGCATTTCACGATACAGCGATACAACGATACAACGATAATGCGATAATGTGATGTCACGAGCAATCAACTTTGCGATGTTATAATTTTGCGATTCTGCGATTTTGCAATGTTGCGATGTTGCGAAGCAAATCGCTTCATCGCTTCATCGCATATCTTTCGGGCGCGTTATTCAAGAAAAGTATTTTCCATAAGCTGACACATGGTTATGCGCTTTAATGGTAATAAATGAGGTAGTTTCTAGTTATTAATGGAATATGGGTTCGTGCTTATCGAAAGAATCATCTCACGTAAGGTGGTACACCTGATGTGTCTGCAGCATTTAAAACTTTCCCATCACCCTTCCTTGTCATTCATTTTCACTTCACTTGTGAATTGCAGGAATGGAGAACAGAGGCCAATACAAAGCAATACGCAGGATAAAATGGGAAAGAAAAGCAAAGCTCCGAGCTCTGAAGAAAAGGAAATGGTGCGCTTGTATACAGACACGGCCTATAACAGACACGGGAATAGCTACGTGGGAAGGCATGTATAATCTGCTCGAAGAGGAGAATCCCAGAGTAATCGAAGTTGCTGCTACCACGGGCTCAAATGGTTCTTCTGAAGCATCCCTTACAGAGCTAGCTTGCTCATTCTTACACCAGGTAGCGGCAAGGCCCAAAATTTTCCCATACACCGACATGGTCAAGTTGATATTGGATAGCATTGATATCATAAATAGACAGTTCAAAACTCAGGGTCAAGAGATTTTGGAAGTATTATTTTTACAAATTTTGAACTTTATATCTGCTGAAAGGAAAAAGCGAAAAAGGTGAAAAATGCATCAAGGAAACCCGGATCAAAAAACGGAGGTAGTTTCCGATTAATCACGTATCACTGAGAAAAATTGCTCAAAAAGGTAAGCTTCTAATTGCCCAGTCACCTGCAAGCTTCAAAAATTGCAAAAAAGTAACGATAGAGACAGATTGGAAACAAAGAGCTCAGGAGAAGGCACAAGAAATCCAAGGGTTAACCAAGTTGAATTGGGATTATTACTGGGCATACATGGTAAAGCGACATAGCCAGTGGATGACTGTTAAGTGTATCATCAATTCGGTAGAAAAATGGTGCCAGCCCTTGTTGATTTTGTTTTCTCAGCTCAGCTAAAAGCGGAGTCAGCCAGCCGACTCTTCTCAAACAGATGCTGCATGCGTGCAATTTCAAGGACCAAATACAGAAGTAGTTTAATTTTAGATTCAATTTTAGTTTTAATTTTGTTTTATTTTCCTCAAAAGAGGATGGTCATTTAAACCGTATCCTATATTTTTGTAATAATATATTTCTAGATTTAGTTAGTAGTATTTAAACCCTTCTCATGCATTTAGATAAGGGTCCTGAAACTTATCAAAAACATACCCCCAGAACATGCACTTTTGTCCCCTCTGAGGAGGTTTTGATGAATGAATGGAACAATATTTATTGATGTTTGCATTTGATATCTGCTACTGATGTTGCACTTTTGTATTCTTAGTGGATATTTGATCAAGGAGAGATAAATCGTTATCGCTTGAAGCTCATGAGTAGGACTAGTTATAAATGGTATTTCTATCTCTTAACTATTTCTGCCTTATGTTAGAGTCATTTTTAGTTCAGCTATTTATATATTAATGTATGAATGCCCGAGTTATCATTTGGCACTTTTGTACGGTGTTAGCTATTTATTTATGCTTAGTGTATGAATAGATCATTATGCGATATGTTTTTCACAACTGTTTCGTCTAACTTTTTATACAAAGTGTTTCATCTTTATTGAATTCTTTTCTCATAACAGTTGAATGATCTTTATTACCAGTTGTTGTTTGAAATCATTTTAGATCGCATAGAAGAAATATTACACCCCGGGTTAGTGTAGATTTACATATTTCTGTTTATTAGAATATAATTTCCCTATTATTAGATTAGAATTAGAGTAGAGTTATTCCATTTAGAAACTGTTAGATCAGAAATATCAATCTTTCTCACACACACACACTAAAATTGGGAAATTGGTCCCATATCCCCAGTTGGACCCACTATACCAAATGGAAAAGGAGATGCCAACCAAGGTCCGGACTGGGCGGGTATCCCCCTTGTTGTAGACCCAATTTTCAGGGCTTCAACAGGTTACAAGGTTCTCAATTCCACACCCACTAAGTTTTTGGGCACTATTTTTACTCATCAATTGTTAAATTCCTTAAAATAAATTGCTTATGCAATAGTTGTTATGTTGTTGTATTAAAAACCAGACAAGACTATCAACTCAATCTAACAGGTAGACTTCTCCCATATTTCTTAATAGGAAACAATGGTAAAAAATATGCATTTCGGATTGTACGATTGTCATTTTAATTGAAAAGATTGCTAGATATCATTTTATCGAAACCAATTATATTTGTACACAACAGTCTCTATTATGAGTACCACTTTTCCATCAATATGGTTGAAGCATCTTATTGATTTAACAACGAGTTATTTTGCATGGTTTTTGTTATCCTCTCTCTTCATCACCACGAACTTTTTATATGACACACCTTACTTGATGTATGTATTATTTTACTACAGGAATAACGTCCTTAGATCACCATAAACTGTATTAATGAAAAACCTTTAGGTTTACTAGAAATTTGATAATTAAGTCAGACTAGTCATGCTCCTAATCTAGTGTATACCTATTGTTAGTCATCAGGGTGCTTTGAATTTCTCTATTTCTACTTCAAGTGCATCCAACACCACCATATATATATATATATATATATATATTTCTTGTCATTTCTTAAAGAATGTATACTTTTTTTATATATAGTAGCAACACACAGTTCATTTTTTCCTTATCACTTCCCACAATAAGTACATTTGTAAGATCTACAATAATTCTACTCGAAGCATCTTCTTTTTGTTGCATATTTAAAAGGTTACTATTTGTGAGATATTGACAAACCCCTATATTTATCTCGATGGATATTCACATCAAGGTTGTGAATTTTGAGGTTACATACTTGAGTTGGAAACATTTACACATTGAAATTTGAGTGAACTTGGGAATGTGCTCTTGAGCTTGTATTTAATATTTTCTTACTACTATTAATCAAGAAACTCTAGGAGTTTCTTTTACATTCCTATTATGTATTTATAGGAGATGTAGTTTTGGGTGCCACTCCCATTGAACTACTTATCAAGATCATAAAATTATTAATGTGTAATGTCTTCTTCAACACGTATATAATGAGTTGTATTACATATGTGCATCCACTTTACAACTCTGACCTTAGTTTAGTTTAGATGCCTCTTACATATCTTAGTCATAACTATTTAGATATTGATTTACTCAAAGAAACATGTAGGTTCCAAACTATGCATGTCCAATTAAATATTCATTTTGCTACTGAATATATGAGTAATGACCTAGTAAGGTTTAGTTACTTTCAGTAACGTATATATGAAGCGTTTTCACCATAAGGGTGAGTTAACGGTTCAATCAATAGCCGAAATAACATCAAAAAATGAACTACATAATTACAAGTAGATGAACAAATTAACACAAAATATTAAATTGAAAGACAATTAAAAAAAAAAAAACCATTGTCCCATACCACACACATGGACTTGTATCTCATGAACTTAACGATATTTCATGGGAACTTTATGAGTAGATAAAATTAAAGAAAACCTTTAGAATATATTCTAGGATGGAAATCAATTAATTACCCATCAATTTCAGCTATGTTGATAGAATGTCATGAATTTCTTTCGTGAGATGTATATAGATTTAGCCTATCCCTTTTCGTGTTCACCATGATCTATGGAAAGATCCCTTATTATGTTATCTATTTTTGTTTTCTTTTTACCTCATAAGGGTTTAGTGCTTCCTCCTTGAATATCTCTTATAAGTATAACTTCATTCTATTAAGCTATGTATTTGATTATACTATGCATAGAAATCTTGTAACCTGTAATTTAATTTTAATACGAGAAAAGTAATATGACGATAGTATGTAATATGAGACCTATCAGCATGCAGTTACCATAAGATTCAAACTTTCCTTATCGATCATTACTTATTTTAACACTCACTTTCATATTCATAAGCCATGAAGATGACACGACTAAATTTCATCATCGAGACTCTCCAAAATCATAACTTACAATTATTTCAAATGTGTTCGTTCATCAAGCTCAACTATGAGCATCTAAAGCTAGGTATATCATTTGTAAGTGTCTTAAACCAATTTTAAATCATGGTATAGCAACTTTGTGCCATCACAACGGCATCTGACAAAAACTTAGGATTGGAAAAAACTTCCGCAACATAAAATGAAATAAAAAATTAATCTGCACATAATTTCCAACACTTAATAAGTAGGAACAAAAAAATTGTAACCACTTTATCAACGACCATTTCTACCTATTGAACATAATCAACATGGTAATTGTTTTAACTTCTCTACATTACTCTCTGTTCCATCACAACACTGCACAATTCTATGTTATATAAGAATATCACAAAATTATTTGTTCGAATCTAACCTTACAGGGTTTCTTCTCCCATAGTGCTATTATAGCTAGCCACCATGGTGTATGAATACAATACATAGACTTGGGAAATTCAAGATAAAGTAAAAATATTACTATTCAGTGTGTATGAAGAATAAACTTCTTAAATTGTGAGCATAAGTGGCTTATAAAAAAAAACAAGCAATGCACAGTCGTATCTCTCGAACTTTTTCCTGCAACATTAAGGAAGGAGATTATTACCCTGATGTTAAAAGCACTAATTCAGTTGTTTGGTAGTGATGCCATATAGAATATTTCCCTGCAATCATTAAGTGAAGGCTTGCATGGAGGTGCTTTGCCACAAAGCTGACCTGCAATCCCAACTGCCATCAAATTTATGATTACGAGAAAAAGAAAACATCTTTGAACAGCTAGAAAAACGTTAACACTTGACAATCATACTCTACAACTTTTAACCAAATCAACATGTCCCTACAATCAACAGGTAACATTTCCAATCTTCTGGTGGTAAAATTCTACAAAAATTTTAAACCAAAGAGGGTATATATAAGTCACACTCAAATATCTCAAATAAGTCATCTTTAGATTCAAATTGTTGCCCTCCACTTTCTAAGGCTACGCCAACTATAGAATCAAGCTAAAAGACCCATCATAAGGTGTGAAATTACTAATAACAACATTGACAAACAAAACACAGTTAACCACAACATTGCCACCAATTATACAATGGTCAAACCACTATTGTGGCAAATTCAAACCACCATCGCACCATTTAACCACTCAACCTTGTCGCTATTCTAGGCAACCCATTCTTTAAATAATGCCATGCTAATGCTTCCTGCTAGCTACTTCCTGTTAGAAATTAACTGACCATGAATTCCCTTAATCCTTTCATGAACAACCATAAAATATTCCTTGGGGATGGAGCTCATAATTTCATCGTAGAAGATATTGACCCTTCTATCATCACACAACCGTACTCGCGCTTCATCCAAAAGTACTACAGTGAAGCAAGGGATGTCATAATCCATGAATATGACCATTTCCTAATACCACCACTGGGCATCGAGATAAGGAAGTCATCACAATTGTGCTCCATAATTCCATATTTTTTATGCTCCTCTAAGCAATCCTGGTAGATGTTTCCATATGATGTTTCACCCATATGCGTCTATGGTGATAGTTGCAGGAGGCCATGACGTGGTGATAATTTTAGTCTTCATCTACTCTTAATCTTACATGTATGTGTCGATCGCAAGGAGAAGACAAATTTAGTGTGATTTGTCTATAGGTGATGAAGGATAAATACTATCTGAAATAAGGATAAACATGACCATGAGGATATCCACTATCCACTGATTAGTTTTTCAGAGTAGGAGATTGCGTAGAAAAGGATAAGCTCATATATTGTACAATTTCCCAATTCGTACATCTCCAAACCTATGATAAGGCAAGTGGAAAATCAGTATTGAAAGGGAAAAATGGTTGACAAGGAGCTTTTTTCTGACCATCAAATTGAAAAGGTGTTGTTTGCTTTAAATCACAAGTTTCCACTGAGCTTCATGGCGGGGGGTTTTGAGAAAATAAATATAGAATAAATAACTGCAAAAAGCCATAAGTATCTATTAATTAACTAGTGTCGTGGAGGTCTCTCTCTAGCTTGTCATGACCTCCATGATTTGGACTGAGGTTGATTGACACCACACCTGTTTCAAGCACTGCAAAGGAACAAGTCAATTCATACACATTCTTGCGGAAAGTTGAAATATTGGTACTCAAAGATTTCGTTAGAAAAAATCAGGGTATAATATAGGACTATAAAGCATCCATTCTCTTTCAGTATTAATGAGGTTGTTCTCGGATGTCATCCCCACAAATGGGTGGGTATTAGTCACTTGAATAATAAGGTCTCAATAAACCAAAGAATTTAGGATTACTTCTTTGTTTTCAGACACAACCCATATACACTTGGGTATTAGAGCAGCCAATTCATGTAGTCCAGGGACATAATTTTTAACCAAATTAATACTTTAGGGATTCATCTCTTAACATTTTATATAGATCTATATAAAATATATTCCTTAAATTTTCATCATACGTAATTTAGATAACATTCTTATTATAAAGCAGATGTTTGGCCATATTTATTTTGATTCTTGACATATACAAATTTTTAATGTACGTTGTGTATATGGTCAATGAAAACTCTTAAGGCATCAGTTTCTTGTTCCTTTATGAGTTTTTGTCGAAATTTTAAAGAGATTCTATTTGGTAACAATATTCATTATATTGTTACCAAATAACAAGCTTCTAATAGTACTGGAATCAAACTTAAGTTTAGACCTTTGTAAATATACAAAAATCTTTCTAGGTAATCTTTAAGAGTTCCATCATCATCTTGTATGATTGTAAAAATCTCATCCTGCATGTCAAGAGTTTTGCAATATTCTTGATATTCAGACAAAAACACTCACTTCATTTTATCCCAAGAGGCTATAGTGTTTCCTCCTAACCCCATAAACCACTGTAGAGCTGACTCCTTGAGAGTAATAGGAAATAATCTTAGCTTCTGAGCATCAGTTGAATAATCATAACTTCTACTCAGAATATCAAACTTGAATAAAAAAGGGTCAAGATGTTCATGAACTTTACCATGGAAATGAGGGAAAACTGATGGTGGAATATTTTTCATTTTTGCCACAATATCAAGGTCCACAATTGGTAACACAAAAGTGGATTGTTCCCTACTTACCTAGTTTTCACCAGTCCCTTCCACATGATCTTCATGGTCTGCCATTGCTTCCCTTGTGCTCCCAATAGACTAAACCACACCTGAGCTGTTGTCACCAGAATCCAGGTGGATTGTTCTTGCGTGATGAGTTTGAATTGGATTGGGCTTCCTGCTCACAAAAGGAGACCCAATACGAGAATTGTTTTTAGAATCCTTTTGGCCCTTAGTGGGCTTTGAACCCTTACCTTTTCTAGGCATTCATTTAAAAAAACAAAGAAAAATAACAAAACAATTTCTAATAAAAAATGATGTTAGAAATCAATAAACACAAGTAAAATTCCTTCAAAGAAGCTTTTCCAAACAATACTGCAAAAATAAAGGAAAAAATTACCTCCATTGTATAATCAGAAAACTCTTACCAAATCAAATCGCCTCCCCGACAACGGCACCAAAATGTTGGGTGCAAGAATTATACTTAAGCAAACTCCTCAACATTTAAATTATCAACACAGGGGATCTGTAAACTTAGAGATGAAGCACAGGAAATGCCAGAGATGGTATGAATATTTCTAATATCAATCCCTACTTTCTTTAAAGGAAAGATTGCAGAATCAAACTAAAAACAGAAAAAGGCAACTTGAACCATAAAAATAATCTAAGACTAGAGCAAGGAAGAATGCATTTGCAAAAGGGATTTAGAAATAAAGGGGAAATCACTCTAGCTAACTATTGTTTAACTACTAAGTGTGTGTTTTTCTTTAGTAGAGACACTTAGTAGTCTCATTAGATGGGCCCTTTAAACCTGCTCCTTTAGAGATTTCCTTCTTGCACTAATCTGTCCTGCACTATCGCAGTCTGCTTGCACTAGTGTAGGAACAAAGATTTATGCAGATGGTATAAATGGTGTTTTTATTAAAGGCATTTTATTTCCTGCAAGGGCTTGAAATTTTCCAGGTTCAGAGCACTCAGATCCCATGGCAAGAAACTATTCTTGTACCGGATCAGGGCTCCTTGCACTTAGCTTTTAATTCTTAAAATAAGTGCTTACTTACTGTAAGTGCTATTATACTATGGAATCAACTTGCACACATAAACATGAATGCTTCTGATTTTGACAGAGTGCAGAAACAATCCATATACGTTGATCCTGTCATAAAGTGTTTAATGAAAGCAAGAAAATTGCAGGAAGTAAACTAGAAATGCTTGCTGCATCACACCAACGTGCACAAGTGCAGGTTCATTTCTCCTGATTGGACCAGGTGAGGAAAACCAACCAAATAGAACTACAAAAAAGGAATATCACACCAACGTGCACTGGTGTAGGTTTATTTCTCCTGCCTGGACCAGGCGAGGAAAACCAATTTGAAATCAGGTGCAGGAAAAGTAATTTTAGCTACTTCACACAACGGATCCGCTTTCACTCAAACAGGAATGCATGTGCTTGAAATTAAATTTCACTTGACAATATAAACACAAATTACAAGAAAGAGGAGATAAGGTAAACGTGCTGGGTTAGCTGGGCCCTAGCCAACCAATGTGTTTCCCTTTCAAATAGAAACGCTGCTCAGTACTTTAATCAATTCATCAACATTCAAACACAAAAATGAAATTTATAAAACATGAGGCGGAGCTCCCTTTTTATTAATTCACTGAGGAAAATACATGCGTGTATACATAGTTCGACCCATATTCGGGCAATAACAAAATACAACAACCTATTACTGCCTCTCTAGCTATGTCTCTGTTCTATACAAAACTTCTATCAAAAATTGTCTCATCCTATTTATATTCTTCATTATATAGATCTTTGGCCGAAGGCCAAAAATATCATTTAACTAATTACATAACCATATGCATAATTTAGCTTTTTAGCCTTCAAAATTAGACAATTTAACAAAATTGGCCATAGCTAATCTCTAGTTGTTCATTATTCATAAATTCGATCTTGGCTACCTTTGGATTGATCTTGATGTCGTGGCTGAAGCTGCTCAAAATGAGGTGGTGATCAAGGAGGTTCAAATCTACTGCAAGGATTTGTTGCGCTGGCACCGATGCAAGATCTGATCTTACACTAGGATCAAAGGTCACGGTAAGTACTTTGACTACCAAATAAACATTGGAGATATAGATAAGTTAGAAAGAGTGATTATAAGAAAGAAATCGTGTAATAAATAATTAATTAATGCTAAGTTATGTTTAAAATATGAAAAATAAAGTGCATATGGAATATGTCACCGTTCTTGCACTATTCCAAGATGAGGGTGTATAAGAGAGGTAAAACAGCGGTAAATGGTTATGATTTAGGAAGGGGAAAATGGAAAAAAGAGAGAAAATTAGGGGGCTAACATCCTCCCATCCCTAAACTGTTGTGTGTCCTCACACAACTCTTTACCTCTGCAAAAAACTTCAAAACTTTGAGCATTCTAGCTCAATCCTACTCTGGCATACTGTCCTCAACCTGTATTGTTTCATACTTCTTCTTTCTAATGTTCTTTAGTTTCTTTGTCACCTTTTTAAGTTTCTTGAAACATTAAACAGCTCGGTACTTCCAAACTTTAACTTCTCTTTTCTTTTTCTGGATCTCTGCTGACCATTCTCCTCTACTCTGTTCTTTATCCTCATGCGCTTTAGCTATAAGCTATTCTAAGTTCTGTACTTGAAGCTCTAGTTAAACTACCTGAGTAGTAGGAGTTACCAATTCCTTTTCTTTTTATGTTTTGGCAGGGACTGTGTCTTCCTCAGGGACATCAATATCCCTCATGGTTACATAAGGAAATTCTTCTTCCTCTGGTCCCTCTTCTTCTGGTTCTTCCTTCTCTAGTTCTTATTCTTCTAGTTCTTCCTCCTCTGGTTATTCTTCTGCAGGTTCTTCTTCTCCTGCCTCTCCTTCTTCTTCTTCTTCTGCGGGTTCATCTCCTCCTGCCTCTCCTTCTTCTGCTTCTTCTTCTACGGGTTCTTCTCCTCCTGCTTCTTCTTCTTCTTCTTCTTTTGCTTTTTCTTCTTCTTCTGCTTCATCTTGTTCGGGTTCTTCTCCTCATGCTTCTTCTTCTTCTGCCTCTTCTTATTCTTCTTCTTCGTCTTCTTCTCGTACTGGTGCTTCTTCTTGTACTGGTGCAGGAGGGGATTCAACGCCCTGTGGGGACTATGGTTATTTTCTGGCATCAGATACTTTATTCTTTTTCCAGGGATTTTTAATGAAATCGGCCAGCAAAGCTTCACCTTCGACCTCTGTAAATTTTGTTGCATCTGCAACGACTGACAGGTTGTCATTTTCAGCGGTCTGTGCTTGTACTAGTGGCGTAGAAGGAGTCTCTTCAGTAGGTGCACTACATGCCTTCTTATTCAAAGATGGGGCATTTTATTCTATTGATATTCCCAATCGTTTCCTTTTTGCACTGGTGCAAGAAGGACTCCCCTTTTCATTTTTACTCGGGCCCTTTCTTGTGCTGGCGGGGTCCTCTGTGTCCTTTCCAACAACTATCTCTTTATGCATATTTTTTAGCAGCACCTCCCAGGTCATCCTTTAACTTCTAGCTGTTTCAAGACCAAAAGATTTATCAGGCCGTGATGATATAGCTTCGTGTCGTCCTGGTCTGCCCATCCGTCCCACACACCTTTGGCCATTTTTTCTAGGCTGTTAAGCAGAAAATAGGGGAAATTCATCCTCCACCAGATGTGCTGGCCGGCTTCAAAATGCTGCAACATTCTAAAATGATATACAAAAGTGCAGGAGTATCTTCCCTCATAGGTTACAAACTTCTGTAGGATGACAAGGAGGTCTTTCCACTATCCCAACAGGGCACTGCATAGAACTCCTTCCTTCCAGTCTACCTCCATCTTCTTGTCGATGAAGAAACACTGCGATCACTTCCTTTCTAGCTTCTGACTTTTAAACCATTGTTCACTAGTATTTTCCAAGCCTATCACTACTGCTCTAAATTCTTCTGTGACTTTAAATTTGAGAGGCCCCATTTTTACTCGGCCGTTTTGTAAATTTCTAGCAAACTGTAAAGCCACTTCTTTATCATGCCCATCAAACTTCTGCAAGAACTAAAGAAAGCCTGAGTCTTGCAATAGTGCAAGACTATTGTGATACTCGAAAGTCTATTCTAACCTACTGAGAGATGAGGGTTCATTTCGAACAGGCGGCATCGCTGCTTAACGGCTATGAACAGTCAAAATTTTTACATGCAACACTGGTGAAATCGGTTCTTATAAATAAAGATCCAACTGTCCACCATCCTTTCCATCTTATCACCCGTTCATTCGCCATAGATGCAGGACAACTTTGAGATCATGCTAGATTGGTACTTGCAGTGGCGTTTTAAAGGTTAGGTGAGGTAATCATTATGAGTGAAGGACATCTAGGATTATGGTGGAGAGGAGCAATTATGTCCAAGCAACGGTTAAACACTTCCGCATTCCTTCATAATTCAAAAAGGAACTTAGCATTCATTAAAAAATGATCATGATTTCTAACTTGAAAACACCTTATACTTTAAATAATTTTCTCTTAGTTAGTATGATAGCAGAAGTACTCGTCGGCTAAGTGAAAGGACTTCATATAAATTTTCATGATGACCACTTTCCTATGCCATATGCTATGAAAATAATAACTTGTACTATGTTTTTGATAGGGTGCATGCTTTCACTGATCTGTTTGTATGACTTAAATTATGCTATTCTACCAGTACCATTTAGATTGCTTTATCATATAGGAAAACATGCTTGCACTAGTGCAAGAATAATATCTAAAAATAGATAATTTAAATAAAATATAGGTTGGAATTCCACATGACTTCCTCAACTTATACTGGAAATTTTCCTCACCCTTTCTTGATGCTTCAAAGCATATCCTTTTTCTCTTTGTGCGTGAGATCCTGCAATGAATTCAGCCCATACCAGTTGGTATACGGAAAAGAGGCCTTACTGCCTATAGAGTTTCAGATACATACATACAAACTGGCAGCCAAACTAGGACTGGACCTGTCTGAAGCACAACAGCAGTGGATCATGGAATTAAATCGACTAGATGAGCATCGTCAGTAGGCCATAGAACATACCACATTGGTACAACAGCAAAGAATGAAGTGGCACGACAGATTTATCAAAAACAAGACATTTCACAAGGGAGACTGGGCACTACTGTTCGACTCCAAATTCAAAGATTTCAAAGCCAAGTTCACAACACACTGGCTAGGCCCATATGAAATCGAAGAAATCTTTGACAATGGAGCAGTCAAGATCAGGACAATTGACCAGGACTCCACATCATTTTTAGTAAACGGACATAGGCTCAAAGTTTATAACAGGCCTATTAGCAAGGAAGCATTTATGAAACAACTGGTAGAAGATACAGAACCAGAAATCATGGCACAACAGACTCAACCATATTCTAGTCCTGTAGCAGAATAAAAAAAAATAATAAAATAAAAAACAAAATATATATATATAAACACAAAAAAAATAAAAAAAAAATTGTTTGCTAGTGAAAACCAGGAAACTGGCACCAAGAAAACACGAATTCATAGGGGAAAACCAAGGCAACTTGGACTTTATGAATTCCTTATTCTTGTTCTACTGTTCTCACAAAAATTCATTGCAGGAAATCCTCCACACACATCTGACTTGTGGACAAGTCAAATCTCAAGCAAGGGGGAGGATTGCACAAGAACTTTAGTTGTGCAGCTGAAGTACAGATGGAACTTGTATTGTTAACAGTTGGGACCTGAACAAACATATCAGAGGGACCTGAAAATATCAGTAGCAACATGTACATATTTCATAAGCATGTGCATAACAGTTGGGACCTGAATCATGAAGTCATTGCAGAGGGACCTGAACAATAGTCAGCAATTCAAGAACCAGAGCATGCAGAACAAGGAGCAGCAATAAATTCTACTTTTCAATCTATCTACAACATTTGATCAACTGATTTCATCCCACTTGTACAGACATCATCCAGGGGAGTATATGTATAGTCATTTTGTGCTTGAAAATTCAAATTTTTCTTACGAATTTTTAGTTTTTGTTAAGTTGAAATTAGTACCTGAAGATATCTATTATCATCCCTATTCTTGTAAATATTATACCCTATATTCCTTATACATACCCTATAACCCTTACACATCCTATCTCATTCCATGTCCATAAACATCCTATCTCATTTCATGTTCATTAACCCCTAAGTATTTTTCTTTAGAAGCATAATGGGACCAAACGAGGACAACATTTTTCAACCTGCACATACAATTCAACGATTAGAAATGGGGATAATTTTAAATATGACCCAAGGTGGTCATTTTAAAATTATAAGTGTACATAATCACAATATATAGGTGTGCATATAACTTTGGAATTAATGCGCAATATGGAAATATATTTGAATAATATGCAATATGAGAAGACATTTGCATAATGCGCAATATGGACATATGCAATCAAACTTGGGATATATATATGCAATATGTAATGAAGGCACAAGGCAATATGCGATATATGCATATGGAATAAGGTAATACGACCGCATGCAACACAAAGTCAAATTTATACGCGGCAAAGGGTTATTGCATGATCAAACATTATTGCATATACAGTGAGTGCAGAGGAGGTTATGAGTGCAACGACAGTCCACCCAAGCACCAACCAAATGCATGAATTACACAGGCCTTCAAGCGCGTATGTGGTTTGAGCAACGTGGCATGGAGGTACATGTAAACCGTCAAATGTTTGCATGGTACCGTAAGCTGCATAGGAGGACAACCATGACCTGCATGGACGGTAGGCTCAAATTTAAATTATGAGAATAGACAGGCCATCCTAATGACACAGTCAGGCGACTGGTCAACAGGACTACCATGACTTGCACGGCATGCCTACGTGCCCATGATAGCCAATAAGAAAGCCTATGGCTCAGCTCAGCCAAGCGCATGGCAGAAACACGTAAACGGTCATGAACTGACCGACGGTCTCCTGCACCTGTTAAAACAACTTCATCATCGCCGAATAGCTCAGAACGTTGTGTGTTGAGAGATGCATAGTTGCAAGCAAAGGGGAAACTGAAGCAGATCTGTGGATATATAAGAAGGCAAACGTCCCGAATGCAATGCAAATTGATCACTGAAATCTCGGGATAACTCAGGTAATGGTGTGATTTGCTTAGCTCACAAACAATGAGTTGTGTTGAAACACTGCCTGTTATTTAATGACCAATGCACCTGCTCTTGCCACCAGTCAGCCAAACGCAGCTACAGGGATTCGGAGCACCATTTAACACTCCTCAGCGCTCGTCAATAGCCAGGTAAAAATGCCGAAAAACTCCAGAATTAATAACTCTAAGGGTCAGATGACAGCAGTTTAATAAATACGCGGCTAGGCGATAAGATTCATCGATGTAGTTGCATGTATCACGGCATAAATGTTATGGAAACAACGCAGCAATCTAACCATATCTTGTTGCATGCACAACACGTCATTAGCATAGGCTCACATGCATATTTTTGCAAGTTGAAACAGAGTTTATATAACAGAGGAGGCAGAGTCATATTTGCTAGCACCGAGGATGTGATTTTTGGATGTGTTTATATAGCCGATTTTGTTTTGCATTGTCTGGTCTATTTTATTGTTTGTATGGCCGATACATTGCATGTTTTTGAATGGAAGCAACCTGTAATGTGAACAAACACGTAGACTGTGAGTTTTGTTTTGGTTGATACAGGGGATTGGTATGCAAGGTATAATAAAGACTGCCAAAAGGCCGAGCCATTTAAATCTCATCCCATTTAAATGTGTTGTTTGATTTTCAAGTTTTTATATATATAAGATCGAGCGCTGTTCGATTTTCAAGTTTTCATAGATATAAAGGCTAAGCCATTTGAGAAAATGCGCTGCTTGTTTTTAGTGACTTTATATACACAGTGCAAGGTGTTAGGCATATATGGAGCAGTATAAGAATGATGCCTAAAAAATACATTAAGAAAACCAAAGGCCCATCATGAATATGTTGTTTTCATATGTATTTTGTTTTCCAGAGAGAGTTTAGCATGTTGACAGAGATATACACGTGTTTGATTGTTTGGACAGGGGATTTAAAACTGTGTTGCTGCAGAGAGGGTAAAATAGAGGTCGAGGAAATTGAATTAAAATTGTTGCGAAAGAGCAGGTAAGCTTCTCCGGTTTCAGAATTTAATTTTTGACAGAACAGTAGTTGTAAATTATTATTGTTAAGATGAAATTAATGACAACAGAAGCATATATCCATTGGTTTTCAAAAACAATGTCAGCCAGAATAGAGCCCAAATTTCAAATAGAGAGCTGGAAAAAGGAAACCATAGAAAAGCTTTACCAGGTAGGATTGATAGGCTTTTTGCAAAAGTTTGATGGCCACAGTGAGGAGATAACCAGGGACTTCATAAACAACTACAGTCAGGACCAAACATGGGTAGGAGATGTTATTATTCCTATGACTCAGGAATACCTTTCCCAAGCTCTAGATCTTCCAATGATAGGTGAAAAATATCACAAAGGCCTGCACTTCAAGGAGAAAGCATGGACTTTCTTCCTTGAAAAGAACCGGAAAGGGACTTTTGATAGAACCAAGGGGATACCAAGGGAATGGTTCAATGAACCATGGGGTGAGTTGGTTCTAGTCATCCATAAGTTTTTGACTTGTGATAGAGGATATAGTGTTGCCCACCTATATCATATCCGACTTTTACAGCATATTAAGGGAGAAGATAGGATTAACTTGCCATATTTCCTCTTTAGGAGCCTCTTGAGAATGATTGAAATAGTGAGACATGAACACAGGTCCAAAGCAGCACAGATTTACCACCAGGGATTGATAAAAATCCTGGTTGAGTATCAAGTGAGGTCACAAGGCATAGTTTGGAGGGAGTTCATGACTAGAAACCAGTTTAATGAACAGGTTAATGAAGTGTAGGATAAAGTAGAGCAGGAAAATAGAGGATTGATGAGTTCACCCTTGTATCCCAGAACTAGAGCTAAACAACAAAGTAACATGGCCATGCAGGAAAATGAAGTATCTGTTATGTCTATTCCTAGAAGATTTAGGAATAAAAGTCCCATTGACACAGAAAAGGAAGTAGACACATATTCCCCAAGAAAACAGGTAGAAAATGACATTGCACAGGAAGTATTTGAGAGGGATTCTTCATATGATGATGCAGCAGCAGCATCATTAATCAAAACTACACAGGATTTTGAAAAAGAAATCAATTTGGGAAGAATCAGGGACTTAACTGACCAACTAGAAATTAGTAAAATCATGGAAAAACAATTAAAAGAGGAAAACAAGGCAAGTAAGAAGGATAATACTAGGTTGGTCAAGGCAAATGAAAAGTTAAATGAAGAGCTAGGGAGATTAAAACGGAAAAATGATCTACTTTCTAAACAGGCATTTAAATGGTTAAAGGAAAAGAACATGTGGCAGGCAAAGTATGAAAAGCAGAAGGTAAAAGCAGCTTTGTTCAGGGAAGGACATGACTCAGGTTTGGATTGTTTGGTCAGGGCAGCACAACAGGAAGCATCTACAGGAACAACATCTACTACAGAGAGAAGAAGATCAAAGAGGAATAAGCAAGCATGGGGACATGCTTGATGATCAGCAAGGGGGAGATGTTGGCCCTCAGTTTTGGTCTTGTTTTTGCTCTAAGAAACTTACTAATCCATTTATTTACCATCCATTTTTCATTTTATCCATCCCATTTTGATGTATTTTATATCCTTTCAGGTATTTAATTTTAATTTTTCAAATTCTAAAGTTTTTATGAAAATTTGGTTTTAAGTGCAAAAATTGGCAGATTCAGAAATTCCCGTAATAGCTCTATGGTTGATATGGTTGAAGGACACTTGGGAACGAATTGAATGCATGGATGGACAACTTGGGAACTAGGACTAAGTCAGCTATACTTAGTTCGAACAGAACAAGCTTTATTAGGCCCATTTAGTGCTAGTTAATCATGACTAGTCATTCAAAAATCCCATAGAAATAGGGTAGTTTTTGGATTCTATGGGATTGACCATATCTCTTGGGATGGGAGTGATGAATTCGACTTAGATAGATGGATAAGAGTAGATGGGTTTTTTTGAGTGATTATAGATCAATTTGTTTCATGAGACTTCTATTTAAAAGCCAAGACTTTGATGGCTTATGTATTGACTTATTATACTTTTATGCTGAGACACTTTTGGATTGGAGAGTTATTTTGAAGACTTGTTCTATTATTATTTTGCTGTTAAATGATATGGATGTGTGACTGAATTTGAGCTTCTGATATCACTCTTCAAGTGTGCAAAGCAAGGGCGGAGGGCCCCCATTCCAAGCTAAGTACACTTCCTTGTTAACTAGTTTTATTTCCTACAATCTGGTTATTGTAGAACTAGTTTTCATGCTTTATTTCAGATTGATTTATGGTTAATGTATGGTGATTGATTTCATTAGATCTTAGCTTATTCATCATTTTAGTAAGTTGGAAAAACAAAGTGTTCAAGTTGAGCACTCCTTCTATTAATTTGGTGAATTGTAACTAGTTTCCTTTGATTGCATGCAAGTAGTTTCCTTATGTAATTTTGGCATTAAGGTGAATGAATTATGATGAAACATATTATGTGTCTCTTAAGTTAGGAGCCTTCTTTCATTGATAATTTATCCATCTTAAGTTCTTAGTTTCAATCTCTAATTCATTAAGTAGTAATTGAGGTAGAAGTGGACTTCTTGAGTTGAGAACCATTTCAATGTTTTTCCTCTTTTCAAACCAATTAAATTGGAGTTGTAGTATGTATTGCTTTAATTTTTGAAAAACTTATCTTTCAAGGTTTGATTACATCTGATATTAACACATAGTGAACCTGCCTCAAAGTATTACCAACCTGGATTGATAAAAAATATTTGTGTTAATTTCAGTAAACAAATTATCCCAACAGAGGGAACAAAGAAGTGGGAAAAGGGAAATTTTAGAATGGGAAGGAATTTTTTTACAGGGATTCCAGGAATAGTACCAAAAGAGGGAATAAACAAGAAGTGGGATAGGGAAAAAAATTTCAAGGGTAAAGTGAGATTTTTTTTCGAAACGAACAGGGTAAATTTAGAAGAATGTGGGAAGGTTAATCACTCTTGGATTGAAGAAGAAAACTGAGGGAATATTACGGAACTAGAATATGAAGAAAGGCAGAAAATTTTCTGGAAGTTTTGCCTGCATCGGTGCAAGGAAAAAACAACTACAACAAAAATTAAGCGTTACTTGAATAAAAATATCCATGCTAATTACCCCAATTGTATAAAGGTTGGTTCTACTGAACCTACTTTTACTTGATGGTCGCTAGCATATCTAAAGATCAAGCAACATTTTCTTTTTATTAGAAATTTTTTATCTTCCTGCCAACAAGTTGGTTTTCAAGTTGATCCTTCTGCAATCATGTCAGCGAACTAATTTTCATAATTACAAGAAAATGGCTTTTTTTTTTCTTTACTTTTTTCTTTTTATTTTTTTTATTTTTATTTTTATTTTTAAGAAGAAGAAGAATTCATGTTTTCAAAAATTTGGTATTACCATTCACCACTACCATCCCAAATTTCTATTGGAATTGTTATGTAAAATCTTTCCTGATCGGTGGCTGAAAATACTTCTTTAACCTATGTCCATTTACCAAGAATACTGAATTTTTTACATCAATAGTTTTAACTTCTACTGCTCCATTCTTGAATAGTCATATCACTTCATAAAGTCCTATCCAACATGTGTGGAGTTTCCCTTTAAATATTTTAAATCTAGAATCATAAAGGAGCACCCAATCACCTAGTTGGAATTGCTTTTTCTAAATAGATTTGTCATGTCGCCTTTTGTGTTACTGCTGAGTTAGTATGTTCTGTTGAAAAAAAACTCTATGAAATTAATCTAACTCATTTAATTGGAGAAGACAATGTTTTTGTGCCTCAGAGAGATCTACTCCTAACTGAACTGCAGTTCTGAAAGTTTTGATCTGGAATTCAATTGCTAACAGAACCTGTTTGCCATATACCAGCTCATAGGGTGTATGTCCCGTGCTATTTCTCCAAGTGGTTCTGTATGCCCACAAAGACTCTGGTAATCTTTCAGCCTAGTCTTTCTGCTGCATATTTACTATCTTTGTAAGAATGGACTTGATCACTTTGTTTGTGGATTCCACTTGGCCATTTGCTTGCGTGGATTTCTTGTGTCGAATCTTATATTGCTCCATCACACCCTATACCAGATTAGAAATAAACTGTGGACCATTATTAGAAACAATTTCTCTAGGCACACCAAATCTAGTAAATATTTCCAAACAACATCTAACATAGTATTTGGCATCCTTAAACAAGGAAGGCCAAAAGTAAGCAGCACAGAATACTTTATATTCAGTCCACTTATCAATGAAATGGCCTCAACAAGGTTCATGATGAGCAGATTTCAATATGTCAAACACTTTCTCCTCTCTTACACACCTACGGATAATCAAATCTGGATCAGTGTAAAATATATCTCCTTGAATTGACGAATATGCAACACTTTTTTGAACAATACTCTGCTTTTCACGAGCGGACAAGTGGGGTGGTGTTTTCCCAGTAACCAAGTAATTAGCAATGTCAGCAAACCACGAGGAATCTGTTGACATAGAAAAAATATGTTCATCCACAATATCATCATTAACAGGAGTTGCTTTACCAGGATTATCTAATCTAGAAAGAAAATCTGCTACAACATTAAGTTTTCCCGGTCTATCAACAATAGTAACCACCTAGTCACTCTACTGCTAGTTAATGGCTTGTTCATCAAATATTTGATCCAAAATGATCAGTATGTACAAATACTTCATATTCTATAATATAGTGTTTGAACTTATTAATTTCAAAAAGTACAGCTAAAAACTCTTTCTCTGTAACTGTATAATTTAATTCAGCGAAAGACAAATTCTTACTAATATAATAAATAACATAGGATTGTTTATTTTCCTCTTGTCCTAAAGCTGCGCCAATAGCCAAATCTGAAGAATGAGAGGAAATGTGAAAAGGTAGGGACCAATTAGGACCTCTCAAAACTGGTGCATGTACTAACTTTTCTTTCAATGTTTCAAAAGACTGTTGGCAAGCTGTGGTCCAAGAAAATTCATTGTCCTTAGCTAGAAGTCAAAAAAGAGGGGTGGCTATCTTAGAAATTTTTTCAATGAATCTCCTATAGTAAGCAGCATGTCCTAAAAAACCTCTTACTTCCCTTTGAGTTTTAGGTGCAGTAAGATGCAGAATGATTTCAATCTTTGCTAGATCAACCTGGATATGTTTACCAGAAATCAAATGGCCAAGTACCACTCCCGAATGGCACATTAATCTAAATTTCTTGTCACTCAAGGTGAGATGGGCTTCCTAACAATGAAGAATTACTTTTTCCAGATTTCCGAGAGCTTCCTGAAAAGAATCACCAAACACAGAAAATTCATCTATATAAATTTCTATGAATTCTAGATCAGCAAAAATGGCCAAGACTGCCCTTTGAAAGGTAGCCGAGGCATTACATAAACCAAAGGGAATCACTGTATAAGCAAATGTACCCCATGGACATGTAAAAGTAGTTTTATCCTAATCTTTAGGTGCAATCTGTATCTGGTTATAACCCCTGAAGCCATCCAAAAAGGAAAAATATTTCTTTCTTGCAAGGGTATCAACCCATGGTCAATGAAAGGGAGAGGGAAATAATCTTTGAGAGTGGCTTTGCTTAATTCTCGATAATTAATACAAATACGTTATCTTCCATCTTTCTTAGCTACTAGCACTAATGGAGAGACCCACTGACTATCGGAAATAGGATAGATAAAACTGGCATCCAAGAGTTTCTGTACTTCTTCCTTCACAATATCTCTTAGAGCTAGATTCATTCGCCTTTGGAGTTGTTGGACAGGTCGGGCTCCTTCCTGAATATAGATATGAAGGTCTTATAAGCTTTGACGAATGCTACTGCATCATACACTTGATGGATTGGAAAATAAATATCCATTAAGTTAATTAGCTAGAGAAATATGCTAAGTTTAAGAAAAACATAAAAACCTTGTGGGAGAGAAAGGCCAGTTTTTATGAGGAAAAGCCTCGCAAGAGTAAAAGGTGAGCTTTTCTAGGAAAAGCCTAGGCAAATCTATAAAAAGATCCATAAAAGTGGGACATCTCTAAATTAAACCATATCATGAAAGAGGGAATGAAATATCCTTTGATGAGATAAAAAAAGAGGCAGTTAATCCATGGCAAGAAATCTTGGCTTGGGCGTGAACTAGAGGAAGTCAGTTCTAGGTTGGGTTGCGGTGCTCGATTTTCCTAGTGGCATTCTTTCCGCTACTCTTGTCTGATTAAATTTCATGAGATGTTATGTATGTTGGCTCCTTAATCTGTACGTTGTCGAATATCTAATATTATGGGTATAATTGAATATGTTATCTTCGTTTATGAGATAATTGAATAATTTGTATGTGACAATTACTGAAACTAAATTTAATCAAAGTTAAATTTAGTAATGGGAGCATACTAGGTGATTGTTAGGTTGGTTCGAGGATTTATGTGACACAAAGACACACAATGACACCTATTATTGAAGATATGTTACAACAAAATGTTTTGATCGTATTCCTTGTTTTCACATCTAGAAAGAAAGGAACACTGCTATAGAAACTCTCTTTAAATTGGCGTGGAGAAGAATCTAGGCCCTTGGAAGATCATAGAGAAGTTATATGACACTTCATATGAGTGCTATCATAGGCCTTTCATAGAAGTCATGCAACTAGAGGTCATACATGAATGAAGATAACATATTCAAATTTATTTATGATTTGATGTTTTTCTCCTTTTCATGGATGGTTGTGCTACAAAACAACCCATTTTTTAATGCACAATTGTGCATATCGAAAATGTAGTTTTCACAAATCTTTAACAAAAATTGAGATTTTTCTTGAAAAGTAATCCTATAGTTTTTATCCATTTATCTCATTAAATTACATATAAAATATCTATATATACTTTCAAGATATAAAATATACATAAAAAAATTCATAACGTACCCCTTTTGATATCATAAAAATAATATTTTATGTTTTATATACACATTAAAAGAAGTGCAATATGGATAATTTATACTTACTACCTACCTCTTATGAAAAAATTAGTTGATAGCAATAATCCCCATAAGAATAATTAAAGGGTATTGTATTATAGAATTTAAATAAACTAATTATTTAAGAAAATCAGAACTTGTTTATCAAAATTTTATGATAAAAATAATTGAAAATACAAGTGGTTATGGTGTATTGATTATAATTATGTCTATCAACTATTAATTGCAAAAAAATAAGTTACTTAATATATAATTAATTCTAAATTTTAAATCCAACATTAAAATAGAATTCATATATATTGACATTATTAATATCAAAAATAATTTTGATATAGTTGATAATTTAAATATTTAATATAAATTATTTTATTTTACTAAAAAAATTAGTATATCCACTTTAAACATAAAAAAAGGTAGTTTAACTTTACAATTCCCAAATAAAAATAGTATTTATATTTTGATAGATTCATAATGAAATAATTTAGTTATTCTAGACATATATTTAATAAATTTAATGTATGTAATTATTTTTAAGGTAGATATAAATCATTATTTCTAGTAATTGAATTATAAAAATCAAAATTGAAAAAAATAATAATAAGTTATATTTGGAGAATTAATATTATGACCTAATTATTTATAAAAATAATGATATGTTCTTAATTAATTTTTTTCTCAACATCAATATTTTTTTTCCCTTGGAAAAAAGTCGTAATTTCTATTGATATATAAGAAATTACATTTTGTAGATGCTAGTGCATATGCATATGGAGGCAGAGTTGCCTATCGAGTTCAAAAATTAGACCAAAAAAAGATCAGTTGTATCTCCACGCAGGGAGTCTTGTTACCAATTTACTGTACCTATGCCTGCTCTCTAACAGAGAGAGAACTAAATCAAAATTGAATTTTGTCTCTTCTCAGAGAGAGAATCTAAGTATCAAAAAATGGAACTGTATGTCCAGAGTAGTTCATGTAGTACAAAAAGTTATAAATAAACATGATATATACAAGTTAAACAAAAAATTTATAGGGCTTATAGCCCATTTTCTCTGTGTTCCACAAAAGGTCTGTGATAATGCTGGTGGAAAGTCCCATCTATCTCTTCCTGTATCAGCCAGTCATCGCCTTGTCTAAGCGCTGCCTCTTTGGAAAGGTGGTCTGCCCCCGTATTTCGCTCCCTGAAAATGTGGCAACAGGCAAAAGAGTCAAAAGAAGATATCAATCTTTGTGCCTCTTCTAATATATGCCTCAGTGAAAATTCATTGCAATGAGATGCATTATTTAACCAATTACAAACAATTTTGGAATCACCAAACAACTGTAGATGTCTGCAATGCTTTTCCAATGCAAAATGAATGAGATGTTTAGCAGTACAGAGTTCAACATAATTGTTTGTTCCCCTGCCTAATCTCATTTGAATCTTGAAGCAATGTGTTTCATTTAGGTAGAGTATGGCCCTGCCACCACATCCTGCCTCCTATGCAGAGCCATCAAAATATGCCCACAGTTTTGATTTGTCTATGATTTCTGGTTTAATGATACGGGGAGGGGTATTGGAGTCCTCCTCGGGAAGAAGATCATAATCCGCAATAGTATGGAGCAAGATGGCAAGCCAATGGGATGTCTTGTGGTTGAAAATAGATTGGTTTCTTCCAATCCATAATGACGAGCAAACAAGGAGAGGCATGTTTCTAGATTTTCCATTTTGTTTTTCACACCATGTACACCAGGCATCTAGAATGTCATGTCCATGCCAGTTTTTTAAGCTTGGATAGTGAGTAATAATGGAGTTCCAATGTTCCTTGGAGGTGGGGCAATTAAGGAAGAGATGTTCAGTACTCTCTTCATCATTGTGGCACAGGTGACACCAGAAAGGGCCATGAAAAGATCTTTTCATCAAATTTAACCTGGTAGGAATCTTGTCAAACAAAATGTTCCACATCAGTAAGTGGGTTCGAGGGGCCGCCTTAAGCTTCCAAAGTAGTCTCCAATTTGGGTTTATGTTCTGGGGTTTGAAAGGTTCCATTAATCTAATATAACCCTCTTTAGGAGAGTATGATCCGTGTTTGGAAAAGGCCCATATAATCTCGTCCAGTCCTTCAGATAGTCAAATGTGTGCCTGGGTAAGAGCTTCTGTGTAGTCTTGCCAATCTTATCGCCATTGAATAGGAATGTCCAGATCAAGAGCTGATTTCCATGCCTGCTGAAGGAAGGAGGAGTTGTTGCTGTCACTGATGTGTTTGATGTGTGTAATACCCCTGCTATGTAAATGCCTTATCAAATCTACCGGTAGCATGTGTGCATTACCACAACCAACCCATGGGTCATGCCAATACAAACAGCATTACCCTCCTTTATTCTCCACGTTATGACTTCTCATATGAGTGGTAATGCATTTATAACTGCCTTCCATATATTGGAGATGTTATTGTTTATTATGTGCTGCTGTCTGAACCAATCCATCAGGTTCATAGGCCAGATATATTTCGCTTGTGCTACCCGGGACCAGAGGCTGTTTGTAGTGATAAGATGCCAGCCGAGCTTTGCCTCCAGAGCTTTGGAGAATAAATCCAGCCTTTTGATGCCCCATCCTCCCCATCTCTTTGGCTTTGCTATCGTCTCCCATTTTAGCCCAGGAAAATAACCTACCCAGTTGATTGCCTTTCCATAGGAATCCACAACATATCCTTTACAGTCTGTTCAATATACTCTTCAGTATCTAGGCTAGGGTCATCCAAAATACAGTAGTAGCTTCAATCACTGCTTTTATAAGGACTAATATACCTGCACATGATAGGTATTTATGGTACCAAACCTAAAGTCGCTTTTCCACTTTTGCAATATTCAACATCAATACTATTAGTAATGTAAAAAAATAAAATTTTTACTTTTACAATATTAATAAAATATTAGTATTTTAATGATATTAATAGTAGCTATATTTTTATGACCTTCATAAGTAGGTCAATCAAAGTGGCAACCAAAAGTACATCTGGTGTAAATACACAATATGAATATTAAAGAAACTCCTAATGCTTCTTGATTAATAGTCATAAGACAATATTAAATACAATCTCAAGAGCACATTCCCAAGTTCATTGTGTAAATTTTTGCAACTCAGGTATGCAACCTCAAAATTCACAACCTTGATGTGCATATCCATCCAGATAAAGATGAGGTTCTGTCAATATCTCACAAATAGGAACCTTTCAAATCTGCAGTAAAAAGAAGATCCTTCTAGTAGAATGATTTTAGATCTTAGAAATGTACTTCTTATGGGATGTGACAAGATAAAAATGAACTATGTGTTTCTAGTATATATAAACAAATTATACATGCTTTACGAAATGACAAAAAAATTATATATGGTGGTGTTGGATGCACTTGAAGTAGAAATAAAGCAATTCAAAGCAGCCTAATGACTAATAAGAAGTATACACTAGATTTGGACCATGAATGGTCTAAATTATTTATCAAAATTTTGGTAAACCTAAAGGTTTTGCATTAATATTGTTTATGGTGATCTAAGGATCTTATGCCAGTAGTAAAATAACACATGCATCAAGTAAGCTGTGTCATATAAAAGGTTATAGGTGATGAAGAGAGAGGATAACAAAAACCATGCAACAACTCATTGTTAAATCAATAAGATGCTTCAACTATATTGATGGAAAAGTGGTACTCATAATCGAGATTGTTGTGTACAAAGATAATTGGTTTCGATAAAATGGTATCTAGCAATCTATTCAAATAAATTGATAATTGTACAATCTGAAGTGCATAATTTGTACCACTAATTCCTATTAAGCAATATGGGAGAGGTCTACCTGTTAGATTGCATTGATAGTGTTGTCTAGTTTTGAATATGACAACATAACAATTATTGCACAAACAATTTATTTTAAGGAATTTAACATTTGATGATTATACTATACGAGGTCACAATGTAGTGTTAAAGTGGGCTATCAAGATGATATTGACCTAGGTTCACACCAAGGTACACATAGTGCCTAAAAGCTTAGCGGGTGTGGAATTGAGAACCTTGTAAGCTTAATTTATAACTCATGTATGGGAGGTGTATGTACTTGCATACAGATTGCTCAATTGGTTTTGGAAATACACTGAATTTATTCATGGACAACAAGGTGTTGGAAGAAGTGTAAGAAGAGAAACAAGACATCATATGACATAACTAGTCTATGTGTGGAGTACTTTTGAGTACCAAACAATGATTTTCTTGGCTAAAGATAGGGATAAAAGTTGTTAGTAAAGTTCAAGTATAATACTAAAGGCCATACTAGTTTAGCTATCAAATGCTTGCTTTATGATTGCACGGAGATCATATTGTGGTATTATTAAGACCCAATCTAGAGACAGATTCAATCCCACAACTCAAAGTTATTGGTACTGTAAAATTGTATTATGAAAAATTACCTTTTTGTTATCATTTGTTGAAATTTTCCTACAACCCAAAGATTAGCTAAATAAAAGCACTTGAATACTTTTCATAACATTATTCATTTCAGATATCATTGCATTAGAAGTTGAACAGGTCCACAAATTCCTTATTCTCCAATCAACAAATCAAGCATGGTTTGATTAGACTTGACTAAAGATTGAGCTAATGTTATGATAATAATACTGACATGGGTTAAAAACAAATGGAACGGGTATATGTCGTGCATAGGATGTTATGGACATTAAGTAATATATACACATTATACTGGTAGTACTATTACATGTAGTACAAATGGTACTATTATAGATGTAGGTATTTCATTATGTTGGATGGAGTGTATAGCTATATGTGTGTGATGTATACATGGTTGAGGAGAAGGAACTGGGTGATTGCCTGGTGTGGAGACCATTCTAGAGTGCGTACAAAAGAAAGAAAAAGGTGGAAGCTAAGGATTGATTGAAGGATAAGTACCCATATTATATTTGTTGGCATATGGGGGCCTGACCCAGGTTCAACGTCACTTAGCCAAATAAATCCCTACACTATTGGCCTCTCGGCATCAACCCACGAAACGGGGATTGAAGTCTCACTCAAAGCCATATGGGGGGATGATGGAACCACGTTTTTTCACCCTTGATATTGATGTGATGTTGATTTATTCCAACTATACCTACCTTCATGCAGGTTGCTTCATGCTCTGTTCCACCCTTCAGTACCTTCGTGAAGTGTTACAACCAGCCTACACGCAGCCCTAACCAGGGGCTGAGATGCTTTCACATTGCTAAAGCAGCGAATTGCGCTATTTCCTAACCTACACTGAGTATCTTACTTATCTTATTGACAGATCTTAATTATCTTCGCGTAAAGAAATATTATAACTTGCGTTCACATAACCAATATAATTATACATCTTCGCACATCATAGAAGCATTAAAAGTGAAATTCATACCCAATACAACAGATGCATAAACAAGAAATAAAGATGCAGAAATGATAGAAACTTCTCTTTATTAATACTTCCAGATGATTACAGACTCGACTCGACCTGCGCATTCAGCTATAGGGGTCCGCGCACTTAGCTGCGGACTACTTGGCCTCTGTGCACTCAGCTGCAGAGCCTCTACCTATGCTACGACCCAAAACTAGACTTTACACTTCAGAGCTATCTCACATACATCTTCATTATTCGATCTATGTCTTATTGATTGTTTTAACTACTTAGAGCTTCGGTCTATTTATATAATCCCATGGTCCGCAGACCATGGGTAGATATTCTATGATTAACATTACATTATTAAAATAAGGCGGACAACCCTATGACTCTTTAACAACTACGCACTCTGCACCTAGAAAATACGAAGTCTTTACATTGGAATTACAAAATTGGACCAAAATCTGGGCTCTAAGCCCGAAAACTTCCCTTGGGGGATCTTGTACCCAACAAGCCCCTAACATAAACATCATAACTTGTCCTCGAGTCACTCTGTGGGTGCGGAGATCTTAGCATGAAGACCTCCCAACTCTGATTGGATCGCTGCAAGTTCGACAACACACTGAGCGGCTGCCTGCTGAACTTCCTCCACGTGTTGTTTGGTGACCACTACTGTTGAACTGCTTCCCTAATCCTCTCTTGAGTTTCTTTTAGTTGCGCGAGCTTTGCTTCAATGGATGTTGTAATTGTATAAGCCTTGTTGATCCATGGCTGGAGGCGGGCTTTGAAGACCGCTTCTTTGTGCTGAACGACATCCACCTATTTCTTGAGTGCTTTTACCTGCTACATCCTTGCAAGCCTTTGTGTAAGGGCAACTGTCTACATGGTCCCTTTTATCTCATCGTATTTATATTGCAGCTCGCACGCCTCTATCTCTAGGCACTTTATGTTCGGTCCCTCCTAGAGGGTGGTTTGGACCTCGAATGATTATTCGAACAGCTTCATGCAGTCTATCACCACATTGTCAACTGCCGCCATTGTTATTTTCACCATGCTGGTATGTTGTTCTTTGACCTCCGACAAAGTTGAAGGTTGAGCCATCAACTATAGTTCTGACATCTGTAGGTTCAACTCCAGCTGAACCCTGGCCATTTCTGCTTTGGTGTCATGCACCACTGTGGCTAACTTATGAACACGCACCTCCACGAGTTCCTCTGCTTGAATGGCCAACTTGAGGACCATTTGGTAGGCTTCCTCCACAACCTACATGATCTGTTTGTTCTGCTCCACTATCTCGTTGCATTGCAGGCTCAACTGCTCAATGTTTATGTGCTACTCGATCATTACCTGTAGAGCGCCATAATCCCTCACCCAAAGTTCTGCTGTGACTCCATCATGTAATAGGTAAAGTGTCTCTCGAGGGAGTGCAACAATGTTAAATTTGACCCCTTTCAAGCCACTGACCATAGGCCTGACGGCCCCATTCTCTATGATGAGTGCTCCATTTGGTAGAACTATTGTGTTGGTCATCTTGGCGCGCATAATTGCCTCGACACCTATAGTGACAACTACGAGGCTGGTGGACACTGTGCCAGCCTGTGGAGTGCACACTTGCAACTCCTGTATTTGGGTCTGGAGAGCCCCCAATACCTACTATTGTTGTTCCTCGAACTACTAGAGGGCCTCCGCAGTGACATCTCTCACCGTTTCGCCAATACCATGCAAGTTCCCTCCAATGAGGGTGATAGGGTCCAATCAAGTATTTGAGGCCTTTGTTTTCTTTCGCGGCCCTACCTACTCTCGCGGTCGTAGATGTTTTATATGGGTAGACATCATCTATGGGTCCGTGCCACCTTGTGTTGTTTCTGTCTCTGGTTCAGGCGAAGGTGACTTCTATCCTTCGCACTCTTCCTCTACTATTTTCTACTACTCCGCTAGCTTTGTAGTTTCGCACACTGCCTGGGCCTTAGCCGCTTCCCAATGAGGCAGATACTCTATCATAGTGATAATATACCTCGCACCTATCTTTCCTTAAGGTTTGATGGGTCCTATAAAATATGTTGTCCACTTTTCCAAAGGTTGTAATGCCATTTGTGGATTCAAAGGAATATTTTCTTCCTATTTTTCAAAGGATTAATATCATTCATGGTTGATTATTTTATAACAGGAAGTAGCTATCTAGAAGCGTTAGTGTGCCATTATTTAAAGATTGTGCTGCCCAATAGAGCAACAGAGTTGAGTGGTTAAATGTCGCAATTGTGGTTTGAATTGGCTACAATATTGGTTTGACCATTGTCTAATTGGTCTCAATGTAGTGGTTAATTGTGTTCTATTGGTCAATTTTGTTATTAGTAAGTGTGTGACTTATGATGGGTCTTTTACCCTGAATCTATAGTTCGTGTAGCATTAGAAAATTGATGTCAACTATTTGAGACTAACACATGATATATTTGAGATATTTGAGTCAGACTTATATATACCATCTTTGGTTTAAAAATTTTGTAGAATTTTACCACGAGAATATTGAAAATGTTACTTGTTGTGTGTAAGAACATGTTGATTTGGCTCAAAGCTTTGAAGTATGCAACCCAAGCATTGACATATTTTTAGCTGTTCAAAGATGTTTTCTTTGTCTCGCAATCGGAAATTTGATTGAAGTTAGTATTGAAAGCCAGCTTTGTTGTGAAGACCCTCCATGCAAGTGTTCACTTAATGATTGGACAAAGATATTTTGGATGGCATCACTACCAAACAACTGACTTAGTGATTTTAGCATCACGGTAATAATTTCCTTCCCTAATGTTGCAGGCAAAATTTCAAGAGATATGAATATGCATTTCTTGTTTTTTTTATAAGCCACCTATGCTCACAATTTAAGAAGTTTATTCTTTATATGCACTTCATTGTAATATTTTTATTTTATCTTAAATTTTTCATGTATATGTATTGCATTCATACGCAATGGTGGATAGCTATAATAGAATTGTGGGAGAGGAAACCCTGTAAGGTTAGATTTGAACAAATAATTTTGCAATATTTTTATATAACATAGAACCTTGCAGTGTTGTGATGGCGTAGAGAGTAATGCAAAGAAGTGAAAATAATTAACCTGTTGATTATGTTCAATAGGTAGAAGTGGTCAACCATAAAGTGGTTATTGTTTTATTGTGCCTACTTGCTAAGTGTTGGGAACTATGTGCAGATCAATTTTTTATTTCATTATATGCTGTGGAATTTTTTTCCAAACTTGATTTCTTTTCAAATTCTCTTGTGATGGAACAAAGTCTCTATACCATGATTTAAAATTGGTTTAAGATACTTACACATTATATACCTAGCTTTAACTGCTCATAGTCGAGCTTGATGAATGAACACATTTGAAATAATTATAAGGTATGATTATGGAGAGCCCGTATGATGCAATTTACTCATTTAGTAATCATGGATTATGAATATGAGAGAAAGTGTTGAAAGGAGTAATGGTGGATAAAGAAAGTTTCAATCCTATGGGTAACTACATGCCGGTATGTCTCCTCTTACATATTGTCATCGTATTACTTTTCTCATACTAAAATTAAACTATGGATTTTTTTTTTAAATGTCTTTGAATTTAATATGTTTTTTTAATTGGGGCATCTATATGTAATGATGCAGTTCATTTTTTTGATGTGGTTTTGGGCACTGGTTGAACTGTTAACTCACCCTTATGGGGAAATGCTTGAAATATACGCTACTAAAAGGAACTAAACCTTACGAGGTAATTACTCATAGATTGAACATAAACATGCATATTTAATTGGACATGCATATTCTGGAACCTACAAGTTTCTTTGAGTAAAGGAATATCTCAACAATTATAACTAAGAGATGTAATAGGCATCTAAACTGAACTAAGGTTAGAGTCATGAAGTGTATGTACACATGTAATACAACTCATTGTATACATGTTGAAGAAGACATTATACATTAATAATTTTATGACCTTCATAAGTAGGTCAATGGGACTAGCACACACAAGTACATATGGTGTAAATACATAATAGTAATGTAAAAGTCACTTCTAGGGCTTCTTGATTAATAGCAATAAGACAATATTAAATATAAGCTCAAGATCCCATTCCCAAGTTCACTAAAATTTCAATATGTAAATTTTTGCAACTCAAGTATGGAACCTAAAACATCACAACCTTGATTTCCATATTCATCTAGATAAAGATGGGGTTTTTTCAATATCTCACAAATAAGAACCTTTCAAATCTGGAGCAAAAAGAAGATGATTCCAGTAAAATCATTGTAGATATTACAAATGTACTTCTTACGAGAAGTGATAAGATAAAAATGAACTATTTGTTTCTACTATATATAAACAAAGTATACAAGCTTTAAGAAATGTCAAACAGATTAGATATGGTGGTGATGGATGCACTTGAAGTAGAAATAGATCAATTTGGAGCAACCTAATGACTAACAAGAAGAATAAACTAGATTAGGACTATGACTGGTCCGAATTAATTAACAAAATTTTGGTAAACCTAAAGGTTTTTCATTAATAGAGTTTAGGGTGATATAAGGATATTATGTTAGTAGTAAAATAATATATGCATCACTTAAGGTGTGTCATATAAAAGGTTCTTGGTGATGAAGAGAGACAATAAGAAACCATGTAACAACCCGTTGTTAAATCATAGGATTCTTCAACCATGTTGATGGAAAAGTTTTTCTGGTAATCCCGATTGTTGTGCACAAAGATAATTGGTTTCAATAAAATGATATCTAGCAATCTATTCAAATAAATTGACAATTGTACAATCTGAAATGCATATTTTGTACCACTATTTCCTATTAAGAACTATGGGAGAAGTTTATCTATCAAATTTCATTGATAGTGTTGTTGTGTTTTGAACATGACAACATAACAATTATTGCATAAACAATTTATTTTAAGGAATTTAGCAATTGATGCAATATATTCTACCAGGTCATGATCTTGTGTTAAAGTGGGGTATTGACGTGCTATTGACCTATGTTCACACCCTGGTACACATAGTGCCTAAAAACGGATTTACCATAACAATGTTATGTAAATTATGTAGGATGAAAATTTAAGGAATATATTAAATATAGATCTATATGAAATGTTAAGAGAGGTATTCCTAAAGTATTAACTTGGTTGAAAATTATGTATTTTGACTACAGGCTCTGGTTGCTCTAATACTAAAGCATATATGGGCAATGTCTCAAAACAAAGAAGTAATCCTAAAGGCTGTCATTTAACCAAAGCTTACTATTCAAGTGATTTCTCCCCACCTTTTTGTGGGGATTGCATCTAAGAACAACCTCGTTGATACCCCAAGAGAATGAATGCATTATAGCTTTGTCCCTCTACGTCTCTTGAAATAGGGTGGTGTCAATTAACCTCAGCTGGAATCATGGATGTCATGACAATGTAGAGAGAGACCTTTTGGAGTTACTGCTTCTAGATTTTTTTTTCCAAAACCCCGTGCCATTAAGCTCAGTGGAAACGTGTGAGTTAAAGAAAACTACACCTTTTCAATGTGATGGATGGAGAAAATATCCTTGTCAACCATTGTTTCCATTTCAATGCCACTTTTCCACTTGCTTTATCCATGGATCTGGAGATGTACGAATTGCGCAACTATACAAAATATGATCTTACCCTTTGTTGCAGAGTCTTCCACTTTACAAAAGAATTTGGTGAAAAATGCCTATCCTCATGGTAATGGTTATCACTAGTTTGTATAGTGTTTATCCTTCATTAAACGTAAACACATAACACTATATTTATCTTCTCCTTGCCATGGACACATATGTTTATGGTTAAGAATAGGTCAAGAGTAACATTAATACCACATCTTGGGCTCCTGTTGCTCTCACCATAGAGGCATGTGTGTGGAACATTGTACGGAAACATATATTAGGATTGCGAACAGGAGAAAAAAAAAGGCAGTATGGAGCACAACTGCGCCGAGTTCCTTCTCTTGACGCCTAGTGGTGGTAGCAGGTGAGGGTCATATGCATGGATTACGACATCCCTCGCTTCACTGCAGTAATCTATGATCGAGCACGATTATGGTTGTGTGTTGATAAAAGGGCCAATACCCTTTACAATGAAATTTTGAGCAGGAAGCATCAACATGCCATTATTTAAAGAATGTGCTAACTAATGGAGCGACGGAGTTGAGTAGTTAAATTCCATGATGGTGATATGAATTTCCTACAATAGTGGTTTGACTATTGTTTAATTGGTGGTAATGTTGTGTTTAACTGCATTCTGTTGGTCAACATTGTTATCAGTAATTGTGCACCTTATGATCAGTATTTTACATAGAAACTATAGTTGGAGTAGCATTAGAAAATGGAGGACAAAAATTAGAGTCTAAACATGACTTATTTGAGATATTTGAGTCTGACTTATAGATACCGTCTTTGGTTTAAAATTTTTGTAGAATCTTACCACCACAAGGTTGCAAATGTTACATGCTGATTGCAGGAACATGTTGATTCACCTCAAAGGTGTGAAGTATTCTCACCAAGTGTTGACAATTTTTTAGTTGTTCAAAGATGTGTTGTTTATCTTGCGATGGGAAATTTGGTGGAAGCTAGGATTGCAGGTTGGCTTCATGATGAAGCACCTCCATGCCAACCTTCACTTAATAATTGAAAGGAAAGATTCTTGATGGCATCACTACTAAACAACAAAATCAGTGCTTTGAGAATCACAGTAATAATTTCCTTTCTTATTGTTGTAGGAAAAATATTGAGAGAGACGACTGTGCATTGCTTCCTTTTTCTGTATAAGCCACCTTTGCTCAGAATTTAAGAAGTTTATTATTTATATGCACTTCATAGTAATCTTTTTTACTTTATGTTGAATTTCTCAAGTATATGTATTGTATTCACACACCATGATGGATAGCTATAATAGCACTATGCGAGAAGAAACCCTATAAAGTTAGATTTGAACAAATAATTTTGCAATATTTTTATATAACATCGATTTTTGAATTATTGTGATGAGTAATGGAAAGTAGTGAAAAAAAATTACCATGTTGATTATGTTCAATAGTTAGAAGTGGTCAACCATAAAGTGGTTATAGTTTTGTCGTGCCTACTTATTAAGTATTGGGAATTCTATGCGGATTAATTTTTTATTTCATTTTTTGTTGTGGAATTTGTTTCCAAACTTAGGTTCTTGTCAAATGATCTTGTGATGGCACAAAGTCTCTATACCATGATTTAAAATTGGTTTAAGATAGTTACATATGATATACCTAGCTTAGTAGAATGAAGTTATACTTATAAGATATCTTAAAGGAAGAAGAGTTGAAATCTTATGAGGTATCAGGAAAACAAAAATAGATAAAAAAATAAGTGATCTTTCCATAGATCATGGTGAACATGAAAAAGTATAGGTTGAATCTATATACATGTCAGGAAAGAAGTTCATGACATTCTATCAACATCGTCGAAATTGATGCGTAAGTAATTGATTTCCATCCTAGAATAGATTCAAAATGTTTTCTTTAATTGTATCTATTCATGAAGTTCCCATGAAACATCATTAAGTTCATGAAATACAAGTCCCTATGTGTTGTATGAGACTACGGATTTTATTTTAATTTTTTTGTCAATTTAATATTTTGTTTTAATTGGTGCATCTACATGTAATTATGCAGTTCGTTTTTTGATGTGGTTTTGGCCACTGGTTGAACCATTAACTCACCCTTATGGGGAAAACGATTCAAATATATGCTACTGAAAGGAACTAAACCTTACTAGATCATTACTGAGATATTCAATACCAACATGCATATTTAATTGGACATGCATAGTTTGGAACCTACATGTTTCTTTGAGTAAAGAAATATCTCAATAATTATAACTAAGAGATATAAGAGGAATCTAAATTGAACTAAAGTCATAGTTGTGAAGTTTATGAAAACAGTAATACAACTCACTGTATACATCTTGAAGAATAAATTCCACATTAATAATTTTATGACCTTCATAAGTGACTCAATTGGAGTGGCACACAAAAGTACATATGGTGTAAATACATAATCAGAATGTAAAAGAAGCTCCTAGTGCTTCTTTATTAATATCAATTACACAATATAAAATACAAGCTCAAGAGAAAATTCCCATGTTCACTCAAATTTCAATGCGTAAATTTTTGCAACTCAATTATAAAACCTCAAACTTCACAACCCTTGATGTGCATATCCATCGAGATAAAGATGGGGTTTTGTCAATATCTAAAAATCAGGAATCAGGAACCTTTTAAATCTCCAAAAAACAAAAGATGCTTTCAGTTGAATGATTTTAGATCTTACAAATGTACTTCTTGTGGGAAGTGATAAGATAAAAATGAACTATGTGTTTCTACGATATATAAGCAAAGTATACATGATTTATGAAATGAAAAACAGATTAGATATGTTTTAGGTAGAGGAGGAATGACCTCTTGTAGAGTTTTATTAACCCAACGTTTCGAACTACCAAGTGACTCCATCATCAGGGAGAATGCGTCAATAGATATTCTTAAAATCATAATGATGTATCCAAGAGTTAAAATTAGGGTACATATATAAGTTATTAAACAAAAGAAATAAGAAAATATGTCGGCTCTTATTTTTTATTTAATTAATTAATTAAATTATTAATTATTATTATTATTATTAATTAATTAATTAATTTATTCAAGGGGATAACTTAATCGAATAATTTTATTATCTATAGAATTAATTATTATGTTTATTAATTCTATTTTAAATTATTGGTTCAATTGATTCATTAATTTGTTTAAATAATAAATTAATTTGTTTGATTAATCAAATTAATTAATTTAATTATGTATTCATTATTAATATGTTTATTCATTTATTTACATTATTAATTTATTAATTTGATTAATTAATTCATTAATTAATAAGTTTACAGGGACAGATTAATTACTTATTTTTCTATTTCTTAAATTAATTATTAGGTTTAATAAATTTATGAAAAATTAATTTTTTATTTTTTATTTTAGTTTTTTTATTGAATAATTACTATGTTTTACTAATTAACTAATTTTTGATAGTTAATTAAACGAATAGATTAGTTAACAGATTTATTATTTATTATTATTATATATATATATATATATATATATATATATATATATATATATATATATATATATATATATTTTAATAAGTTTATTAATTTAATTTAATGTACTTATTTCTATGTTTAATTATTTATTTATTTGATTAATTTGTTTTATTTGCTTTATTTTTTATTTTATTTTTTTATATATTTTATTTATTTATTGGTTTTAGTGAGTTATTTATCTATAATTTATAGAGTTTATTTATTATTATTATTATTATTATTATTATTATTATTATTATGAAGAAGAAGAATAATTGAGTAATTACACCTATATACATTCTATTAGTTATTTTTTTTTATGATGTCAAATGATTATATGTGAAGAAATATATTACTAAATTATGTTTATGATTGTTAATTAAATGTATTGCTTAAGGAAGATATTACATAATTTATGATTTTATTATTTGTTTATTTTTACATTTTTAAAGTTTTTTAAGGGAATATAGTTAATTATTGGAAGAAATTTATCAAGCTTCAGAAAATTAAGTGAAACCATAGTTAGAAATGAAATCAAATGGTTTAGGTCAAAATTAGTTAAATCTTCTCAGAAACTTTTTTTCTCTCATCTATACCTTTTCTCTTCTCATATCTGAGACAGGATCTATGGCATTATTTGAATGCTGTTACATTTATAAAATCGGATAAATGGCTAATTAAAGACACCAGACAGAAATTAAAGAAGCTAAACAATTTACGTAATGGTTGTGAAAAGAATAACCAGTGCTCTTATAAACACCACGCTTATTCCAGTTCAAGGATCTGAAATATTGATGGCCACACAATAATTCAACCTCAACAGAATCCGCTTAATGACATCCTACCAAACTCCTCATCCACTAACAGCGTTCCTCTTCTCACCATTTTTGAATTAAATAGCACAATTAATGAGAACAATATGTGTATAACAAACAGCGTAGTTAAGAATAGTGGGTGTGTAAGTGAAGATGGGTGGGGAGAAAACTTGATAGACGGAGAGGATACCTCCATAATGCAATCCGGCTTACAATCTGTACCTCATCTTGAAACGCAAGCTGGTTTAGATTCAAATGTTATAAACAACACAGGTATAAATAAAAAATGGAGCAGCGTGGGTATAAATGAAGATATGGTGGCAAATGAAAGTGACACCTTCACCATAATAGCTTAAAAAAAGCAGCAAAATTTATTCCATATGCTCACAACCCAGCTATAAAAGTTAAGAAAATACAAAGGTATAAATCAACTGACTAGAATAGCGTAGATATGAGCAATAATGTAGATAAAACCATCAGGCCATCTACCAGTTTAAATTTAGACAAAGCCCAGGTCATTAACCTATCAGACATTAGTCTTGATTATACAACTGAATCCATTTTGAAAAAAGGTCTAAATTTTGCCATAACCCCGAATAAAATTCCTATAGAGGAAGTCATCAGTAATATTGAAGTAGCTATTAAAAACCTAGATATAGCAAAAAGTGAAGAAATCAGACAAGATATTGCAAAAATTCTGAGAACCTCCAAACCGCCTACATCTAACATTTCTAGAGAAGAAAAAAGAGCTCTAAACAACCTCAGAAAAAATAAAAGCATAGTCATCCTAAAAGCTGATAAGGGCAATGCTATTGTAATCATGAATAGAATAGAGTATGACAATAAAATGGAAGGACATCTAAATAATAGTGGATGCTATAAAATTATCAATAAAGATCCCAGTGAGAAAATCATGAGTGAAGTAACTAAGAAAATCAAAGAATCATCCCTCTATGATGTCACAAAAAAGAAAATCATTCCTAATAGTTCCATTATTCCTAGAATTTATGGAGCTCCTAAAGTTCATAAACCTAACATTCCTCTCAGACCTATAGTTAATACCATAGGTTCCCCTACTTACCTTTTGGCAAAGCACTTAGCCAAAAAACTCACACACCTATTTGGCAATACCCCTTCTTATATTAAAGACTCCTATTCGTTTGTTCAATGGATTAATAACATAGAAATGAAAGATGAAGACCTTATGGTTAGCTTTGATATTGTATCCCTTTATACCATGATTCCTATTGATGAAGCCATTGAGATCATGAGAAACATCACTGATAAAGAAAGTGTGGATCTTCTGGAACTATGCTTGAAATCCTCATACTTCACCTTCAAAGGTAAAATTTATGAACAAACTCATGGTGTGGCTATGGGCTCTCCACTATTCCCCATAATTGCCAACATCTTTATGGAGCACTTTGAACAGAAAGCTCTTAGGTCATTTCCTTACACCCGTGAAGAATTGGAAAAGGTTTGTTGACGACATATTTGCCAAGTGGAGTCATGGAAAAGAAAAACTTGACCTATTCCTCAATCACTTAAATAGCCTCTCTGACCATATAAAATTCACTATCGAAATTGAAAACAACAACCAACTTCCCTTTCTCGATATCGTTCTAACTAAAAGAGATGGGTCTCTTGGTTTCCAAGTCTAAAGGAAGAAAACCCATACAGAAAGATATCTTCATGCAAATTCCCATCATTAAGACCTTAACTACTAGGGCGGCGACAATATCTGATGCAAACCATCTAAATGATGAGATTAACCATCTTCACAAGGTGTTTGAACTAAATGGCTACAATAGAAATACCATGAAGAAATCTATGCACCTATCTCTAAACAAGATTAACAAAGATATTAAAAATCAAAATTTATCCACTCCTCATGTCTCCCTTCCATACATAAAAGGCACCACTCATAAAATCTATAAAATTCTTAATAAACATAACATTAATGTAGCATTCACCCTAATATTGTGAGACAATTATTCAACTCTGTCAAGGATCCCATAAACCCTAAACATCAAAAAGGTGTTTATGTTATTCCTTGCTCATGCGGTAAAGAATACATAGGCGAAACAGGTAGGTCTCTTAATATTAGAATTAAAGAACACACTGCTGACCTAAGAAGAGAAAGGACCTCTAAATGAGCCTTAGCTGAACATGTTCACTCTTCCTCTCATTACGACGTCAAACTGATTAGAAAAGAAGACCACTATCTCAAAAGGAAAATCAAGGAAGCCATTGAAATAGAAAAAATGAAGAATAACCTAAACCGGGATGATGGATTAAAACTTAATTGAAACCTTAAAAGCCAATAATTAACTATATTCCCTTAAAAAACTTTAAAAAGTAAAAATAAACAAATAATAAAATCATCAATTATGTAATATCCTCCTTAAACAATACAATTAATTAACAATCATAAACATAATTTAGTAATAGATTTCTTCACATATAATCATTTGATATCATAAAAAAAATAACTAATAGAATGCATATAGGTGTAATTACTCAATTCTTAAAAATAATAATAATAATAATAATAATAAATAAACTCTAGAAATTATAGATAAATAACTCACTAAAACCAAAAAATAAATAAATAAATAAATAAATAAAATATAAAAAATAAAAATAAAAATAAAAGTAAATTAAGCAAATAAAAATAAAAATAAAAAATTAATCAAATAAATAAATAACTAAACAAAGAAATAAGTACATTAAATTAAATTAATAAACTTATTAAAAAAATAAAAAAAATAAAAATAAAAAAATATATAATAATAAATAATAAATTGTTAACTAATCTATTCGTTTAATTAACTATCAAAAATTAGTTAATTAGTAAAACATAGTAATTAATCAATAAAAAAACTAAAATAAAAAATAAAAAATTAATTTTTCATAAATTTATTAAACCTAATAATTAATTCAAGAAATAGAAAAATAAGTAATTAATCTGTCCCCGTAAACTTATTAATTAATGAATTAATTAATAAATTAATAAATTAATAATGTAAATAAATGAATAAACATATTAATAATGAATACATAATTAAATTAATTAATTTGATTAATCAAACAAATTAATTTATTATTTAAACATGAATCAATTGAACCAATAATTTAAAATAGAATTAATAAACATAATAATTAATTCTATAGATAATAAAATTATTCGATTAAGTTATCCCCTTGAATAAATTAATTAATTAATTAATTAATAATAATAATAATAATAATAATAATAATAATAATAATAATAATAATAATTAATAATTTAATTAATTAATTAAATAAAAAGATAAGAGCAGACCTATTTTCTTATTTCTTTTGTTTAATAACTTATATATGTACCCTAATTTTAGCTCTTGGATACATCATTATGATTTTAAGAATATCTATTGACGCATTCTCCCGTGATGATGGGCTCACTTGGTAGTCTGAAACGTTGGGTTAATAAAACTCTACAACACGTCATTCCTCCTCTACCTAAAACTATCCTCACCTGTATGGATTCATTATTTAAAAAGATTAGATATGGTTGTGATGGATGCACTTGAATTAGAAATAGAGCAATTCAAAGAAGCATAATGACTAACAAGAAGTATATACTAGATTCAGAGCATTACTGGTCTGAATTAATTATCAAAATTTTGGTAAACCTAGGGGTATTGCATTAATACACTTTACGGTGACATAATAATCTTATGCTAGTAGTAAAATAATACATGCATCAAGTAAGGTGTGTCATATAAAATGTTTTAGGTGATGAAGAGAGATGATAACAAAAACCATGCAACAACTAGTTGTTAAATCAATAAGATGCTTCAACCATATTGATGGAAAAGTGGTACTTGTAATCGAGATTGTTGTTTACAAAGATAATTGGTTTCGATAAAGTGATATCATGCAATATATTCAAATAAATTGACAATCGTATTCATGCCCAACAAGGTGTTGGAAGAGGTGTAAAAAGAGCAACACGAAGTGATATGACATAACTGGTCTATGTGTGGAGTACTTTTGAGTACTAAACATTGATTAATTCAAACAAATTTCCATTCATGAATGCTATTAATTATCACTGTAACATCTTCAATGTCATAATTTTAAGTATTATCACGCAGTAAAAATGCTTTTTTGGACAAAAGATATATGAATTTCATGAAATTGACATAGAATAAAACCTTTGTTCTTCATTCCATCCAACACATTCTTCAACTATAATTCTACACACTTTTACCTCGAACTCTTTGTGTAAGTGTCTTTTTTTAATATGTGGCCAAAAAATGGTTACAACTATATTTTGTTTACATCCACAATTGCAGGATCTAGACAACATAATAGGGAGAAAAATCGTATGAAATAATACAATTCCAACACAGATCAGGTATTTCCCAAATTCCGGATAATTAGAAGCTACATTTTTCCAATAGGCTATTTATTAAGACATACTCCACCATCTATTAAAAAAATATATATTTTTTATAAATTACATGCAAAAAAAAAAAAAAATCATGATGCTCATAATCAATTTTATTTCTACAAGAAAAACACTACTACAAACATCAAAGTTGTGTATGCAGGGTTAACAATAACTACGTAGAGTTACTTAGCCTCAAGCTTTCGATCTTGTTTGCTAATGAAGAGGAATGAAGATAGTTATAAATTTTAAAGGACTATTTGATTATTATAAGTTAGTCCAATGAGATCATCAAATGTCATAATGTAACACTCATTTAATGTATGCAACACTGTGGTGACCAAAGCCACGAAATGATAAGTTTGAGGTATAACAGTGAAAGTAAATAATTTATTATTAAATAGATAATAACGAAAATTAAATCACTTGGAAAACGAGACAACAAGAGATGAGATTCTTGCCAAATGAAATCCCATTGGTGAATGTGAATTGATAACTCTTTCATGATAATACTTCTAGATCCATTTCTAGATAAGCTTAATGGATTGGGAGATAAATAGTCATTAAGTTACTTAGCCAGAGAATTATTATAAGTTTAAGAAAAACATAAAATCCCCGTGGGTGAGAAATACAAAATTTTATGAGGAAAATCCTTGTTGGAGAGAAAGGTGATCTTTTTTGGTGAAAGCCTAGGCAAATGGATAAAAATATCCATAATAGAAGGGCACTGCTAAGGGAAACCATATCATGAAAGAGGGCATTAAATATCCATTGATGAGATCAACAAGAGGGAGTTGATTCATGGAAAGGACTCTTGGCTCAGGGGTGAACTCAAGGAATTTAGTTCTAGGTTGGATGGCGGTGCTTGATTTTGCAAGTGACATTCTTTTAGCCAGTCTTGTCTCATTCAATTTCATGAGATGTTCTATATGTTGGCTCTTTACTCTTCATGCTGTCAAATCTTTAATCTTATGAGATATAATTGAATAATTATGCATGTGATAACTTCTGAAAGTAAATTTAATCGAAGTTAAATTTAGTAATGAGAGGATAGTAGGTGATTGTTAGGTTGGGTCAACGAGGTATGTGACAAATGGTATTAGATTTCTATATTCAAACATTGCGGCCTATGGACCAATCCACCTCCGTAAGATATGACTAAGTTGTAGGTCCTAAACTAGGTACTAAATAAATGAGGCGTTACTGATGGGGCTGATTACAAAATTTCTATAAGAAAAATGTTCTAATGAATTCTAAAGTAGTGCCTAAGGCCTTAGAAGCCATAAAGGTTGAAAAAAAATCTATAAACGATTTATTTTGGAAGGATGTTGGAATCGAAGGTAATTTTGAATTGAAGTTGCTATAAAATATGTGACCCTCTTTATATATTTAAGGTTTGGAATGATATAGCTTGTGTGCTCAGGTTACATAAGCCCCAGGTTATCTCTGTTATGCATTATGCTTCGTGATTTGAATTTCATCCACTAAGGCTCATTTTAGTTATGATACATATCATTCACTATGTATTGTATTGCATAAAACATATGTCATTAATGCCTTCGAATATGATAGTATGACTATGATCATGATATATAGCAATACTAGCTATTTTTGACAATGTAAGAATGGGAGTGAAAACTTACCCGTAGAATATGAAGTTGCGATTTCTATGGAATGCATTAATGCTTGCTTTTGGCATCAAAGGAATGAAATCAAAATTCTTGATTTTATCATGTTGAATGACCACGTTGATTATTTCCTATGGGATATAATGTATGTGTAGTAAATTTGAAGTGTTGATTTGGAACATAGTAAATAAATCTATTTAGTTGGACCTAAAAGTCCACATCAGTTCATGTAGTGTAGCCACTATATATGGAATTAAAATATATATCTTAGTAACCATTGTAGCATTTGATGGAGTGAGTTTTATAAAAAGTAAGTGATTACTGTGTGCATGGTTCACTAAAGAATAGTGATGGTCGAAGTGTTATGAGAATTATATGTTGGATTAAGACTGAAGGTGAATTGATATATTGTTTTTAAAAGATCAACATAAATGATGTATGTATAGGAAATGGATGATACTTGAATGAGGGTGCATAGAATAAAATATGAGAAGCACAAATGTAATGCTTTGTTAGCCCCTAATTGGCTCTCTTTTTTCCATCTTGCCCTTCCTAAATCATAACCATTTACCACTATTTTACCTCTCTTATACACCCTCATGTTGCACCAGTCCAAGAACGGTGACATATTTCATGTGCACTTTATTTTTCATATTTTTAACTTAACTTAGCATTAATTAATGATTTATTACATGATTTCTTGCTTATAATCACTCTTTGTAACTTATCGATATCTCCAATGTTTATTTGTCAGTCAAAGTACTTGCCGTGAACGCTGATCCTAGTGCAAGATCGGATCTTGCACCAGTGCTAGCACAACAAATCCTTGTAGTAGATTCGAACCTCCTTGATCACCACCTTGTTTTGAGCAGCTTCAGCCATGACAGCAAGATCAATCCAAAGGTATCCAAAATCAAATTTATAAAGAACGAACAGCTGGAGACTGGCTACGACCAGTTTTGTTAAATTGTCTAATTCTGAAGGCCGAAAAGCTAAATTCTACATAGGGTTATGTAATTAGTTAAATTATCTCTTCGGCCTTCGTCCAAAGAACTATATAATGAAGAATGTAAATAGGACAAGATAGTTTTTGATAGATGTTTTGTATAGAATAGAGACATAGCCAGAGAGGCAGTAACAAGTTGTTGTATTTTGTTATCGCCCGAATCTGGGCTGGACTATGTATTCACGCATGTATTTGCCTCAATGAATTAATAAAAAAGGAGCTCTGCCTCATGTTTTATAAATTGCATTTTTTGTTTCAAAGTTGATGAATTGATTAAAGTACTGAGAAGTGTTTCTATTTGAAATGGAAATGCACTGGTTAGCTAGGGCCAAGCCAAACCAACATGTTTACCCTATTTCTTGTTTCTCGTAATTTGTGTTTATATTGTCAAGTGTGATTTAATTTCAAGCACATGCATTCCTGTCTGAGTGAAAGTGGATCCGTTGTGTGAAGTAGCTAAAATTCCTTTTCCTGCACCTAATTTTAGATTGGTTTTCCTCACCTCATCTGGGCAGGAGAAATAAACCTGCACGAGTGCACGTTGGTGTGATATTCTTTTCCTGCAGTTCTATTTGGTTGGTTTTCCTCGCCTGGTCCAAGCAGGAGAAATGAACCTGCACCAGTGCACGTTGGTGTGATGTAGCAAGCCTTTCTAATTTACTTCCCGCAATTTTCTTGCTTACATTAAACACTTTAGGATAGGATAAATGTATATGGATTGTTTCTGCACTCTGTCAAAATCAGAAACATTCATTTTTATGTGTGCAAGTTGATTCCATAGTATAATAGCACTTGCAGTAAGTAAGAACTTAAGTTAAGAATTAAATGCTAAGTGAAAGGAGCCCTGATCCGGTGCAAGAACTAGTTTCTTGCCACGGGATCTAAGTGCTCTAAACCTGGAAAAGTTCAAGCCCTTACAGGAAGTAAAACGATTTTATTAAAGACACCATTTATACCATCTGCATAAATCTATGTTCCTGCACTAGTGCAAGTAGACTGCGATAGTGTAGGACAAATTAGTGCAAGAAGGAAATCTCTAAAGGAGCAGGTTTAAAGGGCCCATCTAATGAGACTGCTAAGTGTCTCTGCTAAAGAAAAACACACACTCAGTAGTTAAACAATAGTTAGCTAGAGTGATTGCCCCTTTATTTCTAAATCCCTTTTGAAAATGCATTCTTCCTTGTTCCAGTCTTAGATTATTTTGATGGTTCAAATTGCCTTTTTCTTTTCTTAGTTTAATTCTGCAATATTTCCTTTAAATAAAGTAGAGATTGCTATTAGAAATATTCATGCCATCTTTGGCACTGCCTGTGCTTCGTCTCTAAGTTTATGGATCCCTCGGGTTGACAATTTAAGTGTTGAGGAGTTTGATTAAGTATAATTCTTGCACCCAACATTTTGGCACTGTTGCCAGGGAGGTGATTTTATTTGGTAAGAATTTTCTGATTATACAATAGAGGTAATTTTTTCCTTTATTTTTGCAGTATTGTTTGGAAAACCATCTTTGAAGGAATTTTACTAGTGTTGGTTGATTTCTGACAACATTTTTTATTAGAAGTTGTTTTGTTATTTTCCTTTCTTTTTTGAAATGAATGCCTAGAAAAGGTAAGGGCTCAAAGGCCACTAAGGGCCGAAATAATTCTGAAAAAAATTCTCATATTGGGTCTCCTTCTGTGAGTAGGAAGCCCAATCCAATTCAAACCCATCATGCAGGAATAGTCCACTTGGATTCTGGTGACAGCAGCTCAGGTGTGGTTCAGTCTATTGGGAGAAAAAGGGAAACAATTGTAGACCATTAAGATCATGTGGAAGGGACTGGTGAAAACCAGGGAAGTAGGGAACAATCCACTTTTGTGTTTCCAATTGTGGACTTTGATACTATGGCACAAACGAAGAATATTCCACCAACAACTCTCCCTCATTTCCATGGTAAAGTTCATGAAGATCTTGACTCTTTCTTATTCGAGTTTGATATTTTGAGTAGAAGTTATGATTATTCAACTGATGCTCAGAAGTTAACATTATTTATTGTTACTCTAAAGGACTCAACTCTACACTGGTTTATGGGGTTAGGAGGAAACACTATAGCCTCTTGGGATTAGATGAAGAGAGTTTTTTTGTCTATATATCAAGAATATTGCAAAACTCGGGACTTGCAAGATGAGATTTTTACAATCATATAGGATGATGATGAAACTCTTGAAGATTACCTAGAAAGGTTTATGTATATTTTACAAATGTCTAAACTTAAGCTTGATTCTAGTACTGTTAGAACCTTGTTCTTAAGAGGACTTACTGATAATGGTAGAAATAATTTAAATCTGTTAGGACAAGGTGATATTTCTTAGCAAACTTTTGAAAAAATTTGTGAATTATGCAGGAAATTTTCAAGAAATAAGTATAGATCCGGTAGAGGAACTCAAAATATAAATAGAAAAACTGAATCTACTGATGATATGGTTATTGGACTAGAAAATAAAATGGAAACCATGAAAATTGATATAATGAATATTGTTACCAAACAGTTGGACTCTTTAAAATTTCAACAAAAACTCATAAAGGAACAAGAGTCATTATGTGTTTTCTATCCTAAATGTAGAGACAAGAATCCTCCTAAAGAATGTCCTCTTAATTTGAAAGAAACTAATAAGTGTGCTATTTGTGCAGAAGACCATGTCATAGAAAAATTTCCCTCTATACCAGGACTTAAAGCTGTATTTATAGGGGGATAGCCTGAAGCTGAATACTTGTATGCTATGGTAGCAAAAATAAATTGGCCTCAGGTAGGTGAAGGTATGGCTCCTGAATTTTCTCCACACTATTTTGGTTATAATTCACATGCATATTCTTATCCTAACACTAATCAGCAGTGGCAGTATCAGGACCAATATCAGCATGGGAAACCTTCTCAACCATGGCAACAAGGTTGGAGAGGCCAAATCATTCTCCATATTCCTACCAGACACCCATGTAGTCATATCCATCTACACATACACCTTATTTAATGCCTCAACTTTTGAGTCAGTCTACTTCACCATTACGTTTACCTCAACCTTTTCGGCCTCCTCAATTGCCTGCTCAACCTATGCCCAATCCTAACAATAATAAAGTAGTGCAAATGATCTATGTGACAAACCCACCTTTACCATTCGAGTACCAGTCTATTCTAGTTTGGGTTCATGATATTCAATTAAGATCGGGAAGGACTTAACATCAGAAAATCAGAAGCAACCTAGAGTGATTGTCGAAGAGAAAGAAGAACAGGAAACTCTTAATCATTCTTTGAAATTTGTCACTAAGTAGCCCTTACCCTCTGAATCCTTGCCATCTTCTTCCAACCAGGCTCCCTTCCCAGAGAGGCTAGTAATGGAAAGAAGTGAGCCTATTCTTGGGACTAGCTTGGCATCAGAGCTTCAGAATCTTTTCATTAAGATACCTTTGCTCCTAGCCAGCAAAGAGATCCCTATTTGTACCAAGATTATTAAGGAACTCTATCTCAAGAAACCAGGGAAGAAGAGATTGGAACCCCAAACCATTCAATTTGTTGGTAGGGCAACAGAGTTGATGACGAGATGTGTGTCTATGGAAAAATATATTGATCCCAGAAATCCTGTTGTCTCAGTTCAGATTGGTAATGTCCTTGTCTCTAATGTTCCTATAGACCTAGGGGCAACCATTAATGTCATGACTAAGAAAACCATGGATCGACTTCGGTTATCTCATCTACACCCTACTCCCACTGTGCTTGAATTATTGGATAGATCTAAAATTAAGCCAAAAGGAGTATTGGATGATGTGATCACATCATTAGATTCTTGGGAATATCTCGCTAATTTCATTGTGCTTCAACGAAAGAACCCAGTAGGATGACATCTCTTGAGCTTGGGTCGACCATGGCTTGCTACAGCAGATGCATATATTGGATGTTGCTCCGGTGATATGTATATTTTGCATGGAGACTCTAGGAAGAAAGTTACCTTATACCCCCTGCCAAATCCATTCAGGACCTTCAAGATACTTTATGGTTGGTTCAAAGCAGTGATGAGGAGACTCAACCCATTTTCCTTATCCATCAGTATACTGGGTCTTCACAAGAAGATGAGATTCAATATTTCCTGAATAATCTAGACACTATGCCTAATTTTGAGCTATTGAGCCATATTTTTAGCCTAGATTTTCAAGATAATCATGATTCTCATTCTTCTGTACCACTACATTTTACCACCCCCTTGAGTACTCCTCAGCATGATACTACTCTTGTTGAGATTGACCCCACTAAATACTTGTATATTACTTTAGATTTGGACTCATCTCAACAAGAGAAACTTGTGAATTTGTTGCAAAACCATCTTAGTGCCTTTGCATGGGGCTATGAAGATATGAAGAGTATTCCTCTTGAAACTTGTACCCATGAGTCTTATTTCACATTTACTAAAGGGAGTGGGTTCCGTTAATCATTTTATTTATTTTCCTAAGTTTAATTGAGTTTGAGGAAATTTTAACTTGTAAACTTAAATTGTGTAGAATATGTCGTGAATGTAGAGATTTTAGAGACTATTCAGTAATCTAAGGAAAAGCGAGGATTTGAGGGATTTAAAAGCTTCATTTGGGATTTTGTTTGAGAAAAGAGTAGAGCTGAAGAGAAACTTTAGGAGAAAGTGAGAGTTTGTTGGATCTGAACTAAATTGGTTCATGAATTCGTATTTGTATAAATTTTGATCTTTTGAATAATTGAAAACAAGGGAAGAGCTAGAGGTTAGAGAGTAGAGGTGGGTGTGAGAGGTATATGATGAAGGTCGTTTGATTGCATATCAGGCTTGTGAATTGTGTAAATTTCTTGTGTGATTATAAATTAAAATTTGGTAGAGTTTGTCAAGAAACCCTGTATGTGTGTTTATGTAGATTTCTAAATTATTGAAGGATTTGAACGTAAAATTTGGTATCTTTCTACACCTCTCTAATTTACAAGTTCAAAGCTTGGTTTTATTTCGTATAATGAGTTTGAAGTATTAGAATACTCTGGGCGATTAACTATGGAAGACTAAAACCTTTTTGCACCATATTTTTCCTTGGAATTGGATCGTAAGTCTATTGTGAACCCTGAATTGTATCAGGTGATATATTGAGTTTCGGCATCAATTAACAATGAATGGAAGTAGACGGTTTATTGATTAAGCTACAAAGGGATAATAGTGATAGCCTAAATCTGGTGGACAAGGAAGAAACATATCAGAAGTGCAGAATGTAGTTCCCAACGGAGAACGTGAGATCGTTGTGAATCATCTAATCAGACAGAACCAATAGATCTAATGGTCATCGCGTGCCAACAAGCACAGACGTTAATTCCAAAATCAGACGCGATAATTTATAAAACTGAGTTAGCAGCTCAGTTAATCGTGATCGTCTGCTTGAGGGGGTTAGATCCAATGGTGATCGGGTTTGAATTAGCAAGTGTGCTAACCCAGCTAGCAGACCCGATGGGAATTTTAAATAGTTTAATTTCCATGCGATCGTGGTCATCTGTTTAGGGAAGGATCGAACGCATATTGCATGGGAACAAGGGTGTGATTTAACATGGCAAATGGCCTTGAAATGATTAGAAGGAGGAGTTAAACTTCATTGGGTTCTAGTAAGAAAATTAAAAGAGATCATGGTCATTCTATTGATTTCTTGGTGTTGGGTATTTCCATGACCTATTGATTATTGACCATTGCCAATTGATTGATGAGGTGATATCAGATTGGATCTATAATGTTGTCTTTACAGAGATACGATTTTTGATCGGCCAAATTTTTTCAACACAGATCTGATTAACGGATGTTGGATTTCTTGTTTCACGATCAGAGCGTTGCAGCATGCAGTGAGTGGAGGAAATGGAAATTGACCTAATCCCATGTTCCCTGCCATCATTAGTGGAGCTCTACCATCACTAGAGGAGAAAGATGTAACTTTTCTGCATCATAAGTGGTATCAAAGTTGAAAAAGTATTTGGAATGATTAGAAATACATTTGAGATACCAACATGTTAGAACAATTAAAGAAAAATCAGAGCACAAAGGATACTGGGATCAGAATGAGGAAATAGTGAGTCCTCTGGTGAAGGTATCGTAAGAATATTTATTTTGATGATTTTTACAGAGACTTGTTTTGGATGTCTAAAGAACAACAAGGGAGTGAAATTTCAGAGGAGAAGATGTTTTCCTTATAGGAAATTGAAATTTCCATATTTGAAGTCAGTGCTTAGTAATGTTTAAATGTAAGTTGATTGAATTATTGGTTTTCAATTTAAAATAAAATAGAAGAGTGGTTGTTGTGGCACTGATAATTTAATTAGAGATGTTGAGGAAGAATTTCTCAATAACTTAGTGAACTATCAGAATAGTTCAGAGAAGCATGAAGTTATAAACACTAAGGTTTGAAATGAAGAGCCTTGTATTTTTGAAACTAATATATTTTTTATGTTCTTAGGTTTGACAGGTAATGAATGACAATTGGACAATGTGCTTATGCATGTTGATGAAGAAGTGAGATTACTGGAAGAAATTGATGGATTAGAAAAGTATTTTGAGCATGTAATTAATAACTTTGAGAATAATGGCATTGGTAGAGAATTTGTCATAATTTAAGAAGCTGAAGACAAGAAAATAACAGTTTCTAACCATAACGAAGCATATTCAGTAGATAATCAAGATAAAATTATTATGGAAAGTGTGAAAGAATGTATGATGACATTGACAGATACAAAAGTTCAGGAAATTTGTGATTTTGAAATTGATTGTTTTTATGAGTTTGTAAACCATGAAGAAGATTTAGAAAAAAAGAGTTTTGTCCTTGTTATATATGAAGATGAAACAAAATCATTTTGTTGCAATGGTATAAGTATAGAAGATGAAAGGATACTTCATAATGATATGCGCCAAGAAATTCTAGCTATTGAATTGTTGAATGATAGTCTTGTTCAGAACAAGGAACATTGTGTAATGCAAAGGAAAGTGCTAAAATAAAATTTGTTGACAGTTTCATAAATTTTGTAGAAAATTGGCATAAAGATGTGATGACAGAATTATCAGTGGATAATGGAAATCATAGTAATTTTAAATATGACAATTGTGAGGGAAATTCTATTTTATACAGGAAAGAGGAGCCATATGTAAATGACATGCTTATTGAATATGAAGGAAGACTTAATTTTCTAGAAAAGTTATTAAGTAAACCTAATGATATAGAGGAAACGAATATCTTTCATAGAAATGAAGGGGAAGCTCTAAAGTGCAACCAACAGGTTGTAAATGAAAGAGGTGAAGTAAAATTGGACAAAAATTTAATAGTTTCTATGACAAAAGAGAATGAGCAGTAGTTAGTTGACAGTGGAGTTCAACTAACGTCCACGTGTTTGAGAAAGTTTGCAAAGTGTAAAGAGAAAATTGAGAAGTTGTGGATGAAGAAGTAAGTCAAGAAGAGAACTAGCAAAAAAGAGAAATTAACAAAAGAAATTTGAATCAGCAAAGAGAGAGGACAACAACAACATAAGATTTGGAAACTTGGAAGGACTAAAGCAACAGTGGTAGAAAAATGGAGCAACAACATGATGAAAGAGATGGCAAGTTACGAAGTAAGGTTTGGGATTTTGGATGATTTAGCAAAAGAACCACATGACGAGGAGGTCATGAAAACTTTCAACTCAAGGAGTCTGATGCAGGAGAATTCGTCAAAGCTTATAAGACCAATGAGTCTTATTTCACATTTACTAAAGGGAGTGGGTTCCCTTGATAATTTTATTTATTTTCCTAAGTTTAGTTGAGTTTGAGGAAATTTGAAGTTGTAAATTTATATTTTGGAGAATATGTCGTGAATGTAGAGATTTGAGAGACAATTGAGTAATCCTAGGAAAAGAGAGGATTTGAGGGATTTAGAAGCTTCATTTAGGATTTTGTTTGAGAAAAGAGTGGAGATGAAGAGATACTTTAGGAGAAAGTGAGAGATTGCTGGATCTAAACTAAATTGGTTCATGAATCCGTATCTATATAAATTGTGATCTTTTGAATAATTAGAAAAAAGAGCAGAAGTAGAGGTTAGAGAGTAGATGTGTGTGAGAGAGAGATATGATGAAGGTCATTTGATTCCATATCATGCTTGTCGATTGCGTAAATTTATTGTGTGATTATAAATTAAAATTTGGTAGAGTTTGTCAAGAAACCTTGTATATGTATTTATGAAGATTTTTGAATTATTGAAGGATTTGAACGTTAAATTTGGTATCTTTCGACACCTCTCTAATTTATGCACATGGATGGTCAAACCCCGGATGTTTTCTATTCTCCCTTAGAAATAACTTAAGTTAATTGATTTACAAGTTTAAAACTTGGTTTTCTTTGTTATAATGAGCTTGAAGTATTGGAATACTCTCAGAAATTAACTTTGGAAGACTAAAACCTTTGTCCACCATATTTTTCCTTATAATTGGACCGCAAGTTGAATGTGAACCCTTAATTGTATCAGGTGATATCTTGAGGTTTGACATCAATTAAAAATCAATGGAAGTAGACGGTTTATTGATTAAGCTGGAAAGGGACAATAGTGACAGTCTAAATCTGGTGGACAAGGAAGAAACATAGTGGAAGTGTAGAACACAGTTCCCAACAAAGAACTTGACATCGTTGTGAATCATTCGATTAGATAGAACCAACAGATCTAATGGTCATTGCATGCCAACAAGCACAGACGTTAATTCCAAAATCAGACGCGATAATTTATAAATCTGAGTTAATAGCTCAGTTAATTGTGACTGTATGCTTCAAGGGATCAGATCAAATGGTGATTAGGTTCGAATTAAGAAGTGCGTTAACCCAGCTAGCAAACCCAATGGAAATTCTAAACAGAGTTTAATTTCAGTGTGATTGTGGTCGTCCATTTAGGGAAGGATCGGACGCATATCACAAGTGAACAAGCACATGATTTAACACGGTAAGTGGACCTGAAATGATTAGCAATATTTTCATAGCTAATCTAGTAAGGCCTTCAGTATTATACTTGAAGTTTACTAACAACTTTTAGCTTTGTCTTTAACCAAGAAAATCATTGTTTGATACTCAAAAGTACTCCACACATTGACTAGTTATGTCATATGATTTTGTGCTTCTCTTTTTACACTTATTCCAACACCTTGTTGCCCATTAATAAATTCAGTGTATGTCCAAAACCAATTGAGAAATAAATATGCAAGTACATACACCTTCCATACATGAATTATAAATTAAGGTTACAAGGTTCTCAATTCAACACCCATTAAGTTCCTAGCACTATGTGTACCAGGGTGTGAACCTAGGTCAATAGCATGTTGATACCCCACTTTAACACTAGATCATGACCTCATAGAATATAATTCATCAACTGTTAAATTCCTTAAAGTAAATTATTTATACAATAATTGTTGTGTTGTCATATTCAAAACCAGACAATATTATCAATGCAATCTAACAGGTAGATTTCTCCCATATTGCTTAAAATAAAATAGTGGTACAAAATATGCATTTCAGATTATACGATTTTCAATTTATATTAATATATTGCTAGATATCATTTTATTGAAAAAAATTATCATTGTACAAAACAATCTTGATTACGAGTACCACTTTTCTAGAAATATGGTTGAAGAATCTTATTGGTTTAAGAACATGCTATTGCATGGTTTGTTATCCTCTCTCTTTATCACATAGAACCCTTTAAATGAAACACCTTACTTGAGGCCTATACTCTTTTAGTACTGGCATAATATCCTTAAATCACCATAAATTGAATTTTTGCAAAACCTTTAGGTTTACCAAATTTTTGTTAATTAATTCGGACCAATCATGCTCAAAATCTATTGTATAATTCTTTTTATTCAATAGGCTGCTTTGAATTTTCCACATCGACCCTACATAAAATAATATAATTTCCTTTTATGCCCTACCAGATCCATGATGTGAACCTTTTCATTTAATTACAAGGCTTACATTTCAAATCAACCCTTAAGAATAAATTTCAACTTGGAGAAAAAATTCAATCATGTCAGGCAACCAATAAGATTCTTTAATGGCTCAACAAAAATATTAATGGAATACTATCCATAATTTTACCGTAGCTATCATGGCCATGAATCATGATCATAGTGCTAGGTGGGATAGTCCAAATATTACTCATAAATTTTTTATGTAATATGAATAAATGGTTAAATGATGCCTCTGCGAATGTAATTCACCTCATGATGCATAATGCATCGCATAAACAACCTGAACCAAAAACTATACCATTTCACATCTTAAAATATAATTAATTTTTAAGCATAGTTGTCTCATGCATAATTAATCACCATTATTCCATCATCTCAATGCAAGGATTATTCATGCATCATACATTCACAAATTATACAACACCAAGAGTAATGAGTCATAAGGTAACATCATGTAATAGTACTCATAAGTTTAAATATGTGAAAACAAGTAGAGTAAAGGGCCCACATATAGTACATCCTAGGCAATTGATGTAAACTAGCTTAGCCAAAATTAGTCACTTGGAAAATTGATCACCGCCACCCAACCTAGAATTGTCTTCTTTCAACTCACCCATGATCCGAGGTTCTTGCCGATTATTAACTAACTTTTATGATCTCTTCGATGGGTATTTAATACTCTCTTTCATGATATATATTCCATTAGCGTCATCCCACTTTTATGGATAGTTTTTATCTATTTTCCTAGGATTATCGCAAAACATCTTGCCTTTATCTACCACAAAGATTTTCATCATAAAATATTGTCTTTATCTCGCACAAAGATATTATGTTTTTTATTGACATAGCATCTTTCTACATCTAAGTAGTTTAATGGATATTTATCTCCAAATCCATTAAGCTTATCCGGATTTGGATCTAGAAGTCTTATCATGAAAGAATTATCTCTTCCCATTCTGACCAATGGGATTTGGCAAGAATCTCATGTCTTGGTGTCTCATTTTTCCAAGTGATTATTTTATTTATCTCATAATAAATTACTTATGTTACCTTATTCCATATCTGACATAACTTTTCTTAGCTTAGGTTATCAAAGTTTCACATACAATTGAGGGGTGGTACATACTCCCCCCCTTAAAATTATACCATACTCGGTGTATTAATACATCTTACAATATCATTTTCCTCATTCACAAATAGTTCTTTCTAGATTTATAGGCTCCAATGGCCTTGACATCTGATGCAAATCTTCTTATATATATCTATATATATATATAGTTTTAGTTGCACATGTCCTTCCATCGCTATTTGTAACATTTGTTTCAATCAATTTTGTGAGAGATTTTAGGTGCTGAAACTCAACTTTGTTTACAATACTACTATTTAAGTAACTATGGGTTATGTTGCCCGCATTTGAATATGATTCCTCATGTTCATTGTATTTGAATAAATACATGTTCCTCCATGTAGTTGAGTTCGTCCTGAAAGCTTGCCTCCTGTCGTTCCCTTGCATAAGTCACAACAATTCAAACTTGCACATTTTACCAATCGACATGTATAAAATATAATATCAGGTTAGATCACACATAACCATCAACATCATAACCCATATGTAACCATCGTAAATCAAGATCATACATCATATGTATAGTAAGACTAAAAAAAATTATAGATACTTATCCGTTGCTTTCAATACCAATTCTTAATTTCCACCTTTGTCTTTCTTTTGCACTATGAATCATTTTCCACACCTGAAAATCTCTAGTAACTATTATTCAACCATGCATACATACACATAGTTTGTAGTGAACACATAGAGCTATATATGTCATATATCATGATGCACTACATGATTCCATACTGGTACCATGTGTAGTGCTTGTACACAGTACTACCTGTATAACTTGGTACACCATAACAATGTCCATAGCATCACATGCACAAGATATACTTCATCAATATGTCTGCAACCATGTTACTATTATGTCAAAAATTCCTTCCATTATTCATATTAACTTTAGGCAAGTCTACTCAAATCATGCTTGGTTTCTCGGCCAAATGTTGTTGGGAAAAGTATCCAATACGGAATGACCCTATCCCACTCTAAGGGTGATAGTACCTCAGCAACAACTGAATACAAAGCTATTCAAGATTACTTCTTTATGAGATGTAAGAGAGAGGAGAAAGGGATCCACTAACTGTTATCTTCCGCTAATGGTTGATCCAATCTTCCCTCTTTGCGGCATGCTCCCAGCTCTTTGCTCTTTAACTGGCCCAGCTACACAAAGATCCTGCAAAAGCACAAGAAAGGGAAACTACAAGAAGCATACATCCATAATTGATTCAAGGATTAGAATAAATCAAATATACAAGCATCAATTCGCCATAGAGACACATGCATATAGAAGAACCTCAAATGCTTTATTAATGGAAGAAGTAAAGTTCTGAGAATGTTACAACCATAAGAGGCCCAATCCAGCAACACCTCCCAGCAGAAAGAAATCTCCTCTTCACCTCCTTCAAAGCAATCACCCAATAGTTCTATACACAAACCAACAACACTTCCTTACTTGCACAAAATTCCAGCCTCCCTAGACCTCATGAGAGAGCTCTATATATAGGAGATTTGGAGAAAGGATGAGTCAGCTTGAGACTAACATGAAGCTGACTAGTGTCCTCTCCCACTTTAGTTAATCTTCAGTTCTTGAGTCCACTTGGAGATTCTTGCTTCCACTTGGAGATCAAGACCCTCTTACTCATCACAAGGCGAATTCCTTGACCCAAGTGTCAGTTTGGAAGCTTCCTGGGCAATTGACACCTTGCAGAATGACTGTGCCACTTGGCCATTCTCGCCCAGCGCAGGTAGCCTTCATTAGATTTGACATTCAGCGCAGGTACATAGTGGAGCAGTTGACATTCAGCGCAGATGCTCAGTGGAGCAGCTGACATGATCCAGAAATAGCTTTTTTTTGAGTGTTTTCAGGTGGAGAACTGATTTTCAATGCTGTGGTTTGCTGACCTTGTTCCTCTAAGGGTAAGAACAACATGTTTAGGGACTTTGGATCCCTCAGATTATCGACATTTCATGCTCCATGCTGTTAGGCACAAAAATGTCTATAACAGTTGCCCCCTAAAGTATGAGGTCGTTTATCAGGTGAAATGCTTTATCAGGAGGATCCGAAGTTCATTCAATCGCTGAGAGGTGCCCTGTAATAAAATACAATACAATACATTATTTTTCATTCTGCTTTCATGATCTAGCTGAGGCGGGCATTCCCATGCTCAGCTTTATAAATTCATTTTGGTACATAGAACAGACGATCGTCTGATGGTAGACTGATAATTCTCTGCTGAAATTATCATCCTTTGAGTAGGATGATCATCTGTTGCAATGATGTACATAACAAATGTCTTTATATTTCATGAATATATATTGCAGCCCGGATGGATGAAACTAGATCCGGGGTCTTCAATCTCGTTCGATCTTTACTCTAAGTACAAATCGATCCATGTGAGAATTACGCTGAAGTCGAACATGGAAAGACATCCCTTGATTACTGGTCAATAATGTAAACCGTTAACAAGCGCGAGAGGAATCACCAATAATGACAATGACCCTCAAGGTACTACAGTACAATTCACGTGGTGTGAATAAAGGACTTGGCGTCGAACACCACGCAAAATCTTCTGGTCGAAGGTCATTGATGTATACCTGTTGCCGGAAGTGAGAAACTTGCCATTTAGGCATGCAAGCTTCAAAGTACTGGGGGGGTTGTTCCTAGATCAACTTCCTGGATAATGAGCTGAAGTCGACAAGAAGCGATCCGTCAAAGGAGGGCCTTAATGAATCCCACATCAATGACACGGAACGGAGCTAATGATTTTAGTGGAGGTGAAAACAATCTGTGAAATATGATTCAGGGTGGTGATCATGGGTGGATGAAGGATAATATATGGCAGTGGATGGGACACGGTTGACTCTTTCTGAACAACATCTCTTGAACATATAACGACACTGATGTGATGGATCGGTAGCATTACCCCAAATGTGGATGGTTTGGCGAGGACCATGGTGGTGAGACCAGTGAATGAAACAACCCAACCCGATGTGATACGGAGGACAAAGTGTCATGTTCAAGAGCGACTTGCTACCATTAAAGCTTTGAGGTTCTCCCAATTTTTCCCCAGTCATTTCTGACCAGTACCTCTTTATTTTTCTCAAGCTTGAGGAGGATAACATATGCTTGTTCTATAACCTGCCCTTCGGGCAAGCCCATCGCTATATTTTAACGAGCTTAGCGATAGGGAAACTCGTTCTCTTCTAAAGACAAGTTTGTCGCTATTTAATCATTTTAATGAGTCTAACGACAAGGAAAACTCGGTCCTTTTAATTTTTAGAGAGTCTGAAAAGGTACAAAAAGTTAACTCCAAAATTCCTTTTTCGTCATCTAATCCCTTAAGTCCGAAAAAGTATAAAACAATATAGAAGGGATGAGTTTTCGATTACTTTAATGAGACAAATAAAACAAGCGCTCGACCTTTTTGTGCAATAATCCCTCAGGTCCAAAAAGATTAAAATCTAGAGGAGGGATAGCTCTTCCGGTCCTTTTAACGAGCTGGAAGGCCAAAACTCGGCAAACTTTTCATATTTTACGAGTCAGATGAAAAGAGCTCAAAGAAGACTCGTCTTTTGAGGAACGAGTGATAAACAGGGATAGCAACTGATTCCAGGTACAGGTTGGAATTTTCCAATCACGGCAGTGTCACAAGGATGGCTAAGTGGAATCACTCTTCGCAGCTGTTCCTCAAAAAGGGTAAAAAATCATATGGAGGTGAACGATTGGCCAAATGAAATGGAGGTGGCAGGTGCAAAACACGACCAAGGCTTTTATGGCTAATAAATTTACGATCACAATGGTTATTTACCGGTACTGGGTTCATTTTTTAAAGAGCTTGAATGCACCAAAACACTGCTCAAAAGCTTATGTTTATTTTTTAACGAGCATGAACTATGACGCTAAAACTGCTCGGATCTCACTTTTCTATTTTTTAACGAGCATAAATTCCGTGGTAAAACTGCTCGATATACCAGTCATAGGATAAGAAATGTCTCCTGCAAGATTCCAATTTTTATAGAGCTTGCACCTCACATAAGCTATGCTCTTCATTTGGCAAATTTTGACCTTTGCCCCACATCCTTTCTTTATGTAAGTTAGGAAACGATCAATGACCGCTCTTTGCTTACACTCCAAAAGGTTTGCATGCCCCCAGGTATAAAATACAATTTCAAGGCTGCCCCTACTTATCCTTCAAAACATTTGTTTTGATGGGTGAGGCTCGCCTCTTTCTGGTTACCCAAAGAATGGTTTTATTTGCTGCCGCAAATGAAACTCTTTCTTCGGCGATGTCTATCATTAGGTTACTCAAAGATGGTTACAATTTGTTGCAGCAAAGGAATCTCTTTCTTTGGAGGCTGCCCCTACTTATCCTTTAAAACATTTGTTTTAACGGGTGAGGCTTGCCTTTTACCCAAAGATGGTTACAATTTGCTGCCGCAAAGGAATCTCTTTGGCATTGCCTACCTGTTTAGACAAAGTTGAATGACCTTTGTCAAACAAGTAACCTTGACAAAAGAATCCTGTTCTAGAACAACCCCTCTTCCTTCTTTCGGACGGGGTACGGACTAGTCATATTCTTTCGCGGAAATTCTACCTTATACCCAGGGTTTCTTCTGCCCGAAGCAGACCAGGATGCATGCCCCCTGGGTTCCAGTCCCATCTTTCTGAATCACTCGCACTCATCGGGAAGGAGGACTGGGGGTGGAGACATTTCTTGGGTGAATAGACCATTGAGGGTTGGTATTTGACTATTTGCGATGCGTGATCCTGGGAATGAAAGTTGGTCTACGAGCTTGACCATTCTTCCTTCGTGTGGAAAACACATTACTCTAAAGAGTGAGGAGACTATAGCTCCCATGCAATATATATAGTCTCGTCCAAGGAGTAGGTTATAATCCAAGGGTCCTTGAACGACCATCACGTTCATTTGAACGGTCTTCCCTTTCAATGTAACAGGCACATTGGGGAGGATCCCTAATGGTCGACTGGTTCCTTTATCAAAACCCAAGAGATTTCTTATCTCAGGCAAAAGCTCTGGGGAACCCAGTGCTTTCCAAGCAATAGAGGAAAGGATACTCACAGATGCCCCTTCATCAATGATAGTTCCAGCCATTACCATTCTGTATATTTGGACTATGATTGTGAATGGTATACTGGCTGGTAACCGGGGTCTGCCTAGTTGGTTCCAATCAAAGGACACAACCATGTTGCTTGGTGGTGGGACCAAATACATGGCCAGATACGACCCTGACGATGTTCCTTCCTGCGATAAAGGAATGGGCGCATTGCCCTGATGCTCATCAAAATCTGTGTTGATGAAAAGAATCTGGATGGTGTCATCCTTATTCTCTTCAGTGAGGGTGTCATTTGAAGATGAATCTTCAGTGACGGTGTCATTTGAGGATGAAACCTCTGAAGGAAGAACCGGGCAATTGCCGTATCGACCTTTAGACTTTCGTCTGGTCTGGATTCAGTAGGTTCATTTTCAATGACTGACGCTTCAGCTGACCACTTGAGCAGGCCAGCTGTATTTTCAACCTACGAAGGACTCGGCACGATTTTTTTGTATCCAGGAGGAAGTATTGCCGGTGAAACTGGACGATCTTCCAAAACTCTCTTTGCTTCGTCTAAGAAGGGACAACGGTGGATGGCGTGACCGCCTTCACACAGTCTGCAGGGGGATCTTACTCCCCCTCTTTGTCTTGAACCTTCACTTTCACTGGTTGACGGTACGCAATCAACATGGTTATCAGAGGTTGATGCTCCCGAATTGTGCAAACGAGGTGACCAGTCCCTTAGTATCCGGGGAATATAGGGAAAATCTCTATGGAAGTGGTCTCCTTTACATATGACACATGGTGATTTAGGCCCGGTCTGTGCTATGTGTGGGTTTTTGTCAGATGTCTTTTGCTTGCCCCCAGTCGCCTTAGGCTCCTTCTTCTTCTTTTCTCTCTTCTTCTTCTCCTTCCTCTCCATGGGAGCTTGGCTTTTGCCAGCCCCACCTTGTGAAGATGAAGGATTAGAGGAAGAGTTATAAGAAGTAGAAGGCTGGTGGGCAGCTCTAGACTGATCTAACTGTTGACTCGACTGCTCAGGAACCATGGTGATCTGAACTACATTAGTTGAGAATAGCCAAATAGGCAGGCCAATTGTCAGTCCTGGAAGCGACAATGTGGCCATGTGGGGCACACCGACTTCTCCCCAAGAGGAGAACGGACTAGGATTTCCATCATGTGGAGTTCCTTGGTTGGGGCGTTCCATGTTCTCAACTTAAGATCAACGCAGGAATAGGAGGTGATTATGTTCCGTTTACAATAAATTTTATAACGACGCTTAGACACAACTTGCTTTTTCACTTTTTAAGAGTCGAGAAAAAGCTAAAGATGACTCTAGTCTCCTTCGATGTTTTAACGAGCCCGAAGTGACAAATGCTCGGTTGGACTTTTTCAGTTATAGAGTTTGAAAAAGGCCAAAAGAAACTGCTCTGGAGTTCTAGGCAGAGGGTGTGCCAAACTTTTTGCAAAACCACAGAATACGTTTTACGGTACGAGTGGTCGATCTTCGTGAATGCTGTGTTCACTGCATTGCGATCAGTAGGGCGGCCGACACGGTTTCCTATTGGATAAAGGCTTTATTCCTATAGGGGTCTCCCAATATATACGCGATGGTACGTGGGAGCACAAGTCCGTATTGATACTTATCGCTTCACCGTGGAGGAATCACCCAACCACTCAACGCTAAGATATCATGTTTAACGACGCCGGAACACGTCTCTAGCTTAGACCTCTAGATGTTTGCGTTATGTTTCAATGCGTTGTTATGTAAATTCAATTTATTTTAAGGTTGATCTTGTTTAGCAGTTTGCCTTTATGGATCACCACGAGATGTATAGTAACACTCCTAAATGCAGTCTAAGATGATAAGCAAGCTTTTCAATATTTCAACTTTGAAAACCTTAACTACTGAGGGAAAAGAAAGATAACACCTTTTCACACAGATCATAGAGCACACACTAATGCATTTACCTAAATCAACATGCAAGCTGTCATAATGCACATGCACAATGCAAGTATTTCTTTTCTCTTTCTTAATGTTGGTGAAATGCAGAAAGAAAGCTGTTGTATAATTTTGAATTCAATTTCAAGTGAAAGCAAACAAGCTTGTCCAAAATCAAAAGACACCTTAAGATTTACTTGTTTCGACACTAGAAATATATAAATTCAAACCAAATGACGAAAGCAAAAGCTCAATCAGCTATGAACAGCAAATAAACAAACTCTTAAGATCAAAACGACACTTTATCACAGGTCTAGATCTAAGAGGCCACAACAAGACTAGTTCACTTTCGTTATGGGAAACTGTAAATGTACAAGAAATACACAAAGAACAAACACAGTTTCTTTATACAACTGAGGCGGAATAGTGACAAAGAAAGTTGGTTTCAGATAGGCCCACTGACTGGTAACAAACAGCAAAAAACAAGAGTGAAAACAAGGCAAGAACCAGCAGGAAACCCCAGCAGCACAAGGCAGGACTGGTCCAGCGCAGGTGGAACACTGCCTGTTTGACCTTCAGTGCAGGTAGCCCCTTCGGGAACTGCACTGAAATGCAAACAGCCTTTGTACAGCCTGCACTGAAGAACGAAACTTTCGTTTCTGGTGGTTTCCGGGTCACAGATTGCTCAAAAATTCACAGTTTTTGCTCAAATCAGAAGCTATCAGTCAAGGACACACAAAGGGATGACAAGGAGGATGAAAAGCTATCACTAAGAGCTTATTAGAGTCCTTGTGGATCAGCTCTTCAAATCATAAACTTGCCCAGAAACTGAGTTAGAGTAGCTGCCCTCTACTTTGTATTTGAATGATTCAAACACAGTTTGATTCGGTACTCCCTTTGTTTATGAAATGAATAGAAAAAAACACAAACAACCAACAAGATACGCTCCCCAGTGGAGTCGCCAATTTGTTGTTGGGAAAAGTATCCAATACGGAATGACCCTATCCCACTCTAAGGGTGATAGTACCTCAGCAACAACTGAATACAAAGCTATTCAAGATTACTTCTTTATGAGATGTAAGAGAGAGGAGAAAGGGATCCACTAACCGTTATCTTCCGCTAATGGTTGATCCAATCTTCCCTCTTTGCTGCTTGCTCCCAGCTCCTTGCTCTTTAACTGGCCCAGCTACACAAAGATCCTGCAAAAGTACAAGAAAGGGAAACTACAAGAAGCATACATCCATAATTGATTCAAGGATTAGAATAAATCAAATATACAAGCATCAATTCGCCATAGAGACACATGCATATAGAAGAACCTCAAATGCTTTATTAATGGAAGAAGTAAAGTTCTGAGAATGTTACAACCATAAGAGGCCCAATCCAGCAACACCTCCCAGCAGAAAGAAATCTCCTCTTCACCTCCTTCAAAGCAATCACCCAATAGTTCTATACACAAACCAACAGCACTTCCTTACTTGCACAAAATTCCAGCCTCCCTAGACCTCATGAGAGAGCTCTATATATAGGAGATTTGGAGAAAGGATGAGTCAGCTTGAGACTGACATGAAGCTGACTAGTGTCCTCTCCCACTTTAGTTAATCTTCAGTTCTTGAGTCCACTTGGATATTCTTGCTTCCACTTGGAGATCAAGACCCTCTTACTCATCACAAGGCGAATTCCTTGACCCAAGTGTTAGTTTGGAAGCTTCCTGGGCAATTGACACCTTGCAGAATGATTGTGCCACTTGGCCAATCTCGCCCAGCGCAGGTAGCCTTCATTAGATTTGACATTCAGCGCAGGTACAGAGTGGAGCAGTTGACATTCAGCACAGATGCTCAGTGGAGCAGCTGACATGATCTAGAAATAGCTTGTTTTTGAGTGTTTTCAGGTGGAGAACTGATTTTCAGTGCTGTGGTTTGCTGACCTTGTTCCTCTAAGGGTAAGAACAACATGTTTAGGGACTTTGGATTCCTCAGATTATCGACATTTCATGCTCCATGCTTTTAGGCACAAAAATGTCTATAACACTAGAGAACAAGGAATTTTCAGAGACCTCTTTAATTTCTGCAACCAGAGCATATGTAAATAGTTCTTATGTCCAAGTATTCAAGTGAGTTTAGGTAGCTTGTCCTTTTCATGTATCATGTGGTTGCGAGATATTTTCATAAAAATGATAACATACATTCATAATACAAATCTACTATACCCATAACTTTGACTTTTGCGATTTGATCTCTCACTAGATAAGGTATTATTAACAATAGAATACGACCTCCACCCAATTATAAAGTAGTCTATTAACTAGGTTAGTTAGTCTAATCTCAACCTTCTCTTTAGCCCAGAAAATAATTGTTTGGTACTCAAAAGTACTTCACACAGCCAAATTATGACATATGATTTCTTTTGCGCTCTTTTTACCACTACTCCCAACACTTTGTTGGTAACTATCCAAAACTAATTGAATAATGAATAGGTAAGTACATATGCCTTCCATATATGAGTCATAAATGAAGGTTGCCATGTTTTTAATTTCACACCCACTAAGTTTTTTAGGCACTATATGTGCCAATGTGTGAACCTAGGTCATTAGGATGTTGAGACACGAGTAGATCATGACCTGCTAAAATATAATTCATATCTTGAAAACAAATTCCTTAAAATACAATTCAAAGTAGCTTATGTCATAATTAATATGTTGTCGTATTCACAACTAGATATGCAATCTGACAAGTAGACTTCTCCCATATTGCTTGATAGGAATTAGTGATACAAAATATGCATTTCCATTAGTATGGTTCTAAAATATATTTTAATATATTGTTGGATAACATTTTATCGAACTAATTTGTATAGAATATCGATTACGAGTGTCACTTAGCCATTAATATAATGAAGTCATCCTATTAATTTAACAACGAACTATTTCACAGTTTGTTATCCTTTCTCTTATCTTACTTGATGCATGTGTTATTTTACTACTAACATAATATCCTTAGATCATCATAAGTCATAATTATGTGAAACCTTTTGGTTTACCAAATATTTTTTTATTAATTCAGAGTCATGTTCTGAATCTAGTGTATAATCAGGCTGCTCTGGATTTTTCTAATTTTATTTCAAATGCATCAAGCACCACCATATCTAATATGTTTGTCATTTCATAAATCATGTACGCTTCTTTATATGTAGTAGAAACATACCGGCCATTTTTTATCTTATAACTTCCCACAAGAAGTATATTTGTAACATCTATAATAATTCTGCTCATATCATGTTTTGGCTACTACAAACATTTGAAAGGTTCCTATTTGTGAGATATTAAGAGAACCCCATCTATATCTTGATGGATAATTTATACATTTTCAATTTTGATTTTGTATTTAATATTGTCTTACTACTATCAATCAGTAACACCAAGAGTTTCTTTTATACTTCCATAATGTATTTACACTAGATGCAAATTTGGTTTCTATCCCACTAAACTTATTATTAGAGTCATAATTTATCAATGTATGATGTCCTCTCCAACATGCATACAATGAGTTGTATTGCATTTGTGCACACTCTTCAGATTATATTGGAATATACTTTGTGCCTTTTTCATATCTGAGTTACAATTATGTAGATATTTCTTTACTCAACAAATACCTGTAGGTTCCAAACTATGCATGTCTATGCATAATAACCTGGTAAGGTTTTGCTTCCTCACTCAATGTGTATTTGGAGAATTTTCCCACTAAGGGTGAATTAAACGGTTCAACCAATGACCAATGAACCACATCCTTATTGGTATATGCCTTAATTAACACAAAATATTAAATTGGAAGGCGGTTTTAAATTTACATGGTTTCATTCCACATAGAGAGACCTCTCTTTCACTAGCTTAATGATATTTATGAGAACGTCTTGCATAAATAAAATTTTGTTTAGAAGATCTTCATAAATTGTTCTAGGATGAAAACTCATTTACCATCAATATATTGTTAATGTTGATAGAATGTCATGATTTTTACTTCAATACTTTATATAGATTCCCTCCATATACTTTATGTTCTACTTTTCCCGTTGTTCTATGTGAAAATACTTCTTCCTCTCCCTTATATTTCATCCTTTCTTAAAATATTTGTTAGGTCCCTATAATACCAGTACATTCCCTTATTATTATTGTCATTGTACCCCTTATTGTTATTGTTGTGCCCATGTTGTCCCCATATTGTTATTATTGAGCCCCATAGAAGACCACTATTATTATTTTTGTGCACTTGCATTATTATTGTTATGTCGGCTTCGATTATATTGTGGCCCCTTGGGCTCGTATACATAGAAAGGAGGTCTTGTCATTTGTATCATCGAAGAATTGCTCATTTTTTGTAATGTAAAGGAGGTTTCCCCCTCGAAGAGGCTACTTTTGAAGTCGTGGATATATCTCTTTCTTCTTGCATTAAAACAACACCAATTCCATTCCTGAGGCATCACATTCCACAATAAGGATTTTTGTGAAAGGTAAAAGTAGATCATGATAGTCTTAAATACATTTTAGAGAAAATATTATCTTTAGAAGAGCAGCAAAAATGGGTCACAAAGATGTTGGGTTATGACTTTGAAATCGTCTACAAAAAAGGAAAGAAAAATGTTGTTGCGGATGCACTCTCATGAAAGGATGAGGATGTGGAAGCATTTCTTTGTGCCATTTCTATTATCCAACCATATTGGATAACCAGAGAAAGATATGAATGGAAGAATGATGAAGAAGTGTGGGAAATCATTCAAAATTTGCAACAAGATCCCAGTACATATGATACATTTAGCTGGAAAAATTATTCATAATGGTACAAAGATCACTTATACCTCTGTAATAATTCCCAACTCAAACAAAATATTCTTCCGGAATCCACACATCCGCATTATGAGGGCATTCGGGATTTTTAAGAACTTAGCATAGGGATAAGAATGTTTTTTTTGGGATGGCGTTAAATCTTATACTCAAAATTTTATGGTAGAACGTTTGGTTTTCCAACAAAATAAAGTTGAGATAATTAAGACCCCAGGTCTATTACAATGTTTAACCATTCCAATTTAACATTGGGAGGAGGTTGCAATGAATTTTATCACAAGTTTACCCAATTCCGAAGGAAAGAGCATCATCGTGGTGGTAGTTGATAGACTTACCAATTATGCACACTTTTGTGGATTATCTCATCCATTTAAAGCTAGTACAGTTGCTACTGGATTTATGGAAACAATTCAAAAGGTACATGGAAACCCTAAGATTATTGTAAGTGATAGAGATCCTATTTACACTGGAAATTTTTGGACAAAATTGTTTTCTTGTTTAGGTACTCATTTAGTTCACAACTCATCTTATCGTCCTCAATTTGACGGAAAAATTGAGATAGTGAACAAATGTTTGGAAGGATATCTTCGTTGCTTTGTATATGATAAACAAACACAATGGGTTAAATGGTTGACTCTCAATGAATTATGGTATAACACTTCCTTCCATATTGTAGCAAAAATGGCAGCATTTACGGTGCTTTATGTATATCATCCACTGTCCATCACATCATATTTAAGAGAATGTTCTAAGGTTCAATTAATGGAATATCACATCGAGCATCAAAATCATGTTCTTCAACTCTTAATTAATACCCTCACTTTCGCACATAATAGAATGAAACAACATGCAGATCAACATTACAGTGAAAGAAGTTTTCATGTAGGTGATTGGGTATTTCTGCGGCTACAACCATACAAACAAATGGTCCTAAAGAAAGCTAAGAAGGAAATAAATTATCACCAAAGCATTATGGTCCGTAAAATTTGTTGCAAAGGATTTGTACTATGGCATACAAATTGGAACTTCCAGCATCTTCTTCAGTGCACCCAGTTTTTCATGTTACTTGCTTAATGAAGGTTATAGGTGATAAGCTCCCAGTTCAAACAATATTTCCAGAACTTGATGAGGAAGGAAAAATCATAGTGGAACCTAAAGCAGTCACAGATATAAGAACTCGACATCTATGAAATCTATCAATTTCAAAGTCTCTCATCAAGTGGAAGAATTTACCCAATGAAGATTCCACATGGGAGGATGAGAATTTTATACAGAAGCATCCAAAACTATTCAAGCATTGAGGAAAACAATTTTTTGAAGGATAGGGGCATGTTAAGTCCATATAATACTAGTGTATTCCGTTATTATTATTGTCATTGTACCCCTTATTGTTATTTTTGTGCCCATGTTGTCCCCATATTTTTTTTATTGTGCCCTATAGAAGCCCACTATTTTTATTGTTGTGTCCCTAAATTATTATTGTTATGTTAGCTCTCATTATATTTTGAACCCTTGGACTCCTATATATAGAAAGGAGGTCTTGTCATTGGTATCATCGAAGAATTGTTAATTTTATGTAATGTAAAGGAGGTTTCCCCCTCGAAGAGTCTACTTATAAAGTTGTTCATCTATATCTTACTTCTATTTTGTGAGCTGGTTGAATAACAATCTCTAGGAGTATCAAATTTGTTCCATTACGTTATTTTATTGACTAGACTATCTTTACCTAAATTAGTTTTTACTCATTAAGCTATGTCATCATAATATAATTTTAATATGATTAAAATGATATGATTATAATATCGCTAAAATCCATCAAATAACTTTACTTTAAAAAAACACATATTCACCACTGTCATTTATTCATAACCTTCATATCAATTATCCTTTCCAGCACTCTTTATAGGCTTCTACTCCTCTCATGTCGATGTCTTTTGTATTTTAGGCTTCTCTAATTCAATGATAAAATAACTCATTAACCCGGTGCATGCAATTTCTAATAATCAATAAATAGGCCCATATATATATATATATATATATATAACTAGTTTATGGTTGACACTATTTTACTTATTAAAACAATCAATATGTTATTTATTTGTCTTTCCTTTGTATTGCTCGTTTCAACCCTATAATACAACATGGAAAAATTATATTCCCACATAGTTTTTCACAGTTTCTTCTCCCCTTGCGGCTGCTATAGTTATCAAAAATACTTAGATATGCACTTCATTGGTTATTCTTGGGCTCCTCCCTTGGTAGGGCACCTTGAGTCTCAAGCTTTGTTGTTATTATAATTAGTGGGATTCATTGGTATACCTAGCTCATAATGAAGACTTTAATTATTAAAGTTGTCAATAGAATCATAATATAGTATCATAAGCTTTTATTTTTCTTTTTTCTTCTTCTTACCCAAGATTTTCCACATGGATAAGATAGTTTTACTTCTCAGTATCATTTAACCACATAACTCCAAAGATTGCATTCACATTTTCATAGGAGGCTTTATGAAAAATAAAAATATAGCTTATGTAAACTTATACACACACATTTGTGTAGCTTGGTTATACATAATTTGTACCTTCGACCATGAACACCAATTTTAAAATAATTATGTAGTTATGCATCTCCAACTACCATAATGCATCCACCATAATACAGAGAATTGCGAATTTCATGATAAACAAGCAATGCATAATCATAATTGTGGAATTTTAAACTGCCATATCAAGGAGGGAAATTATTACCATGATGCGTCAGTGGAGGTGATTCATCATGAAGGCTGCCTTCAATCCCAGCAGTCCTCATATTTACAATTGAGAAACAACCATGTCTCAATGAAAATTTTTTAGCACAGGCTAAACTCTACCATCAAACACTATAAGTTTTTAAGATAATAAATAAAAAAGAGCAGAATCCCTTGTAAAACAAACCACTATTCCTCCACTACAATACATCTTGTTATTTTATTCATATGGAATTAGGAAAAGGACCTTCAAACGATATATTCTTGAGCATACAAAAATCAAGGTTTATGCATCCTTATTGAAACATTACTACCATAGCTTTTCTCTTTATATAGATCCATGTGAAAGTCAATCACGTTTTTATAGCTGAATGCATATAGACATTTTTTTTATTTTGATATTTGAGCTAATGAATTGATAAAATAAATTCATTCATAAATATAGAAATCCAATAAAAATCTTCCAATTATAATCTAATGCATTAATATATACTATCGTAAGTATTAAATCTGAGAAGAATCTTCCAGAAATATTTAGACATAAATTACTAGAAACTATCATGAATTAACATGAAATTGAGTCTTGTCTTGCACTTGCAAAGTCATATATTCATATTAAGTCATTATTTATATTATTATAATTGTGTAATATCTTCCAAATGAAGATCAATTAAAAGATCCATTTAAAGTTTGATGGACTACATTCGTTTTCTATTTAGATCAATGAGATTGGAGAATTGCCCACACTTATCCCATCATTTTTAAATTTTCTATCTTTACTGGACTAAATATTCACTTTAACCTTACGAAAACTTGAAGTCTTCATCTAGAAAGAATTCCCTCAATATACAAATCAGACACATGGAACCTACCTAAATGACTATAAGAAAAACTAGAAGTCATATGACATTGTATTACTCCTTTTTCTCATGACGCAAATTGTACGCATGAGAAATGCTCCCATGCATCCACTGTTAACATTCATCAGCTTCTGTGAGTAGGTCCTCTCGATGCCTTGTAAGAATGCTAATGTTGAATTCATGGACACTTAGAATTTGAATGGAATTATTACTTTGAATTCAGGCTTCTGGCTTAAGGCCATGACTATAATAAAGTCCATAAAAAAAACCCAATTACCATTATCACTACATGTTTCATTTATCATTTGCGATGAGATGACATCGAGTTGCACAGGAGATCCATGCACTAGATAAATATCCAACTTGAACTAAACATTTAAGAAAAGGTATTATGGAGAATCTACATTTCAAACAATAGGAGGTTTCTGAAATGCTTTCGTTCCAAATCATCTTGCCTAGCCAGATCAGAACTGTTCTCACTCAAATCAAGTTCTACATAAACCTGAGACAAATTAACATATGCATAGGTGTACCTCCTAAATGTGAATCCCTACACTTGGATGACAAATTTCCTACCTCCATGTAGAGAACGAAGGATCGCCCTACTTATTTAATGAGAATTTCATTAATGATGTGTGTTGCCTCCGCAAAGATTCGATCAATAAAACTAGATAACCACTATCCTTCTCAAGAGACGTTTTCGGTTCAATAGATAAATTGAGCATAGAAATTGGCTTTTCTGTATTTGAAAGGAAACAATCATCCTTAGCATGTTTTTCTTCGACTAAAGTGGAATCTGCAACATCCCCTATCCAATTTGAGTATACTGATGCTTATCCAACTGAATTTGATTGAATGAATTGACCCACGAGATGCTTTAAAGCTCAATGGATCAAACCTTTTTTTATTTTTGCCAAAAAAATAAAGAATCTGATTCATGACGTGTCACTCCTGCCTTTTGACCATATAGTTTTGGTGGATTTTCCATGTAGCACCTTGATGAGTTTAATGGCTAATATGTTCATCCGATATTCTGCATTTCTTGCGGAGATAAATAACCAATTTATGAAGACACTCCTTCTCTTGTTGTACGCAAACATTTTTGAAGGAATTAATGGCCTTGATGGCCTCTAGCAACCGGTTCTTCTACTTCATCACTAGGGCCATCTCCTTCACTACATTGTCAATACAGTCTCTTGCATTAATAGCTTTCTAGATGGGTCCTTCTCCACGATTTTAGGGAGCTTGGCTCTGCAATAGAGGGTGTCCCCGACTGAGAACTTGTACATAGCATGAAAGGGATCGATTTTTCGCTGAGATTTCCTTGAAGTGGATTGATTTTCCTGAGATGAAGTAGGGGTCGTGTTGCTCTGCAAATAAGGCAGTTTAAACTTTGACATCAGACTTATCTGGAAAAAATGATAAAGTCTCAACTTTGCCCATCATTTCCTCCATTTATGCATTGTTGAATAAGAATTTCCAAAACTTTCCCATCCTTAAACGCTGCCCGTCATAAATGCAACTTTGCCTTTGCAATAGTCAACCATTAGAAATTCAAGAGCTTATGCTCTTGATCGTTTTGACTAACTCTACATAATTCGATCCATGGTATTTAGTGGTCCATATCAACGCACTAGAGCACTCATGCATTTATGAGACTAAATCCAGTTGCTCAATTAATGCCAAGAATTTGGTAAATACCAAACGCTCAGATTTTTTTATAAATGTGGTCATGGCCATATAACCTGTACATTGTTAAATATGCCCTTTGCAATGTTTTAATATATTTTACTTCATTTGCATGGAGAGTTATAAATATCAAGTATTGGTCAAGACCTTAATTAATCAATGTAATATATATATATATATAGCAAATTATATTATATTTCTATTCCTAAGATATGCTCCTTCCACGTTGATGTTTTGCTAAGTGATGTAGGTCCAGTTTGGACAATGGTATAACAACATGTATATGGTTCTTGGAGGGCTGTTAAACAGTTTCTTGCTGTGCCCTAGTACAATGGACAAGGGAAATCTTGACACTGTTAAGTGGGCTGGTTTGTTGGGTTCTAATTCATTGACCTCAAAGGTGGAGGATTGATGATAAGTGGGCTAAAGTATCAAACCCTAGTTCTGTGATTGACAGTGGGTTGGTTAGAGATAAGAGGGAAACCTCCAAGCCCTAAGTCATGTCATCTTTGGAGCAATAAAGAGGCAAGAAGTGGGTAGTGGTGAAGACCCTATGTGCTCGTATCTTTGAGGAAGCAAAGGAGTAACTACTGGGCAGATTTGTGTTGGCCAAAATTTAGTGACATTGGCGGAGTAATGATCGTTGATAGTGGTAGATTGTGGAGCTAGAGCTATACACTTTCTGAGGGAACAAAAGTTGCGTGATCAACAAAGGGGAAGGCAAAGTATCTGCAAGATGTGTTCAAGGCATGTGGGCTGAAAGGGTTGTGGAAGCGCTACATCAACAAGTAGGTCAACCCACCCTTATGGATTCTTGCATATTTGGCACTTATAAACTGAACCCTCAATGAAAAATATTATTAGTGTAAGGCCAAATTTAGGACCTAAAACTTATTCATATCCTATAGAAGTGGATTTTCCCATATTCAGAAAGTCTTGTACATAAGCATCGATACCATTTTTCACATACCTCGTGGGTACAATACTACAATTTCCTTCTACGCTCTACTGAATCCATCATGTGGACCTTTTCATTCAATTACAAGACTTACATTTCAAATCAACCCTTAAACATAAATTTCATCTTGGAGAAAAGAATCAATCATGGCATGCAACCAATAAGATTCTTTAACGACGTAGCACAACATTTAATGGAATACTACCCAGAATTTTGTTGTAGCTAGCATGGTCATGAATCATGTGTTGGCATTATGACACAGGTGTTGTACTTGATGACAACTCACTCAGATGACAGATCACAGTGCAGTGTAGGTTTTAACCCTGTACAGAAATTACCTGCATACGAATTCTTAAACAAAGAAAATAAACAATGCGAGAGCATAACCCATAAAACACATATGCACAGAGATTTTTCCCTCGATCCCAAAACCGGGACTACCAGCTTGATTTTTCATTATGTTCCTTTCAATGTTACAATACATATTTATACATGCCAAAGCATCCAATACCATGGACCGAAAACCATTGCATCCAAAAAACATGTGCGAAAATCATGCACAAAACCATAGGTGGGTCCGCCCAACCTAACATATGGTCCAAAACCAAAATATTCCGAGGCGCTGCCCCAGACCCCATAAAGTGGGGTTACGGGTGCCCTTCAAACCCCCTATTAACTATGTGGAAAGAATATAACACAGCCCAACAATCTCCCACTTGTTGTTTTCTTTCCACAGGGGGCCACAGGAGAGCTTAGTCATTTTTTTAGCCCTGAGATTCCCATTGCTTCTCTACACCAAGAGAACTTCTCGGAGCTCATAGATTTTGTCAATGCATCTGCAGTATTCTTCAAAGTGTCCACCTTTACCAGCAACACCTTTCTGTCTTCTATCATATCCCTCACAAAGTGATACTGAACATCAATGTGCTTTGTCTTTGAATGATAAGCAAGGTTCTTTGCCAAGAAAATTGCACTTTGGCTGTCACAGTCTATTCTTATAGCTCCCTGTACTAACCCCATACTTGAACACAATCTTTGCAACCAAACTGCTTCCTTGCTTGCATGAGTGGCTGCCATGTATTTTGCCTCTGTACTTGATAGTGCCACTACAGATTGTTTCTTACTCATCCAACTGACTGCACCTCCAAATAGGTTAAACACATACCCACTTGTAGATCTTCTCTGATCTAGATCTCCAGCCCAGTCTGCATCAACAAAGCCATGAATATCCAACACTCTATCCAATCCTGGTCTTCCTTGGTAGCACAAACCATAATCACTAGTGCCACGCAAATACCTGAAAACCCGCTTCACTGCTGTCCAGTGCTCTTTCCCAGGTTTTGACATAAACCTGCTCAATACTCCCACTGCATGTGCAATGTCTCGTCTAGTACAGACCATTGCATACATCAGGCTACCCAGTGCACTTGCATATGGAACACGGGACATGTCCTCTTCCTCTTCTTATGTCTTGGGACACTGTTCAACAAATAACCTCACACCTACAGGAATAGGAACCTTCACCGGTTTACTATCCTGCATATTAAACCTCTGGAGTATTGTCTCGACATACTTCCTCTGGTTTAACCAGAGCTTCCTCTTTGACCGATCCCTTTTAATTTCCATGCCCAAAATATATTTTGCAGCACCAAGATCTTTCATGTCGAATTTGGACGACAATTGGGTCTTCAAATCCTAGATAATTTCTTTGTCATTTCCAACCAGCAACATATCATCCACATACAAGACCAGATAAATAATACGGTCACCAATTAATTTAAAATACACACAATGATCTGCTTTGCTTCTCATGAAGCCATGTCCCCGTATAAATGTATCAAATTTATGATACCACATCCTTGGTGACTGTTTTAACCCATACAGAGACTTCTTTAACTTGCATACCAGTTCTTTCTTACCCTTCACCGCAAAGCCTTCAAGTTGCTTCATGTAGATTTCCTCTTCCAAATCCCCGTGAAGAAATGTTGTCTTCACATCCATCTGTTCTACCTCAAAATCAAAAGCAGCAGCAATAGATAAAAGTAATCTAATAGAAGTTACCTTGGTAACAGGAGAAAAAATATCACCAAAATCAATTCCTGGCAACTCGGAATAACCTTTTTCTACCAACCGAGCTTTGTATTTCTCCACCTTTCCTTCTGCATTTGTCTTCTTCTTGAACACCCATTTGCTGCCAATGGGTTTCCTTCCAGCCGGCAACTCCGCCAGATCCCAAGCCTCATTTTTGTGCAAAGATGCCATTTCATCGACCATGGATTCTTTCCAGAGTTTTCCATCCTCTGAATCCATTGCTTCTTTCATAGTTCTGGGATCATTATCAGTGACAGACAAAGCAAAATTTGAACTGAAAGTAGATGGACTATACCTTTCTGGCTGCCTTCTTTCTCGAAGTGATCTTCTCACAGCCGGAGTTTGTGGCTCTTCATCTTCTAATTCCTCCTCTGCTGCAGAGTCTGATTCTTCCTCCTTTGGCTCAAACTCTATCTTCTCAGGTTCCTTTGGTTGGACTTCATGTTGAATAACATCTTTTACCTCTCTGAACAACACATCTCGGATGTACACAACCTTCCGTGTGACTGGGTTCCAAAGTTTATAACCCTTTAAACCATCCTTATACCCAATAAAGATGCACTTTTCAGATTTACTATCCAACTTGGTTCGTTTCTCCTTTGGAACATGTACATATGCATCACATCCAAATACCCTTAGATGTGAAAGAGAGGGTTTCTTACCAGTCCATACTTCTTGTGGAGTCTTATCCTCCAACACTGATGAAGGTGATCTGTTGATCAGGTAACATGCCGTATCCACCACCTCTGCCCAAAATTCCTGTCCTAACCCGGCACCACTGAGCATGCTTCTTGCCCTTTCCATCAACGTCTTGTTCATTCTTTCTGCGACTCCATTTTGCTAAGGTGTATATGGAGTAGTCTTCTGTCGTGCTATAGCACACTTCTTACAAAATTCTTCAAATTCCTTGCTGCAAAATTCTCCACCATTATCTGTCCTCAGCACCTTTATCTTCTTCTCTCTCTCATTTTCCACCAGAGCCTTAAATTCTTTAAACTTGTCAAAGACTTCAGATTTCTTCTTAAGAAAATATATCCATGTATTCCTTGAGAAGTCATCTATGAATGATACATAGTACACAGATTTACCCAGTGATGGAACCTTCATAGGTCCAAACACATCATTGTGCACAAGCTCTAATATCTGTTTCGTCCTCTTACCAGCAGAGGGGAAACTCACCCGATTCTGCTTCCCATATACACAATTTTCACAGAAATCAAAATCCAGAGAGCTATTATTCATACCTTCTACCATACCTTTACCATGAAGTATTCGAAGGCCCTTCTCTCCAATATGTCCAAGCCTTTGATGCCACAACATGGTCTTCTCTCCAGAGACCACTAGATTCTCTACTCCATTTTCAGGAACCATAGAACTATTGCACCCATCAACAACAGTGCTACCTTGCAGCTTGTACAGAGTTCCAATCCAAACTCCCCGCACTAATATCAGTGCTCCTCGAACCATCTTGCAGGTATCTTTCTCGAACACCGTCTTTACACCTGCATCATCCAACTTGCTTACAGAAATCAGATTTCTGGCCAATGCAGGAATATGTAGAACACCCGGAAGTGTTCTAACCCTTCCACCTTGCAACTTCAACTTTACTTTTCAGCGACCAATGATTCTAGCCTTCCTATCATCTTCTAAGAAGACATCACCTCCATCGTATTTCTCATACTCGCAGAACCACTCTCTATGGGGAGTGAAGTGAAAGGATGCACCTGAGTCAATAAACCATGCCTCATGATCTACATGTGTACTTGAAGAAGCCAAGTACACATCCCCACCTTCATCTGAGGTGGTTTTCGCCTCTGCAGAAGGAGCATCATCAGATCCCTTTCCTTTATCAGGAGCTTTAGATTTACAATCCCTTCTGAAGTGCCCTTCCTTTCCGCATTTCCAGCACACCACCTTTGTAGGTTTTAATGGAGATTTAGATCTCCCACTCAATGACTTATTTATGTTTTTGTTCTGGGACCGTCCTCGTACAGACAAGGCATCACCATTCTGGTTGTCCATATTTTTTCGTCTCATCTCCTCCGTCAACAAGGCTGAGACTATTTCATCAAACTGTAAAGCAGTTGCATTGCTACCTATTGCAATAACCAGACTATCCCACGAATCTGGTAGAGAACACAACAGACTAATGCACTTATCTTCATCTGAAATTTTAATATCAATAGATAATAACTAACTTACCACAGTATTAAACGCATTCAGATGCTCTATCACCGAGTCTCCATCTTTCATCCTCAGGTTATACAGCTTTTTCCGCAGGAATAGTTTATTCACCAGAGACTTAGATTGGTACAAAGTCCCTAACTTGACCCACAAAGCCTTTGCCGTAGCTTCCCCTGATACATTCAGCAATACTGAATCTAAGGCACACAATCGTATTGTGCTCTTTGCCTTCTGATCCAACTTCTTCCATTCTTCATCGGTCACTCCCGATGGTTTAGTACCCGGATCTACCGTGACCCACTGATCTTTATCCACCAACAGATCCTCCATCTTGAGTTTCCACAACTCAAAATTCTGACCATTGAACTTCTCAATCTCTATCTTTCCACTACTTTCCATCTTCTTTCACCACCAGAATCAATCTCGTAAATCTCCCACTGAACAGGGTCTACCACAGGCCTGAGAGAAACCCCTCAGCAACAAAGGCGTTCCCTTGAAGCCAAAACAGCTCTGATACCAAATGTAGGTTTTAACCCTGTACAGAAATTACCTGCATATGAATTCTTAAACAAAGAAAATAAACAATGCGAGAGCATAACCCATAAAACACATATGCATAGAGATTTTTCCCTGGATCCCAAAACCGGGACTACTAGCTTGATTTTTCATTATGTTCCTTTCAATGTTACAATACATATTTATACATGCCGAAACATCCAATACCATGGACCGAAAACCATCACGTCCCCGAAAACCATCACGTCCAATACCATGGACCAAAAACCGTCGCGTCCAAAAAACATGTGCGAAAATCATGCACAAAACCATAGGTGGGTCCGCCCAACCTAACATATGGTCCAAAACCAAAATTTTCCGGGGCGCTGCCCCGGACCCCATAAAGTGGGGTTACGGGTGCCCTTCAAACCCCCTATTAACTATGTGGAAAGAATATAACACAACCCAACATGCAACAGGTTAACAACACAGAGTTACAGATCATACTTCACAGAATGAAGAAAGAGAGGTATACACTTCACAGAATGAAGGAAGAGAGGTATACGCAAATTCACCATTGGCCAAGCCCTGTGTACACACAGGTTCACTGTATTCAAGGCACATATACGTACGCACGTGCACTTTCATAGAAGGAAAGGCACGTATACCTTGGAAAATTAAATTTTTGGTCCGAAGTGCTTGGTCCATGGTATTTTGATCCATGGTATTGGTCCAAGGTATCTGGTCCAAGGTATTGACCCTAGGTATTTTGTCCAAGGTATTTGTCCAAAATGGTTTTGGTCCATGGTATTGGGAAAGGCCTAAAACTATAAAAGGAGGAGAAGATCATTAGGCCAAGATACTCAAGTATTGAATATCTGATGAAGGGTGAGATCTAGTATGTAGGTTATTGGGTTATGGTGCCTTGCTGGATCTGAACCAAGGATGAACCTTAGTGCTTGATGAAGGATAAGATCTAATGATGTATCAAGATCATAAGGCTTGAAGAGAATTATATTTATGTGGTTTGATCATTTATTTGAATAACTGGCACATGTTGTAGTCTGAAAATGTGATGATCTGGGTATGATTGAAGTCTAGAATTGTTGTAATATTTAAATCATCTTTTACAGATCTGTACCTAGGCTCACTTCAGAAAAGTAGCAGACACACACTAGTTCTGCATATTGAAATAGCATATACATCATAAATTTGATTTGCAGATCTGTACGTAGGTTCGCCTTGAGGAAAGTGTGTATGCACACAAGTTCGACACATGGAAGTAGCGTATACCTTATAAAATATGTTTTGGTTGGCTTTGTTTGCTATTGCAGTATTCTGGGTTTAGGCTTGGGTTCTGGTTACTACATTCCGGTAACATATCCTGAATGATCAGATTGATGGGTTGTTAAAGTGATTGATTGATTCAATTGTGGTTGGTTCAATAGGAGATTGGTTGATGCAGATATTCTTGATGATTGAATTATGTTGTTGATGGATCCAGTCCGAAAATTTATGAAACGTGGTCCCTGGAAGAAAGGAGAAGGTTGTAGCCTTCTGTAAGTAGAAGCCTGCATACTGGTATAAGGATGCACCAATACAAAAATTGTAAATAGAATTCTCTTATTATTAAAAGAAAACAGAGACGGTTGCAACAGGTGGTTTTCACCCACATTGGGTTTCCACCTTATATCTTGGTCTTCATGTGTGTTGTTTATGTGTGATGCGTTATACTGATTTTACTGCACTATCTAATGAATTGCTGATATACTGACTAAAGTTCACTACTTGATAATTTGGATAAATCAAAAGATCTCTACATATACGCTAGCTTCATTAAGTATAGTTACATATACACGCTAGTTCATTGCGTCGAAGTAGCGTATACAAATCAGTTTTAAAAATTAAATGATTGATCTGATAATACTGATTCATCGCCCCTCTCAGTATTATTTCCAACAATTGGTATCGGAGTAGGTCCTTCAAAAGAAGCTTGATCGCTTGAAGGTAGATCCATCATCATGAGTAATCAAGAAAGTGGGAGATCCATCAGAACACCAATCTTTGATGGGAGAAACTTCGTTTATTGGAAGGTAAGAACCACAACCTATCTTCAATCTCTTGGAACAGATGTCTGGGAAATCGTGGAAGGAGGATATACATTTCCATCAGCAATTCCTACAGATACGGCAAGTAAAAAGCAATATGAAACCAATGCCCGCGCTGTTAATACATTATTGGAAGTCTGTCACAATTAGAGTTTATCAAAGTTATGCAGCTCAAATCCACCAAAGAAATATGGGACAAAATCATTCTAAGCTACAAAGGAGACTCTCAAGTAAAACTGCTAAACTGCAAACTCTTAGAATTCAATATGAAATTCTCAAGATGCACAATGATGAAAGTATAGCTAGTCACTTCCTACGTATAGATGAGATTATTAATTGGATGAAGAATCTAGGTGAAGAGATAAAGGAAGTTACTTTAGTTGAAAAAGTTTTAAGATCCTTGTCTACTATGTTTGAATCAAAAGTGTCTTCCATAGAAGAAAAGCAGGATCTACAGACTATTACTAAGACGCAACTGCGCAGAATCTTAACTGTCTTTGAGATGATAAAAGGAGGTCCATAAGATATGAGAGAAGCCGCATTTAAAGCTTCAACAAAAGGAAAAGAAGAACTCAATGAATCGGGACATGTTTCAGAAGGAGAAGAAGACGCAAACTTTGTCAAGAACCTTCAACGGGGTTCCAGAAGATTCAAAGGTAAACTACCTTTCAAATGTTTTGCTTGTGGTAGAGTCAGTCATTACGCTTCCAAATGTCCTCATAAAGATAAATACGATAAAGGGAAGGGATCTACAAAATGGAATAGAAAACAAAGTGTAAGTAAAAAGAGCTATTATACTCATGAAGATAGCGATGGTTTATCAAATAGTGATGAAGATGAAAATAGTAATGACTATAGACTTTTGATGGCTTATGAAGATGATGATTTTTTGGATGCTTTAGATGAAGATGACCTTTATGAAGAAATCTCTAAACTCAAAATCTGTTTAGAGGAAAAGAATATGATTATAGATACCTTGACATATCAACTTGTTGAAAGAGAAAAACACAATGAAAAGCTAGAATGTGAAATTGTGGGTCTAAGAAAGGACCTTGAGAAAAAAAAAATTATCAATCTTAGATTTGCTAAAGGATGAGAAACCTTAAATGAAATTATCAAAGTGCAGCACTCTCCTCTGATAAAGACAGGTCTTGGCTATACTAAAGAAACATCTCAAGCACAGAAGTCGTCAACCTACATTAAAAGCTATCTTGATGCAGCAAAAAGTAGTGAACAGTTTGACAATCGTTAGCAAAGGCATAAAGCAGATCACTAGGTGAATCAAGCTCAATTTATTTCAAGGATGAATAGAAGCCACAATCAACCTCAGGTAAATCGAACTCAATTTGCTTCAAAGAATATCAATAGAAACTACAATCAACAAGTCAGTAGGAGGAACTTCAAATACATTCAACAGGTTAGTAGATTCAATAGTCGCAGGAACTTCTTCAATGGTCAATGTTTCTCATGTCATAATTTTGGACACAAAGCTGCTCAATGTGTTGCTTACAAAAATATCATGACTAGAGAAGCACAAAATCAAAGGAATGTGACAGGGATCAAGAAAATTTCCTATAATAACTTTTCTCTTCTTGAAAATGAATAAGAATGCTCAATCTGTAACAACTTGGGCCATGAAGAATCTGAATGCAAGAGTGAAATTCAGCAAATAGATCAAAAGGAGAAAATTCCATTAAATCCCAAATTTTGGAGAAAGAAAGAATCGCAAAGAGAAAGATGCAATATAGCCTTGTATGCAGAAGGACAAGAAAACCAGTGGTACATCGACAGTTGATGCTCAAAACACATGACAGGTGACAGAGAAAAACTACACTCATATAATGCCTTAGAAAAGGATAAGAGTGTCTCATTTGGAAATGACACTCGTGTTGTCATAAAAGGTAAAGGCTTTGTTTTCTTGAAAGAAAAATTTAACCGTCTCTTGGTCAAATTTAGTCGTTAGTCAATATAGCCATTGCTTGGTCAAGAAATATAGTCCTTGGATGTTCTGCTTTGACTATTTAATATGCAAAGCTAGATCTGATTCTTCAAGTTGTCCTGACGATGAACCACACTAGTTGGTTCGAAAGGCGTCGACAAATGAGATTTCATGTGATTTATGCCGAAAAATATCTCATAAAGCTAGGAATGTTATGTATGTTGATGGCTTAAAGCATAATCTGTTGAGTGTGAGTCAAATGTGTGATCAAGGAAATGAAGTAGTGTTTCAGTCAAATGGATGTGTTGTTCGTGAGCTTGATACAGGAGAAACCGTGATTAAAGGGACAAGAACTCCAAACAACCTATATGTACTCAAGGGAGGACAACAACAGTGTTATTTAAGAAAAAATGATGAAAACTCGATATGGAACAGAAGATTGGGACATCTAAGATTTTCTCAAATCTTACAATTTATTTCTGCATTCACAGGTAGTCGTTTCTAAATTTTCATGTTTCCATGGCCTCGCCATCTAAAACATATCTTCCAGTATGTAGGTTACAAAGGAGTTCTACCGCAATTCTCCTTCAATTGCTACCTTAACATTTGTTCAATCAATTATGTTAGAGGCTATAGATGCCATAAAACAAAACTCTATTTTAGTTACCACATTTAATGTCATAGCTTGATATAATCATATTACTATTTGAGTAAATATGGGTTAATGTCACCTTCCATTTAACTATGATTCCTCATTTTCATTTTATTATAATAGGAAGAAATGCATGCACTTCCAATGCATTTATGTTGTTGTCAAACACTTGCTTCTTGCAGTCTCCTTGCATTAATCACAACAAGTCAAACTAGCACATTTGACCAATCAACATGTGTAATAATATTACATCATGTTAGCTCAAAACATAGCGATAAAAACCATAAATCATATGTAACCATCAATCATAGATCACATCCAATAATCATACACCAAAATCGTAAATATCATGCATACTAAACTTAAATAAAATACGGGTACTTAGCCTTTAATCAATCCTTAGCTTCCACCTTTTTCTTTCTTTTGTACGCACTCTGGAACAGTTGCCACACCAAGCAATCACCCAGTGCCTTCTCCTAAACCATGTATACATCACACACATATAGCTATACACATCATCCAACATTATGCAATACCTGCATCCATACTAGTACCATTTGTACCACATGTACACAATACTACCAGTACAATGTGTGAACAATATTTAATGTCCATAGCATCCTATGCATGACATATACCTATTCCATTTGTTTTTAACCCATGATAGTATTATTATCATAACATCAGATCAATGCCAAAATTTTCTTTATGAGTCCACACTATCTTTAGTCAAGTCTAATCAAACCTTGCTTGATTTGTTGAATGTGGAATAAGGAATTCATGGACCTGTTCAACTTTTGCAACTAGAGGCTAACAGAATAATGTTACGACAAGTATTCAAGTACTTTTATTTAGCTAATCTTCTGGTTGCACAAAAATTTAAGAAAATGACAACATAAAGGTAACTTTGTGTAATACAATTTTACAATACCAATAACTTTGAGTTGTCGGATTGGATCTATCTCTAGACCCAACCTTAATAATAGCACAATATGATCTTCGCTGAATCATAAATAAAGAATTGGGTAGTTAATATAGTATGGACTTCAATATTATTCTTGAATTTTACTAAAAACTTTTAGGCTTGTCTTGAGCCAAGAAAATCATTGTTTGGTACTCAAAAGTACTCCATGCATAGACTAGTTATGTCATATGATTTCTCATTGCTCTTTCTATGCTTCTTCCAACACCTTGTTGGCCATGAATAAATTTAGTGTATGTCCAAAACCAATTGAGCAATCCGTATGCAAGTACATACACCTACCATACATGAGTTATCAATTAAGGTTACAAGGTTCTCAATTCCACACCCACTACATTTTTAGGCACTATGTGTACCAGGGTGTGAACCTAGGTCAATAGCATGTTCATACCCAACTTTAACACTAGATCATGACTTGGTAGAATATAATTCATCAATTTTTAAATTCCTTAAAATAAATTGTTTATGCAATAATTGTTATGTTGTCATATTCAAAGCTAGACAACACTATCAATGCAATCTAACATGTAGACTTCTCCCATATTTCTTAATAGGAAATTGTGGTACAAAGTATACATTTTAGATTGTATGATTGTCAAATTATTTGAATAGATTGCTCGATATCATTTTATTGAAACCAATTATCTTTGTACACAACAATCTCGATTACGAGTACCACTTTTCCATCAATATGGTTGAACCATCTTATTGATTTAACAATGATTTGTTGCATGGATTTTGTAATCCTCTCCCTTCATCGCCTATAACCTTTTATATGACACAACTTACTTGATGCATGCATTATTTTACTACTGGCATAAGATCCTTAGATCAACATAAACATTACTAATGCAAAACCTTTAGGTTTACCAAAATTTTGATAATTAGTGTAGACTAGTCATGCTCTGAATCTAGTGTATACCTCTTGTTAGTCATTAGGGTACCTTGAATTGCTCTATTTCTACTTCAAGTGCATCCAACACCACCATATCTAATCTTTTCTTCATTTCATATAGCATGTATACTTTGTTTATATATATTAGTGACACATATTTCATTTTTATCTTATCACTTCCCACAACAATTACATTTGTAAGATCTACAATCATTATACTAGAAGCATCTTATTTTTGTTGCAAATTTGAAAGGCTCCTATTTGTGACATATTGATGGAAGCCCATCTTCATCTGGATGGATATCCACATAAATTTTGTGAATTTTGAGGTTGCATACTTTAGTTGCAAAAATTTACACATTGAAATTTGAGTGAACTTGGGAATCTTCTCTTGAGATTTTATTTAATATTGGCTTATTGCTATTAATCAAGAAGCACGAGGAATAGATTTTACATCCCTATTATGTATTTACACCATATGTAATTTTAGGTGCTGCTCCCATCGACCTACTTATGAAGGTCATAAAATTTTTAATGTGTAATGTCTTATTCAACATGCATACAGTGAATTGTATTACATGTGTGCATACACTTCACATATATGACGTTAGTTCAGTTTAGATGCCTCTTACATCTCTTAGTTATAATTACTGACATATTTATTTACTAAAAGAAACATGTAGGTTCAAAAATATCCATGTCCAATTAAATATGCATGTTGCTACTCAATATCAGAGTAATGACATGGTAAGGTTTAGTTCCTTTCAATAGCATATATTTGAATAATTTTCCCCATAAGGGTGTGTTTACAGTTCAACTAGTTTCCATAATCACATCAAAAAATGAACTTCATCATTACATTTAGATGCACCAATTAACACAAAATATTAAATTGAAAGACAATTTAAAAAAAGAAATCCATTGTCTCATACCACACACAGGGACTTGTATTTCATAAAATTAACAATATTTCATGGGAACTTCATGAATAGATATAATTAAGGAAAATGTTCAGAATTTTTTCCGTGATCAAAATCAATTAATTACCCATCAATTTTGGCTATATTGATAGAATGTCATGAACTTCTTTCTTGAGATGTATATAGATTCCATCTATCTTATAGCTATCCACCATGATGTATGAATATAATAGATTGACTTCAGAAATTTGAGATAAAGTAAAAAGATTACTATGAAGTGTGTATAAAGAATAAACTTCTTAAATTGTGAGCATAGGTGGCTTATAAAAAAACAAGCAATGCACAGTCATATCTGTCAATATTTCACTTGCAACATCAGGGAAGGAAATTATTACCGTGATGCTAAAATCACTAAGTTAGTGGTTTGGTAGTGATGTCATCGAGAATATATCCCTCCAATCATTAAGTGAAGGCTTACATGGAGGTGTTCATCACGAAGGCAGCATGCAATCCCAGCTACCATCAAATTTGATTGCGAGACAAATAAAACATCTTTGAACAACTAGAAAAATGTGAACACTTGGAGAGCATACTCCGTAGATTTGAGCCAAATTGACATGTTCCTCCAATCAACAAGTAACATTTTGAAATCTTCTAGTGGTAAAATTCTACAAATAATTTAAACCAAAGAGAGTATATATAAGTCACACTCAAATAACTCAAATAAGTCATCCTTACATTCAAATTGGTTTCCTCCATTTTCTAATGCTACACCAACTATATATCCATGGTAAAAGATCCATCATAAGGCACACATTTACTAATAACAACATTGAATAACAGAACAATGTTAATTGCAACATTTCCACCAATTAGACAACAGTCAAACCACTATTGTAGCCAACTCAAACCACCATCGTGATATTTAACCACTCAACTCTGTCGCTCTGCTAGGTAGTGCATTCTTTAAATAAAGCCACACTAATGCTTCCTGCTAGCTATTTCTTGTTAGTAATTAATCGACCATGAATTCCCTTAATCCTTTGACGAACAGGAAGAAAATATTCCTTGGGGATGAAGTTCATAATTTCAACGTAGAGGAGATTGGCCCTTCTGTCAACACACAACCGTAACTGCGCTCGATCCTAGAGTACTACAGTGAAGCGAGGGATGTCATAATCCATGCATATGACGGTCGCCTGCTACCACCACTAGGTGTCGAGAGAAGGAAGTCATTGTGGTTATGCTCCATACTTCCATTTTTCTTTCTTCTCATCTCCACAGTCCCGGTAGATGTTTCCATATGATGTGCCACCCACACACCTCTATGGTGAGAGTTGTAGGAGCCCATGATGTGGTATTAATGTTAGTCTTGATCTTCTCTTAACCTTAAATGTATGTGTCCATCGAAAGGAGAAGATGAATTTAGTGTGATTTGTCTATGTGTGATGAAGGATAAACATTAACGAAGCTGAGGATAACCATTACCATGAGGATAGCCATTATCCACTAAATTATTTTGGAGAGTAGAAGATTTTGCAGCAAAAGGTAAGCTCATATTTTGTACAGTTGTGAAATTCGTACATCTTCGGATTTGTGGATAAATCAAGTGGAAAAGTTGTATTAAAAGGGAGACAATGGTTGACAAGGAGATTTTCTCATACCTTCAATTTGAAAGGTATTGTTTGCTTTAAATCACATGTTTACACTGAGCTTAATGGTGTGGTATTTTGAAAAACAAAATCCCGAAGTAGTAACTTCAAACGACACAAGTATCTATTAATTAACCAGTACCATGGAGGTCTCTCTTTAGCTTGTCATGACCTCCATTATTCGGGTCAGGGTTCATTGACACCACCCCGTTTCAAATGCCGCAAAGGGACAGGTCAATTCCTACACATTCTTGCTGTAAGTTGAAAGATTAGTACTCAAAGATTTCATTAGAAAAAAATAGGGCGTAATACCGGGCTATAACACATCCATTCTCTTGTGATATCAACAAGTTTGTCCTCAGATGTAATCCCCAAAAAAGGTGGGGAACCAATCACTTGAATAGGAAGGTATGGATAAATCAGAGCCTTTGGGATTACTTCTTTATTTTCAGAGAACCCATATATGCTTTAGTATTAGAGTAGCCAGTGCCTGCAGTCAAGAGACATAATTTTCAACCAAGTTAATACTTTAGGGATTCCTCTCTTAACATTTCATATGGATTTATATTTAATATATTCCTTAAATATTCAGCCTACATAATTTACATAAAATTGTTATTGTAAATCCATTGTGTGGCCATATTTATTTTGATTCTTGACTTATACATGTTTCTATTGTATGTTGTGTATATGGTCAATGAACACTCTGAAGGCATTCGTTTAACCTGATGCATCATGGATGAGTTATTTTAGAATTTGTTTGTTCAAGTGTGGTTAGCATGTGACAAGCCACACCCAAAATTCTTTGAGAACAACATTTCCACATGGAGAATACAAATCACAGATTGTATTGTGGGCCATGGGAATGAATAGAATGAGCTACTATTCATGGAGTGTATGAGATACAAGGAGTGGATAACATGCCACTGGAACATTCAAAATCTGATACGTGGAGACACGTTGTGAGCCTTCAGCCATATATACAAAAGTAGTCAATGACTCAAAACAAAATATAATATTCATGTCATAGAGAAGGACAACTAGTCATGGAAAATAAGTTGAACCTTGCTGGGTAAGGTACATATTCGGGGAAAGTTGAATGTTCATTACATTTATTAATACGAGCTGATAAATATAGGATTCAAATTAACTTTCATTGACTAAAAGGAGCATTAAATTTTTCCTCATCATCTTTTATTCTATGCACCCTCTTTCTGTTATAGACCATTACATATACATACATCTTTTATGTCGATATTTTAAAAAAAGATATCAATCGACCTTTAATATTAACCCCGCACATAACTATCATAACACTTCGACCCTCACTATTATTTAGAGATCCATGCACACAGTAATCCTTTAATTGTTCTAGAACATACTCCATCAAACGCTGCAACGGTCACTAAGATATGTATTTTAACTCCATATATATAGTGGCTACACTACATCAACCAAAGTGGACTTTTAGGTCAAAATTAATAGCTTTCTTTACTATGTTCCAAATCAACACGAGCATTCAACATGATAAAATTAGGCATTCTGATTTCATTCCTTTGATGACCAAAACAAGAACTAATGCATTCCATACAAATCACAACTTCATATTAAATGGGTAATTTGTCACCCCTATCCTTACATTGTCAAAAATAGCTAGTATTTCCATACATCATGATCATAGTCCTATTCTCATAGTCGAAGGAATTAATGACATATGTTTTATGCAATCTGAAACACAGTGAATAATATGTATCATAATTAAAACGAGACTCACTGGATGAAATTCAAATCATGATGAATAATTCATAGAAAACATAACTTGGGGCATAGATGACTTGAGCGCACAAGCTATACCATTGCAAACCTTAAAGATATAAAGAAAGTCACAAATTTTAAAGCAACCTCAGTTAAAATTACCTTCAATTTAAAATTCCTTCCAAAATAAATCATTTTAAAATTTTGTTACAACCTCTATGGCTTCTAAGTCCCCATGCACTACTTTAGAATGCTTTAGAATAATTTTCTTATAGCAATTTTATAGCAAACCCCTTCAGTAACGTCTTATTTGTTTAGGACTTAGGTTAGGACCTACAACTCAGTCATATCTTACAGAGGTGGATTGGCCCATAGGCTACAATGTTTTAATTTAGAGCTCCCATATCATTTTTCACATACCTCCTCGACTCAACCTAACAATCACCTGCTATGCCCCCATTACTAAATTTAACTTCGATTAAATTTCATTTCAGTAGTTGTCACATGTATAATTATTCAATTATATCATGAACACAGATAAGACATGAAATTATACACATAAGATTAAATATTCGACAACATAAAGAGTAAGGAGACAACATACAAAACATATCATGAAATTGAATCAGACCAGAGTAGCGGAAAGAATGTCACTAGGAAAATCGAACACCGCCACCCAACCTAGAACTGACTTCCTCTAGTTCACCCCTGAGCCGAGAGTTCTTGCCATGGATCAAATGCCTCTTGTTTATCTCATCAATATATATTTATTGACCTCTTTCATGATATGGTTTCCTTTAGCGGCATCCCACTTTTATGGATCTTTTTATCCATTTACTTTCATTGTTATACCTTAGACCTAGTGTTTCTTGGATTTTGTCAACAAAGTGTTACATAAAACAGAGGGGTGTTACACTGTGACATTTGATGATCTCATTTAACCAATTGATAATAATTGAATATTCCTCAAAAATTTATAACTACCTTCATCCCTCTTCATTAGTGAATAAGATCGAAATATTGAGGCTATGTAACTCTACATAGTTATTATTACCCCTGCCTAGACCACTTTGATGTTTGTAGTAGTGTTTTTCTTGTAGAAATAAAATGGATCCTGAGCATCATGCAAAATTGTTATTTTCCATGTAATTTACAAAAAACCTAATTTTCTTGAATAGATAGTGAGGTTTTCTTTAATAAATAGCTTATTGGAAAAGCATAGCTTGCAATTATCCAGACGTTGGGAACTACCTGATGTGTGTTGGAATTGTATTAGTTCATTAGGATTTTTCTCCCTATTATGTTGACTATATCCTACTTTTGTGGATGTAAACAAAATCTCTTTGTAACCATTTTTTGGCAACATATTAAAAAAAAAGACACTTACGCAAAGAGAATGAGGGAAAAGTGTGTAGAACTGTATTCGAAGAATGTGTTGGATGGAATGAAGAACAAAGATTTTATTCTCTGTCAATTTCTTAAAATTCATATATATTTTGTCTAGAAAACCATTTTTACTGCATAATAATAATTAAATATATGGAATTGAATATGCTGCGGTGCCAATTACTCAACATTCATGAATGGAAATTTATTTGACTTAATTCCTAGATTATTGGAGTGAGCAACAAGTTGCATTATTAAGTTGATTTACAAGAATTCTCAAATGAGCTTATGAGAATTCATAAGGAAAAGGAAAGTGACATCAAACATTGTTTCCAGGTCATGATTTATTACGATTTGATTTGATTACATTGAAACCAAATGTTTCTAATTTAAAATTTGATGCTAAGTTTTTTTTTAAAGCTTTATCTTTGGATATACTATTATAGAGGAACGTTTGAGATGTGGTTTCGATTGTTGGATGGATGTAATCAATAGCTATGACTTTTTTTTTTTTTTTTTTTTTTTTTTTTTTTTTTAATTTTTTTTTCCTGTGTGGTTCACGGGGCACCAGAGGTGGGCCGCTACGTCCATGTAGATAATCGGGGCAGCTCCACCCGAAGGGAATTTCCGTTCGGCCAGATCGGGCCTAACCCCGAGGGCGTCGAGGAGATTTGACCCCGTGACCTCCCAAACCGGGAGAGTACTATCAACGGGAACTCGACCATTTGAGCTATCCCTCGGGGCTAATCAATAGCTATGACTTACCAAGGAAAAATGAAACTTTCCTTGGTTTTCAATCTAATATCAATGATCGATTGGATACATCGTATGGCCGGAGTAAGAGGTGAATAACCAACTCCTGTTTGTCTTTTTTTTTTTTAACGTTGAAGCTAGTTCATACAGGTTTTGGAGAGCTACTTAGAAAGAGTTGTGTGATGAAAATTTTTATTTAACTAATGTTTTACATCCACAAAAAAATAAAATTGTTACATTTGTAATTGCCTGAGATTGGTGGTTCAATTGTAGATGGTAAGATTCTTTTTGGCTTGAAAACACGACTTAATCATATTTTTTTTTGAAGTAGAGTTTTTCCAGGTGGATCTTAATCTCCTTTGTTTCTTGCATCATTCAGTATTATAGTAGTAAGATATTAAAAATAGGAAACTAAGTAATGTAACTTGTCCCTTTGACTGATCTATTTTTCAAAGGATGTCATTTAGTGTTGGAAGAGATAGAGGTCAAGGAAGTGGTTGAATAGTTTCAAATAAAGAATTGAGGGAAGATGTGAGAACTCTTCGGTGAAGGCTAGAAGCCATAGAGGTTGTTGGACATTATGATCAAACATGTGATACAAGTGGTGATGAACTTGGAGCGAAGGAAGATGAGATAATTGTAGAACCCTGAAGGTCAAATTTTAAAGTATATTTTGGTTGAGGCTTCAGGTCAAAGGAGGAAGTACCTACATATAGTGGAAGTTTGCATCCATAAGAATTAGTGGATAGAATAAATTATTTGAACACACATTTTGAATATGCGGATATACTAGAAGAGAACCAAGTTAAGCTTATTATTGCAAAGATGAGAGGACATGTAGCCTTATGGTGGGACAAGGTACAAGAAGAAAGGGCCTTGAAGATCAAAGCAGAGCTCAAGAGATTCAGTAGGATGACTGCGCAATTGGAATGTAAATTCCTTTGTGAATATTATCAATTAATTTTGGTTATGAAGATGCACAATCTTAAGAAAAGATTGATGATTGTTAGGGAGCATATAGGCTAATTTTTATAAAGTGAACATTAGACCACGATACATAGAGGGCACATGTGAGAGAGTTGTCCTCTATATCAATGATTTGACATTTGACATTTAGGATGAATTAATTCTAATGTAATTGAGATCTGTTGAAGAAGCTTATTAGGTTGCATTTAAATATGTAGAAAAGTTGATGAGGAAGCATAGTCAAAGAGGGAGAGTAAGGCATTCTGGAGGAAAATAATAACATAAGAAGAAGGAAACTAGTAGCTCAGGAAAACAACTAAAACAAAAAAGAATTAGTGATGCCAGAGGGAGAAGGTCTTCTTTAAGAGGTTGAGGAAGAGGGAGAGATAAACAAGTGAGTTGTTATACTAATGATCAATTGGGTGATTATTAATGGGACTGCCTAGAAAATGATGCAAGGAGAAGACGGGCAAAAGTAATACAACCTAAAGTTGAAACTCTAAATGGGGAAGAATAATGTGTTAATGTTATAGAGAAGGATAAGCTTTAATGATGAAGCGAGTGATACTAGGAGGAGACAAGGATGTAGTGAACTAGTGCAAATAAGAAACTTATTCAAGACACCTTCTAAAGAAAAAGGTAAATGTTGCAAGTTGATTTTTGATAATGGTAGTTCTGACAATCTCGTTTCCATAAAAATGGAAGACAAATTACAGTTGGATAGGATTCCAATCCTACATTGTATAAGGTTTCATGGTTGCAGAAGGGACAACAAATAGTGGTAAGTGAGCAATGCTAATTAGAGTTACAAATTGGAAAATATTAAGAACAAGTTCTTTGTGATATTTTGTAGATGTATACTTGTCATGTCTTTCTTGGAAGACCCTAGTAGTATGACAGGAGAGTGAGTTAAGATGGAATAATGAACAACTACACTTCTGGAAAGGATGGACAAAAGCATGTGTTACTACCAACAAAAATTGAAGAGATCAGAGAGACAGTGGATCCCAGCATACTTTTGATGAGTGAGAAAAAAATTCCAAATAGGAATGGAAAAATTAGGGAATATCAACAAAAATATAAGACAAAGATTGCAAAAAAAGATTTGAAGGTGACTAATCTGCCTTAAACAAACCAGGATTTATTTAATTCTGAAAATAAAATGCTTAATGAATGGGTTGAAATAAAAATTATAAAACAAATAGTGATTTTTAGTAGCAAAAATGTTTATGAAACAAGAGATTGAAATGAATGGGTAGTAGTTCATAATTCTTAAGGATAGTGGGCATAAGAAGTTTGGGAATAATGCTGTAAATGGTAAAGTAGCAAGGTATCTTGAGCAAAAATCTAGCAGAAGACAATGGATGCAACATTGATGGTTCCAATTAATCCATGCCATTTTGTGGTTTTCAATTGCCTAGATATTAAAAAGAACGATTTTGCTAATCCAGGAGAAACAAATTCAGGAAAATCATGTGCCATATCAAGATAAAAGGTGGAAATATCAACTACATCTAATGAAACTATGATGGAAGGAATGAATGAACTGATTACCGAAATGGGGGAACCACCCAAGGAAGAAACCTTGGGTATTTACTGAATTGTTACAAAAAGGCAGTCAAATGGGACCTCATGGACAAGAGTCCATGACCAATTTGAAGTTTTGGTGTACGATGCAGGAGCATCATGCAAAATTTCTTATTGACTAAATCTAGCTTGCAATTATCGAGAAGTAGAAGGCTACCTATTGTGTGTTGGAATTGTATTAGTTCATTAAGATTTTTCTCCCTACTTTTTCAACTACATCCTACTATTTTTGATATAAACAAAATATGTTTGTAACCATTTTGTGGCTACATATTAATAAAGAAGAAACCTATGGAGAGCGAATTAAGGCATAGTGTGTATAATTATATTCGAGGAATGTGTTAGATGGAATGAAGAATGAACATTTTATTATCTTTAAGTGTCTTCAAACTCATATATCTTCTATTAGTGCAACTAATTTTAATATGTAATAATAATTAAGTGTGGAATTGAAGTTATTGAAGTGGTAAATACTCAATGGTGATGAAGGGAAATTTAGTTGACTTAATTTCTAGATTGCTGAAGTGAGTCACAAGTTGCATTCAACATGGGATTTATAGAAATTCTCTAGCGAGCTTCTGAAAACACATAGGAAAAGGGAAAATTAAGTAGCACATTATTTCCATGTCATGATTTATTGTGATTAGATTCAATTACATTGAAACCACTAATGCTATTGAGTTATATGTGTTAAGTAACTCAAGGAAAACTTTAAGGATGTAAGTTTAACTTAATGTTTAGAAGCCTTGGTGAATCTTACTAGTCCCTAATATGCAAATTGTGAAATGTTTGGAAATATTTTTGTAAAAATATTTATATTTCTAATGATTTTATATTACTATATATAATTTTTTGGCGATTTTTAGGGTTAAATAATTTTATACTATAAAATGTGGGTGAATCATTTTTAGAAAATACAGAAATTGGCAGATCGTTTTTTAGAAAAAAAATGGAAAATTAGCCCACCTGCGAATATTAGCCCCTAAAATTTTCCCTAGTTAAGTTGCAACCAAAAAAACAGGTTTTAACCATTTTGTGGCTAGACATTAAGAAAGAGGAAACCTGTGGAGAGCGAATTAAGGCAAAGTGTGTAGAATTGTATTCGAGGAATGTTTTAGATGGAATGAAGAACAAACATTTTACTCTCTTTTAGTGTCTTGAAACTAATATATCTTCTATCCAAGAAACTATTTTTACTGTGTAAAAATACTTATGTATGGAATTGAAGTTATTGAAGTGATAAAAACTTAGCCATCATGAAGGTAAATTTATTTGACTTAATCTCTAGATTGTTGGAGTGAGTCACGAGTTGCATTCCAAACATGATTTATAGACATTATCCAATGATCTTATGAGAACACATAGGAAAAGGGACAATGAAGTAGCACATTGTTTCGAGGTAATTATTTCTTGTGATTAGATTCAATTACATTGAAACCACTCATGTCGCTGAATTCTCTGTGTTAGGTTGCAAGATCCTTATTTAAAATTTAATGTTAAGTTTTACTATAAAATAAATTCCTTTGGAAATACTACTGTAAAGGAACATTCCTGATTTGATTTGGATTGTTAGTTAGATGTAAGAAATTGCTACGATTTACCTAGGAAAATTGAGAATTCACTTGCTTTTCAATCTTATATCAATCATCGATTGGATACATTTTAAGGGTGAAATGAGAGTTGAATAGTCAACTCTTTTTTTATTTTTTTAAGTTTTTATCTATTTCATATAGCTTCGAATAGCAATTCAAAAAAGATTTTTATGTAACATTTTTATTTAAATAATGTTTTGCATCCATAACAAATCAAATAGTTATATTTGTAATTGCATCAGATTGGTGGTTCAATTATAAATGGTAAGATTCTTTTGAGCTTGGAAATAAGAGTAAATCTTATGTCTTTTAAGCTAGAGTTTTTTTATGTGGTTCTTAATCTCATTTTGTTACTACATCATATCCGCGCCCACACACTCACCCTAGAAAAGGATGACTTATGAAAGTATGCCTAGGGATAAGAATGACCATCTTCTTCAATAGTAATGTTCCATGGCTAGTGAACATGAAAAACTTTAGAAATTAAGTCATATATGGTTAGAACTCGTGTTGTTAGCCATTTACGAGTATTTAGTCTTTCCTTGGATGATGTCATTTTTCTTTGCAATATGTATGCAACAACTGATGAATTGCAAGAGATTTATGAGATTTTTTGGGCCTTCTTCATCCATCTTCTTTGAATGAGATACCCTGCCACATGGAGTCTAAGGAAAGAAAGTTTAAACAATGTTCCACACCTCCAGGGCAAAAGGACACATAAGGAAGAGATGGTCCACATAATCCTCGACATTTATACATAAGGCACACCAAGTAGGCATGATCATGCTCCCCTTCTATAATTTTTCATCTATGGGATCTTATTTTCCTATATGAACCATTGGAGGATCCTTTCTTTGTCCAAACAACTTAGATTCCATAATTTTTTCCATCACCAAGCTAAATCCCCTAGTCAACAATCATATACAAATAACACATTTATGGAGAATATTCCCCAAGAGAGGAGTGCACCCAACATAATGTATGTTGCCTCTCCCTGAGGTGAACATCCAATATATTGAGGACAATAGTGTAATTTAAACACTAAATTGAAAAATCAAAAGGCATATTTAGCTTATTAGCATCATACCATCCCTCATCCCAAATAGGTATTCTAGCAGGATTTGCCACCTCGTTGAGAGTACACCTCCTATTTGCATTTAGGAATTCAAAAAACATCTATGGAAAAATATAATTTTCCACACACCCTACACATTTGTTGATACCCATTCTAACGTCTTCACCATTTTCCAACTTCCAGGATTTTCCTCCTTCGACGACATTGAATGAAGCTAATACTACCTTCAAAGCAACAACAAAAATTAATACTTCTATTTTTTGGGTTCCTAATCCAATCTTCAAAAGAGATAGGGTGAATATAATTTATGAATACTACTTTATCCATAGGTTATTTGTGTATAACAATATCCATCAAACCTTAGTTGCCAACAACTAGAAAGAATAACAGGTTTTAAGACCCCAACCTTCCAACATCTTTAGAAAATTTATTTTATATCATTTGACAAAATGAAAAACCTAACCATATTTTTAACCCGTCCATAGAACTCTGCAGCTAATTTTACAAATACATTTCAAAATTCATTTTGGACTAAAGCACAAAGACATCCTAAAGAATGGCATAACTTCTAGAGTGAATTTGATAAGCATTAGTCTACCCAACCTAGACAACCATCTATAGCTCCAAACCTTTAATATATTCCCAGTTTTTTCTATTAATAAAAATCCAATTATTCTTCTAACTATAAATTATTTAGTAGTTTATTTTCCTACAAAAACAATGAATAATGTGTAACTACAAGTTTCACAAAATTAAATTATGTGGAACATAAACTAGAAAATGAGAAAATAATGGCACACACACACAATAAATTTGACACAGTTATTTTTAGACTAAAGTCCCCATAAAAACATTCTTTCGGATAACTATCCATACCCCTCTCTATATTTTCTTCCCTTCTGTGGCTTGAGCTCTTTAGCAACTGATGGTGATACCTATAAAATTGAACTACCCAAGGAAATAATTCTCAAGTGTATATTCTCCATCTACATATCCACCTCCACTTATAATCTATTCTTGGGACTACTAATGCCAAAGATTAAAACATAATTGATGGTTGAGATTATTTCTGGATCAATCTGCATGACTTTCTCGACGAATCACACCTTTTTCAATTAGAACTGATTAATCAATAAATTTTCCTAAGATTAAACTTAGAAAATATTTAAAAATAGGCTAATAACCTAATTGAGACATTTCTAGGTTGAATTTCCATCAATGATATCTAAGTTACGAAAAACTCCTCTGTTTTAGCCTCTCCATAAATTTTCGAGACTAGAACACCCATGATGGTACAAAAACTAACACAGATGAAATCCTATATATTTAATCTCATAATAAAAAATATTGGTGTGAAAAGGAAATGGATTATGAGCATTTTTGAGCCTTTCCTTAGACAATCCCACCTCATATAAAGTTGACCTATGAATATTTATCAACATACATGTAGCCTTATCGGCTAGTGAAAAATCCCGCCTAAACTACTCTTAGGATAAAGCAATGTGAGATGGGTAATTCACTCGAAATTGCGGCACTCTTTAATTCAGCCCTCCCTTTGGCTTCAACCAAAATTCCACTTAATACTTCAATCACCGATAGAAATAGTAATGGAGAAAGTGGACATCCTTTCCTTAAACCTTTCTTAGAATCAAAGAATTCTTTAGTTGACCAATTAATAGTCACTGCAAAACATATTGGCGTGATGCAACACATTACCCACTTTACGAAGCTTACCTCAAAGTCCAAGTGTCTCATTAGCATTCTGGTGTAGATCTAGCTCACCTTATCATATGCTTTGGGTAGGCTTATTTTAAGAAAAAAGCCTTATATTTTCTTTGTTTCTAAATTGTGGAGCCATTCTTGAGCTACCCCACTAGCCTCATGTATATGGTAACCTCCAAAAAAGAAAATTCGTCGTTGAACACATTTTTTGACAAGATCAACTTTAATCAATGATCTTGTAAATGCAGTTACACAATTTTCCAATAAAATATATTAACAATGTTCCAATTTCATTTCAAACGTAATTCTTTTTTTTTGTATTAGATGGAAACAAAATTCCTTCAACAAAAAGATGAAAGTTATGGGAGTAATTAATGTTAATTAATATGAGATATTATGATTATTTTTAATTTCATTGATTGAAAAGATAGTCACGTATTTTAAAATTATTATATATTTTAATAATCATTTTAAATTTTAATCACATATTTTAAGGTAAAATCTTATAATAACTCTAATGTACAATATGTAAAGATTCTCCTAATACCTTACTTTACCCATATGTTCAAAATGTAAAGATTCTCCTATTACCTTAATGTACCCATTTATAGTGATGGGGATTATGAAGCCATGTTTATTTACTCAATTAAATTATGTTGTGGCCAGCAATATATAGATTCAGAATTAAAAAGAAATCAAATATGACTAAAATAGACAATATACATTTTTCATTCGAATTTAAAATAAAGTCAATTCCACTAAATTGTATACTATCTACCACAACAATAAATATTGTGCAATTAGATATATAGACAAGGGCAATTCATGGACGTCACATTCAATTCCATGGTCTTCTCATATGTATACTTGAATTATATATGTTTTTAATGTATCTTGAATTTTTGCATTCTTTTATTTCTTTTAGGTGCAATTTTTCGTAGCCAATTTTATAAGAAATTCTCACATTTTCTCAATATGTATATTTGAGTTATATATGTCTTTGATGTACCTTGAATTTTTGTATTTGTTTATTTCTTTTAGGTGTTATTTTTCCTAGTCAAATTTCTAAGAAACTTTGACATAAATTTCTCAAAATTGCAATTTTTAACTATATAGTTCATAAAAATTAAATTGTATTAAAAAGTTTTTTATCCTAAATTTATTTATGCATTTGAGAAGCTATGGAAAAACTAATTACTTGTTCGTCTCAATAATAATTATTTGAAGAGACGTATAATCAGTACTAAAAGCTTAGACTAAAAGACTTGTTCGTCTCAATAATAATTATTTGAAGAGACGTATAATCAGTACTAAAAGCTTAGACTAAAAGTTGTACTCCTCGTAGTGCAAGTAAAGGCTCGAGATGCAATTGAAGAGGCTAGTAAGGCAGCCCGTGCATTGAGACGAACTGATACCATAATCGCAGATTCCTTGCCCGTAGGCAGAGGGATAAAATTGGTCGCCTCCAACCATGTTATTAAATATATAAATGATCAATTATATCACAATTATTTATTTTTGATATTAATAATGTCAATCTATATAAATTATATTTTAATGTTGGATTTAAAAATTAGAATTAATTATATATTTAGTAATTTGTTTTTTTTTTTATTATTAATAATTGGATATAATCAAAACATCGTAACCACTTGTATTTGCAGTTATTTTTATCATAAAATTTTCATAAATAAGTTTTGATTTTCTTAAACAATTACTTCATTTAAATTCTATATTATACTACCTTTAATTACTCTTACAGGGATTATTGCTATCAACTACTTTTTGCATAAGAGGTAGGTACCAAGTAGAGATCATGCATATTGCACTTGTTCTAATGTGTATAGAAAACATAATATATTAACAATATCTAAAGGGTATATTATGAAAAAAAATTTAGTATATTTTATATCTTGAAAATGTGTATAGATATTTTATATGTAAGTTAATGAGATATACAGATAAAAATATAAGATTATTTTTCAAGAAAAATATCAATTTTTATTAAAGAATTGTGAAAATTACATTTTGGATATGCACAATTGTGCATTAAAAATGGGTTGTTTTGCAGTACAACCATCCATGAAAAGGAGAAAAATATCAAATCTTTTAAAATCCCTCCCCATGTATTATCAAGTCCACCATTACATATCCTAAGCCTAAATACATAGAAAAAATACCATAAGCTAATAATCATTTGAGAATTATATCTCGGAGAAAAAAAAATAAACAAATTTGAATATGTTACCTTCATTCATGTATGATGTCTAGTTGCATGACTTCTATGAAAGGCCTATGATATCACTCATATAAAGTATCATATAACTACTCCTTGATCTTCCAAGGGCCTAGATTTTGCTCACCGCCACTTTAGAGAGAGTGTCTATAGTAGTGTTATTTTCCTTCTAAATGTGACAACAAGAAATACGATTAAAACCATGTTTCTGTTGTAATATACCTTCAATAATAGGTATTATTGTGTGCCTGTCTCTTACATACGTACTTGACCCAACATAAAAATCACCTACTATGATCCCATTACTAAATTTAAGTGTGATTAAATTTAGTTTTAGTAGTTGTCACATGCATAATTGTCCATAAAATGTGTTGCAAAGGATTTGTAGTATGGCATACAAATTGAAACTTCCTACATCTTCTCAAGTGCACCTAGTTTTCCATGTTACTTGCTTGAAGAAGGTTATAGGTGACAAGCTCCTAGTTCAAACAATATTGACAGAACTTGACAAGGAGGGAAAATATTAGTGGAACCTAAAGAAGTCACAGATATAAGAACCCAACATCTACGAAAATGATCAATTTCAAAGTCTCCCATGAAGTGGAAGAACTTACCCGATGAAGATTCCACGTGGGAGGATGAGAATTTTATACAAAAGCATATAGAACTATTCAAGCATTGAGGACAACAATTTTTTGAAGGAGAGGGGCGTGTTAGGTCACTATAATAGTAGTGTATTCCCTTATTATTATTTTCACTGTACCACTTATTGTTATTGTTGTGCCCATGCTGTCCCCATATTTTTTTTATTGTGCCCCATAGAAGCCCGTTATTGTTATTGTTGTGACTTTAAATTATTATTTTTATGTCAGCTCTCATTATATTGTGACCCCTTGGACTCTTATATATAGAAAGGAGGTCTTGTCATTGGCATCATCAAAGAATTGTTCATTTTATGTAATGTAAAGGAGGTTCCCCCTCGAAGAATCTACTTTTGAAGTCGTTGATATGTATCTTACTTCTATTTTGTGAGCCGGTTACATAAAAATCTCTAGGAGTATAAACTTTATTCCATTAAGTTATTTTATTGACTCGACTATCTTTACTTGAATTAGTTTGCAACTCATTAAGCTATGTCCTCATAATATACTTTTAATATGAGTAAAATGATATGTATATCATATCGCTAAAATCTATCAAATAACTCTACTTTAAAAAACACATATTCATCACTGTCATTTATTCATAACCTTCATATCAATTATCCTTTATAGCACTCGTTATAGGCTTATACTCCTCTCATGTTGAGGTGTTTTGTATTTGAGGATTCTCTAATTCAAGGATATAATAACTTATCAACCCCATGCATACAATTTCTAATAATCAATAAGTAGGCCCATAAAAAAAAAATTATTATATATATATATATATATATATATATATATATATAGTTTATGGTTGAGCTTTTTTTACTTATTGAAATTATCAATATGTTATTTATTTGTTTTTTCTTTGGATTGCTCATTTCTCCCCTACAATAAAACATGGAAGCATTATTTATTCCCACTTAGATTTTCACGGGTTCTTCTCCCCCTAGGCTACTATACTTATCAAAAATACTTAGATCTGGGCACTTCATTGGTTATTATTGGGGTCCTCCCTTGGTAGGGCACTTGGAGTCTCAAGCTTTGTTTTTATTATAATTATTGGGATTCATTGTTATACCTAGCTCATAATGAAGACATTAATTATTAAATTTGTCAATAGAATCATCCTATAGTATCATAATATTTTATTTTCTTGTTTCTTCTTCCTACCCTAGCTTTTCCCACATGGATAAGATAGTTTTACTTCTCAGTGTCATTTAACCACATAACTCCAAGGATTGCATTCACATTTTCATTGGAGGCTTTACGAAAAATAAAAGTATAGATTATGTAAACTTATACACACATCTGTGTAGCTTGGTTATACATAATTAGTACCTTAGACCATAAACAACAATTTTAAAGTAATCTTGTAGTTGTGCATCTCCAACTACCATAATACATAGACTTGCAAATTTCATGATAAACAAGAAATGCATAATCATAACTCACGAATTTTAAACTACCATATCAGGGAGGGAAATTATTACCGTGATGCAGTAGTGGAGGTGATTCATCACGAAGTCTACCTTCAATCTCAATAACCCTCGTATTTCCAATTGAGAAACGAGCATGTCTCAACCAAAAAATGTTAGCACAGGCTAAACAAATGAATTCATCATTAAGTTTTATTTGCCATCAAACACTGTAAGTTTTTAAGATAATAAATTAAAAAGCGCAGAATCCCATGTAAAACAAACCACTATTCATTCAAATGATATATTCCTTTGCTCTTTATACAGATCCGTGTGAAAGTCAATCATGTTTTTATAGCTAAATGGATATAGAGACCCTTTTTTCTTTTTTACTTTTATTTTGATATTTGAACTAATGAATTGATAAAATAAATTCATTGATAAATATAAAAATAAAATAAAAATTGTCCAAATATAATTCAATGGATTAATATATACTTTAATAAGTATTAAATCTGAAAATAATCTTGCAAAAAAAATTAGACATAAATTGCTCCAAAATATCATGAATTAATATGAAATTGGGTCTTGTCTTGCACTTGCAAATTCATATATTCATATTAAGTCGTTATTATATTATTGTAATTGTCTAATATCGTGCAAATAAAAATCAATTAGAAGATCCATTTAGACTTTGATGGACTACATTTGCTTTCTGTTTTAAATTTTCTATCTTTACTGGACTTAATATTTGATTTAACCTTAGGCGAACTTGAATTCTGGCAAGCATTCCCTTAGTATTACCCGTATTTCCCATGACGCAAACTATACGCATGAGAAACGCTTCCATTTCCACCGTTGGCCATGAATATAATGGCCTTAGGCCTTGTAAGAGCGATAATGTTGAATTCGTGGAAAACGACAATTTTCATGGAATTATTACTTGCGATAAAAAAGAACCCAATCATCATTTGCGATGAGATGGCGTTGAGTTGCACAGGACATCCACGCACTAGAAAGGGTATTATGGAGAACCTCCATTTCAAACAATAGGAGGATTCCCAAAGGCTTTCGTTACAACTCATCTGGCCTGGCCAGACCAGAACTTCTCTCACTTGAATCGAGCTCTACATAAACTTAAGAGAAATTAACATATGCGTAGGTGTACCTCCTGAAAGTGAATCCCTACACTTGGATGACCAAATTCCTACCTCCATGTTGAAGGAAATCCCTACTTATTTAATAAGAATTTCCTTAATGATATGCGTTGCCTCGGCAAATATTCGATCAATGAGAGGGTATTATGGAGAACCTCCATTTCAAACAATAGGAGGATTCCCAAAGGCTTTCGTTACAACTCATCTTGCCTGGCCAGACCAGAACTTCTCTCACTTGAATCGAGCTCTACATAAACCTAAGAGAAATTAACATATGTGTAGGTGTACGTCCTGAAAGTGAATCCCTACACTTGGATGACCTCCATGTAGAGAACGAAGGAAATCCCTACCGAAATGGAATTTGCAACATCCACTATCCAATTTGAGTATCCTGATGCTTATCGAACTCAATTTGATCGAATGAATCAACCCACGAGATACTTCAAAGCTCAGTGGATCAGACCTTTTTTGCTTTTCCTCGAACTGGATTGATTCGCTTGAGCTGAAGCAAGGGTGGTGTTGCTCTAGAAATAGTTCAGTTTAAACTTTGACATGGGAATTATCTAGAAAAAGTGGCAAAGACTCAACTTTGGCTATCATTTCCTCCATTTTTGCTCTGTTGAATGAGAATTTCCAAAACCTTTCCTGTCCTCAAACCCTGCCCGTCATAAACGCAACTTTGCCTTTGCAATAGTCGACCATTAGAAATTCAAGAGCTTATGGTCTTGATCGTTTTGACTAACTCTACATAATTCGATCCATATCAACGCACTAGAGTGCTCATGCATTTATGAGACTAAATCCTATTGCTCAATTAATTCCAAGAATTTGGTAAATACTGAACGTTCTCGGATTTTTTATAAATGTGGTCATGGCCATATAACCCATACATTGTTAAATATTCCCTTTGCAATGTTTTAATATATTTTACTTCATTTTCATGGAGAGTTATAAATGTCTAGTATGGGTCCACACCTTAATTAATCAATATAATATATATAGCACATTACATTATATTTGTATTCCAACAATATGCCCCTTCTATAATCATTTTGGGATTTTATTTCCACCATTATGGATTCTCGCATATTTGGCACTTATAACCTAAACCCTCTTTTGGTGTCTAGGTATGAACAATTTGTCAACCCTTTTCCTACAATAATTCATCAATCCAGGTGTGTACTCACGCAAGGTATATGTAGGAGCAAGGTTACAATCTACATCAACCAAGGGCTCGTGATTAAGAAATCAAAACATCGTTGTAACAGTAATGGAAATGAACTTCAGAATGTAAAAAGGCATTCACAACAGTCTATGTAATCTGCAACAACAATAAGGAAATAGATATAGCAAGTAAAACAACACACCAAAAAGGAAACATGCAACACTTGATTAGAAGAGTGGGCCCAACTCTCTAATGAGGGCTGCATTTACACACAAGTGAAGATAGAACAACAAAACATTTGTAGTTTATTAATATGAAGAAAAGTTGTTACAATCGATATCCTGTTACGGCTAACCCTTCGCACAAGAAATATCCCTCTTTTATACAATACAAGGGGGGTGATAACATCTTTCCCCAAAACTTGGCAACTACATGCCCAAAAATATACATCAATTCAAAACTGCACTAGTGTTGGGAGAGCGAGAATAGGAATGATCCAAAACGGATTAGAAACAACTGCAAGCTGGTTATGCTATTTTAGCTCTGTTGAACGGCTACTGTGAACTGCGTAACTGCCACTATATGTTGGGAGATCAACTCCTATTCTCTGGAATCTGCGAACATAACAAGTTTTGGTGGCTCTCATAGGTAAAATCCTCATGAATTTACTTCATTAATTAAATATTCCAAGAGACAAATAAAGGAGGGTTACCTCATAGTTTTAGCATAGTAGATACATGTTAATGAGTGAAAAAATGATGAAACGATGAGTGGAAATGTAGGGAAAAGTTAAGAAAATTTGGTGCCCAACATCTCCCCCCAACTAGCCTTCTGCATGCCCTTGTGTAGCTCGCCTCCTCTGCAGGTCTGGATTGGATAGGCTATGGGCCTCATGAAGCCAAGCGAGATCATATTCCTCTACCATGTCTGTTCGTAGAACCTTATACCCTTGTGAAAGAAGAAATTCCTTCCACCAATCATTTGGTACATTATATTCTGGGGTATAGTGCTCTGCTAGCAACCAAATGATAGGGAACTGGAACCAAATTCCCATCCACCAAAACCCTCATGTTTGGATGCATGCCATGTATCTTGGCACCCTGCTTAGTGCCTATGCAAAATTTGGTCCTCCAAATGGTTCCCTATTCTGGATAGACATGGGTGACATCATCCACCCTTTATGGCAACTGTCAAGGGCCTCATCTTGAAACATGACTATTTTTTTGACACAAAGATCAATGCATCACTTTTGTGTCCTCAACATTCGTTCTCTGTTTCCTTCAATTTCTAAAAAGGTGTTCTACTTATTGTACATAGTCACTGACTGCTCGTGCTCCCCTCTCATCATAAAAGGCTTTGTGGTCTGATTTGACTCCAACGTGTTGGAAGCCTTCTGCCAAATTATCTAATTAAGAGGATAACAGGTTTGGGCCCTTAAATCAATGTCCCCCACATATGGGACCGAATTAAACTCTTTGTCTACACGGAGAATGTATCCATGCATATAAATCTCACACATCAAATGTTGACTTGGAAAATCATGATCCCTCAATATCTAGAGGAATTGTACGCAACCCTCGATCTCATGACTAATTTCCTTCTCAATGCTCTCCAAACAGAAGAAAATAAATCGCTCATGCAAGAACAAAGCAAAGCTAGAAGAAGGAGGGCGATATGCCATTGCCTCTTGTGCTAAACTGAACATCTGTTTTTTTTCAACCTTCAATTCTGTCACTTGTCCCTCCAACCACTCCACCTTGAGCATCTGCTTTGCATGCCTCAATCACAATATTTCTATGCACTCCACAAATTCAAAGATAGCCTTGGATGCTTGTTCCTAGGTTCTCTTCACTTCATTCCGATATCGAGCCACAGTGGATTTCCAGGTTTGAACTTCGGCCGTTAAGGAAAACTCACGGTCTTCGAACAAATGCTCGATAGGTTTGGTTTGAGTGGAAACCAAGGTTGTTTTCACATTTTCCACCTCTGTTTCTGCTTCAACCTCCATGGCTTTGGGCTTCTTAGCCAACCGCCTATATTTCTTCACCTTTTCCTTTAGTTGGTTAACCTATCTTCTCAGCCTCCTAGCCTATGTTTTTAGCCGCATCGCGTCCCTAAATTGCAGCTGATATTTCTGCTTAATGGGTAGCCTCCATTGCTCACACAACTCTATCCATTCCTTCTTGACCACCACCTCATCTGGTATTGCAACTGGTTCAACAGGAGTTAGGTCACCCGGGGGGGTATCTGCCAGAACTACTATTGAGTTTTCTTCCATTACTTGCTCTTTCTCAATCATTTCTTGCTTCACGACCACCTCGACCGGTCTTGCCACTGGTTCGATAGATGGTGGATTACTCAAGGGAGTATCCAGAGGTTCAATTGTCAGGACCGCTCCACTTGGTCCCTCCTCCTCGAGGGCAGATGCTTCCTTTTTAACTGCTACCTTAACCAACTGTGAAGCTGTCTCGGTAGTCAGTGGATCCACTGGATGGATATCCATCGATATTTCAGCCGGCATCTCCCCTCCAAGTTCCCTTATTTCAGAAACACATGTCTCTTCCTCTCTTCTGGGTTCTTGGGTACTTGTTTCCGAAGCAATGTTTTCCTCAACCAATTGTTGTACTTGTGCTCTGCAAGTTGTCCTTCTTCCCTTTGTCCCTCAGAAAGGTCCCGCTGGGAGTCTATGGCCAATAGCCCTACAGTGGTTGGTCCTTTGATCGGCCATCAAAATTCCAAATAGGAGGAACGACAACCTCCTCCTTTCTGTGTGAGGAAGAGTGTGACACCCTCGCCCATCTTAGAATGGAGAAATAAGAAGGGAATTGAAAGAAGTTTTATGCCTAGTCTATCCTAGCCCCAACTATGACCTCAAGCTCTTTTCCTTTATCTGCAACAGCTCCACTCTGGGTCAAAACTTCTTCCTGCATGGTTTCCTATCTCGTGGTCGACACTTGTTCTTATGGAATAGTGTCAACGTCAGGATTCAACTTCTTTAAAATTTCTGGAGTCGGACTGGTTGGTGGTGGTTCTTGTGTGACACCACCGCCAGTATCCAACATCTCTCGAATGGCGGATGTAAGCGTTGTTCCTTCCAGCCTGGCATTGATGAATGTGGACTCTTTTATCACCATGTTGACCCTATCCATTGTGACCATAATTTTTCCTCTTGTTGATCCCATGGTTTCTTCAGGCTCTGGCCCCTCTTGTCCTGGTCCATCTTCTTCCATTGGCTCCACAGTCGAGGCTAGTTCTTGCAAGATAGCCTCGACCGTAATGTTGACAATTCCTTCTACCTCAGCTTGCCGTGGTACCTCTTCTCCCATTATGGTGTTGTCGATATGCTCCCTCGGCTCCATAGTCAAGGCTAGTTCTTGTGGGACAACCTTGGTCGTGGTGCCACTAACTTCTTCTATATCATCTCTCTCTTGCTGCAACACTTCTTCTTCCATTGTTTCCACAATTGAGGTTGGTTCTTGTGTAACAGCCTCAACTGTCCTTTCCACTTCAAGCTCTCTACTTTGTTCTGACTACTCAGTCTCCATCTCTATTTCCTCCAGTTCTTCTTGATCCATGTATTCATCCTCTACTACTGGCCCTTCCTCCATTGCTTCTGGCTCTTCCTCCATTGCTTCCGACTCTTCCTATCTAGTGGCTATAATAGCTACTATCTCTTCCTCTATAGATTCTCGGAATGTTTCCCAAGGGATTTAAAACTGGGCAATTGCATGCATGACCAATAGCCAAACCAGCCCATGGTTGGTGATAACTGCCGCAACTTTCCGTGAACACCGAGCATATTGCGCCATCAGCTGGAGGCTTTTTAGCAAGAAGAAAGTCATGTTTAATGAAAAAGCTTCCGACAGCGGAAGCCAGAGGTGAGACAATGCTCTGAAATGGTATTTAAATACAGTGGTATACCTCCCTTCATAGGTTATATACCTCGTTACAAAACCTGCTACATCACCCCATGGTTGTGGTAATGAATTCCAGTCATACCCTCGGCCTTTTTGGATGACGTTCTCACCAGCTTATAGAAATGCTTCGGGGAACTCTCAGAGGGAGGTTATTCGTGAAAACCTGCTTTGTCCTTGCTGTGGTAGCTCGCTGACCTCCACGATGGCTTCCTCTGTGACAGGGATTTTTATTCCTCGAACCTGAAAGCTTTCCTCACCTAAATTGAGTGCAAATTCAATTTCAACTGCTTCGCTTGACCCCTGCAACCTATTAAGATAGACGTCCCAACCTGCATTTATGAAAATTTTCCATACTTCTTTGTTGTTTTGGACCATTGTTGTATCCTCCGGCTCATGGCGCACGGCCAATCCACCCATCACCGTAGAAACGATAACAGCACGGTGGACAGAATAGGCTAGTAGGGGGAGAGTAGCTACAATCTGCGTTAACAGTGGCGATGGTAACAACATAATGGCCGCGAGGTAAAAGTGTTGCTGAAAGTGACAGTAAATTCTTGGGAAATGCAGCTAATAATGGCAACTCATGCCAGTACAACAAAATGATTACAATAATTAAATGCAATGTATTGGGGAAAGGACCGATGAGGTTTTTGGCATACAAATTCAAATCCCAATGTGTAGGAATCATAATTACGAAATCACAATATTTTTTTGATTCCCATTTACATTGGATTTCGTAATGATGTGGTACGAATATGATTAATAATACACCTTCGTTTGTTTATGAGGGGACCCCCCCAACTTAAATTTGGTCGTCCATGGCATGTAATAGTCTCTTTAATGGAATATTTTAATTAAATTCATAAGAGTCATCAGATGCATATCTGGCGACCTCCCTAGCGGTGGAGTAACAACAAAAATGACCGATGGAGTAATAGCAATGGGGAAGTAACAACGATGATAGAGTAACAGCAATATCAGAGTAACAACACCGACGGAGTAACAGTAGTGGCGGAGTAACAGAACCGACGAAGTAACAACAATGACAGAGTAACAACAACGGTGGAGTAACAACACTGATGGAGTAACAGAACCCAACACTTAAAAAAAATTCAGGAGTAATAGTAGTGACGGAGTAACCATGAAATATTCATTGGAAAAATTTTCTTTCAGCTCCTTCTTGTCATAATTTGATCATTATCCCTGCACCAACAACCACCAAACTAAAGTTACTAGAGAGTTGTTTGATGAAGGCATCCTTAGAAGCTAGATGGTGGTATAATTTTAGATGATGTCCATTCACTAGGAAAGAAGTACGAGATTCATCTATTGTAATTAATCTAATTATTCCATTGTCAAACACAGCGTCCACTTCATAGGGTCACATCTAACAAGTGCAAAGCTTCCCTTTAAAGTCTTTGAATCAGGAGTCACAAAGCAATGCCCAATCTCCTGTATGAAACAACTTGTTCTTGATGAATTTATCATGCCATTTCATTCTCTATTGTTGAATAGCATTAGTTTTCTAGACAACCACTGAATGGATCTCTTCTAACTCATTGAGTTGTTCCAACCGGTGTTTCTAGGCCTTTGATAAGTTTAATCCCACTTCCAAAGCTGTTCTGAGTGTGTTGACCTCAAATTATACTGGGAACCGGGGGGATTTCCCATAGACTAACTCAAATGGTGAAACCCAGTTGTATTCCTCCATGTTGTCCTATATGCCCAAAGAGGTTCCAAAAGTTTCTGAGACTAATCTCGGTGATGACATGCTACAGTTTCTGTCAAGATATTTTCCAATACCTTGTTTGTACTTGCTACTTCTCCATTCGCCCAGGGATGGTAAGGAGTTGTCACTCTCTGTTTAACCCTGTATTGCTGCATAAGCCTTCCTATCATGTGGGATTTGAACTGTTCTCCCCCATCTAAAACATTCTCCCTTGGAGTACCATATCAAGAAAAAATCTCTTCAAAAGGAAAATCCACAACCACCTGTTCTGTTGCTTTCACAAGAGCTCTGGCTTTCACCCACTTAGTCACATAATTGGTGCAGATCAAGATGTGAACCTTTTGGTGAGAAGGTGGGTTGAAGCGTCCAACAAATTTAGTGGCCCAATTTTCAAAATGTTCAAGGACTATCTGGGGCTGTACTGGAATCTCATCCGATTTCCCATGTTGTCCCATCCATTGACAACTCTCACAGCCTCAAACATAATCTCGGGCATCACGAAAGATAAAAGGCCAGTATCCCATTTGCAGCACCTTGTGGCCCATTCTTTTATATGCAAAGTGTCCTCCACATGGGCCATCATGGGTAGCCTTCAGTCTTTCATAGATGTCATCCTTTGATACACAGTGTCGAATCTGCTGATCAACACCTATATGGAAGAGGTACCCTTCCATCCATGAATATCGGGTACTTTGATGAATAATTTTCCATTGATCCCTATTTTAAAAATGACAGGGCACCTTCCCTGTGGCAAGTTAGTTAGAAATATCTGCAAACCACAGAGTGTTAGTAGCAATTGCAAAAATATGTTCATCCGGAAAACTATCTTCAATGGGTGTACCTTCAGCATTATTTTCTAGCTTAGATAGAAAATCAACAACCACATTTTCCTTCCTTGGTTTATCTACTATGGTAATGCCTAACTCTTGAAGTAACAAAAGCCATATCGTAATATGATTTGGAGTAATGGGTTTATTTATCAGATATCTGATTGCTGCATGATCAGTATGTAAAAAGGTGGGTACCCGGTAATATAATGACGAAACTTGTTGATGGCATAGATGACAACGAGGAATACTTTTTCGGTCACTGTGTAGTTCAACTCAGCTGGAACTAAATTCTTACTAACATAGTAGACTGCATATGGTACGTTATCTACTTTCTATCCCAAAACTGCCCCAACTGCTGTCTGAGAAGCCTCATCATGGATATGGAATGGTAATGTCTAGTTTGGCCCGCAAAGGATTGGAGCACTACAGACAAGTTCCTTGACCTTTACAAAGGCTGCATCACAGTCATCTATCCACACAAAATATGCATCTTTCGTAAGTAATTGAAAAAGTGGATGGGCTATTTTAGAAATATTTTATACAAAGCACCTGCAATAACCAGCACACCCAATAAATCTACGTACCTATGTGGGTGTTTTAGGTATTAGGAAGTGCAATATTACCTTTATCTTAGCTGGATCCATTCGAATTCCAACAGCTGAGAGTAAATGTCCCGAAACTATTCCTTCCTCCATCATCATGTGGAATTTTATCATACTCAAAGAGACATGCACCCGCTTACATCTTTCAAGTATTTTTTTCATATTTTCCAACCCCTCCTTGAATGAATCCACGTATGGAGTGAATTCATCCATATAAATCTGAACACTGTCATCTACTAGATCAGAGAAAATTCCCAAAATTTCCCTTTGGAATGTTGCAGTTGCGTTACAGAGACCAAATGGAAGGACTCGGTATGCGAAAGTTCCTCAATGACATGTGAAAGTGGTTTTATCTTCATCTTTGGGGGCTCTCTGGATCTAGTTGTATCCGATAAACCCATCCAGGAAGGAGAAGAAATTCTTCCCAGCCATAGTATCCAAGACTTGGTCAATGAAAGGTAACGAAAAATGGTCTTTCTGCATCGCCTTATTAAATTCTTTGTAATCCACACATATCTGCCATTAACCGTTTTTCTTAGGAACCATCACAAATGGGGAAACCCATTGACTGTCTGAAATGCGGTAGATAAATGCCATGTCCAGTAGCTTTCTAAGTTCTTCCTTGACAATTTGTTTTAGAGCAAGGTTCATCCTTATTTGAGGTTGTCTCACAGGACGACAGTCCTCTTTGATGTATATATGATGGGTGCATAAATTGGCCGGAATCCCTTTCATGTCTGTATACTCCTAGGCGAATACTTCTTTGTGCTTTTGAAGAACACGCAATAGTTGTTTTGTCTGGGATTTTGACAGATCTAGATTAATATTCAGGGTCTTCCCTGGCTCTATTTTGTTGGTAGAATGAGAGAAAAAATAGGAGGAGAAACAACAAAGAAACCACAAAAGAATGACCAAGACATGAAACTGAATAAGAAACTGAATTGGAATTTGTTATTCAACAATGAATCTCCGCACATTACATTTCATGGGCATTTGTTTCTTTTATATCATCGACCATTGTTACACAACTAATATTTCGGTATAAAACTGTAAAAACTGTCTAGGTACATTTTACCCAAAGTTACTACTAATTCATTGTCAAACTAACAAAATCCACCTTGACAACAATTTTCCTAATTTCTTGGCCATGCCCATTCATCATCTTTTCTGCAAGCCAAGAGAAGCTAAACACCACCGTAGCTTATCTATTGTAACTGGATTTGTGAACATATCTGCACAATTCTCTCGCGTATGGACCTTTTGAAGAGCTACTTTTCCGCCATCGATCACATGTCTCAGAAAATGATACCTTACATCAATGTGCTTGGTTCTGCTGTGATACGCAGGATTTGTAGCCAAGTGAATAGCGCTTTGACTGTCACAAAGTACATTCACTTTCTCTTGCGTCCTTCCAATCTCATCGAGCAGACCCTTTAACCATATTGCTTCTTTACTGGCATCTGAAGCAGCTATATATTCAGCTTCGGTAGTAGACAACGCAGCTGTTTCTTGAATCTTTGACATCCAACTAATTGCTCCACCTGCAAGAGTAAATACATAACCTGTAGTAGATCTTCTTTTGTCCAAATCACCTGCATAGTCAGCATCTACATATCCGCAGACTAATCCTTCACTACCATTAGAGACGATGCAATGGTCACTTGTGCCTCTTAGATATCGAAGCACCCATTTCACTGCTTGCCAATGTTCTTTACCTGGATTTTCCATAAACCTGCTGACAACTCCAACTGCATGTGAAATGTCAGGTCTTGTAGATACCATCGCATACATTAAGTTGCCTACAACGTTTGCATATGGTACATGAGACATATACTGCTTTTCTTCATCAGCTCTAGGACTCAAAACCGAAGAAAGCTTAAAATGGGAAGCTAAAGGAATATTAAGAGGTTTCACATTATTCATAGAGAAATTTTCAAGTACCTTCTCCACATACTTCTGCTGTGACAACCAAAGCTTACCATTTTTCCTGTCTCTGCGTATCTCCATGCCCAAGATATGTTTTGCTGCTCCAAGATCCTTCATATCAAACATCCTAGAGAGTTGAGCCTTTAACCTGTTGATCTCTTCCATGCTTTTGCTTGCAATAAGCATATCATCAACATACAAAGCTAAGATAATGAATATGCCATTGAAACTTTTGAAGTACACACAATGATCATACTCACTTCTTATAAAGTTCTGGCTCACCATGAAGGAATCAAACTTCTTGTACCATTGTTTGGGAGACTGCTTCAGACCATACAATGATTTCCTGAGCTTGCAAACTAATCTTCTACTGTGACCTCGTACAAAAGCTTCTGGTTGTTCCATATATATCTCTTCGTTCAAATCACCATGTAGAAAAGCTGTTTTAACATCTAACTATTCTAACTCAAGATTAAGCAATGCAGTTAGTGCCAACACAGTACGTATAGAAATAAGTTTTACAACTAGGGAGAAAATCTCATGAAAGTCTATACCTTCAACCTGAGAATACCCTTTCGCTACTAGTCGCACCTTATACCTTTCAATACTACCATCAACTTTCCATTTCAGCTTGAAGGACCATTTACATCCAACAACACTTCTCCCTTCAGGAAGCTCTACAAGATCCTAGGTATTGTTCTTGGCTAAGGAGTCCATTTCTTCTTCCATAGCCATTTTCCATTTCTTGCTATCTGTATCATCTACTACTTCCTGATAACAAGAAGGTTCCCCATCTTCAGTAATCAAAGCAAAAGATGAAGCAGAATCTTCATACCTTTTAGGAGTTTTCCTTTCCCTTGTAGACCTTCTCAGAGCGACTGGTTGCTGAACTGGTTTAGAAACTTGCACTGGTTTAGAATCTTCAACGGCTTCCTTTGTGTCTTCAACACCTTTTTCTCCAGAAGTCTCTCCTTCCTTTCGACTGTCACCAAATGGTCTAGCTTCCAACTGAACTCGTTGACTCGGCGATACCTGTTCTTGTTCAATTCTTTCAACATTTGATTTTAACAAAGAGGATTCATCAAATGTTACATCTCTACTAATGACTACCTTCCGCAATGTAGGATCCCACAACCTATATCCTTTCACTGCATAGTCATACCCAACAAAGACATAACATTTCAACTTTGGATCTAATTTTGAACGTTGATTTTTCGGAATAAGAGAATAAGCATCACAGCCAAATATCCTCAAAGAGAATAGTCACAAGACTGACCTGTCCAAACTTCTTCAAGAATTTTACAATCAATTGCTAGTGAAGGTGATTTGTTAACTAAATAACAAGCAGTAGATATTGCTTCTGCCCACAACTCCTTTTGCAAGTTAGCATTGGTGATCATGCTTCTGGCTCTTTCCATAAGAGTCCGATTCATACGCTCAGCAACACCATTTTGCTAAGGAGTATAAACAATAGTTTTGTGTCTAACAATGCCCTCATCCTTACAGTATTGTTCAAATTTAACAGAAGTGAACTCACCACCATTGTGAGTTCTTAGACATTTAATAGATTTGCCTGTTATTTTCTCTACCATTACTTTAAATTGTTTAAAGACATTTAATACATCAGCTTTCCTTTTTAGCATATAGACCCAAACTCTACGGGAGTAATCATCAATGAACATTAAAAAACACAATGCACCTCCATATGACATAATAGGGGAAGGCCCCCACAGATCAGAATGAATGTAGTCTAAAACATCTTTACTATTATGATTTCCAACTTTAAATCTATGTTTACATTGTTTTCCATACACACAATGTTTACAGAAATCTAAATTCAAGGATTTCAAACCAGGAAGAGATTTACGTTTCATCAATATATGAAGACCTTTCTCGCTCATATGACCCAATCGCTGATGCCACAGACGAGTACCTGCTTCTTCCTTTTCTGACGCAACCGTTGCTTCACTGACCTGAGTACTTCCTTTTAACCTGTAAAGATTTCCAACCTTTTCTACCTTCATAACCACAAGGGCTCCTTTAAATACTTTCAAGACGCCATCCTGACCTGTAAACTTATAACCATCTGAATCCAACACTCCCAAAGAGATTAAATTTTTCTTCAAATCAGGTACATGTCTAACACTAGTTAATGTCCTAACTGTGTTATCATACATCTTAATCCTGATATCTCCCATCCCAACAGTCTGACATGACACATTGTTACCCATAAACACAGAACTACCGTTTACATTTTCATACAAGGTAAAGCAATTTCTATGTGGGCACATGTGATGCGAAGCACCAGAGTGTAACAGCCAGCTATCAAAACTCTAAGAGACATTACATTTAGGTGAAGTTTCATCTATCATACATAATTCTTCAGCAGATAAAACTTCGTCTATCATACCTGAATCGACCTGATTCGCTTCGTTCTTTAGGTTTTCAGACTCCTTCCGTTTCCAACAGTCCTTCTTCAAGTGTCCAACTTTATTGCAGTTCCAACATTTTTCCTTACACTTCTTGCCCTTCGATTTCGACCTGGAAGACCCCCTTGGTTTTTCTCCTCTTTCCTTTGAGCTTCCTCTAGCGACCATGGCTTCTGAAGCATCTGTTTTAGTGCTGGATTTCCTTCGTACTTCTTCAGACAGAAGATCTCCCATGACTGATTCAAACTTCAAAGAATCAGCAAAGCTGAAGCTGATTGAAGTTACGAAGTGATCCCATGATTCAGGCAAAGAACACAGCAAGGTTATGGATTTATCTTCTTCCTGTATTTTGACTTCCATATCTGTTAATTGACAAATTAGTGTATTAAAAACATTCAAATGTTATGCAATGTTTGAACCTTCTTTCATTCGAAGACTGTATAACTGTCGTTTCAGATAAATTCTGTTGGTTAATGATTTTGTCATATAGAGGTTTTCAAGTTTTTCCCACAACCCTAACACCGTAGTCTCTTCAACAATGTTGAAGAGAACTTCATCCACTAGACATAACCGGATGGTACTGAGAGCTCGGGCATCCAAGTCCTCCCAATCTGAAGTAGTCATGGTTGCAGGTTTCTTAGTTACCCCATCCAATGCCTTGTGCAACCCTTATTGCACAAGCAGATCCTTAACCTTCAGTTTCCAAAGAGCAAAATTGATATTTCCGGTGAATTTCTCCACCTCGAATCTTGCATTCGACATCTTGGCCATTTTTCCTCCTTCCTAGGGTTTCAGTCTTTCTAGGGTTTTATATTTCCTTTTTTTTTTTTTTAAGTTTTCCTTCAACTAAGGAGTATATCTCCTTATTTCTCCAAATAGAAAGAACCCTTAAAATTTTCTTTTCTTCAATAAAAAAAAATTGTCTTCTTTTCCTTCTATTTCACTCACACATTCCTTTATAAAAAAAAAAATTCTGAAACAATTGCTGAATACAGGCCCAGAATTTATTTAGCAATGGCTGAAAGGAAAAATGATACCCGGTCTTTCACGCAGCTTTGATCAGCACAGTTCATCTCTGGTACGTAACAGTGCCACAGTTCCGACACCCTTTAGAACCTCCACGCAACAGCACGCAGGCAGGCAAATCAACGCAGCGGTCTTTCCTCACGCATCCTCAAGCAGGCAGATAACTGGCCTCACGCAGGCTCTCATGAAGCTTCTGATTTAAAAAAAAAAACTGGCCTCACGTAGGCTCTCACGCAGCTGGTCTCCACGCTGGCCTCCTCTCACGCAGCTTCTGCTGGTCTTTACGCAGGTTCTGAAGCTTCCCTCACGCAGACAGAGATAACTGGCTGCAAGCTCTCACGCAGCAACAAGCAGGCCCTTTCTTCAACGCGATAACTGGCTGCAAGCTCTCACGTAGCAACAAGCAGGCCCTTTCTTCAACGCGTTCTGGACTCTCACTGGATTGCCTTTTCTTCAACGTGCAGGCCGGTTCTGGACTCTCGCTGGATGCCTGACAGAGATAACTAGCCGCAAGCTCTCATGCAGCAACAAGCAGGCAGAGGATCTGCAGGCCGGTTCTAGACTCTCGCTGGATGCCCTTTCTTCAACGCGGGTTCGCTTTCTTTCACGCCCAGGCTCTGATACCACTTGTTGGTAGAATGAGAGAAAAAATAGGAGAAGAAACAACAAAGAAACCACAAAAGAATGACCAAGACACGAAACTGAATAAGAAACTGAATTGGAATTTGTTATTCAACAATGAATCTCCGCACATTACATTTCATGGGCATTTGTTTCTTTTATATCATCGACCGTCGTTACATAACTAATATTTCGGTATAAAACTGTAAAAACTGTCTAGTTACATTTTACCCAAAGTTACTACTAATTCGTTGTCAAACTAACATATTTCCACCAAAATGTTGTCATGAGACGCAGTTGTAGGAGCTCATTGAATCCATTGGATATTCCGATACTTTCCTGCATTTCACAACTCAAAACGGACTCCAGGATTCGCTGGATTGAATCCGAAATAGAACAAGGATCACTAATAAAAGTAGTATTTGTATCATCTTTTGTTTTTGTTTTCAACTAAAGAGCATGTACAACAATAAGGACTGGTCTTAATTCCTCATTTTTAGATTCAAATTCTTCCTTTGGTAAAGGTTTCTTGTGGACCGATGGTTTACTGATGGACTAGGTTCTGGAGGAGGATATAACACTAAATTCTTAGTACTCTATCCATTTGAGATAACCATATGTCCAGAACGATACAAAATATAAGTGTCTACAATTGTTAGCCATGGTCTTCCTAGAATTAGGGGATGGCCACCAGCTAGGGATTGCATTTGCAATACTAGGAAGTCCACACAGTAGTGCCATGAATCAACTGAGATTGTAATATCTTCTAACTTCCCTACCGGTTTAACCGTAGATCAATCTGCCAGCTCTAACATAGTAGGTGTAGGTTTCAAGTTCCGAATACCCAATGCCTGCATGGTCTCAGTGGTAATGGCATTTATGGCGGCACCCAAATCTACCAGCACGCTTAGAATTTCTACTCCATTAGTTTTCACGGTTAAAATTGGGTTCTCGGGATCCCCATATTTCATAGGCATGACCTTCCCCATCATAAAATCAGATAGCTTTCCCATAACATGAATGGTGAGTGGGTCCTTTGATTTATTTTTAGGCTTCTTAGTGCAATATTCCCTAAGAGATTTTGCATATATTGGTACATCCCTCATAGATTGCAGCAAGGGGATCTTAACAAACAAATTTTGTAGCTCCCCTAACAAATCAAAATCATCTTGAGTGATTTCTTTACTCAAAGAAAATCGTTCTGGATAAGATGGTTCAGTTTGGTGTTTTTGAGTAATTAGCAACTGAGGAGGTGTTGGATTTTTTCTGACTTGGTTAGATTCCTCTGAATCAACAATTTCTAGTTCTTTTACCTCATTGATAACTTGTTCAATGATAAAAGGTGAGGGTTGAGCATCTACTACCTGCCAAGATCTTAAATTCATCTCATACAATTCTACAGTGGAGATGTTGTATGAAGGTAGGTTGAGGGTGTTAGCTTGCTGAGCCCCTTTATTGTTAGGGTGTGGATTGGGTTGGGTGGGAAGTTGAGGGCAAACAGGCTAATTACCAGTGGAAATATTAGAGGGAAACTGGAGTTGTTGTTGTGGCATTGGCTGGGGAAATTTCCCAAGAGGAGGTGGTGTTATAGACATTTTTGGGCACTGCAAACCCAATCATAAATGTCCATAAACCAAGGGCTCCTAAGTCCCTAAAAGTGTTGTTCCAACCCCTAAAAGAACAAGGTCAACTGATTACAGCATCTCCCAGAAGTTCTCCATGAAAAACTACTCAGAACTGGTCAAAATTGGACCATCTCACCTGCTCCATGGTCAAAGTGCGCTGTATCCCACCTAAATGCACACAGGAGGTGTGATTCATACTGAAAATCCCTTCTATGGGGTGCGATGGGCGAGAGTGGACAAATGGCAGGGTTAATCTGTGAGGTGGAAGATCAAGGAATCTTCCAGAAACTTCTCCTATGACACTTGCCTCTCTGCATTCACCCAGGGATGAGTAAGAGATCATCAATCTCCAACTGGAATCAAGAACTATCAGAGAGAGGACACTAATCAAATCTCAGAAGCTGACTCACCCCCCTTGCAAACATCTATATATGGATCCCTCATCCCAGAGATCCAGAGGCTGGAATTTTGTATCTTGTAAGGAAGTGCTACTGGTTTCTTGGTGTAACTTCATAGTGTTGGGTGATCTAAGCTTTTCATGAGGTGAAGAAGGGCTTTCTTGCTGAGAGGATGATGCTGGGTCAGAACAATTGGTTGTAATCCTCTTTGCTATTCTTGATTATTAATAAAGCTATTCATGTTTTCCTCCACATTCTTGTATGATTGATGATATATGCATTTGTGTGGTCAATATATATCTGGTCCTATATTTTTTATGATAGTAGATCTCTGTTCTTGGATAGTGTTATGCTACTTTAATTTTACAGGTGCTCTTCGAAGCTGGGTAGACGAGGAAGCAAGTGGCAAAGATCTATCAGAAAGGAGAGGAATCAAGCAAGGAACCAAGCACAAGACAGAGGTTGGTCTCCTTCTTTCCCCTCTTATCTACTTCTCATAAAGGAAAACGAAAGTGGTTTTAGTTTGTTTGTTCTTAAGGTAGCTACCAGCCTTAGTAGGACTAACAGCTCTGCATAGACACTAGATTTCCCGATAACAAAATGGTGACTCTGCTGGGGAGCGAATGGATTGTTTGTTTGTCTATATTTGTTTGCTTTATAAACTTACAGACGGAGCCTGAAATCAAGCCAGCTAGCCTTCGAATTGCATTTTCTATGCAAGTGCAAAGTAGATCAATGCTTCTTCAGTCTATCTCCAGGTTTTGTTTATGAATTGAACAATCAATTTACAAGCTCTCCAATTTCCCTTGTGGTGGCTCTAGTAACCTTGTTAGATCTACCCTTGTGATTTATTTACTGATTACCACTTGCTCGGCCTAAATCCCTGAACTGAGCTGCAAACTGTGACCCGGAACCCAGTTGAAGTCTCGTCCCTGGAGCATCGCACTGTCTCTTCTTTGCAATCTGGAAGCATCTCACTTTCCCTGTGTTACAGGTGTGGTGATCAGACAAGACCTCTTCTGCTCCTAGATTTTGGTTTTTGTGTTCACTCTTTTCAGCACTATTCAGGAGTTTTGCTGTCTGTAGTCAGTATACCTCTGTTGAAACCCCCTTCCTTGCCATTATTCCGCCTCCATTGTGCAAAGAACTGTAAATGTTTTTATGTATTTTGAGCCATTTTCAGTTCTCTTTTACAAAGAAATAGCGTAATTGAACTGTCGTTTCTTGATTTGAAAGTGTCGCAAGTGTCGTTTTCAGTCATAGAAGAGAATCCGATTGTTCTTGATAGTCGATTACACTGTTACTCTTGTATTTGATTTGAATTAGTAGTTTTTCAAGTGTTGAAAGCAAGTTTTCAATTCCAAATCGCAAAGTGTCGTCATTGTCTTCATTTTGTCTTGAAAAGAAACTTGTTAGTAATGTCGATTTGAAAAATAATTCAGGTTTGCGCTTAGCTTCCTTTTTATCATTCACACATTAAGAAGGCTGAAAGCAAATACATGCATGTGCATTTGCATTTAGACTGTTTATTGTTTTGATTTAGGACAGTACATATAATGTGTGCTCTCTTCCCTCTGTTGAAAGAATATCATCTATCTTTCCTTACTAGCTAGGATTTTCATTGCAAAAAGAAGATTAAACGATTGTTTATCATCTTAGATTGCATTTTAGGAATTGTACATCTACATCACGTGGTGAACTTGAAAGGCAAATTTCATAAGCAAGATCAACTGTAAAATAAATTTAATGAATCTAAAACACTTTGGAACCTAACGCAGAACATTTAGAAGTCTAGGCTAGAGACGTATTCCTGTGTCGTAAAGCCTGGTAACTGTTGTTTTCATTGTTGGTTGGGTGATTCCTCCACTTTGAGACGATAAGTGCCAATACGGACTTGTTCTCCCATGTACCATTGAGTATATATTGGGAAACCACAATAGGCTTTATCCTTTATCCATAGGAAGCCGTGTCTGCCACCCTATCAATCGCAATGCACTAAACACAACATTCAGGAAGATTGACTGCCGTACCATAAAAAGTATTCTACAGTTTTGCGATTGGTTTGGTAATCCCTCTGTCTAGATTTCCAGAGGAGTCTCTTTTGTTCCTTTTCAGACTCCTTAAAGGAAAAGGTCCATCTGAGCACTTGTCACTTCAGGCTCATTAAAAATCGAAGGCAACTAGAGTCATCTTTTGTTTTTTCTCGACTCTTCAAAATTGAAAAAACAAGTTGTGTCAAAGTGTCTAAAATTAATTTAATTCAGAAACATATTTCCCCTTGATTTTTAGTTGATCGAGTAATCCGCAATCATGGAAGAAAGTCAATTGAAACCCCATCGTTCACGGAGGCTTACGAGTCAACCTTCTTTGTCTCCATAATCAAAACTGTTACAGACAAAGCGAACTCATTTAACCAGTTCCAAATCCCCTGGTAAAGTTAGAACAAGTGTTCCAACACCATCAGAAACTCCGGTTACTCCAAACATTTCCAGTATCCCTGCCATTATAGAAGAAGTTCCGCAGCCACCAAAGGACAGTAGAACTGATCCTAGTGTGAAGGTAAACACTTGTATTACTGAACGAGCTCCATCTACAGCTGATTCGGAAGGTGTTATTCCCAAAACATCTGTCTCTGCAGATTTTATACCTTCTTTGGCACCAGAAATATTTTACGGACCTGACGGTCTACCTCTTCCACCTGGTCTGATTGCTATAGAAAAGATTGTGGAGGATCCTCCATCTAGTACTCCATCGCAATTTGGAGTTGAGATCACCCTATATCCTTCTTCATCAGAAATTAGTCTACCATTATCGGAAGCTCCTATAGAATCGCTAGGCAATCTTTTGGATAGACTAGAAATGTCTGAACAACCTTCGACATCTAGGACTGTGTCATCCGACACAGCAACGACAGAACTTCCTGCTGTCACTCCAACAATGTTCACTGGCATACCATCTGTCCCAACTAGCTCTCAATCGCTAGAAGGGGCCCACGCAGGGGCTATTTGGACAGTATGGTTTGTTCCCATTTGTTCATCCAGAATAATATCCGCTAACTCTTATGTTGAGTCTCAGCAAATTGATCCTTCACGGTGTCAATTTGGGCAGTCTGGTCCCCAAGGACAAACAATTCCTTTGAGTACGAGATTACCGCTGTATGGGGGGAAATATACCCTTTCATTGTCTCCTCCGACAGGACAACCATACGAGAGTTCACAACAAAATTCAGGTTATGATGGAATTACATCTAGCAGTTGGGTGCCAATACTGCCTCAACAACCAAGAGTTGTATATTCGATGCAACAATGTTTACCTATGTTAAATTTACCAACTACGTCAGTTATTGTGACGGTGTCGCAAGTACAAGCGTTGCCTGTTGTATGCCAACCTCAGGTTTCTCAGGTTGTAATGCAACAACCTCTTGTCCCTGCGACTCAACCACAATCGCCAACTAGTGGAATGAAACAGGCCCAAATCGATACAATTACCCCTCATCTTGGTCAAACAGCTAGTATTGGACAACAGTACATGGCTTCACAACCATGGCTGGTGCAATATCAACAACCGCAATTCCAACAAGTTTACCAAGGGTCTGAGCAACAAATATTTGCAAATAATAGGCAGTTATATATTCAAAACGGTCAAAATCAACCATTCTACAGTGGTTATGCCCATCAACCTTATCAGAGTTACCAGCATCAAATTCATTATGCTTATATGCAAAGACCAACTGCCTAGGCAATCCCATCTTATCCTGGGTATGCTTCGCCAAACCTGAATCAACAGTTACCCTTCGTGGCGACTTTAGAGTTACCAGATCTAAATCAGCTAACGAACGATCCAATTTCTTACGCCCCTTGGTGGCCAATGATTCTGCATAAACTTCCATCAGATATTCCTAAATTTAATGGGAATCCGGGTGAAGACCCGTCGAATCATGTGATGACATTTCATCTGTGGTGTTCATCAAACACCCTAAACGATGATTTGATTAGGCTTCGCCTTTTTTAGAGGACGTTAACTGGTCCGGCAGCAAAATGGTATATCGAATTACCTAGAGCTTCGTTTGAAAACTTCAGTGCCCTAGCCACAACCTTTTTAACCCATTTTCAGTTACCCATAAGGTACGAAACGGGAACAGAACTTCTTACCAATTTCAAGCAAACAAAGGCCACTCACATATCTGATCATATTCATGAGTGGCGACATTGTCGTAGAATGGTAAAAACGTATGTTCCTAATCAACTTTTAGCTGAATGGTTTATTAAGTCATTATTACCTTCCATTACAGAAGATGTGGCAAAAGGAGGAGTCGTCACTGAAGAGAAAGTTATTGCTCGTGCGTAATATTTAGACTTGATTTATACTATGTCTGGCATGCTCTACGATAAAATCCATGACGCTCCCAGGCCGGAATTTTCCGTTCCTCCCCCTCCTAAATTGAACAATGACTCTCATGTCGGCGATGGCGTGATTGGTACGACAGAAACAAAATTGACAAAGGCTACATCTAAAAAGGCCCGTAAGATATCTAGTCAAAATGCAAAAGAAGAACTTCTGGCCTCGAAAGTAAATGCCGTCTCAACTGACAAAGGCAAAGAAACCAAGCAACCAGGAGGCAAGAAAAAGAACAAAGGGAAGAAGAAAAAACAGGAGGAATCATCACCTGAAAAATCTTCTGCAAACCCTTCTGGAGATAAGAAACCAATTCGTCCATGTCTTATATGTGATGAGGCTCATCGGACAAGATATTGTCCATATAAAGCTGAGCTTAGAAAATTCTTCAAGAATTCGAAGACCTCGGTGGTATTAACTGATCCGTTTCCAAATCCAGGAACAAATCTGCTTGCCAGTGATAATGCTTCCCTCTCCCAAGTGCTGATGTTGTCGGTTTCGAAACAGAAAAATGATGCTTTGATATCGACAAGAAATAAAGATTACGGGAATCCACAGCTGTCAAACAACAAGGATAAAGGTCAACCTAGTAGTTTGACAACAACTTCGACAGAAGTTGCGCCACCCATCATTCCAAAGCTAACAATAAAACCGCCAAAGGGAGTAGTACAGAAGTTGACATTTAATCCTTGTGCCAGAGCATCACAACATTATAATATAGTGGAAGATCTAGCCCAATCGCCATCTGCTATGTCGACACTTGAGGTACTGCAAAATTGCCCCGCCCAAAAGAAGGCTTTATTATCAGCAATAGGTGGGATTGACCCAAAGGATTCTAATCTTGTGTCCTTTAATCACAAAGGATATGATCCTCAGTTAACAGCTCAACTAACTTTCCTCATTCAAGTGGAAGCCCTAAGTAAAACTGTTCATCGAACAATTATTGATGAGGGGGCATCTACATGTATTATGTCGATGCGTTGCTGGAAAACTTTAGGATCTCCAACCTTGTCATGATCTTCGATGACATTAAAAGAATTTGATGAATGAACATATACCCCATATGGGATTCTAAGTAACTTGCAAGTTGAACTGGGGGGAAAAACAGTAGAAATAGATGTTGAAGTAATCGACGGAAACCTCGATTACAACATCCTACTAGGAAGGCCCTGGATATATGCTATGGCTACAGTTGTGTTGACCTACTTTAGGAAGATTGCATTTCCTTTCCAAGGAGGAATTACAATCGTCGACCAACAAACATTTCTCCCCAATAGTTCCCAAGTTACGAGAAGCATTCCGATTATCCATGGAAGCCCCCATTCGCTTCAAAATATCGGAGTAGGCCTACTAAAAGACCCTATATTAATGGGGACTTTTTCCCTCCTTCCTCCAATCAATCTGGCGGAAGTGGCGATGGTAGGAACCTGCAATATGATATCTTCCATTGAAAATATCTCAGAAAACGATATTAACATGGATCATCTGCAGGTATTGCCTCCAAGCCCAATAGAAATATTATAGCAATTAATGTTTTAGACATGAGAGGCAAAACCAGATCAACACTCATCAAGCGTTTGGATAGATAGGTCTAAGGAGTATGGCACCCCTTCAGATCCTTGGTCGCAAGTGCATTACACCGACGAAGGAATTGTTCAGTCAATGATAATTGAAGGGGCGCCATGGGAAGATTACCACCATTATTCCCATCTTCTGGATTGTCAAGAAGATACTACTGATGACCTTAATCATCCTTTAGTTTTTGATTTCCTATCAAATACTGTAAACACCATGGATTCCCAGCGAAACTTGTCCAATATTGAAGAGACTATCGCCATAAATATCTCGACCAAAACAGATGTTGTAGAGAATATTTATGTCGGCAAATGTTGTTCTCCTTCAGAACTGGAAATATATAACGCTCATTTTCGCGAATTTAGAGATGTCTTTGCTTGGTCATACGATGAAATGCTAGGCATTGACTCGAATATTGTTGAACATGAAATCAAGATGTATCCAGTTGTCAAACCGGTATGACAGCGGCTACGGCAGGTGCACCCCAAGAAATCCGCTGCCATCAAGGCAGAAGTTGAGAAACTTCTCCATGTTGGTTTTATTTACCTCGTTCCTCTAACCGATTGGGTATCGAACATTGTTCCTGTGATGAAAAAACAAGGAACGATTAGAGTGTGCGTCGATTATAGGGATGTAAATCAAGCTTGTCCAAGAGACAACTACCCTACAACCTTTATTGACCAGATAATTGATGAATGTGCCGGATGTGAAATCTTTTCATTTATTGATGGATTTTGCGGGTATAATCAAATAAATATCCACCCACAAGACCAGTCAAAGACTGCATTTATTTGTCCATGGGGCACATTTGCATATCGTAGATTACCCTTTGGTTTAAAGAATGTAGGGGCAACATTTCAGAGGGCGATGAATTATGCCTTCCATGACATCAAAAACATCATTCAACCATATCTCGATGACCTTCTGGCTCATTCGCGAAAGCGGACCAAGCATCTGCAGCATTTGAGAGCGATATTTCTACGTTGCCGACACTACAAGATACGACTCAATCCACACAAATGTGTGTTCTGTGTCAGTTCTGGTCGTTTTCTTGGCTTTGTAGTCTCGAAGGATGGGATCTGTCTCGACCCCTGTAAGGTTCAGGCAATCATAAATTTGCCTCCACCTTAAAATTTGCTTCAGATTCAGAAACTCCAAGGGAAAGCAAACTTTCTGAGGAGGTTCATTCCAAATTATGCCAAACTTGCTAAAGGTTATACAGATCTATTGAAAAAAGAAGTACCCTTCGTCTGGGATCAGGTTGCACAAGGTTCATTTGATGCTTTAAAAGAATCCCTAATGAAAGCATCATTAATGTACACTCCTGATTATCAAAAAGACTTTAACCTGTATCTGGCTGCAGCGGATACAACCATCGCAATGGTTTTAGTTCAAGAAGACAGCGGAATTGAACATCCTATATATTATTTGAGTAGGAACTTAAATGATACAGAAAGCATGTATTCCTATGTTGAAAATTTGGCTCTCGCAGCTGTTCAAGCGATACAGAGATTTCGACACTATGTCCTCTTTTGAAAAACTATCATTTTGTCAGATTGCAACCCCATGACTTATATATTGTCACGACAGCTGCTAGGGGGGAAATATTCAAAATGGATAGCAATTCTTCAAGAGTTTGATCTGGAATTCATAAAATCCAAATCAAAGAAATCCCTGGTTTTCACGGAATTACTATGCGATCTCCCATCGTCATCCAAGGATGAAACATCCGAAGAAACCATCGTGGATGAATCTTTGTTTCTGATATCTTCAAGCAATCCATGGGATGGAGATATAATCATCTATCTCAAAACCCTAAAATATAGGTTTAATACCTCTCGTTCGTAACAAAAATGTATTCGATACCAATCAAAAGACTACATGATCATCAGTGATACACTTTACCGTCGTGGTGTCGATACAATTCTGAAGAGGTGCCTCACCCATGAGGAGGCCGAAAAGGTCCTCAATGATTGCCATTCAGGTGTGTGTGGGGGGCATCAATTTGGTTACACTACGATGCAAAATTTTTTACGAGCAGGATACTTTTGGCCAACGATGTTCAAAGATTGCATAACCGCAGTCAAAATTTGCCATGCATGTCAAATTTTCGGTAGCAAAACTAGAAAACCACCCGCACCCCTACAACCGATAGTTGTTGTTGAGCGATTCACCAAATGGGGCATTGATTTCATGACATGTAACCCCACCTCGACCCGGGGGCATGGGTATATCATAGTCGCAGTCGACTATTTTACCAAATGGGACGAGGCGATGCCTACATTAGATAACACTGGTGAAACAACTGCCATTTTCTTTTTCAATCATGTAGTTGCCAGATTCGGCGTTCCACGGGCTATAGTCACAGATCATGGATCAGATTTTCGGAATCACATGATGGTCGAATTCGCTGCCAAATTGGGGTTGTCCCATGACAGCTCTACTCCATATTACTCGCAGGCCAATGGACAAGTTGAAGCAATCAACAAGGTCTTGAAGCAGATGCTGCAAAGGATGATTGGAGTCCACAAAAGGAGTTGGCACCTGATCCTGTACTCAGTCTTGTGGGCATACCGAACATCGGTAAGAAATGCAACCAGGTTTACACCTTTTCAATTGGTGTATGGCCTAGAAGCAATCTTACCAGTTCAGTGTGAAATCTCGTCCCTCAAACTCGCAGTTGACCTTCTCCCCAGAAGTTCAGAAGAGGAGGCTCGTTTCTTGGAACTAATCCAATTGGATGAAACCCATCGTGATGCCACTTTGGCTAATGAAGCCCATAAGAAATGAGTCAAGGCGCAGTTCAACAAAAATGTCCAACCCCGTGTCTTCTCAGAAGGTGACTTGGTCTTACTTTACGACCAGGAATCCGATAAATTGGGAGCAGGTAAGTTCAAGTCTTTGTGGATGGGCCCCTATATTGTTAAACATGTATTAGAAAAAGGGGCTTATGAGTTAGTGGATTATGATGGGATTCCACTGGCGTAACCCCGTAACGGGTTGTACCTTAAGCGTTACTACGCATGATTCAGTGTGGTAACCCATATGCTTTTGTTACATTTTTGTTTTCTCTAAGGGTAATCGTTTTGGTCAAGTAATCCACTTTTTATATTTATTGCAGATGTTGAACCTATTGGAATCATCTGTTGGATATGCCGATGAAGCGAGTCGTAGTTCGCGGAACCTATCTTCTGCGGCCTGGGCCATTTTTGATCTAAGCGGCGAGTTAGTAAGTTTCAGAGGGGTATGTATGTATCGGTCAATGAATAACATTGCTGAATATAGCACTTGCGTTGATATAACTTCTCTCTGATGCCATCACACATGGCATAAGCCGACTTATCGTCAGGCTACACTCACAGCTCGTCATACTACAACTCACTGGTATCTACTCCGTCCGAAATCCAGCTATCTATCGCATGTTCCTAAGGGTGAAGATTTTGGAAAGGCAATTTGATTTTATTCAATATCAACATATTTCCAGAAACTAAAACACATTAACAGATTCATTGGCAAATTATGTGTTAGATAGACATTTGCAACATTTATGAAAAGAAGCATTTCATCAGTATTTGCATCAGCATCATGTAACTTAACCAAAATAAAACTCCAAAAATAAAAAATATATATAACTATTTATGGTTTACACATAATGTTCTGTAACCAAGACAAAATTGGTCAAATGACCCAAAACTCAAAATGCTAGGGGGCACCCTAGTCTAATGATGCTGGTGATAACAAGTCACCGCCTATGCAATCATGCGTAAAAGCCTAGTCCATCGACTCGGCACGCCGGTAGTGTGTCGCTGCAACCTCATGGGTAGCTCGTTAGTCCTCACGTCCAGAATACCAAGTGTGAGGCCTTCAACCTATTCGTGCAATACTAAAAGAGTCTCGGCCACATCAAGGTCGTGAAGGATAGCACTTCCCATAGCCTCTCCTGCTGGAGCGGCAGCTGGCACTCTCAGGTGTACTACTGGCCGGACTGGTCCAACATCTGCATGAGCGCATGAGTTTTGATTAGTCCTGATAGAAGAAAGCACAAGAACATTGTAAAAGAAACGATAAATAGAGATATGGTCAGAGAATTTACCGATGACACCCCACTGCTCACCAGCCGGCAGTACGAAATCCGGGTCACCGCAGAAATCCATACCAGCATATGGATACTCGGAAAAAACCATCTCTTGAAGGTTGAACCACTCGAAAAAGGTATCAGAAAAGGAAACCTGGGACTGACCAGCATGTCTGGCCATAAGGTCGACCCATCTCTGCATTTGTGGCTCAGTCGGTGGAGGTAAACCAAGTGAAACATACTGCGGCTGCATCAGCTGGATCTTTTCCAAGGCGAAAGCTGTCAAGATAGAACCATATCCAAAGTTCTTCAATCTTCCATTTTTCACCTTGGTCAGTTGTTCTTTCATCACAGAGAGTACTGCATCACATCAGTTGAACACCTTCGGTTCAAGGCATTACAAGGTGTACTGCATATAAGCCCTGTTGGCCACGTGAAGAGCCGCACTACCAGCCAGTCTAGCAAAAGTAAATAGAATGGTCCTCAAGGACCTATCAGTGACATCGTGGATATTGATCTTGCTGTCCTTACTCGGCCGAGATCCCTCTCTGCAATACCTGTGAATGTAATCTCTCACAGATTCACCCCCACGAGCCAAACCTGACAATGAGATAGGGGCACCCCGCCTCGATAAGCCGGTCAAAAAATAGATGTTCACAATAGTCAAGGGGATGGACTTGCCCCTAATCTGGAACACTTGGGTGGTAGGATCCCATACATTGAGAAAATATTGCAACAAGTTGATTTGTTGCCTCATGCTAGAGATGCGGAAAAACTTGAACAGGCCATAGTTCCACAGTGCATTTACTGTAACCGGATCATGTAAAGCAAGCATGTCCTCTTCTTCATGCTCATGTTCTCACCATGTAACAAGAATTTTGCTCCAATGAATCTCTGAAACAAACAAGAGAAGAGTCAAGATCCTGATTTGGTGAAAAACAGGCAAAAATTTCCATGAAAAACTGTGCATAAATTTCCCTCTTTGCGCCCATCGCACCCCCAGCAGTGTTCTAGGTGGGATGCATGCTGACTGGCCAATGGCCAAGCCAGCATGCATCACACCTTTCGATATAGAAGAGGTGCGATGGGGCCATGGTGAGTTTTTCAGACGCCAGAGGCTCAGAAAAACCAGAAAACATGCTCAGAATTCAAAAAGGAAAGGATGAAACTGAAGAGCTCAGGTTTAGCTCCTACCTGGTCCAGACAGCACCAAGAATCATCCACAGAATCTCCTGGAATCAGCTGGTGAAAATCAAGGGGGAAAGCACCTCCAAAGCTCCAACAAACCAAAGTTCAAATGAAATGGTAAAATGAGAGGTAAAAAGCACTTTTAAATTATTTTTCACGTAATTCAAGTAAAATATTAGTGTTTTAACTCATTTTTCAAACATATATTGTTCGTTTCTAACTAGTTTGATGATGCAATTGAGTAGGCAGTAAAACCTTTGAAGGAACAAAGTTGTCAATGGTAAAATCAAGATAATCAATGACCATTATATCGAGCAGTTTTAACGCGGAATTCAATCTCATTAAAAAATAAACATAAGCAATGAGCAAATGTTCCCCCAGAGTTTAAGCTCATTAAAAAATGAACCAATTTCTTGTAAATAACCATCGTGAATGTATTATCATCAGCCTTTGAAGCCTTGGTCGTGTTCTCATCATCACCTCCACTCTGTATTGGCCGATCATTCACTTCCATTTGATTGTTTACCCTTTTGAGGAATAGCTGCAAAGAATGATCCTGTTAGCCATCCTTGTGACACTGCCGTGATTGGAAAATTCCAAACCTTACCTGGAATTAGCTACTACCCGAATTTATCACTCGTTCCTCAAAAAATAAGTCTCCTAAAAGCTCTTTTCAACTGACTTGTAAAATATGAAAAAATTGCCGAGCGATTGGCCTCTCCAGCTCGTTAAAGTGACTGGAAGCACTATCCATCCTTTAGATTTTAATCTTTCTGGACTTGAGGGATTATTACACAAAAAGATCGAGCGTTTGTTTTGTTCAGCTCGTTAAAAGTACCGAAAATTTATCCCTTTTGTATTGTTTTATACTTTTTTGGACTCAAGGGATTATATGACGAAAAAGGATTATTGGAGTTTTCTTTATGTCCCTCTTTCAGACCCTCTAAAATTAAAAAGGACCAAGTTATCCTTGTCGTTAAACTCGTTAAAACCGAATAGCGACAAACTTGTCCATACAGACAAGAATGAGTTTCACTATCGCTAGGCTCATTAAAACATAGCGATGGGTTTGCCCGAAGGGAAAATTATAGAACAAGCATATGTTATCCTCCTTAAGCTTGACAAAAATAAAGAGGTACTGGTCAGCAATGACTGGGGAAAAATTGGGAAGAAAACTTGAAGAAACTTTATTGGTAGCAAGTCGCTCTTGAACATGACACTTTCACTCCGCATCCGACTCAGGTTGGGTTGTTCCGTTCACTGGTCATATCACCATGGGTCCATCACACCATCCAAATTTGGGGTTAACGCTACCAATCCATCATGTCAGTGTCGTCGATATGTTCAAGAGAAATCGCTCAGAGAATTCACCTGTGTCTCATCCGCTGCAATACATTTACGCTCCATCCTTTCATGACCGCCACCGTGAACCTTATATCATCAGATCGTTTTCACCTCCATTAAAATCATTTGCTCCATTCCATGTCATTGATGAGGGATTCACTAAGGCCCTCCTATGACAGATCGCTTCTTGTTGACATCAGCTCATTATCCAGGAAGTCGATCTAGGAACAAACCTTTCATTAGTTTGAAGCTTGCATGCCTCAATGGCAAGTTTCTCACTTCCGGCGACAGGTTTACATCAATGCCCTTCGACTGAAAGATTTTGCATGGTGTTCGACGCCAAGTCCCTTTATACACACCACGTGAATTGTACTGTAGTACCTTGAGGGTCATCATCATTATCGGTGATTCCTCTCGTGCCTGTTAATAGCTTACATCATTGGCTGGTAATCAGGCGGTGTCTTTCCATGTTCGACTCTAGAACATCTCTCACATGGATCGACTTGTACTTTGAGTGAAGATCGAATGAGATTGAAGACTCCGGATCTAGTTTCATCCATCCAGGCTGCGATATATATTCAAGAAAATAAAGACATCAAATGTACATCATTATTGCACAGATAGTCATCCAATCCAAGGGATGATGGCTCTACCAGAATCATCAGTATGCACTCAGACGATTGTCTGTCTTATGTACATGAAAATGAATTTATAAAGTTGAGCATGGGAATGCCTGCTTCAGCTAGATCATGAAAATATTATGAAGATAATGTATTGTATTGTATCTTATTACAGGTCGCCTTCCAGCTTGAAAAAACTTCGGATCCTCATGATAAAGCATTTCACCCGACATAAAAAAAAAAAAAAAAAGATTAACGACGTCATGCTTTAAGGGGAAAATTTTATAGACATTTTTGGGCACTGCAACCCCAATCATAAATGTCCATAAACCAAGGGCTCCTAAGTCCCTAAAAGTGTTCTTCTAACCCCTAAAATAACAAGGTCAACTGATTACAGCATCTCCCAGAAGTTCTCCATGAAAAACTACTCAGACTGGTCAAAATTGGACCATCTCACCTGCTCCATGGTCAAAGTGTGCTGCATCCCACCTAAATGCACATGGGAGGTGCGATGCATACTGAAAATCCCTTCTATGGGGTGCGATGGGCGAGAGTGGACAAATGGCAGGGTCAATCTGTGAGGTGGAAGATCATGGAATCTTCCAGAAACTTCTCCTGTGACACTTGCCTCTCTGCATTTGCCCAGGGATGAGTAAGAGATCATTAATCTCCAATTGGAATCAAGAACTATCAGAGAGTGGAAACTAATCAAATCTCAGAAGCTGACTCACCCCCCTTGTAAACATCTATATATGGATCCCTCATCCCAGAGATCCAGAGGCTAGAATTTTGTATCTTGTAAGGAAGTGCTGCTAGTTTCTTGGTGTAACTTCATAGTGTTGGGTGATATAAGCTTTTCATGAGGTGAAGAAGGGCTTTCTTGCTGAGAGGATGATGCTGGGTCAGAACAATTGATTGTAATACTCTTTTCTATTCTTGATTATTAATAAAGTTATTCAAGTTATCCTCCACATTCTTGTATGATTGATGATATATGCATTTTTGTGGTCAATATATATCTGGTCCTATATTGTTTATGATAGTAGATCTCTATTCTTGGATAGTGTTATGCTGCTTTAATTCTACAGGTTCTTTTCGAAGCTGGGTAGATGAGGAAGCGAGTGGCAAAGATCTATCAGAAAGGACAGGAATCAAGCAAGAAACCAAGCACAAGATAGAGGTTGGTCTCCTTCTTTCCCCTCTTATCTACTTCTCATAAAGGAAAACTAAAGTGGTTTTAGTTTTTTTGTTTCTAAGGTAGCTACCAGCCTTAGTGGGACTAGCAGCTCTGCATAGACACTAGATTTCCCGATAACAGGTGGTCCATGGTAGATGGAAGCCCACGAGGAACTCGAACTAGCTTGAGGAGCCCATTGCTGCCAGGGTGGAAGATGGTACTAGGGCCACATAGGTGGATAAGGCATGGACTGGGGACCCATATTAAATTACTAAAATATTGAGATGGGTTCAGGAACATACCTTGATTTCCCATTGATGACCGAGGTTGCCATGGCTTCTTAGGTCCCATAAAGTATAGCTACTCCATCTCTTCGCCTCTCCCTTAAAAAACGGCTTTCAATCCTGGCAAGGATGGGCATGAACTTGTTGCATGATTCAACTCATAGATTGCACATTCCTCTGCAAAGTTCAATGGGCATTCCCCCTTTGGGTGTTTAATCCTGCACTTTGGGAAAAATATATCCATAGTTCTTTCCAATTCTAGTTGTTTCTATTTTACCTACAACATGTCCATTTGTTGAGGCAGGGTACTCAGCATATCAGTCCTCAAGTTGATCAAACAAATTTCCAATTTCTTCTTTTGTGACACCTCCACATGATACTTTCGTTGACCGAATCCCTTTTTTATTCCTTTCAACTCCTCTTGAGCACTATATGCATAGCTCACAGATCATGTCAAAGTTATCTTTTGATATATCTCCCTTTCTGACTATGTTTAACAATTCCAAAGAGTCCTCTGAAAAGGCATGGAGAATGATAATTTTCAAAATGTCCTTATCCAGGTTAGAGTGACATGATCTCTGCAATGTGTATTTAAAACATATCACACAGTCTTCCATATTTTCGTCCTCTTTCTGCGTAAACTTCAATAGTTCTTCCTTAATATCATGTGATTTATAGTAATCCTGGTATTTCTCCAAGAAAGTAGTTTTCATCTCTTCCCATTTTGAAATAGTCCTTCCCCCAAGACCCATAAACGATCACAGGGTTGTCCCCTTTAGTGTGGCATGAAAGATTTTCAATTTATGAGCATCCATTATATACTCATATCCCTGACACACAATGTCAAATTCAAACAGGGATGTGTCGAGATATTCTGAAGTAAGCCCATGAAAGCTAGGTAAAGTTGTTAAAGGAATGGGCTTTGTTGGTGTGCCAGTGCCAAGATCCCCAATTGGGAAGTCAATAGTTGAGGTTGTAGGTGCCATGAATATCCTCCAGTAATCATTGGCGATTTCAGTAGGCTCTATAGGAGATGATGGGAGGGCTCTTATCACAGGTGTTTGAGTTTCTTTAACAACACTTCCTCTATCCTTTGGTGATAGAAATGCTCCTACAACTTCTTCCTCTCTGTCACAGGGGCTTCACCCTTCATACCTCCTCTCTGCAACTTCTTCTTCACTACTGGAATGGGTTGGTCCCTCAGATGTTCTGCTTGTCTCTTCAGCTACTGGAAGGGTCTACTATATCGAATCAATAGGGGGTGCAGTGGATAGCACTGGTTGATCTGCAAACCGTCCTTCCGATTTTGTCTGCGTACCCAGCATCATAGCAGCACGAGAAGATGCCTCTGATTCAACTTTCACGATGATTTTCTAGATATAAGTATTCCTTCCCAAATCGTGTCCTCCCTTCTTTAGGGCTCTTCCTCTGCCCCTTTTATTTGAATCTCTGTTCATGTAAGTTGATGTGATGAAGATGTCGATACCATCACAATGCTCAGGACCTCGAGCAGGGTGTCAAAAGACCATTCCCTCCATAGGATGAGAGATCAAGCAAAAAGGAAAACAGCTAAAAACTACAGTTCAGGGCCTGGAGCAGGGCGTCAAAGGACCCTCCCCTCCCTAGGACAAGAAACCAAACAAAAAAAAGAATACATACTAGGAAATTCAATGCTCGGAACCTGAAGCATGACATGAAAGGACCACTCCCTCCCTAGGATGAGAGACTGGGTTTTTCCCAAAAACAAACAAAAATGCAAGAATTAATTAAGCTTGGGGCCTAGAGCAGGGGGTCTGTTGGGTCCCTATAATACTAGTGATTACCCCATTACTATTGTAGTTATACCCCTTATTTATATTTGTGTGCCCCTATTACCCCCATGTTTTTATTTCTGTGCCTCATAGAATCCCTCTATTGTTATTTTTGTGGCTTTATATTATTATTGTTAGGTCGGATGGATTATATTGTGACTCCTTAGACTCCTATATATAGAAAGGAGGTTTTGTCATTTGTATCATCCAATAATTGTTCATTTATGTAATGTAAAGGAGGTTGCCCCCTCGAAGAGGCTGAATTCTAAGGCGTTGATCTATCTTTTCTATCTTTTCTTGAGCTGGTTTCATAACATTTGGTATCAGAGCTTTGGATTCTAGGGTTTCGCTGCTCCAAACAGGTCATCATGGAATTTTCGCTATAACTTTTTTTCTGTGACGTTTCAGAAGTTGCAAAAAAAAAATAATTTGAGAAGAAATCGTGCTAAACCTTGGGTCCAAATTTCAGAGCTTTTTGCGCGATATTTGCGGAGATATGATCTGAGGAAGTTGGTCTTTTTGCAGACTCCTGAATTACATTCAAAACAGGTGACCTGGGGAAAATCGTCATAACTTTCTCTCTGGGGATTGGATTGAAATTTCGTAAGAAGGTACAGAAAGATAACGGACTGTAGTTTGTTGTGTACGTGTTTCAAATCCAAAGGTTGAAACAGTGACTCGTGGCACGTCGTACAAGTTTGCTCTACTGAACTAGTCTAAAAGCAAGTCACTGTGGGAGATTTCACATAACTCTTCCTTGGAGAATCCAATTTGGGTCAGACTTGTGGAAATGGAAAGAGGACGTAGAAGGCTACTACAAGTCACAATTTCAGAACTGGATGATCCACAATTACAGAGATACATCAGATTCAATATCAGGCTTCTATAAAGTGAAAAAAGGTGTGTAGTCATTTTTTAAATTTTTGTGTAAGCTTGGTTTAACGGAATTCAAAGGGCATAGTAAAGCATTATTATCGGTAACTGATGCCCCGAGGAAAGAAAATGCAAACACCTAGTAAGGAACCTGAAAGCTCTAGCATGACTCATGAAGAAGAGGAAGAAATGCTACATGATATATCAAAATTACAAGAACAAGTGCAACAAATGTCACGCTCACAAAAGCTAACAGAAGCTAAGATAAATGGCGTGGAATCTAAGATAAAGGGCATGGAAGCTAAGATGGATGATTTGAAGATAGATTTGAATAGAGACATGGCAGATTTGAAGATAGATTTGAAGACAGACATGGAAGAATTGAAGAAGTTGCTACAAGAAAGGGTCACTAATGGTGAAAGGGTAGTAAAGGAAACTCATGATGAGAACAAAAGAAATGTTAATCATGATTCCATAGACTCTAATGTTGGATTGAAGACCCACCATATTCCAAAAATCGATATGAGGAAGTTTGATGGCAAGGATCCCGCCACATGGATATTACAGATCGAGCAGTTCTTCGATCTCAATAATGTGAAAAACACACAAAAGGTACGTATGGCAACTGTATATTTGGAACCAAATCAGTTTGTATGGTATCAATGGCTTTGCTCTCGTAAACAATTTATCACTTGGGCAATTTTTACGCAAGAATTGATAGCACATTATGAAGATACAAAAAGAAACACTTTTTTTAGCCAATTGATAAGTCTCAAACAAAAGGGTTCAGTAATGGAGCACATTGAGGAGTTCCAAAAATTGAACATAAGGGTAAAAGATATTCCAGAGGAGCATAGGATTGATGTGTTCATAGGGTCTTTAAAGGATAATATCCAACATGATGTTCGCCTTTGGGAACCTGATTCATTAGAGAAGGCATTCAGGTTAGCAATAAAAATGGAAAGCAAAATTATGGCAACCAGGAAGCATACCACTCACAACTATAAAGACGGAAGTGTTGTTGCCCCTAGTCTTCCACAACCTATAAGGTTGACACCACAACAATTGGAAGAAAAAAGAGAAAAAGGGCTTTGTTACAGTTGTGATAGCAAATACACTAAAGGTCATAAGTGTGCTGAGAAGAAATTATTCTACATAGATTGTGAAGAGGAAGAAGAAAAGGAGCAAGAAAGTTCAAAAGAAGAAGATATACTCCAGGAAAAAAGCCTAGATGAAGAACAAATAAATCCGACCATATCTTGTAATGCATTGGCGGGAATTACCACTCCTCAAACCATCAAGATAGAAGGACAAATCAAGAAGAAAAAGGTAATAGTGTTGATTGATTCAGGAAGCACCCACAATTTTATTCATTGTAGGGTAGCAAAAGAATTGAATTGCTTCCTATATCCAGCACTAGAGTGTCAAGTGATGATTGCAAATGGAGGAACAATAAATTGCTCTGGAAAGTTCCATAATATCAAGCTATCCATGGGAGAATATGTATTGACTAGCCCAATGCTTTCCATTCCAATGGGAGGTGCTGATGTTGTACTAGGAGTCCAATGGCTACAATCCTTGGGCACAATAGCTTTTAATTTTCAAGAACTTTTCATCAAATTTTCTACGGAAGGAAAGGAAGTTGAATTAAGGGGTATTGCAGGAAAACCAGGAAAGATAATCAGCTCTAATGGTATGACAAAGCTTCTAAAAAAGGAGCAAAGAGGTGTAATTGCACAATTATGTTCGCTAGATGTTTCCACATCAGAATCATCTATTTCTCCAGATCTCCAAAAAGTCCTGGACAATCATTCCAAGGTATTTGAGAATCCCAAAGGTCTCCCACCTATGCGTGATCATGATCATGCTATTCATCTGATTCCAGGAAGTGTTCCTCCAAACATCAAGCCGTACAGATATCCCTATGTCCAAAAAAGTGAAATTGAACGTATGGTTGCAGAAATGCTAGAGGCTGGTATAATTCAACCAAGTCAAAGTTCTTTCTCTGCTCCAGTAGTATTGGTGCACAAGAAGGATGGATCATGGCGCATGTGTCCGGATTATAGGGAGCTCAACAAGCTCACTATTAAAGATAAGTTCCCCATTCCTGTCATTGATGAATTACTGGATGAATTGCATGGATCAATTTACTTCACCAAGTTGGATCTTCGTTCAGGATATCATCAAATCAGAATGAAGATTGAAGACATTTCGAAAATGGCATTTAGAACTCATGAGGGTCATTATGAATTTTTGGTCATGCCTTTTGGCCTTACTAATGCACCTTCAACATTTCAAGGTTTGATGAATTCAATTTTCAAACCATTCCTTAGAAAATTTGTGTTAGTATTTTTTGATGATATACTAATCTACAGCAAGTCTTGGAAGGATCATGTTGAACATGTTGACAGGGTGCTACAACTATTGGAGGAGAAACAATTATATGCAAAAAGATCCAAATGTTTCTTTGGAGTCCAGGAGGTGGAATATTTGGGTCATATTGTATCTCATGAAGGAGTTAAGGTAGACCCTAGCAAAATTAAATCCATTAAGGAATGGAAAATCCCCACATCCATAAAGCATCTGCAAGGATTTCTTGGGTTGACAGGGTATTATCGCAAGTTTGTTAAGAATTATGGGAGAATAGCAGCACCTCTAACAACATTATTGAAGAAAGATGCATTTTCATGGACTCCGGAAGCAACAAAGGCCTTTGAACATCTTAAAGAGGCAATGTGCCAAGCACCGGTCTTAGCTACACCGGACTTCACAAAAACCTTTATTGTGGAATGTGATGCTTCAGGAAATGGAATTGGTGTTGTTCTAATGCAAGATGAAAGACCCATTGCTTTTGAAAGTTGTCCAATCAAGGGAAAGTTTTTAAGCAAAGCTATTTATGAGAAGGAAATGTTGGCAATACTCCATGCACTTAAGAAATGGCGACCCTACCTAATGGGAAGACACTTCAAGGTAAAAACAGATCATGATAGCCTTAAATACTTTTTAGAACAAAGATTATCCTCTGAAGAGCAACAAAAGTGGGTCACAAAGATGTTGGGTTATGACTTTGAAATCATCTACAAAAAAGGGAAGCAAAATGTGGTGGCAGATGCACTCTCAAGAAAGGATGAGGATGTGGAAGCATTGTTGTGCGCCATTTCTATTATCCAACCAGATTGGATAAACGAAGCAAGGGAGGAATGGAAGAATGATGAAGAAGTGTGGGCACTTATTCGAAAGCTACAACAAGATTCCAGTACGTCTGATACATTTAGCTGGAAAAATGATTCATTATGGTACAAAGATCGCTTATACCTCTGTAAGAATTCCCAGCTAAAACAAAAGATTCTTATGGAATTGCACACTTCTCCCTTAGGAGGGCACTCAGGATTTTTAAAAACTTACCACAGGGTTAAGAAGGAATTTTTTTGGGATGGCCTTAAATCAGATATTCAAAAGTTTGTGGCGGAATGTTTGGTTTGCCAACAAAATAAAGTTGAAACAATTAAGACACCGGGTCTATTACAACCTTTATCCATTCCAAGCCAACGTTGGGAGGAGGTTTCAATGGATTTTATCACAGGTTTACCCAAGTCTGAGGGAAAGAGTGTCATCATGGTGGTAGTTGACAGACTTACCAAGTATGCACACTTTTGTGCATTATCACATCCATTTAAAGCCAGTACAGTTTCTACTGCATTTATGGAAACAATTCAAAAGCTACATGGAAACCCAAATATTATTGTAAGTGACAGAGATCCCATTTTCACTGGAAATTTTTGGACAAAATTATTTTCTTGTCTTGGTACTCAGTTAGCTCATAGCTCATCTTATCATCCTCAATCTGATGGGCAAACTGAGATAGTAAACAAATGTTTGGAAGGATATCTTCGTTGCTTTGTATCTGATAAACAGACACAATGGGTCAAATGGTTGCCTCTGGCTGAATGGTGGTATAACACTTCCTTCCATACAGCAACAAAAATGACCCCATTTATGGCACTTTATGGGTATCAACCACCATCCATCACATCATATTTAAGAGAAAATTCTAAGGTTCAGGCAGTAGAACATCACATCGAACATCAACAACAAGTCCTCCAACTCTTAAAGGATAACCTCGTGTTGGCACAAAATAGAATGAAACAACAGGCAGATCAACATCGCAGTGAAAAAAGTTTTGATGTAGGTGATTGGGTATTCCTACGGCTACAACCATATAAGCAAATGTCCCTAAAGTAAGCTAAGAAGGATAATAAATTATCACCAAAGTATTATGGTCCGTACAAGGTGTTGCAAAATATTGGTACTATGGCATACAAATTGGAGCTTCCTGCAGCTTCTCGATTGCACCCAGTTTTCCATGTTTCATGTTTAAAGAAGGTTATAGGTGACAAGCTCCCAGTTCAAACAATATTGCCAGAACTTGACGAGGAAGGAAAAATTATATTGGAACCGGAAGAAGTCACAGAAACAAGAACTCGACAGCTACGAAATCGATCAATTTCAGAGTATCTTATCAAGTGGAAGAACTTATCCACTGAAGATTCCACATGGGAGGATGAGAATTTTATGCAAAGGTATCCAGGCGTTGAGGACAACACTTTTTTGAATGAGAGGGTCATGTTGGGTCCCTATAATACTAGTGATTACCCCATTACTATTGTAGTTATACCCCTTATTTATATTGTTGTGCCCCTATTACCCCCATTTTGTTATTTCTGTGCCCCATAGAATCCCTCTATTGTTATTTTTGTGGCTTTATATTATTATTGTTAGGTCGGCTGGATTATATTGTGACTCCTTAGACTCCTATATATAGAAAGGAGGTTTTGTCATTTGTATCATCCAATAATTGTTCATTTATGTAATGTAAAGGAGGTTGCCCCCTCGAAGAGGCTGAATTCTAAGGCGTTGATCTATCTTTTCTATCTTTTCTTGAGCTGGTTTCATAACAGGGTCAAAATACCATTCCCTCCCCAGGATGAGAGAATGGGCCTAAACTTAAAAACAGAAAAAAAGAAGAAGAGAAAAACAACAAAACAAAGAAACGACTATGCTGAGGACCTGGAGCAGAGTGAGAAAAATCTTCCTCTCCCCAGGACAAGATATTGACCCTCTGTTCGATACAGATCATGTCATGCACCTTGTTAGCCTTCCTCGGCAATGGTGCCAAAATGTTAGTGTCCAGGTATGAACAATTTGTCAACCCTTTTCCTACATTAATTCATCAATCCATTTGTGTACTCTTTTCAAGGTAACACATAAGGTATATACAGGAGCAAGGTTACAATCTACATCAACCTAGGGTTCGTGATTAAGAAATCAAAACATCATTGTAACAGTGATGGAAATAAACTGAATAACTTGAAAAGGAATTCACAACAACCTATGTAATCTACAACAACAATAAGGAAATAGATATAGCAAGTAAAACAACGCACTAAATAGGAAACATGCAACACCTGATCAGAAGACTGGGCCCAACTCTCTGATCAGGGTTGTGTTTACTGACAAGCGAAGATAGAACAACAAAACGTTTATATTTTATTAATATGAAGAAAAATTTTTATAATACATATCCTGGTATGGCTAACCCTTTGCATAGGAATGATCCCTCTCTTATACAATATAGGGTGGGTGATAACATCTTTCCCCAAAACCTGGAAACTACATGCCCAAAAATATACATCAGTTCAAAACAACACTAGTGCCGAGAGAGCGAGAACAGAAATGATCAAAAATGGATTAGAAATAGCTGCAAGTTCATTATCCTATTTTAGCTTTGTTGAACGGCTGTTGTGAATCATGGAACTGTCGCTATATGCTGGGAGACCAACACCTATTCTCCGAAAACTATGGACATAACAATTTTTAGTGGCTCACGTAGGTAAAATCCTCATGACTTTACTTCATTAATTAAATATTCTAAGAGACAAAGAAAGGAGGGTTACCTCATAGGGTTAGAACAGTAGATACATGTTAATGAGTGCAAAAAGGATTAAAAGATGAGTGGAAATGTATGGAAAAAATAAGAATATTTGGTACCCAACACCCTCAATTAAACATATTAGTAGTGTAAGGCCAAATTTAGGACCGGAAACCTATTCATATCCTACAAAAGCAGATTGGCTCATAGGCAGAAAGGTTTGTACTTAAGCATCGATAACATTTTTCACATACCCCCTGGGTACAATACTACCATTTCCTTCTATGCTCTACTGAATCCGTCATGTGGACCTCTTCATTCAATTACAAGACTTACATTTCAAATCAACCCTTAAACATAAATTTCAACTTGGAGAAAAGAATCAATTATGGCATGCAACCATAAGATTCTTTAATGACACAACACAAACATTAATAGAATATTATCCATAATATTGTTGTAGCTAGAATGGCCATGAATCATGATCATAGTCCTATCTGGCATAGTCAAATTATTACTCATAAAAATTTTACGTAATAGGAATAAATGGGTACACGATGGCTATGCAGATGAAATTCACCTCATGATGCATAATGCATAGCATAAACAACCTAAACCATAAACTATAGCATTTCACATCTTAAAACATAGTTACTCTTTAAACATAGTTGTCTTATGTATAATTAATCACCATTATTCCATCATCTCACCGCAAGGATTATTCATGCATCATACACTCACAAATTCCACAACACTAAGAGTAATGAGTAATAATATAGCATCATGTAATTGTACTCATAAGTTTAAATATGTGAAAACAAAGACAATAAAGGGGTCACATACAATACATCCCAAGAAATTGAAGTAAACTTGCTTATTTGTAGATAGTCACTTGGAAAATTGAGCACAGCCACCCAACCTAGAACAGTCTTCTTTTCGTTCACCCCCGAGTAGGGGTTCTTGCCATGGATCATCTTCCTCTTTTGATCTCTTCAATGAGTATTTAATACCCTCTTTCATGATCTGGTTTCCATTAGAGGTGTCCCACTTTTATGGATATTGTTTATCCATTTGCATTGACTTTTCCCAGAAAGGCTCGCCTTTATCTCCCTCGAGGTGTTTCCTCATAAAAGCTTTCATTTATTTCCCGCAAATATTTTATGTTTTTTGTTAACTTGGAATCTTTATGCAGCCAAATAGCTTAATGGATATTTATCTCCAAATCTACTAAGTTTATCTGGATTTGGATCTATAAGTCTTATTTTGAAATAATTATCTCATCTAATTCACCAATGGGATTTGGAAAGAATCTCATCTCTTGGTGTCTTGGTTTCCCAAGAGATTATTTTATTTATTTCACGATAAATTATTTTGTTTTTCTTGTTACACATCAGACCTAACTTTTCGTAGCTTAGGTTAGAAAGGTTTTACATAAAATGGAGGGGTGTTACATAATTTCCCTATTTCTACTTCAAGTGCATCCAAGACCACCATATCTAACAAGTTTGTCATTTCATAAAGCATGGATACTTTGTTTATCATAGTAGAAGCACATGATTCATATTTATCTTATCACTTGCCACAAGAATTACATTTGTAAGATCTACACTCTTTCTACTAGAAGCATTGTCTTTTTGTTGTGGATTTGAAAGGTTCCTATTTTTTAGATATTGATAGAACCCCATATTTATCTAGATCTATATGCACATCAAGGTTGTGAAGTTTGAGGTTGCATACTTGAGTTGCAAAAATTTACACATTGAAATTTGAGTGAACTTGGGAATGTGCTCTTGAGATTGTATTTAATATTGTCTTACTTCTATTAATCAAGAAGCACTAGGAGCCTCTTTTACATTCCTATTATGTATTTATGCCAGATGTAGTTTTGGGTGCCATTTCCATTGACCTACTTATGAATGTAATAAAATTATTAATGTATAATGTCCTCTTCAACATGTATATAGTGAGTTGTATTACATGTGTACATACACTTCACAGCTCTGACCTTATTTCATTTTAAATGCCTCTTACATCCCTTAGTTATAATTATTGAGATATTTCTTACTCGAAGGAACCTGTACGTTCCAAACTATGCATGTTCAATTAAATATGAAAATTGCTACTAAATACATGAGTAATGACCTGGTAAGGTTTAGTTCCTTTTAGTAGCGTATATTTGAAGCTTTTTCCCCATAAGGGTGAGTTAATAGTTCAACCTATGGTCAAAACCGCATCAAAAAATGAATTGCATCATTACATGTAGATGCACCAATTAAAAAAATATATTAAATCCAAAGATAATTTACAAAAGTATCCATAGTCTCATAGCACACACAGAGACTTGTCTTTCATGAACTTAACGATATTTCATGGGAACTTCATGAATAGATACAATTAAATAAAACCTTCAGAATATGTTCTAGGATGGAAATCAATTAGTTACCCATCAATTTTGGCTACGTTGATAAAATATCATGAACTTATTTCCTAAGATGTATATAGATTCCATCTATCTTTCTTCGTGTTCACCATGATCTATGGAAAGAGAATTTATTATGTTATCTATTTTTGTTTTCCCGTTACCAATAATAGTTCAATGCTTCTTCCCTTAAGATCTCTTATAAGTATAACTTCATTCTATTAAGATATGTCCTCAATTATACTACACTTCGCAATCATGAAACCCATAATTTAATTTTAATATGAGCAAAGTAATATGATGACAATATGTAAGAGGATACATATCAACATGCAGTTACCCATAGGATTCAAACTTTCCTTATCCACCATTACTCCTTTCAACACTTTCTTTCATATTCATAAGCCATGATGACCACACCACTAAATATCATCATCGAGACTCTCCATAATCATACCTTACATTTATTTCAAATGCGTTCATTCATCAAGCTCGAATCTGAGAATCTAAAGCTAGGTCTATCATGTGTAAGTTTCTTAAACCAATTTTAAATCATGGTATAGAGACTTTGTGCCATCACAAGATAACTTAACAACAAGTTAAGTTTGGAAAAGCCTTGCAAAACATATAATTAAATAAAAAATTAATCTTCACATAATTCCAAACCATTGATAGTTAGGCACAATAAAACAATGACCACTTTATGGTTGACCACTTCTACCTCTTGAAAATATTCAACAAGTTAAATGTTTTCACTTCTTTGGATTACTCTCTACTCCATCACAACAGTGGAAGGTTCTGTGTTATATAACAATATTGAAATATTATTTGTTAAAATCTAACCTTACAGGGTTTCTTCTCCCACAATGCTATTATAGTTATCCACCACGGTGTATGAATACATACATAGACTTGATAAATTCAATATAAAGTAAAAAAATTACTATGAAGTGTGTATAAAGAATAAACTTCTTAAATTGTGAGCATAGGTGGCTTATGAAAAAAACACACAATGCACAATCGTATCTCTCAAAATTATACCTGCAACATCAGGGAAGAAAATTAATACCATGATGGTAAAAGAACCAAGTCATTTTTTTGGTAGTGATGCCATATAGAACAATTCCCTCCAATCATTAAGTGAATGCTCGCATGGAGGTTCTTCACCACGAAGTGAGCCTACAATCCCAACTGCCATCAAATTTCCAATTACAAGACAAATAAAACATCTTTGAAAAGCTAAAAAAATGTCAACACTTAACGAGCATACTCCATAGCTTTGAGCCAAATCAAAATGCTCCTGGAATCAACATGTAACATTTGTAATATCCTCGTGGTAATTCTAAAAAAAATTAAACCAAAGAGGGTATATATAATTCAGACTCAAATATCTCAAATAAGTCATGTTTAGACTCAAATTTTTGTCATCCATTTTCAGATGCTACGCCAACTATAGATTCAGGGTAAAATACACATCATAAGGAACTCAATTACTAATAACAACATTAACCAACAGAATGCAGTTAACCACAGCGTTTCCACTAATTGGATAATGGTCAAACCACTATTGTAGCCAATTTAGACCACCATCGCGACCTTTAACCACTCAAATCCTTCACTCTGTGAGGCAACTCATTCTTTAAATAATGCCACACTAACAGTTCCTGCTAGCTACTTCTTGTTAGTAATTAATTGACCAAAATGTCCTTAATCCTTTGAATAATAGGAAAAAATATTCCTTGTGGTTGAAGCTCTAATTTTCGTTGTAGAGGAGATTGGCCCTTTTGTCAACACAGTACCTTAACCATGCTCGATCACAAATTATTACAGTAACGCAAGGGACGTCGCTATCCGTGCATATGACCATCGCCTCCTACCATCACTGGGAAATCCTGATAGATGTTTCCATATGATTTTACACCTGCATGCCTTTATGGTGAGAGCTAGAGGAGCCTAAGATGTGGTATTAATGTTAGCCTTGATCTGCTCTTAACCTTACACGTTTGTGTCCATTGCAAGTAGAAGATAAAGTTAGTGTGTTTTCTCTACATGTAGTGAAGGATAAACACTATCCAAATTAAGGATAACCATGACCATGAGGACATCCATTATCCATTGAATGATTTTTTGGCATATAAGATTCCACAACAAAGAGTAAGCTCATATTTTTTATAGTTGCATAATTCGGACATCTCTGGATCTATGGATAAAGCAAGTGGAAAAGTGGTATTGATAGGGAAACATTGGTTGACAAGGAGATTTTATATAACGATCAAATTGAAAAGGTGTCATTTATTTAAATCAAATGTTCCCATCGAGCTTAATGACATGGGGTTTTGAAAAAAAATTGGAAGCAGTAACTAGAAAATGCGGAAGTATCTATTAATTAATGAGTGTCGTGGAGCTCCCTCTCTGGTTTGTCATGACCTCCATGATTTGGTTCGAGGTTGATTGACAATGCCTAGTTTTAAGCACCGCAGAGGGACAAGTCAATTCATACACATTCTTGTTACAATTCGAAATATTAGTACTCAAAGGCTTCATTAGAAAAATAAGGGTGTAAAATAGGGCTATAATGCATCCATTCTCTTGCGGTATCAGAGAGGTTGTTCTCCTATGTAATCCCCATAAAAAGGTAGGGATAAGTCTCTTCAATAGTAAGGCCTCGATAAATCAAAGCGTTAAGAGTTACTCCTTTGTTTTCATACACAACCCATATACACTTCGTTATTAGAGTAGTCAGTGCCTACATTAAAGAGACATAATTTTCAACCAAGTTAATACTTTAGGGATTCCTCTCTTAACATTTCATATAGATCTATAATTAATATATTCCTTAAATTTTTAGCCTATGTAATTTACATAAAAAATTTATTGTAAATTCGTTGTTTGGCCATATTTATTTTGATTCTTGACTTATACACATTTTTAATGTACATTGTGTATATGGTCAATGAACACTCCGAAGGAATTGATTTCAACTGATGCATCATGCATGAGTTATTCTAGAATTTGTTTGTTTGAGTGTGGTTGTGCGTGTGAAAACCCACATCAAAATTTCCATGAGCACAACGTTGCCACATGGAGAATGAAAACCACAAATTGTATTGCGAGCCATGGGAATGAATTGAACAAACTATTGTTCATGGAGAGCGGGAGCTAAAAGGAGTGGACAACATGAAACTGTAACATTGAAAATGTGAGACATGGAGACATGTTGTGAGCCGTCAGCCATATATACGAAAATAGTCAAGAACTCAAAACATAATATAATATTCAAGCCATATAGAAGGTCAATCTTGCTAGGTAAGGTACCTACCAGGGGAATGTTGAATGTTCATTACATTTATTGATACGAGAAGATAAACATAAGCTTCAAATTAACTTTAACTGACTAAAAGTAGTCTTAAATTTGTCCTCATCATCTTTTATTCTATGCACCCTCATTTAAGTATCGACCATTACATATACATAGATCATTTATGTTTATCTTTGAAAAACAAGATATTAATCGACCTTCAATCTTAACCTTGCACATAATTCTCATAACACTTCGACCCTCAGTATTCTTTAGTGATCCATACACAGAGTAATCCATTACTTGTTCTAAAAGTCATTGTATCAAATGCTACAATGGTCACTAAGATATGTAGTTTAACTCCATATATATAGTGGATACACTACATCAATCAATGTGGGTGTTTAGGTCCAAATTAATAGATTTATCTACTACATTCCAAATAAACACTTCACATTTACTATGCATACATTATATCCCAGAGGAAAGAATCAACGTGGGAATTCAACATGATAAAATTAGGCATTTTGATTTCATTCCTTTTATGACCAAAACAAGCACTAATGCATTCTATACAAATCACAACTTCGTATTCAATAGGTAAGTTGTCATCCCCATGTCTACGTTGTCAAAAATAGCTAGTATTGCCATACAACATGATCATAGTCCTACTGTCATAGTCGAAGGCATTAATGACATATGTTTTATGTAATATGAAACATAGTGAATAATATGTATCATAACTAAAATTATCTTGAGTGGTTGCAATTCAAATCACGATTCGTAATACATAGTAAAGATAACCTGGGGCATAGATAACCTGAGCAAACATTCTATAACATTGCAATCCTTAAAGATATAAAGAAAGTCACAGATTTTAAAGCAACCTCAGTTCAAAATTATCTTCGATTTCAAATTCCTTCACAAATAAATCGTTTTAAGATTTTTTTGCAACCTTCATGGCTTCTAGGGCCTTAGGCACTACTTTATAATTCATTGGAATATTTTTCTTATACAAATTTTATAACCATCCCCTTCAGTAACCTCTTATTTGTTTAGGACACAGTTTAGGACCTACAACTCATGCATATATTACAGAGGTGGATTGTCCCATAGGCCACAATGTTTTAACTTAGAGATCAATTACTATTTGCCACATACCTCCTTCACCCAACCTAGAAATCACCTACTATGCCACCATTACTAAATTGATCCTCGATTAAATTTAGTTTCAGTAGTTGTCACATGCAGAATTATTCAATTATATCACAAAAAAAGATAACACATGTAATTATACCCATAATTTTAAAGATTCGAGGTCATAAAGAGTAAGGAGACAACATACAAAACATCTCATGAAATCAAATCAGACCAGAGTAGAGGAAAGAATGTCACTTCAGAAATCAAGCACTGCCACCAAACCTAGAACTGATTTCCTCTAGTTCACCCTCGAGCCGAGAGTTATTGCCATGGATCAATTGCCTCTTGTTGATCTCATTAATGGATATTTAATTCCCTCTTTCATGACATGGTATCCTTTAATGACATCCTGCTTTTATGGATCTTTTTATCCATTTTTCTAGGCTTTTCTGAGAAAAGTTTTCCTTTCTCTCCCGAGAGGATTTTCCTCATAAAAACTTGTCTTTCTCGCCCGCAAGGCTTTTATGTTCTTCTTAAACTTAAATCCTTCTCCAGCTAAGTAACTTAATGGATGTTTATCTCCCACTCCATTAAGCTTATCTAGAATTGTATCTAGAAGTCTTATCATGCAAGAGTCATCCATTCCCATTCACCAATGGGATTTCATTTGGCAAGGATCTCATCTCTTGGTGTCTTGTTTTCCAAGTGATTAAATTATCTTTATTATTTAATTAATAATAAAGTATTTTATTTCATTTTTATACCTCAGACCTAGTATTTCCTAGCTTTGGTCAACAAAGTGTTACATACAACAGAGGGGAGTTACACTGTGACATTTGATGATCTCATTGAACCAATTTATAATAAAATAATCTTCGAAAAATTATAACTACCTTCATCTCTCTTCCTTAGAAAACAAGATCAAAAGATTAAGGCTAAGTAACTCTACATAGTTATTATTACCCCTGCCTAGACCACTTTGATGCTTGTAGTAGTGTTTTTCCTTTAGAAATAAAATGGATCCTGAGCATCATCCAAAATTTTTATTTTCCATGTAATTTATAGAAAATCTAATTTTTATGAATAGAAAGTGAGGCGTGTTTCAATAAATAGCTTATTGGAAAAATGCAGCTTACAATTATCCCAAAGTTGGGAACTACCTGATGTGCATTGGAATTGTATTAGTTCATTAGGATTTTTCTCCCTATTATGTGGACTAGATCTTACATCCACAAAATCTCGTTGTAAATATTTTTTGGCCAGATATTAAAAAATAAGAGACTTATGCAAAGAGAATGAGGGAAAAGTGTGTAGAATTGTATCCAAAGAATGTGTTGAATGGAATGAAGAACAATGGCTTTATTCTATCTCAGTTTCTTGAAATTCATATATATATTTCTAGAAAAGCATTTTTATTGTGTAATAATACTTAAATTTGTGGAATTGAATATGTGGCAGCAGTAATTATTGAGCTTCATGAATGGAAATTTACTTGACCTAATTCCTAGATTGTTGGAGTGAGCCACAAGCTACATTATGAAGTTGATTTACCAGAATTATCCAGTGAGCTTATGAGAATGCATACGAAAAAGGAAAGTGACATAAAACATTGTTTCCACATCATGATTTATTATGGTTTTCTTCAATTACATTGAAACCAATCATGACGTTGAATTATTTGTGTTAAGTTGCAAGTTACTCATTTGAAATTTGATGCAAATCATTTTTTTTAAAGCTCTATCTTTGGAAATACTATTATAGAGGAGCATTCCAGATTTGATTTTGATTGTTGGATTGGTGTAATTAATGGCTATTATTTACCTAGAAAAAGTGAAACTTTGCTTGGTCTTTAGTCTAATAGCAATCATCGATTAGATACATCGTATGGCCGATGTAAGAGGTGAATAACCAACTCCTGTTTGGCTTTTTTTTTATGGTTGAACTTAGTTTCTTATAGGTTTGGGGAGCTATTTAGAAAGAGTTGTGTGATGCAACATTTTAATTTAAATAATGTTTTTCATTCACAAAAAATCAAATTGTTATATTTGCAATTTCATCAGATTGGCGATTCAATTGTAGATGGTAAGATTCTTTTTGGATTAAAAGCGCGAGTTAATCAACTTCTTTTTATAACTAGAGTTTTTCTTGGTGCATCTTAATCTCCTTTGGCTATTGCATCATTCAGTATTAGAGTAGTAAGGTAATTAAAAGTGGAATCCATGTAATGTAGGTTGTCCCTATGACCGATCTATTTGTCAAAGGATGGCATTTAGAGTTGGAAGAGGTAGAGGTCAAGGAAGAGGTTGAATAGTGGTACATACAGAGTTGAGGGAATATGTGAGAACTCTTCAGTGAAGGAAATAAGCCATAGAGGCCGTTGGGAATTATGATCATACATGTGATACAAGTGATGAAGAACTTGCATAGGAGGAAGATGAGATAGTTGTACAACTTTGAAGGTAAAATTTTAAAGTATATTTTGGTCTAGGCTTTGGGTCAAAGGAGGAAGTACCTACATATAGTGGAAGTTTGGATCCATAAGAATTGGTGGATAGGATAAATTATTTGAACAAGAATTTTGAGTATGCAGATATACCAATGTAGAACCAAGTTAAGTTTATTATCGCAAAGATGAGAGGACATGCAACTTTATGGTGGGACAGGGTGCAGGAAGAAATGGCCTTGAAGAACAAAGCAAAGCTCAAGAGAGGGAGTAGGATGACTAATCAATTGGATCATACATTCCTTCTTGAATGTTATCAATTAATTTTGTTTATGAATATGAATAATCTTATAAATGTGAATTTTATAAAGTGAACATTAGACCACGATACATAGACGGCACACATGAGAGATTTTCCATCTATATCAATGATTTGAGATTTGACATTTAGTTTGAATAATAGATATTTGTTGAAGAAGCTTATCAAGTTGCATTGAAAAATGAAGAAACGTTGATGAGGAAGCATATTCAAAGGAGAGTAAGGAGTTCTAGAGGAAAATAATAACAAAAGAAGAGAGAAGCTAGCAGCTCAGGCCAACAACTAAAACCAGAAAGAATCAGTCATTCCAAAGGGAGAAGGTCTTCTTTAAGAGGATGAGGAAGAGGGAGAGATCAAAAAGTGAGATGTTATACTTGTGGTGAATTGGGTGATTATTCATGGGACTATCCAGATAATGTTGCAAGGAGAAGACACGGAAAAGTAATACAACCTGAAGTTGAAACTCCAAAGGGAGAAGAATAATGTGTCAATGTTCTAGAAGAATGATAAGATTTAATGATGAAGCGAGAGATACCAGGAAGAGACAATTATGTAGGTGAACTAGTGAAACTAAGAAGCTTATTCAAGACAACTTCTAAAGAAAAAGGTAAATGTTGCAAGTTGAATTTTTATAATGGTAGTTCTTACAATCTAGTTTTCCTCAAAAATGGAAGAGAAATTACAGCTGGATAGGATGCCACATCCTACACTGTATAAAGTTTCATGGTTGCAGAAGGGACAACAAATATTTGTAAGTAATAAATTCCAAGTGGAGTTCCAAATTGGAAAATATTAAGAACAAGTTCTTTGTGATATTTTGTAGATGGATACTTGTTGTGTCTTTCTAGAAAGACCCTGGAAATACCTACACTTTTGAAAAAGATGGACAAAATCATGTGTTACTACCAATAAAAAGTGAAGGGATTAGAGAGATATTGGATCCAAGAATACTTTTGATGAGTGAGAAAAAAATACCAACTAGGGATACAGAAAATAGGGAATATGACAAAAAATATAAGACAAAGATTGCAACAAAATATTGAAGGTGACTAATTTGCCTTGAACAAACCAAAATTTATTTAATTTTGAAGATAAAATGCTAAACGAATGGTTGCAAAAAATCAATGATTGCATTATATAAGTTATTATCCCACATATTTCTTTTTCTAAGAATGGAGACAATAGAAAAAAATGGTTATGAAATAGGAGATTCAAACGAATGAGTAGTAGTTAATAATTCTAAAGGATAGTAGTGTAAGAAGTTTTGGAACAATGCTGCAAACGGTAAAGTAGTAGGGTATCTTGAGGAAAAATCCAACACAAGGCAATGGACCCAACGTTGATGGTTCCAATTAATCCGTGCAATTTTTTGATTTTCAATCACCTAGATAGTAAAAAGAATGTTTTTCGTAATGAAACTATGATGGAAGAAATGGATGAAAGAATTATTTAAATGGGGGAACCATCGAAAGAAAAAACCTTGGGTATCTACTGCATTGTTACAAAAAGGCAGTCGAATGGGACCTCATGGACAAGATTCCATGACCAATTTGATGTTTTGGTGTATGATGCGGGAGCATCATCCAAAATCTTTTTTTTCCATGTAAATTCTAGAAATCTATGTTTCTTGACTGGATGGTGAGGTGTGTTCCAATAAATGGCTTATTGCCCAAATGTAGCTTGCAATTATCTAGAAGTAGAAAGATAGCTATTGTGTGTTGGAATTGTATTAGTTCATTAGGATTTTTCTCCCTATTTTTCCAACTAGATCCTACTATTTTGGATATAAACAAAATTTGGTTGTAACCATTTTGGGGCTACATATTAAGAAAGAAGAAACCTGTGGAGAGAGAATTAAGGAAGAGTGTGTAAAATTGTATTCGAGGAATGATTTAGATGGAATGAAGAACAAACATTTTATTCTCTTTCAGTGTCTTGAAACTGATATATCTTCTATCCATGCAACTAATTTTATTGTGTACTAACACTTATGTGTGAAATTGAAGTTATTGAAGTGATAAATAGTTAGTGGTCATGAAGGGAAATTTATTGGACTTAATTTCTAGATTCTTGGAGTGAATCACTAGTTGCATTCTGTTGTGGCCAGCAACAACCCCCCTTCTTATTTAGTGTTATTCCTGATACTAAATAAGTGGGGACCCTGTTATAGAGATTTTTGTGCCTTACAGCTATAAGCATGAAACGTCCATAAACCAAGGGATCCTAAGTCCCTAAAAGTGTTGTTCCAGCTCCTAAAGAAACAAGGTCAACAAATTACAGCTTCTCCCAGAAGTTCTCCACCAGAAACTGCTCAAAACTAGTCAAATCAGCATCATTTCAGCTGCTCCACTAGCTAGCTGCGTTGCAAAGCACCCAAATACACTGGCTAGGTGCGTTGCAACGCACTTGAATGCACTACCAGGGTGCGTTGAGCGGGAAGTGACAAGTGGCAAAGTCATTCCATGAGGTGGAGAGACAATGGAAGCTTCCAGAATCTTCTCCAATGACACTTGCCTCACTGAATTCGACCAGTGATGAGTAAGAGGCTCTCAGTCTCCAAGTGGAAGCAAGAACTGACAAAGAGAAGCCACTAATCAATTCATGAGCTGACTCATCCTCTTTGCATACATCTATATATGGATCCCTCACCAAGAGATCCAGAGGCTGGAATTTTGTACATTGCAGAGAATTGTTGTTGGTTTTGAGATAGATATCACAGTATTGGGTGATTTATGCTTTGTTGGAGGTGAAGAGGGGATTCTATGCTGGGAGGTTGATGCTGGATCAGGAATCATCGGTTGTAACTCCTCCTGGATCTTCTTGTTTTATCAATAAAACTATTTGAGTTTCTCCTACATGCTTGTATATCATTGATGTTTGTTATATTTGTATGTTTAGCTTAAATATGATCCTAAGCTTTTTATGAACATAAATCCATGTCTTTGTGTAGTTTCCTTCTTCTGTGATCTTGCAGGAACTTGGTGACGCTGGGCAAGTAAGGGAGAAGGTAGCTGGAAGCTATCAAAGAGGAGAGAGATTGGATCAAAGGACTAGCGCAAGACACAGGTTGGTTCATCCTATTCCTCTTCGTTTATAGTTCATAAAGGAGAATACAAGAGTAGTTTTCCCTGTTTGTTTCTGAAGTTACTGTCACAACTCAGTGGGATAGGGTCATTCTGAATAGACACTTTTCCCAATAACAAAATGGCGACTCCACTGGGGAGTCATGTCTAGTTAGTTTATTTGTGTTTCTCTTGTTGTTCATCTCATAAAGTTAGAAGTAGTGAATCGAACTGCATTTGCCATTTACAAATGCAAAGTAGACATCTGCTACTTCAATCCATTCACTGGATCTGTTTATGATCTGAATAGCTGATTCACAAATGATCTGATTACCCTTTGTGATAGCTCTTAAACGTCTTTTAAATCAACCCTCTGATTGTGCATTACTGATTGCTTTTACCCAGCCAAAAACCATAGATTAAACTGCAAACCGTGACCCAGAACCTGGAGAGAATTCTCGTTTCTGTCCCAGCGCAGGCTCTGTGAAGAGATTCTGCATTTCAACGTAGTTCCCAAGAGGGCTACCTGCGTTGCAATCCAGTTTCTCTGTGTAGCAGGTGCGTTGATCAGCTTAGCCCTGTGCAGCTAAGGTTCTTTGTTCATTTTTTCCAGTTTTGCCTCTGATTTTTTGGGGCCTGTGATCAGTGTATGTGTCTGTTTAAAAGCCCCTTTTCTTTGCCTTAATTCCGCCTCAGTTGTATAAAAGAAACTGTATTTGTTTTTGTGTGTTTGTTACGTCATTTACAGTTTCCCATTGCAAAGGTAGACTAGTCATACTGTCGTCCTTAGATTTAGATCTGTTGTAAGTGTCGATTTTGATCTTAGGAGAAAGTTTATTTGCTGTTGACATTCGATTATGCTTTTACTTTTGCCTTTGGCTTGAATTTGTGAATTTCTAGTGTCGAAACAAGTGTTTACTTGAAAATCATAAAGTGTCGTAATCGTCTCTACCTTTTGATTTCGAAAAGAAGCTTGTTTGTATTTTTCACTTGAAAGTGAATTCAAATTTGTACAACAACTTTCTTTTTAGGCATCAATATTAAGAAAGTGAAAAACAAATACATGCGCATGTGCATTTGCATATTTACAGTCTATTTGGCTTGATTTAGGAAAAGTGCATTTACAGTGTGCTCTTTGCTCTTTGAGAAAAGATTGTGTCTTTCTTTTCCCCTTGTAGCTAGGATTTTCATTGCTGAAAAGAGATAAAAGCTTGCTTATCATCTTTAGATTGCATTTTAGGAATTACATCTACATCTCGTGGTGAACCCAAAAGGGAAACTTCATAAGAAAGACCAACCTAAAATAAATTCAATGAACTTAACAATGCTTTGTAACTTAACGCACAACATCTAGAGGTCTAGGCTAGAGACGTATTCCGGCGTCGTAAAGCCTGGTAACTGTTGTCCTCACTGATGGTTGGGTGATTCCTCCACTTTGAGATGATAAGTGCCAGTACGGACTTGTGCTCCCACGTACCGTCGAGTATATATTGGGAGACCCCTATAGGCATAAAACCTTTATCCATAGGAAGCCGTGTCGGCCACCCTACTGATCGCAATGCACTGAACACAACATTCGAGAAGATTGACTGCCGTACCGTAAAAAGTATTCTGCAGTTTTGCGATTGGTTTGGTACTCCCTCTACCTAGACCTCCAGAGCAGTCCCTTTCGTTCCTTTTCAGACTCCTTAATGGAAAAGGTCCATCTGAGCACTTGTCACTTCAGGCTCATTAAAAATTGAAGGAGACTAGAGTCATCTTTTGTTTTTTCTCGACTCTTAAAAACTAAAAAAACAAGTTGTGTCAAAAGCATCTAAAATTCATTTAATATGGAAACATACTTCCCCTTTTATTTTAGTTGATCGAGTAATCCGCAATCGTGGAAGAAAGTCAATTGAAACCCCGTCATTCGCGGAGGCTTACGAGTCAACCGTCTTTGTCTCCAGAAGTGAAACCAGTACAGACAAAACAAACTCGTTTAACCGGATCCAAGTCTCCTATAAAAGTTAGAACAAGTGTTCCAACGACATCAGAGACTCCGGTTACTCCAAACATTTTTGGAATCCCAGCCTCAACAGAAGAAGTTCAACAGCCACAGAAGGATAGTGGTACTGATCCTAGTTTGAGAATAAACACTTGTGTTACTGAACCAGTTCCATCTATAACCGGATCAGAGAGTCTTACTCTTCAAACATCTGTCGCTACCTCTTTGGCACCAGAAATATTTTACAGACCTGACGGTCTTCCCCTTCCACCTGGTCTGATTGCGATAGAAGAAATTGTAGAAGATCCTCAAGCAAGTACTTCAATGCATTTTGGAGTTGGGATCACTCTATTTCCTTCGACATCAGAAGTTAGTCTACCACCAGCGGAAGTTCTTGTAGAATCGCTAGGTAATATTTTGGATAGACTACAAATGTCTGAACAACTGTCAACATCTAGGACTGTGTCTTCTGACACAACGACGGCAGAACTCCCTGTTGTCACTCCGACAATGTTCGTCGGCATACCATCTGTCCCGACTAGCTCACAACCGCTAGAAAGAGCCCATCCAGGGGCTATTTCGACAGTCTGGTCCGTTCATGTTTGTTCATCCGGAATTATATCCGGAAACTCTTATGTTGAGTCTCAACAAATTGATCCATTTGGGGGTCAATTTGGGCAGTCCGGTCCCCAAGGGCAAACAATTCCCTTGAGTTATGGATTACCACCGTATGGGGGGTAGTACGCCCTTTCATTACCACCTCCGGGAGGATATCCATACGGGAGTTCACAACAACATTCAGGTTATACTGGAATTACCTCAAGTGGTTGGGTACCTATACTACCTCAACAACCAAGAGTTGTATATTCGATGCAACAATGCGTACCTGTGTCGAACATACCGACTACGCCAGCTATTGTGACGGTGTCGCAAGTTCAAGCGTTGCCTGTTGTATGTCAACCTTAAGTTTCTCAGGTTGTGATGCAACAACCCCTTGACCCTGCGACTCAACCACAATCGCCAACTAGTGGGGCGACACAGGCTCAGATTGGTACAATTACCCCTCACCTTGGTCAAACGGTTAGTATCGGGCAACAGCACATGGCTTCACAACCGCGGCTAGTGCAATACCAGCAACCACAATTCCAACAAGTATACCAAGGTGCTGAGCAGCAGATCTTTGCAAACAGTGGACAGCCGTACATTCAAAACGATCAAAATCAACCATTTTATAATGGTCAAGTCCACCAACCTTACCAAACATACCAGCATCAAATGCATTATGCCGATATGCAAAGACCAACTGCTCAGGCGATTCCATCGTATCCTGGGTATGCTTCAGCTAACTTGAATCAACATTTACCATTCATGGCAACTTTAGAGTTACCTGATTTAAACCGGTTAACAAATGATCTAATTGCTTACGCCCCTTGGTGGCCAGCGATTCCGCATAAACTTCCATCAGATATTCCTAAATTTAATGGAAATCCGGGTGAAGATCCATCGAATCACGTGATGACATTTCATCTATGGTGTTCATCAAACACCTTAAATGATGATTCGATAAGACTTCGCCTTTTTCAGAGGACGTTAACGGGTCCAGCGGCAAAATGGTACATTGAATTGCCTAGAGCTTCGTTTGACAACTTCAGCACCTTAGCCACAACCTTTTTAACCCATTTTCAATTACCAATAAGGTATGAAACGGGAACGGAACTGCTTACCAACTTCAAACAGACGACGGCCACTCACATATCTGATCATATACATGAGTGGCGACGTCATCGTAGGATGGTAAAAACGTACGTTCCCGATCAGCTATTAGCTGAATGGTTTATCAAGTCATTACTGCCTTCCATCACAGAAGATGTGGCAAAGGGGGGAGTCGTAAGAAAAGAGTAAGTCATCGCTCGTGCACAATATCTGGACTTGATTTACACTCAGTCTGGCACGCTCTATGACAAAATACCTGACGCCCCTAGACCAAAATTCTCAATTCCTCGTCCTCCTAAATTGAACAATGACTCTCATGCCGGCGATGGCGTGATTGGCACGACAGACACGAAATCGACAAAGGCTACATCCAAGAAATCCCGTAAGATTTCAGGTCAAAATGCAAAAGACGAACTTCTTGCTTCGGAAGTAAATGTCGTATCGACAGATAAGGGCAAAGAAACCAAACAGCCAGGAAGAAAGAAGAAAGGCAAAGGGAAGAAGAAGAAACAGGATGAGCAATCTCCTGAAAAATCTTCTTCAAACCCTCCTGGAAATAGGAAACCCCCTGCAGGGTGTCATATATGCGATGAGGATCATTGGACAAAAGAATGTCCATACAAAGCTGAGCTTAAGAGATTCTTTAAAAGTTCGAAAACCTCAGTAGTGTTAACTGATCCGTTTCCAAACCCAGGAACGAATCTGGTTGAAAGTGGAAATGCTTCCCCGTCTCAAATGCTAATGTTGTCGATTTCAAAACAGCAGAATGATGCTTTGATTTCGACAAGGAACAAAGATTAAGGGAATCCGCAGTTGTCGAACAACAAGGATAAAGATCAACCAAGTTGTTCGACAACAACTTTGACAGAAGTTGTACCACCCACCATCCATGAATTGACAATAAAACCGCCAAAGGGAGTAGTACACAAGTCGAAATTTAATCCCCATGCTAGAGCGGCGCAGCATTATAACATAGTGGAAGATTTGGCCCAATCACCATCCGCTATGTCGACTCTTGAAGTACTACAAAATTGCCCATCCCAAAGGCAGGCTTTGTTATCGGCCATTGGTGGGATTGATCCAAAGGATTCCAATCTTGTATCCTTCAACCACAAAGGGTATGATCCTCAGTTACCAGCCCAATTAGCTTTCCTTGTTCAAGTGAAAGCCCTCAACAAAACTATTCACCGAACGATTATTGATGAGGGGGCATCTACATGTATTATGTCAATGAGTTGCTGGAAAACTTTAGGATCTCCAAACTTGTCGCGATCTACGACAACATTAAAAGCATTCGACGGAAGGACATATACCCCGTACGGTATCCTAAATAACTTGAAAGTTGAACTAGGAGGGAAAATAGTAGAAATAGATGTTGAAGTCTTCGATTGGAATCTTGATTACAACATCCTACTAGGACGACCATGGATATATGCCATGGCAGCTGTTGTGTCGACCTATTTTAGAAATATTGCATTTCCTTTCCAAGGAGGGATTACAATCGTCGACCAACAAAACTTCCTCCCAAATGGATCTCAAGTTACAGCAAGCATTCCCATGATCCATGGAAGCCCCCATTCGCTTCAGAATATCGGACTAGGCCTACTAAAAGATCCTATCCTAATGGGAACTTTCGCTCTTCCACCTCCCATCAATCTGGCAGAAGTAGCATCGATAGGAACCTGCAACATGATATCTTCCACAAAGATCTTAGAAAACGATATCAACATGGATCATGCGATGGTTTTACCCCCAAGCCCAATAGAAATATTATAGCAATCATTGTTTCTGGTATGGGAGGCAAACCTAAATCAATGCTCATCAAGCATTTGGATGGATAGGTCTAGAGAATATGGTACTCCTTCAGATCCTTGGTCGCAAGTGCATGACACCGACGAAGGAATTCTCCAAGCTATGGTAGTTGAAGGAGCACCATGGAATGATTCCCATCATCGTTCTTTTCTTCTGAATTATGAAGAAGATACTCAAAATGACCTCTACCATCCTTCAGTAGTTGATTTTCTATCAAATACTGTAAATACGGTGGATTCCGAGCGAAACTTATCCAACATTGAAGAGACTATAGCCATAAATATCTCGACTAAAACAGATGTTGTAGAGAATATTTATGTTGGCAAATGTTGTTCTCCTTCAGAACTGGAAATATATAACGCTCTTTTTCACGAATTCAGAGATGTCTTTTCTTGGTCATACAGTGAAATGCCAGGCATCGACTCAAGTATCGTTGAACACGAAATTAAGATGTATCCAGATGTCAAACCAGTACAACAACGGCTAAGGCAGGTGCACCCCAAAAAAGCCGCTGCCATTAAGGCAGAAGTTGAAAAGCTTCTCCATGCTGGTTTCATCTACCCGGTTCCTCTAACCGATTGGGTATCGAATATTGTCCTTGTTATGAAGAAACAGGGGACAATTAGAGTGTGTGTCGATTATAGGGATGTAAATCAAGCTTTTCCAAAAGACAACTACCCTACACCCTTCATCGACCAGATAATTGATGAATGCGCCGGATGCGAAATCTTTTCATTCATGGATGGATTCTTCGGGTATAATCAAATAAATATCCGCCCACAGGACCAGTCAAAGACTGCATTCATTTGTCCGTGGGGCACATTCGCATATCGAAAATTACCGTTTGGCTTAAAGAACGCACGGGCGACGTTTCAGAGGGCAATGAATTATGCCTTCCATGACATCAAAAACATCATTCAACCATACCTCGACGACCTTCCGGCTCATTCGCGAAAGCGGACTGATCATCCGCAACATTTAAGAGCGATATTTCTACATTGCCGACACTACAAGATACGACTCAATTCGCTCAAATGTGTATTTTGCGTCAGTTCTGGTCGTTTACTTGGCTTCGTAGTCTCCAAGGATGGGATTCGTCTCGACCCATGTAAGGTCCAGGCAATCATAAATTTGCCTCCACCTTCAAATTTGCTTCAGATTCAGAAAATCCAAGGGAAAGCAAACTTTCTGAGGAGGTTCATTCCAAATTACGCCGAACTTGCTAAAGGTTATACGCGTCTTTTGAAAAAGGGGGTAACCTTTGTCTGGGATTAGGTTGCGCAAGCTTCCTTTGATGCTTTACAAGATTCCCTAATGAAAGCATCATTAATGTACACCCCCGATTACCAAAGAGATTTTAACCTGTATCTGGCTGCAGCAGATACGACCATCGCAATGGTTTTAGTTCAAGAAGTAGATGGAATTGTGTTGGAAATAATACTGAGAGGGGGGGGTGAATCAGTATTATCAGATCAATCAATCTTTTCAATTTCATACTCAGAAACATATACGCTACTTCAATTAAGTGAACCCGCGTGTACACGCTACTGTGTCTAATGAAACTCGCGTATATCCAGAGATCTTATAATTCAGTTAGCTTAATCTTCAGTAAATGCATCAGATCATTATTAAGCATATTAACAGTAAACAGGTGCAGAATAACAGAACAGAACATCACACAAGAGCCACACACATGAACACAAAGATATAAGGTGGAAACCCAATGTGGGTGAAAACCACCTGCTGCAAGTCATCTCAATCTTCTTCTTAATAAGAAAATCCTTTTACAATATTTGTACTGGTGTAGTCTTATACCAGTACGGGAGCTACAACCCCCTTTGCTCTTGTACTAGCCGATCCATTTACTAGTACGCAGGCTGCTACCTGCTACAATGCTCCAAAGATCTCCTTTAGCTTTTGTACTAGCTTAGATACTAGTACGTAGGTGCTTGCCTACAATCTTCTCACCTCCAGGTACCACGTTTCATCAATTTTCAGACTGGATACACTGAAGCACAACACATAATCTGTAAGGCCACTTTTCATCCAATTTTCATACTGGACCCATAACTATCATTGAAGCTCAAAACAATCATCAAACTCTGAATCACTGAAACCCTGTTAACAACAGTCACCAGAACACAGAGCAGACACAGAACTCTGTAATAACCATCAGATCCATCTGTAACTTCAAATATCAAGCTTTACAATGTATACGCTACTTCGATGAATCAAACCCGCGTGTATACGCGCTTTTTCCAAAGACAACCCGCGTACAGATCTAAAAATAATTTCTCATAACTTGCAGCTGTACCAGACATCAGTCATACTCATAACATTTATAGAATAATACATGCGTCAGTATGCAGATCTAGAATAAGCATCATAAAGATAGTTCATTTCAAACCATTTGATCCCGATCTCTCCTTAGATCTAGTTCTCCATCAACCGGTGAGATCTCTCCTTAGCTCAGATCAAGCAATGAATCATCAACCCATAACCCTGCATACTGGATCTAATGCTTCATCAGATATTCAAGACATTTCAGATACACTTGCCTAATGATTTCCTCCTCCTTATATAGCCTTAGGCCTTGTTCAATACCAAGAGCCAAAACCATAGAAATCCAATACCATCAACTTCAAAACTAGGGATCAACACGTCCGCCGAGATGCCAAGGTCCAAAACCATAGGCACAACTTCCAAGGAATAACCGCCATGGACCAAAGGTACTTTTCCACATACACGCGCTTTTTCTGAAGCCAACCTGCGTGTACACGCGACTTGGGCTTAACTAACCTGCGTGTATGAACTTTCTCTTCTTCTTTATAGTCTGATCATCAATTCCTTGCTACTGACCTTCTGTACTATGATTTGTCATCAGTGAGGTTTGCCATCAAGGACAACACTTATCTCATAATGCCAACAATCTCCCCCTTTGGACTTGATGGCAAAGCTAACTTGTCACACTTAGAACTATCATCTGATTCCTTTGAGCTGTCCTCCATCAGTCACATCTGATATCTCTTCTGAAGATTCACCCAGTTATACATAAGTGAGATATTCTTCTATGAGAGGGTTGCCATCAAGTACAACACATGCATCATAATGCCAACAATCTCCCCCTTTGGACTTGATGGCAACAACACCAAATCACTCTCCCCCTTTGACATCAAGGGCAAAGGGTGGACCAATATATTCTCTTCCTTTGCTGAATCATTCCACTGTCCATACTCCCCCTGAGTACCTGCTGAAATCTCTGAATAGTCTCCCCCTTTGTATATGCCAAGGTGTACCAATCTGTCCATTCTCCCTCTGAGTACATGCTGAATCTCTGTTCTTGCTGAAGTGTGCTGATCATGCTCTCCCTGACTGTAAGCAAGGTCTACAAAAGATGTTCTTCAAGAAGAACATGACTCTATACATCATAAAAGACCTTCCTATCACTTAGGACTCATACATACATCCATCTCTCAACTAAGTGAGGATAAACAAGAAAATGACTCATCCACCCAACCAAGTGGGGATACAAAAATTTACATCTGACAACCAAACACATTGCATCAATCATCCCAGGCATAGTGGGGAAACCAAAATAGGCCGTTACATGACCTTGACACCATGAAAGAGATACCACAAAAGAGATACACGACATAGAGACGTAAGAACTAGACCAAGACTTATGAAAGTCACCAGCAGCATCTGATAATCACCATTCAGATCAACAACCAAGAGATCCTTCTGTTCTCCTTTCGCCTTTGTTCCATCTGAAACCAACAACAAAAGTGAACCAGAACCAAAAACTTTAAGATAATGCCAACAATGCATCATTGGAAGATTATCTGCTCCCCCTGAACCTGTGCCAGATGATCTCTGTCAGACCCATATCAGACTTTCTGCAACCAACATCTGTCCCTGCTGATTTTCTTCAAAACTCCATATACGCGTCTGTATACACATAAACAAGCGTATATACGCGGATATCCCTTACGCAACACGCGTATACCATATACGCGACTATCCTCTTGTAAAACCGCGTATGCACGCGAATATCCTTTAAACAGCACGCGTACACAAATTTCCATATCAACAAACTGTAAATGTCCTGCAGCAAGGTGTGTCTGAACATAGATGTCAACTAAACATCATCATGAAATCATTCACATTACATGTGAGACCACCATAGCCATTACATCAACGTTAAGATCTACAAGCTCCAAGTATCATTTCTTGGGAACATCTGCATCAATCATCATATGTAAGTATCAACCTATCATCATATAGATAAGAACTCATCACCATGTCTCCAATAAAGCAACTTTGAGTAGTCATCCATGTGTCAGCACTATGTATCTTGAGCTCAAGCTCATTTGACAAAACTTCTTGATATCATCAACAGCAACAATCCTTATCCACATGAGTGCCTGCATCATAACTGTATGATCTTTATGCATATGACAACAGCAGTATATAAGTGACTCATCATCAAGTGAGGAAGATGTGTATTCAAGCTTTGTACTTCTCCTTGTTCTTATGAAGATCACCATGTAAGCACCATACATGCGTCATCAAAGAATCAACCATAAATCTGATCTGAACATCTTCTATGTAACTTCAAGAATCATATGAGAGTTTATCATAGACAGCTCACAACATCATATCATAGCAAGATATATCATTTATCCATATAAGAATCATCACCAAGGATTATTAACCATAATGCCAACAATGAATTACTAAAGGCATATGCTCCCCCTCAACCAGTGCCATTTGTTAGATCTGATCATGCATATATCAGCAGTAAGCATCAAAACATCTTCATCCTCAAGTTAGGATCAAAACACTTCCAGACATCATACAAGTAACAAAACATTTCCACACATCCTCAGCAGACTGTAGCTATTAACCAATAGAGCAAATAATGGAATGAATCATATCAGATCCCTTTTCTGAGCCTGTCCCCACTGCTTTTCTTCAGACTGACATATACGCGACTTTGTAGTGTCGAACTCGCGTATATACGCGACTTCCCTTTAAGGAACTTGCGTATGAGATTCAGGACACTGAAGGTTTACACTTTCAGCTCCCCCTGAGTCTGATATGTCTATGCTGTGCTGTGTCTCAGTACATTGTGCTGACTGTACTTCCTTCTTCCTCCATATCTTCAAGTGTGATGAGGTTTTCTCCTTTCGGTGTGATGTCCATCCTTTGTTCTTGCATTCCTTTGCTATATGTCCAAGCTTGTTACATGCATAACATCTAACATGTTTCATGTTCCTTCTGTAGCAATCAGCAGCTTTGTGACCATACATATTGCAAGCAAAGCAATATCCATTAAAGTACCTTGATTGAGATGACCTGTCCGCATAATAGTCTTGAACTCTTCTTCTTCTACATCTAGCTGCAACATGTCCAAGATTATGACATATATAACATTCAATATTATTCATAGGAGGAGTAAAAGATTTTCTTTGAAGACTTTCTTTCCTTGGTTGATGATGAGATTGACCTTTCATCTCCTTGTTGATCATTTTGGATTTCTCTTTAGAGTTCCTTGCCTCACCTTGTGAACTAGATTCACCTTCAACAGATTCATGGAAACCAAGACCAGTCTTTATAGCAGGGGACCTTTGACTACTAAGAATATCATCCAAGACTTTAGAACTATCTTGAAATCGTAAAAGCTTATCCTTTTCTTCTATTTTACCTTTCAAGATATTTACCTCAACTTGAAGTTGTTCCTCCTTTTCTAGACATTGCTTCTTCATGTCTTCTCCATCTTTCCTTCCTTCTTCCAACTGATGCCTTAGTTTGAGAATCTCCTTTTCTTGTTCTTTATTCAGATCCTGCTGCATTTGACGAACTCGGAAGGCACATTCTAGTTGAGATTTTAAGCTGGTGACTTCGTTTTCTTGTTTTGCAATAGCTTGGAGTAGATCTGTATTCTGCTTCTTTGATTCTTCAAGATCTCCTTTTAGTGAGGGGATTGTAGCTTCAAGATTTTCATAGTAGCTGGATCTATCTTTGAGTTTCTTGATGGTTGTGCTTCTTTCGTTGACTTCTTTTCTTAATGATGTCACTTCCTTGTCCTTGAGAAGCTTTCTTACCTTGTTTCCTTCTTCTATTTGGGCCTTTAGTTTGGTAACTTCTTCTTTGAAAGCACATTCCCTTTTGTTCAATAGATCTTGTTGATCTTTAACTTTGTCTGCAAGCCTTCTAAACACTGCCTCTATTTGACACTTTTCTTGCTCACCCATAAAAGCATGTTCAGTAGTTTCACTATCACTTCCATCACTTTCACAAGGAAATATAGCAGGAACATCAGAGGATAACACATTCATACCTGATAATGATCCTGAATCTGATTCTGAATCTGAAGAGCTTCTTATACCTAATCCCCAATCGACTCTCCCACTGTCATAGTCCTTCTGAGATGTCTTCTTCTTCTTATGAGCTTTCTTCTTAAGCTTCTTTCCCATTGTTCCACGGATCTCCTTCAAGCGATCAAGCTTCTACCAAAGGACCTGCTCTGATACCAATTGTTGGAAATAATACTGAGAGGGGGGGGTGAATCAGTATTATCAGATCAATCAATCTTTTCAATTTCATACTCAGAAACATATACGCTACTTCAATTAAGTGAACCCGCGTGTACACGCTACTGTGTCTAATGAAACTCGCGTATATCCAGAGATCTTATAATTCAGTTAGCTTAATCTTCAGTAAATGCATCAGATCATTATTAAGCATATTAACAGTAAACAGGTGCAGAATAACAGAACAGAACATCACACAAGAGCCACACACATGAACACAAAGATATAAGGTGGAAACCCAATGTGGGTGAAAACCACCTGCTGCAAGTCATCTCAATCTTCTTCTTAATAAGAAAATCCTTTTACAATATTTGTACTGGTGCAGTCTTATACCAGTACGGGAGCTACAACCCCCTTTGCTCTTGTACTAGCCGATCCATTTACTAGTACGCAGGCTGCTACCTGCTACAATGCTCCAAAGATCTCCTTTAGCTTTTGTACTAGCTTAGATACTAGTACGTAGGTGCTTGCCTACAATCTTCTCACCTCCAGGTACCACGTTTCATCAATTTTCAGACTGGATACACTGAAGCACAACACATAATCTGTAAGGCCACTTTTCATCCAATTTTCATACTGGACCCATAACTATCATTGAAGCTCAAAACAATCATCAAACTCTGAATCACTGAAACCCTGTTAACAACAGTCACCAGAACACAGAGCAGACACAGAACTCTGTAATAACCATCAGATCCATCTGTAACTTCAAATATCAAGCTTTACAATGTATACGCTACTTCGATGAATCAAACCCGCGTGTATACGCGCTTTTTCCAAAGACAACCCGCGTACAGATCTAAAAATAATTTCTCATAACTTGCAGCTGTACCAGACATCAGTCATACTCATAACATTTATAGAATAATACATGCGTCAGTATGCAGATCTAGAATAAGCATCATAAAGATAGTTCATTTCAAACCATTTGATCTCGATCTCTCCTTAGATCTAGTTCTCCATCAACCGGTGAGATCTCTCCTTAGCTCAGATCAAGCAATGAATCATCAACCCATAACCCTGCATACTGGATCTAATGCTTCATCAGATATTCAAGACATTTCAGATACACTTGCCTAATGATTTCCTCCTCCTTATATAGCCTTAGGCCTTGTTCAATACCAAGAGCCAAAACCATAGAAATCCAATACCATCAACTTCAAAACTAGGGATCAACACGTCCGCCGAGATGCCAAGGTCCAAAACCATAGGCACAACTTCCAAGGAATAACCGCCATGGACCAAAGGTACTTTTCCACATACACGCGCTTTTTCTGAAGCCAACCTGCGTGTACACGCGACTTGGGCTTAACTAACCTGCGTGTATGAACTTTCTCTTCTTCTTTATAGTCTGATCATCAATTCCTTGCTACTGACCTTCTGTACTATGATTTGTCATCAGTGAGGTTTGCCATCAAGGACAACACTTATCTCATAATGCCAACAAATTGAACATCCTATATATTATTTAAGTAAGAACTTAAATGATACAGAAAGAAAATATTCGTATGTTGAAAAACTAATGCTTGCAGCGGTTCAAGCAATACAAAGATTTCGACACTATGTCCTCTTTCGGAAAACTACCATTCTGTCAGATTGCAACCCCATGACTTATATATTGTCGTGACAGTTGCTGGGGGGCAAATATTCAAAATGGATAGCAATCCTTCAAGAGTTTGATCTGGAATTTGTGAAATCCAAGTCAAAGAAAGCTCTAGTTTTCGCAGAATTATTATGCGATCTCCCATCGTCGTCCAACGATGAAACATCCGAAGAATCAATCGTGGATGAAAGTTTGTTTCTGATATCTACAAGCAATGACTGGTATGGGGATATAATCATTTACCTCCAAACCCAAAAATTCAGGCCAAATACCTCTCACTCTGAACAAAAACATATTCGATACCAAGCAAAAGACTACATGATCGTCGGTGATACACTTTACTGTCGTGGTATAGATACGGTTCCGAGAAGGTGCCTCACCCATGAGGAAGCTGAAAAAGACCTGAATGAGTTTCATTCAGGCATGTGTGGGGGGCATCAATCTGGATATGCTACAGCACAAAAAATCTTACGAGCAGGATACTTCTGGCCAACAATGTTCAAAGATTGCATAACCGCAGTAAGAAGTTGCCATGCTTGTCAAATTTTTGATAGCAAAACCAGAAGACCACCCGCACCTTTACAGCCAATAGTTGTTGTTGGGCCATTTGCCAAATGGGGCATCGATTTCATGACATGTAACCCCACCTCGACCGGGGGGCATGGGTATATTATAGTCGCAGTTGACTATTTTACCAAATGGGTCAAGGCGATGCCTACATTAGATAATACTGGTGAAACAACTGCCCTTTTCTTTTTCAATCATGTAGTCGCCAGATTCGGCGTACCACAGGCTATAGTCACAGATCATGGATCGCATTTTCGCAATCACATGATGGTTTAATTAGCTGCCAAACTAGGGTTGTCTCACGACAGCTCTACTCCATATTATCCGCAGGCTAACGGACACGTTGAAGCGATCAACAAGGTCCTGAAGCGCATGCTGCAAAGGATGATCGGAGTTCGCAAAAAAAATGGCACCTAATCCTGTACTCAGCTTTGTGGGCTTACTGAACATCGGTAAGGAATGCAACCGGGTTCACACCCTTCCAACTGGTATATGGCCTGGAAGCAGTCTTACCAGTCCAGTGTGAAATCTCGTCTCTCAAACTCGCAATTGATCTCCTCCCTGGAACTTCAGAAGAAGAAGCTCGTTTCTTGGAATTAATCCAATTGGATGAAACCCGTCGTGATGCCGCGTTGGCTGACAAATCCCATAAGAAACGAGTCAAGGCGCAGTTCGACAAAAATTTCAAACCCCGTGTCTTCTCGGAAGGTGACTTGGTCCTGCTTTACGACCAAGAATCCGATAAATTGGGAGCAGGTAAATTTAAGTCTTTATAAAGGAGCCTACGAGTTGATGGATTACGACGGGATTCCACTGGCGCAACCTCGTAATGGGTTGTACCTCAAGCGTTACTACGCCTAGTAGTAACCAATATGCTTTTGTTATATTTTTGTTTTCACTAAGAGTGTTTGTTTTGGTCGAGTAATCCACCTTTTTACATTTATTGCAAATGTCAAACCCATTGGAACCATGTGTTGGATATGCCGACGGAGCAAGTCGTAGTTCGCGGAACCTGTCCTCCGCAGCCTGGGCCATTTTTGATCCAAGCGGCGAGTTAGTAAGTTTCATAGGTGTATGTATTGGTCGATCAACAAACAATATCACTGAATATAGCGCATTGATTGAACTTCTCTCTGATGCCATCACTCATGGTATACGCCGACTAATCATCAGGCTAGAATCACAGCTCGTGATACTACAACTCAATGGTATATATTACGTCCGAAACCCAGCTATTTATCACATGTTCCTAAGGGTTAAGATTTTGGAAAGACAATTTGATCTTATTCAATACCAACATATTTCCAGAAACTTAAACACATTAACCGACTCATTAGCAAACTATGTGTTAGATAGACATTTGCAACGTTCATAAAAAGAAACACATCATCAATGTTTTATATGTGGATCACATAACTCAACCAGAATAAAACTACGAAAATCAAAAATACATATATAGCTGTTTATGGTTCACACATAATGTTCTGTAACCAAGACAAAATCGGTCACACGACCCAAAAACTCAAAATTCTAGGGGGCACCCTAGTCTAATGATGCTCGTGATAGCAAGTCACAGCTTGTGCGATCATGCGTAAGAGACGAGTCCATCGTCTGGGCACACCAGTAGTATGCCGCTGTAACTGCAAAGGTAGCTCATCGATCCTCACATCTGGAATACCGAGAGTAAGGCTCTCAACCTGCTCCTGCACAGCTGTAAGAGTCTCGGCCACATCGAGGTCATGAAGAGTAACCCTTCCGGCGGCCTCTCCTGCTGGGGCAACAGCTGGTACTCTCAGGCGAACAACTGGATGAACAGGACCAACATCTGCATGTACACATGAGTTTGATTAGAGTCTTGATAGAACAAAGCACAAGGACATTATAAACAAAAACAGTAAACAGCAATATGGTCAGAGGTTTTACCAATAGCACCCCACTACTCACCATCCGGCAGTACCAAATCTGGATCACCCCGGAAGTCCATGCCAGCATATGGATACTCGGAATAAACCATCTCCTGACGATCAAACCACCTGAAGAAGGTATCAGAAAATGAAATCTAAGATTGACCAGCATGCCTAGACATATGGTCAACCCATCTCTGCATGCGTGGTTCAGTAGGAGAAGGTAAATCGAGTGTAATGTACTACAGCTGCATGAGTGGTATCTTCTCCAAGGCAAAGGCGGTCAAAATAGAACCGAACCCAAAGTTCTTCAACCTCCCATTCTTTATCTTGGTCAACTGTTCTTTCATTACAAGAAGTACCGCGTCACACCAGTTGAACACCTTCGGTTGGAGGCATTCCAAGGCACGCTGCATATAGGATCTGTTGGCTACATGAAGAGACGCGCTACCGGCCATCCTACCAAAAGTAAATAGGATAGTCTTAAGGGACCTATCAGTGACATCACGGATGATGATCTTGCTGTCTTTACTCGGCTAAGATCCTTCCCTGCAATACTGGCGGACATAATCTCTCACAGAATCGCCTCCTCGGGCTGAACCTGACAAAGAGATGGGGGCACCCCGCCTCGACAAGCCAGTCAAGAAATAGATGTCTACTGCAGTCAAGGGGATAGATTTGCCCCTAATCTGGAAAACCTGGTTGATAGGATCCCAAGAGTCAAGCAAATACTTCAGTAAGTTAATCTGCTGTCTCATGCTAGAGATGCGGAAGAACTTCAGCAAGCCACAATTCCGCAGCGCGTTCACTGTAACAGGATCATGTAGGGCAATCATGTCCTCTTCTTCATGTTCTCGTTCTCGCCATGTAAGGGTCATTTTGCTCCAAGATCTCTGCAAAAACAAACAAGAGAGGAGATTAGATCCTGATTTTGATGAGAAACAGGCAAAAATTCCACCAAAAACTGTGCAACAAATCCTCTTTCTGCGCCCAACGCACCTGCAGCAGTGTTACAGGTGCGTTGAATGTCAAACTGCCTTCATACAGGCCAACATTCAACGCAGGTTTCGATGTGCTCAGGGTGCGTTGATGGCAGAACGAGCCCATCAAACCCCAGGGGCTCAGAAAAGCAGGGAATAAAGCACAGAATGCAAAAAGGAAACCATGAAATGAAAGAGCTCAGGTTTAGCTCCTACCTGGTCCAGACGGCGCCAAGAATCGTCCACAGAATCTCCCGAAATCAGCTGATGAAAATCGAGGGGGAAAACACCTCCAAAGCTCCAACAAACCAAGTTCAAATGAAATGGTAAAATGAGAGGTAAAAAACACTTTTTAATTACTTTTACGTAGTTCGAAGTAAAGTATTAGCGTTTTAATCTCGCTTTCAAAGAAAATATTGTTCATTTCTAACTAGTTTGATGATGCAGTTGAAAAATACAGTACTATCTTTGGAAGGATAAAGCTATTTATGGTAAAAAATCAAAGCAAGACCATAAGATCGAGCAGTTTTAGCGCATAGTTCAAGCTCGTTAAAAAATAAACATAAGACCGAGCAAATGTTTCCACCCGCGTTTAAGCTCGTTAAAAAATGAACTATCCCCCGGTAAATAACCACCGTGAATGAAGCATTTTCAGCAATTAAAGCCTTGGTCGTGTTTGCACCGTCACCTCCACTTTTCCATTGGCTGATCATTCACCTCCATTTGATTGTTTACCCATTTTGAGGAACAGCTGCGAAGAGTGATTTCACTAGCCATCCTTGTAACACTGCCGTGATTGGAAAATTCCAAACCTTACCTGGAATCAGCTGCTACCCATTTTATCACTCGTTCCTCAAAAGACGAGCCTTCTTTAAACTCTTTTCAACTGACTCGTAAAATATGAAAAGATTGCCGAGTTTTGGCCTTCCAACTTGTTAAAGCGACAGGAAGTGCTATCCCTCCTCTAGATTTTAATCTTTTTGGACCTGAGGGATTATTGCACAAAAAGATCGAGCGCTTGTTTTGTTCGGCTCATTAAAGCTAATCGAAAATTCATCCCTTCTGTATTGTTTTATACTTTTTTGGACTTAAGGGATTAGATGACGAAAAAGGAATTTTGGAGTTACCTTTACGTACCTTTTCAGACTCTCTAAAAATGAAAATGATCGAGTTATCTTTGTCGTTAGACTCGTTAAAAAGATTAATAGCGACAAACTTGTCTTTAGCCGAGAACGAGTTTCACTATCGCTAGGCTCGTTAAAACATAGCGATGGGTTTGCCCGAAGGGCAAATTATAGAACAAGCATATGTTATCCTCCTCAAGCTTGACAAAAATAAAGAGGTACTAGTCAGCAATGACTGGGGAAAAATTGGGAAGAAAACTCAAAGAAACTTTATTGGTAGCAAGCCGCTCTTGAACATGACACTTCCACTCCGTGCCTGAGTCGGGTTGGGTTGTTTCATTCACCGGTCACATCACCATGGTCACGCCATACCATCCACATTTGGGGTAAATGCTACCAATCCATCACATAAGTGTCGCCGACATGTTCAAGAGAAGTCATCCAGAGAAGTCACCCATGTCCCATCCACTACCATACATTATACTTCATTCTTTCATGACCGCCACCCTGAACCATATATCAACAGATCATTTTCACCTCCATCAAAATCATTTGCTCTGTTCTGTGTCATTGATGTGGGATTCATTAAGGCCCTCCTTTGACGGATTGCTTCTTGTCGACATCAGCTCATTATCCAAGAAGTTGATCTAGGAACACCCCCTTCAGTACTTTGAAGCTTGCATGCCTCAATGGCAAGTTTCTCACTTCCGGCGACAGGTATACATCATTGACCTTCGAGCGAAAGATTTTGCGTGTTGTTCGACACCAAGTCCTTTATTCACACCACGTGAATTGTACTGCAGTACCTTGAGGGTCATTATCATTATCGGTGATTCCTCTCGCGCTTGTTAACAGTTTACATCATTGACTGGTAATCAAGCGGTGTCTTTCCATGTTCGACTTCAAAACATTTCTCACATGGATCGACTTGTACTTCGAGTGAAGATCGGACGAGATTGAAGACCCCGGATCTAGTTTCATCCATCCGGGCTGCGATATATATTCAGGAAAAATAAAGACATTGAAATGTACAGCATTGCAGCACAGATAATCATCCTACCAAAAGGATGATGATTTCATCATAATCATCAGTCTACCATCAGACGATTGTCTGTCCTATGTACATGAAAATGAATTTATAAAGCTGAGCATGGGAATGCCTGCCTCATCTAGATCATGAAAACAGTATGAAGATAATGTATTGTATTGTATCTTATTACAGGTGTCCTCCCAGCATTGAAAGAACTTCGGATCCTCCTAATAAAGCATTTCACCCGATAAACGGCCTCATACTTTAGGGGGCAACTGTTATAGACATTTTTGTGCCTTACAGCTATAAGCATGAAATGTCCATAAACCAAGGGATCCTAAATCCCTAAAAGTGTTGTTCCAGCTCGTAAAGAAACAAGGTCAACAAATTACATCTTCTCCCAGAAGTTCTCCACCAGAAACTGCTCAAAACTAGTCAAATCAGGATCATTTCAGCTGCTCCACTAGCTAGCTACGTTGCAAAGCACCCAAATACACTGGCTAGGTGCGTTGCAACGCACTTGAATGCACTACCAGGGTGTGTTGAGATGGAAATGACAAGTGGCAAAGTCATTCCACGAGGTGGAGAGACAATGGAAGCTTCCAGAATCTTCTCCAATGACACTTGCCTCACTGAATTCGACCAATGATGAGTAAGAGGCTCTCAGTCTCCAAGTGGAAGCAAGAACTGATAGAGAGAAGCCACTAATCAATTCATGAGTTGACTCATCCTCTTTGCATACATCTATATATGGATCCCTCACCAAGAGATCCAAAGGCTGGAATTTTGTACATTGCAGAGAATTGCTGTTGGTTTTGAGATAGATATTAGAGTATTGGGTGATTTATGCTTTGTTGGAGGTGAAGAGGGGATTCTATGCTGGGAGGTTGATGCTGGATCAGGAATCATCGGTTGTAACTCCTCCTGGATCTTCTTGTTTTATCAATAAAAATATTTGAGTTTCTCCTACATGCTTGTATATCATTGATGTTTGTTATATTTGTATGTTTAGCTTAAATCTGATCCTAAGCTTTTTATGAACATAAATCCATGTCTTTGTGTAGTTTCCTTCTTCTGTGATCTTGCAGGAACTTGGTGACGCTAGGCAAGTAAGGGAGCAGGTAGCTGAAAGCTGTCAAAGAGGAGAGAGATTGGATCAAAGGACTAGCGCAAGACACAGGTTGGTTCATCCTATTCCTCTTCGTTTATAGTTCATAAAGGAGAATACAAGAGTAGTTTTCCCTGTTTGTTTCTGAAGTTACTATCACAACTCAGTGGGATAGGGTCGTTCTGAATAGACACTTTTCCCGATAACAGACCCTTAGTTAAAAATTTAAAAAATCAAAATAATGCTTAAATTTCCTTTTCAAATAAAATTACCATCATAAGCTTAGGAAACCCCCCTTGCAAAATCTAAAAAATCCAAGTTTTATGATAAGGTAAGATAAAATCTTTCCTTAGGAAAATCACATCGCAAAAAACATGACAGCATACCACCCTATAAGCCGAATTCCAATATTGCGAGATCGTGATATGTGATAATAAACAAATATCGCATCACATTCAGCATAACTTACATTGAAAGATGGGAGGAGGCGGCTCTGCAACTAAACCCTAACGGCGGGGGAAGCTAGGTGCGATCATGGAGGCCGAGGGCAGGAGTTTCTTATGGCAGTAGATCCGCAATGGGAAGACCAAGCACTGTGCAAGTATGAAGGCAGAGAAATAGGGATACAAACGATAGTGCTAACGCAGTTTGGAAGAAAAACGCAGTGCGCGCAGGGAGGATGAGAGCTGGGGTTGTAGCAAGCAAGTGGGTTCACAGTTTGGAGGCTGCTATAACATATATCTGTTTCGAATAGTAATGGTGGACCTGGGTCATGATGCACATCAGGAGATGACTCGTGATTGTGAGACCATCGACATAGACCCAGTGCCAGAAGACCTTCTCGCCTATTGGGGTCATGACGTTTCCGAGAAAAACCTAAAACACTTCTTCCCGAATAATGCAGTGTACCCTCGGTCTCCTGACAAGGCGGTGGGAGAAGGGAGTTTGAAGACAGGAGCTCAGGAATGGGACTCTGTTACAAAACCTATATTGGAAGGGTTGACTACCATCTTGACTAAGGCTCCGTCAAATAAAGAAGAAGGAAGGGAGTTGAAAGGTATCAGAAAAGAGGAACAACTGAGAAGATTGTCTCTTATCCCTGGGCCTGGGATAAAAAGGTTGGCTGTGGAGGTGGAAGAAGAAAATAGAGACAATTACGATAAAAAAATAAGAGCTGTATGGGGCAGAAAAGGCAGTTGATCCTGCTAAAAAGAATACAGGAAAGGGAGAAGCTAGGAAGGATGGCGGGGGTGGAAAGAGGAAGAAGATCAAACCTATTAGAATAAAGGAGGAGTGACCTAGTTGTGTGTTAAGAGTGGATATCCATATAGATCAGGCTATGGAAGCCTCAGAAACATTATTAGTTGGTAGAGTCCGAGGAAGAAAGTTCTCGGTAGACTACATCAAGGACTGGGTTCAGTCAGAATGGAAAGAAGCACCGAGTCAGCCAGAACAAATCAAAAATTTGGACAGAGGATGGTTTTGTGTTCGATTCGTACATAAGGAGCATGTCGACTGGGTGATGGAAAAAAACTGGAGCTTCGGGAAGAGGCCAATCCTTTTTAGAAGATGGATGCCCCTGTTTGACGCCCAGAAAGAAAAAGAGGTGGAGTCCCCAGTCTGGGTCAAACTACCGGGCCTCCCTATGCAATTCTGGACTGACTCGGCCTTCACCTCTATTGGTAATACTCTGGGGAAGTTTCTCGACATTGATACCTTCGAACTCACGAATGGGGAGTTGCCCATATTCTGGTCAGTCTAAACCCCAGGGAGGGATTGGCGGATGCTATGAACCTGAAGTATCAAGGTCTTGATCTTTTTCAGATCTTGGACTATGAAAACCTCCCTTTCAGATGCCATCGATGTCATCAATATGGTCATCTGGCCTGGGAATGCCCCCTTGGACACCATCGACGTTGAGGAAAAAGGAGAAGTAGAAATACTCAGAAGGAAAACCAGAAGGTGATCATTCAGGAAATAGAGGCTTTGACCAAGGAAAGCGACCCTATGGCATCTGCTCAGGTTTTGGTCCCGGAGCAAGGGAAGGTTGATTACCAGGAACAACCGGGGACTGCAGCAAATGAGTACATCTCTTATCTGATGTTTTCCCGGGGACCCTCACTAGTCTCTGAAAAGGCAGGGGAGGCTAAGGCGAGTTTGTCTCTTTCCCCTCCCTCCTCCTTATGCTTTTCTAATGCTCTATCTCTGTCTTGTTGTGATGAGTCTGGTCCTTTAAGACAACTCTCGAATGAAATTCTGGATCTGAGGAAGGGGCAAACATCCACTGATAGCATTATTATGACCATTCCCTCCTCCCCACTACCGACCTCTTTTCCCATCGATGATGCCTACTTTGTCCCTCCTTCTGTCCGGAGTCCTGATCCTCCATATAATCTCAGACCTTTGGCCAATAGAAAGGGAAAAGGGCTCGTTGTGAGTGGATTGGAGATAGATATGGAGTCTTCAGGCCTAAGGAAGCAAAGAGGAAGGAAAACTAATCTGTCGAAGGCACAGTTGAAGGCTGTCATCGACATTGCAAAAGGGAAGCAGATGTCTCTTCCAGGGGTGCTTAGAGAAAAGTGAACACCCTCTACGAGTTGACGATGATAATATTATCCTACAATTGCAGGGGTCTAGCTAGCCATCCCAAAAGGCTAGCTCTGAAGGAATTGGTCAGGTCCAATAAACCTGATACTATTTTACTCCAAGAAACTCTGGGGAAGGGGGAAGAAGTTACAGGCTGCCTCGTTAAGCTTCTTCCGGGTTGGAGCTTTCATGTCATAGACACCAATGGTCATTCGGGACGGGTGGCATTGGGTTTCAATACGAAGGTTCTGAGAGAGATCTCCTCTTGGGGATGGGAAAATGTACTGGCTGTGGAACTATACTCCAACGAACTATGCATCCCCTTTCTCATTATCAATGTTTATGGTCCTGTTATGGAATGGGAGAGGTTCTGGAACTCCTTCTTCGCTAAATCATTTATGGCGCACCCAAATCTTGTAATCGGTGGAGACCTTAACTCTTCTCTGAGGATGACAGAATCTTGGGCGGTCAGAGCAAGAGCAGATCCTCTCACTAACTTCTTTATAAATAAACTAGCCTCCTCTCTTCTGGTGGATGTCAATCCGCTCAAGATGCGCCCGTCATGGAGGAATCGGATAGGAGAAGAATGGGTAGGGAAGAAGCTTGACAGATTCCTTCTATGTGATTCGTTGATTGATAAGCTATAGGCCTTCAGACACTGGGTTGGGGAAGGCGGTCTCTTGGACCATCTCCCTGTTTTCCTCGAAGTGAAGGGTGCTTTCTCTAAACCGGGAACTCCATTCAAATTTAATGCCTCCTGGCTTTTGGATGCATCCTTTATTAGCCTTTTCCACAACACTTGGAATAATGCTAATCTCAGCGAAGATGAGAGTCGCAGCAAGGCTTTCATGGAAAATCTAACAAGGATGAAGGTCGCCTCCAAGCAATGGGCCCTCCAGAAGAAACCGAATGAAGAAAAAACACTGGATAATGTCAATTCAGAGATTGCCCTTCTTGAAGACCCAGGAGGTATTGGTTATAGAACAGAAGAGTCTCGGGCCAGACTCAAAGATCTGGAGATGGAAAGGAAGCGGATTCTCCAGGCCAGGGAAGAGAGTTGGCATTTAAAAAGTAGAGCAATCTGGTTGTAGGCGGGGGACGATAACACCAAGTTTTTCCAGAACTATGCAAAAGGAAGGAAAAATTTTAATACTATATGGGAATTGAAAAAATCCAACGGTGATATGGCTCATTCTTATGAAGAGTTAGCTTCTCTAGGGAACACCTATTTCAAGAACCTCTTTAAAGTGCCAGAGGAAGCATCTATTGCTGAAGTTATAAGAGTTTCTCAGTTCTTCCCTAGGTTCATAGAGGAGGAAGGAAATGAATCCATCATGGATCCTTTTCTAAGGAGGAGGTAGAAGATATTCTCAAATCTATGCAAAATGACAAAAGCCCCAGCCCAGACGGTTGGACTGTCGAATTCTTCCAACACTTCTTTGAATTCATCGGTGACGAGCTTGTGGCAGTTGTGGAAGAATCTAGGCGCACCGAATCAATATTCCATCCCTTCAATTCCACATTTTTTGCCCTTATTCCCAAATCTGACCTTCCGGGCTCATTTGAAGAATTCAGACCCATATCCCTATGCACCTGTGTTTAAAAAATCATAGCAAAATTCATTGCCTCCAGATTAAAACCTTTTCTCTCCAGAAACATTTCCCCTAAGCAATTTGGCTTCTTCAATGGCAGAAAAATTCATGAAGCGGTTAGAGTTGCTCAAGAAACTCTTCATAGTCTAAAATTTGGGGAAAAAATGAGTAGTAGTGAAAATAAATTTGTCAAAGGCTTTTGATAGAATCAGCTGGCTGTACCTCAGGCTAAATTTTCTAACTCATCTGGGTTTCAGGTATGACTTTGTGAAATGGATTATGAGTTGTATTTCTTCCTCCTCCATAGCTGTTCTGATTAATGGAGCGGCCTCCAGTTTTTTCAGTCCTGAATGCGGTCTGCGTCAAGGCTGTCTGCACTCTCCCCTTTTGTTTCTGCTGGCTACAGAGGGCATCAGTCTTATGATTCACGATGCTAAAAGACAAGGGTCTCTCAAAGGCATTGAAGCAGCTGAAAATTTCTGGGTTACCCATCTCCTATTCGTGGACAACATAATTCTGTTCAGTAATGGTAGCCTGGAGGATTGTAAGACGCTCAAAAGGATCATGGACCTTTTCCTAAAGGCGACTGGACTTTGTATTAATGAGAAAAAATCCTCTCTCACGTGCATAGGTATGTCCAGAGAAATGGTGCACAGTGTGAAGATGGTCCTAAACTTCGATGTCAAAGCGATGGAGGATACCTTCAAATATTTGGGCTTTCTCCTCAAACCAGACAACTACAGGAACAAATATTGGAATTGGATCCTTGCAAAAATCGAATCCAAGCTGAAACATTGGAGTTTCAGATGGCTCTCCAGGGCAGGAAGGCTTGTGTTAATAAAATTTGTGCTTATGGCTATTCCAGTCTATTGGGCTAGCCTGACTTGGGTTCCCAAAGGAGTCTTATCCCAAATTGACAAACATTGCAGCAGGTTTCTGTGGACAGGGTCCAAGACAGAGAAGGTCACCCCGTGGATCGCCTGGGATAAATTGGCTCGTCCCAAAGAGTGGGGAGGCTAGGGGATAAAAAATCTTCAATGCTTCTCCCAATCTTTAGCAGCAAAACTCGCCTGGAGGCTCATTTCTTTTGACAATTTGTGGACTTCTGTTACAAAGAGAAAATAGATTGACCCTCTATCAACGATAGATTGGATCAGATTGCCCATAAAGACCTGCAAACACTCCTCGGTGGTTTGGAAAGCTGTGGTAGCCTCTATCAATATTATTGAAAAGTGATTGACTTGGAGCGTGGGGGATGGCTCTCAAATAAGGTTGGGTAGAGACCCCTGGATTTGTTGTTCAGAGCAGTTCTCTCTATCTCAGGGGTTGGCTGCAGTTTTAAAAGAGAAGGGTCGATTCACATTAAACCAGGTGGTCGATCCCTGGACTTCCTCCATATGGAGCCAAGGGTGGATGCATGGTATAGATCTACAGTTGGATGAAGAATGGCTGGAGGAATGGGATTCGTACAGGAAAGACCTCTTTAACTCTTCAGTCAGGCTCTCAGACGCTCCAGATGAACTTCGGTGGGTCTTTGCTTAGAATGGCCTCTACTCTCCAAAGATGGGGTACAAATGGATGATGACCCAGAAAGGGTGGGAAAATCCGACTTGGTGGGCCAAACTTCTATGGAAGTTAAAAGGTCCAGCGAAAACCAGACTTTTCTTTTGGTGTGTCTTGCACCAGAAAGTCCCTACTTGGTATTTTCTTCAAAGACGTGGTAGGATTGGCCCAGGTTGGTGTCCTCTTTGCAAAGATAGCATCGAATCAGTTCATCACCTATTCCTATTCTGCCCTTTCAATTCTAGTCTATGGGCCGAAACGTTAAGGTTACTCAAAATCCCTTATAGGTGGGAAGGGCAAGGGATTTTGGAAGCTTGGAAGAAGTGGTGGAAAGAAGCTTCAAATGACAGAGAGAGATCCATTCCGCTTCTCATAACTTGGGGGATGTGGCTTGCTAGGAATCAGTTCATCTTCAAGGACGCCTTCTTCCCGATTGAAAGATTGGTTGCTGAAGGAGCTGTTATATTCGATAGTATCCCTGTATCGCAGGCTACTCCTTCTCCCAGGTTGGTTCGGCAAGAATCTATAAGATTTTCAATTCCGTGGGCTTATTATGATAGGGCCTCAGACATAAATGGTCGTTGTGGGGCTGGTTTAATAATTCATTTTTCAAAGGAAAAGACTGTTAAGGCTTCGGTCGATCTTGGCCAAGGTTCCAATAATTTTGCTGAGTTGAAAGCCCTCCACCTTCTTCTTTGTTGCCTTGTCCTAAGGAATGTGCAAGAAGTTCAGATTTTTGGGGATTCTATGAACACAGTGCGATGGGTCAATGGGACGCAATTATGCAGAAATTTCATCCTGCTTCCCCTGCCTAGAGAAGCTACTCGACTCAAAAATCTTTTCACGAAGATCTCCCTTAGCCACATCTTCAGGGAAAGAAATTCTGAAGCTGATCGTCTCTCCAAAGAAGGTGTTGATCAAAACATGGGGTCGTGGACTATTTTGGAAGAAGAGAATGGGGTGGTTCGACCTCTTGAATAGCCCATTTTTGTTTAGTTCTCATTTCTCAGAATGTGTTTCCTGTGCTCTGTAAATATTTTTTTTGCTACATTTGTTTTTCTTTTTCCTATTTGCTACTCCTCCTCAGGTCTTTCGGGCTGCTTTCCTTGTAAAAGGAGGCTCTTTTTGACCTGATCTCTATTTCACTTTCCTATTTCTCTAGAATCTTGATCGTGTCTACGCATGATTCTCTGTCAGATGTTGTATGCTCCTTTTTTGTGCAGACTCTCTGACTCTGCATCAACAATTTCATCGCCTATATGCCTTCCCTTTTTGGCTCCAGGGAGGTGTGCTTTTTTCTAGACGGGTCTTTTGCCTCGCCTCTGATGAGTTTTCGGTGAGAAATTTTCCCAAATTGAATGTTTCCACGTCATACATATGGGACTGTCGCACTGGCTCATTGCCTTCCGGGCGAGGGTGATTGCGCTGGTTTCTATTTCAACTAGCCAAGACTTCTTTCTTTTCCCTATCTCAAGGAAAAGATTGAGTCCTCCTGTAATGCTTTGCATATGCTATGTAACCAACTAATTTTATTAATAGATGGTTCGAGGTTTTTCTATGGAAAAAAAAAAAACTTACATTGAAAAACTTTAATTCGCTGATATGCGAAGACGCCGATCGCAAATCACATTTCGTAGAAAACAGGTTAACAAAGATTGTCATATATAACGTTTCTGTGATCTGCGATATTGCAATATTGTGATATTGCGATGTCGCGATATAGCAACAATGCGATAATGTGATATCACGAGCAATCGATAATGCGATGTTATGGTTCTGCGACGTTGTGGTTTTGCGATATTGCGAAGCAAATCTCAAAATCGCCTCATCGCAGATCTTTTGGGCTCGTTATTAAAGAAAAGAATTTTTCATAAGCTGACACCTGGTTATGTGCTTTAATGCTAATAAATGAGGTAGTTTCCAGTTATTAATGGAATATGGGTTCGTGCTTATCGAAAAATCATCTCACATAAGGTGGTATATTTGATGTGTCTTTGGGATTTAAAACTTTCCCATCACCCGTCCTTGTCATTATTTTCACTTCACTTGTGAATTGCAGGAACGGAGAATAGAGGACGATACAAAGCAATACCCAGGTTAAAATGGGAAAGAAAAGCAAGGCTCTGAGCTTCGAAGAGAGAGAAATGGCGCCCTTGTATATAGACATGGCTTGTAATAGAGATTCAGGAATTGCTACGTGGGAAGGTATGTATAATTTGCTTGAAGAGGAAAATCCTAGAGTAATGGAAGTTACAGCTACCGCGGGCTCAAATGGTTCTTCTGAGGCATCTATCAATGAGCTATCTTGCTCATTCTTACACCGGATGGTAGCAAGACCCAAAATTCTCCCATACACAGACATGGTCAAGTGGGTACTGGACAACGTTGATATCAGAAATAGACAGTTCAAAACTTAGGGTCAAGGACTTATTGGCTCATTCACTGCATAAGATTTAAAGCTCATGTATCATTTACCGAAGCCACATGAAACTTATAGCAAGCGGTTTATGGAGAATTTTGTAAAAGAAAATCAAGACCTGGCATAAACCACCAAAGAATAGTCTAGGAGGGACGAACCGCTGAAGAAAGATAAACACGGTATGTACAGTACTGGTTCTCTCACCTCCCCATATTGCTTTGCTGCTCCCATGCTCTGTAGATTATTTGGAATGCCAAATATCAACAAATTTTCATCAGAATGTCTACCGTTATTAGATGTCGCCACGATTGCCACTATTGTAGATTGGGCTAAAATATTATATGATAACCTAGTCACGACCATTGTAAGTTATAGATCTAAAAGAACTGTCTCTCAAAGAATCTATACTCCTTTTTACCTATCTGCGTATGTAATGGATGCGATATGTTATGTTTCTAAGTTTCTTGTTATGGGTTGGAAGTGGACAACTCAAGACCCCTTACCAATCCATGTCTATCATAAAGAATTGTGGGACTCTAAGTTCACTCCATACTTCTACCAGATTTGTCATGGAATTATGCTACCCTTGCATAGAATGTTGTATGATAAATATGCTCTGAGATGCTCTCCTAAAGCAGAGGTAGACATCCTCCCTATCGCGAGATGGTTCGGGGAGGAATTGTTTACTTATGTCAGGGTATTTGGAAGTTCTGCTTCCCCTCATGTCCTACCTTTGTATATCCCTGATAAACTCTTGGCTCCAGAGATTTCCTATCAAACCTGTGGAGAAGGTGGTCTGACTAAAGATTTAAAAGAAAAAACAAAGGCTATATGGCCACAGTTTCCTGTAGCCTATGGGGCCTTTTCACTTTTTGATGTAGGCCATGCATTCACAGAAGTAAAAAATATAATGTGTTTACAGTTATTCAAATTTTCAGGAAGACCATTTGACCCTCATGATGTTGCCAGGAATTTCACTACTGCAGTCAAGATAAAGGTGTTTTCTGGAGAAGATGATTTATTCAATGACATATTCCAACAGAAAAGCACACTTTAAGAAATTCTGCATGCAGCCCAAATGTAATTCTCTCCAGAAGAATTTCAAAAGTTCAAAATATATAGGGAAATAAGGTTAGCCAGTATTCCTTTGGATAAACTACGCCTAAAACCCGCAAGGGAACGAACTCCAAGTGTTAGTCTTAGTGGAAGTTCAGACACGAATGGATCTAAATCCAAGTCTGGAAAGGAAACATCTGAACATTCTAAAAGATCCATAAGTGAACAAGATAAGAGCGAAGAGTCAATAAAAGACACTGCCCAGTCAACGGAACTTCTACAGCAACAGGTTTTTACCTCCCCATAAAGAGATCCTCCCCCTCTCATCGTTCAACAGCCATCGGTCACAACTAAACTAGATAAAGAATGGGAAACCTTCAATGACTTGATCAATATTGAAGGGAAAACCATAAAAACACCTGTGAGTGATACACAGGTAACAAAAGAAGTAGTCACAAGAATAGTTAGCAATGTCTCAGATATGGAGCATATCCCTATTGCCCCATCCTCTGAGCTTATGCTCAAAATAGAAGATATTCCTCCCCTTGATGTATTTTATAGCCCACAGCACAAAGCAGTAGTAAGAAGACATAGGAAGAAAAGGAAATTGGAAAACGTTCTCCCTCAAGACGCAGAACAATTAGATGTCCTGTGGCAAGATCCCACTAGCAATTCCACTGAAAATCTCACCAAACTATCTCAGATAGCAGGAGCATATGCCTCTGCGACTATTTATAAAGCATACGAGGTACATCAATTGCTAAAAGAAAAGGAAGACCAGATACAAGTATTGCAACAACAGTTGCAACAAGCTAATGCCAACAATGAAGCACAGAAACAGCTTGAAAGGTTACAACAGGACTTCCAACAAATGCAAATAGGATATCATAAAAGTTTGGATGAGAAAGGAAAGTAGTTACAGGATTTACAAGAGATGCACAAGGACAATCCTAAGCTTACAGAATTTATCACAGAGTCCATTTCCTTGAATGAACAATTACTACAACAGCAGGAAGCGTTGGGCCAAAAGATATCCGCAATGGAGTTATTATTGGGAAATAAGTGATAAAACCACTAATCAAGTGGTAGCTTTACGAAGTGACTATGATTTAATTGATAAACGGGTGACTGAATATTTGGCTTGGCAATAAACAGACGAAGGAAAAAGAGCAGGTGCACCAAGGATCAACGAAAATCACAAAGAAATGCTCTTTAACAAATGGGACAAGAAAATCAGGGAGGTAGAGCAAGCAGCAGAAGCAGCAGCCATGGCAGAAAGAAGTATTATTGATTGTGTAAATGAAAATTTGCACAGGGAAAATTTGATCACAGAGACCACTCCAGGATATTTACCTAACGAACAACAACTACAGGCAGATTGGAGACAGAAGGCCCAAGAAAAGGTACAAGCAATCAAAGGGTTAACCAAGTTGAACTGGGATTATTACTGGGCATACTTAGTAAAGACACATAGCCAGTGGATGACTCTTAAGTGTATTATCAATTCGGCCGAAAAAATGGTGCCAGCTCTTGTTGATTCTATTTTCTCAGCTCAGCTAAAATCGAAAGTCAGCCACCTGACTCTTGTCAAACAGATGCTGCATGCGTGCGATTTCAAGGACCAAATACAGAAGTAGTTTACTTTTAGATTCAGTTTTAGTTTTAATTTTGTTTTATTTTCCTGAAAAGAGGACAGTCATTTAAACCGCATCCTACATTTTTGTAATAATTTATTTTTAGATTTAGTTAGTAGTATTTAAACCCTTCTCATGAATTTAGAGAAGGGTCCTGAAATTTATCAAAAACTTATCCCCAGAACATGCACTTCTGTACCCTCTGAGGAGGTTTTGATGAATGAATGGAACATGATTTATTGATGTTTGCATTTGATATCTGCTACTGATGTTGCACTTTTGTACTCTTAGTGGATATTTGATCAAGAAGAGATAAATCGTTATCACTTGAAGCTCATGAGTAGGACTAGTTATAAATGGTATTTCTATCTCTTAACTATTTCTACCCTTGTGTTAGAGTGATTTTCATGTTCAGTTATTTATATATTAATGTATGAATGCCTAAGTTATCATTTGGCACTTTTGTACGGTGATAGCTATTTATTTATGCTTAGTGTATGAATAGCTTATTATGCGATATATTTTTCACAACTGTTTCGTCTAACTTTTTATATGAAGTGGTTCATCCTTACTGAATTCTTTTCTCATAACAGTTGAATGATCTTTATTACCAATTGTTATTTGAAATCATTTTAGATCGCATAGAAGAAAGATTACACCCCGGGTTAGTGTAGATTTAGATATTTCTGCTTATTAGAATACAATTTCCTTATTATTAGATTAGAATTAGAGTAGAAGTATTTCATTTAGAAACTGTTAGATCAGAAATATCAATCTTTCTCACACACACACTTAAATTGGGAAACTGATCCCATATCCCCAGTCGGACCCGCTATACCAAACAGAAAAGGTGCTGCCAACCATGGTTCGGACCGGGCGGGTATCCCCCTTGTTGTAGACCCGATTTTCGGGGCTTCAACATATTTGGTTCTAGAAGGAGGGCCATGAATTGTGAAGGAAAGAAAATCTAAATCTAAATATCATTCTGAGAGTAAATCACCCTCACCATCTCCCACGACTTCTCCATTATCTTTAAACCCAGAGCCAGAAGTCGCTAGATCAACAGCCGCTGCTGCAAACCCTGAAATTTCAAAACAATCTACTATTGAACCTCCTAAAGTTGAGTCTTTGATTCACAAACTTCAGTGATTTTCTATATCTCCTCAGAAATCTGATAAATCTCAAGGCAGCGTGACTTCACAATATAATCCTGCTCATCCTCTTACTAGGTTAAAGAGTGAAAAGTTTGGTGTTCAGCCAACCGAATTACCTCTACCTACTAGGAAGAGAGCAAGGAAGTCTCCTAAAGGATCCGATAGTGAGACTCTTTCATCCTCATCATCCATCTCAACCTCTTCACTGCGAAGTCAACCATCCACTCCTCCACTTCAGATCATTGTCCATCAGCCTACTGGAACTTCCCCAACTCCTTCTCAACCATCTGGAGTCATAATATCCTCATCTTCTCAACCACAGGAATCATCTTCTGCACTTTCCTCTGTTAGTAGTTCAGCAATGGCCCAATCTCCATGGAATAACCCAAGGGCAGTCTTAATGTCTACACCCTTGAGTCAGATACCGACCCATCCTAAAAAATGGCTGCCTAAGTTTAATCCTGAGGCAGGCATGCTAGCAGAAGAACATATAAATAACTTTATGCTATCCATAAATCTCAATGGAGTTACCAACGAAGATGTTGTTGTTCGACTTTTTCCTTATACTCTACAAGGAAAAGTCGGATCATGGTATTTCTCATTACCATCTGGATCTATTACTAGTTGGGACATCTTCCAAGAACAGTTTCTGACCAAGTTTGGTGATGACAGGTCTACAGCGACACTGATCAATGACTTGTCTAACCTTAGGGCCGAGTCAAGAGAACCTATCAAAGATTTTAACTTACATTTCAATAAAATATTAAACAAAATTCCTACTGCTTCTCAGCCTAGTGAAGAAGTGCGAATTGAATGCTACATTACCGCTTTACCATCAAACTTAGCAATCTTTGTTGATAGGGCTAACAAAACAACCTTAGTTGAAAATATGAAAGAAGCGATAGCAGAAGAGAAATGTATTATGACCCTTGAAAAGAAAAATGCGATAGAAGAAAGAAAATCTAAGAAAGTTTCTTTCAAAGAAGATCCCAAGAAAAAACAACCGAAAGATCCATTCGATTTAGAAGGATTACAGAAAGTTTTGAAGACCATGTCTAATGAAATGGTCGACATTAAGAAACAAGTAGCAGAAAATTCTTCTAAAAAGCCATACAAGCCTTTTAAAAGAAATCCTTCAATTGCTTCCAAACCCCCTAATGCTATTTCAAATGCTAAATCAGTAGAACAAGAAGAGGAAAACGTTACTGAAGAACATACCGATGAAGAAGAAGTTGTAGAGTTACAAGGTATGTGTTATGAAACCAGGTCAAGAAAGGATAGAAAAGATAGATCAACGCCTTAGAATTCAGCCTCTTCGAGGGGGCAACCTCCTTTACATTACATAAATGAAAAATTCTTGGATGATTCAAATGACAAAACCTCCTTTCTATATATAGGAGTCTAAGGAGTCACAATATAATCTAGCTGACCTAACAATAATAATATAAAGCCACAAAAATAACAATAGAGGGATTCTATGGGGCACAGAAATAATAATATGGGGGTAATAGGGGCACAACAATATAAATAAGGAGTATAACTACAATAGTAATGGGGTAATCACTAGTATTATAGGGACCCAACATGCCCCTCTTCAAAAAAGTGTTGTCCTCAACGCTTGAGTAGTTCTGGATACTTTTGCATAAAATTCTCATCCTCCCATGTGCAATCTTCAGCGGATAAGTTCTTCCACTTGATAAGATACTCTGAAATTGATCGATTTCGTAGCTGTCGAGTTCTTATTTCTGTCGCTGCTTCCGGTTCCAATATAATTTTTCCTTCCTCGTCAAGTTCTGGTAATATTGTTTGAATTGGGAGCTTGTCGCCTATAAGCTTCTTTAAACATGAAACATGGAAAACTGGGTGCAATCGAGAAGCTGCAGGAAGCTCCAATTTGTATGCCATAGTACCAATCTTTTACAACACCTTGTACGGACCATAATACTTTGGTGATAATTTATTATCCTTCTTAGCTTGCTTTAGGGACATTTTCTTATATGGTTGTAGCCATAGGAATACCCAATCACCTACATCAAAATTTCTTTCAATACGATGTTGATCTGCCTGTTGTTTCATTCTATTTTGTGCCAACACGAGGTTATCCTTTAAGAGTTGGAGGACTTTTTGTTGATGTTCGATGTGATGTTCCACTGCCTGAACCTTAGAATTTTCTCTTAAATATGATGTGATGGATGGTGGTTGATACCCATAAAGTGCCATAAATGGGGTCATTTTTGTTGCTGTATGGAAGGAAGTGTTATACCACCATTCAGCCAGAGGCAACCATTTGACCCATTGTGTCTGTTTATCAGATACAAAGAAACGAAGATATCTTTCCAAACATTTGTTTACTATCTCAGTTTTCCCATCAGATTGAGGATGATAAGATGAGCTATGAGCTAACTGAGTACCAAGACAAGAAAATAATTTTGTCCAAAAATTTCCAGTGAAAATGGGATCTCTGTCACTTACAATAATCTTTGGGTTTCCATGTAGCTTTTGAATTGTTTCCATAAATGCAGTAGAAACTGTACTGGCTTTAAATGGATGTGATAATGCACAAAAGTGTGCATACTTGGTAATTCTGTCAACTACCACCATGATGACACTCTTTCCCTCAGACTTGGGTAAACCTGTGATAAAATCCATTGAAACCTCCTCACAACGTTGGCTTGGAATGGATAAAGGTTGTAATAGACCCGGTGTCTTAATTGTTTCAACTTTATTTTGTTGGAAAACCAAACATTCCACCACAAACTTTTGAATATCTGATTTAAGGCCATCCCAAAAAAATTCCTTCTTAACCCTGTGGTAAGTTTTTAAAAATCCTGAGTGCCCTCCTAAGGGAGAAGTGTGCAATTCCATAAGAATCTTTTGTTTTAGCTGGGAATTCTTACAGAGGTATAAGCGATCTTTGTACCATAACGAATCATTTTTCCAGCTAAATGTATCAGAAGTACCAGAATCTTGTTGTAGCCTTCGAATAAGTGCCCATACTTCTTCGTCATTCTTCCATTCCTCCCTTGCTTCGTTTATCCAATCTGGTTGGATAATAGAAATGGCACACAACAATGCTTCCACATCCTCATCCTTTCTTGAGAGTGCATCTGCCACCACATTTTGCTTCCCTTTTTTGTAGATGATTTCAAAGTCATAACCCAACATCTTTGTGACCCACTTTTGTTGCTCTTCAGAGGATAATCTTTGTTCTAAAAAGTATTTAAGGCTATCATGATCCGTTTTTACCTTGAAGTGTCTTTCCATTAGGTAGGGTCGCCATTTCTTAAGTGCATGGAGTATTGCCAACATTTCCTTCTCATAAATAGCTTTGCTTAAAAACTTTCCCTTGATTGGACGACTTTCAAAAGCAATGGGTCTTTCATCTTGCATTAGAACAGCACCAATTCCATTTCCTGAAGCATCACATTCCACAATAAAGGTTTTTGTGAAGTCCGGTGTAGCTAAGACCGGTGCTTGGCACATTGCCTCTTTAAGATGTTCAAAGGCCTTTGTTGCTTCCAGAGTCCATGAAAATGAATCTTTCTTCAATAATGTTGTTAGAGGTGCTGCTATTCTCCCATAATTCTTAACAAACTTGTGATAATACCCTATCAACCCAAGAAATCCTCGCAGATGCTTTATGGATGTGGGGATTTTCCATTCCTTAATGGCTTTAATTTTGCTAGGGTCTACCTTAACTCCTTCATGAGATACAATATGACCCAAATATTCCACCTCCTGGACTCCAAAGAAACATTTGGATCTTTTTGCATATAATTGTTTCTCCTCCAATAGTTGTAGCACCCTGTCAACATGTTCAACATGATCCTTCCAAGACTTGTTGTAGATTAGTATATCATCAAAAAATACTAACACAAATTTTCTAAGGAATGGTTTGAAAATTGAATTCATCAAACCTTGAAATGTTGAAGGTGCATTGGTAAGGCCAAAAGGCATGACCAAAAATTCATAATGACCCTCATGAGTTCTAAATTCCGTTTTCGGAATGTCTTCAATCTTCATTCTAATTTGATGATATCTCGAATGAAGATCCAACTTGGTGAAGTAAATTGATCCATGCAATTCATCCAGTAATTCATCAATGACAGGAATGGGGAACTTATCTTTAATAGTGAGCTTGTTGAGCTCCCTATAATCCAGACACATGCACCATGATCCATCCTTCTTGTGCACCAATACTACTGGAGCTGAGAAAGAACTTTGACTCGGTTGAATTATACCAACCTCTAGCATTTCTGCAACCATACGTTCAATTTCACTTTTTTGGACATAGGGATATCTGTATGGCCTGATGTTTGGAGGAACACTTCCTGGAATTAGATGAATAGCATGATCATGATCACGCATAGGTGGGAGACCTTTGGGAGTCTCAAATACCTTGGAATGATTGTCCAAGACCTTTTGGAGATCTGGAGAAATAGATGATTCCAATGTGGAAACATCTAGCGAACATAATTGTGCAATTACACCTCTTTGCTCCTTTTTTAGAAGCTTTGTCATGCCATTAGAGCTGATTATCTTTCCTGGTTTCCCTGCAAAACCCCTTAATTCAACTTCCTTTCCTTCCGTAGAAAACTTCATGAAAAGTTCTTGAAAATTAAAAGCTATTGTACCCAAGGATTGTAGCCATTGGACTCCTAGTACAACATCAACACCTCCCATTGGAATGGAAAGCATTGGGCTAGTCAATACATATTCTCCCATGGATAGCTTGATATTATGGCACTTTCCAGAGCAATTTATTGTTCCTCCATTTGCAATCATCACTTGACACTCTGGTGCTGGATATAGGAAGCAATTCAATTATTTTGCTACCCTACAATGAATAAAATTGTGGGTGCTTCCTGAATCAATCAACACTATTACCTTTTTCTTCTTGATTTGTCCTTCTATCTTGATGGTTTGAGGAGTGGTAATTCCTGCCAATGCATTACAAGATATGGTTGGATTTATTTTTCTTCATCTAGGCTTTGTTCTTGGAGTAAATCCTCTTCTTTTGACCTTTCTTGCTCCTTTTCTTCTTCCTCTTCACAATCTATGTAGAATAATTTCTTCTCAGCACACTTATGACCTTTTGTGTATTTGCTATCACAATTGTAACAAAGCCCTTTTGCTCTTTTTTCTTCCAATTGTTGTGGTGTCAACCTTGTAGGTTGTGGAAGACTAGGGGCAACAACACTTCCGTCTTTATAGTTGTGAGTGGTATGCTTCCTAGTTGCCATAATTTTGCTTTCCATTTTTCTTGCTAACCTGAATGCCTTCTCTAATGAATCAGGTTCCCAAAGGCGGACATCATGTTGGATATTATCCTTTAAAGACCCTATGAACACATCAATCCTATGCTCCTCTGGAATATATTTTACCCTTATGTTCAATTTTTGGAACTCCTCAATGTGCTCCATTATTGAACCCTTTTGTTTGAGACTTATCAATTGGCTAAAAAAGTGTTGCTTTTTGTATCCTCATAATGTGCTATCAATTCTTCCGTAAAAATTGCCCAAGTGATAAATTTTTTACAAGAACAAAGCCATTGATACCATACAAACTGATTTGGTTCCAAATATACAGTTGCCATACGTACCTTTTGTGCGTTTTGCACATTATTGAGATCAAAGAATTGCTCCATCTGTAATATCCATGTGGCGGGATCCTTGCCATCAAACTTCCTCATATCGATTTTTGGAATATGGTGATTCTTTGATCCAACATTAGCATCTATGGAATCATGATTAACATTTCTTTTGTTCTCATCATGAGTTTCCTTTACTACCTTTTCACCATTAGTAAGTATTTCTTGTAGAAAATTTGTCAAATCTATCTTCAAATCTGCCATGCGTGTCTTCAAATTTGTGTTCAAATCTACCTTAAAATTGTCCATCTTATCTTCCATGTCATTCATCTTAGCTTCCACACCATTTATCTTAGCTTCTGTTAACTTTTGTGAGTGTGACATTTGTTGCACTTGTTCTTGTAATTTTGATATATCATGTAGTATTTCTTCCTCTTCTTCATGAGTCATGCTAGAGCTTTCAGGTTCCTTACTAGGTGTTTGCATTTTCTTTCCTCAGGGCATCAGTTACCGATAATAATGCTCTACTATGCCCTTTGAATTCCTTCAAAATAAATTTTCAAACCAAGCTTAAGCAAAAATTTAAAAAAATCTACACACCTTTTTTCACTTTGTAGGAGCTCGATATTGCCTCTGATGTATCTCTGTACTTTCGAATCATCTAGTTCTAAATATGTGACCTGTATTAGTTCTGTGTGTCCTATTTCCAATGCCACCAGTCTGATCCAAATTGGATTCTCCAAGAAAGAGTTATGCACAATCTCCCAAGATGACCTAATTATAGACCCTTCCAGAAGAGCAAACTTGTATGATGTGCCACGGGTACAATTTTTGATCTTTGGTTCTGAAAATGATATACAAGAAACTATATTCTGTCCTCTTTCTGTACCTTCTTATGAAATTTCAATCTGATTCTTAGAGAGAAATGTATGACGATTTTCCCCGGTAACCTGTTTTGAATGTAATTCAGAGTCTGCAAGAAGACCAACTTCCTCAGATCATATATCCGCAAATGTCGTGCGAAAAGCTCTGAAATTCGGACCCAAGGTTCAACGTGATTGCTTCTCAAATGGGTTTTTTTTGTGACTTCTGAAACGTGACAAAAAAAAAGTTATAGCGAAAATGCCACGATGACCTGTTTGGAGCAACGAAACCCTAGAATCCAAAGCTCTGATACCAAATGTTATGAAACCAGGTCAAGAAAAGATAGAAAAGATAGATCAATGCCTTAGAATTCAGCCTCTTCGAGGGGGAAACCTCCTTTACATTACATAAATGAACAATTCTTGGATGATTCAAATGATAAAACCTCCTTTCTATATATAGGAGTCTAAGGAGTCACAATATAATCCAGCCGACCTAACAATAATAATATAAAGCCACAAAAATAACAATAGAGGGATTCTATGGGGCACAGAAATAACAATATGGGGGTAATAGGGGCACAACAATATAAATAAGGGGTATAACTACAATAGTAATGGGGTAACCACTAGTATTATAGGGACCCAACAGTATGTGGGATTTCATCCTCCCAAATGAAGAGGATCAAGAAGCATTCCTGGTTAGTGCTCGTAGCAGAAATCAACTTGATCCTCCTTAGCCTACACCTAAGCCAAGGAGCGCAAGCTCGATGACTAAGGATAAAGTCGCAGCCAAGAAAACATCACGTAAAGCAGCTCAAACCAACCCAGTCCAAACAGACACATCAGCTCCATCTAAAATGTTAATCGTTTTGGATGAAATGGAGTATAGTATCATAGAAGACATGAAAAATACTAGGGCCAATATTACTCTTTTTGAATTGAGCAAATTGAAACACCAACAAAAAGTACTTTTGAAAGAATTACATGTTGTACCAGTTGTACCTTTACCAGCTGCTGTAATCTCTCAAGCTTCCCATGATATGGGAAGACCTCCAACTAATACGATGAATAAGGTTGATTCAAATGATATCGCATTAATTGGAGGAAGATTGAGATCACATACTCCCCCATTTCTCTTTACTTATGAAATTTTCAATAAAAAACGTGCACAATTGCTTAGTGGATTCTGGAGCTTCATCGAATGTTTTACCAAGATCAATTTGTGCAAAATTGAGCGTTCAACCACATAAATCTGTTGTGCGCATAGTTCATCTTGATTGATCGCAAGTCGAAGTGATTGGCGAATTAAATTAGGTTACCGTAAGGCTGTCATCCAACCCAAAGGTATGTCAAGTGATCTGTTAGCCTCCTGTTGCAACAGGTGTTCATCTTTCATGATTGACATTTTTACATGCCAAATATGTCATACTTTGCAGGCTGCAATGTTCCATATTTCCTTAAGAGGCCAAAGAAGAGGCCATGAAAGTGTGCCAGTCTAAATGCCACTGCTGTATTCCAAATTTTGATAAGTTAATCATCTTGAAGAATTTTTTGTCAAGGGAAGGCCAAACAGCTTAATCCTGGCCTCCCTAGGTTTCAATTTCTTGTTTTAGAATATAGAGAATCATTATCTATCCAAACAGCTTAATCTTGGCAGATTTGTAGATAGGTAGAGAAACAAAGGAGCCCAACTGCTTAATCTGGGCCCTTGGAAGAGATAAGGGTACATTTAGATAGGAGGGCAGTTAAAAAGAAAAAGGCAATCAGGGTTTGCAAGTCTAAGTGCACCCTTCTTGAAGTAACAAAAAATGCTAGGTGTATTAAGCTGGGTAGGTAGCCTGGGGTTGCAGAAGCAAGATTATCTTCAGTTTTGTCCTTGGAAAAGAAAGCTCATCTCATCAGTGGCAGAGGTACCAAAGCAGTGTTTTGATGACAAAATTCTGGAAGCATGTCTAACTTCCTTTCACTCCCCCTAAAAGTCTCTTACTAATATCCCCCTAAAGGACCTTGGGATCTCCCCAACCAGTCCTGTTATCACTTCATTTTGTGAATGACCAGGTCAAGCTTTGACTTTCTTCAGTGAAGAGAAGCCACATTTCTTGTGTAAAAATCATGTCTCCACAGTTTATTCCCTTCCTATGTCTAAATTCCAATTCCCAAACTTAGTCTCTCCCCTACACTTCACCTCACAAATTCATATTAACTCCTAACTCTATTATATAGCTCCCTCTATCATTTCCCCATCCCCATTTACTACTAAAATTATATGAAATCCCCAAAAAATATTAAATAACCCCCGCCCCCCCCTTGGCACTATAGCCATATTTATCAAGCCCGGGAAATAGTAGTCCATCTAGGGCTCCTACTAACCCTTCCGTGTCCGAACCTGGAGTTAGTCTAACATCTGGTCACACTAATAGACCATTTTCCCTAAGTCCTAACCCTACAATACTCATTTCCCTCCCCTATCCTAAGGTCATGCATATAAATATATTTCACCCCACTGTTATATAACCGAAAACCCACTTTCCTATAGTTTTCCCCCCCGCCAGATTAAAACAATTAATAAAAGCACCGCGGGCCCCGTATATATCCTTCAGCCATTTTGATGGTGCCGCCGACCATCAGATCTGGCGCACCCAAGATCTATGGTGGGCGGGTCTTTTTGTGCCCTAACATGCCGAGGGTTGACGCCCAGGAGACGGGCGGTTTTCCCGTTGTACTCCCGCCACGCGTCGCCCTCTCGGCTGTGGCGGAGCCCCCTCCTCCAAAACCGCTTTTGCACAAAATCGATGCGACATGAAACTAGATACCGCCCTCCCCTGATGTGACATCATTGCCACGTCTCCCCCATGACGTCATCATCTTGCATCGGCCTCCTGCCACCGTGTCCCTGCCATGTTGCTGCCACCATACTACCACGTCATCACCTCCACTGTACCGCCACGTCACCCAGTTGTACTGCTGACGTCACCCTGCTGACATCACCCTGCCATGTCATCGCCGTACTAGGACCCATGCTGACATCATCGTCAAAAAGTGCGAAGGGCGCAAATCGCAGCAAAGAGAGCCCGGAATGAAAATCTGAGGCAGTTTTTGATGCGCGATTAGCGCTCGCTAAGGGAAATAGGCCAAAATGGAAAGCCCTTTCGTGGCTCGGCCACCAGCAGGCCCGAAAGTCGCAAAATGACAAGAATTTCTTCACGCAGGATTTAGAAAGGGGCAAAGACAGTTTTTAAAGCAACAGAGGGCCGAACAGCAGCCATGAAAGGTCGATGCAACAGTTTAAAGAGTATCAGAAGTGAGAAATGCGCACATTCATTGCCAGAGCATATCAAGGAAGTGGCAAAGAGTATCAGTCAAAGGTTTTTAATGGAAATCTTTATTTCCCAATGCAGGTGAACATTGAATGGCCTCTAACAAAGTCAAAGAAAACGGTGGAGCTATATCGAGGCACTCCCATCATAGTTAATGCACCTCAGAACCACTCAAGAGCATGGATCAAATCCCAAAGCACAATTATGACTAAGTGATCAGCACAGAGCCATAAAGACAACACATTAACTCTTTTTGATATAGCTGCCCCCAGCGCAGCTCAGAGATATTTTCTTGCATTTATTTCAGACATATGTTAGGTTAAAAACACTTATTACAACAAATCTGTCTGAGATCTGACTTTGTAGATATTTTACTTATAAAACAACCCTAATTCACTATTTAAGGGGTTGGTTGGTTGTATAGCTCCAAGGGAGACTCGCACTGTATATCTGATATGTTTTACTTAATCAAAGACTGTTGAAAGCTTGGAGAATGGACTGTGTTCTGTGTATTAACGTTTTGAAGGATTAAATGTGGAATTCTTGTGCCGCAACATGACTCAATAAGTGCCTCTTACCTCTGTTTTCATTGACTTATGCTCATATCATACAAGTATCACCATCTAAATAGCAGAAAGAAAGATTAGCTTAGAACTTGTTTAACTGCACTCTATGCTTAATTTCTGTTGTTTCTGTATGTTTTCTTCTGAACTGAATTGGTAATGAATATGATTTCCCTTTGGCTCATATTTACCCTAATTCACCCATGTATGACAGTTATCTAGGGATTCTTCACTGCTCCTAGATAGAGCTCATTCACCTTTCCTCTGTTAAGCTGAACGAGAGATTCTTAACTGCCTCTCATTCCTTAGCCCTCATTCCATCCTTTTAAGCTTGAATTATTGTTTCATGTGCAGCTAGCTTGCTCCATATTTCTCTCTTGTGACCAAGAAAACGCACCAGTAGTCCTACTCCTTGACTCCACGGCCAATGGTTCTAAAACTTTCATGCTATTCTTGCCTCTTTACTTGAAAGCATCATCCTTCCCACCAAAACTCAAACAAAACCCCTTGTACTCAATAACTAGCCTAAAATTATCATCAACAAAGCTAAATCCTAAAGAGAGAGCCCTCTCTGACTGCTGGTAGGCTAGGACATGCAGTCCAAAGATTGGTTTGTGGTTACCTCAGCCGTATTCCCTTGGGAGTCAAAGGGAACAACCTGAGTGATAACATAATGGCGACTCCACTGGGGACCATCCTCAGTTAGTTTCACAAATCAAGTTGTAAAGCTCCACTGGGGAGCAATGATTTTTCAATTGTTGTACATTCCTTAAAACTACAGATGAAGCCTGAATGTCAGCCAGGGAGCCTTTGAAACTGTTCTTGCTTTGCATTTGCAGGATTAAACAAAAGCTGCTTCAGTCAATCTTCATGTTAGTTTTAAGCTATAGATAGCTATTCCGAAATTTGACTAGATCCTTGCTAATTATAAAAACATTCATAGAAAATACCAAAACAAATTCAGAATCTGGCTCCCAAAAGGAACTCACGTTATACAAGGTCAAATCCAAACCCAAATCCCCCAATTTCTTTTGAAAATCTGAATTTAATCCCAAGGAACCTCAGGAAGCTAGAGCGAAGAGAAGATTTTGTTGATTTTAGTCCTGAAATAGTTCAGCCAAGCTGTGTTCCAACCCCTGTCAAAGTTTTATTTCGGTCAACCCCCACTTAACCTTGTTCATCGTCCACCTCTCAAAGCACTCCTTCCACACCTCCATTCACTGCACATACTACCATTACCACCACTGTTGTTATAGTTGTTCTTGCTGTTCCTATTGTTCCACTTATCCTTGTGAATATGGCGAATAGATATGCCCCCTTGCAATTACCTGCTAATCCAGGGGTATGCCTCAGGATTATCAAACTAAAATCACATATTTTGATGGAACTGGTTCTTGCACAGCCCTCTAGCATACCAAGAAGATGCAAGACTATTTTGAGAACTACGAGATAGATGATGATAGCGTGAGAATGAAGATTTTCGTCCAAAGTTTGACAGGTGATGTCAGGACGTGGTTTAGAGCACTCACAGTCAATTCCATAGCAGACCCAAAAGCCTTATACCAGTCATTTATCAACAGATGGGAGAAAAAGAAAGACCCTTTGCACATACTATCTGAATATGACACCATCAAAAGAGGCCCTCAAGAGTCTGTCTTAGACTATTGTGCAAGATTAAATAATGTTTATAATGCAATACCACAAAACCTAAGACCTCCACCTGATCTTGCTTTGTATAAATTCCCTGATGGTTTTGATACTGACATGGCTTATCAGTTAAGGGAAAGAGCCCTCAAACCATTGCAGACATGCAAAATGTTGCTGTTAGCGTAGAGTCAAATCTAATTGCCAAAAGAAATAGAGCTAGAACTGAGAGAAGAACCACCTTTAAAGAGGAACCCTTAGCCTTAGATCAAAAGCTGGATGCTATTATCAGTGGCATGCACAGGCTCGGAGACAGAGTAGAGAGTGCTGAGAGGAAATCATCATGGGATGGACAACAACCTAATACCATAAGGAACCCAAATTTCCGGAAAACTCAGAACACAAATGCTGGTAGATCTAGCCCGGACCATGATGTAAGGCCTCCTTTTCATGAAAATTATGCGGAAGCATCTACATCTAGTGAGCCCACAGAGGACGCTCACATGAACTTGGTGGATTTAAAGGCTGAGCAACAAATTTTCCTAACTCAACAAGACCAAGATGAGCATGACCTTAATTGATTTCAAACTAAGTCTGGTGAGTCTTTTGACTTTAAACAAGGCTATGATACTGCTGTGTATGAGGTCCACAAACAATATAAGCTGAGGACAAGAACCATAGATGTGCCCGAAAAGGTTAAACCAAATGATACCAAGCAGCCGAAGAAGATCAAAGAAAAGGTTGCCCTCATAGAAACTGTTGATGAAACAGTCCCTAATCCAGAGGATGTCACCATAGAGGATGTCACAGAGATGCAGTCCTCTAATGATCACCCTCTGCCACCTTCTTCCTCGAAAGAGAATTTGGACAGCATTCCAAAAATCCCTCCTAAAACTGAAAAACCGCAAGCAATCACTTCCCATAACATTGAGAAACAAGACCAAATTGCTGATACTCCAAGGGAAAAAGGGAAGCCTGCCTCTCACCATACTAAAACCCAATCTGAAAAATCATTCGATTTAGAGGCAGAAATAGGTAAACTGAAGATATCCATCCCTTTATCTGAACTTGCCAAACATGATTTGTATAGGCAACAAATTCAAAGATCACTTCAAATGCCAGAAGTCAAGGATGATGTGAATGTTCTAGATGATACCCCTGAACTGCTGTTCGGTCCAGAAGTTAATGGAAAATCAACATATGGATCTGTTTTACCCTTTTATGTCAGTTTACATATACATGACAAAGTCTTGCACAATGTTATGTTTGAATCAGGTGTCTCACACAATCTTATGCCCAAAGCTGTAATGGAGAAGCTAAACCTTGATGTTACAAGACCCTATAAAGACTTATTTTCCTTTGACTCAAGTCAAGTCAAGTGTTTAGGCCTCATCAAAGACTTGTGTGTCTCCTTAGTCCAATACCCAAACAAGACTATCCTCATGGATGTGGTGGTTGCTGACATTCCACCAAAGTATGGCATGCTATTATCAAGATCTTGGGGAGAAAAACTCCAAGGATCTCTCCTACTAGACCTCTCTCATGCCACTATATCTATCTTGGGCAACCAAAGAGACTATATAGAGAAACACTGATGAAGTATGTGGTAACTAGTGAGGACAAGCCCCAAAATTTTCCTATTCACTCAATCCATTCTGATATGGATTCTTTTATTTTATTTAATGATGAAACAAGTCCTCCCACTGATGATAAGCCGTTGGCTTTAGAACTGGACACACACATCAATGAGGAATCAGTTGCCCATACTGAGATAACTGTCGAAACAATTAAGGCAACCAACATACAAGAAGAACCTCCCCAAACAGAAAATTCAAATCTGCCCACTGCAAAAATGACTGAAACTCTTGATACTAACCACAAGTAAGAAATCACATGGTGTTTAGAGTTTGATGGCTCTGTCAACAAGTTAGGAGTAGGGGCAGGTGTATGGATTCACAATACTCATAACAATCATGCAGAAGGCCATGCCTACAGATTGAATTTCAAATGTACCAATAACATGGCAGAGTATGAGGCTCTCCTTTTAGGCCTTAAACTACTCAAATCTCTAGGAGCTGCAAAAGTGTCCATTCTAGGTGACTCTGATTTAATCATACAACAAATGAAAGGCAACTTTGTTACCAATGACAATAGAATGAGGGCCTACAGGATTGCTGCCACTTATATACTCAATACATTCACTGAATCTAAGCTTGCCAAGATTTCAAGAGAGCATAACATTCATGCACACAACCTAGCCACTTTTGCTAGTATATGCAAGCTTCCCTTTGAGCCAAATCACCATTTTATTGCTGAGATAAAACATAGGTCTGCTATCCCAAGTAATGTTAAAGATTGGCAAGTATTTGAAAATGATGCCCAGATTAACAACTTCCTCACTCTTGAGCATGAGTTTTCAAATATTAACATTGACATGGATGCTATGACAGATGAAAAACAACAGACAAATGAAAATCAGCAAGCTGTAACTGCTATAACAGCCAAACAAATGCTGAACCCAGCTGTTTTTGACAATGTAAACATAGAAGAGCTGAAACAAATGCATTTGGAGGAAATAGCCGAAACAGAGGCCGAGATCGTTGATCTAAGGTATAACTTTCTCCCTATTGGCCTCACTCCGTTAGAAGATATGTTTGATGCAAATGATGTGCCAAAAAAACAAAAAATGCAACCCTTAAACGCTACTATAGAAGAACACAACATCGGGACAGCAGAGAAGCCTTAAATGATCAAACTATCTCAATCTTGGCCACATGATCAAAAGCCCAAATATGTTGATTTGTTTAAATAATTCCAAGATGTATTTGCTTGGAGTTATGAGGACCTGAAGTCCTATGACACCTCAGTGATCCAACACACCATTCCCTTAAAACCAAACCAAAAGCCCTTCAAACAGAAACTGAGGAGAATCAATCCTATGCTTCTTCCTTTGATTGAAAAGGAAGTGAAAAGAATGTTTGAAGCAGGCATCATAGCACCCATCAGATTTTCTGAATGGGTATCCAACCTTGTTCCCACAAGAAAAAAGACAGGTGAGATTAGGCTATGTGTAGACCTAAGAAATTTAAACCAAGTCTCCCTAAAAGACCACTACCCCTTGCCAAAAATGGACCACATCCTACAAAGAGTAGTGGGGTCATCTAGAATATCTTTGCTAGATGGATTTTTAGGTTTCAATCAAATACTGGTTCACTCGGATGACCAAGACAAGACAGACTTTACCACACCGTGAGGAACATTTAAGTATGTGAAAATGCCTTTCGGACTTAAAAACGCTGGTGCTACTTTTCAAACGGCAATGGATATTTCATTTTCCAAGGAAATACATGATTTCCTAGTTGTCTACCTTGATGACTTAACCCCTTTCTCCAAATCTGATCAAGAACACCTAGAAAATTTGAGGCAAATATTCATGACATGTAGGAAATATGGCATTTCCTTGAAGCCCAAGAAGTCTCTCTTTGGCCTTGAAGAAGGCAAACTACTTGGCCATATCATCTCAAAAGATGGTATTAGAATAGATCCGGAAAGGATCCAAGCCATCGTCCAAATCCCATATCCAAGAAACATAAAAGAGTTGCAAACTTTCCTTGGAAAGATCAATTTCCTAAGGAGTTTTATCCCAAATCTAGCTGAACTGATAAGACTGTTAAGCAACATGTTAAAAAAGGATGCCAAGGTAAAATGGTCTCTCGAGACCAAACAAGCCTTTGAGAGTATCAAATTTGCCCTAGCCCAAGCCCCAGTCCTCACAAGTCCACAATTTGATAGGGAATTTATTATATTCTCATTTGCATCTGATCACACCATAGTTGTTGTCTTTTTGCAAAAGGATGATCAAGGAGCTGAAAAGCCAATTGCTTTTTTCAGCCGAGCCTTAAGAGATGCCCCTTTGAAGTACCAAATCATGGAGAAGCAGGCCTATGCCCTTGTTAAAGCAATCAAAGATTTCCGAATTTACATTTTATATTCACATGTGATTGCCTATGTCCCAAATGCTGTTGTAAAGGACATATTAACCCAAGAGGGGCTAGAAGGTAGAAGAGGTAAGTGGATTGCTAACATCCTTGAGTATGACATAGAAATAAAGCCAACCAAGCTCATAAAGGGACAAGGTTTAGCCAAACTGATGTCCGAAACAAACTTTCAAGCTTTAGACATTAACCAACTGGACAATGAACAGGAGCTGGTGACTCCACAAACCAGTGAAACCTTTTTGCAATCCCCATGGTATGCTGATATATGTTTTGTATTGTTAAACCTATTTGCTCCCCTAGGATTGTCCAGAACCAAGAAAAGATTTTTAAAAATGAAGGCTTCAAAGTTTTGTGTCATAGATGGTGCTTTATTTTGGAAAAATCATGAAGGCATATTTCTTAATTGTTTAACCATAAATGAAACTAACAATGTCATGAAAGAATTCCATGCAGGGGACTATGGAGGACATCTATATTGGAAGTCCACTGCTGATAAAATTTTAAGGGCTGGTTTCTATTGGCCCTCTTTGTTTGCAGATGTAAAGAAGTTTGCTATCTCGTGTCATAAATGCCAAATCTTTGAGGGCAAAAGAAAGCTGTTACCTTTGCCTCTTAAGCCCATCTCAACCGAAAAGCCTTTTCAACAATGGGGTCTTGACTTCATTGGAGAAATCCACCCCTCTTCCTCAGGCCAGCACAAGTGGATTTTAACAGCCACCGACTATTTCACCAAGTGGATTGAGGCCATCCCATGTAGACAGGCCAATGACTCCATCATTATCCAATTCCTTGAGTGCAATATCCTTTTTAGATTTGGCTACCCTAAGAAGATCATCACTCACAACGCCGCTACTTTCAAATCCAAAATGATGATCAATTTTTGCCATAAATTTCACATTACCTTGGGCCACTCCACAACCTATTACCGTCAAGGTAATGGCTTGGCTGAGTAATCTAACAAGAGCCTGATTAATATTATCAAGAAGACCTTAGAAGAAAACAAAAATAATTGGCATAGAAAGCTCACAAATGCCCTATGGGCAGACAGAATTTCAACAAAGAAATCCATTGGGATGAGCCCTTATGAGCTGGTATATGGAATTGAGGCTAGATTTCCATCTTCCTTGGGCACTCCTATCATCAAACTGTTACAAGAGATCCAAGCAGAACCAAATGATATTCAAAGAAGAATAAACCAGACCATTCACTTCAGCAAACAAGAGAACAGGTCTATAACAGAGCTCAAATTTTGCAAGAAAAGCTAAAAAAGATGTTTGATAAGAGAGTTAAGGCTGAAGATTTATGTGTTGGCAAAAAAGTTCTAAGGTGGGATTCACGAAGAGAAGACAAGGGCAAACATGCAAAATTTGATTTTTTATGGAAAGGGCCATTCGTTATTTCTGCTGTTCAGGGAAATAACACACATTTCCTCAAATCTGTAGAGGGAAGCACTGCTAAAGAGGTCCCTGTTAATGGACGAATGTTAAAACATTATCGCGATCCCTTTTAAGGGGTACAAGGCAGCTCTATATATATCTCTTTGTACATTAATATTTGTATATATCAGCACTTTGTCTTTATTTTTTGTAGAAGCAGTGTGAGTGTTAGAGGAGTAGCATCAAAGTTTGTGAAGACACAGTCAATGCTAGTATGCCATTTTTAAAAGCTCTATCTCTGCATTAATCTCAACAAAATAGCAAGAGTAGCGCTGTCATATCACAACAATTCATGGTAAAAAGAAACTGTTTGCAGCCCGCAGTCTTCAGTCAAACAGTATCAATAAAAGAGGATGCAATTTTTTTTGTTTCACATCAACAACTGTTTGTAGATCAGAGGCTAAGGGAAATACATTAGTTCCGATCCATGTTTTGGATCTATTTCAAAGGCAATGTTCAAGAAACATTGTATATAATATCAAGCATGCAGAAGAAAGAAGGCAGTGCTATGTATTTCACAATATTTCAGTTCAGAAGAGGGCTGCTCATATTTCAAAGTTTCACACTTTTAGTAGCCAGGACAAAGAAATTTTTCGGTCCACAACATCAATAGAATATCAAGGCAGTCTGATCTGCTATTCTTGGCTTTTCACAAGCAAAAGCCATCCCCAAGTGGAGCCACTGTTAGCCTCCTGTTGCAACAGGTGTTCATCTTTCATGATTGACAGTTTTACATGCCAAATATGTCATACTTTGCAGGCTGCAATGTTCCATATTTCCTTAAGAGGCCAAAGAAGAGGCCATGAAAGTGTGCCAGTCTAAATGCCATTGTTGTATTTCAAATTTTAATAAGTTAATCATCTTGAAGAATTTTTTGTTAAGGGAAAGCCAAACAGCTTAATCCTGGCCTCCCTAGGTTTCAATTTCTTGTTTTAGAATATAGAGAATCATTATCTGTCCAAACAACTTAATCTTGGTAGATTTGTAGATAGGAAGAGAAACAAAGGAGCCCAACTGCTTAATCTGGGCCCTTGGAAGAGATAAGGGTACATTTAGATAGGAGGGCAGTTAAAAAGAAAAAGGCAATCAAGGTTTGCAAGTCTAAGTGCACCCTTCTTGAAGTAACAAAAAATGCTAGGTGTATTAAGCTGGGTAGGTAGCCTGGGGTTGCAGAAGCAAGATTATCTTCAGTTTTGGCCTTGACAAAGAAAGCTCATCTCATCAGTGGCAGAGGTACCAAAGCAGTGTTTTGATGACAAAATTATGGAAGCATGTCTAACTTCCTTTCACACCCCCTAAAATTCTCTTACTAATATCCCCCTAAAGGACCTTGGGATCTCCCCAACCAGTCCTGTTATCACTTCATTTTGTGAACAACCAGGTCAATTTTTGACTTTCTTCAGTGAAGAGAAGCCACATTTCTTGTGTAAAAATCATGTCTCCACAGTCTATTCCCTTCCTATGTCTAAATTCCAATTCCCAAACTTAGTCTCTCCCCTACACTTCACCTCACAAATTCATATTAACTCCTAACTCTATTATATAGCTCCCTCTATCATTTCCCCATCCCCATTTACTACTGAAATTATATGAAATCCCCAAAAAAATTAAATGACCCCCCCTTGGCACTATAGCCATATTTATCAAGTCCGGGAAATAGTAGTCCATTTGGGGCTCCTACTAACCCTTCCGTGTTCGAACCTGGAGTTAGTCTGACATCTGGTCACACTAATAGACCATTTTCCCTTAGTCCTAACCCTAAAATACTCATTTCCCGCCCCTATCCTAAGGTCATGCATATAAATATATTTCACCCCGCTATTATATAACCCAAAACCCACTTTCCTATAGTTTCCCCCCCCCGCCAGATTAAAACAATTAATAAAAGTGCCGTGGGCCCCGTATATATCCTTCTGTTGTTTTGATGGTGTTGCCGACCGTTAGATCCGGCACGCCCAAGATCTACGGTGGGCGGGTCTTTTTGTGCTCTAACATGCTGAGGGTTAACGCCCGGCAGATGGGCGGTTTTCCCATCGTACTCCCGCCATGCGTCGTCCTCTCGGCTGTGGCGGAGCCTCCTCCCCTGAAACCGCTTTTACACAAAAGTGGTGCGACATGAAACTGAATACCGCCCTCCCCTAATGCGACGTCACTACCACGTCTCCCCCATGATGTCATCATCCTGCGTCGGCCTCCTGGCACCATGTCCCTGCCATGTCGCTACACGTACTACCATGTCATCACCTCTGTCGTACCGCCACGTCACCCGACCATACTGCTGACGTCACCCTACTGATGTCACCCTGCCACATCATCGCCGTACTGGGACCCATGCTGACATCATCGTCAAAAAGCGCGAAGGGCACAAATCGCAGCAAAGAGAGCCCGAAATGAAAATCTGAGGTAGTTTTTGATGCGCGATTAGCGCTTAGCGCTAATCGCGCATCGCTAAGGGAAATGAGCCAAAATGGAAAGCGCTTTCATGGCTCGGCCACCAGCAGGCCCGAAAGTCACAAAATGACAAGAATTTCTTCGCGCAGGATTTAGAAAGGGACAAAGACAGTTTTTAAAGCAATAGAGGGTCGAATAGCAGCCATGAAAGGTCGATGCAACAGTTTAAAGAGTATCAGAAGTGAGAAATGCGCACATTCATTGCCAGAGCATATCAAGGAAGTGACAAAGAGTATGAGTCAAAGGTTTTTAATGGAAATCTTTATTTCCCAATGCAGGTGAACAATTAATGGCCTCCAACAAAGTCAAAGAAAATGGTGGAGCTATATCGAGGCTCTCCCATCACAGTTAATGCACCTCAGAACAACTCAAGAGCATGGATCAAAGCCCAAAGCACAGTTATGACTAAGTGATCAGCACAGAGCCATAAAGACAACACATTAACTCTTTTTGATACAGCTGCCCCAGTGCAGCTCGGAGATATTTTCTTGCATTTATTTTAGACATATGTTAGGTTAAAAACACTTATTACAATAGATTTGTCTGAGATCTAATTTTGTAGATATTTTACTTATAAAACAACCCTAATTCACTGTTTAAGGGGTTGGTTGGTTGTATAGCTCCAAGGGAGACTCGCACTGTATATCTGATATGTTTTACTTAATCAAAGACTGCTAAAAGCTTGGAGAATGGACTGTGTGCTGTGTATTAATGTTTTGAAGGATTAAATGTGCAATTCTTGTGCCGCAACATGACTCAATAAGTGCCTCTTACCTCTGTTTTCGTTGACTTATGCTCATACCATACAAGTATCACCATCTAAATAGCAGAAAGAAAGATTAACTTAGAACTTGTTTAACCGCACTCTATGCTCAATTTCTGTTGTTTCTGTATGTTTTCTTCTGAACTGAATTGGTAATGAATATGATTTCCCTTTGGCTCATATTTACCCTAATTCACCCATGTATGACAGTTATCTAGGGATTCTTCACTGCTCCTAGATAGAGCTCATTCACCTTTCCTCTGTTAAGCTGAACGAGAGATTCTTAACTGCATCTCATTCGTTAGCCCTCATTCCATCCTTTTAAGCTTGAATTATTGTTTCATGTGCAGCTAGCTTGCTCCATATTTCTCTCTTGTGACCAAGAAAACGCACCAGCAGTCCTACTCCTTGACTCCATGCCCAATGGTTCTAAAACTTTCATGCTATTCCTGCCTCTTTATTTGAAAGCATCATCCTTCCCACCAAAACTCAAACAAAACCCCTTGTACTCAATAACTAGCCTAAAATTATCATCAACAATGCTAAATCCTAAAGAGAGAGCCCTCGCTGATTTTTGGTAGGCTAGGACCTGCAGTCCAAATATTGGTTTGTGGTTACCTCGGTCGTATTCCCTTGGGAGTCAAAGGGAACAACCTGAGTGATAACATGAATGACATTTTAGTTTCCAATATTCCTGAATTTTATGCCCTAATTCTTAGCAGAGATTGGTCAAAAAAACTTCATGGATATTTTGCAACTGACTGGTTGCATATGTGGCTCCCTTATAATGGTAAACGAAACCAGATACAAGTTGAACGGGAAAAACATCATAAATACATAGTAACAGAACTTGAGGGATAAAACGAACCAGTAGATTCTTTCCTAGGAAATTTTAATGCTCATACTTCACCTTACTTAGAACATTCTGTTTTATCTCAAGAAGAAAATTTTTCTCAAACAGATAGTTCTAAATGCATTAATTTTATAGATAGCCATGTAAATAAATCTTTGTTTTGGAAACTATTTTTTGATGGTTCTAAGTCTAACAAAGGAGCAGGAGCAGGATGCGTATTAGTAAGCCCAGAGGAAGATAAAACCATGCTAACCTACAGACTCGAATTTGAGTGCACCAACAATACCATAGAGTACGAGGCTCTAGTCCAAGGGTTATACAAAGCAACTGGACTAAACATCAAATATCTGCAAGTTTTCGGAGGTTCTGAAATTGTAATCAGATAGGTACGTAATACTATACACTTTTTATCAGGTCATTCAAATCATTTACAATCTTTAGTTCGAGATCTGACTGAACATTTTATAGCATTTAATAGTTCATCAATTCCCAGACTCCATATGCTAGTGCAAACCTCTTAGCCAATGTAGCTTCCAAGCTCATTCCTTCAAAAGATTTTAGCCCTGACCGATTTTCAATTGAGTTAATTTTTAGACCATCTATTCCTGATAACATCACCAATTGGAGGATTTTCAACGACGATCTTGATATCGTGAGTTTCCTCACATCTGAAGGATCCTACACCAATCAAATAATTGACGAAGACCAACATGACCAACAATTGCAATAGGATAGTATTAACAATGCTATACCTAAATTAGTAGTCAAATTAGAAGACCTTTATGATTTGAAAGATCGATTCAAAAGATATACGAATTCAAAACTCCAAAGTTCAATTTTGAATTATGAATTAGTAAATCTAGGAACTGATTCTAAACTGCAAAATATCAACCTAGGCCTTGGCCTAGCCCTTGAAGTAAAAATAGCGTATATTTGTCTCTTGAAACAATACAAAAGTGTCTTTGCTTGGAATTACGATGAACTCAAAACATACGACACCTATATCATCCAACATACTATCCCAATGATTGATAATGAAAAACATGTCCAACAAAAGTTGAGAAAGATACATCCAAATTTAGAAAATCAGATCAAAACTTAAGACAATAAGTTATTGAAAGCCAAAATAATCTTTCCCGTTAGACATTCTAAATGGGTTTCCAATATGGTACCTTTTAGAAAGAAAAACGGAGATATTAGAATTTGCATTGACTTTCGAAACCTTAACAAGGCTTGCCAAAAGGATAATTTTCCTTTGCCCCCCATAGAACAAATACTGCAGGCAATTGTGGGTTCAGAACTAATGTCATTCTTGGATGGATTCTCAAGATACAATCAAGTGTTGGTACATCCCGACGATCAATTAAAAACGACATTCAGAACTAAGTGGGGCACATACACATATCAAAAGATGCCATTTGGTTTGATTAAGATGGGTGCCACATTTCAGAGAGCCATGGACATTGCATTCAAAGGGTTAGTTAATAAATTAGTGGTAATTTATTTGGATGATATTACTGTTTATTCCAAGAAACGAAACAACCATCTCAGAGATTTAAAACAAATCTTCCAACGTTGTTTAAGGTATGGGATTTCACTTAACCCGAAAAAATATTTTTTCTCATTAAGTGAAGGAAAACTTCTAGGATTCATAGTGTCAAAATCTAGAATTCACATAGATCCTGACAGAATCAAAGAAATTTCCGCAGTACCCCTACCTCACAACAAGAAAACCATGCAATCATTCCTTGGCCAGATTAACTTTGTAAAGAGATTTGTGCCAGATTTTTCAAGAATCGTATCTCCTTTACAATCCATGATTAAAAAGAACACAAATTTTAAATGGGGCCAAGACGAACACGAGGCATTCAATCTGATCAAACAAGCTATTATTAATGCTCCATCTTTAGCAACTCCAAATTTTTCCGATCCTTTTATATTGTATACATTTGCCTCGGATAAATCATATGCTGCGATACTCACTCAAGCAAATCAGGAAAAGGCGGAAGTCCCAATCGCTTTTTTCAGTTCTAATTTACAAGGTGCTGAATTGAATTATTCAGATGTGGAGAAACAAGCTTATGCTGTTTTTAAAATAATTAAATATTTCAGACCTTTTTTACTCAAAACACATACGAAGATCATAGTATCGTTTCTAGCAGTAAGAAATCTTCTAGTACAGAAGGATGTGGGTGAGAAGAGGGCCAATTAGGTTACTGCCTTACAAGAATACGACATAGAAATCAAACCAGCAAATATTGTAAAAGGTCAAGGCTTTTGCAAAATGTTGGCAGGAGCATCGCTAATGTTCGAAAATCCATCTGCAGAGGTACAAGTGTATGAGGTAAGCCTAAACGATGCTAAGTCATTATATGCTGATATTATTTATTATCTAAAGAATGGATATGCCCCTTCAAACCTTGATCACACCAAGAAAAGAGCCCCGAGGTTAAAAGCCAAACAATATCAACTCGTGAATGACGTTCTTTTTAGAATAAATTATGATTTTGTTCTACTTAGATGTCTTGAGAAAGCTGACGCTGAAAAAGTCTTGCAGGAACTCCATGATGGGCCAGCAGGTAGAAACTATGTTGGAGATGCAACTGCTCATAAAATTTTGTGCGCAGGCTATTACTGGCCCACATTATTCAAAGACGCACATAATTACATAAGGAAATGTTAAGTCTGTCAAACCGCTGATGGAAGACAAAAGAAACCATCCTTGCCACTGCAACCAGTTACTATTAAACAACCTTTCGATAAGTGGGGATGGGACGTAATAGGTGAGATCGTTCCTCATTCTTCTAAACAACATAGATATATCCTTACAGCAATAGATTACTTTACCAAATGGGTAGAAGCAGTTCCACTCAAGACGACTAACACTAAAAACATCATTGAATTCATAGATCAGTTCATAATCACTAGGTTTGGATTGCCTTCCGCTTTAATGTTTGATAATGCATCATATTTTTCTGGTAATGCAATGACTGAATTTGCACTCAAAAGGGGTTTCAAGCTTAAATACTCGGCCAATTATTACCCACAAGGGAATGGGCTAGCCGAATCTACAAATAAGAACTTAATTAGGATCATTAAGCGAACCATTGACCAAAATCATAAAAATTGGCATAAGTCTTTAATATATGCTTTATGGGCAGACCGAATAATGCAGAAAGCCTTTATCCTCACTTCTCCCTTTAATTTAGTTTATGGGAAAGAAGTAGTTCTTCCAACACATCTGGAAATTCCCTCTTTAGCCTTGGTTCAATACATTGATGAAGCACCAACTTCTTCTTTACAACTTAGGCAGCTGGAATTAATTAAATTAGAAGAACAACGAGAATGGGCTAAGACAACTCATGCTCATCATCAATCATTGGTACAAGCCTCTTTTAATTCCAATATGATATCCAAAAAAGATTTTTAGACGGGAGATCTAGTTGTAAAATGGGACAAGGCTCATGAGGAAAAGGGAAAACATACAAAATTTCAAAGAATGTGGCTTGGTCCTTTTCAAATTGTAGAAGTCGTAGGTCCGTCTACTTTCATGCTACAGGATTTAACAGGGAAAAAGGATTCTTTACCTGTTAATGGTCAGATACTCAAGAAATATTTTCCATAGAAGATTATTCTTCTATTTTGTAGAGTAGTTGTTTTTCTTTTCATAATAAAACTAGTTGTGAATGGTTACAATAGGAATTTATGAAAAAAACACCAATTCTCTTTCAAATTTTGATCTTTCGCTTGTATAAATAGCAAATCTTTTGGAAAATTGATCTTTATTATTGAAAGATACAGTTAAAAACTCTAGCCTAGATATGATACTAGTTTCAACTTCATAAAATTTGCTGAAAAAAACCTTTAGTGAGAAATTGTTTTATATCAGGGCAATGAAAGGTATCAATAACAAAATAAAGATTCTCTGTAGAACAACTATTTCCAAAAACTCTACTATTGTCATCCAGAGCTATCTTAAGGAAACAATGACTTCCTCCCTACTAAGGAAATCACAACTTTCAGAGGAACAATCCAAGGATACACTTTATCTTAAAGAGTAAGCGGTCTCATCACGAGCCGGCTTATCATAATCACAGATATTATAACTCACTCACTTTGCCAATACTGCATACCACAACAGGGCAATGACTCAATATTGTTGCAATCAAAAGGCAAGGAGTCTCATCACGAGCTAGCTTGTTCAACGAAGTTATAAATCAAGTGAATGACTATGTCATAAAATGGCTATCAAACCAAGACATTGTTCTTTAAGAGTAAAAGAAAATCAAAGCAATAAGTGTGGATGTGGATTCTTCTTTGGGAATTGTAGGTTTCTTTAAGTAGGATATAGGATCATTGCTGGGTAATAGGTAACCCTGTCGAGGCTATAAACGCCTGTTGGCAGCAGAGGCTCTACCTACGACAAATGAGCATATTTAAAACTAGTTTACAGAGAAGACTTTGTTTTATCTTTACAAGCCAAGTAATGACTGATGTAAATACAAGGACTAGCTTGAGGCAGCAAATAATCAAAGTTGAAAATAGTTGAAACAAAATGTCATTGACAGGTTAAAGAATAATGTACTTTATCTTTCTATAAAAAAGTTTAACTTTCTGGAAAATTTTCTGTTTTGGAAGTTTTGAAAATTCAAAAAGAAGCAGAGATAATTGGTTCTTCCAAGTGAATCACCAATTGTTGTGGCCAGCAACAACCCCCCTTCTTATTTAGTGTTATTCCTAATACTAAATAAGTGGGGACCCTTAGTTAAAAATTTAAAAAATCAAAATAGTGCTTAAATTTCCTTTTCAAATAAAATTACCATCATAAGCTTAGGAAACCCCCCTTGCAAAATCTAAAAAATCCAAGTTTTATGATAAGGTAAGATAAAATCTTTCCTTAGGAAAATCGCATCACAAAAAAGATGACAGCATATCGCCCTATAAGCTGAATTCCAATATTGTGAGATCGCGATATGCGATAATAAACAAATATCACATCGCATTCAGCATAACTTACATTGAAAAACTTTAATTCTCCGATATGCGATGACGCCGATTGCAAATTGCATTTCACAGAGAATAGGTTAACAAAGATTGTCATATATAACGTTTCTACGATCTGCGATATTACGATATTGTGATATTGCGATGTCGCGATACAACAACAATGCGATAATGCGATATCACGAGCAATAAATAATTTGATGTTATGGTTCTACGGCGTTGTGGTTCTGCGATGTTGCGATATGCGATATTGTGAAGCAAATCATAAAATCGCCTCATCACAGATCTTTCGGGCTCGTTATTCAAGAAAAGCATTTTTCATAAGCTGATACCTGGTTATGCGCTTTAATGCTAATAAATGAGGTAGTTGCCAGTTATTAATGGAATATGGGTTCGTGCTTATTGAAAAATCATCTCACATAAGGTGGTATATTTGATGTGTCTTTGGCATTTAAAACATTCCCATCACCCTTCCTTGTCATTATTTTCACTTCACTTGTGAATTGCAGGAATGGAGAACAGAGGACGATACAAAGCAATACACATGTTAAAATGGGAAAGAAAAGAAAGGCTCCGAGCTCCGAAGAGAGAGAAATGGTGCCCTTGTATACAGACACGGCTTGTAACAGAGATGCAGGAATTGCTACGTGGGAAGGTATGTATAATTTGCTTGAAGAGGAAAATCCCAGAGTAATGGAAGTTACTGCTATTGCGGGCTCAAATGGTTCTTTTGAGGCATCTATCATAGAGCTAGCCTACTCATTCTTACACCGGATAGCAGCAAGACCCAAAATTCACCCATACACAGACATGGTCAAGTGGGTAATGGACAACGTTGATATCAGAAATAGATAGTTTAAAACTCAGGGTCAAGGACTTATTGGCTCATTCGCTACGCAGGATTTAAAGCTCATGTATCATTTACCGGAGCCACGAGCAACTTATAACAAGTAGTTTATGGAAAATTTGTAAAAGAAAATAAAGACCTGGCAGAAACCACCAAAGACTGGTCTAGGAGGGAGGAACCGCTGAAGAAAGATAAACACGGTATGTATAGTACTGGTTCTCTCAGCTCCCCATATTGCTTTGCTGCTGCCATGGTCTGTAGATTGTTTGGAATGCCAGATATCAACAAATTTTCATCAGAATGGCTACCGTTATTAGATGTCGCCACAAATGCCACTATTGTAGATTGGGCTAAAATATTATCTGATAACCTAGTCACGGCCATTGTAAGTTATAGATCTAAAAGAACTGTCTCTCAGAGAATCTATCCTCCTTTTTACCTATCTGAGTATGTAATGGATGCGATATGTTATGTTTCTAAGTTTCCTGTTATGGGTTGGAAGTGGACAACTCAAGACCCCTTACCCATCCATGTCTATCATAAAGAATTGTGGGACTCTAAGTTCACTCCATACTTCTACTAGATTTGTCATGGAATTATGCTGCCCTTGCATAGAATGTTGTATGATAAAGATGCTCCGAGATGCTCTCTTGAAGCAGAGGTAGACATCCTCCCTATCACGAGATGGTTCGGGGAGGAATTGTTTACTTATATCCGGGTATTTGGAAGTTCTGCTTCCCCTCATGTCCTACCTTTATATATGCCTGATAAACTCTTGGCTTGAGAGATTGCCTATCAAACCTGTGGAGAAGGTGGTCTGACTAAAGATTTAAAAGAAAAAAGGAAGGCTATATGGCCATAGTTTCCTGTAGCCTATGGGGTCTTTTCGCTTTTTGATGTAGACCATGCATTCACAGAAGTAAAAAATATAACGTGTTTACAGTTATTCAAATTTTCAGGAAGACCATTTGACCCTCATGATGTTGCCAAGAATTTCACTACTGCAGTCAAGATAAAGGTGTTTTCTGGAGAAGATGATTTATTCGATGACATATTCCAACAGAAAAGCACACTTGAAGAAATTCTTCATGTATCCCAAATGCAATTCTCTCCAGAAGAATTTCAAAAGTTCAAAATATACAGGGAAAGAAGGTTAGCCAATATTCCTTTGGAGAAACTACGCCTAAAACCCGCAAGGGAACAAACTCCAAGTGTTAGTCTTAGTGGAAGTTCAGACATAAATGGATCTAAAACCAAGTCTGGAAAGGAAACATTTGAAAATTCTAAAAGATCCGTAAGTGAACAAGATAAGAGTGAAGAGTCAGTAAAAGATACTGCCTAGTCAAAGGAACTTCTACAACAACAGGTTTTTACCTCCCCGCAAAGAGATCCTCCCCCTCTCGTCGTTCAGCAACCATCAGTCACAACCGAACTAGATAAAGAATGGGAAACCTTCAATGACTTGATCAATCTTGAAGGGAAAACCATAAAAACACCTATGAGCGATGCACAGGTAACAAAAGAAGTAGTCACAAGAACAGTTAGCAATGTCTCAGATATGGAGCATATCCCTATTGCCCCATCCTCTGAGCTTATGCTCAAAATAGAAGAAATTCCTCCCCTTGATGTATTTTATAGCCCACATCACAAAGCAGTAGTAAGAAGATAGAGGAAGAAAAAGAAATTGGAAAACATGCTCCCTCAAGATGCAGAACAATTAGATGTCTTGTGGCAAGATCCCACTAGCAATCCCACTGAAAATCTCACCAAACTATCTGAGATCGCAGGGGCATATGCCTCTGCGACTATTGATAAAGCATCTGAGGTACATCAATTGCTAAAAGAAAAGGAAGACCATATACAAGTATTGCAATGATAGTTGCAACAAGCTAATGCCAACAATGAAGAACATAAACAACTTGAAAGGTTACAGCAGGACTTCCAACAAATGCAGATAGGATATCAAAAAGGGTTGGATCAGAAAGGAAAGCAGTTACAGGATTTACAAGAGATGCACAAGGACAATCCTAAGCTTACAGAATTTATCACAGAGTCCATTTCCTTGAATGAAAAATTACTACAGTAGCAGGAAGCGTTGGGCCAAAAGATATCGCAGTGGAGTTATTATTGTGAAATAAGTGATAAAACCACTAATCAAGTGGTAGATTTACGAAGTGACTATGATTTAATTGATAAATAGGTGACTAAATATTTGGCTTGGCAAGAAACAGATGAAGGAAAAAGAGCAGGTGCACCAAGGATCAATGAAAATCACAAAGAAATGCTCTTTAACAAATGGGATGAGCAAATCAGGGAGGCAGAGAAAGCAGTAGAAGGAGCAGCCAGGGCAGCAAGCAGTATTATTGATTGTGTAAATGAAAATTTGCATAGGGCAAATTTGATCACAGAGACCACTCCAGGATATTTACCTAACGCACAACAACTATAGGAAGATTGGAGACAGAAGGCCCAAGAAAAGGCACAAGCAATCCAAGGGTTAACCAAGTTGAACTGGGATTATTACTGGGCATACTTAGTAAAGCCACATAACCATTGGATGACAGTTAAGTGTATCATCAATTCGGCCGAAAAAATGGCACTAGCTCTTGTTGATTCTGTTTTCTCAGCTCAGCTAAAATCGGAAGTCGGCCACTCGACTCTTCTCAAACAGATGCTGTATGCGTGTGATTTCAAGGACAAAATATAAAAGTAGTTTAATTTTAGATTCAATTTTAGTTTTAATTTTATTTTATTTTCCTGAAAAGAGGACGGTCATTTAAAAAGCATCCTACATTTTTGTAATAATTTATTTTTAGATTTAGTTAGTAGTATTTAAACTCTTCTCATGCATTAATAGAAGGGTCCTGAAATTTATCAAAAACTTATCCCTAGAACATGCACTTCTGTACCCTCTGAGGAGGTTTTGATGAATGAATGGAACATGATTTATTGATGTTTGCATTTGGTATCTGCTACTGATGTTGCACTTTTGTATTATTAGTGGATATTTGATCAAGAAGAGATAAATCATTATCGCTTGAAGCTCATGAGTAGGACTAGTTATAAATGGTATTTCTATCTCTTAACTATTTCTGCCCTTGTGTTAGAGTGATTTTCATGTTCAGTTATTTATATATTAATGTATGAATGCCTGAGTTATCATTTGGCACTTTTGTACGGTGATAGCCTTATTATGCGAAATGTTTTTCACAACTGTTTCGTCTAACTTTTTATACGAAGTGGTTCATCCTTATTGAATTCTTTTCTCATAACAGTTGAATGATGTTTATTACCAGTTGTTATTTGAAATCATTTTAGATTGCATAGAAGAAAGATTACACCCCGGGTTAGTGTAGATTTAGATATTTCTGCTTATGAGAATATAATTTCCTTATTATTAGATTAGAATTAGAGTAGAAGTATTTCATTTAGAAACTGTTAGATCAGAAATATCAATATTTCTCACACACACACTTAAATTTGGAAACTGGTCCCATATCCCCAGTCGGACCCGCTATACCAAACGGAAAAGGAGCTGCCAACCAAGGTCCGGACCGGGCAGGTATCCCCCTTGTTGTAGACCCGATTTTCGGGGCTTCAACACATTCCAAATGCGATTTATAAACATTCTCTAGTGAGTCAAAATTTTCATTCCAAATGCAATTTATAGACATTCTCTTGCGAGCTTATGAGAATGAATAGGAAAAGGGACGATGAAGTAGCACATTTTTTCGAGGTCATGATTTCTTGAAATTAGGTTCAATTACATTGAAACCACTCATGTTTCTTAATTCTCTATGCTAAGATGCAAGATGTTCATTTAAATTTTAATGTGAAGTTTTACTTAAAACACCTTCATTTGGAAATGTGTGTAAAGGAACATTCCTGATTTGATTTGGATCATTTCTTGGATGTAAGAAATTGTTGCTATTTACCGAGGAAAATTGAAAATTTAATTTCTTTTTAATCTTATATCAATTATCGATTGGATATATCATATGGCTAGAATGAGAGTTGAAAAGTCAAGTCTTGTTCGATTTTTTAAAGGTTTTAGCTATTTCATATAGTTTTGAATAGTAATTAAAAAGAGTTATTTGATGTAACATTTTTATTTAAATAATGTTTTGCATCCACAAGAAATTAAATAGTTATATTTGTAATTACATCATATTGGTTGTTCAATTGTAGATGGTAAGATTCTTTTTAGCTTGGAAATTAGAGTAAATCATCTTTTCTTTTTACACTAGAGTTTTTCTAAGTGGTTCTTAATCTCCTTTTGTTAATACTGTTGGGTTGTGTTATATTCTTTCCACGACTAGCCCACGTAGTTAACTGGGGGGTTGTAAGGGGGAGGAGCCCCCCTTCGTTGTGCTGATTGCATAGTGGGGGGAGTCACAGGGGGTTTGAGGGCCCTGAAAAATTTTGGTTTTGGACCCTATATTAGGTTGGGTGAACCTACCTATGGTTTTGTGCATGCTTTTCGCACATGGTTTTGGAATCGATGGTTTTCTTGTCCATGGTTTTGGGCGTGATGGTTTTCGTTCCATGGTATTGCATGCTTCGGCATGTATAAATATGTAAATTGTAACATTGAAAGGAACATAATGAAAAATCATGTTGGTAGTCCTGGTTTTGGGATCGAGGGGAAAATATTTGTGTATATGTGTTTTATGTGTTATGCTCTCACATTGTTTATTTTCTATGTTTTAGAATTTGTATGCAGGTAATTTCCGTACGGGGTTAAAACCTAAGCCCTGGATAAATCAAAGCGTTAAGAGTTACTCCTTTGTTTTCATACACAACCCATATACACTTCGTTGTTAGAGCAGTCAGTGCCTACATTAAAGAGACATCATTTTCAACCAAGTTAATACTTTAGGGATTCCTCTCTTAACATTTCATATAGATCTATAATTAATATATTCCTTAAATTTTTCAGCCTATGTAATTTGCATAAAAAAATTATTGTAAATTTGTTGTTTGGTCATATTTATTTTGATTCTTGACTTATACACAATTTTAATGTACATTGTGTATATGGTCAATGAACACTCTGAAGGAATTGATTTCAACTGATGCATCATGCATGAGTTATTCTAGAATTTGTTTGTTTGAGTGTGGTTGTGCGTGTGAAAACCCGCATCAAAATTTCCTTGAGCACAAAATTGCCACATGGAGAATGAAAACCGCAAATTGTATTGTGAGCCATGGGAATGAATTGAAAAAACTATTGTTCATGGAGAGCGGGAGCTAAAAGGAGCGGACAACATGAAACTATAAGATTGAAAATGTGAGATGTGGAGACATGTTGTGAGTCGTCAGCCATATATACGAAAATAGTCAAGAACTCAAAACATAATATAATATTCAAGCCACAGAGAAGGTTAAGCAGTCATGGCAAATAATTTCAGTCTTGCTAGGTAAGGTACCTACCAGGGGAATGTTGAATTTTCATTACATTTATTGATACGAGCAAATAAACATAAGATTGGAATTAACTTTAACTGACTAAAAGTAGTCTTAAATTTTTCCTCATCATCTTTTATTCTATGCACCCTCATTTAAGTATCGACCATTACATATACATACATCATTTATGTTTATCTTTGAAAAACAAGATATTAATCGACCTTCAATCTTAACCCTGCACATAATTCTCATAACACTTCGACCCTCAGTATTCTTTAGTGATCCATACACACAGTAATCCATTACTTGTTCTAAAACTCACTCCATCAAATTCTACAATGGTCACTAAGATATGTAGTTTAACTCCATATATATAGTGGATACACTACATCAACCAATGTGGGTGTTTAGGTCCAAATTAATAGATTTATCTACTACATTCCAAATCAACACTTCACATTTACTATGCATACATTATATCCCAGAGGAAAGAATTAATGTGGGAATTCAACATGATAAAATTAGGCATTTTGATTTCATTCCTTTGATGACCAAAACAAGCACTAATGCATTCCATACAAATCACAACTTCATATTCAATAGGTAAGTTGTCACCCCCATGTCTACATTGTCAAAAATAGCTAGTATTGCCATACAACATGATCATAGTCCTACTGTCATAGTCGAAGGCATTAATGACATATGTTTTATGTAATACAAAACATAGTGAATAATATGTATCATAACTAAAATTATCTTGAGTGGTTGCAATTCAAATCACGATTCATAATACATAGTAAAGATAAACTGGGGCATAGATAACCTGAACAAACATTCTATAACATTGCAATCCTTAAATATATAAAGAAAGTCACAGATTTTAAAGCAACCTCAGTTCAAAATTACCTTCCATTTCAAATTCCTTCACAAATAAATTGTTTTAAGATTTTTTTTGCAACCTTCATGGCTTCTAGGGCCTTAGGCATTACTTTATAATTCATTGGAATATTTTTCTTATACAAATTTTATAACCATCCCCTTCAGTAACCTCTTATTTGTTTAGGACACAGTTTAGGACCTACAACTCATGCATATATTACGGAGATGGATTGGCCCATAGGCCACAATGTTTTAACTTAGACATCAATTACCATTTGCCACATACCTCCTTCACCCAACCTAGAAATCACCTACTATGCCACCATTACTAAATTGATCTCTTCGATTAAATTTAGTTTTAGTAGTTGTCGCATGCAAAATTATTCAATTATATCATAAAAAAAGATAACACATGTAATTATACCCATAATTTTAAAGATTTGAGGTCATAAAGAGTAAGGAGACAACATACAAAATATCTCATGAAATCAAATCAGACCAGAGTAGAGGAAAGAATGTCACTTCAGAAATCGAGCACTACCATCAAACCTAGAACTAACTTCCTCTAGTTCACCCCCAAGCCGAGAGTTATTGCCATGGATCAATTGCCTCTTGTTGATCTCATTAATGGATATTTAATTCCCTCTTTCATGATATGGTATCCTTTAATGACGTCCCACTTTTATGGATCTTTTTATCCATTCTTCTAGGCTTTTTTGAGAAAAGTTTTCCTTTCTCTCCCGAGAGGATTTTCCTCATAAAGACTTCTCTTTCTCGCCCGCAAGGCTTTTATGTTCTTCTTAAACTTAGAATCCTTCTCCAGCTAAGTAACTTAATGGATGTTTATCTCCCACTCCATTAAGCTTATCTAGAATTGGATCTAGAAGTCTTACCACGCAAGAGTCATCCATTCCCATTCACCAATGGGATTTCATTTGGCAAGGATCTCATCTCTTGGTGTCTTGTTTTCCAAGTGATTAAGTTATCTTTACTATTTAATTAATAATAAAGTATTTTATTTCATTTTTATACCTTAGACCTAGTATTTCCTAGCTTTGGTCAACAAAGTGTTACATACAACAGAGGGGAGTTACACTTTGACATTTGATGATCTCATTGAACCAATTTATAATAATAAAATAATCTTCGAAAAATTATAACTACCTTCATCCCTCTTCATTAGCATACAAGATCAAAAGATTAAGGCTAAGTAACTCTACATAGTTATTATTACCCCTCCCTAGACCACTTTGATGCTTGTAGTAGTGTTTTTCCTTTAGAAATAAAATGGATCCTGAGCATCATCCAAAATTTTTATTTTCCATGTAATTTATAGAAAATCTAATTTTTCTGAATAGAAAGTGAGATGTGTTTCAATAAATAGCTTATTGGAAAAATGTAGCTTACAATTATCCCAAAGTTGGGAACTACCTGATGTGTGTTGGAGTTGTATTAGTTCATTAGGATTTTTCTCCCTATTATGTTGACTAGATCTTACATCCACAAAATCTCGTTGTAAACATTTTTTGGCCAGATATTAAAAAATAAGACACTTATGCAAAGAGAATGAGGGAAAAGTGTGTAGAATTGTATCCAAAGAATGTGTTGAATGGAATGAAGAACAATGGTTTTATTCTATCTCAGTTTCTTGAAATTCATATATATATTTCTAGAAAAGAATTTTTACTGTGTAATAATACTTAAATTTGTGGAATTGAAGATGTGGCAGCAGTAATTATTGAGCTTTCATGAATGGAAATTTACTTGACCTAATTCCTAGATTGTTGGAGTGAGCCACAAGCTACATTATGAAGTTGATTTACCAGAATTATCCAATGAGCTTATGAGAATGCATAAGAAAAAAGAAAGTGACGTAAAACATTGTTTCCACATCATGATTTATTATGGTTTGCTACAATTACATTGAAACCAATCATGACGTTGAATTATTTGTGTTAAGTTGCTAGTTACTCATTTGAAATTTGATGCAAATCTTTTTTTTTAAAGGTCTATCTTTGGAAATACTATTATAGAGGAGCGTTCTGGATTTGATTTTGATTGTTGGATTGATGTAATTAATGGCTATGATTTACCTAGCAAAAGTGAAATTTTGCATGGTTTTTAGTCTAATATCAATCATCGATTAGATATATCGTATGGCCGAAGTAAGAGGTGAATAACCAACTCCTGTTTGGCTTTTCCTTTAAGGTTGAACTTAGTTTCTTATAGGTTTGGGGAGCTATTTAGAAAGAGTTGTGTGATGCAACATTTTAATTTAAATAATGTTTTTCATCCACAAAAAATCAAATTGTTATATTTGTAATTTAATTAGATTGGTGATTCAATTATAGATGGTAAGATTCTTTTTGGATTGAAAGCGCGAGTTAATCATCTTCTTTTTATAACTAGAGTTGTTCTTGGTGCATCTTAATCTCCTTTGGCTATTGCATCATTCGGTATTAGAGTAGTAAGGTAATTAAAAGTGGAATCTAAGTAATGTAGGTTGTCCCTATGACCGATCTATTTGTCAAAGGATGGAATTTAAAGTTGGAAGAGGTAGAGGTCAACGAAGAGGTTGAATAGTGGTACATACAGAGTTGAGGGAATATGTGAGAACTCTTTGGTGAAGGCAATAAGCCATAGAGGCAGCTGGGAATTATGATCGTACATGTGATACAAGTGATGAAGAACTTGCATAGGAGGAAGATGAGATAGTTGTAGAACTTTGAAGGTAAAATTTTAAAGTATATTTTGGTCGAGGCTTCGGGTCAAAGGAAGAAGTACCTACATATAGTGGAAGTCTGGATCCATAAGAATTGGTGGATAGGATAAATTATTTGAACAAGAATTTTGAGTATGCAGATATACCAAAGTAAAACCAAGTTAAGTTTATTATCACAAAGATGAGAGGACATGCAGCTTTATGGTGGGACAGGGTGCAGGAAGAAAGGGCCTTGAAGAAGAAAGAAAAGCTCAAGAGAGGGAGTAGGATGACTAATCAATTGGATCATACATTCCTTCCTGAATGTTATCAATTAATTTTGTTTATGAATATGAATAATCTTATAAATGTGAATTTTATAAAGTGAACATTAGACCACGATACATAGAGGGTACACATGAGAGATTTTCCATCTATATCAATGATTTGAGATTTGACATTTAATTTGAATACGCTCTAATGTAATAGAGATCTGTTGAAGAAGCTTATCAAGTTGCATTGAAAAATGAAGAAACGTTGATGAGGAAGGATATTCAAAGAAGGAGAGTAAGGTGTTTTGGAGGAAAATAATAACAAAAGAAGAGAGAAGCTAGCAGCTCAGGCCAACAACTAAAACCAGAAAGAATCAGTCATTCCAAAGGGAGAAGGTCTTCTTTAAGAGGATGAGGAAGAGGGAGAGATCAGGAAGTGAGATGTTATACTTGTGGTGAATTGGGTGATTATTCATGGGACTGTCCAGATAATGCTGCAAGGAGAAGACACGCAAAAGTAATACAACCTGAAGTTGAAACTCCAAAGGGGGAAGAATAATGTGTCAATGTTCTAGAAGAATGATAAGATTTAATGATGAAGCGAGAGATACCAGGAAGATACAATTATGTAGGTGAACTAGTGAAACTAAGAAGCTTATTCAAGACAACTTCTAAAGAAAAAGGTAAATGTTGCAAGTTGATTGTTTATAATGGTAGTTCTTACAATCTGGTTTTCCTCAAAAATGGAAGAGAAATTACAGCTGGATAGGATGCCACATCCTATATTTTATAAAGTTTCATGGTTGCAGAAGGGACAACAAATATTTGTAAGTAAGAAATTCCAAGTGGAGTTCCAAATTGGAAAATATTAAGAACAAGTTCTTTGTGATATTTTGTAGATGGATACTTGTTGTGTCTTTCTAGAAAGACCCTAGAAAGACCTACACTTTTGCAAAAGATGGACAAAAGCATGTGTTACTACCAATAAAAAATGAAGGGATGAGAGAGATATTGGATCCAAGAATACTTTTGATGAGTGAGAAAAAAATACCAACTAGCGATGCAGAAAATAGGGAATATGACAAAAAATATAAGACAAAGATTGCAGCAAAAGATTTGAAGGTGACTAATATGCCTTGAACAAACCAAAATTTATTTAATTTTGAAGATAAAATGCTTAACGAATGGTTGCAAAAACTCAATGATTGCATTATATAAGGTATTATCCCACATATTTCTTTTTCTAAGAATGGAGACAATAGAAAAAAAAGGTTATGAAATAGGAGATTCAAACGAATGAGTAGTAGTTAATAATTCTAAAGGATAGTAGTGTAAGAAGTTTTGGAACAATGTTGCAAACGATAAAGTAGTAGGGTATCTTGAGGAGAAATCCAACACAAGGCAACGGACCCAACATTGATGGTTCCAATTAATCCGTGCAATTTTGTGATTTTCAATTACCTAGATAGTAAAAAGAATGTTTTTCGTAATGAAACTGTGATGGAAGAAATGGATGAAAGAATTACTTAAAAGGGGGAATCACCCAAAGAAGAAACCTTGGGTATCTACTGCATTGTTACAAGAAGGTAGTCGAATGGGACCTCATGGACAAGATTCCATGACCAATTTGATGTTTTGGTGTATGATGCGGGAGCATCATCCAAAATCTTTATTTTCCATGTAAATTCTAGAAATCTATGTTTCTTGAGTGGATGGTGAGGTGTGTTCCAATAAATGGCTTATTGCCCAAATGTAGCTTGCAATTATCTAGAAGTAGAAAGATAGCTATTGTGTGTTGGAATTGTATTAGTTCATTAGGATTTTTCTCCCTCTTTTTCAACTAGATCCTACTATATAAACAAAATCTGGTTGTAACCATTTTGGGGCTACATATTAAGAAAGAAGAAACCTGTGGAGAGCGAATTAAGGAAGAGTGTGTAAAATTGTATTTGAGGAATGAGTTAGATGGAATGAAGAACAAACATTTTATTCTCTTTCAGTGTCTTGAAACTAATATATCTTCTATCCATGCAACTAATTTTATTGTGTACTAACACTTATGTGTGAAATTGAAGTTATTGAAGTGATAAATAGTTAGCAGTCATGAAGGGAAATTTATTTGACTTAATATCTAGATTCCTGGAGTGAATCACTAGTTGCATTCCAAATGCGATTTATAAACATTCTCTAGTGAGTCAAAAGTTTCATTCCAAATGCAATTTATAGACATTCTCTTGCGAGCTTATGAGAATGAATAGGAAAAGGGACAATGAAGTAGCACATTGTTTCCAGGTCATGATTTCTTGAAATTAGATTCAATTACATTGAAACCACTCGTGTTTCTTAATTCTCTGTGCTAAGATGCAAGATGTTCATTTAAATTTTAATGTGAAGTTTTACTTAAAATACCTTCTTTTGGAAATATGTGTAAAGGAACATTCGTGATTTGATTTGGATCATTTCTTGGATGTAAGAAATTGTTGCGATTTACCTGGGAAAATTGAAAATTTAATTTCTTTTTAATCTTATATCAATTATCGATTGGATATATCATATGGCTAGAATGAGAGTTGAAAAGTCAAGTCTTGTTCAATTTTTTTAAGGTTTTAGCTATTTCATATAGTTTTGAATAGTAATTAAAAAGAGTTATTTGATGTAAGATTTTTATTTAAATAATGTTTCGCATCCACAAGAAATTAAATAGTTATATTTGTAGTTGCATCATATTGGTTGTTCAATTGTAGATGGTAAGATTCCTTTTAGCTTGGAAATTAGAGTAAATCATCTTTTCTTTTTACACTAGAGTTTTTATAAGTGGTTCTTAATCTCCTTTTGTTAATACTGTTGGGTTGTGTTATATTCTTTCCATGACTAGCCCATGTAGTTAACTAGGGGTTGTAAGGGGGGCGCAGCCTCCCTTCGTTGCGCTGATTGTGTAGTGGGGGGAGTCACTGGGGGTTTGAGGGCCCCGGAAAATTTTGGTTTTGGACCCTATATTAGGTTGGGCGGACCTACCTATGGTTTTGTGCATGTTTTTCACACATGGTTTTGGAATCGATGGTTTTTTGGTCCATGGTTTTGGACGCGATGGTTTTTGGTCCATGGTATTGGATGCTTCGGCATGTATAAATATGTAAATTGTAACATTGAAAGGAACATAATGAAAAATCATGTTGGTAGTCCTGGTTTTGGGATCGAGGGGAAAATATCTGTGTATATGTGTTTTATGTGTTATGCTCTCGCATTGTTTATTTTCTGTGTTTTAGAATTCGTATGCAGGTAATTTTTGTACGGGGTTAAAACCTATAAATACATCATATCCTCTTCCACACACTCACCCTAGCAAGGGATGCCTTATCAAAGTATGCCTGGGGATACAGATGCACATCTTCTTCAACAGTAATGTTCCATGGCTGGTGCACATGAACAACTTTTGAAATTAAGTCATATGTGGTTAGAACTTGTGTTGTTAGCCGTTTAGGACTCTTTAATCTTTGCTTGGATGATGCCATTGTTCCTTGCAATCTGTATGCACTAATTAATGATATGCAGGAGATTTATGACATTTTTTGGGTCTTCTTGTTCCAAATTGTTTACATGAGATACCCCGCCACATGGAGTCTAAGGCAAAAAAAAATTCAAACAATGTTCCACACATCCAGGGCAAAAGGACACACAAGGAAGAGATGGTCCACATAATCTTGACATTTATACATAGGGCAAACCAACGAGGCATGATCATGCTTCCCTTCTATAAGTAGTCATCTATGGGATCTTATTTTCCTATATGCACCATTGGAGGATCCTTTCATTTTCTAAACAACATAGGTTCCATAATATTTTACATCACCAAGCTAAATCCCCCTGTCAACAGTGATATTCAAATAACACATTTATGGAGAATATTCCCCAAGAGAGGAGTGCACCCAACATAATTTTTGTTCCCTCTCCTTGAGGTGAACATCCAATATATTTAGGGCAGTAGTGTAATTATCCACTTAATTGAAAAATCAAAAGGGATATTTAGCTAATTAGCATGATGCCATCCATCAACCCAAATAGATATTCTAGTAGGATCTACCACCTCGTTCAAAGTAGAGGTCTCCTATTTGCATTTAGGAATTCAACAAAATTCTTTGGAAAAAAATAATTTTCCCCACACCCTACACATTTGTCGATACCCATTCCTACTTCTTTAGCATTTTCTAACTTCTAGGATAGTCCTTCTTCGACCACTTTTAATGAAGCTAATACTACCTTCGAAATGACAAAAAAATGTATCCTTTTCTTTTTCGGGTTCGTAATCCAATGTTCAATAGAGATAGGGTGAATATACTTTATGAATACCACTTCTATCCATAGGTTATTTGTGGAAAATTTATTTCATCCCATTTGAAAAAAATTAAAAGCCCTACCATATTTCTAACCCATCCATAGAAATCTGCAGCTAATCTTACAAATAGATTTAAAAATCCATTTTGGAATCAAGCACAAAGACATGCATTTTTCATAGCCATTTTTATAATAAATTTTGACATTTTCTCATATGTATACTTGAGTTATGTATGTTTTTGATGTACCTTGAATTTTGATGTTCTTTTATTTCTTTTAGGTGTAATTTTTCCTAGTCAATTTTATAAGAAATTTTGACATAAATTTCTCAAAATTACAATTTAATATCCAACACTCATAAATAATCCAACACTGATAAATAATGAAATTAAAACTACATTTATATCCATGAAATCTATTTTGGAAAGAATCTAAATATCTATTAAACTTTGAAAAAAAAACAGTAAGAATGGTAAAACTATTTAACTCAAACCCATTTAAATAAAAGGATCTCTTATTGGAAATCATCAAAGCTTTGCAAATAATAAATGAATAATCTAAAACTAAAAAAATGTTGTTCTGAAATAATAAAATTTAAAAAAAGTATAATAAATATAAGCTTTGTTAACTATAGTATTAATGTATTACATTGTAAGAACAGGACATCAGGAACCAAAAACATTCACTTTATTACATTGTAAGAACAAGACGGTAAACATTTGACATTAACGGTAAACATTAAGCATTCTACAACATTTACGTTGAACACCACACATTCTGCAACATTGAAGAAATAGATAGATACGCTGGACCTACATTGAAGAAATAGATAGCTGTGAGACATGTAATCAGTAAAACTTGTACGCCTCGAAGCGCATGAAACAGAAGTGGTTATTGTCTTGAGCCCAAGCACCGACGGTATTGCCGCAAAGGGTCGAGATGCAATTGCCGAGGGTGGTAAGGCATGCAGTGCACCAGAGCGATGGAACTTTAGAAGTGCAGACTCCTTGCCCGTAGGCAGGGGGAAACTCGCTGGTATCGGTAATGAAGTTCTTGTAGTCAATAACTCGCGAACCCTTCCAATACGTGTTGTCTTCCAGATCATGGATTATGGCTGTCAGAGAAGCCTCTAGAGGACGTTACAGCTATGAGAGGCACCCTTCGTGCAGTATTCATCCTGCGCGTCCACCACTGCGAGTAGTAATATGAGAGGTAAACCAAAGCTAAATGCGCTGATCCTCATGGCTACCTCAAATGAAATAATAACAATTCCTTTAGATGCCAAACGTTATTATTGCGATACTTATCAATTCCTGGAGGACGTTCCGCTTTTATAGCCTTATGTTGTGTTGTGTAGGTAAGATAATATCCCATGTCAAAGATGAATGATTCAATAACATCCCTAATGTGTGAGAAATGAGAAATGCATAGTTTTTTGAATTAGAAAATGGTTCATTCAATAACATCCCTAATGTGTGAGAAATGAGAAATGCATAGTTTTTTGAATTAGAAAATGGTTCAGTATGAGAAATACATAATATATATATATATATATATGTGTGGGTGTGAGAAATGCATAGTTTTTTGAATTAGAAAATGGTCCAGCATGAGAAATACATAAATTATATATATATATATATATATATATATATATATGGGTGTGAGAAATGTATAGTTTTTTGAATTAGAAAATGGTCCAGTATGAGAAATACATAAATTATATATATATATATATATATATATATATATATATATATATATATATATATATATATATATATATATATATCGGTGTGAGAAATGCATAGTTTTTTGAATTAGAAAATGGTCTAGCATGAGAAATACATATATATATATATATATATGGGTGTGAGAAATGCATAGTTTTTTGAATTATAAAATGGTCCACCATGAGAAATACATAAATATTTTAAATATTTTAAAATGGGTATGAGAAACTCATAGTGTTTATATATATATATTTCTCATAACCATTTTATAATTCAAAAAACTATGTGTTTCTCACACCCATTTCAAAATATTGAAAAAAATTATGTATTTCCCATATGTGACCATTTTATAATTCAAAAGACTATGTATTTCTCACACTTCACAATCCAGCAGTGATTCATATTTTAATTCATTATTTCATAATTTATGATTGAAAATAAATAAACAAATTGGTGGAATGATATAACTACCAATAATCATCAATCCATAATAAGCATGAAAAGAAAAAATATAACTACTATTAATATTGAAAAAAACATGAGCTAAGTATATACGGAATTTTTATTTATTTTTCTAAATAATTACATCACAATATTAATTTTCCAAATATAACTCCTTATTATTATTTTTTAAAACTTTGACTTTTATAATTTAATTATTATAAATCATCTAGCTTAAAAATAATTACATACATTAAATTTATCAAATATATGTCTAGAATAACTAAATTATTTAATTATGAATCTATCAAAATATAAATACTATTTTTATTGGAGAATTGTAAACTTAAACTACTTTTTTTTTTTTTTTTGGTATGTTTAAAGTGGATTTATTATTTTTCTTTTAGTAAAATAAAATAATTTATATTAAATATTTAAATTATCAATTATATAAAAATTATTTTTGATATTAATAATCTCAATCTATATAAATTCTATTTTAATGTTGGATTTAAAAATTAGAATTAGTTATATATTTAGTAACTTATTTTCTTTCTATTAATAGTTGGCAGACATAGGTATAATCAAACCATCATAACCACTTGTATTTGCAATTATTTTTATCATAAATTTTCATAAATAAGTTTTGATTTTCTTAAATAATTACTTTATTTAAATTCTATATTACACTACCCTTTAATTATTCTTACCGGGATTATTTCTATAAACTAATTTTTGCATAAGACATAGGAACCAAGTAGCAATCATGCATATTGCACTTGTTTTAATGTATATAGAAAACCTAATATATTATTTTAATGATACATAAGTGGGTATATTATGAAGAGTCAAAGTCGATCTCCCTAGTCATCGAATCAACAGCGAAATTCAATTTATGAGGGACCATGCGCTCATAGGAAAATTCCTCAGATTCTGGCCAACTGGAAAGGCCCTGCATGGCTGGATCGCTTCAAAATGGAAGCCTAAAGGACAAGTCACTCTGCAGCTTGGCCCCAAAGGCTTCTTCACGGCCATTTTCCACTGTGTGGAGGACAAATCTCGCATATTTGAAGGCGGACCATACTTCTTTAACTCCTCAGGTCTATACCTTCGTGACTGGAAAGCTAGGTTCAACCCAGATAAAGAAGATTTCAGTTGCGCTCCAGTATGGATAGGTATGTACTCCATTCCTTCGGAATACTGGAAAGAGGAAACACTAACAGACATCGGCAATAGCTTGGGGGTTTTCATCAAAGTTGTTGAGGAAACCAAAACTCGAAGATATACCTCATACGCTAGGATCTCTTTCATGATGATTTTGAATGGATTCAACCATTAGACTACAAGCATATTCCTTTTCGTTGTCGAAAATGCCATGAACATGGCCATCTCTTCCGGGATTGTCCTCTGAATACTCTGCCCAAAACCTCTGCTAATGAAACCAGCAAAGGCTTTGAAGGATTCACTAAAGTCCCTAATCGCCGGTGCCATGCAAAGAAAAATCTCGTAGCCCCAGAAAGCCCCAAAAAGCCTGAATCCTAGAATAGATTTATAATTCTCTCCACTCAAGATCCCTTAGAGAATCAAAGCTCAGATCCACAGGAAATCCCTTCCCCACCCTCATCCTCCCAGATTATCAAAGCTTCTCGGCCATCCTCAACCTCCGCTCCCTCCAGCCTTCTAATTTCCTCCGACTCGGAGAAACCTGTTCCAGATACTATCCTAAATTCCTCCACCTCAGAGAAAATTGTTCCAGAGACCGGCCAGCAGTCTTCTTCAATGGAGCTAGATGCTGCTCTAGCTCTTAGTCTGCATGACAACACATCCATGGAAGATCAGAATACTCCTACAATAATGGACGAGGATCCAGAGAATGCTAGCTTGGAAGGTTTGGATATCCTCAAATTGGAAATAGCATGCAAGCAGAAAGAATACAACACAATACCCCCATGGCAAATCGAAAGGCTGGAAGGAGTTATAACCAAAGTTCAGCATAATAAATGTCTAGGTATACAAGCTGGAAGCCCCTAGGATGGAAAGAAAATCCTAAAAGAAACGAAGAAAAGAGGGTGCAAAACAGATTTGCAAAGGACCATTATCATAGGAGAAATACTAATGGAATTTGGGTGATTCACTAAGTTGACAAAGTTATACGAACCCCAACCCCACTGTTCCTCATGAATCTCATCTCCTGGAATGTGAGAGGGCTCAATAGCCCCTCAAAACACAGAATGTTAAAAAACTTGATCCAGCAAGAAAAACCATCTTTAGTTTTTCTTCAAGAAACGAAAAGTAACAACACTGCTATATAAAAAATCCTTAATAAGGTCTGGTCAGGAAGCTGCTCAGTTTCAGTGGACGCCTCCGGAGCTTCCAGAGGGATGGCAATCATGTGGAACCCGCAGGTTCTCACTCTTCAAGACTTTCATGCTACCCACTTCCTCATCCAAGCGTCCTTCCATCTCATCGGGACAAACATTCACGGGCATCTCTCAAATCTTTATTTTCTGCAAAATTTACAACAAAAACTGGAGCTTTTGGATACACTCACAATTCTCAATTCTAATAGGCAATTCCCCCTCTGGATTGGTGGCGACGATTTCAATATCATAATGACTCTGGAGGAGAAACACGGTGGCAGATCGAAGTTAGAAGGTGACAGTATTGGCTTCAAAGAATTTATTCAAAGCAACCAATTAATGGATATTCAGACTTCCAATGGTGTATATACCTGGACCAATAAGCGGAGGGGTACTCAGCATATTGCTTCCAGGCTAGATCGGTTCCTCATCTCGGACAATGCCATACACCTGGGAGGGGACTTTCATGCTTCCATAATGCCCCAAGGAGGATCAGATCACTGGCCCATTATGTTACAATGGTTGCGGCCAGGTACAAAATGCAATAGACCTTTTCGATTTGAAACCTTTTGGTTCTCAAATCCCAACTTCAAAGCAGTGGTCAGTGAGGCTTGGAAATCTTTTACCCCCCCTGAAGGAGCCAAAATGTTCCAATTCCAACAGAAACTAAAAAACCTAAAACAAGTTCTCAAAGTCTAGAATCGTACTCAGTTTGGCAACATTTTTTAGAATCGGAAAAAGTTGGAATAGAAAATGTGCTCACTTCAATAGACTATCATCTTGGAGGGAAGGACAGAAGAGCATGCGCATCAGGAGCAGACCCTTTGGATTGAAATTGAAGCACGCAGGCAACAAGAAGAAATCCTATGCGAAAAAAGTCCAAAATCCGATGGCTCAAGGAAGGGGAGAAGAATACAAAATTCTTCCATAGATCCACCATTCAAAGAAGAATGCACAACAATATTGCTTTCATTAAGAATCGTCAAGGGGAAAGATTAGAAGTGCATGAAGATATGGAAAAGGAAATCAAAGAATACTTTCAGGAAACTCTTAGGCAACCACCAGGAAGCAGAGATCAAGCCACTAGAACCATCACACAACACATTCCTAAAATCGTAAAAGAGGACCACAATAATAAACTACTCCAATCTATTTCAATGTAGGAATTAGAAGCCGTGATGGCCCAACTCAAGGATTGCAAGGCACCTGGTCCTGATGGTTTCACCGCCAACTTCTTTCACTAGTTTTGGGAGCTCATCAAGACAGAGGTATGGGAATTAGTGGAGGAATCAAGATCTATGCACTGGATTCTCCCCTCCCTAAATGCTACTTTCTTAGCGCTAGTTCCTAAAGGGGATGAACCAAATATGCCCGACAAATATAGGCCGATTGCATTATGCAACGTCATCTACAAACTCATCTCCAAAGTACTGGAAAACAGGCTCAAACTTCTCCTCCCTTTTCTCATCTCGCCAGAGCAGACTGCATACGTAGAAGGGCATCAGATAATGGACGACATTATTCTTTCAAATGAAGTAATCCACTATCTGAACCTTCTAGAAAAGTCAGGTATGATTCTGAAGCTTGATCTCTCTAAAGATTTTGACCAACTTAGCTGGAACTATATACATCAGATGTTATTGGCATTTGGCTTCAGTGCCACTTGGACAAGATGGATCATGAATCTCATCTCCTCTCCTTGTTTTTCGGCCTTGCTTAATGGCTCACCCTCATCGCCCTTCCGCCCATCCCGAGGTATTCATCAAGGGGATCCCCTATCCCCCTTCCTTTTTTTCCTCATGGAAGAAGGGCTCAGTCGTCTGCTTCACTCTGCTGTATCCTCTCAAGCTCTAAAGGGCATCTCTCTCCATGGTCTTCATCCCTTATCCCACCAACAGTTTGTAGACGATACTATGATCTTTGTCCACCCTTCATCTCAAGAGGCAAAATCCTTCAAAGATCTGCTCTCTCTTTTCTCTGAAGCCTTTGGTACCTCTATCAATGCCTCCAAATCCCAACTCTTCATTTTTAATACCCGAGCCACTACTCAAAGGAACATCGCTCATATTTTGGGATTCTCTACAGCAACGCTTCCCTCGAAATACCTGGGGGCTCCTTTGTTGGACTCAGCCATAAAACACGCTTCTTGGAGGACTCTTGTCGACAAATTGGATTCAAGACTCTCTTCCTGGACTTTCCGCTCTCTCAATATGGCCAGAAGACTCATTCTGATCAAATCTATTCTCTAGGCCATGCCTTTGTATCTTTTTTCTATTCTGGAAGCACCAAAATGGGTCCTTAAGGCAATCCGCAATCTTCAAAGAAACTTTCTGTGGGGATCTTCTGGTCTCAATAGGAAATGGGCTCTTGTTAATTGGAGGGAGGTCTGCCAGCCAAAATCAGGGGGTGGGCTCGGATTAAGGGACCCTCTCCAAAGCAACAACACAATGGGAGCCCGTATATGGTGGACTTGGATCTCCAAACCACATATACCTTGGGTGCGGCTATGGCAAGCAAAATATGCTCCAGAAAGTCAATGGGACGACCTCATAAGAATTAGCACTACAACCCCAGGCTCTTTGATTTGGAATGCTACCAAGCTTCACAGCGCCTTCATTCAAGAGCATAGCTTCTGGGAAATTCATTCAGGAACCATAGCTAGGTTCTGGGAGGACTCTTGGCAACAGCTCCCAAAACTAGCCTCTCTTTTCCACAAGCCAATCTGGCAGGTTTCTATGCAGCAAACTAATCTTACCCATGTTCATCAATTCTGGCAGCAGCAAACGCCCCAAGACTTTCAACTCTGGAAACCCGCTAGCACCTGGCAGGCTAATTGGCAAGGGGAAACCTACACAGAGATCGATCAGGAGTTAAATCACAGAAGAATCAAATACTCAGATCAGCAGGACAAGCTGCAATGGGGACATACGCCAAGAGGAATGTTTACCACCAAGGAAGCATACCAGCTTCACTATTCAACCACTCAGACAGACAAGGATCAGCTCTGGGAATGGGTCTGGCAACCAGGAATATGGCCTAAGGTTTCCACCTTTCTATGGCTCTTAAGCAAGAGGTGTATCCTCACTTGGGACAATCTGCAAAAAAGGGGATTCATTGGCCCATCGAGATGTCCCAACTGCAATCTCAACTCTGAATCCATCATGCATCTCATGGAGACTTGTCCTCTAGCTACTTAGTTACGGGAGAAAACTGACCAATGCAATAGAAGATCAGGAAAACGGATGGGAGATATAACAGATTCCATTAGAAAATGGCCAAAGCACCCTTTCCAAAGCTCTCTTCTAAACTATTTGTGGAACCTAATCCCAGGCTTTCTCTATTGGATACTCTGGAAGGAAAGGAACAATAGAATTTTCAACAATATCAGCAGGCCAATTGATACTCTGTGGCTTCTTCTGAAGCAAAATCTCCAAGAAACTCTAGCTATTAGACATTGGCAAGACACGAAACTGCCAGAATCACCTCAGTAACGCCTCATCATGAACGCCTAGAATCTGGACCTGTCCTTTTTGGCCCATGTTAAAGATCAACCTCCAACCAGTTTTGCCTCTCCTCTCATTTGGTCTCCTCCTGCATCCAACTCATACAAATTGAATTTTGATGGGGCAGTGTTATAGAAATTTTTGTGCCTAACAGCATGGAGCATGAAATGTCAATAATCTGAGGGATCCAAAGTCCCCAAACATGTTGTTCTTACCCTTAGAGGAACAAGGTCCGCAAACCACAGCACTGAAAATCAGTTCTCCACCTGAAAACACTCAGAAACAGGCTATTTCTAGATCATGTCAGCTGCTCCACTGAGCATCTGCGCTGAATGTCAACTGCTCCTCTCTGTACCTGCGCTGAAAGTCAAAATTAATGAAGGCTACCTGCGCTGGGCGAGATTGGCCAAGTGGCACAGTCATTCTGCAAGGTGTCAATTGCCTAGGAAGCTTCCAAACTGACACTTGGGTCAAGGAATTCGCCTAGTGATGAGTAAGAGGGTCTTGATCTCCAAGTGGAAGCAAGAATCTCCAAGTGGACTCAAGAACTGAAGATTAACTAAAGTGGGAGAGGACACTAGTCAGCTTTATGCCAGTCTCAAGATGACTCATCCTTTCTCCAAAACCCTATATATAGATCTCTCTCATGAGGTCTGAGGAGGCTGGAATTTTGTGCAAGTAAGGAAGTGCTGTTGGTTTGAGTATAGAGCTATTGGGTGTTTTGCTTGAAGGAGGTGAAGAGGAGATTTCTTTCAGCTGGGAGGTGTTGCTGGATTGGACCTATTATGGTTGTAACTCTCTCAGAACTTTACTTCTCGTATCAATAAAGTATTTGAGGTTCTTCTATATGCATGTGTCTTGATGATGAATTGATGCTTGTATATTTGGTTTATGCTAATCCTTAAATCGATTATGGATGCATGCTTCTTGTAGTTTCCTTTTCTTGTGCTTTTACAGGGTCTATGTGTAACTGGGCCGGTGAAAGAACAAGGAGCTAGGAGCAAGCGACAAGGAGTGAAGACTAGATCGACTATTAGCGCAAGATAACGGTTAGTAGATCATCCTTTTCTTCCCTCTCTCATCTCATAAAGAAGAAACTTTGAATAGCTTTGCATTCAGTTGTTGCTGAAGTACTATCACCTTCAGAGTGGGATAGGGGCATTCTGCATTAGATACTTTTCCCAACAACAAATTGGCGACTCCACTGGGGATCGTATCTTGTTGGTTGTTTGTGTTTCTTGCTATTCATTTCATAAACAAAGGGAGTACCGAATCGAACTGTGTTTGAATCTATCAAATACAAAGTAGAGGGCAGCTACTCTAGCTCAGTTTCTGGGCAAGTTTATGATTTGAAGAGCTGATCCACAAGGACTCTAATAAGCTCTTAGTGATAGCTTTTCATCCTCCTTTACATCCCTTAGTGTGTCCTTGACTGATAGCTTCTGATTTGAGCAAAAACTGTGAATTTTTGAGCAATCTGTGACCCGGAAACCAAGACGGACGAAAGTCTCGTTCTTCAGTGCAGGCTGTACAAAGGCTGTCTGCATTTCAGCGCAGTTCCCGAAGGGGCTACCTGCGCTGAAGGTCAAACAGGCAGTGTTCCACCTGCGCTGGACCAGTCTTGGCTTGAGCTACTGGGGTTTCCTGCTGTGTCTTGCCTTGTTTTCACTCTTGTTTTTGTTGTTTGTTACCAGTCAGTGTGCCTATCTGAAACCATCTTCCTTTGTCATTATTCCGCCTCAGTTGTATAAAGAAACTGTGTTTGTTCTTTTGTATTTCTTGCGTCATTTACAGTTTCCCATAACGAAGGTGAACCAGTCTTGCTGTGGCCTCTTAGATCTAGACCTGTGATTAAGTGTCGTTTTGATCTTAAGAGTTAGTTTGTTTGTTGTTCATAGCTGATTGAGCTTGTCGCTTTCGTTATATGGTTTGAATTTACATATTTCTAGTGTCGAAACAAGTAAATCTTAAGGTGTCTTTCGATTTTGGACAAACTTGTTTGCTTTCGCTTGAAATTGAATTCAAAGTTATACAACAGCTTTCTTTTTGCATTTCATCAACATTAAGAAAGAGAAAAGAAATACTTGCATTGTGCACGTGCATTATGACGATTGCATGTTGATTTAGGAAAATGCATTAGTGTGTGCTCTATGATCTGTGTGAAAAGGTGTTATCTTCCTTCTCCCTCAGTAGTTAAGGTTTTCAAAGTTGAAAGATTGAAAAGCTTGCTTATCATCTTAGATTACATTCAGTAGTGTTACTATACATCTCGTGGTGATCCATAAAGGCAAACTGCTAAACAAGATCAACCTTAAAATAAATTGAATTTACATAACAACGCATTGAAACATAACGCAAACATCTAGAGGTCTAAGCTAGAGATGCGTTCCGGCGTCGTTAAACGTGATATCTTAGCGTTGAGTGGTTGGGTGATTCCTCCACGGTGAAGCGATAAGTATCAATACGGACTTGTGCTCCCACGTACCGTCGTGTATATATTGGGAGACCCCTATAGGATCAAAGCCTTTATCCATAGGAAACCGTGTCGGCCACCCTACTGATTGCAATGCAGTGAACACAGCATTCACGAAGATCGACCACTCGTACCGTAAAACGTATTCTGTGGTTTTGCGAAAGGTTTGGCACACCCTCTGCCTAGAACTCCAGAGCAGTTTCTTTTGGCCTTTTTCAAACTCTATAACTGAAAAAGTCCATCCGAGCATTTGTCACTTCGGGCTCGTTAAAATATCGAAGGAGACTAGAGTCATCTTTAGCTTTTTCTCGACTCTTAAAAAGTGAAAAAGCAAGTTGTGTCTAAGCGTCGTTATAAAATTTATTTTAAACGGAACATAATCACCTCCTATTCCCGCATTGATCTTTAAGTTGAGAACATGGAATGCCCCAACCAAGGAACTCCACATGATGGAAATCCTGGTCCTTTCTCCTCTTGGGGAGAAGTTGGTGCGCCCCACATGGCCACATTGTCGCTTCCAGGACTGACAATTGGCCTGCCTGTTTGGCTATTCTCAACTAGTGTAGTTCAGAACACCATGGTTCCTGAGCAGTCGAGTCAACAGTTAGATGAGTCTAGAGCCTCCCACCAGCCTTCTACTTCCTCTAACCCTTCCTCCAATCCTTCATCTTCAAAAGGTGGAGCCGGCAAAAGCCAAGCTCCCACGGAGAAGAAGGAAAAGAAGAAGAGAGAAAGGAAGAAGAAGGAGCCTAAGGCGACTGGGGGCAAGCAAAAGACATCTAACAAAAACCCACACACTGCACAGACCGGGCCTAAATCGCCATGTGTCATATGTAGAGGAGACCATTTCCATAGAGATTGTCCCTGTATTCCCCGGATACTAAGGGACTGGTCCCCTCGATTGCACAATTCGGGAGCTTCAACCTCTGATAGCCAGGTTGAGTGCTTACCGTCAACCAGCGAAAGTGAAGGATCAAGACAAAAGGGGGGAGCAAAATCCCCCTGTAGACTGTGTGAAGGCGATCATGCCATCCACCGTTGTCCCTTCTTAGACGAAGCGAAGAGAGTTTTGGAAGATCGTCCGGTTTCACCGTTGAGACTTCCTCCTGGATACAAAAAACTCGTGCCAAGTCCTTCGTTAGTTGAAAACACAGCTGGCCCGCTCAAGTGGTCAGCTGAGGCGTCAGTCATTGAAAGTGAACCTACTGAATCCAGACCAGACGAAAGTCTAAAGGTCGATACGACAGTTGACCCGGTTCTTCCTTCAGAGGTTTCATCCTCAAATGACACCGTCACTGAAGATTCATCTTCAAATGACACCCTCACGGAAGAGAATAAGGATGACACCATCCAGATTCTTTTCATCAACACAGATTCTGATGAGCATCAGGGCAATGCGCCCATTCCTTTATCGCAGGAAGGAACATCGTCAGGATTGTATCCGGCCGTGTATTCGGTCCCACCACCAAGCAACCTGGTTGTGTCCTTTGATTGGAACCAACTGGGCAGACCCCAGTTACCAGCCAGTATACCATTCAGAATCATAGTCCAAATTTATAGAATGGTGATGGCTAGAACTATCATTGATGAAGGGGCATCTGTGAGTATCCTTTCCTCTGTTGCTTGGAAAGCACTGGGTTCCCCGACGCTTTTGCCTGAGATAAGAAATCTCTCGGGCTTTGATAAAGGAACCAGTCGACCGTTAGGGATCCTCCCCAATGTGCCTGTTACATTGAAAGGGAAGACCGTTCAAATGAACGTGATGGTCGTTCAAGGACCCTTGGATTATAACCTACTCCTTGGACGGGACTATATATATTGCATGGGAGCTATAGTCTCCTCACTCTTTAGAGTAATGTGTTTTCCACACGAAGGAAGGGTGGTCAAGCTCGTAGACCAACTTTCATTTCCGGGATCACGCATCGCAAATAGTCAAATACCAACCCTCAATGGTCTATTTACTCAAGAAATGTCTCCACCCCCAGTCCTCCTTCCCGATGAATGCGAGTGATTCGGAAAGATGGGATTGGGACCCAGGGGGCATGCATCCTGGTCTGCTTCGGGCAGAGGAAACCCTGGGTATAAGGTAGAATTTCCGCGGAAGAATATGACTAGTCCGTACCCCGTCCGAAAAGGAAGAGGGGTTGTTCTGGAACAGGATTCTTTTGATAAGGTTACTTGTCTGACAAAGGTCATTCAACTTTGTCTAAATAGGTAGGCAATACCAAAGAAAGGGATTCTTTTGCGGCAGCAAATTGTAACCCTCTTTGGGTAAAAGGCAAGCCTCACCCATTAAAACTAATGTTTTAGAGGATAAGTAGGGGCAGCCTCCAAAGAAAGAGATTCTTTTGCTGCAACAAATAGTAACCATCTTTGAGTAACCTAATGATAGACATCGCCGAAGAAAGAAGTTTCATTTGCGGTAGCAAATAAAACCATTCTTTGGGTAACCAGAAAGAGGCAAGCCTCACCCTTTAAAACAAATGTTTTATCAGATAAGTAGGGGCAGCCTTGAAATTGTACTTTATACCTGGGGGCATGCAAACCTTTTGGAGTGCAAGCTAGGAGCGGTTATTTATCTGTTTTTTGGGACTAGCCGTTTTCCGAACTTGCATAAAGAGAGGATGTGGGGCAAAGGTCAAAATTTGCCAAATTAGGAGCATAGCTTCGTGAGATAAAGCTCCATAAAAAATAGCTATCTCACAAGAGACATTTCTTATCTTATGACTGGTATAATCGAGCAGTTTTAGCATAAAGTTCATGCTCGTTAAAAAATAAACGCAAGTTCGAGCAGTTTTACCGCGGAATTTATGCTCGTTAAAAAATAGAAAAGCGTGAGCAAGGGTTCCACCAGAGTTCAAGCTCATTAAAAAATGAACCTATCCCGGTAAATAACCATTGTGATCGTAAATTTATTAGCCATAAAAGCCTTGGTCGTGTTTGCACCCGCCACCTCCATTTCATTTGGCCAATCGTTCACCTCCATATGATTGTTTACCTATTTTGAGGAACAGCTGCGAAGAGTGATTTCACTTAGCCATCCTTGTGACACTGCCGTGATTGGAAAATTCCAACCTGTACCTGGAATCTGCTGCTATCCCTGTTTATCACTCGTTCCTCAAAAAACGAGTCTTCTTTGAGCTCTTTTCATCTGACTCGTAAAATATGAAAAGTTTGCCGAGTTTTGGCCTTCCAGCTCGTTAAAAAGGACCGGAAGAGCTATCCCTCCTCTAGATTTTAATCTTTTTGGACCTGAGGGATTATTGCACAAAAAGGTCGAGCGCTTGTTTTATTCGGCTCGTTAAAGTTATCGAAAATTCATCCCTTTTGTATTGTTTTATACTTTTTCGGACTTAAGGGATTAGATGACGAAAAAGGAATTTTGGAGTTAACTTTCTGTACCTTTTCAGACTCTCTAAAAATTAAAAGGACCGAGTTGTCTTTGTCGCTAGACTCGTTAAAATGATTAAATAGCGACAAACTTGTCTTTAGACGAGAACGAGTTTCCCTATCGCTAGGCTCGTTAAAACATAGCGATGGGCTTGCCCGAAGGGCAGGTTATAGAACAAGCATATGTTATCCTCCTCAAGCTTGACAAAAATTAAGAGGTTCTGGTCAGAAATGACTGGGGAAAAAATTGGGAGAACCTCAAAGCTTTGATGGTAGCAAGTCGCTCTTGAACATGACACTTTGTCCTCCGTATCACATCGGGTTGGGTTGTTTCATTCGTCGGTATCATCACCATGGTCCTCGCCAAACCATCCACATTTGGGGTAATGCTACCGATCCATCACATCAGTGTCGTTATATGTTCAAGAGATGTGTTCAGAAAGAGTCAAACGTGTCCCATCCACTGCCATACATTATCCTTCATCCACCCATGATCGCCACCCTGAATCATATCTCACAGATTGTTTTCACCTCCACTAAAATCATTAGCTCTGTTCCGCGTCACTGATGTGGGATTCATTAAGGCCCTCCTTTGACGGATCGCTTCTTGTCAACTTCAGCTCATTATCCAAGAAGTTGATCTAGGAACACCCCCCCCAGTACTTTGAAGCTTGTATGCCTCAATGGCAAGTTTCTCACTCCCGGCGACAGGTATACATCAATCACCTTCGACCAGAAGATTTTGCGTGGTGTTCGACACCAAGTCCTTTATTCACACCACGTGAATTGTACTGCAGTACCTTGAGGGTCATTGTCATTATTGGTGACTCCTCTCGCGCTTGTTAACGGTTTACATTATTGACCGGTAATCAAGCGATGTCTTTCCATGTTCGACTTCAGCGCAATTCTCACATGGATCGACTTGTACTTAGAGTGAAGATCGAACGAGATTGAAGACCCCGGATCTAGTTTCATCCATCCGGGCTGCGATATATATTCAGGAAATATAAAGACATTTGATATGTACATCGTTGCAGTAGATGATCATCCTACTCAAAGGATGATAATTTCAGCAGAGAATTATCAGTCTATCATCAGACGGTCGTCTGTTATATGTACCAAAATGAATTTATAAAGCTGAGCATGGGAATGCCCGCCTCAGCTAGATCATGAAAGCAGAATGAAAAATAATGTATTGTATTGTATTTTATTGCAGGGCACCTCTCAGCGATTGAATGAACTTCGGATCCTCCTGATAAAGCATTTCACCCGATAAACGACCTCATACTTTAGGGGGCAACTGTTATAGAAATTTTTGTGCCTAACAGCATGGAGCATGAAATGTCAATAATCTGAGGGATCCAAAGTCCCTAAACATGTTGTTCTTACCCTTAGAGGAACAAGGTCTGCAAACCACAACACTGAAAATCAGTTCTCCACCTGAAAACACTCAGAAACAGGCTATTTCTAGATCATGTCAGCTGCTCCACTGAGCATCTACGCTGAATGTCAACTGCTCCTCTCTGTACCTGCGCTGAAGGTCAAAATTAATGAAGGCTACCTGCGCTGGGCGAGATTGGCCAAGTGGCACAGTCATTCTGCAAGGTGTCAACTGCCCAGGAAGCTTCCAAACTGACACTTGGGTCAAGGAATTCGCCTAGTGATGAGTAAGAGGGTCTTGATCTCCAAGTGGAAGCAAGAATCTCCAAGTGGACTCAAGAACTAAAGATTAACTAAAGTGGGAGAGGACACTAGTTAGCTTTATGCCAGTCTCAAGATGACTCATCCTTTCTCCAAAACCCTATATATAGATCTCTCTCATGAGGTCTGAGGAGGCTGGAATTTTGTGCAAGTAAGGAAGTGCTGTTGGTTTGAGTATAGAGCTATTGGGTGTTTTGCTTGAAGGAGGTGAAGAGGAGATTTCTTTCAGCTGGGAGGTGTTGTTGGATTGGGCCTATTATGGTTGTAACTCTCTCAGAACTTTACTTCTCATATCAATAAAGTATTTGAGGTTCTTCTATATGCATGTGTCTTGATGATGAATTGATGCTTGTATATTTGGTTTATGCTAATCCTTAAATCGATTATGGATGCATGCTTCTTGTAGTTTCCTTTTCTTGTGCTTTTACAGGGTCTGTGTGTAACTGGGCCAGTGAAAGAACAAGGAGCTAGGAGCAAGCGGCAAGGAGTGAAGACTGGATCGACTATTAGCACAAGATAAAGGTTAGTAGATCATCCTTTTCTTCCCTCTCTCATCTCATAAAGAAGAAACTTTGAATAGCTTTGCATTCAGTTGTTGCTGAAGTACTATCACCTTCAGAGTGGGATAGGGGCATTCTGCATTAGATACTTTTCCCAACAACAGGCAGCCAAGGGCAATCCTGGGCCGACGATTTTTTGGGGGGTCTTCAGGAACGATGTGGGCGTAGCACTACATATCTACTATGGAACAATTGGCAAAGACACGAACAACGCTGCTAAATTGGAAGGATTGTGGAAAGGGATTTGCATTGCAGATCAAAAAAACTTCTTCCCATTAGAGGTAGAGGGAGACTCCCTTATCCTAATAACAGTGGCCACCAGGATTCAAGCAGGTACCTCGGCAGCCAAGATAGCTTCTAGCTGGAGGCTGCTCAGCAGATTGGAACTACTGGAGGAATGGCTCTGGAACCCCCAAAGCATCACCTTCAAGCATGTAAGACGCACTGCCAACAAAGTAGCAGATAGACTGGCCAATCAAGGGGTAAACCAGCAGCTCCCATATTTCTCAGGACCTCTTGGCGACTCAGATGATGAACAACGCAAACATGAACGCATTTCTCTAGTGCAACAAGACTACTCGCTCCTGGATGCAGGTGATTGATAGGCATAGAGGTACGATGGAGGCGCGCAAGGTGGGCAAGTGGTAGCCCAACTGCGTCAGGTGTCAGCATCATGGGTTGGAAAGCTGGCCTCATACAAACCCATTAATGGAAGCATTAACACTGCCTTCCCTGCTTTTAGTTATTGGTGCGATGGCACTCAGTTTAATCCTCATTGCTGCTGTTCCAAAGCATGCATTTGGCTCCATCAAGTTTGCAGTTCTGGGCGACTCTCCGAGCGATAGCTCGTCCACCTGCTCCGTCGGCTCTGGTGTATGCTGAGAGTTCTTCCTTGTTGGTTTGTCTCTGCTAGGCTATATGTGCCTTCACCATCTCCAGCCTCCATTCAGCTCTGGTTCTTGACGCTCACCGCTTTTCTCGGGCTCATTCTTCGGCTCTCTCGGTGCACACACCCCTCAGTCGTTTCTCCTCCCTCCCTCCTCCGTTTATCAGTCCTCATCCCATAAAAATGCCAAGAGAAAGGCTGAGAATGGTAAGCAGGCGTGGCAGTTCATGTGGTCGAGCCACCCACCAGCACTCCTCCACCACTCTAGACCCCTCTGAGAATGCGTTGGTCTTTCCAGCCACCAGAAGTGGCAGGGGCAGGGGAAGGGGGCAAGCTAGAGGCGGAGCCTGTATGCATCACGCGCATCCCATAGCCCGCTTTCACATTCCTTATTCTCTGGCAGATTCCTCCTTCATCGTCTCTGTGACAATCGAAAGGTGTGAGAATACCATGGGTTCGGGAACAGTTCAACATGGGGTTACTGTGGAACAGAGGTTGGCAAGTCAAATTGCCACCCCGTGCCATGTCACCAGAGGCATGCCTACTATGAACTCTGAAGCCAATGTTGGCCTAAGCGAACCTACGAGAGGAGAACCTTCAAGCTTTGTGGTCCATTCTTCTGACTCCATGGACTCAGGTCAATTTGGGTGCCGAATTTTGGAGGAACAACCGTCAACCACAGATGAAGATTGAACCAGTCAGCACCTCTGGTTTTTTGGTTCTACCTCCGAAGACGAAGCTCACCTCCTTTTCGATTCACAGTGTTCATGCATGTTTTAGGCTTGTGTCTATGATACAGGTCGGGGTCTGTTTATGTTTAGGTTTATGTAAAAATCGGTTCTTGGAACAACAATGTTTAACTCAGTCTGGTATCGCTGTATGGGTCAGTTTTTCGAGTCTTTCTGGAATGTTCAATGTTCCTTGAAACTAATTTCTCTGATGTAAGTCATTTTTCCGGTTCCACAGTTAGGATGCCAAGTTTTTTTTGATCTATGCCAACTTCATGGCATGAATTCTCGAGGCAGTGGCATCGCTGTAAATTTTTTGTATGAATATAGGAGTAGAATAATTAAGAAAAATAAATTAATGAGATAAATCCATATAAACTATAAGATTATTTTTCAAGAAAAATATCAGTTTTTATTAAAGAATTGTGAAAATTACATTTTGGATATGCACGATTGTGCATTAAAAAATGGGTTGTTTTGGAGTACAACCATCCATGAAAAGGAGAAAAATATCAAGCCTTTTAAAATCCCCATCATTTCCTATCAATTCGACCAATACATATCCTAAGCCTAAATCCATAGCACAAAATACTATAAGCTACCAATCATCCAACAATTATATCTCAGAGAAAAAAACATAAAACAATTTGAATATGTTATCTTCATTCATGTATGATCTATAGTTGCATGACTTATATGAAAGGCTTATGATACCACTCATATAAGTATCATATAAATGCTCCATTATCTTCTAAGGGCCTAGATTCTGCTGACCACCACTTAGAGAGAGTGTCTATAATAGTGTTGCTTTCGTTCTAGATGTGACAATAAGAAATACGATGAGAACCATGTTTCCATTGTAAGATATCTTCAATAATAGGTATCATTGTGTGTCTCTCTATGACATACCTCCTTGACCCAACCTATCAATCACCTAATATGCTACCGTTACTAAATTTAAGTTCGATTAAATTTAGTTTTAGTAGTTGTCACATGCATAATTATTCAATTATCTCATAAACAAAGATAACACATGTGATTATAACCATAAGATTAAATATTCTATAACATAAACAGTAAGGAGGCAACATACATAACATACCATGAAATTGAATAAGATCAGAGTAGCGGAACGAATCTCATTGGGAAAATCGAGCTCCACCACCTAACCTAGAACTGACTTCCTCCAGTTCACCCCCCAGCTGAGAGTTCTTGCCATGAATCAATTGCCTCTTGTTGATCTCATCAATGGATATTTGATTCCCTCTTTCATGATATGGTTTGCTTTAGCAATGTCCCAATCTTATGATACTTTTATCTATTTTCCTAGGCTTTTCCTAAGAAATCTCGACTTTCTCTCTCGTGAGGATTTTCCTCATAAAAGATTGCCTTTCTTTCCCACAAGAGTTTTATGTTTTTCTTACGCTTAACATCTTTCTCGAGCTAAGTAAATTAATGAATGTTTATGTCCCAATCCATTAAGCTTACCTAGAATTGGATCTACAAGCCTTATCATGAAAGAGTTATCCATTCCCATTCAACAATGAGATTTCATTTGGAAAGAATTTCATCTCTTGGTGTCTCATTTTCAATGTGATTAAATTATTTTTATTATTTATCTAATAATAAAGTATTTACTTTCATTGTTATACATGAGACCTAAATTTTCTTAGCTTTGGTCAACAAACTGTTACATACAATGGAGGGTGCTACATACTCTCCCCCTTAAATTTACACCATGCTCGGTGTATTATTGCATCTTACAATTTATTTCCACATTCATAGGTAGTTGTTTCTGAATTTTCAGGTTTCTATGGCCTTTCCATCTGAAGTAGATCTTCTGATATATAGGTTACAAAGGAGCTCTACCACAATTCTCCTTCAATTGCTACCTGTAACATTTTTTCAATCAAGAAACATGTAGGTTCCAAACTATGCATGTTTCTACTGAATATCTGAGTAATGCCCTAGTAAGGTTTAGTTCCTTTCAATAGCTTATATATGAAGTGTTCTCACCATAAGGGTGGGTTAACAGTTAAACTAGTGGCCAAAATAACATCAAAAAATGAACTACATCATTACAATTAGATGCACCAATTAACACAAAATATTAAATTGAAAGACAATTTAAAAAAAAAGCCATAGTCTCATACCACACAGATGGACTTGTATTTCATGAACTTAACGATATTTCATGGGAACTTGATGAATAGATACAAATAAAGAAAACCTTTAGAATCTGTTCTAGGATGGAAATCAATTAATTACCCATCAATTTCGGCTATGTTGATAGAATCTCATGAATTTATTTCCAGAGATGTATATAGATTCCATCTATCCTTTTTCGTGTTCGCCATGATCTATGGAAAGATCCCTTATTATGTTATCTATTTTTGTTTTCTTTTTACCTCATAAGGGTTCATCACCTCTTCCATGAAGATCTCTTATAAGTATAACTTCATCTGTTAAGCTATGTATTTGACTATATTATGCATAGAAATCTTGCAACCCGTAATTTAATTTGAATATGAGAAAAGTAATATGACGATAATATGTAATAGGAGACCTATCTCCATGTAGTTACCATAAGATTCAAACTTTCCTTATCGACCGGTACTTCTTTCAATACTTGCTTTCATATTGATAAGCCATGATGACGACACCACTAAATTTCATTATAGAGACTCTACACATTCATAACTTACAATTATTTCAAATGTGTTCATTCATTAAGCTTGACTATGAGCATCTAAAGCTAGGTATATCATGTGTAAGTATCTTAAACCAATTTTAAATCATGGTATAGCGACTTTGTGCCATATCAAGAGCATTTGACAAGAACTTAGGTTTGGAACTAAATTACTTGAAACATGAAATTGAGTCTTGTCTTGCACTTGCAAATTCATATATTCATATTAAGTCGTTATTGATATTATTGTAATTGTGTAATATCTTCCAAATGAATATCAATTAAAAGATCCATCTAAACTTCGATGGACTACAATTGTTTTCTATTTAGACCAATGACATTGGTTAATTGAACACACTTATCCCATCATCTTTTAATTTTCTATCTTTACTAGACTTAGCATTCAATTTAACCTTAGGAAAAATTGAAGTCTTCATCCAGAAGGAATTCCCTCGATATACAAATTAGACACATGGAACCTACCTAAACGACTATAAGAAACATTAGAAGTCATATGACATTGTATTACCCCTATTTCTCATGACGCAAATTGTACGCATGAGAAATGCTCCCATGCATCCACTGTTAACATCCATCAGCTTCTGTGAGTAGCTCCTCTCAATGCCTTGTATGAGTGCTAATGTTGAATTCATGGACAACGACAATTTGAATGGAATTATTACTTCCAATTCAGGCTTCTAAACTAAGGCCATGAATATAATAAAGTCCATAAAAAAAAACCCAATTACCATTATCGCTACATATTTCAATTATCATTTGTGATGAGATGATGTTGAATTACACAGGACATCCATGCACTAGATAAATATCAAACTTGAACTAAACATTTAAGAAATGGTATTATGGAGAATCTCCATTTCAAACAATAGGAGGTTTCTGAAAGGCTTTCGTTCCAAATCATCTTGCCTGGCCATATCAGCACTGTTCTCACTTGAATCAAGTTCTATAATAGGTGTACCTCTTGAATGTGAATCCCTACACTTGGATGACCAACTTCCTACCTCCATGTAGAGAACGAAGGAAAGCCCTACTTATTTAATGAGAATTTCATTAACGATATGTGTTGCCTCCACAAAGATTCGATCAATAAAACTAGATAACCACTATCCTTCTCAGGAAACGTTTTCGGTTCAGTAGATAAAGTGAGCACAGAAATTGGATTTTTTGTATTTGAAAGGAAATAATCATCCTTAGCATGTTTTTCTCCGATCAAAGCAGAATCTGCAACATCCCCTATCCAATTTGAGTATATTGATGCTTATCCAACTAAATTTGATCGAATGGATTGACCCACGAGATGCTTTAAAGCTCAATGGATCAGACCTTTTTTTATTTTTGTCAAAAAAAATAAACAATCTAATTCATGATGTGTCACTCCTGCCTTTTGACCATACAATTTTAGTGGATTTTCCATGCAGCACCATGATGAGTTTAATGGCTAATATATTCATCCAATATTCTTCATTTCTTGCAGAGATAAATGACCACTTTATGAAGAGACTCCTTCTCTTGCTGCGCGCAAACATGTCTGAAGGAATTAATGGCCTCGATGGCCTCCATCAACCGGTTCTACTGCTTCATCACTAGGGCCATCTCCTTCACTGTGTTGTCAATGGAGTCTCTTGCATTAATAGCTTTGTATACGGGTCCTTCTCCACGATTTTAAGGAGCTTAGCTCTACCATAGGGGGTTTCTCTGACCGAGAACTTGTACATAGCATGAAAGGGATCGATTTTTCACTGATGTTTCCTCGAAGCAGATTGATTTGCCTGAGATGAAGCAGGGGCGGTGCTGCTCTACAAATAGTGCAGTTTAAACTTTGACATCGAACTTATCTGGAAAAATGGCAAAGACTTAGCTTTGACCATCATTTCCTCCATTTATGCATTGTTGAATGAGAATTTCCAAATCCTTTCCCATCCTTGAACCCTACCCATCATAAATGCAACTTTTGCTTTCCAATAGTTGACCCTTAGAAATTCAAGAGCTTATGCTCTTGATCGTTTTGACTAACTCTACATAATTCGATCCATGGTATTTAGTGGTCCATATCAACACAGTAGAGCACTCATGCATTTATGAGACTAAATCCTGTTGCTCAATTAATGCCACAAACTTGGTAAATACCGAACGCTTTCAGATTTTTATATAAATGTGGTCATGGCCATATAACTCGTACGTTGTTAAATATGCCCTTTGCGATGTTTTAATATATTTTACTTCATTTGCATGGAGAGTTATAAATGTCTAGTATTAGTCGAGACCTTAATTAATCAATATAATATTTATAGAAAATTATATTATATTGTTCTTCTGACAATATACTCCTTCCATAATCATTTTATGATTTTATTTCCACCGTTATGGATTCTAGCATATTTGGCACTTATAACTTGAACCCTCAATGAAAAATATTAGTAGTGTAAGGCCAAATTTAGGACCTGAAAATTATTCATATTCTATAGAAGTGGATTTTCCCATATCTAGAAAGGCTTGTACTTAAGCATTGATACCATTTTTCACATAGCCCCTAGGTACAATACTACAATTTCCTTCTATGCTTTATCGAATCCATCATGTGGACCTTTTCATTCAATTACAAGACTTACATTTCAAATCAACCCTTAAACATAAATTTCATCTTGGAGAAAAGAATCAATCATGGCATGCAACCAATAAGATTCTTTGATGCAGCACAATATTTAATGGAATACTACCCAGAATTTTATTGTAGCTAGCATGGCCATGAACCATGTCCATAGTCCTGCTTGGCATAGTCGAAGTATTACTAATAAATATTTTATGAAATAGGAATAAATGGTTACATGATGGCTATGCATATGAAATTCACCTCATGATGCATAATGCATAGCATGAACAACCTCAACCATAGAATATACCATTTCACATCTTAAAAAATAATTACTCTTTAAACATAGTTGTCTCATGTATAATTAATCACCATTATTCCATCATCTCAACACAAGGATTATTCATGCATCATACTCTCACAAATTCCACAATACTAAGAGTAATGAGTCATAATATAACATCATGTAATTGTACTCATAAGTTTAAATATGTGAAAACAAGGCGAGTACAGGGGCCACATATAATACATCACAAGCAATTGAAGTAAACTTTCTTATTTTTAGATAGTCACTTGGAAAATTGAGCACCGCCACCCAACCTAGAACTATCTTCTTTTAGTTCACCCCCGAGTAGAGGTTCTTGCGATGGATCAACTTCCTCTTTTGATCTCTTCAACGGGTATTTAATACCCTCTTTCATGATATGGTTTCCATTAGCCACGTCCTGCTTTTATGGATACTTTTTTATCCATTTGCCTTGGATTTTGCCAGAAAGGCTCGCCTTTATCTCCCTCTAGATGTTTCCTCATAAAAGGTTTCATTTATTTCCCACAAATATTTTAAGTTTTTTCTTAACTTAGCATCTTTCTCCAGCCAAGTATCTTAATGGATATTTATCTCCAAATCCACTAAGATTATATAGATTTGGATCTAGAAGTCTTATCATGAAAGAATTATCTCATCCTATTCACCAATGGGATTTGGAAAGAACCTCATCTCTTTGTGTCTCAGTTTTGCAAGAGATTATTTTATTTATTTCATGATAAATTTTTTTTTTTTGTTTGTTACACATCAGACCTAACTTTTCGTAGCTTAGGTTAGAAATTTTTTACATACAATGGAGGGGTGTTACACAATTTCTCTATTTCTACTTCAAGTGCATCCAACACCACCATATCTATTTTTTTATATGTAGTATAAGCACATGGTTCATTTTGTCTTATCACTTCCCACAATAACTAAATTTCTAAGATCTACACTCATTCTACTCGAAGCATCGTCTTTTTATTGTAGATTTGAAAGGTTCCTATTTTTCATATATTGACAAAACCCCGTATTTATCTAGATGGATATGCACATCAAGGCTGTGAAGTTTGAGGTTGCATACTTGAGTTGCAAAACTTTACACATTGAAATTTGAGTGAACTTGGGAATGTGTTCTTAAGATTGTATTTAATATTCTCTTACTTCTATTAATCAAGAAGAACTAGGAGCCTCTTTTACATTCGTATTATGTATTTACACCAGATGTACTTTTGGTTGCCAATCCCATTGACCTACTTATGAAGGTCATAAAATTATTAATGTATAATGTCCTCTTCAACATGTATACAATGAGCTCTATTACATTTGTGCATACACTTCACAACTCTGACCTTATCTCAATTTAAATGCCTCTTACATATCTTAGTTATAATTATGGAGATATTTCTTTACTCAAAGAAACCTGTAGGTTCCAAACTATGCATGTCCAATTAAATATGCATGTTGCTACTAAATATATGAGTAATGACCTGGTAAGGTTTAGTTCCTTTTAGTAGCATATATTTGAAGTGTTTTACCCATAATGGTGAGTTAACAGTTCAACCTGTGGTCAAAACCACATCAAAAAATTAACTGCATCATTACATGTAGTTACCAATAGGTTTCAAATATTCCTTATCCACCATTACTCATTTCAACACTTGCTTTCAGATTCATAAGCGATGACGACCACACCAATAAATATCATCATCGAGACTCTCCATAATCATACCTTACAATTATTTCAAATGTATTCATTCATCAAGCTCGATTCAGATAATATAAAGCTATGTCTATTATGTGTAAGTATATTAAACCAATTTTAAATCATGGTATAGAGACTTTGTGCCATCACAAGAGAATTTGAAAACAATTTAAGTTTGGAAAAAAATTGCACAACATATAATGAAATAAAAAAATAATCTTCACATAATTCCAAACCCTTGACAGCTAGGCACAATAAAACAGTAACCAATTTATGGTTGACCACTTCTACCTCTTGAAAATATTCAACAAATTAATTGTTTTCACTTCTTTGAATTACTCTCTACTCCATCACAACAGTGCAAGGTTCTATGTTATATAACAATATTGCAATATTATTTGCTCATATCTAACCTTACAAGGTTTCTTCTCCCACAATGCCATTATAGTTATCCACCATAGTGTATGAATATAATACATAGACTTGAAAGATTCAATGTAAACTAAAAATATTACTATGAAGTGCGTATATATAATAAACTTCCTAAAATGTGGGCATATGTGGCTTATAAAAAAAAATGCAATGCACAATCGTATCTCTCAAAATTTTACCTGCAACATCAAGGAAGAAAATTATTACCATGATGCTAAAAGAACCAAGTTTTATTTTTGGTAGTGATGCCATCCAGAACAATTCCTTCCAATCATTAAGTGAATGGTTGCATGGAGGTGGTTCACCACGAAGTTAGCTTGAAATCCCAACTGCCATCAAATTTCCAATTGCAAGACAAAGAAAACATCTTTGAACAACTAAAAAAATGTCAACACTTGGAAGCATACTCCATAGCTTTGAGCCAAATCAACATGTTCCGGCAATAAACATGTAACGTTTGTAATCTTCTAGTGGTAAAATTCTACAAAAATTTTAAACCAAAGAGGGTATATATAATTCAAACTCAAATATCTCAAATAAGTCATGTTTATACTCAAATTGTTGTCCTCCATTTTCTAATGCTACACTAACTATAGATTCAAGGTAAACTACCCATCATTGCCACCAATTAGACAATGGTAAAATGACTATTATAGCCAATTCAAACCACCATCACAACCTTTAACCACTCAACTCTATCGCTTTGCTAGGTAGAGAATTATTTAAATAATGCCACACTAATGCTTCCTGCTAGCTACTTCCTCTTAGCAATTAACTGACCAGAGTGTCCTTAATCCTTTGAAGAAATGGATAAAAATATTCTGCAAGGTTGAAGCTCTAAATTTCGTTGTAGAGGAGATTGGCCCTTTTTTCAACACACTACTGTAACCATTCTTGATCACAGAGTATTACAGTGAATCAAGGGACATTGCAATCCATGAATATGACCATCACCTGCTACCACCACTGGGCGTCAAGACAAGGAAATCGGTGGAGTTGTGCTCCATACTTCTATTTTTTTCTATTCCTCTCCACAAACCCTATAGATGTTTCCATATGATTTTACACCCACATGCCTCTATGGCAAGAGATGGAGGAGCCTAATATGTAGTATTAATGTTAGGCTTGATCTTCTCTTAAGCTTACACGTTTGTGTCCATTGCAAGTAGAAGATAAAGTTAATGTGTTTTTTCTACTTGTAATGAAGGATATCCATTATCCAAAAAATGATTTTGTGGAGTAGAAGATTCCACAACAAAGAGTAAGGTCATATTTTTTATAGTTTCCCAATTTGTACATCTCCATATCTATGGATAAAGCAAGTGGAAAAGCGGTATTGATAGGGAAACAACAGTTGACAAGGATCTTTTCTATAATAATCAAATTGAAAAGGTTTCATTTTATTTAAATTAAATGTTCCCACCGAGCTTAATGACACGGGGTTTTAAAAAAAATCAGAAGCAATAACTAAATAATGTGGAAGTATCTATTAATTAATGAGTATCGTGGAGATCTCTCTCTAGTTTGTCATGACTTCCATGATTCTGGTTGGTGTTGATTGACAACGCAACATTTTAAGCACTGTAGAGGGATAGGTCAATTCATACACACTCTTGTTGCAATTCGAAATATCAGTACTCAAATATTTCATTAGAAAAATAAGGGTGTAATACATGGCTATAATGCATCCATTCTCTTGCGGTATCAATGAGGTTGTTCTCGGATGTAATCCCCATAAAAAGGAAGGGAGAAGTCACTTCAATAGTAAGTTTTGGATAAATCAAAGCCTTTAGGGTTACTTCTTTGTTTTCATACACAACCCAGATACACTTCGTTATTATAGAAACTAGTGCCTATAGTAAAGAGACATAATTTTCAACCAAGTTAATACTTTAGGGATTCCTCTCTTAACATTTCATATAGATCTATATTTAATATATTCCTTAAATTTTCAGCCTACGTAATTTACATAAAATTGTTATTGTAAATCTGTTGTTTGGCCATGTTTATTTTGATTCTTGACTTATACACATTTTTAGTGTACATTGTGTATATGGTCAATGAACACTCTGAAGGAATTGATTTCAACTTATGCATCATGCAAGGGTTATTCTACAATTTGTTTGTTTGAGTGTGGTTGTGCGTGTGAAAACCCGTATCAAAATTTCTTTGAGCACGACATTGCCACATGGAGAATGAAAACCACAGATTGTATTGTGAGCCATGGGAATGAATTGAACGAACTACTGTTCATGGAGAGCGAGATCTAAAAGGAGTGGACAACATGACACTGTAACATTGAAAATGTGAGACATGGAGACATGTTGCGAGCCGTCAGCCATATATACGAAAATATTCAATGAATCAAAACTTAATATAATATTCAAGCCACAGAGAAGGTCAAGCAGTTGTGGAAAATAAGTTCAACCTTGCTGGATAGGTACCTACCTGGGGAATATTGAATGTTCATGACATTTATTGATATGAGCAGATAAATATAAGCTTCCAATTAACTTTCACTGACTAAAAGGAGTGTTAAGTTTGTCCTCCTCATCTATTATTATATGCACCCTCATTCAAGTATCGACCATTACATATAAATACATCATTTATGTTTATATTTGAAAAATAATATATCAATCGACCTTCAATCTTGACCCCGCACATAATTCTCATAACACTTCGACCCTGAGTATTCTTTAGTGATCCATGCATATAGTAATCCTTTACTTGTTCTAAAACTCACTCCATCAAATGCTATAGTGGTCACTAAGATATGTATTTTAACTCCATATATATAGTGGATACACTACATCAATCAATGTTGGCATTTAGGTCCAAATTAATAGATTTATTTACTACATTCCAAAATCAACACTTCACATTTACTATGCATACATTATATCCCAGAGGAAAGAATCAATGTGGGCATTCAACATGATAAAATTAGGCATTTTGATTTCATTCCTTTAATGACCAAAACAAGCACTAATGCATTCCATACAAATCACAACTTCATATTCAATAGGTATGTTATCACCCCCATGTCTAGATTGTCAAAAATAGTAAGTATTGCGATACACCATGATCATAGTCCTACTGTCATAGTCGAAGGCATCAATGACATATGTTTTATACAATACGAAAAATAGTGAATAATATGTATGATAACTAAAATGATCCTGAGTGGTTGCAATTCAAATCATGATGCATAATGCATAGAAAGGATAACATGGGGAATACATAATCTAAGCACACATTCTTTAACATTGCAAACCTTGAAGATATAAAGAAAGTCATAGATTTTAGAGAAACCTTGGTTCAAAATTACCTTCGATTTCAAATTCATTCACAAATAAATCATTTTAAGATTTTTTTGCAACCTTTATGGCTTCTAGGGCCTTAGGCATTACTTTATAATTCATTGGAATATTTTTATTATAGAAATTTTATAACCATCCCCTTCAGTAACCTCTTATTTGTTTAGGACCTAGTTTAGGACCTACAATTCATGCATATCTTACAGAGGTGGATTAGCCCATAGGCCAAAATGTTTGAACTTAGAGATCTGATAGCATTTGTCACATACCTCCTTGACCCAACCTAAAAATCACCTACTATGCCCCCATTACTAAATTGAACTTCGATTAAATTTAGTTTCAGTAGTTCTCACATACATAATTATTGAATTATATCATAAACAAAGATAAGACATGCAATTATACCCATCAACTTAAATATTCGACAAAATAAAGAGTAAGGATCCAACATATATAACATCTCATGAAATTGAATCAAACCAAAGTAGAGAAAAGAATGACACATCAAAAATTGAGCACCGCCACCAAAGCTAGAACTGACTTCCTCTAATTCACCCCTGAGCCGAGAGTTCTTGGCATGTATCAATTGCCTCTTATTGATCTCATTAATATATATTTAACTCCCTCTTTCATGATATGGTATCCTTTAACATCGTCCCCCTTTTATGTATCTTTTTATCCATTTTCCTGGGCTTTTCTAACAGAAGTTTGCCTTTCTCTCCTGTGAAGATTTTCCTTATAACAACTTGTCTTTCTCGCCCGCAAGGCTATTATGTTTTCTTAAACTTAGAATGCTTCTCCAGCTAAGTAACTTAATGGATGTTTATCTCCCAATCCATTAAGCTTATCTAGAATTGGATGTAGAAGTCTTATCATGAAAGAGTTATCCATTCCCATTCACCAATGGGATTTCATTTGACAAGAATCTCATCTCTTGGTGTCTCGTTTTGCAAGTGATTAAATTATATTTATTATTTAATTAATAATAAAGTATTTTATTTCATTTTTATACCTCAGACCTAGCATTTCCTAGCTTTGGTCAATAGAGTGTTACATACAACGGAGGGGACTTACACTGTGACATTTGTTGATCTAATTGAACCAATTTATAATAATAAAATAGTCCTTGAAAAATTATAACTACCTTAATCCCTCTTCATTAGCAAACAAGATCAAAAGATTAAAGCTAAGTAACTCTACATAGTTATTATTACCCCTCCCTAGACCACTTTGATGTTTGTAGTAGTGTTATTCCTTTAGAAATAAAATGGATCCTCAGCATCATCGAATTTTTTTATTTTCCATGTAATTTATAGAAAATATAATTTTTCTTAATATAAAGTGAGGTGTGTTTTAATAAATAGCTTATTGGAAAAATGTAGCTTCCATTTATCTAAAAGTTGGCAACTACCTGATGTGTGTTGGAATTGTATTAGTTCATTAGGATTTTTCTCCCTATTATGTTGACTAGATCCTACTTTTGTGTATGTAAACAAAATCTCATTGTAAACATTTTTTGGCCACATATTAAAAAATAAGACACTTACGTAGAGAGAATGAGGGAAAAGTGTGTATAATTGTATTTGAAGAATGTGTTGGATGGAATGAAGAACACAGGTTTTATTCTATGTAAGTTTCTTGAAATTCATATATCTTTTTCTAGAAAAGCATTTTTACTATTTTGATAATACTTAAATTTGTGGAATTGAAGGTGTGGGAGCGATAATTATTGAGCATTCATGAATGGAAATTTTTTTGACCTAAATCCTAGATTGTTGGAGTGAGCCACAAGCTGCATTATGAAGTTGATTTACCATAATTATCCAATGAGCTTATGAGAATGCATAAGAAAAAGGAAGGTGACACAAAACATTGCTTTCACGTCATCATTTATTATGGTTTGATTCAATTACATTGAAACCAGCCATGGCGTTGAATTATTTGTGTTAACTTGCAAGGTGCTCATTTAAAATTTGATGCAAAGTTTTTTTTTTTAAATCTCTATCTTTGGAAATACTATTATAGAGGAGCGTTCCCGATTTGATTTTGATTGTTGGATGGATGTAATCAATGGCTATGATTTACCAAGGAATAGTGAAAATTTGGTTGGTTTTTAAGTCTAATATTAATCATCGATTGGATACATCGTATTGCTAGAGTAAGAGATGAATAACCAACTCATGTTTGTTTTTTAGGTTGAAGTTAGTTTATTATAGGTTTGGGGAGCTACTTAGAGAGAGTTGTGTGATGAGAAATTTCAATTTAAATAATGTTTTTCATCCACAAAAAGTCAAATTGTTATATTTGTAATTTCATCAGATTCATGGTTCAATTGTAAATGGTAAGATTCTTTCTGGGTTCAAAACACGAGTTAATGATATTTTTTTTTGAACCACAGTTTTTCCTGGTAGGTGTTAAATTCTTTTGGCTTTTGCATCATTCATTATTAGAGTAGTAAGGTAATTAAAAGAGGAATCTAAGTAATGTAGGTTGTCCCTATGATGGATTTATTTGTCAAAGGATGGCATTTAGAGTTGGAAGAGGTAGAGGTCAAGGAAGAGGTTGAATAAGGGTAAATACAGAGTTGTGGGAGATGTGAGAACTCTTCCGTGAAGGCAATATGATCATACATGTGATACAAGTGATGAAGAACTTGCATAGGAGGACAATGAGATAGTTGTAGAACCTCGAATGTCAAATTTTAAAGTATATTTTGGTCGAGGCTTCGAGTCAAAGGAAGAAGTAAATACATATAGTGGAAGTTTGGATCCATAAGAATTGGTGGATAGGACAAATGCTTTGAACGAGAATTTTTTGTATGCAGATATACCAGAAGAGAACCAAGTTAATTTTATTATCGCAAAGATGAGAGGACATGCAATTTTATGTTGGGAAATGGTGCAGGAAGAAAGGGCCTTGAAGAACAAAGCAGAGCTTAAGAGAGAGAGTAGGATGACTGCTCAATTGGAACATACATTTCTTCCTGAGTATTATCAATTAATTTTGTTTGTGAATATGCATAATCTTATAAAGATGAATTTTATAAAGTGAACATTAGACCACGATACATAGAGGGCACATGTGAGAGAGTTTCTGGCTATATCAATGATTTGGGGTTTTGCATTTAGGTTGAATATGCTCTAATGTAATAGAGATATATTCAAGAAGATTATCAGGTTGCATTAAAATATGATGAAAAATTGACGAGGAAGCATATTCAAAGAAGGAGAGTAAGTTGTTCTAGAAGAAAATAATAAAAAAAGAAGAGATAAGCTTGTAGCTCAAGCCAACAACTAGAACTACAAAGAATCAGTGATTCCAGAGGGAGAAGGTCTTCTTTAACACGATGAGGAAGAAGGAGTGATCAAAAAGTGAGATTTTATACTTGTGGTGATTTAGGTGATTATTCATGTGACTATCCAGATAATGTTGCAAGGAGAAGACATGCAAAAGTAATAAACCTAGATTTGAAACTCCAAAGAGGGAAGAATAATGTGTAAATGTTCTAGAAGAAGGATAAGATTTAATGATGAAGCTAGAGATACCAGGAAGAGACAAGTATGTAGGTGAACTAGTGAAAATAAGAATCTTATTCAAGACAACTTCTAAACAAAAACGTAAACGTTGCATGTTGATTGTTGATAATGGTAGTTTTGACAATCTAGTTTTCCACAAAAATGGAAGAGAAATTATAGCTAGATAGGATGCCATATCCTACATTGTATAAGGTTTCACAGTTGTAGAAGGGACAACAAATATTGGTAAGTGAGAAATGCCAAGTGGAGTTCCAAATTGGAAAATATTAAGAACAAGTTCTTTGTGATATTTTGTAGATGGATACTTGTCATGTCTTTCTGAAAAGACCCTGGTAGCATGAAAGGAGAGTGAAATAATATGGCAAGGTGAACACCTACACTTTTGAAAAAGATGGAAAAAATCATGGTTAATACCAATAAAAAATGAAGGGATCAGAGAGATATTGGATCCAAGCATACTTTTGATGAGTGAGAAAAAAATGCTAGGGATGCAAAAATTAGGGAATGTGACAAAAAATATAAGACAAAGATTGCAACAAAATATTTGAAGGTGACTAATTTTCCTTGAGAAAACCAGAATTTATTTAGTTTTGAAGATAAAATTCTTAATAAATGGTTTCAAACAAAAATTTCAAAACAAATAGTGCTTTTGAATAGAAAATATGGTTATGAAACAGGAGATTCAAATGAACGAGTAGTAGTTAATAATTCTGAAGCATAATGGAATAAGTAGTTTTGGAACAATGCTACAAATGGTAAAGTAGTAGGGTATCTTGAGGAAAAATCCAACACAAGGCAACGGATCTAACATTGACGGTTCCAATTAATCCATGCAATTTTGTGGTTTTCAATTACCTAGATAGTAAAAAGAACGTTTTTCATAATCTAGGAGAAACAAATTAAGGAAAATCATGTGCCATCTCAAGATAAAAGGTGGAAAGATCAACTACATCTAATGAAACTATGGTGGAAGGAATGGATGAAAGGAATACTTAAATGGGGGAACCACCCAAGCAAGAAACCTTAGGTATCTGTTGCATTATTACAAAAAGGTAGTCTAATGGGACCTCATGGACAAGATTCCATGACCAATTTTATGTTTTGGTATATGATGGTGCAACATGATGCAAAATCTTTATTTTCCATGTAATTTCTAGAAATATTTGTTTCTTGAGTGGATGGTGAGGTGTGTTCCAATAAATAGCTTATTGGCCAAATGTAGCTTCCAATTATCTAGAGGTAGAAATATACCTATTGTGTGTTGGAATTGTATTAGTTCATTAGGATTTTTCTCCCTATTTTTTCAACTAGATCCTACTATTTTGGATATAAAAAAAATATTTTTGTAACCATTTTGGGGCTACATGTCAACAGTTGCACAGGGAAGACATGAAATGATAAACCAAAACAAGAGGAGCTCACAGGTGCAGATCACCAGGAGCCATCTCAAACAAAATGCCACACACTGTGCTTCACATTAATCTGAATATTAAATAGATACAATTTGTTAGGGACAACAAATCATATCCCAGGAGAATAGGAACTAAATAACTATAGAAAGGAAAATCACAACTACGTAACAATAATAGCCTATTCTCCATCAACTCTAACACCCCCCCTTAATGGAGAAAGGGTTCTTAAACACATCTAATATGTCCCTAAACAACTCAAACTTCAATCTTCCCAGAGGCTTAGTAAATGTATTAACCATATTATCACAAGAATTATCATATTCGACATGAATCTCTTTGGATTGCACCTTTTCCCTAACAAAAAGAAATTGAGTGTCTATGTGCTTAGTGTTTTTATGAAACATAGGATTGTAAGCCAGTTTGCTGGAACTTTGATTATCGAAAATGATAACCGTAGCTTCTGTCTGTTCTTCTCCAGCATCTTGGAGAAGTCTGCGCAACAAAACTGCCTCACATTCTGCTGTACACATAGCTTGATACTCTACTTCTGTTGAGGATAAGGCTATAGTATGTTGCTTCTTGCTACACCAAGAGATGGCCCTAGATCCAATGCTAAAGGTGTAACATGTAATTCATCTTCTATCATCTAAATTCCTACCCAATTAGAGTCTGTATAACCTATCAAGCTAACATCAAATGAATCAGAATACAAAATAGCAAAGTCTGAAGTTCCTTGCAGATACCTCAGTACTCCATTCATTGCAAGCCAATGGTTCTCATGAGGTTGAGTCATGAACTGAGTCAAAAAACTCACTGCATAAGCTAGATCTGTTCTCGTTGTAGTCAAATAGATAAGACTACCAACCAACTATATATAAAATGTTTCATCTGCATATTTTGAACCATCATTCACCTGAAGTTTTCTATTCTATTGTAAAGGCACAAATGCATCCTTGAACTCATCCATTTTAAATTTAGTCAACAAACTCTTAGCATACCTACCCTAGGACAAGAAATTTTGGCTTGAATCTCTCCAAACTTCTAGACCCAAACGGTGATGTAATTTTCCAAGGTCTTTCATCTCAAATTTCTATGATAACTACTGCTTGATTTCTTCAATGAGATTGTCTGCACTTCCTGTCATGAGCATATCATCTACATATAAAGAAATCAACACTATCTTCCCCTCATCATTAAACACAGTATAAAAATTAGGATCATTTTTGCTTTGTTTATAACCATGCATGAGGAAATCAATTTTGTCGTACCAGGATCTAGGAGGTAGTTTTCAACCATATAAATATTTCTTTAATCTATAAACTAAATTCTCTTCTCCCTTCTTAATAAACCCCTCAGGGTGCATTAAGTATAATTCTTCTTTTAAATCACCATTTAAGAAAGCGTATTTAACATCTAATTGATATATTTTCCAATGATGCTTAGTGGCTAAAGCAATAATCCATCTAATAGTTTTTAACTTTGCAACACGAGAAAATATTTCCTCAAAGTCAATACCTTCTTTTTGGGAATACCCCTTTGAAACCAACCTTGCTTTATACTTATCAATAGGTCCATTTGCTTTAAATTTCAACTTAAATAACCATCTTCAACCTATGGGTTCTTTACCATGAGGAAGATTTACTAGATCCCAAGTATTATTCTTAATAATAGATTCATATTCCTCCTTCATTGCTTCCTTCGATACAAAACTCTTACTAGCTTCATGAAAATTACAAGGTTCGGCAATATTTAACATACCATTCATGAGCGCACAATCCCTATACTGAGTTGGTAACTATTTCGGCCTGCTAGATCTCCTATGTGGTGGGGTGTTAACTATTCTGCTATGTTCTTCTCTTTGTGGACTGAAATCAATTTACTCCTCTTTATCTTGTTGCTGCTGCTTTTGTTGTTGTTGTTGTTGATGATGTTATTTCTTTTGTTGTTGACTGATCCCTGTTTCAAAATCCTCATCTGAAAGTAAGGGTACATGCCATTCTTCATTATCTTGAACATGATTTCCATCATCAACTTGTTCATGGAATACTACATCTCTACTAACAAACACCTTGTGAGTAGAAGGATCAAACAACTTATAAGCCTTATACTCACTGCAGTATCCAATGAAAGTACATTTAATGGCCTTTGAATCTAACTTCTTCCTATTTTCTTTGGGAACATGCATAAAATATTTACAACCAAATACTCTAAGATGTCTTACTACAAGCTTGGAGCCAAGCAACGCTTCAAAATGAGTTTTATAATCAATACTTTTAGTGGGACTCCTATTCTTCAAATACAGTGCGGTATTGACAACTCCTACCCAAAAACCATTAGTTAGATTCTTACCTTTCAGCATATTGCGAGCACACTCCACCAATGTTCTATTTTTCCTCTCAGCTACTCCATTCTGATAAGGAGTGTAAGGTGTTGTAAACTACTGTTGTATCCCATGTTCTTTGAAGTATTTAATGAAATCCCCTTTCTTGAATTCTCTGCCTTGATATGATCGAAGAATCCTGATGAACTTTCATGTCTTCTTTTCAATCATGTTCCTGAACTTCTTGAGATACTCAAAGACATGAATCTTCAGTATAAGAAAATTCACCCATGTGAATCTTCTATAATCATCAACAAATACTAAAAAATAATAGGCCCCACCTAACGATTTTGTCTGCATAGGCCCACATAAATCAATGTGTACAAGTTCAAGTGTATCCCTTTGTTTGTTATCTTTAATAGAAGGAAATTAATCTCTACATTGTTTACCGAATGCACATCCTTCACAATAAATATTCAACTTTTTCAAAATAAGAAGACCATTCATAATACCTTTGTTCTGCAACAGTAGAAGATCACTGAAATTGATGTGCGCAAGTCTCTCATGCCACAAGTTTTCAACAGACTTATCTGATGACATCAATGCCTGATGTGGTGTACTCTTAACATCTAGTTTGTAGAGTCCTCCTATATGAACACATGTAGCAATAAGCTTCATCTGGTCCAACAAGTGTTTAATAATACAATAAGATTTAAAGAATTCTACCTTGAGATCCTAATGTGTAATCTTTGATACAAAAATTAGGTTCTTCTTAAGACCAGGTAAAAACCACACATCAGATATATTCCTGATGTTTCCATTAGGTAGAGTGACAGGGACATCTCCATGTCCCTTGATCTCATACTCTCTATCATCTCCAAGGTATACTTTTACTCTAGTGTTGGATTCTTTAAAATTTTTGAACCATTTCTTTTTCCTTGTCATATGTGAGGAGGCTCCAAAATCTACAAACCAAATATCTGATTCATCCTCCTCAGTGGCTAGTGTAGTCTCAGCCATAAATAATCTGACATCTTGGTTCTGATCTACGTGAGCTAGATGACCTGCAAGTGTTTTCTACTTATACCTCTCCCCATCTTCCTTTTTCTTATGGAAAAATGTATCAATATGACCTATCTTACCACAATAAAAACATTTAGGAGCAGAGTCATGTTTATGCGAGGTCATACCTCATGGTGTCCCTTTTCATGATACACTGCCTTTCCTGTGATCAGCCACTACTTTCCCTTTCGGCTTGAACTTGGTCATTAATGCAAGATCTGGATTTTGAGGTTTGAGGGACAACATCCTTTCTTCTTCTTGTAGCAAGATCCCAGTAAGCTCTTCAAATATTGGAGGCTTTTCTCTTACATTCAATCCCATTATAAACATCTGATAATCATCCATCATGCCATTCATGGCAATCGTCGCTAGATCACCATTCGACATATTCTCACCAATATCAGTTGGTTTACCTTTAACCTCTTTTATCCGGGATGTGAATGAAGAAACAGACTCATTCTCCTCCATCTTGATTAAGAGAATATTATTTTTGAGGTACAAAGTTTGACTGGTGTTCTTGATCTCGTACATTTCTTTGAGAATCGTCCATATATCATTCGCCATCTTGCACTCCCGAGTGTGAGGGATGATGCAATCTTTGACTGATAACTTTAGGACAACCTTTTCCTTCATCTCCCTTTTCTCCCAGTCTTGAATTTTTGTATTCGATCCACCAATTACAGTAATTGACTTGACCTCATCACCTGTAGCAATTCCATAGGCATTATATCCCTTAAGCAAATTCTGGAGCTTAAACTTCCAATTATTGTAATTGGAAATATCAAGATTATTACTCTCATTGAGATAAGCTTCTGCAATTTGATTATTCATCTTGAATGAATAAAAACTTCAATAATTTAAACAAACTCCAAATCTTATTTAAACAAATGATCACTCCATATTAGTTGACAAAAAATGCCCCCTTTTATCAAATAATAAGAGCCTCCATATTTTTAATTAAATAAATTGAAAATTTAATTAACAAATTAATTAAACAAAGAAAAGGTTGAATCTCCTTTCCTCGTAGATCCATCCTATCCCTCAATCAAACATGAATCGTTTGATTTGGGGCTGAAATCCACTCTCAATACCACGCGAAAGTTGATCTCGTGTAGGTGGATTGCTTCTCGGTAATCAACCTCACAATTGCTCAAGAATTCCACGAATTTTCTCCTCTAATGGCTGCAATAGGGCTGATCCCATAGCAAGTAAATGTTACCACTCAGATCCATCACTTATCCACACCAATCCACATAGAATGGAAAACAAAACACGCTGCCACACAACCTTTTCCAAGGCTCTCAACTCACCACATGGGACAACCCACGCTTGGACAACACTCAATAGTACACAGCTCTTTTGCTCGCATTCCACACAACAATTCGGGAAGCAGATATCCATGTAGCAATCCAGGCAGCGGATCTCCAAAATGAAATTTTGGCCTCCTTTGTTGTTCTCCTTGGTGATCTAGCCTCCTCATGTCTTCTCAGCGTCCAACACTGGAAGCTCTCTAGTTAGAAGTCAAGAGTATCTCTCATGCAGTTCTCCTCCATACATATGCAACAACAACACTCCATTGCTACGATCCTGCCGTTCGCACCTCAAGGTCGGCGCGACATTCCCACTCGGATCTACGAATTTCTACATGTCTATCCACAGTGAATCTACATTGTCACAGAAATAAAAAATCATGAAAAGTTTGCAGGTGGATTACCGTGACTCTCCCTTCAAACAACACGATGATCTAGCTTCAATCACGCTGGCCTCTCCCACTCAGGTATCAGCTCCCTCAGACCTGTAGCTCTGATACAATGTCAAGATTTACATAGGGAATACATGAAATGATAAACCAAAACAAGAGAAGCTCACAGGTGTGGATCTCCAGGAGCTACCTCAAACAAAATGCCACACACTATGCTTCACATTAATCTGAATATTAAATAGATACAATTTGTTAGGGAGAGCCAATCATATCCTAGGAGAATAGGAACTGAATAACTATAGAAAGGAAAATCACAACTACGTAACAATAATATCCTATTGTCCATTAATTCTAACACTACATATTAAGAAAGAATAAACCTTTGGACAATGAGTTAAGGAAGAGTGTGTAGAATTGTATTCGAGGAATGAGTTAGATGGAATGAAGAACAAACATTTTATTCTCTTTTAGTGTTTTGAAACTAATATATCTTCTATCCATGAAACTAATTTTACTGTGTAATAACACTTATGTGTGAAATTGAAGTTCTTGAAGTGATAAATAGTTAGCGGTCATGAAGGGAAATTTATTTGACTTCATTTTTAGATGGCTGGAGTGAATCACTAGTTGCCTTCCCAATGTGATTTATAAACATTCTCTAGTGAGTCACAATTTTCATTCAAATGAAATTTACAGACATTCTCTTGTGAGCTTAAAATAATGCATAGGAAAAGGGACAATGAAGTAGCACATTGTTTCGAGGTCATGATTTCTTGTGATTAGATTCAATTACATTGAAACCACTAATGCTGTTGAATTCTTTGTGTTAAGATGTAAGATGTTCATTTAAAATTTAATGTTAAGTTTTACGTAAAATACCTTCGTTTGGAAATACATGTAAAGGAACATTCCTAATTTCATTTGGATCATTGCTTGGATATAAGAAATTGTTGCGATTTACCTGGTAAAATTGAAAATTTAATTGCTTTTTAATCTTATATCATTTATCGATTGGATATATCATATGGCTGGAATGAGCGTTGAAAAGTCAAGTCTTGTTCGATTTTTTTTAAAGTTTTAGCTATTTTGTATAGATTTCAATAGTAATTCAAAAGAGTTATTTGATTTAACATTTTCATTTAAATAATATTTTTCATCCACAACCAATTAAATAGTTATATTTGTAATTGCATCATATTGGTTGTTTAATTGTAGATGGTAAGATTATTTTTAGCTTGGAAATTAGAGTAAATAAACTTTTACTTTTACACTAGGGTTTTGTTAAATGGTTCTTAATCTCATTTTATTAATACATTATATCCTCTCCCACACACTCACCCTACAAAGGGATGCCTTATCAAAGTATGCCTAGGGATACCAATGGGCATCTTCTTCAACAGTAATGTTCCATGGCTAGTGCACGTGAACAACTTTAGAAATTAAGCCATATGTGGTTAGAACTCGTGTTGTTAGCCTTTTAGGAGTCTTTAGTCTTTGCTTTGATGATGTCATTGTTCCTTGCAATCTGTGTGCACCAATTGATGATATGTAGGAGATTTATGACATTTTTTGGGTCTTCTTGTTCCAAATTGTTTGCATGAGATACCATGCCACATGGAGTCTAAGGCAAAAAAAATTCAAACAATGTTCCACACATCCAAGGTAAAAGGACACATAAGAAGGAGATGGTCCACATAATCCTGACATTTATACATAGGGCACATTAATTAGGCATGTTCATACTTCCCTTCTATAGTTTTTCATATACGAGATCTTATTTTCCTATATGCACCATTGAAGGATCCTTTATTTTTCCAAACAACTTAGGTTCCATAATATTTTACATCACAAAGCTAAATCCCCCTGTCAACAATGAAATTAAAACAACACATTTATAGAGAATATTCCCCAGGAGAGGAGTGCACCCAACATAATGCTTTTTCCCTCTCCCTGAGGTGAACATCTAATATATTGAGGGTAGTAGTGTAATTTTGCCACTGAATTGAAAAATCAAAAGGAATATTTAGCTGATTAGCATCATGCCATCCATCAACCGAAATAGATATTCTAGAAGGATCTACCACCTAGTTCATAGTAGACCTACTATTTGCATTTAGGAATTCAACAAAATTCTTTGGAAAAATTTAATTTTCTCGACACCCTAAAGATTTTTCGATACCCTTTCTTACTTCTTCACCATTTTCCAACTTAGAGGATAGTCCTTCTTTGACCACTTTGAATGAAGCTAATACTACCTTTGAAACAACAACAAAAATGTATCATTTTCTTTTTCGGGTTCCTAATCCAATGTTCAATAGAGATAGGGTGAATTTACTTTATGAATACCACTTCTATCCTTAGGTTATTAGACAAAGAATAAGACCTTTTTAGACCTCAATCTTTCAACATCTTTGGAAAATTTAATTTATCTCGTTTGAAAAAATTAAAAACCCTACCATATTTCTAACCCATCCATAGAAATCTGCAACTAATCTTACAAATAGATTTCAAAATCCATTTTGGAATCAAGCACAAAGACATCTAGAAGATTGGCATAACTTCTAGAGCTAATTGGATAAGCATTAGTCCACCCATGCTAAACAACCATCTAAAGCTCTAAACCTTTATTATCTTCTCAATAGGAAGTGGAAATTATTATTCTAACTGTAAATTAATTAGTAGCTTATTATCCCACAAAAACAAAGAATACTTCGCAACTACAAGTTTCACAAAATTGAATTATGTGGAGGATAAACTAGAAAATGAGAAAATAATGGCACACAAACACACAAATTTGACACAATTATTTTTGGACTAAAGTCCCCATAAAAACATTCCTTTGGATCATTATCCATACCCCTATCTACATTTGGTTCCCTTATCTAGCTCGAACTCTTCTAGCAATTGTTGTTGATGTCTAGAAAATTTAATTGCCAAAGGAAATTAATCTGAAGTGTATATTCTCCATCTACCCATCTGGCTCCTACTATAATTTCTTCTTGGGACTCTTAATGGCAAAGATTAAAACATAATTCATGGTTGATATTATTTCTGGATCGATCCGTGTGACTTTCTAGAGGGTTAACACCTTTCTCCATTAAAAATGATTAATTAACAAATTTTCCTAAGATTAAACTTGGGAAAATTTGTTTAAAAATAGGCTAATAACATAACTGATGTATTTCTACGTGGAATTTCCATAAATGATTTATGACTTACAAAAAACTCTTGTGTTTTGGTCTCTCCGCAAATTTTCAAGACTAGAACACTCATTATGCTATAAAAACTAAAATAAATGAAATCCTATATATTTAATATCATCATAAAAAATATTTGTGTGAAAAGGAAATGGATTATGAGACTTTGTGATATTTTGTGAGCTTTTCCCTAGACGATCCCACTTCAGATAAAGCTGACTTATGAATATTTATCAGCCTACATGCAGCCTTATGGATGAGTGAAAACTCACACCTCTACCATCATTAGGATAGAACAATGTCATCCACAAAGAAAATATGTGTGAGTAGTAGTATGAGAGGTAAACCAAAGCTAAATGATATGATCCTCACGGATACCTCAAATGAAATAATAATAATAACAATTCCTGCATATGCCAAATGTTATTATTGTGATACTTATCAATCTGTGGAGGACATCGGCAAAGTCAACGATGAATGATGGTGATTTCCTTATTCATTTTGGATTCATTCCATTCCTTCACATGCAGGGCGTTCTCAAAATTACCCTTACTTTCGCACATTTAATCTCATCCATATCCTTACCCTCATTCAACGGGACTTGATTTATTAGTATTATGAAGTAACTATATTTCATGTTATACAACTAAATATTTTATATTGAGCATTTTTTTATTTATTTAAAAAGTAAAGTAAATTATTATTAAATTATATTAGGAAAAAATGTATTTCATTTTATCTATTTTTTCTTTAATATTATTTTGGGATTTTCCAAATAGATTGGAATTTAGCATCATGAAATGGATGTAATTTATTTTGTAATAACAACCATATATTGGATGGTTAAGAAAAATGATTATTATACTTGACCATTTTATAATTCAAAAAAAAGTATGTGTTTATCACACCTTTATAATAAAAAAATTGAGTTTCTCATAACTCACCATAATAGGCACCAAAGCATTTAATCCATAATGTCATGTTGGCAAAATTTAAAATATTTCCCCTACACCCATTTCAAAATATTTAAAAAAGTTATGTATTTCCCATATGTGGCCATTTTATAATTCAAAAGACTATGTGTTTCTCACACTTCGCAATTTAGCAATGATTCATATTTTAATTCATTATTTCATAATTTATGATTGAAAATAACTTATGAAATTGGTGGAATGATATAACTATCAATAAATATCAATCCATAATAAGCATGAAAAGAAAACACTCAATCCATAATATGACATTGTTAAACTCTAAAAACAAACACAAAAATATAACTAATATTAATGTCATTAAAATAATAATTTTAAAAGACTAATATTTTATTAATATTGTAAAAGTAAAAATATTATTTTTTCGACATTTTAATATTGAAAAAAAAATGAACTAAGAATATATCGAATTTTTTGATTGTTTTTTAATAATTACATCATAATATTAATTCTCCAAATATAACTTCTTATTATTATTTTTTAAAACTGATTTTTATAATTAAATTATTAGAAATCATCTAGCTTAAAAATAATTACATACATTAAATTTATCAAATATATGCCTAGAATAACTAAATTATTTCATTATGAATCTATCAAAATATAAATACTATTTTTATTTGAGAATTGTAAACTTAAACTAAATTTTTTTATTTTTAAAGTGGATTTATTATTTTTCTTTTAGTAAAGTAAAATAATTTATATTAAATATTTAAATTACCAATTATATAAAAATTATTTTTGATATTAATAATCTCAATCTATATAAAATCTATTTTAATGTTGGATTTAAAAATTAGAATTATTATGTATTTACTAACTCATTTTATTTCTATTAATAGTTGGCAGACATAGCTATAATCAAAACATCATAACCACTTATATTTTCAATATTTTTATCATAAAATTTTCATAAATAAGTTTTTATTTTCTTAAATAATTACTTTATTTAAATTCTATATTATACTAGCCTTTAATTATTCTTACAAGGATTATTGCTATCAACTAACTTTTGCATAAGAGGTAGGTCCCAAGTAGCAATCATGAATATTGCACTTTTTTTAATGTGTATAGAAAACATAATATATTATTTTAATGATACCTAAGGGGGTATATTATGAATTTTTTTTATGTATATTTTATATTTTGAAAATATGTTTAGATATATTTTATACGTAAGTTAATGATATAAATGGATAAAATCTATAGGATTATTTTTCAAGAAAAATATTAGTTTTTATTAAAGAATTGTGAAAAATACATTCTAGATATGCACAATTGTGCATTAAAAAATGGGTTGTTTTGTAGTACATCCATCCATGAAAAGGAGAAAACTATGAAACCTTTTAAAATCCCACCCCCGGGCCCCATGTCCTATCAAGTCGATCAATACATATCCTAAGCCTAAATACATAGCACAAAATACCATAAGCTCCCAATCATCCAACAATTATATCTCGGAGAAAAAAACATAAACAAATTTGAATCTGTTATCTCTAGTTGCATGACCTGTATGAAAGGCCTATGATACCACTCATATAAAGTATCCTATAACTGCTCCATGATCTTCTAAGGGCCTAGATTCTACTCAACACCACTTTAGAGAGAGTGTCCATAATAGTGTTCCTTTCGTTCTAGATGTGACAATAAGAAATACGATCATAACCATGTTTCTGTTGTAAGATATCTTCAATAATAGGTATCATTGTGTGTCAATCTGTGACATACCTCCTTGACCCAACCTAACAATCACATAATATGCTCCCATTACTAAATTTAAGTTCGATTAAATTTAGTTTCAGTAGTTATCACATGCATAATTATTCAATTATCTCATAAACAAAGATAACACATGTAATTATACCCATAATATTAAATATTCGACAACATAAAGAGTAAGGAGGCAACATACATAACATATCATGAAATTGAATAAGATCAGAGTAGCAGAACGAATCTCACTAGGAAAATCGATCTCCACCACCTAACCTAGAACTGACTCCTCCATTTCACCCCTGAGCTGAGAGTTCTTGCCATGGATCAACTGCCTCTTGCTAATCTCATCAATGGACATTCAATTCCCTCTTTCATGATATAGTTTCCTTTAGAAACGTCCCAATTTTATGGATATTTTTATCTACTTGCCTAATCTTTTCCTAGAAAAGCTCGCCTTTCTCTTCCATGAGGATTTTCCTCATAAAATATTTCCCTTCTTTCCTACAAGAGTTTTATGTTTTTCTTAAGCTTAACATCTTTCTCGAGCTAAGTAACTTAATGGATGTTTATATCGCAATCCATTAAGCTTATCTAGAATTGGATCTAGAAGTCTTATCATGAAAGAGCTATCCATTCCCATTCAACACTGAGATTTCATTTGGCAAGAATCTCAGCTCTTGGTATCTTGTTTTCAATGTGATTAAATTATATTTATTATTTATTCAATAAAAAAGTATTTAATTTCATTGTTATACATCAGATCTAGATTTTCTTAGCTCTGGCCAACAGACTGTTACATACAATGGAGGGTGCTACAAACACTCCCCCTTAAATTTACACCATCCTCGGTGTATTATTGCATCTTAAATTTATTTCCTCATCCACAGGTAGTTGTTTCTAAATTTTCATGTTTCCACGCCCTTGCCATTTGAAGCCAATCTTTTGATATATATGTTATAAAGGAGCTCTACCACAATTCTCCTTCAAATACTACCTATAACATTTTTTCAATCAATTCTGTGAGAGGTTTAGATGCCATAAAAAAGAAACTTGATTTTGTTTACCACAGGCAATGACATAACTTGATATAACCACACTACTATTTGAGTGAATATGGGTTAATGTTGCCCACAATTTAACTATGATTCCTCATTTTGATTATATTATAATAGGAAGAAATGCATCCTCTTCCAATGCATTTCTGTTGTGTCTGAACACTTGCTTCTTGTAGTCTCCCTATATTAGTCGCAAGAAGTCAAACTAGCACATTTGACCAATCAACATGTATAATAATATGACATCATGATATCTCAAAACATAACCATAAATCATATGTAACGATCAATCATAGATCACATGTAATTAGCATAGACCAAAATCATAAATATCATGCACACTGAACTGAAATAGAATACAGGTACTTATCCTTTAAGCAATCCTTAGCTTCCACCTTTTTCTTTCTCTTGTACACACTCTGGAACACTTGCCACACTAGGAAATCACGTAGCTCCTTCTCCTAAACCATGTATACATCACACACATACAACTATACACATCATCCAACATCATGCAATACATGCATCCATACTAGTACCATTTGTACCACACGTACATAGTAATACCAGTACAATGTGTACATAATACTTAATGTCCATAGCATCCTATGAAAGACCTATACATGTTCCATTTGTTTTTAACCCATGTTAGTATTATTATCATAACATCAACTCAATGCCAAAATTTCCTTTATTTGTTCGCACTATCTTTACTCAAGTCTAATCAAATCATCCTTGATTTTTCAATTGGAGACTAAGGAATTCATGGACCTATTTAACTTTTTTTAGCTAGAGCCTAACTAAATAATTTTATGTCAAGTATTCAACTACTTTTATTTAGTTAATCTTTTGGTTTTAGGAAAATCCGAGAAAATGATAACATAAAGGTAACTTTGCATAATACAATTTTACAATACTAATAACTTTGAGTTGTGGGATTGAATTTTTCTCTTGACCGGGTATTAATAATAGTGCAATATGATCTCCCCCAATCATAAAGCAAGCATTTGATAGCTAATCTAGTATGGCCTTAAGTATTATACTTGAAGTTTACTAAAAAAAATTAACCTTGTCTCCAACCAAGAAAATCATTGGTCAGTACTCAAAAGTACTCCACACATAAACTAGTTATGTCATATGATTTCTTGTTCCTCTTTTTACACTTCTTCCAACACCTTGTTGGCCATGAATAAATTTAGTGTATGTCGAGAACCAATTGAGAAATCAGTATGCAAGTACATACACCTCCCATACATGAGTTATAAATTAAGGTTACAAGGTTCTCAATTCCACACCCACTAAGTTTTTGGGCACTATGTGTACTCATCAATTGTTAAATTCCTTAAAATAAATTGTTTATGCAATAATTGTTATGTTGTCGTATTCAAAACCAGACAAAACTATCAATGCAATCTAACAGGTAGACTTCTCCCATATTGCTTAATAGGAAATAGTGGTACAAAATATGCATTTCGGATTGTAGGATTGTCAGTTTATTTGAAAAGATTGCTAGATATCATTTTATTGAAACCAATTATATTTGTACACAACAATCTCTATTATGAGTACCACTTTTCCATCAATATGGTTGAAACATCTTATTGATTTAACAACGAGTTATTTTGCATGGTTTTTGTTATCTTCTCTCTTCATCACCTCGAACATTTTATATGACACACCTTACTTGATGCATGTATTATTTTACTACAGGAATAACGTCCTTAGATCACCATAAACTGTATTAATGTAAAACCTTTAGGTTTACTAGAAATTTGATAATTAATTCAGACCAGTCATGCTCCTAATCTAGTGTATACTTATTGTTAGTCATTAGGCTGCTTTGAATTTCTCTATTTCTACTTCAATTGCATCCAACACCACCATATATAATATTTTTTGTCATTTCATAAAGCATGTATACTTTTTTTATATATAGTAGCAACACACAGTTCATTTTTACCTTATCACTTCCCATAATAAGTACATTTGTAAGATCTACAATCATTCTACTCGAATCATCTTCGTTTTGCTGCATATTTAAAAGGTTCCTATTTGTGAGATATTGACAAACCCCTATATTTATCTCAATGGATATTCACATCAAGGTTGTGAATTTTGAGGTTACATACTTGAGTTGCAAAAATTTACACATTGAGATTTGAGTGAACTTGGGAATGTGCTCTTGAGCTTGTATTTAATATTGTCTTACTACTATTAATCAAGAAACTCTAGGAGTTTCTTTTACATTCCTATTATGTATTTATAGGAGATGTAGTTTTGGGTGCCACTCCCATTGAACTACTTATCAAGATCATAAAATTATTAATGTGTAATGTCTTCTTCAACATGTATATAATGAGTTGTATTACATATGTGCATCCACTTTACAACTATGACCTTAGTTTAGTTTAGATGCCTCTTACATATCTTAGTTATAACTATTTAGATATTGATTTACTCAAAGAAACATGTAGATTCCAAACTATGCATGTCCAATTAAATATTCATGTTGCTATTGAATATATGAGTAATGACCTGATAAGTTTTAGTTCCTTTCAATAGCATATATATGAAGCATTTTCACCATAAGGGTGAGTTAACAGTTCAATCAGTGGCTGAAATAACATCAAAAAATGAACTACATCATTACAAGTAGATGCACAAATTAACACAAAATATTAAATTGAAAGACAATTTAAAAAAAAAAACCATTGTCTCATACCACACACATGGACTTGTATCTCATGAACTTAACGATATTTCATGGGAACTTGATGAGTAGATACAATTAAAGAAAACCTTTAGAATCTATTCTAGGATGGAAATCAATTAATTCCCCACCAATTTCAGCTACGTTGATAGAATGTCATGAATTTCTTTCGTGAGATGTATATAGATTTAGCCTATCCTATTTCGTGTTCACCATGATCTATGGAAAGATCCCTTATGATGATATCTATTTTTGTTTGCTTTTTACCTCAGAAGGGTTTAGTACTTCCTCCTTGAATATCTCTTATAAGTATAACTTCATTCTATTAAGCTATGTATTAGATTATACTATGCATAGAAATCTTGTAACCTATAATTTAATTTTAATATGAGAAAAGTAATATGACGATAGTATGTAATATGAGACCTATCAGCATGCAGTTACCATAAGATTCAAACTTTCCTTATCGATCATTACTTCTTTCAACACTCACTTTCATATTCATAAGCCATGATGACAACACAACTAAATTTCATCACCGAGACTTTCTAAAATCATAACTTACAATTATTTCAAATGTGTTTGTTCATCAAGCTCAACTATGAGCATCTAAAGCTAGGTATATCATGTGTAAGTATCTTAAACCAATTTTAAATCATGGTATAGCAACTTTGTGCCATCACAAGAGCATCTGACAAAAACTTAGGTTTGGAAAAAACTTCCACAACATAAAATGAAATAAAAAATTAATCTGCACATAATTTCCAACACTTAATAAGTAGGCACAAAAAAACTGTAACCACTTTATGGATGACCATTTCTACCTATTGAACATAATCAACATGGTAATTTTTTTAACTTATCTGCATTACTCTCTGTTCCATCACAACACTGCACAATTCTATGTTATATAATAATATCACAAAATTATTTGTTCGAATCTAACCTTACAGGGTTTCTTCTCCCATAGTGCTATTAATGCTAGCCACCATGGTGTATGAATACAATACATAGACTTGGGAAATCCAAGATAAAGTAAAAATATTACCATTCAATGTGTACAAAGAATAAACTTCTTAAATTGTGAGCATAAGTGTCTTATAAAAAAAACAAGCAATGCACAGTCGTATCTCTCGAACTTTTTCCTGCAACATTAAGGAAGGAGATTATTACCCTGATGTTAAAAGCACTAATTCAGTTGTTGGGTAGTGATGCCATATATAATATTTCCATCCAATCATTAAGTGAAGGATTGCATGGAGGTGCTTCGCCACAAAGCTGACCTGCAATCCCAACTACCATCAAATTTATGATTACGAGAAAAAGAAAACATCTTTGAACAACTAGAAAATTGTCAACACTTGGCAATCATACTCTCAATTTTTAACCAAATCAACATGTCCCTATAATCAACAGGTAACGTTTCCAATCTTCTGGTGGTAAAATTCTACAAAAATTTTAAACCAAAGAGGGTATATATAAGTCACACTGAAATATCTCAAATAAGTCATCTTTAGATTCAAATTGTTGCCCTCCACTTTCTAAGGCTACGCCAACTATAGAATCAAGCTAAAAGACCCATCATAAGGTGTGAAATTACTAATAACAACATTGACAAACAAAACACAGTTAACCACAACATTGCCACCAATTATACAATGGTCAAACCACTATTGTGGAAAATTCAAACCACCATCGCACCATTTAACCACTCAACTTTGTCGCTATTCTAGGCAACCCATTCTTTAAATAATGCCATGCTAACACTTTCTTCTAGCTGCTTCCTGTTAGAAATTAATTGACCATGAATTCCCTTAATCCTTTCATGAACAACCATAAAATATTCCTTGGGGATGGAGCTCATAATTTCATCGTAGAAGATATTGACCCTTCTATCATCACACAACCGTAATCATGCTTCATCCAAAAGTAATACAGTGAAGCGAGGGATGTCGTAATCCATGCATATGACCATTGCCTACTACCACCACTGGGCATCGAGATAAGGAAGTCATCACAATTGTGCTCCATAATTCCATCTTTTTTTATGCTCCTCTAAGCAATCCTGGTAGATGTTTCCATATGATGTTTCACCCATATGCCTCTATGGTGATAGTTGCAGGAGGCCATGATGTGGTGATAATTTTAGTCTTCATCTACTCTTAACCTTACACGTATGTGTCGATCGCAAGGAGAAGAAAAATTTAGTGTGATTTGTCTGTGGGTGATGAAGGATAAACACTATCCAAAATAAGGATAACCATGACCATGAGAATATCCACTATCCACTGATTTTTTTTTTCAAAATAGAAGATTGCGTAGAAAAGGATAAGCTCATATCTTGTACAATTTCCCAATTCGTACATCTCCAAACCTATGATAAGGCAAGTGTAAAATTGGTATTGAAAGGGAAAAAATGGTTGACAAGGAGATTTTTTCCGACCATCAAATTGAAAAGGTGTTGTTTGCTTTAAATCACAAGTTTCCACCGAGCTTCATGGCAGGGGGTTTTGAGAAAATAAATATAGAAGAAATAACTGCAAAAGCCATAATTATCTATTAATTAACCAATGTTGTGGAGGTCTCTCTCTAGCTTGTCATGAGCTCCATGATTTGGACCGAGCTTGATTGACACCACCCCCATTTCAAGCATCACAAAGGAACAAGTCAATTCATACACATTCTTGCAGAAAGTTGAAATATTAGTACTCAAAGATTTCTTTAGAAAAAATCAGGGTATAATATAGGACTATAAAGCATCCATTCTCTTTCGGTATCAATGAGGTTGTTCTCGGATGTCATCCCCACAAATGGGTGGGTATTAGTCACTTGAATAGTAAGGTCTCGATAAACCAAAGAATTTAAGATTACTTCCTTGTTTTCAGCCACAACGCATATACACTTGGGTATTAGAGCAGCCAATTCATGTAGTCAAGGGACATAATTTTTAACCAAATTAATACTTTAGGGATTCATCTCTTAACATTTTATATAGATCTATATAGACTATATTCCTTAAATTTTCATCCTACGTAATTTAGATAACATTGTTATTGTAAAGCATATGTTTGGCCATATTTATTTTGATTCTTGACATATACATATTTTTAATGTACGTTGTGTATATGGTCAATGAACACTTTGAAGGCATCAGTTTCTTGTTCCTTTATGAGTTTTTGTTGAAATTTTAAAGAGTCCAACTATTTGGTAACAATATTCATTATATCAATTTTCATGTTTTCCACTTTATTTTCCAGTCCAATAATCATATCATGAGTAGATTAGGTTTTTCTATTTCTATTTCGAGTTCCTCTACTGGATCTATACTGATTTCTTGAAATTTTCCTGCATAATTCACAAATTTGTTCAAAAGTTTGCTGAGAAATATCACCTTGTCCTAATAGATTTAAATTATTTCTAGCATTATTAGTAATTCCTCTTAAGAACAATCTTCTAATAGTACTGGAATCAAACTTAAGTTTAGACCTTTGTAAAATATACAGAAATCTTTCTAGATAATCTTCAAGAGCTTCATCATCATCTTGTATGATTGTAAAAATCTCATCCTGCATGTCCCGAGTTTTGCAATATTCTTGATATTCAGACAAAAACACCCACTTCATCTAATCCCAAGAGGCTATAGTGTTTCCTTCTAACCCCATAAACCACCGTAAAGTTGATTCCTTTAGAGTAATAGGAAATAATCTTAGCTTCTGAGCATCATTTGAATAATCATAACTTCTGCTCAGAATATCAAACTCGAATAAAAAAGAGTCAAGATCTTCATGAACTTTACCATGGAAATGAGGGAAAACTGATGGTGGAATATTTTTCATTTGTGCCACAATATCAAGGTCCACGATTGGAAACACAAAAGTGGATTGTTCCCTACTTACCTAGTTTTCACCAGTCCCTTCCACATGATCTTCATGGTCTGCCATTGTTTCCCTTGTGTTCCCAATAGACTAAACCACACCTGAGTTGTTGTCACCAAAATTCAGGTGGATGTTTCTTGCATGATGGGTTTGAATTGGATTGGGCTTCCTGCTCACAAAAGGAGACCCAATACGAGAATTGTTTTTAGAATTCTTTCGGCCCTTAGTGGGCTTTGAACCCTTACCTTTTCTAGGCATTCATTTCAAAAAACAAAGAAAAATAAAAAAACAGTTTCTAATAAAAAATGATGTTAGAAATCAATCAACACTAGTAAAATTCCTTCAAAGAAGCTTTTCCAAACAATACTACAAAAATAAAGGAAAAAATTACCTCTATTGTATAATCAAAAAATTATTACCAAATCAAATCGCCTCCCCGACAACAGCACCAAAATGTTAGGTGCAGGAATTATACTTAAGCAAAATCCTCAACATTTAAATTGTCAACACAGGGGATCTGTAAACTTAGAGATGAAGCACAGGAAATGCCAGAGATGGTATGAATATTTCTAATATCAATCCATACTTTCTTTAAAGGAAATATTGCACAATCAAACTAAAAAGATAAAAAAACTTGAACCATAAAAATAATCTAAGACTAGAGCAAGGAAGAATGCATTTGCAAAAGGGATTTAGAAATAAAGGGGAAATCACTCTAGTTAACTATTGTTTAACTACTGAGTGTGTGTTTTTCTTTAGTAGAGACACTTAGCGGTCTTATTAGATGGGCCTTTAAACCTGCTCCTTTAGAGATTTCCTTCTTGCACTAATCTGTCCTGCACTATCGTAGTCTGCTTGCACTAGTGTAGGAACAAAGATTTATGCAGAGGGTATAAATGGTGTCTTTACTAAAGACGTTTTACTTCCTGCAAGGGCTTGAAATTTTCCAGGTTCAGAGCACTCAGATCCCATGGCAAGAAACTAGTTCTTGTACCAAATCAGGGCTCCTTGCACTTAGCATTTAATTCTTAAAATAAGTGCTTACTTACTACAAGTGCTATTATATTGTGGAATCAACTTGCACACATAAACATGAATGCTTCTGATTTTGACAAAGTGCAGAAACAATCCATATACATTTATCCTGTCATAAAGTGTTTAAAGAAAGCAAGAAAATTGCAGGAAGTAAACTAGAAATGCTTGCTGCATCACACCAACATGCACTGGTGCAGGTTCATTTCTCCTGCTTGGACTAGGTGAGCAAAACCAATCAAATAGAATTGCAGAAAAGGAATATCACACCAACGTGCACTGGTGCAGGTTTATTTCTCCCGCTTGGACCAGGCGAGGAAAACCAATCTGAAATTAGGTGCAGGAAAAGTAATTTTAGCTACTTCACACAACGGATCTGCTTTCACTCAAACAGGAATGCATGTGCTTGAAATTAAATTGCACTTGACAATATAAACACAAATTACAAGAAACAGGAAATAAGGTAAATGTGCTGGGTTAGCTGGGCCCTAGCCAACCAATGTGTTTCCCTTTCAAATAGAAACGTTGCTCAGTACTTTAATCAATTCATCAGCTTTCAAACATAAAAATGAAATTTATAAAACATGAGGCGGAGCTCATTTTTTATTAATTCACTGAGGAAAATACATGCATGAATACATAGTTCGACCCATATTTAGGCGATAACAAAATACAACAAATTGTTACCGCCTCTCTAGCTATGTCTCTGTTCTAGACAAAACTTCTATCAAAAATTGTCTCGTCCTATCTATATTCTTCATTATATAGATCTTTGGCCGAAGGCCAAAAATATCATTTAACTAATTACATAACCATATGCATAATTTGTCTTTTCAGCCTTCAAAATTAGACAGTTTAACGAAACTGGCCATAGCCAATCTCCAGTTGTTCATTCTTCATAAATTTGATCTTGGCTACCTTTGGACCGATCTTGTTGTCGTGGCTAAAGCTGCTCAAAATGAGGTGTTGATCAAGGAGTTTCAGATCTACGGCAAGGATTTGTTGTGCCGGCACTGGTGCAAGATCCGATCTTGCACTAGGATCAACGGTCACGGTAAGTACTTTGACTATCAAATAAACATTAGAGATATAGATAAGTTAGAAAGAGTGATTATAAGCAAGAAATCATGTAATAAATAATTAATTAATGCTAAGTTAAGTTTAAAATATGAAAAACAAAGTGCATACGAAATATGTCACCGTTCTTGCACTAGTCCAAGATGAGGGCATATAAGAGAGGTAAAACAATGGTAAATGGTTATGATTTAGGAAGGGGAAAATGGAAAAAAGAGAGCAAATTAGGGGGCTAACATCCTCCCATCCCTAAACTGTTATGTGTCCTCACACAACTCTTTACCTCTACAAAAAACTTCAAAACTTTGAGCATTCCAACTCAATCCTACTCTTTCATACTGTCATCAACCTACAGTGTTTCATACTTCTTCTTTCTAATGTTCTTTAGTTTCTTTGTCACCTTTTTAAGTCACTTGAAACATTAAACAACTCGGTACTTCCAAACTTTAACTTCTCTTTTCTTTTTCTGGATCTCTGACGTCAATTCTCCTCTACTCTGTTCTTTATCCTCCTTCGCTTTAGCTATAAGTTATTCTAAGTTTTGTACTTGAAGCTCTAGTTAAACTACCTGAGTAGCAGGAGTTACCAATTCTTTTTCTTTTTATGTTTCAGCGGGGACTGTGTCTTTCTCAGGGACATCAATATCCCTCATGGTTACATCAGGAAATTCTTCTTCCTTTGGTACCTCTTCTTCTGGTTCTTCCTTCTCTAGTTCTTCTTCTTCTGGTTCTTCCTCCTCTGGTTCTTCTTCTGCGGGTTCTTCTTCTCCTGCCTCTCCTTCTTCTTCTTCTTCTTCTTCTTCTTTTGTGGGTTCTTCTCCTCCCGCCTCTCCTTCTTTTGCGATTTCTTCTCCTTCTCCTTCTTCTTCTTCTTCTTTTGCTTTTTCTTCTTCTTCTGCTTCGTCTTCTTTGGGTTGTTCTCCTCTTGCTTCTTCTTCTTCTACCTCTTCTTCTTCCACTGCTCCGTCTTCTTCTCATACTGGTGCTTCTTCTTGTACTGGTGCAGGAGGGGATTCAACGCCCTGTGGGGACTGTGGTTCTTTGCCTGCATCAGATACTTTATTCCTTTTCCAGGGATTTTTAATGAAATCGGCAAACAAAGCTTCACCTTCGACCTCTGCAAATTTTGTTGCATCTGCAAGGACTGATAGGTTGTCATTTTCAGTGGTCTGTGCTTATACTAGTGGTGTAGAAGGAGTCTCTTCAGCAGGTGCACTAGTTGCCTTCTTATTCGAAGATGGGGCATTTTCTTCTATTGATATTCTCGATCATTTCCTTTTTGCACTGGTGCAAGAAGGACTCCCCTTTTCATTTTTACCTGGGCCCTTTCTTGTGCTGGTGGGGTCCTCTGTGTCTTTTTCAGCAGCTATCTCTTTATGCAAATTTTTTAACAGCACCTCCCAGGTCATCCTTTAACTTCTAGCTATTTCAAGACCAGAATCTTTATCAGGCCATGGTGATATAGCTTCGTGTCATCCTGGTATGCTCGTCTATCCCACACACCTTTGGCCATTTTTTCCAGGCTCTTAAGCAGAAAATAGGGGAAATTCATCCTCCACCAGATGTGCTAGCCGGCTTGAAAATGCCGCAACATTCTAAAATGATATAAAAAAGTGTAGGAGTATCTTCCCTCATAGGTTACAAACTTCTGTAGGATGAAAAAGAGGTCTTTCCACTATCCCAACAGGGCACTGCGTAGAACTCCTTCCTTCCAGTCTACCTCCATCTTCTTGTCGATGAAGAAACGCTGCGATCACTTCCTTTCTAGCTTCTGACTTTTAAACCACTGTTCACCAGTATTTTCCAAGCCTGTCACTGCTGCTATAAATTCTTCTGTGACTTTGAATTTGAGAGGCCCCATTTTTACTCAGCCGTTTTTTAAATTTCTGGAAAACTGTAAAGCCACTTCTTTATCATGCCCATCAAACTTCTGGAAGAACTGAAGAAAGCTTGAGTCTCACAATAGTGCAAGACTATTGTGATACTCAGTGGTTTGTTCTAACCTACTGAGAGACAAGGGTTCATTTCGAACAGGCATCATCGCTGCTTAATAGCTATGAATAGTCAAAAATTTTACATGCAACACCGACAAAATCGGTTCTTATAAATAAAGATCCAACTGTCCACCATCCTTTCCATCTTATCACCCGTTCATTTGTTGTAGATGCACGACAACTTTGAGATCATGTTGGATTAGTACTTGCAGCGGCGTTTTAATGGTTAGGTGAGGTAATCATTATGAGTGAAGGACATCTAGGATTATGGTAGAGAGGGGAAATTATGTCCAAGCAATAGTTAAATAGTTCCGCATTCCTTCATAATTCAAAAAAGAACTTAGCATTCATTAAAAAATGATCATGATTTCTAACTTAAAAACACCTTGTACTTTAAATAATTTTCTCCTAGTTAGTATGATAGCACAGGTACTCGTCGGCTAAGTGAAAGGACTTCATATAAATTTTCATGATGACCACTTTCCTATGCCATATGCTATGAAAAGAATAACTTGTACTATGTTTCTGATAGGGTGCATGCTTGCATTGACCTGTTTGCATGGCTTAAATTATGTTATTCTACCGGTACCATTCAGCTTGATTTATCATATAGGACAACATGCTTGCACCAGTGCAAGCATAATATCTAAAAATAGATAATTTAAATAAAATATAGGTTGGACTTCCACATGACTTCCTCAACTTATACTAGAAATTTGCCTCACGCTTTCTTGATGCTTTAGAGCATATCCTTGTGCTCTTTGTGCGCGAGCTCCTGCAATGAATTCATGAGGGAACAAAGAAGTGGGAAAAGGGAAATTTTAGAATGGGAAGGAATTTTGTTACAGGGATTCCAGGAATAGTACCAAAAGAGGGAATAAACAGAAGTGGGATAGGGAAAGAAATTTCAAGGGTAAAGTGAGATTTTTTTTCGAAGTGGACAGGGTAAATTTAGAAGAATGTGGGAAGGTTAATCATTCTGGGATTGAAGAAGAAAACTGAGGGAATATTATGGAAGTGGAATATGAAGAAAGGAATAAAATTTTCTGGAAGGTCTGCCTGCACTGGTGCAAGGAAAAAATAACTACAACGAAAATTGAGCGTTACTTGAATAAAAATATCCATGCTAATTACCCCAATTGTATAAAGGTTGGTTCTACTGAACCTGCTTTTACCTGATGGTCGCTAGCATATCTAAAGATCAAGCAACATTTTCTTTTTTATTAGAAATTTTTGATCTTCCTTCCAGCAACCTGGTTTTCAGGTTGATCCTTCTACAATCATGTCAGCGAACTAATTTTCATGATTACAAGAATTTTTTTTTTCTTTATTTTTTTCTTATTATTTTTTTATTTTTGTTTTTATTTTTAAGAAGAAGAAGAATTCATGTTTTCAAAAAGTTGGTATTACCATTCACCACTACCATCCCAAATTGCTATTGGACTTGTTGTGTAAAATCTTTCCTGATCGGTGGCTGAAAATACTTCTTTAACCTGTGTCCATTTACCAAGAATACTGAATTTTGTCCATCAATAGTTTTAACTTCTACTGCTCCATTCTCAAATACTCGTATCACTTCATAAATTCCTATCCAACATGTGTGGAGTTTCCCTTTAAAGATTTTAAATCTAGAATCATAAAGGAGCACCCAATCACCTAGTTGGAATTGCTTTTTAAGAATAGATTTGTCATGTTGCCTTTTATGTTGTTGCTGAATTAGTATGTTTTGTTGAACAAAAACCCTATGAAATCATCTAACTCATTTAATTGGAGAATATGATGTTTTTGTGCCTCGGAGAGATCTAGTCCTAACTGAACTGCAGTTCTGAAAGTTTTGATTTGGAATTCAATTGGTAACAGAACCTGTTTGCCATATACTAGCTCATATGGTGTATGTCCCGTGCTATTTCTCCAAGTGGTTCTGTATGCCCATAAAGCCTCTAGTAATCTTTCAGCCTAGTCTTTCCGATGCATATTTACTATCTTTGTAAGAATGGACTCAATCACTTTGTTTGTGGATTCCACCTGGCCATTTTCTTGTGTGGATTTCTTGTGTCGAATCTTATATTGCTCCATCACACCCTGTGCCAGATTAGAAATAAAATGCGAACGATTGTTAGAAACAATTTCTCTAGGCACACCAAATCTAGTAAATATTTCAGTAAAAAGAAAATCAACAACTTTTTCTGTAGAAAAAGAAACAACTTTACCTTCTACCCATTTCGTAAAAAAATCCGTACAAACCAAGATATGTTTTTTACTTAATGATGTTGGATTTGTTGGTCCTGTAAAATCAATAGCCCATTTTTCAAATGGCTCAATCATAATTTAGGTCATAAATGGATTTCATTGGTTTGATTAGGTTGGCCTATTCACTGACAGCTATCACAACGTCTAACATACTGTTTGGCATCCTTAAACAAGGAAGGCCAAAAGTAACTTGCACGCAATACTTTATATGCAGTCCGCTTATCAACGGAATGGCCTCCACAAGGTTCATCATGAGCAGATTTCAATATATCAAACACTTCCTCCTCTCTTACACACCTATGGATAATCAGATCTGGACCAGTGTGAAAGAGATCTCCTTGAATTGACGAATATGTAGCACTTTTTTGAACAATACTCTGCTTTTCACGAGAGGACAAGTGGGGTGGTTTTTTCCCAGTAACCAAGTAATTAGAAATGTCAGCAAACCACGGGGAATATGTTGCCATAGAAAAAAGATGTTCATCCAGAATATCATCATTAACAAGAGTTGCTTTACCAAGATTATCTAATCTAGAAAGAAAATCTGCTACAACATTAAATTTTCCTGGTCTATCAACAATAGTAATATTAAATTCCTGCAACAATAGTAACCACCTAATCACTCTACTTCTAGTTAATGGCTTGTTCATCAAATATTTGATCCCAGAATGATCAATATGTACAAATATTTCATATTTTGTAATATAGTGTCTGAACTTATTAATTGCAAAAGGTACAGCTAAAAACTCTTTCTCTGTAACTATATAATTTAATTCAGCGAAAGACAAATTCTTACTAATATAATAAATAACATAGGATTGTTTATTTTCCTCTTGTCCTAAAGCTGCGCCAATAGCCAAATCTGAAGAATCAGAGGAAATGTGAAAAAGTAGGGACTAGTTAGGACCTCTCAAAACTGGTGCATGTACTAACTTTTCTTTCAATGTTTCAAAAGGCTGTTGGCAAGCTATGGTCCAAGAAAATTCACTATCCTTAGCTAGAAGTCGGAAAAGAGGGGTGGCTATCTTAGAAATTTTTTCAACGAATCTCCTATAGTAAGCAGCATGTCCTAAAAAACCTCTTACTTCCCTTTGAGTTTTGGGTGCAGTAAGATGCAGAATGATTTCAATCTTTGCTGGATCAACCTGGATACGTTTACCAGAAATCAAATGGCCAAGTACCACTCCCGCATGGCACATTAATCTACATTTCTTGTCACTCAAGGTGAGATGGGCTTCCTAACAATGAAGAATTAGTTTTTCCATATTTCCGAGAGCTTCCTGAAAGAATCACGAAACACAGAAAATTCATCTATATAAATTTCCACAAATTCTAGATCAGCAAAAATGGCCAAGACTACCCTTTGAAAGGTAGTCGGGGCATTACATAAACCAAATGGAATCATTGTATAAGAAAATGTACCCGATTGAAATGTAAAAGTAGTTTATCCTAATCTTCAGGTGCAATCTGTATTTGGTTATAACCATTAAAGCCATCCAAAAAGGAAAAATATTTCTTTCTTGCAAGGGTATCAACCCCTGGTCAATGAAAGGGAGAGGAAATAATCTTTGAGAGTGGCTTTGTTTAATTCTTGATAATCAATACAAATACGTTATCTTCCATATTTCTTAGGTACTAGAACTAATGGAGAGACCCACCTACTGTCAGAAATAGGATAGATAAAACCGGCGTCCAAGAGATTCTATACTTCTCCCTTCACAATATCTCTTAGACCTGGATTCATTCACCTTTGGGGTTGTTGGACAGGTCAGGCTCCTTCCTAAATATAGATATGATGTGTACAAGTTTTAGGAGGAATACTATTCATATCTTCATAACCCATGCAAAGGCACTAAGATGGTTTTGCAACAAATTCACAAGCTGCTCTTGCTGAGATGAGTCCAAATCTGAAGTAATATACAAGTATTTGCTGGGGCTAATATCAACAAGAGCAGTATCATGCTGAGGAGTACTCAAGGGGGTGGTCAAATGTAGCGGTACAAAAGAATGAGAATCATGATTATCTTGAAAATCTAGGCTAAAAATCTAGCTCAATAGCTCAAAATTAGGCATAGTGTCTAGATTATTCTGGAAATATTGAATCTCATCTTCTTGTGAACGCCCAATATACTGATGGATAAGGGAAATGGGTTGAGTCTCCTCATCACTGCTTTGAACCAACCATAAAGTATCTTGAAGGTCCTTAATGGATTTGGTAGGGGGGTATAAGGTAACTTTCTTCATAGAGTCTCCATGCGAAATATACATATCACCGGAGCGACATCCAATATATGCATTTGCTGTAGCAAGCCATGGTCGACCCAAGATCAAGGGATGTCCTCCTACTGGGTTCTTTGGCTGAAGCACAATGAAATTAGCGGGATATTCCTAAGAATCTAATGAGGTCATCACATCATCCAATACTCCTTCTGGCTTAATTTTAGATCTATCCGCTAATTCAAGCACAGTGGGAGTAGGGCGAAGATGAGATAACCGAAGTTGATCCATGGTTTTCTTAGTCATGACATTTTTTCTCGGCAATACTAACTACTTTGTATTAATATGTACAGGTAAAATTTTACATCAAACAGACTAGCTGCCCAGGGCCAACTGTGGCTCCTTGGGTGGCGATATCAAACTTATATTTTTTGCCTTGCAGGGCACTAGTTCCAGATAGCTTGAAAAACATGACTCTGAGATTTTCCAGAATGACTTCAAAATAGCCCACGCAGGGGCATTCCAAAAAGACGCATAGCCCAAACAAACTATAGAGACCGATAACATTACCGAGAACCGACAAGAAACAGGCAAAGACATAAAGCTTAGACCAGACATTAGACTCCGGACCCAGTGCAACTGTGGAAGCCGCGAGCTAGACTTAAGGACATAAAGGAAATAGACTATGATGCAGAACGAAAACTTGAAATTAGCCAGCACCCTGACCCCAGCCTGAGAGAAGGAAGCAAAAATGAAGGAGTGCTGCTGGGAACTACTCCTCTGGTTCTTCTTCCACGAATCTGCTCCAACCTTGTCCCTATGGAACCCCTTCCCACATAGCCATGGGATTCTGCGCGGGAGCTGGCAGCTCGGATTCTTGAAGTTGGGAGGGGGGTTGAGGCAACTCTCTTCCTGAATTGCTCGCTGCATTGGAGGGCTCCCCCATTGGGTGCTTTCCCCTCTCGCTTGCTGAACTATCCTCTGCAGGAACCAATGACGAACTTTCTTCATTTTCCTCAGGGATTTTGGTAAAAAGCACAGAGATGTGGGCATTAACACCTGCATTGTCTCTGGAGCTACCCAGCGTAAAGGTGACTGAGCCAAATGCCGGGAGTATGGTCTCACCCTCAATAGAGCTGCCCACTTCCAGAAATTGACCAGCTGAGAGTGGGGTGACTCCCGCCCTTCGATAACAGTAGCAACAGCAGCAATGATGATGAATGTCAGCTACAGGAGGACGAGACGATTCTCCACATCCTGGGCCTCTTCTGCTAGGCATCCTCTCACGCGGCCGCACCATGGTATCCTCCAATTCTTTTTCCTGAACCAGAGCAGTGGAGGGCCGACAGTGGCTATGGTCCCTTCCCGTAGCTTGCTGCATCCAAAATGGGTATGAATCGAATTTAACTGAGCGAAGACAGAGCCCAGAAAACACAAGAATGGCGCGGACCTCACCCAATCTTTCAATAACCAGATCGTGGTATTGGCACTCAGAATTCTGAGAATTCTTCCTGTCGCTCTGAGCTCTCTTACCCACCGATTCAGCATATTTAAGCTCCTGAACATTCCCTCTGAAATGACCTTCATTAAATGCGTCTTGCAGGATTGCCATCACCTCCCGCAGCTCCATTAAGATCGCCCTTATGCCTCTCACGTCTTGAAGGATCGGCGGCTTGAGGCAATAAAGGCTCATGCTCATCACGTGTCAGCCCATGCCAGGCATGTGGCCTCCCGTGGACAGGCTCGATGACACCCGCATCCGGGGCGACAGCCTCTTCTTGGATCAGTCTTTGACAATCCTGGAGCTGTTGCCTATTGGGAATGATATTTGTGTCTCCAGAAAGCAAAGGGTGATCAGTCTCTGTCCCAATGTTGGCTAGGAGGTCCGCAATTTTGTTTCTTTCCCGATTAGTGTGAGTGAAGGAGAGGGCTCTAGAATTGCTGAGCTTCTGAGCCAAATCATTTAACCTAGCTTCAAGCCTCCAACTGGGTGCTACTTTCCTTGCATTTGAGCCATTCTGAAGATGGGTTGCCATGTTGATAAGAATCTGGGAGTCCCTTTCTTAGTCATGACATTAATGGCTGCCCCTAGATCTATAAGAACATTAGAGACAAGGACATTACCAATCTAAACTGAGACAACAGGGTTTCTGGGATCAATATATTTTTCCATAGATACACATCTCGTCGTCGACTCTGCTGCCCTACCAACAAATTGAATGGTTTAGGGTTCCAATCTCTTCTTCCCTAGTTTCTTTAGATAGAGTTCCTTAATAATATTGGTACAAATAGGGATCTCTTTGATGGCTTGGACCAAAGGTATCTTAATGAAAAGATTCTAAAACTCTGATGCCAAGCTAGTCTCAAGAATAGGCTCACTTCTTTCCATTACTAGCCTCTCTAGGAAGGGAGGCTGGTTGGAAGAAGATGGCAAGGATTCAGATGGAAAGGGTTTCTTAGTGACAAATTTCAGAGAATGATTAAGAGTTTCCTCTTCTTCTTTCTCCTCAACAATCACTCTAGGTTGCTTCTGATTTTCTGATGTTAAGTCCTTCCCGATCTTAATTGAATATCATGAACCCAAACTAGAATAGAATGGTACTCGAATGGTAAAGGTGGGTTTGTCACATAGATCATTTGCACTACTTTATTATTGTTAGGATTGGGCATAGGTTGAGCAGGCAATTGAGGAGGTCGAAAAGTTTGAGGTAAACATAATGGTGAAGTAGACTGACTCAGAAGTTGAGACATTAAATAAGGTGTATGTGTAGATGGATATGACTACATGGGTGTCTGGTAGGAATATGGAGAATGAGTTGGCCTCTCCAACCTTGTTGCCATGGTTGAGAAGGTTTCCCATGCTAATATTGGCTCCCATACTGCCACTGTTTATTGGTGTTAGGATAAGAATATGCATGTGAATTATAACCAAAATAGTGTGGAGAAAATTCAGGAGCCATACCTTCACCTACCTGAGGCCAATTTCTTTTTGTTGCCATAGCATACAAGTATTCAACTTTAGGCTATCCCCTTGTAAATACATCTTTAAGTCCTAGTATAGAGGGAAATTTTTCTATGACATGGTCTTCTGCACAAATAGCACACTTATTAGTTTCTTTCAAATTAAGAGGACATTCTTTAGGGCGGATTCTTGTCTATACATTTAGGATAGAAAATACATAATGAATCTTGTTCCTTTATGAGTTTTTGTTGAAATTTTAAAGAGCAACTGTTTGGTAATAGTATTCATTATATCAATTTTCATGCTTTCCATTTTATTTCTAGTCCAATAATCATATCATCAGTAGATTTAGTTTTTCTATTTATATTTTGAGTTCCTCTACCGGATCTATACTTATTTCTTGAAAATTTCCTGCATAATTCACAAATTTTTTCAAAAGTTTGCTGAGAAATATCACCTTGTCCTAACAGATTTAAATTATTTCTAGCATTATCAGTAAGTCCTCTTAAGAACAAGGTTCTAATAGTACTAGAATCAAGCTTAAGTTTATACCTTTGTAAAATATACATAAATCTTTCTAGGTAATCTTCAAGAGTTTCATCATCATCCTGTATGATTGTAAAAATCTCATATTGCATGTCCCAAGTTTTGCAATATTCTTGATATTTAGACAAAAACACTCTCTTCATCTGATCCCAAGAGGCTATAGTGTTTCCTCCTAACCCCATAAACTAGCGTAGAGTTGAGTCCTTGAGAGTAACAAGAAATAATCTTAACTTCTGAGCATCAGTTGAATAATCATAACTTCTACTCAAAATATCAAACTCGAATAAAAAAGAGTCAAGATGTTCATGAACTTTACCATGGAAATGAGGGAGAGCTGTTGGTGGAATATTATTCATTTGTGCCATAGTATCAAAGTCCACAATTGGAAACACAAAAGTGGATTGTCCCCTACTTACCTAGTTTTCACCAGTCCCTTCCACATGATCTTCATGGTCTGCCATTGTTTCCCTTGTGCTCCCAATAGACTAAACCACACCTGAGTTGTTGTCACCAAAATCCAGGTGGATTTTTCTTGCGTGATGGGTTTGAATTGGATTGGGCTTCCTGCTCACAAAAGGAGACCCAATATGAGAATTGTTTTCAGAATTATTTTGGCCCTTAGTGGGCTTTGAGCCCTTACCTTTTCTAGGCATTCATTTCAAAAAAGAAAGAAAAATAAAAAAACAATTTATAATAAAAAATACTGTCAGAAATCAATCAACACCAGTAAAATTCCTTGAAATAATATTTTCCAAACAATATTGCAAAAATAAAGGAAAAAATTACCTCTATTGTATAATCAGAAAATTCTTACCAAATCAAATCACCTCCCTGGTAACAATGCCAAAATGTTGGGTGCAATAATTATACTTAAGCAAACTCCTCAACACTTAAATTGTCAACCCGGGGGATCCGTAAACTTAAAGATGAAGCACAGGCAGTGCCAGAGATGGCATGAATATTTCTAATATCAATCCCTACCTTCTTTAAAGGAAATATTGTAGAATCAAACTAAAAAAAGAAAAAGGAAACTTGAACCATCAAAATAATCTAAGACTGGAACAAGGAAGAATGCATTTGCAAAAGGGATTTAGAAATAAAGGGGCAATCACTCTAGCTATCTATTGTTTAAATACTGAGTGTGTGTTTTTCTTTAGCAGAGACACTTAGCAGTCTCATCAGATGGGCCCTTTAAACCTGCTCCTTTAGAGATTTTTCCTTCTTGCACTAATCTATCCTACACTATCGCAGTCTGCTTGCACTAGTGTAGGAACATAGACTTATGCAGACGGTATAAATGGTGTCTTTACTAAAATCATTTCACTTCCTGTAAGGGCTTGAACTTTTCCAGGTTCAGAGCACTTAGATCCTGTGGCAAGAAACTAGTTCTTATACCGGATTAGGGCTCCTTGCACTTAGCATTTAATTCTTAAAATAAGTGCTTACTTATTGCAAGTGCTATTATACTGTGGAATCAACTCGCACACATAAAAATGAATGTTTCTAATTTTGACAGAGTGCAGAAACAATCCATATACATTTATCCTATCATAAAGTGTTTAATGTAAGCAAGAAAATTGTGGGAAGCAAACTAGAAAGGATTGCTACATCACACCAACGTGCACTGGTGCAGGTTCATTTCTCCTGCTTGGACTAGGCGAGGAAAACCAACCAAATAGAACTGCAGGAAAGGAATATCACATCAACGTGCACTCGTGCAGGTTTATTTCTCCTGCTTGGATGAGGTTAGGAAAACCAATCTGAAATCAGGTGCAGGAAAAGGAATTTTAGCTACTTCACACAACGGATCCACTTTCACTTAGACATGAATGCATGTGCTTGAAATTAAATCACACTTGACAATATAAACACAAATTACAAGAAACAAGAAATAGGGTAAACATGTTGGGTTGGCTTGGCCCTAGCTAACCAGTGTATTTCCATTTCAAATAGAAACACTGCTCAGTACTTTAATCAATTCATCAGCTTTCAAACACAAAAATGCAATTTATAAAACATGAGGTGGAGCTCCTTTTTTATTAATTCACTGAGGCAAATACATGCATGAATACATAGTCCAGCCCAGATTCGAGCGATAACAAAATACAACAACTTGTTACCGCCTCTTTGGCTGCGTCTCTGTTCTATACAAAACTTCTATCAAAAACTATCTTGTCCTATTTACGTTCTTCATTATATAGATCTTTGGATGAAGGCCAAAAGGATCATTTAACTAATTACATAACACTATGCAGAATTTAGCTTTTTGGCCTTCATAATTAGATAGTTTAACAAAACTGGCTGTAGCGTCTCCAGCTATTCGTTCTTCATAAATTCGATCTTGGCTACCTTTGGATTGATCTTGCTGTCATGGCTGAAGCTGCTCAAAACGAGGTAGTGATCAAGGAGGTTCGGATCTACTGCAAGGATTTGCTGTGTTGGCATCGGTGCAAGATCTGATCTTGCACTAGAATCAGCGGTCACGGTAAGTACTTTGACTAACGAATAAACATTAAGATATCGATAAGTTAGAAAGAGTGATTATAAGCAAGAAATCATGTAATAAATAATTAATTAATGCTAAGTTAAGTTAAAAATATGAAAAATAAAGTGCATACGAAATATGTCACCATTCTTGGACTGGTGCAAGATGAGGGTGTATAAGAGAGGTAAAATAGCGGTAAATGGTTATGATTTAGGAAGGGGAAGATGGATAAAAGAGAGTAAATTAGGGGGCTAACAGAGCATTACATTTTTCCTTCTCATATTTTATTCTATGCACCTTCATTCAAGTATCATCTATTTCCTATACATACATCATTTATGTTGATATTTTAAAAGCAATATATCAATTGACCTTCAGTCTTAACCCAACATATAATTCTCAAACACTTCGACCCTCACTATTCTTTAGTGAACCATGCACACAGTAATCATTTACTTTTTATAAAACTCACTCCATCAAATGCTACAATGGTTACTAAGATATGTATTTTAACTACATATATAGTGGCTACACTACATGAACTGATGTGGACTTTTAGGTCCAAATAAATAGATTTATTTGCTACGTTCCAAATCAAAACTTCACATTTACTACACATACATTATATCCCATAGGAAATAATCAACGTGGTCATTCAACATGATAAAATCAAGCATTTTGATTTCATTCCTTTGATGCCAAATGCAAGCAGTAATGCATTCCATAGCAATCACAACTTCACTGCCATTCTTACATTGTCAAAAATAGCTAGTATTGCTATATATCATGATCATAGTCATACTATCATATTCGAAGGCATTAATGACATATGTTTTATGCAATACAATACATAGTGAATAATATGTATCATAACTAAAATGAGCCTTAGTGTATGAAATTCAAAACACGATGCATAATTCATAACAAAGATAACCCGGGGCTTATATAACCTGAGCACACAGGCTATATCATTCCAAACCTTAAATATATAAAGAGGGTCGCATATTTTAAAGCAACTTCAGTTCAAAATTACCTTCGATTCCAACGTCCTTCCAAAATAAATCGTTTTAAGATTTTGTTTCAACCTTTATGGCTTCTAAGGCCTTAGGCACTACTTTAGATTCATTAGAACGTTTTTCTTATAGCAATTTTGTAATCAGCTCCATCAGTAACGCCTTATTTATTTAGTACCTAGTTTAGGACCTACAACTTAGTCATATCTTACAGAGGTGGATTGGTCCATAGGCCGCAATGTTCGAATATAGAACTCTAATACCATTTGTCACATACTTCATTGACCCAACCTAACAATCACCTACTATCCTCCAATTACTAAATTTAACTTCGATTAAATTTACTTTCAAAAGTTATCACATGCATAATTATTCAATTATATCTCATAAGATTAAAGATTTGACAGCATGAAGAGTAAAGAGCCAACATATAGAACATCTCATGAAATTGAATGAGACAAGGCTAGCAAAAAGAATGTCACTTGGAAAATCAAGCATCGCCATCCAACCTAGAACTAAATTCCTCGAGTTCACCCCTGAGCCAAGAGTCCTTTCCATGAATCAACTCCCTCTTGTTGATCTCATCAATGGATATTTAATGCCCTCTTTCATGATATGGTTTCCCTTAGCAGTGCCCTTCTATTATGGATATTTTTATCCATTTGCTTAGGCTTTCACCAAAAAAGATTGCCTTTCTCTCCAACAAGGATTTTCCTCATAAAATTTTGTATTTCTCACCCATAGGGATTTTATATTTTTCTTAAACTTATAATAATTCTTTGGCTAAGTAACTTAATGAATATTTATCTCCCAATCCATTAAGCTTATCTAGAAATGGATCTAGAAGGCTTATCATGAAAAAGTTATCAATTCACATTCACAATGGGATTTCATTTTGCAAGAATCTCATCTCTTGTTGTCTCGTTTTCCAAGTGATTTAATTTTCTTTATTATCTATTTAAAAATAAAGTATATACTTTCATTGTTATACCTCAAACTTATCATTTCGTGGCTTTGGTCACCATAGTGTTGCATACATTAAATGAGTGTTACATTATGACATTTGATGATCTCATTGGACTAACTTATAATAATCAAATAGTCCTCGAAAATTTATAACTATCTTAATTCCTCTTCATTAGCAAACAAGATCTAAAGCTTGGGGCTAAGTAACTCTACGTAGTTATTATTAACCCTACATACACAACTTTGATGTTTGTAGTAGTGTTTTTCTTGTAGAAATAAAATTGATTATGAGCATCATGATTTTTTTTTTGCATGTAATTTATAAAAATTCTATTTTTTTTAATAGATGATGGAGTATGTTTTAATAAATAGCCTATTGGACAAAGGTAGCTTCTAATTATCCGAAATTTGGGAAATACCTGATCTGTGTTGGAATTATATTATTTCATTACAATTTTTCTCCCTATTATGTTGTCTAGATCCTGCTATTGTGGATGTAAACAAAATATCGTTGTAACCATTTTTTGGCCACATATTAAAAAAAGAATCTTACACAAAGAGTCTGAGGTAAAAGTGTGTAGAATTATAGTTGAAGAATGTGTAGGATGGAATCAAGAACAAAGGTTTTATTCTTTGTCAATTTCATGAAATTCATATATCTTTTGTCCAAAAAATCATTTTTACTGCGTAATAATACTTAAATTTATGTCATTGAAGATGTTAAAGTGATAATTAATCAGCATTCATGAATGGAAATTTGTTTGAATTAATCAGTGTTTGGTACTCAAAAGTACTCCACACATAGACCAGTTATGTCATATCATTTCGTGTTTCTCTTTTTACACTTCTTCCAACACCTTATTGGGCATGAATAAATTGAGTGTATGCCCAAAACCAATTGAGCAATGAGTATGCAAGTATATACACCTCCCATATATGAGTTATAAATTAAGGTTACAAGGTTCTCAACTCAACTCCCACTAATGTTTTAGGCACTATGTGTACCAGGGTGTGTTGTTGGGAAAAGTATCCATTCGAAATTCCCCTATCCCATTCTAAGGTGTGATAGTGCCTTAGCAACAAACAAGGAAAACTAATTGAGTATTTCTTCTTTACGAAATGTAAATGAGGAGAAAGGATGTAACTAACCTGTGTCTTCTGCTAGTTTGTTGATCTAATCACTCCTCTCTTCAGTGGCTCTCAGCTCCTTTCTCCTTCACTGGCCCAGCTTCACCGAACTCCTGCAAGATCACAAGAGAGAGAAACTACATGAAGCTATAGATATACATTCATAAAAAGCTCAAGATCAGATTAATCTAAACATGTAAGCATAACAAAACATCATTGGTACACAACATGTAGGAGAAACTCAAATAGTTTATTGATAGAATAAGAAAGTCCAAGAGGAGATAAAACCAAGTGAGTTTCGATCCAGCATCTACCTCCCAACAAAGGAATCCCTTCCTCTCCTCCAACAAAGCATAAATCACCCAATGTACTAATCTCAATCTCAAACCAACAACAATTCTCTGCAAAGTACAAAATTCCAGCCTCCTGAACCTCTGGGTGAGAGATCCATATATAGATGTAAGCAGAGAGGATGAGTCAGCTTATGTTTTGACTTGTGGCTTCTCTCTATCAGTTCTTGCTTCCACTTGGAGGTTGAGAGCCTCTTACTCATCACTAGTCGAATTCATTGAGGCAAGTGTCATTGGAGAAGATTCTGGAAGCTTCCAGGGTCTTTCCACCTCGTTGAATGAGTTTTCCATTTGTCATTTCCCGCTCAGCACACCCTGGTAGTGCTTTTAGGTGCGTTGCAACGCACCCAGCTAGTGTACTGGGGTGCACTGCAACGCAGGTAGCTAGAAGAGCTTCTGAATTGATCCTGAATTGACTGTTTTTGAGTTGTTTTTGGTGGAGAACTTCTGGGAGAAGCTGTCATTGGTTGACCTTGTTCCTTTAGGAGCTGTAACAACATCTTTAGGGACTTTGGATCCCTTGAATTATGGACATTTCATGCTTATAGCTGTAAGGCACAAAAATGTCTATAACAGTTGCCCCCTAAAGTATGAGGCCGTTTATCGGGTGAAATGCTTTATTAGGAGGATCCGAAGTTCATTCAATGCTGGGAGGAGACCTGTAATAAGATACAGTACAATACATTATTTTTCATACTGTTTTCATGATCTAGCTGAGGCGGGCATTCCCATGCTCAGCTTTATAAATTCATTTTTCTGTACATAGGATAGACAATCGTCTGATGGTAGACTGATGATTTTGATGAAATCATCATCCTTTTGGTAGGATGATTATCTGTGCTGCAATGCTGTACATGTCAATGTATTTATTTTTCCTGAATATATATCGCAGCCCGGATGGATGAAACTAGATCCGGGGTCTTCAATCTTGTCCGATCTTCACTCTAAGTACAAGTCGATCCATGTGAGAAATGTTCTGAAGTCGAACATGGAAAGACATCGCTTGATTACCAGTCAATGATGTAAACCGTTAACAAGCGCGAGAGGAATCACCAATAATGATAATGACCCTCAAGGTACTATAGTACAATTCACGTGGTGTGAATAAAGGACTTGGCGTCGAACACCACACAAAATCTTTCGGTCGAAGGTCATTGATGTATACCTGTCGCCGGAAGTGAGAAACTTGCCATTGAGGCATGCAAGCTTCAAAGTACTGAAGGGGGTGTTCCTAGATCAACTTCTTGGATAATGAGCTGATGTCGACAAGAAGCGGTCTATCAAAGGAGGGCCTTAATGTATCCCACATTAGTGACACGGAACGGAGCAAATGATTTTGATGGAGGTGAAAACGATTTGATGATATATGGTTCAGGGTGGCGGTCATGAAAAGAATGAAGGATAATGTATGGTAGTGGATGGGACACGGTTGAATTCTCTGGATGACTTCTCTTGAACATATCGGCGACACTTATGTGATGGATTGGTAGCATTTACCCCAAAGATGGATGGTATGGCGAGACCATGGCGATGTGACTGGTGAATGAAACAACCCAACCTGACTCAGGCACGGAGTGGAAGTGTCATGTTCAAGAGCGACTTGCTACCAATAAAGTTCTTTGAGTTTCTTCCCAATTTTTCCCCAGTCATTGCTGACTAGTACCTCTTTATTTTTGTCAAGCTTGAGGAGGATAACATATGCTTGTTCTATAATTTGCCCTTCGGGCAAACCCATCGCTATGTTTTAACGAGCCTAGCGATAGTGAAACTCGTTCTCGTCTAAAGACAAGTTTGTCGCTATTAATGTTTTTTAACGAGTCTAACGACAAAGATAACTCGGTCCTTTTCATTTTTAGAGAGTCTGAAAAGGTACGTAAAGTTAACTCCAAAAGTCCTTTTTCGTCATCTAATCCCTTAAGTCCGAAAAAGTATAAAACAATACAGAAGGGATGAATTTTTGATAGTTTTAACGAGCCGAACAAAACAAGCGCTCGATCTTTTTGTGCAATAATCCCTCAGGTCCAAAAAGATTAAAATCTAGAGGAGGGATAGCACTTCCGGTCACTTTAACGAGCTGGAAGGCCAAAACTCGGCAATCTTTTCATATTTTACGAGTCAGATGAAAAGAGCTTAAAGAAGACTCGTCTTTTGAGGAACGAGTGATAAAACGGGTTAGCAGCTGATTCCAGGTAAGGGTTGGAATTTTCCAATCACGGCAGTGTCACAAGGATGGCTAGTGAAATCACTCTTCGCAGCTGTTCCTCAAAATGGGTAAACAATCAAATGGAGGTGAATGATCGACCAATGGAAAAGTGGAGGTGACGGTGCAAACACGACCAAGGCTTTAATGGCTGATAATGTTACATTCACGGTTGTTATTTACCGGAGGATAGTTCATTTTTTAACGAGCTTAAACGCGGGTTGAAACACTTGCTTGATCTTATGTTTATTTTTTAACGAGCATGAACTATGTGCTAAAACTGCTCGATCTTATGTTTATTTTTAACGAGCATGAACTATGTGCTAAAACTGCTCGATTTTCCAGTCATATGATAAGAATGTCTCATGTAAGATCCCATTTTTTATGGAGCTTGCGCCTTACAAAGCTATGCCCCGCATCCTTTCGTTATGCAAGTTCGGAAACGACTAATCCTACGAGTTTAAAGGGTTAGACCTACAGGTTTAAAGGGAGGACCTAAAAATTTAAAAAATAAATAGCCGCCCCTTGCTTGCACTCCAAAAGGGTTGCATGCCCCCAGGTATAAAACAGAGTTTCAAGGTTACCCCTACTTTAGTCCGATAAAACATTTGTTTCAGCGAGAGAGGCCTACCTCTTACAGGTCACCCAAAGATTGTTCTATTAATCTTTCAAACAAAACACTTCTTCGGCAATGTCTACCGAGATAGACAAAGGTGATTGACTCAGTTCTGTCAACTCACATAACTTTGACAAGAGAATCTTATTCTAGAATAACCCCACTTCCTAGACGGACGGGGTACAGACTAGTCATATTCTCCCGCGGAAACCTATCCTATACCCAAAGTTTTCCTGCTGAAGCAGGCCAGGACGCATGCCCCCTGGGTTCCAGTCATATCCTTCCGAATCACTCGCGCTCATCAGGAGGACGGACCGTAGGTTGAGACATTTCTTGTGTGAAAAGACCATTTAGGGATGGTATATGACTATTTGCGATGCGTGATCCGGGAAATGAAAGCTGGTCCACGAGCTTGACCACTCTTCCTTCGTGCGGAAAACACATTACTCTAAAGAGTGAGGAGACGATGGCTCCCATGCAATATATATAGTCTCGTCCAAGGAATAGGTTATAATCCAAGGGTCCTTGAACGACCATCACGTTCATTTGAATGGTCTTCCCTTTCAATGTTATGGGCACATTGGGGAGGATCCCTAAAGGTCGACTGGTTCCTTTATCAAAGCCTGTCAGATTTCTCATTTCAGGCAAAAGCGTTGGCAAACCAAGCGTTTTCCAAGCAATAAAGGAAAGGATACTCACAGATGCCCCCTCATCAATGATGGTGCCAGCCATGACCATTCTGTATATTTGGACGATAATTCTGAATGGTATGCTTGCTGGAAAACGGGGTCTGCCTAGTTGGTTCCAGTCGAAGGAGACAACTAGGTTGCTTGGTGGTGAGACCAAGTAGACGGTCGAGTATCGCTCTGACGAACTTCCTTCCTGCGATAAAGGAATGGGGGGATTGCCCCCGTGCTCGTCGGAGTCTGTGTTGATGAAGAGAATTTGGATGGTGTCATCTTTATCCTCTTCAGTGACTGTATCATTCGAAGACAAAACCTTTGAAGGCAAGACCAGGTCAACTGCCGCCTCGACCTTTTGACTTTCGTCGGGTATGGATTCAGCTGGTTCATCTTCAATGACTGGCGCTTCAGCTGACCACTTGAGCGGGCCAGCTGGATTTTCAACTAACGAAGGACTCGGCAAGAGTTTTGTATATCCAGGGGGAAGTCGTAATGGTGAAACCGGATGATCATCCAAAACTCTTTTCGCTTCGTCTAAGAAGGGACAACGGTGGATTGCGTGGTTGCCTTCGCACAGTCTACAGGGAGATCTAGCTCTCCCTTTTTGTCCAAGGACTTCACTTTCGCTAGTTGACGGTGTGCATTCAACATGGCTATCAGAGGTTGATGCCACCGGATTGTGCAAATGGGGAGACCAGTCCCTTAGTATCCGAGGGATGCAGGGACAATCTCTGTGGAAATGGTCTCCCTTGCATATGACACATGGCGATTTAGGCCTAGTCAGTGTTGTGTGTGGATTTTTTTCAGACGACACTTGTTTGCCCTCAGTCGCTTTTGGCTCCTTCTTCTTCTTCTCTTTCTTCTTCTTTTCCTTCTTCTCCTTAGGAACTTGGTTTTTTGTTTTGCCAGTTTCGTCAAGCGAAGAGAAAGGAGGAGAGGAAGAATTAGAGGAAGTAGAAGGCTGGTGGGTAACTCTGGACTGGTCTAACTGCTGATTCGACTGTTTAGGAATAGTGGTGTTCTGAACGACATTGGTTGAGAAGAGCCAGACCGGCAAGCCAATTGTCAGTCTTGGAAGCGACAATGTGGCCATATGGGGTGCATCAACATCTCCCCAAGAGGAGAAGGGACTAGGATTTCCACCAAGGGGAATTCCTTCGTTGGTGGGCTCCATTTTCTCAACCTAAAGATCAATGCAGGAAAAAGGGTATGAATATTCCGTTTAAAATAAATTTTAACGATGCTTGGACACAACTTGCTTTTTCAATTTTAAAGAGTCGAGAAAAAGCAAAAGATGACTCTAGTCTCCTTCGATGTTTTAACGAGCCCGAAGTGACAAATTCTTGGATGGAATTTTTTCGTTATAGAGTCTGAAAAAGGCCAAAAGGAACTGCTCTGGAGTTCTAGGTAGAGGGTGTGCCAAACGTTTCGCAAAATCGCAGAATACTTTTAAGGTACGGGCGGTCAATCTTCCCGAATGCTGTGTTCAGTGCATTGCGATCAGTAGGGTAGTCGACACGACTTCCTAAGGATAAAGGTTTTATGCCTATAGGGGTCCCCCAATATATACTCGACGGTGCGTGGGAGCACAATCCGTACTGGCACTTATCGTCTCTCAGGAGGAATCACCCAACCATCAGTGAGGTGACTAGTGACCAGGTTTTACGACGCCGGAACACGTCTCTAGCCTAGACCTCTATGTTGTGCGTTAAGTTCCAATGCGTTGTTAAGTTCATTCAATTTATTTTAGGTTGATCTTTCTTAGAAGTTTGCCTTTTTGGATCACCACGAGATGTATGATATAATTCCTAAATGCAGTCTAAAGATGATAAGCAAGCTTTTATATCTTTTTCAACAATAAAAATCCTAGCTACTGGGGTGCACTGCAACGCAGGTAGCTAGAAGAGCTTCTGAATTGATCCTGAATTGACTGTTTTTGAGTTGTTTTTGGTGGAGAACTTCCGGGAGAAGCTGTCATTGGTTGACCTTGTTCCTTTAGGAGCTGTAACAACATCTTTAGGGACTTTGGATCCCTTGAATTATGGACATTTCATGCTTATAGCTGTAAGGCACAAAAATGTCTATAACAGTTGCCCCCTAAAGTATGAGGCCGTTTATCGGGTGAAATGCTTTATTAGGAGGATCCGAAGTTCATTCAATGCTGGGAGGAGACCTGTAATAAGATACAATACAATACATTATTTTTCATACTTTTTTCATGATCTAGCTGAGGCGGGCATTCCCATGCTTAGCTTTATAAATTCATTTTTCTGTACATAGGATAGACAATCGTCTGATGGTAGACTGATGATTTTGATGAAATCATCATCCTTTTGGTAGGATGATTATCTGTGCTGCAATGCTGTACATGTCAATGTATTTATTTTTCCTGAATATATATCGCAGCCTGGATGGATGAAACTAGATCCGGGGTCTTCAATCTTGTCCGATCTTCACTCTAAGTACAAGTCGATCCATGTGAGAAATGTTCTGAAGTCGAACATGGAAAGACATCGCTTGATTACCAGTCAATGATGTAAACCGTTAACAAGCGCGAGAGGAATCACCAATAATGATAATGACCCTCAAGGTACTATAGTACAATTCACGTGGTGTGAATAAAGGACTTGGCGTCGAACACCACACAAAATCTTTCGGTCGAAGGTCATTGATGTATACCTGTTGCCGGAAGTGAGAAACTTGCCATTGAGGCATGCAAGCTTCAAAGTACTGAAGGGGGTGTTCCTAGATCAACTTCTTGGATAATGAGCTGATGTCGACAAGAAGCGGTCTATCAAAGGAGGGCCTTAATGTATCCCACATTAGTGACACGGAACGGAGCAAATGATTTTGATTGAGGTGAAAACGATTTGATGATATATGGTTCAGGGTGGCGGTCATGAAAAGAATGAAGGATAATGTATGGTAGTGGATGGGACACGGTTGAATTCTCTGGATGACTTCTCTTGAACATATCGGCGACACTTATGTGATGGATTGGTAGCATTTACCCCAAAGATGGATGGTATGGCGAGACCATGGCGATGTGACTGGTGAATGAAACAACCCAACCTGACTCAGGCACGGAGTGGAAGTGTCATGTTCAAGAGCGACTTGCTACCAATAAAGTTCTTTGAGTTTCTTCCCAATTTTTCCCCAGTCATTGCTGACCAGTACCTCTTTATTTTTGTCAAGCTTGAGGAGGATAACATATGCTTGTTCTATAATTTTCCCTTCGGGCAAACCCATCGCTATGTTTTAACGAGCCTAGCGATAGTGAAACTCGTTCTCGTCTAAAGACAAGTTTGTCGCTATTAATGTTTTTTAACGAGTCTAACGACAAAGATAACTCGGTCCTTTTCATTTTTAGAGAGTCTGAAAAGGTACGTAAAGTTAACTCCAAAAGTCCTTTTTCGTCATCTAATCCCTTAAGTTCGAAAAAGTATAAAACAATACAGAAGGGATGAATTTTTGATAGTTTTAACGAGCCGAACAAAACAAGCGCTCGATCTTTTTGTGCAATAATCCCTCAGGTCCAAAAAGATTAAAATCTAGAGGAGGGATAGCACTTCCGGTCACTTTAACGAGCTGGAAGGCCAAAACTCGGCAATCTTTTCATATTTTACGAGTCAGATGAAAAGAGCTTAAAGAAGACTCGCCTTTTGAGGAACGAGTGATAAAACGGGTTAGCAGCTGATTCCAGGTAAGGGTTGGAATTTTCCAATCACGGCAGTGTCACAAGGATGGCTAGTGAAATCACTCTTCGCAGCTGTTCCTCAAAATGGGTAAACAATCAAATGTAGGTGAATGATCGACCAATGGAAAAGTGGAGGTGACGGTGCAAACACGACCAAGGCTTTAATGGCTGATAATGTTACATTCACGGTTTTTATTTACCGGAGGATAGTTCATTTTTTAACGAGCTTAAACGCGGGTTGAAACACTTGCTTGATCTTATGTTTATTTTTTAACGAGCATGAACTATGTGCTAAAACTGCTCGATCTTATGTTTATTTTTTAACGAGCATGAACTATGTGCTAAAACTGCTCGATTTTCCAGTCATATGATAAGAGTGTCTCATGTAAGATCCCATTTTTTATGGAGCTTGCGCTTTACAAAGCTATGCCCCGCATCCTTTTGTTATGCAAGTTCGGAAACGACTAATCCTACGAGTTTAAAGGGTTAGACCTACAGGTTTAAAGGGAGGACCTAAAAATTTAAAAAATATATAGCCGCCCCTTGTTTGCACTCCAAAAGGGTTGCATGCCCCCAGGTATAAAATAGAGTTTCAAGGTTACCCCTACTTTAGTCCGATAAAACATTTGCTTCAGCGAGAGAGGCCTACCTCTTACAGGTCACCCAAAGATTGTTCTATTAATCTTTCAAACAAAACACTTCTTCGGCAATGTCTACCGAGATAGACAAAGGTGATTGACTCAGTTCTGTCAACTCACATAACTTTGACAAGAGAATCTTATTCTAGAATAACCCCACTTCCTAGACGGACGGGGTACAGACTAGTCATATTCTCCCGCGGAAACCTATCCTATACCCAAAGTTTTCCTACCGAAGCAGACCAGGACGCATGCCCCCTGGGTTCCAGTCATGTCCTTCTGAATCACTCGCGCTCATCGGGAGGACGGACCGTAGGTTGAGACATTTCTTGCGTGAAGAGACCATTTAGGGAAGGTATATGACTATTTGCGATGCGTGATCCGGGAAATGAAAGCTGGTCCACGAGCTTGACAACTCTTCCTTCGTGCGGAAAACACATTACTCTAAAGAGTGAGGAGACGATGGCTCCCATGCAATATATATAGTCTCGTCCAAGGAGTAGGTTATAATCCAAGGGTCCTTGAACGACCATCACGTTCATTTGAATGGTCTTCCCTTTCAATGTTATGGGCACATTGGGGAGGATCCCTAAAGGTCGACTGGTTCCTTTATCAAAGCCTGTCAGATTTCTCATTTCAGGCAAAAGCGTTGGCAAACCAAGCGTTTTCCAAGCAATAAAGGAAAGGATACTCACAGATGCCCCCTCATCAATGATGGTGCCAGCCATGACCATTCTGTATATTTGGAAAATAATTCTGAATGGTATGCTTGCTGGAAAACGGGGTCTGCCTAGTTGGTTCCAGTCGAAGGAGACAACTAGGTTGCTTGGTGGTGAGACCAAGTAGACGGTCGAGTATCGCTCTGACGAACTTCCTTCCTGCGATAAAGGAATGGGGGGATTGCCCCCGTGCTCGTCGGAGTCTGTGTTGATGAAGAGAATTTGGATGGTGTCATCTTTATCCTCTTCAGTGACTGTATCATTCGAAGACAAAACCTTTGAAGGCAAGACCAGGTCAACTGCCGCCTCGACCTTTTGACTTTCGTCGGGTATGGATTCAGCTGGTTCATCTTCAATGACTGGCGCTTCAGCTGACCACTTGAGCGGGCCAGCTGGATTTTCAACTAACGAAGGACTCGGCAAGAGTTTTGTATATCCAGGGGGAAGTCGTAATGGTGAAACCGGATGATCATCCAAAACTCTTTTCGCTTCGTCTAAGAAGGGACAACGGTGGATTGCGTGGTTGCCTTCGCACAGTCTACAGGGAGATCTAGCTCTCCCTTTTTGTCCAAGGACTTCACTTTCGCTAGTTGACGGTGTGCATTCAACATGGCTATCAGAGGTTGATGCCACCGGACTGTGCAAATGGGGAGACCAGTCCCTTAGTATCCGAGGGATGCAGGGACAATCTCTGTGGAAATGGTCTCCCTTGCATATGACACATGGCGATTTAGGCCTAGTCAGTGTTGTGTGTGGATTTTTTTCAGACGACACTTGTTTGCCCTCAGTCGCTTTTGGCTCCTTCTTCTTCTTCTCTTTCTTCTTCTTTTCCTTCTTCTCCTTAGGAACTTGGTTTTTTGTTTTGCCAGTTTCGTCAAGCGAAGAGAAAGGAGGAGAGGAAGAATTAGAGGAAGTAGAAGGCTGGTGGGTAACTCTGGACTGGTCTAACTGCTGATTCGACTGTTTAGGAATAGTGGTGTTCTGAACGACATTGGTTGAGAAGAGCCAGACCGGCAAGCCAATTGTCAGTCCTGGAAGCGACAATGTGGCCATATGGGGTGCATCAACATCTCCCCAAGAGGAGAAGGGACTAGGATTTCCACCAAGGGGAATTCCTTCGTTGGTGGGCTCCATTTTCTCAACCTAAAGATCAATGCAGGAAAAAGGGTATGAATATTCCGTTTAAAATAAATTTTAACGATGCTTGGACACAACTTGCTTTTTCAATTTTAAAGAGTCGAGAAAAAGCAAAAGATGACTCTAGTCTCCTTCGATGTTTTAACGAGCCCGAAGTGACAAATTCTCGGATGGAATTTTTTCGTTATAGAGTCTGAAAAAGGCCAAAAGGAACTGCTCTGGAGTTCTAGGTAGAGGGTGTGCCAAACGTTTCGCAAAATCGCAGAATACTTTTTAAGGTACGGGCGGTCAATCTTCCCGAATGCTGTGTTCAGTGCATTGCGATCAGTAGGGCGGTCGACACGGCTTCCTAAGGATAAAGGTTTTATGCCTATAGGGGTCCCCCAATATATACTCGACAGTGCGTGGGAGCACAATCCGTACTGGCACTTATCGTCTCTCAGGAGGAATCACCCAACCATCAGTGAGGTGACTAGTGACCAGGTTTTACGACGCCGGAACACGTCTCTAGCCTAGACCTCTATGTTGTGCGTTAAGTTCCAATGCGTTGTTAAGTTCATTCAATTTATTTTAGGTTGATCTTTCTTAGAAGTTTGCCTTTTTGGATCACCACGAGATGTATGATACAATTCCTAAATGCAGTCTAAAGATGATAAGCAAGCTTTTATATCTTTTTCAACAATGAAAATCCTAGCTACTGGGGTGCACTGCAATGCAGGTAGCTAGAAGAGCTTCTGAATTGATCCTGAATTGACTGTTTTTGAGTTGTTTTTGGTGGAGAACTTCCGGGAGAAGCTGTCATTGGTTGACCTTGTTCCTTTAGGAGCTGTAACAACATCTTTAGGGACTTTGGATCCCTTGAATTATGGACATTTCATGCTTATAGCTGTAAGGCACAAAAATGTCTATAACAGTTGCCCCCTAAAGTATGAGGCCGTTTATCGGGTGAAATGCTTTATTAGGAGGATCCGAAGTTCATTCAATGCTGGGAGGAGACCTGTAATAAGATACAATACAATACATTATTTTTCATACTGTTTTCATGATCTAGCTGAGGCGGGCATTCCCATGCTCAGCTTTATAAATTCATTTTTCTGTACATAGGATAGACAATCGTCTGATGGTAGATTGATGATTTTGATGAAATCATCATCCTTTTGGTAGGATGATTATCTGTGCTGCAATGCTGTACATGTCAATGTATTTATTTTTCCTGAATATATATCGCAGCCCGGATGGATGAAACTAGATCCGGGGTCTTCAATCTTGTCCGATCTTCACTCTAAGTACAAGTCGATCCATGTGAGAAATGTTCTGAAGTCGAACATGGAAAGACATCGCTTGATTACCAGTCAATGATGTAAACCGTTAACAAGCGCGAGAGGAATCACCAATAATGATAATGACCCTCAAGGTACTATAGTACAATTCACGTGGTGTGAATAAAGGACTTGGCGTCGAACACCACACAAAATCTTTCGGTCGAAGGTCATTGATGTATACCTGTCGCCGGAAGTGAGAAACTTGCCATTGAGGCATGCAAGCTTCAAAGTACTGAAGGGGGTGTTCCTAGATCAACTTCTTGGATAATGAGCTGATGTCGACAAGAAGCGGTCTATCAAAGGAGGGCCTTAATGTATCCCACATTAGTGACACGAAACGGAGCAAATGATTTTGATGGAGGTGAAAACGATTTGATGATATATGGTTCAGGGTGGCGGTCATGAAAAGAATGAAGGATAATGTATGGTAGTGGATGGGACACGGTTGAATTCTCTGGATGACTTCTCTTGAACATATCGGCGACACTTATGTGATGGATTGGTAGCATTTACCCCAAAGATGGATGGTATGGCGAGACCATGGCGATGTGACTGGTGAATGAAACAACCCAACCTGACTCAGGCACGGAGTGGAAGTGTCATGTTCAAGAGCGACTTGCTACCAATAAAGTTCTTTGAGTTTCTTCCCAATTTTTCCCCAGTCATTGCTGACCAGTACCTCTTTATTTTTGTCAAGCTTGAGGAGGATAACATATGCTTGTTCTATAATTTTCCCTTCGGGCAAACCCATCACTATGTTTTAACGAGCCTAGCGATAGTGAAACTCGTTCTCGTCTACAGACAAGTTTGTCGCTATTAATGTTTTTTAACGAGTCTAACGACAAAGATAACTCGGTCCTTTTCATTTTTAGAGAGTCTGAAAAGGTACGTAAAGTTAACTCCAAAAGTCCTTTTTCGTCATCTAATCCCTTAAGTCCGAAAAAGTATAAAACAATACAGAAGGGATGAATTTTTGATAGTTTTAACGAGCCGAACAAAACAAGCGCTTGATCGTTTTGTGCAATAATCCCTCAGGTCCAAAAAGATTAAAATCTAGAGGAGGGATAGCACTTCCGGTCACTTTAACGAGCTGGAAGGCCAAAACTCGGCAATCTTTTCATATTTTACGAGTCAGATGAAAAGAGCTTAAAGAAGACTCGTCTTTTGAGGAACGAGTGATAAAACGGGTTAGCAGCTGATTCCAGGTAAGGGTTGGAATTTTCCAATCACGGCAGTGTCACAAGGATGGCTAGTGAAATCACTCTTCGCAGCTGTTCCTCAAAATGGGTAAACAATCAAATGTAGGTGAATGATCGACCAATGGAAAAGTGGAGGTGACGGTGCAAACACGACCAAGGCTTTAATGGCTGATAATGTTACATTCACGGTTGTTATTTACCGGAGGATAGTTCATTTTTTAACGAGCTTAAACGCGGGTTGAAACACTTGCTTGATCTTATGTTTATTTTTTAACGAGCATGAACTATGTGCTAAAACTGCTCGATCTTATGTTTATTTTTTAACGAGCATGAACTATGTGCTAAAACTGCTCGATTTTCCAGTCATATGATAAGAATGTCTCATGTAAGATCCCATTTTTTATGGAGCTTGCGCCTTACAAAGCTATGCCCCGCATCCTTTCGTTATGCAAGTTCGGAAACGACTAATCCTACGAGTTTAAAGGGTTAGACCTACAGGTTTAAAGGGAGGACCTAAAAATTTTAAAAATAAATAGCCGCCCCTTGTTTGCACTCCAAAAGGGTTGCATGCCCCCAGGTATAAAATAGAGTTTCAAGGTTACCCCTACTTTAGTCTGATAAAACATTTGTTTCAGCGAGAGAGGCCTACCTCTTACAGGTCACCCAAAGATTGTTATATTAATCTTTCAAACAAAACACTTCTTCGGCAATGTCTACCGAGATAGACAAAGGTGATTGACTCAGTTCTGTCAACTCACATAACTTTGACAAGAGAATCTTATTCTAGAATAACCCCACTTCCTAGACGGACGGGGTACAGACTAGTCATATTCTCCCGCGGAAACCTATCCTATACCCAAAGTTTTCCTACCGAAGCAGACCAGGACGCATGCCCCCTGGGTTCCAGTCATGTCCTTCTGAATCACTCGCGCTCATCGGGAGGACGGACCGTAGGTTGAGACATTTCTTGCGTGAAGAGACCATTTAGGGAAGGTATATGACTATTTGCGATGCGTGATCCGGGAAATGAAAGCTGGTCCACGAGCTTGACAACTCTTCCTTCGTGCGGAAAACACATTACTCTAAAGAGTGAGGAGACGATGGCTCCCATGCAATATATATAGTCTCGTCCAAGGAGTAGGTTATAATCCAAGGGTCCTTGAACGACCATCACGTTCATTTGAATGGTCTTCCCTTTCAATGTTATGGGCACATTGGGGAGGATCCCTAAAGGTCGACTGGTTCCTTTATCAAAGCCTGTCAAATTTCTCATTTCAGGCAAAAGCGTTGGCAAACCAAGCGTTTTCCAAGCAATAAAGGAAAGGATACTCACAGATGCCCCCTCATCAATGATGGTGCCAACCATGACCATTCTGTATATTTGGACGATAATTCTGAATGGTATGCTTGCTGGAAAACGGGGTCTGCCTAGTTGGTTCCAGTCGAAGGAGACAACTAGGTTGCTTGGTGGTGAGACCAAGTAGACGGTCGAGTATCGCTCTGACGAACTTCCTTCCTGCGATAAAGGAATGGGGGGATTGCCCCCGTGCTCGTCGGAGTCTGTGTTGATGAAGAGAATTTGGATGGTGTCATCTTTATCCTCTTCAGTGACTGTATCATTCGAAGACAAAACCTTTGAAGGCAAGACCAGGTCAACTGCCGCCTCGACCTTTTGACTTTCGTCGGGTATGGATTCAGCTGGTTCATCTTCAATGACTGGCGCTTCAGCTGACCACTTGAGCGGGCCAGCTGGATTTTCAACTAACGAAGGACTCGGCAAGAGTTTTGTATATCCAGGGGGAAGTCGTAATGGTGAAACCGGATGATCATCCAAAACTCTTTTCGCTTCGTCTAAGAAGGGACAACGGTGGATTGCGTGGTTGCCTTCGCACAGTCTACAGGGAGATCTAGCTCTCCCTTTTTGTCCAAGGACTTCACTTTCGCTAGTTGACGGTGTGCATTCAACATGGCTATCAGAGGTTGATGCCACCGGATTGTGCAAATGGGGAGACCAGTCCCTTAGTATCCGAGGGATGCAGGGACAATCTCTGTGGAAATGGTCTCCCTTGCATATGACACATGGCGATTTAGGCCTAGTCAGTGTTGTGTGTGGATTTTTTTCAGACGACACTTGTTTGCCCTCAGTCGCTTTTGGCTCCTTCTTCTTCTTCTCTTTCTTCTTCTTTTCCTTCTTCTCCTTAGGAACTTGGTTTTTTGTTTTGCCAGTTTCGTCAAGTGAAGAGAAAGGAGGAGAGGAAGAATTAGAGGAAGTAGAAGGCTGGTGGGTAACTCTGGACTGGTCTAACTGCTGATTCGACTGTTCAGGAATAGTGGTGTTCTGAACGACATTGGTTGAGAAGAGCCAGACCGGCAAGCCAATTGTCAGTCCTGGAAGCGACAATGTGGCCATATGGGGTGCATCAACATCTCCCCAAGAGGAGAAGGGACTAGGATTTCCACCAAGGGGAATTCCTTCGTTGGTGGGCTCCATTTTCTCAACCTAAAGATCAATGCAGGAAAAAGGGTATGAATATTCCGTTTAAAATAAATTTTAACGATGCTTGGACACAACTTGCTTTTTCAATTTTAAAGAGTCGAGAAAAAGCAAAAGATGACTCTAGTCTCCTTCGATGTTTTAACGAGCCCGAAGTGACAAATTCTCGGATGGAATTTTTTCGTTATAGAGTCTGAAAAAGGCCAAAAGGAACTGCTCTGGAGTTCTAGGTAGAGGGTGTGCCAAACGTTTCGCAAAATCGCAGAATACTTTTTAAGGTACGGGCGGTCAATCTTCCCGAATGCTGTGTTCAGTGCATTGCGATCAGTAGGGCAGTCGACACGGCTTCCTAAGGATAAAGGTTTTATGCCTATAGGGGTCCCCCAATATATACTCGACGGTGCGTGGGAGCACAATCCGTACTGGCACTTATCGTCTCTCAGGAGGAATCACCCAACCATCAGTGAGGTGACTAGTGACCAGGTTTTACGACGCCGGAACACGTCTCTAGCCTAGACCTCTATGTTGTGCGTTAAGTTCCAATGCGTTGTTAAGTTCATTCAATTTATTTTAGGTTGATCTTTCTTAGAAGTTTGCCTTTTTGGATCACCACGAGATGTATGATACAATTCCTAAATGCAGTCTAAATATGATAAGCAAGCTTTTATATCTTTTTCAACAATGAAAATCCTAGCTACAAGGGGAAAAGAAAGACACAATCTTTTCTCAAAGAGCATAGAGCACACTGTAAATGCACTTTTCCTAAATCAAAGCATGCAAACTATCAATATGCAAATGCACATATGCATTTATTTGTTTTTTCTTTCTTAATATTGATGCCTAAAAAGAAAGTTGTTGTACAAATTTGAATTCGATTGCAAGTGAAAACATAAACAAGCTCCTTTTTCGAAATCAAAAAGACGATTACGACACTTTATGATTTTGAAGTAAACACTTGTTTTGACACTAGAAATGCATAAATTCAAACCAAAAGACAAAAGTAAAAGCGTAATCAACTGTGAACAGCAAACAAACTCACTCCTAAGATCAAAATGACACTTACGCCAGGTCTAGATCTAAGGGCGACATTATGACTAGTTTACTTTTGTAATGGGAAACTGCAAATGATGTAAAAAATACACAAAGAACAAATACAGTTTCTTTATACAAATGAGGCGGAATTGAGGCAAAGAAAAGGGGTTTCAGATAGGTACACTGACTGATAACAGGCTGCAAAAAACAGAGATAAAACTGAGCAAAAGGAAGCAGGGAACCACAACTGCACAAGGCAAGGGCTGATCAACGCACCCTCAGCACAGAGAAAATGAACTTCAGCGCAGGTATCCTTCACGGGACCTGCGTTGAAATGCAGAACCTCTTCACAGAGTCTGCGCTGAAGTAGAAACGAGAATGGTTTCTGGGTTCTGGGTCACGGTTTGCAGTTTAATCTATAGTTTTTTGCCGGATAAAAGCTATCAATTAGGTACAATTAGAGGGATGATTTAAAGGAGGACTAAGATCTATCACAAAGGGCTGTTAGAGCACTTGTGGATCAGCTGTTCAGATCATAAACAGGCCCAGTGAGTGGACTAGAGTGGCAGATCTCTACTTTGCATTTGAAAATGGCAAATGCAGTTCGATTCAGCACTCCTGAGTTTATGAGAAAAACAACAATAGAAACACAAATAAACTAACAAGATACGTTCCCCAGCGGAGTCGCCAATTTGTTGTTGGGAAAAGTATCCATTCAGAATGCCCCTATCCCACTCTAAGGTGTGATAGTGCCTTAGCAACAAACAAGGAAAACTAATTGAGTATTTCTTCTTTACGAAATGTAAATGAGGAGAAAGGATGTAACTAACCTGTGTCTTCCGCTAGTTTGTTGATCCAATCACTCCTCTCTTCAGTGGCTCTCAGCTCCTTGCTCCTTCACCGGCCCAGCTTCACCGAACTCCTGCAAGATCACAAGAGAGAGAAACTACACGAAGCTATAGATATACATTCATAAAAAGCTCAAGATCAGATTAAGCTAAACATGTAAGCATAACAAAACATCATTGGTACACAACATGTAGGAGAAACTCAAATAGTTTATTGATAGAATAAGAAAGTCCAAGAGGAGATACAACCAAGTGAGTTTCGATCCAGCATCTACCTCCCAGCAAAGGAATCCCTTCCTCTCCTCCAACAAAGCATAAATTACCCAATGTACTAATCTCAATCTCAAACCAACAGCAATTCTCTGCAAAGTACAAAATTCCAGCCTCCTGAACCTCTGGGTGAGAGATCCATATATAGATGTAAGTAGAGAGGATGAGTCAGCTTATGTTTTGACTTGTGGCTTCTCTCTGTCAGTTCTTGCTTCCACTTGGAGGTTGAGAGCCTCTTACTCATCACTAGTCGAATTCATTGAGGCAAGTGTCATTGGAGAAGATTCTGGAAGCTTCCAGGGTCTTTCCACCTCGTTGAATGAGTTTTCCATTTGTCATTTCCCGCTTAGCACACCCTGGTAGTGCTTTTAGGTGCGTTGCAACGCACCTAGCTAGTGTACTGGGGTGTACTGCAACGCAGGTAGCTAGAAGAGCTTCTGAATTGATCCTGAATTGATTGTTTTTGAGTTGTTTTTGGTGGAGAACTTCTGGGAGAAGCTGTCATTGGTTGACCTTGTTCCTTTAGGAGATGTAACAACATATTTAGGGACTTTGGATCCCTTGAATTATGGACATTTCATGCTTATAGCTGTAAGGCACAAAAATGTCTATAACAGGGTGTGAACCTAGGTCAATAGCATGTTGTTACCACACTTTAACACTAGATCATGAACTGGTAGAATATAACTCATTAGTTGTTAAATTCCTTAAAATAAAGTGTTTATGCAATCTAATAGGTAGACTTCTCCCATATTGATTAAGAGGAAATAATGGTACAAAATATCCATTTCAAATTATACGATTTTCAATTTATTTGAATATATTGCAAGATATCACTTTATCGAAACCAATTATCTTTGTAAACAACAATCTCGACTACGAGTACCACTTTTCCATCAATATGGTTGAAGCATCTTATTGATTTAACAACGAGTTGTTGCATGGTTTTTGTTATCCTCTCTCTTCATCACCTAAAACATTTTATATGACACACCTTACTTGATGCATGTATTATTTTACTACTGGCATAAGATTATTATGTCACCGTAAACTGTATTGATGCAATACCTTTAGGTTTACCAAAATTTTGATAATTAATTCAGACCACTAATGCTCTGAATCTAGTATATACTTCTTGTTAGTCATTATGCTCTTTTAATTTCTCTATTTCTAATTTAGGTGCATCCATCACAACCATATCTAATCTGTTTTTCATTTCATAAAGCATGTATACTTTGTTTATATATAGTAGAAACACATAGTTCATTTTTATCTTATGACTTCCCACAAGAAGTACATTTGTAAGAACTAAAATCATTCAACTGAAAGCATCTTTTGTTTGTTCGAGATTTAAAAGGTTCCTAATTTTTAGATATTGACAAAACCCCATCTTTATCTGGATGGATATGCACATCAATGGTTGTGAAGTTTGAGGTTTTATAATTGAGTTGCAAAAATTTACACATTGAAATTTGAGTGAACATGGGAATTTTCTCTTGAGCTTGTATTTTATATTGTGTAATTGATATTAATAAAGAAGCACTAGGAGCTTCTTTTACGTTCCTATTATGTATTTACACCATATGTACTTTTGTGTGCCACTCCAATTGAGTCACTTATGAAGGTCATAAAATTATTAATGTGGAATTTATTCTTCAAGATGTATACAATGAGTTGTATTACATGTTTTCATACACTTCACAACTATGACTTTAGTTCAATTTATATTCCTCTTATATCTCTTAGTTATAATTATTGAGATATTTCTTTACTCAAAGAAACATGTAGGTTCCAAACTATGCATGTCCAATTAAATATGCATGTTGGTATTGAATATCTGAGTAATGTTCTAGTAAGGTTTAGGTCCTTTCAGTAGCATATATTTGAATCACTTTCCCCATAAAGGTGAGTTAATGGTTCAACCAGTGGCCAAAACCACATAAAAAAACGAACTGCATAATTACATGTAGATGCACCAATTAAAATAAAATATTAAATTAACAAAAAATTTAAAATAAAATCCATAGTCTCATACGACACATAGGGACTTGTATTTCATGAACTTAATGATATTTCATGGGAACTTCATGAATAGATAGAATTAAAGAAAACCTTTTGAACCTATTCTAGGATGGAAATCAATTACTTACACATCAATTTCGACTATGATGCATGATAGAATGTCATGAGCTTCTTTCCTGACATGTATATAGATTCAACCTATATTTTTTCATGTTCACCATGATCTATGGAAAGATCACTTATTTTTTTTTATCTATTTTTGTTTTCCTGATACCTCATAAGATTTCAACTCTTCTTCATTTAAGATCTCTTATAAGTATAACTTCATTCTACTAAGCTAGGTATATCATATGTAACTATCTTAAAACAATTTTAAATCATGGTATAGAGACTTTGTGCCATCACAAGATCATTTGACAAGAACCTAAGTTTGGAAACAAATTCCACAACAAAAAATGAAATAAAAAATTAATCCGCACATAATTCCCAATACTTAATAAGTAGGCACAACAAAACTGTAACCACTTTCTGGTTGACCACTTCTAACTATTGAACATAATCAACATGGTAATTTTTTTTCACTACTTTCCATTACTCTCTACTCCATCACAATAATGCAAAAATCTATGTTATATAAAAATATTGCAAAATTATTTGTTCAAATCTAACCTTATAGGGTTTCTTCTTGCATAGTGCTATTATAGCTATCCATCATGGTGTGTGAATACAATACATATACTTGAGAAATTCAACATAAAGTAAAAAATATTACTATGAAGTGCATATAAATAATAAACTTCTTAAATTCTGAGCAATGGTGGCTTATACAGAAAAAAGAAGCAATTCACAGTCGTATCTCTCAAAATTTTTCCTACAGCAATAAGAAAGGAAATTATTATTGTGATGCTAAAAGCACTGATTTTGTTGTTTAGTAGTGATGCCATCAAGAATATTTCCTTTCAATTATTAAGTGAAGGTTGGCATGGAGGTGCTTCATCATGAAGCCAGCCTGCAATCCTAGCTTCCACCAAATTTCCCATCGCAAGATAAAGAACAGATCTTTGAACAACTAAAAAATTGTCAACACTTGGTGTGCATACTTCACACCTTTGAGGTGAATCAACATGTTCCTGCAATCAGCATGTAACATTTGCAATCTTCCGGTGGTAAGATTCTACACAAAATTTAAACCAAAGAGGGTATCTATAAGTCAGACTCAAATATCTCAAATAAGTCATGTTTAGACTCTAATTTTTGTCCTCCATTTTCTAATGCTACTCCAACTATAGGTTCTGTGTAAAATACTGACCATAAGGTGCAAAATTACTAATAAAAATGTTGACCAACAGAATGCAGTTAACCACAACATTGCCACCAATTAAACAATAGTCAAACCACTATTGTAGGAAATTCATATCACCATCATGGAATTTACCTACTCAACTTCGTCACTCTATTAGTTAGCGCATTCTTTAAATAATGGCATGTTGATGCTTCCTGCTCAAAATTTCATTGTAAAGAGTATTGGCCCTTTTATCAAGACACAACCATAATCGCGCTTGATCATAGAGTACTGCAGTGAAGTGAGGGATGTCGTAATCCATGCATATGACCCTCACCTGCTACCACCACTAGGCGTCGAGAGAAGGAACTCGGCGTGGTTGTGCTCCATACTTCCTTTTTTTTCTCCTCTCTGCAATCCTAATATATGTTTCCGTACAATGTTACACACACATGCCTCTATGGCGAGAGCAACAGGAGCCTAGGATGTGGTATTAATGTTACTCTTGACCTGTTCTTAACCATAAACGTATGTGTCCATGGCAAGGAGAAGATAAATATAGTTTTATGTGTTTACATTTAATGAAGGATAAACACTATACAAACTAGGGATAACCATGACCATGAGGATAGGCATTTTTCACCAAATTCTTCTGTAGAGTGGAAGATTCTGCAACAAAGGGTAAGATCATATTTTGTATAGTTGTGCAATTCGTACATCTCCAGATCCATGGATAAAGCAAGTGGAAAAGTGGCATTGAAATGGAAACAATGGTTGACAAGGATATTTTCTCCGTCCATCAAATTGATAAGGTGTAGTTTTCTTTAACTCACACGTTTCCACTAAGCTTAATGGCACGGGGTTTTGAAAACAAAATCTGGAAGTAGTAATTCCAAAAGGTCTCTCTTTGCATTGTCATGACATCCATGATTCCAGCTGAGGTTGATCGACACCACCCTATTTCAAGAGACGCAGAGGGACAGGGCTATAATGCATTCATTCTCTTGTGGTATCAACGAGGTTGTTCTCAGATGCAATCCCCACAAAAAGGTGGGGAAAAATCACTTGATAGTAAGCTTTGGTTAAATGAGAGCCTTTAGGATTACTTCTTTGTTTTGAGACATTGCCCATATACGCTTCAGTATTAGAGCAACCAAAGCCTATAGTCAAAAGACATAATTTTCAACCAAGTTAATACTTTAGGAATACCTCTCTTAACATTTCATATAGATCTATATTTAATATATTCCTTAAATTTTCATCCTACATAATTTACATAACATTGTTATGGTAAATTCGTTTTTGGGCACTATGTGTACCAGGGTGTGAACATAGGTCAATAGCACATCAATACCCCACTTTAACACAAGATCATGACCTGGTAGAATATAATGCATCAATTGCTAAATTCCTTAAAATAAATTGTTTATGCAATAATTGTTATGTTGTCATGTTCAAAACACGACAACACTATCAATGCAATTTGATAGGTAAACTTCTCCCATAGTTCTTAATAGGAAATAGTGGTACAAAATATTCATTTCAGATTGTACAATTGTCAATTTATTTGAATAGATTGCTAGATATCATTTTATTGAAACCAATTATCTTTGTACACAACAATCGCGATTACGAGCACAACTTTTCCATCAACATGGTTGAAGGATCCTATGATTTAACAATGGGTTGTTACATGGTTTCTTATTGTCTCTATTCATCACCTAGAACCTTTTATATGACACACCTTACGTGATGCATATATTATTTTACTACTATCATAATATCCTTATATCACCCTAAACTCTATTAATGAAAAACCTTTAGGTTTACCAAAATTTTGTTAATTAATTCGGACCAGTCATAGTCCTAATCTAGTTTATTCTTCTTGTTAGTCATTAGGTTGCTCTGAATTGCACTATTTCTACTTCAAGTGCATCCATCACCACCATATCTAATTTGTTTGACATTTCGTAAAGCTTGTATACTTTGTTTATATATAGTAGAAACAAATAGTTCATTTTTATCTTATCACTTCTAGTAAGAAGTACATTTGTAATATCTACAATGATTTTACTGGAATCATCTTATTTTTGCTCCAGATTTGAAAGGTTCCTATTTGTGAGATATTGAAAAAACCCCATCTTTATCTAGATGAATATGGAAATCAAGGTTGTGATGTTTTAGGTTCCATACCTAAGTTGCAAAAATTTACATATTGAAATTTTAGTGAACTTGGGAATGGGATCTTGAGCTTATGTTTAATATTGTCTTATTGCTATTAATAAAGAAGCCCTAGAAATGACTTTTACATTACTATTATGTATTTACACCATATGTACTTGTGTGTGCTAGTCCCATTGACCTACTTATGAAGGTCATAAAATTATTAATGTATAATGTCTTCTTCAACATGTATACAATGCATTGTATTACATGTGTGCATACACTTCATAACTCTAACCTTAGTTTAGTTTAGATGCCTATTACATCTCTTAGTTATAATTGTTGAGATATTCCTTTACTCAAAGAAACTTGTAGGTTCCAGAATATGCATGTCCAATTAAATATGCATGTTTATACTGAATCTCTGAGTAATTACCTCGTAAAGTTTAGTTCCTTTTAGTAGCGTATATTTCAAGTGTTTCCCCATAAGGGTGAGTTAAAGGTTCAACCAATGCCCAAAAATACATCAAAAAATGAACTGCATCATTACATATAGATGCCCCAATTAAAAAAACTTATTAAATTCAAAGACAATTTAAAAAAAAAAATACATAGTTTAATTTTAATATGAGAAAAGTAATATGATGACAGTATGTAAGAGGAGACATATCGGCATGTAGTTACCCATAGGATTGAAACTTTCCTTATCCACCATTACTCCTTTCAACACTTTCTTTCATATTCGTAAGCCATGATTACTAAATGAGTAAATTGCATCATACGGGCTCTCCATAATCATACCTTACAATTATTTCAAATGTGTTCATTCATCAAGCTCGACTATGAGCAGTTAAAGCTAGGTATATAATGTGTAAGTATCTTAAACCAATTTTAAATCATGGTATAGAGACTTTGTGCCATCACAAGAGAATTTGAAAAGAACTTAAGTTTGGAAAAGAATTCCACAGTATATAATGAAATAAAAAATTGATCTGCACATAGTTCCCAACACTTAGCAAGTAGGCACAATAAAACAATAACCACTTTATGGTTGACAACTTCTACCTATTGAACATAATCAATAGGTTAATTATTTTCACTTCTTTGCATTACCCTCTACGCCATCACAACACTGCAAGGTTCTATGTTATATAACAATATTGAAAAATTATTTGTTCAAATCTAACCTTACATGGTTTCTTCTCCCACAATTCTATTATAGCTATCCACCATTGTGTATGAATGCAATACATATACATGAAAAATTTAAGATAATAAAAAGATTACAATGAAGTGCATATAAAGAATAAACTTCTTAAATTGTGAGCATAGGTGGCTTATAAAAAAAACAAGAAATGCATAGTCATATCTCTTGAAATTTTGCCTGCAACATTAGGGAAGGAAATTATTACAGTGATGCTAAAATCACTAAGTCAGTTGTTTGGTAGTGATGCCATCCAGAATATCTTTGTCCAATCATTAAGTGAACACTTGCATGGAGGGTCTTCACAATGAAGCTGGCTTGCAATACTAACTTCCATCAAATTTCCGATTGCGAGACAAAGAAAACATCTTTGAACAGCTAAAAATAGGTCAACGCTTGGGTGCATACTTCAAAGCTTTGAGCCAAATCAACATGTTCTTGCACACAACAAGTAACATTTTCAATCTTCTCGTGGTAAAATTCTACAAAATTTTTAAACCAAAGATGTTATATATAAGTCTGGCTCAAATATCTCAAATATATCATGTGTTAGTCTCAAATAGTTGACATAAATTTTCTAATGCTACACGAACTATAAATTCAGGGTAAAAGACCCATCATAAGTCACACACTTACTAATAACAAAATTGACCAACAGAACACAATTAACCACTACATTAAGACCAATTAGACAATGGTCAAACCAATATTGTAGCTAATTCAAACCACAATTGCGACATTTAACCACTCAACTCCGTCACTCCACTGGGCAGCACAATCTTTAAATAATGGCATGCTAATGCTTCTAGCTAGCTACTTCTTGTTATAAAATAATCAACCATGAATGATTTTAATCCTTTGAAAAACAGGAAGAAAATATTCCTGAGGGATGAAGCTCAAAATTTCATCGTAGAGGAGATTGGCCTTTCTGTCAACACAAAAACGTAACCGCGCTTGATCCTAAAGTATTGCAGTGAATCAAAGGATGTTGTAATATGTGCATATGACCTTCACCTGCTACCACCACTAGGCATCGAGAGAAGAAAGTTGGCACGATATTGCTCCATACTTCCATTTTTTTCTGCTCCTCTCCAAAATCTTGGTGGATGTTTCCATACGATGCTCCACCCACATGCCTTTATGGCAAGAGTTGTAGGAGCCCAAGATGTGGTATTAATGTTAGTCTTGACTTGCTCTTCGCCTTACACATCTGTGTCCATCGTAAGGAGAAGATAAAGTTAGTACGATTTGTCTACGTGTAATGAAGGATAAACACTATCCAAACTAAGGATAACCATGACCAAAAGGATAACCATTATCCACCAAATGATTTTGCAGAGTAGAATATTCTGCAGCAAAGGGTAAGCTCATATTTTGTACAGTTGTGCAATTCATACATCTTCGAATCTATGGATAACACAAGTGGAAAAGAGGTATTCAAAATGAAACAATGGTCGACAAGGAGATTTTATCTGACCATCAAATTGAAAAGGTGTCACTTGATTTAAATCACATGTTTCCATTGAGCTTAGTGATGCGGGGTTTTGAAAAAAAAAAGTAGAAGCATTAACTCCAAAAGGTGGAAGCATGATTTATGTTGGGGCTGATTTACACCACCCCATTTCGAGCACCAAAGAGGGACAACTCAATTCTTACACACTCTTGCTGCAAGTTGAAATAGTAGTACTCAAAGATTTCATTAGAAACAATCCGGATGTAATACAAGGCTATAATATATTCATTCTCTTGCAATATGAATGAGGTTTTTCTCGGTTGTAATACCCAAAAAATGTGTCGAGCAGTCACTTGAATAGTAAGGTCTAGATAACTTAGAGCCTTTAGGATTACTTCTTTTTTTTCAGACATAGCCCATATATGCTTCGATATTAGAGAAGCCAGTGCATGCAGTCAAGAGACATAATTTTCAACCAAGTTAATACTTTAGGGATTCCTCTCTTAACATTTAATATAGATCTATATTTAATATATTAGTTAAAATTTTAGATTTAGTAATTTACATAACATTGTTATTGTTATTGTAAATCCACTCTTTGGCCATATTTATTTTGGTTCTTTACTTATACACATTTTTAATGTACATTGCATATATGGTCAATGAACACTCCAAAGGTGTCAATTTCAATTAATGATTCATGCATGAGTTATTCTAGATTTTTTTTGTTTGGGTTTGTCTATGCACGTGACAAGCCACATCAAAATATACTTGGGCACAATGTTGCCAAATGGAGAATGAAAACCATAAATTGTATTGTGATCCACGAGAATGAATAGAATGAACTATTGTTCATGGAGAGTGTAAGCTAGAAGGAGTGGACAACATGCCACTGCAACATTCAAAATGTGAGATGTGGATACAAGTTGTGAGCCCTCAACCATATATACGAAAATAGTCAATGAATCAAAATAAAATATAATATTCAAGTTGTAGAGAAGGTCAACAATTCATGGAAAATAAGTTGAACCTTGTTGGGCAAGGTACCTACCTGGGGAAAGTTAAATGTTCATTACATTTATTGATATGAACCGATAAATATAATATTTGAATTAAATTTCACTAAATAAAAGGAGAATTAAATTTTTCCTCCCCATATTTTATTCTATGCACCATCATTCAAGTATTGGTCATTACATATACATGCATTATTTATGTTGATATTTAAAAAAAAAAGATATCAATTTACCTTCAATCTTAACCCTGCACATAATTCTAATAACACTTTGACCCTCACTATTCTTTAGTGATCCATGCACACAATAATCCTTTACTTGTTCTAAAACTCCCTCCATCAATCCCTACAATGGTCACTAAGATATGTATTTTAACTAAATGTATATAGTGTCTACACTACATGCACCAATGTGGAATTTTAGTCTAGCTTAATAAACTTATTTACCACATTCCAAATCAACACTTCACATTTACTATGCATGCATTATATCCCAGAGGAAAGAATCAACATCGGAATCCAACATGATAAAATTAGGCATTTTTATTTCATTACTTTGATGATCAAAATAATAACTAATGGATTTCATACAAATCACAAATTCATATTCAATGGGTAAGTTGTCACCCCCATGCTTACGTTCTAAAAAATAGCTAGTATTTTCATACAACATGATTGTAGTCCTACTGTCATAGTTGAAGGCATTAATGACATGTTTTATGCAATACGAAACATAGTGAATAATATGTATCATAACTAAAATGAGCCTCAATGGATGCAATTCAAATCACAATTCATAATGCATAACAAAGATAACCTAGGGCATAGCTAACCTAATGACACAGGTTATACCATTGCAAACCTTAAAGATATAAATCAAGTCACAGATTTTAAAGCAACCTCAGTTCAAAATTACCTTTGATTTCAAAGTCCTTCCCGAATAAATCGTTTTAAGATTTTGTTACAACCTTTATTAGTTCTGAGGCATTAGGCACTGCTTTAAAATTCTTATAGCATTTTTATAACCATCCCCTTCAGTAACCTATTATTTGCTTAGGACCTACAACTCAGTCATATCTTACATAGCCGGATTGGCCCATAGGCCACAATGTTTGAATCTAGAGTTTCGATACCATTTTTCACATACCTCCTTGACCCAACCTAACAATCACCTACTATGCTCCCATTACTAAGTTTAACTTTGATTAAATTTAGTTTCAGTAATTTACACATGCATAATTATTTAATTATATCATAAACAAATATAACACATGCAATTATACCCATAAGCTTAAATATTCAACAATATAAAGAGTAAGGAGCCAACATACATAACATCTCATGAAATTGAATTAGACCAGAGCAGCTAAAAGAATGTCACTTGGAAATTCGAGCATCGCCTCCCAACCTATACCTAACTTCCTTCAGTTCACCCCCGAGACAAGAGTTCTTTCCATCGAGCAACTGCCTCTTGTTGATCTCATCAATGGATATTTAATGCCCTCTTTGATGATATGGTTTCCTTTCTCTCCCATGAGCCTTTTCCTGATAAAAGTTAGTCTTTCTCTCTCGCAAGATTTTTATGTTTTTCTTAAACTTAACATCCTTCAATAGCTAAGTAACTTAATGTATGTTTATCTCTCGATCTGTTAATCTTATCTGGAATTTGATCTAGAAGTATTATCATTGAAGAGTTATCCATTCCCATTCAGCAAAGGGATTTCATTTGGAAATAATCTCATCTCTTGGTGTCTCATTTTCCAAGTGATTAAATTATATTTATTTTTTATTTAATAATAAAACATTTTTTTCATTGTTATATCTCACACCTAGAATTTCTTAGCTTTGGTCAACAAAGTGTTACATACAATGGAGGGTTGTTACATTGTGACATTTGATGATCTCATTGAACCAATTTATAATAATCAAATAGTCCTCGAAATTTTATAACTACCTTCATCCCTCTTCATTAGAAAACAATATCATAAGCTTGAGGCAAAGTAACTCTACATAGTTATTATTACCCTTTCCTAGACCACTTTGAAGTTTGTAGTAGTGTTTTTCCTGTAGAAATAAAAATGGTCCTGAGCATCATGCAAAATTTTTGTTTTCCATGTAATTTATAGAAAAACTATGTTTTTTGAATAGATGGTGATGGGCATTTTAATAAATACTTTACTGGACAAATGTAGGTTGCAATTATCTCAAAGTTGGGAACTACCTGATGTGTGTTGGAATTGTATTAGTTCATTAGCATTTTTCTCCCAATTATGTTGACTAGATCCCACTTTTGTGGTTGTAAACAAAATCTAGTTGTAACCATTTTTTGGTCACATATTAATAAACTGACTCAATAACAAGGTTAAGGCTTACCTAATTCAAACTAAATCCCACCCAAATGGAGGAGATACTTTCTTTTGAGTGCTTTTTTCAAAGGCGACACAAATGACTCTAGCTACCAACACTATATGGAAATGTTGCCTCGTTCCCACTCTTTTTGGAATATGTAATTTTTTTTGTCTTTTTCTTTAAGCTAGAAAAAAAATAAAAGAATGCTATAGTACGGTGGAAAAAATGAGCGCCAGTGAAACAGATGATCTATTTCCTGGGATGGGAACATTCCTATGCTCAATGCAGGGAGGTGAAGCTGGTCAAGGACACTCAAAGGGATGTTCCTTCCACGGGTTTGAGGGTGTGTCAAGTTGAAAAATCTAAGGGATTGCAAGTTTGAGTTTGTAAAAGACATTGTCAAAAAGTGGCTTAAACACGAGTCCAAGTGAAGCCGGCTCAAGGCCAAAAGGTGAAAATAGTCAAAATGCAATGCAACAGTACAACTCAACACAAAGGAGCCTCTAGGGTATAAGCCCATAACAAAATTAAGAAGCAAAGGGGAATGAGTCTTCAACGCACAAGTCATGGTGGGACTAAAGAGGACTCCCGAGCCTAAGAACAAAAAATCAGCATGGGTGCCAAGTGACAACAAGGTACTATCTAGGACACCCATGATAAGGTAGGCTCTACCACACAAGTCATGATACTTCTAAGCAATGAGAAGGTTCTACACCATAACTTGATAGGGTCGATCCTAAGGCCAAAATGGGAAAGGAAACTGATAAGTGTACAATGCAGGTGAAAAACCTAACCTATATGCCAATTTCGAGAGCCAATACCTGTCAGAATGAATCGACCATAACAATTTCCAAAGGAGAGATCTTCCAAGTTTTGTAAACATAAATAGGAACACTAGACAAGAAGTTAATACATCCCACATATAAACTTCATATAAAATATTTTTTTATATAATACAAAACTTGAAAAATGCGTATCTTATATATACAATATGGTACAGGGAATCATGCAACCTTGCGGCTTATGCATAATAGTTCTTCTAGACAAACCCCTTGCAGGGCTCAAGCCAAGGATTCCTTTGGTAGTCAAAACTCATGGCTTCAAAGAATTCCTCCTGTGAAGGCAAATCAAGTTTTGAGAAATCATGAGAACTACAAGGATCAAAAGAGGGAATTAGGGGGTCCCATGTCCCTATAGGAAGAATATCTCGATCAACCGCTGGGACCAAATCCCAACAAGGAGAATAATAAGTCAAAGGATCCTTCTTAGAAGTGATTGAACATTGAGGATTCAATGCCACATAATTCACTTGTGGCGGGGTAGAGTCTACTTGAACACTTGGAGCAAACAAAGGGGTATTCTACAGTAAAGTCAAATTAGGGTGGTGATTATCAGATTCAAGCTGATCAATAATGACAATATTTCCTTTATGAGGAAAAGAAATCACTCGAAAGAGTGAAGACACTACAATATTCAGAGCATAGACATAATAACGCCCAAGTAGCATATTAAAGTATAAAGGGCTATCAACCACCATCATATTGATTAAGACAATCTTCCCACCTAAAGTAATAGGAAATTGAGGAAGAACACCCATAGATTCACCAGGTCTTCTATCATAGGCTAACAGCTGACTCTGAGCTATCAAAAACTTTGGGGAACCCAAAGTTTTCCAAGTCAAAGAGGATATAATACTTGCAGAGGATCCTTCATCCACCATACACCAATAGAATTTTGTGGAATTAACTTTGACCTTTATTTGGAAAGGTGCAGCGGAAGGAAGACGAGGCTCGACAAGACTATCCCAATCAAAGGAGACACTCCTAGAACTTGGAGGGGGGATATTCGAAGCAACCAAAATTCCCCCTATACCAGAAGACTCTGTACTAGAAATCAAATAGACTCTTTTGTTAGGCACTTCACCCCGCAAAACAGGAGTGTAATCAGCCAGAGATTGCACTGGCTCCACCACATTATCAACCAATGGTTGATGGGATTGATGAGAAACCATATAAGATCCAGGAATATAAGAACTTTCAGACTCAGACCATATCCTTTGTACCTCTGGAATATTAGGGTATAAATGAGTAATATGGTCTCCCTTGCATATCTTACAAGGGAAATTAGGTTTAAAACTTCTACATCTAGGTTTCTTATCAACCTCCATTCTGACAACATGACTAGCAGTGGTTTGCAAAGAGTCCTGAACATGACTTGAAGAGGTCAATGACTCTTTGCTAGTATAACTTGCAATGACTAGACTTATACCCCCAACATGATTTGCAGCAACTAAAGGCTCATCTCCAACATGACTAGCAAAGGTTGATGATGAATTGCTAGCATGACTTGCAGTGACTAGACTTGTGCCCCCATCATGACTTGTAGTGGCTGAAGGTTGGTCTTCAACATGGCTAGCAGAGGTTGATGATGTTTTGCTAGTATGACTCGCAGTGACTAGACTTATGCCCCCCATCATGACTTGCAGTGGCTGAAGGCTCATCTTCAACATGACTAGCAAAGGTTGATGATGAATGGATAGAATTATTCTTCTTCCTCATCTTCCTCTTTCTCCTCTTTTTAGATTCTTTATTATAAGAAGAAGGATAAAGAGGAATCCCATATTTCTCTTTGAAAGAAGATGAACAATTAGCATCCATGTGATGCCCCTAAAATAAAGCATTCATCTAAGAAGCTTCAAGAACATCTGGAATATTTGGACTAGACCACAACCAAACTAGTAGTCCAACATTCAATCCAGGAATATTCAAAGTGGCCATTAAGGGAGTACCAACGTTTCCAAAGAAAGGAAAAGCACAAGGATGCCCTTTTGGGAGGGTACCTTGGTTGGTTTTCATGAGAATATGGGCCATATCCTTTATTCGTAGATCCTTCCCTTACGGGAATGCACAAATGATTTTTCAAGGAAGATAGACACACAATCAAAACCTTTGCCCTTGAGGAGGAAACTCCACAACTTTTGAAAGAAAGAACAAAAGCCTTCCACAATCGGTAGAGTGGTAGGTCAGTCACTCAGAATATAAAGTCTAAAAGTGACCAGACAAAAATACCTAAAGCCAACTATATACAAGGAGCAAAGAGCGCTCGACTATAAAGTCCCTAAAGATACAACCAATTAAGCAACTTCCAAGTATTTCCACTCCGGGTGATGAGGACCAGACACCAAAATACAAGAAAGTGAAGTAAGGGACCTTCCGAAAATAGTCTGGGATAATGATGGCCCAGGCCTACCAGTGAAGGTATCAGAGGTAGTTACGCTGACCTCCAGACAACAACATTTGTCGGTGCAAGCCCCCAAGCTTCGCAAGGGTGCCCTCTAGAAGTACTGTTGAACGTGATACAACGTCAGCCTCAGATGCTACAGGATACCCCTCCGCAGCCACTTGTGTAGATCCCTAGGATAGGTAACTAAAGACACCAACTAGTATCAGAAGCCTGGCGGAACAGTCATGAGGTAAGGTCTGACAAGTAATAGAGGGGATATCTCTCATCCTTATCTTCACAAACCATCGTGCTTAACTCCCAGTCACAGAGCTTTCTCGACCTCCCTAACACTATTGGATTTCACTCTTTATTTAGACTTCTATGTTTCACAATTTAAAGTGGCCTTGGAGATTTTACTCTCTTCTCACATAATCCAAGGCCCTAAATAAACCTAAAACTTGTTGGTGTAGCTGATGACAATACAAAAAAGTTCTAGTTTATTTTAATTAATGCTTGGTTTTAAAGGTTTTTCTTTTAGGTTAAGGGTATGGGAGTGAAACTAATGATGTGTGTATGACTAAACCAAAATCAAAGAAAAAGTAACTACATGAATGCAATCATTTTTCCTTCGATTAAAAGAGATCTCTACGTGGGTTCCATGAAACTTTTATAAAGCAAAAACTTTTTTTTTCTTTTCTTGCAACACACTCCACACATGCAAAATACTAGAAAGATTACTAATACTTTAACAAAGCAAACTGTCCTAATGCAAGGTGTAATGAAGATGCAAGATCCTAAATCACTTTAAAAGCGAAAGAAATTATTTATAATGATTAATAACCCAACTTAAGTATTGAAGATAATATAAATTTTGAACGCAATAAATTCTCTTCAAACAAGAAGGACAAATCACAAAAGATCACAACTCACTTTCAACAAATAAAAAAAGAACCAAAAAAACTTGGCTAAAGAAAATAAAAAAAATGTTTTTGAACTTTTATTTTTCAAAAAACAAAAAAAACTTTACAAAAGCACTCCAAATGCCACAAAAGACTCAAAGACCGAAACAAAATCACAAGGAAACTTTGCAAGTTATCAATTCAATACGAATGAAAACTTGAACAAAATAGGTGTTTCAACTTGCACTAAACGATCCGAAAGAAGCAAAAAGAGTTTTGAGAAACTGATCAAGGTATTAGGAAAGACACACTTTCAAATTCATCAATAAGAAACTTTCCAAAAGCAAGAAAAAGTGAATGGCCACAAAATGACGGGAAGCAAAGCAAGAAAACCATAAAAATGAAGTTTGACACAAAGATTGCAAACAATCCTTTGTTTCGGAAGACCAGAACAATCAAGAACCTCTATAAGAAGTCTTGTGTGTTTAAACACAAATCATAAAACTCACTGTAAAGCAAACCGATACCAAAAACTTTTCAAAGTAGGAGAGAATTCGGAACAGTAAGCTCACTGTAAAATTAAATTCTGAAAACATAACCTAACTGCTCAGAAACCACACAGACCAAGAAACAAATCTTTCTAGAAAGAAACGTTTGAAAAAATCATGCAAAAAATTGTATATGCGACTATGTCCCTACACAACTGCGTGTACATGCGCTTCTGCCAAAAGAAACTCGCGTATACGCATTTTCAGTTCACAAAAACAAGCATGTGTATGCTTTTGTAAACAGACAAAGGTGCATATATGAAGTTTTATAAGAAAAATAAAAAATGAGGCCTGATGAAAAAGATCAGACTTGAAGTCTTAGTTCCTACAGGAGCATGCAGTATAGTGACAGTAAGAAAACTAAGAACTGAGCTCTGATTGGCACTAAATAACCAAAACTAGGAATAATAATATTGTTATCCCCAGTGGAGTCACCAATTCTGTTAAGGGAATAATTCCCCTAGGTCTTTGGGTCAGAACCCTAGCAGAGAGGGAATATTCTACAACAAGAAACAAGCATTTAACTCAAGCAACATGATTAAACAAACTAACTATGCGAGGATGATCATACCCATATGTCCTTCGTTTGGGTAGTTCCAGCCAGGGTTCAAACTCTCTGCAACTCCTAATGATCTTCAAACCTGCAAATCAGCCAATTCGAATACACATAGCAACATATTGATAAAGCATTATAGCGAAATCAACTTTCTATCGTATACATAAATGGTTAGTTATACATTGAAATAGTCATTTAGATATAAACCATAACAATAATATCATATGCATAAACAAAGTTGATATCGGGAACAAGGCAACATTTCTTTTATTGTAGAAAACTATAATAAAAACATGAAAAGAGCTCACCTCAGTCTTCCTCTTCTAGCTCCAAGTGAAACTGTCCTCTAGGTCCGTCTAGTCCTAGTCTTTAACAACCTCCTTCCATAACCAAAACCTTGATATCTCTAGGCATATGAGAGCACATCAACATTCAAGGAAACAAGGGTTTCCTAAACTTGGGGAAGTGCTTGAAGCACAGAGATTCTTTAGACTTGATCAGGGGATAATATCAGTATAGTAATTCTATCTCTTCTCTCCTCCCTAACGCCTTCCCATTGAAGTCTTTTTATACTTCTCCCAAATTAGCTTTTTAGTTGGGAAACAATTGGGAACAGTTGGGCCACGGGCACTAATAGGTAATCAACAGGTAAAACCCATGATCTCCACCCAGAGTTAAGGAAATTTATTTTTTTTAAGTATTTTAACACATATACGCAGGTTGGGTATAGATTGACCCACATGTACATGCTTTTAACACAGGGCAAAGTTAGCGTACAGGGAGTAAAACATTGTTTTTAAAATATTTGGACCAAGTCTGGAAGGAGGGGTTGCCCTAGGCCATAAACCAAGCATCACAAATACCAAGGGTGATACTTGGAGCTATAACAATTATACAAAAATTTATGGATTGTAAGTACGCAATTGAATTCCCTATGTTTTTGGTCAAATAGTCAAAAATAAGGAGAAATGGTAGCACTCTGATTTCCTTATTTTAGTCACCCTGTTCAAACTGATATTCCAAGAAGGTTGTAATGAATTAAAAAAAAAGGTTTTTTTTGGTAACAAGATGATTTCAAAAAATATCTTTCATATTTTACGTAGACATCATGGTTTGAAAACTACAGAGGAATGTTTGAGGCCTATTTTTCCACATTTTATAATTTGGTTTTTTCCTGTTTTAGTTACTACTTTCAAAATAAGTTTACAAATATATGGAGATGAACTTTGGAAAATCAAAAGAGGTGTTTGTAGGAAATGAAATAAATAACAAAAAAGTCCCTTGGGTTTCTAACATATGTCATGGTTTGAGAGATTCAGATGTATCTTTAAGGCCTATTTTTCCATATTTTTCAAAATTTGGTTTCCTATAAAAATGCCAAGTCAACAACTAAAGGCCACCTCATCAATTCGACTTGGGGATCACATATTATCTCCTCCTTGATTATTTGAAACAATAATGAAGAGGTTTTTAGATCCATTTATTTTGGATCTTGAGGATTATTGTAATTAAGACTTTCCACAAATTGTGGATCTGAAACCTATGTAATATTTCTATAAATTAAATGTTAAAGGAGGACAAAAGGTTGGTTTTTGATGAAAGAATAGCCATTGTCTATGTGTTCGAGAGATTTTTAAATCTACAGTTTTCCAAGATCAGTAGATTTTGATCAGTGATATAAATATTCCTGTGATGGTATGTCTTAGTATGTGTTTTCTACAATTTTTAGTGTTTCTTTCTCTGTAATATCATCTAAATGGACAACCTTTTGAACATTTGAATAAGAGAAAATGTTACAAAATTCATCCTTGCTTTGATTTTTTGTTTCATATATTTAAAATAGTTACATTCTTATCTTCTAAAGCTACTTTAGGATTCATTTCACACGCCCTACTTTAGTGGATTGTTCTCCTATTTTATCCCTTCAATTATAATGATGACCAATGTCTAGGATGTGCTATCTACCTTTCCTTTGTTAATCCTAATCAGATATCCAACATCTTGGTAATTTTCCATAAACCCTAGCTTGTTAACTTCATTTCCAAATGGACTATCTCCCTCATTCCCAACCAAACCCTACATCAACACAATGCAACTGAAGATCTAGCCATTGTGTGAATGTACAGTCAGGTGCTAATTTAGTGATTTGACTGTCAAAGAGATCCCTCTCTAGATTGAAGGGGCTAGCCTTCAATCTGTAAGATTGATTTGAATGGTTACCTTATGGATTTATCTCCTACATCCAAAAGGAAATTTCTAAGTGATAACAATTGTGTTGTATATTCATGAGTAAATGCCTAAAGTTCACTATGTACTTAGGATTTACAAGTTATCTTATATGCCTATGATTTAATGAATGTGCACTGGATATCTCACTGATATACTCATTAATTGTAGGTTATCATGTATGCTATTGTTACATCAGACAAACCCCTCTTGCGAACAAGAGAGATCTCCCTAAATCCTTGACAGAAACTAGAAACAAGCAAGACAATTGAATTGACTCTTTCCCTAAGTTGGACTTGTTTGAGTTACAAGAATTAAATCTAATGGATGGGCCCCTTACCCATTTCATGAAATGCTCAATGAAGATCCCTTGTTGTGACTTGATGAAACTCCTCAATGCTTCACAAGACTTGCAACCATAAACCATAAAAGGATCAAAATCATATGTGATATAATAATCCAAACAAAACTTAACCTAATGATCAAGGAGATTGTTACCGGGAAATCTAGTGTCTATGCAGAACTGCTAGTCCCACTAAGGGTGGTAGCTACCTTAGAAACAAACAAAGTAAAACTACTTTCACTTTCCTTTATGATAAATAGATAAGAGGGGAATGAGGACACCAACCTGAATCTTGCGCTTGGTTCCTCACTTGATTCCTCTCCCTTCTGATAGATCTTTGCCACTCACTTCCTCGTCAGCCCAGCTTCAAAGAGAACCTGTGGAATCAAAGCGGCACAATACTATCCAAGAACAGAGATCTACTAGCATAAACAATATAGGACCTGATGTATATTGACCACACACAAACATATATCATAAAACATGCAAGAATGTGGAGGAAAACTTGAATAGATTTATTAATATCAAGAAAGAGCAAAGAGGATTACAACCAATTGTTCTAACCCAACATCATCCTCTCAACAGGAATCCCTTCTTCACCTCATGAAAAGCTTAGATCACCCAACATTATGATGTTACAGCCAAAAACTAACAACACTTCCTCACAAGATACAAAATTCCAGCCTTTGTATCTCTGGGATGAGGGATCCATATATAGATGTTTGCAAGGGGGTGAGTTAGCTTCTGGGATTTGATTAGTGTCCTCTCTCTGATAGTTCTTGATTCCAGTTGGAGAATGATGATCTCTTACTCATCCTTGGGCGAATTCAGGGAGGAAAGTGTCACAGGAGAAGTTTCTGGAAGATTCCATGATTTTCCACCTCGCACACTGCCTCTGTCATTTGTCCATTCTCGCCCATCGCACCCCATAGAAGGACTTTTCAGTATGCATCGCACCCTCTATGTGTATTTAGGTGGGATGCATTGCACTTTGTCCATGGAGCAGGTGAGATGGTCCAGTTTTGACCAGTTCTGAGTAGTTTTTCATGGAGAACTTCTGGGAGATGATGTAATCAGTTGACCTTGTCCTTTTAGGGGATAGAACAACACTTTTAGGGACTTAGGAGCCCTCGATTTATGGACATATATGATTGGGGTTGTAGTGCCCAAAAATGTCTATAACAGTTGCCCCCTAAAGCATGAGGTCGTTAATTTTTTATGTCGGGTGAAATGCTTTATCATGAGGATCCGAAGTTTTTTGAGCTAGAAGGTGACCTGTAATAAGATACAATACAATACATTATCTTCATAATATTTTTCATTTCCTGGCTGAGTCGGCATTCCCATGCTTAGATTTATAAATTCATTTTCATGTACATAGGACAGACAACCGTCTGAGTGTAGACTGATGATCCCGGTAGAGCCATCATCCCTTAGGTTGGATGATTATCTGTGCAAAAATGATGTACATTTGATGTCTTTACTTCCCTGAATATATATCGTAGCCCGGATGGATGAAACTAGATCCGGGGTCTTCAATCTTGTTCGATCTTCACTCGAAGTACAAGTCAATCCATGTGAGAGATGTTCTGGAGTCGAACATGGAAATACATTGCCTGATTACCAGCCAATGATGTAAGCTGTTAATAGGCACGAGAGGAATCACCGATAATGATGATGACCCTCAAGGTACTGCAGTACAATTCGCATGGCGTGAAAAAAGGACTTGGTGTCGAACACCATGCAAAATCTTTCGGTCGAAGGCCAATGATGTAAACCTGTCGCCGGAAGTGAGAAACTTGCCATTGAGGCATGAAAGCTTCAAAGTACTGAAAGGGTTGTTCCTAAATCGACTTCCTGGATAATGAGATGATGTCGACAAGAAGCGATCCGTGACAGGAGGGCCTTAATGAATCACACATCTATGACATGGAGCAAAGCAAATGACTTTAATGGAGATGAAAACAATCTGAGGATATAAGGTTCAAGGTGGTGGTCATGAAAAAATGGAGTGTAAATGTATTGCAACAGATGAGACACAGGTGAATTCTCTGAGCGACTTCTCTTGAACATACCAGCGACACTGACATGATGGATTGGTAGCGTTAACCCCAAATGTGGATGGTGTGATGGACCAATGGTGATTTGACTGGTGAACGGAACAACCCAACCCGACTCGGATGTGGAGTGAAAGTGTCATGTTCAAAAGCGACTTGCTACCAATGAATTTTCTTCAAGTTTTCTTCCCAATTTTCCCCAGTCATAGCTGACTAGTACCTCTTTATTTTTGTCAAGCTTGAGGAGGATAACATATGCTTGTTCTATAATTTTCCCTTTGGGCAAACCCATCGCTATGTTTTAATTAGCCTAGCGATAGTGAAACTCATCCTTGTCCGTATGGACAAGTTTGTCGCTATTAGGTTTTAACGAGTTTAATGACAAAGATAACTTGGTCCTTTTCAATTTTAGAGAGTCTGAAAGGGACGTAAAGGAAACTCCAACAATCCCTTTTTCGTCATATAATCCCTTAGGTCCGAAAAGTATAAAACAATATGAAAGGGAAGAATTTTTGGTAATTTTAACGAGCCGAACAAGACAAGCGCTCGATCGTTTTGTGTAATAATCCCTTAGGTCCAAAAAGATTAAAATCTAGAGGAGGGATAGCACTTCCGGTCACTTTAACGAGCTAGAGAGGCCAATTGCTCAGCAATCTTTTCATATTTTACGAGTCAAACGAAAAGAGCTTAAAGGAGACTCGTTTTTTGAGGAACGAGTGATAAATTGGGGTAGCAGCTAATTCCAGGTAAGGGTTGGAATTTTCCAATCACGGCAGTGTTACAAGGATGGCTTAATAGGATCACTCTTCGCAGCTGTTCCTCAAAAGGGTAAACAATCAAATGGAGGTGAATGATCGGCCAAAACAGAGTGGAGGTGATGATGAGAACACGACCAAGGTTTCAGAGGCTGATGATAATGCATTCACGATGGTTATTTATCAGAAATTGGTTCATTTTTTAATGAATGAGCTTGAACTCTAGGGGAAACATTTGCTCACTGCTTATGTTTAATTTTTAATGAGCTTGAACTTCACAAAAAAACTGCTCGATGATAATGGTCATCGATTCAACTTCACCATTAACCACTTTTGTTCTTTCAAAGGTTGTACTGACTGTTCAATTTCTTTAGCAAACCAATTAGAAACGAACAATATATGTTTCAAAAAATGAGTTAACACACTAATATTTTACTTGAACAACGTGAAAAGTAACTTAAAAGTAGTTTTTACCTCTCATTTTACCATTTCATTTGAGCATTGGCTTGTTGGAGCTCTGGAGGTGCTTTTCCCCCTTGATTTTCACTAGCTGATTCTGGGAGATTCTGCGGATGATTCTTGGTGCCGTCTGGATAAGGTAGGAGCTAAACCTGTGCTCTTCAGTTTCATCCTTTCCTTTTTCAATTCTGAGCATGTTTCCTGATTTTTCTGAGCCTCTAGGGTTTGAAAAAATCACCCTGGCTCCATCGCACCCTTTCTAGATCGAAAGGTGCGATGCATTCCAGTTTGGCCATTGGCCAGTAGGGATGCATCCCACCCAGTACACTACTGGGGGTGCGATGGGCGCAAGGAGGGAAATTTGTGCACATTTTTTCATGGAAATTTTGCCTATTTTCACCAAATCAAGATCCTGACTCTTCTCTTGTTTGTTTTCAGAGATTTATTGGAGCAAAATGCCTGTTACATGGTGAGGACGTGAGCATGAAGAGGAGGACATGCTTGCTTTACATGATTCGGTTATAGTAAATGCACTGCGGAACTGTGGCCTGTTCAAGTTTTTCCGCATCTCTAGCATGAGGCAGCAAATCAACTTGTTGCAATATTTCCTCGATGAATGGGATCCTACCAACCATGTGTTCCAGATAAGGGGCAAATCTATCCCCTTGACTGTCGTGGACATCTATTTTTTGACCGGTTTATCGAGGTGAGGTGCCCTTATTTCATTATCAGGTGCCGCCCGTGGGGGTGAATCCATGAGAGATTACATTCGCCGGTACTACAGAGAGGGATTTCAGCCGAGTAAGGATGACAAGATCAATATCTGAGATGTCACTGACAGGTCTTTGAGTACCATTTTGTTCACTTTTGCTAGACTGGCTGGTAGTGCGGCTCTTCATGTGGCCAATAGGTCTTATATGCAGTACGCCTTAGAATGCCTTGAACCAAATGTGTTCAACTAGTGTGATGCAGTACTCTCTGTGATGAAAGAACAACTGATCAAGGTGAAGAACGGTAGGTTGAAGAACTTCGGCTATGGTTCCATTTTGACCGCCTTTGCCTTGGAAAAGATCCCACTGATGCAACCGCAGTATGTTTCACTTGGTTTACCTCCACTGACTGAGCCACGGATGCAGAGATGGGTCGACCTTATGGCCCGACATGCTGGTCAGTCCCAGGTTTCCTTTTCTGATACCTTCTTTGAGTGGTTGAACCATCAGGAGATGGTTTTTTCTGAGTATCCATATGCTGGTATGGATTTCCGAGGTGACCCGGATTTGGTGTCGCCGGCTGGCGAGCAGTGGGGTGCTATTGGTAAATTCTCAGACCATATCTCTATTCATCGTCTCTTCTTATAATTTTCTTGTGCTTTCGTCTATCAGGACTAATCAAAACTCATGTGCTCATGCAGATGTTGGACCAGTCCAGCCAGTAGTGCGTCTGAGAGTGCCAGCCGCCGCTCGAGCAGGAGAGGTTGTGGGAAGGGCTATCCTTCGTGACCTTGATGTGGCCGAGATTCTTTCAGCGTTGCAGGATCAAGTTGAGGGCCTCACTCTTGATATCCCGGACGTGTGGACTGATGAGTTGCCTTTGAGGTTGCAACGAAATATTACCGGCGTGCCGAGTCGATGGACTAGGCTTTTACGCATAATTGCACAGGCGGTGACTTGTTATCACCAGCATCATTAGACTAGGATGCCCCCTAGTATTTTGAGTTTTGGGTCATCTTGACCAATTTTGTCTTGGTTACAGAACATTATGTGTAAACCATAAACAGTTATATATATTTTTTATTTTCAGAGTTTTATTTTGGTTAAGTTACACGATCCTGATGCAAATTTTGATGAAATGCTTCTTTTTACAAATGTTGCGAATGTCTATCTAACACATAATTTGCCAATGAGTCCGTTAATGTGTTTTAATTTCTGGAAATATGTTGATATTGAATAGAATCAAACTTTCTTTCCAAAATCTTGACCCTCATGAACATGCGATAGATAGCTAGATTTCGGACAGAGTAGACACTAGTGAGTTGTAGGATGACGAGTTGAGAGTCTAGCTTGACGATAAGTCGGCATATACCACATGCAATGGCATCAGAGAGGAGTTCTATCAACGTGCTATATTCAGCGATGTTATTTGTTGATCGACCAATACATACCCTCTGAAACTCACTAACTCGCCGCTTGGATCAAAAATGGCCCAGGCCGCAGAAGATAGGTTCTGCAAACTACGACTCGCTCCGTCGGCATATCCAAAAAATGTTTCCAATAGGTTCGACATCTGCAGCAAATGTAAAAAGTGGATTACTTGACCAAAACAATTACCCTTAGCGAAAAAAAATGTAACAAAAGCATAGGGGTTACTACACTGAATCATGTGTAGTAACGCTTAAGGTACAACTCATTACGGAGTTGTGCTAGCGGAATCCCATCATAATCCATTAACTCGTAGGCCCCTTTTACTAATACACTCTTAACAATATAGGGGCCCATCCATAAAGATTTGAATTTACCTGCCCCCAATTTATCGGATTCCTGGTCATAAAGTAAGACCAAGTCACCTTCTGAGAAGACACGTGGTTTGACATTTTTGTCAAACTGCGCCTTGACTCATTTCTTATGGGCTTCGTTAGCCAAAGTGGCATCACGATGGGTTTCATCCAATTGGATTAGTTCCATGAAATGAGCCTCCTCTTCTAAAGTTTCGGGGAGAAGGTCAACTGCGAGTTTAAGGGACGAGATTTCACACTGAATTGGTAAGATTGCTTCTAGGCCATACACCAATTAAAAGGGTGTAAACCCAGTCGCATTCCTTACCAATGTTTGGTATGCCCACAAGGCTGCGTACAGGATCAGGTGCCAACTCCTTTTGTGGACTCCAATCATCCTTTGCAGCATTCGCTTCAGGACTTTGTTGATTGCTTCAACTTATCCGTTGGCTTGCAGGTAATATGGAGTAGAGCTGTCATGGGACAACCCTAATTTGGCAGCCAATGCAACCATCATGTGATTACGAAAATGTGATCCGTGATCTGTAACTATGGCCTGTGGAACGTCGAATCTAACGACTACATGATTAAAAAAGAAAAGGGCAGCCGTTTCGCCGGTGTTGTTTAATGTAGGCATCGCCTCCCATTTGGTAAAATAGTCCACTGTGACTATAATATACCCATGCCCCCCGGTCGAGGTGGGGTTACATGTCATGAAATCTATGCCCCATTTGGCGAATGGCCCAATTGCAACTACTGGCTGCAGTGGTGCGGGTGGTTTTCTGTTTTTGCTATCAAAAATTTGACACACATGGCAACTTCTGACTGCGGTTATGTAATCTTTGATCATTGTTGGCCAGAAGTATCCTGCTCATAAATTTTTTTGCGCCGTAGCGTATCCAGATTGATGTCCCCCATACGCGCCTGAATGGTAGTCATTCAGGACTTTTTCGGCCTCCTCATGGGTGAGGCACCTCCTCAGGACTCTATCAACACCACGATGGTAAAGTGTGTCACCAACGATCATGTAGTCTTTTGATTGGTATAGAATACGTTTTTGTTCTGAGCGAGAGGTATTAGACCTATATTTTTGTGTTTGGAGATAGATGATTATATCTTTGTACCACGGATTTTTAAAGATATTAGAAATAAAGTTTCATCCACGATGGTTTCTTCGGATGTTTCATCGTTGGACGACAAAGGAAAATCGCATAGTAATTCTGCGAAAACCAGTGATTTCTTTGATTTGGATTTAATAAATTCCAGATCAAACTCTTGAAGAATTGCTATCCATTTTGAATATTTTCCCCCCAGCAACTGTCGCGACAATATATAAGTCATGGGGTTGCAATCTGACACAATGGTAGTTTTTCGAAAAAGGACATAGTGTCGAAATCTCTATATTGCTTGAACTGCTGCGAGAGCCAGCTTTTCAATGTAGGAATATTTGCTTTTTGTTTCATTTAAGTTTTTACTTAAATAATATATAGTGTGTTCAATTCCGTTTTCTTCTTGTACTAATACCATTTCAATGGTTGTATCCGCTACAGCCAGATACAGGTTAAAGTCTTTTTGATAATCAGGAGCATACATTAATGATGCTTTTAATAGGGATTCCTTTAAAGCATCAAAGGAAGCTTGCACGACCTGATCCCATATGTAGGGTACTTCCTTTTTCAATAGACGTGTATAACCTTTAGCAAGTTCGGCGTAATTTGGAATGAACCTCCTCAGAAAGTTTTCTTTCCATTGGAGTTTTTGAATCTGAGCAAATTTGAAGGTGGAGGAAAATTTATGATTTCCTGAACCTTACATGGGTCGAGACAAATCCCTTCCTTTGAGACTACAAAGCCAAGAAAACGACCATAACTGACACAGAACACACATTTGTGTGGATTGAGCCGTATCTTGTAGTGTCGGGAACGTAGAAATACTGCTCTTAAATGTTGCAGATGATTGGCCCGCTTTCGTGAAATAGTCGGAAGATCGTCGAGATATGGTTGAACGATGTTTTTGATGTCATGGAAGGCATAATTCATTGCCCTCTTGAAAGTTTCCCCTACGTTCTTGAAACCAAATGGTAGCTTGCGATATGCAAATGTGCCCCACGGACAAATAAATGCAGTCTTTGACTGGTCCTGTGGGCGGATATTTATTTGATTATACTCGAGGAATCCATCCATAAATGAAAAGATTTCACATCCAGCGCATTCGTCAATTATCTGGTCAATAAAGGGTGTGAGATAGTTGTCTTTTGGACAAGCTTGGTTTACATCCCTATAATCGATGCACACTCTAATTGTTCCTTGTTTCTTCATTACAGGAACAATATTAGATACCCAATTTGTTAGAGGAACCGGGTAAATGAAACTAGCATGGAGAAGTTTTTCAACTTCTGCCTTGATTGCAGCGGCTTTCTTGGGGTGCACCTACCGTAGCCGTTGTCGTACTGGTTTGACATCTGGATACATCTTAATCTCGTGTTCAACTATACTCGAGTCAATGCCTGGCATTTCTTCATATGACCAAGCAAAGACATCTCTGAATTCACGAAAAAGAGCTTCGTATATTTCCAGTTTCAAAGGAGAACAACGTTTGCCAACATAAATATTATCTACAACATACATTTTTGTCGAGATATTTATGGCTATAGTCTCTTCGATATTGGACAAGTTTCACTCAGAATCCACCGTATTTACAGTATTTGATAAGAAATAAAAAACTGAAGGATGATTAAGGTCATCAGGAGTATCTTCTTGACAATTCGGAAGATTGGAACGATGGTGGTAATCTTCCCATGGCGCCTCGTCAATAATCATTGATTGAACAATTCCTTCGTCTATGTAATGTACTTGTGACCAAGGATCTGAAGGGGTGCCATATTCCTTAGACCTATCCATCCAAATGCTTGACAAGCGTTGTTTTGGGTTTGCCTCCCATGCCAAAAACATTGATTGCTACAATATTTCTATTGGACTTGGAGGAAATACCTGCAGATGATCCATGCTAATACCGTTTTTTGAGATCTTTTGTATAGAAGATATCATATTGTAGGTTCCTACCATTGCCACTACCGCCAGATTTATTCGAGGTGGGAGGGCAAAATTCCCCATCAATGTAGGGTATTTTAGCAAACCTACTCCAATATTTTGAAGCGAATGGGGGCTTCCATGGATCATTGGAATGCTTCCCGTAACTTGGGAACTATTGGGGAGAAATGTCTGTTGGTCGACAATTGTTATCCCTCCTTGAAAAGGAAATGCAATCTTCCTGAAGTAGGTAGACACAACAACAGCCATATCATATATCCAAGGCCTTCCCAGTGGGATGTTGTAGTTGAGGTTTCCGTCGATTACTTCAACATCTATTTCTACTGTTTTTCCCCCCAGTTCAACTTGCAAGTTACTTAAAATCCCATATGGGGTATATGTTCGTCCATCAAATGCTTTTAATGTTGTCGAAGATTGTGACAAGGTTGGAGATCCTAAATTTTTCCAGCAACTCATCGACATAATACATGTAGATGCCCCCTCATCAATAATTGTTCGATGAACAGTTTTGTTGAGGGCTTTCACCTGAATGAGGAAAGCTAGTTGAGCTGGTAACTGAGGATCATATCCTTTGTGATTAAAGGACACAAGATTGGAACCCTTTGGGTCAATCCCACCTATTGCTGATAATAAAGGCTGCTTTTGGGAGGGAAAATTTTGCAGTACCTCAAGTGTCGACATAGCAGATGGCGATTGAGCCAAATCTTCCACTATATTATAATGTTGTGCTGCTCTGGCATGAGGATTAAATGTCGACTTGTGTACTACTCCATTTGGCGGTTTTATTGTCAGTTCTAGAATGATGGGTGGCACAACTTTTGTCGAAGTTGTTGTCGAACTACTAGGTTGATCGTTATCCTTGTTGTTCGACATCTGTGGATTCCCGTAATCTTTATTCCTTGTCGTTATCAAAGCATTATTTTGTTGCTTCAAAACTGAGAACATTAGTACTTGGGACAGGGAAGCATTATCACTGGCAACCAGATTTGTTCCTGGATTTGGAAACGGATCAGTTAATACCGCCGAGGTTTTCGAATTCTTGAAGAATTTTTTGATCTCAACTTTATATGGACAATCTTTTGTCCAATGACCCTTGTCACATATAAGACATGGACGATTTGGTTTCTTACCTCCATAAGGGTTTGCAGAAGATTTTTCAGGTGATGATTCATCCTGTTTCTTCTTCTTCCCTTTGTTTTTCTTCTTGCCTCCTGGTTGCTTGGTTTCTTTGACTTTGTCAGTCGAGACGACATTTACCTCCAATGTGAGAAGTTCCTCATTTTCATTTTGACTAGAAATCTTACGGGCTTGTTTAGATGTAGCCTTTGTTTATTTCGTGCTTGTCGTGCCTATCACGCCATCGCCGGCATGAGAGTCATTGTTTGATTTAGGAGGAGGAGGAATGGAGAATTCTGGTCTGGGAGCGTCAGGGATTTTATCGTAGAGCGTGCCAGACTGAGTATAAATCAAGTCTAAGTATTGCGCACAAGCAATAACTTTCTCTTCAGTGACGACTCCTCCCTTAGCCATGTCTTTTGTAATGGAAGGTAACAATGACTTGATAAACCATTTAGCTAAAAGCTGATCAGGAACGTATGTTTTTACCATTCTACGACGGCGTTGCCACTCATGAATATGATTGGATATGTGAGTGGTCGTCATTTGCTTGAAATTATTTAGAAGTTCTGTTCTTGTTCCGTACCTTATAAGTAACTGAAAATGCGTTAAAAAGGTTGTGGCTAGGGTACTGAAGTTATCAAACGAAGCTCTAGGTAATTCAATATACCATTTTGTTGTCGGACCAGTTAACGTTCTCTGAAAAAGGTGAAGCCTAATCGAATCATCATTTAGGGTGTTTGATGAACACCATAGATGGAAGGTCATCATGCGATTCGACGGGTCTTCACCCGGATTTCCATTAAATTTAGGAATATCTGACGGAAGTTTATGTGGAATCACTAGCCACCAAGGGGCGTAAGCAATTGGATCGTTCGTTAACTGATTTAGATCTGGTAACTCTAAACTCACCAGGAAGGGTAACTGTTGATTCAAGTTTGGCGAAGCATACCCAGGGTAAGACGGAATTGCCTGAGCAGTTGGTCTTTGCATACCAGCATAATTCATTTGATGCTGGTAACTTTGGTAAGGTTGATGGGCATAACCATTGTAGAATGGTTGATTTCGACCGTTTTGAATATACAGTTGCCCATTATTTGTAAAGATTTGTTGCTCAGATCCTTGGTAAACTTGTTGGAATTGCGGTTGTTGATATTGCACCAGCCATGGTTGTGAAGCCATGTGTTGTTGTCCAATACTGGCTGTTTGACCAAGATGAGGGGTAATTGTACGTGTTTGGGCCTGTGTCATCCCACTAGTTGGTGATTGTGGTTGAGTCGTAGGGGAAAGAGGCTGTTGCATTACGACCTGAGAAATCTGAGGTTGGCATACAACAGGAAATGCTTGTACTTGCGACACTGTCATAATAGCTGGCGTAGTTGGTATATTTGACATAGGTAAACATTGTTGCATTGAGTATACAACTCTTGGTTGTTGAGGCAGTATTGGCACCCAACCACTGGTTGTAATTCCAGCATAACCTGAATTTTGTTGCAAACTCTCGTATGGTTGTTCTCCCGGAGAAGAAAATAAAAGGGTATATTGCCCCCCATACGGTAGTAACCTAGTACTCAAAGGAATGATTTGCCTCTGAGGATCGAATTGCCCAAATTGACATCGTGAAGGATCAATTTGTTGAGACTCAACAAAAGAGTTTCTGGGTATTATTCCGGATGAACAAACAGGAACGGACCATACTGTCGAAATAGCCCTTAAGTGGGCCCCATCTAGCAATTGAGAACTAGTTGGTACAGCTGGTATGCCGGCGAACATTGTTGGAGTGATAGCAGGAAGTTCTGCCATCGCTGTGTCGGATGACACAGTCCTAGATGTTGACGGTTGTTTAGACATTTCTAGTCTATCCAAAATATTTCCTAGCGATTCTACAGGAGCTTCCGATAATGGTAGACTAATTTCTGATGAAGAAGGATACAGGGCGATCCCAACTCCAAATTGCGATGGAGTACTAGACTGAGGATCTTCCACAATCTCTTCTATAGCAATCAGACCAGGTGGAAGAGGTAGACCGTCAGGTCCGTAAAATATTTCTGGTGCCGAAGAAGGTATAGATTCTGTAGCGACAGATGTTCGGGGAATAACACCTTCTGAATCAGTTGTGAATGTAGCTGGTTCAGAAATAGAAGTGTTTACCCTCACACTAGGATCAGTTCTACTGTCCTTTGGCTGCTGAATTTCTTCTGTAACGGCAGGGATACCAGGAATGTTTGGAGTAACCGGAGTCTCTGCTAGCGTCGGAACATTTGTTCCAACTTTACCAGGGGACTTTGACCCGGTTAAACGAGTTCACTTTGTCCGTAGCAGTTTTGATTCTGGAGACAAAGATGGTTGACTCATAAGCCTTCGTGAACGACGGGGTTTTGATTGACTTTCTTCCACGATTTCGGATTACTTGATCAACTAAAAATCAAAGGGGAGTATGTTTCTGAATTAGATGAATTTTAGACGCTTTGACATAACTTTTTTTTTCAATTTTTAAGAGTCAAGAAAAAACAAAAGATGACTCTAGTCGCCTTAGATTTTTAATGAGCTTGAAGTGACAAGTGCTCAGATGGACCTTTTCCTTTAAGGAGTCTGAAAAGGAAAGAAAGAGACTACTTTGGAAGTCTAGACAGAGGGATTACCAAACCAATCGCAAAACTACAGAATAATTTTTATGGTACGGCAGTTAATCTTCCCGAATGTTGTGTTCAGTGCATTGCGATCGATAGGGCGGCAGACACGGCTTCCTATGGATAAAGGATAAAGCCTATTGTGGTCTCCCAATATATACTCGATGGTACATGGGAGCACAAGTCTGTATTGGCACTTGTCATCTCAAAGTGGAGGAATCACCCAACCAACAATGAAAACAACAGTTACCACGTTTTATGACGCCGGAACATGTCTCTAGCCTAGACTTCTAAATGTTGTGCATTAGGTTCCAAAGCATTTTTAGATTCTTTGAATTTATTTTATAGTTGATCTTGCTTAAGAAATTTTCCTTTCAAGGTCACCACGTGATGTAGATATACAATTCCTAAAATGCAATCTAAGATGATAAACAATTGTTGAATTGAGGCTTCTGCGATCCATAACATTTATAAGTATAACTTCGGTGTAAATCACATAAAGAGAGACATTTGTCGACGCGTTTCGAACCAAACCAGTGTGGCTCATCGTCAGGACAAGTTGAAGAAACAGATCCAGCTTTACATGTTAAATAGTCTGAGCAGAGCCTCCAACGGCTAACACTGGCTGGTTCGAAACGCGTCGACAAATGTCTCTCCTTATGTGATTTACGCCGAAGTTATACTTATAAATGATAAACAATTGTTTAATCTTCTTTTTGCAATGAAAATCCTAGCTACTAAAGAAAGAGGGATGATTTTATTTCAACATAGAGCAGAGAGCACACACTATATGCACTGTCCTAAATCAAACCAACAAGTAGTCTAAATGCAAATGCACATGCATGTATTTGTTTTCAGCCTTCTTAATGTATGTGATGATAAGAAAGCTAAGTGAAAATCTGAATTATTTCCAAAGCGACAATACTCAACAAATTTCTTTTCAAAATGAAGTGAAGGTAAGAGAGACACTTTGCGATTTCAAAACGAAAATTGCTTTTCGACACTTTAAAACTACTAATTCAAATCATAGACAATAGTAACTGTATAATTGACTATCAAGAACAATGGGATTGTCTTCTATGACTAAAAATGACAGTTACAACACTTTCAGATCAAGGAACGACAGTTCGATTATGCTACCTTTTTGTAAAAGAGAATTGAAAATGATGCACAATACATAAAAACACTTACAATTCTTTGCACTATGGAGGTGGAATAATGTAAGAGAAGGGGGTTTTTATAGAGATACACTGACCACAGATAGGTAAACTCCAGAATAGGACTGAAAATAGTGAGGGAAAAACCAAAGCCTGAAGGTAAAGTTAACCTTCTTTGACCATCGCACCTGTCACACATTGAACTGAGTATGCAACACACCTACTGCACTCGAGAAGTGCAATGCATACAGACTGCCTTCAAGGCACGGTGCGATGGTACCAGTACGAGACTTTGAACAAGTTTTTACTCACAATTTGCAATCCAGTTCGGGGATTTAAGCCAAGTAAGTGATGTTCAGTATATGCAAATCACAGAGGTAGATCTAAGGAGGTTACTAGAGCTACCACTCAGGGCAATTAGTCTGTTTGTAGATCAATTGTTTAATTCATAAACAAAACCTAGAGATAGACTGAAGCAGCATTGATCTACTTTGCATTCGTAAAACAAATGTAGTTCGAAGGCTAGTTGGCTTGGCTTCAGGCTCCGTCTGTAAGTTTATAAAAGAAACAAAGATAGGCTAACAAACAATCTAGTCGCTCCCCAGTGGAGTCACCATTTTTGTTATCGGGAAATCTAGTGTCTATGCAGAACTGCTAGTCCCAGTAAGGGTGGTAGCTACCTTAGAAACAAACAAAGTAAAACTACTTTCGTTTTCCTTTATGATAAATAGATAAGAGGGGAACAAGGACACCAACCTCAATCTTGCGCTTGGTTCCTCACTTGATTCCTCTCCCTTCTGATAGATCTTTGCCACTCGCTTCCTCGTCAGTCCAACTTCAAAGAGCACCTGTGGAATCAAAGCAGCACAATACTATCCAAGAACAAAGATCTACTAGCATAAACAATATAGGACCAGATGTATATTGACCACACACAAACATATATCATAAAACATGCAAGAATGTGGAGGAAAACTTGAATAGCTTTATTAATATCAAGAAAGAGCAAAGAGGATTACAACCAATTGTTCTGACCCAACATCATCCTCTCAGCAGGAAGCCCTTCTTCACCTCATGAAAAGCTTAGATCACCCAACACTATGATGTTACAGCAAGAAACCAACAACACTTCCTCACAAATTCCAACCTCTGGATCTCTGGGATGAGGGATCCATATATAGATGTTTGCAAGGGGGATGAGTCAGCTTCTGGGATTTGATTAGTGTCCTCTCTTTGATAGTTCTTGATTCCACTTGGAGAATGATGATCTCTTGCTCATCCCTGGGCGAATTCAGGGAGGCAAGTGTCACAGGAGAAGTTTCTGGAAGATTCCATGATTTTCCACCTCACACACTGCCTCTGCCATTTGTCCATTCTCGCCCATCGCACCCCATAGAAGGGATTTTCAGTATGCATTGCACACTCTATGTGTATTTAGGTGGGATGCATTGCACTTTGTCAATGGATCAGGTGAGATGGTCCAATTTTGACCAGTTCTGAATAGTTTTTAATGGAGAACTTCTGGGAGATGATGTAATCAGTTGACCTTGTCCTTTTAGGGGATAGAACAACACTTTTAGGAACTTAGGAGCCCTCGGTTTATGGACATATATGATTGGGGTTGTAGTGCCCAAAAATGTCTATAACAGAGATTAGGAATTGAATTTGCCTTAGTAAACATTGTAAACAATTATAAACCATTCATTATTCCAATAAGAAAAATCAATGGGAGAAAGTGTTCATTTGTATTAATCAAAGATAAAGAGGAGCCTTACAACCTTCGCCTTGATGTCATGAGGTTTGTCCCAAATGCCTTCAATATCCTCCTAAGATGACAAAAACTTTCCAATCTCAAACTAGAGACATAAGTTTACCTTCTCTGAGTTTTCACCTCCTCTAACCCTCTACCCTCTAGTCATTTTATAGGCTAATAGGAAGAAGTTTCAGATCCAAAAGAGGAGGGTGATATCCCCTAATTGAGGGATCAAGTTTCCATGAGGAAAGGGATTAAGGTGCATCATTTGAGGGTTATAGTTCAAATAGTCATCACCTAGAAACTTTCAATTGGGAAATATTCGACCATGTTTCTATAATGTACTTTTTATTTTTACATTCTTGAATTCATCTGCGTGAGTTTATAATGGTAGACAAAGCACATCTCTGCGCTATTCTCAGAGTTAATTCCAGCGAATGTGCGAGAAAAGCTAGGAAAATCAGCGTAGGTGAAACTTGATAAGGTGTGACATCTATTATTCCCAAATTTCTTATCTTCTTCAAGATATTTTTGGTTGTTTGATTTCTAAGGGAGTTCAATCAAACATTTTCACAGATGGTAAAAATACCCATAAAATGATCAAGTGTTATGGTGACAAATTGACATGTAATAGATTACCCCCCAAAGTGTGAAGTATGTAAAATAAGTTTAAAAGATTGAAGCGATTTATCATTCTAGGGATCAGATCAGAGACAAAGGTTGGAATCTCTAGGGAACATTCAAGGATTACAATACAAATGTATATCAATAATCACCACTAAGGTAGGAATCCCATACTCAAAGTAAAGCGAACTCAATGAATAAGTATGTAAAAACCAACGTCATATAGATAGCAGACACAATATGGACACATCCATATGTCATAAATGGGTCTACATAATCATGAATATAAAATCTCCTCACAACATGGATTGATGAAACTAGATCCAGGGTCTTGATCTCCATCTCTCGATCTACAATACGAATCTAACCATGTGAGTGAATGTTTTGAACTCAAACATGGAAGAAACCACTTGATTACTGGTCAATGATGTGAACCATTAACAAGTGTGAAAGAACCCACCAATAATGAAAATGGTTCTCAATGTACTTCCAGTACTATCTATGAAGTGTGAATAAGTAATTTGAACTTGAGCACTCATAGAATTGTTCGATCGAAGGTCAATGATGAGAACCTTTCATCGAAGGCAAGAAACCTGCCATTAAGGCATGCATGCCTCAAGGTACTGAAGGTTTCTAGATCAACTTCCTAGATAATGAGCTGAAGTCAATAGGAAGTGACCCGTCATAGGAAAGCCTACGACACAAAACACAATGGCAAGTTTTGAAAATAGTTTGCAAGGACTGACTTAAGGATGGCTGATGCAATTTGAAGGCTAAAATTTGGAAAGGAACTTGAACTAAGGTTGAAATTCTCTCGAACGCATGATGACATGACAATTGACTTAGCAACATTTGACTTAATGATAATACCCAAACCCATGAAGAATTTCAATGAGGTTTGATTAATTGTAAGAAAAATGGACTTCCCAAACTAGACATGAATGTGACGAAGTGTCGTGTTCAAGAGTGACATGCTACCTTTAGAAATGAAATATAAGATGGACACCTTTTCCCAATTCCCCCCCACCATTATTGGCAAGTACCTCTTTATTTTTTATAAGCTTGAGGAGGATAACATATGCTTGTACTGTAAGCTCATCCCTCGGATGAGTCCATCAAAGTATTATTAACGAACCCTAAGAAGGAATGGTTCGGTCCTATTATGCTTAATAAGTCCTATACTGTTTAGTTTTTATGAGTCCAGTAAGGAAGTAACTCGATGTAGTTTTCTATTAAACATTTTTAAAAATACGCAAAAAGGATACTCATTGAGTTCTTTTACCGTAAAATTTTAATGAGCCCAAAGAAAGTAAAGCTCGGTATTTTTTAGTTTTTAGAGAGTCAGAAGAAAAACATAAGTAAACTCCATTAGGTTATTTTTCACAAGTTTTAGTCCCTCGGGTCCGAAAAAGGATAAAACAATACAAGAGAGAACTCCATTGACCATTTTCGATCAACATATACCTTTTACGTGAATAGTCCTAACTTAGCCCATAAAAGGGGTAAACTTATACTAAGTGGATGATTATTCATTTACTTTTACAAGTTTTGTTGGGCACGGGATCCCCCAAGGGAATTTTTGGACCTTAAAGCCCATATTTTGACTAAATCCAACGTAAAGACTCCACGTTTTGTGGGTGCAGAGTGAGAACTTGCAAATGAGTCATAGGGTTGTCCGCCCTCATTTTTGTAATTTAATGTCGGTTTTAGAGATCTACCCATGGTCTGTGGACCATGGGATTGTATAAATAGAGCGAGGCTGTAAGTTGTAAATCACCAAATCAATTGAGGAATGAGGATGAAGAATTGAGTCTTATCTAAGTGTAGTGTCGAGTCTTGGGTCGTAGAGTAGGAGTAGGCTCTACAACTGAGTGCGCAGAGGCCTAGTAGTCCATAGCTGAGTGTGCAAACCCCTGCAGCTAAGTGCGCAGGATGAGTTGAGTCTGTAACCTTTGGAGAAGTAATAAAGAGAAGTTTCATATCATTTCTATGTATCTTTTTCCTATTTTTTGCATTGAATGTATTGGGTATAAATTACATTTCTGATGTTTTTATGAGGTGCGAACATATATGATTATGTTGATTAAGTGAATATAATATACAGTATCTGTTTACGCAAAGCTAACTAACAGTTATAAGGAGATAAGTAAGACCCATGGTGTACCTTGGGGAAATAACGCAGATCACTGCCTTAGCAGCACGAAAGAACCTTAGCCCCTGGTTAGGGCTATGTGAAGGCGATTATTATAGATCACGAAGGCCTCATAGGTCAGGGCAGTGCACAGAGTAACCTATGCAAAGGTATTCACAGGTGGACTAAATCGACCACTCAAACATCTCAAGAGTTCAGAAACTTGGTTCCAACAGCCCCCCATACTGCTTCGGGTGAGACCTAAGTCCACGCTCCATGGGTTGTTGCTGAAAGGGCTAGTAGTGTAGGGATTTGTTCAGCTAATTAACTTCAAACCTGGGTCAGGCCCCCTTAAGCCTTGCCGGGACCGGAATCTGCATAGAGATGTCTGATATCGTATCATTGGAATCCAGTTAAGAAGGAAGTTGAAGGTTGGTTGGACAGAATAATTCACGTGTTCGTGGCATAGGAGAACAGGAACCCACGAATGACAAAGGAAGAGTGGTTAGATTGCTATCTGTACACAGAAATCCACGAGATCTTTTTCGCATCTTTCCCTACTGAGATGTACGAGTGGATCACGAAGTTAGCAAATAGCCAAGGAAGGTGGAAGCTCGACAGTCCTATTGTGTGGACCCCATAGTTGGTGCGCAGATTGGAAGCATCGAAGGATAATATCGCATGCACTGTTGATCACTGGCTTGATCGGATTATAGGAGGGTTCATTACTGAGTTTGCAGTAGATACTTCAGTCAGCTATAGCGAGGCAGAGCACCGCTTTCTCAAAGGACCGCGAGGTAAGTACGTAAAGTCTCTGAATACTTGGATTAAAATGATATTGTGTGAAAAGAGGGTTATGCAACTACCTTGATGTTCAGAGCTACGCTAAGGAAAAACCTATAGAAATGAAGGAAGTAAGAGACTAGAGAATAGCCCTTTGATTTCACCTATGCGAGGGGATGAGGAAGAGCTTGTGAAGGTCTCTCCGCAAAGTGCGATCCATTTGATAAGGCAGATGATTTATTAAAATTGACAACTAGGACCAAACTCCATGAGGATCACCTTGTTCATGGCTGATAATATTTTATCTAGATTCCTCTCATCGAGAGGTGTACGATTGATCTAAATATCATCTGATTCCGATAAGTATTTATGTAGATATGAATTTATTTTGATTATGGACAAATTGTCAAAGTCAGCTAGCAACTTATGTAGGCTCAGAAGCCCAACAGACACATCTATTCATCATCAACGTTTGCATATAAATACAGGATGTCTCCTCCTCATTTGGACACACACTTCTCATCCATCTCTCTCTCTTCTGCGTAGAAAAGAGTCTCTCTCTCTCCTGCACATATAGGTCTCTCTCTCACACGTGGGAAGGAAGGATGCAATTTTCTAAGGGTTTACAAACTGTAGATTGGAAATTTGACCAACGTTGACCAAAATTCTCTCTCTCTTGACTGTGCAGTAGGTGAAGCTGACTCTCCTTGGAAATCCACAATTTTTGGCATAGGAATCGAGGTGATCTAACCTCCGGTTTGGAAGACATTGACTGCCCTAGTTTAGGGCTAATGTCAATTATGTTGATGTTGCTGATGCTGATGATGTTGATACTAATGGTGTTGATGCCGCTGATGCTAATGATGCTGATGCTGCTGATGCCGATGATACTGTGCCACTTATGCCGATGATGCTGATGTGATAATATTAATGTCGCTGATGCCGATGATGTTGATGTCGTTGATCTAGGGTTTGCTGCTGCTAATATAAATAAGATTTTTGTACTATTTCTCTCTGCTGAATTATTGAAGATAAAACAAGATTTGATCAAAGTGTTTCCCCATATTAGGGTTTGTTCTTGGCTAGCCACCACATCTTGTGTCTCTTGTCTTGGCTTGTTTTCTGTTGATCGTTTAATGTTCTATCTGCACTTTGCTTATGTACATGTGATTGGTAATATGTGGATAATAATAACAAAGATAAGTAAATTTATCTAAACATAGAACATACCATAATTTAACATGGAATCAGAGCTGAGGTGAAGACAAAGCCCAAGCAAGAGCAACAACAATCACTAAAGAGAAGGTTGGCAAGGCTATCTAAAAAAAAGGAACTATGGGGTCCTCAACACTCTTCCCCACCGAAGACAAGCTCCATGAGAAGTCTGACTATCACGGATGGAAGATGTCTCTCTATATGACTTTAGAAGATTAGGAAGTGTTGGACCATGTGAGAGGAAATATTGTTGAGCCTCCACCAAATGCATCCACTACTGCCGAGAAAAAATGGAAATCCAAAGAAGTCAAAGCAAAGAAGATCATCTGGGACTTTATCGACAAGCGCTTGGTGGCCTATGTTTCGGAGCTAAACACCTCTAAGGAAATCTATGATAGACTGGTGAGTTTATTTAAAGTTAATGATACAATACACTAAAGGAAATTAAGAAGGGCAAAGATGAAAATATGCAAGCACATTTCTTAAGAATCACCAAGATCAAGAATGATCTCCTATCTATTGGGGAAGTAATTCCTGACAGGGAAATGACACTCACAACTCTTGGAGGACTACCATCTGAATGGTATATATTCAGGACTACTCTTCTCAACAATAATGTAATTCCCGGATTTGAGGAATTAATGGCAAGATGCATTCAAGAAGAAGCAAGGATGGAAGAATAGGAAATGCCCACACTTAAAGGTCATCCCGCTGCCTTTTCTTCTCAAGCTAAAAGAAGAAACAATTCCGAGGCTAAATCAAAAGGAAAAGCTGGAATATGAAACATCCTATGAAAGGTGTAGGCAATGTCTCTCTCAAATTGAATCAAGGTAATACAATCCACCTACAGGATGTATTATATGTACCTGATCTAAAAAGGAACCTAGTGTCCATGTTGGTAATGCAAGACAAATATACAAGGTGGCTTTCAGCAATGGCAAGCTACGTGTATGGAAAAACAATATGAAAGATGCCTTCACTCTTGGGTTTCGAGTTGATTCATTATATCAGGTCGGAGGAAGTCCGCTAGGTGTCATGTCTTGTGACACATCTTTTCAGTTTGAACTATGGCATCGGAGGTTTGCTCACCTTCCTTATAAAGCTCTACCTAATGTAAGAAAAATGGTGACTGGGATGCCTGAGTTCAGATTAGAGCAAGAATGTGTATGTCCCGTGTGGAAGGATAAAAAGGTGTCTTTTAAACTCCTAATTACCTCACATTAATTGTCAACCCAGGGACGACTTTTTATTTCAAGAGTGTACTCAGTCTGAGGCGGCTATTTACTCAAGAGTAATGTTTAGTAGTACAGCGTTCAGAGAACACAAGAGTAGACGGATGCTAAACTATGACTAAATTACTTCAAAAGGACAAAATCACACAAGACAGCTTATCAGTCAAGGGTGCGGAAGCGATAACCCATCCCTCTAGAAACTGATGGAAAAGAAATTAGAGCATGGACCAAAGTTCTGGGAGCTAGGCAGCGATTGCTGAGGCTCACGACAGCCTTAGACCTTCTCTCACACCAAAACAACAAATGCAAGTAAATGGAACAGCAGAAAGTAAATGGAACAGCAATCCAATAAACTAAATCATTCATTCAAACAACTATCAATTGAGGATACAGTAGCAATAACTCATTCCTCTGGATATTGATGCAATTGAAATCAAACACACAACATTAAATAACCAATTGGAAAGTGCAAAGAATTAAATCAATCGTATTACTACAACTCGATGAAAATGAAACAATTGTGCTAATTAAAAGAATGCTGAAAGGTAAGCTTAAATAATTGCAGAAAGTAAATAAATAACAACGCTAAGTATTAGAACTGAATAGCCAAACTTATATAACTGTAATGAACAGAAAATTGTTAAATTACTGGAGTGATCAGCGCAGCTTTGAAGATGAAATGAACAGCGCAACAACATGCTGACAAAAAGCAGTGAGCTCTGTTAAGAAGGAAATGAACAGCAACGTAATTTAAGTACAGTATATAAAACATATCAGTTCATTCAGTCTGGAAATACCAATCAGTAAAAGTACATGATTACGATAAGTAGAAATAAAATCAAACCATCACACAATAAAGATCATGAAATAATGGTACAAGAACGGCAAGTGAATCCACTGGGGTTGGGCCCGTAACCACCAGCGATCACTGCCGGTAGTGCTTCAGAAGATGCGAAGGAATAATAACTCTGCTTATATATTGATCATCAAATTGAACAACATTATATTGAGTGGTGCCTTCTCAGCAGTGAGAGTCTGCAAATAAAATTACAGTTCAACATAATACTCGTTCCATCTCTTCCCCTATCCTATCACTCTTGAATCTCTAATTCTACATCCTCAATTCCATCATTCGAATCCCAAAAGTCCTTCTGAAGTCATCCTGAAGCCATCCTCTCTCTGATCTTTGTTTTCATTTAAATAGAGAAAGATCAGAGAGCAGTTACAACATAGATAAGTACAACATGATTTCTTTTACAAAATTGGGTTGATTCTAACCAGATGATCAACAAGAAAATATATTTCCTTTCATCTCTCAACAAAAGCAAGACGAATTTGGGTTTGCAGCTAAAGTTTGGAGGACGGCCGCAACTGCAAATCTGAGAAAATCGTGCTCAAAGAATCCTACCTTTCTCTCTGTACAAGCCGAATTTGGGCAAACCGTTCTTTGATAAAGTTAATTGGGCCCGTTCTGGACAAAACCCATGTTCCGGATTTCTCAAATTCGTCTTCATTTGCTCAGAATATCAACCGCAAAACTGTCACTCCTTAAACCAGCGAATTTCTGAGTTGGCAGATTTAAAAATCAAATCTTCAATCTGGAAGTTACCTTGGAGGCTAAAAATGGTGAATAATGTTATAACCAACTTATTAGAACTATCATTGGTAAAATAATGCATAATCATCAATTTATTAGAAATAAAGGAGAATAAATAATATAAGAGCATAAATCATCATAAAATGGATTTATATAATAAATTATAATAAATGACATGATGAAGAATGGTAGAAATGGGTGGAATAAACGTTCACAAGTGACAATAATAATGGCATATTAACGACCCAACATACCCCCACACTCAATATGTTGCATGTCCCCATGCAACGAAAACTGAATATATTGCATGTCCTCATGCAACCCAAAGACAAAAACCATGTGTTTACCAAGCAATAAAAAATATGTTCATCTCAGCTCATGAAATGAATAGAACAAATGAATTCTTCCTTAATTAATGAATATTCACTTTTAGTAATCTTGATGAAGGCATAACAATTTTTACATTGACATTCAACTATATGTATGAAGTTGCAGCAAAATATGACATAGATAACAGCAAACTTCATTAACCATTTTGTCAAAAACTACAACCCAGATTTTGTTGAAATGTTGCAAGTGGATTTGTAATATATGAAGGCTTCTATGATCCAAAAATCAGATCGTTTTGATGCATGGATCATGAGATATAAACAAAATGGTTGTAGGTGAGAGTGCATGATTTCCAAAATTTTTATGAACCAATTTATCTTGAAATTATCTAGGTATGTGTATTTTAATAGTATGTTTGTGTTCCCTAGAGATCACAAGAATTGAGTTCATAGTTTTTAAAAAATATTATGGAAATCAATTTCTACACTGAAATTGTATGCTTTAAATGAGAAAGAAAATAGAAAACATCCATCATGCGTAGCAATTCCTCCCCCTCTTTGAAAAATTAGCATGCCCTCATGCGATGCTAGAAAACAAATAGAGGTGGTAGCTATTATATGTTGAATTCTATGCTTGGTGTAAAACAACATGGCATAAGGGAGGTGTTGAGAATGAATAAGAATAGCAATTGATGATAAAGAATATGAATGGCGTGGTCATAAGAAAGAAATGAATGAAAAGAACAATCCCCCACACTCGAAAATGACATGCTGCTAAAAAGGGGAAGTGGTAAATATGTGGAATGAAGGATGACAAATAATGCTCAAAAATGGATTTTCATTAGATTCTCCTAAATTTATAATAAATTAGAAAACTATGCAATTTTACCTCAAGTTTTACCTCCAAAAATGTGGAATGACATATAAATACTGGCAGTTGTTGAAGCTGATGTAGGCAGAGTTGGTGCTAAAAGTGATGCAAAAGGTGGAATCCAGGGAAGCACATCATGTCTGAAGAATTGTTCACATTCGTGAGCCTCTACTGTGAAGTGCAATAGTGTGGTCATGCTACGAATAGAATTCTGCCCATACTTGTTGTTCTCCTGTAAACAAAGCACTATTTTGCATACAATGTTCTTGAATCCATAGTGTTAGCTTTGAATAGCAACAGATAAAATGCATGCAAAATTTCAATTAGAAAAACTTATGAATACATGCAATACTAATATGTTGTCAAATCAACAAGGTATGGCAAAGTGTAGTAATCATATCGCATGCAACCCCATAATGCATACATTCCCCCCTCCAATTGGAAAATGGGTTCCATAACCATAAAGCATATGAAAGGGGTGGTGTTGATGACAAGGCAAGGGAGTGAACAATACAATAGTAAATGAAGCAGAGTACACATATCAATGATAGGACGGTGAAAGTTATGGTTATATTGAGAGCAAAGTGTGTAAAGATAGTTATGAATAAGAGATAGGATGCTTTGGATTGATGATAGTTTATGCAAAACGAAAAAGGACGACAATATGCTAAAAAAATGCTTTGCTGACGGTATTCTAGCTGAAAATGATGTGATTGATCATAAAACAATTTCTCATGCATAAAGGTTCAAAACAGGGAAAAAGTTAAGGAAATAACTTCTCTGATAAAAAGAAAAAATAAGAAAAGGGTATTATAATAATAATTGACGATAAGATATAACTTCAATACCATAAGCAGAGCCGCTGTTGCCAGCAGGCGTCCATAGCCCCGGCAGGGTTGCTTTTTAACCCATATGAGCCAGAATCCTCAATTTATAACTAGAGAGTTTCAGTGTTGTTCTACAGAAGAGATCAATGTGCTGGCATGGTAACCAGATAACCACACTGCCATTCACTAGGATGCAGCAAGAGTGATCAGGCCGGCTCGTGATGAGACCTCTTGTTCCAAGGATAATTTGGCTATCCAATAGATCATAACCCTGGTGTGGTGGCCATAATGGGAATGTCACTTTGTTACAGCCTTATGAACATGGTAGGCTGGCTCGTAATGAGACCCCCTATTCTCGATCTGCGAACAAAATTTTGTTATTATTACACATTTTTATGATAAAAAGAGGGAGGCTCAGTACTCCTTAAGAGCAGGGATGGCAAAAGAAGTTGAAGATGTCAATAGAAAAAAATATACCCATAATCTCATTTATTACAGACAAAGAAGATTATAACCAGGGATGATGGAACCAGCATGGTATTAAGATGATCAATCAATATCATGTTCAACAGAAAACAATGCAGTAAAGTAGTATATAAATAATTGTGTCTCTTTTGAAAAAAATCTATCATCAAGGAGCTGTCCTGTTAAAGATCATAACGTGAATGATATTAACTTGCTTCAATAGAATCCATAATTCTTGTCCTCATAAAAGTAGTGTACTTCATGCCATGAAAGAGAATCAGGAGAATGTGGTTGAGATGAACTAGGAATAATTCCACAAGAGGAAGAAAAGGGTTGCTCTCAAAAATACTCCCAAAGTGTTGCTTTTTTGAATGAACAGCAAAAACACTCAAAAAAGTGTTATTCTTTGTAGGGAACAACAAAGGAAATGCACACCAAAAAACAAAAATACACACAAAAAAATGTGAGAATGCGAATGCCGTTCCTTTGGAAAAAGGAACAGCAAAAATCAAAAGTACCGTTCCTTTGAAAAAGGAACATCAAAAATGAAAAGTGTCGAAGACAGAAGTGCTGTTCCGTTCGAAAAGGAATAGCAAAACGTGAAAATGTAGAAGTACTATTCCATTTCGAAAAGGAACAACAGTTGTTCCATTTCGAAAAGGAACAGCAAAATGTGAAAGTGAAAAAGTGTTGTTCCATTTCGAAAAGGAACAGCAAAACGTGAAAGTGCAAAAGTGTTGTTCCATTTCGAAAAGGAACAGCAAAATGTGAAAGTGAAAAAGTGTTGTTCCATTTCGAAAAGGAACAGCAAAACGTGAAAGTGCAAAAGTGCTGTTCCATTTCGAAAAGGAACAACAAAACGTGAAAGTGCAAAAGTGTTGTTCCATTTCGAAAAGGAACAGCAGTTGTTCCATTTCGAAAAGGAACAGCAAAATGTGAAAGTGAAAAAGTGCTGTTCCATTTCAAAAAGGAACAGCAACACGTGAAAGTGAAAAAGTGTTGTTCCATTTCGAAAAGGAACAGCAAAATGTGAAAGTGAAAAAGTGTTGTTCCATTTCGAAAAGGAACAGCAAAAGTGAAAGTGCAGAAGTGCTGTTCCATTTCGAAAAGGAACAGCAAAATGTGAAAGTGAAAAAGTGCTGTTCCATTTCGAAAAGGAACAGCAGCTGTTCCATTTCGAAAAGGAAAAGCAAAATGTGAAAGTGAAAAAGTGTTGTTCCATTTCAAAAAGGAACAGCAACACGTGAAAGTGCAAAAGTGCTGTTCCATTTCGAAAAGGAACAGCAGCTGTTCCATTTCGAAAAGGAACAGCAAAATGTGAAAGTGCAAAAGTGCTGTTCCATTTCGAAAAGGAACAGCAGCTGTTCCATTTCAAAAAGGAACAACAAAATGAACTGTGAAAAAGGAACAGCAAAATGAATGGTTGAACCAAAAAGTGCTATTCCTTTAGAAAATAAATAGCAAAACGAAAATGATGTCCCTTTGAAAAAGGAACAGCAGGAACGACAAAAATGCACACAAATGCTGTTCCTTTAGAAAAGGAACAGCAAAATACACAACCATAAAATGCAAACACGCAAAGAATGAATTAGTTGTTCACTGCAATGATGCTTTTGAATGAAGCAACACCTGAAACACAAAATATAAAAGAAATTAGAAAAGAAACAACATTTTATTTAAAAAACAATATGTAAATTAAGTTACAACAACTATGATATTATGTAAAAAAAATGATCTTTTTGAAAAATGTTTTGGCAGCAGTGACAAGACATGAATCTTGAAATTGAAATCAATTCTTTATTTGTTCTATTATGAATCCGTTGGGTAATGATTTGGATAAAATTCCTTTGTTTTATAAAAATTTCTTTGAAAAATCACTCGTCCATAAATTGACCTTCTTTATTTTCCCAGGACCTGCAAAAAACGAGTGTCTACCTGCAATAAAAAATTCAATCATGGAGAAACAGAGGTGATCGGGCTCCCCTAATCCAAGAATTATGCAAAAAACAACAATTAGTTACTCTGCATAACAAATCCATTGAGAAAATAACAAAGTAAAATTTATCTGTCACTTGCGGGAGAGCAGTGGCTAATCATGCTAGCCCGCAGTGTTTTAATCACAACTTCTTTGTTTTTCGTCGAAATCGAGTGATTCCAAAGCCAAATGAGAGCTAATTCAAAGGTTTATCTCCAGTAGAAACATGTTTTAAAGATTCAATGATATGATATGTCAATTTTAGTTAGAACAACCTGCATAATAGAGTCATTGTCGATTACCCGGCTTAGACCAACAGTTGATATTTCAAGCGTAACTTTTTCGTTTGATGTCGGATTCGAATGATTCAAATTGGAAATGAAAATAGATTCATTTATTTATCTCCAATAGAAACAGGTTTTGAATACAAGAAGAATTGATAGGTCAAATACTTTAAGGAACAGCTGGAAAGACAAAGTTTTAAGAGTGCTGATTTACGATAGACAGTCAGTATTTTGATCATAACGTCCCCATACGATATCGAAAATGAGTGATTCCAATTGAATTGTAAACTAGATTCATAGGGGAATCTACCATAGAAACAGGTTTTAAAAATTCATTCATTTAGGCCTCCAAAAACTGACTGTCCCAGCTCTGTTCCTGAGCTGCCCACTAGACACCCTGTCAATGTTTTGTTTCTAAATTTTTCGTTTCAAATCCAAATTGAGTGGTTCAAATTGGGTTAGAAAGTAGACATCAAGGGCTACTTGGGGTAGAAACAGGTTTTAAAAATATTCACTTTTGGTCCCTCAAAACATGACTGTCCCGACTGTTTTTCCAGAAAGTTCATCAAGCCCGCAAGCCAAAAAAAATGAAATTCAAGCATTTTTTCAAATTGGTGATAAAAATGAAAATGAGTGTTTGTAGAACTTATTATTTCCATTGTAAATCATCTACATACACAAATTATTAAAAAAAAAAAAAAAATTATCACCGATGTTGATTTCGATAGCATTTTGCAACAAAAACAACTAGTTTTACAAAAGAACAAAATGCACTTATTTATGTCCTTATTTTATTTTATTTTATTTTTTTCACTAACCTACTTTGATTGAAGGATGAATATGACTACGTATATGAGTACTTCCAGTGAAGCCATTTTCGAAATACGGCTTCACGTATGCACATACCCAAATTTGAAAAATGCATGTTAATGGATATTAGGGTATGAGAAGCCAACTTCCCTTCAAAAAATGGTATAAAAAATTGTTGAAGCATGGAGTGATGTTGCAAACAAATGATGGAGTGAAACCAATCTTCAATGTATCCTTTATTTTCTTGATTTCGCATAGCCATCATATCATGAAGTTCTTGAGCTTTTGAAATAGTTTGTTGATGCATAGTAAAAGAAACCTCATTTTCTTCCATAGCTTCTACAATTTTTGCATTTGAAACATTCTGAATCTCATTGTAGGTTTTCTCTAATAACACATGTGAGATAGAATGGGTGGGAAGGGTGGGTAAATTTGCCAGCTCAACATTGTAAGCATGTTGTACTGGTTTATTATGGTGAGGGTGTGGAATTAGTTGAGCAGGAAAATGTGTATGGAATGGAGCATTTTGATGATGTGGCTGATTGGGTTGTGTGAATGGTTTTGATGGGCAAGCAAGGTGTTGTGAAAGAGCTGGTGGAGAATATGGAGAATGTGCTTGTGCTACAAGATGAGGGAGAGTAGTCATGCCATCATAAGATGAACCATGCCCAACTTGTAAACAAGATAGGTGGTTATATTGAAATTGACATGGCTGCCCTAACACATTAGCATTCCATAATGGATTATGCAAGTATGACAATGGAGAAAAAGTGTTTTGAACCATACCTGTAGGCCTTGTTGCAGCTTTCTTACCTCTTTGATATGCTACTTCCATCCTAGATAAGGAAGAGTGAATATCTATGAGATGCTCCTTTCGGTCATGAGAACAAAACATTTCATCAAATTCTTCATTTTTATGAACCTGCAAAACATCCAATTTTTCATTTAGAGAGCTAATAAAATCAACTTTAAAATTTTCAAATAACACATTGATTTCAGCTCTTATGTCTCCTATTCTTGTAGCATATTTGGAAAAGAAAGAACAAACATCTCTAGAATTCTTACCAGCCTTGGAGATTCCTCTTGAATACCTTATGCACAACTCACAAACATCATCATATGATAACTGAAAAACATCACCTTTTCCTATCAGATTTAAGAGTTCTAAAAATTCATCTTTGATTCCTTTAAGAAGGAGTGTTTTTAAGATCTCTTTTTCCAAATGCTTATATTTTGATTTTTGAAGGTTGTATTGAAATCGATCTACATAGTCCTCCAAACTTTCATCTTCCCCTTGTATCATATAGAAAATATCTTCATTGGATTTGCAATAGTCTTGGTACTTCTTCAAGAATATGTTCTTCATGTCCTCCCATGATTGGATGCAATTCCCACCTAGGCTCATGAACCATCAGAGACCTGCTCCTTTTAGAGTAAGAGGAAAGACTTTCAATCTTTGATCATTAGTACAATAATCATATCCTCTACAAAGTATTTCAAACTCAAACAAAAATGTATGTGGATCTTCATTTGCTAAACCATGAAAATTTGGTAAAGATGGGGGAATTATGTGCATTTGTGTCACTCCTCCTAGATCTTTGATAGGAAATTCAAAAGTAGAAACGTGAGCCATTTCTTACCATAGTATAAGATGTTCTTCATGTGTTTCTTCGAGGCTCCTTCTTCAAATGTTCCTGTCAATCAGTTAGTGGAATGGGTGGTGCTTACATCACCACTTGCGTGAGATCATGTAATTCATTTTTTAAAAATTTCTATCTTTTTCCTAATTATTCACACAAAAATTCAAACATCTATTTCTACTCTAGGTTCTTTAACAGTCCTGCTAGAAAGCGGACGGGGGAGCAGGGCTTTTACATGCTCCGTACGCAGGTTCTTACCTTCCGTTTTTAAGATCCAACTCTTCCCTAGCAGGCACTCATCAGATTCACACTACTCTTTAGAAATGGCTACACTCTCCCCGGCAACGGCGCCAAAATGTGGAGTGATAAAAAGGTGTCTTTTAAACTCCTAATTACCTCACATTAATTGTCAACCCAGGGACGACTTTTTATTTCAAGAGTGTACTCAGTCTGAGGCGGCTATTTACTCAAAAGTAATGTTTAATAGTACAGCGTTCAGAGAACACAAGAGTAGACGGATGCTAAACTATGACTAAATTACTTCAAAAGGACAAAATCACACAAGACAGCTTATCAGTCAAGGGTGCAGAAGCGATAACCCATCCCTCTAGAAACTGATGGAAAAGAAATTAGAGCATGGACCAAAGTTCTGGGAGCTAGGCAGCGATTGCTGAGGCTCACGACAGCCTTAGACCTTCTCTCACACCAAAACAGCAAATGCAAGTAAATGGAACAGCAGAAAGTAAATGGAACAGCAATCCAATAAACTAAATCATTCATTCAAACAACCATCAATTGAGGATACAGTAGCAATAACTCATTCCTCTGGATATTGATGCAATTGAAATCAAACACACAACATTAAATAACCAATTGGAAGGTGCAAAGAATTAAATCAATCGTATTACTACAACTCGATGAAAATGAAACAATTGTGCTAATTAAAAGAATGCTGAAAGGTAAGCTTAAATAATTGCAGAAAGTAAATAAATAACAACGCTACGTATTAGAACTGAATAGCCAAACTTATATAACTGTAATGAACAGAAAATTGTTAAATTACTGGAGTGATCAGCGCAGCTTTGAAGATGAAATGAACAGCGCAACAACATGCTGACAAAAAGCAGTGAGCTCTGTTAAGAAGGAAATGAACAACAACGCAATTTAAGTACAGTATATAAAACATATCAGTTCATTCAGTCTGGAAATACCAATCAGTAAAAGTACATGATTACGATAAGTAGAAATAAAATCAAACCATCACACAATAAAGATCATGAAATAATGGTACAAGAACGGCAAGTGAATCCACTGGGGTTGGGCCCGTAACCACCAGCGATCACTGCCGGTAGTGCTTCAGAAGATGCGAAGGAATAATAACTCTGCTTATATATTGATCATCAAATTGAACAACATTATATTGAGTGGTGCCTTCTCAGCAGTGAGAGTCTGCAAATAAAATTACAGTTCAACATAATACTCGTTCCATCTCTCCCCCTATCCTATCACTCTTGAATTTCTAATTCTACATCCTCAATTCCATCATTCGAATCCCAAAAGTCCTTCTGAAGTCATCCTGAAGCCATCCTCTCTCTGATCTTTGTTTTCATTTAAATAGAGAAAGATCAGAGAGCAGTTACAACATAGATAAGTACAACATGATTTCTTTTACAAAATTGGGTTGATTCTAACCAGATGATCAACAAGAAAATATATTTCCTTTCATCTCTCAACAAAAGCAAGACGAATTTGGGTTTGCAGCTAAAGTTTGGAGGACGGCCGCAACTGCAAATCTGAGAAAATCGTGCTCAAAGAATCCTACGTTTCTCTCTGTACAAGCCGAATTTGGGCAAACCGTTCTTTGATAAAGTTAATTGGGCCCGTTCTGGACAAAACCCATGTTCCGGATTTCTCAAATTCGTCTTCATTTGCTCAGAATCTCAACCGCAAAACTGTCACTCCTTAAACCAACGAATTTCTGAGTTGGCAGATTTAAAAATCAAATCTTCAATCTGGAAGTTACCTTGGAGGCTAAAAATGGTGAATAATGTTATAACCAACTTATTAGAACTATCATTGGTAAAATAATGCATAATCATCAATTTCAAGGTTAATTTTAGGGGCGAATAATCGCCCAAAGGCGAAATTTAAGGCTTTTTATATTTTAATGGGGCAAATTTTTAATTAAAATAATAATTTTTTTTTATATAATTAGCCCATATTTTATTTAAAAATTAATTTATTTTTTTATTTTAGCCCAGGGCCGATAAACTAACCGAATGGTATTTGATCAAAATCGCTCAATTTTGATATTTGTGGAATCGTATTTGATCAAAATCGCCCCCATTTTGATTTACAGTTTGGATTTTCTGGTTTGGGAGTGGTTTGTGAGGGTCGATTTGGTCCCGGGAGTGGTTTGTGAGGGTCGATTTGGTCATGGGATGTTAGATTTATTTTGAAATGGAGGGCGGAGCGAGGGCGGCTCCCTGTTTTGACGGATTCAGCCCGCTGTTTTGGTGTATATGGCTCCCTGGGTCCCTGTATAAAAATGGTTTTGAAATAGGTTTTTTCATGCTAGTTCACAAATCTAGCAGCAGCAGTTTCGGTGGGATATTCTTGCATTTTCAGATTTCAATCTGCTTATTCTTCTCTGGTTTCGGTATCCATTGTTTCTTGGATTTGAACGGCTCATGCCACTGCAGCAGCAACAACAACAGTTCGCTGAGCGCGAGAAATTAGGCCCCTTTATTCTCATGTTCGTGTAAAAGGTATATTAACTCTGCTGATATTCAAGCATGGGATAAGTAGCCGTGATCTGCTTACTCTTTTTATGATTGTCTGTGTCTTACCTTTTGTTGTGTTGTTGAGCTAGAAAGTTATCAGTACTTACCCTAAATATTACAGCATTTGGATGTTTGCAGTCTGCCAGTATCCCAAGATGAATATTGTGATGGAGAAGGCAACTTCCTGCTTCTGATTCCCATGTATTGTTCGTGTTGGTTTAAATAATATTTCTGCACCATTTTTGCCGTAACTTTCTGGTCATTGCTATTTTATCTGTTGCTTATATCACGCCTATTTCGTTAAATGTCCGTTTCTTTTTCCTTTGGTTTTCCCTTTCATTCTGTTAGCTTTCTTATAGCTGTAGATTGTGCTCATTTTTGTGCAATCCAGATGTGTTCTTGGGTGTTTAAGGTCAAAATACGCGGTCATTTTTATTTTCAGGGTTATTTTATCAGATGATAGGTTAATTTCAAATTTCAATTCGCTGAATATGTTGTGCTTCTTTGGCACAGTACGTCATATTGTTTCTTGCGGTGATAAGGGCCAGAGCAGTTGGTGCCGGCAATGATTGTTGTATTGTTCATATTTTTCATTCAGCTTGATCTCGGTACAATTGTCTCAAATGTCTTTTATGGTAAGAGGGAGCGTTATAGTCATGTTGCCAAGTATGGGCTGGTTCATAGGGTTGAGTGGGGGAATTGGGTGTTTTCTTGCCTGAGTCATGGGTCAGTTAGCACTATTTATATCAAATGTGGCCTGAATGCTATTTGAAACTGGAGATACTGATGACCTCAATGATGTGAAAAATTGGAGATACCGTATGGCCTTAATGGTGTTTGTAATCAAAATCTGGATTGAACACAGTGTCTGTATAGACTGTAGTTCAAGTTTTGTATAGACCTTTTGAAAAGTTTTCGAGGCAAGAAATCTGTTGTATTAATATTGTCTGATTTGTAATAGAGAAACTGCTATGAGGTGCTTTGGACTACTTGGGAATGAATTTTTGTCTCAGATGTCGATAGTTTGTACTGTGGTAGACAATAAGATGATTTCTTTTCTCAGGGATTGCAATTGCTTTCCGGAAGATGGGGTATACCTGTTCATGGTACTTCTTTCGACATCAAGTTGATAAACCTTCCCTTAGACTTGAGTTTTGTTTGGTTCTTGTTCGTTGGGTGATGATAAAAAATGTAATATTCATTTGTATTTGTTGATTTTATACTCATGGAACTTGTTTCTTATTGTACTCAGTTCTTTTGATGCAAGAAAGAACAACAGACTAGTTTGAGCTTGAGGTACTTGAAGCGGCAGCAACTCTCTTCTCAAGCGGTATGTGTTCTAGTTCTCAAGTGTAATATGAGTAAATTTAGAATGTACTGCCGTTTGACAATACTTGTAAGCACTTTGAAGCAAATGTGGCCTGAATGCTGTTTGAAACTGGAGATACTGATGACCTCAATGATGTGAAAAATTGGAGATACCGTATGGCCTCAATGGTGTTTGTAATCAAAATCTGGATTGAACACAGTGTCTGTATAGACTGTTGTATAGACTGTAGTCTAATTATGTATAGACTGTTGGTCTTAAGAGCATGCGATCATTGATCAAGCCATCATGACCCATGGCAGCTTTGAACATTGATCAAGCCATCATGACCCATGGCAGCTTTGAAGGGATAAAAGGAAGATGTGTTGAAGCCAATGCTGCCATTGGAGTTTGATTCTTGAATATCATGGAGATTAAGAAGAATTATGTTCCATGCTCAAGGTTAATTACATTAACGTTTTAGGTGCTTACTCTACAAATGAATTTGAACAAGTTTTTCATGGAAACCTTTCGAAAAGAGAAAAAAGACCTTGCATTATGGTTTATTGGTGGATTCCTATATTTTCTTGGTTGTTGTTACATGTTGACTATTGGAAGATCTGTTTATATTACTGAGAATCTTTCACCTGAAAATGGAGCAGTAAAGGACATATTAACTGTTATACGCTTTTGATATTTTTGCCTTTGAGAACCTTGTGAGTTGTATGTCATTGAAGGGTGACTTGGTTTGAATAGTTAGCTTTGGAGAGCAGTTAGAGGAAGAAATAACTCAAACCCAAACTCAACAATGGAATTTTTATCAATGTGTCCATTCTAATAGATTATTATTCTAAATCTGGATGATGTGGCAACAATAATTATATATTTTTTGGAATGTACCTCAGTGAATGATCACCTTTTGTAATATTTTAAGTGCCGCTACATAGAGATGTTATTTCTATGCTTAATTAATTGCATTGATGTGCCATAGAGCAATGCAATGCATCTGGATACTTGAAGTCTTGGAATTGCATAGCAGCATTTGCTTGATTCCTTGGTAGCTGTTTGAAGATCCTAACCAAACTGATGTTTCTTTCAGAATTGTGGTTCTTTGTCATAGTAGTATAGTACGCTGTTCCTGAGATTACCTTTGGTTCTGTTCTGAGATCTGTAGAGAATTGTTGAGCAAGGGGGAGGATAGCTTCATCTTAAAGCATCCCTCTACCCAACGTTAAGCTTGATGGGAAGAATTATCCTATCTTCAAGTGAAGGGTGCTAAACATATAATTGAAGAATTGATTGTTAAGACTTGTGGAGGGTAAGAAGACAAATTGCACTGTTGCTAAAGAATTAGTAAAGCTATAAGACAAATTGCACTGTTATATAGAGTGTCTATACAACAGTCTATATATTACAACTAAGTACAATGAGTCTCTCTTTGTGGTTAATTGTACTATACCTTGGGTGCCAACATTCATAATTCTTGTTGTTGAACCAAGCTCTCCAGTTGCAGCAATAAGCTCGACACCTTTGTCTTATTGATTGCATTCTTTGAACAATGTTACTCAAGCCAATCCTTAAACCTTGGATTGATCAACCGATCTCTAAAGAACATTGCATCATGATGTTGTTCATCCCCTCTTCTACAATTTCTCTCTTATAGATGCATTCTTTGATTGTTCAAGGCCTCCTCCTTAATGACATTTGAGGGATAATTTTGCCTCCTTCCTTGTCTTAACATAAACTTGGTTTTGTTATCCATCTTTCACATGGCTGCTAGGATCCATGGTCACTTCTAAAAATTGCTTGCAAGGTTATCTTGGCTTCATTATGCATTGTTTTTTCCTTTTGGAAACTCATCCTTCCTTGAGGATTGTCTAGCATCTACTACCTCAATTTGGATTTCTTGGATCAATTTAGTGCTCTCGTTCTCCTTTTGGACCAGTTGTCCATTCTCCTCACATGCAAAGCATGCATTCACATAAAATTCACCAATTTTAAAAATAAAAGGTTACCTGGCCTCTTCTGATGCCTCCAACATCAAATTTTGTCTTCCTTCCATGCTTTAGGAAGGTACTCCTTCTCTTTCTTCTATTCTTATGACAACTATGAATGATTGTCCCTCTCGAAAATCCTTATCATCTGCATCTATACACATAGCATCAGTATCATAATCACCAAGCTCTTTAGCCCCATATGGTATATATGTTACGAGCACTTCTAGCTAACCTCCCATGAGACTTTCATTTATTGTCTCATCGACATCCTCTTTGTGGAGCTCCCTCTACTGTTATGATGCTTTTTCCACCATATCTTCTATCAACAAATCCATATGTTGATTTGAACTCTTTATGCAGTCCATGAGACTCTCTGATAGTCTCTCTTCAACATCTTCCTCATCATCAAGGACTATTCCCTGCTCTGTTTCAAAATAGTGAACTAATTCAACTTTAGGCTCAACAGGTGCTTCATCTTCCTCCCTAGCTTTCTAACTTTAGGGGGCTTCCTCTTAAAATCTTTTTTCTGACAAGTAATTTGGCCTTCTTCCTTAGGTCCCATCTCTACCTTTGGTATTCTCTTTCAAGCCTCATTTTGACTATGTTGAATCTCTCCTTCAACTCATAAATCTCCTTTTCAATTTCTTCTTTACTCATGCCATTTTCCTTGGCATGCTTCTCCCTTTTGTTATGGCCTCTCTTTGAATTATGTCCATCAGTAGCCATCTTCTTTCCTCCTTTCTTGTGAGTTTTCTCTTGCTCATTGTGAGCTACACTCAAGCCCCTTTAACAATTCTTCTCCATCACTTGTTACCCAATATCTCACCCACTTCACCTCAACCTAGGCTTTTGGTATTCCTCTGGTTCCCTCCTCTGGAACCCACTTGAGCATGCTCTGGTCTTCTATGGCTTCTACACTTTTCTCACCTTTTGAGAACTCCACTTGTTCTCTTCTCTTTGAGGACCTCAGCTAGAAACCTTCTATGTTTTGTTTTGTAGCCTATTTATCGTAAGTTTCTTGCCATACACTTTAAGAACTTTATTGGTCCTCTATTACCACTCCTTCTACTATTACCACTGTAAGGATTAACTCCTTGTATACATTTAAAAAAAAATACAAACCAGTTACCTACTAGTTCCTTAACCTCTGAGGTCTCAATATCTCAGTTCTTCCTAGCTCTACACTTGGTTGGTACTTCTTTAATATGCTCCAATCCTGTATTCCGTTCTCAATCTCTTTCTCTCCTCACTTTTTTTCTTAGGTTCCTCTTGCCCAAAATTTTCTTGGTTTCTTTGTCTCAACTTTGATGTCTCTTCTTCACGAGCAATCTTATAAATCTTTTTGGTTCACTACAGAAACCTCCTCAATCACTTGTCAATCCCCAAGAGCATCAATATTGCTCTAGTACCACTTAATGCATACCTTTTGGCTACTCTCATATTTCCATCATTCAACGTAGTCCATCTCATTCATTCACCTTCCCATTTTTGGCTCTTCCGGTCCCTTTTTCTAGCAGCCTTAACTGTGGAACCTTACGTTATGACCCACTAGTCAATTGCTCTATTCCTTTGACCTTTGACATAACAAACAATCTTGATTTTCCCAGATTTTCCACAAGTTCTTTCTCACAGTGACTATACTCGCCCCTGTCTTGCGTTCTAAACCTCCCTACTACCTTCAACACAACCACCCTTAATAAATATCTTCGCATAACCCACTTAGTTGTTCTAGGTCACTAGACAGTTCTCAACCTCCTTAGTTGAAGATTTCTTCCCACTGTGCCTTGAAACCTCACAGAATCTGCTTAAAGTGTGTAATAATTCTCCCAGGCCAAACTTGAAGTCAACACACACACCTGTCTCCTGGTATTTGAAAGCACTCAATCTCAATAATAAAGGTGCTTAGGCCTAACTTTACTCATATTACACTTGAGGTACTTGAAGCGGCAGCAACTCTCTTCTCAAGCGGTATGTGTTCTAGTTCTCAAGTGTAATATGAGTAAATTTAGAATGTACTGCCGTTTGACAATACTTGTAAGCACTTTGAAGCAAATTTGGCCTGAATGTTGTTTGAGACTGGAGATATTGATGACCTCAATGATGTGAAAAATTGGAGATACCGTATGGCCTCAATGGTGTTTGTAATCAAAATCTGGATTGAACACAGTGTCTGTATAGACTGTTGTATAGACTGTAGTCTAATTATGTATAGACTGTTGGTCTTAAGAGCATGCGATCATTGATCAAGCCATCATGACCCATGGCAGCTTTGAAGGGATAAAAGGAAGACGTGTTGAAGCCAATGTTGCCATTGGAGTTTGATTCTTGAATATCATGGAGATTAAGAAGAATTATGTTCCATGCTCAAGGTTAATTACATTAACGTTTTATGTGCTTACTCTACAAATGAATTTGAACAAGTTTTTCATGGAAACCTTTCGAAAAGAGAAAAAAGACCTTGCATTATAGTTTATTGGTGGATTCCTATATTTTCTTGGTTGTTGTTACATGTTGACTATTGGAAGATCTGTTTATATTACTGAGAATCTTTCACCTGAAAATGGAGCAGTAAAGGACATATTAACTGTTATACGCTTTTGATTTTTCTGCCTTTGAGAACCTTGTGAGTTGTATGTCATTGAAGGGTGACTTGGTTTGAATAGTTAGCTTTGGAGAGCAGTTAGAGGAAGAAATAACTCAAACCCAAACTCAACAATGGAATTTTTATCAATGTGTCCATTCCAATAGATTATTATTCTAAATCTGGATGATGTGGCAACAATAATTATATATTTTTTGGAATGTACCTCAGTGAATGATCACCTTTTGTAATATTTTAAGTGCCGCTACATAGAGATGTTATTTCTATGCTTAATTAATTGCATTGATGTGCCATAGAGCAATGCAATGCATCTGGATACTTGAAGTCTTGGAATTGCAGAGCAGCATTTGCTTGATTCCTTGGTAGCTGTTTGAAGATCCTAACCAAACTGATGTTTCTTTCAGAATTGTGGTTCTTTGTCATAGTAGTATAGTACGTTGTTCCTGAGATTACCTTTGGTTCTGTTCTGAGATCTGTAGAGAATTGTTGAGCAAGGGGGAGGATAGCTTCATCTTAAAGCATCCCTCTACCCAACGTTAAGCTTGATGGGAAGAATTATCCTATCTTCAAGTGAAGGGTGCTAAACATATAATTGAAGAATTGATTGTTAAGACTTGTGGAGGGTAAGAAGACAAATTGCACTGTTGCTAAAGAATTAGTAAAGCTATAAGACAAATTGCACTGTTATATAGAGTGTCTATACAACAGTCTATATATTACAACTAAGTACAATGTGGAGAATAGGAAATGGAGAGAAAGTGAGAATAGGTGAAGATCCCTAGGTGAGGTTTAAAAGGCTCCAGGAGATTAATGAAGAAACTATTGAGACCCTGCATAACAATGGCACACAATCAAGCTGATATTGTGGATCCAAATTTGACCACCATGCAGAAACAGCACTAGATATCAGCAAGGTCAACAGGTTTGGAAGGATATTCATTTGACAATCGAGTTGGCTATGTTAACAACTTAACATATTGCAACTAAGTACAATCAAAATTAGAGATAAGGAGGATGAATTAAATTGGTCTAACAACCTTGATTCAGTCGGCTACACAGCAAAGCTTGGTTACAAAGCAGTGCTCACAGAGAAAACACAAGGGGAGCCAGTATGCTGGTAGAGAAGCATATGGAAAATCAAAGACTAAGTCAAAACTAAGTTGTTTAGAAAAAAGATATTGAAATTTAACTGAGGATATAAACCTAGGATACCTACCACAGTCCGGGTAGAATTTGAATATTTTTCTAAATTCTTAACCAGACCATATAAGGGTTCCCCTACATATTAGCATCACTAGTTGTACTTTGTAGTCCCATTTACCTATCTGTCAGGCTTTATTTAGACTTAAATAAAATTATCTTGCCTTATCTACATTGTTTCTCAGCCTTATATCTTATGCTACAAAATTAGATAGAACTTTGTAATAAAGGCAGGACAACCTTTCAATCTGAGTCTTGACTTGCAGCATCCTACAAGTTGGTCAGGCTTAAATTTTTTTGTTGGCAGGTATTGAACGATGATACTATATCTATAAAATATATTTCTTCTGTACTAACTGTATTGCCTAGAATATTTTGGTCATTGAAGTTGTGGGTTGGCAGGCTCTAATAGCCCACTTGGAGCACAACCCCTTGAAAAATTCGGCTTTAAGAAGAATTATATGAGAAAATTGTTGTCACTTAGATGTCAGTAAAAACAGGTAGGTCTTTAGACTTTTGATCATAGTTGAGAACATTCCTGAGATAACTTTCTTTGATACTCCAGACTATAAAATTTCTGAGAATGCTGCAAAATGGAAAAACTGGAACTAGACATGCTTAAACCTTCTGCACTCCTCAAAATAGTTCCGCTTACACTGTTTGATTTATAAAACAGAGAATGCCAAGCCAACTGAGCAATGGCATTCATCAACTCCTATATCTTCAGACTTGATTGTTTCTCTTGAAGTCTCATCTTCCGAAGGCTAGTGATTGGTCAGAAAGAAGCCCTGACTTTCAGTAGATGAGCTTTTCTCTAAACAAACCTCTTGATGTGGAAGTAATAGTGGCTTTCCTTGACCCTGTCAAGACTTCCAAATTAATCTTTCCATCTTATTATATTTTAACCATTTATTTTTCACATGCTAAGGGATGGAGGCTCTACCCTTTCCATACTTAGATTTCTGGTTGTTCAAATTTCTTCCTCAGGTAGCAATACCCTTTCATTTGGCTTAGCATTAGCTTTTGAGTTTTGGGCATGGTAGACAAACTGTAAGCTGGCTTGGGAGGAGGGGACCAGGTCCTGAATCCTGTCAACCAACTTCTGTAGGAAATTAGGAATAATTCAAATAAAGTGATGTTGTTTCAATGTTATACAAATGAATTATTATATTTTATGTCTTAAAATTTAATAGTTTCCCATTATCATTGTTAAATAACTTTTGTGAAATTCCATTTTGCCTCAAAATTCAATTTCTGATATATGTTCTTTCAATGTTGACTCAACAATTATTTTGCAAAGTATAATTCTATTTTCTATGAACAAGTGAATTTATATGAAGCATATCTCAACGCTTGAAAACTGTTGATGCAGGTTTGCAGATCGATTGGAAATTTTACTTGTGGAATATTTAGTGAGATGTCAAAAGATAATCATGGGAAGAAACCATTAAGGCAAACAGATGTAATATCATACTTTCAAAAGGCTCCATCCAAAAATACACATTCTCTTCATGATTCAAGCTCCTTTGAACAATCTGTTACTGAGAGAGAGGTTAACTCTTGTGGAAATGCATTTGATATCCATACGATGGATGAAGAAATAGGTTCCTCAAGTGGTCAGGGTGAGATAAATGCAGTTTCAACAGAAATTGGTGATGAAAATGTTAAAGATTTTTCCTTGGAAAGTGACACAATCCATTCGCGGAAAAGGAAAAGAGGCCAGTGGGCCATAGGAAGACGATTCCAAGAAAATTGGGTCTCAAGTTTTCCATTTATTGAAGAAATACCTCCTACAAATGAGAAAGAGCTTTTCCGACAAGTTAGATGTATTGCGTGTAGTTGGAAAACTCAAAAGGAAGTGAAATTTCAGATGAAGCTAGATACGGTACAAAAGCATGCAGGAAAGGTGTATGAAAAGAAAATTGTAAATGGTAAAGAGAAATCTATTGTTAGATGGAAATCTTCCGAGGAATGTTGACATGTTGAATATGCAGAAGAATATAAAAAATATTTATTATGTAAGAGGAAACTTGAGGCGGACGGAGGAACCATCATATCTCTATTTGAAAAGACGATGGAAAGAAATTTGTTATCCAAGACGATACAATTGAGCACTGTATTTCACATCTTATCTAAAGGTCATCCTATGACAGATTATCCAGATCACAAGAAATTACTATCTTTTCTTCAAGTGCCAAACTTTCCATCTTCTCATTGGTCTGTAACTAGTGGTTGGGGATGGGCAGGATATCTAGCTCAAGTAGAAAAGGCTGATTTGAAAGAGAAGATTGCAAATGCTAGGTTTTTGGCATTGTCTTTAGATGAGGTTACAGCTATAGATAATACTTCATGGATTTGCATGAGCATTTATATGGTTAATGACCATATTAGACATTCCTATCTACTTGGGATTAATAAGATGAGAGAGACTTCTACAGCTGAAAATATTTATGAACTTGTTCTTAATGGATTGAAGGAAAGTGATATGGATGAATTAATGATTGCAAAAAAGTTGGTATGTGTTGGAGCAGATGGAGCAGCGGTAATGCAAGGACAAAGGAATGGCCTTTGTGTTAGGCTACAACTATCAGCTTCACCATATATGCTTAATATTCATTGTATGGCTCATAGGATGAATCTTGCATTTAAAATAGTAAGCAAGTTTCCATCAGTTTCAAAAGTTGAAGATCTTGTACGTGAGACTCATGCATACTTTTCTCGTAGTCCCAAACGATATTTAGAGTTTCAACAATTTGCAGATGGTATTACGGATGGAAAAAAACTACTGAAAGATGTTGATACAAGATGGATCTCATTAAATGGACCAGCTCAAAGACTATTTAGTGAGTTCAAATCTTTGGTAGGGTTGATGTATGAAAATCGCTATAATGTAGACAAAGCTCAAGATCTTCTTTCTCAACTAACTAATATAGAGACATTATTGACATTGGCTGGAATTCTTCCTATGCTACATGAAATGAATGTCCTCGTGAAAATGTCTCAGAATCGCACAATGTATATTGCGGAATACACAAATGCAAGAAAGTCAGCATGTCTTGCATTGGATAATTTGTATATGATGCCATACTCTTTTACTGGTCCAGAGTTTAAAAGTTGGACTGAGATCATCAATATAGAAAATACTGAAAATTTTTTGACCTTTGATGAAAAAGGGATACTATGTATCGTAGTGCGTGGGTATATGGTTCCCTTTCATTATATTAGTAAGACAGGACGAATCACCAAAGATTGCCCCGTGTCAAGAGACCAATTTGATAATATTGTGATTTCAGTGAGACAAAATTTGATAGAAATTGCAAGATCACTATCATTAGAGATAAGAGAACGATTTCCTTGAGATGAATTGTTGGAGGCCATGTGTGTGGTATACCCTCAATATTGGAACAATTGTCAATGTCGAAGAACTTTAAAAGCTGATTTTCAAAAAAGATTAAAATGTTTAGTAGACCATTTTTGCAAGAAAGTCTGGATACATGGAGAACAAATTGAAGGTATTTTAGATTCATCAAAATTGTATCAACAAGGTGGACGCTTTGCTGAAACAATGTGGAAGCAATATCCCTTTTTGGAGAATCCTAATGAAAATGGTGCTATAACAAGATTATGGACTACTTTAAGTGCTAGCCAATACCTGCAAGAAAACATATCAGAATATTTCAAATTAGCAGATTTGTGTCAAACCATGATTTTGGGATCAGTGGAGGATGAGAGAATGTTTAGTGCATTATCATTCTTGAAGTCAAAGTTGAGGAACAAGCTTGATAAACATGTGGATACATGTTTAAGATTATATGTAACAAAGTATGACATTGACAATTTTCCATATGAAAGAGCGCTAACTCTTTGGCGATCAGATTGTGATAGAAGGGGAGAAAACAATATAATAAATCTATCTAATGAACTTGATATAGAACATAATGTTTTGGAGGCTCATAATGGCAGTTCATTTAGAGAAGATCATGTTCACAATTTAGAAAATGAGGACCAAGATGAGAACTGGGAAATTGAAATACCCTAGGACTCTTATTTTGGTATACATGTTCCATTGATCATGCAAAATTACTATATGTCAACTTCAGGTAAAAATAGGTTCTATATTTGTATTTTTCATTGTAACATTGCAGCAACATTATTTTGATGTGTGTTATTTTAAGATTGATGTTTCATATTTAATCATTACATTGTTTGTTTCTTATCTGTGACAGGAAATAAAGCTGGATTTGGTGAGGTTGGGACCTATTTCTTTTCATTTGCTAGCCATTTCTTGTCAGTGATTTGTCAGCCATGTTTTCAAGTCTTTTAGGTACTAAGTTGTTCGGGTCCCCACATGTCCTTAGGACCATTAAGGGATGAGATAACATGAGTCAGTCCAACTCATGCCCCGAATTTACTTTTTACCTATTGATGTAAGTGTTTTGCTACCACTTATCACCAACAAAATTCTACCATAACATAAACCAACTTGAAGACGACACTTCTCATCTTCCTTTTACATAAATGCTCTATGGATCTCCCTACTATACTTTTCCGAGACCAACGTACCTTCTTGGTAGGTCTCTCCACCATACCACTAATCACACAATAGTAACTACTGCCTTCTATAAATCTCTCTAGTCTCAGTTATTTGTGTCCCTGTCACACTCGACCAATATAATCTTGCAGGTCTACTTTTTTATCATATCTTTATTTTTTGTTATTTTGTGTATTTAACATTAGTACCATCCAAGAGTAACGAGTTAGTGTCCTTTGGATTTGATCTTTGATTTGAAATGAAGTCAGATTTGATGAAGCTGGGACCTATTTCTTTTCACATAGACAGTGTCCTAGTATTAAATGATAAATAACTAATTTAAGAAGTCTAACGCTAAGCAACAATGGGCTTATTCAAGTACATGAAATTGCGTTGATGTCTAGCTCTAATATCTTAGAAAATTTTAGCAGTTTGTTTGCTGCTTGTTTAGAGGATTTTGTCAAGTTTGAAATTTTTGGTTTATTTTGGTCATATTTTTTTAGTCGCTTGACTTATTTCATGCATAGATCGACAGATCTAGTTTTATTTTTATAATTATTGTTGTTTTCTTTATATATTTGGTGGTTTGAGGAAAGATATTTGATTTCCTTTCACTTTGTGGCATGATTTCAACATCTTCACCTTTTAGAATATAGTAAAATATTATTCTTATTTTATGTTTTCTTGGAAAAGAATTATTGATATTTGGAAAGGGAAATAAGCCCTAGGTAGCTAAGCGAAGAGAAAAATGGTCTATGTACTAGGTTCCTGCGCATTCATCGTAGGAGACCTATTGGCATGAGACCGACATTCCTTTTATGCAATTACACTTTTTCAAGGCGGAGCTGAGTTTGCTGACTTGGGAAGAACACTGACAGCTGATCATAATGCTAAGGAGATTATAATGTTGGTTTCAAAAACAGGATTTTGAAAATTGTTTGCACTAGTTCTTCTTTTGGTCATATTTACTACCAAATTTGTGTCTTGCTGATTTTTTACATTTGTAATGACCTTGTGCAGAGATGGTTTGAAGAGCCCGATGTTAGAGTGTGAAGACTCTCTACAAACCACAAGGACTACATTTTCTTGGAGGGCACTCGATGTTCTTGGTGTTGCTGAGTCTCTTCGCTCGAAGCATAAATGGATACAATGGTATGGCCATAACATCACTTAATTTGATCCTCTTTATTAATCTCCTAATATCATTTCAATACATCAAATTGCTTTGTTTTCATGGAATCCAAAGATACATCAGTAATGTTATTTTGTCTTGGAAATACTAAATTATTTTGTTTTGATATCACCCAGTTTGAGTTGTTCTTTGCAACTACCACTTGATCATTTAACAAGCATTTGAAATTCAAAGTGAAATAAAGCTCTTTTAGTTTTTTTCCAGAAGAAGATTAGATGTTGCACTTGGTACCATAGGCCTTGTAAAAGGGTTGTACTCCATTTCAGTCTACGACAGTAGACTGATTTCTAACTGCTCCATGTACCCACATATGATATAATATTTTTCATTTTTGGCTTGCTGAATATACAAAGAGAAAATTGCTTAACAATATTGCTTAATTTGACAACAATTTTGCTTTTATTTGATACAAGAGTGGAGGTAGTCTTAGATTTTACCTATTTCTCAGTAGTTGTTCTCCTTCGACAACAACATCATCCTTCAACAAATACATTCCAGCTTGTACAGAGGAAAGTTGATGTTTAGTAGAGGGCACATAAGAGATCCTCTAATGGAGGCGCAATAGTTTAGTAGGATCACTGGATGAAGCACATGTATGAATGTATTGTCTTCAATTAGGAAGGCACAGTTACCCATCCAGGGGAGGGCATGCATGAATGTCTATTTTGTGAATGGTGTAGTTTTCTAAGTGTGTTGGGTGCATGAGTTCATGCGTTTAGTCTACCCTACTGGGTCTTGTATTTGAAGCAGTGTTATCCACACGTGATGGTGATATCCACTAGGCTCATTAGGGTTAGGGATATTCGATGAAGCCAGATTCAATGGTTCAAGTCCTATAAAAGCTAGATTGACGAATTACAAAGAAATGATTGGACACACATCTCACTCAAAAACGACGACTCAAAATCCCTATGGAACCTTGTGATATGTTGTTATGGATAGTGCTTACCTGTGACTTTATACCTCTACAACTTCAGCCGAGTTCTGTAGGGGGGAATTATAATTTCCCCTAGTGCTAATTCACCCTACTACTTGACCTCATGGAAGATCTGCTCAGATAGTGGAGCGCGAGGCTTGAGGTGGGGTGAGGTGCTTTTTATGCACACATGTGAACCCTTAAAAATGTCATTCCTAGGCTAGGGTGGAACACTCTATCTATAATAGGTTTCTTGCTAGTTTTACACACTTACCTCATGCTGTCCTCATGCTGTTCTGGCACTTCCTCTCATTCTGAGGATGGTATCCAGGGTAAACCCAAATTATTTGGGGTACGAGGCAATCAACAATACATTCATTAAGAGGTCAACATGTCACTTGTGAGAATTGGTCCTGGTTGTGGAGGGATAACATTCCCCCTCAATTGCTTGGGCTAGACCCAATTCACTAAAATGCTTTTTGCAAAATATATCCTGAGAAAACCCAGGGAACTTTGCCTCATTATGAGGATAGCACCTAGGCTTAAGCAAATTCCTTAGGGCCAAAGGCCATATCAACATGTCATTGGTGGGAATAGAACCATTGTAGGGAGGATAACAATCATTCCACCTAACCAGTGGAGCTAGACCCAATTGACATTAGATGTGTTTGCAGTTAGACAAAGGTGTAGGAATTTTGGAAATGAGTTTTTTGGTGTTTTTGGACGCATCACTGCTTGTAGTGCTCAGGAGCACGAGTATTTCAAAGATCTAGGTTTTGTACCCTGACTTGTATATTAGCTGTGGGGATAAAAATACTATTGGCCTGTTGTAGTGTAGCCTGCATCATCTCACCAGTGAGTTTCTCTTTGGATACTAGTAAAACAGATGGAACCCTGTATAAGTAACATGATCAAGTATACCATGTTTAAAAAAAAATTATTTTACCACATTTGCTAAGGATTTGCACCATTGGTGTAGCTGGATTGTGGTGGTTCTAGTTCTTCAAGACTATTGAACAAAACTTTATTTGGAAATTAAGTTGTTTATGATTGTCAAATATGACTGATCATTTGAAATTCTTTGCCATCTGTTGTTACTGACAGGGTATTTTATAATATTGTGCAATATGGCTTTCTATGCTTTATAGCGCAAGTATTTACTTGTTATGTTGATGTGTAGAGGATATGATATTCAAGTGGTTTTTATGTTTGTTTTGATGATAACATCTCAATGGTGATGGAACCCTATAGCTCAGGAAGCCTACAATGCTGGATTAGTGCTTAGTTCAAATAAGCATGACAATGAGAGGCCTTTTGAACATGATTGTGAGGTTATTGTTGATTCAAATATAACAAAAGATATGATTAATGTTTCTAGAGTAGAAGATACATTTGAGTGGAATTGTCCTTAGCTCAATTGTAATCGCAACGCTATGTCTTTATGTAAATTCAGTGACTGCAAAAAAATAGAATGGGTGTGGATGGTTTCTAAGGTTGAAAAGGAGATGTCAATATGGTGTAATAGATGGTTATCATCAAGGGGGGTAAGTTAGTGCTGGTGAAATCCCTACTTGAAGCCATCCCTGTGTACTGAGTGTTTTTTTCCTTTATTCCCAAACAGGTCCTGGAACAGGTAAGAAGACTTAGTTTCAGATTCCTATGGGCTGGATTAGTGCTTAGTTCAAATAAGCATGACAATGAGAGGCCTTTTGAACATGATTGTGAGGTTATTGTTGATTCAAATATTTTTTCAGCAGAAAAATAAAGCATGGAGTGAACATTTAGTGCACAAATATCCCCTGTTTTAATGGATGACTAAAACCAGGAGGCCTTACAACCATATATGTAAAGTCAAGTCAATCGTTCTACATGGTTCAGTCATTTAATATACTCAAAACTTTAGCCCAAAAATTAATACAATATAAGTCTGCTCTAGAATACAACAGAAGCAAAATAGTTCACATATATGCCCTTCCCACACTCATTTCTTCTGCTAATTTTGGACACTGACTACCATTTCAGTTCTGGGCATTTTTGTGGTATTGATGTTTGGCCCAGTCGATACCAGCCGAAGTCCCTTCCTTCACCATTTTGGCCCCAGCAGACGCCGCACATTTCATCTTCTTGTTAGTTGTTATAATCTGCTAATCTGGTCAAGACCACAGACTTGTTTTTCTGTGCTGTGTCCTGGTCATTGTATGAATAATCCCACTGCTCTGCCCATGTAAGCCCAAATGAATTTCTACGCTCATTGGAAGCCATTAATGTGATCAAATACTGTTCACACAGCGCTTCAATATTTATAAAATAGTTAAATTGATGTTCACTAGAAGTGTAACAGAGGAACTGAAACTATGAATAGGTTGGACAATCATTGTTGATTCAAATATAACAAAAGATATAATTAATGTTTCTACTTTGAACAGTCAACAATCTTATTGAAATATGTAGGGTTTGCGTAGAGGGAATACTTGAGAGAGTAGAGTCCTTGCTCTAGACTCTATACTATACTATTCCAATATGAATTAATTTAAGGTTTCAATTGAATATGCCAGAATTGTATAAAGTTACTATTAAGTTTAAAGTTTGGATGTTTGTCTGGTTAGAAGTTATTAGATAGTTTCACTAAAGGAAGGAAAAACCCCATGCGTAGTTTGTATGTAACTGATAATCTTCTTCTCTTGGGAGTGATATTGAATCATGTTTAGCTTTTATGTTTTTTATCAATGATTGTGCTTCTGAATCCTTGAATTTCTTCCATGATTCTCAAGTATGCTTGTTTTTATATTCAGTAGAAATAGAGACTATAGTGCTCATTTGTTTTCTACAAGAGATACTAGAAACTATAGGACTCATTTGGTTTTTTCTGCAAGTATATATCTAAGTTGGGTGAGATAGAATTATATTCATTCCTTTTAGATTTAACTCATTTGAATGATCAATAAATAATCCCAAACCAATATAGGGTACTGTACGCATGTAACAAGTGTCCTCCAAGATGAAACTAAGGCTTGAATCCGTTTTTCAGCTTCAACGCAGGTGGTCTCTCTACTTGGAGGTACATTTTCAAGTTCTCTAGGAGCAGCTAATACTGGGCAAACCATCATGGGCAATGGCCATCAAGTTTCCATGGGTCTTGCAAATGATCTCAATTCAAATGATAGGGCATTTTTGTGGTATTGATGTTTGGCCCAACGGATACCAGCCGAAGTCCCTTCCTTCACCATTTTGGCCCCAGCAGATGCCGCACATTTCATCTTCTTGTTAGTTGTTATAATCTGCTAATCTGGTCAAGACCACAGACTTGGTTTTCTGTGCTGTGTCCTGGTCATTGTATGAATAATCCCACTGCTCTGCCCATGTAAGCCCAAATGAATTTCTACGCTCATTGGAAGCCATTAATGCGATCAAATACTGTTCACACAGCGCTTCAATATTTCTAAAATAGTTAAATTGATGTTCACTAGAAGTGTAACAGAGGAACTGAAACTATGAACAGGTTGGACAATCATTGTTGATTCAAATATAACAAAAGATATAATTAATGTTTCTACTTTGAACAGTCAACAATCTTATTGAAATATGTAGGGTTTGCGTAGAGGGAATACTTGAGAGAGTAGAGTCCTTGCTCTAGACTCTATACTATACTATTCCAATATGAATTAATTTAAGGTTTCAATTGAATATGCCAGAATTGTATAAAGTTACTATTAAGTTTAAAGTTTGGATGTTTATCTGGTTAGAAGTTATTAGATAGTTTCACTAAAGGAAGGAAAAACCCCATGCGTAGTTTGTATGTAACTGATAATCTTCTTCTCTTGGGAGTGATATTGAATCATGTTTAGCTTTTATGTTTTTTATCAATGATTGTGCTTCTGAATCCTTGAATTTCTTCCATGATTCTCAAGTATGCTTGTTTTTATATTTAGTAGAAATAGAGACTATAGTGCTCATTTGTTTTCTACAAGAGATACTAGAAAATATAGGACTCATTTGGTTGTTTCTGCAAGTATATATCTAAGTTGGGTGAGATAGAATTATATTCATTCCTTTTAGATTTAACTCATTTGAATGATCAATAAATAATCCCAAACCAATATAGGGTACTGTACGCATGTAACAAGTGTCCTCCAAGATGAAACTAAGGCTTGAATCCATTTTTCAGCTTCAACGCAGGTGGTCTCTCTACTTGGAGGTACATTTTCAAGTTCTCTAGGAGCAGCTAATACTGGGCAAACCATCATGGGCAATGGCCATCAAGTTTCCATGGGTCTTGCAAATGATCTCAATTCAAATGATAGGGCATTTTTGTGGTATTGATGTTTGGCCCAACGGATACCAGCCGAAGTCCCTTCCTTCACCATTTTGGCCCCAGAAGACGCCGCACATTTCATCTTCTTGTTAGTTGTTATAATCTGCTAATCTGGTCAAGACCACAGACTTGTTTTTCTGTGCTGTGTCCTGGTCATTGTATGAATAATCCCACTACTCTGCCCATGTAAGCCCAAATGAATTTCTACGCTCATTGGAAGCCATTAATGCGATCAAATACTGTTCACACAGCGCTTCAATATTTCTAAAATAGTTAAATTGATGTTCACTAGAAGTGTAACAGAGGAACTGAAACTATGAACAGGTTGGACAATCATTGTTGATTCAAATATAACAAAAGATATAATTAATGTTTCTACTTTGAACAGTCAACAATCTTATTGAAATATGTAGGGTTTGCGTAGAGGGAATACTTGAGAGAGTAGAGTCCTTGCTCTAGACTCTATACTATACTATTCCAATATGAATTAATTTAAGGTTTCAATTGAATATGCCAGAATTGTATAAAGTTACTATTAAGTTTAAAGTTTGGATGTTTATCTGGTTAGAAGTTATTAGATAGTTTCACTAAAGGAAGGAAAAACCCCATGCGTAGTTTGTATGTAACTGATAATCTTCTTCTCTTGGAGTGATATTGAATCATGTTTAGCTTTTATGTTTTTTATCAATGATTGTGCTTCTGAATCCTTGAATTTCTTCCTTGATTCTCAAGTATGCTTGTTTTTATATTCAGTAGAAATAGAGACTATAGTGCTCATTTGTTTTCTACAAGAGATACTAGAAACTATATGACTCATTTGGTTTTTTCTGCAAGTATATATCTAAGTTGGGTGAGATAGAATTATATTCATTCCTTTTAGATTTAACTCATTTGAATGATCAATAAATAATCCCAAACCAATATAGGGTAATGTACGCATGTAACAAGTGTCCTCCAAGATGAAACTAAGGCTTGAATCCGTTTTTCAGCTTCAACGCAGGTGGTCTCTCTACTTGGAGGTACATTTTCAAGTTCTCTAGGAGCAGCTAATACTGGGCAAACCATCATGGGCAATGGCCATCAAGTTTCCATGGGTCTTGCAAATGATCTCAAGTCAAATGATAGGGAATTTTTGTGGTATTGATGTTTGGCCCAACGGATACCAGCCGAAGTCCCTTCCTTCACCATTTTGGCCCCAGCAGACGCCGCACATTTCATCTTCTTGTTAGTTGTTATAATCTGCTAATCTGGTCAAGACCACAGACTTGTTTTTCTGTGCTGTGTAGAAGATACATTTGAGTGGAATTGTCCTTAGCTCAATTGTAATCGCAGTGCTATGTCTTTATTTAAATTCAGTGACTGCAAAAAAATATAATGGGTGTGGATGGTTTCTAAGGTTGAAAAGGAGATGTCAATATGGTGTAATAGATGGTTATCATCAAGGGGGATAAGTTAGTGCTGGTGAAATCCCTACTTGAAGCCATCCCTGTGAGCAAATGTAGACCCCAATGGTTTATCAGCCTTCACATGCCTTGGTAATGGTCTTATTTTTGAGTTTGGGTGTTTCATTTTATCTAATTTTCCTCTTCCTTTATTTATTTGTCTTGTCATGTCCCAACCATTTATGCAGGCACTTAAGGAATTGAAAGAGACCACAATTCAGTTGGCCGCAAGTACTGGGAATATGGATGCCCCAGTTGATGAATCAATTTTTAATGTTGACAAGGACGTGGATGACCTGCTTCCTGTTGAGGTGAAAGAACAGCAATTGAGTAATTTGTTGCAATCTCTGATGGTGGTTGGCTGCCTTGCAGTAATGCCCATCATTAGAAAGATCCCAACTTCTGTGCTTTGGGGTTACTTTGCCTTCATGGCCATAGAGAGTTTGCCAGGAAATCAATTTTGGGAAAGGCTATTGTTTCTTTTCACTGCTCCAAGCCGTAGATACAAGTATGAACTTTATTCAAACTATAATGTGATTGAATTTAATGCTTGTAATATAGTTTTCAAAGCTGATCAATGTTGAACTGATGGTTACAGAGAACTTTAGGAGTATCATGCTACATTTCTTGAAACGGTGCCTTTCAAGACAATTGCCACTTTCACCATTTTCCAGACATGTTATTTGTTGGCATGTTTTGGTATCACATGGGTGCCTATAGATGGTGTTCTCTTCCCACTACTAATCATGTTGTAAATTGTTAGTCCCAGCGAGGCAGTATATCCTTCCCAAGTTTTTCAAAGGAGCACATCTTCAAGAATTGGATGCAGCAGAGTATGAAGAAGCCCCTGGAATGCCATGCAATATAACAGTGAGTGCAAGACACATATCAAACAAATTTTAAAAATATTACTCAATTCTATTTCATAAGCCCTGCAACATGAACAATAATAAATTGAACTGTAACATATATTGATTGCAGGAAGCTGGAATTCAGGGGTTCGGACTAGGAAGCATGGGAACAGGTGAAAATGATGGCAAAGTTTCGGATGAGATGATTACATGAAGTCGCGGTGAGGTCAAACACACATATAGTCCACGGATAACTAGCTTGAGTGATTGCACACCAATTCATGGATCCGAGTCTGCATTAAGTCCCCAAGTTGCAGAAGCTAAACAAATATATAGCCCCCGTATAAGTGAGATCAGACAGACACATAGCCCTCACAGAGGGGAAAAGCATTCGGGCATTCCCTTGGTTAGTCAAGGAAAAAATATGAGTCGTGCATTTGGTTTGAGGCCACATAAACCAACTTCCAATTAGGTGTTTGGAGTCTAAATCCTCGGCTAGTAATCTTTCCCTTGAGTGAGCATATCTTATGTTTAATAGTACATATTTTGTTGGCTTATCATTATTTAATCATTGTGCCATAAATCACTCGGTTGTATTTGGTGTGTCTTCACAAAGAACCTCTGTCCATCTCAGAGGACAGGGTAGACCATATAGTGCGTGTAAAAAAATGTAATGGAAGTCAAGCTTGAAGTATTTCTGTTTTCTTGAAGCATGAAATCTATTATGTCAGTCTTGTGGTTTTGTAGACCCCGGGCATGCCAAATAAGCATGGTGGTATTAAAGGGTCCTGTGAGTGGTTTGAGCTTCATAGAAAGTCATCCTTATTCTACCAGTTGGATCATAACCACAAAGTTTGCAGCCTTTAATGTTTCATTGAAATAAAAAATGTGGAAATTAAACTTGACAAATGAAAAGGAAATGGTAAGGCTTACAATATTAGAACTTCTGTAAATGTTTTCCCTTGGTTAGTTTTTAAAGGTAATGGCTAAACCAGCAATTACCTTTAAAAAGATCCAATTCATTTCTCAGAGTGGTGCAAGTATTGCACTAGGCCCTCTTTATTTTGCATGGCCACATTTTTGTTCAGGCTAAAGTTGGATTTTTGATCTTCTTTTTTTGGTTTTTTCTTTCTTCTTGTTAACCCGTAACAGGGTTTCTGCAATAGAAGAGGGGCTGTGTATTCTTCCTGACCAGTTGGCCATGGCGGTGGCACATTGATGTCAACCAATCTATGTTCTGAAGGACACAATTAAATTATATACCACCTCTATGCCATTTCTGTAGATCAAAGTGCCAGACATTATGCACAGATTGAAGTCAAGGACCATGTAGGCTGGTGCCACTTGTTCGAGATTCAACTCTTGGGAAGAACACCATTTCCAAGGTCCTCCAAACTTGTAAGCAGCGGCCTATAGTTCAACTCTTCATTTAGTTGAACAACACTGTTGGTGGACCATCCTTAGCATTAACCATTTTCTTACAGTGAGCTACTTGGTTCTTGATATTCCTGACAAGTAGAGCTACCCTTACTAGCACTCAACTGTGTAAAGCGCCTTTTCCAATTTTTCCTGAATCACTGCCATGTTAACTCTGTCCATTGAAGGAATGCATGCAGAAGTTTTTATATCCTTTGTTTTATGTTAAAGTGTTTGGATCAAACAGTAAACATGCAGGTATCCTCCTTTTTTTGTTAAGGGCTTTGTAGTCCCTCATACCCTAGTCTACCCAGATTGTGGAACATGTAGTTTAAGGGGTTAATTACTCTGCCTAGTGAGGCATTTTGTTGGCAACAAAGCTTGAGGTTTGGCAGTCTCAGACTTCAGTCATACATTTTAATAGAAAAATAGAGAGGCAGCATAATGTTTCAACATTAATAGAAGTCTAGTTTCCAATGAAAAGTGTTGAACAAAGAAATCATTAAACATTCATAGCACAATTTGCCGAATATGAACTTGCCAACTTAACAAAGATTCAAATAGGTGAGATGAGATGATGAAGAGATATTCTAAAAATGTACATACACTAGCCTCACAAAGAAAGTAGGAGAGAGAATAGGAGAATTATATTAAGATTTTCAGAATGAATGTACAGAAGATTCGATGCCTATATCTATGTGCCATCCTCTTACATATTGAAGAATCAATTATGATTGAACTACATAAATAGTAATAGGTTAACAATAATATATGTATGACCACTAACATAAGAGATTATATATGAATGACTAGAATAAAACGCTGAAATAAACTAAATACAAACTATCAATATCCAATTAACATAAAATGAATATCATGAGTAGAATTTTTTTTATACGGATAGAGAGAAATGCTATCCTCTTCAAGTAACAAGTAGCTCCTATTTTATCCTAAGATAACAGCTAGAATTCAAATCATGTTTTGCTAGATTCAATACCCTAGATTTAGAAATAAATGACTAAATACTACAAGGAAATAGCATTACCCCATAAGCTTTTTCAGATGCAACAATATGCTCCTTTTGTGGTTCATTGTTGGCTCCTTCATCCACTATATCATGTTACATACAGGCACTCTTGCTAGCTCATGTTGAGATGGAAATATCTATTTTTCATGACAGTAAAACATTTAGATAATGGAAATACAGAATATGTGCATTCAAGTTAAATCAGATTTATCTTGAATGGTTGGGAAGATTTGTTATTATCTTTAATAATTTAAGTCTTGTAAAACAAATTCAGAAGGAATAATTTAAGTCTTGTAAAGCAACAAACTTGAAGAAAAACAAAGAATATGAAGCCATATACAAGGAATATGAAGCCTGCGTGTTATGTTAATTTATGAGCAGTTTTATGCTCTGCAGTATGATCTGTGAGAAAATTGGCTACAATATTCAACAGACAGGACATTATGAGTTTCTCAATTTGTGCTATTATATGCTATGGATTTTCTAACCGATATCTTGAAAACGCGGTCTGCACTTGCCATCTATGCCTGAGTTCTGCAGCGGTTTGTTACTTTCAAGCCATGCCTAATGTCATATTGTTTGTTGCAACTTTAATGTAGACAGCTAACCAGGAAGGCATTGGGTCATTCATAGAGGATGCTTAGGCATGATTCCAGGCTTTTGAAAATAATTGTGATTTCCATCACTAGTCATAGCACTTGATAGAAAGTTGGGATATTCATGAGTGTGAATTTATGTTTGTGTGTTTACATACTTTCTTATGAATTAACTAATGCTCAATAGCAGTAGACATTGGACAAGTATATTTGTATACTTCTGTTTTAAACTGAAACAAATCCAGGGCTAAAAGGAATGGATTGATTGCACTAGTCATCCTTCTATAACTTTCCAACATAGGTTGGAGTAAATAGATTGTAATTTGGGTAATTTTTCTAACTGCAAACAAGAACATACTTGTGTATTGGCAGGGAAGCTATGATGGCCATTATGTCAGGCCAGGTGATCGCACTCCCTTGATCATGAGCATGATTGTGATCAAGATGGAAGACTTCATAGTCTAGATTGATTGTTTAGCAGTGATAGTTAGTGGGCTCATTCACAAAAGCTTCTATTTCACTAATCCTTTTTATAGAGTTGTCAGATTCAATTTCCAAAGGTTTTAAGTACACTATAGAGTTGAGTTCTGAGAGAGCTGTGATTCACAGTGTTAAGTATAGCAGCTATGACACTTGAATGAAGACAAGCATAATAGAGGTATCAGACTCTGTTATAAGCTTACCTACATATTATAAGGGACTTGGTTGGTTTTTTTATAATTTTATAGACAAGTTCCATGTCGTGGAAATGTGAAAAAAAATAGTGATATTGCCACCATGTGGTTCTTATCATATATGGTTTTATACTTCTCCAAAATATTCTCTAAGAGTTCACAATGCTAAAATTCACTAGGACTTTACAAAGTTTTATTATTTAGTGAAAGACTTGCCAAGTTCTTACAAGATTTTATAATTGAGTAAAATATTCACCATGCCTGGTGAGAGATTCGCCAGAAAATTATATATACATATTATATTATTGATAAAATCGCCTTCCATTTTTCCTATATACCATGGAGATTCGCCCAATTATTATATTTATAAATTTGGGGGGGGGTTCTTAAAATTTTCCCTGATCAATTTATTAGAAATAAAGGAGAATAAATAATATAAGAGCATAAATCATCATAAAATGGATTTATATAATAAATTATAATAAATGACATGATGAAGAATGGTAGAAATGGGTGGAATAAACGTTCACAAGTGACAATAATAATGGCATATTAACGACCCAATATCCCAGATGTGCCAAAGGAAAACTAAAAGGGGGACCATTCCCCTCAAGCCAAAGCAAGACCTCCAATATGTTGTAGCTAGTTCACTCAGACATATCTGGTATGATCTCTGTGAACTCCTTGGGAGGATATTCATATTACCTCACTTTTATAGATGACTATTCTCACAAGATGTGGATATACTTCTTGAAAAAGAAGGATGAAGTGTTCTCCTGGTTTCGACACTTCAAAGCCTTGATCAAGAATCAAACCAAAAAGAAGATCAAGATCTTAAGGACTGGTAATGGGACTGAATATGAATCTAATAAGTTTCATTATTTTTGTAAAGAGGCTGGCATTAAGAGGGAGACTACTCCTGACCAGAATGGTGTGGCAGAAAGGAAGAACCATACGATCATGGAAGTTGTTCATGCTATGCTTCATGATCAAAGACTTCCGAAGTTTCTATGGGTCGAAGCTGCAAACACCACCGTATATGTACAAAACCAATGCCCCCATCAAGCATTGGGTTCCAAAATTCCTGAAGAAATGTTCACTCGTAAGAAACCTTATGAATCTCATTTTAGAATTTTTGGAAGCCCTGTATATTTTCATGTGCCGAAAGAGAAAAGGAATAACTTGGGTGCATCTAGAAAGAAAGGAATCTTTGTGGGCTATAGTGAAAATACTAAGGGCTATAGAATCTATGTAGCCGGTCAAAGGGATGTCGTGATTAGTCATGATGTCACCTTTAATGAAGATATGGCTCTTAGCAAGGTGAATAATCTTCCTATAGTGAGGAGCTCTCAAGAAGTTGACACCAGGGAACTGAAAGAAAAAGATGATGGAACAATGCCCAATGTGGAAGAACCCATGGATCCTATTTATCCTCCTCAACCTAAGCCTTCCTCTTCTAGGAAGAGGACTTCACAAGGAGGGAAACTACATCAGATGGATGTTAAGACTGCATTCTTACATGGTTCGATCAAAGAAGAGGTCTACGTGGAGGAATCCGAAGGATTTGAGATTTATGATCAAAAATCTCATGTGTGCAGGTTGAAGATGGCCCTCTATGGGCTGAACCAAGAACCCCGAGCATGGTGTTAGAGGATCGATAGCTACTTGATGAAGTGGGATTCAATAGGAGTGAAGCCGATCCCAACCTTTACTTTAAGGTTGAAGATGAAAAACCTCTCATACTGGTACTATATGTTGACGACCTCTTTCTAACAGGTGTAGACCCTCTCATTCACAAATGTAAGAGGGAGTTGGCTTCTGAGTTTGAAATGAAGGACCTAGGACTGATGCACTATTTCCTAGGATTTGAAGTTTGGCAGAAGCCAGGAAATATTTTCCTATCTCAATGAAAATATGTGGTAAATATATTGGAAAGATTCGATATGGTGGATTGCAAGCCCATGACTACCCCAATGGAGCTTGACTTTAAGAAGTTAGGCGGTAGTGTTGCTGGACCTATCTTATGAAATGCCACCTAGTATCGTTAACTCATTGGAGCATTAATGTTCTTAGTGAACTCCTATCTAGATATATGCTTTGCAGTCAACACATTAAGTCAACATATGGTTGAACCTCACCACATACATTGGATTGGTGCCAAGAATCCGTTGAGATACCTTTGTGGCACAATCACTCATGGGTTAAGATACATCGTTGGAGATATGAGACTACTTGGATATACTGATGCTGATTGGGTAGGCAGTGTGGTGGATCGTAAGAGCACTTCCACATGCTATTTCTCCTTGGGATCTGCTTCGATATCTTGAATGGGTAGGAAGAAGAAGTCGGTGGTTTTCCACCATCGAGGCAGAGTACATTGCTGCTAGCATGGCCACCTGTGAGGTATTTTGGTTAAGAAAGCTCTTTAGTGAGCTGTTTGGATTTACATTGGGTACTGCCATGATCCTGTGTGACAACTAGAGTGGGATTCATTTATCAAAGAATCTTGTATTTCATGATCGCTTCGAGCATATCGATATCAAGTACCACTATATTCGAGATATGGTGCAGCGGGGAGCTATAAGACTCCAACATATCGGTACAAATGAACAGGTCGCCAACATTTTGATAAAGCCCCTAGCAAAGGTCAAATTCCTGACTTTCCGAGAACGACTTGGTGTCATTCAGAGACCCTCTAACGGGGGTCAAGTATGATGTACTGAGCTCTGGGAGCTCCACAGGGGTGTGGGGTACCTCTTGGAGAGACATATGACCACAGGGTGACTCATCATCCCCCGTTGGTGCACTTTGTATAGGATGATTCATTCTCCGTGGCGACCATGGAACATGATGATTAGTTCTCCTATGGGCCAGGATGATTTGTTCTCCGTGGTGACTATGGAATAGGATGATTAGTTCTCCTATGGGTCTGGATGATGTGTTCTCCATGGTGATTATGGAACAGGATGATTCATTCTCTTGTAGGCTAGGATGATTAGTTCCTCGTGGCATCCACTGGATAGGATGATTCCCTCTCCTGTGGACAAGATGATTCACTTTCTTATGGGACAAGATGATTCGCTCTCCTATGGACAGGATGATTCGCTCTCCTATGGACAAGATGATTCGCTCTCTTGTGGGACAGGATGACTCATTCTCTTGTGGACAGGATGATTCTCTCTCCTGGGGACAAGATGATTCTCTCTCTTGTGGGGCAAGATGATTCGCTCTCATATGGATAGGATGATTCGCTCTCCCGTGGACAAGATGATTCACTCTCTTGTGGGATAGGACAATTCACTCTCTTGTGGATAGGATGATTAGTTCTCTTGTCGAGGCATCCTACCCATGCAGTCTGGGACTCATGGGAAGTACCTCTCATTTGATCAATGAGTAGGGAAATGAGGATAAGGACCATAGTAGTACTGATGGACACATCATTGTATCTACTGTACTCCCTATGCTAGGATGACCTTCATTGATCTGGGATCAATGATACTGGTATGGGACCAGTGAGAGTGGTACACACTCTGAGACTGACTTTAGGTCAGTGGAGGATGGTATGATACATGTTCGATCATTTCTTCTTCGTCATAGTTCGAGCAGAGCAGAACAGAGCAAAGCATAGCAAGGCAGAGCTGAGCATAGTAAGGTAGAGTAGAGCAGAGCATAGAAAGGCAGAGCTGAGCATAGCAAGGCAGAGCAGATTAGAGCAGAGTAGGGGTCAAGCTATTTAGGGTAGTGCATTTGATGGATGAATAGTAGCGACAGTCAGACAAATTGCAGATGGAGTTCTCTCTAGTTGAGAGGAAGTGTTAAAATTGGCAACTAGGGAAAAGCTCCATGAGGATCACCTTATTCATGGATAATAATATTTTATCTAGATTCCTCGCATCGAGAGGTGTAGGATTGATCTAAATATCATCCGATTCCAGTAATTATTTATGGAGATATGAATTTATTTTGATTATGGACAAATTGTCAAAGTCGGCCAACAACTTTTGTAGGCTCAGAAGCCCAACAGACACATCTATTCATCATCAATGTTTGCATATAAATACAGGATGTCTCCTCCTCATTTGGACACACACTTCTCATCCATCTCTCTCTCTCTTCTACGCATAAAAGAGTCTCTCTCTCTCTCTCCTGTGCAGATAGGTCTCTCTCTCACACGTGGGAAGGAAGGATGTCTCCATATTGGGGTTTGTCCCTGGCTAGCCACCACATCTTATGTCTCTTGTCTTAGCTTGTTTTCTGTTGATCGTTTAATGTTCTATCTGCACTTTACTTATGTACATGTGATTGCTAATCTGTGGATAATAATAAGAAAGATAAGTAAATTTCTCTAAGCATAGAACATACCATAATTTAACATGATTCCACGCATACCACCCCCACCCACACCACCACCAGATTCATCGCCTTCACCTCCATCATCACCCTACCACCTCCACCACCACTGTGAGTCAATATGGTGAGCACGATAAAGTTGTCTGTGTTTAAGGGAGTAGGAAATGAGGATTTATACTAGTTTTGGTTCGTGATAAGAGCCGTATGGGAAGCACAGGGAGTTACATATGACAATATAAAGAAAGTGACATAGGTTAGTGCCCTATAGGACCGCGTGCTAACCTGGTATATTAAGCATTCTAATGACAATTCGAATTTGGGAATCGAGGATATCTAAATTGTGCTAAATAAGGAATTTAGCAGGTCGAAGTCATAGGCGCAGTCAATCATTGGATTCAAAGAGATCACAATTCTAGCAGGCGAGCATTCTTGGGAGCTAGATCAGAGGCTGAAGTGCACAATTCGCAAAGATAATATGAATCTGACGGATGGACAATGCCACGAATGGCTGTAGCATCTCTAACGCCACATCTAAGGAGTGCGCTATCACAGCAAAAGTTAACGACTTAGGTAGAGGCCTTAGAGATTTCAATGAGGTTGCATGAAACCCCGATGCATGATCCTAACTTAGGAGTTCAGCAGATCCACATGTAGTTGAAAAACTTATGCCTTGAGATGCAGAGTTTGAAATAGGACAGGACAACTCAACCAGAAGTGTGTGAGGAAGTGTGGTGTGTAAAATGCAAGGGTCAGGGTCATGATAAGGAAAACTACCTAGTGTTCACGGATTACCTCGTGGGAGGAGGACTGATGCTGTTAAGACCAGAGGCACAAGCAAGACCTAGTGCGGTGCCTGCTTTGTGGTGTGCGATTTGTCAAATAGGAGGGAAACATGTTATGAAAAACTACCATTTGTTACAGAAGTATACTCAAAATTTGCAGCAATTGTTCTATAACTTTTGTAGATCAGTGGGACATGATGAGCACACTTGTAGAAGCTATGAGTTAATGATGGATAGAAATCCCACCTACAGAGTTCAAGCCAAATCGTGGCCCCTAGACCTGAATGCAGGACTGGCGCGAATCGGATTTCAGAGGCGTGGATGAGGCCGAGGTGGAGGAGGACCTGGAAGAGGTCGCAGACAGTTGATATGCTACAATTGCGGAGGTCCAGGACATTATGCCTGTGATTGTACAAACCAAACACGTCCATCATGTCTGTATTGTACCTTTTTTGATCATGAGATAGAAGATTGTCCTATGCCGATAGCTAGGATACGTGACAAGGGATCACTACTGCCTCCCCCAACTCAGAACTTGCAAATGATGAGGTCTGAGCCACGTGAGGAAGATCGAAATATGAACATTGTGCTCTAAAGTGGAATCATGATTGGAGATGATAAAGGAAAACAACCCAAAGATAGTACTTGGGTTCGCAAGGCTCTGACGAAAGAAGCAGAGTTTGATTTGGAGTGGGCTAAGGAAACCTTCATGGAAGCTAAGAAGAGCTTCACTGATGCCTTCACTTCAGGAAGCAAAGATAGGCCGGAGCCGGAAATGGACCCATCTATGCTTACGATGTTCCTGGAAACATGCATGAAGCTACTATGTGATAGTAAGCCTATAAAGGGACTACAAGAACTCATTAACAGATGCACGGGGACCACACCATGAGAACCACCCGTAGTCCAGAAGATTGGAAAACACAAGACTATGACAGGGAGAGAAATGAGGCTAACCGCATAGAATTGAGAATATGAGATGGACCAAGTAATTCTGGACTTTGGATTGGATGTGACGTTCTGCCGAAGCAAACATGGGAGTGCATGGGGAGGCCTACGTTGTAGCGGTCTCCTATTCAACTGCTAATGAAAAACCAATCGAAGATAATACCCCTAGGGTGATTGTAGGGAATCACCATGGATATTGAGGGAGTGAGCACGCTAGCAAAATTTGAAGTGATAGAGATTGTTGATAACAACAATCCCTACCCCGAGCTCTTAGGAATTGAGTGGGCCACTCACATAAACGGGTGATTAATCTGAAGAAGTGCAAGATGATTTTTGAGAAGTATCTGCACGTAGTTATACCCTTAGACCTTGCTGAAGGATCATGCTACATAGAGCCGATGCACAACTATGAAAGCAACGATATTTGGATTGCATCTACAAGATAATTGCGCAAGAGCAAGACTAGGTAAATCCCATCGCGGATGGACGGATCTCATGGGAGCACGAAAGCTCCTATACTTTGGATTCAAATGAGGAGATAGAGGGATTGCAGAACTGGTTACACGAGGTAACCATGCTTAATTGCAATATGATGATAAGATCACTATTTTACATATCGACAGAAGTGAGAGATCTGCCTACTTATGATGGGTTAAGTGAGATGGATTCCTTCTTGGACAGATTTGAAAGGGAGGTGTAAAAAAAACAACGTTTCTAGGCCCTGAATTGGGCACTGCGCACTATGCCTGTGAGTTAATGGGGTACACACAAAGGAAGCTTTGAAGACCGGCGCGCATGTAGGAGGATGATGTGCACATGGTTTGGAAATCCTAGGGTGCAATTGGCCAATAAATACAATGGACAGGATTGTCTGCACACGCATCTATCTAGGTGGGTATGGGTAGGTGGAAAACAACCTATGCGAATGCACATGAACTTCGCATTGGGAAATATGGTCAATAATCTTGTGTTGTGGGGGAAATGTGTAAACATCTCCTTGAGTTGCAATGATAGAGTTTGGAGAGAACAATCACATGGAAGGTTATCCACACGGAAGCATTTAATGAAGTGTGTGAAGCACTAAAAAAGGTATGTAGTGCACAACAAAATGATTGGGACCTGCGCATACTAGCGGTTTTATGGGCTTATAGGAAAATGTACAAGAAACTGATGGAATAGACGCCTTCTAGGCTGAGCTATGGAGCAAATGTTGTAATGTTGATGGAGTATATCATGCCTAGTCTGTGCATAGCAGCGCCCGTGGATATGATGGATCGTGAAGCCTTGAAAGAAGGGATTGTGCAGTTGGAAGAGATCGAAGAAGAACACTTGGGACCTGATGAAGATATCCAGCAGGGTGATCTTAGGCTCCAATAACTCATGAATGAAAGCATTCAGTTCAAGAATAAAAGCACCATGGCAGAAGCAGAAGTCAAGAAGCTGGAGGATGAAATAAAGAAGGACTTTCTTGATAAAAAGATCGTGGTGATAGAACATATTGAGCTCGTTTACGTTGATGAACTTGGGGGCTACCACCGAGAGTTGATCAGTTTGATGCCTTGGATTGGACTGTATGTTATTAAGGACACCTTAGATAGTGGCGCGATGCAGTTGGTAAACTCAAATGGCAGACTCTTCCCAGGAAAAGTAACTAGTAGTGAAGTTAAATGTCGAACTCTTCCCATCTGACTACTCGCAGGGAGCACAGTCTTAGCACTTCATGTAGTTGAAAGGAGGTTTGGGACTATAAACTACTATGCCCAAGAGCTACATGGTTTTAGGGTTGTGCGTAGGAGCGAAGTGTCACAGGGTCCGCAACAACGAAAGGGTGCCTGCGCTCCCACATGGGTCGGCTAGGAAGTGACCGTTGCAGACACCATTCACGATGTGATGCTTGGTTTGAGACCAAATGGAGCGGGCGGAAGGCATTTAAGGCAAACTTTATGGAGTAGATTTGGGAAAATCCGCTGCCAAGGGAGCATTAATGGACCAGATTTGAGGGGAACGATCGAATTCAAATTCAAAAGGTGCTATAAATTGCAAAGGGCTACCCAGCAAACAACAGTTGCCTATTTGAGAATTGAGCTATTGTGCATCTTAAGATTTAGTAACTTTGATCTGTTCGATTCTTTGAATTTGAAGGCATTATTTGAGCACCTACCTGAACCATTGAGAGATTTGTGGAACAACAATATGACCATGCCAGAGGAAGCCATGGATATTGGTGAGATGACTGCCAAAGAGGTCGTGTAGGCCATGACGATAGGAGACACCCTAGAAAGCACCACGATAGTTGCAGAAATCCCTAAATCGTCATGCATGCCGAGACCCAAGAGAGATAAGAAGCCTATGGTACTAGTGCACGTGTCCCATTGAAACCCAATGAGAACTAAACTAACCATGGAACAAAAGGGGAAGTAGTTAATGTGGAAACCGATGAGGAGGAGGAAGACCTTGAGGAAATCCTAGTGGAATAGGAGGAGGAGGATGAAATGGAGGAAGAAACCCAGGGTGCAGAGTTGCAGACCCTCTGACTAGGTTGCTCGTGTATGTTCCTCCATGGAAAGGGAAAGCAAGGGTGCCCAAGGACCTAGATGAGAGAAAAAGCTCTTTATAGACTCCACTGCTCCCCGATGATATGATTTTTTAAGGGGCACACTTAGGACGGGTGCCGGCTCTAAAGCTTGAATATTGTGATCTCGCAGACCATAAGAATTATCACACTTAGTAACCACGCAGCTAATGTGGCCGAAGAAAAATACAGTGGCGAGAGTCACAGAGTTGGAGCCACACAAGTGGTTGGCGGAGTAGAGAAATTAAGGTTGTTAAACCTGCTCTGGGTGCCGCATTACTATCGTGACCTAGTAACTATCTTTGTCATTAGGCAGCTACTCTGCCTAGTGCATGATGGGTGCTTGTGGCTGGAGGAGTCCATCCCCATCACGGACCACCTAATCCACAGAATAACCCAATTCCCTTGCAAGGGGGAGGACCCAATAGATATTTAAGAAGGTAACAGTAATGATCTAGCCATCACAGAGGCCATGAAGGAAAAATTCAAGCTAGAGAAAAGAAGAGAGGGTACATGATCTCTAGTATCAATAATAAGGCAGTTAGTGTTGCCACTCGGATACTGGTTGACAAGGTTATGTGGAAGTGCCGCATGGATGAGATGCCTGCACCAATGATAACAATTTTCGTGTAGTGTGTGAATGGTGTGTATTTTAACTAGTCAGAGTACTTGTGCAAGGAGTTCCTGGATAATTTCCACGAGGCACAGGAATAGGGGAAGACCTTCCACTATGCATGGCTTCTGCTATCCATAGTGCTAGTGGCTTGGGAATTGCTTGAGGATAGCCAGTTCCCAAAAATTTTGCAGGACCTTCTGGAGGCAGCGAAGTACGCTTTGCCATGGAGAGGATCCGAGACAGTAAGATATTCTAGGTGTTCATGGAGATGAACATCAGAATGGGGATTAACCACAAGTCACGCTTATTGCCCACTGTCTATAATAGTCTACAAAGCTTCACAAAGTTCAAGGAGGAAATCCATCATGTGTATATCAGGGCATGCAAGGGCCTCGCGAAGAAGTGGAAGGAGCTCCCGTACCTAGCCACAGACAATGTCATATTTGCTGTATTTGAGTCATGGTCATGGAGTGGTGCACTGCAGCCATCTCCGCATTGGAAATGGAGAAGTTTACTGCACAAAGGAAGAAGGAAGAAGCAAAACTACGGATGGCACAGTTAACAGAGAAGAGAAGAAAATAGGTAGTAGTAACAAAGGTGCAGGAGGCACAGGGCGCTTCGAAGGCAGCAACAGAACAACAGAAGGTAGCCACATAACGGCAACAAGCAGCAGAGAAGGAGCACAAGGGCCATAAGTTGTCGTTGTGTGAGGAAGAGCCCGAGACAGAGGAAGGTGGCACAGACCCATAGAGAACATCTACACAGTCGAAGCGCCAACACCCGATAGTGCGGGTGGGATGGCAAAAGAAGTCAAAAACCTCTAAGACTTCTTTCGACCCGATCACCCTCACTAAGGGGGATCTGCATGACATAGGGGAGATGGTGTGTGATGTTATCGCAGAGACCCTCCAACAATTCGCAGAGGAAAATTAGATGGCATTAGGGTCCCTCCTGACACAGATACAGGAGTTGCAGGTGCACACTCCTCAGGCTGGTACTCTATTAATTGGCCTCATAGTAGGAATGACCATAGCTGAGGAAATGTTGCGCACACACATGATAAATACTATAGTGCTACCAGAGGGGGCATTGGTTACAGAAAATGAGGCAGATAGGCCTATGGTTAGTGCACTAAAAGGAGTGGAGATCAACATGGCTGCGCTCCCTCGAGAGATGCTCTATGTTCTACAGGATGAAGTAACTACAGAAGTGTGGGCTAGGGATGGCCACACGCTATAGGTGTTGAGTGAAAAATGAATTAACATGGAAAAACTAAGCCTACAACTCGACGAGGTTGTAACACAGAATAGGCAGCTAGTGCAGGTGGTTGAAGAGGCCTAACAGATGGTCCCTAAGTTTGTCATCCTAGTAGAGGCACCAGTAGAGGCGTGCATCTGGAGGTTAGTAGCAGGGGTGCATGAGGCGTGAGAAGAAATGGCTAAGGTTCAGCTAGAGCTGAAACTTCAGATAACTGAGCTGTAGTTGAAGGCACATCCTTCAACTCCACCATAGGTGAGGGAATAGTGCGCCAGCACCATCACAACGGAAAAGAGGAGATCAGTAGTGCAATGAAGGACTGCACTAAACTTTTGGAAGAGTCGTTCGAGGTCCTCACCACTCTATGAGTACTAGAACACACATCACTTAGAAATAGAGATGCATTAGCTCCAACAAAGATATGATGATATAAAAGGGACTGCACAGTTGGTGGCCCTTACATAGAGGCTTGTGTAGATGTAACAGGAAAAAGCACTCAAGGAGCAGGTAGACGTGGCACGACATAAGGAAGCGGTTTTGAAGGAGTTCATACAACCTTGGATCGATGAGGCATTCATCATTATAGCCTTGATCAAAGCCAAGATCGCGCAGATGCAGGGAAGCAGTTAAGGTATCGTGGTCTCTGAACAATGCATCTAGGAGGTACAACAGGAAGCCGCTTAGTGCGCTGCTGACATTTTAGCAGTCCAGGCAGAGTTGGGAGGTCTCCGTGTGAAGATCTCCGCATCGACAGGGTGACTCGAGGGCGAGTCATGATGTTTGTGTTGGGGGCCTATTGGGTGTGGGATCCCCCAAGGGAAGTTTTGGGGCTTAAAGCCTAGATTTTGACTAAATCTGATGTAAATACTCTACATTTTGTGGGTGCAGAGAGTGAACTTGTAAATGAGTAATAGGGTTTTCCGCCCTCATTTTTATAATGTAATGTCGGCTTTAGAGATCTACGTATGGTCTACAGACCATGGGATTGTATAAATAGTGCGAGGCTCTAAGTTGTAAATCACCGAATCAATTAAGGAATGAAGATGAAGAATTGAGTCTTATCTAAGTGTAGTGTTGAGTCTTGGGTTGTAGCATAGGAGTAGGCTCTACAGATTAGTGCGTAGAGGCCTAGTAGTCTGCAATTAAGTGCACAGACCCCTGCAGATGAGTGTGAAAGACGAGTCGAGTCTGTAACCTTTGGAGAAGTAATAAAGAGAAGTTTCATATAATTTTTGTGTATATTTTTCCTATTTTCTACATTTAATGTATTGGGTATAATTTATATTTTTGTTGTTTATATGAAGTGCGAACATATATGATTGTGTTGATTAAGTGAATATAATATAAAGTATATGTTTACACGAAGCTAACTAACAGTTATAAGGAGATAAGTAAGACCCATGGTGTAACTTTAGGAAATAGCGTAGATCAATGCCTTTGCAGCACAAAAGCACCTCAGCCCCTAGTTAGGGCTACGTGAAGGCGATTATAATAGATCACAAAGGCCTTGCAGGTCAGGGTAGTGCATGAAGTAACCTGTGTGAAGGTATTCACGGTTGGACTAAATCGACCCCTCAGACATCTCAAGGGTGCAAAAACTTGGTTCCAACATCCCCCCATACTGCTCCGGGTGAGACCTCAATCCGCGCTCCATGGGCTATTGCCAAAAGGGCCATTAGTGTAGGGATTTGTTTGGCTAATTAACTCCAAACATGGGTCACACCCCCTCAAGAAAACAAGCTCGAATAACCAAGTACTTGAAAAACTTTTCCTTTTTAAAGAGTCTGAAAAGGGCTTAAAAGAGGATTATGATTTTCACTTTTCATAAATTTTTAAGAGCATGAAAAGTGATAAAAGTCTGTTATATAGTCAAAATGATTTATTCTGACTTTGTAACCTATCCTGCACCTTTTAAATCAATAAATCATTATAACTACTCAAAATATAATTTTTTCCCTCCTAAAAGGTTTTAAATATAAAAATAATATTTATTTTTAGCCCAAAAACCCTATAAAAGTGGAAAAAGTAAATTATTTCTCACCATTTGCATTTTTACCATTTGAGAGTAGAGAAAGGAGTTTTTTACCACCAAAATTCTGGGACAAATTTCGAGCTAACCGGTGGACGAAATCGCAAACCGCTTCTTCCAGGTAGAAGATCTCTCCCTAACTTAGCTTTTCATCCATTCAAATTTCCATTTTAAGCTTTCAGTTAATTTTTTGGGGCAAGGATTTGTCAAAAAATGTGCCCTCGGCCCTGCGTTGATTTCCTTCAATCAGGCCCGTGCAATTAGGTAAAATTTTCCATATGGAAAATCAAGGCATGCGTAGATATTTTATGGAAAAATCCACACAGCTACGCCATGTGTGTAAAACAACGGTAGTGCAGGCAACGAGGGTTTATTTTTTGAAATATTTGGACCCCAAAAAATATGAGATCGACCTTAAAAATGATTCTAAACTTTTTAAAATGGTCATTTCAGGTTAATTGATTGCTCAAAATGGAGTGGAGGGAAAGAGAGCACGAAGCCAATGATTTGGCAGCTTTGGTAGATCTAGCTACCATGCAGGCTCTAAGAACTTGTGGCCTCCTGAAATACTAGCTCATTCCTGGGATGAAAGCTGAGGTAGATCTGGTGACATGGCTGGTAAGAACCTGGAATGTCCAGGAACAATTTTTTGTGATCAGAGATCATCACATCACCATTGACATCAATGATGTTTATTTATTGACCAGGCTTTCTCATCGGGGAGCCGATATTTCATCATTTCGATGGAGGACATGAGGAGATACTACAGATGGGTATCTATGATTCTTTTGTAAAGGTGCACAAGCTAAGGATGATAGAATTGATATTCAAACCATCGAGCTCCTGCCCCTGATGACCATTACTTTCACTGTTAGAAATATGTGTGGCAGCGTTGCCCTTCATTTAGCCACACAGGCACATTTGTAGAATTTTGTGGAATGTCGAGAATCCATGGTGTTCAATTGGTGCCAGGCAGTGGATATAAACATGAAGGGACAACTGACTAGATGCAAGAATCAGAAATTGAAGAACTTTTATTATGGCACCATTCTTATTGCTTTTGCCCTAGAGAGGATTCCTCTTCTCTAGCTACAACAGATTCTAGCAGATGAGGGGGAACCTAAGGATCCACACATGATGAGGTGGGTTGCACTAATGACACGTCATGGAGGCAATGGACTGGCAGTGAGGTATACTCCTAATTTTTTCGACTGGTTAGGCCAACAGATCATTTCGATTGAGGACTTCCCATATGACGAAATGGATTAGAGAGGTGATCTCATTATCCCACTTTGAGCCAGAGGTCAGTGGGGTGACCTAGGTGAGAATTTCTCATTTTTGATATGTTTTAAATTTTTTTAAATTTTGTTTGTTTTTTGTCTTCAACAACTAATTATCTTAAATGAATGTGCATATGTGGGCCCCAGGCGACCAACAAGGTTGAGACGATTTGATAGACGAGGTGAGAAACATATAGCAGTTGTGGAAGCTAAACTAGAGGTAGTAAATATTTTGACAGAGCTAGAACACAACCTAAAGAGGTTGACTTTGGATATCCCAGAGACTGGGATAGATGACATTCCTCTCTGATATCAAAGACATGTAGTTGGGGTTACAGGGAAACTTAGACATTTACTATGTCGAGTTGCTCGTGTTGATGTTTGATATCATGAGTATCATCATGCTTAGAAGTTCTAGTTTCTAGGGCCACGTTTTTTTATTTTTGGTGCCAGCATATTTGGAAAATAAAGGCCACGAAGCTTTATGTCCTTGGATGACATATTTTTTAGACACACGACTATGCAAACTCTATTTTAATGAAAAAATACTACTTTTTCCTACAAATTATCTACATCAATATGAATGAATATTGTTTTAATTTACAAATGTCGTAAATATCTATTCAACACATGATTAGCCAATGCATCTTTCAATGTGTTTAAATATCTTGGAATGTGTTGATATTTGATATAATAAAATTTCCTTTCCAAAAGACGGACCCGTAAAAACATTCTTAACATTGTTGGACTTCTTACTGCATAGACATTGTTTAAATGTAATATTACGAGCTGTGAATCTAACATAACAATTAAACGTCGAATACCAAATGTGATGGCATCATATAATAACTCAATGACCGCACTATATTTTGCTATGTTGTTTGTTGTTTGACCAAGGCATATTCCATGAATAGAGACTAGCTCATCATTGGGTGAATAGATAACCCAGGCCGTGAAAGATAAATTCTGAATACTACGACTAGCACCATCATCGAATCCAATGTATGTCTAAGGGAATGTGGACATCTACAAATCACGTGCAAAATAAGATAAGTAGGAGAAGTAGTAAAAAATGTAAAAAACATTAACTATCACATATACCTAACAAACAGTAAATAATGTACAAATCTCCACTAAAATTTTATGCATAATATTTCTTTAGGTAAAGACCATTTCTAGGCTTTCCTAAAGGATACCATCACAATCAACCAACTCATGGGCTCCTTTAGCTATTACGTGTTTCATGATATAAGGGCCATGCCACATGGGTTCAAACATTCCTGCACTTAACTTGTCATGAGCTTGATCATAAACCAAGACTAGGTCACCTTCTGAATACGAACGAGGATTAACATTTTGATTGAATTTAGCTTTGAATCATTTTTTGTGAGCTTCGCTAGCTAGTGTGGCATCATGACAATTTTCATCTAAATTTGCTAAATGTACAAAATGTTCTTCTTCTACAAAGGTAGAAGGAAATAATTTGATAGCTAGTTTTAAAGATTGGGTTTCACATTCAATGGGTAATACTGCTTCCAAACCATAAACAATTTGGAAAGGAGTAAAACCTGTTGATATTTTTGCAGTAGTATGGTAAGACCACAACACTGAAAAGAGCATGGAATGCCAATTTCCTTTATGAATACCAACTATCCATTTAATCATATTGGTTAAAACTTTATTGATGGCTTCGACTTGACCATTAGCTTGTGGATAGTAAGGAGTAGAGATATCATGGCATAGGCCGAGTTGTGTTGATAGTTCAACCATCATAAAGTTATGAAAATGACTACCATGGTCTATAACAATAGCTTGTGGGACACCAAACTGAGCAATCACATGATTGAAAATGAAAATTTCTGCATTTAGCCATCATCTTTATATGTAGGCATCGCCTCAGCCCATTTCGTAAAGTAATCGACTGCAAGGATAATATACCCATGCCCCCTGGCCTAAGTGAGGGTTATAGGTGATGAAATTGATGCCCATTTGGAAAAAGGACCAAAAACTATGATAGGATGAAGAGGACTTGGAGGTGCTCGCATTTTTCGATCATAGATTTGGCAATTATGGCATTTACAAACTGCAATAATGCAATATTTAAACATTGAAGGCCAAAAATAACTGGCATGTAATATTTTTGGGCAACAAAATACCTAGACATATCACTACCACATGGTCTAGAATGATATTCATTTATTGTTTTTTCAGCCTCTTGTATAGTCAAATAGCGCCAAAATATAGATTCGGTACCGCAACAGTAAAGAGTGTCACCAATAGTATTGTATTGTTGTGATTGGTATCAGATTCAACGGTTATCAATTTTAGATAACTCTGGCCTAAAAGTTTGGGTTTGGATATATATAATGATATCTCCATACCATGGATCTGACGTACTAATAAGGAAGAGAGATTCATCAGCAAAGGAATCTTCTGCTACAATTTATATATCAGTATGAGGAAAGTCACACAACAGTTTAGCCAAAACCAAAGATTTTTTGATTTAGATCTTTCAAATTCTAAATCAAACTCTTGTAATATGACTATCCATTTGGAGTATTTCCCCCCTAGAAATTGCTTAGTAAGAATATACATCATAGGGTTGCAATATGAAATTACAATTGCTTTTTAGAGAAGTATATAATGAAGGAATTGTTGAACAACTTGAACAACTTCCAAGGCTAGATTCTCCACATGTGCATATTTAATCTCATTTTTAGTAAGATTTCTACTCAAATAATAAATCACATGTTCGCTGCTAGAATCATCCTCTTGGACTAACACCATGCAAATGGTGGCATCGGATGAAACTAGGTACATAAAGTAATCTCGATGATAATCAGGTGGATGCAGTAACAATGCATTGGTCAGTGCATGTTTTAATGCATCAAAAGCTTTATCGACAAGCTCATCCCAGAAAAATGGAATGCCCTTTTTCAACAGTTGAGTAAAACCCTGGGTTAGTTCAACATAATTGTGGATGAATCTATGCAAAAAGTTTTCTTTCCCTTGCAAAATATGGAGTTGTGGAAGGCTAGAAGGAGTAGGAGAATTTAGAATTGCCTCTACCTTAAGGGAGTCAACACGAATGCCCTCTTTCAAAATGATGAAACCTAGAAGCTAACCCAATTGTACACAAAAAACACATTTGTGCGGATTCAAGCAAACATTGTAATGCTTGCACCTAATGAAAATTTCTTTCAAGCGCAATGGGTGATCTTTCATTTTCATTGAATGAGCTGGCAGGTCATCCAAATAAGGCTAAACAATATGCTTGATATCATGGAATGGATGACATTTCTCACTGAAAATTCACATCAAAATTTTTCAAGCCAAATGGAAGTTTGTGATAAGCAAAATTGCCCCATGGGCATATAAATGTAGTTTTGTATTGATTGGTGGGGAGTATGTTTATTTGATTGTAACTAGAAAATCCATCCTTGAATGAAAACATTTCATTCCCGGAACAATCATCAACAATCTGGTCGATATATGGAGATGGATAATTGTCCTTGGGACAAGCTTTATTGATATATTTTTAATCAAAACATACTCAAATAGTTCCTTATTTTTTATTAACAGGTACAATGTTTGATACCTCATCAGTCAAAGGAATGAGGTAAATGAATCCTGTTTTCAAGAGTTTTTCAACCTCAGTTTTGATAGCGACAACTTTACGTGGATGTATAGGACGTAATCATTGTCTAATAGGTTTAACATCCAAATAAGTTTTTATCTCGTGTACAACTATGCTAGGGTCGATTCCCGGTATTTCTTTTTATGACTAGGCAAAGATGTCACGTAACTCCTAAAATAGGGTTTTATAAGTTTGAATCTATTTTAAAGAACAATAAGATCCTATATGAATATTTTTAGATATCCTTGGTTTCATTGAGATGTCTATGGGTATCATTGCCGATATGTTCCCTAAATTTTGTTTATAATCAGAAGAAAGGGTAGATATTGGACATTGAGGATCACTAAGAGTCTCAAATGAAAACATAAATGAGAAACTATTCTCAAATTTGTCAAAATATGGAAAGAAGGTTGAATGATGATTAGTATCATCCCATGGCATTTCATTCAAGGTCATACCTTCCATAATACCTTCACTGGTTAAAAACTTCCTGTTAAAAGGATCAGGCATAGAGATTGGTTCGAAGTGCAACAAATGATAATATTCATCAATAATCGTATTCATTCGATTGCTTTCAGATTTTAATAAGTTGGAAAAGGACTGAATTTCCTCATAATCCAACTCAAAAGGGCTACGAGGCATCTCACTGCGATATAAGACTAATTCTGACTCTGAAGGTACTTTCCACAGATCTCCCGATTCAAAAGTACTTGATGTAAGCATGTTAATCTCTGCATCATTATGAGGGAAATTGGGTGGAGGGAATGCGAAATTTCCCATCAAAGGTGAGTCTTTGAGAATACCGACACCAAATTCTTCATACAAATTTATTGATTTTCCAACAAAAGGCACACTACAAGTGGAATTAGGATCTGAGGTATAGTAGGACAATTGATCTACCTTCACAATTCTTCCTTTATGAAGAAACATGATCATCATAAAATATGGTGAGACTACAGCTTCCATGGCATAAGTCTAGCTTCGACCAAGAAAAATGTCATAGTCAAGTTGAGCATCAACAACCTCAACTTCTATTGAAACCGTTTTACCCTCAAATTCAATTGGTAAATCATTTAAAATAACATAAGGGCAAAAACCTCTTCCATCAAATGCTTTCAAAGTTGTGGGAGATTAATTGATTGTTGGAGAACCTAAAGCACTCTAGTAGGCAATGGACATAATACATGTCGACACTCCTTCATCAATCATTGTTCTAAAAATTCATCGAGTTTTGACATGGAATGGTATCTAAAAAGTGAGTTGCTGTGGGAGACATGGGACATGATTCTCGAGATAAAAATAATTAAATTGGAGTCATGGGGATCTATTGCTCCAATGGATGATAATAATAACTTACTTTGTGCTAGACAAGTCTGCAACACTTCAAGAGCTGACATTGCTGAAGATGACATAGCCAAATCTTCGACGATGTTATAGTTCTGAACAACCCTAGCGTGAGGGTTAAAGGTTGACTTTCGAAGCATACCCTTAGGATGCAAACAAATTATCATATAAGGGTTTGTTTTTTCAATATGTAATGGTTCCGAAGAAGGAGGATTATATGTGGATGTTTGACCAATTGGACCAGAGTCATCTCCATCTTCAATAGTACTCTTTGATGCATAATATTTTGTTCTCGTTGCTACCATAACTTTGGAAGACATCGTCATGATATTTACTAATGTGGATGAGAAGGATTGGTCATGAGAAACCATATTTTTGTCTTGAGGAGGAAAGGTGTCCTTTGAAACAATAGGAGTGGGTGATCCTTTGATCAATTTAGAAACTTTGGCATGATGTGGACACTCCTTGGTGTAATGATCTTCATCACAAATTAGTCAAGGATAACAAAGTTTCTTCTTTTCATCAGATAATTTGTTCTTGTTTAATTTCTCCTTAGAATGAGTGCCTTGTTTATCTTTCCCTTTTCCCTTTTTCTTATTTCCGAATTTCTTACCTTTATGGGTAGATGATTCTACGATGTTAATCTCCATAGTAATTTTGGGAGAAGGATCTTCTTCAGGTGAATCATATAGAGACAAAATCTGATTTTTCTTAGAATTCTTCTTTTTATTCTTATATTTTTGGCTCATAGAACCAATCATACCATCAACGACATGTGATCCTGTAATGGCTAGATTAGTTTGACCAAGGCATGGTAAATTTGGGACCTTTTCATACAAAGTACCAGAATGAGTGTAAACAAGATCAAGGTATTGAGCACAAGCAATTAATTCCTCCTCAGTTACAACACCTCCTTTGGCAACATCTTTAGTTATTACTAGTAAAAGAGAATTTATGAAACATTAGGCCAAAATCCGGTTTGGAATGTAAAATTTAACCAGGCAACATCTTTGTCTCCATTCATGAATATGATTTGAGATATGGGTTGACGTTGACTATTTTAAAGAGGTTAAAAGTTCAGTTCCATTATCATATCGAATGGGCAACTGAAAATGGGTCAAAAAATATGTAGGAAAAGAGTTAAATGTACTGAAGGAAGCACGCAGAAATTCTACATACCATTTGGTTGTCGAACCAGTTAAGGTTCATTGAAAAACTCATAATATAATAGAATCATGGATTAATCAATTGGAAATGCACCAAAGATGATAGGTGATAACATGGTTTGATGGGTCTTCGCCTGACTTACCTTAAAACTTAGGTATTTCACTGGGTAACTTAGTAGGAATGGCTGGCCAAAATGGTAAATAAAGAAGAGGATCATTAGTTAACTGAGAGAGGTTAGGAAAATCCAAATTTGCAATGAAAGGCAACTCGAATTAGGATCCTGGGGTGTATATTGATAACCCTGAGGGATGAGTCCTATACTGGGAGGAGGATACCTAGGATATCCTAGAATAACCTGAGCAGTTGGAATTTGCATACCTCCTAGATATCTAGGATGAGCCATACCGTATTGTGATTGCATATGTACTTGAAACATATTACTTGGGTATGGTCGATTTTGAAATGGAGGACTCTGACCCACTTGACCTTGAATGAGCTATCCTTGAAATAGAATCCTTTACAAGGTCAACCCCAGAGTTAGTTTGTTCAAGGTCCACCTTTTCAAACTCAATTTCTCCAAGGTCAACCTTTAAAAAATAAATAATTTGTTGCATCAGAAAAATCCCTCTTGCATACAAGAGCGATCTCCCTAGATCCTTGACGGAAACTAGAAACAAGAAATACAATTGAACTCACTCTTTCCCTAAGTTGGATTTGTTTGAATTATAAGAATTAAAGCTAATGGATGAGCCTCTTACCTATTTCATGAAATGATTGATGTAGACCCCTTGTTGTGACTTGATGCATCTCCTCAATGCTTGAAAATATTTTCAACCATAAACCATAAAAGGATCAAAAGCATATGCGATATAATAATCCAAACAAAACTTAACATAATGATAAAGGAGATTAGGAATTGAATTTGCCTTAATAAACATTGTAAAAAATTATAAACCATTCATCATTACAATAAGACAAAGTAATGGGATAAATTGTTCATTTGTATTAATCAAAGATACAGAGGAGCCTTACAACCTTTCCCTTGATTCCGTGAGGTTCCTCCCAAATGCCTTCAATATCCTCTTTAGATTACAAGATTTTCAATCTCAAAATAACAACATAAGTTTATCTTCTCTGAGTTCTGAACTCCTCTAACCCTCTACCCTCTAGCCATTTTATAGGCTAAAAGGAAGAAGTTTCAGATCCAAAAGAGGAGGGTGAGATCCCCTAATTGAGCGATTGGGTTTCCATGAGGAAAGGGATTAAGATGCATCATCTGAGGGTTATATTTCAAATAGTCATTAGTTGGAAGCTTTCAGTTGGGAAATATTCAACCAAATATGTTTCTAGAATGTACTTTTTATTTTTAATTTCTTGAATTCACATGCGCTGGTTTATAGTGGCAGATAGAGTGCATCTCTGCATTGATCTCAGATTTAGTTGCAGCGAATGTGTAGGAAAAGCTAGGAAAATCAGCGCAAGTGAAACTTGACAAGGTGTGACAACTATTATTCACAGATTTCTCATCTTCTTCAAGATGTTTTTGGTTGTTTGAATTCTAAGGGAGTTCAATCAAACATGTTCATGGATGGTAAAAAGACCCATAAACTGATCAAGTGTCCTAGTGGAAAATTGACATGTAACATTTATGAATGGAATGAATTTCTTGGTTGTGCTAATAAATACTAGTTCAAGAATAAAGTGATAAACCACATATTATGTCCTCTCTCTATTTCTTCACAATATTGTCTTGAATAAATAGATCAACTTGCAATTATTTGTATTTCACATTAATGTGATTAATAAATATATGCTTCAAAATATGAAATTAATCATCCTATGCAAGAGCTTTGTAGAACTGGGTTGACTGGTATATCATTTCATGGGAAGTATTGACAAGCTTATTGAAAATTGGGAAGGGGCTTTGCCCCTCTTCTTATCTCAAGGAATTGCAGAAAAAGAATATGATATACTATAGAGTGGTGTGGGGTAGGGTTAAGGGTCAGGCCCTAGTTCATTATGCCTCAAATTAAACATAACATCAAGTTTTAGTCAAAACCAAACAACTGATCATGCACAAGTCAAGTAGAGAAGGAAGTGGGCTTGGGGTGGAACCTTAGCTGTCAAAACTTTGCCTTCCAGATGACCTTTCCAAAATATGTTGTGATATATTGGTCTTAAAAGAGATAATATGATGGAAGAAAATCTAACCCAACAATGGAACCGGTCTAGTGGAACCATGTCACCAAATGACGTGGCCTTTAGACCGAGGAGAGTTCATTTGGGAGATTCACGGAAGGGTTGATCCCATGGCAGAAGTGTGATATGAGGATGGAACTTTGCATAAGGGAACCTTGCCATCACGTCGTTGGTGTTGTTAAGAAGGTAAGTGCCCAAGTGAGATAAGGAGTTGCTCTTATGTGACATGGCTCAGGGGTGGACACCACTATCTCTTGGTCATCAGCTTCAAATTCTCTCACAGTATGAGTAAAGTATTAAAAATTAATTAACAAAGAAATGGAACATATAAAATATCGCTGAAAAACAAACACATAAAAGAATAAAAAAAAAGAGACGCAAATATACGTGGTTCAACCAATTTTTGCTACGTCCACAGAGAAACAACCAGTCCTTCCTTTTATATTATCAAGCAAAATGAAGAAATACAACCTACAGGAAATCCACTGTAATTTCCTCTTTTCTCTCACATAGTCTCTCCTCTTTTCTTCATGCACAAAATAATACACAACCACAATAAAATTCCCTCATATAAATCGAGGGTTGCCTTCTAGGGAAAAAGAAAAACCCTAAATTAACATAACTTCTAATGTCATATCTTCCACCTAATGAACAAATCAAATTGACTACAAAATTAAAATATTTCACAAGGTAATTTTTCATCTAATTTTTGCTTCAGGAGCACTTCCCCAAAACCCCTGCCAAGGTGGGGGCTCCAAATAATTATGTTTACATATGAAACTTATATTTACACATAAAAATTATGTTTACACATAGGTGACCTAACATGTTGTTGTTTGGCGCTTGTGAACCTTGTGGAGTTCATTTGGTAGTGTGATAGGTGCCAAATGGGGGCCATGAGGTGTCCCTCAATGACGATTTGACATATTTTAATAGGCCAAGAGTTATAACGAGCATGGATTATGATCCAACATTCAAATTTAGATAAAATTTATATTTCCAGAAAGCTCTTGATGAGTTGAATGCAAAGGTGGTATCAATATTAAATTCCACATACTTGAAAAATGAGGTGGTTGTAACCCCATATTCATAAAATACCTTAGATATCAAGTCAAACGAGTAATAGTGCCCACAAACTGGGAAGGACAAGGGGGGTGGGGAGGTGGTTACAAAGTGGTATCAGAGCCTTGCCTCAAAAATTGGGCCTAGAAGGCCAACTATACACTATATGAGTGAATTGGAGCTCTAATACAAAGTAGTATCGAATCCCAAGTTCAACGCTTGGAATAGATGGGCCCTAGAAGATAAAATTTAGAGCCCCAATACCAAGTAGTATTTGTATCTAGGTTTAACGCTAGACCTAAAGATGCTTGAATATAAAGGATAAAGTTTTATATAATAATTTAATTGTTGCAAGAAAGTTGATTTTAAACTCTCATTTGATATGGTTGATAACCTTGATAGAAAGCTTATATGTCTTTTATTTTCTAGAATATGTAACTGACATGTGTTGTGGTTGCATGAACAACTTTAGATCACCATGCTCGGTGTTTACATGCCAAGGTTATGATTTAATATGTTTTTAGTTGATTAGATAATAGTTGTGTGTGTGTGTGTGGGTGGGTGTGAAGACACATAAGAAGACACAATTTGCAATAAAAATAGAGAAATGAGCAGCAGAACAGTGTAATAAAACATGGATAGAACCTAGCCTAATTAGGAAGAAGATTCAATTGGAAAGAGGCCAAAATAAAATTCCCATGATTGGATGGATACCCTCAATATATTAAGAGCTAAATTGAGGAGTTGTAAGCTGACAATGAAGATATTTGCAGAGCTCAAGAAAGGAAAGCAGAGATGAATGCATCAATCTTGTAGAGCTTGTTAGATATGCAAAGGAAAAAACAACATGAGCCTAGTGCCAACTATCTGGACAAGCATAAATACAAGAAAAGTCCATCTGATATCTTGAAGCATGGGTTGGAAGCCAATAGGGCATAAGGAAACAATTCAAGGAAGAGGCATAGGTAGGAAAGTGATGACATGATGAGAGGATAAACTCCACTCAACACTCTAGGAAGAAAGACAGACAACCATGATCAATTTCCTAGTTCTACAGAAGAAGATGCCACCAATAGAGGAGGAATGAGAAAACTAGAATACTAGAGGAGTTCAAGAAATCCAAGCCACCTACCTTTGATGGAGAGATCAAGAAGAATGATGAAGCATAATCTTAGTTGTTGGGATTAAATAAATACTTTAGATTCCATGACTATTCTAAGAATATGAATGTCGAGGTATCCATTTTCAATTTGAAAGGAAAAACTGACATATGGTGGGAATATTTGAGAAATCCGAAAGGAATCAAAGAGAAGATTAACATGGAGAAAATTTGAGAAATATTTCTGGGAAAAGTACTTACTTAAGAGGCACTATGATAACAAGATTAAAGAGTTCCATGAGCATAAAATAGGACAAGTCACCTTGGCTGATTATACCAATACATTTTTGGAGTTGTTGAGGTATGTTACCTACATCAAGGATGAGAATGTAAAAAATATAGATACCTCAATGGGTTACCACAATCCTACCAAGATAGGATTGAGTTTCATGAGCCAAGGACATTGGAGGACATCATCCAAGAGGCCAAACATTGCTATGATCACCCAAAGCATAAGGCCGGATTTTAGGCATATTGGAGAAGAAAAGGAAAAGCCAATTTTAAAGGGAAAGGACCAAAATCCTTAGGACACAAGCTAATGTGGCGAATTCCAAGTTCATCACACATGCTAAAGGTGAATTTCAGCATAATTTCCCTATGACCAATAGAGACGAGCTTGTTAAATTAACAAGACAAGAGGTTGAGGATCCCAATAAAAGTCCATTACAGTGTTGGAGATATGGAGATAAACACATGTTGAAGGAATTTCTCCATCAACAACAAAACATCAAGTAGTTGTACAATGTTTAAAAATCAACAATGGTGAATGATGTGGTTCAAAGTGTGCCCCAAATTTATGCAACATTAGACAACATGAAAGTAGATCATCAAGCCTTGGTGGTTGAAATGGAAGGCATGGTCACCAACCGACCTGTGTCAATTTTAATAAATCCATGTTCTAATTTCACTTATATCAGTCCAAAAATTATTGAGATGCGTGCTTTTCAAAATAAGCCTCATGCAAAGTCATGGATGGTCCAACTAGCCATGGGAGTCAAAAAGAGGGTGGTTTATCAGGTGGTTCTGCCACCTAGATCTGGGTGGAATGCCCACTATAGTGGTCCTCAATGTGTTGTCACTAAGTGCTTATTATGTATTGATGGGAATGGATTGGCTAGAAACCAACAAATCTAAGGTGGATTTCTATAATAAGTCATTGGAATGCCTCAAAGATGAAGGCGAGGAAAGAAAACTACAAGGGGTGAGAAATACTATCTCATTCACACAGATTTCATCATTGTAATTGAAGAAATGTAACAGAAAAGGATGTGCCATGTATGTTGTCCAAGTGATCAACATGATAAAAGGAAGCGAGCTCAAGAATAAATATCACTTTATTTCGAATAAATATTGTGATGTCCTTGAAGAAGTGTCGAGAATTCCACGCAGGAGGGAAATCGAATTATCCATTGGATTGATTCTTGTTTTGGTGCTAGTTTCAAAAGCTCCATATCGCATGAGCACACCAAAACTGGTAGAGTTAAAATTGTAGTTGAAAGAGATGTTGGATAAGGGGTATATTAGACCCAACATGTCACCCTAGGGAACCCCAATGTTGTCTATGAAGAAAAAGGATGGCATGTTGTGATTGTGCATTGAATATCGATAACTAAATAAATTCACGATGAAAAATAAATACCTTTTGCCTAGAGTTGATGATATATTTGATTAGTTGAGAGGGACCGCAATATTTTCCAAAATAGATTTAATATTTTGTTATGATCAGGTTAGAATAAAAGGTGAAGATATGCACAATACAATGTTTAGAACAAGATACAAGTACCATGAATTTGTGGTGTTTCCATTTGGGTTAAAAAATGACCCATCCATATTTATGTGCTTGATGAACAATGTCCTCAACCAGTAGTTGGACAATTTTGTGCTAGACATTGTGGATGATATCCTAGTTTACTAAAAAACTAGAGAAGACATTGAATAGAACTTGAAGGCAATAATGTAGTTTCTAAGAGAACACAATTTCTATGCCAAACTCAACGAATGTGATTTCTTCCAATCACAAGTTCAATATTTGCGACATTTCATCTCAAAGGATGGAATAGTTATCGCTCCTAAAAAGATCAAGGCCATAATGTCACATAGATTAGATCCTTCATGGGATTGGTTGGATATTACCAAAAATTTATTCAAGACTTTTCAAAGATTTGACACCTAATCACAAGCTTACAAAAGAAAGGTATCAAGTTCCAATGGAAATCCGAGTGAGAAACTAGTTTTGATCAACTCAAGCATTTTCTCACACATGCACCTATTTTGAGAATAATAAACCTAGAATAGGATTTTCTAAATTGCACAGATGCATGCAAGGAAGGACTAGGTAGAGTCTTGATGCAAGAAGAACATGTGATTTTCTACGAATCGAGAAAATTAAATGAGAATGAGAAGGATTATGTCACTCATGACTTGGAGTTAGTAGTAATTATTCATGCCCGCAATATGTGGAGGTGCTACTTGCACAGAAGAAGATTTGTACTGAGGTCAAATCATGGAGGGTTGAGATACTTATTTTATCGGCCTAAATTAAATGTTAGGGAAGCTAGATGGTTGGCCTTAATTAGTGAATTTGATTTTGATATTAATCATATTAAGGGAAAGGATCAAAGAGGGTAGCATATGCACTTATCCGAAGTCTACAAGCAGCTCACAAGCCATGAGAACTTGTGAAATTAAAACCAAATAAAGGATCAAAGAGGAATTGCAACATGATAAGAATTTATGGAAAGTGAAGGAATGACTACAATAGGAACTAGAAGGAACAATGAGAAAAATTACAACCTCACAAATGATGTTTTGTTGTTGTCTAAAGACAAATGGTATTTTCCTTGTGTGTGTGATTTGAATAATCTCATAATGGATGAGTTTCATAAAAGACCTTATTTAGGCCATATTGGTTATTATAAAATGATAACAACCATAAATAAATCATGTTAATGGCCATGAATGAAGGAGGAAGTTGTTGAATATATTTCCAAGTGCTTGGAATTCCAACAAGTCAAAGTAAAATGAAATCACTCATTGAAACTATTATAGCCAATACTAATCCCTAAGTGGAAGTCTATGGAATTCATCACAGGATTGCCAAAGACATCTAAGCAGTGTGATGCCATTATGGTATTGGAAAAATTGAGCAAAGAAACTCACTTTGTCATACTCAAGTCCACCCACGAAGCCATTAACATAGCTTAGATTTTCATGAAATAAATATTTATATTGCATGGCATGTTGAAGAAGATCATTTCAGATTGGGATGCCAAGTTCACATCAAAATTTTGGAAGGAATTATTTATTGTCTTTGGGACTCAGTTAGATTTTAGTACAACATATCATCCTTGGATAGATGACCAAATTGAAAGGGTGAACAAAATTTTAGAGGACATGTTGAGGATGTATTTCATGCATTAGCCAAGGAGGTGGGAGGAATTCCTACCACTAGTTGAATTTGCATACAACAATGGGTATTATGAGTCACTAAAGATAATTATTTTTAAGGAATTGTGTGGAAAAAAATGGAACATGCCCATTAGTCAAGATGACCTAGTGAAAATAGTGTTTCTTTTCCATAACATGGTAAAAGTAATGAAGCAGGAAGTGCTCGATATTATGCAAAATTTGAAGGCAGCCCAAGATAGGAAAAATAGCTACACATGCCCACAAAGAATGCATGGATAATTGTGAATGGGGGAACATGTATATGTTTGCATTAGACCAAGGAATATATCACTAAAAGTGGAACCTTGTGCTAAATTAACAGCCATATTTCATGGACCATTTCAAATTTTGAAAAGAGTGGGACTTGTTAGCTTTATTAAAGTTGAGTCAGATTTTATGTTCAATAAAATATATACTCATAGAAGAAAAAAATTACTTCTAGATATAAATTTTATGACACAAAATACTATGGGTTCCTAACTTAGCATGAACAACATAATTAAATTAATCATAAAACCAAGCACATAAATTGTTTGACATATTATTACCCTGGAAACCTCGATGTGGGAAACCAACAAACTTTGGGCCTTTATTCATCTTCAGAAAATATTAATTATAACAATATTATTCACTTAGAAAACTACAAAAACAATTTCTCACCCTTTACATTGTTACAGTATAGCTTATCTTACCTATATGACCCAATAAAGTTGACCTATACGACCCAACAAACATGGCATGTGTGGTACAGTAGATTTCGACCTATACGACCTAGAAAACTATGACTTGTATGGTCTAGTCTTCATTCCCTACCTTATTCCCTAAAATCAACTTGTTGTTGCCATGCTTGTTAATACTCTATTGTTGTCAGTTGTTCCTCCTAATATTTAGTTGAATGGTGAGTCTCTAATGCCAATCAAACTGCCTCTCCAACAACCTGTTTCCCCTTTAAAATTTCTAACCTAATCTCCAAAGTGATGGAGGATTGAGATTGGATCTCCACACTTGAGATATATGGTCAAGATATAATCATTTGTTGAAATTTTTAACTTTATAAAAAAAATTATAGTTTGGATGGCAGGATGCGATCCCTTCGGGTGGATCTGCTCGAATTTTCCTTAAAAAAGGAAAAGAAACTTTATAAAAATTGGCTAATAAATTCAAATATTAAATTAATTACTTTATGCCTAAGGTCCAAACTTAGGAAATAATTAAATAATTATTGTGAGAAAATTTCTAGTGATTTTATGCATGTCATGGCTGACCAATGTAGAATCACCTTCCAATGTGCATTTTCAGTTCTCCCTCTTAACGAGGAAGGTGTTCTCCACCACCCCCATCTTTTCTCTAAAGAATACAAATTTACCCTTCATCAAAGCCTTGGGCATGATGTCTACTACTTTCTCATCCATTGATACATAATGCAGCCTTACTTTCCCCTTTTTCACATAATACCAAATGAAGAAGTACTTGATTTGAATGTGTTTCAACTTGTCATGAAACATCATATTCTTTGAGAGCTTCGTGTATCTCTGATTGTCAAAATGAATCATAGTCGACCCAATTTTTTGATCAAATAGCCCCATGAGAAGTTTCTGAAGCCATATTTACTCACAATATGCCAAGATGGTATCCATATACTCAGCCTTAGTATAACTCAAATCAACTAAGGTTTTCTTCCTACTAAACTAAGAAATTGATTGCGATCCCAAGTAGAAAAATCACCTATAATTTCTTTTCTTATTCATTGTGTTTCTTGTCTAATAAATTATACCCCTCTAACTTTAATCCATACATCTTATTATCTAATCCCATACTCAATTATACCTCAAAGCCAATAGAAGAATATCACCCCACAACTCTTATTGTCGAGTGCATGTGATTGAGTGGAAGAGTAGAAGAATGCATTTAGGCAGGGCTTCAGAGCTTGATTTTTTAGTTGTATGAGAAGGTATCTTAACACATGATTTTCAGTCATCTAGTGAACCAGTTTCCACTCTACCATGAATTGAATGATTGTATTAACTACAAAATAGATGTTTTTTTCTAATATTTACCAACTAAATGATATATCCAATCACCTGTATATATAATATACAGATCAATGTCTTTGATCGAGAAGCATCAATATTCTTCTAGTTGGTCACTAGGCATAAACATGGTTTTGTAGTCCAACATTCTAAATCTCTTTAGAATTTCAACTGTGTACTTCCCTTGTTCTAGGAAGATATATCTATCTCTCTTCCACATCGCCAAGCCTAGAAAATAATGAATCAACAAAAAATCCTTTAGTTCAAACTCTATTGCAAGGCCCCTCTTGAATTTTGTTATGGGATTCTCAAAACCCGTGATAAATAAGTCATCCACATACAATACCAAAATGAGAGGCTCACCCTTGAACTAAATGTAATAAAGGTTTGGGTTTTCCTCACTCTTGTTGAAGCCCATGACCTTCAAATAGCTCTCAATCCTAGCATACTATGCCCTGGGAGCTTGCTTAAACCCATAAAGTTCTCTCATCAATATACACACATCAGAGTCCATCCCATGCACCTCAAATCCCTATGGATACTCAACGTAAATATCTTCCTTAACCACACCATTGAGGAGGATTGTCTTTATTTCCATCTGATGAATCCTCCAACACATATGCACTGTAATAGAAACCGTTTCCCTAATGGATGAGTAGCAGGCTACTAGGGTGAAGATCTCATCTTATTCAATAGCTTCTTGATGTCAATACCCCTTAGGCAGAAATAGGGCCTTAAAAGTTTCAATACTATCATCTGTAGTGTGCTTAATCTTGTAGACCCATCTAGATCTAACCATAGATTTTCCCTCTAGCCATGGTACAACCTCCCAAATATTGTTCTTCATGACAGAAGAATATTCCTCCACTATAGTATGCATCCAGACTTGATGCTCTAATGCTTCTTAAAATTTGGAAGGCTCAACCTCAATTAGCTCACTCATCAATGCCATATAGCCAGAATAAAATTTTGGTGCCTTGTTCTATCTAACTAAATATCTAGGAGTACGCATGTACTCCTAGGAATATCTCATTTTTTGGTCAGGCCACTTAGTCGTCTTCCTCCCTGTGATCGTAGTCTAGGTTTGGGTGAGAGGAGCCCTCTTCCCCTCATTTTGTTCCTCCTACTTATCCTAATCATTTTGTTTAGACCCCTTTGTGTCATAGTATCCCAAGGTGTTTTCACTACTTCTATATTCGGTTTCTCCTACTCCTGAACCTCCACTATGGAAGGATATGTGTTGCAAGATATTCTAAGAGTCCTCTCCTCCTCAAATATCACATCCCTACTCTCATTGTTTTCCTAAGTGATAGAATGTAAATCCTATAAGGTTTTAACGTCTCATCGTACCTATTGGGTCTTGGAATTGACATTTTTTTCACCATAATTTCCTCGTCTTTTCAATCATTTTTACCCTTATAATCACATTTTGTTACTCCTTCAATTTCCATTTTGAACAATGTATGTTACCCCTTCCTGTCACCTTTACTAATGAAATTGATAAGGAGGCTGTTTCATGATAATTTAGTTTTCTCGAATGTTTCCATTCACTTCTTCTTAAGTGATGCGATGTTGTTTCTCTGATATTTTGTACTGCTGACACTCCATGAGTCGTTATATTTTTGTTGTTGTTATGATGTTGATACTCTGTCTCATGATACTATTTTTGTGATACTTTGTTTTCTTGATGAAAATATCGGGGGTCATCATGGGAGATTCTACTTAGAAAATTAAACCAAGATCATCATTTCAACAAGGATTGGATCACCTATTCACAATACAGTCAACTTGGTTATGATAGTTAAAATTCCTCATTGTTGGCTTCTTACTAAATAAAAATGTTGTTACAACATTTTCTTTATTTTTAGCAATTAGTTGTAACCTATTGTATCAGACTCTCAATTTGGATAGCTTGAGAATCAAAAGATTCTCATGGATGATTTTGGTCTTGAAATTAGAAATGATGCACATACATACATACATACATACATACATACATACATACATACATACATACATATATATATATATATATATATATATATAGGTTTTTAGGTTGGGCTGACCCAGGTTCGATGCTTTACTGCGCACCAACAAAACCCTCAACCATTGGCCCCTTTTGGCAACAACCTACAAGCAGATCGTTGTCTCACCCGAAGTGATTATGGGAGGATGCAGAACCAAGTTTTTGCAACCTTGAGGGATGATCCGATGTGGTACTTTTATGTTTTCTAATTATTAACATGCATAGATTACTTCGCCACGTTATGTTCATCACTTATACATCCATAAAACTTTATTGTACCGAAATAAAGTGCAACTGTAATAAAATTTCTACGCTACAACATATATTAAACAAATAAACACATGAGGACACATATTTTACCATGGTTCATCCCAATGTGGGACATAGCTTTTGCTTATAATATAGAATTTGTACAACAAACAGTTCTTGGCCTGTGCACTCAGTTGTAAGCAGCCCATGCACTTAGCTGCAGACTTAGGCCTCTGCATATTCAACTGTAAATCCTCGCCTTATTTCCCAAATATAGATTGCAATAATTCAACCATAAACATAGATCTGGATAATAATATGATGATTCTTCTCTTTATTATTTGACCCTATTATATACTATTACATCGAGGGTCCATCATTATAATACCACAGTCCATATACTATGGAATCCCCTAGTATTCTTTTACAAAAAGGGAGGGCTTCAACCCACTCTGAAGCCCATATACCATGTGGTATATCTACTGTGCGATTCACTTTGGCACTCCACTACTCTACAGCGCAGTCCACTTCGCGCTCTGCTGCATCCTTTACTTTGCACTAGGCTCCCCAGAATGTGGAGTCTTCATCAAAATCTAGGCCAAGTTGGGATGCGCCCAACATGCCCCCAACACTCACATGTGACTCGTCCCGAGTCACTCTACTACTTTGCCTTTGATTTTTGATGCGATGTTGTTGTAGGTCTGATTGAAATGTTGTAGAGGTTCTGTCACCTACTTGTCCTTGCTGCATTCTTCTTCCAACAATGCCTCTATCACATGTTTTGTAGCCTTCTGAACCAACACTGTTTCCCTTTGTCGAAGCTCCTTAAGCTTCTCTTCCACTGCCTGTGATAACTTTAGGGCCTCATCCTGCCAAGGCTGCATCCTCTCTATCAAAATTTTTTGTTCCTTCTTTAGTTCCTCAATGTTCTTCTAGAGGTCCTTACTCTCATTAATTTTCATGGGACTTCGCAAGATCGGTAAGGTCTTCGCAGATGCCTGAATCTCTTCTAACTGCTGCTACATTTTTTGCATTGCTTCCTGCAATTTCTATACATTTGGATCTTCCTACAGCGAAGTCCAAATTTTCAAGATTTCATCTAACAAATTCCCACAGTTTGCCAATGTTGTCGAGATGCTGGCCATTATAGTATTTAGGTTAGTCTCCTTCTGATCCCTCACTTCTTGTGGCATAGTTGGATGCAACTTCATTTGTAGCTCACTAATCTGCATTTCATACTTAAATTGCACTTCAAAAATTTTGTCCTTATACCCCTTCAGTACAAGGAAGAGCTTCACAACCATTCCTTCTACTAGCTCTTCCTCTCGAACATCAAGGTATGAAATCTCTTTACATGTGGCTTTGACCACCTCCTTGATCTTCTAGAGTTCCTCTACCATTTGATCCTTTTCTTGCATCGCCTATTCAAGCTTATGCCACAATGCAACTCACTCTTTTTTCACCTGTATATTCAGATGTGATGCATGTTTTTCCCTCATCTTCAGTTCTTCAATTGCCTCTATGTGCAACTTGTGTAGTCTTGGCAATGGTAGTGGTGTGATGTTCATGTCAACATGCTTCCATTATTTAGCCTGTTGCAGTTTTTCTAAGAAGTCGAACTATAGGGTTCCTATAGGTATCTGTGCTAGCCTCATTGCAAGCATAGGCTCTATATACCTTTCTAATCCAACCCTTTCCTCTATCTGCGTGGTCTATCTGACCGTTTGTGCCAATATCTTTAATTCTGCGATGCATTTTGCAATGCTGGTCAGAAGTGTGTCATAGTGATCTTTCACTCTGTTCCAAGATTCTATTGTTTCTTCCTATATTCTTCCCCCAATTTTATCTAATTCTTCTTCAGTAAGGACCATGATATCCTTTATCCTATCGACCTTCTTTTTATTCTTTTTCATTGAGGTAGCCTTTCCCTCTGCCTTCCTTTTCTCTGTGACAATTTTTTTTTCTTTCTGTTTCTTCCTCTTCTGTCTCCTTGGTTTTCTCATCTCCCTCAAGAGGATTGTTGGAAATAATACTGAGAGGGGGGGTGAATCAATATTATCAAATTCTTTTCAATATATCTTCCTTATTTATACTTTGAATAATTCTTCAAATATTGATCATTACTTTGTATGTCAGTATCATAAAATAATGAGCAGGAACAAGAAAAGCAAATAGTCACACAAAAGAACACCAGATATAAGGTGGAAACCCAATGTGGGTGAAAACCAACTGCTGCAATATGTCTCTATCTTCTTTTAATAAGAAACTCCTTTTACAATGATTTTGTGCTGGTGCAGTCCTTTACCAGTACGCAGGCTACAACCTGCAGAGAGCTACAACCCTCTTAGCTCTTGTACTAGCCAAGATACTAGTACGTAGGTGCTGGCCTATCGAAGGCTACAACCTTCTCTTTCTTCCAGGGACCACGTTTCATAAATTTTCAGACTGGATCCATGAACATCAATCAATCATCAAGTATATCTGCATCAAACAATCTCCTTTTCCCAATTAGCACTGAATCAAGTAAACACTTCTCTGACAGTTGTACCCAGAACACAGTAACAATAACCACACACCAAATTCTGAACCCAGAATACTGCAGCAATAGACAGAGGCAGCTAGATCATAATTTAAAGATATACGCTACTTCAACAACCTGAAACCTGCGTGCAGATCTATAAAGGATAATTCCTTCTTTCAAATATTCAGACACTAATTAACCCAGATTGTCAGATTTATAGATCAAGCATGTGCCTCATATAACAGATCAAAATCATGCAAAGATACTATTATTCAAGCATAAAGATTATGACCCATCAAAAGAACTTATCCTTCTTTATGCGCTAAGGTTCCTCCTTCATTCAGATCCACATCTGCACCATAACCCAATCACAAATATTTCAAATCTAGCACTTATTAGATATTTAGTTCATTCGATGATGCTTTTCCAAATGATCTCCTTCCTCTTTTATAGTCTTAGGCCTTCCACAATACCACGGGCCAAAACCATAATAACACAATACCACGGACCCAATACTTGGGATCAACACTTTTGGATGCAATACCATGGACCAAAACCATAGGATCAAAAACTGTCGAACTAATACCATGAACCAACCATAAAAGTGTGTGAGATCAGCACTTTTGGATGCAATACCATGGACCAAAACCATAGGATCAAAAACTGTCGGACTAATACCATGAGCCAACCATGAAAGTGCATGAAATTTTCTCGTCATGAAAGGAACTTTTCTCTGCATGAAAGTGCGTGAAATTTTTCTCTACATGAAATAAACTTTTCTCTGCATAAAAGTGCGTGAACTTTTCTCTCCATGAAATAAACTTTTCTCTGCATAAAAGTGCGTGAACTTTTCTCTACATGAAATAAAATTTTCTCTGCATAAAAGTGCGTGAACTTTTCTCTACATGAAATAAAATTTTCTCTGCATAAAAGTGCGTGAACTTTTCTCTCCATGAAATAAACTTTTCTCTTCATAAAAGTGCGTGAACTTTTCTCTACATGAAATAAAATTTTCTCTGCATAAAAGTGCGTGAACTTTGCTGCACTATAATTTATCATCTGAGATGAGTGGGTTGCCATCAAGTACAACATATGTATCATAATGCCAACAATCTCCCCCTTTGGACTTGATGGCAACAACAACCAATCACTCTCGCCCTTTGACATCAAGGGCAAAGGGTTATGCTCCCCCTAAGAACATGCTCCCCCTGACTATAAACCAGATCTGCAAAGAAGAACCATAATCCACCAAACACCATAAATGACCATGAAAGAGATAGAGACGTATTGCAGCAATATTCAGACCAGCATCCATGATCTCCTTCTGTACTTCCTCCATAATGCCAACAATGCATGATATGCTCCCCCTGAACCCATGCCATTCGATCTTTGACCAATCCGCAACCCAGCACATGTACACATATACTTCAGATGAACCTTGCGTACAACCAACAATTAGAAGAGATTCAACAACAAGATGATGCATCAACAACCCCCAGCTTTTGCCTGAGGTATTCAAAGGTCTCCCTAGGCAATGGTTTGGTGAGTATATCAGCAACCTGTTCCTTAGAAGGAACATACTCCAACTTGACCTTTTGTTCAAGCACTTGTTCCCAGAGAAAGTGATACTTGATTGGTATGTGCTTGGTTTTTGAATGCATGGCTGGGTTCTTTGAAATGCTGATTGCACTTGCATTATCACATAAGATGGAGATGGGTGGTGTACAAGTGATTTGAAAATCCTGCAAGGTCTGCATCATCCAAAGGAGTTGAGTGCAGCAAGATGCAGTAGCAACATATTCTGCTTCAGCTGTAGACAAGGCAATCGAACTCTGTTTCTTGCTGAACCAAGATACTAATCTGGAACCCATAAAGAATGCACCACCACTTGTGCTCTTCCTGTCATCCACTCTTCCGACCCAATCTGCATCAGTATAAGCATGAAGTGTGAGATCTGTATCTCTAGGATACCATAAGCCATAATTTTGAGTCCCTTGAAGATATTTGAAGATTCTCTTTACTGCCTGAAGATGAGTTTCCTTTGGATTTGCCTGAAATCTTCCAACTATTCCCACTGCATGCATGATGTCTGGTTGGGTACCTGTCAAATAAAGTAGACTTCCAATCATAGATCTGTAGGTTGGTTGATGTACTGCTGCTGATTCATCATTTGCACTGAGGCTACATCCTGTGACCATGGGTGTACATACTGGTTTTGCATCTTCCATGCCATATTTCTTCAAAATCTGCTTGAGATACTTAGTTTGAGACAAGAAGATCCCTCCTTCCTTTTGTTGGATTTGCAGGCCAAGAAAATATGTCAATTCTCCAAGCAAGGACATTTTGAATTCTTTCTGCATCACCAAGGCAAAGCTTTGACTCATAGATTCTTCATTGCTGCCAAAGATAATGTCACCTACATACACAACAAGTATCAGCAATTTGTCATTTTCAATTTTTATATAAAGATTGCTATCTACTGATCCTTTTGAAAAACCTTGTTGATGAAGATATTTGTCCAAACGATAGTACCAAGCCCTTGGAGCTTGTTTAAGACCATAGAGAGCCATTTTCAATCTGCATACAAGATTTGGATCATTTCCAAGAATGAAACCATCTGGCTGCTCAATGTATACTTCTTCTTCTAAGTCTCCATTCAGAAAGGTTGATTTCACGTCCATTTGAAATACTTTGAACTTTTGAAAGCTTGAGAGAGCAAGGAACATTCGGATGGCCTCAAGTCTTGCAACAGGAGCAAAAGTTTCTTCAAAATCTATTCCTTCTTGCTGCGCATACCCTTTACAAACAAGTCTGGCCTTGTTTCTAATTACTTCCCCATTTTCATTCAACTTATTTTTGAAGACCCATTTTGTCCCTATAACATTCTTATCCTTTGGTCTAGGAACCAACTCCCAAGTGTTGTTCTTTTCGATCTGCTCAAGTTCTTCATCCATTGCTTTGACCCAACATTCATCTTTGCATGCCTCTTTTACATTTTGTGGTTCAGTGGATGAGAGTAATGCCAAATAGCTTGAAGCTTCTGCAATTGTTCTTCTTGTTTGTACACCTGCTTCTTTTTGCCCCAAAATCTGAGATTCTGGATGATTCTTCTAAACGTACCTGGATGGAGTCTTCTCTTCTACCCTTATCTATTCCTCTGGTGCTTCTTGAGGTTCTTCTTCTTCATCATGCTATCTTTGAGGATAGTCTTCATCTTCTTCGATATTTTCATGATTTACTTGCCTAGGAATGTATCCCTTTTCATCAACCACTACATCAATGCTGTCAACAATTCTTCCAAGTCTTTTATTGTAGCACTTATATGCTTTGCTGTGTGGAGAATAACCAAGAAGAATGCCTTCATCTGCTCTAGGTTCAAGTTTTCCAAGTTTCTTATTAGTATTCTTAATATAGCATTTGCTCCCAAAGATTTTGAAGTGCTTTACCGAAGGAGTCTCACCATACCAGAGCTCATGAGGAGTTTGAGTGTTGTTCACTCGGACATTTGTTTTTTTGAGAATAACAACCGCAGCATATGCAGCTTCAGCCCAGAAAGTTGCGGGAGTTCCAGACTCATCCAGCATAGCACGAGCCATTTGTTGGACTATTCTGTTCATCCTTTCCACCACTCCATTTTGCTGAGGAGTTCTAGCTATAGAGAATTCTCTTCTTATCCCATGTTCTTCACAGAAATCGAAAAATTCATTTGAGGTAAACTCCCCACCTCTGTCAGACCTGAGGCACTTAATTTTGTAACTTGATTCATTTTCAACCAAGGTTTTGAAGGATTTGAATTTCTCGAATGCTTCGTCTTTGTGCTTCATAAGTCCTAACCAAACAAACCTAGAGAAATCGTCAATGAATAATATCAAGTATTCTTCTCCTCGAGGTGTCCTTTTCCTAAATGGACCACATACATCTGTATGGACTAGCTCAAGAGGCATGCTAGTTGATCCTTCCTTCTCTGGAAAGTTAGTTCTGGTTTGCTTTCCAAACTGAAATGATTTGCATATGGTGTTGTCTGGAATTTTGATATCTGGAAGACCACGAACAGCCTGATATTTGCATGCTTTCCTTATTTGTGAAAATCTTAGATGCCCCAACCTCCGGTGCCATAACCAGTGTTCATCATCCTTGCTCAAATAGCATTGTTGTTGTCCTTCTTCAAATATGTATAGATTATTTGGAGTTCTTCTACCTTTGATCACTGTTTCACCTGTATCAAGATCACGAACACGACATCCGTTTGATCTAAATATCACCTCGTTTCCTTGATCACACATCTGGCTGACACTTAGAAGATTATGCTTCAATCCATCAACATAGAAAACATTTCCAGCTTTGACCTTTTCTTTTAACTGAGCAGTGCCTTTTCCTTTTATAGCTGCAGGAGTATCATTTCCAAAAGAAACTTTCTTTCCCTTTTTTAAAGCAGAATATGATTCAAGTTTTTCTTTATCACCTGTCATATGTTTCGAACATCCACTGTCAATGCACCATAGATTTTCTTGTCCTTCTGCATAAAATGCTATCCCACATCTTTCTGTTTGTGGTTCCTTTATTCTCCATGTTCTGGTGCTTGAGGCTTGTTCCTTTGTCTGCTGAAACCTGCTCCTGCATTCAGAATCTTCATGACCAAAGTTATTGCAAATAGAACATTCAACTTCATTTTCAAGAGCCGAAAACAGGGAAAATTTTAAGAACCCCCCCCCCTAAATTTATAAATATAATAAATGGGCGAATCTCCATGGTATATAGGAAAAATGGAAGGCGATTTTATCAATAATATAATATGTATATATAATTTTTTGGCGAATCTCTCACCAAGCATGGCGAATATTTTACTCAAATATAAAATCTTGTAAGATCTTGGCGAGTCTTTCACTAAATAATAAAACTTTGTAAAGTCCTAGTGAATCTTAGCATAAGCTACATGATGGTTTAATTCCCCCATTTAAATAGGCTACATTCCAGATGAATACCATGGGTCAATACCATGTGCCATTTTGGTGAATACCATGGGTCAATACCATGTGCCAGTTTTATTTTTATTAATTCTAATATTAGGGTTAATAATGGTTTTTTGCATGGTATTAATAACAATCTAGTCCATGGTATTTGTCCCATAGTATTTTGGCCATAGGTTTCACCTAAATATAACCCATTTTTTGAGTGTTCGTAAATATAAGGTGACTTATGGAGTAAATATAAAAAAATGTTTTATTTGTTTACCATACCTCTCGTTTATTTATATTTTTATTAATTTACCATACCTCTTTTACAAATATGGTATTTGGCCCATAGGATTCACTTAAATAAAACCTCTTTCTTGAGCCTTCATAAATAGAACGAGGGTTATGGACTAAATATAAAAAGAGATTTTATTTATTTATGATACGTCTAGTTTATTTATATTTTTATTTATTTACCATACCTTTTGAGTAAGTATAAAAAGACGTTTTATTTATTTGTTTACACCCTTACATGTATATAAGGTGACTTATAGAGTAAATATAAAAAATGTTTTGTTTATTTACCATACCTCTCATTTATTTATATTTTTATTAATTTACCATACCTCTTTTACAAATATGGTATTTGGCCCATAGGATTCACTTAAATAAAACCTATTCTTGAAAATGGGCGAATGGATTCACTTAAATAAAACCTATTCTTGAAAATGGGCGAATGGAAGGTTGTAAGTCCTAATTTCAAGGGCTAAATTTAACTTTTTTACCCTCTCCCTTAAAATAAGGTGGGCTATTTGAGGTGATTTGTAAAAATGTGCTATGATACAAAATATTCGCCCACTAAAAATTTAAAACCCCTTAATTTCGCCAAAGGGCAAACATTCGCCCCTAAAATTATCCTTGGCCGAAAAGTTGTTATAGGTCCTTTTTGTAATCCCGATCATACTTCTTTGTTTTTGAGCTTCTCTAGTCATGATTGTTTTATATGCAACACATTGAGCTGCTTTGTGACCAAAGTTATGGCAAGAGAAACATTGCCCATTGAAGAAACTTCTGCGATTATCAAATCTACCGGCCAAATGATTGTAATTTCTATTGTCATCCATTCTTGAAGCAAATTGAGAAGATTTTACCTGTGGCTGGTTGTAGCTTTTGTTCATCCTTAAGACAGATTGCCCCTAGTTTACCTGATAGTCTTTGTTCGTTCTTGATGTAATTTGTCCCTGCTTTACCTGGTGATCTCCATTGTGCTTTTGCTCATTCCTTCTTGCTGCATCAAGATAACTCTTTGAGGTGGATGCTTGAGATGTTTCTCCATTATACCCCAGACCTGTCTTGTTTAGCGGAGAACGCTGTACATTGATGATATCATCCAGAGTTTCAAATCCTTTGACAAACTTAAGATTAATAGCCTTTGTTTTCTCAATTTATTTTCTAAGGCCAACAATTTCACCTTCTAACTTTTCAAGATATTTTTCTTTTTCATCAATTTGAAATTGTAGAGTATCAATGATCATATTCTTTTCTTCTATACATGTCTTAAGTCTAGAAATCTCATCATAAAAACTATCCACATCTATAGCATTGATGTAATCATCATCTTCAAATGCCATTAAAAGTTTATAGTCATTACCTCGTTCATCTTCATCACTATTTGATAGACCATCACTGTCTTCATGAGTGTAGTAGCTTTTCTTATTTGCATTCTGTTTCTTGTTCCATCTAGCAGGTTCCTTTCCTTTGTCAATCTTATCCTTATGAAGACATTTGGCAGCATAATGACCTACTCTTCCACAAGCAAAACATTTAAAAGGTAGCTTACCTCTGAACCTTCCAGTACCCCGTTGAAGATTTCTGACAAAATTTCATTCTTCTTCTTCTTCTGGCACGTGACTTGATTCATAGTAGTCTCCTTTTCCTGAAGCCTTAAAAGCAGCTTCTCTCCTGTCTGATGGACCTCCTTTTCTCTTTTCATAAGCAGTTAGAATTCCGTGTAGCTGAGACATAGTAAGAGTTCGTAGATTTTCCTTTTCTTCTATTGCAGATACTTTAGATTCAAACTTGGGGGACAATGATCTTAGGACTTTTTCAACCACAACAACCTCTTTTATTTCTTCACCCAAGTTTTTCATACAATTAATAATCTCATCTACCCGAAGGAAATAGTTAGCCACACTTTCATCATTATACATTCTGAGATTCTCATTCTGAATCCTGAGGGTTTGAAGTTTTGCACGTTTTACCTATTCATCTCCTTCGTACCTCAAAACAATCTTGTCCCATATTTCTTTTGCGGATTTATATTGCATAACCTTCACGAATTCAGATTGAGATAGACATCCTAGAAGAGTATTAACCGCCTTTGCATTTGTTTCATATTTCTTCTTCTCAGTTGAATCTGTAGGAGTAGCTGATGGAAAAGTATACCCTGTTTCTATAATGTCCCATACTTCTGTACCCAAAGATTGAAGATAGGCAGTAACTCTTACCTTCCAATATACGAAGTTTGTCCCATCAAAAATCGGTGGCCTGATTGATGCTTCCCTCTTGTAGTTGCTCATGATGTTAGATCTTCCTTCAAGCGATCAAGCTTCTTCAGAAGGACCTGCTCCGATACCAATTGTTGGAAATAATACTGAGAGGGGGGGTGAATCAGTATTATCAAATTCTTTTCAATATATCTTCCTTATTTATACTTTGAATAATTCTTCAAATATTGATCATTACTTTGTATGTCAGTATCATAAAATAATGAGCAGGAACAAGAAAAGCAAATAGTCACACAAAAGAACACCAGATATAAGGTGGAAACCCAATGTGGGTGAAAACCACCTGCTGCAATATGTCTTTATCTTCTTTTAATAAGAAACTCCTTTTACAATGATTTTGTACTGGTGCAGTCCTTTACCAGTACGCAGGCTACAACCTGCAGAGAGCTACAACCCTCTTAGCTCTTCTACTAGCCAAGATACTAGTACGTAGGAGCTGGCCTACTGAAGGCTACAACCTTCTCTTTCTTCCAGGGACCATGTTTCATAAATTTTCAGACTGGATCCATGAACATCAATCAATCATCAAGTATATCTGCATCAAACAATCTCCTTTTCCCAATTAGCACTGAATCAAGTAAACACTTCTCTGACAGCTGTACCCAGAACACAGTAACAATAACCACACACCAAATTCTGAACCCAGAATACTGCAGCAATAGATAGAGGCAGCTAGATCATAATTTAAAGATATACGCTACTTCAACAACCTGAAACCTGCATGCATGTCTATAAAGGATAATTCCTTCTTTCAAATATTCAGACACTAATTAACCCAGATTTTCAGATTTATAGATCAAGCATGCGCCTCATATAACAGATCAAAATCATGCAAAGATACTATTATTCAAGCATAAAGATTATGACCCATCAAAATAACTTATCCTTCTTTATGCGCTAAGGTTCCTCCTTCATTCAGATCCAGATCTGCACCATAACCCAATCACAAATATTTCAGATCTAGCACTTATTAGATATTCAATTCATTCGATGATGCTTTGCCAAATGATCTCCTTCCTCTTTTATAGTCTTAGGCCTTCCACAATACCACGGGCCAAAACCATAATAACACAATACCACGGACCCAATACTTGGGATCAACACTTTTGGATGCAGTACCACAGACCAAAACCATAGGATCAAAAACTGTCGGACTAATACCATGAACCAACCATAAAAGTATGTGAGATCAGCACTTTTGGATGCAATACCACGGACCAAAACCATAGGATCAAAAACTGTCGGACTAATACCATGAGCCAACCATGAAAGTGCGTGAAATTTTCTCTTCATGAAAGGAACTTTTCTCTGCATGAAAGTGCGTGAACTTTTTCTCTACATGAAATAAACTTTTCTCTGCATAAAAGTGCTTGAACTTTTCTCTCAATGAAATAAACTTTTCTCTGCATAAAAGTGCGTGAAATTTTCTCTACATGAAATAAACTTTTCTCTGCATAAAAGTGCGTGAACTTTTCTCTACATGAAATAAAATTTTCTCTGCATAAAAGTGCGTGAACTTTTATCTCCATGAAATAAACTTTTCTCTGCATAAAAGTGCGTGAACTTTTCTCTACATGAAATAAAATTTTCTCTGCATAAAAGTGTGTGAACTTTGCTGCACTATAATTTATCATCTGAGATGAGTGGGTTGTCATCAAGTACAACATATGTATCATAATGCCAACAAGGATCCTGTTGAACCTCATCATGTAGCTCTTCCTCCTATGAATCATGTTCATCCTACTCCTTATATTTTTCACTAGCTTCAACATGTTACGAAGTGGCCACCTCTTCTCATTTTGTGTCACTATCTCCTATTACCTCCAATGGGGTCATCCATTCTTCGGGTCATTCCTGTATCTGCACTGCAAGATCGTCTTCAATCACCATATATGGCAATGTATGTCATTTATTCTTTGCATCCTTTCATGCTTGTATGTACACCTTGTGAAAATCTACTTTGAACTTCACCACGAAGATATATTTCTCGTATAAGCTTGGTGAGAGTCAGGGGTGTTGGTTTACTAGCATGTGTAAATCCATGTGGTACATTACAAAAATATTTTGTTCTCTCTTGCACGTGATGCATTGGTGGTAAACCACAATGAAGCATACCTCACAACTTCATAGGTATCTGTAGGTACTTGAGGGAACTGCGACTCCTATGGTTCTCTCCACACCAACATAGAAATAATCAAAATCAACTAAGCATAGTGGAAATTTGTACCTTTCTCCTAGACTTTGCGACAGTCATCCAGGAACTCCTTGCATAGGTATCCAACCTAGTTATATTGAACCCCATTGGCACACTATGCGGCTAATGACACCACCAATGTAGGAATTTCATTTGTGCATCATTTCCTCATGATCTTCTCGACCAATATGTGCACCACGAAGCGAACTGCTTCGTCACTGATTGAATTTATGTCGTAGCCCCTCTTTCATTTAACAAACCCAAATTTTTTCTTTAAGCTTTCTGCTATAGTGTGGTCTTGATCCTTTCCAGAAAAATCCTCCACGTGGTTCCATCCTTGGTATGGCAATCCTGTGATCCTCCAGATCAACATAGGGTCTATAGGGATCTTATTCCCTAACCATAAATTTCCATCACGCACGAGGATGAGCAATTGCCTCACACACTATGCTTGTTGTACTTCTACTAATGTGTGACATGTTCAACATATTTAGTAGTCCTGACTATGCCAACTTGTTTGCCCATTGTTGTAGCTCTAACCTTGTTACTCCTTTGTCCGGGTAGTGCACCTGTTTCAGATATCGATCTAGTGCGAACTGAGGGTAATTCTTCCTATTGTTAAAATCATAATCCACGAACTTGAGTTGTGGAATTTTTCCTAAAACTTCTCCTTTAAAATTTATTCTGGAAATAAGGGTGTAAATGTGCCATACTTCACATCCTTTTATTCATTTACAGGTTTGACATTTAGTTTCCTCGATGGGATGTATGGTGTTAGGGGTGATAAAAATATTGTGTGGCCTTCCTTCACCTGTACCTCCTCCACTTATTCATCACTTTCTTTGAAAGGCTTTGGATTTTGCTGGGGTTTAGCAGGTTTCTTATCTTGTTTCTTCTTGCTTCTCACTTCCTTAGCCAAATTCTTTCTCGGTGATCTCCTCTATTTCTGCACTGATGGTGATGCTACTGCCAGCATCTGAGTTGATGCTACAAGTGTACCAACTTTTTTGTGGTGACTACTTCCCTGACTCCTTCCATGCCTCTTTCCTCGAATATGCACACAAATTCTTCAGTTGAAAAAATGTTCATGCAGAAATTCTCTGCAATTTCTTTACACTATGAACACTCAAGCTCTCGATTCAACAAAGTTCTTAACCTGGGTGGGAGGCAACTTATTTATAACAATTTTGAACTTTGAATCCCATCATCAGACTTGATTTTGTCCAAATTGTGTTCAGATTTACTCATTAATTGCATATTTATCCTTAGATCTTTCCAATCTATCCTCATAAATGCAACGTTTTGTGTATTTTTCCCATTTAACGCTCATATTTATATTTTCTAGCAAACTTCAACACATTCCACAGTGTTGCACACATCCCATCTAACATCGTAGATCTTACGAATTTTGACATACTCCCTACTATAGTGAGGTAAATTCCTACATCGAAGCTCTGTGCATCATATTTTATAGCCTGGTGCCCACTTTCAACTATAGGTGGCACTAAGAATTTTCTCCTTTATTTCTCGGAGTGAGGATCTAGGGGCAAGGTTTTCCTTGTACAACTTCAACCTGTTGCCATTTACTTCCCCTTGCTTCACTTCTCCATTTAACTTCGCTAACTAAACTGTGCCTCCATCAGTAATATACTTGATAACATATGGGTCTAATCAATGCATTTTGAATTTTCCTAGGAACTTCACAAACTTACTATCATAGAGGATTACAAGGTCTCCTACCTAGAACTTCTTTCTTTTAATATGCCTATCATGCGAGGCCTTTTCCCTTGATTTTTGTACTTGCTGATGGAATCCTACTATAAATCTGTCTTCCTCCAAAGCAATAAACTATGACATTCTTTCCTCCATTATGTCAGGGTCTCTCATATTTGTAAAGGTTTCAATCCTTAAGCTAGGGACAATGTATTCCATGGGCATCACAACTTCTTTCCCATAAACTAATATGAAGGGTGTCTAACCTGTCAACTTCTTGCATGTAGTTCTATAAGCCCATAATACTGCTGGAATCCTAAAGTCCCAGTCATCTTGGTTTACATTGCATACCTTAGTCAATGCATTCTCCAAAATCTTGTTAAATTCTTCCACAGTTCCATTGGCCTGAGTGTGATAAGGAGTACTCTTTTGGTGATAAACTTGGAATTCCTCAGTCAATGCTTCAATACTCTTGTTCAGGAAATGTGACCCTTGGTCACTCATTAAGATATTTGGATACCCAAATCTAGACAATATGTATTCAAAAATGAACTTTGTAGTAGTCTATGCACTTCAATCTCTTATTGGTTGTGCTTCAACCAATCTTGTCAAATAACTAGTTGCAATGATTATGTACCTCGCACCAATCCTCTTCCCAGGTGGGTTGATAGGTCCAACAAAATCAATAACCCATTTATCAAAAGCCTGTAATGTAACTTGTCGTACTAGTGGAATCTCATCCCTTCTTGAAGGTTTTCCTATTCTTTGGCATATATCACAACCTCTGCATACTCCTTTGCATCTCTATCTAGTGTAGGCCACCACAATCCTGCTCTCAAAATATTCTGCGCAATAGATTTTCCTACATAATGTCCACTAGTTGCACCCTCATGAGCCTTTGTTAGAATGATTTGCCTTTCATGTTCAATAACATATCTGCGCAGTATCTCATCTAGTCCCATCTTATATAAATTTCCTTCTATCAATGAAAAATCAACTACCTTCACCACTAATTCTTTCTTATGCTTTGTAGTATATTCTAAAGGAGCCATTCCTATGTTCAAAAACTGAATACTGTATGCAAAATGATCATTTGCAACTATGATTGCAAATAACTACGAATTAGGGAGATTGTCTTCTATACTAATTGGTTCTTCACCTGTTTCCAATCTTAACAAATGATCAGGTCCTGCATTCAGTCTTCCTGGATTAACAATAATTTCAAAGTCATATTATTGGAACAATAATAACCATATGCAAATCTTTCCTCCTAAAACAATCTTATTAACCAAATACTTTAATGCAGAATGACCTGTAAACATTTTGAAATGTGATCCCAACAAATAATGTCTAAACTTCTGTAAGGCATATACCATTACCAATCCTTCCCTTTCCGTAGTTGTATGATTCTTCTAAGCTTTATATAGTTTCCTACTTGCTAAAGCTATAGGATGATAAATTTCTCCTGTACCATGTTGTGATAGTGCCACTCCCAAATCTATACAAGAAGCATCCACATGTACATGAAATTCCTTATTCCAATTAAGGAATACTAGTATAGGAGAAACTACCATCCTTTCCTTCAATATGTCAAGGCTCTTTTGACATTTTTCATCCCATTGAAAAGTGATATCTTTCTTCAAAAATTTTTCCATAGGTGCAGTAATTTGAGCATATCCTTTGATAAAATTTCTATAATATCTTGTATGTCCCAACATAGTGCGAAGCTGTCTTACTGTCTTCGATGGAGGTAAGTTCACAAATGATAGAAATTTCGCAGGGTCCACCATCAATCCTTGCTTACAAAAAATATGTCCCAACAATATATGAAAAGGTACACAAAATATGCATTTCTTTAAGTTCAGGGAGCTCTGAGTCTAAACGTATCAAGCATAAGTCTTAAACTTCCAATATTTTTTCTTAACAACCCAAATATTGTCCAATCATCAAAGTATACTTCTAGAAATTTGTGGATATATTCTTTGAAATCTGTGACCACCACTCTTGAAAATATAGCAGGGGAATTCTTCAATCGAAAAGGAATAACTGTGTCTTGGTATGAACCCCATTCTGTAGCAAAGTTGGTCTTATGTTGATCTTGAGGTGCAATTCTAATATGATGATATCATGATAATCCATGTGTAAATGAATAAATTTCCTGACCTGCTACATTGTTTAATACTTCATTTGTGAAAGGGGTAGGGAAAGGATCATGTAAGCATGCATCATTCAACTTCCTCAAATCAACACAGATCTTGATTTCTCCTTGATTTTTCTTTTCTTGTACTACCATAGGACTTACCCATTCTGATTCTTTAATAGGTTCAATGATTCCTGATGCTATCATCTTATCCAACTCAACTTTTACTTTCTCCTTATACATCAGATTAAATCTGTAAGGTATTTTCTTGATTGGCTTCGCATTTGGCTTAAGTAAGATCTTCATAACTCATAAATTTCCTATTTAACCTTCATTTTTGAAAACTTTTTGGGAAGTAGCTCATCTGAAATCACCCTTAAATGACCTCAGTGAAATAATGAAAGTATTACAGACTCATGTGCTAGGGTGTGCCTATGTTATTTTATGCAACAGATCGATAATATTGCAAAATACACAGACATAGAAGCAGTAGAGAAACACAGTAAGCAAACACATAAACACAAAAAATCTAATAAGGAGTTCATGCAGTCCTCCTAGGCTATGTCTCTTGGTCTAGCCTTCAGTGGTGGCCTTTTCTATTGTGTCTTAAAGTAGAGTTTTTACAATCATGAGCTCAATTTGAGTCTTCCTTAACAGATGATGATCAGTAGGACAGACTCGGATTCCCCAAGTCCCTAGAGTGCACAAACCCTCCTTACTGGATCTCAACCTCAACTAGTCTCAGTGGTATGAGCCCAATTTGTTTCTCAATACCTGATAGGTATACACAAAAGAATTGCTTGAATTGCTCAAGCCTGCTCTGTAGTTCACAGACTCTCAAACTCTCTTTGTATCTATCTGGCTCGATGCTGCCTCTGATCTGCAGGTCAGCTCAGCTTCTGTATTTTCTGTAATTTACTTCTTTCTTGCCTATCGGCTTTCTGATTCTCTCTCTTTCTGCTTGCCTTTACTTTCTGTTTGTTCGTGGCTTAAAACCAATCTGCTCCCTAACTGTTCATTTCCACTTCCCAGCTCCCTGGATTTCCTGCCTCTATCCACTTGAACTCCCCTGCTCTGCGTCATCATCACCGTGACGCTTCACAGAGACGTGGCCACCTATTTCCTCATGAACTGAGTGTCAGTTCTCTTCGAATGATCATTATTTCTGTTAATCCAAGATTGCCCATGAAACTGATTCCTCTGCCAACTCAGCGGTCATGTCGGACCTCAAATCTCATATGACTTAGCCTATTTCCCCATCAAATCCGGTCATACATTAGATCAATTCTCCATGGTTGATCTATGGCCTCTAGATCCTACAACCTCTGTCCATATCACGTGGAAAAGTAGCATGCCCTTTACCCGTGCGATGAGAGCGGTTTTCTCTCTCATCTGTTAGACACGCATCACCCAGTGTATGGCATCGAGTGAGACTTGGTTGAAACCACTTACCACTTGAAGCCCTTCTAATATCCTGTCGGTTTTAGCACGAGTCCTGCCTTCTGGCAGAATCGATGATTTTCGTATGGTTTTATGCTCTTCCTCGTGACCAAGCACCTGGGGCTTTTCCTTCGCTGAGGGGGACACCCTGCGATATGCGATTAGTGCTTTAGCGCTAATTGTGTATCAGAAACTACCTCCATTTCAAGATTTGACCTCTCGTTTGCCAATTTTGTGCCAGTGTGTGGTTACCATGGGCCAACGTTCTATGCACTTTGACCGAGGGTCCTCGTTGCTCCATGCCAACCACAAATTTCCATTGTTCAAAGGTTATTCCTGATAAGCTCGACATCCACAAGATTTTCAACTTCATCATGAGCTTTTACAGAGTTTGAGTAATTTTTATGAGAGTTTAAGGATCTAATTCAGATCATGGCCTTCCCACTGAAAAAGCTTTTGGACCACCAAAAGTTGGTGTTCAAGCATTGACTAAGTGAGGGTATAGATGTCTCATTTGTCCAATCTCTATCCACTTTGCATTGCTTGGCTTTGAACCCTTGAGCCCAATCCTGAGGTACTCAACATCTCCCCTGCGCATCGTCCTCACCTTCTTGTCCAGAACTATGTCTTCCTGCAATTCATTGAGATATTTAGGTAATAGATCATCAATAGAAAGAAATTAACTCTACTCTTTGGGATCTTCAATTAATGAAGGTTCAAATAGTCTCAAGTTGTCTGAATTAATGACTAAGTAGATGTGCATGTAAGCTAGTAAATCAAGGTGCAAAGAATTCTCACCAATTTTCTCAAGTATCTTGAGAGGTCCATACCTTATTGGCTTTAGCTTTTTACCTTCACCTTGCATTCTGTCTTTGCCGATATACAGCCAGACTTGATCACCAACTTGGAAACTATGCTCCATCCGATGCTTGTCATGCCTTGCCTTGTATTTGGCTTGGCTCTTTTCCAGTTGTTCTTGTATAGCCTGGTGGATTTCTTGGATTTGTTCAATGAACTTGGTTGCCTTGTCCACATCACTGTGTCCAGCAACTGCTATGTCCTTACCAAAGACAAAATCCAAGGGGGACCTTGGTGTGAAACCAAAATAGGTCTCAAAAGGAGATCTCTATGTAGAAGAATGTTTTGCTCGGTTGTAAGCATGTTGCACATAACACAAATGTTCATCCCAAAGTTTGGGATGCTTGCTGCAATAGCCTTTGAGTAACTGTATCACTGTCTTGTTGACCACTTTTGTTTGACCATCTGTTTGTGGATGAAAGGTTGTGCTTTTCTTCAGTTTGGTGTCCATCAGTTCCCACAGACTCGACCAAAACTTCCCAACAAATTGGGTGTCTCGATCAGATATAATGGAAGTGGGTAATCCAAAATGAACCCATACATGATGAAAGAATAACTTTGCAGTTTGTTCGGCTATAATCTGTTTATTACAAGGTATCAGAATACATATTTTGCTGAACCTATCCACAACAACATATAAATAGTCATGACCTTTCCTAGATTTAGGCAGTCCTCCAACAAAGTCCATGGAAACACTTTCCCAAGGATGAGAAGGAACTGGTAGTGGAGTGTACAAGCCTAGTTTTCTATTGATGGGCTTGCTTTTAGCACACATGGTACACCCTCTTACATATTTAGAAACTGTCTCATTCATTTTTGGCCAATAGCAAAATCTTTACAACTGTGCAACTGTTTTACTTACACCAAAGTGACCTGATATTAGAGAAGTCTATGCTTCTTGAATTATCTTTACTTTTTCAGTTTGTGCGATTCATAACTTCCCACAATGATACAAGATTTGGTCCTTAACATGATAATCTGATTCTTCTATTCGTTTTCCTTGAGTTAAAGTTGCATATACATCTTTAAATTCTATATCTTGAGCATATTGTTCAATGTAGCTCTCATGCAATACCGAATTATGCTTAAGTATAGTAGATGCATTTACAATTGGTTTGGACAACATGTCTGCAACTTTATTGTGTATGCCCTTTTTATATCTGATGACTAAATGAAACTGTTGTAGAAAACCCATCCATCTATAATGTCTTGATTGCTGCAACTTAGTTTGGGAGTGTAGATATTGAAGTGGTTGATGATCAGTATGTATAACTATCTCTTTGCCCATTAAGTAATGTTTCCACTTTTTCACACTCTGTACTAATGCATACAATTCTTTATCATATATGGGATAGTTAATTACTGTAGAATTAAATGTCTCAGAATGATAACGTATGGGTTTACTGTGTTGTATCAACACTGCTCCCATGGCATAGTCACTGGCATCCATTTGGATTTCAAATGGTCTTTGAAAATTAGGTAGTGCTAGTACTGGTGTTGTACTAATCTTTTCTTTCAAGGTGTTGAAGGCTTTCTATTGTTTGCCTCCCCACTGAAACACCTTGTTCAATCCTGTTAAAGCATGTAAGGGAGTTGCAATTAAGGAAAATTTAGAAACGAACTTTCTCCAATATTGTGCTGCTCCTAAGAAGCTTCTAACTTCTGTAGCATATTTGGGTTTAGGCCAGTTTACAATGACTACAACCTTAGAGGGATCTATCTTCAATTCACCACCCCCTACTATATGTCCCAAATAATTCAAAGACGTTTTTCCAAATTCACATTTTGAGAGTTTAACATAATGTTTTTCTCTTTTCAAAACATCTAGTGCCTGCTTAACATGCTTTAAATGTTCTTCCCACGTTTTGTTGAATATAAGAATGTCATATAGATATATAATAACAAAATCATCAAGAAAATGTCTAAGTACATCATTCATTAATCTCATGAAAGTAGCAGGAGCATTAGTTAAGCCAAAATGCATAACCAGCCACTCATACAATCCCTACTTTGTTTTGAAAGCAGTCTTCCATGCATCATGTTCTGCAACTCTGACCTGATGAGATCCACTATGCAGGTCTAACTTGGAAAAATAAACAACTTCTTTCAATTGATCTAATAGATCATCTATGCGAGGAAGGGGATAACGATTTTTTATTGTTATCTTGTTCAGTGCTTGGTAATCAATGCACATTCTCCATGAGCCATCTTTCTTTTACACCAAGACAATGGGAGACCCACATGGTGATGTGCTAGGTCTGATGAACCCCTTCTCGAGCAACTCCCGCACTTGCTACTTTATCTCTGCATTCTCTAAAGTCGACAACCTTTTATACCTGTGGCTGCAATGGTTGTTTCATCTCCTGAGTGTGACCCAAAATATTTCTGAATGGCTGCAACAGTCTTCTTCTTCTTGCCCTCGAACTTCTTAGGTCTCAGCTCCGGATGTAGAATCTAGCAGTGCTCATCATCATTCCTATCCTTTTTACAGTGAGTGCATGAGGTCTTTCTCTTCTGTGCAGTGTTGGCCTTCCTCTCTTTCCATTTATGTTTTCTTTTCTCATTATTTTTTCTTGCAGTGGGTTGGGATGATCCCCCAACTTCTGGGTTCCCATTCTTTCCTCTAGCTTCTAGATGCATAGCTTGAATAGATACCTCATCTATACTAGTGGGATTAAACATGAGGATAGTGTGCCTCATGTAGCTGTGTAGACTACCTATGTAATTCAACAGAGTCTTAGGTGAGTCTAATGAAATTCCTAGAAACAAAGCTCTTTTCCTAAATTCTTGGGTGTAACCTTGTACACTTTGCCCTTTCAATTGGCGAAGAGTTTGCCAGCTCATCATGGCTTGCTACATGTAAGATAGTGGATAGAACTTCTTTTTTATTACAGAAACAAATTCACTCTAGACAGAAAGAATCTTACCATGTTTCTTCATGTTAGCTTGGGTCCTGCCTTCCCACCATACCAAAGTAGTGCCTCCAAGGTGTAGGCTCGCTAGCTGAATCTTACTTTTGTCTAAGTCAATGCTTTACACTCTGCAATAAACATCAATTTGTCTGATCCAGTTATCCAACTTTTCTTCATTCAACTCCATCATATATTGGTAAATCAATTTTGACATCTAGTTTAATCAGAGATGTCATCTTTTTATTCTCAGGGTTATTAGAAGGTGTGAGAAAGTTTTCTTCTTTCCCTTTGCCTTTTGAGTGGTCATGGAGGAGAGTCTCTTCTTCTCCTTTATCTTGTTTGGAGTCTGATGATTCCTCATCTTTATGTTTCCTAAAGTCCTTATAAAGTTCCTCTACCATGGACCTCATGGCCAGGAAACTATCTATAAATTGGGGGTCTGGCCCCAAGGGACTTTCTTTTGACATTTTCTTCTGAGGATAGACTCTTCCAATTTCTGAGCTAGTTTCTACCAACTCTCCTTCTCCTAATTTAAGCTTTGATCTAGTTAGCATTCAATAACAAAATCTAGCACAGGCTTGTCTAACCTTAAGAACCTAGACGATCCGATACCACTTGATCTAAAATCACCCTTAAATGACCTTAGTGAGATAATGAAGGTATTACAAACTCATGTGTTGGGGTGTGCCTATGTTATTTTATGCCATGGATCGATAAGATTGCAAAATACACAAACATAGAAGTAGTAGAGAAACACAGTAAGCAAAAACATAAACATAACAAATTTAATAAGGAGTTCATCCAGTCCTCCTAGGCTACGTCTCCTGGTCTAGCCTTCAATGGTGGCCTTTTCTATTGTGTCTTAAAGAAGAGCTTTTACAATCAGGAGCTCAATTTGATTCTTCCTTAATAAATGATGATCAATAGGACAAACTCGGATTCTCCAAGTCCCTAGAGTGCACAGACCCTCCTTACTGAATCTCAACCTCAACTGGTCTCAATGGTATGAGCCCAATTTGGTGCTCAATACCTGACAGGTATACACAAAAGAGTTGCATGAAACTCTCAAGCCTTCTCTGGAGTTCACAGACTCTCGGACTCTCTGTACCTCTATCTGGCTCGATGCTGCCTCTGATCTGCAGGTCAGCTCATCTTCTCTATTCTCTACAATTTACTTCTTTCTTGCCTCTCGGCTTTCTGCTTCTCTTTCTCTCTCTGCTTGCCTTTACTCCCTGTCTATTCGTGGCTTAAAACCAATCAGCTCCTTGACTATTCATTTCCGCTTCCCCACTCTCTGGATCTCCTACCTCTGTCCACTTGAACTCCCCTGTTCTGCGTCATCATCACTGTAACGCTTCACAGAGAGGTGGCCACCTGTTTCCTCACGAACTGAGTGTCAGTTCTCTTCGAACAGTCGTTATTTCTGTTAATCCAAGATTGCCCGCGAAACTGATTCCTATTCCAAATCAGTGGTCATGTTAGACCTCAAATCTCATATAACTCAGCTTATTTCCCCATTGAATCTGGTCATCCATCGAATCAATTCTCCATCGTTGATCTAGGGCCTCAAGATCCTACAGTCTCTATCCATATCGTATGGATAAGTAGCACACCCTTTGCCCGCATGATGAGAATGATTTTCTCTCTCATCTATCAAACACATGTCACCCAGTGTATGGCATCAGGCGGGACTTGGTCGAACCTGCTTACCGCTTGAAGCCCTTCTGATATCTTGTCGGTTTTAGCACGGGTCCCACCTTCTAACGAAATAGGAAATTTCCATACGGTTTTATGCTCTTCCTCGTGACAAAGCACCTAGGGCTTTTCCTTCGCTGAGGGGGATACCCTGCGATACGCGATTAGCGCTTTAGCACTAATCGTGTATCAGAAACTGCCTTCGTTTCAGGATTTGACCTCCCATTTTCCAATTTTGCACTAGCGCACATTTACCATGGGCCAACAGTCTGCGCATTGACCGAGGGTCCTCGTTACTCCATCCTGACCACAAATTGCCATTGTTAAGAGGTTATTCCTGATAATCTTGACATCCATAAGACTTTGAACTTCAGCATGAGTTTTCACAGAGTTCGGGTAATTTTTAAGAGAGTTTAAGGATCCAATTCAGATCAGTAGCTCTTGATATTCATGGAGAAATTCAATCACTTTGCTGACTATTTCTTCATCCTAATAATCTCCTATAGTTGCAAACTTTGGTTCCTATTCTGATCCTATATTTACCTTCTTTGTCTTTACTGGCTTTGTATATATGGTATCTCTGGCTCAAGTCCATTTACTTCACGGTGTCCTTCGGATTCTGCTATGTCAATGTTACAAGGATTTTCTTCTTCTTCTGCAATAAGGTTGTATCATTCTAGTGCATGTTCTATCTACACAATCCAATCAGGTTGTTTCCATGTCCTTGGAGTTGTATTATCATCTTCTTAACTATCTAAAGGGATGAATCTATATATGGACAATCATCTTAAAACTAAATGTCAATATAAAGCCATCAACCATATCTACCCAACTTGCAGTACCATGTCGAAGCTCTATTTCCAAGTACCAATTCTAAGGAATTATTTCCAATGTATGAATGAACCCATGTACCCATTCTTGTTTTGGAATTTCCTTCCATGTTGTAGCACATGACTGGATATGCTCCCTGGGACTAGTTTCACCATCATATTTCAACTCCATCTCTTTTTTTATCTAACCAAATCTTATCCACGTCAACCTTCGACATTCTTTCCATCCTTCTATATTCTTCTTATGTGTACCCCAACATCTAGCAGGAGTGGCTTTTAGAGCTATATACAAAGCTAGCAATTTTTTACTTTCTGAGACTTGTTCCTCATAATCATTAAGAAAAACATTCACATCACCTAAGCCATCATAAGAAGGTAAGTTACATACCTCATATGTCATGCATCGAACTTATTTAGTAACTCTTATACATTGCCTTGTAGATACTTCATGTAGCCTCTTGTGCCAATTCTACAGTTCTTCTTCTGAGTCTGATGCACAAGAACTATAATGCCCCTAAGTTAACTTTCCCTCTAAATTAGGGTTAATAAAATCCTATTCCTTTGTTGTCACTTGGTAGTTATTATCTATATCAGTTGTGCAATATTCTTCTCTAATTGGATCTGTATACCTTGCCCCTTCTGATGGATCCAAGGGAACAATTACCCTCCTATTATTCCCTTCGAATACCATTTGTCTCTTCTTTAGATTAATTATAGCTATGTTAACAAATGCCCAATCAATTCCAAGCAATATAGGATAGGGGATATTGTCATCCACAATTTCTATTACTTCAAAGTCAGCCATAGTGTGAATTCCTTCATTGTCCACTATCACACATGATACTCTTCATAAGGGAAAGATCTGATTTTCCATCCTCAGCTAAATATGTTACCACTGTAACTTTGGCTTACCCATTAACTCCCATGCCTGCTTCGTCACAACATTAGCCTCAGATCCTAGATCTAAAATAATGTGACCCATCTCATAGTCTCCTATCTACGCATTAAGCCTCATTTGTCTTCTTGTTCTCTTTTGCTGACGTAAATTAACTGTGCGCAACTCACTTTGTAGTATTTCTTTAGATGCACATGAATCTATCAATTCTTGAAGTCCTTCTACATCCTTTTGATCTCTTAATAACTTCATACAAGTTTTTAGAAAAGACTTTAAAATACCTTCTTGGTTTGATGCCTCCCGATCTTGTGTTAAAGATTGTTTCTGTGTCAAAGCTGATGCTATGTCGCATTTACTTTTCCGTTTCGGCTATGCACTAGATGTCGAACCTCCAACATCTATAAAGCTTCACTTTGCTTCCATAGACACCTATTTTTCCTTCTACATATCAAAGACAAGAGTTTTTTCATCAGTATTTCTAACCCATGCAGTTTCAAATTCCTTCTTTTCATTTACTTTCTCATCACTGGTCGCAACTCCACTTCTAGTAACAATATTGATTTGAGGATCATCGATTCTCCTTTCAGCAATCATCATCTAGATATTATGTATTGGTTTCTGTTCCTTTTCTTGAATTTATTCCATAAGTACCAGAAATTCTTCAATTACATGATAAAAGGTTTTGCAATACTTACATGTCATAGTGGGATTCTGAGAATCTCTCGCAAAGTGTCTTGGCTAACCACAGTTATAGTAAATAATATGTCCATGTCCTTGACCAGCTCCACCACCTCAACCTCTTCCTTGATAACCACCACGACTGTTGTGTTTTACATTATCCTCATGTCCATGTTCTTCTGCTTGCATTCTATAAGTGTCAATGTTGAGATTGCAACAAGATGATGGAGCTTAGTGAAATGAAGTCACCTTCACTAAGTGGGCCCGCAGGCTATTTTTGGCGCAAGTCTATTTTTAGACTATGTCTATTTTTAGACATATGGATCATGTCTATGGATTGCAGGTTGATGTTTATGGATGATTGGTCAAGTTGGGAAAAATAGATGGACTTCTATTTTTAGATCACAGCGGGGTGACTGCTCAGCCTAAATATAGAACAGTCAAATATTATTGTCTCATAATAATATTTAGACTATAAACTTAATCTTATTCTCTTGGAGCACTTCAGGATGAGCTACGGATGTGGTACATGCAGATCCCAGAAGGAAATACGTGGTTACCTATGGGATGACTGATGTTTACATGCAGGACTTCAGTTAGAACTCAAGTGAGTTGAGTTTAGTGGACTGGAGGTGCAGTTGATGGAGTTGTATTCAGTTTAGCTTTGTTAAACTAGTTGTATTTAGTCTAACTGGAAAATAGACTAGAGATGAGTTGGGTGAATTAGTTATTAATTAATTCACAAGTTATTAACTCATAATGAAACTGAAGAATACATCAGTTAACTCAGTTGCATGTCAGTGCATGTTCAGTTCAGCAGGGACAGGTGTTAGAGGATCAGATTGCTATCAGTTGTGACTATAGTTGTGCATGATGATTTGCACAATCAAAGGGATTGAGTATGCCAATAAATTGGCCAATACCAAGTAATTTTAGCCTGTGCTCACGTCTTCCATAGTTTGAGTGATTCTTTGCAGCTAAAATACGAGTTTGGTAAACCATTCTCATCAATTCTTGAGCAGGTATTGAGCTGTGGAGACAGGCAAGCAGTGGAATATATTTGGAGATCAGATCTGAATTGTATTGTGTGTAACAGGTGGAGCTAGTATTGAATTGCTTGTGATAAGCACTGTACTTTGTAATGTTACATGTTCTCAATCATTAATATACAGATAGTGTGGGGTTTTTAGCTGTAAGCTTTCCCCGGGTTACATACTGTGTTAATGTGTGAATGCTCTTGATGTTTTATTGTTATTGATGCTGTTATATTGATGATCAATGTAGAGGAGCTTATGTATTGTGTATGTATTCCGCAATAGTACATGATTGGGATAATCTCTGTTGAATATGTGTTTATTATTCAAAATTTCTACATGGTATCAGAGCTGTTGATCATCTGATCTACTATTCAGGAAGTGTTTACATTCTATTTCTTCAGGAAGAGTTTGTAATCGGGCCAGGTAGCCTCTGGATTCATTCTTCTTTTGGAAGGTGAGATATCCGGTGAATACCCATACAGTCAATCTTTGTACGAGAAATATTGTGTTCTCATGAATCTTAGATCCGAGGCAGTTGAGTTGGTTGCTGGTGGAATTCGAATTTGCAGCAGTGTTTTCATGGTGGCAACGCAGCAATGTCTTTCACAAGATTGCGATTGGAGTATTCTCTTGAGGGAAGCTCAAAATATATTGCATGGAAAGACAGGATGGAGGCAGTATTGGATGATAACGGGCTAAAGGCGTTCATAGAGATGGATGTCCCAAAGCCTACTGATGCTACTCAAGTTGATGCTTGGCAAAAGAAGACCGCAAAATGTCGAATAATTCTGTTGGAGGGCGTGAGGGATCACATTGTGTCCAGCCTCCATGGAAAGGCTACTCCATATTTGATGTGGAAATCATTAACGGAATTATTCCAAAGCAAGAGCAATCAGAGGAAGCTGGCACTCAAAGATAAACTCAGAAACATCAAATGTGAGAAGGGTGACAGTATGCCCAAGTATCTCACAACATTCACTCAGTGTCAAGATGAGCTGGGAAGTGTGGGGGTTGCTGTCGATGATGAGGACTTGGTGAGCTTGGCTCTCCTTGGTCTTCTGAAGAGTTGGCATTCCTATCAGGACTCTGTCAATGGTCGGGAGAAATTTTCAGGATGGGAAAGACTGTGGTCAGATCTTGTGCAGGAGGAGATCAGGCAGAGTACCAGGGATGGATCTTCGTCAAAGGGAACTGATGAAGAAAATTGCGCTTTGGCTGCCAAAGCAAAGAAAGGGAAGAGCAAGAAAGCTTCTCAGTCTCGTGCGAAAGGAAAGAAGCAGGACATGTCCAAGGTGGAGTGTTTTCACTGTCCCCAGCACGGACACTATGCCACTAATTGTTCGCAGAAGAAGAAGAACAACCAGGCTGCTGGATCTTTAGCAGGAGAGGCTCTAGCCTCGCAGTTTGAGCTTTATTTTTCATTGATCACATGCTTAGTTTCAAGTGTGATGGGATCAGTGTGGTTCTTGGATAGTGGTGCATCTTTTCACATGACGGGAGATAGAATTTTGTTTTCTGATCTAGAGGACAAAGATCTTGGAGTGCACATCGAGATGGGCAATGATGGTAGATATAGTGCGACTCGTATCGGTACCACTTCCTTTGAGAGGGAGTCTAGTAAACCCTTCGTATTGAAGGAAGTCATGCATGTTCCAGGATTGAAGAAGAATCTCATCTCTGTGGCGATGTTAGAAGACAAGGGGTATGATGTTGTTTTCAGCGAGGGAAAAGCTTTCCTGCGCAGCAAGACAACTGGTGAGACCCGGAAGATAGGGGTTTGAGTAAGGAACCTTTATCAGTTGCATGTAGATGGATGCGCAGCAATGGCAGGCAAGGCAGAAGGATTGGTGAGCCGGGATGATGGCGAGTTGTGGCACAGGAGATTGGGTCACCTTCACCATGGAGCCTTGAAGATACTGCAACAGATCACTACAGGGCTTCCTAAAGGCACTCTTGCGTAGTCAGATCAGTGCAAGGGGTGTACTTTGGGGAAGTTTGTGAAAGCCACCTTTCACAAGAAGGATAGTCGCACCACGACAATCCTTGATAGAATTCACACAGACGTGTGTGGACCTTTCTCAGTTGCTTCGACAGCAAAACATGGGTATTGTGTGATTTTTGTTGATGATTTCTCTCGTAAGTGCTGGATATTCTTCATGCAGAAGAAGAGTGAAACATATTCAAAGTTCTGTGAATTCAAAGCACTGGTTGAGAAGGAGTCGGGGAAGAAGGTGAAGGCTCTTAGGAGCAATAATGGTGGTGAATACATCTCGGACGAGTTCAAGGATTTCTGCAAGGTAGAAGGGATTCGAAGAGAGCTCATAGCTCCCCATAACCCACAATAGAACGGGATAGCTGAGCAGAAGAACAGAACGATCGTGGGTACTGCACGGGCAATGTTGCATGATTAGGGCCTACCCCTTCACTTGTGGGTGGAGGCATGCTATACAGCAGTTTATGTACAGAACCGTTGTCCTCATAGGATACTTGGCATGAGTACACCCGAGGAGGCTTATTCTGGTAAGAAGCATGATCTTTCTCATTTGAGGATTTTTGGTGCTAACGTTTACATGCATGTGACGAAGGATGCCAGGAAGACGTTGGAGCCGACCGCAGAGGTTGGGATATTTGTGGGGTACACTGATACACCCCACAACTATCGTGTGTATTGGTCAGACAGTGGTAAACTTGTTGTGCAACGTGATATAAAATTTCAGGAGGAGAAAGCCATGAAGTGTTCGATTGAGAGGGAGCTACATTTTCATGCAGATGAGGAGCTATTAGTTCCTAAGGATGAGCTTCAGGATGTGGATCAGCCACAGGACGAGGTTCATGGAGTGGAAGAGACCACTCATGTAGCGCCAACCATCAGAGGGCGAAAGCGCTTGACAGAAGCTGAGCAACTGGCTCAAGATGCAAAGAAAGTTGTAGGACCACCTACAACCCAATGCAGGCAGAGACAGTCACCTGATCGGTACACTGGATACATGGCTCTTTATGAGCAAGTGTGTTGTGACTGAGCCATCCTCTTTCGAGGAAGCTGTGGAGGATTCCGCATGGGTAGATGCAATGGTGGAAGAGTATGATTCTATTGTCAGAAACAGTGCATGGGAGATTGTTCCTAGACCGGAAGGGAAATCAGTGGTGGGTTCGAGATGGATCTACAAAGTTAAGCAGGCAGCTGACGGGAGTGTGGAGAAGTATAAGGCAAGATTTGTTGCCCGAGGCTTTTCACAGATAGAGGGGATTTATTATGAGGAGACCTTTGCACCTGTCGCAAGGTATTCTTCCATATGGACGATTCTTGCTCTCTCAGTGCAAATGGGATGGCACATTCATCAGATGGATGTGAAGACTGCGTTCCTCAATGGAGTCATTGAGGAGGAGCTGTACATTGAGCAGCCTGAAGGCTTTAAGGTCTTCAGCAGCGAGTCGCATGTGTGCAAGCTCAAGAGAGCACTGTATGGGTTGAAACAAGCACCACATGCTTGGTACACATGGATAGATAGTTATTTCATAGGACTTGGATTCTCCAAGAGTGAGGTGGATCTGAACCTATACCAGATTGTGGTGGAGGGTAAGTTTCTTATCATTGTACTATATGTTGATGATTTGATTCTAACGGGAGATTAGTTGTTGATACTGTCATGCAAGAAGGATCTTGCTACAGAGTTTGAGATGAAGGACTTGGGCCTCCTTCACTATTTCCTAGGATTGGAAATATGGTAGCAATGTGGTGGATTGTTTGCTTCTCAGGGCAAGTATGCTTGGGAGATACTGGAGAAGTTCAACATGCATGGCTGCAAGCATGTTGATACTCCTCTTCCTAGAGGTTGGAGGAAGGAGGATGCCACTTTGGGAGAAGAAGTGGATGCCACTGTTTATCGACAGTTGGTGGGGTCGCTGATGTATTTAGTCAATACACGACCCAATATATGCTATGCAATTAACCAGCTTTCAAAAGCTATGGTTAAGCCTACCAAGCTCTTCTAGAAGGCGGGCAAGCATGTATTGCGCTACTTGAGAGGCACATCGGGATATGGATCTTGATACAGACAGGAGGATGCAGATTGGGTAGGGAGCTCAAGAGGCCAAGTATATGGAAGCAAGGACATTAGGTACCATCATATCAGAGATTGTGTGCAGTGGAGGATCATGTTGCTTTCATACATTCCAATAGAGGATCAGGATGCTGATATTCTGACGAAGGCTCTCACCGGGAGCAAATTTGAATACCACCGAGGCAGGATAGGGGTTTTTGATAATCCATATCTTGTTGAGAGGGAGTGTTGAGATTGCAACAAGATGATGGAGCTTAGTGAAATGAAGTCACCTTCACTAAGTGGGCCCGCAGGCTATTTTTGGCACAAGTCTATTTTTAGACTATGTCTATTTTTAGACATATGGATCATGTCTATGGATTGTAGGTTGCTATTTATGGATGATTGGTCAAGTTGGGAAAAATAGATGGACTTCTATTTTTAGATCACAGGGGAGTGACTGCTAAGTCTAAATATAGAACAATCAAATATTATTGTCTCATAACAATATTTGGACTATAAACTTAATCTTATTCTCTTGGAGCACTTCAGGATGAGCTACGAATGTGGTACATGCAGATCCCAAAAGGAAATACGTGGTTACCTATGGGATGACTAATATTTACATGCAGGACTTCAGTTAGAACTCAAGTGAGTTGAGTTTAGTGGACTGGAGGTGCAGTTGATGGAGTTGTGTTCAATTTAGCTTTGTTGAACTGGTTGTATTTAGTCTAACTGGTAAATAGACTAGAGATGAGTTGGGTGAATTAGTTATTAATTAATTCACAAGTTATTAACTCATAATGCAACTGAAGAATACATTAGTTAACTCAGTTGCATGTCAGTACATGTTCAGTTCAGCAGGGACAAGTGTTAGAGGATCGGATTGCTATCAGTTGTGACTATAGTTGTGCATGATGATTTGCACAATCAAAGGGATTGAGTATGCCAATGAATTGGCCAATACCAATTAATTGTAACCTATGCTCACATATTCCATAGTGTGAGTGATTCTTTGCAGGTAAAATACAAGTTTGGTAAACCATTCTCATCAATTCTTGAGCAGGTATTGAGCTGTGGAGGCAGGCAAGCTGTGGAATAGATTTGGAGATCAGATCTGAGATGTATTCTGTGTAACAGGTGGAGCTAGTACTGGATTGCTTGTGATAAACATTGTACTTTGTAATGTTACATGTTCTCAATCATTAATATACATATAGTGTGGGGTTTTTTAGTTGTAAGCTTTCCCCGGGTTACATACTATGTTAATGTGTGAATGCTCTTGATGTTTTATTGTTATTGATGCTGCTATATTGATGATCAACGTAGAGGAGCTTATGTATTGTGTATGTATTCCGCAATAGTACATGATCAGGATAATCTCTTTGAATATGTGTTTATTATTCAAAATTTCTACAGTCGACACCACACTCCATCATTGGTTCATAAGCTCGACAATGGTTCTCATCATGCCCTACTGGTTTACATAACATGCAATATAAATTCCTAGGAGTCTACACATACTTTTGCAATAAATAAAAGTGTTATGATCTATGTTTGCCTCTATTTTTACATATCGCACACCATAGGCTAGATCTGGTATGCAAAGGATTTAGTGCTCTACTAATAATGTAATTTCTAAAGAGAGGGAATTGTTCTTTAGAGTGGCCTTCTGATTTTCACTTTGTACAACACACTTCTTCTCTAACTTATTTGATTTTCTTCGTATAGTGTAGCCGAAAAGTCAAATTTTCTTGCTGACTCCAAATCTGTTTCATACCTGCATTGGTATCTCATATAGGTGAAGTTTTTAATTTCATCTCCAGCTCTAGAGCTTCGGCTTGATTTTATATCTTCTGATGCATCAAAGGCAATCTGATATGTGGTAGCAACGCAACTATGAACCATTTCTTATGTTTCATGGAGCTATGTCGAAGCTCACATGATCCAATAATACTTTGAATCTCTGGACAAATTCCCAAACTAACTCAGTAGGGCTTTGTTGGGTTTATTTTAACCGTTTGATACACTGCGATTCAGACTTTGCTTTCTTGAATTATTTTACTAACGCTATTTTAATATCTATGAATGATCTAATCTGATTGCTTGAATACTTCATGTACCATGTAAATGCTCGATCTCATAATGTCATGACAAGTTGTGCCTTCTTTATATTTTCATCGTGGACCTGCTTCATTGTTCATACTGCTTCGAATAAAAACCATAATTGTTTAGGATATTCTGATCCAGTTCCTTTAAAAATAGGTAGCTTAATGTCAGTGGCCATATTTATTCTCGGAGGGGGAGAGGGTGGGGGAGGGGGATTCATAAGGGAAGGGGGATGGGGGGTATGGGGATGGGAAAACCCAAAGGACCTTGATTATTAATCGATTCTGGCTTCGACGAAATTTCATGCTGGAAAGGTGAATACTACGGAGTTACTTCAGGGTTCTTAGGGAGGCTTTCTTCACTTTCAGATTCACTTAAAAGAGGGTTGTAGTTATTTTCTATAAAACTATTCAAATCTTAGCCATGGGATCTCTACCTAGTGTCTATTTTATATCATTTTCCACTCCATGTTGTTCCAGTCTCTTCTTCGGATCTTCTCCCAAACATAAGTAAACTAATAATATGACTGCATTCTTAAAACTCCCTTTACACACAAAAACATCTTAATCTAAAGTTTCAAAGACCTCAAGTACTTACCTCACGGTCCTTTGAAAAATTGTCATTCTGCTTCACTGTAAGAAACAATCAAGTATACCATGAACTGATTAATGAATCCTCCCAAGATGCTAACAATCCAGAAATGAACAGCTCTTGAAATCCTATTGTCAGTTTTCTTGAGTTACTATATCAATTCAGGGGTCCACTCCTTAGTTTTGTCTCCTTTAAAACCTTTTTTTTCTCTCGATCAACATTAATATCCACTTGTATAGTTCAACATGGAACGAATTGAAGAAAATTTTGTACTGATATTTGAAAATATACTTATGTAACAACCTTTCAGATGATAGACGAGGGCTTCGATTCTCCTGATCTGCAAATTCTCGTTCCTTTTATTCTACCCAATCTCGAATTTCTTTCTTCAATGAATGCCACATAAACATATCCCTCAAATAGATCTCAGTCCCAAAAATGTAACCATTTGTTGGATTTTAGGTTGGGTTGACCCAGGTTCAATCCTTTACTGTGCACTAAAAAAACCCCTAATCGCTCACCCTTTCGGTAGCGACCTGTAAAGAGATCACAGTCACACCTGAAGTGACTATGGGAGGATGTAGAACTAGGTTTCTTCAGCCTTAAGGGATGATGCGATTTGGTATTTTTATGTTTTATGATTCTTAAAATGCATAGATTACTTCACATTGATAGATTACTTCACCACATTACGTTCATCACTTATACATCTATAAAACTTTATAGTACTGAAATAAAGTGCAGCGGTAATGAAACCACTGTGCTACAACATATATTAAGCAAATATAAACACATGAGGACACAAATTTTACCGTGGTTCATCCCAATGTGGGACTACATCCACAAGAACTATTGCTTATAATAGATAATTTTTACAACAAACAGTTCTTGGCCCGTGCACTCAGTTGCAGGTAGTTTGCACACTTAGTTGTGGACTTAGGCCTCTGTGCACTCAGCTGTAGAGCCTCACCTTCTTGCCCAAATACTAATCACAATAATTCAACCATAAACATAGATCTAGATCATAAGATGATGATTTTTCTCTTTATTATTTGACGCTATTATATACTATTACATCGAGGGTCCATCATTATAATACCACAATCCATATACTATGGACTCCCCTAATATAAGCTACTATGGTCCGAAAACCATTCATCATATACAAAATAGTATTCTTTTACAGAAAGGGAGGGGCTTTGACCTACTCCAAAGCCGATATACCATGCGGTATATATACTACGCGGTTCACTTTGGTGCTCCGCTGCTCTACTATGCGATCCACTTCACACTTTGATGCATCCTTTACTTCACAATCCACTCCCAAAAATACAGAGTCTTCATCAAAATCTAGGTCAAGTAGGGTTGTGCCCAACAATATATATATATATATATATATATATATATATATAGATATATATATATATATAGATATATAGTTAAGCCCTCTACTAGCTGTAATGGAGTAGATAATGCAACCTCTCATGATGGATAGGGTTTTTCCTTAGTCACCCACTCATTCTCCTACTGTGAACATTCTTACAGATCCCCACTGTGTGGTTTCCAAAACTCGATGACAATGATGAAATCTCATGATTCATTAATAAAATTAGTCTCTCTTGAATGAATGGTAGTTGGTTCTACAAATTATTCCTCTAATGTAGCTCAAGGCACAATTTCATACAATTCCATGATGAAATATGGATCTGTTCTTTTGGTAGTTCAAGAGGCTCCTACCTTTAATGTTTATTTGGAGGAAGAATTTAGATGTGATTTTTTGTTGAGATCAAGGTTTGGTGTTCACATTTAATGGGTTTTTTTGTGGTTGAGTAATCTCCACAAGTGGATTTATAATTCGTGGAAAAGTCTCTTGATTGATGAACTTAGTATTTACCCTTTGGCTCAGGGTTTTTTGTTTGTTTTTTCATTGATAATATTGAGGATAAGAAGGTTATTTGTGACTATGGTCCCTAGTTCTAGGGTAGTGCTGGTACCTTCATGAAACCATGCTCTCCTACCTTTTGATATGATTAGGACGTCAATCTTTGCGATCTAGTTTGGGTAAGGCTCCTAAACCTTCCCCTGCATGTTTGGAATCTACCATTGTTAACTTCTATTGGAAATTCAATTGGGAAGTTGTATTGTTGCAACCCATAAATTGGAATTTTTTATAATACCACTTATGCTTGAATATGCATGAGATGGATTTTGATAAGGGTTTTTATACCGAGATAAACTTGATGGCTCCAGACTATGTACGGGTTCAGAAGCATGATTATGAAAATTCTTCATTTCATTGTTGAGATTGTTATGAAATAGGGCATGCAATTAAAAATTATCCCAAGCATTTGCAAAATAATAGAGACGAAACTCAGGGTAAGAGAGAAGCAAAAGACAACCTAGAAGAACTTCTTGTCAAATAAGATTCACCGAAGAAAATAAAAATCAGTCAGGAAGAAGTTCATGTGAGTGAAGAACCTCTAGATTCAACACAAGTGGAATCTCATTTGCAACAAATCCTTGTGAAAGATACATCCCCTTCTGAATCCTCAAGGAATAAAGTTAGAAAATCAATTTTTTGGGCATATTAGATAGATGAGGAAGAACCTAAAAATAACAATGCTCACTCACTGAAGGGTGACCGATCAAATTTAGTAGAAAACATGGGTTGGATCCAAGTTGGTAAGAAGGGAAAAAATATTTCACCAAGGAAATAAGAAGCTAATCAAAATCAAATAAAAAAGTATTGAAAAATGGAATGTAGATGTATTTGGATCTTGGGAGTATTCTAGAGAAGTTTTAGTTGGAAAGGGAATAAATTTTTTGTATCATGGGGTACTCACTTGAGGCTTTCGATTGAGCCTCCATGCTCAATCTCAAACCCACAAGGAATACTGGTAGATTTGTTGAAATATAATGGCTCTAGGATAGATCCTAACTTTATTTTTTAATAAAACTCTCATACTTGTTTCATTAAAAAAAGGGATAGAAGCTTTCTACCTCGTTCGGAGGGTGGAACCATTATATTTTGGAGAAATGTGCATGCATAATTTTCTAAGTTAATACAAATATTCAATGGGTTCATGGTTCAATTATAATTTTTTGTGTTAGCTTGTGAGCTGTGAACCACCATCTCCTTGCTAAGGAGGAAGGGCCCTCCTATTTAGTAGGGATCATTGTGTTAGAAAGGTGGTGTAATAGTGTGTTTTGGTTCCCCACAATTACATTTAATATTGTTTAGTTGCCACTTTTACAAAATCTTATTGATGTGTTGCAATTACTCACTTTTAATTAAGTTTCATAATATGTGACACTAATCACTTGTGTGATATCATAGATCGTGGATCAATCCCTTTCTCAATCGTGTGTTATTTTTATTCAACTGTTGCTATAGTTTTCTTAGTTACTACTGAAACAAAGTATTAGACAAATTGTTGTTGTATCTACTACAGTGTATTAGAAAGTCGATGGGTTGATGATTGCAATGGGATTTTTAATTATGTGATTTCATTTGAATGATTTATGTAGTTTCTTTCTAGGAGTGCTATTTTACTTTCCCCTGAGTGTGATCTTGAATGGATGAGTTATGTTTCTTTTGCAAGAGTGATTTTAGTTTCAGAACTATGTGTAGAGTGATTAACATGTTTGAGGATTTGACAATGATGATTTTAGTGTGCAAAGTGTGAGGAGTTACAATAACTTCTATTTTAATTGAAGAGAGTTTGGTATTGATCAGTGTTAGTTATTAATTGATACCTAAATATATTTTTCATAATAAACTTGAAATAAAAAGACTTATCTTGGTTGGAAATTTGTATGTGTGCAATTAATTTGTTATGATTAAAAGACAATTAATTCACCCAACATTTTTGCATCATTGTCAGGGAGGTTACTAAAGGTGCACAAGTGTAACATTACTACAAATACAATCAATTTTCGAAAACCTTAGGTTGTCCTTTTGACCCCCTATCATTTTCTCATGATAAATATGGATTCCAGTAAACGTTGCATGTCGTACATTCAAAATGTTGACATATAATTTTTTTGACAAAGTACCAGTTAAAAATGTCTCCAGAATGAATTAAAATATATGTCACATGCTGAAGGGTGAAAATTTACACATCCCAAGTTGTCATAGGAATTTTAACTCAAACTGTTGTCAGAACCTTAACCATCCAAGCCATAGGTCTTTGTTGAAATCCCTCCACATAGTCATTGTAAATTGAAAACAAGGTGCACCAGTTTAGCAACACCAAGTCGATGGCCATCGTTGTGAAAACCAACACATCTGTGTCGGACTACCGTCAGGTTGGTGAGTCAGTCTACCGATAAAAAGGAAATTTTATTTCAACAAAGTTGTCATATTATTCACGTTCATGGAGTCGGATGAACGAATGAAATTGGGTTCAGTCTACCGACGAAAGGTTCTTTTCATTTGATAATCCTTCCATAGTTTCCATGTTACCTATCATCATAGCCATTGTCGAAAGGCAAAGAAAAATGTCACAGTACATGCATAGTGTCAATCGATAACCAACCAAATTTCAAGTCAGTTTACCAATGCAATTTTTTTCTTCTAACAAATTTTCCATAGTTGTGACGTACTTTGCAATCGGAACAGTCGTCGAAATACCAATGTCATCACCAATTTTCAAATAAAAAATATGAAAAAAATGAAAGAAATAGGAACCCCCCACATTAAACTTCGACTAGCCTAGGGGTCCTGCATACCATAGATTTGGCTAACTACTAGGAATTGACTAATATGAGCCATTGATCGCTCCAATAATTGGAAGAAGGATAAATCTTGGTTTGAATCCCCCTACACTCCATGTATAACCAATCTCACTGCAACTTGCCAAATGAAAATAAGAGAGTAAAATCCATTCAAGATATGGCCCTAATGCAGTCCATGATAAAGCCAAATGATGTCTACTCTTCTTTCCATGCCATGCCCCTTTATAAATCCACCATTAATGGCCTTACTGGACCAATTAATGGATGTTAAGATCGACCAAAGCACGGAAAGTAATAGTGTTGGACAATAAGTTTGACTATGACATTCATGGATGCAATTGGTTGAATGTAGAGGATTATGGTCTACATGTTCTTCACATCTCAAATCAGATTCCTTTGTACCATAACAAGACTCACACGGGTTTCTGAATAGTGTCATTTAAATTAAGTAAAGTGTGGTTCTGAGCATAACTGAATTAAAACCATCATTACCACTATCTGCTTGATAAATATTTTGACTTTTCATCTATTCGCCGAATTACAAAGAATTTAGCTCAATCATGAAAATAAACAAAATCATTTGACCACACAGCTAAGGCCTTTCCATAAATACCCTTCACAAAAAATGTTGAGTGAATGTGTTTTCCTTTCTTGAAATGTATTGCTAAAATCTCGATCTTGGAAGTACTTACTAGAGCTACATATTTTCCATTTGAAACTTTGAACAAATTCAAGTGCAGATCGAAATGATCTATTTCTCCATGCCAATACCATATAAATGATGTACTCACCATCATTGTAGACAACAAAAAATATTCCATTTAGACTTGTGCTTCAAATTTTGTTGATACAAATCACGGCTTCTAAACTCCTTGATAGTTAGACGCATGTTTTGACACATCCAATTTAAATAAAAATAACTTTGTCATAAAATCAACTTTAGAATAAATTGTCAAAATATATAAAACTGAAGGCATGATGTGGAGGTGTCTGGATAAATTAATCCAACAATGGAGATAGCACATTAGCTATAGGCCATGGATATTCAAAGGAGCCAAAAGAAAAACTAGAAGAACTTGCAAGCATTTAAAAACAACATTTTGTTTCACTGAGATTGTTACCTGACATTCACATAAAATTTGCAATTTGTATCTCATTTTATATACTCTACATCTAACATTTATGAATTATTTTTTCTCATTCTCAGCATAATTATTTCCTTTATTTATTATAAGTTTGATCTTGTTGGAGTTTGCTTGAGAAAGAGTCAGTTTTTTTTAGCTCTGTAAAGTTCTACTACAACAGTACACTAGAATTATACTTCATAATCTATTACATGGACAAAATATCCAAGGAAAAAGGAATACCATATTGGAGTGTATCTCAAGTCACCATGTTTGATCATTGTCTTGAAATTTACCATACTATAGGGCGAACAAGATCCTAAAGTTATAAGGTCCTTCAAGGTAAACATTCCAAAACTAGCAAAATTGTCTTCTTGCAAAAAAATAAGTGTAGAAAATTAGAAATTAAACCAAAGTTCCAAGGGAAATTAAGGATGTCTAGAGCAGTGAATCAAGGTTCTAAACAAAACAGTGAAGATCATAGGACATTATGGAAAACATGTTGGAGACATTAGAAGGAAAACAAAATGATCCTAAGGAGAGGATCTAATCCAACCGCTCAATATTTACAAATAACGCAACTTGAGGCAACACATGTTGAAGATGAAAAATCAAAAGAGTATTGGTGAGACTGCACTAATACAAGTGGGAGACTTCAAGCCATGCTTCAAGGCTATGATAAGCAAACAACCACTAGAATATCTATATCTATATCTATCTATATATATATATATATATATATATATATATATATATATATATATATATATATACTGCACTAAATATAGATTGGAGACTTCAAGTAATTCTTCAGAGCTCTTATAGGGTAAAAAACTACTAGCAAGAAACTCAACCCTGTAAACAAGGGTAGTCACATTCCAACCCATTTTTTTCATATTTCATGCAAATAGCTTCACCAAATTTATTCCAATGCTAGGGAAGAACACATAAGAGTGAAATAGCTAGTCAATGCTCAAGCATGTAAGCTAGTCAAGTAAAATTGATAACTCTTCTTTTGGTGATTGATTATCTTCTCTACCTAGTCAAATTCATTGACACATTATAGCAAACATAAATTCTCCTTGTGTGGGTGGGTTTCCAAAGATATTTTTATGGAAGCTATGGAATTTAGTAAGCCCAATATTATTAACATCCATAAGCCCTTTTGGAAGCAACCCTTTAGAGAGAATGTCAATAAAGGCAACACTAGACCTATCCTTAAACTAGTTAATCATGATGCCATTAGCAAATTGACACCTAATACTTATTGAATGTCTCTTATGGAACCTTATCAAGGCATTTGTTCTCAAGGTAAATAACCCCTCATTTTCTATTACTAGATAAAAGAAAATATGATTCACTCAAAGTGTATATATCCTACATGACATCATTGCATGCTATGAAGGGATGGGTGCCCTAGAAAGTTAAATCAAAATTATTTTTTGATTGTAAGGCCAATTGAGATGAAAGAACGATGATTGAGACATTATTCACCCTAAATAAATACTTTCTATAGGAAAAATTAAAAAACCTTCCTCACTTATGCTTCTATGTTCTACCTTCATTTAAGGCTTCTTATTAAACCTTGTCAAAGGCCTTTACCCTCAAGGTGAATCAAATCTTATATACTATCATTGGATCAAAGAATACAAGCCTTATTAAAGGTGGATATATTCTAAATTCTCTTATTGCATACTTTTAAGGTATGGATGGACTAGGATTACAAAGATAAAACCTTTATCAATGGAAACATCTTTTAAGAAAGTTTAAAAATGTACATCCATCTTAACCCAGATCTAATAAGCACCAAGAGGAATTTTTTTGTAAGTGAAAATAAGTAAGGTGTTATTTAATAAACACCAAACTAGGTTGAGATTAAGTTGTTAGATATTCCTGGTAGTTAATAAAATTCATGGTATTTAATGATGTTTGTTTGTGTTGTCTATTTGGACTAACCAAGGTTCGACATGTAATTTCCATTATTAATAAAACATTTCTCTTCTTCAACCTTCTTGACATGTTGATTAGCAGTGGAAGAAAAGTTGGTATTTGGATGTTTACGATGGATTTAAAAATTCCCACTCCTTTTCATGTGTATGGACAGTTGTAGAAAAGGGAATTAAAATAAAACAAATAAATATTGGCATACTAATTATATTCATCGAATAGAATTTTCTAATATCTAGAAAGCTTCTTGTTGTAGCACTAATATTTTTCATTTACTTTCTATATGTAAAAAAATTAAAAATTAAAACTTACAATAGTTAAAAAAAATAAGGTAGAATTTTGTATACGAAGCCCGAAAAGAAAAGAAAGAAATAAAAAAAAAAAAATCGAAGAGAAAGAAAAAGGGGCCTTCTTCTACACTTTATTTCATTATTTTATAATCTAACATGTTCCAAGTTCCACTGTGCTTACAAACTATATGAAAGTGGGTTTGTTCCACCGAATATTAAATTTCTAATGAAGTGTGTAAGTTAGTGTCGATATCTCTAGACATGTGTACACACATTATGATCGAATGGGAGGAGGTGGTCCTCACCCTATCAATCGCGTAAACTTTGACTTTCCTGGTTTCTTGATATATTTGGTTAACACCTTCTTCATGGATGAAGCATCAGTTCTGAGAATAAATATTTTATTTATTAGGCGTATATCAAATTTATTAATGCAATTCCAAGTAGCTTTTACTTAATTCTCAATAGTTGAATATTTTTTCTCTACAAGATTCCACACACCTGAGGTAAATTGGATAATTTTCTCTTGATATTCTTTGATTTGCTTGAGGACTCCTCCCCATCCTATGTCACTAGCACCAATTTCAACAATTTTATAGAGAATTTCATAAGAGATGTACAGAATGGGAAGCATTTTTAACTTTTCTTTAATCTTTTTAACAACAGATGTATGTGTTGCAGTGCATGGGCTTGGATTCTTTTGAAGTCTCTCATTTAGCATCTTTCTATCTTGTGGAAAATATTTGTAGAAATTGTAGACATAGTTGAGATAACCCAAGTATCATTGAAGTTGGGTTTTGTCTTTAATCTCGTCTGGGAATTTGTCTACAAATGATATTGCATGCTACTAGAGAGAAATTTGGCCATTTTCGATAGCATGTCTAAGTAATTTGACCTTGGTCTGAAAATCTTCCATCTTTTTCTTGCTCAAAATTAATCCACTGCTTTTGAATATCTTCTTGAATTTATTTACATGCTTGAAGTGTGCATCTAATGATTTGGAAAATACTAAAACATCATCAATATATACAATTAGCCAATCAAAATATGGCCTGAATACAAAATCCATAATTTTTTGGAATTTCGGAGCATGCTTCAGGCTAAATGGCATAACATTCCATTCATAATGTCCAGAGGGGACACTAAATGTTGTCTTGAACCGATCTTCTTATTTGATTGATACTTTCCAAAATCCTGATTTCATATCAGATTTTGAAAATATTTTTTCCCCTGCAATTTTTTATATAAGATTTCCCTTATGGGGGATTGGATAAGTATCATCAGCCAAAACATTATTTAATGAACTTTAATTTATCACCAATCTAGGTAGTCCTGTAGTATGTTTGGAAAGTTTATTTACATAGAAGCCATAACAATTCCAGGGACTGTTTGATTCTCTTATCAATTTTCTCTTTAAAAGGTCTTGTATCTCTTTCTGGCAGAGCTTTCTATATTCTTCATTCATGGGGATGGCTCTACTTTTACAAGGTTTTCCTTTATAATCTTCCTTGTAGGGCAGTTCTACAAAGTATTGTTTCCTATGCCAGAAAGAATTTGGTTCTTCTGCACAACATTCTTTCTCTAATTGTCCCTTTAATCCTTCTATTTTTCTAATGACTGCACCTTGCTTCAATCCTTCTTCAATCTTCAGGTAGGACTTTAGATCCTTGAGCTCTTCTAGACATTTTTTTTTGTTTCTCCTAATTCTGGCATAGCTTGGACTATGGTTGAGATTCTTTTTTTTTATACAAAAGGCAATGTGATAGCTTGCAAATATCCTTGTTTATATGGAACATAATCTAGTCTTGCTGATCCATGGGGTTCTACAACTCAAAGGAATGGGTTTCCTAGGATGCAGTCTCCTGGAACATACCCTACTACAAATTTGATGTTTATGCAGTAATTTTCTATGCAGAGGGTGGCTTAGGACTTCATATTGGAAGTTGTATGCTTGTCTTCGCAATCCTATGACTTCTCTTTTTGCCTTAACCCACTATTTTGTAGGAATTTCATTTTTATTTAACACATTTAGGTCAGCTCCTATGTCTAACAAAGCTTTAGAATAAATACTTCCCCCTGTATCTTGAATTTGAGCGTGACATGGTATGGTTGGTACTGGAGTGCCATGATTTTCATGTTGCTTAATCCTGAGAAATCATATGCCTTGACCTCATAAATTTCCACATTGGTATTCTTTTCTAAAAGAGGTTGTTGTTCTGAAATATAATCTACCTACTTTTCTCTCCCCTTTTCTATTATGGAAACTGAGTTCTAAGTTCACTAATCTCTTTCTTTAACTTTTTTATTTCATGGCTAACTTCATTTAATGTGAGTATTCTATGCTTATCTTGTTGATGGTTTCTTGGGAATGAATTAGTTTTTTTCTCATATGAAGCATCAACAAAGAGGGTTTTTGTGATAGTACCTTTTCTTGAAGGTTTTGAAGTAGACCCTTGATTTTTTATCATAGTTTGTAGAAACGTATCCATCAAATTTTCTTTCATTTCTCCTTCAGGAAGCATTTTAATGCCTACCAAGACTTTAGCTTCTTCATCGTCTGAAATATGTGCCATGCATATTTTTAATTTATGTTGTAAGGCAGATTCATCTTCAGTGCTATATTCTGATTCTAACTCTAAGCCTTTGCAATGACATTCTTCTGAATCTATACAGTCACAACAATCAGCAAGAAAAATTTCTTCATGATCATCTTCAGATTCTATGTCAGAATTACTGAAATTAGAAGTTTCTGTAGAATCACAATAATTTTATCCCATAATATGTATTTCTTCTTTGATATGAATATTGGGAGAATTTTTAGTTTTATGTAGTTTAGAACCACATTTATAACACTAGATGTGGACTAAGGGTTTTCTTTCTTCTCTTTTTTGCCTATCCTGTTGGTATTTTCTAACATTTTCTTGGGACCTTTTCCCTCTGTGTAGTTTTGATTCTTCCCCCTGTGGACAATTATTTGAAGTATGTCCTTTTTTCCCACATAACCAATAGGTGAGCCTGTTCCAAGCTTCTTGTTTGTGAGTCTTAAGATGAATATCTTGAGGACCATAATAGTGGGAATTTGGAATTCTTTTGTAGTAGCCTTTTTCTTTTCTTATTCTTTGGGGTTTGTAGGATGGTTCATTTTTCTTTTTGAGATTTTCTTGAGGGCCTTCTTCACCCTTTTCTTTTGTACAACAGGATCATCTATAGATAGACCATATTTGTTGTAGATAGATCTACTGTCAGGTAGCCTAGATAGTTTCTATATAGATTTATTCACCTTCATATTTTTCCCAAGGCTTTTGTTATGGTACTATATATTTCGCCCCAAGTATAAGATTCATAGGGGTTTTGGAATACTTCTTGTATTTTCAAGTAATATACAAATTTAGAAGGAAGAGTTGCAAGATGCACTTGTTTCCATAAGAGAATCTTGCTATCTTTTACTTCATAGATTCTTTGAATCCAATCCTTATGGGGACATTTTTTACATTTGATATTCATTAATATAGAGAGTGTTTATCTGATATTTTTGATTCTGTGCCACAACAGTGTTCAAGGATGAATGATGTCAAAGCTCCAATCATGTTATTTTGGGGATCCCCATTTTCGTTATGTACAACATCCCTTGCTTCATATTTAACTATTTCTTCTGCCATTTTATCTACCAATGTTGGAGAGAATTTTGCTTCCCACCATCTTTTGAGTGTACCAATAAAACACTGAATTAGTGTCTTACATGTTTCTACTTCACTTTTACCCCTCATGCACATTAGCTTATATTTAGTGAACATTTGATTAATCATCTATCTTATCTGACCAGAACTTAGATTGTCAATGTTCCATTCTTTATGTGCATCATTGAAAAATGTTTGAGATTCTGGCAGCTTACCCTTACCACTCAAATTAGGAGCAATATATCTTGACTACTGGCTGGGAAATGGATCATAAACTGGAAATAGATGAGAGTCAAATGAGGTTTCTAATTTTTCTGATTTTTCTTTAGGAAACAAACTAGGAAAATTATCTACTGATTTTCTGGATAGAATGTACAGGGATAGGATGGCTAAATAATAGTGAAGAAGGAATGCCTTTGTCTTTGGACGTAGAAGATAATTTTTCCAATTGTGAGGAAATATCTTCAATCTTTGTATGGGTCAGCACAAAGGCTTTTTGGATGTCATTTTTTATTTCCTCAAACAGTCAATCTATTTTTGCAGACAATCACTAGTAGAAAATGAGAAATTAGTGACCAGGTGACTAAAAAAGTTAGTCATCACAACTTTTCCAAGTGAAATACTACCAAAAATTAGAAATATTAACTGGTCGAACTAAAATTGACTAACATAAATTACTAATTTAGTCGCGGGTTAAAATATGTGATTAGCTAATAAGTAATACAACTAAAAATGACTAACATGAATGACTAATTTAGTCTAAGAACAAAAGTACAACTACCTAACAAGTAGTACAATAATATGAATCATTTTTTATGGTTTTCATCTTAATTATGTCAAGAAATTTAAACTTAGAAGTGATAGGGGATTGAAAAGGTTGCTAAAGATTGGTTGAAAGTTTATCATTCCTTAAACACTTCTTCATCCTCACATGGTGTATAGGTGAGCCAACTTTTCATTATTTATCTCTAATAATTTGTAGTTTTAAAAATATATTTTTTAATAAACAAATATTTTATGTATTTTTTAAAAATCTATTCATTGAATCTAATTTGATCTAGTTCCAATTTGAAATTAATTTCAAGAGAAATTTTAAATTTTAAGACTATAATATCAAATAAAAACTTTATTGATTTTGTATTAACCTACCTAGATCCATCTTAACCCTCGATCTATCAAGTGTCAAGAGGGATCCAATCTCTCGAGGTGCAAATTTTTTTTCTAGTACAAAACCCTAGGAAATGTTTGCACCTCGAGAGATTGGATCCATCTCGCCACTTGATAGTTATAGGGTTAATATGGATCTAGGTTGGTTATATAATACTATATAATATATATATTTGTATTTGTGTCTCTTTGTTATTCCCCCTCTCTATCTCACCCCCAAAACATACACACACTCTCTCTTCCTCTCTTCCCCTTCTCTCCCTTTCTATCTATATCCTTCGCTCTATTACCTCCCACTCTCCTCTCTCCCTCACTCTCTCTCCATGGATCCCTTGTCACCCCCCCCCCCTCTCTCCACCTTTATCCCTCTATGTTTTTCTTGTTCCATCCCTCTCCTTCCCTCTCCAATTCCATCTCTCTCTCCTCATCTATGTCTTCCTTCCCCCCTATCCCTTATCTCCTACCTCCCTCTATCTCTCCCCACCAAATCACTCTCCCTCTCTCTCTCTAGTTTGTCCAACTCTATCACTATCTCCCCCCCCCTCATCCTTCTCCTTCTCTATGTCTCCATCTCTCTCCCCTCCCTTCTCTCCCTATCTCTATCCTCTCCTCTTCTTTCTCTTCCCTCCTCTCCTCTCTCCCTCTCTTTCCATCTCTCCCTTCTCAATCCTCTCTCTCTCCACCTCTATCTCTCTATGTATTTGTTGTTTTCTCCCTCTCACCCCCACTCCAACTCCATCTCTCTCTCTCTCTCTCTCTCTCGCTCTCTCTCTCTCTCTCTCTCTCTCTCTCTCTCTCTCTCTCTCCTTTCACTTCCTTCCTCTCACTCCCTCTCTCCCACCTCACTCTCCCCCCCCCCCATCACTCTCTCTTTCTCTCTCTCTCTACCCTCAAACTTTTTCACTATATCCCTCCCTCTCTTCGCCTCCTCCTCAACTCTCTCTTAAATTTGATCACACTTGTGTTTAAGAAATTATTTAAATTAAAAAAACTTAATTGGTTGTAACATATTAAACCTATATTTTGGATCAATCGTGTCAAAGTAAATAAAATAATGAAAAACTTTAAAAAATCATGCACTATATTTAATCTATTATAATTAGTCAATTTGCTTGCTCTCATCCCTTGGATCCTTAGCTAAGATGGATCTATGCCGGTTCTTTATATATATATATATATATATATAAAGAACTGGCATAGATCCATCTTAGCTTAATTTTATTAAAACCTTAATTTAATTTCTATGGGAATATTTTTAATAGTCGTGAGGATAGAGGGTTTCGATATATCGCAAATTGTAACATTTTCCCTTTTAGATTCAATTAAAAAATGTTGTAAAATTAAATTAAAATAAAATATTTTTACTGTGAAATACATTATGGTTTTTTGGCATGTGATATTGATAAGCCATGGATTGGACCATCATATTGTAATAAAGATTATTTACAAGTTTTAGACATGTTAAAGTGAGGGTGAATATCCACGGCTAACAATCTTGTCATATTGTTATAAAATATTTTGTAAAATGTTATAAAATTAAATTAAAATAAAATATTTTTACTATGAAATGTTATGGTTTTTTGGCATGTGGTATTGATAAACCATGGATTCACCCATGGTATTGTAATAAAGCCTATTTACAATTTTTATCCATGGTAAAGTGAGGATGAATATTCATGGTTAACAATCTTGTTGTTGGGGCCTTTGTTTAATTTTGAAAAGGTTTTGATCAATTTTGGCTGACGAAAGGATGAGAAGGAAGTGGGTGGCAACAACGGTTAGCTTGTGGAGGAGTCAACTGGAAAACAAGGCAGGAATAGGCAGTTGCACAAGAGTTGCGGTAAGGTGGCAACAAAAGACAAAGGTAGCCACGTGGGCAAGAACGTGCAAGAGCAGCCGAGCAGGAACCGTTAATCCAAGCAACCGAAAGGAATATAAAAGGAGAGGGCCAGAAAAGAAGAGAGGTTGGTTGGTTAATGGGATAGTTGGCAAGGCTGTTGGAGTTGGCGAGCAGACATCTGGTTGTGGCAGATGGATAGCAGAATGCAGGAGTCCAAGCGAACTGGGCCCTTGAGGCTGAGATTGAACCCATGGATCTGAACTGGGTATTCCTTGTAGTTTCTTGCGGCGAATGTCAAAGTTATGTTGTACTGTTTTATTGTTAAGTTAATAGAAAGAAGGCTAGACTGGTTGCAAATCATGATATGTATGGGTCCCCTAATGTGATGAGTTTCTAAAAAATTTAAATGTCCCATCAAATGCATGTATTTAGTAGTTCTTGTGTAATCGTTGTTATGTTGTTATCTCTGTTTCATGTGTAATGAATATATATTTGTTATTGGATGATGCCTCGGTTGGTGCTCCCTTGATCCCATGTTGAACCTTTCTTACTTCTGGTCACGGCACACCTTGGGTGAGACTCCTTACCTTGTGGGTAAGGTGAAAATGCTGACATTGTCCTAGACTACAACAGACCATTGTTGGCCCTCTCCACTCGAACCCAAGGTCTTTTCTCCCTTTCCGAGACCTGAAGTTATGAGAATTGGTTTGGAAAATGGTGTCGATGATATTCAAGAGAGAGATCAGGGATTTGTGGAATCATAAGTAGATCAATTTGTAGTAGAGCAAGCTACCCACAGGAACCAACTGATTGGCAAGGTGAGTGAGGGGATTTTATATGCCGATGGTACCAATGATCAGTATGAGATTTTCTGGTGCAAGTTTCCAAAAGGCCTATACAATTGGTTAAGAAGGCTGAAGGGGTAGAACTAGTCAAGGGGATCGATTACAGCTCGTCACAGCTAGACTCCATTAGATACCGCACTGCTCCAACAATTGGACAGTGATCTGACAAGAGCAGTCGATTTTTGGGTAAAGACTACGGTGGAAGGATATATAGTCGAGTTACTATGGAGAGTTATAGATATTTCTCAGAGCTAGAAGCTGTATTCGGCTTCGAATTAAGAGGAAGGTTGAGAAGGGAAGTACCGACATGGATTAAGATGTTTATGGTAGAAGAAGGATTAATGCCCTCACCCACCACGGGGATGGCAGTGTAAAACCCCAATACCAAGGGAAGGATGTAGAGGGGGTAATGCTAGTAGTTGAGGAATAGAGATGTTGCTAAAGGGATGGATGCAGAAGAATTGAAGAAAGTTAGAGATGTCAGAGTGTAGAGGAGAGAACTGCTAGCAGATAAGTGGGAGACAAGATTGATTCAGACTCTGGGGAAGAGAAGGATGGGGCCCCACCAAGTAGGAGCGGTGATGGGAAAATCTTGAGTTGAGGACGGAGGAGAGGAAGATGATGGGCAGAGAAAGAGTGGTGACGGGAGATGTAGGAGCCAGAGGAATGAAGAGGGACCTTCCCTACAGGTTGTGGAAGGTGGATTACAAGAGCAGAGGTCGAGTGGGTATGGAGAGGATAGAGAAGAGGACATGGGCAATGTGATGAGGAGATTATTTAGTGAAGGAGAAGAATCCATTAAGAGTCAGCAACAATACCCCTGAGACACCGATGGCATTTCCCCCGATCTTCCCCTGGTACCTTATTACAATCCGGAGGAATTTTTTATTATCTTATCCAAGGCAGTAAGGGTATATAGTGTGCGTGAGAAATATAAAGCTAGTTTTAATATTGGGAGCAACAAAGGAGCCAGTAGTATCAGTAACTTAGGATTGCAGGGATCCCAATAGCCTAGGAAAAAAGGGTTTGTGCTATTATCTTACACCCAAGTTAGTATGGCAGGGTCTTTTACCAGTAAAATTTATTGGAAGGGGAAACAAGGATGTGGAGGAACACTGGTATCTTTTTGAAGATATTTGGAGAGCATGTCAAACTCCAGACAATGTCAGGACAATGGAATTTCAGACCACACTGAGGGAGAGGGCTCTACGCCTGTTTATAAAATGGGCAGAGCAGAACCAGAACCCCACGATAGATGATATCAAGAGAGGATTTGTGCAGGAATTCAAAGTACCATAGATGGACCAACAGGGGCTATTAGAGCTATGGGAAATTAAGAAGAAGGGTGAGATGGCCTAGGAGTGCATGCAAAGGTTTAATTATGCCTTTGTGAAGTTGAGTTACACCCTAGAACTGAATCACTAGTGGGATTAGTTTATCAAGACACTCTTTCCCCTAACCAGAATTCCACTAACACAACAAAAAATCAGAACCCTCCAAGATGCATTGGAGAAAGCATCCCAAATAAAAGCCATGGTTGGTTATCCTCATGAATATAGGGGAGGGACGAGCTTGCAAGACCCGTCGATCATGGATCTCCAGAATCAGATCGAAGTTTAATGGAGAAGCTGAAGGATCTTCAGTCGGTACGACTAGCCAGACCTAATGTATGGTGCACCCATTACATGGTGGAAGGGCATGTTGTGACAGAGTGCCCCAGGTTGCGAGGGATTAATCATCCAGGGGGAGTCGCAGGGTCATCAGGGGCCCCACCAACCACAGGAGTTGCGGCAATAGGAGCGCAAGGAGCTTTCTCGGGAAGGAATAGCCAAGAATTTTGCGAGATTTGTAGAGTGTACGGACACCTACCATGGATGTACCCGATACTGCAGAAATACTCCAACGTCCCCAATAACAACTATTATGAGTTTTGTGCATCTACAATGCATCACACTGATCAATGTAGAGCATTGCATGCTCTAGCAAAATGGCTCGACAGATCTACATTCAGAATTAATGAGTCAAATCGGGGAGGAAGAGGAGGAAACGGGAAAGGAGCGAGAACTGGAGGAAGAGGACTTGTGAGGTGTTACAACTATGACCAGGAAGGGCATGTCACTAGGGAATGCCTGTTGCCGAGGAGATCTTGATGCTCATAGTGTAGGATTAATACCCACACCACAGAGGATTTTCTGGAACTCATTGCAAAGTGGGACGAAAGGACCAGGCAAAGGGGGGATAACCTGGTTAATTTTGAACTGCAAACTGATGACGGTCTTCCCACAACCAATATTAATATAACCACCTGAGGAGGAAAGAAGACAAGGGAGGATCGTAGCACAACGGACCCACCCTTGATTGTTAAAGCAACATCTCCATAGAAAGTATATCAGCTAGAATGCCAAAAGCAATATTATCATGAGGCAACTAATCTATTCGAGGGGATGACTGAGAGGAGAGACAACCAGAAACTACAGGATCACATGCTTGAGTGTGGCTAGACAATTGAAGAATGGTTTAAACTATTCGTGAAGATTGTTGAGGATGAAGTCATGTTTAAGGAGCTACAGAAAAGTTTGAAGGCTGTTGTATCCATAGAAGAAGGGAAAGTGGAGTGCACACTCATAGATTTTCTAGAAGATAACTCCAGAAGAGTGAAACGGAACAAGAGGAGAAGTGGCAAGGAGTTCCAAATCAATGTGTAAGTTGTAGGGTTCTAGATAAGGGACACAATGTTAGACTTGGGGTTGGATGTAAACATCCTGCCTAGAAAAACATGGGAGGAAATGGGGAAGCCACAACTAAAATGCTCGCCAATTCAACTAAGAATGGAAAATCAATATTTTATACTGCCCATTGGGAGGTTGGAGAATGTGGAAGTCTATGTGGCGCGGGTGAAGATGCACACTGAATTCGAGTTGATTGACATCATGGGGGATAAGGACCCATACCCCGCACTCCTTGGAATCTATTGGGCCTATTAGAACTATGCTGTCATAGACCTTAAGAAAGAAATGATGATTTTTGAAGTAAAAGGATTAAGGGTGACCTAACCCTTGGACCCCTATCAAGGACCTAGGTTCATAGAACCAATAGATGACAGGGATGAACCAGGAATGCTAGAACAACTTTACATGCTCACAATGGGGAAGAGGGAAGATTATATAAATCCTACGACAGGAGTCTCTATTAGCTGGAGAAGTATCCAAAGCTCAGAGACTGGCTCGAAAACTGCATGGGATGCATGGTAGCAAGGCGGGTATGAACTAAACACTAGACGCTTGCAATGGTAACCCGAGTAAATTGGATAGGAACAGAGATAGGAAACTATCCCAACTATTATGGCCTTGAACCAGTGAACACCTTCTTGAACAGGGTAGACCAGGAAATAAAAGGGGATCAAAAGATTCCCTTTCTTTATATTACCCTCATGGAAACATCGACAAGATGGTGGAAGACACACCGCAATGCACTAAGACACTGGATGCCCATCAAGCAAGCCATGAAGGAAATATTTGCCCAGGAGGAAGATCGGCCATAGAATAAGGCAAGGTACAAGGGGGATTCAAGTCCCGAGAAGCACATCGAAGATTTCATAACCAATTGGAAGAGCTAGGGAATGTTGAAGGACTGATGGGTACACCCATTTATACATACCCTTGGGATTGTCCCCCGAGCTTGGTATGTACAAGAGGAGCTCCATCGGCAGATGATAGAATGGGATGCTTTGGAGGTATATTTTGTTAGAAACTTTTCATTCAGAGGTAACAAGGCACACATGACAGAGGCACTCTAGTTGACAAAATAGGTTCTATTCACCCTAGAGCCATTAGTTGGAGGGCCTGATGAAAATTTTCTGCAATACTTGTACGCATGGAGTTGCCAGGATATTCAACTTGGAACAAGGTGGATGCAGAGCCAGAGGAGGATGGGTTGGATGGATTGAGACACATAACCTTCAGGGAAACAGAAAGAGAGAGGGACATCTGAGAGAGCCCCTCAACAGGAGGAGCCCACCTTCTACCAATGAAACTAAGAAAACAAAATGTTTGGATGGAGGATAAGCCAAAAATAGCATATGTGGGAGACTACTAGGATGAATATACCACAAAAGAAATTTTGGACCTACTACAGGAATCTCAGGACCTGTTCCCAACCTCAGTAGCAGAGCTGAAGCGAATAAATGTAAATATAGGGGAAATGAAGATTTTTTTGAGACCGAATGCCCGGCCGATAAAGAACAGGCCATATAGATTGAACCCAAGGGTGAAGGAGAAAGTTAAGAAGGAGATTGACAAAATGTTGGAAGCAAGAATTATATTTCCCGTAGATGAGGTTAAGTGGATAAGACTGATATTCATACAGAACAAGAAGTACACAATCGAGATCAGAGTATGTGTTAATTACAGAAGACTTAACAACGCATGTGTGCATGACCTGTTCCCGATGCCTTTCAGTGATGAAGTGCTAGAAAATGTGGTGAGGAATGAAGCATATTCATACACAGATGGATTTTCAGGTTACCACCAAGTTCGAATAGCTGAGGAGGATAAAAGAAAAGCAACATTCACTACTGAGTGGTGGTCATATGCATATAATCCGATGCCATTCAGACTAAAGAATGCACCAGTGGTCTTCTCAAGGATTATCATCGCTGCATTCCGAGACTATATTCACAAGTTTCTAGAGGTGTACATGGATGAATGGACAGTGTATAGTCTGTTAAAACAACACACTAGCTTATTAAGAGTAATGTTTGAAAGGTGCAGGCAATTGCAAATTTATTTAAACCTCAAGAAATGTATCTTCGCAGTCCCATTTGGAACACTACTAGGCCATATTATCTGCAAGGATGGAGTATGTGTAGACCCAATGAAGGTTACGACAATTGTCCACATGGAACCACTGTGCAACATAAAACAACTAAGATCAACTCTGGGTCATACGGAGTACTACTGGTGATTCATCGAGAACCACGCATCAATCACAACCCCAATGGAAAAATTGCTAAAGACAACAGAAGAGTTCATTTGGACTAAGGATTGTCAGACAGCTTTGAATAACTTAAAGGAAAGGCTAGTAAGCACACCTATACTCGTATATCCCGATTGGAACAAAATGTTCCATGTGCACATCAATGCATCAGGTATAGTGCTGGGAGCGACCTTAACGCAATCAAGGGAGAAGAATATGGACCACCTAGTGTACTATGCTATAAATCTATCAATTGTGGAGAGAAACTATACAACAACCAAGAGAGAAGCCCTGGCAATGGTTTATTCTCTCCAAAAGTTTATGAATTATTTATTGGGCGCACCATTCAAATTCTTTACAGACCATTCCGTGCTCAAATACTTGGTAAATAAAACAATACTTAAAAGGTGAATATGCTGATGGCTGTTGCTGTTCCAAGAATTTACTTTCAAGGTGGTCATAAACCCAGCAACCTGAATGTGGGACCAGACCACCTCTCGCGACTGGAGACAAGGGAGAATGAAGGAGCAGTGGATGATCGATTTCTTGATGCTGACTTATTTAGAATAGAAGAAACCCCAGATCACCTATAAGAGATCAACACATTATTAACAACAGGTCATTTCCCAGAAGGATATACGACAACACAGAGACGACTGATCTGAATTTGAAACTACTTGAAATTTGTTTGCAAGGTATTCAATTCAGAAATAAACATGTTTAAAAGACTTCCATGTCTTGCAGAAAGGAAACACATGAAATTTTCAGCTGTTTATGACCCATATAAGCATAGCAGAATTATTTCTTTTTACTGTTTAACACATTAAAACGAATTTGTTCTGTAAAATAAACCAACCACAGATGCAAAATAAGTTGATAAAGCAGTTCACCCCCTCCAGGGCTACGTCTGCTGGGTCCAAAGCCCCCAAATGGGCTTGTCCTTGTTTTTTATAAAATGCTCAAATTGAAAATAAAGCTGAATAGAAGCATCTACAGGAGAAATAGATGGTAGAAATGGATTCAGAACACTTGAATCCTTCAGGATTGACTATTGGATCACCTCCAATGGATACCTGCAACCCTGTACAGTCTTCCCAATACTGGCCCCTGGTGGCTCCTAGAAATTTCACGGCTTCAAAAAATATGCAAATGACCTATGATGGCTGTAAGACCTGCACCAATGGCTTCAGAAGGTCGAAAATACCCAAAATCAAAAAAAATTCGTCCAAAACCGACTTTCTGGGCCAAAGTTATGGCCATTTACTCCTGACTGCCAGTTTGGCCTAAAAAAACTCCAGTTAACTTTAGTGGAGGCCAGTTAGGCCCGCCAAATATGGCGGGTCCGCCAAATTTGGCGCCACCGCCAACTAATCCGCCAACTGTAACTGCAGTTTAATTAACTGTTGGCGCATGTGACCGCAAAAATCTCGGCGGTTTACCTCGGATTCCGCGCTGGTGGTTAGAGTAAGCCCACGATTTTCAGCTCCTGGTCGTATGGTATGGGGGGCTGGCCCTTAGGGGCTGGCCCCCTACTTTCCCGCCCATAGCAGATTTTAAATGTTTTAAATTGTATGCACCGCCATTCAAACAACTCCGCCTCCGTGGCCTAACGGTAAGGCGCTGCATTTGTAGAGGGGAGGTCTTATGTTCAAACCACGAAACTTGCAAACAAATTTTAAACACGCCCATTTAGTTGCTGACGTCATCTGGGGGCCACGTGGCGCCCTCCAGGCCTGCCACGTGGCGGCCTGTGATTGGCTGCAGAAAGGGAATATTCTCTGGAATATTCCAAGGAATATTTTACGGAATATTCTTTTTTTAATTTTTTTAAAAAATTCAAATTTTCTAATGTTTTGGGCAAAATATTCTTTTGGCCATATCTTCCTCATACGGCGACCGTTTTTCGAACCGTTTGCGGCGCCGGAATCGGGAGGATGAGCACTTTGCAATCGTTCAGCTTTGAACCAGTTCTAAGCACTTTGAATTTTGAGCATTTTTACGACACCTAGGACATGAGCACCTAATCACGCCTCCCCATTGGGAAGCTTTTGGACCCCAAAAGCCTTCAACTACCTGTTAAAGAGGTGAGGGTATAGCTCCCTCACTCTGTCCACCTTCATCCACTTTGCCTTGTTCGGTTTGCTGCCTTTGAAACCAACCCAAACATAATCTACACTGCCCCTCCTTGAAGTGCGTGTCCTTCTGTCAAGGATTGTATCTTCTTTCAGCTCATCTAAGAATTCTGGCGAGAAATCTTCTGTAGATGGTAGATGAATAGCACTTTCATGATCAACAATCAAAGGAGGTTCATACAAACGTAAGTTCTCCACATTGACAACAAAATACATTTGCATGTAGGAAGGCAAATCTAATTGAAAAGCATTATTTCCAACCTTCTTGAGGATTTTGAATGGACCATAATGAATAGGCTTCAGCTTTTTACCTTCTCCTTGCATCCTTTCCTTACTAATGTACAGCCATACCTCATCCCCTTCTTGAAACTTGTGATCGACTCTATGCTTGTCGTGTCTTTCCTTGTACTTGCTTTGACTCTTCTCAAGCTGTTCTTGAATTTGCTGATGTATTTGCTGAATTCTTTCAATGAATGAACGAGCTTTGTCAATATCACTATGTCCCTCAATGGCAACATCTTTCTCAAGAACGAAATCAAGAGGTGATTTTGGCAAGTAACCAAAACAAGCTTCAAACGGTGAGGTGTTTGTGGAAGAGTGCTTGGCACGGTTGTAAACATGATGTATGTAGTGCAAATGTTCATCCCAAAGCTTGGGATGCTTGCTGCAATAACCTCTCAAGAGGTGCACAATGGTTCTATTCACAACTTCGGTTTGTCCATCTGTTTGCGGATGGAAAGCAGTGCTTTTCTTCAACTTTGTGTCCATCATCTCCCATAGGTTGGACCAAAAATTCCCCACAAATCTGGAATCCCTGTCACTAATAATGGAAGTAGGCAAACCAAAGTGAATCCATACATGATGAAAAAATAATTCAGCAGTTTGTTCAGCAGTTATAGTTTTCTTACAAGGCATAAGTATACACATTTTGCTGAAACGATCAACTACTACATATAAATAATCATGCTGCTTTCTAGATTTTGGCAAACCTCCTACAAAATCCATAGAGATGCTCTCCCACGGTCTAGAAGGTACCGGCAAAGGAGTATACAAACCAAGCTTCCTATTGCTAGGCTTGCTTGTAGCACATAATGAACAACCTCTTATGAACCTTGAAACCGAATCTACCATGCGAGGCCAATAGCAATACCTCTGTAGATGTGCAACTGTTTTGCTCACACCAAAATGGCCAGCAATAAGAGAAGAATGAGCTTCTCTTATGACATTTATCCTCTCCCCTTGTGGTATACACAACTTGCCCAAATGAAACAGCAAATTGTTATGCATGTGATAATCATTTTCCTCTACATGATTCCCTTTACTCAAGTTAGCATACACATCTTTAAAGTCATCATCAGATGCATATTGTTCTATGTAACTATCATGTACAATGGAATCATTCTTAAGTAAAGTAACAGCACCAATAATAGGCCTCGAAAGCATATCAGCAACCTTATTCAAAGTACCTTTCTTGTACCTTATTACCAAATGGAACTGTTGCAAGAAGCCCATCCATCTGAAGTGTCGTGACTGTTGTAACTTGCTTTGTGATTGCAAGTACTGTAAGGGCTGATGGTCGGTATGTATAACAGTTTCTTTGCCCATCAAATAGTGTTTCCACTTTTTGACGCTTTGTACCAACGCATACAACTCCTTATCATATGTAGGATAATTTACAACAGCACCATTAAAATTTTCAGAATGAAAAGCAATAGGCTTACCATGCTGTAGAAGAACTGCACCCATAGCATAATCACTAGCATCAGTTTGTATCTCAAATGGCTGTCTCAAATCCGGTAATGCAAGGACTGGAGCTGAACTAATCTTCTCTTTCAAAGATTCGAAAGCTTTTTGCTGCTTGCCTCCCCATTGGAAAGCATGCTTCACACTTGTCACTGCATGCATAGGAGCTGCTATAGAAGAGAAGTTAGAGATAAACTTCCTCCAATATTGAGCTGCACCCAAAAAACTTCTTACCTCTGTTATGGATTTGGGAGTAAGCCATTTTACAATAGCTTCAATCTTAGCAGGATCAATTCTCAAAGCACCTCCTCCTACTATGTGTCCCAAATAAACCAAAGAAGTCTTTCCAAATTCACACTTTGACATTTTAAGAAATAACTGATTCTTCTTCAAAACATCAAGTACTTTTCTAACATGCATGACATGATCTTCTCTAGACTTGCTGAAAATTAAGATGTCATCTAAGTAGACAATAACGAAATCATCAAGAAAAGGACGCAAGACATCATCCATTACCCGCATGAAAGTTGCAGGTGCATTGCACAAACCAAATGGCATCACAAGCCACTCAAAGAGTCCTTGTTTGGTTTTAAAGGTTGTCTTCCATATGTCACTTTCTTCAATTCTTACTTGATGATATCCACTACGCAAGTCTAACTTAGTGAAATATCGAGCATCTTTCAGCTGGTCTAGCAAATCATCTATCCTTGGGAGTGGGTAACGATTCTTTACCGTTATCTTGTTCAAGGCCCTGAAATCAACACACATACGCCAAGTGCCATCTTTCTTTGGAATCAATACAATCGGTGACCCACATGGCGAAGTACTTGGCCTTATGAAACCCTTGTCCAACAAGTCCTTGATTTGCTTCTTTATTTCAGCATTCTCCATAATAGACATGCGGTACATGCCTATGTTTGGAAGAGGACAATCTGGATGCAAATGGATTTCATGCTGAATCTCCCTCTTAGGAGGCAAACCTGTTGGCCCCTGAAACATCTCATGATATGCATCAACTACATCATACAGATCTGATTTAAGTTTTGGATCACAATTGTCAAATGACTCATGATTCACATCAACCTTGGGCTTAATCATAAGAAGAACAAAATTCTTACTTGAATTGACCAGCCTTTTTACCTGTCCTGCATTCACCATCGCTATATTTGTCTTCTTGCGATGAGCTCTAACAATGAACTCCTTGCCATCTTTGAACAAATGATATTTGTTTTCATGGCGATGAAAGATAGCTTTCCTGTCAAACAAGTAGGGACTTTCCAAAACAATTCCTGCTATATCAAAAGGTACCACATCAAGTTCAACTGTATCAATAAAATGTGCAGTAATTGCAAAGCGCAATGTGCACTTTCTTGAAACTTGTAAATTTGCATCCTTGCAAATCCATCCAAGTGGATATGGCTTCGGATGTGGAACGGTCTCAAGTTTAAGCTGCTTGACCAAGTCCTCTGATATAAGGTTTGCTTGTGACCCACTATCAAAAAGTGTGTCAATCTTAGTATGTTTTGAAATCACCCTCACATGAAACAGTTCAATTCTTTCTTCCTCATTAGGAGCTTGTACATGGCAGTTTGAGGTACTAGTGCTGGCTTGAGTTTCAATTTCTTTTCCCTTCAAGTTTTTCAAACCCATGGCTGTAATTTTGGTTTCATCACCTGAATCTTCCCCTAAATCTTGTGGTGTAGATGTAGTAGCAGCAGTTTTCTGTTTCCCTTTGGATTTGTTAGATTGAGGTCTTTTTTCAGCATGTAATTTCCAACAGTTTTTCTCCTCATGGCCTGGTTTAGAACAGTGTTTACATATCACTTTCTCACTCTCCTGCTTGACAGATGCATTCTTTTTGCCCTTTCCCTTGGAGGTTTTCTCTTTGCTTTTCCCCTTGGGGGGCTTGTTTCTACCCTCTTCAAATGTGTTTTTTCCCCTTGCCTCTAAATGGGTAGCTTGGACACAAACCTCGTCCAGGCTAGTAGGGTTAAACATCAAGATGGTGTGTCTAAGGTAGCTATGCAAGCCGCCAATGTATTTCAGCAAGGTGTCTTGGGACTGTAAATCTACCCCTAACAAGAGAGCTCTTCTCCTGAATTCTTGGGTGTAGTCTTGGACACTCTGACCCTTAAGTTGTCTGAAATTTTGCCAGTTCATAATGGCTTTCTGCATGTGAGCAAGAGGATAAAACTGTTTTTTAATGGCTAACAGAAATTCAGGCCATGTTAAGGTAACCTTACCAAATTTCTTGATCTCCTCTTTAGTCTTGGCCTCCCACCAGACCAAGGCTGCTCCATCCATTCTCAAAGAAGCCAACTGAATCTTTGTGGCATCATCATGCATATTTTGGATCCTCAAGTAAACTTCCAACTGCCTAATCCAGTTGTCAAGCTTTTCTGCATTCACTTCACCATTAAACATAGGTAATTCGAATTTTACATCAAGCTTCAAAAAATGACTTTTGCAGAGGATCTATGCTTATGAACAGAAGAAGACGAAGATGAAGAGGAAGAAGGTGAAGATGGGGGTGGTGGATCACCATTTCCTCCATGTCCTTTCTTGGAATGATCATCATCCTTCTTACCTCCTGAAGAGCCCTCTCCTTCATGTGGATGTTTGGACCCTTCTCCAACCAATTTCTCATTTCTTTCTTGGTACAATATCCTCACCATTTCAGTGAGATCTAAGAAAGCCTTTCTAAAGACTCTTTCTTCTTCTCTTGGATCTGTCTCTATAGGAATTTCTCCTCCATGTTCAGACATCCTTGAAGCTTCTGCTGAGACTCTTGAGGGTGAAATTGAAGGTGGAGGTGATGGCTCTCTGGCCTTCCTTGACTGAGGATTCTCTCGTTCTCTAGTCAACTGTCCTTCCCCTCTTTTAAGTTTCAACCTGGTAAGCATCAATACTTGCAAGACAATTAGAAGATCTTTGCACAAAAACAATCAAAAGACAACTACACCAGAGATTGACTGAAAAGAGCATTTATCTACTTTGCAATTGTATAACAAGAGCATTTCGAAGGCTTCCTGGCTCAGTTCAGGCTCTGTCTATAGCTTATTTGACTGATTTTGATATAAAGAAGCAACAATCTAGCTCTGATACCAACTTGATCTGAATTTGAAACTACTTGAAATTTGTTTGCAAGGTATTCAATTCAGAAATAAACATGTTTAAAAGACTTCCATGTCTTGCAGAAAGGAAACACATGAAATTTTCAGCTGTTTATGACCCATATAAGCATAGCAGAATTATTTCTTTTTACTGTTTAACACATTAAAACGAATTTGTTCTGCAAAATAAACCAACCACAGATGCAAAAGAAGTTGATAAAGCAGTTCACCCCCTCCAGGGCTACGTCTGCTGGGTCCAAAGCCCCCAAATGGGCTTGTCCTTGTTTTTATAAAATGCTCAAATTGAAAATACAGCTGAATAGAAGCATCTACAGGAGAAATAGATGGTAGAAATGGATTCATAACACTTGAATCCTTCAGGATTGACTATTGGATCACCTCCAATGGATACCTGCAACCCTGTACAGTCTTCCCAATACTGGCCCCTAGTGGCTCCTAGAACTTTCACGGCTTCAAAACATATGCAAATGACCTCTGATGGCTGTAAGACCTGCACCAATGGCTTCAGAAGGTCGAAAATACCCAAAATCAAAAAAAAATTCGTCCAAAACCGACTTTCTGGGCCAAAGTTATGGCCATTTACTCCTGACTGCTAGTTTGGCCTAAAAAAGCTCCAGTTAACTTTAGTGGAGGCCAGTTAGGCCCGCCAAATTTGGCCCCACCGCCAACTAATCCGCCAACTGTAACTGCAGTTTAATTAAGTGTTGGCGCATGTGACCACAAAAATCTCGGCGGTTTACCTCGGATTCCGCGCTGGTGGTTAGAGTAAGCCCACGGTTTTCAGCTCCTGGTCGTATGGTATGGGGGGCTGGCCCTTAGGGGCTGGCCCCCTACTTTCCTGCCCATAGCAGATTTTAAATGTTTTAAATTGTATGCACCGCTATTCAAACAACTCTGCCTCCGTGGCCTAACGGTAAGGCGCTGCATTTGTAGAGGAGAGGTCTTATGTTCAAACCACGAAACTTGCAAACAAATTTTAAACACGCCCATTTAGTTGCTGACGTCATCTGGGGGCTACGTGGCGCCCACCAGGCCTGCCACGTGGCGGCTTGTGATTGGATGGAGAAAGGGAATATTCTCTGGAATATTCTATGGAATATTCTTTTTTTAATTTTTTTAAAAAATTCAAATTTTCTAATGTTTTGGGCAAAATATTCTTTTGGCCATATCTTCCTCATACGGCGACCGTTTTTCGAACCGTTTGCGGCGCCGGAATCGGGAGGACGAGCACTTTGCAGTTGTTCAGCTTTGAACCAGTTCTAAGCACTTTGAATTTTGAGCATTTTTACGACACCTAGGACATGAGCACTTGATCAACGACACTTGGTAGTAAGGGCAACAGATTACTAGCTGATTGCAGGACACCTCTAGAAGATGGGCTTAGATCAAATACTGAGGTGTTGCATCCTCCAGCATGAAAGAAATGATGTGCTATGGGAATGCCACATGGGGATCATAGGAGGCCATGTGGGAGGTAAAGCCACTGCAAGAAAGATAGTACATGTAGGACTCTGGTGGCCAACTATTCAAAGATTTTAAAGAATTTTCTAAGAGTTGTGACATTTGTCAAAGGGTTAGAAAGCCTTCACGATGGGATGAACTGCCTCTACATCCTGTCCACACAATGCAAATCTTTGATAAATGGGCACTAGATTTCATTGGACCCATTACACCACTGGTGAGGCACTCGTGAGCGAGATACATAATAACAACAATAAAATACCTCACCCGGTGGGCAAAAGCAATAGTCGCCAAGGACTGTACAGTGCAAATAGCTGCAAGGTTTATTTTTAGAACATAGTCTCAAGGTTTGGATGCCCGAGGAGCTCACAAGCAACTAGAGAACACACTTTTTGAATGAAACCATTGAGACTCTACTGAGGACCTTCATGATTCAGCATAACAAGAGTAGCCCCTATCACCCACAGGGCAACGATACAGTAGAAACATTCAACAAAATCCTAGAGAAAGGGATAACAAAGTTCATGTCAATGAACATGGACGACTAGGATGAAAGAATACCCACAACTCTATAGGTGTACAGGACAACAGTAAAGAGTCTTCATAAGAAAACTCTATTTTAGCTACTATACAGAAGGGAAACTGTGGTTCTAGCAGAATTTATATTACCAAGCATGTTCATATATGAAGCCACGGGAATGGCAGACAACATAGCCTTGCGGGATAGACTGGGTCAGCTGTTGGAACTTGATGAAACCCAGTTCTTGGCTTAGTTTCATCAGCCAGTGGAGTAGAGAATTCAAAAATATTTGCATGATAGGCATATCAGGAAGAAGTCTTTTCAAATAGGGGAACAAGTACTCATATATGACAGCAAGTTCCAGAAGTTCCCAAAGAAACTGCAGATGCACTGGTTAGGCCCGTTTATAGTCATGAAAATCAGAGATTCGGGAGCAGTAAGGTTTGCGCAACTAGATGGAGTCCTAATACATGGATGGGTGAATGGTGCACACCTAAAGCCCTTCCACAACGCATAACTAAAAATAAATAAAAAAATCCACTATGTCAAGTCTAGTCTTATCATAAAAATAAGTAGAAGGGTAATAAGGCTGCAGCAGCAACCTTAGCACGCCACAACCCATTTGTGGTCGGGGGGGGGCAGGCGGGGGGCGGGGGAGGGGGGGGGGTGGGTGGGGGGGGTGGAGAAGAGGTAGAGTTTACAGTCACACATGTAATCCTAGTCAATAAGGTACACATGAGCATGTACTTTTTCCAGACTTTATGATCACACATTGTACCCATCCTTTCCACTGTACCGATAATCATTTCCATATTAAGTAACTAATAATGAAACTGTCAAAGTAGGAGCCGCAAAATCTTTTCCCATTGAGCAAAAAATTTGTTAATAAATAACCCCATCATAGCAAAATAAATATGCCATGCAACCCACTCTATACTTTCCTAGTCCACGTCATGGTTGTCATGTCCAGGTCGACCGACAATGACAAGGTATATCTAGAACACATGGGAAAGTTTCCAGAGTAATTAGTTGCTAAGGTCTAGTCAGTCAGGAAACGTCATGTCAAGTCCTGCTACTTAACTTGTAGGATAATGAAGGGAATTCTAGAACTTCAATCATAGATAGCAGAAGAATTACAGGGCCACTCTAAAGAACAGTTGTAGAGACAGAGAAGCAGGAAAACTCAGGTGTAGATTATTTATGATAGGCAAAAGGAGATGGTGAAAGGAATTATATCCATCCTGCAGGACACATTAGATGAAATAATTGCAGTCGTCGATAATTTTTATGGAAAATATGAAAAGGCAAATTTATTCGACAATGATTTTACAGACTGTTTCCAGTTCCCAGCCATGAAAAGAGAAGTTTATGCAGAGGAATTTCAGAAGGAGGATGGCACCAAGACCTCCAGGTTTAGGGAGGAGTTTAAAGGGATACAAAGATCAATGTTACTCCATTTGAGGAATTTACTTGTGTTCAGAACTCAATTCGCCATAATGCAGTGTAACAAACTTTTGGCGAGCAGGATGCACAAAGGATCATTATGGTTGGACAAGGAGTATCCCATCCATGTGGAGGATATTAATCGTCAAACAGGGCTGTCCGCAGGAGGTAATGTAGTTAGCACAACATTCCAGACAGGGGCTAAGAGAGCCAAGAAATAGACTAAGGATAATATCTATGCCAGATATGGGAATGAGCAGGGTGGGAGAGGAGCGAAGATGGATATAATCAATAAGGCTGACATCAAGTTCACCTGCTACATCATAGCAGGAAAACAATGCAACACTTTACGAAGAAAGAAGGCACGTTGGACAAAATTTTAGTGGTGGAACATTGTTGTCGGGGAGAGGTACTTAATTGGTTCACATTTGTTCTGAACGAGCTCTTTGAAGCTTGTGAAGATGTGTACAGGCGGGGTACCAGTTTTGTGTTTGGGTACAGTTTGATGTTGTTGGCAATGTGGAAGTGGATGCTACTGAAGGAGAGGTAATTGGTGACCATCATTCAAGGCCAACCAATAGCACTACGTTAAGACCCATGGAGGGCAGTGGGAGACCCCAGCATGAAGGAGATAAATGAAATATCTTGCAAGGGTTGGTACAAGCAGATGCTGGCCACCATAAGGTCAACAGAGAGGATACCAAAGGTTGTGCTGGATGAATTCTTAGAAGAGCTCTGGTTCAAAGCCTCACATGCACACACCTACCTGAGACCATGGTGTGTCCACCCAAAGATATTTAGGATGAGGTCACAGTAACAGAAGAAGCGCTGCACAAAGAGGTGGGATCATGGTCGGGAGTGACCTGTGAAATCACAAAAGGGAAATACAACTATCTTTTCGAAGCCTTGAAGCAGCAAGTGCAAGGGGGAGATGTGGTGGAGAGTAGTAGGAAGCAACGAGTTGACGATGAACTCCAACCAATGGTGCTTCAGATGGAGGAGAATATGTTCGAACTCAGATGAACAATTGCTAGTTTTGAATCAAGTGAGAGAAATTATCCTGCCCAGTTTCAAGGCTCTATCATGTTTTCTCCTATTATAACAACCCCACTGACCATGAAACTCCCCACTGAAGTAGCCTAGGCTCTCTCCCAGCCATAGGTCCCCAAGCCAAAGAAAAATGAGTTGTTCGCAGTTCGGTTACCAAAAAGCCAAAAACTGTTCCACCATCCCTGATTGTGTACCTTACTGATGAGACCGAGCATTCAGTCTCTGTAGCCCCCATAGTTGAAGAGATTCTCACCATTTCCACTGCTTTACATTAGTCATAGGAGCCCTCCCCACACACAACCTCCACCTATGCGACCCTATCATAGACCCTCCTGGCAGGCCCATGAAAAAAGACTGTATAAAAGGAAGTTCAGTCAGCCAGGTGGGCAGAGGGCACCATTCCTGCCAATGGAACACAACCAAAATCACTTGCATCATCGAAGCTTGGGTTGAACCCACCACAAGGGGGAAGCCTAGGTACTATTCTATAGGAAGCAAGGATTGAACCATACCTGACACCTTTCCCTATAAAGCTCATAGTAGTCCCAAACCCTAGCATCATTCCACCCACTCGACAATTCATTCCGTAGTCACAACAAGCTCATTCACCGCCTCCCACTCCGAAAAATCCATCGTCAGTGGCCTACCCATCCAAGAGAAGTTCCCTGAACCTAATACAATGTAGGTTGACACACTCGAGCACTAGTTGTCGGACCAGTTATTTAAATTTATACAACAAGCAACGTAGAGGGCCAAAAGGATCCATGAGGATTTGGCTAAGGAACATGAACAACAAGCAAGGCATTTGTAGGAAGTAACACAAGAGCGTGATCACCTGCGGTGAGAAAATTCATATTTGAAAGCCTAGGTTAATCAAATCACACAACAATTCTAAACATTATGGCCAGCAATCATTGAGGCAAACACAGAGGCGCTGACAGACATCATGACATGAACGCTGGTAAAATGTTACGACCACATCCAGGTGACATGATTGAACCTGGTAGCTATTAATGCCAACATGAAGAAGAAGTTGGAGACGGTGAGGTCTGCACTGCCAGACCCAGTGGAGATCTACATGAGGATGGTCGAAGGAAAAATCGCCAAAGGGGAAGCAAAGAAACAAGCCTTAGCATATGCCCTCTCCAACAGTTACAGTATGATGAACAAAGTCCATGACTGGCCAGGAAGCCTGGTGATGAAGAATCAATCGGTCTATCTGATGAGCGAGAAAATACAGACCCTATTCACTAGCACAAAGGACTATACAGACCCCGCCCAACTGCAACAGATCAATAACTAGATTGATGCCATCTAGGCCCAAGTTGATCATATTGAAGAGGAGTCCGCAAAGATGAAGAAGTAGATTAGAGATCTGCAGCCACTGGTTTGGACTCTGAAGGAGGTGTGAGACTCTAGTGGACAACAATGGATTGACCTGCAAATCGAGCGGCCAACATAGCTAACGTCAAATTTAGCTGAGGCATTCACTCAATGTGTTGACGTAATCCTTGCTTGATGGGACACTGCCATTCAAAGATACTGAGAGTTCAAGCAACAAACCATGGCCATTGTTTTGGAGTTGGATCCTTCATTTGGAATGGGGGATCCTTAGAGGTAGGAAAGTGTAGTAGCGATAAATGCCACTTTGCGAGCAATGGCAGAGACAAAAGAAGCACCAGCCCAACCATTAGTAGAACCAATGCAGTTGACAATACAACCACCACCCGTAGAGCCAATGGAAATACCAATATAAATGACCGAGGTCGAAATGAATTGACTGAAGGACAAGTCAAAGGATTATGGTCGGGGCCTGTTGGGGCCTTCATTTAATTTTGAAAAGGTTTTTATCAATTTTGGCTACCCGAAGGATGAGATGGAAGTGGGTGGTAGCAATGGTTAGCTTATGGAGGAGTCAGCTGGACATCAAGGCAGGAACAGGCAGTTGCGCAAGAGTTGCGGCCAGGTGGTAGAAGAAGACAAAGGCAGCCGAGTGGGTTGGAAGGTGCAAGAGCAGCTGAACAGGAACTATTAGTCTAGGTGGCAAAAAGGAATATAAAAGGAGAGAGCCAGAAATGAAGAGAGGTTGGCTAGTTAATGGGAAAGTTGGCAAGGATGTTGGAGTTGGTGAGCAAACATCAAGTTGCGGCAGACAAATATCAAAATGCAGGAGTCTAGGGGAACTGGGCCATTGAGGCTAAGATTGAACCCATGGATCTGAACCGAGTATTCCTTGTAGTTTCTTGCGGCGAATGGCGAAGTTATGTTATATTGTTTTATTGTTAATTTAATAGAAAGAAGGCTAGAATGGTTGCGAATCATGATATGTATTGGTCTCCTAGTGTGATGGATTTCTAAAAAATTTAAATGTCCCATCAAATGAATGTATTTAGTAGTTCTTGTGCAATCACTGTTGTGATGTTATCTCTATTTCATGTGTAATGAATATATATTTGTTATTGGATGATTCCTCGGTTGGTGCTCCCTTGATCCCATGCTAAACCTTTCTTACTTCCGTTGTGACACACCTCGAGTGAGACTCCTTACCCTTTGGGTAAGGTGAAAATTCTAGGTAAGGTGAAAATTCCAGCATTGTCTTAGAATACAATGAACCATTGTTGGCCCTTTGCGCTCGAACCCAGGGTCTTTTCTCCATGATGACTCTTTCATGCCAATACTTGTCATATTGCTATAAAACATTTTGATTGTGAAATAATTTATGTTTTTTGGGCACATGGTATTGATAATCCATGGTATTGACCCATAGTATTGTAACAAATGCTATTTTTACAAGTTAATAATATATACCATAATGTCCGGGTGAATATCCACGGTTAAAAATCTTGTCATATTGTTATAAAAAATTCTGGTTGTGAAATAAGTTATGGTTTTTTGACTTGTAGTATTGATAAGTCATGGTATTGGCCCATGGTATTGTAACAAAGCATATGCACAAGTTAATAACAAAATCAAAATATAACAAATTGAATTTTATTATTTTTATTAATTTAACTTTTTATTATTAATTGAGGCCATATTTAATTGTTTATACTCATCCCAATATCATTTTTAACTTCTTTTTCTTCTTTTTAATTTAGCGTCTTATGCAAAAATAACAAATTCTTATTAAAAATAAATCATTTAACCCAAATGAAATTTATATATTTTATTTTGTATTATAAATACTTCTTTTAATTTTTTCCATTATAAATATTTCTTTTCATTTTCATTTCCAGATTAGTGTTAGGTTCAAATAAAATATTCACAGATTAAAAGTTCACATTGTAGCACTGCATTTTTCTCTGTCTTGTTGATATTTGCGTGGAAATTCCAGAATAGACCATCAACGTGATCTATGGATTTCATGGGATTCGAACCCCAGAAGAGACCATCAATGTGATCTATGGATTTCATGGGATTCGAATCCGAGATGGAGTTTGCATGGGAAACACCTTAGGATAGTATCAATGGTTAGATGGAGGGAGGGAAAGGTCATTGGTTGTGGAGGTTTTGGTCATTTGTACATGGGTATGAATTTGGACTCTAGAGAGTTTTTCTTTTTTTACTAAAGATGATTTTCGTTCTTATGGCTAAACAATTTCGAGGGTTTATATGATCAAAGCATAAATTTCATCTAGAGTTGAGGTTTTAATGATTATGATAATGCAGATATTGATTGTGGCCAACAATTCATCAAAATAAAATGCACAAGTAAGAATTTTGCATGTCCTTATTGTAGAAAGGGTTTAATGATTATGATAATGAAGATCTTGATTATGGCTAACAATTCATCAAAAGGCAATGGACAGGTAAGCATTTTTCATGTCCTTATTGTACAAATAAGCTCCTCTCTAACTTTTCTAAGGTCAGAATGCATGATTTTTTTTTTCTTTTCACCTTTTTTTTAGTGGTTGATTTTTGGTGTAATGGACTTTACCATGCCCAAATTCAAAGGACTTGAGTGATGCAAGCAAATTTTCTAGTAGGATGCAAATACTAGACCTTCCTCAAACTTTGTTACATGAAATTAAAATTTCTTGTAATCATGAACATAAAATCTTTTATGTTTCATCCTTAAATTATGATCCCAATGCCTACAGTTTTAAACCATGTCACTATATTTTAAGTAGAATATACTTAGATCCATTAAACCTTACAACTCTCCAAAGCTTAGGTTAATTTTAGCTAAAAAGAAGGAACATAAAATTTTCTGGCAGGATGCAGATAATAGACCTTCCTCAAACTTTGTTACATGAAATTAAAATTTCTTGTAATCATGAACATACAATCTTTTATGTTTCATCATTAGATTCTGATCTTAATGCCTACAATTTTAAACCATTTTACTATATTTTAAGTAGAATATACTTAGATCCATTAAACCTTACAACTCTCCAAAGCTTAGGTTAATTTCAGCTAAAAAGAAGCAACCTGAATGGATTTTGCAATTTAGACTCAATTATTACAGACAATGATTAAAAATGGAAGAACCAAAATGGTATGATAACTTTTACCCACCCGTCTATTTTCAAGGCTTTTGCTATTATTCAGAACCTAAGCGGAGAGAGTAGAAGAAGAAGAGGAGCCTGGATGAGGTGGACCCTGACCTGCTTGATACTTTTCAAAAGTTGGGCATGCCCTTGACTAGAAGAAGAGATTGACCAACATTGTTATAGATGTTGTTTTTGATAGTGTTTTCATTGCTACCATGCATAGGTAGACTCTATAGGCAATTGAGGTTATCTTTTGTTCGTTATAAGAGGTAATTCAAGAGTATATTGATCTAGTTAGGAAGTAGCATGGCAGGCTTGTTCCTCCTGCTGATAACTATTATGCTGCATTAGTTTTTTTTTAAGTGATAGCACCTTATATTAAATCCCCAAGCACACTTTGGCACCCATGGAAATATCCACTTATTTCAAGATGAATGAGGTAGAGACCATGCATTTTGAGAGGACTCTTATTGTTGCAGATGAGAGGAGTTATGTGAAGTGAGAGGAGTTCTGTGACATATATTGAAGGATGCATTGTGTTATCATTCCAAAATTTCTTCTAAGTTTTCAAAAAAAGAAATGATAGAAGTAACCACAAACTAACTTTGGAGATTAGGATCTAGCCTTCCTAATCTCATAGAGGGCTCTCTCTTTTTTATTTAACTTTGTTTAGTTATTGTATATTAGGCTAGTTATTATTGTGCTTGGGTTTTTGATTTGAATCTGGGTGGTGGGATCAATTAGATGAAAAGGGTTTTCTTTTACCATTGGGCTATGGGGTCAAATGTCAGACAAACAAGACTAGATTAAGTTCTAAAAATAGTGTCTAGAGGGAAAGATAGAGGAGTTACTATAGATCTCAAAGGATTGAAGGTGAAATGGTTTCCAATCGGATCCACAGAGCAATTAAGGGTTCCTAGGCTGGATCATGAAGAGAATGAAAGAGGGAAATTGGGATGAGAGAGAAATTAAGGGTTCTCAAATCCAGATATCAGAGGAAAACATATAAATGACTAACTATGCAAAATAGAGTGTACTTAAACAAGTTTTGAGTTATATTTCCAGTTAATTCAATAAAATTTGGAAAAACATTTAAGTTTATGAAACACATAAGAAAGTAACAAAATTAGACAAAGAAGATACTTCACTGCAATAGCTCATCTCATGAATCATGTAGTGCAATCCTTTTATTACTTTCTCCAGTCTGTTGACTTGAAAGTTGGTACAATAACCCTTAGGTTTAAGATCAAAATAACTCTACAAATGTATATCAATCCACCCTCAATAATTCGAATTATGAAGTATTTATACAAAAAGAATTTACAAAATGTCTCAAACTACATTAAGAACTAATCTAGGAAAAGGAAATATCTTCATGCAAGAAGATAGAGACAGCTATGGAACTGATATTTGCTATCCCCATTATTTAGGTTCTATTGTCTTTTAGTCTCTGATATTTTGCCCTTTAAGCTGCTTGGTTGTTTGGTCTTCACGCTGGATGTTATATTTACTTATGACCTTTCATCTGTTTGTTTTTCAACTGTATTTCTTTATCTGTCTCCTCTGTTTAGTCTTTTAACTGTATGCTTTGTCACCTACTTTCAGTTTTACCTTATAATGTAAATCTTACTCACTCTTTCATGCTTTTGTGTTTTTATTAAAAATGATTTTTACTATGTAGAATACAAAAATGTTTCTTGGAGAGTAGTTTGTAAGAATCTTTTGTTGTGCTAGTGAAAATAATTTAATCTTTGTTTTAACATTCACTGTGTAAATTGTTTCCTTCTGCTTTGTGATAATTATTTTTCCTTCTGGATAAAGCCTTTTGAATACATTTTCCTTGCGAATCTTGGAGTAAACAAGTTTTGGAACTACTATTAAAACTGTTTATCCAAGCTTCTGGCCTTCTAATTACTATCAAAATACAACAATTATTAATAAAAACACAGGTTGGCAGGGAGGTGATAATGGCTTCAGGGAACAGGAAAGTCTGTGGACGAAGTCCGGAGCATGTTCAGGAGTTAATTAGTGGTTAAATTGGGTTGCAGATGCTAAGGGTGGCACATGAAGGCTTAGGCGGCTTCCAGTGAAAAAATGAGCTAAAAGAGTGAAAACAAGGGTCTTCGGCATTTTAACGGGTAACTTTTGAAATTTGGCACGGAAATTGATAAATGAACAATGATGGTTTCGGCTAGGTGGGGAGATGGTATTAAGGTTCAACGCACCACTTTTAGCAGTTGGGTGGTTTTTTCATGAGAACACGCAAGTTCACATAAAACAACCACATCACCGAAAGGGGCCCAAGAAAAAACACGAATCTCGCGTGCTTTCAGGCAGGTAAAGCTTGGAAAGAGAATCAACGCAATATGGATGTGCGCCGTCAGATATGGGGGTGAAAGATCTAACGACTATTGCCTGGTGAAGCTGCACAGAGGGCAATCAGGTGGAGATTAGCGAGGCCCCGGGGATAATTACAAATGATTTGTAATTATTTTAATGAATAAAGTGCGGGTTGAAAATATAATAAGCGGGTTTAATACAGTGGGACCAGGGTTATGATACAACGGAGGTTTATTAACCATACCAAGGGTGGTCAGTTAAAAGGATTTATATCGGGAAAAATTGAATTTGCGGAGTTAATTAAGTAATGTGGGGAGGGGGGGGGGAATTTAAACTTAGGACAAGGGAGGTTTTATGGGTTTTTTTAGGGAAAAAGGAAATTAATAAGGGGAAAATGATTTTTTCAAAGGGGAATGGGTTTCACACTAGGGAAAAGGGGTTTTGGGTAGGAAAATGACCTTTGATGGGCAATTTTCTAGGGAAATGTGTGAAACCAAGGGATAAGGGTCAAAATGAAGGGAAAAGGGTATATTATTAAGAAATGATGGGATAATGGGGAAATTAATAAGTATGTAATGGGGGGTGAAATAAAATGAGGGGAAGTTAATTAAATTGGCTTGTGAACATCTTTTCACTCTCATAACTACTCCTGCACAATAAAATCTTGGATTAAGCATGATAAATGTGCTTACGATTCAATCAAATTTGTACTTCTACAACCTTTCTTCTACTTACCCTACCATTTTTTTTCACTTAATTGGGTGCATTTAAACTAGCAGACCCTTTCTTTTCTTTTTCATTTTAAAAGCAAACTATCTAATTCTAACCTTATATCTTCCAATGGCTGAGATTAAGCTATTGAGCACATTTTATTTCTCTACCTAACTACTGATCTTCTAAGATTAAACAGTTTGGCTAGATCTTTATTCTCCATCTATAAACATGAAATTTAAAGCATAAGTAGTCAAGATTAAATTGCTTGATTATCATGGGTTGTGGCATTTTTGACAAGCTGCACACAACCATTATTTTGCATAGTAAAGTAAAAAGTAGTGGCACTTAGACTTGCACACTTTCATGATCTGTTTTTGTTTGGGGTTCATATTTTTTCACTTTTTTGATATTTTCTTATTCTTTTTGTCCTTTGATATTTCTTTTAGGACATACCCTCTTTACATTTTTTAATTTTTAATATGGAAAACATTTTGCAGAAAGAAAAAGTGGTTACAATATTACAAGACTAACCATAGACAATTCAAAATTATGAATCCTATTATTATAGTACCCTAACAATGGCTCCACATGGGGATGGCATTTCCTAGTGAAATGTTAAGAACTTTAAAATCAGTAGCCTTTGAATTGTGACTGCAGTTACCCTATAAATTTTTCTTCTGTGATTTCTTCCTTATTCATACTTATGATGGTGAAACCTTCAAAGCTTAGGGCCTTCTCTCTGGGCTTCAACTTCAAAAGATTACCATCCAATCCAATCTAAACTCTGCAATGTTATGTACAATGATCAAAGTAAAGTGAACTATTTTTAATCTGTGGAAAAGTAATGCTTCAACATTCTACCATTGACAGTTCCTCCTAGTAGATATGATCCATCTATCTCTCTCAAGAAAAAAACATTGTTACCTCTGTAACCATAAATGACATAAGGCCTTGCCATAAGAAGTCAAATTTGCCATGTTTTCCCTTGTCTTCTCTTCTTGAATCCCACTTAATAACTTTATCACCTATGTAAAAATCATCAGCTTTGGTCTTTTTATCAAATACCTTTTTGATTTTGTCCTGGATTACCTATGATTTTACATATACTTCTTCTCTAGTCTGCTACAAGTGTGTGGTCTGATTAATTCTTCTCTGGATATCATTTGGTTCTACCTGCAACTCCTGGATGATCTTCATCACTGGCACTCCCAAAGAAGATGGAAAAACAACATCCATCCCATATACTAACTGATAGGGAGATGTGCCAATGGACTTCTTGGTAGTTAGTCTGTCTGCCCATAAGGCATTGACCAACTTTTTGTTCCATGTCTTTTTGTTGTCTTCTAGTAATTTCTTAATGATATTGACCATGCTTTTGTTAGAGGATTCTACAAGTCCATTACCTTGAGGATAATAGGCTGTGGAGTGGAAAAGGGTGATATGGTATTTTTTACATAAGTCTATCATTTCCTTGGATTTAAAGGAAACTGGATTATCAGTAATGAGCTTTTGGGGGCATCCAAATCTTGACAGGATATTACTTTCTAAGAATGAGATAATGGCAGTGTTTGTGGCTTGTCTAGAAGGGATGGCTTCTATCCATTTGGTAAAATAATCAGTGGCTGTCAAAATCCACTTATGTTGGGCTGAAGAGGCTGGGTGTATTTCTCCAATGAAGTCTAACCCTCATTGTTGAAATGGCATTTATGTGGAGATAGGTTTAAGAGGCAAGGGTAAAAGTTTTATCTTTCCCTCAAATATCTGGCACGTATGACAGGAGGTCACATGTTTCTTAACATCTGCAAAAAGAGTGGGCCAATAAAAACTAGCCCTTAGAACTTTGTCAGCAGTAGTCTTCCAATACAAGTGTCCTCCACAATCTCCTACATGAAATTCTTGCATAATTTTATCAGCTTCATCTTTCAGTAAACAGTTCAAATAAATACCAGTAATGTCTTTCCAAAATAAAGCATTATCTATGATACAACACTTTAATGACTTCATTTTCAAAAATCTAGCTTTAGTTCTTTTTAAACCAAGAGGAGCTTGTAAGTTTAGTAATAAAAATATGATATCTGCATACCAGGGTGAATCTGTAAAAGGTTCACTGATCTGTGGAGTCGCCATCTCTTCCTGATCATCAAGGGCACCAATGAAGTATATATCTAGGGCTTGACAGTTCGATTCAACCATGAGTTTTGCTAAACCTTGGCCTTTGATAAGTTTGGTAGGCTTTATTTCTATGTCATATTCCAATATAGTGGCAATCCATTTTCCTCTTTTCCCTTCAGGCCCATTTTGTGTGAAAATGTCCTTAACTACTAAATTTGGACATAAGCAATGATGTGAGAATACAAAATGTACACTCTGAAGTCTTTAATAGCCTTTACTAAATCTAATTCTTATTTCTCCATAATGTTGTATTTGAGTGTGGCATCTCTTAAGGATTTATTGAAAAATGCAATTGGCTGTTCATATCCTTGGTCATTCTTTTGTAGCAAGACTATTGCAATAGTATGTTTTGAAGAAAAAAAATTTATAAAACCTTTCTAAAAATCAGGACTTATAAGGACTGGAATTTTGGTTAGGGCTTCCTTGATGGCTTCAAAGCACTGTTTGGCCTCCACTATCCATTTAAGTGCTGAATATTTTCTTAACATGTTATTTAGTCCTCTAATCAGTTCTGCTAAATCTCAAATGAATCTCCTAAAAAAATTCATCTTGCCTAGAAATGACTATAACTCTCTGATGTTTCTAGGATGGGTGATGGGTAAAATGGCCTCTATTCTACCAGGACCTATTCTAATTCCATATTTGTAATTATACCAAAGAGTGTATTTTTGGGATTTAAAGAAATCCCAAATTCTCTGCATTTGATGAAAACTCTTCTGAGGTGATCTAGGTGTTCATTATCAGATTTAGAAATGACTGTGATGTCATCTTGGTAAACTACTAAGAAATCATGGATCTCCTTGGAAAAAGCTATATCCATAGCTCTTTGAAATGTTGCTCTTGTGTTCAATAATCCAAAAAGCATCTTCAAATACATGTAGGGTAGTAAATGCAGTTTTAGATTGGTCCTCTGGTTGAACTAAGATCTGGTTATATCAAGAAAATCCATCAAGCAAAGAGATTCTGGATGAGCCTCTACCCTCTGAAGGATATGATCCATTTTTGGTAGAGGATATTTGTCTTTTAATGAGACCTTGTTTAAATTTCTGAAATCAACACAAAGTCTGATTTCTCCAGTTTTCTTCCTATGAGTGACTAAGTTTGAAATCCAATATAAATATCTAATGGGGGCAATGATTTGGGCATCATACATTCTTTTAACATCTTTCTCAATAGATGGCATAAGAACTGGATTAATTCTCCTAAGTTTCTGTTTAAAAGGCTTATGATCCTCTTTAAGAATATATTTTGTGCTGAATTATGATGGTGTTAAAAGATTTTAGGTCTTCATAACTCCATGCAAATACATATTGAAACTCTTTAAATAGATTTATGTATTTAACCTTTTCATCTGGAGGTAAGTTTTTTGATAATTTAATGAGTTAAGGTTTTTCTTCAGTTTCTATGTTACATTCTTCTATATCTGCTCTCAAAGGTTCCATTTTCAGCTTCCTAGCTACATCGTTGGAATCAAACAAATCTTCTAAGGGGACTAATCCCTTAGGCAAAAAATTATTTTTAAGATTAAGAATTTCAGGATCATCATTCATTATTTCCTCTATTTCTACATTTTCTAAGTTATCTACTTCTAATTTAGTGAATTTAGTAGGTTTAGCTATATCTAAAATATTTACATCTATGTCACTATCCATGTCATTATCTACTGTACAGTCTGTATCTATTTTACAATTCTGAAACTCAACTTCAGCATTCATGAAATCATAAATCTGAGAATCCTCGGAGAAAATCTTCCAATACTTCAAATTTTCTGGATTAACAGGCCTATGTCTCACTTCTGTAGTATACTGATGGTTGGGATGAAAGGGAAATTTGCAGGTACTAGCAAAAGTGGTGAGACTATGGGCTTGCATATTTGTTTTCTAGGAATGGCATCAAAGTTTGTTTCCAGGAGGTCTTTAATCAAATCTAGGGCAATCTCCCTATATTGACTAAGTCTAGGATTTTTTATAGAGTATTCACCATCAATTTGTTTAATAATCAATTTTGAGTCTCCAAATATAGAAATTCTCTTGGCTCCAAGTTTTCTAACCATTTGTAATCCTAAGATCAGAGCTTCAACTCTGCCATGTTATTTGTACACTTGAAGCTTAATCTGAATGCATGTCCATTAGAATGATTATTCTCCATATTATGGATCCATACTCCTACACCAGTCCCTAATCTATTCATAGATCCATCAAAATCTAGATGCCATAGGGACCCATGAAAAATGTTTTGACTGTCAGCTGTTTTGTATTTGAGTTCTTTAGCTGTGATTTCCTTTTTGTCATGGTCTGAATTGTACAAGATGAAAGAGTCCATATCAGAATGCATGGAGTCTATGGGAAAGTTTTGTGGTTTTTCTGCATTACTCATGTATTTCATCAAGGTCTCTCTATATAGTTTCCGTTGTTGGTAAAAAACAAGGATGGTGGCATAAGACATATCTAATTGCAAGGATCCTTGCAATTTCTCTCCCCATGAGTGAGATAATAGCATTCCATACTTGGGTGGGATGTTTGCAACTACTATGTCCATCACAATACTCTTTGCTGGGCATTGGACTAGAGTTACACATAAATCCTTGATCAAACCAAGGTATTTAACTTGGCTAGAGTCAAAGGAAAATAAGTTCTTATATGGTCTGGTAATGTCTAGGTTTAGTCGCTCCATGATTGCTTTTGGCATAAAATTATGGGATTCCCCTGAGTCTAACACAGTATTATGTAATATTTTGTCATGAATGTTTAGGCTAATGTAGAAAGGAGGGACTTCCCCTTGTTGATGAGTACCATTGGCCTCAGGGACAAACAATAATTCAGGTTGATCATCATTCAAATTGACAGCATCTTCTCCCTCTCCTATATTTAAAGTTTCAGTTATTGATGATCTATAGGATTCATTCTTTACTAGTTTAGTCAAAGGAACTGATATCTTTAATTTTTCTATTTCGGTTTTGATGTTGAAAGGGAGCTGAGCTTTGTTTGTTTGGATGAGATCTTCCTTAACAAATGTAGTTTGTGTGTTTTTATCTTGTTTTTCAGTACTAGGAAATTTAGTCTGTGTTTCAGCAGTTTTGTTTTGATTACTCCTATTTGGAATGTTTTGAGTGATTTTTTCAGTTTGAGTTTCAGTGGAGGTTATATCTACAATTTTTGGGGTAGAAGTCTCTAGTTTCAGTATTGGTCCAATTTAATTGTTCACTGAATCTTTGTATTCTTCCCTCTATTCCTATGGTTGAGTCATCTTTAAGGACTAAAGGTACTACTTTAACCACCTTTCACGTTTCCTCAAGGACGATTCCTTTATATTGAGGAAAAGTAGAGGTGGATTCTATCTTACTACCATCACAAGTTATCCAATGGTTTTTAGAAGAATATTTTGCTAATAACATTCATAAATCCATGTTTTCTTCTTTCTTCTTCCATTCACAAAAATAAATCCATGAATCTGTATAATCCCAATTTATCATTCTTTTAATCTAGTCTGAATATACTTTATACTTATGACAACCTTCCATGAGAGAGAAGAACTTAAACATCTCAGGCTTGGATGGCCTTTTGCAATCACTTGGGATAGGGTTCTAAAATCTCCTTGATGGGATGAGATGGTTCATTTGTTCCAAATACCCTGATCCATATCTAGGCATACCTGATGATCTCATTTTGATAAACATTTATGTTATTCTTGGATCTTCATTTTTGAGGGATGGAAGTTCATGTATCATCATGACAGTATCATGTGGAAATGAGATGTCACTGCATTTTGGATTTGGACAAGAATTGTTTAATAGAGCATATGGAGCTTCTGTGTTTTCTTGAATTTGACTAACACATTCTTTAATAGAGACTTGTGATACAACTTTGAGATGAAATACAGAGAGATGAAAGTACACTTCTAAGGGGCTAATGTTAGGAAGCTTCCAGCATGATGAATATTGGTTTTCTACAATCTCTAGCTTGGTTGAATTATTATAAATGATGGTGCATTATAAAATAGACTTTGCATATCAATATTTTCTATTTTTTGTTCATTCTCTTGAATTTCACAAAAAAAAAATAGATTTGCATCCAGCTTCCATTTTTAACTGAGAAGAATTCATAGAATTACCCAGAGAACTAGACCTCACTGGCTTTGATACCAATTTGTCACGGAGGCTTCCTTTGATGGAGAATGAAGCTTGTAGATGAAAAATGATTCTAGATTGAGATACATGAACTCTTACATGAACCTTCAAACAAATCCAATACAAACACGCTCTTTCAACAACCTCTTTCCTATACAAGCAAACTACACTCGACAATCCTAAGTGAATCTTAGATAAACCTCAGACAAACTTCACTCAATTACATAAAGTTTATGCATAGAGATATCAACCCCTCCCCTTTTAAACATAATACTTCATATGTCCATCTTGGTTGTATAAGAGTAGGGATCTTTGCTTTAACTCAAGTGTACTCTGATCTCTCTGTTTTTCATATGCAAGCTTCATTCTCTATCAGAGGAATCATCTGTGACAAATTAGTATCAAAGCCATTAACTTCTGGTTCTCTGGGTAATTCTATAACTTCTTCTCAGTTAAAAACAGAATTTGGACGCAAATATATTTCTTTTCGTGAATTTTAAGAGATTCAAAGTTTAAAAGGGGAGGAGGCACTACGTTGCGCTATTTAATGGGTACCACCAATATCGAGATCTACGGTTAGGATTAAAGCCAGATCCTACCTTCATTTATCCAAAACTACTATAGGGATTATTGCATCAAATTGTATGCCAACACAACCCACGTCTTAAGCGAGCCCATCAAGCGAGCCTGCCAAGTTGGAATTCAGCCACGAAATTGTACATCTTGCCATGTTGAGGTGGCATTCTATCATTCCCACACCAAAATGATGGCATCAAAAGATCGTTAGAATACCTAATCCCTCCAAATTTTTAAATAAAGAAATGGATTTTCGTATTTTTCTTCCTGTCACTATAGCAATTCCAACACCATGTCAAGCTTCAAGTTCGGCTACAATCCTTCGATTCCATGAGGTATTTCTAAATTCTACCACTTACAGTCTCATAATTTGTGTATATTTATGATCATTAAGAAGAAATAGATACAGAAAACAAAACTAAAGCCAAGTACAATTCATTTATTCCATTGAGAATCTGATATTTATGACCCCTGGTGTTCATTCAACCTTTTAACTATTCGACAACAATCTTTAAATCATCATAATGATTCAAATGACATCTAAAAAAAGAAATTGTTCAATCAGTGTTATGCCATATTATTGTCCCCTCTGTTAGCGCTTGGAACTCACCTAGGCTGAGATAGACAAACTCTCAAGGCTACATCAAACCATTTCACCTCGTAGCTAGCCCTACGAGGTATGAGAAGGCTCTCTCGGGTCAGATTCGGTAGATCTTTCAATATGATAAGCTGACCAATTAGGGATAAAGATTTTAGGCTAGTAAATTGATAAGGGAGGTTGATTTAAAGATTTTGGGGTTTTTGGTGGCAATTGGAGGGAGTGCAATTCAGGGTGTGGGGATTGAGCTCAGTTTTTGCAGGTGGGTCTTTGGGGCAAGGAAGGAGTTTGTGCTGATGCCTTAAGCTGAGATAGATGATCAAGGAAGAAAGAGAGGGAGATAAAGAGGGCAAACAATGACTTTGAATCCTCTTTAGACAGTGGAAAACATAATATTAAACAAAATTGAAAGCTGAGCATGGCATGCATGAATTCAAACTTTATCACTTCATTTGTTTAATTAGCAGCAGTAAAGAAAGGGATGGAACACATAAACACACTTAAAATTACAATAAGAGAACACACCATCAACACAAGAGTCCACAAGAATCCCAATGATGTCTGCAAAACCCTGGCCTTCCTTTTCCTTAAATTGCAGTAATAGATGTACAATATACAATAATGCTTCTCCCACAAGAGTCCAACCATGAAAATGAGCAAGAGAAGGCATAATATAGACCATCTAACTCCTTTCCCCACCTCTAGGGGTCGAGCTCAGCTTCCTAGGAGCAGTTTGAACTAATTCTAAACTTAGCACTAGATAATAGGCAGTCAAAACAACTTGCCTCTAAAACTTAGTTAACTCATCCATGCATTAAATATTCACTATTTACATCAAGGAAGCTTCTAGAAGGGTTAAGAGAGATTAAATCTATCAATGTGCCATGAAAATTATCCATACATCCATCATTTACAAGTACAAATGATCAACCAAGGTAAAAAACAGAGTTTGCAGGCCTGAAAAGTCAAAACTGGCAATTTTAGCTCGAGTGGTCGCGCCCCCTGCTCGAGTGGTCGCGCCCCTTTGCAGCACTTTTTGAGTGGGTTACGGTTGTCCAAATCAAGTGAAAGATGGGTAATTGGAAAGCTCCGTGTGTCTACTTTCCATCCCAAGTGGAATTTCTGGATTTGGAGTTGATTTGACCCCTCAAAAGTCAATTCTCCCAATGTCACTTTCTGCAACTCAAAAAGTGGGCAGAAAGTCAAAATTTTGATGTATTTTGAGCTTTTGGAGGCCCAAATCTCAAAATCAAGTTGACCCCAAGTATAGGTAATTCTAGTTTTTGCATGCCCTTTCCAAAAATGTCAACTTTTTGTGATTCTGAGCAGTCCTCCCGAGTGGTCGCGCGCGGGGTGAGACCACTCCAATGGCCAAAACCTGTAAATTGCACAAAAAATTCACAAATGACAAAATTTTCTCCAAATTTCTTGAAATTTGGGCTGGGAGTCCCCAATCAAGTACCATTCTCAGTCAAAGAGGCTTTGGCCAAAGTTTGGAGTGGATCGGGCGTTTTCCTTCGTTTTTGTGCTTTGGCCAATCGTCCTTGGAGCACCTTCGTTCTCGCCGGAATTTTTGACATTTCTCTCAAACCATGACACCTGTGTAAAAAGTGAAAGAGGTTTTTCTTCCTTGGCATGTTTTGGACAAAAACCTCTCTCAGTTTTACAAAATTCATCTTTTATTGCTCAGAAACAGCTTTTGAGTGAAACTTGTCCCGATGTGTTAAACAAGGGATTTTGTCGAAATGGAGCGAAATGAAGGGGATAGGGGGCTTCTAAATTCTTGGGGAAATTTTTGGGAGTGGGGAGGGATGTTAGGAAGCAGGGGAAAGTGGAATCTCAGAGATTGAGTGAGGGGAAGGGGTCGAAAAGGGCAAAACACAGGTCAAACCTAGAAAATTGCCAGGTTGTAGCTAGAAACTAGGGTTTGTGCAAAAATGAGGAATTTGGCGGATCTAAGGGATGGGAAGTGTTTGATAAGGTACTTTAAGGATAGGGGAAGGTGTATGAACATCAGGAAACAAGTTTTGCCGATTATTTAGCCGCCCAAGAGAAATTGCCTTCAAAACCCTAGGAGAGGGAAATGAGCTTGCCTAGGCACAACTGAAGCATGAATAAGGTGTAAAATGACTCATTCGACACTGACATGATAATGAAAACCCTCTGAATGATGATAGGCTCAGCTGAATGATGACATGGACTGACATTTGGGAAAACCCTAGACCTAATGCCTAGTGACCAAATTTTGCTTGAAAACTCTTTGAAAGGACAAAATTTGACCTTGACACTTCAAAATCACTTTGTAAGAGCATATTTGATCACTGAAGGAAGGCTGGAAAAACTGACACTAACACCCTCTATTTATAATTTTCCTGATTTTGTTAGTTGGTTAAGGGTTGCCTTTGTTCCTCAAAAGGGTTGTGTAATTTCTACAAAAGGTGAAACTATTTTTCAAATTACTCCTAAATTGATCTAAAATTCTTTTCAATTTCCTGTCGCTTAAAACTTACAATCATTTATTTATGAAACCCTCATTTAAAGTTATAAAGTTTTACCCCAAAGTGATAAAGAAAATATGTTGAAATTGATACTGTCTCCAGGGTCTCAAATTCCCGATCCAACTGCTCATTATCCTTTGACCTTATTCTTTGAAATTTCTAAATAGACCCTACTTACCATCTTGTTTGTTCTTGGAGGAGACAATATTTTTTTTTCTCAATAAAAACTAATTCTATTAAGAGGACGTATGGTACAATAAGAGATTACAATCAAGAGAAGCAAGAACACAGGCAGCCGAAAAGGATATGCTATCCACCTCGGCTCCTAAGAGAAAAAGAGAAGAGAGCAGTGCTGAGCAAGAAGAAACCAGAGGAACAGAGTAGCGAGAACAGAATAGAGGATTCTACCCAACATGTGTAGAATCAACTATTCGGCATTTTTTCCCTTTCTTTTTGCTAGATTTGATCCAATCAAGAGGATTTTGCTGAGCTGGCATGATTTGCAAACTGAGTTGTGCTGACGGAGAGGTCTCCTTGTCTGAGTCCGAGGTGGAGGATTCATGATTCCTTTTATGTGAGACTGGTAGGACAGATGAATCCATAGGACCAGTCGAGGGCGGATCCTGTGCCGGCTCTTCTTCCAAACCTTCCTTATTCTCTTCCTCTTCATCCGAGCTGAAATCAAAATCGTCCATGGGGGGAGGATCATGAGGCTTCCAACTTTTGGATTTCTGCTTAGGATTGGCTTTCTTATTTTGGGCCAGCATCGTTGGACAAGAGCTCTGAAGGTGTCCTATATGATGGCATTTTCGGCAACGAAAGGCTGTGTTCTCGTAATCCAAAGTTTGAGTCCAATGGAAGTCTCCAATTTTGAGATTGATCTGGTCCGGGAGACCTTTGCTCATGTCTATTTCTGCACAGATTCTGGTAAAGGTGTATAAGCCCTTTTCCCCTCTAGAGATGTCTGTGTCTAAAAAGTAGCCTAGATAATTGCCAATCCCTTGGAATACAACAAAGTGCCATAGATGCGCCGGGAGGTTTGGAAGTCTGACCCAGATGGGGAGTTTGGTGATGACTGTTGTAGAGGGATCGAAATCTGGGAACCAAGGGGTGAGGAATAAACCAGCTGCACCCCAGAACCATGGGCCATCAGTTAAGGCTTTTTGATAGTCCTCACCGAAAGCAAACACTACAATGAAGAAGCCCTTTGAGCATAACAGAACCTTGCAGTTGTTGGTCCAGTTAGAGTGAATCCATTGGTAGAGGTCTATTGTGCGTGGCCATAGCCCATTGAACCTGCAAATAATGCCATGATCTGCAAACTTTTGGGTTTGCTCATCCAGCGTTGGATGCTTTATTTCAATGGAGGGGGTTTCCTCCAGTTTGTCCACCAAAAAAGGCTTGGGAGACTGAACTAGTGGAGCTGTTCTCTTAGGCAACTGATCATGGACATCATCCTTGTATGATAACGCCTCAGTTGAAGAAGACTGTCCAACAGCTCCCCCTCTCAAATGAAGGGTAAGATCAATGGAGGCATTTCTCTTAATGTTGTAAAAAGACAGGGGGCAAAGATCCTCGAGTTGTTTACCTTCATGGAGAAGTCGTTGTACTGCAGAGGGAATCCCCAGCTTGAGTTCTAGAGCATGCTTGAGGTCTTGCACTTGATCCGATTCTTTCACCCATTATAGCAGAGTTTTGCCAGAGATGAGCTTGATCAGGATCTGGAACGAGGCAGAGAGATCAGAGTTCTGCTTTCCTCTGCAGATCTGAGACGAGAGGAGGCTGGAACTTTGAAGTGCCTTCTTTTCCTACACTTTCTGTAGGGGTTTGTGAGGAGATGAAAAGAGAGTCCTAAGGTCGTTGAATCTGACATTGCGTTCTACCCAAAAGAGCTTCCAGATGCTCCACCCAGGCTGATCCAGGAAGATTAAAGATTTCTGAAGGTCAAATACAGAGTATTGGTTATTCTGGGGGGAGAGAGAAAGTGCTAATAGAAATGAGCAACTTTCCAGGGTGAAGAATTTCTTCCCAAGAGCCGCCGCTTGGGGAAAAATGGGAGCATGATCTGCAAGTTCGTCCTTAGCCAATGCATCTGCAATCCGATGGGGGTAGCTGTAATTAGATGCAGCAGCAGAGGGCCGAGAACTGGTGGCCCCAAAGTCCAGAGCGGAATAAATTAGTGGGGAGGGAGCTCTCGGAAGATATTTGAAGACATGCAGAATAGAAATGAAAGAATAGGCCTGCACTTCCTGACTGAGTCGTGCATCTCAATCATCGGCAGAGCCGAGCAGGGGCCACACAGCGGCCGAAGGAGAGGAGGCGACAACAATGCGTCTAGGGTTCATCTTTGCTCCAGAGAAATTCTTGAAAGTTGGAGGAGACAATATTGAAGTTGTAAATAAAAAGTCGTTAGATTTTCTTAGTCTAATGTTATAACTCAAAGTCATTCTGGATATTCTTACTTACTTGGTTCAGTCAATCAACTTCCAGTTTCAACATTTTGAAAATATCAGATGTTTTAGATATCCTTCGTATCTAGTTCATATATTTCTATATCTGCATGTGGACAAGTTCAATCATATCAATTTGAGTGTGTTAATTGTACAAAATAAGTTGAAATCAATTAGCAAATGAAAAAATATTATCAAGAAGGAGTAGAATGAATGATTTTCTAATTATTTCTCTTATTTTATGTCTATTATATTTACTATCTTAAATGATGAAGTTCCTCCCATAATTTATCCTGAGATAACAGAATATTTATAGCTTGGTGTGGAAACAAGGTTAAGGGATTGGTTCTTATTTGAAAATTACAAAGAAATCAGGCTAAATGGAGCAAAAGTACAACCTTATCGCCTCCCAATCTTTTTACCCATGATAATTTTCTCCCTAGAGTTTAAAAGAAAAGCTTGCATATTGATCAGATACATTTTGTACCTAGACATGAACATATGTTCAAGCTTGAGAAGGCAATCATACCCCTTATTTTTAAGTCTAGGGAAGAGTTGGGACAAATAGAGGACATAATGAAGAAGTTGAATTTTGCAAAGGGTGAATCTTGGCAGTGTGATCCCTATCATATCATTTCAGCTAGAAAATTGAAAGATAGCTCGTGTCAATATTCAACTGAAATTATAGAGAAAAAATAAATTACTATTTAAACCCTTTCAATGAAGGAAAAGATATTAAAAATACCTACTCCTGAGAAATGAGATGTTGAAATGGAAGACCAATAATTAGGAAAAAAGGCTAAGACTCAAGAGGAAGATGAAATGGAAAATCTAGAAATCAGATTAAAGGAACAACCTTCATAGTTTCCTGGTTTTGAGATGCAAAATACTGAATGGATAATTCCTCCCTTAAATTGTACTAAAATGGTAGAACATCCTATATGGAAAATTCCATCTCAAATAGAAGCTTTGCAAGAGGGATATCAACAAATTACAGAGAAGAATAGAAAAATAACAAAGGACATGACTACTCAAATATCAACAGAATCCACTCGTTATTATCAAACAAGATTGCTATCAACAATAGACTTGGAGAGAAATAAGTTAAGCTATCATTGGTTCATCCCACCACTCAATCGATTCTAATAGGGCCAAATTTCAAAACTATGAATTTGTTTATCGACCTAAATGAAATCCCTCTGCTGGATCAAATCAATCTACACAAACAAGCTGGAGAAATGATTTATAGTGATCTTAGTAAAAGTGTCCTAATAATAACTAAACCTGAAAAGATACTTGAGAAAATTACTAATCAATTGATACAAGAATAGGAAAATTCCAAGGAAAATCAAATCCAGCTAGATGAATATAATAAGTTGATAATAAAACTAGGAATCAATCCAATAGATGGAGAAGCAATTGAGGCTCTATTAGAGAATATTGAAGCATAAGTGCAATCCTTGAGGAAAAAGATGAGAATCCCAAGTTTTGACCATGTTCAAATGCAACACAAATTTCAAGTTGAAAAGGAAAAAGAGAAATTGTTGGAACTACTTATACAAAGGAACAACAAGGTCACCATGTTGCAAGAAAAAATTTAGAAGTTAGAGAAATCCATTCAAAGCCACATTTATGTAGAAATAACTCAAATTTTGTAGCTTCTATTGAAATTAGACTAAAATCAATAGACTCAAATTTATTTTACTAAATTTTGTGGAAGGAAAACTAACAATAGAAACACATGCAATGATTCAATCACAATGCACAAAGTTTTTTTTACTGGATAAGTCAACTGGGAAAAATTCCTCCTCTATTTGTATTATATCAGTTGAGAACAATGATCTATTACAATGAAAAATTTAATGCTTGAAGCTCCCTCTACACTACATTACTAATCTCCTCCTAAGTTTTCTCTGGCCAATACTTAGCCAAAATAGGCCTCCTACTTCCTCCTATTTCCTTGCACAATTCCTTCTCCTAAAGAATAAAAAATATCCTATTTCCTTACACATCTCTTGAGGAAAATATCTCACCTGCTCCATGCAAACATTGTACACTTGCTAGTATACAATAATAATTACAATATGCCTTTTCTCTCCAACTTCACTAGGAAACTCAAATTGCATGCATGAATAGGGCTATTTTTAGTAAATTGATTAGTTAATTGAGATTTGGTTGAGTTTACAACAATTACAACTACTCAATTGAACTTATATCGAATCTATTCTAGACTAGAGCTCAAATAATTATCATTCATTAAATATATCACCTCTAGATATCTATATCTTAGCCACCAACTTGCACACAACTCTACTTATAGCCCACAAACTCGAATTGATTGGCTTAACTGAATGATTTGCCTATGTCACTCTTGCTAACTACCTACCAACTCATCCTACTGAAGTGGAAATTCAAATTTCCTCATTTGGCCAAGGCACAAGTACAATTTAACACTCCCTCTTAGCAAGCAAAGGGTTTTGAACAACCCCAATCCTGCTCTCATGTAACTCGAACTTGCCTCTAAGAAAATCCTTTGTCAAAATGTCTACATCCCACTCCTCTGTAGGAATGTACTGTAAGATAACAATCCTCCTTTGCACACAATTTCTCAGTTGATGGTACTTGATGTCTATATTCTTGGAATTATCATGAAACACTTGATTTTCATAGAGTTTTATACAACTATGATTATCATAGTGGATCAATGTTAGCTCCATCCCTTAACTAAAGAGACCAACCAGGATATTCCTCATCCAAATAGCCTTGCATGTTGCTTGACTAGAAGCCATATACTTGACCTCTACTGAGATGAGTGCTATAGATATTTGTTTCTTGCTATACCAAGAAACTAATATTGACCCAACACTGAAGATTTCTCCTGATGTACTCTTCCTATCTGAGAGACTCCTTGCCCAATTTGCATCTTTGAAGCCTTGGAGCTTCACTCCATCAGTCTACTTGTACCATAAACCAAACTCCATTATGCCTTTGAGGTATCTTAGAACATGTTTTGTTTCCTTTCCAATGAAGCTTGGTAGGTTCCACTATGAGCTAACTAAGTTGGTTCACTACAAAACAAATATTATACCTTGTGTTCACCAAGTACATCAAGGAACCCACCAACTATCTATAGATATCATCATCTACTACCTCACCCATAGAAGCATCCTCCTTCCTCCAATTAGTACCCAAAGGAGTATCCATGGGTTTGCAATCCTGCATGTGGAACCTCTGAAGGATTTCAAAGGTGTACTTCCCCTATCCAACAAATATATCTCCATCTCTCTGGCACACCTCCAAGCCAAGGAAGTAGTGCATCAAACCCATATATTTCACCTCAAACTCTCTTGCAAGATCCTCCTTGTAAGATTGGATCAACCTGTCATCTTCTGTCATTATCAAATCATACACATAGAGAACTAGGATGAGAAAATAGCAATCTACCATAATGTAGTAGAGATTGGCATCTGCTTCATTCTTAGTGAAGCCCAATCCACCAACATAAGAATCTATGTGAGTTTACAAAGCACAAGGTGTCTGATTGAGACCATAGAGGGCTCTCTTAATCCTTCACACATGTCTCCCTACTAAAGGTCTCAAACCCCTCAGACTGCTAAATGTAGATCTCTTCCTCAACCACTCTATTGAGGAAGGGAACCTTAACATCTATTTGGTGGATCCTCCACCCCAATTGTGCTTCTAATGCAAGTATGGTACTGATATATGGGTATCTTTCCATAGGGGAAAATGTCTCCTGATAATCAATCCCCTCAATCTGAGAGAAGCCCTTAGCCACAAATCTGGCCTTGTAATTTTAAACACTGGCATTAGCTACATGTTTCACCTTATACAACCACCAAGAACCAACAACCAACTTGTTATCAGGTGTAGGAACCACTTACCAAACATTGTTCTTAATGATGGAGCTATACTTCTCCACCATGGCATCTACCCACACCTACTAGGAAACAACCTATTCAAAAGAAAATGGCTTAGAATCTGTCAAGTCTTTCATGATTGCCATATATCTTTTATATTTTTCTCATGATCTCCTATGTTTGTGCAATGATCTAGAAGCTCCAAACTACTCATGATCTTCCTACACCAATTTGTCAACCATATTGGACCACTTCCTCCTTTCTTTGGAAGGCTCTATGTGAGTGGGTGCCTCCACTCGGCCTATGTTTTACTCCTACACATGTGGTTTCTCCACATCATCCTCTTGGGATTTCCTCTTACCCTTGAGTAAGATTTGACTCTTTGGATTTGACTAAGGATCATCCTTTGGAGCTAACAGCTCATCCTCTAGTGGTATGCTCATCTCTCGCTCTAGAGAAATCCTCATGGCTTTCTCCTCATCAAATATCACATCCCTCATTGTAAAAATAATCTTGAGTGAGGACATGTACACTTGGTAAATATGAGGTGTCTAAGAATAACCTACAAAGATCCCCCTCTTTGCAGTGGGCTCCAACTTTTTCCTGATATCTTTGGAGACATGACAATAGAATATGGATCCAAAAAATGTGAAAGTGAGAGAGATATGGGTTCCTCCCAGTGAAAGCCTCTTCAGGTGTAATCATTCCCAAAATTTTTTGAGGGCTCCTATTCTACAAGAAAATAGTTGTATTGCAAGCTTCTACCCATAGGGATAGTGGAAATCCCTGGTCATGCAACATTGCTCTAACAACTCCTACAATACTTTTATTTTTCCTCTCTACAACCCCATTTTTTGTGAAATGAAAGCCCTTTTAATACCCTCCTTGGAACATAAGTATTTGAATGAATTACACACATAATCTCATCCATTATCACTTCTTATGGATTTAATTTTCTTTCCATTCTCATTTTCAACTAAATCTTTAAATTCAACAAAATTTGAATAAACCTCATCTTTTTTCTTCATGAAATAGATCCAACAATTGCGGAAAATATCATCTATCAATATCACATAATACATGTTCTTTGCAGTCGAGGCTATGGGAATGGTCCACACACATCTGAGTGAAATCACTCCAGCTCTACTATCTCGGCCCTTAAAGGAGGATTTAACATATTTTCCAAGAGTGCACCCCTTGGAAAAATCATGTTGATCAAGGGTGCATTTCGGAATTCCAATGGTGATCTATGACATTTTTTTCATATATTCATGGTGTAGGTGTCCCATGTGCATATGCTAGAGCTCTCCAACATCTCAACCCTGAACATGTTTTTACTTTCTACTCAATGCATCACATGCATCCACCTCTAGCTTGTAGATATTTTTAACCCAAACACCAAATTTTTTTACTTGTCCAGTAGCAACATGCTTTAGATAAGCCTTCCATCCACTGAACAACACATTATATCCTCTATCTTCAAGTGCAGTTACACAAACTATATTTTTCTTCAAACTAGGCACATACATTACATTATTTAGGTGAAGATGGGAGTCTAACCCCCTCATAAAGGTGACAGTGCCAATCCCTTTAGTACTATATCTTCCATCATCTCCAAGCTCCATGTGTAATTGTAGGTCCTTCTCCTCTAAGTTGCTAAAGAACTCCTTATTTCCTGTCAAATGAAATGAAGCAACAAACTCTAAGTACCATACACTACCTCGTACAATAATTTCCATGAAAGTAAGGAGGGTGAAATTGAACTCGAATTTTGATGTGAGAGAATCTCCTCGTGCTCATGTTGCTGGATTTACTGTGTGAACACTTGGTTGCATAGTGTCCATACTCATGACAATGAAAGCATTTAATTTTACTAAAGTCTTTCTTATTACCATGATTCTAGTTGGATTATGCCTTGACTTGGACCTTCTTTCCTTTCACTTTATTTCCTATGCTAGCTAAGGAAAAATTTTCTTCCTCATCAATTCTGGATGAGACTCCATCTCTAGTGTTTCTTCTAATCTTCTCTAGCACCAAGTCATACCAAAGTCTCTCCAAATCTAGGAGTTTGTATCTACCATTAAATTAGTCCTAATAGTTATGCCAAGAATTTGGAAGACCAAGGAGTCTTAATTTCACAAGTTCAGATGGTGGCACAATCTCTCCAACTCCTTTGAGTTCATCTCTCACCTGAGTGAATCTGGATAGGTATCTAAAAATAGTTTTATTTTTATTCATTTGAATGTTCTTGAGCTTATATTTCAATGCCATCTTCCCTACACTACTGCTATCTTCGAATATCTCTGTGAGGGTTTTCCCCATTGCATAAGCAATCTCCCTTAAATGAAATTCAAAACCACATGGTCTTTGACTCTCTCCATGGTAATCCTCTTGGCTTTAGCTATATATTTCTTCCACTGAGACAACTACTATGCATTAGATGTTGTTGGTTTTGGAATATCAGTTTGTGTGTACTCTAATACTCCATTGTCATCCAACATAACTTCCATTTTATCTTTCCAAGAACACAAATTTGAAGTTCCCTCCAATGCATACTCAAGCCTCAATCCATTGAAAGACATTTTTCTTGCACTGAAGAAATAATTGCACCACAAATATTCTATTCAAAATTTCTTTGAGACATGATCAGGAAGTTGGTTTCTATGTAGTTTTCAATAGCTATGATACCATGTATAAATAACTCAAAATTTTCAGCTGCTAATGAAATTAGATTAAAATCAATAGACACAAATTTCTTCTACTAAATTCTGCGGAAGTAAAATTGATAATAGAAACACATGTAATGACTCAATCACAATGCACAAAGTTTTTTTTACTAGGGAACCCAACTGGGAAAAACCCCTCCTCAGTTTGTACTATAGAAATTGCAAGAAATTTGCTACTGCTAATGAAATCGAACTGAAATCAAGGGACAAAAAATTCCTCTACTATTCTGCGCATAGGAAAACACACAATAGAAACACATGCAATTACATGCAACCATAAAAACACAAGGAACACAATGATTTTACAAGGGAACCCAACTGGGAAAAACCCCTACACTACTTTGCATTAATTCAGATGATAAAGAGAAACAATTACAATGTCTTCTTCAACTTTGAAGCACACCCTGAATGGTAACACTGTTCTCCTACTTCCTGACCTACTCTTTCCAACACTTAGCCAATTCAAGCCTGAGCCAACCTCCTATTTCCTTGTGCAATCCTGGAGGAATTAAGCTCCTAAAAAATAGGGAAATTCCCTATTTCCTTGCACAAATACAAGGGGAATTGATCACTTGCTAAGTGAAAATTCATTGTACTGTACTCAACAATATAAAATCATACATACAAATGTGACTTTTCCATCCACTCAACTTGGAAATTATAATTCCATGCATGACTAGGTGTATTTTTAGTTGATTGACTAGCTAACTAAGAGATTGTTAATTTTATGGTTTGTTCTATGCTTAGAGCAGTTTACTTATCTTTCTTATTATTATCCACATAGCAATCACACCAGCATAAAGTAAACTGCAGATAGAACATAAATATAAATCGTAGAAGAAAATCCAAGACAAGAGACACAAGATGTGGTGGCTAGCTAGGGACAAACCCTAATATGGGGAAATCCTTTGATCAAATCTTCTTTTATCTTCAATAGTTCAGTAGAGAGAAATAGTACATAAATCTGATTTACATCACCAATAGTAAGCCCTAGATCAGCGACATCAGCATCATCGACATCACCAGCATCAGTATCTTTGGCATCAACTGACATCAGCATCATCGGCATCACCAACATCATCAGCATCACTGGCATCATCAGCTTCACCGGCATCATCGAATCACCGGCATCATCGGCATCACCGACATCATCAACTTCACCAGCATCATCGGCTTCACTGGCATCATTGGCATCACCAGCATCATCGGCTTCACCGGCATCATTGGCATCACCAGCATCATTGGCTTCACCGGCATCATCAGCTTCACTGACATCATCGACATCACTAGCATCATCAACTTCACCAGTATCATTGGCTTCACCGGCATCATCGGCTTCACCAGCATCATCAGCTTCACCGACATCATCGGCTTCACTGGCATCATCGACATTACTGGCATCATCGGCTTCACCAGCATCATCGGCTTCACGGCATCATCAGCTTCACCGGCATCACCTTAGGATCTCTCCTCCTACTAAAACCCAAAGACAAGTAGAGAGAGGAAGAGATCCAAGTGTGTGTAGAAATGACTTGAAGTCCTCTTCTATTTATACTAAAACGTAGAGGTTGAATAGACATGATGTTTGGGCTTCTTGAACCTACATAAGTTGTAGGTGGGCTTGATAATAATTCCATAATCAAAATAAATTCATATCTCCACGAATACTTATCGGAATAGGATGATCTTTAGATCTATCCTACACCTCTCGATGAGAGGAATCTAATAAAAATATTATTAGCCATGAATAAGATGACCCACATGAAGTTTGGTGCTAGTTGCCAATTTTAACACTCCCTCTGAAATAAGGAGAACTCCATCTGCTAATCCATATGTCTGACTATATTGTCTCTACCATCAATGCCCTGCACTACTCTACTCAGCTCTGCTTAGCTCTGCTGGCTCTGCTCAGCTCTACTGGCTCTGCTTTGCTCTGCTTAGCTCTACTAGCTCTGCTCTGCTTTTCTCAGCTCTGCTCTGCTTAGCTTTACTGGCTCTGCTCTACTCTACTCAGCTCTGCTCTGCTCAGCTCTACTGGCTCTTCTCATCTCTGTTGGCTCTGCTCTGCTCAACTTAGCTCTGTTGAACCAAGAAGAAGAAGAATTGATCGAGAATGTCTCATACCGTTCTCCACTAACCTGAAGTTAGTCTTAGAGTACATACCACTAGTCCTAGACCAATCTCAACCGACCCAAAGTCAGTGTCATAGTGGGTACCACTCATACTATTGGTCCCAGACCAGTATCATCAGTATCAGAGAGTGTACCATTGGTCCCAGACTAGTATCGCAGTCTCAGAGAGTGTACCACTGGTCCTAGACCAATATCGCAATCTCAGAAAGTGTACCACTGGTACCAGACCAGTCTCAACCGACCCGAAGTTAGCGTCATAGTAGGTACAACTCCTAAGACTGGTCCCAAACTAGTATCACTAATCCCATATCAATGAAGTTCATCCTAGCATAGGGAGTATGGTAGATACAATGATGTGTCCATCGGTACTACTATGGCCCCTATCCTCATTTCCCTACTCATTGATCAGATGAGAGGTACTTCCCATGAGTCCCAGACTGCATGGGTAGGATGCCTTGACAAGAGAACTTAATCAATCCTGTCATCACAGGAGAACTAATCATCCTGCTACACAATCGCCATGGAGAACACATCATCCAGGCCTCACAAGAGAGCTAATCATCTTGCTACATAATCGTCATGGAGAATGCATCATCCAGACCTCTCAGGAGAACTAATCATCCTGCTACATAATCGTCATGGATAACACATCATCCAGACCTCACAGGAGAACTAATCATCCTACTACACAGAAGAGTGATTCAACTTGTCCCACAAGAGAGTGAATCATCTTGTTCATAGTGCGCACCACCAGGGGAGTGTTAGTCACCCTATTGTCATATGTTGCTCCAGTAAGAACCAGAAGCCCCCAGAGCTCCTAGAGTGCAATGTATGCAACATGCAGGACCCTTTTACAAGGATCTCTTGACAACTCCAAGTCGTTCGGGAAAATCACAAATTTGATCTTTCCCCAGGGCTCTGACTTGTATATCATCTTAGTGCGATGGAGCCTCCTTGCTCATTGACTTACCATATCCAAGATAAGGTAGTATCTGATGTCTATCTACTGGAGCAATCATTGAATATGGGATTCCTCAATAATCAAATCCCACCTCTGGTTGTCATAGAGAATCACAGTGGTATTCATCATGTGTAGTCACTGAAGAGTTTCCACAAACAGGCAACTTCATACGAGGTCATACTCGTAGTTATGTATCTGGTCTCAGTAGTACTTATAACAGCCGATTTCTGCTTCCTGCTCATACATGACATTGAAGCAAAATCCAAAGAGAACAAGCACTGCGAAGTGTTCTAGTGATCCTCCACGATGCCTGCCTAGTCAGCATTCGAATAGTTAGCAATTTTTATATTTCTGTCAATGTATCTCAATCCACGAGAGATTGTGCCCCGAAGATATCTCAGAGGATTCTTGGCACGAATCTAGTAAGGCTCAACCAAATATGAGCTCACCTTGCTAACTGAAAAACATATGTCCAGACGGAAGTTCACCAAGAACAACAAAGTGATTGAGTTTATGAAACTCAGAGGTATTTCCCAAATCTGGTCCGACATCACTACCATATAAATTTTGAATGTTAATATCCTTGAGGTAGTCACAGGCTTGCAATTTGTCATTCCACATTCAAAATCCAACTCCCTCTTACTTCTACAAATGAGAGGGTATGCACCTGTCAGAAATAGGTCATCCTTATGATGTGCCAGTATGAGAGGTCTATCATCCACAACCTTCAAGTAATGGTTTGGATCGGTTTCACTCCTAGTGAATCTCAGCTTCATTAAACAACTATCAATTCTCTCATACTACTCCTAGGGTGCTTTTCTTCAAGCCATAGAGGGCTTTCTTCCACCTGTATACATGAGATTCCCGTTCATGAATCTCAAACTCCATGGGTTGTTCCAAACCTGTGGACCCGTTACATGAGGGGAATGGTCCCCTTGTAAGATTTTCCTTCAATACATCTCAGACATGTACCTTCATGCTCTTTTTGAATTCAGGCATCCATGTCACCACTTGACTCATAGACCTTAGATGTTGTGTCAATGGACATGGTCCCTAATGGACTTCCTGCAACTTGATACAACCCTGAACTCAAAAACATCTTTGAAAAAATCTATTTTCAAACACGTACCTTTCCATCGATGAGTGCCACCCTGTAGCCTTTGACTTCCATTGCTGAAATGGACACCAAGTTCTTCTTGCGATCAGGTACATAAATAGATTCTGTAAATGAATCGAGTTACCTTCATTCAACTGAGGGGTAACATTCCCAACACCCTTAGACCTAAACTTCCCAATGAAGTGACCTTTAAGTAGGCCATCAGAAACTTTCGTTGTGCCATTCTGATAATATTCTTTGCTTCCACTTCACCCTCGGTGAATTTGAACCCATTGATCCTTTTGTCTTGTCCTAACTGTTGTCGGTGATTGCTCTTTCACTCTTGCTTGGGCATTGTCTTAACCTTAGCGCTGATACCATGCTAATTTAAGGTTTTTTCTATGCTTAGAGCATTTTAATTATCATTCTTATTATTATCCACTTAGCAATCACATCAGCATAAAGTAAACTGCAGATAGAACATAAATATAAATTGCAGAAGACAAGCCAAGACAAGAGACACAAGATATGGTGGCTAGCCAGGGACAAATCCAAATATGGAGAAACCCTTTGATCAAATCTTCTTTTATCTTCAATAATTCAACAGAGAGAAATAGTACACAAATTTGATTTACATCACTAGCAACAAACCCTAGATCAGCGACATCAACATCATCAGCATTAGTGGCATCAGTATCATCGGCATTAGCTTGGCATCATCATCATCGGCGTCATCAACATCATCGGCATCACCGACATCATTGGCTTCACCGACATCATCGACTTCACCGTCATCATCGGCATCACCGACATCATCGACATCACCAACATCATCGGCTTCACAGGCATCATTGACTTCACGGGCATCATCAACATCACCGGCATCATTGGCTTCACCGACATCATCGGCTTCACCAGCATCACCAGCATCATCGGCTTCACCGGCATCATTGGCTTCACTGACATCACCAACATCATCGACTTCACTGGCATCATCGGCTTCACTGGCATCATGGCTTCACCAACATCATCGGCACCACTGGCATCATTGGCTTCACCGGAATCATCAGCTTCACCGGCATCACCTTAGGATCTCTCCTCCTACTAAAACCCAAAGACAAGTAGAGAGAGGAAGAGATCCAAGTGTATGTAGAAATGACTTGAAGTCCTCTTCTATTTATAGTAAAACGTAGAGGTTGAATAGACATGACGCTTGGGCTTCTTGAGCCTAGATAAGTTGTAGGTCGGCTTGATAATAATTCCATAATCAAAATAAATTCATATCTCAATGAATATTTATCGGAATTGGATGACCTTTAGATCAATCCTACACCTCTCAACAACGGAATCTAATAAAATATTATCTCCATGAATAAGATGACCCACATGAAGTTTGGCCCTAGTTTCCAATTTTAACAGAGATCAATGAGTTAACAATAGTCATAACTACTCAACTAACCTTCAATTGAATCAACTAATGACTAGAGCTCAATTAACTAAGTTCAACTAATAATAAATCAACTATATTGATAGATATTAGCAATCAACTCATGCACAACTATACTTCTAGCCTAAAAACTTGAATTTATTGACTTAACTAGTAGACAAGGTCATGTCACTCTAGCTAACTGCAATCCAAGTCATACTGTTGATGTGGAAACTCAAATTTTCTCCATATAACTAAGGCAAAAGTCAAATGAATACTTTTCTTGGCACATTTTCAACACTCCCTCTTAACAAGAAAAGGATTATGCACAACCCTAATCCCACTCATATAGGAATGTACTATAATAAGACATTGTTTCAATGTTGTTGTTGCCATTGTAAAAAATGCAGATGAGATGTATCTGAAATACTAAATCAATCATGTCTCTAAGCTACAACTATCTCCTAAGCACCTGTCTACTACTACTCTCTACACTATCTACTAGGAAAACTACATTGTTTTTTATTTTGCATAGTGCCTCCTACACTGTTATCAATACTGCTTTCTGCTCCTGAGCACCTGATTACAACTAGTCTAAAACTGTTGCTCAAGATTTGACTGCATCAACTGAAACTAATCCTTCTGCTATTGAATATTTTGGCCCCCTTTAGCAAGGGTAATGATCCATGCGAGTATACTCCAACTATTGTTTCTCTCTATGGACCCTGTCCAAATCTCTGCAACTCTGGGATTAAGGCTCTACATCACTCCACCTCACTCCTAGAGGTATAGCTACATGCATGGTGAAATATACCTCTATATTGTAGATATTTTTCACTCTAACTCCAATCTATTTCACTTGTCTAGTAGCAACATCCTTCATTAAAACTTTTCCCTTACTGAACATCACATCATAACCTTTTTCCTCTAATACAGTTACAAAAATCAATTTTTTTCTTTAGCCCAAGCACATACATTACATTTTTCAAGTGAAGATGGGAGATTCAATCCATCTTGAAGGTCACAATACCAATTCATTTGGTACTATACCTCCCATCATCTCCAAATGCTATGTGCAATTTGAGATCCTTCTCCTTTAGGCTATGAAAGAATTCCTTGTTTTCTGTCATATGATATGATGCACTAGAATATAGGTACCACTCATCCCCTCTTACTATTCCTTCCATGCAAGAAAAGAGAGTGAAATATTACTTTAATTGATATTTCATAGCATATCCTCGTACTCTTGCTACAAGATCCTTACTGGATTTCTTGTGCGAACACTTGGTTGCATAGTGTCCATATTCATGGCAGTGAAAACATTTTATTTTGTTGAGGTCCTTCTTCTTGCCAGTGTTCTAGATGGATTTTGCCTCACCTTGGACCTTCATCCCTTTGGCCTTCTTTCCTTTTCCAACCAGAGCACAATCTTGTTCCTCATATGCAATGGACATGACACCATATCTAGTGTTTCTTCTGATCTCCTCCTCCACCAAATCAGACCAAAATCTCTAACAATCTGGTAGCTTGTCTCTTCCATTAAATGAATCTTGATAGTTATGCTAGGATTTTAGAAGGCCAAGGAGTTCTAAGCTCACAAGTTCATATGATTGCACATTTTCTCCTACTCCTCTAAGTTCATCTCGAACCTAAGTGAATCTGGAGAGTTATTATGGAATGATTTCATTTTTCCACATTTGAATGCTCCTAAGTTTATATTTCAATGCCAATTTCTTGGAAGCATTCCTTCTCTGGAATAAATCAATGATATTTTTCCACATTGCAAAAGGAGTCTCCTTTCCATGCAAGTTCGAAACAAAATGATCTCATACACCCTCCATTATAATCCTCCTTTCTCTTATTGTGTCTTTCTTGCATTGAGCAAGTGCTTGTACATCTGATGTTGTTGTTTTTAGAATATTAATATGTGTATATTATCGTACTACATTTTCATCTAGGACAACTTCCATTCTGTCTTTCCAAGCACAAAAATTTGAGGTGCCCTCCAATGCATAATCTGGCCTCAATCTGTTGCAAGACATTTTTCCCGCACTGAAGAGAATCTGCACCAAAAGCTCTGCAAATCAAATTTCTCTAGGAGAAGATATGGGAAAAAAATTCTATGTAGTTTTTTGAGGCTCTGATACCATGTAGAAATTGTAAGAAATTTTCTACTGCTAATGAAATCGAACTAAAATCAAGAAAAAAAAATTCTTCTACTATTCCACAAAAAGTAAAACACACGATAGAAACACATGTAATGACATGCAAACATTAAAACACAAGGAACACAATGATTTTACAGGGGAACCCAACTGGGAAAAACCCTTCCGCTACTTTACATTAAATCAGATGAGAAAGAGAAAAAAATTACAATTTCTTGCTTCAAATTTGAAGCACACCTTGCACTGTACAACTTTTATCTTGCTTCCTAACCTACTATGGCCAACGCTTATCTAATTCAAGCCTTAACCAAACTGCGATTTCCTTGTGCAATCCTGGGAGAATTAAGATCCTAAAAAATAGGGAAATTCCCTATTTCCTTGTGCAAATACAAGGGGAATTGATTATAGAAATTATGGTGTAGATTTGCAACGGCTCATGAAGTTGTAATCAAAATCACAAGACACAAACCTACTCTACTTCTCTATGGAAGTTAATTCACAATTTAGAATAAAATTTTTGGACATGTAATAAGAAATAAAAAACATTCACACATTATATTTTATAGGGGAAAGAAAACTACTAAAAACCCCAATGCTGACTTGCATTAATTTTATGAATAAAGATGCATTACAATTGATTTGCTCAACTGAGCACAACCTACAAGTGAATAACTTATCTCTCTTCTCACTGAGAAGCTATGACCCATACTTAGTCAAATTATTCCTCTATTTGAGCCCCTAATTCCTTGAGAAATTAGGCCCCTATTATTTAGGAATTTCTCCAAAATGGATTGCGTAATTCCGAAGGTTGATCATCTGACTGCATGCAACACCTATACACTCAAGAATATTCTACAACTGATGTTACATTGTCTTGGAATATCCACCAAACTGGAGAACTTGAATTCTTTGCATGCACTAGCTATTTTGGGTTGATTGATTAGTTAATTGGATGATCAGTGAATTTGGTTGAAGTCCCACTACACAACTTACCTTCTAGTAGTTCCTCCAATAGTTGGAACTATTTTAACTAAAAACAACTTGAGATAACTAAGTTTTGTTTCTACACATTAGAAATCACACATGCTTAACTGAATTCTAACTCCTCCAACTCAACTTTACTGAGTAAACTAGGTGACAGAAGACATGTCACACAAGTCAGCTGCATCCAAGTTGTCTGTTGATGTGGAAATTAAAATTTTCTCAATTTAATCAAGGAAAAATCAAATTGAGAATTTCTTGGTGCATTTTTCAACGCTCCCTCTCAACAAGAAAGGGATTTTCAACCACCCCTATCCTGCACCTATGGAACTTGAACTTCCTTCTTAACAAGGCCTTTTTCAAAATGTCAGCATCTCTTTCCTCTGTTAGAATGTAATGAAGCAACATTATCTTCCTCTACACACAATCTTATAAATGGTGATATCAGATATCTATATGCTTGGATTGATCATGAAAAACTAGATTCTCAGAGAGCTTAATGCAACTCTGATTATCATAGTAGATCATAGTTGGATCCATTATCTAACCAAATAGTCCAACAAGTATTCTCTCATCCAGATCTCCTCACATGTGACTTGACTTGCAACCATGTATTATGCTTCTGTCGAGCTAAGCACCACATATCTTTGCTTCTTGTTATACTACAAAACAACTATGAACCCAACATTGAAAATTCCACCTCATGTACTCTTATGATCTGATGGACTTCTTTCCCAATCTACATTTGTGAATCCAAACAAATTCACTCCATTTGTCATCAGTACCATAGTCCAAACTAGGTAATTCCTCTGATGGTACCATAGAACATGCTTGCTGTCTTCCAAAATAATTCGGTTGGCCTAACCATATATTGACTCAACTAGTTGACTTCATAGCACATATCTAGTCATATGTTCACAAGATACGTGAGTGAAATCACTACCTTCTAATAAATGCTAGCACCCATTTCCTCACCTGAAGTGGAATCCTCCTTCCTTTAGTTGATTGCTAGACGTGTCTCCATGGGTTTTCCATTCTCCATGTGGAACTTATGTAGTATCTCACTACAAATAGTTCCCCGTTGCCTTGCTATACTTCCAACCCAAGAAAGAAGTGCATGAGGCCCATGTTCTTCATTTCAAATTCCATTGCAAGGTCCTCCTTGCAAGATCTAAGCAACTGCTCATCACCAGTTAAAATCAAATCATCGACATATAAGACAATAATAAGAAATTTAACTTCTAGTAAGATGTGATAGAGGTTTGCATCTTCTTCACTTTTGGTGAAGCCCGAACCGGTGAGATAGCTATCGATCCTAGTGTACCAAGCATGGGGTGCTTATTTGAGACCATTCAAAGCTCGCTTGAGTCTATACACTTGAGACTCTCTATCAAAAGTCTCAAAAATTTTGTGTTGTTCAATGTAGACCTCCTCCTCAATAACCGCATTGAGAAATGTTGTTTTTAAATCCATCTAGTGGATCTTCCACCCCATCTATACATCCATAGCAAGAAATGATCTAATGGATGAGTACCTTGCTATAGGAGCAAAGTTTTCCTCATAGTCAATTCCCTCAACTTGAGAGTACCCCTTGGCCACAAATATGGCCTTATACTTCTCTATGCTTCCATTTGCTACCTACTTTACCTTGAAGATCTTGTTGAAATAGCAACAATAAATGCTATAAATAACATTTCTATAGATAGCATTTCAGGTGGCAATGTGGAAAATAGCAACAAGGAATGATAAAATAGAAATGTTAAAAATAGCATTGCTATAAATAGCATTTCAAGATATATTCCAAGTTTAATTATTCCTTGAATTAAAATTGAGAATTAAAATTCAAATTTAGTCTCACCAATTGTTTAAAAAATAATTAATTAATTCATCTTGAGTTAATTAGTTGGAGAAAATCAAACATGAAGTCTTTGTGAAGACATGCAACAGTTATCCCTTTGATTGAGGAAGTTATCCCTTAATTAAGGAGATAAGGATGAGTTGTATTTGAGTTGTAATTAATTAGCTCAGTTAATTGAGTTAAGTCCAGTTAAATTAGTTCCAAACAATTTGAGGAACTAATTGTGAGTTTAGTCAGTTAATGCATGCATGCAACTAGTGTTCTCCAGATAACTGAATATTCTCTCATAAATAACTCATGCATGTCATTTCAGAGAAAGACCGAGTTGAGATTAAAGGAAGGGACAATGTGCTATCAGTGGGAGGAATTTTCCTATAAAGGAAACTCATCCATGTAGAAGGAATTCACTCTTTTTGGATTACGCAGATATTTCAGAGGTCAATGTTGTGTGTGAGGTGAGAATCACACAGGTTGCAGCTAGAGGACCCAAGAGAAACTGCACAAGGAAGTAGGAGGCTTGGAGGACTAAAGGAAAGCATATGTGTTGTCTATTTGGTCTATGAGCAATAGTGAGGGATTGTAATAAGAGCTGGATAGCTTGAGAGCTAAATATTTCTGTAATCCTGAGATATTTCCACTTGTATGATAATACAGATAGCGGGGTTTTTTAGCTGAGGCTTTCCCCATAGTATTCTTCTGTGTTTCATGTGTGATTGAATATTATTCTCTGTTATATGTGTTTTGTTTGATATTGCTCAAAATCAATTAAGCTTCTGCAAGTTTGATTGTAGAATTAGATTAAGTATTTTGCTTTAGTACATTGCATAAGCAATTTAATCTATGATGAAATTTCTACAGATCCATCTTGAACCCACAACTGATTTATCTGTTGGTCTTGGGACCACTTCCCAAACACTCTTCTTTACAACAGATTCACATTCCTCCACCATTCCATCAACATATACAAGTTTCTCTACTGCTTCCTCAAAAGAGGATGGCTTAGTCTCTTCAAGCTTAGTCATTAGATCCATGTAGCCAGTGTACTGATAAGGTGACATTCTCTTCTTATGGAAATTTGAAGGAGCACCCACATTCTCCTTCGCACCCTACATAAGTCTCTATGCTTCCCTTATTATTTTTCTGCCTTCTCCAGATGGTTATGCTTGAGTGGTTGTCTACACTCTCTGCTCCTAAATTTTTGGTTGCTCCACAACTTCTGAGGTTCCTCCTTTGGATCTAAAATATCTTATTCTTATGGGATCTGAACCTCCCTCTCAAGAGATCACCACATCACTTTCTCCTCATCAATTTTGACATCCCTTCACATAACTGTCATTTTGAGGGATGGAAAGTACACAAGGTAGTTGTGAGAAGTTTCAATGTAACCCACAAATACACCCAACTCTAATTTCGTCTAAGTATTCTTCCTTGATTCTTTGGAGACATGGCAGTAAACAGAGGATCCAGAAATCCTAAAGTGTGACACATCTGACTTTCTCCGCTAGAAGTGGAAATAGGTTCATTCTTAGACATCTTGATACTTTTAAGTTTATCCTTGAATGCCAACTTCCTTTGGTCACTACTATTCTTGAACAATTTTGTCAGTGATTTCCACATTGTGAACAAAGTTTCTTTTCCCTGGAGATTTGAGACAACGTGATCTTATATTGCCTCCAAGATTATTTTCCTTGCCTTGGCTACATCTTTCTTCCACTGAGCAAGATTCTGGGAATCATATTATGGGGGTTTCACAACATCTTTCTTGATGTATTCTATAAATCCATTGTCATCCAATACTGCCTTCATGCGATCCTTCCATGCGATGAAATTAGAGATGTCTTCCAAGGCATACTCTAGCCTCAATTCGTTGAAGGACATTTCTCAGCTCTGAGGAGATCTTGCTGCATTGAAATTCAAATTTGATCCTCGTGAGAAACAACCTTCTCTAATGTGAATCCTACTTTGGTACCATGTAGAAATTATGGTGTAGATTTGAAACTTCTCATGAATTTTTAATCAAAATCACAAGACACAAACCTACTCTACTACTTTGTGGAAGTTAATTCACAGTTTAGAAAAAAAAATTTAGACATGCAATAATAAATAGCACACATGTATCCCGGATGCGGGTGCAGATAAAACGTGTTGATGGTGTGAACAGTCACGTGGGCAGGTGGCAGGCCCATGACGAAGGGAGGTACCAGGTGAGGCGGGTTATCAACCCGCATGCAATCCGACGGCCGAAGGCATTAATGCCGGTCTTCTCCGCTCGCGTGAGTTGCTTGGCAATCGGAGCCATGGAGCATTTTAAGGGGGAGGTGTTTGTTCTGCAGAGGAATGTGGGATGGCATAGCGGCGATGCCCTGCTGAGTTCAGAGAAGCAAGAGGAGACGTGCATTCTGCCGGTTGCAGGGCAAGGGACGAGCACGCCCTGCAATTGTGCTGAGATTGGGTTTGTCCTAAGCGCTAAGGAAGCTCCGGGTGTTTGCGTGAGGGTGCATCTGGAAAAGCCAGATATGCAGAGGGAGAGGCCGCGTATGTGTAGCAGACGAGGGGGAACCAGAGGCAGGGCCCTCACGCAGCGGCAAGGCCACAATTCGCCCTCCTCCTCCATTGAAGTCACGTCAGTGCCTCAGAGGTTCCAAGGAAGCAATGAGGAAGGTGGCGAGCGTACTGGTAGAAGCATTAGTTCAGAGGAGGGTCAGTCGGAGCATCCAACGCTCAGGTATAGGCTCCCATGCCCTCAAGCCAATTCTACTCTGGTAATTTCCATTAAGATTGAGCCGGGAGTCTCACAAAGCGAGGAGGCAGAGACTAATATTGCTGCAAGCCATCCTGTGCGTGAGGCAGAGCCAGCACCGGATTGGCAGCGCTACAGCAGAGAGGATTCCCCCATCGCGTGCCTTCCGGTTGATGCGGTACCCAGTCGTCTGGCCCCTAGACGCGAGTTTGAAATTGACCTCGAGCGCCCAGTCAAGGACTGCGTCCCTGCCGCTGGTCCTTCTGCGTTTGCTGGTCCAAGCAAGCCAGCTCAGGGAGGGACCTCTGGAGCGGTCATCCCTCTCTCAGACTCCGAGGATTCTCTCCGTTTCGGGTGCCGCATAGAAGAGGTGCCTTACACCACCGATGAAGAATGAGCTCACTCCCGGCAACCTCAGCTGCATTTCTTGGGTTTTCTGTTTATGTTTCCGCCAACTGGTATCGGCTTCTTTGTCTATGTGTCGGCTATAATTGTTCATGTCTGTCTTTGTCTGGGTCAGTCCATGGCCCTGGTGTCTGTTCAGAATCCATGTGTCTTCAGTGGCCATGTATCAAATTCCAATTTTTGATTTTGCTCAATTTTGGAACTGTAATCAGGGCAAGAAGAAGGCTAATAGGAAAATCTCCATAGCCTTGCCCACTGTACTCCATATGTATCCATGTTTTGTATGATAATAGAATTAGTCGTATTCAGAAAAAAAAAAAAAAATAACACACATGTACATAATATTTTTTCCGGGGGAAATAAATATGCTAAAAACACCAATGCCTACTCTCATTAATATGATGAATAGATATGTATTACAAATGCTTTTCTCAACTGAGCACACCCAGCAAGTGAACAAACTACCTCTCTGCTCACTAAGAAGCTCTGACCTAGACTTAGCCAAATTTTTCCTCTACTTGAGCCCCTATTTCCTTGCACAAGTCCTTGAGAAATTAGGCCCCTATTATTTAGGAATTTTTCCAAAATGGATTTCACAATTCCCAAGGTTGATCATCTAACTACATGCAACACCTGTACACTCAATACTAAACAAATGATGTTACATTGCCTTGGATTCTCCACCGCAGCTGGGGAACTCGAACTCTCTGTATGCACTAGCTATTTTGGGTTGATTGATCAGTTAACTAGATGATCAGTGAGTTTGACCGGAGTCCCACTACACAACTGACCTTCCACTGGTTCCTCCAACATTTGGAACTAGTTTAACTGAAAACAACTTGAGATAACTGACTTTGATTGCTAAAAATTAGCAATCACACATGCTTAATTAAACTGTAACTCCTCCAAACTCGAATATACTGATTAAAATAGGTGACACAAGCCATGTCACACAAGTTAATTGCATCCAAGTTGTCTGCTAATGTGGAAATTCAAATTTTCTCAATTTAATCAATGCAAAATCAAATTGAGATTTTCTTGTTGCATTTTTCAACATTGATCATATTCTCAGTGAAAATTTAGCATTGTAAACTCAACGATATACAATGATAAATACAAATGTTCCTTTTCCACCCACTCAACTAGGAAATTCGAATTCCATGCATGACTAGGTCAATTTTTAGATGACTGACAAGTTAAAGGAGAGATTAGTGAGTTAACAACAATCATAACTACTCAAATAACCTTCAATTGACTCAACTAATGACTAGAGCTCAATTAACTAAGTTCAACTAAGAATAACTCAACTAGACTTCTAGATATTAGTAATCAACTCATGAAGAACTCTACTTCTATCCTACAAACTTGAATTTACTGACTTAACTAGTAGAGAAGGCCATGTCACTCTAGCTAACTGCAATCCAAGTCATCCTGTTGATGTGGAAAATTGAATTTTTTTCCGTTTGACTAAGGCACAAGTCAAATAAAGAATTTTATTTCTACATTTTCAACATGTATTATGTCAAATGAGAAGAATGATATATTATATTGACAACTTCAATGCTTGACGCTCCCTCTGCACTGCAATATTGACCTCCTATGGAGTTTGTTCTAGCCAATACCTAGCCAAAATAGACCTCCTTCTTCCTCCTATTTCCTTGTGAAATTCCTTCTCCTGAAAAATAAGGAAGTTCCTATTCCTTTCACAACTCCTAAGGCAATTAGCTCCCCTGCTCCACGCAAACACGATACAGTCAATAGTATAAAATAATGATTACGACATGTATTTTCTTTCCAACTTCACTAGGCAATTCTAATTGCATGCATAACTAGGGCTATTTTTAGTAAATTGACTAGTTAAATGAGAGTTAGTTGAGTTTACAACAATTACAACTTCTCAATTGAAATCATACTGACCCTATTCTAGACTAGAGCTCAGATAATTGTCTTTCACTAAAGACAACACCTATAGATAGTTATATCTTAGCCACCAAATTGCACACAACTCTACTTCTAGCTCACAAACTCGAATTGACAAACTTAACTAAGTCATTTGGCCATGTCGCTCTAGTTAACTACCTTTCAACTCATCCTGCTGAAGTGGAAATTCGAATTTCCTCATTTGACTAAGGCACAAATCAAATGAATATTTTTCTTGCTACAATTTAACAATTTGTATTTCTCCCATTCTATTTGACTAGGATTCTCAAGATCCTTCAAAATTGTTGTCAAGGGCCCTATCAAATTTGAAGCTCACAAAGAAAACCCTAACATAAGTGAAGGAGCAATTGAATATCAAAGAGAGGCACCTAAACCTAGAAAATGAAAGAAACAATAGGTTGATAAATGAAAAACAAGTTATTCAGGAAGAAATTAATAAATTAAAAGAAATATTGAAGGGAAATGTCTCCCTGCTGCAAGCAAAGTGAATAATTTGTGAGGGAATTGCACAAGTGATGCACTTAGTTTGGGATTACATTTGTATTGTGGCAAAATGAAAATCCCTACCGTAAAAATCAGAACCAACTATAAAGAGAGTCAAAGATGAATTAGAAGAAAAAATTCCCAAAAGCAAAATTTATGACAATATATTTGAATGATAAAACTCCAAATGAGCTCAGAGCACTAGATGTCATTGATAGAGCATCTATCATCCTATAAATTAGAAAGGTTATCAATAAAATCCTTCTTCGCATTCAAGATTCTAATCGACAAAAAAAAGGGTTTAAAGGGAAGCCTTAATGTTAAACAACTGATTTGACCAAAGAACAAGAGTTGGATTGCCCATCTGTTGGGATCAGAATGGGAAATTTATTTCCTAGGAGGCATATGAAAAAGAGTAATAAAATTTAAAAATTCAATCTAGTAGAGCTCATGAATTTGAATCTTTAAAAGGTGAATTTATTGTTAATTATTTACAGTGTTCTTTCTAGCTCTCATCATTAGTGAAGACTTTGTTCATGGCAAAACTGAAGTATACCAAGCACTCAAATTTGCAGATAAATTGTCAAGGAATGATTGAGTATCCACATCCGAATAGAGTAATTTGGAAAAGATACGAGAAGATAATCTCAAATCCATCTGTGGAAGTAGTGGAACCAAGAGCTAGTTGATGACATATCATGTTTAAATTTGTCTTTTCTTTATATTAGTATTTCAAAAGTTGTCAAATTTCTCATTTTTGAGAAAATTTTTGTATGTTAATAATTTAAAGACTCCTTAAGAGGAAGTCAGTTACAGTAGTTAGGAGTTTGACAATTACTTGATAACTGAAAATTAAATTTGATGTATTGTTTAAAGAGAAGAGAAGCACATGAAAAGGGTTCAAAGATTTTCAAATTTTGGCTAAACGTGTAATGTTATATCTTTCTTGGAGGTTAATAAAACAAAACTAGATTGATTCTAACTCTTATGGTGTATTGCAATATGTTATGTTCCTTCTTATGTATTGTTTTTCCATATGTATGTTTCTTCATATGAGGTTAAAGTATGATCCAACATATCTTTCTTGAAACAAATAAAAACTTATTTACGATATAGTAAATAACAAACAATACCTATGTTTTCTTTAAAAGGAAGCCTTAAAGGGTGCTCCATTACTTCATCACTTTCATTTCCTTGTATGCATTGTTTCAGTGGAAATTACTTCGAGGGTATAAACATTGGATTCCTTAGACCCAAGTTAAATCCTTGTTTCTATTTATTTCTTCCTCTCACTCAAATATTTTAAGAATTTTCAATCACTAAAGTAAAGTCCAGTTTGATTGATTTGGGTTGTCTCCAAGATCAAGTCGACATTACACCCTAAGTTGTTTTTCTTCATAACATTGCATCGTCTACTTTTGCATAAAAAACTATACTTTCACATGGACATAAACAAGAATTTACATTCAACCTAGTGCAGTATATCCCAAATTTAGCAACCAGACACATATCACTATATTTTTCTCTTTGGTTTTGAATCATGGGAGAGATTCGATTCTTGACCTTTGGGATAATCCTAGGATTCACCCGACTATGGCCTTTCAACTATAGACATGCAATGAAGGACATTATTATGGATTGCATTGGTAACTTCACAATAATTGATGTGAATGGAGATTTTTATGCACCCTCCTATATATCAACCTCTAGCTAATGCAATGTAGTGAATTTATTTTCCAGGGCTACCCTTTGGGTCACCCCTTCTAAATCTATTTTCTGTTATTTTCTCTTGTATCTCTTTTATCTTTTAACTTTCAACAGTAACCTTGGAAACAATGCTAACTACAAACATTAAATTAGATTTATTGTTGGTCACCTTTTTATTAAACACTAACAATAATGACTCCTAGCATTAGTATTATTGGAGTGTTGTTACTTGTAATATATATATATATATATATATATATATATATATATATATATATATATAAGAGAAATTTTTTTGAATGAAGTAGAATTAGATGGCATAGATTGATTAGAGTAGAAAATTTAGCTGATGATTTGTTAACTAAAATGATCCTAGCTTTAAAGTATACAAGCTTGCAACTTTAGTTGGAAGTGAAAATTAACATTAACACATGGCAAGGATTATGTAGAAAAGCTAGGAAAAAATGTTCGCAAGCAATGCATGCGGCCATGAGGCCTTGCACAATAGAGAACATCCCATAACTCAGTAGGACATGAGGTTACCCAACCAATGGGAAGACATCACCTAGCAAAAATCATGCAGGAATTTCATGTAAATATAGGTTCATAGCATTTCCTATAGTGTACTAATATGGAAACATAATAAATGAGTTAAATAAAATTAGTTAAAGAAACTTAGTTGTTTTAAACCCTAGCCTTTATTTCCTTTGGGTTTGGAAATAATATCACATCGATCTAAATGAAATCCAATCTTTGCCTAGTTACCTCTTCATAATATGTTAAAGTATAGTATGTGAATCTTTTCAAGAACAATTTTAGGACAATGAGCCAACGATAGTCAATAAATAAAAATTTCCTCTAAAACTACTTTTACAAGTGTTAAATGACCACCATCAGATATCCACTAAAGACACCAAAAGTACATTTGATTTTCAATCTTTCTAGTTAAGTAGTTCTATTTTTGAATGACATATCCTAAGGGCTTTATGATAAAACCAAGGTATTTCAACACTAAGCTTATATTTATTCGTTGGTTAACAACCTATGAATTCTAGAGATCATCTCTTCTTGCAAACCATTGAAATTGATGGAAGATTTGCTTAGTTTTATTTCCATCCCTAAATTGCTACAATAGAGGTAAGGAATGTCATTATAATTATTTTCTTCTCACTACCTTATCTGATTTACTATACTCATCTTAAGAGAAGGTCCTTATTGGCTAGGTTTTCGGTTCTGCAGCCCTATTATTTAGTATCCCACTGAAGGGTACAAGGCTATATATGAACTGCCTGAAGGACAGACAGGGCACATTTTTGAGCTCTTGGCCAAGAACCATGGTTTTAGACCGCTTACGACATTCCTTCTCCAACTTATTCCTTGACCGCTCTGCATACAAACTACATGGTTTTCATGAGGACATGAAAAAGGGTAAGCAGGGGAGTATGTTGGGTCATGGAAAAGGTATGCATTTACTATTAAAATTGTCATCCTTTTCCTTTATTCTCATCCTTTCTATATCTCAATGTGCTAATCCATTAAGGAATTACAGTAAGAAATATAGAAATTATCTGCAGTTATGATTTGGCTAATTATTACCTTCCTTTCTGCAGGAAAACAACAAAAGGGACAAATGTTGTTCCCTATGAAGAAACAACAAACATCAACAAGCTAAGGAAGGAACGCGACAATTGTAGATACGTCCAAAAGCAAATTAGTAGGATCAGCGCAAGAAAGGAAATGATGTCTGAAGATGGAAAACTATTGTGAATCCCTCAAGATCGAGAGATCCTGAGGGATTGCGTTTATCACTTATCTTTGTACCCTTTCCAATTATAAAAGGGATGTTTTGTAAGAAGAAAGGGAACGAGAAATTTCTATATTATTATAATTGCAATTGTAATCACCGATTCTCGTATTCGAGAAGAACACGAATATATTGTAATACTCATTTAGTTTGATGATTAATATATAAGTAAAGTTGTTTTTCCTTCGCATTTCCTAATGTAACTTAGCAGTGTTTCGCTGGCGGCTAAGGGCCTAGCCACTGGTGGATTCAACTACTCTTCTTGTGTCTTACATTTCCAATTCTCGCAAGTGTTATGGTTTGATAGTATTCTCGCTTTCTGTGATTTTATCACTGCACTGTTTATTATTATCCAGTATTGATAGAATCTCTTTATCTTATAGAATTTGCAGGATTTCCATTGATTCAGTTTTCTTTCATTGCAGATCAAGTTACTTAAATAAATATTCCTCTTTATATAATCAACTGTAAAGAGTATTAACTATCGTTGTTTAAACTCTCAAATTGATATTCATTCATTGCTTAGATTAATTATTGAGGATTGGGTTTGATTTAGATTAAATCATTTAAAGAGGGATGAGTTATCACTATTGTACTCTCAAATGATGTTGTTGTTACTTTGATGAATGTAAGATGATTTCAGGATTGAGTTTTCTTTAATTGCTATTGGAATTTATTAGATGCATCTGTTTACTCTTGTTTTTAAAAGATCTATACTACATTTTAGAAGCATTACTCTCTGAGTTAAATAGCTGCCACATACTGTGTACACTCTTGAAATAAGAAGACTTAACCCGATTGATAACTAAAGTGAGGATAATTAGGAGTTTGAAAAGGCACCTTTTATCGACCAACACATGTCTATTATTTAATCTCAGTACCGCCCATTTAATCACATAGAATGTTATTCAAATATCATAAAAAATACCTAGTAATTCATCCACTTTCTTTCCATCCATGTTACATTTGTGGACAAATTTTTTTTGGAATAAGAATACCTGTAATGCACATAAATTGTGTTAAAGGTAGATAAAGAATCAAGAAAATAATAAAATACATCAAGGAACATTTTTATGACTAAATAAAAACTAGAAAGAACCAAGCACATGAATACTTGAATTAGCTCCTTTTGGTTTCAAGAATAATTTATTAGAGTATTCTAATCTTGGAGCAAAATTTCCTCAATTTGATAGAGAAACAACGAAGTCAACATTGAATTTTTTTTTTCGTGTGTTGGAACAAGAGAGGTTTGCTCCAAGACTATCCAAATTCTAAATTATTCTCTATGGAATAGGGCCAACCACATGAAGGAGGAAGCTCTTATGCCCCCTCCCACCCCCCTCACATCACTCTACATTCCCTAATACCCAATATATCTACCATAAAAAAGTCTATAACAACACACTAAGATTCATTATCAATTAAAAAAAAAATTTGAAGACCAAACTCAATTGAATGATTATATTGGAAAATAAAAACTTCTATAAATTGGAATGATTATATTATTAGTTAAATGAACTTGGAAATTTGTTCAAGAATGTATGTACACCTCGTTTGTGCATGGTGTCCATATTCTTACAATGACAACATGCATTACTACTTTTACATCATATGATTTGATTAGTATCGACCATAGTACTTAATATTAACAAAACAAGATTTAAATAACTGTGCAATTGCTTGGCATTCAACTGGTCATGAAATTATAATGGTCATGCCATTTTTTTTGTAGGAAAGTAGGAAACATTATATTAGAAAAAAAAATTCTATATAGAATACATCCAGAGAATCATTAAGGGTCTGGTATACAAGACCCTGCCATCTCCCCTGGAAGGGGAAACTAGAAGGTATGTTAAGAAGAGTAAAAATTTAGTGAAGAGTCATGGTGTAGGCAAAAAAAAAAAAACTAAAGCATATTACAAAAAGTTTTGTACCAAAATGTTTGCATTTGTAACTAAGAATGTGTTTATCTTTGTAAGAGCATAGGAAAGACAAAACCAAGTGGAACAATGTGGAGAACCTCATCATGCTACATGCTTTCCTTTGGGATCTGAAGGAGCTGGATATGATTGACTAAGGTTGCTTTGTCACTTCCCTTGATTCCAGAAGGTTCCACATATGGAGTTTCCTCCATGATGAGGCATCCATAGGAGCTATGGGTTCGGGGCGAAATCTCCTTGTTCCCATGCTAAGAAGTAGTTATGGAAAGCCATATCAAAATGCTTTCCCTGATGGTTGATTGCTGATTGGGATGCTCCTAGTTTGATGTGCCTTTAACTTTCCCATCTCTTGCTAGGATGATGGAGGGAGAAGGAGAGAGAATCTAGTGGGAGAAATGTTGATCTAAAGACATGTCCAGAGAACTGGATGACGTGGAATACACTTCCATAGGAGGGAAGCCTATGTCAATGATTTTGTAAAGGTTGCACAGTGAAGTTCTGATGTGACTGACATAAGCATTGGATTCAACCATTTTTTTTTCACCGACTCAAGCAAGTTGCAGGTCTTAGAGATGATTTGTCAGTAAGGTGTCCTAGTTCTAATCACCAAGTCTTCTATGCTCTGCCACCTCCAAGGTAGCTACTTTTCTTCTGATATGATCTAGGATGTCGAGGTCAAATAGAACCATATGGTCACCTAGCTATGGAGCATTGGGTGGGCCTCCCCTCCCTTTGCCTCTGTGATGAGTATAACCATGCTCTCTTACCATGGTGGCATTTTAGAAGACTAAAATGCTTGCTTTAATTTGCTGCAGGGAGGAATGAAGGAAATGTTTGCAAAACTGATTAATAGACATGGTTGTAGGCATTAATTATGGAGTGAGACCTAACAAGAGAAGGATCACCAAGTGGGTATGGAAGAGATAGGCAGGACATATCACCTTAATGCAAGAGAAAATCACATGGATGAAATTGAATGGTGAATTATCACATGGCCACTAGATGTTGGAGAACATCACATGGACAGTAAATGTAGTTCAACCCAGTTGACGAGGAGACACCTAGATATAGGTGATAATGGTCATATCATTAATGACCATTGCTATGGTCTTTCATATTAGGATGTAATTCCATGAGGGTGGGTTAGGATGGTAAGGGGGTGCATTGCACCATAACTGAAAGTGACAACTGGCAATTTTTTTGAACTATACTATTTACTTTTCTGAGGATAATTATAGTCTTTCCATATTCTACATATCATTAAACTTCAATTCAAAAGCTATATGCTACCATTACCAAGAACATGAAGTAGACCATCTACTATTAGGCCACACTGTGGCATTCATCCGATTACAAAGCTATAAAAATTACTTGATATACTTCTCAATTCCACTAAGAGTATAACTCTTTTGATTTTTTTCTCGCCAAGAAGCAAATAGATGAGGCAAAAAAATAATTCTAGACCTCTTCTTTAATCTTATGAAGAGCCACAACAATAAGAAATTTGATAAATTCTAGCAACCATGCAATAAGCCAAAGATTTTAAACAAATAGGCCAATTCCAATTCTTCGATTAGAATAATAATATATATACATACAATCAACTCATATACTCATATCACCAAGTTTCAATAGTGTCATTAACAATAAATTTTAAAGAATGACTTGTATCCAAAAACACTTTATACCATAAGCCATCTAATTGGACCACAAATCCAAATAAAGGAAGAGAATGCATGTTCTACTCCAAGTGTCTACAACCAAAAATTGCAACCTCGATGAGTTTGTTTTGCTAGAACAAACATCCATTAGAATTCATAAAGCAAATTAAACTATAGTGCTAGGATTCATGAAGAATTTCGACTAGTAGGAGCTCTTGAGTTCTTTTTCTGTCATAGTACCTACAATTTAATAAGTTAAACTAGAGAATTTGAATACCACTTCTTTCTTCTAAATATTTGGTGACTCTAAGAATCAATTAAACTATACAAACCATGTTATGATTACATACAATTGTAGGAAACAGAAAATGAAAGAAAACAAAAGTTATATTTCTAAAATTAGTCTAATCAGAAAACCACTATGATCGGTTGTGTATCAAGTACATCTAGACTGTTAAAAGTTAGATTCCTTCTCTTCTCAATGTGACCCCCCAAAAATGAGAAATGAGGTCCTTGTATACAAAATTTAAATAATTGCATTGTCAATTGTCTTTAAACTTGTAAATTAATTAAAGAAAAATAAACAAGATTATTCATGGGACATCTTTTTTCTCTTTTTTTTCACATCTTTTGGTAACTTTAGTAGTATTGTTGGATGGTGTTGTCATTGATAGAAACCAATGGATTTGATTGGGTTTCACTTTTACTGAAACACTAGTCATTGATGTCAAATGAATAATGAATGCTTCTTATAATTGTCCTAATTACATCAAGTTGAAGGCTACATTGTTCGATGGTTGAAAGCTGAAGTCCTAGGGTTTGGGTTCCTTGGAATAAGGACATACCCCAACTTTTTCAATGGTTTTTTAAGGGTATAAACATTGGGTTTGACTTGGATCTCCATGTAATTGGATTCTCCTCATTGATATCTTTCTAGTGGTATGTGGTATGCCCTATAGTTCCTCCTGGTTTGACAGAAAATTGACTTTTAAGTTGATGACCCCAGTTGGTGAGATAAAACCCCAAGGGGTGTGACATGGCACAATTTGTTTTTGTGGGCATACAGAATTAATCAAGAAGGGTTCCTAATTATGTCTTCTAGAAAAATAAGGGTTCCTCATCATACCTTGTGAATTCAACCTCTCATCCAACCTAATTCTCTCATTATATGGAAAACATACCTTGTTTAGGGTTTCAGTTAACCCTTTGGTGATGTAAATAAAACAATTCATAGAAATTAAGTGTTTTGATCCTTCTAAAATTCCTCTCCAAAATTCACACTTAAATCCTCTCTCTTTATTATATAAATAAGATCTAAAGTGTCCTAAATCACATCAAAGAAGATAGCCAAACATTAAATAACTTAGGATCAAGGTAACTAATTATCAATAGTCTAATTAAACAAGATGATATTATTAAAAGAAGTATAGGATCCTTATTCTCCCCCAACATCAATTTTTTAGAAGGCCCTACATTGATCTATAAAATAATACTTAATCTAACCTCAAGCCCTAACATTCTCAACAAATTTATCGTATTATTTCAAATCTCTAAAATTATTCAACCTATATGAGGCAACGAAAGCGAAAAATTCAGAAGTTAGGTCTTGATTGTCATATGTTTCTATGGTATTTTGGAGGAGTTAAGGTCTAAGGTATTAAGAGGAAACTTATCTTAAGCTTAGACCTGTGGAGTCTCTTAGTTATTCTGGCCTCTTCCTATAGTTCTGAAATTTGGCCCTGAGATAAGGATTTCATGTTTTTTTGGGGGAATTTTGGTGCATGTCTTTGATAGGGTATCTTATTGTTTTTTATGAGAATCATTTGAGTGAAGGCACAAGCAATCTCTTGTAGCACTCGGCATTTTTCTCACCTCAGTCTTTTATTCTAGACCTCGTCTTTGACTACAACACTTCTACCATTTTGGATGAGTGTAGAGGTCATTTCTCTTTAGTAATTTGGCTGGGTTTGGACCTAAGGTTGTTTTTTATATATGGCACACATTTTTTTGAGTTTGGATTTAGAAATTTTGTGTCATATTTGAGCATTCTTTTAGATCACCTCAAACTTGGGACACAACATAAGGGATATGAAAATCTCATACCTTACTCTTTCATTGGATCTGGCATTAGGATTAAGACCTAATTAATCCTCATACTTGGAGATTTATGAATTTACCAAACAATCCTTTGTATATAACTTGATTGTGAGATAAAGGTGAATGTAATATGATAGTGACATGTAATCTTGCAAAAAAATTTCACATGATTCTTGATATATCATAGATCCAGGAAAAATATGCATTGACTCTTATTCTAGGACTATGTATTAACAAGACTTTGGAAATTAATTAACTATTTTTGTTTAACAAAGTATATATGGAAGAAAACTTTTTCACTATGATGCATTGACATTTGTGACAATAGTCCCTATGTATGCGTTGACTTGACACAATGAATTGATATATAGTTAAACTATATAGTGAAATTCAGGCCAATAAATGAAGTCTGTCTTGAAGCAATGTATAAGAATTTTGATCACATACAATTGTCAATATATGATAGAAATTCTCACTCTAATCTCATTGTGTATCAGTGAGTAACTCCAGGAATCAAATGAACTAAGCCAGTGATTGACTTAACACCTTGTTGACAAACCTCTCATTGAAATTCTGCAATTTTGAAGCAAAGTACAATAAGGAATAATCATTATGCAATAACACTTACCTCATGTGACCCTGCAAAAAAACAACAAAACATAAATATATATACATATAACTATGAATGTGATGTATTCAAGTATTTGAAGGTAGTTAACTCACTATTGTATGTGATAGTGTGACCTAGACATACATAACAATGATTCTTCTTGAAAGGTGTGGTGCTCTTAAACATAGTACAATGACATGACCTAACATATCCCTTATAATTCCTTGGCATTAATTTGACCTCAGGTGACAAGGATAAGCGAACAGGTTGACAGTTATGGCCTAAATGAATTATTGTACAATAAGGGTAACTTGACTTTACTTGATGTAATACTTTAATAAGGTTGATTTGAAAGTCATATCTTGACTTTATCTTGGATAAATATAGTGACACACAAATTTGAATCGATTAATACATTGACCATATAGCTAAAATTCATTAATAGTAGTATGATAATGAAGAATTGATAGATTTGACCATGACTTAACATCTGATATTGAGACTTGATGATGTAACTTGATAGTGATATTGTGACCTCAGTCAATGGGATACTTAGTAGTGATTTAAATTGGCTAATCTACAACATATAACATATAACCTTGACCTATAGATTGTAGTGATACTTGACATAGACTTGCGATTATGATGACCTAAGGATTTGATTATATGTCTTATAGGGTGACTTGAAGGGTATAAGTATCAAGTAACATAAATATTACCTTATATAGGGAAATATCCTCTTGTTGTACAGCTTATTGATGTAAAGATGGATAACAATGATGGAGCAGTAATTAATATTGAAAAGACATATGATGGTAGCTCTCCATGGACAAAGATTGAGAGAATTGGTAGTAGGTCATAGGGATGACCTAAAGCATCTTGGAGTATGCCAATATCATATATTTGGGTCATCATTTGCTGCAACACAGGGTGTTTTGTTCAATGATGTTTGGTAGCCAACATTTTGAAATGCAGTGATTATAAAACAATGTTAAGTAACCTATGTGAGTACTGCAATTGAGCAATGAAAATGATGTGAAATTCAGTAGTGATAGTGATGTGCAGTTGTCAGAGATAGAAGTGACAATGATGAGAAGTTGATGTGCATTTGGAAAATATTGTGCAGGGATCAGCTTGAGCAGTTTTGTATAGTGGTCAATGGCTACCAAGACTTGACATCTTTTTTACAATTTTCTTATATTGATTTAGAGCATAGGGGGATCCAGTCTGAAAATTGTGAAACATGGTCTGCTGACTCTTCAAGGTGGTAGGGTGGTGTAAGGCAGGTGATAGGAGATACCTGTCATGTGGAAAGAGTCAATTTTGCAGAAAAAACCGACCTCCCTAGAAGCTAAGGCTTTCTAGTGACAAACAAGACAATCAAGCACTATCTTTCCCTAAATATGCATTTAAAATACAAGTAACCAGGTGTTTAAAGCATACTTTTAGTCCAACGCTGTTTGTAGCAGTCCAGCCTCTCCGATCCAGATGAGCTCCTCCTTCTCTTTGAAACCTGCATTCACTAACAAGCAAACGATTACATAGCACCTGAATAACTCATAAAATAAAACATATTCATCATAAAGACCAAGGAGTATATGAAACAAATTATATATAACAACTTGTTGAGAAAAATGAACTTAATTATATTAATTGGAAACAAAAGAAACCATTACAACCAGTGCCTTGGTGTTGTGCAGGTCCCTCCCAGGGTCCAACAAGAGTTCTCCTTTACTTTGATCAGCTCACCCACTTCCAAATGAAGCTAAGAAAGGATGGGAATCTCTCCTCTCAAGCTCTATAAGGGAGTCCTAATTTTAGCAGCATCTACCCTTAGGAATGTTCAGCTTTCAACCTCCCCTCCCTCCAGCCCAATACCTGTATTTATAATGCTTTGGAGGAAGTTAAACAGGTCCATCATCAATGGGATAAGCCCCTCTTTCAATGGGATAGCTCCCCTCTTGATGGGATAAGTTTCTCTTTCATAGGGATGCATGAACCATCTAGAGGCGCTCAATACACGTCAAACCATCTTCTAGAATGCTCTAGATTCGACCACAAGTAACTTTTTTGAAGTAAAACTCGCGCCTTTTGACCTTTACAGGAGTACGCACCCACCCCTTTATAGACAGAGCGTACAAGTACGCAGGTATTGTGAACTTGAGGTGCGTACACGCAGGTAAGGTTAAGAGAAACTGCGTAACCAAAGTTAATTGAATTTTTAAGGACTTTCTCTCTTTCTTGGAGTTTGACATGAGGAGCAGAGGTATAAGACTTGCCAAGGAGGATAGTATGACAGTTGATGGAGCCATACTAACTGCAAATAGTCATGGTGACAAATTTTAGTGTAACAGATTGCCCCCTAAAGTGCGAAGCCTGTAGTAGATTAGGGTTTCATATCATCTAGGAAGGGTGAAGTACTTTATCATTTCAAGGATTATCTTGTGGAGAGCCCAGTTAGAACCTGCAGATATTCAACACAAAATACATATGTAAGATCATATCATCGCTGAGGTAGGCATTCCCATACTCAGATTGAAAACTTTTAACTAACAAACTAACTACTGCTCTGATATAGGAATGATTTCACAGTTCACCATAATCATAGACTCATGTAGACACAGTATGGACGCAGCCATCTGTTTATGATTAGTCTACTATATAATGAATACAAAACTCCTCGCAGCCTGGATGGTGGAAACTTGATCCAGGGTCTTCATTTCTACTTCCCGAAATGGTACGATTCTATCCATACGAATAAATGAGTTGATGTCGAACATGGAAGAAACCACTTGATTACCAGTGAATGATGTAAACTGTTAACAAGTGTGAGAGAAACCACCAGTGATGTCAATGGTTCTCAAAGTACCCAGTACAATCCATGAGATGTGAATGAATGTGTTGATGTCGAACACGTCACGGAATCCTTCGATCGAAAGTCAATGATGTAAACTGTCGTCAAAGGCGAGAAACCTGCCATTGATGCATGCAGATTTCAAGGTACTTACGATTTATAGGTCATCTTTCTAGATAATGTGCTGATGTCGATAGAAAGCGACCCGTTGCAGTCAAGCCCATAACACGAAATCATAGATCAAGTTGAAGAAATGTAGCTGTAAGGACTGACTCAGGGATGGTCAAGATGGATGACAGTATTTTGCAGATGAATGGCTTATTTGCAGTGACCTCTTGAACACATAACGACACAACAGATGGCTTGGTGACAATTGACCCAAAGTTAATACCCGAAACCGACTGAAGATTTTCAATGTGGTTTGATCAACTGTTAGGCAAAGGATTTCCCAACCCAGGTGAATGAAAGGTGTCGTGTTCAAGAGTGGTGATAAGGTTTCTTCTGAGACAAAGGATGACAAATAGGCTCATTTTCCTCTCTTTTCCCCCACCATTTCTGGCAAGTACCTCTTTATTTTTTACAAGCTTGAGGAGGATAACATATGCTTGATTATAAGCTCATCCTTCGGATGAGTCCAACTTAGTTTAGATTCGAACCCTAAGAAGGAGTGGTCCGTTCCTGTTTGTAATCGAACAGGTCCTTTACTGTGAAATTTTAACGAGTCCAGTATAGGAGAAACTCGGCGTTTTTCAATTTTAGAGAGTCTGAAAAAACTTAAGAAGACTCCAGGGTTGACCTTTTTCGTAAATTTGTGTCTCCTAAGCCTGAAAAAGTATAAAATAATACTTGAGAGAACCGCTTGATCTTTACGACCAAGGAGTACTTTCATGATTAGTGTCTCTGATCTGAAAAGTAAAAAGCGATCAAGGACACTTCGTTTTATTTCCAATAAAGAATTTGAAACGACAAAAATCCGGCTATCTTTTCATGTTTTTACGGTCAAAAAAGGGTTGTAAGAGGACCGTCTTTTAATTCCACTTTAACGAGTGTAAAAGAGACGCTCGGCAATCTTTTCATATTTTAGGAGTCTGAAAAGGGCTTAAAAGAGAACTCTAAGGTTTCACTTTTTCGTAAGTTTTAACGAGTTCGAAAAAATGATAAAAATGTACTCATAGTTTTCATTTTTTCATAAGTTTTAATGAGTTCGAAAAAATGATAAAAATGTACTCATATGGCCGACTTTCAATTTTATTTACGAGCAAGAAAAGATGGAAAGAACTCGGCATTTTCATTTGTTTTACGAGAATGAAAGATAGCAAAATAATCTCGAGATTTTCATGAGTTTAACGAGTCTTGAAAATAACTGAAATTGACTCGAGATAGGTTTCATTTTTACAAAAGCTTGAAACAGAGAAAAACTATGCTTCAAAGTAGTTTCATTTTTACACAAGCTTGAAACAAAGAGAAAACTGTGCTTGATGCCCCCTAAGCATAACTGCTAGAGCGCATGCCCCCCAGCTTCATTTCATTCAACTAAGTACAAGCTGGATGGAATGAAGGTTCATGTACGAGATCATTTGAAAGACTCGACCTAAAACAATAAGAAAATTATGCAAAACACTGAAATAACTAACCTAAATATACAACTTAACATTTATGAGATCTAGTCAAACTCTCGACTCAAGTAGAGGAGGATTTGTTTAATTTTTTAACGAGCTTGACACAGGAAAAGAACTATGCTCGGATTCAGTTTCATGTTTACGCAAGCTTGAAACAAAAACTATGCTTGTTATAAGTTCACATGCCCCCAGCATAATGATTCAAATCGAGGTACATGCCCCCCAATCTTCATTACATTCAACCAGGTGGATGAAATGAAGGTTTACTTTCGAAATCTTGGAAAGACTCGAGGGAGTTGTTTCATTTTTTAGGGAGGTTGACACAAGAAAAGAACTATCCTCATACCTGATTCATTTTTTAATGAGGTTGACTCAGTAATAGGAACTATACTCTGAACCCTTGTTTCATTTTTTAAACGAGCTTGACATAAGATAAGGAACAATGCTCATAACTACTCTCTACAATCTACCTAACAAAAACTTTACTCTAAAAACCTTGATTCATTTTTTAATGAGCTTGACACAAGACAAGGAACTATGCTCATGACTCCTTGTTTCTTTTTTTAACGAGCTTGACACAAGACAAGGAACTATGCTCTAAAATCCTTGTTTCATTTTTTAATGAGCTTGACACAAGACAAGGAACTATGCTCATAACTACTCTCGACAATCTACCTATATAACCTACAATCTACCTGATTCATTTTTTAATGAGGTTGACTCATTAAGAGGAACTATCCTCTAAAAACCTTGATTCATTTTTTAACGAGCTTGACACAAGACAAGGAACTATGCTCAAAAAATCCTTGATTCATTTTTTAACGAGCTTGACACAAGACAAGGAACTATGCTCATGACTCCTTGTTTCATTTTTTATCGAGCTTGACACAAGACAAGGAACTATGCTCCAGAAGTTCGCATGCCCCCCAGCATAACGACGCAAAGCGAGGTACATGCCCCCCAGGCTTCATTGCATTCAACCAGGTGGATGGAATGGAGGTTTACTTTCAATATTTAACTTGAAAAGGGAGTTGTTTCATTTTTAAGGAGGTTGACACAAGAAAAGAACTGTCCTCATGGCAGCCTGTTTCATTTTTTAACGAGGTTGATACAGGAAAAAACTATCCTCGCAACATCCAATTTTATTTTTTAACGAGGTTGAGAGAGGAACAAACTATCCTCGTAACATCCAATTTCATTTTTTAACGAGGTTGAGAGAGGAACAAACTATCCTCGTACACACTGATTCATTTTTTAACGAGGTTGACACAGTAAAAGGAACTTTCATCACACTCATTGATTCATTTTTTAACGAGGTCGACACAGTAAAAGGAACTTTCCTCGTACCTGATTCATTTGTTAACGAGGTTGACTCAGTAACAGGAACTTTCCTCTAACATCCTGTTTCATTTTTTAACGAGGTTGGTACAGGAAAAGGAACTATCCTCGCCGCAGCCTGTTTCATTTTTTAACGAGGTTGAGACAAGAACAAACTGTCCTCATGACAGCCTGTTTCATTTTTAAATGAGGTTGATACAGGAAAAAACTATCCTCGCCCACTGATCATGGCTTCCAACTGGAAGAAAGACATGTCGATGGACACACCTTGATCATGGCTTCCAAAAGGTCTTCATCAGAAGGAAGAATAGTTCTTTGGAAGGAACACATGTCAAGGGACTCAAAAGGGATAAGAACATCGTGTTCAAGAAATCCCATAGAGTTTTCCATGTCAATTACCGGATCTAAATCAACGGAAGATGAGCAAACAGTGAGAGGCTCACTTACATCGGTAACTGAAAACATGGGACCAGTTGCCACATAATTAACCCGTGGTAGGGTAGATACCACTTTAGAATCAAGAACATTTAGGGGTGTCATATTATTTGTAGTTGAAACAAGACTAGGGAACGAAAGCTGGTCTACAGTCACAATATTGCCATTGTGAGGGAAAGACATCACGCGAAAGAGTGTCGATACGATAGCTTTCATTGCATAAACATAGTCTCGCCCAAGGAGTAAATTGAAATCCAAGGGACCTCGAACTACCATAAGATCAATACAGACAGTTTTACCTTCCAAGGTAATAGAAAACTTAGGAAGGATCCCTAAAGGTTCACTAATGGTTCTGTTAAAAGCTTTCAGATTCTGCGTAATAGGCGCAAGCTAAGGGGAACCCAAAGCTTTCCAAACAGTTGAGGATAAAATACTAACAGAAGCACCTTCATCTACCTGAGTACGATGTATGTCCCTACCACCAGCCTTGACAATGATTTGGAAAGGGATGGAGGAAGGAAGACGAGGTTCTGTTAGTCTATTCCAATCAAAGGAAAAGACCTCAGTACTTGGAGGGGGTTCCGTAGAAACAGGTAAAATGCCCCCCAACATAGAAGAATCTGATGTAACAAGAAGAACCTGAGCGGTATGAAGTTCACTCCCTAAAGGGAAAGTGGGATCGACCGAATGTGAAATTGAATCGACCACTTGATCAACTAATGGATCATCAACCTGAGTGACATGAGTTTCACTCTCCAATGGAAGATTGTGATCGACCGAATGTGAAATTGAATCGACCACTCCGTCAGTTGACGGTAGGTTGGGAGAAAGTTTATGGTAACCAGTTGGAAATTCTTGCTGTGGAACAGTAAGGTTTTCCAACAATCTTGAGGCTTCATCCATGTGAGGGAAAATGTGAGTTTGATGACTCCCTTTGCATAACCTACAAGGAAACCTAACTTTACCCTTTTTCCCAGGAACCTGACTATCACTGGTTGATGGATCAATGGAAAGTTGATGAGATTTTTCTGACCATACTTCCAAGACCTTTGGAATACCAGGACAATTGACAAGGAAGTGGTCACCCTTACAAAACTTGCAAGGGTATTTGGGTTTACGATGCATGTCGTAGTTTTCCTCAACACAACTAACACTTACAGTCGTGGTTGGTTGGTTGACTTCTTTCTTATCTTGCTTCTTCTTCTTCTTTTTCTTCTTCCCTTTCTTCTTCTTCTTAGACACCTGGTTACTAGCATCAAGGCTTTTACCAAGCGAAGAGGAAGAAATGGAGGAAGAAAAATTAGGTGAAGAAGGTAAAGGGTCAACAGAAGGTTGGTGATGTTGAGATGGTGAACGCTATTGAGGTGAAGCATTCGGTTGAGGTGGAACAATTGGAGTACTTTGGGCCAACGAAGTTGAAAATAACCATATCGGTAAACCTATTGTAAATCCAGGCAATGACAAAGTAGCCATATAAGGAGGACCAACATTTCCAAAGTAAGGAAAAGTAATAGGATTCTTGTTAGGAGGGGTTCCTATGTTGGTAAATTCTGGAACATTTTCCATTATATTCAACTTCAGTGAATTTTATTAACAATTTAAAACTAAAATTAACAATTCACAATTCACACCTAACAATTAAAATTCACAATTCACACCTATGGTCTCTAAAAGTAAAAACAAACAAATTAACACGCGCTATCAAATCTAGGAGTCAAACCACACACAAACAGTAACTTTCCGGACCGAAAACACTAGTTGGTGATGAAATCCAAGATCGCAGAATTCAGTACAGAAATGGCAGGTGGAACAGTTACCTCGACAACCTGCTTAATGAATAGACAGGACCAAGTTCCTCCACTTTAACCGTCTCGAGTGAAGTGAACCCCCCAGAAAATCCAAGTGAGTCTAGCCGACGTCTGCTCCAGGTACAGTGGGATCTTCCCTCCACCGTCACCTTGGGTAGAACCCTAAAGATAATAGTCACTAAGGTCACCAACAGCAACAAATATACCTGGGGGAACAGTCTACGATCCGATAGCACGCAAGGGAAGAGTAACAAGCTCAATCCCCTTGCCGGCTCCTTGACAATAATCCAAGGTTTACCGACAAGTGACCCCAGGCTCCTCGACAATGGTTAATCCGAGGTTTACCATTTGTAGTACGTGCATATCTGGCGTCATTCCCAATGAAGGAGGATTGATCCCCTCACTGGTTCGGACACGATCTCGTGCTTCTCCTTTAAGAGGAGCTTTCCCAGAGTATAAATGTAATAGTTGGATTTATCCTACCGCAAGATAAGCTACTTGTTTGGTTTTACTGTCTTGGAAAGTTAATTACTCTCCTACTCCAAGACACTAGCCTAAGCTATTTTGGTGTATCAGAGCCCTAGAAATGTAAAAAATTACTAGATGAATTTTAATTAAGCGCTGTATTATTTAGGCTGTTATTACTCAAATGGGTAAATGGATACGAAACCAATGGTGTTATGACCCGACTCAACTGAATGCAATCGAATATGATAATGTAATATTTTCAATTCGATGAATCCTAACTAAAGTAGGGAGAGAGTTTCCATTCACTTCCAACAATGCAAGAATTGATCACTAAGAGAAAATATAACAAATTCTCTAATGCACTAATTTCATCAAGAAAAACTAATGCAAATCAATTCCAAACCATTTTTTTTATTTTTAACAAAGCATGAAAAACTACTTAACAAAAATCAATTTTAAGATCTATGAAAATCTAAGAGAAATTTACCTAAAAACAAATCCAATGAGGTGAAAGCCTACAAAATATAATTCCAGGTTGTTTTACTCAGTTACAATTCAACCAAGGACTAATTCATGCAGAAACATAAATCAGTCAAAAACAAAAACAAAAAGTTCTTGTTCTTTTTCTTAAGAATGAAATTCACAACTTAATAAACAAGCTTTCTCGAAATTCCGCAAAGAGACAACACAACGGTAGGTTTCTCACAAAGGTGGATTTTATGAAAGGTCCGACTCCTAAGAAGACCGAAAAGACCAGGGAGATCCAAGGTTTTTAAAACTTCTAAAGCCAGAGTCACTACAAGACCAATGCAAAAATCAAACCTAGGGCTAGAACTTCTATGAACTTCACTAAAACCCTCGATGCTAATGAAACAAGCTTAGATGAAAACTTCTGACAGGTAACCAGTGGATCTGGGCAGCAAAACACAAGCTATAAACAAAATCTAATAGGTAAAAAAGGAAAAAATGGAAATTTTCTAAACTTTTGACAGGGTACGCAGGCAGCCTGTTTGCACAGGTGCGGCCACGCTCTGTGTACAAAGCAGAAGTGCGTACAAGTACGCACTGTGCTTAATGCAGAGGGTGCGTACTGCTGTCAAAATCAAGAAAAATAAAAACTAACTCAACCCTAAGCTATTCCACCCAAATTCACAGTCAATCAGTCAAAAACTAGAAAGAAATCAAACTTTTCTCAAATCAAAGTATCAATCAAAAGAGAAATCAATCAAATCCATGGATTCCCCAGCGGAGTCACCATTTTGTCATGCGGAAAGAGTCAATTTTGCGGACAAAACCGACCTCCCTAGAAGCTAAGGTTTTCTAGTAACAAACAAGACAATCAAGCACTATCTTTCCCTAAATATGCATTTAAAATACAAGTAACCAGGTGTTTAAAGCATACTTTTAGTCCAACACTGTTTGTAGCAGTCCAGCCTCTCTGATCCAGATGAGCTCCTCCTTCTCTTTGAAACCTGCATTCACTAACAAGCAAACGATTACATAGCACCTGAATAACTCATAAAATAAAACATATTCATCATAAAGACCAAGGAGTATATGAAACAAATTATATATAACAACTTGTTGAGAAAAATGAACTTAATTGTATTAATTGGAAACAAAAGAAACCATTACAACCAGTGCCTTGGTGTTGTGCAGGTCCCTCCCAGGGTCCAGCAAGAGTTCTCCTTTACTTTGATCAGCTCACCCACTTCCAAATGAAGCTAAGAAAGGATGGGAATCTCTCCTCTCAAGCTCTATAAGGGAGTCCTAATTTCAGCAGCATCTACCCTTAGGAATGTTCAGCTTTCAACCTCCCCTCCCTCTAGCCCAATGCCTGTATTTATAATGCTTTGGAGGAAGTTAAACAGGTCCACCATCAATGGGATAAGCCCCTCTTTCAATGGGATAGCTCCCCTCTTGATGGGATAAGTTCCTCTTTCATAGGGATGCATGAACCATCTGGAGGCGCTCAATACACGTCAAACCATCTTCTAGAATGCTCTAGATTCAACCACAAGTAACTTTTTTGAAGTAAAACTCGTGCCTTTTGACCTTTACAGGAGTACGCACCCACCCCTTTACAGACAGAGCGTACAAGTATGCAGGTATTGTGAACTTGAGGTGCGTACACGCAGGTAAGGTTAAGAGAAACTGCGTAACCATAGTTAATTGACTTTTTAAGGACTTTCTCTCTTTCTTGGAGTTTGACATGAGGAGCAGAGGTATAATACTTGCCAAGGAGGATAGTATGACAGTTGATGGAGCCATACTAACTGCAAATAGTCATGGTGACAAATTTTAGTGTAACAATACCTTCAAGTTGTGTCCTTAGAACTCTTCAAGGTGGCATGGTGATGCTAGGGTAGTTCATATCCTGTAAAGGGTCTTGTGGAATCCTTTTAGCTGGGGATGATAAATTATAGGGTGACAAAGCATCCTTTTGAAAGCAACTAGTAAACAGAGTGTTGGGGTACTCGTCAAGTTGTGGCCTGATTAACAGGGCATAGGGGTGTCATTCTAGTCGCAACAGGATATTAGGGTCTAGTAGTATCCTACAGGTTATAGCCTTTAAATCAAGTGGTTGTGGCCTCCTTTAGTTGTGGCTGAGAACTTGATGTAATTATTTTTTCTTTTAAAAAGAAGAAGAAGACAATTACTAAGAAGCATTTAGTGGTTTTTGACCCGGAGGGGGTTTTCCACCTAAAAATATTTGTGTCCACTATTTTATATTTTTGAATTATTATATGGTTTTGTCTACTTTTAATTATTGTTTATGATTATCTAAAGAAGAACAATAATAACAACTAAATATTAACTAACACTCTTAAAAAGTGTTGATTTATAAGAAATATTGATTCACCCCCTTCTTAGTATTTCCAATAATTGGTATCAGAGCTTGGTTTCTTCAGTAACAACTTAACCACTAGAAGACATATCTCAGAGTATAGAGATGGGAAAAGTAAAGAAGCAAGTTGCCAAGAATTCGAAGGATGAAAAAGAAAGTTCAGGTATTGTAATAGTCCCCCAATTTGAAGGAAATCAATGTTGTATATTCACTCCCGAATTTAATCAAGACACATACTAGATATGAGAATCCAAAATATAAGTTCGTCTACAATTTCATGGATATGAAGTATGGGAGTCTATTGTCTCTGAGGATATGTCTACCAATGAATCTAGAAGATATAATGAGGAAGCCATGCATATAATTCTTGGTACTCTATCAGACATTGTAAAAGTGAAAGTTAGTCAATGTTTAATAGCCAAAGGTCTTTTGAAAAGGATCCATTATCTCTACTCAAAGGAAGATGCAAGCCAAGAGCCAAATAATGTTGATGATAACCATCAAGCAACTCCACAACTTGAAGAGTCCAACAATAATGAAGAACAAAAAGATGGAATGGACATGAAAGAATTATTGACGAATGATTTTTGTGATCTTAATAAGGAAAGCGAGGAAAATAGGGTGCTCAAGGAAGAAGTTTCTCTATTGAAACTCCAAGTGCAGGAAGAAGAGAAAAATGAAAAAGATTGGGCAATCTAATTAGATGAATTTGATACAACTATTGCAAAAGTAGACATGATCAGGAAAGAAAATGAGACATAAAAGGAGCAAATATAGTTCCTCAATAGAGAAATAGAGAATACCACTCTTCTAAAGCTAAAAATAAAAGAAGAAAAAGAGAGAAGAAGATTGTTGAAAGATATATATCAGGAAGACATTTCTCAAAGAAAGGAGAAGTTGATGCAATGCTTAATGATATTAACAAGATCAAGGAAATAAAAAATACCATTTATAGGTTATGGAGAGGACAGATAAAGAATTGACAAAAAGAGTATGTAAGGCTCTAGGTTATGAAGGTATTAGCTCCACATCTTTGCAAAATGAGATTGAGAAGAAGACTAATCAAAGTAATGAGCCAAAGAATAATGTTGTAATTACGAATAATGATGCCAAAGAAGACAAGGAAAAAGGACAACAAAAGACTATGACACTTCTTATGAAGAAGAATGAATATAAAAAATCATCCAGGTACATTCGTCCATTTATTGGTTATTGTTTTTCATGTACTAACTTTGGAAATATGGCTAGGGATTGTAAAGTTGTTTACAGGTACAATGATCGAGGACCACTGAATCTGAATGAATCATCCAGGTACACGTGTTCATTTAATGGTTATTGATTTTTATGTACTAACTATGGACATATGGCTAGGGATTGTGAAGTTCTTGATAGCTACAATTACCAAAGGCACCTGCAAAACCCTAGAAACAAGTTTGCAAGATCATGAGACAGGTCCCACGATGATTCTGTTAATAGAATGTACATGCTAGATGGGCCAAACATAGAATTTTTCAATTTCCATAACTATGGTTACATAGCTCACAATTGTAGATATCATATAGAATTCTTTATGGATGGAATTGAATGTTTCAAATGTCATAATTATGGACACATAACTGATGAATGCAAATACAACCCTGGTAAGGAATGTTATAAATGTCATAACTATGGACACATAGCTCATCACTATAGGTACAAGATGGAATCAACCATGAACAAAATCTTGACAATGGGATAAGAAGGTGTGGAAAATAAAATAGCTACAAGATGAGTAAGAAGAGCAGGAAGGGAAGAAGGTCTCAACACTCATGCTTTTAGGTTTCATGATGAAAAAAGGTTATGATGAGTCAGCAGATGCATCCAACGAAGAAAAGATTCAATATGGGCCAACTAAAGAGCTGGGTGATTCTCTTTATTGAACAAGTCAAAATTGTTGACTCCCTGAATATTGAAGAGGGGAGTCTATGCAGCAACATGTGGCATAGGTCTATAGTTGACATATAGGTAGCATGGACATAACAGCAACTTCAAGTCAGATATGCCAAATCCATAATAGGTTGAGGGGGAGAAGAATAATTAAAGGATTCTAAGTCCACAATGCTCATTATTAACAGATTATTAGAAGAAGAATTCTTGTCAAGGGGAGCACATGCAAATGAAAGGTCCACAGGAAGTAGGCAGATTGCTAAGGGGAGTCACCCTTTGCCATTGATGTCAAAGGGGGGATAAACCATGAGAAGTATATTGAATCAATTAGAAGAAGATGCAAGCATGAAGTTAGGGGGATTTGTACTTGCAGAAGGAACATGTGTGTTTCCATTAATGACAAAGGGGGATATTGTTGGATGGTATTGTTATTGAAGTCAACCCATGGAGTTGACTAGGTTGAGTTTGAATGAAACATTAGCCATTGATGTCAAATTAATAATGAATTCTTCTTAGTTTTTTACTAATTACATCAAGTTGAAGGCTACACTGTTGGATGGTTGAAAACCCATGTCCTTCCCTAGATTGAGGACATACCTTGACTTTGTCAAGGTTTTTGAATGGTTAAAACATTGATTTTGACTTGGATATTTATGTCATTCGATTATCATGATCGAGATATTTCTATTGGTATGTGGTACCCCTCGTAGTTTGATCTGGATTTAAACAGGAATGCAACAAATTATAGATATAATCATACATACAGAGATGCAGCAGAAATAATACTTCATTTCATTACTATAAAATACTGAAATATGCTTACAAACAAAAATGGAAATAAACTAGCTAGAGCAATGGTATATTATCTCTGAGAAGAGATGTGGTGGCTACATGCCTCTAAAATGTCTTACAATGAGGCTCGCAAGCCTATTTATTATTAAGAAACAATTTAAAACCCTAAACATCCAAAAACCTAACCCTAGGGGATGAAGCACCAAACTATGGGCCCCGTTTTGGGTAAATTGGTACATCAACTTCCTGGGGCCGTAACTTTGGCATATGATCTCTGTTTGATGTGCATAATACCTCATTAGAAAGATCTATCCGAGGACTACAACTTTGGGAAGAGCAACATCAATCCATGGGCCCATGTTGCTCCCATTTTTCCCAAAAAATGTCATTTAGGGCCTCAAAACGACTCTGGACATTCAGGACCCAAAAAACGACTAAAAATAGTAAATTGTGCTACAATTAAGGAAACCGAAAAATTGAAAGAAGCAATGGTGGGGGTCCAAGTGGAATTGGTGGGTGGCCACCAATATCCACCTGGATAATTCCTCCCCCCTTAGGAAGCAATGGTCCCCATTACGTTGAGTTCCTCCATGAGATGAGGAAACTTCTACTCAATTTGGTCCCCGGTGAGCCACTTGCCCTGGTGAAGGAGTTGGACTGCTTTGACAGCTCGATACAATTGAATATTCTATTGGCAAGTGTGCTTTATTTGTGTGTCCATGATCCGATTAGTTGCATCTTGTTCCATGCAACTTGGATTTAACTCTATGGGTGTGAGTTGTTCTGCAATGTCGCATGTGTCTAGTAATGGTGGAAAGTATGGCTAAAGGTGGTCCACATTGAACACTAGGTGCAGGCCAAGGAATGTGGGAATGTTGATCTCAAATGCATTGTCTCCCAAAACCTTGGTAATGGTGTAAGGACCATACTGGAGTGGTCTGAGTTTCTGATAGGCTCCGGTAAGGCGTTCCTTTTGCAAATTCAACCAAACTTTGTCGCCCACCTGAAACTTGTGTGGCACCCGATGTTGATCATGTCGTTGCTTGTACTTTCCATTTGATTTCTCCAGAATGCCATGGACTTGCTGACGAATATGTTGGATGTGCTCAATGAAGTTGTTTGCCTTATCTGTTTTGGGCTGGACATGAGCCAAATCTCCCTGAGTAGTTGCAAATGGCATGGCCACGTCAATGGGACATAGTGGTTAGAATCCCAAGCCCACCTGAAAAGGGTTGTGGCCAATCAAGCTATGGAGGGCCCAGTTATAGTTGTGTTGAACATATGGGAGGCTCTCATCCCTTGCGTGTGGATGCTTTGATTTGTACATGTGCAGAATGTGTACGATCATCATGTTGACAACCTTTATCTGGCCATCAGTTTGGGGATGGAAGGTTGTGGACTTAGTGAGTTTGGTGTCTAGCATTGACTAGACACTGGACAAAAATTTACTTAGGAACCTAATGTCCTGATTTGAGATGATAGAATGTGGGATCCCAAAGTGTACCCACACTCGTTCAAATAAGAGTTTAGTAGTGGCTTATGTTGTGATATTCTTCTTGCAGGCTGCCATAATGGCCATCATCGAGAACCTGTTGATGACCACAAAAACACAATTCTTTCCATACTTTGTAGAAGGAAGGCCCAACATGTAATCCATGGAGATGGATTCCCAAGGTTGACTAGGGGTAGGCAGCAGGGTATAGAGGCCTTGCTTCTTGATGGTCGGTTTGGCAATGGCACAGGCAGTGGATCATCTGATGTACTTCCTGACATCCTGTTGAATATTCAACCAATAGAAATACTTCTACAATACTGACACCATTTTCTCAACCCAGAAATGCCCAGCAGCCCGACCGTAGTGTGCTTACCAAATCATCTTGGCATGCTCGCTTGAAGGATCAAAAAGGTGACCCAGGTGGCATAACAGGGCATCCTGGAGGTGAAAATCTGGAACTCGCTGACCCTCCAAGAGTGTCTAGTATGTGTGGCCGAATTTTGGGTTGCCTTTTTAGAGAAGTGGCCAATCAGAAGTCTTGTGCCCACAAGAGTTGAGAACGGTAGTTAACGCCATGATTGGTGGTTGGTTGATGCAATCTACAACATTATTGGTGCTTCCCTTCTTATACTTGATATTCAAATGGAACTGTTGCAGGTGTGTGGACCACTTCTGATGGTGATCATTCTGCAATTTCCCTTAGGTCTGTATGAACTGCAAGGGCCAGTGGTCTATATGGATTATCATTTCCTTCCCCAAAATGTAATGCTTCCATTGTCGACAGACCTGCACAATGGAATACATCTCTTTGTCATAAGTGGGATACTTCTGGACTATGTCTGAAAGTGTCTCACTATGATATGCCACTGTATGCCCATGTTTACTAAGGACTGCCCCAATAGCATAGTCAGAGGCATTTGTCTTAACCTCAAATGGTTGTTGCAAGTCTGGTAATGCGAGCACTCGTGCTGAGTAGAGGTGATGTTTCAACTTTGTGAATACCTTCTATTGAGATTCATACCAAAATAGTTTTTCTTTCACTCCTCCCTTGGTGACTTGACTCAAGGGCCAAGTGATATGAAAAAATACCAACATGAACCTGTGGTAGAAGTTGGAAAGACCTAGAAAGTTGTGGAGCTCTAACAAAGTGGTTGGAGATGGCCAATCCCGAATGATTTGGATCTGCGCTGGATCCACATGTACCCCCGTTCATCAATAATGTACCCAAATACTAAACCTGGGTCATGCCAAATGCGCATTTCTCCAAATTGTCACATAACTTGTGTTGCCACAGTGTTTGGAGAACTTGTCAGATGTGGTGGAGGTGCTCTTCCCAACTCTAGCTAAAGATCAGGATGTCATCCAAGTATACCGCTACAAATGAGTTGGTGAATGGCCACAAGATGTCATCCATTAGCCTCATGAAGGTTTCAGGAGCATTCTTCAATGCGAAATGCATAACCAACCATTCGAAAAGGCCCTCCTTGGCTTTGAAGGCAGCGTTCCACACATCGGAGGGTTTTATTGGTACCTGGTGATATCCTGACTTCAGATCGATCATGCTAAAATATTTTCCCCCCTTCAGTTGGTCCAGGAGGTCGTCAATCTGTGGGATCAGGTACCTATTAAGAACAATGATCTTATTCAGTGCCTGATAGTCAATACAGAGTCTCCAAGTCCTATCCTTCTTCTGTATCAACACGATTGGGCTCCCACAAGGCAATGAACTCGGATAGATGTGACCTTTCTATAGCAGCTCCTAAATCTTCCTCTTGATTTCATCATTCTCTAGAATGGAGCACCAATAGATTGGTCCATTGGGTAGCAGTGCACCTGGGGTCAGATCGATGGAGTGCTTGACCTGACAGTGCAAAGGAACCCCTCTAGGGGAGGTGAAGATGTCCTCATACTACTCCACGACCTTGTGCATCTGTAGTTTTCATGTGGAGGGGCATTTTTTATAGGTCATGGCCATTGTCTTCTTCTTTCCTTGAGGGCGTATCAACAGGAGAAAAAATTCCCCGTTTTGGAAATGAGCTTACTGCATTGTTTTTCAGTAACCAAAGAGATGGCAGTAGGTGGTGCTACCATTGGTATCATGTACAACTTATTTCCCAAAGTAATAATAATAGCATGAGGCCCTGATTCATACATAGCATGTCTCTTCCACAAGTATGGTTGGCCTAATAATACATCACAAACATCAAGGGGAGCAACATCACACAATACCTCATCCGTGAAGGGCTTGATGTTGTATGGAAGGCGACATTGTTGGCTCTCGTGAAGATCCCATCCTTGGTGAAGCCAATCGATGGTGTACAATTGTGGATGTCTTGTGGTCAGTAAGCATAGCTGCTTCACAACCTCTATGGAAATTAGGTTCTTTTGGCCCCCACTGTCGACAATGAACTGTAGTGGGGGGCCCTTTACCCACATTTGGGAGTGGAAGAGGCATCTTCCTCCTTTGGATCTTCAGGTTCCTCCTTCTGGATCTTTGTGGTGGAAACGGTGGTGTTGGGCTCCACATCGATAATCTGCTTCCCTTTGTCATTCCCCTTGTTGGGTTCTGACTCAGAGTCATAACATGCATATGATTATGAAACTTTTAGCTCGGCCACTAGTGATTGCTTGGCCCAACACTCACTTGTGTTGTGAGTGGAGCTCTTATGGAAATCACACCACTTTCCCCTGTCCTTTTTTGGCTTTGCGGCACTATTCTTTGCTTGCAACTTTGGTGAGTTGTCTTGGGTCACCCCATCTTGGATTTGTCCTTTGTTATGCAGTTAGGGGGTACCTTTCCCTTGCTTTGGATTTGCAAATCCAAAGTCTCGCTTCTTCTGTTTAAACTTTTTCTCGATCTTGATGGTATATTAGTAGGTCGTGTCGAGTGAGGAGATGTTCAAGAATTCTGTTTTGTCTTAGATGTACCTGTGCAGGCAGCCGCGATATTTGAGTACCAAATGCTACTCTGAATCCTTGATACGCAACTTTGTGCGAAGGGTATGGAAAATATTGGTAAACTCTGGCATGTCTTGGTCCCTTCCCTGCCGCAATGTGGTCCACTTCATCTATTAATCCTCATAGCTTCTGACAAGGTAGTACTACTCCTTAATGGCAGCCTGAAATGAATTCAAAGTGGGTGCGGTTGAAAATAGTGAGGTCTTACTTTCATCCTTCTATTCGCAGTAGGTTTCCCACCAGTCCTTGACATGGGGGGCAACTTTGAGAGGAGAGAAAGTAATCTTTTCCTGATTGGAAAAATCATGAACAGAAAAATACCCTTATAGCAGATTTAACCATTTATTTATGACGTCTACATCTATTTGACCCTCAAATATGGGAATGTCAAATTTAACTTGTACCTTAAAGGGTGTGGCACTTCCAGAGTAGCTGTTGGAAGTAGATGTGTCGCCCTTGTGTAACCGCTGAAGGATCTGGGCAAATTTGTCCATCATCACGTTCCTTTGTCACTTGAGGGCCTCTTCAAGCAAGATTTTGATAGGATCTCTTGCCCCCTCATCTTTATTTTCATCTTCCATGGGAGATTGTCGGGATTTGCGAGGTTGGTATTGCAAAGGTTTGACCAGTTCATGCCCTAACTCCTTATATCTCGACTTCGTTGGGGACATGCAAAGAAAGACAGAGAAAGAGAAAACCCCTCTAATACCATTGATCTGAATTTAAATAGGAACTCAAAAAATTATAGATATAATCATACATACAGAGATGCAGCAGAAATAATGCTTCATTTCATTATTGTAAAATACTGAAATATGCTTACAAACAGAAATGGAAATAAACTAGCTAGGGCAATGGTAGCTTATCTATGAGAAGAGATTTGGTGGCTACATGCCTCTGAAATGTCTTACAATGAAGCTGACAGGCCTATTTATTGTTGAGAAACAATGGAAAACCCTAAACATCCAAAAACCTAACCCTAGGAGATGAAGCACCAAACTATGGGCCCCGTTTTGGGTAAATTGGTACATCAACTTTCCAAGGTCATAACTTTGGCATATGATCTCCATTTGACGTGCACAATAACTCGTTAGAAATATCTATCTGAGGATTACAACTTTGGGAAGAGCAACACTAGTCCATGGACCCATGTTGCTTGCAGTTTTTCCAAAAAACGTCGTTTAGGGCCTCAAAACGGCTAAAAATAGTAATCTGTGCTACAATTAAGGATACCGAAAAACTAAAAGAAACAATGGTGGGGTTCCAAATGGAATTGGTGGGTGGCCACCAATATCCACGTGGATCATAGTTCCTCCTGGTTTCAGATAAAAATGAATTTGAAGTTGATGAGCCTAGTTGGTGGGCTAAAACCCAAGGGGTATGACGTGGAACAATTTTATTGTTCGTGGGAATCAAAACTCAAAAAAAAGGGTTCCTAAATATGTATTGTATAAAAATAATGGCTCCTCATCATACCTTGTGAATTCAACCTCTTAGCCAACCTAATTCCCTGATTATAGAGAAAATAGACCTTGTTTAGGGCTTCAATTAACCCTTTGGTAATGTAAATATAAAAATTCAAAACAATTAAAGTGTTTTAATTCCTATAAAAGTACTATCCAACATTAACATTTAAATCCCCTCTCTTTATTATAAAAACAAGATCTAAAACCTCCTAAATCACATCAAAGAAGGTAGCCAAACATTAAATTAACTTAGGATCAATGTAACTAATTATTAAATTTCTAATTAAATAAGATGATGCTATTAAAATATGTCTAGGATCCTTATTCAACTCCAACATCCATTTTTTAGAAGCCCCTACATTGATCTATAAAAAAATACTTAATCTAACCTCAAGCCACAACATTCTCAACACATACACCTTTGAAATTGTTTGACCTATCTGAGGAAAGGACAATGAAAAACTTAGGATTTAGGGCCTGATTGTCATATGGTTTTGAGGTCTTTTGTAAGAGAGAAGGTTTAAGGTATTGAGATGAAGCTTATCTTAAGCTTGAACCTGTGGAGTCTCTAATTTTTTTTTGGCCTCTTCCTATAGTTCTGAATTTTGGCCATGAGGCAAGGATTTCATATTTTTTTTGGGAAATTTTGGTGCATGTCTTTGATAGGGTATATTATTGATTTGATGAGAATCATTTGAGTGAAGGTATGGGCCCTCTTGTAGCACTCAACATTTTTCTCACCTCGGTCTTTTCTTCTAGACCTTGACTTCCACTACAACACTTCCACCATTTTTGAATGTGTAAAGATCATTTATATTTGGTAATTTGGTTAGGTTTGAACCTAAGGTTGTTGTGTATTTAGGGCACACCATTTTTTGAGTTTGGATTTAGAAATTTTGTGTTTGAGTTGGAAATTATTTTAGGTCACCTCAAACTTGGGACACAGCATAAGCGTTGTGAAAATTTCATACCTTACTCTTGCATTGGATCTAGCATTAGGATTAAGACCTAATTAGTCCCCATACCTACAACTTGATGACTTTACTGAACAATCCTTGATATATAACTTGACTGTGAGATAAAGGTGAGTGGACTATGATAGTGACATGTAATTGTGCAAAGAAATTTCACATGATTCGTGATATATCATAGATCCAAGCAGAACGTGTATTGACTCTGATTCTAGGACTATGTATGAAAAGGATTTGGCACTTAAGTACTTGTTTTTTTTAACAAAGTATAATGGTAGAAACCTTTTTCACTATGATGCATTGATAGTTGTGACAATAGTACCTATCTATGTGTTGACTTGACACAACGAATTGATATATAGGTAAACTAGACAGTGAAATTTAGGCCAACAAATGGAGTCTATCTTGAAGTAGTGTATAGGAAGTTTGATCACCTACAGTTGTCAATATATGACAATAATTTTCACTATAATATCATCATGTATCTGTGAGTAACTTCAAGAATCAAATGCACTAAGCCAATGTTTAATTTAGCACCTTGTTGACAAACCTCTCATTACAATTTTGAACTAAAGTATAGTAACAAATAATCATTATGCCATAACATTTACCTCATGTAACCCTACAACAAAACATATATATATATATATATATATATATATATATATATATATATATATATATATATATATATATATATATATATATACATATATACATATATACATATATACATATATATATATATATATATATATACATATATACATATATACATATATACATATATATATATATAAATGTAATGTATTCAAGTATTTGAAGGTAGTGTACTCAATATTATATATGATAGTGTGACCTAGACATACATAACAATGATTCTTCTTGAAAAGTGTGATGCTCTTAAACATAGTATAGTGACATGACCTGGTATATCTCTTCTAATGGTTTGACCTTAACTTGACCTGAGGTAAAAAAGATAAGTGAAAAAGGTTGATAGTTATGGCCTAAATGAATTACTGTATGATAAGGGTAACTTGAATTGACTTGATGTAATAGTTGAATAAGGTTGATTTGAAAGTGATATCTTGACTTTAGATTGGCTAGATATAGTGACACACATATTTGACTTGATTAATACATTGACCTTATAGCTAGAGTTGATTAATAGTAGTATGGTAATGAAGACTTGATAGACTTGACCATGAATTAACATCTAATATTGAGACTTGATGATATGAATTGATAGTAATATTGTGACCTCAGTCAATGAGATACTTAGCAATGATTTAAATTGGCTAATTTATGACACATAACATATAACCTTGACCTATAGATTTCTGTGATACTCAAAATAAACTTGCGATTGTGATGACCTAGATGTATTATAAGATTATTTATAGTGTACAAGTAGTATGTAACATAACTGTGACCTTGTAGAGGGAAATATCATCTTTTTTTACAACTCATGGATGTAAATATGGATAACAGTGCATGAGCAATGATCAATAATGGAAAGACATATGATGGTATCTCTCCGTGGAAAGAGATTGAGAGAATTGTAGTAGGTCATAGGGATGACTTAGGGCATCTTGGAGTATGCCATTATAAGATATTTGGGTTCATCATTTGATGCAACACTAACGTTTTGGTTCACTAATGTTTTGTAGCCAGCATTGTGAAGTGCAGTGATTATATAACAATATTAAGTAGCCTATGTGAGTAGTGCAGTTGAGAAACAATATTGATGTGTAGTTGAGTAGTGATAATGATGTGCAATTGTCAGAGATAACAATGACAATGATGAGTAGTTTATGTGCAGTTGGATAGTATTGTGTAGTGACCAGCTTGGGCAGTTTTGTACAATGGTCAATGGCTACTAGGACTTGACATCTTCTTTACAACATTCTTCTATTGATTCAAAGCACAACAAGATCTAGTCTGAAAATTTTGAAGTGTGGTATGTCAGCTCTTTAGGGTGGTAGGGTGGTGCAAGGCAAGTGATTGGAGACACCTTCATGTTGTGGAATAAGAAATTTTCAAGGTGGCAGTGTTAATTTTTTCAACTATGTTCAAATTCCACTTTGGAAAGCTCATATGATGAAGATAATCATTGCAATAGATTCTTCTTTTCAAGAGGACCAAAATCGACCTAAATATCACCCAATTTGGTCAAGCGAAAGTTGAGTTTTGAATTATTTTATTCATACATGTATTATGGAATGGGTCGACCCTAACTATATGGGTAACTTCTTAGGTCGGCTTTAACCCCAAGTCGACCATCATGAAAGCCTACAAATAGAAGATACCTCAAGCTCATTTGGACACATTCGATCAAGTTGTCTTCTCTTCTCTTATTGTCTTGGTTCGCGCAGGTTTGATGGAAGGAGTTCATGCAAGGGTCCAAAATCACAGGCATAAGGTTCGCTCTGACTTAGGGTTTTTTGATCCCCAGATGTTGGCACAAAACTAGAAATTTTAGTCCCTGGACACTGGCACACATGCTTATGGGAGCATCCAAGGAGCCTTGGACACTGACACAGTGAGTTATCTGAGCGTCTATGGCATGAGGGTCAGATCAAGCTCTATTAGTCCTCGAACGCTTGCACAGAGTGCTCTTGAGATCATATGGGATTCCATAGACACTCGCATAATATCCTTATGAGAGCATCTAGAGATTGAAGTAGGTATGGGTATGTTTAACCTAGATGCCCTCATCCAGTTCTTCTGGGAGCGTCCAGATCTATTCCAAACCTTGTCATCCAATTATGCAGAGAGCGTCTAGAACTACCATAGATGCTCACATAGCTCCTCCTCCCTGCGTCCAGGACTCATGGATGATATTTGTGTATTCTGAAGATCCCGCTTAGTGACAACAATGTTCAATAATATCCAAAAGTTGATTATAGTTGGTGACAACATAGTTCAACCATCAAAATCAGGGTTTTGTCTTCAAGCATGATTAGATCTATTCATGGATATCATAGTTGCTTTGTTTCTTAGATAAAGTTATGGATCATTGTACTCTCTTTTTCTGAATCATTTGATGACAATCTAAAAAGAATAATATTTGCAAGGGTTTTCCCCATAGTGGGTTTGGCCTTGGTCTCGGACCAATCCTGGTGTCTCTATGTGTGTGCATTTTTTTCTTCTATTGTTCCTTTATATTCTGTTGCATTGATGACGATGATGTTGTTCTTTCTACATAATTGAATATGGTGATGAATAATGGTGTATATCTAAATAATGTAATTATGATATGGGGTGAACTTAATGTATCAATGAAGAAATTCAATTATAAAAGAAAATAACAGTGTAGCCCTATGAAAAATTAACATGGTATCAGAGATGGGTTGAAGAAAGCCATGGAAATCACCCTGATTATGACACCTTTGATGAAGAAAGAAGAGGATGGTTGAGACCTAAGAGAATTCTAGGGTTTGAATAAAACCGTAGACAACTTGATTATAAGGGTTTGATGGATTATATAAGGTTAGGGTTGGAAAGAAACCCCAATTTATGGAAAAAATATGAGATATGAAACCTAGCTGGTCTATGTGAAGATGTTCAAGCACTTGACAAATATTTGATGAAGCCTTCATAGACCTGGTTGGATAATTGAAGGAAACATTGGTATATGGACCATGGACATTGATGGATCTTGAAGATTGGTTCAAGAGGGAGAGGATCACCTCTCATTGAAGATAAGTATTTCTTGACTTATGATGCTTCTTACTTGTTAGATTTATAGATCTGATGATTATGTTTATTGCTTGTAATTATTTCATATGTATTTGAGTATATGGATGTTTCTAACCTCCTTGATGAGATGTGATGAGTAGATCCTTCTTGAGGATCATTTTGAGATGCAGATCTGGAAAGAGATAAAGAGGTACTTGATGAAAAGATGACAAAGTGCTTCAAGCGGCCTATGTCTAATGAGAAGGTGCACATATATTTGAATACCACAAGGTATGCATGGTATGTTGTGTTTCAGCTATTGGCTCAGTAAACCCTAAGGTATGATGAGAATTTCTCTTTCTTTGGCTCATACATGCATATGAAAGTGACTTGGGTCTATGTTTCCTATGATGAAAAGATGCACCTAGTGTTGAAAATTTTGATCTTCTTTAATTCTATGAGGCTATCTAATGTTGACACATTGGTACACTTGATGTTTGGCTAACATCTATTTGTTAGATATCTTGATCCTAGAAATAAGGCTAGCACCTTAACTCTATTAAATGATATTCTCGATAGTTATCATGGTGGATTTCATATAGTAGGATAGCTCATTGACTCCTATACCTGAGTCTGTTGATAATGCTTGTTATAAGCATGATGAAAGCATATGGAAAGAGAGGTTGCCACTCTTGTTGTTTTGATAAAGTTTTATTGAATGACCTAACTTGATCTTACCAATCATGGAGAGCATGGTAACCTTGACGTGAGAAGTATAATATTGATAAGTAGATATCTTACTAACTATGGTCATGTCTTGACAGAATATGGTTAAACTAAATGTCCTAACTTGATGAAGTGACTTGATAGAAAGTGCTATTGTGTTCATAATATTTGAGATATAATGCTTCTTCTTTGAGTCTAACCTTTGATGAAAGATTGATTTCATGATGATAATAGACATAATAGATATATGCTCTAACAGATCTATTATTGCTTGACTCTAGTAGAGAAAAGTTGATGACATGAATGAAGATGAATGAAGTAGATCCCCAGCCAGAGGAACAATCTCTTCTCAAGACTCATTCTCATATTACAATTTGCATTATGTGTTTCTAAAGTATGATTTATGTGCATTTGACATTACTGATTTCCAACAGAGTCTCAAATCTAAAGCCCATATATAAATCAGGGTTTATGCTCCGGATGCAGTCACAGATCTGGGAGATATTGTCTCTAAATGCACACATTTTATGGCCCAAAGAGCGTTCAGGCAGCTAAATATGCTCCCATGCTAACTTGAAGTGAGTGTCTAGAGGTTTGACTACAGTTGATCATCATCTAAATCTGTTTGAACTCTAAATCAAGATGTTTTTAACATATTTTTCCATTGTAATATGATTTATAAAGTTGTTGATTTAAATTGTTGATGACATTAAAATGAAGTATTGTGCATCGGATGGTCACCTAGAAGATTTCAGTTCCATAGATGTGTTGCATATAGCAAGATCTGCCAGCAGGAAAATCTTGAATGTTTGCCATAACATGAACATGAAAATTGAACTTGTGTTTGCAGGTGACCGAGACATACATATAGATATGTCACTATGTTTTTGCTACAAGAGGATATAATGATTTGGCTGATTGATATACATGAACAATGTTTTGTCATTATGCTCAACAATAACTTTGAATTGAATATTGAGATATGATTTGACTATGGATCTCCCTATGATAGCTAATTTGGACTTGACCTAATGTCTAATGATCTGATTTGACGATTTTTTTCCATGATGTTTATGCTATGTGGGCATAATGAATTATGTGGGTATTTAGAAAAATTATTTTGTATTGGCCTCCTCATTCCTAGCACAATGGTTGAGGTACTAATAGTTGTGATTCAACATGAAAATGGAACCTGCATGATTCATCCCTCATGTATGCATTTTCACCTAGTGATAGAAATGACTTGCATTATGATTATGAGAATGACATAATAAAGTTTGGATTGATAATACGTGGTTGGCATGATGAAGTTATGATTTGATATGAGCTCCACCTGTCTCCTCGTTGAAATAATTGATACTATGATATTGATGGTTGTGATAATGGTCATGCTTCTAAACTTTGATGTGCTGACCCTTTTATTGTGATGGCACAAAATTGATTTATGTAAGGCTGATTATGTTGGATTAGTAGGGCACTATTCTTAGAGAATTGCAATCCAGATATGTCTAAATTTGAGAGATATCTGATGAACTTAGGATGATGAGTTCCAAGGTATGGCTTCGATATTAGTTATTGTTTCGATTTTATATCCTAATGATATACTCTTGACAGGTGATGAGCCTCTAATGATCTAAATCAAAGGGAGATAGCTTCTTAAGACCGAAATGATGTATCATGGCATGATAATTAATTTCTGGAATTTGGGAAAGAAATGTCATATTGCAAACTGTTTTTGAAAATGCAAATCCTTGGATACTCTGATTTGAAGTTCAAGATGTTGTTGAACTTGACATGGCACTCGACAGTTGATTGAAGCATTGATGTTCCATTTTGAACATCCATCTGTATATGTATTGTGTGCATAGAACCTAAATAAATTCATGAGTGAGTTACTTCATTCACATAGAGTTGCCACCAAGCATCCTTTGAAATATTTGCATGATCTGTTCTATTTTGAGGCTGAGATATTTCTCCTATGATATGTGACGACATTGATGTATTGCTGATATTTGAGATTATTGTAGATAAGAAAATTTGGATGCTGCTTTAGTATGAGATATATCATGATATCTTGGACAATAGGTCCATAGTACAATTAAGAATGAGTGTGATGTTGCTAGCATGGCTAGCTATGAGGCAGGATGAAGAAGCTCCTTAGAGAGATGCTTGCACATGATCTAGATATGATATGGATACATTCTGAGCCGATTAGCATAAAGTCACATATTTATAGTTGGTACCAAGATACTCTCATGTATTGAGGTAGTGAAATTGTTCAAAACAAGCTCAGGCTTGTAGTTGACACCTCCTTGAGAGGAGGGATGATTATAGTATCCTTTTGTGATTTATATGAGTATATATGATCTAACATGATTTGATGATTTTGTATGAATAAGAAACAATTTATATTGATACAAGTTGATGATGACGACAATGCTAATCGAGAACATTGAGTCAACTCTTCCTCCCTGTTTGAGCTCCTAGGGTGAGGAATTGAGATGGAGGGCTCTTGGGGTTGAGGGAAATCTGGACAATAAGGTATGACCCCTCTCTTTTACCCATAAGGTTGAGGATGTTGCTCCCCTATCTTTATAAGGTCAAATAATGTTGCTCCCCTATCTGGTCTTTGAAGAGTATACCATAGTTGGCATCATACCCACAAGTAGGGCTTGTTGTGAATACTGCTCCTCTTTTGCCCAACTGGTTGAGAGTGTACTTGGGGCTATACAACCCAAGGCGATTATGATGTAGGTGCTCTACCACATGACTATTCAGGGTCATTGATGGGAAGATCAATAGGAAATAGGATGGTTTGAGGTTGAGCTCCCTGATGATATCCCGGGGTCAATATATGCTCCCCTGTGTGTTTGGATATCCTATTAGTAGATATGGGGTTGTAGATGTATAGCTCCCCCATGAGATTTCGAGTCGAGATGTGTTCCCTGATATGGTTCCAAGTTGAGATGTGCTCCTTGATGATATGCTCTATGATAACAATTGATGATGATATTCAGGGTAGCAACCTGCTGGCAGAGATTCTAGGTAGCAACATGATGGATAGAGGGTGGTAACTTAAGCTCCCCTTTGGTAACAAATTATTATTCTTCTAGATTGAGAGTGTTCAGCATACGAGCAAGAACAATCAAGATATAAGAAGGAATAAGCAAATGATAGATTGAGTTGTATAATGATGATTTTTTATGATGAGACACTTGAGATGGTCATGGCACAATGACTACATGATTGATGATCTGTGATGATACATGATGACACTTGAAGATTCCAAAATGGGATATTGATCGATGGACATAAATTGGTAGGTGGAATTATCCCTAGTTGAGAGGGAGTGTTCATATTTGTAACTACGGTCAAGTTCCACTTTGGAAAGCTCATATGATGAAGATAATGATTGTAATTGATTCCTCTTTTTGAGAGGACTGAAATTGACCTAAATATCAAACAATGTAAACTTTGAAACGGGAACTGATACTATTACCCATTTCGTAGAGATAGCAAAAGAGTGACCCAATTTTGAAAAGGGGGATCCAGAAAACACATATTTTTTTTAGAGCATAGTTTTTGGCACTTTAAATTTTTTTATGTACATTACATTTTAGAATGTTAGTAATTTGCAAGCTGATTTTAAAAAGTGGTGATTCTGCATTAGAGCCTTTTTTTAAAAGACCTATTTTTTGACTTTAAATTTTCTAATGTATGAAATGTAAATAATTATTTTTTAAATTTAACAAATTTTGACACTTTAAATTTTTTATGTCAAATTTTTTATTAAAAAAAAAATTCAAAAAAAAATAAAAAATATATTAAAAAACATAAAATGTAAATATGTGTGTGTGTGTAAACCATAAAAAAAATTGGCAAAAAAAAAAACTATAAAATTAAGTAACTAAAAATAGAAAATTTTTAAAAAGCATTAACAAAAAACTACAAAAAAATAAATAAATAAATAAATAAAAAAACAAACTAGATTAAAAAAAAAAAAAAAAAAAAAAAAAACCAAATTAAAAACATAAAAAAAAAAACAAAATATACTCAAATTAAAAAAAAAAATTAAAACAACAACAACAACATTTTAAATTTAATATATATATATATATATATATATAGGATTAAAAAAAAACATTTAAAAATTAAAAAAAGAAACATATATTTACGATTAAAACTTTAAAAAATATATATGCATGCAGCTCTGCCACCTAAGGCCATGCCCCCACAGGCGGCCAGTCTGAGAATTGGATAGCCACCCCCATGGGCAGTTAGGCAGTAGCTATCTGATTCTCGAAATCCGATAACCACCGCCTGACTGCGCGTGGGGGTGGCTATCCAATTCTCGGAATCGGATAGCCACTGCCCAACCACCCCCATAGGCGGTTGAGTGGTGGCCATTAGATTTTGAGAATTAGATAGCCACCACCGGCCACCCCCACAGGTGGCTAGGCGGTGGCTATCTGATTCCGAGAATCGGATAGCCACACCCATGGGCAATGGGCGATGGCTATTCGATTCCGAGAATTGGTTATCCACCCCCACGTTCATCCGGGCTATTCGATTCTGAGAATCGAATAACCACCACCCGGCCACCCCCACAAGCCGCTGAGTGGTGGCTATCCGATTCTGAGAATCAGATAGCCCCCACCCAACTGCTCGTAGGGGTGGCCAGAAAATGGCTATTTGATTCTTGGAATCAAATAGCTACCTCTAGGCCACTCATGAGGGTGGTGGCAGATAAAATTGTTTACTTTAAATAAAAAATAAATTTTGTTAAATATGTTTATTGTGTGTGTGTATATTTATATATATAAATATAATTTTATTTTTTTTTCAATTTTATATATACTTGTAAAATATATATATTTTAAATATTTTAAATGTTATTTTAAAATATATCAAAAATATATTTAGCTGTTTTTAATTTTAATGTTTTAATTTTTTTAAATCCAAATTTTAAATCATTGTCAAATCCAAATTTTGAATTTTTTAATATAAAAGTTGAAATGGTTTTTTTCTTTTTTTTCAACAAAAATATACAGTTTTTTTTTTTCTTTAATTTTAAATGTTTTTTGGTTTTATTTTTTAATTTGAAAATATGTATTTATTTTTTAATTTTAATTGTTTTTTGGGTTTTTATTTTATTTTTAATTTCAACATATTTTTGTTTTTTAGGGTTTTTTAAAATGTTCTTAATCTTAATTTTTGTAGTTTTTTATTTTTATTTTTTCATTTTTTTTGTTATTTTTTTATTTTTTTTAATTTAGTTTGTTTTTAATTTAATTTAATTTTTTTAGTTTTTCTTAACGTTTTTTTTTAATTTCCTATTTTTACTTAATTTTATAGTTTTGTTTTTATTTTGTTTTTTATTTTTTTGCCAATTTTTTTTAATGGTTTACCACATTAAATAAATGTTATTTTTTTGAAAATATGTTTTTCTTATTATTTATTTCTTTAATTTTTTATTTTATTTTTTAATTCTTATATTTTATAAGTTAATTTTGTTTTGTTTTGTTTTGTATTTTATTTTATATATATATATATATATATATATATTTTACGCTTTGGTATTTTTTTGTGTTTTTTTCATTGTTTTTATTTTTAATTTTATGTTTTCATTATTTTTTTTTGAAATTTTAATGTTTTTCGGAGTCATAACAAAATCTTTTACACCATTATTTCAAAATCTTGAAAATTTACCGAAAAAAAAAAAAAAAATGTTATTCCAACATCAACACTTTTCGTTTTGAAGGTGTTTTTTACACATAAAAATTCGGTTTTATTGGTATTTTTTAAAATGTTGAAAATTGTCTCTAAAAAGAAAATCCATCGTTCGATTATTAACACTTTTCATTTTTAGGCTGTTTCTTGCACAATTTTTGCACCAAAAATTCGTTCTCACTGCCATTTTTAAAACATGTTCAAAATTGACCCTAAAAAAAACCATCATTCTAGTATACACACTTTTTGTTTTTAGCACTGTTTTTCATGGTTTTTTTGGGTTTTTTGGGCCGAGTTCTTGTTTTGAGTTTATAGTTCCCGTTTCAAAGTTTACATTGTTATCACCCAATTTGGTCAAGCAGAAGTTGAGCTTTGAATTATTTTATTCATACATGTATTATGGAATGGGTCGGCCTTAACCACATGGGTAACTGCTTAGGTCAGCCTTAACCCCAAGTGGACCCTCATGAAAGCCTATAAATAGAAGAGAACTCAAGATCATTTGGACATATTCTATCAATCTATCTTTTCTTCTCTTATTGCCTTAGTTCACAGGTTCGACGGAAGGAGTTCATGCAAGGGTCCAAAATCACAGGCATAAGGTTTACTCTGACTAAGGGTTTTCTGATCCTTAGATGTTGGCACAAAACAGGAAGTTTTTGTTCTTGGTAGCTGGTAGGGAAAATTTTAGGGGCTAATATTCGCAAGTGGGCTAATTTTCCATGCTTTTTCCAAAAAAAAGATTTGTTAATTTCCATTTTTTCTAAAAATTATTCGCCCAAATTTTATAGTATAAAAATTGTTTTACCTTAAAAATCACTAAAATTTTATATAGATACTATATAAAATTATTATAAATTTGAATAATTTTATAAAAACATTACCAAACATTTTACAAATTGCATATTATGTACTAGTGAGATTCGCCAAGGTTTCTAAACTTTAAAATAAATTTCCATCCTTAAAATTTTCCCTCGTAGCTGGCACATAGGCTTATGGGAGCATCCAGGGAGTCTTGGACATTGGCACAATGAGTTATGGGAGTGTCCAAGGCTTGAGGGTTAGATAGAGATATATTAGTCCCCAGACACTCGCACAAAGTGGTCCTGAGAGCGCCCGAGATTCCATAGACACTCGCACAATAGCCTTATGAGAGAGTCCAAGGATTGAAGTAGGATTGGGTATGTTTGACCCCAAATGCCCTCATCTAGTTCTCCTGGGATCATCCATATCTATTTCGGACGCTATCATCTAGTTATGTAGAGAGCATCCAAAACTGCTATAGACGCTCGCACAACTCCTCCTACCTACATTTGGACTCATGGATGAGATTTATGTATTTTAAATATTCTGCTCATTGACAGAAGTGTTCAGAAATATCAAACAGTTGATTATAGTCAGTGACAACACAATTCAACCATCAAAATCAGGGTTTTGTCTTCAAGCATGATTAAATTTGTTTCATGGATATCATAGTTGTTTTGTTGCTTAGATAAATTTATGGATCATTGTACTCGCTTTTTCTGAATCATTTGATGACGATCTAAGAAGAAGAAGATTTGCAAGGGTTTTCCCCATAGTGGGGTTTTCCCCATAGTGGGGTTTTCCCTGGTCTCAAACCAATCCTGGTGTATGTATGTGTGTGCAAGCTTTTCTTCTATTGTTCCTTTATATTCTTCTACATTGATTATGATGATGTTGTTCTTTCTACGTAATTTCATATGGTGATGAATAATGGTGTAGATATGAATAATGTAATGATGATATGGGGTGAACTTATTGTATCAATGAATAAATTCAATTATAATAGAAAATAATAATGTAGTCCTATGAAAAATTAACAGGCAGGGTGGTGCTAGGGCAGGTCATAGCTTTCACAGGGAATTGTGGCATCCTTTCAATCGGGGTTGATAAATTATAGGGTGACAAAGCATCCTTTTGACAACATATGGTAAAGAGAGCGTTGGGGCACTCTTCAGGCTGTGGTCTAACTCATAGGGTGTATGGGTGTCCTTCTGGTTGCAATAGGACATTAGGGTGTAGTAGCATCCTACAGGATGTAGCTTGTAATTCAGGGGGTTTTGGCCTCCTTCAGTTGTGGCTGAGAAAGTGATGTGATTAATTTTTATTTTAAAGAGAAGAAAAAGACAATTACTAAGAAGCGTTCAATGGTTTTTAACCCTGAGGAGGTTTTCCACCTAAAAATATTTGTGTCCACAATTTATATTTTCACATTTTTGGATGGTGTTGTCGACTATTGATTATTATTTATAATAATATTAAGAAGAACAATAATAACAATTATATATTAACTAACTCTCTTAAAAAGTGCTAATTGCTAAGAAATATTGATTCACCCCCTCTCAGTATTTCCAACGATTGGTATTAGAGCTTGGTTCCTTCAGTAACATTTTAACTGATGGAAGGTAGATCTAAGAGCATAGAGATGGGAAAATCAAAGAAGCAAGCTACCAAGAATTTGAAGGATGCAAAAGAAGGTTCAACTACTATAATAGTCCCTCAATTTGAAGGAAATCAATGTTGTATATTCACTCTCGAATTAATTAAGACACATTGGATATGGGGATCTAGAATATAAGTTCATATGCAATCTCATGGATATGAAGTATGGGAGTCTATTGTCTCTGAGGATAAGTCTACAAATCAATCTAGATGGTACAATGTGGATGCCATGCATATAATTCTTGGTACTCTCCCATACATTGTAAAAGAGAAAGTTAGTCAATGTTTAATAGCCAAAGGTATTTTGAAAAGGCTCCATGATCTCTACTCAAAGCAAGATGCAAGCCAAGAGCTAGGTAAAGTTGATGATAACCATTAGGCAAATCCACAACTTGAAGAGTCCAACGATAACGAAGAACAAAAATATGGAATGGACATGAAAGAATTATTGATTAATGATTTTTGTGATCTTGATAAGGCAAGTGAGGAGAGTAGGGTGCTCAAAATAAGTTTCTCTATTGAAAATCCAATTGCGGGAAGCACAACAAAAAGAAAAGTGTTTGGCAAGTAAATTAAAGAAATTTGATTCAACTATTGCAGAAGTAGAGAGTCTCAGGGAAAAAATGAGACCAAAAAGGAGAAAATATAGGTTCTCAACAGAGAAATAGAGAATACCACTCTTCTAAAACTACAAATAAAAGAAGCAAAAGAGAGAAGAAGAATGTTGAACGATAGATTTTAGGAAGACATTGCTCAAAAGCAAGGAGAACTTGATGCAACACTTAATGAGATTAAAAAGCTCAAGGAAATGCGAAAGACCATTTACAAGTTGTGGACAAGATATATAAAGAATTGATGAAAGGAGAAGGTAAGGCTCCAGTTGATGAAGGTACAAGCTCCAAATCTTCACAATGTGAGATTGAGAAGAAGACTGATCAAATTAATGAACCAAAGAAGAATGTTGTAACTCTGAAGAATGATGCCAAACAAGTCAAGGAAAAATGACATCAAAAGACTTCGACACCACCTTTGAAGAAGAATGATTATAGAAAATCATCCAGGTACGCTCATCCATTTAATGTTTATTGTTTTTCATGTACTTAACTTTGGACATATGTATAGGGATTGTAAATTTGTTGATAGGTACAATGATCAAGGACCATTGACTCCAAATGAATCATCCATGTACACATGTTCATTTAATGGTTATTTATTTTTATGTACTAACTATGGACATATGTCTAGGGATTGTGAAGTTTTTGATAGGTACAATTACCAAAGGAATCTGCAAAACCCTAGAAGCAAGTTTATAGGATCACGAGACAGGTTCCATGACAATTTTTTCAACAGAAAGTACATGGAAAATTGATCAAACATTGAATGTTTCAAATGCCATAACTATGGCCATATAGCTCGTAATTGTAGATATCAGACAAAATCCTCTATGGATGACATTGAATGTTTAAAATGTCATAATTACATACACATAGCTTGAGAATGCAGATACAACCCTAATAAGGACTGTTATAAATGTCATAACTATGGACACATAGCTTGTCACTGTAGGTACAAGATGGAATCAACCATGAATGAAAATCTTGACAATGGGAATAAGAAGGTTTGGAAAAGAAAATAGGTACAAGATGAGCAAGAAGAGCAGGAAGGCAAGAAGGTCTCAACACTCATGCTTTTAGGTTTTGTGATGAAAAAGGTCATGATGAGTCAATAGATGCATCTAATGATAACCAGAGTCAAGATGGGCTAGTTGGAGAGTTTTGTGATACTCTATTTTGAACAAGTCCAGCTTGTTGACTCCCTGAATATTAAAGATGAGAGTCTATGCAACAACATGTGGCATAGGTCTACTGATGACAGATAGGTAACATGGGAATAACAACAAATTCAAGTCAGATATGTCAAATTCCTAACAAGTTGAGGGGATAAGAATAGTTAAAGGATTACAATTTTATAGTGATTATTATTGATAGATTATTAGAAGAAGGCTTCTCATTAGTGGGAGCACATGCAAATGATAGGTCCACAAGGAGTAGACAGATTATAAGGGGGTGTCACCCTTTTCTATTGACGTCAAAGGGGGAGAGAAATCATGAGAAGGAGATCAAAGTCATGAGAATAAGATGGAAGCATGAATTTAGGGGGATTTGTACTCATAGAAGGAGTACATGTGTTCCCATCAATGACAAAGGGAGAGATTGTTGGATGGTATTCTCATTGATGTCAACCCATGGAGTTCACTGGGTTTGAATTTGAATGAAACATCAACCATTGATGTCAAATGAATAATGAGCGCTTCTTAGAATTGTCTTAATTACATCAAGTTGAAGGCTACATAGTTGGATGGTTGAAAACCCAAGTCCTAGGGTTTGGGTTCCCTGGATTGAGGACATACCCTAATTTTTTCAAGGGGTTTTGAAGGGTTAAAACATTGAGTTTGACTTGGAGATCGATATCATCCTCATCGATATATTTCTGGTGGTATTTCGTATGCCCCTTAGTTCGTCCTGGTTTTAGAGAATTGAATTTGAAGTTGATGACCCCAGTTGGTGGGATAAACTCCCACAGGGTGTGACATGGCACAATTTTATTGTTTTTGGGAATCAAAACTCAAGGAAGAAGGGTTCCTAATTATTTCGTGTGGAAAAATAAGGGTTCCTCATCATAGCTTGTGAATTCAACCTCTTAGCCAACCTCATTCCCTCATTATAAGGAAAGTAGACGTTATTTAGGGCTTCAATTAACTCTTTGGTGATGTAAATAGAAAAAGTCAAAATAATTAAAGTGTTTTAATCCTTCTAAAACTCTTCTCCAATATTCAAACTTAAAGCCCATCTCTTTATTATAAAAAGAAGATATAAAGCCTCCTAAATCACATCAAAGAACATAGACAAACATTAAATTAACTTAGGAGCAAGGTAACTAAAGATGATATTATTAAAAGAAGTCTAGGTTCTTTATTCCCCTCCAATGCCCATTTTTTAGAAGACCCTACATTGACTTATAAAATAATACTAAATATAACCTCAAGCCATAACATTCTCAACACATTTATCTTATTATTTCACACCTATGAAATTGTTTGACCTATCTAAGGCAAGGACAATGAAAAATTTAGGACTTAGGGCTTCATTTTCATATAGTTATGTAGTCCTTTGGAGGGGCTAAGGTCTAAGGTATTGAGAGGAAGCTTATATTAAGCTCGGACCTATGGAGTCTCAAAGTTTTTTTGGCCTCTTCCTATAGTTCTGAACTTTGGCCCTAAGGTAAGGATTTCAGATTTTTTTGGGGAATTGTGGTGCATGTATTTAATAGGGTATCTTATTGATTTGATCATAATTGTTTGAGTGAAGGCACAAGCCCTCTCTTGTAGAACTCAACATTTTTATTACCTCGGTATTTTCTTCTAGACCTCGTCTTCCACTATAGCATTTTTGCCATTTTTGGATGAGCGTAAATATGATTTTTCTTTGGTAATTTGGTTGGGTTTGGATGTAGGTTTTAACCCCATACAGAAATTACCTACATACGAATTCTAAAACACAGAAAATAAACAATGTGAGAGCATAACACATAAAACACATATACACAAAGATTTTCCCCTGGATCCCAAAACTGGGACTACCAGCTTGATTTTTCATTATTTTCCTTTCAATGTTACAATACATATTTATACATGCCGAAGCATCCAATACCATGGACTAAAAAACATTGCATCCAATACCATGGACCGAAAACCATCGCATCCAATACCATGGATCAAAAACCATCGCGTCCAAAAAACATGTGCGAAAATCATGCACAAAACCATAGGTGGGTCTGCCCAACCTAACATAGGGTCCAAAACCAAAATTTTTTGGGGCCCCAAAGTGGGGTTACGGGTGCCCTTCAGACCCCCTATTAACTACGTGGAAAGAATATAACACAACCCAACATTCTCCCACTTGTTGTTTTCTTTCCACAGGGGGCCACAAGAGAGCTTAGTCATTTTCCCAGCCCTGAAATGCTCATTGTCTCTCTACACCAAGAGAACTTCTCAGAGCTCACAGGTTTTGTCAATGCATCTGCAGTATTCTTCAAAGTGTCCACCTTCACTAGCAACACCTTTTTGTCTTCTATCATATCCCTCACAAAGTGATACTAAACATCAATGTGCTTTTTCTTTGAATGATATGCAGGGTTCTTTGCCAAGAAAATTGCACTTTGGCTGTCACAGTCTATCCTTATAGCTTCCTGTACTAACCCCATACTTGAACACAATCTTTCCAACCAAACTGCTTCCTTGCTTGCATGAGTGGTTGCCATGTATTCTGCCTCTGTAGTTGATAGTGCCACTACAGATTGTTTCTTACTCATCCAACTGACTGCACCTCCAAATAGGTTAAACACATACCCACTTGTAGATCTTCTCTGATCTAGATCTCCAGCCCATTCTGTATCAACAAAGCCACGAATATATAACACTCCATCCAATCCTGGTCTTCCTTGGTAGCACAGACCGTAATCACTAGTGCCATGCAAATACCTGAAAACCCGCTTCACTACTGTCCAATGCTCCTTTCCTAGTTTTGACATAAACCTGCTCAATACTCCCACTGCATGTGCAATGTCTGGTCTATTACAGACCATCGCATACATCAGGCTACCGAGTGCACTTGCATATGGAACACGGGACATGTCCTCTTCCTCTTCTTGTGTCTTGGGACACTTTTCAGTAGATAACCTCACACCTACAGGAATAGGAACCTTCACTGGTTTACTATCCTGCATTTTAAACCTCTACAGTATTGTCTCGACATACTTCCTCTTGTTTAACCAGAGCTTCCTCTTTGCCTAATCTCTTTTAATTTCCATGCCCAAAATATAGTTTGCAACACCAAGATCTTTCATGTCGAATTTGGAGGACAATTGGGTCTTCAAATCCTGGATAATTTCTTTGTCATTTCCAACCAGCAACATATCATCCACATACAAGACCAGATAAATAACACGGTCACCAATTAATTTAAAATACACACAGTGATCTGCTTTACTTCTGGTGAAGCCAAGTCCCCGTATAAATGCATCAAATTTCTAATACCACATCCTTGGTGACTATTTTAACCCATACAGAGACTTCTTTAACTTGCATACCAGTTCTTTCTTACCCTTCACTGCAAAGCCTTCAGGTTGCTTCATGTATATTTCCTCTTCCAAATCCCCGTGAAGAAATTTTGTCTTCACATCCATCTGTTCTACCTCAAAATCAAAAGCAACAACAACAGATAAAAGTAATCTAATAGAAGTTACCTTGGAAACAGGAGAAAAAATATCACCAAAATCAATTCTCGGCACCTAGGAATAACCTTTTGCTACCAACTGAGCTTTGTATTTCTCCACTTTTACTTCTGCATTTGTCTTCTTTTTGAACACCCATTTGCTGCCAATGGGTTTCCTTCCAATCGGCAACTCCACCAGATCCGAAGCCTCATTTTTGTGCAAAGATGCCATTTCATCAACCATGGCCTCTTTCCAGAGTTTTCCATCCTCTAAATCCACTGCTTCCTTCACAGTTCTGGGATCATCATCAATAACAGACAAAGAAAAATTTGAACAGAAAGTAGATGGACTATACCTTTCTGCCTGCCTTCCTTCTAGAACTGATCTTCTTACAGTAGGATTTTGTGGCTCTTCATCTTCTGATTCCTCCGCTATTTTAGAGTCTAATTCTTCCTCCTTTAGCTCAAACTCTATCTTCTCAGGTTCCTTTGGTTGGACTTCATGTTTAATAACATCTTTCACCTCTCTAAATACCACATCTCGGCTGTACACAACCTTCCTTGTTACTGGGTTCCAAAGCTTATAACCCTTTAAACCATCCTTATACCCAATAAAGATGCATTTTTTAGATTCACTATCCAACTTGGTTCGTTTCTGCTTTGGAACATGTACATATGCATCACATCCAAATACCCTCAAATGTGAAAGAGAGGGTTTCTTACCAGTCCATACCTATTGAGGAGTCTTATTCTCCAATGTTGATGAAGGTGACCTGTTGACCAGGTAACATGCAGTGTCCATCACCTCTGCCCAGAATTCCTATCCTGACCCGGCACCACTAAGCATGCTTCTTGCCCTTTCCATCAACATCTTATTCATTCTTTCTGCAACTCCATTTTGCTGAGGTGTATATGCAGTAGTCTTCTACCATGCTATACCACACTTCTTACAGAATTCTTCAAATTCCTTACAGCAAAACTCTCCATCATTATCTGTCCTCAGCACCATTCTCTTCCTCTCTGTCTGGTTTTCCACTAGAGCCTTAAATTCTTTAAATCTGTCAAAGACTTCAGATTTCTTCTTAAGGAAATATATCCATGTATTCCTTGAGAAGTCATCTATAAATGATACATAGTACACAGACTTACCCAGTGATGGAACCTTCACAGGTCCAGACACATCATTGTGCACAAGTTCTAATATCTATTTCGCCCTCTTACTACCAGAGGGGAAACTCACCCGATTCTGCTTCGCATATACACAATTTTCACAAAAATCAAAATCCAGAGAGCTATTACTCATACCTTCTACCATACCTTTATCATGAAGTATCCAAAGGCCCTTTTCTCCAATATGTCCAAGCCTTTGATGCCACAGCATGGCCTTCTCTCCAGAGACCACTAGATTTTTTGCTCCACTTTCAGGAACCGTAAAACTATTGCACCCATTAATAATAGTGATACCTTGCAGCTTGTACAGAGTTCCAATCCGAGCTCCCCGCATCAATACCAGTGCTCCATGAACCATCTTGTAGGTATCCTTCTCGAACACTGTTCTTACACCTGCATCATCCAGCTTGCTAACAGAAATCAGATTTCTGGCTAATGCAGGAATATGTAGAACACCTGGAAGAGTTCTAACCCTTCCACCTTACAACTTCAACTTTACTTTTCTGCGAACAACAATTCTAGCCCTCCTGTCATCCCCCAAGAAGACATCACCACCATCATATTTCTCATACTTGCGGAACCACTCTCTATGGGGAGTGAAGTGAAAGGATGCACCTGAGTCAATCAACCATACCTCGTGATCTACATGTGTACTTGAAGAAGCCAAGTACACGTCCCCACCTTCATCTAAGGTGGTTTTCGCCTTTGCAGAAGGAGCCTCATCAGATCCCTTTCCTTTGTCAAGAGCTTTAGATTTACAGTCCCTTTTGTAGTGCCCTTCCTTTCCACATTTCCAGCACACCACCTTTACAGGTTTTCCTGGAGATTTAGATCTCCCTTTAGATTTAGATCTCGCACTCGATGACTTATTTTTATTTTTGTTCTGGGTCCGCCCTCGTACAGACAAGGCATCACCATTTTGGCTCTCCATATTTTTCCGTCTCATCTCCTCCATCAGCAAGGATGACATTATTTCATCAAAATGCAAGGAAGTTGCATTACTACCTATTGCAATAACTAGACTATCCCACAAATCTGGTAGAGAACACAACAAACTGATGCACTTATCTTCATTTGAAATTTTAATATCAACACATGCTAACTGACTTACCACAGTATTAAATACATTCAGATGCTCTGTCATCGAGTCTCCATCTTTCATCCTCAGGTTATACAACTTTTTTCGTAGGAATAGTTTATTCACCAAAGACTTAGATTGGTACAAAGTCCCTAACTTGACCCACAAAGCCTTCATCGTAGCTTCCCCTGATACATTCAGCAACCTTGAATCTGAGACACACAATCGTATTGTTCTCTTTGCCTTCTGATCCAACTTCTTCCATTATTCATTGGACACTCCCGTTGGTTTAGTACCCAGATCTACCATGATCCACTGGTCTTTATCCACCAACAGATCCTCCATCTTGAGTTTCCACAACTCAAAACTCTAACCATTAAATTTCTTGATTTCTATCTTTCCACTGCTCGCCATCTTCTTTCACCATCAGAATCGATCTTGCAGATCTCCCACTGAACAGGGTTTGCCACAGGCCCGAGCGAAACCCCTCAGCAATAAAGGCATCCCCTTGAAGCCAAAACTACTCCGATACCAAATGTATGTTTTAACCCCATATAGAAATTACCTGCATACAAATTCTAAAACACAGAAAATAAACAATGCGAGAGCATAACACATAAAACACATATACATAGAGATTTCCCCTGGATCCAAAAACCGGGACTACCAGCTTGATTTTTTATTATTTTCCTTTCAATGTTACAATACATATTTATACATGCCGAAACATCCAATACCGTGGAATGAAAACCATCGTGTCCAATACCATGGACTGAAAACCATCGCATCCAATACCATGGACCGAAAACCATCGCGTCTAAAAAACATGTGTGAAAATCATGCACAAAACCATAGGTTGGTCCGCCCAACCTAACATAGGGTCCAAAACCATAATTTTTTGGGGTACTGCCTCGGACCCCATAAAATGGGATTACGAGTGCCCTTCAAACCCCCTATTAACTACATGGAAAGAATATAACACAACCCAACATTGGACTGAAGGTTGTTTTATATATAGGGAACACCTTTTTTTGAGTTTGGATTTAGAGATTTTGTTTGAGTTGGCAATTCTTTTAGGTCACCTCAAAATTGGGACACAACATAAGGGTTGTGAAAATTTCATACCTTACTCTTGTGTTGGATCTAAAATTAGGATTAAGACTTAATTAATCCTCATAGCTACAACTTGATGACTTACCAAATAGTTCGTGATATATAACTTGACCATGTGATAAAGGTGAATATAATATGGTAGTGATATGTAATATTGCAAATAAATTTCACATGATTCTTTATATATCATAGATCTAGGCAGAATGTGTATTGACATTGATTTTAGGATTGTGTATTAACAAGGCTTTGGAACTTAAGTAATTGTTATTGTTTAACAAAGTATATATGGAAGAAACCTTTTTCATTGTGATGCATTCACAGTTGTGACAATAGTGACTTGACACAATGAACTGATATATAGGTAAACTAGACAATGAAATTTAGTCCAAAAAATGAAGTCTATCTTGAAGCAGTGTATCAGTGAGTAACTTCAAGAATCAAATGCACTAAGCTAATTTTTTGTTTAGCACCTTGTTGACAAACCTCTCATTGAAATTTTGAACCAAAGTACTATAAAAAATAATCACTATGCCATAACACTTACCTCATGTGACCTTGCAACAAAACAATAAAACATACGCATATATACATATAACTATGAACGTAATGTATTCTAGTATTTGAAGGCAGTGAAATCACTATTGTATATGATAGTGTGACGTAGAAATACATTAAAATGATTATTATTGAAAAGTGTCATGCTCTAAAACATAGTATAGTGACATGATCTGACATATCTATTCTAATGCCTTGACCTTAACTTGACTCGAGGTAACATGGATAAGTGAACAAGGTTGACAGTTTTGGCCTAAATGAATCACTGTATGATAAGGGTAACTTGACTTGACTTGATGTAATAGTTAAATAAGGTTAATTTGAAAGGGATATCTTGAATTTAACTTGGATAGATATAGTGACACATAGATTTGACTTGATTAATATATTGACCTTATAGCTATAGTTCATTAATAGTAGTATCATAATGAAGACTTGATAGACTTGACCATGACTTATCATATGATATTAAGACTTGATGATATGACTTAATAGTGATATTGTGACCTCAGTCAATGAGATACTTAGTAGTGGCTTAAATTGGATAATTTGTGACACATTAACATATAACATTGACCTATATATTGCAATGATACTTGACACAAACTTGTGACTGTGGTCAACTAGGGATTTGACTAGATGTCTTATCAGATAACCTAGAGGGTATAAGTAGTAAGTAACATAATTGTGACCTTGTAGAGGGAAATACCATATTTTTGTCCAAATTATTGATGTAAATATGGATAGAAGTGTATCAACAGTGATCAATAGTGAAAATACATATGTTGGTAGTGATGAGCACCAGTATTGCATCAAAAATGTTGCAACTCCTGGGGCTGCCAACTTTACTTTATCAACTTGGGGTTTATACAAACTTGGAGGTGACAATGTTGTATACACAAGAAGATGTGATGGGTCCACTCTTTGTCACTACTAAGTTGGCCAGGGAAAATTTTAAGAAGCCCCCCTAAATTTACATGTATAATAAATGGGCGAATTTCCATGGTATATAGGAAAAATAGAAGGCGATTTTATCAATAATATGATATGTATATATAATTTTTTGGCGAATCTCTCACGAGGCATGGCAAATATTTTACTCAATTATAAAATCTTGTGTTTATTGAATACACAAATCAAATCATTGCATTTCTTTAAAATATCTTTTGAAATCAAAATTACTGATATTTGATACCTTTCGGGGGTTAGTAGATCTAGAGTAAAGATGGATCTATGCTGGTTTAATTCCCCCATTTAAATAGGCTACATTCCAGGTCAATACCATGGGTCAATACCATGTGCCATTTTGGTGAATACCATGGGTCAATACCATGTGCCATTTTTATTTTTATTAATACTAATATTAGGGTTAATAATGTTTTTTTTCATGGTATTAATAATAATCTAGTCCATGGTATTTGTCCCATAGTATTTTGCCCATAGGTTTCACCTAAATATAACGCATTTTTTGAATGTTCGTAAATATAAGGTGACTTATGGAGTAAATATAAAAAAATGTTTTATTTGTTTACCATACCTCTCGTTTATTTATATTTTTATTAATTTACCATACCTCTTTTACAAATATGGTATTTGGCCCATAGGATTCACTTAAATAAAACCTCTTTCTTGAGCCTTCATAAATAGAACGAGGGTTATGGACTAAATATAAAAAGAGGTTTTATTTATTTACCATGCGTCTAGTTTATTTATATTTTTATTTATTTACCATACCTTTTGAGTAAGTATAAAAATGTTAATAAATTTACTGCATAACATAAATAATTACTAAGAGGAATAAATATAAAAATAACCAGCAACAACCATAAACACATAAACACAAATGTTTATCCAGGAAAACCCCAAATCCGGTGAAAAACTCAACCTAATAAGATCTCATTAGCATTGGCCAAAACCTTGGCCAATCCAACCAAGTGAGTCTTCGCCGCTCACCTCCAGGTCTTGCATTACAATGAAGTCCTTCCAGTCTTTTATAAGCTCCATTACATATAATACCACGGGCATAATACTATGGGTGCACAATACCATGTGCCCCAAAACCATCACTGTTTAACCTAGTCAACTTTGACTCTATCCCGAGTCAAGTTTACCTAACAAAAAAAACATTTTATTTATTTACCATACCTCCACTTTACTTATATTTTTATTTGTTTACACCCTTGCATGTATATAAGGTGATTTATGGAGTAAATATAATTTTTTTATTTATTTATTTACCATACTTCTCATTTATTTATATTTTTACTAATTTACCATACCTCTTTTATAAATATGGTATTTGGGCCTTTGGCCCATAGGATTCACTTAAATAAAACATATTCTTGAAAATGGGCGAATGGATTCACTTAAATAAAACCTATTCTTGAAAATGGGCGAATGGAAGGTTGTAACTCCTAATTTCAAGGGCTAAATTTACCTTTTTTACCCTCTCCCTTAAAAGAAGGTGGGCTATTTGAGGTGATTTGTAAAAGTGTACTATGATACAAAATAATCGCCCACTAAAAATTTAAAACCCCTTAATTTCGCCAAAGGGTGAACATTCGCCCCTAAAATCACCCCTAAAGTTGGCGATAGATTACTATGGTTTCTCAAACCAACCTTCTATTGATTCAAAAGAAGCTTTATTACCAATGAGAAAAAATGAATTTTCCACTAACTGAAATCTTGTCTACTGTGGTAAGGAAAGACTGAAATCAAATGATTAAACACACCATTCATCTAAATAACTTCTAAGAGGATTTTCTTCAAAAGAATGCCAAGTTAACATGTGTTTAATCCTACTGTCTTAGGCATGCAATCTAAAATAACCAAACTTTCTACTATTGTGCATGTAAATGAACACAATAACTCTTTTTTCATTTTTGTCTTTTTTGTGTGAAAATATGAATTCTAAATCCTCTTGGTGATGTCGCAGGTGGGTTAGAGATGGTGGTGGAAGGTCAGATGGCGTAGGAGGCAAGTACGAGTTTTCTCTTATCTTCCTAGATGCTTTTTCCACAATTCGGCCTCAAAACAAGTTACTACAAGTTGTCCTACAGGATGCCCTAATGCCTCCTATAGGATTTCCTAATGCTCCTATAGGATTTCCTAATGCTCCTATAGGTTCCCATGTATTCCTATAGGATCCGGCTGAGGGAAATAGGAGTAATTTGGAAGGTGGTGTAGGGCTTAGGGAAGGTGAATAGTGGGATAAATAAGGCAAGAAAGTGACTAGGACTCCTTCAAAGCTCAAAACAGAGTTTGTAAGATGGTTGGATTTGATCAACAACCCTGGAAATTTGTTCTTATGGAATGACGGATTGGGTGAGAGACTTAGTGGCTTTTGATGATCATGGATGGATGAAGTTAGGTTGGGGTTGCTGGTCATGAGATATCCCTGCAATATTAAAACTCCTGCACTGCATCAATCACTAGAATTTATCCATGAATCATGTCAAATGAGAAATATTTTCAATCAACTAAGAAAACATAATTTCATTATCTAGTTGCCTATTTCATGCATGGAAAAATTTGAAGAATAATTTGAAATGCCTAGGAGATATAATGCAAGGCATGCAAGGCAGATGATATCATAAATGACAACTAAATCCTATTCTTGAAAACTGAAAAGATGTTGGCCTAAGTAGCAAAAAACCCTAAATTTCATAAGAAATCAAAATTTTATCTTTTTGGGGCTGCATAGGAGTTCTTTCCTCAAACCATGGTCCCTGAAGGGAGGAGTGAGAGAAAACCTTCCTACTATCAACTTTTTGGTATTCCTTTATCTTCCTACGCTACTGCTAAAGCAATGCACAAATGGAAGTAAACTAATCAAATCCACAACTACTTGCAACGAAATAATGCTAAAACCAATTCAACCATTAATCTATGAAATCAACTAAACATATTAATACAAGAAGAGGAGCCTTTGCTACTAGGGTTGGTCCCAACCCATGAGCTTCAACCCTCTAATTCAACTCAGTGCTGGATCAAGGAAATGTTCATTCTCATTATCATATCAAAAAATTACATAACAATGTCTTCAACAATTCTTGAACTCAAAAAATGTTTAGTGATCTTACATAAAACATCAACATCTAGCCCATCATGGGTTAATGAAACTTATCCTAGAAGATGCTCTCCAAAACCTAAGACTCCCTATTACATGGAAAACTTTCAGAGACATGCAGGTAGAGGGAGAAATAAAATCTTTTGAATATGATAAAAGCCCCACTTCTAGTGAAAGGGATGAAGAAGAAACAAAGGAGGAAGAAGGGGAAGAAAAAGAGGAGGAAAATGAAGAGACAAAAGAAGATGTAAAGAATAACATATGAACAAAGTGAGGAACTGGAGGAATAAGAAGAAGAGAAAGACAAGGATGACAAGGAGAATGGAAAAGAGGAAACAAAAGGAAATGAAGAACAAAGGTCTACAGTTCAAGGAAAAGAAAGGGAGGAATCACCAAGGGTATCTCTAGAAGCCATTGAGAAAGAGGCAACAATTGCTCTTACTTCCCTAAGTACACCCATCAAGCAAAAAGGGAAGAGACAGAGACAAACCTCATTGTACTTTAGGACAAGAAAAAGCACAAGAATTAGGCAAGGAAGACCTCAAACACCCACCGAAATTCCTATTGTCATTGAAGACTAACCAAAGTAGCAAGAAAAGATAGCTCCTCATTTGAAAAATCAAGGAGAAGGATCATCAGGACAAGCCTCTCCCAAATCTCCCATCACATATGTTAGGAGGCCTGTCACAAGGTCTGCCTCATCAAAAGGAAAAGGTATCCTACAGGAGACATAGAAGGACCTACAGGAAGCAGAGGCCATCCTACAGGAAACTCTACTAAACCTACAGGAAACTTACAAAATGGACCAAGAAGGTATCACTCAACAAGAAACAAAGAAGGAAGATCCAGAACTGAGGGAACCTAGTCCTCAACCAAACATTGACTCTTACTACAATTTCATTGAAGGGGGTAGGGTCATTCTACAGAAATTTTCCATCCCCTTATTCTTGGAGCTTGAAAAAAAAAGGGTAAGAACACATAGGTGGATGCAAATTACCAAATCTAAAGGAGTGGAGAACGTAGGCCGCATGGAGGAGAAAGTAAAGGAGATGTGTAAAGAACTAACAGCATAAGGGACAGAGAGGGAATGATGAAAGCTTAGTTGGAAGAAGAGAATGCATGGCTAAGGGGAAAACTACAAGAAAGAGAAAGTCAGTTGGAAGCTATGGAAAATTTATCCCTAGAGGCAATCCAGTGGAGGATGCCAACAAATTCTTATGCCTTGTATCTTAAGGAGCAATGGCTACAGTTTCAAATTAAGACTTTAGCACAGAGAGGCACTATGCCCTTCCAAGAATATATAAAATTCATTGATCTCTCTGATCAAAGCACCTTGGAAGATAGAGCTAAAATGTATGAGTTTTACCTAGACAAGTTGGCCATGACAGATTTGAATGTGTGAGACCTAAATTCAAAACTAGGGGACTTGCAATTGATGACCTTGGAATCATGGATGAATCATGAGGAGGAAAGGGCTGCAAATATGAATAAGGTAATTGCAAGAGAAGAAATAGAACCCCTCATGATAATAGCTTAGCAATCTAACCCAATGGCTGTCATCAACACCCACAACCTAATTTCAAATGATCCTAAGCTTGCACCTAGGTACCTTGCAGCCCAAGAGCAAGAAATCACACACTTTGAAGACATGTTCAAGCTGCTAGGAGATGAAAAGACGCAATATTTCCAAAGGAGATGGAACATCTTGCCCTACAGCCTGAAAATCAGAGAATTCCATTCTCCTCAGAGAATGGGAGAGGCACTAAATAGAACACCCATCAACAAGCAATATCTACAAAGACTCAAAGTCAATTGGATTGGCTTGAGACTCAGTCCACCATTGCTCTTAGGAATGTTGGAAGGAAGGAAGGAAGAGGAAGAAAGAAAGCAGTGGGAAGAGATATAGAGGAAGGCAGGATTCTATTCACATGAAGAAGAAACTACAACAGAAGCATGGGATGTCAGGGAGGCCACTAGAGCAATGTTGGACATGGATATAGATTAAGCTGCTTAGAGGATGAGAAACACTTTGTAGGGGAGTGATGATGAGCTTCATCATTGGGTAAATATATGGACTTTGATACACCTCCAATCTTATTTAAATCAAATCTTCTCATAATTCCCTACATCTTTTGATTATATTTTGCTTAATGAGATGAGTAAAAGTGATATGTTATGCCTAGTGGACTAATGTGCATTGATTGTAGTTTTTTGAGAGAAAATCATGGAAATTTTGGCTAATTAAGGGAAAAAACTTGAATGAGACAAGGAGTATATATTATAGGAGATAAATCCTCCTCATTAATACTCACTCATTCGAATATTCCTTCATCAAATCACACGAGCTCGGAGTTGCAAGTAGCTGAGTCATGAAGATCAAAAGGTAGCTGAGCTAGTGACAGACAAAGAGTCAACTCATCTTAAGTTTGGGAGCCGATCCTCCCTAGATTTAAGGAAGTCATTGGAGACTTTAGTTGTATAAATAAAGAGGCCTAGAGCCTCATTAGGATTCAGATTTTTTTATGTAAGAGCACTAAGCATTTTTTGAGTTCAAGACTTGTGGAAGACATTGTTATGTAATTTTCTAATATGATAATGAGAATGAGCATTTCCTTAATCCAGAACTGAGCTGACTCAGAGGGATGAAGCTCTTGGGTTAGGGCCCAACCCTAGTATAAGAGGCTCCTCGTCTTGTACTAGTATGTTTAGTTGATTTCATAGATTAATGGTTGAATTGGTTTTAGCATTATTTCATTGCAAGTAGTTGTGGATTTGATTAGTTTTCTTCCATTTGTGCATTGCTTTAGCAGTAGCTTAGGAAGATAAAGGAATACCAAAAAGCTAATAGTAGGAAGGTTTTGCCTCACTCTCCCCTTCAAGGACCTTAGTTTGAGAAAAGAACTCCTATGCATCCCCAAAAAGATAGAAATATGATTTCTTATGAAATTTATGGTTTTGTACTACTTAGGCCAACATCTTTTTAGTTTTCAAGAATAGGATTTAATTGTCATTTATGATATCATCAGCCTTGCATTAGATCTCATAAGGGTTTCACATTATTCTGCAAATTTTTCCATGCATGAAATAGGCAACTAGATAATGAAATTATGTTTTCTTAGTTGATTGAAAATCTTTCTCATTTGACATGATTCATGGATAAATGCCAGTGATTGATGCAGTGCAGGAGTTTCAATAGTGTAGGGATATCTCATGACCAAAAACCCCAACCTAACTTCATCCATCCATGATCATCAAAAGCCACTAAGTCCCTCACCCAATCCATCATTCCATAAGAACAACTTTCCAGGGTTGTTGAGCAAATCCAACCATCTTACAAACTCTGTTTTGAGCTCTGAAGAAGTCCTAGTCACTTTCTTGCCTTATTTCTCCCACCATTCACCTTCCCTAATCCCTACACCACCTTCCAAATCACTCCTATTGCTCTCGTCCAGATCTTGTAGGAGCATTAGGACATCCTATAGGAGCCATTAGGACATCCTGTAGGATGACCTGTAGTGGCATGTTTTGAGGTCAAATTGTGGAAAAAGCATCTAGGAATATAGGCGAAGACCCCTACTTGCATCCTAAGCCATCTCACCTTCCACCACCATCTCTAACCCACATGCCACATCACCAAAAGGATTTAGCATTCACATTTTTACACAAAAAAGACAAAAAGGAAAAAATAGTTATTATGTTCATTTACGTACACAACAATAGAAAGTTTCATTATTTCGGATTGCATGCTTAGGACAGTAGGATTAGACACATGTTAAATTAGAATTCTTTTTAATAAAATCCTATTAGCAGTTAGTTAGATGAATGTTGTGTTTAAGCATTTGATTTCAGCCTTTCCTTACTACAATAGACAAGATTTCAGTTAGTATGAAATTCCCTTTTTCTCCTTAGTAATCAAGCTTCTTCTGAATCAATAGAAGGTTTTTCTAAGAAACCATAGTGGTCTATCTCCAGCTTAACAGTGACAAAGAGTGGACCCATCACATCTGATTGTGTATATAGCACTATCACCACCAAGTTTGTATGAACCCTAGGTTGATAAAGTAAAGTTGGTATCCCCAAGAGTTGCAACATTCTTGCTGCAATACTGGTGCTCATCACTTTTTTGGTGTCATTGTCACTCGAGGCTCTTCCTAGATGATTTTTCCACAATTCAACCTCAAAACAGGCCACTACAAGTCATCCTATATGATGTCCTAATGCATCCTACTAATGCTCCTACAGGATCCAACCGAAGGAAATAGGAGTGATTTGGAAGGTGGTGTAGGGCTTAGGGAAGGTGAATGGTGGGAGAAATAAGGCAAGAAATTGACTAGGACTTCTTCAGAGCTCAAAACAAAGTTTGTAAGATGGTTGGATTTGCTCAAGATCCCTAAAAGTTGTTCTTATGGAATGATGGATTGGGTGAGGGACTTAGTGGCTTTTGATGATCATGGATGGATGAAGTTAGGTTAGGGTTGTTGCTCATGAGATATACCTGCATTATTGGAACTCCTGCATTGCATCAATCACTGGCATTTTTCCATGAATCATGTCAAATGAGAAAGATTTTCAATCAACTAAGAAAACAAATTTCATTATCTAGTTGCCTATTTCATGCATTGAAAATTTTGCAGAATAATGTGAAACCCTTATGAGATCTAATGAAAGGATGATGATATCAGAACTGACAATTAAATTCTATTCTTGAAAACTGAAAAGATGCTGGCCTAAGTAGCAGAAAACCCTAAATTTCATAAGAAATCAGAATTCTGTCTTTTGGGGCTGCATAGGAGTTATTTCCTAAAACCATGATCCCTGAAGGGAGGAGTGAGGGAAAACCTTCCTACTATCATCTTTTTGGTATTCCTTCATCTTCCTAAGCTACTAATAAAGAAATACACAAATGGAAGCAAATTAATCAAATCCATAATTACTTGCGATGAAATAATGCTAAAACCAATTCAACGATTAATCTATGAAATCAACTAAACATACTAATATAAGAAGAGGAGCCAATGCTGCTAGGGTTGGGACCTAACCCAAGAGAATCAACCCTCTGAGTCAACTCAATGATGGATCAAGGAAATGCTCATTCTCATTATCATATCAAAAAATTACATAACAATGTCTTCCATAAGTCTTGAACTTGAAAATTGCTTAGTGCTCTTACATAAAACATCAACAGCTAGACCATCATGGTTTAATCAAACTTATCCTATAATATGCTCTCCAAAACCTAAGGCTCCCTATTACATGGACGAATTTCAGAGACATGCAGGTAGAGGGAGAAATAAAAGCTCTTGAATATGACAACGACCCCACTGCTAGTGAAAGGGATGAAGAAGAAACAGGGGAGGAAGAAGGGGAAGAAAAAGAGGAGGAAAATGAAGAAGAGACAGAAGAATATACAAAAGAAGAAATAGATGAACAGAGTGAGGAACTAGAGGAAGAAGAGGAAGAGAAAGACAAGGATGAGAAGGAGACTGGAAAAGAGGAAACAAAAGGAAACGAAGAATAGAGGTCTACAGTTCAAGGAAAATAAGGGGAGGAATCACCAAGGGTATCTCCAGAACCCACTGAGAAAGAAGCAGCAACTGCTCTTACTTCCCTAAGTACACCCATCAAGAAAAAAGGGAAGAGAGAGAGAGACAAACCCCATTGTACTTTAGGACAAGAAAAAGCACAAGAATCAAGTTAGGAAGACCTCAAACACCCACCAAAATTATTATTGTCATTGAAGACTCATCAAAGAAGCAAGAAAAGATATCTCCTCTTGTGAAAAATCAAGGAGAAGGATCATCAGGACAAGCCTCTCCCAAATCTCCCATCACATATGTTAGGAGGCCTGTCACAAGGTCTACCTCATCAAAAGGAAAAGGTCTCCTATAGGAGACATAAAAGGACCTATAGGAAGTAGAGGCCATCCTAAAGGAAATTCTACTAAACCTACAGGAAACTCAAAAAATGGACCAAGAAGGTATCACTCAGCAAGAAACAAAGAAGGAAGATCTAGAACTAAGGGAACCTAGTCCTCAATCAAAGCTTGACTATTACTACAGGTTCATTGAAGGGGGTAGGGTCATTCCATAGAAATTTGTCATCCCCTTATTCTTTAAGCTTGAAAAAGAAAGGCAAGAACACATAGGTGGATGCAAATTGCCAAATCTAAAGGAGTGGAGGATGTAGGCTACATGGAGGAGAAATTAAAGTAGATGGGCAAAGAACTGAGCAGCATAAGGGATAGAGAGGGAATGATGAAAGCTTAGTTGGAAGTAGAGAATGCATGGCTAAGGGGACATCTACAAGAAGAGAAAGTTAGTTGGTAGCTATGGCTAGTTTATCCCTAGAGGCAATCCAGTTCAGGATGCCAGCAAAGTCTTATGCCTTGTATCTTAAGGAGCAGTGACTATAGTTCCAAATTAAGACGTTAGCATAGAAAGGCACTATACCCTTCCAAGACTATAGACAATTCATTTATCTTTGTGATCAAAGAACCTTGGAAGATAGAGATAAAATGTCTGAGTTTTACTTAAACAACTTGGCCCTGGCATATTTGAATGTGTGGGACCCAAATTAAAAACTAGGGGACTTGCAATTGATGGCCTTGGCATCATGGATGAATCATGAGGAGGCAAGGGCTGTAGATATGAAGAAGCTAATGGAAAGAGAAGAAACAAAACTCCTCATGATAATAGTTGAGAAATATAACCCAATGGTTGTCATCAACACCCACAACCTGGTTGCAAATGATCCTAAGCTTGCACCTAGGTACCTTGCTACCCAAGAGCAAGCAATCACACACTTTGAAGACATGTTTAGGCTACTAGGAGATGAAAACATGCATGTTGGCGTTATGATGAATGTGTTGTACTTGATGGAAACCGACTTGTAGTAGAACAACTCACTTATACATAGTAACTAGATGAATCTACACAAGAGATATCAGATGTGACAGAATGCATGACAATAGTATTTATAGATGTGATGAAATGTAGGGTAGCTTCAAGGAATCAGTTTAGAAGGCAACTCTCTTAGATGAGAGATCATAGTTTAGACTCACAGAATGAAGAAAGGTATACGCAAGTTCACTATATACCAAGTCGCGTATATACGCATGTTATCTATATACCAAGTTGTGTACACACACAGGTTCACTATATACCAACTCACATATATACACAGGTTCACTATATACCAAATAGTGTATACACACAGGTTCACTATAGACAAAGGCGTGTATATCGTATACACGCACTTTCACAGAAGGAAAGGCGCGTACATGTCGGAAAACTAAGTTTTGGTCTGTGGTATTTGGACCATGATATTTTGGTATCAGTCCATGGTATTTGGTCCAAGGTATTGACCCCAGGTATTGGGTCCAAGGTACTGGTCCTATGTGGTTTTGGACCATGGTATTGAGTAAGACCTAATACTATAAAAGGAGGAGAAGATCATTAGGAAAAAGGCACCAAGCAAGTCTTGAATATTTGATGAAAGGTGAGATCCAGCATGCAGGTTATGGGTTTATGATGCTTTGCTTGATCTGAGCCAAGGAGGAATCTCAATGGTTGATGGAGGACAAGATATAATGATGGATCAGGATCTTATGGCTTGGAATGAATCATCTCTATATGGTTTGATCATGCTTATTCTTGATCTATATATTGACGCATGTAATGTTCTGTAAATATTATGATCTGGGTATAACTCAAGTCTGGAATAGCTACAAATTATGAATGAATATTTACATATGTATACACTGGTTCACTTTGATAAAAGCGCGTATATACGTAGGTTAGATACATCTAAGTAGCATATACCATATGAACTATGATGTTTGAAGTTACATGTGGTTCTAGTTGTTGATGCAAAGTTTTGAGTTCTGGTGACTGTTTACTGGTGTCAGTATTCTGCATATTCAAATTGGTTGATTGTGATTAGCTTCAGTATTGATGGGTGAGATATAATAATGGATTAGGATCATAATGACTTATCTTTATGTGATATGATGGACTAGATTTGATTGCTAACACACGTATTATCCTTTTGTATGTAATGACCTGGGTATGTCTGAAGTCAGGAAGTGCAGCGAAGTTATAAGTAAGTATTTGATGACATATACACTGGTTCGCTTTGGTGAAGTTGTGTATACACGCTAGTTTAGCTCTTCCAAATAGCATATGGAATCTGATGCATGATTTTTGATGATACAGTTGGCTCTGAATATTGTGGCAGAGTTCTGTGTTCTGGTGACTGTGTTTTTGTCGACAAGATTTCAGCGATTTAGTGGTGGGTGATTTAGAGATTGATGATGCAAGTGGTGATTGATTTTGTGCTTCAATGTTATTGATGGGTCCAGTTTGAAAATTGGATGAAACATGGCCTTCAGATTATGATGTTGTGTTCCAAAAGTATCTAGTTTGAAAATCTATGAAGCATGGTACCTGGAGGAAGAAAGAAGGTTGTAGTCTTCTATAGGTCAGCACCTATGTACTAGTACATCAGCTAGTACAAGAGCTAAGGGGGTTGTAGCTCCCTTCCAAGAGAAGCTGGAGAACGAGAGAAGGTTGTAGCCTTCTATAGGTAGAAGCCTGCATATTGGTATAAGACTGCACCAATACAGAAATATTGTAAAAGGAAGTTTCTTGTTAAAAGAAGATAGAGACGAATTGCAACAGGTGGTTTTCACCCACATTGGGTTTCCACCTTACATCATGGTGTTCATGTGTGCTTCTTATGTGTGATGATCTGTTCTGTTTTATTGCACGTGTTTATTGTTCATATGGTTAATGAAGTTCTGATGCACTGATTAAATATCAACATTTAATGGATTAACTGAATCATAAGTTTACTGGATATACGCTAGTTGCATTAGACATAGTTGCGTGTACACGCGGGTTCCCTTAACTGAAGTAGCGTATATGAATCTAAGTATGGAAATGAAAAAATTATTGATTTACTAATATTGATTCACCCCCGCTCTCTCAGTATTATTTCCAACAATTGGTATCAGAGCAGGTCCTTTGGTAGAAGCTTGATAGCTTGAAGGAGATCTATAGAACAATGGGAAAGAAGCTAAAGAATAAAGCGCCTCAGAAGAAGAAGACATCTCAAAGGAACTATGATAGTGGGAGAATCAATTGGGGAATATGTGGAATCAATAATTCAAACTCAGAATCACCTCAGAACGAAGATGAACAAGAAAAAGAACTATCAAGTATGAATTTGTTATCCTCTAGTGATACATTTCTCCATCCATTTAAAGATGATGAAAGTGATAGAGAAACAGCTAAATTTGCTCTTATGGGTGAGAAAGAAAGATATCAAATAGAGGCAGAGTTTAAAAGGCTTACAGATAAAATTAGAGATCAACAAAATCTATTGGACAAAAGGGAATGTGCCTCCAAAGAAGAAACTACCAAACTAAAAGCTCAACTAGAGGAAGGAAACAAGGTAAGGAAGCAACTCAAGGAAAAGGAAGATCAATGTCAAAAGCTATAGGATGAAGTGACATCATTAAGAAATGAAGTAAATGAAAGGAGCACAACAATCAAGAAACTCAGAGATAGATCCAGTTACTATGAAATTCTTGAAGCTAAGATCCTCTCGCTAAAAGAAGATCTTGAAGAATCAAATAAGCAGAATAAAGAACTACTCCAAGCTCTTTAAAAACAAGAAAACGAAGTTCTTGAATTAAGACATCAGTTGGAAGAACGAAGAAAAGCTAAAGGAATCATGAAGAAGTAGTATCTTGAAAAGGAAGAACAACATCAGGTTGAGGTAAATATTCTAAATAATAAATTAGAAGAAAAGGATAAGCTCTTACGATTTCAAGATAGTACTAAGATCTTGGATGATATTCTTAGTAGTCAAAGGTCTCCTGCTATCAAAACTGGTCTTGGTTTTCATGAATCTATTGAAGGTGAATCTAGTTCACAAAGTAAGACAAGGAACTCTAATGAAAAATCTGAAATGCTCAACAAGGAGATGAGAGGTCAATCCCATCAACAACCAAGGAAAGAAATTCTTCAAAGAAAATCTTTTACTCCTAACTATGGAAGTGATAGTCAGTTATTTCCTCAAATCAATAATGTTGAATGTTATGTATGTCATAATTTTGGACATGTTGTAGCCAGATGTAGAATTAGAATGGTTCAAGACCATCACATAGAAAGATCATCACATTCCAGGTACTTTAAGGGATATTGTTTTGCTTGCAATATGTTTGGTCACAAAGCCATTGACTGCTATAGAAGGAATATGAAACATATGAGATGTTATGCATGTAAAAAGCTTGGAAATATAGCAAAGGAATGCAGGAATAAAGTACGGACACCATACCAAAAGGAGAAAACATCATCACACTTGAAGATATGGAAGAAGAAGGAAGTATAGTCAGAAAGATGTGGCACAACACAATGTATAGACATGACAGACTTAGAGGGAGCTGAAAGTGTGAAACTTCAGTGTTCTAAATCTCATACGCAAGATTCATGAAGAGAAGTCATGTATATACGTGAGTTAAACACTACATAGTCACGTATATGTTAGTTTGAAGAAAATCAGTGGGACAGAATCAGGAAAAAGGGTCTGATATGATTCGGTCCATTATTTGCTCTGTTTGATAATGGTTACAATCTGCTGATGATGTGTGGAAATTTCTTGGTACTCATAAGATGTTTAGAAGTTTTTTTTATCCTAACTTGATGATGATGATGCCTTGATACTTTTTGCTGATATATGCATGATCAAATCTAACAGTGAACAGATGGCACAGGTTCAGGGGGAGCATATGCTTTGAATAATGCATTGTTGGCATTATGGTTAGAAGTCCTTGGTGATGATGCTTATATGGCTAAATGATACATCTTGCTATGATATGGTTATGAGTCGCCCATGAAAAAATCTCATATGATTCTTGGGGTTACATAGTTGGTGTTCAGATCAGATTTGTGGATGATTCTCTGATGATGCATGTATGTTGCTTACATGGTAATCTTCATAAGGATAAGGAGAAGTACAAATCTTGAATACTCAACTTCATTACTTGATGATGAGTCACTCATATGCTGTTGTTGTCATATGCATAAAGATCATATAATACAGTTATGATGCAGGATTCCTATAGTTCTTGGCTCTCACATGGTTGAGGATTGATGTTGTTGATGATATCAAGAAGCCTTGAAAAAAGATCTTGAGCTCAAGGTTTGTTAGATACATAGTGCTATATACAGTATGTTGGATACATGGATGATTACTCAAAGTTGCATTGTTGGAGGCATGATGATGATGAGTTTTTACCTATATAATCATATGTTGATACTCACATATTCTGATTGATGCCTATCATATGTGGGATGTTCCTGAGTGATGATACATGGATGATATAAAAGATCATCTTGATGATGATGTGATGACTATGGTGTTTTTCACATATGATATAATGTGAATGATTTTGTATGACATATGCAGAATTGATTCATGGAAGGGATGAGTTGATATCTATATGCAGACATACCTTGTCACAAGTTGATGATATCTACACTAATGGGCATATACATGTTGCTGGTCTAGATGCTGTTAATAGATGCTTATGGAGAAGATCATACATTGTGTATGATAGTTGCTGATGACTATCAAGGTCTTGTTTAGATATTTGGTCTCTGTTATAAATGTCGTGTATATGATTCAATATAAAGGTCATATCAAGACCCATGATGTAATAGTTTGTCTCTGTCTATTGTAGTCGCTTGATGAATCCCTTTTGGTCATATGATGTAATTCGTACCCCCACTATGCATGGGAAGGATGATGTAATATTTCAGTCATGTATAAAACAATTGGTATCTGGTATATCCCCACTTGGTTGGGTGGATGAGTCAAGTTTATCCCCACTTGGTTGGGAGAATGAATGTATGTATGATTCATTGGTGATAGGAAGGTCAAACTCACATAGTTGAGTTATAGAGTCATTTTATTTTCTTGGAAATATTTGCAGACTCAACATGTGCTCAAGGGGAGTATGGATGATATAGTACGTCTCAGCATGAACAAAGGGGGAGTTCAATCAAATATTTAAGCATGTGCCTAGGGGGAGCATGATGAATATTTAGCTATTCAGATATGAAAGTATTCTGCTCTTAGGGGGAGAAGATCTCGGTCTGCCCTTTGCCCTTGATGTCAAAGGGGGAGAGTGACTTGGTGTTGTTGTTGCCATAAAGTCCAAAGGGGGAGACTGTTGGCATTATGATGAATGTGTTGTACTTGATGGCAACCCACTTATATTAGAACAAATCACTTATACATGGTAACTAGATGGATCTACAGAAGAGATATAAAATGTGACAGAATGCATGATAGTAGTATTTATAGATGTGATGAAATGCAAGGCAGCTTCAAGGAATTAGTTTAGAAGGAAACTCTCTCAGATGAGAGATCACAGTTTAGACTCACAGAATGAAGAAAGAAAGGTACACATAGGTTCACTATATACCAAGTCGCGTATATACATAGGTTCACTATATACCAAGTCGTGTACACACACAGGTTCACTATATACCAACTCGCATATATACGAAGGTTCACTATATACCAAGTAGTGTATACACACAGGTTCACTATAGAAAAAGGTGCGTATATCATATACATGCACTTTCATAGAAGGAAAGGAAAGTACATGCCGGAAAACTAAGTTTTGGTCTGTGGTATTTGGACCATGGTATTTTGGTATTGGTCCATGGTATTTGGTCCGAGGTGTTGACCCCAGGTATTGAGTCCAAGGTATTGGTCCTATGTGGTTTCAGACCATGGTATTGAGTAAGGCCTAATACTATAAAAGGAGGAGAAGATCATTAGGCAAAATGCACCAAGCAAGTCTCGAATATATGATGAAGTGTGAGATCTAGTATGTAGCTTATGGGTTTACGATGCTTTGCTTGATTTGAGCCAAGGAGGAATCTCAGCGGTTGATGGAGGACAAGATCTAATGATGGATTAGGATCTTATGGCTTGGAATGAATCATCTCTATATGGTTTGATCAGGCTTATTCTTGATATGTATACTAACGCATGTAATGTTCTGTAAATATTATGATATGGGTATAACTCAAGTCTGGAATAGCTGCAAATTATGAATGAATATTTACAGATGTATACGCTGGTTCACTTTGATAAAAGCACGTATATACACAGGTTAGATACATCTAAGTAGCATATACCATATGAACTATGATGTTTGAAGTTACATGTGGTTCTGGTTGTTGATGCAAAGTTTTGAGTTTGGTGACTATTTACTGGTGTCAGTATTCTGCATATTCAGATTGGTTGATTGTGATTAGCTTCAATATTAATGGGTGAGATCTAATAATGGATCAGGATCATAATGACTTATCTTTATGTGATATGATGGACTAGATCTGGTTGCTAACACATGTATTATCCTTTTGTATGTAATGATCTGGGTATGTCTGAAGTCGGGAAGTGCAACGAAGTTATAAGTAAGTATTTGATGACATATACGCTAGTTCGCTTTGGTGAGGTTGCATATACACGTTGGTTCAGCTCTTCCAAATAGTGTATGCACTCTGATGCATGATTTTTGATGACACAATTGGCACTTTATATTGTTGCAGAGTTCTGTGTTCTGGTGATTGTGTTCTTGTTGACAAGATTTCAGTGATTCAGTGTTGTGTGATTCAGAGATTGATGATGCAAGTGGTGATTGATTTTGTGCTTCAATGTTATTGATGGGTCCAGTTTGAAAATTGGATGAAACATGGCCTTCATATTATGATGTTGTGTTCCAAGAGTATCCAGTCTGAAAAATTTATGAAACGTGGTACCTGGAGGAAGAAAGAAGGTTGTAGCCTTCTGTAGGTCAGCACCTATGTACTAGTACATCAGCTAGTACAAGAGACAAGGGGGTTATAGCTCCCTTCCAGGAGAAGCTGGAGAATGAGAGAAGGTTGTAGCCTTCTGCAGGTAGAAGCCTGCGTACTGGTATAAGACTGCACCAGTACATAAATATTATAAAAGGAAGTTTCTTTTTAAAAGAAGATAGAGACGAATTGCTGTAGGTGGTTTTCACCCACATTGGGTTTCCACCTTACATTATGGTGTTCATGTGTGCTTCTTATGTGTGATGATCTATTTTGTTTTACTGCACATGTTTATTATTCATATGGTTAATGAAGTTCTTATGCACTGATTAAAGATCAAAATTTAATGGATTAATTGAATCATAAGTTTACTGGATATACGCTAGTTGCATTAAACAGAGTTGCATGTACACGTGGGTTCCTTTAACTAAAGTAGTGTATATGAATCTAAGTATGGAAATCAAAAAGTTATTGATTTGCTAATACTGATTCACCCCCCCCCCCCCCAACCCCCCTCTCAGTATTATTTCCAACAATGCAAGCTTTCCAGAGGAGATGGAACACCTTTCCCTACAGCCTAAAAATCAGAGAATTAAATTCTCCCCAGAGACTGGGAGAGGCACGAAAAAGAACATCCATGTACAAGAAAGCTCTACAAAGACTCATACTCAATTGGATTGGCTTGAGACTCAATCCACCACTACTCTTAGGAATTCTAGAAAGAAGGAAGGAAGAGGAAGAAAGAAAGAAGTAGGAAGAGATAGAGAGGAAGGCAGGATTCTATTCACAAGAAGAATAAACTACTGCAGACGCATGAGATCTTAGGGAGGCCACTAGAGCAATGAAGGACATGGATATAGATTAAGTTTCTCAGAGGATGAGCAACACTTTTAGTAGGGGGGTGATGATGAGCCTCATCATTGGGTAATTATATGGACCTTGATACACCTCCAAGCTTATTTAAATCAACTCTTCTCATAATTCCTTACATATTTTGATTCTATTTTGCTTAAGATGTTATGCCTGGTGGACTAATGTGCATTGATTGCATGTTTTTGAGAGCAAATCATGGCAATTTTGGCTAATTAAGGGAAGAAACTTGAATGAGACAAGGAGGAGAGATTGTAGGAGATAGGTCCTCCTCATTAATCCTCACTCATTCAAATATTCCTCCATCAAATCATATTGAGTTTGGAATCCGAGCCTCCCTAGATTTAAGGAAGTCATTGGACACTTCAGTCGTATAAATAAAGAGGCTTAGAGCCTCATTAGGATTCAGATTTTTTATGTAATAGCACTAAGCATTTTTCGAGTTCAAGACTTGTGGAAGACATTGTTATGTAATTTTATGATATGATAATGAGAATGATCATTTCCTTGATTTAATATTGAATTGACTCAGAGGGTTGAAGCTCTAGGGTTAGTGCCCAACCCTAGCAGAAAAGGCTCATCTTCTTGTATTAGTATGTTTAGTTGATTTCATAGATTAATAGTTGAATTGGTTTTAGCATTATTTCATTGCAGGTAGTTGTGGATTTGATTAGTTTACTTCCATTTGTGCATTTCTTTAGCAATAGCTTAGGAATATAAAGGAATACCAAAAAGATGATAGTAGGAAGATTTTGCCTCACTCCTCCATTCAGGGACCATGGTTTGAGGAAAGAACTCCTATGTAGCCCCAAAAGGACAGAATTCTAATTTCTTATGAAATTTAGGGTTTTCTGCTACTTAGGCCAACATCTTTTCAATTTTTAAGATTAGAATTTAATTGTAATTTCTGATATCATCAACCTTGCATTAGATCTCATAAGGGTTTCACATTATTCTACAAATTTTTCCATGCATTAAATAGGCAACTAGATAATGAAATTATGTTTTCTTAGTTGATTGAAAATCTTTCTCATTTGACATGATTCATGGATAAAGTCCATTGATTGTTGCAGTGTATGAGTTTCAATAGTGCAAGGATATCTCATGACCAACAACCCCAACCTAAATCCATCTATCCATGATCATCAAAAGCCACTAAGTCCCTCACCTAATCCATAATTCCATAAGAACGACTTTCTAGGGTTGTTGAGCAAATCCAACCATCTTACAAACTTTGTTTTGAGCTCTGAAGAAGTCCTAGCCACTTTCTTGCCTTATTTCTCCCACCATTCACCTTCCCTAATCCCTACACCACCTTCCAAATCACTCATATTGCTCTCGGCCGGATCCTGTAGGATACATGGGGTCGTGTAGGAGGCATTAGGACATCCTTTAGGATGACCTGTAGTGGCATTTTTTGAGGCCAAATTGTGGAAAAAGCATCTAAGAAGAGCCTCAAGTGACAACGGTGCCAAAAAAGCGATGAGGACCAGTATTGTAACAAGAATGATGCAACTTCTGGGGCCACCAACTTTAGTTTATCAACCCAGGGTTTGTACAAACTTGGAGGTGATAATGTTGTATACACAAGCAAATGTGATGGGTCCACTCTTTGTTAGTGCTAAGCTAGAGATAGACCACTATGGTTTCTCAAACCAGCCTTCTATTGATTCAGAAGAAGCTTGATTACAAAAGAGAAAAAAAGGAATTTTGTAGTAACTGAAATCTTGTCTACTGTAGTAAGGAAATACTGAAATGAAATGCTTAAACACACCATTCATATAACTAAATTCTAAGAGGATTTTCTTCAAAAGAATGCTAAGTTAACATGTGTGTAATCCTATTGTCCTAGGCATGCAATCTGAAATAACCAAACATTCTACTGTTGTGCATGTAAATGAACACAATAACTCTTTTTTCCTTTTTGTCTTTTTTGTGTGAAAATGTGAATGCTAAATCCTTTTGGTGATGTGGCAGGTGGGTTAGAGATGGTGGTGGAAGGTCAGATGGCTTAGGAGGCAAGTAGGGGTCTTTGCCTATCTTCCTAGATGCTTTTTCCACAATTCAGCCTCAAGACAAGCCAATACAATTTGTCCTATAGGATGTCCTAATGCTTCCTACAAGATGTCCTGATGCTCCTACAAGATCCCCTGTATTCCTATAGGATCCAGCCAAGATCAATAGGAGTGATTTGGAAGGTGGTGTAAGGATTAGGGAAGGTGAATGGTGGGAGAAATAAAGCAATAATGTGACTAGGACTTCTTCAAAGCTCAAAACAAGTTTGTAAGATGGTTGGATTTGCTCAACAACCCTAAAAATTTGTTCTTATTGAGTGATGGATTGGGTGAGGGACTTAGTGGCTTTTGATGATCATGGATGGATGAAGTTAGGTTGGGGTTGCTGGTCATGAGATATCCCTACACTTGATGCTAATATCTATCACTGATTGAAGAAGAAAGTAGGGTATGCTTAGTCTGTTTTGAGGAGGTGTGTCTACTCCAAATCTCAGCTCTTGGAGAAGCCTGAAATGGTATCCATATACCACATTGTATCTCCCTTCACATGATATATATTTAATGAGGTGGTAGCTAATTTCATTCCAAGGGTATGGAAGGCTTTCTCTTCTAACCCCATTCTTGTCCTCCATTGCCTCCTCCCCTTCCAAAAAGAATTTCTTCTTTGCAAGGGTGTTGTTTCCCTTATCTTCCTTTCTCCAAGGCAACCCTAAAGGAAGTGTGGTGATTCTGCCTATGACTTCAGGGGTGATTTCTACTGAGAGGCCTTTCACCATAGCAGTGGCATGGGTCCTAGTTAGTGGTATGAGTGAGAGAGCAAAGTCTCTAGCCACCTCATCATTGTATCCCCTCATTTTTTCAAATAAACCCATCCAATTGTGCCTTGTGAAGATTTATACTACAGGAGGGTGCTGATGAATTCTTAGTTTGTTTGTGGGTTACCTCCTGTTAAATCCCCCTATCATTTTTCCACTAGTAATTGTGGAGGCTTGTATGGGTATAATTCCAAATTCTAGTGGGTGAGAGATTTTAAATGATAGCTATGTAATATAATTCCCCTCGACTACAATTTCCTTAACAAAATGAAGGGTTTCTCTATATTTTTTAACTGGAAAATGTGGGAAGGTGTAGCTCCTACCTCCTGGTTACTGTCTGATGAAGCCAACCTTTGATATTTCCTCTCTAAATTCCCACTAATAATCTTGTAGATGACTGCTCTGTATCCTGTATATCCTCTTGTAGTATCCTGTAGATTTTCCTGTAGGATCCTGTAGGTGCTCCTGTGCTAAAAACTGCTCACTGTCTTTCCTGTAGACATTGTTTCAAGAGCCGAGAGAAACCTTTCTTTGAAGAATTATTGAGATTGTGAATGCCTCCTTTGCATGGAAATTAGTGTTTTATTTCCTCATATGGGTGATTGTGTGGGATGGTGTGCTGGCTACCTAAGTACGAGCACCCACTTTTGGACCGTTGGTCTCACTACAAATCCATCATTCCCCCTTTCCTCATAATCATCTCCCACTTTGATCATCCGTAACTTAACCATTTTTTTCCTCATCTCCTTTTTTCTGATTTGACTGTTGCCACATGTGGAGTGATCTAACTGTATTCTCCTTGTCGACTAGCTGAAGGTGGCCAAGTTAACTAGCCACCTTTGCTTATAAAACCAACTCTTCCACAATCCTACATATTTAATCCTATTATGCTAACGAGAGAGCTTAAGAAAGATGACAAACGTGTGGGTAAGAAGCTTTATGATGTTGCTTGTTGGAGAATGATGTCCCTGTGCTTGTATAATTGCTGCATATTTTTTTTATTGGTCTCTTTTGATGCTTGTTTTCTTTGATGTGTAGGTACTAGAGAGTGATCTTGATGATCCTACTATTTCTACTAAGTTCTCAAGGATATTCATTGACATTGGGATCTCTTTGCTAAAGATGAGTACAACCTATGAAATTTTGTTTTGTGGGATAAGCTGCTACAGGATTTCCTATAGGAAACCTACAAGATGTCCTGTAACTGCCTGTCTACTAAATTTTTATTCTTTTCTTCACTGCTGGAGCATGAGGATTATTGTCATGGGTAGAGAGGGGGTATAATGATTGGTAGGTGAGGGTTATAACCTTCAGGTATTGTCCCCTTGTCCACTGTTCTCCTCTTCTTCTATTTTTTTTTTATGAAAACTGTAATCATTTTGGAACTGACTTATTGGTTGAATGCAGGGGTAATCATGGTGGTGAGAGGCATGGTGATGAGGTGGTGAAGTAAACATTTTATTTTTGACACAGGCTAGTCATCTCCTTTCTCTAGGGTCACTTTCCTTAGGATTCCCAGTCCACTACAATTCCTACAAGATCCTCCTGTCGGCTTTCAGGGAATCCTTTAGGTTTAGAGATAATCCTTTAGAAAACACAAAGCCTATGTTAACTAAGCTAGAGGAGTTCATAAATGGAGGGATTGATGGGATGATGAAGAATATGGGATGGAGGAATAAAAATATGAATTGTATAGGTCCTTATGATCCTCTTTTATTGCTCTGGTCCTCCTCCTACTGACCTACAAACAACATTTTCAAAGTTTTTCTTTTCTCTCTCTCTCTCTCTCTCTCTCTCTATATATATATATATATATATATATATATATATATATATATATATATATATATATATATTATTTTATTTTATTTTTTATTTTTTTGAAAACAACTAGTCTTCCTCCAAGAGGTTTTCACCCAGAGATATTTTTATTTTATTTTATTTATTTATTTATTTATTTATTTTGACACCATTGGGCCGCCTCCAGAGGTTTTCAACCCAACAGTGGGACTCAGGTGCCTTGTGGAGGTTTTCACCTGAGTTTTGCTTATTTTTGACACCATTGAGCCACCTCCAAAGGTTTTCAACCCAATAGTGGGACTCAGGTGCACTTGATGGGGTAGAAGTTGAGACTTGCTCCACCACCATCACTTTCTTGTTGATGCCATTGATGAATTCTTTCTTTCACAAGGGCTTCTTGTAGACCTTCAATCTGTGCTCATTGACAAGTAAGGGAATAGCCTTTGCATCAATGGTTCTTACCTGCACTGAACCATTATCATGAAATTTTTCTATGACATAAGGCCCTAACCATCTAGTCCTTAAATTTCCTTTAAAATCCTTGTATCTAGAATCATGCAACAAAGCCCAATCACCATATTAAAACTATTTATCATTTATGTTCTTGTCATGCCTGGTCTTCCTTTGAACTTGAGTCACCTCTGTGTGTAGGAGGGCTTGCATTCTAAACTCATCTAACCCATTCAGCTGGAGCACTCTCTCTTGTTGTGTCCTAATGAGATCTAGATCTAGTTGTGTTGCCATTCTTAAGGTGTTGTATTCAAATTAAATGGACAACAGGGCCTTCTTCCCATAGACTAGCTCATAAGGAGTGAATCTAGTGGTGGTCTTCTAAGTGGTATTGTAAGCCCAAGTGGCCTCAACTAATTTATCTTCCTAGTTCTTTCTGTTGCTGCTAATCACATTGGTCAGAATGCCCTCCAACACCCTGTTGGTTACCTCCACTTGCCCATTAGCTTATGGGCGGTAAGGAGTGTATGTTCTATGCTTGATCTTGTGTTGGCTTAACAAATTTTCAATCATGTGAGATGTAAATTCATTGCCTTGATCAGTGACAAGTTCTCTAGGGTACCCAAACTTATAAAATACATCTTCCCTTAAGAACTCAACCAACTTCTCCTCTGTTGTTACTTTGATGGCCTTAGTTTCAGCCCATTTGGTCAAATAGTTAGTGCACACAATGATATACTTCTTTTGCCTAGATGGAGGGTCAATGGGTCCAATGAAATCCATGCCCCACTTGTCAAATGGCTCAAAAGTCACTTCAAGTTGCAGAGGTATTTCATCCCTTGGGGTAGGTTTCCCCATCCTTTGGCATCGATCACACTAACTAGTATACCTCCTCACATCCTGGTGAAGAGTAGGCCAATAATAACCAGCTTGTAGCACCTTGAATGTTGTCCTTTTAGCTACAAAGTGACCTCAATAAGGACGATCATGACAAGTCAAAAGGATGTCAAAGACTTCCTCCTACCTAACACATCTTCTCAGAATTTAATCCAAGCCTAGTTTGAAGAGGTTGCCCCCAATCCAAGTGAATGAGACACTCTTCCTCACAATCTTTCTTTTTTCCTTGGAGGACAAATTTAGTGGAAACTATGCAGACGTCAAGTAATTTTCTATGTTAGAAAACCATGGAGAGAGAACTGAAATGGTGAATAAGTGTTCATCTAGTAACTGATCATCAACCATTCCTTCCTCGCCTATAGGAAAAGTTAATCTGGATAAAAAAATATGCAACAACATTCTCCTTATCACGCTTATCAATAATAGCTAGAACAAACTGTTGTAATAAAAGTAACCATCTAATAATCTGGGCATTTACATCAGGTTTATTCATAAAGCATTAAATTGTAGCATGGTCAGTATGTACAAATGTTTGGTAACCTATAATGTAATGCCTAAATTTGTTCAATGAATGCACAATAGCTAGGAGCTCCTTTTCAGTCACTATATAGTTCAGTTCAGCCTTTGATAGATTCTTATTGATGAAGTAAATGACATAAGGTAACTTTTCATCTATCTGGCCTAAAGCTACTCCTATGGCTTTGTGAGAGGTATCAACATGTATATGGAAAGGAAGGGCCCAATTTGGGCCTCAGAGAATAGGTGTAGTGGTTAACTTGTCCTTTAGGGTGTCCAAGGCCTCTTGACAACTTTTTGACCATACAAATTCAAAGTCTTTAGCCATTAACCCAAATAAAGGAGAAGAAAACATGCTAAAGTGTTGGCTTATATGGGCCTAACCCAGGTTTGGAAGAGTTATTTAGCCAAACAAATCCCACAGCTACCAGCCCTTTCGGTAACAGCCTGCGGAGCGCGGACTGAGGTCTCACCTGAGGTAGTAGGGGAGGTTGTTGGAACCAGGTTTCCACACCCTTGGGATGTCTAGTTGTGGTCTAGAGATCTCACGCACCATTCTACAACCTCGTGCTACTCTACTTCTGCACAGATTCCAAACAGGGCTACTTCTCGATACTACTTACTAAATGATTTATTATAGATTAGATCTACTTAAAAGGGTCTTTAAGCAAACATTTAATTGAGATAACCAATGCACACATTCAATAGAAATACAGATTCACCTTAACCCAGAAAATAAGCATATGTATAAAGATTCAATAGAATTATAAAGCATACATTAACCAGATCCGTAATAACTCATATTAACACAATACTTCAAAATCAACTTATCTTTATTTCCACTTTATCACTGATACATCCAGATGTACCCTACACACTCAGCTGCAGGGGTCAGCGCACATAGTTGCAGACTTTACCAGGCCTCTGCACACACAACTGCAGAGCCTCTATCCACTACCTAATACCCTCGACTCGGACTTACAGACGCTCCAAAACTTCTTAGCTCATAAACCCATTACAGTTCAGATCATTCATTATCCAACTACTAACTACTACTACCCATAGAGCCTTGCTCTATTTATAAATTTTCATGGACCACGATCCATGGGTGGGCCGACTCAACTTACATTTCTTTACATTATTTTTGGGCAGACTACCCTTTGACTCAACCTAATACAAATCGCGCTCCATGTATCACGGGGAGTCTTTACCCTACATTACCCAAAATTTTGGGCTTTGTGCCCCATGATCGTTATGCGGGGCTTTTGCTACCCAACAGTCCCCCAACACAATCATCGTGACTCATCCCGAGTCACTCAGCTGGTGCAGTAATCTTTGCGCGGAGATCAGTCAAAAACTTCTACACATTGCATGTTCCTTCAACAAATTCTACTGCGAGCCGTTGTACCTGTTCCAAGCGAGTCGTTGATGCATCTGCATCACTTGCAGTTTCTTTCTCGGTATCACATACTACCTGCATATGTGCTAACTTGCCTTCAATAGTTGTAGAAATTCCAAACGCTTCATCGAGCCAGGGCTGTATGCATTCTTTAAGCACTACCTCTTGTTGCCACACGATGTCAACTTGGGCCTTGAGAGCCTGGGCCTCCTTCATTTTGGCCAATTGTTGTGTGATAGCAACCATTTGTGCAGCCCCGCGAGCTGTGTCATAGTCCTACTATAGCTCGCGTGCCTCAGCTTCCACTCGCTGTATGGTTGGGTCCTCCTGGAGAGATGTGAGCATAACGATAGACTGATCTAGTAGTCCTGAGCATTCACAGACAGCGCACCTCATCGTTTCCAATCTTGCTTGAATTTTGTTGTGGTGCCATTCGCGATCTTCCAGAGGTTGCTATGCCTGGAGTCTGAGCTCTGCAATTTGTAAAGTAAGTTCCCCCTGGGCTTTTGTGGCCACCTCTTGGGCCGTACAGACTCTTACAGCCATGTGCAAAATCTTGGTAACTATTGGAAGGTCCTCGGGGATAGCTAACTCCAGTACCGTGTTGCATGCTTCTGCCACAGCTTGTTCTACTGCTCGATAATGTCCGACCAAGTCATCGTGCTAGAGAGTGACCTGTTCTAACTTTTCCTTTTTCTCTGTTAAAGTGTGGAGGGCGTGACCTTCCTTGGCACGAAGTTCATTAGTTATTCCCTCTTGCAATTGGTAGAGTATTTCACTAGGCAGAGTGGCTAGATTTAATCCCCAACTACGTTCGTCACCTACGCCTTCGACTAGGATAGCACCTACTGGCAATGGCAAGGTGTTTGGTGTGAGCACGCGCACCATCTGCTCGGCTATGGTTGTATCGTCTAGTAGATGGTGTTGGAAATAATACTGAGAAGGGGGGTGAATCAGTATTATTTAAATTCTTTTCAATATACCTTCCAGATTTATACTTTAATTTATTCTTTAGATATTGATCATTAACTTGTATGTCAGTACCATATAATCATGAACAAGAACAAGAAAAACCGACAATCACACCAAAGAACACCAGATATAAGGTGGAAACCCAATGTGGGTGAAAACCACCTGTTGCAATATGTCTCTATCTTCTTTCAATTAGAAACTTCCATTTACAATGATTTTGTACTGGTGCAATCCTTTACCAGTACGCAGGCTGCAACCTGCAGAGAGCTACAACCCTCTCTCGTTTTCCAGACTCTCCTGGAAGGGAGCTACAACCCCCTTAGCTCTTGTACTAGCTGAGCTACTAGTACGTAGGTGCTGACCTACTCCTTTTCTTCCAAGGACCACCTTTCATAAATTTTCAGACTGGATCCATGAACATCAAATAATCATCAAGTATATGTGAATCAACCAATCTCCTTTTACAATCAACCAATGAATCAACCAATAACTTCTCAGAATGTAGTAACCAGAACAGCAATACCAGTAATCTAAACCCAGAATTCTTCAGCAATAAATAAAAGACAACCAACAATGATTTCAAGAAAGGTCCACGACTTCACCAATGGAAACCTGCGAATATCCACAGTTCTTCTGTGTCTAGACTACGCAGGTCCGCACCTGATTATTCTTCGACTTTGCATGCCTCTGCACCTACCCTTCTGTTGCATTGCGTACCTTTCTACAGATCCGCACCCGCACTGTCTGCCCGACAGTGCACCTCCGCACCTGATCCTTCTGTTTCTCTGCGTACCCCCGCACCTGCGCCGTCTGCTGCGCTGCGTGCCTATGTACCTGCGGCTACTGCTGCGCTACGTACCTCCGCACCTGCACCTTCTGCAACACTGCGTACCTCCGCACCTGTGTTGTGGATCACCTGCGGACCTCCAGATAGAGCCAAATTACCAGTCCTCCTATGTGCCACAGACTATCAGATCCACAGATATGATCATGCGCCAAAGAGATCACGATAGATCCGCCTTACAAATTATAGTTTTCTCCTTAATTTAGATCTAGCTTCTCAAACCGATCACCGAAAATTTCAGATCTTAGGATGTTCAATTTTCACTAGTGACTAGCCAAATGATCTCCTTTCCTTTTTATAGGCAAGCCCTTACTAAAACCATGAAACAAAACCATAGAGAGCCAATACAAGGAATCCAAAAACCTGGGGCTCAATAGTTTAGGATCAATACCACGGACCAAACAAGTCAAGCTAACTGCTATGGACCACCATAGGATTTCCCACGTGTGAGCGCTTTTCACTGCATGAAAGTGTGTGAACTAGGGGTCCGCACCTTTTACATGGTATACCTACGAGTATGCCCGCACTTCTTGCTGAAGGCACCTGCGGGTCCGCAGCTTTTGTTAAGCTCACCTGCGGGTATCTCATATTCTATGATTTTGAGAGCTTGAACCCTTGATCTGCTACTTGAGTGGGTTGCCATCAAGTACAACACCTGTGCCATAGTGCCAAACCTGAATCATAATGCCAACAATCTCCCCCTTTGGACTTGATGGAAACCCCAATATCCTCAAAGTCATTCTCCCCCTTTGACATCAAGGGCAAAGGGTTATGCTCCCCCTGAGAACATGCTGAAGTCTCTGCTCTGCTGAGTTGATCATGCTCCCCCTGACTATAGACTAGATTTGCAAAAGAATTTTTCTTCAAGAAGAACCATAATCCACCATACATCGTAAATGACCTTGACAAAAGAGATAGAGACATATTAGCAGCAATATTCAAATCAGCATCCACGTTCTCCTTCTAAAATTTCTCCTCCAAGATCTTCTACCATAATGCCAACAATGCATTATTAGAAGAATATATGCTCCCCCTGAACCTGTGCCATGCGATCTTTGACCAATTCATAAACCAGCGAATGTACGCGTATACCCCATATGAAACTCGCGTACAATCAACAATCTCTGAAACAGATAAGATTCAACAACAGGATGATGCATCAACTACCCCCAACTTTTGCCTGAGGTATTCAAAGGTCTCCCTAGGCAGTGGTTTGGTGGGTATATCAGCAATTTGTTCCTTAGAAGGAACATACTCCAACTTGATCTTTTGTTCAAGAACTTGTTCCTGAAGAAAATGATATTTGATTGGTATGTGCTTGGTTTTTGAATGCATGACAGGATTCTTTGAAATACTAATTGCACTTGTATTATCACAGAAGATAGAGATAGGTGGAGTACAAGTGATTTGCATATCTTGCAATGTTTGCATCATCCAAAGAAGTTGTGTGCAACAAGATGCAGCAGCCACATACTCTGCTTCAGCTGTAGATAAAGTGATTGAACTCTGTTTCTTTCTGAACCAAGATACTAATCTGGAACCCATGAAGAATGCACCTCCACTAGTGCTTTTTCTGTCATCCACACTTCCGGCCCAATCTGCATCTGTATAAGCATGGAGTGTGAGATCTGTATCTCTAGGATACCATAAGCCATAGTTTTGAGTTCCTTGAAGGTACTTGAAAATTCTCTTAACTGCCTGAAGATGAGTTTCCTTTGGATTTGCCTGAAATCTTCCAACTATTCCCACTGCATGCATGATGTCTGGTCGGGTACCTATCAAATAAAGTAGACTTCCAATCATGGATCTATAGGTTGGTTGATGTACTGCTGCTGACTCATCATTTGCACTGAGGCTGCATCCCGTCACCATAGGGGTACATACTGGTTTCGAATCCTCCATCCCATATTTCTTCAAGATCTACTTGAGATACTTGGTTTGTGATAGAAAAATACCGTCTTTGTTTTGTTGAACTTGCAAACCAAGGAAATATGTGAGCTCACCAAGCATGGACATTTCAAACTCCTTTTGCATCACCAAGGAAAACTTTTGACTCATGTCTTCTTCATTGCTACCAAAGATGATATCATCTACATACACAACAAGTATTAGCAACTTTTCATTATCAACCTTTACATATAGATTACTATCAGTTGATCCTTTTATAAAACCTTGTTGATGAAGATATTTATCCAACCAATAATACCATGCCCTAGGAGCCTGTTTGAGACCATAGAGAGCCTTTTTGAGCTTGCATACAAGATTTGGATCATTTCCAAGGATGAACCCATCTGGTTGTTCAATGTACACTTCTTCATTCAAGTCTCCATTCAGAAAGGCAGATTTTACATCCATCTGAAATACCTTGAACCTCTGAAAACTAGAGAGAGCAAGGAACATTCTGATGGCCTCAAGTCTTGCAACAGGAGAAAAAGTTTCTTCAAAGTCTATTCCTTCTTGTTGAGCATACCCTTTACACACAAGTCTGGCCTTGTTTCTAATCACTTCTCCATTTTCATTCAACTTATTTTTAAAGATCCATTTTGTCCCTATGACATTCTTGTCTTTTGGTCTAGAAACCAACTCCCAAGTGTTGTTCTTTTCAATCTGCTCAAGTTCTTCATCCATTGCCTTGACCCAGCATTCATCTTTGCATGCTTATTTTACATTTTGTGGCTCAGTGGAGGAGAGCAAAGCCAAATAGCTTGAGGCTTCTGCAATAGTTCTCCTTGTTTGTATGCCTGCCTCTTTCTGCCCCAAAATTTGAGATTCTGGATGATTATTTTGAACATATCTGGATGGAGTCTTCTCTTCTATCCTTATCTGTTCCTCTGGTGCCTCTTGAGGTTCTTCTTCATCATCAGTCTGATTTGGAGGGTAGTCTTCATCCTCTTCGATATTTTCATAATTTACTTGCCTAGGAATGTATCCTTTTTCATCAACCACTACATCAATGCTGTCAACAATTCTTCCAAGTCTTTTATTATAACACTTATATGCTTTGCTGTGGGGAGAATAACCAAGGAGAATGCCTTCATTTGCTCTAGGTTCAAGTTTGCCAAGCTGTTCGTCATTATTCTTAATATAGCATTTGCTTCCAAAAATTTTGAAATGCTTCACCGAAGGAGTCTCACCATACCAGAGCTCATGAGGAGTTTGAGTTTTGTTCACTCGGACATTTGTTTTGTTGAGAATAACAAACGTAGCAAATGTAGCTTCACCCCAGAAGGTTGCGGGAGTCCCAGACTCATCAAGCATAGCATGAGCCATTTGTTGAACCGTTCTGTTCATTCTTTCCACCACTCCATTTTGCTGAGGAGTCCTAGCTGTAGAGAATTCTCTTCTAATACCATGTTCTTCACAGAAATCGAAAAATTCATTTGAGGTAAACTCCCCACCTCTGTCAGACCTGAGGCACTTAATTTTTTGATCTGATTCGTTTTCAGCCAAGGCTTTGAAAGATTTGAATTTTTCGAATGCTTCGTCTTTGTGCTTCATAAGTCCTAACCAAACCATCCTAGAGAAGTCGTCAATGAATAATATAAATTATTCTTCTCCTCGAGGTGACCTTGTCCTAAATGGACCACATACATCTATATGGACTAGCTCAAGAGGCTTGCTAGCTGATCCTTCCTTCTCAGGGAAGTTAGTTCTGGTTTGCTTACCAAACTGACATGATTTGCATATTGTGTTGTCTGGAATTTTGATATCTGGAAGACCAGGAACTGCCTGGTATTTGCATGCTTTCCTTATTTGTGAAAAGCTTAGATGCCCCAACCTCTGGTGCCATAACCAGTGTTCATCATCCTTGCTCAAATAGCATTTTTTTTGTCCTTCTTCAAATATGTATAAATTATTTGGAGTTCTTCTACCTTTGATCACTATTTTTCCTGTATCAAGATCACGAACACTACATCCATTTGATCGAAATATTAGCTTGGTTCCTTAATCGCACATCTGACTGACACTCAGTAGATTATGCTTTAAGCCATCAACATACAAAACATTTACAGCTTTGACCTTTTCTTTCAACTGAGCAGTGCCTCTTCCTTTTATGACTGCAGGGGTATCATTTCCAAAAGAAACTTTCTTTCCCTTTTCTAAAACACTATATGATTCAATCTTTTCTTTATCACCTGTCATATGCTTCAAACATCCACTGTCGATGTACCATTGATTTTCTTGTCCTTCTGCATAAAAGGCTATCCCACATATTTTTGGTTGTGGTTCCTTTATTCTCCATGTTCTGGTGCTTGAGGCTTGTTCCTTTGTCTGTCGAAACCTGCTCCTGCATTCAGAATCTTCATGGCCGAAGTTATTACAAATAGAACATTCAATTTCATTTTCAAGGGCCGAAAAGTTGTTATAGGTCCTTTTCGTAAATCCAGTCATACTTCTTTGTTTTTGAGCTTCTCTAGTCATGATTGTCTTATAAGCAACACATTGAGCTGCTTTGTGGCCAAAGTTATGGCAAGAGAAACATTGGCCATTGAAGAAGCTTCTACTATTATCAAATCTGCCAGCCATATGATTATAGTTTCTGTTGTCATCCATTCTTGAGGCAAATTGAGAAGATCTTACCTGTGGCTGATTGTAGCTTTTGTTCACCCTTAAGGTGGATTTCCCCTGATTTACCTGGTAGTCTTTGTTTATTCTTGATTGAATTCGTCCCTGTTTTACCTGGTGATCTCCATTGGGATTTTTCTCATACCTCCTTGTTGCATCAAGATAACTCTTTGAGGTGGATGCTTGAGATGCTTCTCCATTATACCCCAGACCTGTCTTGATTAGTGGAGAGCGCTGCACATTGATGATCTCATCCAAAGTTTCAGATCCTTTAACAAATTTTAGATTAAGAGCCTTTGTTTTCTCAATTTCTTTTCTAAGCCCAACAATTTCACATTCTAACTTCTCAAGAAATTGTTCCTTTTCATCAAGTTGGAGTTGCAGAGTATCAATGATCATATTCTTTTCTTCTAAACATATTTTGAGTCTAGAAATCTCTTCATGAAAACCATCTACATCTATAGCATCCATGTAATCATCATCTTCAAAAGCCATTAAAAGTTTATAGTTATTACCTCGTTCATCTTCATTACTATTTGAAAGACCATCACTAACTTCATGAGTGTAGTAACTTTTCTTAGTTGCATTCTGTTTCTTGTTCCATCTAACAGGTTCCTTCCCTTTATCGTTATGTGGGCATTTGGCAGCATAGTGACCGACTCTCCCACAAGAAAAGCATTTGAAGGGTAACTTACCTCTGAATCTTCCAGTACCCCATTGAATATTCTTGACAAAATTTGATTCTTATTCCTCTTCTGATGCATGTCCTAACTCATAGTAGTCTCCTTTGCCTGAAGCCTTGAAAGCTGCTTCTCTCCTGTCAGATGGTCCTCCTTTCCTCATTTCATAAGCAGTTAGAATCCCGTGTAGCTGTGACATGGTAAGGTTTCGAAGATTCTCTTTTTCTTCTATTGCCGAAACTTTAGATTCAAATCTAGGGGACAAAGATCTTAGAACTTTTTCAACCACAACAGCCTCTTTTATTTCTTCACCCAAGTTTTTCATACAATTAACAATCTCATCTACACGAATAAAATAGTTAGCCACACTTTCATCATTGTGCATTCTGAGATTTTCATATTGAATCCTAAGGGTTTGAAGTTTTGCTCGTTTTACCTATTCATCTCCTTCATAGCTCAGAACAATCTTGTCCCATATTTCTTTTGCAGATTTATACTGCATAACCTTGACGAATTCTGGTTGACATAGGCATCCTAATAGGGTATTGACTGCCTTTGCATTTGTTTCATATTTCTTCTTCTCAGCCGGATCTGTAGGAGTTGTTGAAGGAAAAGTGTACCTTGTATCTATGATATCCCAGACTTCGGTACCAAGTGATTGAAGATAGGTAGTAACTCTTACCTTCCAATATACGAAGTTTGTCCCATCGAAAATCGATGGCCTGATAGATGCTTCTCTCTCATAGTTGCTCATGATGATGGATCTTCCTCCAAGCGATCAAGCTTCTTCAAAAGGACCTGGCTCTGATACCAATTGTTGGAAATAATACTGAGAGGGGGGGTGAATCAGTATTATTTAAATTCTTTTCAATAAACCTTCCAGATTTATAATTTAATTTATTCTTTAGATATTGATCATTAACTTGTATGTTAGTACCATATAATCATGAACAAGAACAAGAAAAACCGACAATCACACCAAAGAACACCAGATATAAGGTGGAAACCCAATGTGGGTGAAAACCACCTGCTGCAATATGTCTCTATCTTCTTTCAATTAGAAACTTCCATTTACAATGATTTTGTACTGGTGCAGTCCTTTACTAGTACGCAGGCTGCAACCTGTAGAGAGCTACAACCCTCTCTCATTTTCCAGACTCTCCTGGAAGGGAGCTACAACCCCCTTAGCTCTTGTACTAGTTGAGCTACTAGTACGTAGGTGCTGACCTACTCCTTTCCTTCCAAGGACCACGTTTCATAAATTTTCAGACTGGATCCATGAACATCAAATAATCATCAAATACATGTGAATCAACCAATCTCCTTTTACAATCAACCAATGAATCAACCAATAACTTCTCAGAATGCAGTAACCAGAATAGCAATACCAGTAATCTAAACCCAGAATTCTTTAGCAATAAATAAAAGACGGCCAACAATGATTTCAAGAAAGGTTCGCGACTTCACCAATGGAAACCTGTAAATATCCGCAGTTCTTCTGTGTCTAGACTGCGCAGGTCCGCACCTGATTATTCTTCATCTCTGCATGCCTCCGCACCTACCCTTCTGCTGCACTGTGTACCTTTCTACAGATCCGCACCCACATTGTCTTCCCGACAGTGCACCTCCGCACCTGATCCTTTTGTTTCTCTGCGTACCCCCACACCTGCGCCGTCTGTTGCGCTGCGTGCCTACGCACCTGCGGCTACTGCTGCGCTGTGTACCTCCGCACCTGCGCCTTCTGCAGTGCTGCGTACCTCCATACCTGTGTTGTGGATCACCTGCAGACCTCCAGATAGAGCCAAATTACCAGTCCTCCAATGTGCCACAGACTATCAGATCCACAGATCTGATCATGCGCCAAAGAGATCATGATAGATCCGCCTTACAAATTATAGTTTTCTCCTTAATTTAGATCTAGCTTCTCAAACCGATCACCCAAAATTTCAGATCTTAAGATGTTCAATTTTCACCAGTGACTAGCCAAATGATCTCCTTTCCTTTTTATAGGCAAGCCCTTACTAAAACCATGAAAAAAAACCATAGAGAGCCAATACAAGGGATCCAAAAACCTGGGGCTCAATAGTTTAGGATCAATACCACATACCAAACAAGTCGGGCTAACTGCTATGGACCACCATAGGATTTCCCACATGCGAGCGCTTTTCACTGCATGAAAGTGTGTGAACTAGGGGTCCGCACGTTTTGCACGGTATACCTGCGGGTATGCCTGCACTTCTTGCTAAGGGCACCTGCGGGTCCGCAGTTTTTGTTAAGCTCACCTGCGGGTATCTCATATTCTATGATTTTGAGAGCCTGAACCCTTGATCTGCTGCTTGAGTGGGTTGCCATCAAGTACAACACCTGTGCCATAGTGCCAAACCTGAATCATAATGGCAACAGATGGAGGTTGACCCTGCTCGGAGGTCATGTTTGTAATGCCTACAACTACACTCAGATCTCCCCCAACACAATTGTTTGCTCTATGATTAGATCAGTGAATGCACTGGTGGCAACATTACATGCTGGCTGGTTGCTGTAAGTGAATTTTTTCTCCAGAGCCTTCACTATTTTGGACTTTTTCCCGGTGGCTAGTGATTCTTGTTCGTGCAGCCGCTTGACCTGGTCCATGTGGTCTTGTGTCTTTGTTTCTTGTTCCAAATCCATTTCCTGATCTGAAGCGGTCTCTTATACCAACGGGTTCTTGGGAGCCTCCTGCTACGAAGCGGCCTGTTGTTCCTGACGTTTCTTTTATGCCAGTTGAATGAGTTGCTGCTGGTGGTCCTTCTTCTATTGTTGTGCTGCCATCTTGTCGAGAACGACCTTGTCTGGAGCTCGCCATTCGAGGGGTGTTATCAAAATATTTGGGCACATTAACCCCAAACTTATATGTCAATAAACTAGGGCTCGTCAACCCGTAAAAGAGTTGTTTCATACCCTAAAAGAGCATAGTCATCTAATTACATCATTCCCCAAAAGTTCCACCTGAGAAACCATCCAGAAATGGCCTAAACTAAACCATACTGACTACTCCACTAGCAGGGTGCGATGTGAGTGGTACACTACTAGGGTGCAATGCATACTGATTAGGCCTTCTATAGGGTGCGATGGGCGAGGATGGACAAATGTCTGAGATAGTTTGCTAGGTGGTTGATCATGGAATCTTCTAGAAAATTCTCCTATGCCACTTGCCTCTTTGAATTTTCCCAAGGATGGGTAAGATATCCAAGAAATCTCCAAGTGGAACCAATTGCAACAAGTGGAATGACACTAATCAAACCCCATGGATGACTCACACCCTTGCACACATCTATAAATGGATCCCTCATTTAAGAGATCCGGAGGCTAGAATATTGTAAATTGCAAGGAAGTGCTGATAGTTTTTAATTGAGGAAAGAGTATTGTATTGTTGGTGTGATCTTGCTATTTCATGAGGTGAAGAGGGATTGAAGCTGGGAGGATGATGCTGGATCAAACAACTGGGTTGTAATTTTCCCTTCTATTAATAAAGTTCTTCAATTTTTCTTCCATATGATTGTGCAATTGTGAATGTTATCATTTGTGAATGCTATCATTTGTTCATTATACATCTAATTTTGTAATGTTTATGTTGTAATAGATCACAATGCTTTTATGGTTCTTTGTTACTGTACTTGTGCAGGTACTCTCCAAGTGAGTTAATTACGGAGAGGAGTTGCAAGCTTGGTCAAGGGGCAGAGAGAGCAGGCAAGGGATTAAATGAAATTTCTAGGTTGGTTCCTTATCTTTCTCTTATCTATTACGCATATAAGAAATTTTTGAATTGCTTTAAACTGTTGTTTCTAGGGTAGCTGCCAAACCTAGAGGGCTAGTCGTTTGACAAGATAGTATTTTTCCCAGAAACAAGGGGCCATGCTACTAAGACCACGTAAATTTCCTCATCTGTTGCCATGAACGGAAGCATGACCCATGATCATTTCAGATTTTTCCACGCCTGGATATACAAGTGATGCATGTTTGCTTTAAACTCAACCATGCTCTTAAAATTATTATAGATTGTGGGAGAAATTTGTTGTCATCGAGCAATCTATGTCTTTATCTTCCCTTCCATGGAGGTCCAAAATGCCCAGATTGCATAAACACTTGCTGCATCCCTTGTACCCCATAGCAAAGTATATTGCACCACTTCGGGTAGGTTATCTGCAATTCTAGGGAACTGGCTATCCTGTGGCAGTTCTCCTGTAACCAAGAGGATTGATAAGAGAAACCATGCATAATGAAATGTCTTACCTTTGTCTTGTGCTTCTTGACAGTTGGTCAGGAATTCGTTGCATAAAAACTGTGCCCAATTGAACTGAACCCCTTTAGCACACTGCCCCACCAGTGCAATGACAATGTTAGAAAATTATATATTATAGAGCAATGGAACACATAAAATATTGCAGAAAATATAAACACAGAAAATTCATAAAACAAGAGAGACACAGATATACGTGGCTCACCTAGTTTGGGCTACATCCACAGAGAAACAGACAGTCCTTCTTTTATTATATTATCCAGCAAACTGAAGAGATACAACCTACAACAGATCCGCCGTAACACCCTCTTCGCTCTCAATCTCCTCTTTCTTCCTCACTCAGAATACAGATATACATAGACGCAATACAATTCCATCATATATAGTGAGGGGTTGCTTTCTAGGGCAAAAAACCCTAAATTAAACATAACTTCTACCGTCAGATCATCTGCCTAATTAACGGCCCAGATTGACTAGAAATTACTAGACTTTTACAAGGCAATTTTACATCTATTTTTAGCTTTGGGGGCGCTACCCCCAAACCCTCGCTGAGGGACCATTGGCCCTCGAACCCCCCAGCTGGGGGGGATTTACCCCCCTGGACCCCTACGTGGGAGATAAGTCCCCCCCTGCACCCCCCCATGTGGAGGGGTGTATAGTCTTCCTGGGGTGTACATCCGGCTGAAACCTTTGAATACAAAAGATAATCAGGCTCCACACCCAACAATCTCCCACTTGGAGACTGATTATAGCAACTCCACTGCTGCTTCATTTGCTAGAAAATGAATCCACTTTGGACCCAACTGTTTCTCATCTTATTCATCATACTTGAAGACCAATTGAAACTGAGTAGATTCTCAGTTTCTCCTTAGTTACAACTTTTGTTAACATATTTGCAGGATTCTGGATATTGTGTATCTTTTCCAGCTTCAACTGACCATCTTCCAATGTTGACCGTATGAAATGTTACTTGAGCTGCATATGTTTAGTCTTGGAATGAAATGTAGAGTTCTTTGCAAGATGTATGGCACTCTGGTTGTCACTGTATAACCTGCCCAACTCTTGCTTCTTACCCAATTCATCCAGAAACCTTTCTAACTAAATCATTTCCTTACTAGCCTCTATAGCTACAACATACTCTGCTTCTGTTTTTGAAAGTGCAACAACACTTTGGATTTTTGAAACCCAACTGATAGCTGTTCCACCTACAGTAAATACATATCCTGTAGTGCTCCTCCTGTTATCTCTTTCACCTGCCATATCTACATCAACATATCCCTATAGAGCAATGTTTGAACCACCAAAGCATATTGCTTGATTTGTGGTACCTCTCAAATACCTGAGAATCCACTTCACCACCATCCAATGTCCTTTTCCTAGATTGTTCATGTACCTACTTACAACTCCCACTGCATGTGCAATATCAAGCCTTGTGCAGACCACTACATACATTAAGCTTCCAACTGCTGATGCATATGGAACTTTAGATATATGAGCCATTTCTTCCTGAGTCTTAGGACACACCTCCTTACTTAATTTGAAATGGCTAGCCAAAGGTATATTAACTGGTTTTGCATTCTGCATATTAAACCTTTTCAACACCTTTTCTATATACTCACTTTGAGACAATGCTAATTTGCAATTCTTCTTGTCTCTAGTTATTCTCATACCAAGGATTTGTTTTGCAGCACCCAAATCCTTCATTGCAAATGAGTTTGCCAATTTCCTTTTGAGCACATTTATTTCCTGCATGTTAGAACTTGCAACAAGCATGTCATCTACATACAATAACAATATAATATAGCTTCCATCATTTTGCCTTTTGAGATAAACACAATGGTCAGAGTGACATCTAGTATAACCTTGTTCAGACATAAACCTGTCAAATTTTAGATATCACTGCCTTGGAGCATGTTTTAAGCCACACAAGCTCTTCTTCAACTTACACACTAGTTTCTTCTTCAACCTACACACTAGTTTCTCCTTCCCTTTTACCTCATATCCTTGTGGCTACTGCATATATATCTCTTCCTCCAAATCCCCATGGAGAAAGACTATCTTCACATCTAACTGCTCAAGATGTAAATATTCAGCAGCTACTAGACTTAGAATAGTTCTGATTGAAGTCATTTTCACAACAGGAGAAAATATCTCATCAAAGTCTATACCCTTTTTTTGTGCAAACCTTTTAACCACAAGTCTAGCTTTATACCTTTTTCTACCTCCATCTTCTTCCTTCAACTTATAAACCCATTTATTCTGCAATCCTGTTTTACCTACAGGCAACTTGACTAAGTGCCAAGTCTGGTTATGTGTTAAGGAGTCCATCTCTTCTTTCATGGCTTGCTCCCACTTCTACCTGGTTTCTACCTACATTTCTTCTTCATAACATTCTAGTTCACCAGAATCAGTTAAGAATACATAATATAATGAAGGAGGGTATTGTTCAAGGGGTCTACTTATCCTAGTAGATCTTCTAACACCACTTTTAGGTGTTTGAGGTGCTTGTTGTTGTTGTGTTTGTTGTTCTAGCTATTGATCATTATGATTTTCAAGCACCATCACTTTTCCTGTGATATCATCAAGCACTGTGTATTCTTTGTTTTCTTTTTCCTGTTTCTTTTCCTGCAAATGATTCTTATACACGACCTTTTCATTGAATATTACATCTCTGCTCCTAATGATTTTTTGATTTTCATAATCATATAAGCGATAACCAAAATCATTAACACCATATCCAATAAAGGTAAATTTCTTTGATTTTGCCTCAAGCTTTGTTCTATTTTCTTTATTAATGTGGACAAATGATTCACAACCAACAGTCTTTAAAAATGAGTAGTTTACCTTTTTACCTATCCATGCCTCCTCTGGAATACCACCATCCAAGGAACTTGAAGGCCCTCTGTTTATTAGATAAGCAGCAGTGTCTACAGCATCTGCACAAAATTGTAAAGGCAATTCTGCATGCAATCTCATGCACCTTGCACGCTCCATGATTGTCCTGTTCATCCTTTCTGACACGCCATTTTCTTGTGGTTTTCCTGGAACTATCTTCTCTCTACGAATTCCATTCTCTGAATAGTACCTATCAAACTCTTTGCTACAATATTCACCTTCATTGTCTGGTCTGAGACACTTAAACCTTTTTCCTGTCTCATTTTCAACCAAAGCTTCCCATTTCTTGAAAGTATCAAATACATTAGATTTATTTTGAATACAATAAATCCAGGTTTTTTTTGTTGCATCATCAATAAAAGTAACATAATAACGAGAGCCATTAAGAGATGATACCTGAGCAGGTCCCCATACATCTATATGCACAAGCTCAAATTTTTCGATCTTCTTTTCTTTCCCAACTCTAAGGAATCTGAATCTCTTATGTTTTCCATAAACACAATTCTCACAGAAGTCCAAATCAACATTCTTCAAACCTGGCAACAAATTCCTTGAGTGAAGAATCTTCATCTCCTTCTCACTCATGTGTCGGAGCCTATGATGTCATAATGTTGCATTTGCTCCTTTGGAAGTTAAAGCAGTAACAAAGTTAGAAATACCATTGCATAAATACAATGTACCAACCTTTTCGCCTTTTGCTATTACCAGGGATCCTTTGGTGACCTTCCAAGCTTTATATGTGAAAGTTGTCACACAACCTTCACTGCCTAACTGCCCTGTTGAAATCAGATTTTTATTCAGATCTGGAACATGCCTTACCTCCTTTAGTAGCCATTGGTTTCCATTCTGCTATTTTACAAGAACCTTATGCATTCCAACAATTTTACAGGGTTTATCATCACCCAAATGGATTTGTCCAAAATCTCCTTGAACATAGTCATGAATATATTTCTTATCAAGTGTGGCATGGAATGAAGCCCATGAATCTACCACCTAGGAATCAGTAATATTTTCGAAAGAAAGAATCAAAGCATCTTGTATCACCTCACTTGTCACATTTGCTTCATGATTGTTTTCTTGTTGTGCATCTCCTTCTTTTCCCTTCCGAGATCTACAGTCTTTCTTTAGGTGTCCTTTCTTTCCACATTTCCAGCACACTATCCCTGACCTGGACTTGGATCTGCCTTTCCTTGATTTACTACGATATCCTGAGCTCTTTCCTCTTTCCATTTTTCTTCCCCTAGACGCTGCACTCAAAGCATTACATGATGTCTCACCAGAGCTTTCTGTCGCATTTCCTCGCTAAGGATAGCACCGACAACATCATCAAACTTTAAAGTACTAGATCCAGAAATAGAGTTACTAATAGCCATTACTAAACCATTCCAACTTTCTGGCAATGAGCACAAGAATAACAGAGCTCTAACTTCATCATCAAAGTTTACCCCTACAGAACTTAACTGACTTGTAACTGTATTAAAATCATTTAAATGATCAGCAACAGATCCACCCTTCGACATCTTCATATTAAATAAACGCTTCATAAGAAATACTTTATTTGACGTTGAGGGTTTTTCATATAGTTTTGGCTAATGCTGACATTAAACCCTGTGTTGTCATTTCCTTTGAAATATTAAACACTACCAACGCTGCTAGGCAAAGCCGTATTGTTCCAAGCGCCTTTCTATCGAGAATATCCCATTCTGTATCTATCATACTTGTCGGCTTCTTTGTCTTTCTGCTCAATGGTAGGTACAGATCTCTCTGATAGACACAATATTCCATCTACATCTTCCACAGTTGGTAGTTTTGGCTGTTAAATTTTTCGAACCTAAACCTACCATCTTCTGCCATTGCTCCCACTCGAACCAATAATCCTTCTCTCCTACGAGTTTATCAGCCAAATAGACCTTCAGCTCTGATACTAGTTGTTAAAAAATTATATATTACAGAGCAAAGGAACACATAAAATATTGCAGAAAATATAAACACAGAAAATGCATAAAACAAGAGAGACACAGATATACGTGGTTCACCCAGTTTGGGCTACATCCATAGAGAAACAACCAGTCCTTTTATTATATTATCTAGCAAACTGAAGAGATACAACCTACAGAAGATCTGTTGTAACACCCTCTTCATTCTCAATCTCCTCACTCAGAATACAGGCATACATAGACGCAATACAATTCCCTCATATATAGTGAGGGGTTGCCTTCTAGGGTAAAAAACCCTAAATTAAACATAACTTCTACCGTCAGATCATCCGCCTAATGAACGGCCCAGATTGACTAGAAATTACTAGACGTTAACAAGGAAATTTTACATCTATTTTTAGCTTGAGGGGCGATGCCCCCCGAACCCTCACCGGGGGACCACTGGCCCCCAGACCCCCTAGCCAGGGGGGATTTACCCCCTGGACCCCGGGGGGGGACAAGTCCCCCCCGCATGGAGGGTTGTACAGTCTTCCTGGGATATACATCTGGTTGAAACCTTTGAATACAGAAGATAATAAAGCTCCACACCCAACAGATAGGAGCTGGTACCTCATATGTGCGACACTTCCTCATGAGTTTCCTAGTGAGTTGCTAAGTAGCCACGTGAACTGCACGGTCATTGATGCTGGCTATGACATACCCCCACTTTCCTTTCTCTAGCTAGTATTTTGTCTTCATTGTTTCAGCGAGGCCTACCTTGCTGCTTGTTCCTGCAATGTTGGTGGGGTTGTTTCCTTTCAACGGTAGGTGCGTAATTCGGTGGACTAATTCAGCCGTGATTGGGATCGACTCTTCCAACCAGAGGTACCCATCATTTATGAGACAAAGTAGCTGTTAGATCACAAATATGGTAATAGACACGTGGTGATAGTGAGGTAGCCATCTGAGGTTGAGTAGTCCCGCCTTCTCCACACCTAGTAGCCATGCCTGCGGAAATAACTTGTCTTCGGCCAACTCGGGGAACTTGTCGCTATCAGAAAGGTCCCAATGTTCAAATTTGATGCTCGGAATGCACCCCAGTGACAGTCCTTCGAACCTTATGTCATCTGGAAGAAGCGAGGCCTGAAGCTCAGCCTTCGCAATGTCCAAGTCCTTGGGTAGTTTGGTTGTCCCTTTCCACGGAGAAAGATATGGAGGTAGTGATGGGAGTTGGAACGCATCCACTTCTTCCTCAGCCTATGCGTCAATCTGGTCAATCAGGGCCTGGAGATCGTCGTCGTCCTCGTCAGGTTTGGTGGTAGCTACTTTTCCCTTGTCGACTACTGATTGTTTGTTAAATCTTGGTGAGGCCCGGAATGTTCCTGTCTTCTGCTTATTCTTCTTCCTAATTTAGTTGCATTTCCTCCATGAACCGTGCTCGGGTTCTGGCCATAGTACTCATGGGGTGCCTGGTAGCTGAATGCTTGCTACTCTTTCCTGGTTCACAGCGCCAATATGCTCGTGTCATCCCCAGGTCATGAAATAAGTCTATAACTTTGAAAAACTCCCTTCCCTCCTTTTCCAGTTTAGTACCAATGTTCCATTAGCAAATCTTTGTGGATCTGACTCGAAACTTCTGTCTTAATGGCTCGTCGCCCACTCCTCCCTGCCATAACTTAACTTTCTTGTCATGAATAGTGTTTCTAACAGTTATCTCTTAACTGTTCTGCGCGGTAGTGTAGTCCATCGGGCACAGCTGTGATCTAGTGGACTGAGTAACTTGGGAAAGAACCGTTTCGCCATGCCGGCTTCCCATAGACTTGTTTATAGTCCTATACCTTCTTTCAACTGCTTGGGGTGCTAAGACTATAGTTTCTACCACTAGTCAAGTGTTCGCACCTCTGGTGCAATTTATCAATTTCCCTACCAGCTCAGGCTGCGAGCACTGCTCAAGCACCTGGGTAGCCATTCTTTTGTTACACATCGTTGTCGGGGGGGTGCTTTTCCAAGGGTGTGGGCATAGCCATGATAGTAAGGTCACATCTTGCTCTTGTTTGGCGGGATACCTAACCGAGCTGAAGCTCCTTACGTGCAGAGGGGCTAGGCTTCTGTGAGCATTGTGACATGGCATTTTTCTAAATCCATCCCCTTGTAGCGCACTTTGGGTTCTCGGTCATGCCCATAGTTTGTTGACGTCACGGGGCCTACGACTACCCTACTTTTTCTAAGCTTCCTTCCATCTCCTGTTACAAGCCCATCTAACCCATGGTATCCGCAACTTCGAATAGGGATGGTCACTCTACGTGTATCCCTCTGAGTCCCTGCTGACCCTGTCGCCGGTTGCTGGTGAACTAAGTTGCTGTGGTGGCTTTGGACTATTAATTCTAAGCGGGTTGGGTCTTGGAACATCATACCCTTCTAGCCGATGCTGGTGAAGGATGCTTGCCCCATTTTGTTTTTTAATCCATGCGTGTGCCTGCCTTCATCCTCCGCACCTCTTCCTTCACATTTTTGGGACTGCACCTTTTCTTGAAGCAATGGTTGCGTGTGGTGACGTTGCGAATACTTCCAGCGGGTTTGGTTTCAACTTCATTGATTCAACTAGTTCTTCGGCTTTCTCAGCAATCTCCTCAGCTAGAGGCTCCTTTGCCCCTATTGTGACCATCTTGTTACAATTTAGTGTGGTTACTTCATGCAGTCGATTCTGCCATCATTCAACCTCTTCATCTGAGTCCGACGTGCAATAACTATCGCAGTCCCATGAGAGTCTACCATCCACTATTGGATTCACCCTATTCTAATCTTGCGCTATGATCTGGTAGATGCAATCCAATTCACCATCACTTTCTTCGTCTCACACAGGTTTAGTATAGCGCGCCCTTTTAGCTGGATCCAATGGAATCACTACGCAGAGAGATTTCTTTTCGAATATCATTTTTTGTTTCTTGAGGTTGATGATTCCATTCATATCCATTGCCCAATCTATCCCTAACAAAGCCGGATATGGGTTACTGTCATCCACAATTTCGATGACCTCAAAATCGGTTTGTGTGCTAGCACCGTCGATGTCCACTGTAACCCCTTGCAGTCTTCCCATAGGCAGAATCTTTTGTTGGTTAGCCATCCACAATTGGATCAGGGACCATTACAATGTAGGCCTGTTTCGGTAGGAAATTTGCATTAGATTCCAAATCCAAAACAACCTGGTCCATCTCATAGTCTCCAATCTGGACAGTCAGTCACATTTCCCGTCTAGTGCACAAAGCATGTTTTCCTAACTTCCGGACCATTCGTGGTTCGTCCACCCCTGCGCATCTAGTTATCAGTTCTTGTAGTCCTTTCACCACTTTAGCATCCCTGAGTAACTTCATACATGTTTCTAAGAAGGTGGTTATCAAAGAAGTATCATGTTCCAGTCCTAGTTGATCCTTACTACCTGAAGTAAATGCTTATGCGAAATTCTTCTTATCTTCAATAAAGGTTTCCCTTGCTCATGCCAAATCAAATTCTGGTTGTTTTGCAGGGGCCTTACAGACCCACGTATCCTCTTCCGGCTTCTTCCCCTTATCTTCCCCTATAGTTGTGCCACTTCTAAGCATCATATTTACGTAAGGGTCTTTTGTGCATGGTTCAGCCTTCATCATTTGGATGTTCTGAGTGGGGTTAGTTGGAAGCACTCCTTTTTCCCGCATCTGAGCAATCAGCATGGGGCAATCGACTGCGTCATGATCAAATTTATAGCAAGATGGGCAACAAACTTTAGTCAGGTTCATGAAGTCCCACGTGTAATGCCCCAGTCCCCCACAATTATAGCAGATTAATTGTCTTCGTCCCTATCCAGGTCCCATCCCCCCGAAGCCCCATCCGCGTCCTTGGAATCCCCCTCGCGCAAGTGGTGCAGCTGGATCCTGCCCGCATGTCTCCATCTGCATCCTATACACAGGTGTTTGATCCATCAACATCTCGTAACTATGGCAATTTCTTTCATCGTGACCCACCGTCCTACAAAAGTTACAAAATAGTTGTTGAGGGGGGGGAGTTGTCTTAGGTTTTGCAATAGATGACAATTGTCCATGGTGTGCTTTCCTCCCACTTGATAGATTACACACCAGAGGGCAGCCACCGTGCTTGGCCCAGATTGTACCTCTGGTCACAACAGTATTGGTCCCCCCGCTGTCCCATAGTCCATGAAGATTAGACAATGATCCTTATCGTGGCCCTGGCCCTTACATTTGATACACCACACCTCTTCCTGTACTTCTGGTCGAGGCGCCTACCCTTGTTTCAAGCTTCACATTTCTAGACATAAATTTTGTATTTGCACTTGGATCTATTGTACTCCCAACCCTGGATCCTGTATTGGGGTTTCGTGCAACCTCATTGCTGTCTCCAATGCTTCAGCTTGGGTTGAGATATTTTGTTGTGCCAGAGCCGTCCTTAGATGTGGTGTTAATGACGTGACAAACCAAGTGCAATGTTGCGCATCTGACAGTGTCATGTTTGCCTCGCGGATGGTGCTTTTTAACCTCTAATCCAGATCCCATGGAGTTTCACCAGGCAACATTACAATTTCTTTGAACCTAATAATCGACTATGCTTTTGACTTTGGTCAACCAAATTCCTTATTTGGCACCTCCTGAATTGTTGTTATTCCTTCATTTGCATGATCACTTGAGTATTTCATGTACCAGGTCAACGCGTGGTCCTGCAATGCACTAACTAAGGTAGCCTTCTTGATGTTATCATCTATGACACCCTGAGCATCCCATACTGATCTTATCACAAACCAGAAGTAGCTTGGTTCCTCATTCCCTACACCTTTAAATATCGGCAGCTGTACTGCGCTTGCCATCCTAACTTTCGGTGGTGGGGAGGTTGGGGTGGGTGTTGGTGTGGATGGGTTTGAGGTAGGTGACGCAGGTGGTGGGGTGGACGGAGGTGGTATTAGTGGGAAGTGCTCTTTAATCAACCAAACTGAACTTCCTGGTGAGAAACTCGTGAGTTCTTCCTAGCTCTCCCGTGAGACAAAAATCAGCGGACTGTTCTTGACCCCTCCCGTTCCTTGGTAGCCTCTTCCTCTCCGTGTTACTCCAGATATCTATATACATACATAATCTATTTTTCACACAACAACATCTTAATCCAAGTATTCAATGATTTGATATACTTACCCCACGGTCCTTGGAGAAATTTCCTTTCCGCTTCATTGTAACTCACGGTTGTATCTATCGCAAACTGAGTGATAAATCCTCCTATTATCTGATCCAACCAGTGATCTACTGTGCATGTGATTTTATCTTCGGTAGCTTCTAGACTTCGCACCAGTCTTGAGGTCCACACAATAGGCTGATCTAATCTACACCTTCCCATGCTGTTGGCTAACATCGCGATCCACTCGTACAATTCTATCAGAAATGTCATGAAGAAGATCTCGTGGATATCTGTGTATATATAGCGGTCCAACCAATCTTCCTTCGAAATCCGCAGGTTTCTGTTTTCCTGAACTGTGAACTCGTGGAGCTTCAGATCCCACCACTCTTCAAGCTCTTTCTTTGTAGGGTTCTAGTGTTCCCACATTAGACACCCCTTAGGCAAATCCCAGTCCCAGCAACAAAACCATTTGTTGGCTTATATGGGCCTGACCCAGGTTTAGCAAAGTTATTTAGCCAAACAAATCCTGTAGCTACCAGCCCTTTCGGCAATAGCCCTTCAGAGCGTGAACTGAGGTCTCACCCGAGGTAGCAGGGCAGGGTGTTGGAACTAGGTTTCCATACCCTTGGGATGTCTAGATATGGTTTGGAGATCTCGCGCACCGTTCTACAGCCTCGTGTTGCTCTGCTTCCGCGCAGATCTGAAATAGCGCTACTTCTCGATACTACTTACTGAATGATTTATTATAGATTAGATCTACTTAAAAGGGTCTTTAAGAAAACATTTAATCAAGATAACCAGTGCGTGCATTCAACATAAATACAGATTTTCCTTAACCCAGAACATAAGCATATGTATAAATATTCAATAGAATTATAAATCATACATTAACCAGATCCACAATAGCTCAGATTAACACAGTACTTCAAAATCAACTTATCTTTATTTCCACTTTATCACCGATACATCCAGATCTACCCTGCGCACTCAGCTGCAGGGGTCCGCGCACACATCTGCGGACTCTACCAGGCCTCTGCGCACACAACTACAGAGCCTTTATCCACTACCCAATACCCTTGACTCAGACTTACAGACGCTCCAAAACTTCTTAGCTCATAAACCCATTACAGTTCAGATCATTCATTATCCAACTACTAACTACTTCTACACATAAAGCCTTGCTCTATTTATACATTTTCATGGACCGCGATCCATGGGCGAGCCGACTCAACTTAAATTTCTTTACATTTTTTTTGGGTGGACTGCCCTTTGACTTAACCTACTATAGATCGCGCTCCACGCATCTCGTAGAGTCTTTACCCTATCTTTACCCAAAATTTCAGGCTTTGTGCCCCATGACCGTTATGCGGGGCTTCTGCTACCCAACATGAAGCCTTTTATAATTCTCTTATAGTACCCAGCTAAACCTAAAAAACTTCTAACATCCCTCTGTTTTTGCATAGGTGTGACCCTCTGGATGATCGCTATCTTATTTGGGTCCACCTGCAGTCCTTTTTAGGATATTGAATGAACTAGAATAGTCCCTGCAATCATCAAGAACTCACATTTTTCGGGACTAAGAGACGGGTTCATTTCAATGCATTTGTTCAACACCTTACCCAAGTTGGACAGAGCCTCCTAGAAATCACACCCATAGGGTGTAAAATCATCCACGTAAATTTCTACTACATCATGGACTAGCTCGGCAAAGATACTTAGGACTGACCTCTGGAAAGTGGCAGAGGCATTGCATAGGCCAAAAGGAAGGACCCTATAAGAGAAATTACCCCAAGGATAGGTGAAGGTGGTTTTATCCTGGTCCTCTGGGCTAATCTGGATTTGATTGTACTCGCTGGACCCATCTAGGAAAGAGAAAAACTTTTTCCCTGACAGGCCATCTAGCACTTAGTCAATGAAAGGTAAATGGAAATGGTTCTTCTTTGTTGCTTTGTTTAAATCTCGATAATCGACACAAATCCTCTACTTCCCATTTTTCTTTGGAACCAATACCAAAGGAGAAACCTACTCACTATCCAAGATAGGGTAAATGAATCCTGAATCCAACAACTTTTGCAATTGTTCTTTAACTATATCCTTGAGAGCTGGATTCATTCTCCTTTAGGGTTGTCAGAATAGTTTGAAACCTTCTTTGATATAAATGTGGTGAGCACACACCGAGGGGTGCAATCCCTTCATTTCCTTGTAACTCCAAGCAAAGGCATATATATATGTTCCCTTAGCATGTTGCACAACTTTTCTTTTTGGTGTACAGAAAGAGAGGGGTTGATTTTCAAAGTTCTTTCAGGGTCAAATTTTATTGTTTTGACACAGGTAGGGTTTGAATCAGCTAAGAATAGATCAATCTTATGGTTTCTCTTTGTTTCTTTTACTACTTCCTCTAAGGACAAGGTGCTGGGAGTTGGAATTTGGAGTATGTGTTTAATCAAATCATCTTCATCCGATTGTCCTCCTCCCATGGCAGTTTCTAAGGTGTAGAGTTGGTCTAAGTAGATTTCATCTTCTTCCTCCTCTTCTAGCCACAAAGGTATGTCATGTTCTATAGATGGATGAGTAGGAGGGTACAAGACTAACTTCTTGGTTAGATGCCCATTTTTGATAGTCGTATTTCCAGCCCTATAGCTGATGTAGGCATCGGCAGTGGATAACCAAGGCCTCCCAAGTATGAGAGGATAACTAGTAAGCTTGACCTTAGGCTGGAGAACTAGGAAGTCTGTAGGTGTTGTGGTAAAAACACAACCCCCCATTATTGATGTGTTTACCTCAAATAATGGGGACCCTTCCTATAAAATTTTGGCCAAACACCTTTTTGGATTTTTATTTAGTTGATTGCCATGCGCTTTTGTTAATTTTTCATTTTCTTTGAATTCTTGTTTTGATTGCTTTGTTAGAATCAATTTTTTATAAGCTTCCCATTGACGCTTGTTTCGTCTCATTTGATCAACTGGTTCATAAATGGCACTCCTTTGAAGTCTCATCATTTATCTAGCCTGGGTTAAAAATGCATAAAATGTACGATATTACATTTTGTAAATAAATTAGTTCAATAATGCATTAACTCGTAGTGAGTTTTTACTAACATTTTTCCATTTTTAGTTATGCAGCCAAATCATGAAACAACGAGATTTTAGAAATTTAATTCAATTTCCAAATTTATTATTAATCTCGAAAACCCAAAGTTTCGAAATGGCTATAAATTTTCATTTTTATTAGAGTAGCTATAGTTTATAAAATAAATCTCATTAAAATAAAACAATATAAAAAATAAAATATATAAAAAAATAATAATAATAAAATAATTTTTTTACGATCGGATCGGGAGTTTTCAAATTATAACAATATTGGAGGACCTTCAATCTTCCCGATTGCCGATCCCCCGATCATTAAAACATTCAATGCATCGCATCGGGGGTTTTCACTTGATACATATTTTAAAACCCCGATATCCCCTCATTCCCCGATCCGATATGCCGATTGCGAAAAGTCAGAAGGCACGGGGCATTAAAAGGAAGGCATGTCATAAGTTTTATAATTATTTGAGTTTTCAAATCACTCATACGTATGAGTGAATTGAATAAATGTGAGGTAGTGTAGGATTAGTTTAATATTAGGAATAATATATATTAATTTAAATAATAATTTTTAAATTAATTAATATATGTAATATAATTAATTTAAATAAATTAAAATGTAATTATTATTTAAATTAATATTATATAGTTGGTAAATAATTAATTATATATTAGTTAATGAGATTAATATTAATTAATAATTAATTTAGTTTATAATTAGTGATTAAATTAGAATTTATTATTAGATAATTAGAATTCTAATTTAGGATTTAATTTTTAATGATAACTTTGATTTTTTAGCCCAGCAATAGAATTTCCAGATTTATGCCAGATTTCATCCATCAACTTTGGAGGCTCATAGATTGAGTTATACTTGGCCAAATGAGGCCCAGAATGGCTCATTGGAAAGAGAAAATCAAAGAGAACATTTTTGAGGAGATTTCACTAACAGATTTAATCATTTATTGGGTCAAAAATAATGCAGAATATCAAGCTCCGAATTTTGAAAACAAAATCAATTTTCCAAGTTATTTTCTTCATTTTCATTTGTCCAAAGCCTCTTCTAATTGCAGTTCCACTCGTCAATGATATCCTTGGCCAATCAAACCATCTCATGCATCAATAGAAAGCTTACATTTTATTTTCAATTATTTATTTAATTGAATTTGATTGGATTTATTTTAATGCCAAGAATGATATTTTGATTTTATTGTTGCATCTTAATTCATTTTGATTTCTTTTTATAGAAAAACAGTGGAAAAAATATGGAGAAAAGAATCCCAATCAATGAGAATGCTCCAGCAATTGAAGATCAGGATTTTTGAGAAAATAAAATTGGATTTGATAGATTTCTTTTCAATAAACTCTCCTCTCAAGAATTCCTTCACAAATATTATAAATAGGAGATTGCATAATGTAATTACAGGGCTGCTCTCCTCTGCAATTTTAGACTTCTAAAAGCACTAATGTAATAGGAATTTAGAGTTGTAGGAGAGGAGAAAAAATCTCAGATCTGGGGATTATTGAGGATTTTTTCTTTATATCTTGAATTATGTATGAGGGGCAGAGTTTGCACTACTGTGGCTCTAGTTTTGAAGGCAGAAGTTCAAGCAATGTAAAGGACTATTGGAGACCAAGGTTAGAGAAATGGATGCAATAAATTGGTATTTTTAATACTATTGTTTCAAATATCAGTTTCATTTTTATGGTAACAGGAATGTGTCATTCTATTCATGTTTGTGCACTATTGTCAATATGAGTAATTTGTCTCAATATTGTTATCATGTATCTCTATTCTTATGAATTAATTTATAATTTATGAGTAACTATTTACTTAGAAATTTGTCTTATAAAACTGATTTATTGAATGGTAATATGTTGTGAACTATTTCCACATATTATTGTTTAATTATTGGATTTACTGATTTGATAATCAATATTATTTTTGTGAACTACTTCCCGAGTGTTGTTGGTTTATTATTTCAGTTAATAGGTCTCAATAAGATGTGTTTTGATATCCATAATATCAGTTAATTGAACTACTTCATTAACTTGATATTCATTATAAACAAGACATAGTTAAAATCTCAATACTTTAATTATCTTGCTCTTAGTTGGGTTAGATCTATATCTGCCTAATTAAGATAGAATTTAGATTAGTTTCTTTTGCTTGCATTATAGAATAAGTTTGCATTTAGAGTAATTTCTATATTCTTTTAAGTCCTCTTCTCAAAGAGGAAAAATTTTAGTTGTGGCTTAGCTGAATTCAAATCAGCTTAAGGGTCATTCTCTTGCCTGATCAGCAAGAAGAAGTGATCTGATATCCCTGTCTATTGGTAGGTAAAGATATATCATAAACCAATAGCAATAGGGAGTAGGTAACTGGACCTAGTTAAACCAGTCGGAGCCACCACACCAAACGGAAAAGGAGCTGCTTTAAGGTCCGGACTGGGTGGTTATCCCCCATTATTGTTGCAGCGATTTTCGAGGCATCAACATTTTTGGCGCTAGAAGGAAGGCCTGAGATATTTGCCTATTGGATTCTTTTCAATTTTAACATTTTGTTTAAATCACTATTGCTCCTCTTAAACTTCTAATTTGGAGTTGTATCTATGGACGTGCATCTTCCAATACTCCACCCGAAGTGGTAAGACTCTTGTCTCAGGTAAATTTTAATGGTAAGAGAAATTCTTCTGCTTTTAATCATGTCCTTCAATTTATTCAAAACATTTCAAATTATGATTTTCAAAGAATTGATGAAGGCATTTTATGCAGAATTTTTACTCTCACATTTGTGGCAAAAGCCAGAAACTGGTGTAGAACTCTTTAGGTTGCCTCAATTCACAGCTGGGATCAATTTGTTACAATCTTCATTTCTAAATTTGACGGCTATGATTATGAACAGGTATGTGATGAAATTGAATATCTACGAAGGTTTGAAAATGAGTCTGTTAGTGATTTTAATATTCGATTTCATTTGAATTGTTTAAGATTTAAAGTCGAAGATAAACCTACGGAAGAAGAATCATTAAATTGGTTTGAATATATTTATTCTCTTCCTCCTATTCCTGATCCATATGAAATTAATTCAAGCTTTGTTCCATCCCCTTCCAATATAAATGAGAATTCCAATATGGATGTCCAAATAAAATGTGATGAAGAGGTTTCACAAAGCTTAGAAAATATTTCTAATCAAATGCAAGAAGACAACAACAACAATTTTGAAGAAAGAGCCGCCTTGAAATCTGAAAGCTACTCTACAGTGAATTCAGAAAATCAGATCGCAAATCAGCAACAGCAATCAAAGTAAATAATAAAATGCAGATTGCTGTACAAATTTCTGAATTTTTCCATGATGAGCAAAAAAGCAGCCTTCTTCAAGAAAGCATGAGTACACAAAGGAATGATTTAGAATCTGAAATTTACAATGAGCATAATGTACAAGAGTTTTCAAACAGAGACAGTTTTAAATGCATTGTTTTAGGTTCACATTTTTCACTTTATCCTGATATTTTTAATGATGGTAATTTTTCCCCTCTTGGTATCAATGATATTTAAAAAATTAAAGAGGATGATTTAAATGAATTACCAATAAATTTTTATCAAGATAAAGAAACGATAATTGATTATTCTTTTGCCATTAATGAACATGAAATTCTTGTTCCTCTTTGTTTGGATATATTGGATGAGATTGAAGGGAATTCTAGAGAAAATTGTGAAGTCATTTATGATAATTACTCTGACATTGAGGATGTTGGTTTTTATTCCTCTCAAGAGAATCCTCATGAGAAAATTCAAATAACATCTATGAATGAGGAACGTTTCAATTTAGAAATTATCCCAACCAATCCTCATTTTAGAGTAGCAAATTATCTTCATGATTTCACTATTCAAGAAAACATTCCAATTTATGATTCATATCATGATTAAGCACTCATTCCTACTCATAATCATAATTCATTTTCTAATTCACAAGTTGGAATTCGAAATTACTCAAATTCCATAATTCTGGCCAATCCTTGTGAAAAAGAAATCATTTCAAAACGATCCCAATTGTGTTGTAACATTAGTTGTACAAATAGTGATTTCATTTTATTTTTGTTTCCTCACTTATTTTGTATAAAATCAGATTTATTTTCAGATTTTATTTTTCAATTTTTTCACACTTTCCGCTGGCATATTGAGCACTTCATTATCAAACACTCAATTGATGAATTTCCTTATTGGGAAGTTGAAGTTTCATATTATAACCATGAACATCAAGAGCTGTTAATATGTCAATGTCAATTGATGTTCATTTCTTATCAAAAGCTCCTATCTTCTCAAAGGCAATATCAACAAGAGAATGTATTTTTAGAAATCTACCAGCAATCCAATTTAATTAATAATTTTCCATTTCATTTGAAAGATTTCCATCCATTTTTCATTAATTCATTTGAAAAATATTTGGAAATTTTTCCCTCAAAGAAGATTGTTAATAATTTAACATTTGTATATAACACTAACGATTTTTTCCAGGCCTTTGAATTTAAAACCTCATTTTCACAATCTGGCCTGTTATCTCTTCCTTTGAACATTTCCCAATCCTTAATAGAAATGCATCCAAATTTTTATGATCCAATTGGTATTCAATTGGAAAGGAAAATTCAAGAGAAAGATATTTTAAATAAGTTACTAACAATAACAATAACTGTACATTCTAATTTCATATTTAATTTTCTTAGTTCAATAAGATTTCTATTTTTATTACTAACATTTGAACTGTACATACATGCAGGAATTGAAATGAGAAAATAGTTACACTGGAAATATGACTATACCTAGTCATTTTCATGTATATGGTTAGAATAGGAGTAGAATTAATTTAGTTTGTTTTTTTATGTAATTAATTTATTTTCAACAATTTTGTAGATATAAATAAAACAAAGCAATCGGCGCTTCTCATTCATGTTCAGTGAAAACATTTTCTTCCTATCAGAAAGTTTTATTTTTGTTTTCCTTTTTCAAATTTCTTACAACAATGCCTCTACCCATGAATACATCTCTGCCTATTTCGAATAATGTATTGACAGAATATGCACCTAGCACACATTTAAATCTGTGTTGATATTTTTCTACAATTAGTGGCTTATTCTCATTCTAATATTTAGTTTATTATCTGATGTTGCAAAACGCATCATATTTATTTACTAAAGGCATTATTGAATAGTCACTATAACAATACCAATTTTCTTCAAGTTAATTTGGAATGAGCAGAGGTAATAAATAGCTATTTCAATTCAAAAGGGAAGACTATTTTCATATTTATTTCTGATAAATTATATATTTCCTGAACATGAATAATTGATTTCCTTCAGCTTGATTTCCCACTCTAATTTAGAATAAATAATGAGACGATTTTGAACAAAGTTAAAAGTTTAATCGAATGAAGGATTTGAAGATTTATGAGGTAAAATCTGCAGACAATTTCCTTCCAGGTACGCATTTACAAGTTCATTCTCATCTCTTATTAGTTTCAATTTTTCTTAGTTTATTTTTGGTCCGTGTTCTGTTTTATTTGCAGGTTTTTATTTGTTTTCAAAACATGAATTAAGCAGTAAACCCATTTCAAATTTACAACGGGTTCAGGGAAATTTTACTTTTGATTCATTAGAATTTAAGCATTTTTTAACTTCTTTTATTCACTTAGAAAACCCAATTGAAATTTCAAGGAATTTCATAAGACCATTCGCATCATAAGATTTCATCGGAAATAGTTCTTAGCATTTCTTTTGATAACAAATTGTTCATCAAAGACCTCCGATGTATTATCTTATTCATATGCCATATCGCATTTCGCATATTGGAGCTTTGCAAGTGAAGTATACTTCCATTATCATGAATTTCCGATCTCCGATAATTGACTTTACCGATATTGCGACAACCACATAATTCCGGACCCGATATGAAATTCAAATCCAGTTTACAAGAGATATCGCGTTCGTTCAATCGCAATAGTGATGAGAGCATAACTTTAAAAGGGCTGATGTTTCGGATCCGATATGTTATTGAAATCCCATCATAAAAAATTATCGGGTCCGCTCTTCATCGCATATCGGCATCGCAAGAAATATATTGTGTTACATCGGATGCTTAAGTTTGCCAATCGCCAATTAGTTATGATATCCATCGCATCGCCCATATTGCAATCGCTTCATCACATTTTTATAGCCATATCACTATTCCAAATTTGCAATGCGCAATGTGCAATGTGCAAAATACAAATCGCGAGATGCAGTGTGCGATCTCCGAATTGCAGCATGACTATCCCCGATTCGCGGTATAACAGTTTTTCAATAGTATGATCACTACATCTCATCGCACATATTTTCTTCGCATGATCTCATATCTGCAATTTGCTATTTCAACCGCCGATGCAATAGCTTCCAATGCATGCCTTTGAGCCATTAACATTTAATCGATATATGGCATAGCAACAAAGGTGAAGTCTTGCAAATTAAACTTGAAGCATGGTGAAGAAACAAGTTATGCGAATCATATGATACGGCAATATGTTATTTTAAAAGCGAGCTTCGATGGTAAGAGAGCAGTTAATGACCAATTTGCAGCATATTTAAATCATTTTGATTTCTCATATATTTCAGTTTTAAATATATAATTCCATAATTAAAAATGGAATTCAAGACCTCTCTATCTTCATATTTAAATTTTATCATCTTGGATTTGGTCTTGATTCTGAACAATTTATAAAATCATGGAGTGTATATGAAACTTATAATATTTTGAGAAACAGTCATTACTGCAAATTCTCATTCTCATTTCTGATGCATTTATTTAATTTCGATTCCCTTGAACACTAAGCATTCCATTTTTACATTTTACTGCTTTCTTTAGTGTAAATAAAATAAATAATGATTTTGGGTTATAGGATTTTGGTTAGTTTGATTTCTTCATATTTTTAATATTAATTAAAAGAAGAAGTCAGCTAGTTTAGAGAAACTGATACCTTTCAGGTAAGATCAGAAGCAATTATCCAATGGTAAGATTCATGTACCCACTTTCATTAATTTCCATTTCGTTACTTTAGTTTCAATTTTGTTTTTCTGATATATAAATCTGTTTTGCAGCTTTTCATAAAAAACTTTCAATCCTCTACCGGATCATATTTTCAAAGTCCTATACTCTTCTCCTGGCTTTATTTCAATAAGCAGCGATAATTTTCATCGAAACAGCGACACCAGGAAGTTTCTGAACCTTTAGTTTGTTTCTTTAAGCATTCTTTTTATTAGAAAATGATCAAGATAATGCTTTGAAACAAGAAGATTGATATCAGACAGAAAGTTTTCATTGTGGCTGAATTTTATCGTCACTGCTATCTAAAAGGCCTAAAACACTTACAACCCTGCAAGGTATGATTTTTCTAAATCTCGACATAAGAAGGAATGATTACACGATTATTTTATTTTCTTCATATTGTTGAGACATTGGTATAAACGTTCTTGTTTGAGTTTATCTTTCGAAACTTGGATTTTCTTTTCCACTTTTAAAATTTCTTCATTTTTATTTTTGTTTGCTGATTTCTTTCTCATTTTAGCATAAGAATTCTTTTCCTTTGGTTTTCAGTTTTGATTTTGGTAACTTTGCCATGATTTATATGGAAGGCCTACTTGTTACCTAACAACTGTCAGCATACATGGAGAAAAATAGTTAATAGTCACCTATTAGCTTTTTCTTAATTCTCTTGGTAAAGTTTGATTTTCTTATAATAAAGGTAGACATACTTAAGAAAGAGATTACCAATTTAGAGAAGTTGACAAAGTATTATAAAATCTGAAGAAATTTTTTTTCATCAAATTGTAATCATTTTGAGATTTCAAAATTTTATTAGGATCTTTCAAAGTTTTATTATCAGTCAAGAAAAGTTATTTATAACCAAGTAAAGACACTTTACAGCAAAACACCTTTAACTCCGAAATTCTCATTCTTAATTCTTAAGGAGTCAATGATTCTCCCTGTCCCAAAGAGTCTTATTTTTCTAGAGTATAATCCAGAAATATATTTAAACTTAAAAGATAACAGGTCTCATCATGAGCCTGCTTACCATGATCATAGGGGAAAAATAGGCTGACATTACCAACACTGCTAAACAAACCAGGGTAATAGCTTATGATTGCCAACAATTATAAGACAAGGGGTCCCATCACGAGCCAGCTTGTTCAGTCAAATAATAACCAGTGAATGGCATTGTCAACTATCTGGCTACCAAATCAGGACAATGGCTTTTAAGAATAAAAAAATAAATAAATGAATAAACATATATAAATGGATTTATATCTAGATCAATAATTCTTAAACAGATGGGATTCTGAATCATTGATGATTAAAAGGTAACCCTCCCGAGACTATAGATGTTTGCTGGCAGCAGTGGCTCTACCTGTGACAAACGAGTATATTTTAAAAGCTAAGCTGTAAAGTGACCCCTGCTTTATCTCTCGAACTAATTAAAAACTGATATAAAGTTTTGAAATATTTTAATTTATGAGGAATTTTAAGAAAAATTATAAGTTAGATGATTTTGGTTTTTATTCAGAATAATAAACCTAGTCAAACATTCCAAAAAAATAATTTTCTCTTCTTTAATTATTTTTACTTTAATTTTAGGAAAATCTCATATCAAACAGAGATAACTGGTTCTTCTCCCGTGTGTCGCCATTGTTGTGGTAAAAACACAACCCCCCATTATTGATGTGTTTACTTCAAATAATGGGGACCCTTCCTATAAAATTTTGGCTAAACACCTTTTTGGATTTTTATTTAGTTGATTGCCATACGCTTTTGTTAATTTTTCATTTTTTTTAATTCTTGTTTTGATTGCTTTGTTAGAATCAATTTTTTATAAGCTTCCCATTGACGCTTGTTTCGCCTTATTTGGTCAACTGATTCATAAATGGCACTCCTTTGAAGTCTCATCATTTATCTAGCCTGGGTTAAAAATGCATAAAATGTACAATATTACATTTTGTAAATAAATTAGTTCAATAATGCATTAACTTGTAGTGAGTTTTTACTAACATTTTTCCATTTTTAGTTATGCAGCCAAATCATGAAACAGCGAGATTTTAGAAATTTAATTCAATTTCCAAATTTATTATTAATCTCGAAAACCCAAAGTTTCGAAGTGGCTGTAGTTTAATTTTCATTTTTATTAGAGTAGCTATAGTTTATAAAATAAATCTCATTAAAATAAAGCAATATAAAAAATAAAATATATAAAAAAATATATTTTTATTTTTTACGATCGGATCGGAAGATCGAATTGGAAGTTTTCAAATTATAACAATATTGGAAGACCTTCAATCTTCCCAATTATCGATCCCCCGATCATTAAAGCATTCAATACATCGCATCGGGGTTTTCACTTGATACATATTTTAAAACCCCGATATCCCCTCATTCCCCGATCCGATATGCCAATTGCGAAAAGTCAGAAGGCACGGGGCATTAAAATGAAGGCATGTCATAAGTTTTACAATTATTTGAGTTTTCAAATCACTCATACGTGTGAGTGAATTGAATAAATGTGAGGTAGTGTAGGATTAGTTTAATATTAGGAATAATATATATTAACTTAAATAATAGTTTTTAAATTAATTAATATATGTAATATAATTAATTTAAATAAATTAAAATGTAATTATTATTTAAATTAATATTATATAGTTTGTAAATAATTAATTATATATTAGTGAGTGAGATTAATATTAATTAATAATTAGTTTAGTTGATAATTAGTGATTAAATTAGAATTAATTATTAGATAATTATAATTCTAATTTAGGATTTAATTTTTAATAATAATTTTGATTTTTTAGCCCAGCAACAGAATTTCCAGATTTATGCCAGATTTCATCTATCAACTTTGGAGGCTCATAGATTGAGTTATACTTGGCCAAATGAGGCCCAGGACGACTCATTGGAAAGAGAAAATCAAGGAGAATGTTTTTGAGGAGATTTCACTAATAGATTTAATCATTTATTGGGTCAAAAATCAAGCAAACCATCTCATGCATCAATAGAAAGCTTACATTTTATTTTCAATTATTTATTTAATTGAATTTGATTGGATTTATTTTAATGCCAAGAATGATATTTTGATTTTATTGTTGCATCTTAATTCATTTTGATTTCTTTTTACATGAAAACAGTAGAAGAAATATGGAGAAAAGAAACTCAATCAATGAGAATGCTCCAACAATTGAAGATCAGGATTTTTGAGCAAATAAAATTGGATTTGATAGATTTCTCTTCAATAAACTCTCCTCTCAAGAATTCCTTCACAAATATTATAAATAGGAGATTGCATAATATAATTACGGGGCTGCTCTCCTCTGCAATTTTAGACTTCTAAAAGCACTACTGTAATAGGAATTTAGAGTTGTAGGAGAGAGGAGAGAAAATCTCAGATCTTGGGATTATTGAGGATTTTTCCTTTATATCTTGAATTATGTATGAGGGGTAGAGTTTGCACTACTGTGGATGTAGTTTTGAAGGAAGAAGTCCAAGTAATGTAAAGGACTGTCAGAGACCAAGGTTAGAGAAATGGATGCAATAAATTGGTATTTTTAATACTACTGTTTCAAATATCAGTTTCATTTTTATGGTAACAGGAATGTGTCATTTTATTCATGTTTGTGCACTATTGTCAATATGGGTAATTTGTCTCAATATTGTTATCATGTATCTCTGTTCTTATGAATTAATTTCTGATTTCTGAGTAACTATTTACTTAGAAATCTGTCTTATAAAACTGATTTATTGAATGGTAATATGTTGTGAACTATTTCCACATATTATTGTTTAATTATTGGATTTACTGATTTGATAATCAATATCATTTTTGTGAACTACTTCCTGAGTGTTGTTGGTTTATTATTTCAGTTAATAGGTCTCAATAGGATGTGTTTTGATATCCATAATATCAGTTAATTGAACTACTTCATTAACTTGATATTCATTATAAACAAGACATATTTAAAATCTCAATACTTTAATTATCTTGCTCTTAGTTGGGTTAGATCTATATCTGCCTAATTAAGATAGAATTTAGATTAGTTTCTTTTGCTTGCATTATAGAATAAGTTTGCATTTAGAGTAATTTCTATATTCTTTTAAGTCCTCTTCTCAAAGAGGCAAAATTTTAGTTGTGGCTTGGCTGAACCCAAATCAGCTTAAGGGTCATTCTCTTGCCTGATCAACAAGAAGAAGTGATCTGATATCCCTGTCTATTAGTAGGTAAAGATATATCATAAACCAATAGCAATAGGGAGAAGGTAACTGGACCTAGTTAAACCAGTGGGAACCACCACACCAAATGGAAAAGGAGCTGCTTTAAGCTCCGGACCGTGTGGTTATCCCCCATTGTTGTTGCAGCGATTTTCGAGGCATCAACAGTAGGGTACTACCAAGATTCAATGGAGACCATCACATCCTCAACATTCCCCTCAAAGGTTACTGTGAAACAATTTGCAAGTTGCAAGATTGTTGTGGTCTTTCTTAATGAGCCTTGGAGATTGAGTTTGAGCATGGTTTCCTTAGTCATTACATTAATGATAACCCCAAGATAAATCAAAGTGTGTGGGACAATGGTTACATTGATGTGAACATATACTATAGGGCTTCCAGGGTCCAAATACTTTGGGAAAATTACCTACCCCAGCATTAAGTCATACAGTTGTCCAATGGCATTAATGGTAGGGTTGTCTCTTTTTTGCCTCCCTAGATGTTTGAAACACTTCTCTTTAATCAACTTGTTGTAAAATGGTACATATTTGATGGCTTGGAGAGGTGGAATTTTGACACATAGATTTTTCAATTCATCCAGAAGTTCATTCTTTTCTTGAGTAGGCTAGACTGGATGAGTTAATCTCTCAGAAAATGGTGGTGGATTCACTCTAGGCATGATTTCCTCTCTTTCCTCCTCACTCTCACTAGGTGGAGGTGGAGGTTGGTTGTCTGGAAGTGCTCTCCCAAATCTTAGGCTGATTTCTTAAAACTCCACATCATAAGCAGGATAGGATGTTTCTCCATTGTATACTTGTTGCGCCTGTCTGTTGTTTACTTTCAGATTTGGTTGGGTAGGCATCTGAGGTTGTTTAGGTGGAGAAGGGTGTAAAATTTGTGGTTGAGTAGGAGGTGAAGGTAATAAAGCTGGAGCATTATTGTATGGGGGTCTCCACCCCTGTGGTGGTGCATTCCATTGAGGTTGTGGCAGAGTATATGGTTGAAATGACTGGATGGTTGGTTGGGAATGGTACTTAGGTGCAAAAGACCAAGGAGGAGGTGTAGACCAAGAGGGACAAGCAAGGCCCCCCAAGAGGGAATGGATGTGTTCTAGTTAGGGTTGTAATATGCATGAGATGACCCTTGCATGCCCTATTTGTATGGTCAAGGTCCATGGGGCCTCCTTTGATTTATGTAGCAAAGTTTTACAATGACCCCTTTAGTCCCCTGATACATAGCTTTTAGTCCAGGTAGAGAAGGGAACTTCTCTATGGAGAGGTTTTCTTCACAGACCGAGCAAATTTCAATCAGGTTTAATGGACATTCATTCCTAGGGTGCCTCCTTGTGCATCTAGGGCAGAAGATGGATAATTCTCTCTCTGCTTCTTTCTGCTTTCTCTTGATGTGCATAGTATCCATCTATAGGGCAAGGGTTTTCAACATTTCACTCTTGAAGTCTTTCTACATATTTCCAATTTCACCTTTTATGGATTTGTTGGAAGAGGATGGACTGGCAATTGGTTGACTACTCCTACCCTTTTTCCTGGCTACCCTAGAATGGTTCCTAAATATAGTATTGCTATCTTCATAGGGTAGCTGGTAGATGTCCCCTCCTGCAAGCAGGTTTAAGGTATCTAGAAGATCTTCCCTTACCCCTCGAAGCAGGGCTAGATTCAATGACTCAAGATCAAGTGTGCACTTGGCCCTTTTGTAGCTAAAATGGAATATTTCTTCATAATTCTCGAGGGATTGATCATGCCCCAAGGTCATCCTAAAAAATTCCTCTTTAGTGTCTTTGGATCTGTAGTAGTCTTGGTACTTGTTGTTGAAGACTTGCTGCATCTAAGCCTAGGTTGTGATGCTATCCCCAGGTAAACCCATAAACCAGCGTAGAGTTGTATCCTTGAGAGTAGATGGCAATAATTTTAACTTCTTCTCATCAGTGGTGTAATCATAAGTTCTGCATATGACATCGAACTCAAACAAGAAAGTGTCTGGATATTCTGAGGTCAGGCCATGGAAATGAGGAAGAGCAGAGGGGCTTATGTTTTTCATCTTGGTATCCCCATTAGTTTCTCTGATGGGAAAGGAACCCTACTCTTTCTCTATCTCCTCCGTCATTTCTACTTTCAGCCATTAGGTCAGTTGGAATAGGTTCTCCTTCTCCTTCTCCCCCTGTAGGCTCTTCAAAAATCTCTGGTTGTTCACCTAAGGGGTCCTCCAATTCACATCCACCAAATAAGAGGGAAGGTTGGTTGTTTGAAGTGGTGAGGGTATTTGGTAGAAATTTTCCTAAGTTATCCCTATTCCTACGAGGCATGAAAGAAGTGTTTTTATTTTGTTTTGTGGTTTTTTTTCAAGCTTTGAGACTAATTGTAGAATTGAAATAACAAATTGAATGGAAACTAACTACTGAATCAAATATTACTTACAGAATGGAAAAAAAAGCAAACCAACTTACAATTACTTTTGCAAAAATGAAGCTAATAGCAGAATGTGAGAGATAAGAAATGGAAGAAAGAAAGAAGAAATCACATCTTACTCAGACACCTACCCAGAAACGGAACCAAAAAGTGATGAGAACTGGCATTGCAATAATAATGTTGCAACTCTTGGGGCTACCAACTTTACTTTATCAACCCGGGGTTCGTACAAACTTGGATGTGACAGTGTTGTATGCACAAGTAGATGCGATGGGTCCACTCTTTGTCACGGCTAAGCTGACAGTAGACCACTATGTTTTCTCAAACCAGCCTTCTCTTGATTCAGAAGAAGCTTGATTACCAATGAGAAAAAGATAATTTTGCACTAACTGAAATCTTGTCTAATGTAGTAAGGAAATACTGAAATCAAATTATTAAACACATCATTCATTTAACTAACTGGTAAGAGGCTTTCCTTCAAAAGAATTCTAAGTTACCATGTGTGTAATGTTAGGATATTCCGACACATAGGAAATAGTTAAGTATAACTTGTTCTAGTGTAGAGTTAGGTAAAGTGTGTTTCTTTACTATGTACTTTTGTAACTTACAATCTGACGGCCACAATATGTTCTAGACATGAAGTGATCTGATGGTTCATTCTCTCCTCGATATTACTAACACTTGATCCATGGCTTAACACCCAATTGGTCCATGATCTCTATTTAAAGAGCATGGAGGGTCATTTTTAAGGTGACCATTCATGAGAGAAGCTTATGTAATTTTTCTTTCTTTTACATTAATAAATTGCCTGAAGTGGCCACATTGGCTCAGGCCATCGACTGTTTCCATCTTTGAGGGTTTTAACCACATCAAGAATACTGGAGCAATGATCTGTGATATATTTGTGAGCAGTGTCCTTTGGTGTTCTATCTGAGGAACTTACCTTGTAAATTCCTACATGGTACCAAATCTATTTGAGGGTCACATCCATTGGTGATCCAAATCAGGAGTTGGTACAACTGCATCCACCTGTCGTTTCCTAGATCTATTGTTTCTGACCACTTTTGGGCCAAGAGGACTACTCTATTGTGTTAGGAGCATCTGTACAAGTGAGGAACTCCTTTAATTTCATGCAAAAAGGTTTCTAATATCCCTAGTTATGTCATTTTTAAGATCTAGAGGTATACAGTCTTTATTTGCAATTTTAGTTATTTATCTGTCTGTTTATTTCAGTTTATTTATCTCTCTGTTTTTTTATTACCAGATCTATACCTTTAATTTCTACATATGCTCTTTGACCCATGACTCTGTGCGATATGGGCAAATCAGAAACAAAAAGGAAGGTTTTTTCTCATGTGTATGCTCTTTTCTGCCGCGACTTAGTGTGATCTTGAAAATCATAAACATTGAGGAAAATATTTAGTTTCCGGTGATAGTTAACTTGAAACCATAAGGTTTAGTTTTTTTTGTATGTCCATGTTGGGTTGTGTGGTTTTTGTTTTGTAGGCAAAAATGTCATTTTCAAGTAAACACACACCCCAAAGCTTCAGTGACTAAAAAAAAAACCTCTCTTCCTCTTTTCCAAAAATTACTAACCTTTTAAACTAGCTCACTTGGTCCAAAGTTACTTTATGAGAATAAAGGTCTTGAGTTCAAGTCTTTCTTTTTGTTGAGTTACTTTTTCAGAAAACACATGTAACGTATTTTTTAAAGTTACTTTATGTAAAAGTGTTCTCACCCATTATAAAAAGTGAGTCACTTATAATTTTAAAGTCTCTTTATCTTTTATTTAAGTTACAATTTAGTGGGTAGCTCATAAAGTACCATTGCAAAAGTGACTTTCACTTACTTATAAAAGTGGGTCACATAATTTTATTTTTTTTAAGTGAACTAATTAGATTAAGTTTGGAAAAGGGGGGGGATTTTTTTTTAAATATAGCATTATCATTCACTTCTGCGCATTCATGCACTTCGTCGGCATCTTCAACAACTTTTCTTCAAAAAGCCATAACATCTTCATCCGGATGTTGTTTTTAGAGCCATTTTTTTTAATCGGCCTAATTTTTCAAGATCTTTCCATTGGAGCACTTAGTTTTAGCATTTACAACTTCATTTTTTGTTAAAATGGAAATTCCATGCCAAGTTATTCTTAACAGCACCAACTACTTCCAATGGTGGTCCTACATTGTGGACTTACTTAGAAGTAAAAGTCTTTACAGAATATCCTTAAGCCAAGAAACTAAACCTAAAGATGAAGATAAGGCAGCCAAATAGGAAAATAGGCAAGATCAAGCATGTGGGTTGATAGGAATGTCTATTTCTCCAAAACTTAGATTCCATATCGTGGAACTTGATACCCCTAATGAAGCAATGAAACAACTCAATAAAGTTTTTGGAACTAAAAATGAAATTAGAGCCCATCAACTTGAAAATGAGTTGCTTACGTTGGACCCCAATATTTTTTCTTACATTGAAGTTTTTTGTCCAAGTTCAAGACCCTTAGACTTCTCTTGGAAGGTGTTGAGGTTAAGAAAAAAGATGGTAGCCTTATCTATTCCACTCTTACTAAGTTGGGACCAGCCTACTCTGTGTTTGTTTCCACCTTCCATTCTACTAGAGAAACCTTCATTTCTCAAGGAAAAGACTACAAGTCCCCCTATTTTGATGCCTTTTGTGATTCTTTAATAAGAAAACAAGAAAAACTCTTACATCTTGGTGTTCTTAACCTTGGAAACTCTTCTAAGAAAGCCTTAGCCACCCAACAACAATCAAATTCAAAGAATCCTAAGAAGCAGTATCCTAAAAAGAATGGTCCTAAACCAAACAAGGGTCCTAAGAAATTTCACTCTCAAAATGAAAAATCAATTCAGCAAAATGATAAGGCAAATAAAAACAAAGCGAAAAAGACTGATAGACATTGAAACTTTTGTAATAGAGATGGCCACTTAGAATCCAAATGCTTTAAGAAGATGGAAGCCTTGGAAGTAGCAATGAAGAAGCATAACATCCATTTAGAGCACTCTTCAACTTCAACTTCATCTTTAAGAATAACACTTTCTACGTGTGGTTTTCAAGCATCTTGGTCTGGTTATGCACTAAATGTATCTTCTTCTTCTCATTCTCATGAGTGGCTCATTGATTCTGGAGCTTCTTATCACATGGCCAAAAACAAAGCCACATTTTCTTCTTGAAATGATTGTAACACCAAAAATATATATGTTGGTGATGATAGATCTCTTAGTGTGGTAGGGACTGGAACTATTGTTTGGCCAATTTAATGTCTTTAAATTTTCAATCATAAATTATCAACCAGGGTAGGTATATTGATGAAGTACAGGTGCACTATATTTACTAGAAGTTATTTCTTATGTCGTTATGTTCTTGTTAGGATCTAAACTTAAGATTAATATGGAGATTGTGTCGTTAATTATATTAGTGTCTCAATCCATAAAGTTATCAGCTAATTTCTTAGGAGTTATTCTCTATTGAATCAATTTATGGATGATATGAGAGTGATTCTAGATTTTACTTGTGTTAGACTGTTTTGGATTTTTGTCTTGAATTTTTATGCTACAGATCTAATTTACTAAGTGCAAGAGAAATCTATTATATCAAACTGTAAAGGAATATTGTCTGAATTCAATTGTTAGGGAGAAGACTCTCACTCTTTTACTTATTCAATTTCATCCAAACAAAACATTCTAAACAACAACTACACTACAAAGTAAACACAGTTGAACTACACTAGATAAAAAGCAAATGAAATAGTCACATTGTACCAGATAAAAATCAAATCATATAGAAGATTTAAACTAGGTATAAAGCAAAGGAAATTGCTCATGCATATAACGATTCACTAGTGAACTCATCATACTGCATTTCTTCACACAAAACAGAATATTCAAGTAATGAAAGAAATCTATTTGCAATCAGTTAAAGACCTGTTATTGGTCATAGGGGCCCTCCACGAATCATTCAACAGTCTCCAATCAACACGGCGCATACAAACATGAAACCAATTCTGTTACTTGCAAAATGAAACTTAACAAACTATTTTCAAAAATTACATCATCCGGCGCGCACCCAAAACACAGTGTGGCCATAGTTTTTATAATAAGTATTTGGCATAATAGTATGAGCATTTAAAGCCTAAATATATTTATTTCTATCAAACTATATCACTAAATAAAAGATTTCGTTGAAACCCAAATTCTGTCCCGGCGACAATCTTGTAGTTAACTTTGGGGTTTGACCATGATATCTTGCTATCATCTTAATGAATTGGTTTGAGGGAATAGCAAGGAATATACAAGGGGAAAATTCTTTATCCATTGGTATCTTTCTTCACTGAAATGGAGCTTCTGAACCTTGCAAACAATGGAGGTAGCTACAGAAATCTGGATTAGCTGCAAAAACATACCAATTCCATAGCCAAATTGATTCTTTAACAAAACAATAGGGTATATAAACAAACATGAAGAAGAAGACATGTAATTTCTTACATTTAACAAAACCTTGTGTCTATTGCATTATTTAGGTGATAAGTATAGGAAAAGAGAGGAAATATAGGCAAAAAGGGATGTCAAGGTAATACAATCTTTGGACTCTACATTCCCCCATGCTGGAGGTTTTGTATGTCCTCATACACTTCATCATTGTCAATCACTTGTGCCTTCTAATAATCACCTCCTGGATTCACTTTCTTCTTCTTTCTGGTAGCTACTGGCATCCTTGGCTTTCTCATGAGGATTTTGTATTTTAAGTTGATAATTTCTTTCTACATTGTCCTGTTTTCCTTCTTCAGCTTTTTGTACCACAAACTCAAATAAATAATGAGATTGTCACTTTTTGCAATATGGATCTCACTTTGTGCCTTCAATGCTTGATTCTCATTCTTGAAATATTTGTTCAATTATTCCAACTCAAAAATGTCTTGCTTTAAAATGTTTGACGCTGAAGGTTCTTGTGGTTCATTTAACTGATTGCTCCCTTCTCCAGGACTTTGAATTGTTTCTTTAATTGTTATCTCTTTTCTCTCCAATGACTCTATATAGTCATAAGTCTCCTATTAAACGGGGTCAACACCCGGACTATGCAATGTACTTCTTAGAGGTGAGCTACAAGGTGGTGGTGACACTCTCGGTGATGATTTTGGTGATCCTTTTGGAGAACTTTCATGGTTTTCAGTTGGCTTGTTCTTAGTTGGCTCATTTTCAGTTGGCTTGTTTTCCTTGAGATCAATGTATTCCATAGCTTTTGAGACTGCCTGTTGCATTGTGCTCAACCTTGTACTCCTCCTTAGTCTTGAGGTTTGTAATCCCTGTACTTTCCTTATTTTATTTTATGATCTTTCTTCTTGAGGAAGGGTCTTGGTTTGTGGTATTTCCTTTGCTCTTTTGCTAACTTTCTTCCTTCTAAGATTTCCCTTTTTCATTCTCTGCAAAATATCCACTATGGGAAACTCTTCTTCTGATAATTCCAGGTGAGTCTAGGGTTCTTGCTCTTTTATTACTTCTATTGTTCTCTTCCTTCCTCTGAGGGTCCTACTGTTGCTGGCTTGTTCTGGGGATATTTCTTCAAAATGGTTCCTTGCTAGAAAACTTTCCCAGTTATCCCCTATACTCCAAAGATGTAACTCAACCAATATCTTTATCAAGCCATGATGATACATGGTATTTTCTATAAATTGAATTCTCTTTTGAACATTTGTGGACATTTTCTTGAGACTATGTAAGAGAAAATAAGGAAGACTCATTTGGTGATCTTCAAGAAAATGCATCATCATCCTAACATGGTAAAAGTACATATACCCAAACCGACCCTCACAAATGACAAATTTTTGAAGTATAAGCAATAAATTTCTCCATTTACTCTTAAGGGCTATGTTGGGAATACCTTTCTTGAGGACAATGGTGTCCATATTTGGATTTTTCAGGAAGACCTTCCAATCTTCTCCATTAATTTCCCTGCTCTTGAACCATTTTTCCCCACTCCATGGTAATTTAGTAGCTTCTGTGATCATGGACTCCGTTATGGTGATCTTAATGTATCCTATTTCAGCTTCAGTTCCATCAAACGAGTGTGCAAATGTCTTTGTCACTTCCCAGTGAAAACTGTTGAATTTTTCAATGAACTGCAACCATTGTTTCTTTTGCAGCAGCTCCTTGGTTTGAGGGTATCCCTCCAAGAATTTCTTCCCTGTTGGCTCAGTTTGAATAATGATCCCCATTATGGAGGATGCTTTGCCTCAAAGATTGGTTACCTTAACAAGAGAATGGTGTTGGTAGATTTTGCTAAGTGGCGGAAGGATGGAGTGGGTGTGAAAATTTAGAGAAGTGTAAGAATAGGTGGATTATAATAAGAGTTATAGTAGTGAATTGGACTGTTGGGGTGCATTTAAAATGATGATTCAGTGATTACTTCGGTGGATTCAGAATGAGGATGTGACATGACTTTTAAGTGGTGTATTATGATGTTTTGTTAGGTAACCATCACCCTTAATTTGTAATGATTTAGTTTTTAATTTTTCGCAGTACTATGTCTTCTTAGTCATATATGCAGTGTATCAATCCCTATTGCTAAATTAAAGTATCACATACCTGTGATCCACTTTGTGAACCTTGTCTGTTGTTCTGAGATCTCCTGCGGGTACTTTTCTTTGTTAGTTGTCCTTCAATTCAAATCACCAATTGTCCCTGTAGGCTTCAAAAAAAAAATATTAGGCTATAGAAACTTGTCTTAGCTACAGAAACTTGTCTGAGCTGCGGAAAGTTGTTGATTCTACAGCTGCGAGAAATCATTAATAAAGGAACTTTGTTATTTTCTTTTTGAAAGGAAAATTTGAAGTGCCAACAAAAATTGGTTTTCATTTTAAATTTTTTGTATAAACCTACCAACAACATGTTGGTTTTCATGTTTATACCTTTATTATTGTTATCGGGAAATCTAGTGTCCACTCGGAGCTGCTAGTCCCACTAAGACGGGTAGCTATCTTAGAAACAAACAAACTAAAACTACTTTTGTTTTCCTTTATGAGAAGTAGATGAGAGGAGAACAAAGAATACCAACCTCAATATTGCGTTTGGTCCTTTGCTTGTTTCCTCTCCCTTCTGACAGATCTTTGCCACTCCTTCCTCACTTGCCCTGCTTCAAAGAGCACTTGTAAAGTCAAAGCAGCATAACACTATCAAAGAACAGAGATCTATAGTCATAAACAATATAGGACCAAATGTATATTGACCACAAAAATGCATATATCATCAAACATACAAGGATGTGGAGGAAAACTCGAATAGCTTTATTAATATAAAGAATAGCAAAGAGGATTACAACCCATTGATCTGACCCAGCATCATCCTCCCAGCATGAAATCCCTTCTTCACCTCATGAAAAGCTTAGATCTAGGGAAAATTTTAAGAAACCTCCTAAATTTATATATATAATAAATGGGCGAATCTTCATGGTATATAGGAAAAATGGAAGGCGATTTTATCAATAATATAATATGTATATATAATTTTTTGACGAATCTCTCACCAGGCATGGCGAATATTTTACTCAATTATAAAATCTTGTGTTTATTGAATACACAAATGAAATCATTGCATTTCTTTAAAATATCTTTTGAAATCAAAATTACCGAAATTACATATCGATAACCTAGTGGGTGTAGGATAAAATTCACCTGTGTCATTCATAGAAAGCATGAGAAAAAAACCTAATACTATATATAAAACCAAGAAAAATTCAAATTCATCACTTCTAGGGACCTCGTAACCACCCTGCCAATACACAAGTATGTTCCTATTTGCAGTTAGAAAAATTACCCAAATTACAATCTGTTTACTCCAACATATGTTGGAAAGTTATAGAAGGATGACTAGTGCAATCAATCCATTCCTTTTAACCCTGGATTTGTTTTAGTTTAAAACAAAAGTATACAAATATACTTGTCCAATGTTTATGCTTTAACCATTCACCTTAAGATGTTTTTACAATATAATTTCCTAAGTCTGTTTAATATCTTAATTATCATAAAAACTAACCTATATCCATCTTAACTCCACATCTACCATCTTAGGGGGATGAAATATATTTATCCCTCTGAGCATTTGGTAGACCTCAAATTAAGATGGATCTAAGATGATAGAATTTCCCCTTTAAATAGTCTATGCTCACATGAATACCATGGTATTACCATGGGTCAATACCATGGGTTATCATAAACCTGGAGCTTAAAAATTACTATTAGTAATTTATAAAAAATAATAAAATTAATAGTTGATTTTTATTTTATTTTTTATTTTAACCAAGCCCCGAGAGGGATCAAATATTTTTTCATTCTATGCTAGTTTGCATATCACAATATTTGATACCTCTCGGGGGTTAGTATATCCAGAGTAAAGATGGATCTATGCTGGTTTAATTCCCCCATTTAAATAGGCTGCATTCTAGGTGAATACCATGGGTCAATACCATGTGCCGTTTTGGTGAATACCATGGGTCAATACAATGTGCCATTTTTATTTTTATTAATAATAATGTTTTTTTGCATGGCATTAATAACAATCTAGTCCATGGTATTTGTCCCATAGTATTTTTCCCATAGGTTTCCCCTAAATATAACGCATTTTTTTAATGTTCGTAAATATAAGGTGATTTATGGAGTAAATATAAAAAAATGTTTTATTTGTTTACCATACCTCTCATTTATTTATATTTTTATTAATTTACCATACCTCTTTTACAAATATGGTATTTGGCCCGTAGGATTCACTTAAATAAAATCTCTTTCTTGAGCCTTCGTAAATAGAACGAGGGTTATGGACTAAATATAAAAAGAGGTTTTATTTATTTACCATACATCTAGTTTATTTATATTTTTATTTATTTACCATACCTTTTGAATAAGTATAAAAAGACATTTTATTTATTTACCCTACCTCCACTTTGCTTATATTTTTATTTGTTTACACCCTTGCATGTATATAAGGTGACTTATGCAGTAAATATAAAAAATGTTTTATTTATTTACCATACCTCTCATTTATTTATATTTTTATTAATTTACCATACCTCTTTTATAAATATGGTATTTGGGCCTTTGGCCCATAGGATTCACTTAAATAAAACCTATTCTTGAAAATGGGTGAATGGAAGGTTGTAACTCCTAATTTCAAGGGCTAAATTTACCTTTTTTACCCTCTCCCTTAAAATAAGATGGGTTATTTGAGGTGATTTGTAAAAATGTACTATGATACAACATATTCGCCCACTAAAAATTTAAAACCCCTTAATTTCGCCAAAGGGCGAACATTCGCCCCTAAAATTATCCTTGCTTAGATCACCCAACATTATGATGTTCCACTTAGAAACCAACAACACTTCCTTACAAAATACAAGATTCCAGCCTCTAGATCTCTGGGATGAGGGATTCATATATAGATGTTTGCAAGGGGGTGAGCCAGCTTCTGGGATTTTGATTAGTGTCCTCTCTCTGGTAGTTTTTGGTTCCAGTTGGAGATTTATGATCTCTTACTCATCCCTGGGTGAACTCAAATAGGCAAGTGTCACAGGAGAAGTCTCTGGAAGATTCTATGACCATCCACCTTGCAAACTGTCTCTGCCATTAGTCTACTCTCGCCCATCGCACCCTACAAAAGGGATTTCTAGCATGCATCACACTTTTTGCACTGAGCAGGTGAGATGCATTGCACCCTTAGCACTGAGCAGTCTATATGGTCTAGTTTTGACCAATTCTGAGCAATTTTCCATGGAGAACTTCTGGGAGATGATGTAATCAGCTAACCTTATTCTTTTAGGGTATAAAACAACACTTTTAAGGACTCAGAAGCCCTTGGTTTATGGACATGTATGATTAGGGTTGTAGTGCCCAAAAATGTCTACAACAGTTGCCCCCTAAAGCATGAGGTCATTAATCTTTTGATGTCGGGTGAAATGATTTATCATGAGAATCCGAGGTTTTTTGAACTAGAAGGTGACCTGTAATAAGATACAATACAATACATTATCTTCATAATATTTTTCATGATCTAGCTGAGGCGGGCATTCCCATGCTCAACTTTATAAATTCATTTCATGTACATAGGATAGACAACCGTCTGTGTGGCAGACTGATGATTCTAATAGAGCCATCATCCTTTGATTTGGATGATCATCTGTGTAGCAATGGTGTACATTTGATGTCTTTATTTTCCTGAATATATATTGTAGCGCGGATGGACGAAACTAGATTTGGGGTCTTCAAACTCGTCCAATCTTCGCCCGAAGTACAAGTCGATCTATGTGAAAGATGTTCTGGAGTCAAACATGGAAAGACATCGCCTGATTACCAGCCAATGATGTAAGCTATTAACAGGCATGAGAGGAATCACCGATAATGATGATGACCCTCAAGGTACGACAGTACAATTCACATGGTGTGAAAAGGGACTTGGTGTCGAACACCACATAAAATCTTTCGGTCGAAGGCCATTGATGTAAACCTGTCACTGGAAGTGAGAAACTTGCCATTGAGGCATGCAAGCTTCAAAGTATTGAAAGGGGTGTTCCTAGGTCAGCTTCTTAGAGAATGAGCTGATGTCGACAAGAAGTGACCCATCGTAGGAGGGCCTTAATGAATCCCACATCTACGACACTGAACGGAGCAAATGATTTTGTGGAGGTGAAAATGATCTGATGATACAAGGTTCAGGGTGGCGATCATGAAAGAATGGAGCGTAAATGTATTGCAGCAGATGAGACACAAGATGGGTTGGTGAATTCTCTAAGCGACTTCTCTTGAACATGTCGGTGACACTGAAATAGATTGGTAGCATTAACCCCACAGATGGATGGTACGATAGACCAATGGTAATATGACCAGTGAACGAAATAACCCAACCCGACTCGGACATGGAGTGAAAGTTTCATGTTCAAGAGAGACTTGCTACCAATAAAGTTTCTTCAAGTTTTCTTCCCAATTTTCCCTAGTCATTGCTGACCAGTACCTCTTTATTTTCATCAAGCTTTAGGAGGATAACATATGCTTGTTCTATAATTTTCCCTTTGGGCAAACCCATCGCTATGTTTTAACGAGCCTAGCGACAATGAAACTTGTTCTTGTCTATATTGACAAGTTTGTCGCTATTGGTTTTAATCAGTTTAACAACAACGATAAATCGGTCCTTTTTCAATTTTAGAGAGTCTGAAAAGGGACAGAAAGGAAACTCCAATAATCCTTTTTCGTCATATAATCCCTTAAGTTTGAAAAGTATTAAATAATACAAAAGGGATGAATTTTCAATAGTTTTAACGAGCCGAACAAGACAAGTGCTCGATCTTTTTTTGTAATAATCCCTCAGGTCCAAAAAGATTAAAATATAGAGGAGGGATAGCACTTCCGATACCTTTAACGAGCTGGAGAGGCCAATTTCTCGACAATCTTTTCATATTTTACGAGTCAGACGAAAAGAGCTTAAAGGAGACTCGTTTTTGAGGAATGAGTGATATTTTCGGGTAGCTGCTGATTCCAAGTAAGGTTTGGAATTTTCCAATCACAGCAGTGTCACAAGGATGGCTAACATAATCACTCGTCGTAGTTGTTCCTCAAAAGGGTAAACAATCAAATGGAGGCTTATGATCAGCTAAAACATAGTGGAGGTGATGATGAGAACATGACCAAGGCTCAAAAGCTGATGATAATGCATTCACAATGGTTATTTACTAGATATTGGTTCATTTTTTAATGATCTTAAACTTTGGGGGAACACTTGCTCATTGCTTAGGTTTAATTTTTAACGAGCTTGAACTTCACATAAAAACTGCTCATGATAAAGGTCATTGATTATTCGATTCACCGTTAACACTTTGTTCTTTCAACAGTCATACTGCCTACTCAATTGCTTCATCAAACTGATTAGAAATGAAAATACATACTTGAAAAATGAGTTAAAACACTAATACCTTACTCGAATTACGCAAAAAGTAATTTAAAAGTAGTTTTTACCTCTCATTTTACCATTTCATTTGAGCTTGGGTTTGTTGGAGCTTTGGAGGTTTTTTCCCCCTTGATTTTCACTAGCTGATTCTAGGATATTCTGTGGACGATTCTTGGCACCGTCTGGATCAGGTAGGAGCTATACCTAAGCTCTTCAATTGCATTCCTTCCTTTTTGAATTCTGAGCATGTTTCCCTGTTTTTCTAAGCCCCTGGGGTTTGAACAATTCGCTCTGGCCCCATTGCACCATTTCTATATCAAAAGGTGCAATGCATACTGGCATAGCCATTGGCCAGTCAGTATGCATCTCACCCAGTACAGTGTTGGTGTGCGATGGGCGCAAGGAGGGAAACTTTTGCATTGTTTTCTCATGGAATTTTTGCCTGTTTTTTTCCAAACAAGGATCCTGACTCTTCTCTTTTTTGTTTTTCAGAGATTTATCAAAGCAAAATGGTTATTACATGGCGAGAACGCAAGCATGAAGAAGAGGACATGGTTGCATTACATGATCCGGGTATAATAACTGCATTGCAGAACTGTGGTTTGCTCAAGTTTTTCCGCATCTCTAGCATGAGGAAACAAATCAACTTGTTGCAATATTTTCTTGATGCATGGGATCCTACCAACCAAGTGTTCTAGATTAGAGGCAAATCCATCCCCTTGACTGTCGTGGACATCTAATTTTTGACCGGTTTATCGAGGCGTGGTGCCCCTCTCTCATTATTAGGTTCCGCCCATGGGGGCGAATCCGTGAGGGATTACATTCACTTGTACTGTAGAGAAGGATCTCAGCTGAGTAGGGATGGCAAGATCAATATCTGAGATGTCACTAACCGATCCTTGAGGACCATTCTGTTCACTTTTGCTAGACTAGCTGGTAGTACGGCTCTTCACTTGGCTAATAGGTCCTATATGCAGTACGCCTTGGAATGCCTAGAACCAAAGATGTTCAACTGGTGTGATGCAGTACTCCCTATGATAAAAGAACAATTGACCAAGGTGAAAAACAGGCGATCCAAGAACTTTGGCTATGGTTCCATTTTGACCGCTTTTGCCTTGGAGAAGATCCCATTAATGCAGCCACAATACATTTCACTTGGTTTGCCACCGCCGACTGAGCCACAGATGTAGAGATGGGTCGACCTTATGACCCGACATGCTGGTCAGTCTCAGGTTTCTTTCTCTGATGCTTTCTTTCAATGGTTCAACCATCAGGAGATGGTTTATGTTGAGTGTCCATATGCTGGTATGGATTTTCAGGGTGACCCAGATTTGGTGTTGCTGGCTGGTGAGCAGTGGGGTGCTATAGATAAAATCTTTGACCATATCTCTGTTTATCATTTTTATAATGTTCTCGTGATTTCTTTTATCAAGACTAATCAAAACTCATGCACTCATGCAGACCTTGGACCCGTGTGGCCAATAGTGCACCTGAGAGCACCAGCTGATGTTCTAGCAGGAGAGGCTGTAGGGAGGGCTGTCCTTTGTGACCTGGATGTGGCTGAGACTCTTGCAGTGTTGCAGGATCAGATCGAGGGACTTACTCTTGGTATCCCAGACGTGAGGACCGATGAGCTACCTCTGCGATTACAGCGACATACTACTAGCGTGCCAAGTTGATGAACTAGGTTTTTACGCATGATTGCACAGGTGACTTGTTATCACTAGCACAATCAGACTAGGGTGCCCCCTAGCATTTTGAGTTTTTGGGTCATTTGACTGATTTTGTCTTGGTCATAGAACACTATGTATAAACCATAAACAATTATATATATTTTTTATTTTCGGAGCTTTATTTTGGTTAAGTTATATAATCCTGATGCAAATATTAATGAAATGCTTTCTTTTATAAATGTCGCAAATGTCTGTCTAACACATAATTTGCCAATGAGTCTGTTAATGTGTTTAAGTTTCTGGAAATATGTTGATATTGAATAGAATCGAACCGTGTTTCCAAAATCTTGACTCTTAGGAACATGCGATAGATAGTTGGATTTCACACGGAATAGATACCGGTGAGCTGTAGAATGACGAGTTGTGCATCTAGCCTGACGAAAAGTCAGCGTATGTCATGCGCAATGGCATCAGAGAGGAGTTATATCAACGTGCTGTATTCAGTGATGTTGTTCATTGATCGACCAATACATACCCCTCTGAAACTCACTAACTCGCCGCTTGGATCAAAGATGGCCCAGGCCGCAGGAGATAGGTTCCGTGAACCACGACTCACTCCGTCGACATATCCGACACATGATTCCAATAGGTTTGACATCTACAACAAAATGCAAAAGTGGATTACCTAACCAAAACGATTGCTTTTAGTGAAAACAAAAATGTAACAAAAGTATAGAGGTTACTATATTGAGTCAAGCATAGTAACGTTTGAGGTACAACCCATTGCGGGGTTGCGCCAGCGGAATCCCATCATAATCCACTAACTCCTAGGCTCCTTTTTCTAATACATGCTTAACAATATAGGGGCCCATCCATAAAGACTTGAATTTACCTGCTCCCAACTTATCGGACTCCTGGTCGTAAAGTAAGACTAGGTCACCTTCTGAGAAGACACGGGGTTTGACATTTTTTTCAAATTGTGGCTTGACTCGTTTCTTATGTGCTTCGTCAGCCAACGCTGCATCATGATGAGTTTCTTCCAGTTGGATTAATTCCAAGAGACAAGCCTCTTCTTCTAAAGTTTCGGGGAGAAGGTCGATTGCGAGTTTGAGGGATGAGATTTCGCACTGGACTGGCAAGATTGCTTCCAGGCCATACACTAGTTGAAAGGGCGTCAACCCGATCACATTCCTTACCGATGTCCGGTATGCCCACAGGGCCGAGTACAGGATCAGGTTCCAACTCCATTTATGGACTCTAATCATCCTTTGCAGCATGTGCTTCAGGACTTTGTTGATTGCCTCAACCTGTCTGTTAGCTTGCGAATAATACGAAGTAGAGTTGTCGTGGGACAGTCCTAATTTGGTAGCCAACTCAACCATCATGTGATTGAGGAAATGTGATCCATGATCTGTCACTGTAGCATGTGGAACACCGAATCTGGAGACTACATGATTGAAAAAGAATAGAGCAGCCGTTTCGCCACTGTTGTTTAATGTAGGCATTGCCTCGGCCCATTTCATAAAATAGTCAACTGCGACTATGATATACCCATGCCCCCCGGCCGAGGTGGGGTTACATGTCATGAAATCTATGCCCCATATGGTGAATGGCCTAACAGCAACTACTGGCTACAGAGGTGTGGGTGCTATTCTGGTTTTACGATCAAAGATTTGACAAGCATGGCAACTTCTGACTACGTTTATGCAATCTTTGAACATTGTTGGCCAGAAGTATCCTGCTCATAAAATATTTTTAGCCGTAGCATAACCAGATTGATGCCCCCCACATGCGCCTGAATGACAATCATTCAGGACTCTTTCAGCCTCCTCAGAGGTGAGGCACCTCCGTAGAACTGTATCGATACCACGACGGTAAAGGGTATCATCGACGATCATGTAGTCTTTTGATTGGTATCGAGTACATCGTTGTTCCGAGCGGGAAGTATTAGACCTATATGTTTGGGTCTGGAGATAGAAGATTATATCTCCATACCACGGATCGCTTGAAGATATCAGAAATAAAGATTCATCCACAGTCGTTTCATTAGATGTTCAATCGTTGGACGGCGATGGGAGATTGCATAGTAACTCTGCAAACACCAGGGCTTTTTTCGATTTGGATTTTACAAATTCCAGATTGAACTCTTGCAAAATTGCTATCCATTTGGAATATTTTCTGCCCAGTAACTGTCGTGACAAGATATAAGTCATGGGGTTGCAATCTGAAAAAATGGTAGTTTTTCGAAAGAGGATATAGTGTCGAAATATCTGTATCGCTTGAACAGCTGTGAGAGCTAGCTTTTCAACATAGGAGTACTTAATTTCTGTATCATTTAAGTTTCAGCGTAAATAATAAATAGGGTGTTCAATTCCATTGTCTTCTTTAACTAAAACCATTGCAATGGTCATATCCGCTGTAGCTAGATACAGGTTAAAGTCTTTTTGATAATCAGAAGCATACATTAATGATGCTTTTATTAGGGATTCCTTTAAAGCATCAAAGGAAGCTTGTGCGACCTGATCCCAGATGAAGGGTACTCCTTTTTTCAATAGACTTGTATAACCTTTAGCAAGTTCGGCATAATTTGGAATGAACCTCCTTAGAAAGTTTTCTTTCCCTTGGAGTTACTGAATCTGAAGCAAATTTGAAGGTGGCGGCAAATCGATGATTGCCTGACCTTACAGGGGTCGAGACGGATCCCGTCCTTCGAAACTACAAAGCCAAGTAAACGACTAGAACTAACACAAAACACACACTTGTGTGGATTGAGTCGTATTTTGTAGTGTCGGCAACATAGAAATATCGCTCTCAAATGCTGCAAATGATCAGTCTGCTTTCACGAGTGAGCTGGAAGATCATCGAGATATGGTTGAACGATGTTCTTGATGTCATGGAAGGCATAATTCATTTCCCTCTAAAAGGTTTCCCTCTTTAAACCAAAAGGTAACTTGCGATACGCAAATGTGCCCCACAGAAAAATAAATGCAATCTTTGATTGGCCCTATGGGCGGAAATTTATTTGATTATACTTGGAAAATCCATCCATAAATGAAAAGATTTCACATCTGGCTCATTCATCAATTATTGGTTCAATGAAGGGTGTAGGGTAGTTGTCTTTCGTACAAGCTTGATTTACATCCCTATAATCGACGCACACTCTAATCATTCCTTTTTTTTCATTACAGGAACAATATTCGGTACCCAATCAGTTAGAGGAACCGGGTAAATGAAACCAGCATGGAGAAGTTTTTAAACTTTTGCCTTGATGGCGGCGGCTTTCTTGGGGTGCACCTACCGAAGCTGTTGTCGTACTGGTTTGACATCTGGATACATCTTAATTTCATGTTCAACTATACTCGAGTCAATACCTGGCATTTCTTCATATGAGCAGGCAAAGACATCTCTAAACTAGCGAAAGAGAGCTTTATATACTTCCAATTCTGAAGAAGAACAAGATTTGCCGACATGAATATTCTCTACAACATCTAGTTTAGTCGAGATATTTATGGCGATAGTCTCTTCAATATTGGACAGGTTTCGTTTGGAATCCACCGTATTTACAGTATTTGATATAAAATCAAAAACTGAGGGATGGTCAAGGTCACTGGAATTATCTTCCTTGAAATTTGGAAGATGGGAACGATGGTGAAAATCTTCCCACGATGCCCCATCAATCATCATTGACTTAACAATTCCTTCGTCTGTGGAATGTACATGCGACCAAGGATCTAAAGAGGTACCATATTCCTTAGATCTATCTATCCAAATGCTTGATGAGCGTTGATTTGGGTTTGCCTCCCATGCTGAAAACATTGATTGCTACAATATTTCTATTGGGCTTGGAGGCAAATCTTCTTGATGATCCATGCTAACATTGTTTTCCGACATCTTTTGAATAGAAGACACCATATTGCAGGTTCCTATTGCAACCACTTCCGCCAAATTGTTTGGAGGTGGTAGGGCAAAAGTCCCCATCATTGTAAGGTATTTTAGTAGGCCTACTCCGATATTTTGAAGCAACTGAGGGCTTCTGTGGATCATTGGAATGCTTCCCGTAACTTGCAAACTATTGGGGAGAAATGTTTGTTGGTCGACGATTGTGATTCCTCCTTGGAAGGGGAATGCAATCTTCCTGAAGTACGTCGAAACAACATCAGCCATAGCATATATCCATGGTCTTCCCAGTAGGATGTTGTAATCGAGGTTTCCATCAATAACTTCAACATCAGTTTCTACTGTCTTGCCCCCCAGTTCGACTTGTAAGTTACTTAATATCCCGTTGTGGAGTGATAAAAAGGTGTCTTTTTAACTCCTAATTACCTTCACATTAATTTTCAACCCAGGGACGACTTTTTATTTCAAGAGTGTACTCAGTCTGAGGCGGCTATTTACTCAAGAGTAATGTTTTGCAGTATAGCGCTTAAAATGCAAAAGTAAATGAATGCTGGAAAAAGAAATCAACATAAACTCAAATGCTTTGAAATCCAACTACTCACTCAGCAAACATCAATTGAGGATACAGTAGAAATAACTCATTCCTCTAGAGATTGATGCAATTGAAATCAAACCAGAACAAGACAATCAATCTGGGAACGAGGAAGCAATAACCAATGTTCTCTACAGTTGAGAGTCCTGCTTTAAAGCAATTAAAAGGAAATCGAAATTGAACTAAAGCTGCTATTGAAAGTAAACTAGGAAAACTCTTTAAAAACACTCTTGCAATAAATCAACAGAAATGAACAGCAAAGCTTCATCTAACAAAAATGATTTATTAATGGAAAGGAATAGCAATGCTAAAATACTAGAATTAAACGGCAATATTAAATGGAACCGAACAACAAAACTAAGTAATTAGAAAGACACAACAACTATAAATGTAATTGAATCATCAACCTATCAGCATGAACATTAATCACAGTTATTGAAGCAACAACAATCGTAGTTATAATTGAATAGTAACTTAATTGAACAGCCATTGCAATTATAAATGAGCAGCAATTAAATGAACCATAGTCTTAATTAGATAGCGCAGCATTAGATCAGAATTATCAGCAGGACATTTCAAGTTATAATTAATAATTCTATCACTGACGCAATCCAATTATGATTTCAACGAAATGTTCATAAACAAAAGATTACTGAACAAAACAATTTAAAGAAATGAAAAGGAAATCAAACCATCACACGACAAAAATCGGAAAGATAAAATACAGCAGCAGCATACTCCACCAGAGGCTGGGCCCTTAGCCGCCAGCGGATGCTACTGGGCTACTTCAGATGAAAAGAATGAACAACAACTCCCAAATCAGGTATTAATCATTAAATGGTAAAATCATTACAACAGCAGCAGCTTTGAGACTTACAGCCTGAAACAATCCTTTCTTCCTCCTATCCTATCATGAATTCTTAATTCTAAATCTCTAATTCTAAATCCTCAATTCCATCATTTTTCCATCCCCAAATCATCCCCATCTCTGATCTCTGTTTTCATTTAAATAGAGAGAGATCAGAGAGAAGTTACAATAAAGATAAGTACAACATGATTTCTATTACAAAATTGGTTTGCTTCTAACCAATTGATCAACAAGAACAAGGTGAATTTGGCTTTGCAGCTGAGATTTGGAGGACGACCACAACAACAAATCTGAGAAAATCGTGCTCAAAGAACCCTACGTTTCTCTCAATACAAGTCGAATTTGGGCAAACCATTCTTTGATTAAGTTAATTGGGGCCGTTATGGACAAAACCCATGTTCCGGATTTTCCATATTCTTTTTCATTTGCTCAGAATCTCAACCGCAAAACTGTCACTTCTTATTCCAGCGCATTTCTGAGTTGGCACTTTTAATGATCAAATCTTCAATCTGGAAATTATCTTGGAGGCTAAAAATGGTGAATAATGTTATAACCAATTTATTAAACTTTCATTGATAAAATCATGCATAATCATCAATTTATTAGAAATAAAGGAGAATAAATAACATTCATTCATAAGAGCATAAATCATTATAAAATGGATTTATGTAATAAATTATAACAAATGACATGATGAAGAATAGTAGAAATGGGTGGAATAAGCGTTCAAAAGTGATAATAATAATGGCATATTAATGGCCCAACACCCGTATGGGGTATATGTTCGTCCATCGAATTCTTTTAATGTTGTTGACGATCGCTACAAGGGTGGAGATCCTAAATTTTTCCAGCAGCTCATCGACATAATACATGTAGATGCCCCCTCATCAATAATTGTTCGATGAACAATTTTGTTGAGGGCTTTCACTTGAATTAGGAAAGCTAGTTGAGCTAGTAACTGAGGGTCATATCCTTTATGATTAAAGGCCACAAGATTGGAATCCATTGGTTCAATCCCACCTATTGCTGATAATAAAGCCTGCTTTTGGGAGGGGCAGTTTTGCAGTAGCTCAAGTATCGACATAGCGGACGACGATTGGGCTAGATCCTCCACTATATTATAATGTTGTGCTACTCTGGCACGAGGATTAAATGTCCATTTGTGTACTACTCCCTTAGGTGGCTTTATCATTAGCTCAGGAATGATGGGTGGCACAACTTCCATTGAAGCTGTCGTCGAACTACTAGGTTGATCATTAGCCTTGTTATTCGACGACTGTGGATTTCTATAGTCTTTGTTCCTTGTCGATATCAAAGCATCATTTTGCTGCTTTGAAACAGACAACATAAGCACTTGGGATGGGGAAGCATTATCACTAGCAACTAGATTGGTTCATGGGTTTGGAAACGAATCAGTCAATACCTCTGAGGCTTTTGAACTCTTTAAGAATTTCCTAAGCTTAGCTCTATGTGGACAATATTTTTTCCAATGATCCTCATTGCATATAAAGCACGGATGACTTGGTTTCCTATCTCTAGAAGGGTTTCTAGAAGATTTTTCAGGAGATGAGTCCTCCTGTTTCTTCTTTTTCCCTTTCTTTTTCTTCTTGCCTCCTGGTTGCTTTAGTTCTTTGCCTTTGTCAGTTGACACGGCATTCACCTCTGAGGCGGGAAGTTCCTCATTTGCATTTTGACTAGAAACCATGTGAGCTTTCTTTGGTGCAGCCTTTATGGTTTTCGTGCTAGTCGTACCTATCATGCCATCGTCAGCATGAGAGTCTTTGTTTGATTTAGGAGCAGGAGGAACGGAAAATTCCGGTCTACGAGCATCAAGGATTTTATCGTAGAGCGTGCCAGACTGAGTATAGATCAAGTATAGATATTGCGCACAAGCAATAACTTGCTCTTCAGTGATGACCCCTCCCTTTGCCACATCTTCTGTGATAGAAAGTAACAATGACTTAATAAACCATTCAACTAGCAGTTGATCAGGAACGTATGTTTTTACCATTCTAAGACGATGTCGCCACTCATGAATATGATCAGATATGTGAGTGGTCATTGTTTGTTTGAAATTGGTAAGAAGCTCTGTTCTTGTTTCTTACCTTATGGGTAATTGAAAATGAATTAAACAGGTTGTGGCTAGGGTACAAAAGTTATCGAATGAAGCTTTAGGCAATTCGATATACCACTTTGATGTTGGACCAATTAACATTCCTTGAAAAAAGCGAAGCCTAATCGAATCATCATTTAGAGTGTTGGATGAACACCACAGATGAAAATTCATCACATGATTCAACGGGTCTTCACCCGGATTTGCATTAAATTTAGGAATATCTGATGGAAGTTTATGCGGAATCGCTGGCCACCAAGGGGTGTAAGCAATTGGATCATTTGTTAGTTGGTTTAGATCTGGTAGCTCTAAAGTCACCACAAAGGGCAACTGTTGATTCACATTCGGCGGAGCATACCCAGGATAAGATGGGATTGCCTAAGCAGTTGGTCTTTGCATACCAGCATAATGCATTTGATGCTAATAACTTTGGTAAGGTTGATGGGGATAACCATTGTGATATGATGGTTGTTGACCGTTTTGAATATACGGCTACCCATTACTCACAAATATTTGTTGCTCAGATCCTTGGTAAGCTTGTTGGAATTGCGGTTGTTGATATTGTACCAGCGATGGTTGTGAAGCCATGTGTTGTTGTCCAATACTAGCTGTTTGACCAAGATGAGGGGTAATGGTAACCATTTGAGCCTGGGTCATTCCAGTTAAGGAACCACCAGTCGGAGATTGTGGTTGTGTCGTTGAGACAAGAGGTTGTTGTATTACAACATGAGAAACCTGAGGTTGGCATACAACAGGCAACGCTTGTACTTGAGACACAGTCATAATAGCTGGTGTAGTGGGTATATTTAACACAGGTAGACTTTGTTGCATTGAGTATACAACTCTTGGTTGTTGAGGCAATACTGGCACCCAACCGCTCGATGTAATTCCAGCATAACCTGAATTCTATTGCGAACTCTCGTATGGTCATTCTCCTAGAGGAAACAATGAAAGGGCATACTGCCCCCCATACGGCGGCAATCCAACGCTCAAAGAAATGATTTGCCTTTGGAGACTGGACTGCCCAAATTGATACTATTGCGAAGGATCAATTTGTTGAGACTCGACATAAGAGATTCCAGATATTATTCCGGATGAACAAATGGGAACAGACCATACTGTTGAAACAGTCCCTAGATGGGCTCCTTCTAGTGATTGAGAGCTAGTTGGGACAGATAGTACGCCAACAAACATCGTTGGAGTACTGGCAGGAGGTTCTGTTGTTGTTGTGTCGGAAGACACAGTCTTGGATGTCGACTATTGTTCAGTCATATTTAGTCTATCCAAAAGACTTCCTAGTGATTCTACAGGAACTTGCGATGAAGGGAGACTAACTTCTGTTGAAGAACGATATAGGGTGATCCCTGCTCCAAAATGAAATGGAGTACTAGATGGAGGATCCTCCACAATCTCTTCTATACCAATCAATCCAAGTGGAAGAGGTAGACCATTAAGTCCGTAATATATTTCTGGTGCCGAAGAAGGTATAGACTATGCAGCAACAGATGTTTGGGGGATAACACCTTCCGATTCAGCTGTAGATGGAGCCAGTTTAGGAATAGAAGTGTTTACCATCACACTAGGATCAGTTCTAATGTCCTCTTGTGGCTGCGGAACTTCTTTTGTGGAGGTAGGGATACCAGAAATGGCTGGAGTAACTGGAGTCTCTAAGGATGTCAGAATACAAGTTCGAACCAAATTAGGGGAATTTGATCTGGTTATACGAGTTCGTTTTGTCTGGAATAGTTTCGTTTCTGGAGTCAAAGATGGTTGACTCATAAGTCTCCGTGAACGACGGGGTTTCGATTGACTTTCTTCAAAAAAGGCTCAGTTTGCCTCCAGACTTTGGTTTTTCTTCACTCTCTTCAGCTTTATTCAGGAGTTTTGCTGTCTGTGATCAATATACCACTATGGAAACCCCTTTCCTTTGCATGATTTGGCCTCTATTATACAAAGAATTGTGAATGTTTTTATGTATTGTGTGCCATTTATAGTTCTCTTTTACAAAGAAGTAGCTTAATCGAACTGTCAATTTTTGATTTGAAAGTGTCGCAAGTGTCATTTTCAGTCAAAGAAAAGAATTCTATTGTTCTTGATGGTCAATTGTACTGTTACTCTTGTATTTGATTTGAATTAGTAGTTTTTCAAGTGTCGAAAGCAATTTTCAATTCGAAATCGTAAAGTGTCATCATTACCTTCCTTTCATTTTGAAAAGAAAATCGTTAGCACTGTCGCTTTGAAAAGATAATTCAGATTTGTACTTAGCATTCTTTTTGTCATTCACACATTAAGAAGGCTGAAAACAAATATATGCATGTGCATTTGCATTTACACTGCTTGTTGGTCTGATTTAGGACAGTGCATCTAGTGTGTGCTCTCTGCTCTATGTTGAAAGAATCTCATTTCTCTTTCTTTAGTAGCTAGGATTTTCATTGCAAAAATAAGATTAAATGATTGTTTATCATCTTAGATTGCATTTTAGGAATTGTATATCTACATCATGCGGTGAACTTGAAAGGCAAATTTCTTAAGAAAGATCAACTGTAAAATAAATTCAATGAACATAAAAACGCTTTGGAACCTAACGCACAAAATTTAGAAGTCTAGGCTAGAGACATATTCTGGCGTCATAAAGCCTGGTAACTATCGCTTTCGTTGTAGGTTGGGTGATTCCTCCTCTTTGAGGCGACAAGTGCCAATACGGATTTGTGCTCATGTACCATCGAGTATATATTGGGAGACCACAATAGGCTATATCCTTTATCCTTAGGAAGTCGTGTCTGCCGCCCTATCGATCGTAATGCACTAAACATAGCATTCGGGAAGATTGACTGTCGTACCGTAAAACGTATTCTACAGTTTTGTTATTGGTTTGGTAATCCCTCTGTCTAGATTTCCAGAGTAGTCTCTTTCATTTCTTTTTAGACTCCTTAAAGGAAAAGGTCCATCTGAGCACTTGTCACTTCAGGCTCATTAAAAATCGAAGGTGACTAGAGTCATCTTTTGCTTTTTCTCGACTCTTAAAAATTGAAAAATCAAGTTGTGTCAAAGTGTCTAAAATTTATTTTAATCGGAATAATATCACTATTCCCGCGTTGGTCTTAGGTTGAGAAAAATGGAGTCCACCAACCAAGGATTTCCCCTTGGAGGAAATCCTAGTACTTTCTCCTCTTGGGGAGATGTTAGTGCACCTCATATGGCCACATTGTCCCTTCCAGGATTGACAATCGGCTTGCCAATATGGCTCTTCTCGACCTCTGTCATTCAAAACACCGTGATTCCTGAACAATCAAGTCAGCAACTAGATGATACTAGAGTTACCCCTCAACCTTCTACTTCTCTTGTTTCTCCCTCCCCTCCTTCCTCTTCGCTTGGTGAAGTTGGTAAAGCTAAAAGCCAAGTTACTGAGAAGAAGAAGAAAGGGAAGGAGAAGGAGAAGAAGAAGAAGGATCCAAAGGCAAAAAGGGGCAATCATGCATTGTCTAGCGAAAATCCACACACTACACCATCCAAGCCTAAATCTCCATGTGTCATTTGCAAAGGAGACCACTATCATCGAGATTGTCCTTGCATCCCCCGGATCTTAAGGGACTGGTCTCCTCGTTTGCACAATCCGGTGTCGTCAACCTCTGACGATCATGTTGAAAGTACACCATCAAATTGTGAAAGCGAAGTCTCTAGATAGAAAAGGAAATGTAAGTTTCCTTGTAAACTATGTGAAGGTGATCACGGCGTCCAATGTTGTCCCTTCCTAGACAAAACTAAAAGAGTCTTGGATAATCGTCCTTCTTCACCGCTACGGCTTCCTCCTAGATACAAGAAACTCTTGTCGAGTCCATCACTGGTTGAAAACCCAGCTGACACATCTTTAGGGTCGGCCAAAGCATCTATCATTGAAGATAAACCCTCTGAATCCACACCAGAAGAAAGTCAAAAGGTCGAGGCGGCAGCCGACTCAGTCTTGCCTTCAGAAGGTCCATCTTCAAATGATACAGTCACAGAAGAGAATGAGAATGACACCATTCAAATTCTTTTCGTGAACACAGACTCTGATGAACATGGGGGAAATCTACCCGTTCCTTTACCACAGGAAGGAAGTTCGTCAAAGTCATATCCAGTCATCTATTCGGTCCCACCTCCAAGCAACCTAGTCATTTCCTTCGATTGGAATCAACTAGGCAGACCCCATCTACCATCTAATGTACCATTCTGGATCATTGTACAAGATTACAGAATGGTCATGGTTGGTACTATTATAGATGAAGGGGCTTCTGTGAGTATCCTTTCCTCAACTGCTTGGAAATCGCTTGGTTCACCATCGCTTATGCCTAAGATGAGAAATCTGATAGGCTTCGACAAAGGAACCAATCGATCATTAGGGATCCTTCCAAATGTGCCTATGAATTTGAGAAGGAAAACCGTGTAGTCCAAGGGCCTTTAGATTACAATGTACTCGTTGGGCGTGACTATATTTATTGCATGGGAGCCATTGTCTCCTCACTCTTTTGAGTAATGTGTTTTCCGCATGAAGGCAGAGTGGTCCAGCTCGTAGACCAGCTTTCATTCCGTAGCTCACACATAGCTAATACTCAAATGCCATCCCTAACTGGTATTTTCATGCAAGGAATTTCTCATCAATCTCCAGTCCGACCACCTGAAGAACATGAGTAATTCGGGGGGTCATGACTGAAACCCAGGGGGACATGCACCCTGGTCTATTTCAGCAGGGAAAATCTGGGTATAGGGTAAGTTTCCGTGAAGGATATATGACTCGTCCGAGACCCGTCCGTATAGGAAAATGGGATTAGACTGGAATAAGATTCCCTCATCAAGCTTAGGTGGTTGGAGCTAGAATCACCTTTGTCCAAATGGACTAAGCCGGGGAAGTGTTTCTGTCTTCTATGCGGATGGAAACTATCTTGCAAATGCGAGAACTTCTATGTGGTAACCTGGAAACTCTACTTCGCTATACCTAGGGGCATGCAAACCTTTTGTGCGCAAGTGAAAAGCGACCAGCATAACGCTAACTCTATAGTTCCGCTAACTTCAACTGCTTAAGTTGGGTGAATGGTCGAGTCGACCGTTCACCTTTGCAGGGGCCAAATGGCACTAGCGAAGTAAAGGAAGTGTTTTCCTACCTAACCTTAGTAGTTAACTAACCCCTAGGATAGTAGTTGGTCGTTCCTAGCATGCATGCGAGAGGCAGTGGAGAAAAGTTTCGAATGGTGCAAGCTCCTTAAAAATTGAACCTATTGATGAGACATCCCTATTATATGACTAGCATGAGTAGTTTTTATGTGAAGTTCAATCTCGTTAAAAATTAAACCTAAGAAATGAGCAAGTGTTCCCCTACAGTTTAAGTTCATTAAAAAATGAACCAATATCCTGTAAATAACCATTGTGAATGCATTATCATCAGCTTTTGAACCTTGGTCGTGTTCTCATCATCACCTCCACTCTGTTTTAGCCGATCATACTCCTCCATTTGATTGTTTACCCTTTTGAGGAACATCTACGACGAGTGATTTTGTTAGCCATCCTTGTGACACTGCCGTGATTGGAAAATTCCAAACCTTACCTGGAATCAGCAACTACCTGAAAATATCACTCGTTCCTCAAAAACGAGTCTCCTTTAAGCTCTTTTTGTCTGACTCGTAAAATATGAAAAGATTGCCGAGAAATTGGCCTCTCTAGCTCGTTAAAGGTATCAGAAGTGTTATCCTTCCTCTAGATTTTAATCTTTTTGGACCTGAGGGATTATTACACAAAAATATTGAGCGCTTGTCTTGTTCGGCTCGTTAAAACTATCAAAAATTCATCCCTTTTGTATTATTTTATACTTTTTCGAACTTAAGGGATTATATGACGAAAAATGATTATTGGAGTTTCCTTGATGTCCCTTTTCAGACTCTCTAAAATTGAAAAAGGACTGAGTTATCATTGTTGTTAAACTCGTTAAAACCAATAGCGACAAACTTGTCAATATAGACAAGAACGAGTTTCACTGTTGCCAGGCTCGTTAAAACATAGCGACGGGTTTGACACTCCTTCCTCTCTTGCCCCGCTTCAAAGAGCACCTGTAAATTCAAAGCAGCATAACACTATCGAAGAATAGAGATCTATAGTCATAAACAGTATAGGACTAGATATGTATTGACCACAAAAATGCATATATCATCAAACATACAAAAATGTGGAGGAAAACTTGAATAACTTTATTGATATAAAGAATAGCAAAGAGGATTACAACCCATTGATCTAACCCAGCGTCATCCTCCCAGCATGAAAGTCCTTCTTCACCTCATGAAAACCTTAGATCACCCAACACTATGATGTTCCACTCATAAACCAACAACACTTCCTTACAAAATACAATATTCCAGCCTCTGGATCTCTAGGATGAGGGATCCATATATAGATGTTTGCAGGGGGGTGAGTCAGCTTCTGGGATTTTGATTAGTGTCCTCTCTCTGATAGTTCTTGGTTCCAGTTGGAGATTTATGATCTCTTACACATCCCTGGGCGAACTCAGATAGGCAAGTGTCACAGGAGAAGTTTCTGGAAGATTCTATGATCATCCACCTTGCAAACTGTCTCTGCCATTTGTCTACTCTCACCCATCGCACCCTACAGAAGGGCTTTCCAGTATGCATCGCACTTTTTGCACTAAGAGAGTGAGATGCATCGCACCCTTAGCACTGAGCAGTCTGTATGGTCCAATTTTTACCAGTTCTGAGCAGTTTTCCATGGAGAACTTCTGGGAGATGATGTAATCAGCTGACCTTGTTCCTTTAGGGTATAAAACAACACTTTTAGGGACTCAGAAGCCCTTGGTTTATGGACATGTATGATTGGAGTCACCATTTTTTTATCGGGAAATCTAATGTCCACTCAGAGCTTCTGGTCCCACTAAGACGGGTAGCTATCTTAGAAACAAACAAACTAAAACTACTTTCGTTTTCCTTTATGAGAAGTAAATGAGAGGAGAGAAAAGAATACCAACCTCAGTCTTGCGCTTGGTCCTTTTCTTGTTTCCTCTCCCTTCTGACAGATTTTTACCACTCCTTCCTCGCTTGCCCCGCTTCAAAGAGCACCTGTAAAGTCAAAGCAGCATAACACTATCGAAGAACAGAGATCTAAAGTCATAAACAATATAGGACCAGATATATATTGACCACAAAAATGCATATATCATCAAACATAAAAGAATGTGGAGGAAAACTCGAATAGTTTTATTAATATAAAGAATAGCAAAGAGGATTACAACCCATTGATCTGACCTAGCATCATCCTCCCAGCATGAAAGCCCTTCTTCACCTCATGAAAAGCTTAGATCACCCAACACTATGATGTTCCACTCAAAAACCAACAGCACTTCCTTACAAAATACAAGATTCCAACCTCTGGATCTCTGGGATGAGAGATCCATATATAGATGTTTGCAGGGGGATGAGTCATCTTCTGGGATTTTGATTAGTGTCCTCTCTCTGATATTTCTTGGTTCCACTTGGGGATTTATGATCTCTTACTCATCCCTGGGCAAACTCAAATAAGCAAGTGTCACAGGAGAAGTTGCTGGAAGATTCTATGATCATCCACCTTGTAAACTGTCTCTGTCATTTGTCTACTCTCGCCCATCCCACCCTACAGAAGGGCTTTCTAGTATGCATCGCACCCTTAGCAATGAGCAATCTGTATGGTCCAGTTTTGACCAGTTCTGAGCAGTTTTCCATGGAGAACTTCTGGGAGATGATGTAATCAGTTGACCTTGTTCCTTTAGGGTATAAAACAACACTTTGAGGGACTCAGAAGCCCTTGGCTTATGGACATGTATGATTGGGGTTGCAGTGCCCAAAAATGTCTATAACAGTTGCCCCCTAAAGCATAAGGTCGTTAATCTTTTGATGTCGGGTGAAATGCTTTATCATGAGGATCCAAGGTTTCTCGAACTGGAAGGTGACCTGTAATAAGATACAATACAGTACATTATCTTCATAATATTTTTCATGATCTAGCTGAGGCGGACATTCCCATGCTCAGATTTATAAATTCATTTCATGTACATAGGACAAACAACCATCTATGTGGTAGACTGATGATACTGATACAGCCATCATCCTTTGATTTGGATGCTCATCTGTGCAGCAATGGTGTACATTTGATTTCTTTATTTTCCTGAATATATATCGCTGCTCGGATGGATGAAACTAGATCCGCGGTCTTCAAACTCGTCCAATATTCACCTGAAGTACAAGTTGATCCATGTGAAAGATGTTCTGGAGTCGAACATGGAAAGACATTTCCTGATTACCAGCCAATGATGTAAGTTGTTAACAGGCGTGAGAGGAATCACCGATAATGATGATGAGCCTCAAGGTACGATAGTACAATTCACGTGGTGTGAAAAAGGGAATTGGTGTCGAACACCACTTAAAATATTTTGGTCGAAGGCCATTAATGTAAACCTGTCGCTGGAAGTGAGAAACTTGCTACTGAGGCATGCAAGCTTCAAAGTACTGAAAGGGGTGTTCCTAGGTCAGCTTCTTGGATAATGAGTTGATGTCGACAAGAAGTGACTTGTCGTAGGAGGACCTTAATGAATACCACATCTACGACACGGAACAGAGAAAATGATATTGTGGAGGTGAAAACGATCTGATGATACAAGGTTCAAGGTGGCGGTCATGAAAGAATGGAGCATAAATGTATTACAGCGGATGAGACACAAGATGGGTTGGTGAATTCTTTGAGTGACTTCTCTTGAACATGTCAGTGACACTGAAATGGATTGGTAGCATTAACCCCACGGATGGATGGTACGACGGACCAATGGTGATATGACCGGTGAATGAAATAACCCAACCCAACTTGGACATGGAGTGAAAGTCTCATGTTCAAGAGCGACTTGCTACCAATAAAGTTTCTTCAAGTTTTCTTCCCAATTTTTCTCCAGTCATTGCTTACCATTACCTATTTATTTTTATCGAGCTTGAGGAGGATAACATATGCTTGTTCTATAATTTTCCCTTCGGGCAAACCCGTCACTATGTTTTAACGAGCCTAGCGACAGTGAAACTCGTTCTTGTCTATATTGACAAGTTTGTCGCTATTGGTTTTAAAGAGTTTAACGAAAATGATAACTTGGTCCTTTTTCAATTTTAGAGAGTCTGAAAAGGGACGGAAAGGAAACTCCAATAATCCTTTTTTGTTATATAATCCCTTAAGTCCGAAAAAGTATAAAATAATACAAAAGGGATGAATTTTTGATAGTTTTAACGAGCCGAACAAGACAAGCGCTCGATCTTTTTATGTAATAATCCCTCAGGTCCAAAAAGATTAAAATCTAGAAGAGGGATAGCACTTCTGATACCTTTAACGAGCTGGAGAGGCCAATTTCTCGGCAATATTTTCATATTTTATGAGTTAGATGAAAAGAGCTTAAAGGAGACTCGTTTTTTAGGAACGAGTGATATTTTCAGGTAGCTGCTGATTCCAGGTAAGGTTTGGAATTTTCCAATCATGGCAGTGTCACAAGGATGGCTAATAGAATCACTCATCGCAGATGTTCCTCAAAAGGGTAAACAATCAAATGGAGGCATATGATCAGCTAAAACAGAGTGGAGGTGATGATGAGAAGACGAGCAAGGCTCAAAAGTTGATGATAATGCATTCATAATGGTTATTTACCGGATACTGGTTCATTTTTTAATGAGATTAAACTTTGGGGGAACACTTGCTCATTGCTTAGGTTTAATTTTTAACGAGCTTGAACTTTACATAAAAACTGCTCATGCCAGTCGTATAATAGGGATGTCTCATCGATAGGTTCAATTTTTAAGGAGCTTGCACCATTCGAAACTTTGCTCTGCTGCCTCTCGCATGCATGCTAGGAACGACCAACTACTGTCCTAGGGGTTAGTTAACTACTAAGGTCAGGTAGGAAAACACTTCCTTTACTTCACTAGTGCCATTTGGCCCCTGCAAAGGCGAATGGTCGACTCGACCATTCACCCAACTTAAGTAGTTGAAGTTAGCAGAACTATAGACTTAGCATTATGCTGTTTTCTTTTCACTTGCGCACAAAAGGTTTGCATGCCCCCAGGTATAGCGAAGTAGAGTTTCCAGGTTACCACATAGAAGTTCTCGCATTTTCAAGATAGTTTCTATCCGCATAGAAGACATAAACACTTCCCTAGCTTAGTCCATTTGGACAAAGGTGATTCTAGCTCCAACCACCTAACCTTGACGAGGGAATATTATTCTAGTCTAATCCCATTTTCCTATACGGATGGGTGTCAGACCAGTCATATATCCTTCATGGAAACTTACCCTATACCCAGAGTTTCCCTGCCGAAACAGACCAGGGTGCATGCCCCCTAGGTTCCAGTCATGAACCCCCGAATTACTCGTGTTCTTCATATGGTCAGATTGGAGATTGATGAGACATTCCTTGCATGAAAAGACCAGTTAGGGATGGAATTTGACTATTAGCTATGTGTGAGCTGGGGAATGAAAGCTGGTCTATGAGCTGGACCACTCTGCCTTCATGCGGAAAACACATTACTCTAAAGAGTGAGGAGACAATGGCTCCCATGCAATAAATATAGTCACACCCAAGGAGTAGATTGTAATCTAAAGGCCCTTGGACTACCATTACGTTCATATACACGGTTTTCATTCTCAAATTTATAGGCACATTTGGAAGGATCCCTAACGGTCGACTGGTTACTTTGTCGAAGCCTGTCAGATTTCTCATCTCAGGCATAAGCGATGGCAAACCAAGCGCTTTCCAAGAAGTTGAGGAAAGGATACTCACATAAGCCCCTTCATCTATAATAGTACCGACCATGACCATTCTGTAAGCTTGTACAATGATCTGGAATGGTACATTAGACGGTAGACAAGGTCTGCCTAGTTGATTCCAATCGAAGGAAATGACTAGGTTGCTTGGAGGTGGGACTGAATAGACGACCAGATATGACTCTGACAAACTTCCTTCTTGTGGTAAAGGAACCAGTATATTTCCCCCATGTTCATCGGAGTCTGTGTTCACGAAAAGAATTTGAACGGTGTCATTCTCATTCTCTTCGATGACTGTATCATTTGAAGATGGACCTTCCGAAGGCAAGACCGGGTCAACTGCCGCCTTGACCTTTTGACTTTCGTTTGGTGTGGATTCAGAGGGTTTATCTTCAATGATAGATGCTTCGGCCGACCCTAAAGATGTGTCATCTAGGTTTTCAACCAGTGATGGACTCGGCAAGAGTTTCTTGTATCTAGGAGGAATCCGTAGTGGTGAAGCAGGATGGTTATCCAAGACTCTTTTAGCTTCATCTAGGAAGGGACAACGGTGGACGACGTGATCACCTTCACACAGTTTACAAGGAAACTTACATTTCCTTTTCTGTCCAGAGACTTCGCTTTCACTAGTTGACGGTGTACTTTCAACATGATCGTCAGAGGTTGACGACACCGAATTGTGCAAACGAGGAGACCAGTCCCTTAAGGTCCAGGGGATGCAAGGACAATCTCATTGATAGTGGTCTCCTTTGCAAATGACACATGGAGATTTAGGCTTGCACGGTGCAGTGTGTGGATTTTCGCTAGACAATGCATGGTTGCCCCTTTTTGCCTTTGGCTCCTTCTTCTTCTTCTCCTTCTCCTTCCCTTTCTTCTTCTTCTCTGAACTTGGATTTTAGCTTTACCAGCTTCACCAAGCAAAGAGGAAGGAGGGGAGGGAGAAACAAGAGAAGTAGAAGGTTGAGGGGTAACTCTAGTATCATCTAGTTGTTGACTTGATTTTTCAGGAATCACGGTGTTTTGAACAACAGAGGTCAAGAAGAGCCATATTGGCAAGCCGATTGTCAATCCTGGAAGGGACAACATGGCCATATGAGGTGCACCAACATCTCCCCAAGAGGAGAAAGGACTAGGATTTCCTCCAAGGGGAAATCCTTGGTTGGTGGACTCCATTTTTCTCAACCTAAGACCAACATGGGAACAATGAGATTATTCCGATTGAAATAAATTTTAGACGCTTTGACACAACTTGCTTTTTCAATTTTTAAGAGTCAAGAAAAAGCAAAAGATGACTCTAGTCGCCTTTGATTTTTAATGAGCTTGAAGTGACAAGTGCTCAGATGGACCTTTTCCTTTAAGGAGTCTGAAAAGGAACAAAAGAGACTACTCTAGAAATCTAGACAGAGGGATTACCAAACCAATCGCAAAACTGCAGAATACTTTTTATGGTACGGCAGTCAATCTTCCCGAATGTTGTGTTCAGTGCATTGTGATCGATAGGGCAGCAGACATGGCTTCCTAAGGATAAAGGATATAGCCTATTGTGGTCTCCCAATATATACTCGACGGTACGTGGGAGCACAAGTCCATACTGGCACTTGTTGTTTCAAAGAGGAGGAATCACCCAACCTACAATGAAAGTGATAGTTACCAGGCTTTATGATGCCGGAATAAGTCTCTAGCCTAGACTTCTAAATGTTGTGCATTAGGTTCCAAAGCGTTTTTATGTTCATTGAATTTATTTTATTGTTGTTCTTTCTTAAGAAATTTTCCTTTCAGGTTCACCGCATGATGTAGATTTACAATTCCTGAAATGCAATCTAAGATGATAAACAATCGTTTAATCTTCTTTTTTCAATGAAAATCCTAGCCACTAAAGAAAGAGAAATGAGATTATTTCAACATAGAGCAGAGAGCACACACTAGATGCACTATCCTAAATCAAACCAACAAGCAGTCTAAATGAAAATGCACATGCATGTATTTTTTTTCAACCTTCTTAATGTGTGAATGACAAAAAGAATGCTAAGTACAAATCTAAATTATCTTTTCAAAGCAACAGTACTAACGATTTTCTCTTCAAAAACGAAAGAAAGGTAATGACGACACTTTGTGATTTCGAATTGAAAACTACTTTCGACACTTGAAAAACTACTATTTCAAATCAAATACAAGAGTAACAGTATAATCGACCATCAAGAACAATAGAATTCTTTTCTTTTACTGAAAACGACACTTGCGACACTTTCAAATCAAAAATTGATAGTTCGATTAAGCTACTTCTTTGTAAAAGAGAACTGTAAATGGCGCACAATACATAAAAACAGTCACAATTATTTGTACAATAGACGCTAAATCATGCAAAGGAAATGGGTTTCCACAGTGGTATACTGATCATAGACAGCAAAACTCCTGAATAAAGCTAAAGAGAGTGAAGAAAAACCAAAGTCTGGAGGCAAACTTAGCCTTTTCTGATCATCGCACCTATTACACAGGGAAACAGGGATGCATCTCACCTACTGCACACGGGAGGTTCAATGCATCCACATTTCCTTGAAGAGAGGGTGCGATGGTACAAGGATAAGACTTTACTTGGTCTTTGGTCACAGTTTCCAGCTCAGTTCAGGGATTTAGGTCGAGCAAATGATAGTCAGTAAATAGAAATCACAGGGACTGATCTAATGAGGTTACTAGAGCCACCACGATGGCAATTAGGATGTTTGCAAATCGATTTTTCAATTTATAAACAAAACCCGGAGATAGACTAAAGCATCATTGATCTACTTTGCACTTGCATAGCAAATGCAGTTCGAAGGCTAGCTGGCTTGACTTCAGGCTCCGTCTGTAAGTTTATAAAGAAAACAAATATAGACAAGCAAATAAGTTATTCACTCCCCAGCAGAGTCACCATTTTGTTATCGGGAAATCTAGTGTCCACTCGGAGCTGCTAGTCCCACTAAGACAGGTAGCTATCTTAGAAACAAACAAACAAAAACTACTTTCGTTTTCCTTTATGAGAAGTATATGAGAGGAGAACAAAGAATACCAACCTCAATCTTGCGCTTGGTCCTTTGCTTGTTTCCTCTCCCTTCTGGAAGATCTTTGCCGCTCCTTCCTCACTTACCCCGCTTCAAAGAGCACCTGTAAAGTCAAAGCAGCATAACACTATCGAAGAACAGAGATCTACAATCATAAACAATATAGGACCAGATATATATTGACCTCAAAAATGCATATATCATCAAACATACAAGAATGTGGAGGAAAGCTCGAATAGTTTTATTAATAGAAAGAATAGCAAAGAGGATTACAACCCATTGATCTGACCCAGCATCATCCTCCCAACATGAAAACCCTTCTTCACCTCATGAAAAGCTTAGATCACCCAACGCTATGATGTTCCACTTAGAAACCAACAACACTTCCTTACAAAATACAAGATTCCAGCCTCTGGATCTCTAGGATGAGGGATCCATATATAGATGTTTGCAGGGGGGTGAGTCAGCTTCTGGTATTTTGATTAGTGTCCTCTCTCTGATAGTTCTTGGTTCCACTTGGAGATTAATGATCTCTTACTCATCCCTGGGCGAACTTAGATAGGCAAGTGTCACAGCAGAAGTTTCTGGAAGATTCTATGATCATCCACCTTGCAAACTGTCTCTGCCATTTGTCTACTCTCACCCATCGCACCCTATAGAAGGGCTTTCCAATATGCATCGCACTTTTTGCACTGAGCAGGTGAGATGCATCACACCCTTAGCGTTGAGCAATCTGTATGGTCCAGTTTTGACCTGTTTTGAGCAATTTTCCATGGAGAACTTTTGGGAGATGATGTAATCAGCTGACCTTGTTCCTTTAGAGTATAAAACAACACTTTTAAGGACTCAAAAGCCCTTGGTTTATGGACATGTATGATTGGGGTTGCAGTGCCAAAAAATGTCTATAACAATTATTATTATTATTATTATTATTATTATTATATTAGAAAGTAAAACTGAGTAAAAATTTCTAAGGTGGAAAAGAAGACGAATTCTTCTTGACCATCTTCAGTTTTGAATTATCTTGGAACATTTTAACAAATTCCTCTTTTTTCAATGGCTTCTGGTAAAGTCTAAGTCAATGTCCATTTATTAATAGAGGAATTTTCTCTTCATCAATAGTCCTGATTCTAACTGCACCATTGTCAAAAACACTTTCAATTTCATAAGGTCTGTTAACACCCAGGTTGTTCCCTTTGACTCCAAGGGAATACGGCCGGGGTAACCACTAACCAATCTTTGGATTACTGTTTCTAGCCCAACTGTAATCAGAGAGGGCTCTCTCTTTAAAATTTATCTCTGTTTGTAATGATTTTAGGCTAGCTATGAATTCAAGAGTTGTTTTGTATTTTGGTTGGATGATAATTTCAGTCAAGATACTTATGCATTCTCCAAAGTGTTCTAGTCCATTGGGCTATGGAGTCAGTGGTCCTTTAGTTATTTTGAGGTGCTGAGTGATTTGCTGTAGTGATGCTGCAGAGCCAGTTTAGTGTCTGAGGAAAACGTTTATAATAGTGATTGGGTGGGGTGTATCCAGTTTATGTAAGGCAGTGAAGAATCTTGCAGTGAACTGCTAAAGAAACACGAGGGGAATATTGTCCTAGAAGCAATTAAGAATTTCTAGGTAGTATTCATACTTATAGAATCAATATAGACATGAGCAATTAAGAATTCATGTGCATATTAATCCTGAAGACAAACATTTACAGTAGTAAAAATTGAGTACAAGGTGTAGTGAAACAAGTCCTGCACTATTCTTTCTTTTTACTGCTAGTTTAGTATAAGATGAGTATGATTTTGACAAACATAAGTAAAGCAAGAATAGAGTTTGGAGAAAACTGGTTATTTCATCAGACAGCACAGGAATTCTGCATCAGCACATGTAGCATCATCCAGACATCAAAGATTTCAGGAAATCACTGAGCTCATCTAGCCCTTTGTATTAGATAATTCTGAAAGTGTACAATACATTTGTCTCATAGAGAAATTTACCAACCCCTTATATGTTACTCAGGGGAGTATATATACAAAATTTACATCAAAAATATCAGCGAATGAGTTAATATCTCATTTATGATATGCTAATCTCTGGAATGCAGTAGCTGAAGGAGTGAATGCTGCCGTAATTCCTTAATGCCTCAGCTGTCAAAATAGTCAGAAGATATTTGGACTTTATGGCTGTTAGAGTCGGCTGGAGATGTGCTATCTGAAACTTGGATAGCTGTCATTGTCTTATGTGATGAGTCACTTTTTTAGCTGCTTTAACTGCTGACATTTGTCATGTTATTTGTCTTGTAGTGACCTGGAGCTGGCAGTGGCCGAATGACTGAAGCTACCGTGGCAAAATCTGAAGCATGAATTGCCACCAATCCTCCTTAGGCATTTGATGTCTGCGCATCTTTATCAATGTTTCCTCGGCCTCTGTATGTCTATAAAGATTGGGAGGGGTTTCAAACAGGTGATTCACTTCATTCTCAATGAAGAATAGGCCTTCAAGTTTGTCATATAAGCTCTGCCCTGTGGGAGGCCCTGCTTGTTCAGATGAACTTCCAGATGCAATAATCTGATTTTCAATAGTGGTTGCCATTCTGTTGGCCATTTGATCTGGAGAGATCAGTTTTCCTGCACCACTTAGTAAGCTGGGCAGGCCTTTTGCTTGCAGCACTCCCATTTTAACTTTGTATTCCTCCACATCTGCTTGCATCTCATAGTACTTCCTCTCCACTGTTTGTATATAGTTCCTGAGAGTTAGTACCTTCTTAGCAGAGAGGACAGCCTCTGTTCTGTTGGGAATGCCTATAGTAGCCAATTCCTCCCTTTCTTGCCTGTTCAGGAAGTCTATCATTCTGTTTGCCTGCTCTGCTCTGTTCCCTAGCACTGTCTTGGCCTTCTGAATTTCTGCTTGAGCTTGACCCATTAAATCCATCTGCTCATGCATTATTTTTATTGACCTCCATTGCTGTCTGATGGATTGGCCAATTTTGGCCCATAGGATTCTCTTTATGTCGGCCATAGCAGTCTCCAGATTCAGCTCTTTCTCTAAGGCCTTTATCCTTTCTTTTTGGGCCTTTATTTCTCTGCCCTGTTCTGCTACAGTCACTTTGGACTTGTCATACTTGGCATCCAGTTCTGCCAACTTCTCCTTGACCTTATTTATTTCATCTGCCTGGATCTCCATTGCTTTGACGGCCTTGGTCAATTCCTCTACACTTGGGCTGGCATCTGGAGCTGCTGCTGTTCCTGCTGCTCCTGTTGTGGGGGCCACTGCTGCCCCTGAAGTTGCTGCTGTTGTTGAAGTAGTTGGAGGAGCTTGGGAAGTGGATTCTGCCTGTTTATCTTGTAATGCTCCTTCCAGCTCTCTCTCCAATTCCCTGATCCTCTGGTCTTGCTGCATTAGGAGGTCCAGTTGGTTCTCAGCCTGTTTTTGCTTTTGAAGTTCTGTTGTTTGAGGGTGCTCTGTGGGCTGCAGCTTCAATCTTTTCTTCAAGGCATTGAGGTCATCATCTTTCTTCTTCATAAGGGCCTTCACACCCTTTGGATAACTAGGATCATGTCCTAGATCAATGCTGATCTCCTCCAGAGACTTTATTCTATTGTCTTTGGCCAGAGAGGACATTCTCTCAAAGTCCAACTGGGTATTGGTGTTTTTGAGGGACTCTTTCAGCTCATGTGCCATGGTGGCCTTCTCCACCAAGGTTGCATAGACCATCTCCCTAGCTTGCTTATGGAGTTCAATCTGGTCCATGGGATGTATATCTCTGGCTAGGACCTCCACCCTTGTCTTTACAAAATCTGCAACTGTCTTAGGCTGCGGCCCTTTGGGCTTAAAGTGACTGAGGAGCAATTTTTCCTCTTGAATGTCATATACCGACATTAGCCTTTCTTGCTGGGCTGGTGTTGCATCTATGAATTGCTTATAGACCTCAACCCTTAGCAGCTCATTCTGAGATTTTATTTGTTTGAAAGAAGCCTTGGTGCTCTTGGGCTTCTTGCTTTGTTGGGAAGAAGAGGACACCTCCAAACCGAGCTGTAAAGTTTGCTTCTGCTGAAAGGAGCTTGTACCTGTATGCTGACTGCCCTCCCTGTCTTTTCTTGCACTGTCCAAGACATCTTCAGTAATGTCTTCTACCTCTGGGGAGTCTGCTCTTTGCCTTTTGGCTTCTGGCTGGTGGGAGGATCCACTGAGAGGAGTGGACTCTTCTCTATCTCTTTTTGTCCCCCTTTCCTCATGTGCTGGGGTCTGTAAAATTGGAGCAGTTACTGGCTCAGTTTGTGGAAGGACAGTTTGCCCTTGCTGCTGTTCTGTTTGCTGCCCTGTTTGCTGCTCTGTTACGAGGGCAGGCTTTTCTTTCACTGCTTCTTCCTCTGCACCCATTATGCCTTTGCCTTTGTCTGTCGCCGGTGCTGATGTAGAGGGGGCCTGTGGTGCAGTCCTTGTGGCCAAGGTCCCTTCTCCCACTGAATATGGCGGTCTGAAAGGTACCTGCTGCACATAGTCTAGGTCAATAGTTTTTTCAATCTCCTTCATATTCTTTAGCTTTGTCTCTTCCTCAGTTAGATTTTCAACTAGAGTATCCATCTGCCATTCTTGCAGGTTGGCATATTTTTCAATGTGTGGGTACTGGCAATGCTTAATGCCTATAAGCCTATACTTGTTTCTCCTAGCAGTGATGAAACCTTCAGGGTCATAATGGACCCACCGAAAACTATAGGACAGCTTGTATTTATCCTTAAGGATTAGGTCTGCATCTTCCCACCCTTCTTTCTTGTTCATGATGAAGGGGCCCAACTGGTGTTTGAACTTGAGGTGGGCCTTCTTTTTGGCGCTGTGGAAATGGGTGAGGTCGGACTGAATCAACTGCCTATAATACTCCAAGGCAAATAACCTCATAGGTACATATTTTGGGAGCCTGTATGGACAGAGCTCACAGCCATAGATCCTAATGACAGTATGGTTCTCATACAGGTACCAGTCACCTATTTTATATTTTTTGGAAAGCTGCAGAGCTTTCTTTATCTCATTTGATATTCGGGGAGGAGGGGACCTCATCAACAGGCAAGAGACTGGGTATACAAATTGGTCAACAAATTCACAGTAGGTGTAGGGTGAATTTGTGACTTTGTGATAGACAGAGGTCCAGAAGATGACAGATCTTCTTTCCCCTCTGTGATCCAGCCTTTTGATGTAGCATGGGAAGGCTTCAGAATGATAGTACATGAACAGGTGGTAAATATAGGCCGAGTACTTGAAGACCCCCTGTCTGTCCACTCTGCTCAACTGATCATGAATCTTGTTAGCTATGAACCTATAGCAAAGTTATATTTGCGGGCAGGGGGTTGGCGTGGGCTGTAAGCAGATAGCAATACCAACATTGTTTTATCCACATGCTCACTGTTTTTGTATCCCAACACATAGGCAATCATGTCCAGTAAAAGCCTGCCTACATCATTGAAATGGACAGCCAGGTAGGGAGGTGGCTCTGTAGGCTGGCACTCAGGTCTCATGAATGTCCTGGTGACCTTTTGAATCTCCTCACTGGTCATCTTGGCACCAGTGTCCAGCAAATAGTTCATGGAAAATGGGATTAGCAACTCTGTCTGATCAAAATGTAACATTTTGTTGATGGACTCAGCATTAATGTAGAAAAGGATCCTCCTAGATGGAGTGCTAATAGCTCTGTGCTGAACATCATAGTTTTCAGCACATAGGTGAATGATTTCAGGGAAGACATTTACAGCTGGGAGACAATAGTATGGTAGGTTTGACTCCCATATCCCATGTGTACCATGACCATCCTTATAGTCCTCTCTTAATTGACAGAAGGTCTGCAAGAAGTCCCTGTTACCCTCAAAGTCTTCAATAAGATAGTCCTTGTCAGCAAATGCCAAGGCCTCCAGCTCTTTATTTGGTGGATTTAATGGAGCTACACTGAGGGATGAGGATGCAGAAGCAGCCATTGTAAGACTTGATTTTGAAATAAGGTGATGGCAATGGCTTGCAAAGTTCTTTAAGAGCTTAAGTAATAGGCCTAATGTAGACCAAGTCTGAAGTGTTTTTCTCAGTGGAAAATGCAAGTTGGTTTCTGTAGTTTGTTTGTAAATTCACAGGGATGTGAATTGCTAAGGGTAAGTTGCAGAGGGTACGAGGTTTCCTTTGGTAGAAATTGCAGCTGGCCTGTACTCGGCAAAAGGGAACAATGCCGAGCAACCTCGAGGACAATTTTATGGTTCTGGCCCGCGGAACGACTGTTTTAATGCCAAATTTTAGTTCTGGGGGCAATGCAAGTTACTTTAGCTGACTCTTGGTTAGCAGACAGAGCTAGACTGTGGATTTTGACCAGTCTTCAATGGTGAATTTTCAGAGAAATGGAATGCATGGGCAAAATGGGGAAATCTGGTGAAATACCTGGATAAACTAGCTTGGAAGCCTGCGGGCCGGGCCGTGGAGGCTTAATGCAGCTGAATTCTTGACTTGTAGCGGTCTCAATCTTGAATTTGATGGCTGGAAACAGATTTTGCGGTAAGCTGGTTCGCAACGGCTACGTCGTTTGTGCGTGAAAATGACCGCAAACGGCTAATTTGGTCGTTTATAACGACGAATTTGGAAAAAACATGCTATTGGCGCTTTTCCGTCGATGACGTCAGCATGATGTCATGGTGGGGCCTGGGTACGGAGGTGACGTGGTTGCTGAGGTGTAGGCCAGGGTGGCAGGACACGGTGGCGGATAGATGCGGTGGCAGGGCTACGTGGAGGGCCACGGGACGCGGGGGTGGGCGGAAGCGACATGACGTCAGGCTAACGTGAGGGTGACGTGCACCGGATGGGTGGTAATGGGGAGGCGGTAAGCGGGTTCCCCGCACCACCTTTGGGCCAAAGGCGGTATCGGGGAGGGGGGCTCCGAACAACCCCACCGCCTGCCACGCGTCCCTTGTACGGGGCGGAAAACCACTTTCCCCGGACGCTAAAGGTAGGCAGGTCGGGGAGTGATAATTACCGCCCACCGTTAGATCTGGGCGGCGGAGATCTGATGGCTGGCGGGTCCTCCGACGGATCGTGCAGGTTGGGGGGTCCCGCTGGCCTTTTTAAAATATTAAATTAAATATTTTCGGGCAGAGAACCTTAGGGTTATGGGTTTTTGCATTTGTTTTGGGGATTTTTGGGTTTTTCAAGGGTTTTATAAGGGAAAAGAGGTTTAGGAGTGGGTTTAGCAGGGGGAAGGGGTTTTCTGTGGCGTTTTGAGCAGAGGGAAGGTAAGGGTTTAGGGGAAAGGTTGTTGCTCATAACCAGAGGTTAGAGCAGCCCCAAGACAGGGTTGACCACAGCCCCTGGTGGACTGGAGTCTCCCTAAACAACTTATTTGGCTATAGTGCCAAGGGGAGGGATATTTATACTATGTTTGGGGTTTATACACCATGGTGTTATACTAGTAGGGAAAAGGGCAGTTTAGGGGATTTAGATAATAGAAGTTAGGGGTTAATGTGAATGAGGAAAGTGAATGAGGAGTGATTACATCCAGTGTATTTGAAAGTCACTTAGTTTATGGAGTAGATCAAAATAAAAAGATTTTTAGACAAGAAATGTGGCTTTTAAAGGAACAAGAACCACCATGAAGCCTCAGATCTTTTCATCAATCTTCATAGATGAAGGGATGTTAGTAATAAGAGTGAAAGGGGAAATTTGGGAATTTAGACATGCTTCCTTGCTTTACTGCAACCTGATGGAGAAGGGGAGCTTCTCAACCATTGATTTTCCTTTGTGGGTATTTCAGCACTCATTTATTTGTAAGGAATGATATTTCTGCAACCTCATCTGCCTACCCATCTATTTGCCTAGCATTTTTTGTTTCTTCTTGGAGGGTGCACTTGGACTTGCAGACCCTTATTTGCCTTTTCTTTTCTCTGGCTTTTTCTTTTGTTTTTCTATCTACTTCTACCCTTATTTCTTCCAAGGTCCCAGATTAAGCAGTTGGGAGCCTTTCTTCTCTACCTAGACTACTTGTCTGCCAAGATTAAACAGTTTGGACAGACTTCTTTCTCTATTCTACAACTGGAAATTCAAAACATGGCATGATCCAGATTAGGCTGTTGGACCACCCATCAAAATTGAGACAACATCAAGCTATATACACAGATTCAAGCTATATACACAGATTGTTTTCTCTAGGAAATATGTGATCTTTGCATGATCAAAGCAGAGCATATTTGGAACATTTCATTGTCAATCATGAAATATGAAACCTATTGGTATAGGTAGCTAACAAGGTCCAAGCTAGTGGGTTTGGAATTTCCCTTGAAAATTCTTGAACTTTGAATGAAAGAGTAATGCCCAACCTCCTGGACGAAATTTCCTTTCTTTAATGTATTTATCATGCCATCTACATCACTATTGTTGAACTAGGCTAGTTCTTTGGACGAATTCTTGTCTGATTTCATCAAGCTCATTTAGTTGTCTCATCCTATGTTGTTGTGCTTCTGATAAGTCAAGATCTAACTGGACTATTGTCTTATAGGTATAGATCTGGAACTCTATCGGAAGTAAGACTTTCTTCCCATGAACAAGTTCATAGGGAGTATTTCCTGTAGTATTTCTCCATGTAGTTCTGTAGGCCCATAAATCTTCTGGAATTTTTCCACCCAGTCCTTTCTATGTATATGTATAGTCTTGATGAGGATTTCTTCAATCACCTTATTTGTGGACTCAACTTGTCCATTGGCTTGTGGATGGTATGGAGTGGACTTCTGATGTTTGATTTTGTATTGATCCATAAGCTTCTGCACTAATCTAGATGTGAACTGTGTTCCTTGATCTGTTACAATTTCTCTTGGAACACCAAAACGAGTAAAAATATCCTCAAAAAGAAATGAAACTACAACATTTTCAGTAGCAAAAGGAAGTGCTTTAGCTTCTACCCATTTAGTGACATAATCAGTACATACCAGAATATACTTCTTTTGCTTTGAAGGTGGGCTGATTGGTCCAACAAAATCTAGTGCCCACTTCTCAAATGGTTCGATGAGTACCTGTGGTTGCAGTGGCATTTCATTTGAAAGAGTGGGTTTTCCCATTCTCTGACAATTGTCGCATCTTTTAACATATTCTTTGGTGTCTTTGAAAATGGAAGGCCAATAATATCCTAAAAGCAAGATTTTGTAAGCAATCCTTCTGTCAAAAAAATGTCCCCCACACAGCTCATCATGGCAAGCTTTAAGTATTTATGGTATTTTGTCCTCTCAAACACATCTTCTGATGATGAGGTCTAGTCCTATCTTGTATAACTCTTCATTTATCCATGAATAAGATGTGCTATTATGGACTATTCTTCTCTTTTCTCTAGGAGATAAATGAAATGGCATTTTTCCTATGGCTAAATAGTTAGCAATATCTGCATACCAAGGTGATTTAGTAGATACTACAAAAAGATATTCATCAGGAAATTTATCCTCTACGAGTTGATCATTATTTTCATTTTGTAATCTAGATAAAATGTTGGCAATTGCATTCTTGTTTCTTGGCATATCTAGAATGGTTATGTTAAATTCTTGTAACAGTAAGAGCCATCTGGTTATTCTTCCATTAGTGATTGGTTTATTCATTAGGTATCTAATGGTAGAATGGTCTATGTGAACAAAAGTTTCATAGCCAGTTATGTAATGTCTGAATTTATTAATGGCATGAACTATAGCTAAAAACTCCTTTTTAGTTACAGTATAATTTAACTCTGCAGGAGATAAATTTTTACTAGTATAATAGATTGCATAAGGAGTAAGATATTTCTATCCCAACACAGCTCCTAGGGCTAAATTTGAAGCATCCGTTGAGATATGGAAAGGTAATTTCCAGTTAGGTCCTTTCAAGATAGGTGCTTCAAAAATTGTCTTTTTCACAGTTTCAAATGCAGCTTGACATTCAAAATCCCAATTGAATTCACTATCCTTGGTGAGCAATTTAAAAAGTGGGCATGCAATTTTTGTTAAGTTTTCTATGAATCTTGTATAATATCTAGTAAAACCGAGAAAACTTCTAACATATTTTTGACAACTTGTCATTGATAACTTAGAAATAACTTCAACTTTAGATGAGTCTACCTTGATTCCATCTCCTGAAATATGATGACCTAAAACAATTCCTTCGTTAAACATCATGAAACATTTTTCATGGCTTAACGAGAGATTTGTTTCTTTACATCTTATTAATATTTTTTCCAAATTCTCCAGTGCTTCATTGAAAGAATCTCCATAAAGTGTGAAATGATCCATGTACACTTCCAAACAATCATGAATAAGATCAAAGAAAACTATGAGGATTGCTCTTTGGAATGTTGCTGGAGCATTACATAATCCAAAGGGAAGTACTCGGTAAGCATAATTTCCTCATGTACAAGTGAATGTGGTTTTATCTTGATTTTCAAGGGCTACCTGAATCTAGTTATATCCACTGAACCCGTCCAAGAAGGAAAAATATTTTTTTCCTGCTAATGTGTCTAAGACCTGATCTATGAAAGGTAGTGAAAAGTGGTCTTTTAATGTTGATTTATATAGTTCCCTATAATCAATGCATACTCTCCATTTTCCACTTTTCATAGGAATGATTATTAGGGGTGAAACCCACTGACTGTCAGATATTGGATAGATGAAATTTACATTTAACAATTTCTGCAACTCCTCCTTTACAATTTCTTTTAAATTTGGGTTCATTCTCTGTTGAGGTTGTCTAACCAGTCTTGAATTCTTTTCAATATAGATATGATGTATGCAAGTTTTAGGATCAATCCCTCTCATGTCAATGTATTCCCATCCAAAAGCAGAAGAATGTTTCTGTAAAATTTCTATCAATTGATTCTTTTGCAATTCTTCCAGGTTTTTATTAACATTCAAGGTTTTCCTTTGAAATATTTCTATCGAGGAATTACCAAATTTTTCCATGGAGAGAAATGATATGTGTTTAGATGAGAGATACTCATTGTGACTACGATCATAATGTGAGGAAGATTCATTATTTTCCAGTAGATTTAGAATTTGGTCTTCCTCTCTTACTTGTTCAGTAGTAAAAATAGGTTGTATATCTTCTTCATCTTCTATCCATTCTTTAGTTTCTATATCTATTGTTGTCCTTGCAGGAGGGTATAATGTAAATTTATTTGTAGAATTTCCATCTGAGATAAAAATGCCACCTGATCTACAACTGATGAAAGCATAAGTTGTAGCTAACCAAGGTCTTCTAGAATTAATGGATGTGCTCCTAAATTATTGTTAGGTGTTAAGACCATGAAATCAATAGGATATTCCCAAGAATCTAAGGATACACAAACATCTTCCAACACACCGTCAGGTTTAATCACAGACATATCTGCTAATTGCAATAAGGTTGGCGTTTATTGAAGGTTAGGAATCCTAAGTGTGTCCATAACTTGTTTACTCATTATGTTTATGGCTGCTCCTAGATCAATCACTATGTTTGGTATTTCAGTTCCATTGATGTGAATTTTTACAATGGGGCTTCCTGGATCTAAATATTTTTGAATTGTCATCTTCCCCATCATAATGTCTGTAATTTTTCCAACTAACTGAATTCTTTTTATGTCTTTTCTTTTTCTTCCTGATCTTTGTGTACTTATTTCCTTAATTGTTTTTGCAAATATTAGTATTTCTTTTATGGCTTGTAAAAAAGGGGTCTTAATACAGACATTTCTCAATTCATCCATCATATTGTAATCAGGCAAGATAATTTGTTTTTCTACTCCTTCATCAATTTTCAACCATTCAGGGAAAGGTGGTCTAATTGATACCGAGGGTTGTTCTATGATGGGAGTATTTATTGGAACATGTCTTGTTTCTTTATTCTCTTTCTGAGGAGAGAGGTCTCCCCTTCTTCTGATTGGTTTTTGTGTTTTTGAAGATCAGATCTTGTTTCTTGAATGACAACAAGGGTTTTTCTTGGTAACACTCTTCCAAACCTTAATTGGACATTATTTAGGTCTAGTGGAGTTATTACATAAGTTTGAGGATTTTGCCCCTCCATGTTGTACACAGGTTGTTGTGGTATTTTATTATTAGGATTCAAAAGTGGTTGAGCGGGTAATTGATTTGGTTTTTGTGGAAATGGTAGGGAGAGTTGTGGGTTTTGATTCTGAACTGGAATTTGTGGTAATTGGTTAGCTTGGGGAATTTGATTAGATGGTGGTAGAAATTGTGGTGGAAGGTAGGATGGCGAGTATTGTTGATATTGAGCATAGGCTCCATAAGGATTTTTCCATCCTTGATTCCAAGGTTGTGACTATGGCTGAGCCCAAGGCTACCAGGATGGATTCCAATTATTTTGTGAAGACTGAGAAAATTGTTGTGGTCTGAATCCTTGTGCTTGATTTGGTTGGGGGTTTTGCCATGGTCTCTTGGCTATAAATTAAAGAGGATCTACTTGTTCTGGAATCCCCTCATCATTAAATACAACCTTGATCCAAAAATGGATCTTGAATAAACCTCTAAGTCTAAAATACTTCATATAAGAGGTAAAAGGTGCCAAATGGCACAAATCCTTTGTAAATTAGAGGAAAATGAAGGTTGCAGACTTCTCTCAGAAATAGTCTCATTGCAGAGATCTCCTCATTCTGAATCCAATGCAACATGAATGGGTGAAAACAAACTTCAGATGAAGGTGTCATCATAAAATGAAGTTACCCTTTTTCAAAGGAAAAAGAGGCAAAACCCCTCGATAATGGGTCCAAAAACCCTCTAAGTCTTCCACACCTCCCAAAAGGGAAAAACCATCACAAAAGGAGAAGTCTTGGACTTAATAAATAACACTATTGGGAGGCTAAAAACATGAGAAAACCATGAAATCGAGCTTATTGAAGGCTTGAATAGTGGTTGCACAGGGGCCATCGGATCTAACCGATCAACAGTCCAGATCCGATTGGCGGATTGTAATCGGAGCCATACAACGGAGGGTGGCGATATATATATATATATATATATATATATATATATATATATATATATATATATATATATATATATATATATATATATATATATATATATATATATATATATATATATATAGATATATATATATATATATATATATATGTGCGATACGATATGCCAATTGCCGATGATTGGATCAGCGAATCGGTATTGGTGATGGCCAGACCCGAAAGGGTTCCGAAATACAAATGCATATAATTTCAAATCCGATAAGCGAGATTTTGCCATGTTTTTAACGTATTTTCTTAATATGAAGGGAAACCTTGGAACAAGCCTATTACGACATGTGATAAGCGATTTCAAGTGGACCTGATAGGGATATGAAGCACATTTATGGGAATTTCAAGTCCAGATGAACAGTGTTCTATAGATTTTTTTGTGTTTTGCAATGTTTTGCAATGTTTTCCTGTGTTAACAAAAAACGACTGTTTCTAAAGGATTTCAAGCGCCGATGCACTCATTTGTTATAGCACAGGTGGCACTCATCCTTGAGGGTGTTTAGAAATGATTTCTAATGCTTAGAGAAGGGATTTGAGTGGACTATGGCTGGAAGATAGAGAGCCCGAAGGGGAAAACCAATAGACATCATTGATTTGGCTTAAAAGCCATGAATGTCAAAGACAAAGGGCTACTGGGTTGTGGATGGTTGTTGTTATTGATCCTTGAGGGATTTGCTACTGAAGCAGAAGCCAAAGCAAGAAGCTAAGGCAAAGTGGCAGTGCAGAAGCCAAAGAGGTAGTGCAGAAGCCAAAAAGGCAGTGCAGAAGTAGAAGGCAGCCAAGGGAGTCACTTGGATTTCAAGTGAAGAGCCCAGAGAGAGACATAAACTGATAGAGGGCCAAGAAACCAGAGTTGAAGAGCTAGAGCCAAAGAGCCAGAGTCAGAGCCAAGAGCCAAAACCAAGAGCCAAAGAGCCAGAGTCAGAGCCAAGAGCTAGAACCAAGATCTAAAGAGCCAAAGTCAGAGCCAAGAGCCAGAACCAAGAGCCAAGAGCCAGAGCCAAGAGCCAGAGCTTCAAGAGCCAGGGGATAAAATGGTGTCTGAACCCATTGTTTTTGTGTAGAACAATAAGAGTTAAGCCAAGAGCTTGTAAAAAAAAGACTTACACCATAATCCCAGAGAGCCTAGTTGAGTTGACTAGAGCTCATGGAGATGTAGCCCAAGAGTTGTGGGTGAACTCCTAATTAAATTGTTGTCTCTGTGTGATTGTTTATTACTACTTTATTTTATGTTACATGTATCCATACATCAGTTTTATCACATCAACTTATAACACAGGCAATATATTTTAAAGCATATAATCAGTTTAAGACAAACATAAGCATACACCTATAATTTCAAGCATTTTTAATTCCACATTGGTTAATCATTAAGACTTGGGAAAATATTTAAATCTTTGGAAGTGGGAGAGGTTCTTGTAAGTTAGACAAGAAGCCTAAGTGCCCCATTTTCAGATCAGGTGGTATCAGAGCCTGAGGTTGATTGACCTCACCTTCAAATAAGGTTATATCAAAATTCTTGATTGACAAAGAAAAGATTGCATGTCTGAAAGGTGTTTAAATAGTCATAGGTTGATTGTATGCTTGTTTTGCCGACTGACTATTGTTTAAGTTTGCAAAGGCAAAGAGATAGCTAGAGATAGCTCAGTCCAGTAAGGACAAGAAGAAAGAAGAAGTCATTTGCATAATGACAACTTCTGCAAATGAGTCCTCGAATTCTTCTTTCTTCATCTCAAGACTCTTTGATGAAGACATGAAGTAAGAATTTTCCACCATGATGGATATGGTGAGAGAAATGTATGAGGATGGAAGGAAGAGTAGCATACTTAGAAAGCAACTGAATTCCATGAAGGAAGAGAAGCAGTTTCTTGCTGAAAAATTGTAGAAAATAGAGAGGCAACTTCATATTGCAAATATGAACCTGAAAAGGATGCATGAGTTAGAGTCATAGCTCTTTGTTGCCCAAGAAGCCTTATTTAAGTATCAACTTGAAGAAGAGGTAATCCATTCCAGTTTGTCTTCGAATTCTTCTGAGAATGCTTGTATTGGTTCTTTTGAAAGACATACTAGAGTCATAGGTTCCAAGCTAATGTTCAAGATGGGCTATGAAGGAAAGGGCTTGGGAAAGCATGCACAAGGTATTATTGAACCAATAATGATTGAGGAAAGACCTAAGTATTTGGGTCTTGGCTATGGATAGTCTTATGGAAAGTTTTTAAAATCTACCATGAAGGTCATTGAAACAACTCCAATAAGGGGTTGCATTATAGAGTGTGAAGGTTGTATTCAAGAGGAATATAATAGCTTGAAACATCAATTGCAAGATGCAGGTGTTCAGAAGCACACACTTGAGCCAGAGAGTTGGGGAGACTCTAACAGCCTTGAAGAGATTGATGGTGTTCCAAAGGGAGCCACTTCTTCATTTGCTTCACCTCCTCATGAAGGAAATAAAGGTGAAATAGGCAAGTATAAATCTAGTTCTAATCATATTCCTTTTTATTTTGCAAAGCATGGTAAATTTCCACATAAGAATGAGGAAAGAATTGCATGTTCCTTTTGTGGTTTGGATAACCATAATGTTTCTAGATGTTGGAAGAGAATGGCCACATACAGGAAACTTTTGAAGGAGAAGAAGAAAAAACCAAAAAGTCCAATGGACAAGGAATATCATGCTATCAATAGGATGCACATGCAGTGCACTTACTTCCATAAGCAAGGACATCTTGCTGCAAAATGTTGGACACTGAATCCATCAATGCTTCCACCAAAGCTGAAGAAAGTGGAAATAGAAGATGGTAGAAATGGAAGTGAAGATTCCATGCATGATGTGTCTCAGAATGATTCACATGATGATGCTGATGTGCAGACAAAGGTAGTACCTTTGAAATGGATTGGTAAGAAATAGTTAGGGTTCTTATCCGATTAAGATTTCATGTCTATTGATGCATCTACATTATATTTCATTTCAGCTTCGAAAGTATAGTGTGCTTAAGTGAAATTTGAAGGATGAAATGCATGCATGAGCATGAGAAGCAAGAACACAGGGATGTTGATGATTTCCTTGTTTTTGAACATGTATGCGTAATTAACTTGCAGGGTTGATTGTTTTGACATGCATGTGATGCCATGTTGACTTGGAAGAAGTAACTTGGTCTCCAAATGGAGATAATAATGAAAGTTTCATCTTTTGAAAAAGAGTCCTAATGGTATTTTTCTACATGCTTGACTTGAAGGGTCATTTATTAAAGGCATGTTTTGTGGGATTGTTATCTAGTCCATCATTTGTATGTAGATATAAGACATGGAGGTGTTCACAAAATGTGAAATAAGTTTCTTTTGTTGAAGCATGAGTTTGGTCCATCTAGTTGTTGTCTGTATGCCTATTTTTGTTAACAATTATTGTTGGCAGCTTGTCAAACAGGTACAAATTAAAGTTTGTGGAGCAGATGTACTTCACATTTGTTTGAGCCACCTTGGATCAATGATCAAGGCAAAGAAGCTCAAACTACCTTCTATGACCATTTCAACAAAAGTTCTACAGGAAGGCAAGGAGGAAGACAGTTCTTACCAGGAAGACCAACCCATCCAAGAAGGGAAGTAGTCAGAAACTTTGGTTCAGAGGCACTATGCAAAAGAAAGTGTAGGGAGGCTAAAAAGAAGAGGGTGAGTCACTCTCATTTACTGTTCAGATCAATATATCAGTCTTTTGGAGGCCAAAATTTCTCTTAGTGGGAAGGCGTGATCCCAAAATGGACCCTGAATAAACCTCTAAGTCTGAAAGACTTAATATAAGAGGTAAAAGGTGCCAAATGGCACAAATCCTTTGTAAATCAGAGGAAAATGAAAGTTGCAGGCACCTCTCAGAAATAGTCTCATTGCAGAAATCTCCTCATTCTGAATCCAACGCAACTTGAATGGGTGAAAATGGACTTCAGATGAAGGAATTATCATAAAATGAAGTTGTGCTTTTTCAAAGGAAAAAAAGGCAAAACCCCTTGATAATGGATCCAAAAACCCTCTAAGTCTTCCAAACCTCCCAAAAGGGAAAACCCATCGCAAAAGGAGAAGTCTTGGATTTATCGGATAACACTATCGGGAGGCTAAAAACATGATAAAACCATGAAATTGAGCTTATCGGAGGCTTGAACAGTGGTTGCACAAGGGCCATCAGATCTGGCCGATCAATAGTCCAGATCCGATCGGCGGATTGCAATCTGCAGATCAGATCAGAGCCATACAACAGAGCAAGGCGATATATATATATATATATATATATATATATATATATATATATATATATATATATATATATATATATATATATATATATATATATATATATATAGATATATAGATATATAGATATATATATATATATATATATATATATATACAGAAATAGATATATACATACACACACGACACTATATGTTGATTGTCGATGATCAGATCAATGAATCAGTATCAGCGACGGCAGGACCCGATGGGATAATAAACGTTATTGCATGAGATTTGAAATTCGTCGAAAAGCCTTTTCTTATGTATTTTCATATATTTTTCTATTAAACGAAAGACAAATGAGTTAAGCCCGATGTGATATTATGAACCTGAAAGGGTTCTGAAATACAAATGCATATAATTTCAAATCCAATAAGCGGGATTTTGCCATGTTTTTAACGTATTTTCTTAATACGAAGGGAAACCTTGGAACATGCCAGTTGTGACATGCGATAAGCGATTTCAGGCGGAACCAACAGGGATATAAAGCACATTTATGGGAATTTCAAGTCCAAGTGAACAGTGTTCTGCGAATTTTTCCGTGTTTTGCAAGGTTTTCCTGTGTTAACAGAAAACGACTGTTTCTAAAGGATTTCAAGTGCCGATGAACTCATCTGTTACAGCACAGGTGGCATTCATCCCTGAGGGAATTTAGCAATGATTACTAATGCTCAGAGAATGGATTTGAGTGGATTGTGGCTGGAATATAGAGAGCCCAAAAGGGGAAAACCAACAGACAACGCCAATTTGGCTTAAAAGCAATGAATGTCAAAGACAGAGGTTTGTTGGGTTGTGGATGGTTGCTATTATTGATCCTTGAGGGATTTTTTGCTGAAGCAGAAGCTAAAGTAAGAAGCTAAGACTAAGTGGTAGCACGCAAGCCAAAGAGGTAACGCAGAAGCCAAAAAGGCAGTGCAGAAGAAAAAGGCAGCCAAGGGAGTCACTTAGAGTTCAAGTGAAAAGCCCAGAGAGAGCTGTAAACTTATAGAGGCCAAGAAGCCAGAGTCGAAGAGCCAGAGCCGAAGAGCCAAAGCCAAAGAACCAGAGTCAGAGCCAAGAGCCAAAACTAAGAGACAAAGAGCCAGAGTCAGAGCCAAGAGCCAGAACCAAGAGCCAAGAGCTAGAGCTTTGAGAGCCAGGGGATAAAATGGTGTTTGAACCCACTGTTTTTGTGTAGAACAACAGGAGTTAAGCCAAGAGCTTGTAAAAAAAAGAATTACACCATAATCCCAGAGAGCCTAGTTGATTTGACTAGAGCTCACGGAGACATAGCCCATGAGTTGTGGGTGAACTCCTAATTAAATTGTTGTTTCTGTGTGATTGTTTATTGTTGCTTTATTTTCTGTTACATGTATTCATACATCAGTTTCAGCACATCAACTTACAGCACAAACAATATATTTTAAAGCATATAATCAGTTTAAGACAAACATAAGCATACACCTATAATTTCAAGCATTTTTAATTCCACATTGGTTAATCATTAAGACTTGGGAAAATATTTAAAGCTTTGGAAGTGGGAGAGGTTCTTGTAAGTTAGACAAGAAGCCTAAGTGCCCCATTTTCAAATCAAACCTTGAGACCTGGTAAAGAAGGACATTTCTTCGTATCATGATTATTTGCACATATGACACAAGTTTCTATGGCTTTTGAATCTAAGGGTCACTCTCTTATAGCATATTTCTTTTGGCATTTAGGACAGAATATAGATAATGCAACATTTTTAGAATTTTGCTTGTTTTGTATTTTAAGGGTGTCTATCTACTCACTTAGGCTCCCTAAAATATATGTCTTAATGGTATCAAGCAAGTTTCTTAATTTAGTCTTTTTGATTGTCCCAGCTGTGGATTTAATTCTTGACAAGAGAGGGTCTCTAGGACTTCTTCCAACTCATGCTTTACCCCTTGAGATATGTACACATAGATCACAAATATCTACAAATGGTAGTTGGGAAATGTCTCCCTTCCTAGTTAGGTTAAGGAGATTGATCCACTCATCTTTAATAGCTCTGAGTAAGAGGGATTTTAAGGTTTATTCATCCAAATTATCAATTTTTTTCTCTTTTAACATTGTAGACAAACCTTTCTACTAAATCTTCAAGATTCTCATCTTCCTTTTGTGTCATTTTGAAGACTTCATCTTTAAGGTTACTAGGCATACAATAATCTCTATATTTTCCTAAGAAAGCCTCTTTCATTTGTCCCCATGTTGTTATAGAATGCACTCCTAGACTCATGAACCATTTTAATGCCGAGTCTTTTAATGTAGCGGGAAACAATTTTGATTTTTGAGCATCATGCAGATAGTCATATGATCTACATAATACTTCAAATTCGAAGAGAAATGTCTCTGGGCCTTCATTTCTTTTTCTGTGGAAATTAGGAAGAATTGAAGGTGATATACTTTTCATTGTGAGGGTTGTATCTTCATCAAGATTAGGAAATCCAGAAGGATCCTGGTTTCCTCTGCCTCTACCCCCTCCTCTGTTCCTATCTCCACCTCTACCTCTACCCCTACCTCCTCCAATCCTATTTTCCTCACCATGGACATTGTGTACCTTTCCTTCCCCTTCTTTAGCCATGATAGATTCTTCGGAACTAATATAGTGTTCTTCTAATATTTCTGGTTCCTCTATCAATGGTTGTTCAAAATAAGTCTCCCATTCCTCTTCTTAACTAGGAACTTCTAATTTTTCTCCCAAAATTTTTTCACTAGAGGAGGATAGGAAAATTACTCCTGTAGTCGGGGATGTAGGATTTTTTTCAATTACAGCTTCAGTAGAGGAAGTGGGTGAAGTTCTGGATTGGATTTCTGATCTTGAGATTTCAGGAAGTCTTTGTCGACCTCTAAATGGAATTTGGGTTCGAGTAGGTGGTGTGTATTCTTGAAATCATGGTGAAGTGAGTGGATTTGTGGGATTAAACTTCTTCCTCGCCCTACAAATCTACCTCTAGAGTCTCTATCCCTACGCATATCATGTTTTGAATTAACGATTTTTTCTTAACTTCTATTTGTACTTCCCCAACAATGACGCCAAAATGTTTGGCCAATTTAATGTTTTTAAATTGTCAATCATAAATTATCAACCAGGGCAGGTATACTGATGAAGTACAGGTGCACTATATGTGCTAGAATTTATTTCTTATGTCATTATGCTCTTGGTAGGATCTAAACTTAATATTAGTATGGAGATGGTGTCGTTAATTATATTAGTGTCTTAATCCCTAAAGTTATCAGCTAATTTCCTAGGAGTTATTCTCTATTGAATCAATTTATGGATGATATGAGAGTGATTCTAGATTTTACTTATGTTAGATTGTTTTGGATTTTTGTCTTGAATTTTTGTGCTACAACTCTAATTTACTAAGTGCAAGAGAAATCTATTCTATCAAACTGTAAAGGAATACTGTCTGAATTCAATTGCTAAGGAGAAGGCTCTCACTATTTTTCTTATTCAATTTCATGCAAACAAGACATTATGAACAATAACTACGCTATGAAGTAAACATAGTTGGACTACACTAGATAAAAAGCAAATGAAATAGCCACACTGTACCAGATAAAAATTAAATCAAATAGCAGAGTTAAAATAGGTATAAGCAAGGGAAATTTTTCATGCATATAACGATTCACTGGCGAACTCATCATATTGCATTTCTTCACAGAAAACAGAATATTCAAGTAATGAAAGAAATCCAATTGCAATCGGTTAAAGACCTGTTACTGGTCGTAGGGTCCCTCCATGAATCAGTCAACAATCTCCAATCAACGTAGCACATACAAACATAAAACCAAGTCTACTACTTGCAAAACGAAACTTAACAAATTGTTCTCAAAAATTACATCATCTGGTGTGCACCCAAAACACAGTGCGGCCATAGTTTTTATAACAAGTCTTTGGCATAACAATATAAGAATTTCAATCCTAAATATATTTATTTTGATCAAACTATATCACTAAACATTCGATTTGCTATTCGGAAAGCAAATTGATAAGATTTCATTAAAACCTAGATTTCGTCCCGACAACAATCTTGTAGTTGACGTTCGGGTTTGACTGTGATATCCCATGATCATCTTGATGATTTGGTTTGAGGGACTAGGAAGGAATCCATGAGGAGACCATTCCTTATCCATTTGTATCTTTCTTCACTGAGCTGGAGCTTCTGAACCTTGCAAACAATGGAGGCTGCTGCAGAAATCTGGATTATCTACAGAAACAAACCAATTCTGTAGCCAAATGCATTCTTTAACAAAACAATAGGGTATATAGACAAACATGAAGAAGAAGACATGTAATTTCTTACCTTTAACAAAACCTTGTGTCTATTGCATTATTTAGGTGATAAGTATAGGAAAAGAGAGGAAATATAGGCAAAAATGGCTATCAAGGAAGACAAACTTTGGGCTTTACAACTGTTCATCTAGACAATGGTCAATTTAATTATGTATTATGTGTTCCAACCTATCTTGCAACCTTATATTTGTATATCAGATAACTCATTCAGGTGAAGGTAAAACTGTTGAATTTTCACTCACGATGTTGTAATTAAGGACCTAAGAGATCCTAGATAGATTTTAGCTATTGGCATTGCTGATGATTCTACAAGGTTGTATAATTTTAACAATTTTGGGTCATCAACTCTTCCCTCAATATTTGTTGCTCATAATGATGAAGTGAGCAAACTTTGGCATGAGCGATTTGGTCACCTAAACTATCGCTCCCTTCAAAATCTATGTAAAGAAAACATGGTGACAGGTCTTCCTATGGTATCTTGCAGAGATGTTGTTTGTTTCGAATGTGTACTCATAAAACATCATCGGGATAGTTTTGAAAAACATGCCTCTTGGCACGCCAAAACCCCTTTATAGCTTGTGCATAGTGATTTATGTGGTCCACTTCCAGTTGTTTCATTCTCTGGCTACAAGTATTTCTTAACTTTCATTAATGATTTCTCCAGACGCGCTTGGGTATACTTCTTAAAACTCAAGAGTGAAATATTTAACCTTTTCTTGGACTTTAAGGCCTTTCTTGAGAAACAATCTGGACATCAAATTCTTAAGCTAAGATATGATAATGGCGAAGAATATGTTAACAACAAATTCATCAATTTTTGCACTAAGCATGGAATTAAAATGCAACATATTGTTCCATATACTCCACAAAAAAATGGTGTAGCTGAAAGGAAGAATCACACCTTAAAGAAAATGGCTAATTGTATGCTTCAATCTAAGGACTTAGTCTTAATTTTTGGGAAGAAGCAATTAACTGTGCAAATTACATAGTAAATCATACTCCTACTAAGGTTTTAAAGAATATCACTCCAAAAGAAGCATGGAGCTCAATTAAACTAGATGTAAGTCACTTTCGTGTTTTTGGAAGTGAAGCATGGGCCCATATTGTAGACGAGAAACATAAAGCTTTAAAACCTAAGAGTGAAAAATGTATTTTTGTTGGATATTCTGAAGGTGCCAAAGGATATAGATTTCTTTCACCTAAGTCCAAAAATTTTATCATTATAAGAGATGTAAAGTTTGCTAAAAATATATCGGCCTACGATCTTAGTTCAACGGATGTGCCACCTTTCTCTATCCCTTCTACTTCTGAAAATATTTCTTCTTTAGATGATGACAGCGAGGATGACAATCCTCCCCCACCTTCTCAGGATCCTCCTTCGGCTCCTCAGCTTCCAAAATGGGTTTGTGCTACTCGGGATGTAGCAGGTGCTCTTGCAGGTGATCCCTCAAGCTTCAACGAATTATGATCCTGACACCTTTGTAGAAGCTTCAGGGAATCCAAATTGGGACGCAGCTATGAATGAAGAATATCATTCATTATTGGCAAATGAAACATGGGATCTTGTTCCTCTTCCAAAGGGATGAAAACTTGTTAGATTCAAATGGGTTTACAAAACCAAGTTTGGACCAGATGGAAAAGTTGATAAACATAAAGATTGTCTTGTTGCTAAGGGTTGTTCATAAGTTGAAGGCATTGACTATACTGAAACCTTCTCCCCTATTTCCAAAATGAACTTTATTTTCCTTGTTCTTTCCCTTGCTACCTCTTTTAGTTGGGAAGTTCATCAGATGGATGTTAAATCTACCTTCTTGCATGGGGACTTGCATGAAGAAATCTATATGGAACAACCTCCTAGCTTTATACAAATAGACTCCAGCCTTGTATGTTAGCTTAAGAAATCCCTTTATGGTCTCAAGCAAGCCCCTTGGTCTTGGTATGCCAAAATGGATAGCTTTCTTTTAGATACTAGCTTTTCTAGGTGTCATTCTAACAATACTATCTACACCAAGAAAGTGGGTAAGTCTCTTATCATTCTTGTTCCTTATGTTTATGATCTTATCCTTGTTGGTAGTGATTCCAACCTTACAAACCATGTGAAGTTCATCCTTAAAAAGTAGTTTGAAATGGCAGACTTAGGACACTTGCATTATTTTCTTGGTCTTCAAGTCTTGCAATCCAAGGAAGGTATTTCCCTTTCCCAATCCAAGTATGCATGTGATCTTCTACACCACTTGCACATGGAAGATTATAAGCCAACCCCTTCTCCCTTTCAGTCTGGAATCAAACTTTTAGTCACTTGTACTTCCCCTGAAGTTGATGCTACCTTATACTATCAACTTGTAGGAAACATTTTGTATCTGACCCATACACGTCCCGACCTTTCCTTTGTTGTTGGTCTTATTTCTCGGTTTATGTAAAACCCAAATGAAATTCATTGGAAAGCAGCTAAAAGAATACTTCGTTGTGTTCGAGGTACAATTCAGTTTGGGATTCATTGCAGTGTCGAAGCATCTCCTCTATTGGTTGGTTTCACTAATTCTGATTGGGCTGGTGACCCTGATGATCAGAAGTCTATTGTGGGTTATGTGTTCACTCTTGGTTCTAGAGCTATTACATGGGCTTGTTAGAAACAAAGTGTCATTTATCTTTCTTCAGTAGAAGTAGAGTATCATGGCACCGTAGAAGCTAGTAAGGAAACCTTGTGGCTTCGTCAAATCCTGTCAGAGTTTGCCTTTCAGCTGCAACATCCGACTACACTTTGGTGTGATAATCAAGGTGCCATTCAACTATGCAAAGATCCAGTCCAACATCAGTGCAACAAATACATTGAACTACACATGCACTTCATCAAAAAGCTTATTCATGACCATGTTCTTGAAGTGTAATATTGTTCAACCGATGATCAAGTTGCAAACATCTTTACAAAGGCTCTCATAGAAGCAAAGTTTACTAAACTTCGATTTATGGTTGGATTTTAGGAAGTTGTCACTAAGGGGGGATAGGCTCTAATGCCTCCTTCCTTCTCCTATTGTGTCATATTTGTACATCCTTCAATCCTATCCCAAGTTGTTCTTAAGGGGGGATGTTAGGATATTTCGACACATAGGAAATAGTTATGTATAACTTGGTCTAGTGTAGAGTTAGGTAAAGTGTGTTTCTTTACTATGTACTTTTGTAACTTACAATTCGATGGTCATGATATGTTCTAGACATGAAGTGATCTGATGGTTCATTGTCTCCTCGGTATTACCGACACTTGATTCGTGGCTTAAGACCCGATTGGTCCATGATCTCTATTTAAAGAAAATGGAGGGTCATTTGTAAGGTGGCCATTCATGAGAGAATCTTATGTAAAAAAAAATCTTTTACATTAATAAATTGCCTAAAGTGATCGTGTTGGCTCAGGTCGTGGATTGTTTCCCTCTTTGAGGGTTTTAACCACATCAAGAATACTAGTGTATTGATCCGTGATCTATTTGTGAGCGGTGTCCTTTGGTTTTCTATCTAAGGAACTTACCTTGTAAATTCCTACATGTAATCCTACTATCCTATGCATGCAATCTAAAATAACCAAACTTTCTACTACTGTGCTTGTAAATGAACACAATAACTATTTTTTCCTTTTTGTCTTTTTTGTGTGAAATTTGAATGCTAAATCCTTTTGGTGATCTTGAAGGTGGGTTAGAGATGGTGGTGGAAGGTCATATAGCTTAGGAGGCAAGTAAGGGTCTTCTCCTATCTTCTTAGATGTTTTTTCCACAATTCAGCTTCAAAACAAGCCACTACAGGTCATCCTACAAGATGTACTAATGCTCCTACAGGATCCCTTGTATTCCTATAGGATCGGCCAAGAGAAATAGGAGTAATTTGGAGGGTGGTGTAGGGCTTAGGGAAGGTGAATGGTGGGAGAAATAAGGCAAGAAAGTGACTAGGACTTCTTTAGAGCTCAAAACAGAGTTTGTAAGATGGTTGGATTTGCTCAACAACCCTGGGAAGTTGTTCTTATGGAATGATGAATTGGTTGAGTATGGGTATTGAATGAGTGGATTTTGATGATCATGGATGGATGAAGTTAGGTTGGGGTTGTTGGTCATGAGATATACATGCACTATTGAAACTCTTGCACTGCATCAATCACTGGCATTTATCCATGAATCATGTCAAATGAGAAAGATTTTCAATCAACTAAGAAAACAAAATTTCATTATCTAGTTGCCTATTTCATGCATGGAAAAATTTGTAGAATAATGTGAAACCCTTATGAGATCTAATGCAAGGTTGATGATATCATAAATAAAAATTAAATTATATTCTTGAAAACTGAAAATATGTTGGCCTAAGTAGCAAAAAACCCTAAATTTCATAAGAAATTAGAATTGTGTCTTTTTGGGGCTGCATAGGAGTTCTTTCCTCAAACCATGGTCCCTGAAGGGAGGAGTGAGGCCAAATATTCCTACTATCATCTTTTTGGTATTCATTTATATTCCTAAGCTACTGCTAAAGAAACACACAAATGGAAGCAAACTAATCAAATCCATAATTACTTTCACTGAAATACTACTAAAACCAATTCAACCATTAATCTATGAAATCAACTAAACATACTAATACAAGAAGAAGAGAGTTTGCTGCTAGGGTTGGGCCCTAACCCAAGAGCTTCATCCCTCTGAGTCAACTCAGTGTTGTATCAAGTAAATGCTCATTCTCATTATTATATCAAAAATTTACGTAATAATGTCTTCCACAAGTCTTGAACTCGAAAAATGCTTAGTGCTCTTACATAAAAGATCTGAATCCTAATGATGCTCTAGACATATTTATGTATACAACTGAAGTATCCAATGACTTCCTTAAATCTGGGGAGGCTCACCTCCCAAAATTAAGATGAACTGGCTCTGTGACTGTCACTGGCTCGACTGCCTTTTGATCTTCATGACTCGATCGCTTGCAACTCCGAGCTAGTGTGATTTGATCGAGGAATATTCAAATGAGTGAGGATTAATGAGGAGGATCTATCTCCTACAATCTCTCCTCCTTGTCTCATTCGAGTTTCATCCCTTAATTAGCTAAAATTGCCATGATTTTCTCTCAAAAACCTGCAATCAATGCACATTAGTCCACTAGGCATAACATCTCACTTTTACTCATCTCATTAAGAAAAATATAATCAAAATATGTAAGGAATTATGAGAAGAGTTTATTTAAATAAGCTTGGAGGTGTATCAAGGTCCATATAGTTACCCAATGATGAGGCTCATCAGGTTGCTCTCCGTGGACATAGTTTGAGACTATTAGTAGTAGGTCATAGGGATGACTTGAGGTATCTTGGAGTATGCCATTATTGGGTTCATCATTTGTTGTAGTACAGGGTGTTTTATTTAGTGATGTTTGGCATCCAACGTTGTGAAGTTTAGTGATTATACAAAAATGTTAAGAATCCTATGTGAGAAGTGTGGTTGAGCAGCGACAATGATGTGCAGTTGAGTAATGATAGTGATGTGAAGTTGTTAGAAATAATAGTGACAATGATGAGCAGTTGGTGTGTAGTTGGGAAATATTGTGCAGTGATCAGCTTGATTAATTTTGTATAGTGGTCAGCAGCTACTAGGACTTGAAATATTCTTTACATCATTCTTCTGTTGATTCAGAGCATAACGTTATCTAGTCTAAAAAATGTGAAACATGGTCCGTCGGCTCTTTAGGGTGGTAGGTTGGTTAAGGTAGGTGATTGTAGACACCTTCAGGTTGTGGCCTGAGAACTCTTCAGGGTGGCAGGGTGGTGCTAGGGCAGGTCATAACCTACACAGGGTATTGTGGTGTCCTTTTAGTTGGGGATGATAAATTATAGGGTGATGAATCATCCTTTCGATAGAAACTGGTAAATAGAGTGTTGGGGAACTCATCAGGTTGTGGCCTGACTCATAGGGAATAGGGGTATCCCTCTAGTTGCAGTAGGATATTAGGGTGTATTAGCATCCTATAGGTTGTAGCCATAAATCAGGGAGTTGTGGCTTCCTTCAGTTGTGGATGAGAACTTGATGTAATTATTTTTTCTTTTAAAGAGAAGAATAATATAATTACTCAGAAGCATTCAATGGTTTTTGAACCGAAGAGGGTTTCCTAAAAATATTTGTGTCCACTATTTTATCTTTCTACATTGTTGTATGGTGTTTCCTATTGTTGATTATTATTTATGATTATCTGAACAAGAACAATAATAACAACCGAAGCTTAATTAACACTCTTAAAAAGTGATAATTTCTAAGAAATATTAATTCACCCCCTTCTCAGTATTTTCAACAAGTATTCCTTGGGATTATGATCGGTATTTGAATCCTCAGGATTATCATGTTCGTTTTCCTAGGATTAGGAAAAATAGTTGGACCTTTAGTATCTAAAACTTCAATATGTTCGCTTTTCGACTACAATGGAGGAATAGTGGCCGGAATTTGCAATGTCGAAACAATAATGTTACGTTGTTCGAGTCCCTTTTTCAAATTCTTGAATTTATCAGATTGAATATTAGACAAGTAAGGAACACTTTTAATTTTGGCTCTGATAGCGACAAGTTCTGATTTGATCTAGTATTTGGTATTCAAAATCTGTTGAACCCTTTTGTCCACAAGAGTCAAGATGTTGAATTCCCTAACATAAGAATCTAAGATAGCCTAACTATAAATAGCCCCTTCTTCATAGTATGATAAAGTATTGATATCATGCCTTAATTTGTTCAATGCTTCATGGAATGACCTATGCTGGTCCAATAGACGGGAAACCAAACCTTTGAATATAATTCCATTCAACTTTAAACTTTTCAATGCTTTTCATAGCCTTGGAAATTTGATCATTTGTTTCTTGAAGAAGTTATTTATTTTGTTTGACCATCATGAGTGTTATGATTCCTTCCTCTCTATCGGAAAAAATCAACAATCCCAACTCTTGATTTATTAGAGAGTAAAAAATATCTAGAATAACATTAAAATCCTTAAATCTTTCTTCAATGAGAGGAGTTATTTTCTTGGTCTCGATATTCAAGTTAATAATTATATTCTTTTTATAGTCGGCTAGAATATTGACAAATGGATTTAATAGCAAGATTTTTTCATTGATCCTGTCCCAAATTTTACCTTTAACCTTCATCAGAGTTTCTTTTCCCAAGGTAGATTCTGATAAGCACCACTACTAGGATTTAAGTTCTTCATTTTTACCTACTAACATTGCTTGTAGTTTCTCAATGACCTTATTTTTTGCCTCAAGCTAATTATTTGGACATAGCTTCAATTTTTCTTGCTCCAATATGTTATCATCTAATTGTTTTTCTAATTCTTCCACTTTTTCTTGAAGAAGCTTAATTTTGTCAGGATCTATATTTTTATATGAATCTTTCTTTAAGGCCTCATCAAGAGTATTCTTATATTTTTCTATTTCACTTGAATGTGCCTTTTCTTGGTCCTTCAATTTGTTAGCCAGTTTATAAATTTTTCTTTCTAACTTTTTGTATTTGGATTTAGTAACGTTTAAGAAATTCTCCATCTCTGCAGACACTTATCTTGTTCCTCTTTTTGCTAAAAATATTTTACTAGATTAGTTGTATTATATTTCTTATTCTTCATGCTCATTTTTAAATTATTGATTTCCTTATCCTTAAATAATAGTAGTTCTTTACTCATTGTACCATCCTTTAGCAAACTAGATTGTTTGATTATTTTTTCCTCAAGGTCTTTAATCTGATTAACCCTTGTCTTCACAATGAATTGTGCATAATTGATTTATGCTTGAACCTTAGTAATGATGGTTTGATACTTATTTTTATTTGCAGTAGATTCCAATAATCTCTTAGTCACTACTTCACTTGTCAACCTATGCCAATCAACTATGTTTATATCATTTACTCTGGATAAATTTGATATCAATAAAAGTGGCTTTGGATCCAAGTAACTAAGAATTTGAATTAGATCTTGGTTGTATGACAATTAAATTAAACATCTTACTATCAAAATATGTTTTCAATAAGAACCTAGCTTCTGACTGTGAGGTAACTTCTTCATAAATCAACATAAATTCTTTGCCTCTAGCTTTTATGAGTTTCTTAGTAATCATAATGTTATCTACTAATAAAACACTTTCTCCATAATCCTTGGGTTTAGTTTGTTCTAAGGTATGTTCAATTTTCTTCAAAACTTCAATGTTTTCTTGCTGAAACATAACCCCTTCCTTATCATCTTCAACACCACTTCTTATAGCCTTCATGGACAATGGTGGTTCTTCTACACTAATCTTTATTGCCTTCCTTTTCAGTGATTTATTTTGAGAATCAGTGGTTGAAATATCTATGCCTTAGTCATATTTTCATTGTTTTTCTTTACCTGTCTTTGATCGACAAAATTAAATTCAACCATGGTTGTTTCAAATACCTGGATTTCAGCAAGATCGAGGCAGGTAAATCAAGCATTTTAGCTAGGGATTCTTGTGAGACTTCAAGAAAGACTTTACGGGTTTCAGGATAAATGATTTTCCTAAAATCATGGTGCAAATTCTTAATAAGAAGCATAATGGAGTCTAGGTCGAAATGCACAACTGGTAGGGAAACTCGCAGAATTTCAGTTTTAGCCCAACATTCATTAACTTCATTTCTAATTCAAGTTTATATCTCCCTCCTAAGAGTGTATATGTCAGTGTTAACTATCTAAGTATCTTTGATAGGGGACAAAGGGTCGATAAATATGTCCTCCGTTGAATTTTGGGTCATTTCTTCTTTGAGTTCTAAACTAAACAAGTGTGAACAATGGTATACTTTTCAGACTGGAATATGGGTACTTACCTAGTGCTAGATTTTTTTAATCACTTCTTGTTACGAAGGAATAAGATGCAATGACATTTGAACCAAAGCTCCTATGGTGACGGGTGGGGCAAGTTTGGGAAACTTTGTTCTTGAATGAGGATTAAACCAAACGTAATTCTAAGTTAAACCAAGAATCACACAACCCACTAGTCATTAATGTGAATTTAGTGAGACTTAATGTGGCTAGAGGCTGAAATGGCAGCAGTGGGATGATGAAACTGCATGCATTCACACACTCATAATAAGTCAGAAGATTTTTTTGCCATCGGATTAAGTAGATACACACCATTCGATCATTTTTTTTGGTGATGAAAGGTATGTTATTGAGAGTGCAAGTCCACATCTGAAAGGTTATGAATTGTTAGATTAGAGGAATATTGATCGTCAGATCGTTTTTGGTAGCAAGAGATGTCTAAACAGTCATGCAAGTCACTGCTTGAAAGGGTCATGGACCGTCAAATTAGATGAATATTCGATGTTGATGGGGTTTTGGGTGGTGACGTAATGTTTAAGAAGTGGGAAATTTATGACGTAATATGTTGACTTGAAAAGCGAATTTAAACACCATTGAACTTATTCAAATAAAATAATTTATTCCATTTTAGAGATTATATGTGAAGGTTCCAAGTTTTAAAACATTATTCATACAATAAAGATGTAACATCGCTTCACAACTCACACCGTGGACATGAAAAGCAAAGGGTCTGTTTAAAGAAATGTGGAAATCAGCTAATTGTCGACACAAGTAAAACAACTATTTTTCCATTTAAAATTGGCACTGGAATGCTGGAATCTAAGGAAATATTTAAAATAAAAAGGTGAACTCCATAGGTTGTTTTGAAACAGTTTCCAAAGGGTGTTTTAAGGCCTGAGAAATCCCAAATGAAGTAAGGAATATCACAAGAATAATAAGAAAATATGAGGAATGATTATCATATGAATTTCATAGTCAAAAGAATTAGATATTGAGAGAAGTTTCTCTAATAACCCATTTAAGTTTCTTTGACTAAAATTGGACCTTAGGCAATCCATTCCCATCTTTCTAAAGTGTGCCTTATAGTATATTGAGGTCCCAATAGACATGTAAGTAGAGGATGTGAGAAAATAAGGGGTGTATAACTTTAAGTAGTAAAGTGAGAGGTTGTAATATTATATTGTAAATGATGTGTTTATCTTGCATCCATTTGATGACTAGTGATGAATCTCCGAACACATAAAGTTTGGAGATGTTTTTGAATGAGGTTAGTTTAAGAAGATTAAGGAGAGATAGTAATTTAGTCTTGTTATTGGATCTCAATCCCATATTAGCTCGGAGATGAAAGTAATGAGAGTTTCTAAGAAAAATTATTATATTATTTCCACATAAAGAATGAGAAACTTGATAAGCCTTGTAAAAAGTGTCCTCATAGAAAAGTATTATCCACCATGAATTCTCCAACCATCCTAGTCTTGGAAATGATTTTCCTTTGGATAGCCAGAATGCATATAACCACTTAGGAACACATGGTCCTAGATGGATGAAATGGCCAGACTACTTGGGGTAGCTCAAGACAACATGGATAACGAGACTACCGTGGCAAGCTCAAGACAACCTAGAGAACAAAACTACATGGGCATCGATGACATAGTTGTCAGGGATGTTTGGGAAGGATTTTGATCACACCTAGAACTACATGGAATGCTTTGGCATAGAAAAGAGGCAATAAGACAAGAGTTGAGTCATATAAGTCCTATGTTATATTTTTCCAAGCTTAGGGATTAGGTAGAGCAATAGATTTATGTCAACTAACTAATAATAAGATGGAAGTAATCCCTATAGGAGGAAATCCTACTGATGTTTCATGGACTGGCTTGTACAAGGTTGTTGGATAGTATTAGGAGGCTCTTTGTTGCAACCCATTTACATGTGTTGTGAATTATAGATTTTTTATGTGTTTTGAATGTCACTATTCCTTGAATCTATATTTCTTAAGTTGTGAAATTGGTCTTGTATTAAAAAATGTTTTAAGGCTACAATTGGATGTATGTATAATTGCTTTTTATTGGATAACTAAGTGGGTTAAACATGGAAAGGAATCTACCTTCTTCTATTCTAAGTGATATAACCCTTAGTTGAAGAAGCATAGTCTAATTGTAGGTCCATGACAACTAGTATCAAGGTATTTTTATGGATGACAACTTTCTGGAATAAGAATACCTGTAATGCACATAAATTGTGTTAAAGGTAGATAAAGAATTAAAAAAATAATAAAAAAATTAAGAAACATTTTTATGACTACATAAAAAATTAGAAAGACTCAAGTACATGACTACCTAAATGAGCTCCTCTTGGTTTTAATAATAATTTAATGGATTAGTCTAATATTGGAGCAAACATTCTTTGATTTGACGGAGTAACAACAAAGTCAAAATTGACTTTGTTGTATGTCTTTTGGAACGAGGGAGGTTTGCTCCAAGACCATCCAAACCCTAAATTATTCTCTACTAGACAAGGCTGACCACGTGAAGGTGGAAGCTCTTATGTCCCTTCTCCCCCTTCCTACCCCCCAACATCGCTCTCCATTCCCCAATAACCAATCCATCCACTATAAAAAATGGATAGAAACACATTAATATTCGTGCATATGCACTAGAAAAACATAAAATTGATAAAGAAAAATATGTTTTGACATTCATCCTTTAGAAACTTCTAAGAAAGCATATTTCATATTTTTCTAACATAAGTACAAAAAAAAATTCAATGTCTCATTCAAAATCATATGTCCAAAAAAAAATGCAAAAACTCATTCAAGTATATTAATACATCAATATGTATTTTTATACATCCAAAATGTTATACACCAATTTGTCTTATAGAATAGATTATAACATTGTACATCATCAATTTTTTTTTCCCTCTTCTTACAACGACCTAAAAAATTCTTAAGTCTTTCATCCATTTCTACATTTTCATCTTTTGGATGGGGTTGTTCTGATGAGGATTCTAATTGGTTCCTATGATGTATTGTACCCCCGATCATGATGTTCTCACAGATTTGAGGATGTTGTGGGGGAGAATTGAATATAAAAAATATTAAAAATATATGGCTAGTTATTAAATGTCATTGAAGTAGTTTTTTAATAACAAAAAATACATTTTCAATATAATTATTTACCTGGTGCACTAGTCGACACCGTTGCAATGACTATCTTGTGCTCCTCTTCTAGTTGAGGATCCTCCTGTACGACATGCTCTGCCATTGAAACCACAAAATTTATAAGTAGAAAATCATAAATGAATAAGTAAAAACAATTAGAAGTACATACTTTATAAGTACAAAATTATTAAGTATATGATTAATATACAACCCTATTACTGCCATGGGCCTCGTCTATCGATGCAATATCTTGGGGTTGCACCCCACTATCATGGGATTCCTCAGGAGCACCAAAATGTTATGGCTAGTGCACACTATTAGAGGATTGTTGCTTAGTAGTCATGGGATTGTTTATATTTTTACTACTCCCCTGCTAATTAAAACAAAGAAACACATTAGATTTATGGATGATATCAAACATGATTGTGTTTTATAAGTAATGAGAGGTTAATATGGATTGATTTTTATTTACTCTGTCATTCATAATGGATCTTGAGGTTTTCCCCATGTTTTTTTGGTGATCAACTATGGCCTGAAATATGAACTTGAAACCAATATAGAAGTCCTCCTTTATGGATTAAATTCCAAATTCATCACCTTCCATTGCATAAGAGTATTGATTTTTTCTATTGGCTAGCACAATTACCAAAACGTTGGAAGGCTATATATAACAGATAATATTGTTAATATGTTTGGGTGCTTATAATTTGTGCATGTAGCTTCAAATAGCCACCCTGAAAAGTTTTTTCTTCCCATGCTTCTAAAGCCTCGCATTGGTTTCATGTTATTTACCGCAATTTTATTCAAAACTAAAGAAAAATAAAAGTATTGAATTCAAGATGTAATTTAGACCTTGCTTCACCAAGTAGTGTTTTCCCTTCTTTTTTAATTTTCTTCCACTCTTTATCCTTGATGAGGCCCTTCCATTCCATATCACGAATCATGGGAGGGCACTCATACCTAGGTTTATCTCCCAAGTAAACCCTAGACTTGTATCGTACATATTTTAAATGTTTTTTTACTATAGTGGTGACCTCAGTTTTTGTTAGGCCCCTATACTACTAGTGTAACCCCTTATTGTTATTAGTACAACCCACTTATTATATTGATGTACCCATGTAGTGCCCATATTGTTACTATTGTGCCACATAGAAGCCCACTATTGTTATTGTTGTGCCCTACAATATTATTGTTATGTACGCTTTGATTGTATTGGGACCACTTAGACTCCTATATATAGAAAGGAGGTATTTTCATTTGTATCATCCAAGAATTGTTCATTTATGTAATGTAAAGGAGGTTGCCCCCTCGAAGAGGCTGAATTCTAAGGCGTTGATCTATCTTTTCTATCTTTTCTTGAGCTGGTTTCATAACATTTGGTATCAGAGCTTTGGATTCTAGGGTTTCGCTGCTCCAAACAGGTCATTGTGGAATTTTCGCTATAACTTTTTTCCTGTGACGTTTCAGAAGTCGCAAAAAAAACCCATTTGAGAAGAAATCGCACTGAACCTTGGGTCCGAATTTCAGAGCTTTTCGCGTGATATTGGCGGAGATATGATCCGAGGAAGTTGGTATTTTTGCAGACTCCTGAATTACATTCCAAACAGGTGACCTGGGGAAAATCATCATAACTTTCTCTCTTGGGATCGGATTGAAATTTCGTAAGAAGGTACAGAAAGAGGACGGACTGTAGTTTGTTTTTATATCTTTTTCAAATCCAAAGGTCGAAACAGTGACACGTGACACATGGTCTATAATCAGGTCATCTTGGGAGATTGTGCATAACTCTTTCTTAGAGAATCCAATTTGGATCAGACTGGTGGCATTGGAAAGAGGACACAGAGGGCTACTATAGCTCTCAATTTCAGAACTTAAAAATATGAAAGTACAGAGTTACAGTAGTTTCAAGGTAGAGCTCCTAAAATCAAGAAAAAGCAAGATGAGGAAGTTTGATGGCAAGGATCCGGTAAATTGGATACTTCAGATGGAGCAATATTTTGATCTACATGGTGTACAACTGTTACAAAAGGTATGTATTGCATCTTCATATTTAGAAGCAGATCAATTTTTATGGTACAAAGGGCTTTGTTCTCGTAAACAGCTTGTTACATGGTCAATTTTCACGGAGGAAATGATAGCACATTATGAGGATAAAAAGAGAAACACCTTCCTTAGAGCAACACCACAACAATTGGAAAGAGTAAAAGGGCTTTGTGACATAGTGGAAAGAAAAATTATGGAAACGAGGAAGCGTACCCCTCACAACTATAAAGATGGAAGTGTTGTTTCTCCTAGCCTTCCACAACCTACAAGGGTTACACCACAACAATTGGAAGAGAAAAGAGAAAAAAGGCTTTGTTACAATTGTGATAGCAAATGCACCAAAGGTCATAAATGTGCCGAGAAGAAATTATTTTACATAGAATATGAAGAGGAGGAAGAAAATGATCAAGAAACATCAAAAGAAGAAGATATACGCCAGGACCTCACCGCAGAGAAATAAGAAATGAATCAGACGATATCTTGTAAAGCACTGGCAAGAATTACCACTTCTCATATTCTCAAGATAGAAGGACATATCAAGAAGAAAAAGGTGCAAGAAGTGAAAGATCACATCGAGAAAGAAGAAATGAATCCAAGCATATCTTGTAATTCATTGGTCGAAATTACCACTCCTCAAACTATCAAGAAGAAAAATGTTCAAGTGAAAGATCACATCGAGCATCAAGAAATGAATCTGACCATATCTTGTAAAGGATTGGAAGAAATTACCACTCCTCAAACTCTAGAAATAGAAGGACATATCAAGAAGAAAAAGGTTCAAGCAGTGAAAGATCACATTGAGCATCAACAACAAGTTCTCCAACTTTTAAAGGATAACGCCACTTCGGTGCAAAATCAAATGAAACAACAGGTAGATCAACATTGTAGTGAAAAATGTTTTGATGTAGGTGATTGGGTATTTTTACTGCTACATCTCAAGCAAGCTATTTATGAGAAGGAAATGTTGGCAATACTACATGCACTTAAAAAATGGCGACCTTACCAAATGGGAAGACTCTTCAAAGATGAGGATGTGGAAGAATTGTTTTGTGCTATTTCTATTATCCAACCAGATTGGATAAACGAAGCAAGGGATGAATGGAAGAAGGATGAAGAAGTATGGCCACTAATTCAAAAGTTGCAAAAGATCCCAATTCAAACAATATTGCCAGAAATTGAAGAGGAAGGAAAAATCATATTGGAACTTGGAGCAGTCACAGAAACAAGAACTCGATAGCTACAAAATCGATCAATTTCAGATCATCTCATCAAGTGGAAGAACTTACCCGCTGAAGATTCCACATGGGAGGACAAGAATTTTATACAGAAGCATCAAGAACTACTCAAGCATTGAGGACAACGCTTTTTGAAGGAGAGGGCATGTTAGGCCCCTATACTACTAGTGTAACCCCTTATTGTTATTAGTACAACCCACTTATTATATTGATGTACCCATGTAGTGCCCATATTGTTACTATTGTGCCACATAGAAGCCCACTATTGTTATTGTTGTGCCCTACAATATTATTGTTATGTACGCTTTGATTGTATTGGGACCACTTAGACTCCTATATATAGAAAGGAGGTATTTTCATTTGTATCATCCAAGAATTGTTCATTTATGTAATTTAAAGGAGGTTGCCCCCTCGAAGAGGCTGAATTCTAAGGCGTTGATCTATTTTTTCTATCTTTTCTTGAGATGGTTTCATAACAGTTTTATTGAAGGTATCTATGGAGCTTCAAGGTAGTCCATAAGCTCCTTTTTAAGGTTGGAATTTTGGCAACTCCACCTTTCACATATGGTGGGCCCAAAAATATTTAACACTTTGTCATCTTTTTTTTATAAAATAAGTTGTTACCGAAATTCAAAAATATACAATCATTACTTTGAAAATAATAATATAGATGACTTATGTTTGATATAGACTGCAGAAATATGGTGTAGAATTGCAACTGCTCAAGAAATTTTAATCTAAATCAAGAGACACAATTCTACTCTACTATTCTGAGGACATTAATTCACAATTTAGAACAAAAATATCAGACATGCAATAATAAATAACACATATACAAAGTATTTTTCTAGGGGAAAGAAACTGCTAAAACCCCCTTAAGCCTGCCTTCATTAAAACAGATGAATAGATACGTATTACAATTGCTAGCTCTATATGGGTTCAACCTCTAAGTGAATAACCTATCTCTATGCTCAATGATAAGCTTTGACCCATACTTAGTCAATTTATGCCTCAGCTTGAGCCACTATTTCCTTGCACAAATATTGAGGAATTAGGCCCCTATTACTTAGTAATTTTCCTCCAAATGATTACACAATTCCCAAGATTTATCATCTGACTACATGCAACACATGTACACTCAATAATAGTCTACAACTAATGTTACACTCCCTTGGAATCTCCACCACAACTAAGAAATTTGAATTCTCTACATGCACTAGCTATTTTGGGCTGATTGATAAGTGATCTAGGTGGATCTTCAGATACAATGCCATGGAAAATATCAGAAAAATCAAAGTGATCGGAAGGAAGTCAACTCAGGATCAAAGCGAAGGTCTCATCTTCTTGATTCCAATGGTGCAAACGGTACTTCAATCCGAGTCCGAAAGATGAAGTTATCGCAAATAGAAGGTCGCTGCACTCCTTAAGAAAATGGGGAATTTCCTTTGAAAATGGGTCTTAAAGCCTTAACGGCAAATCATAATCGGAGGTCGCATGAGGGTAGACTTAAGGGTTGGACCGTGGAACCCCCGATCGCTAATCACTGATCAGATCGGATTGACGGATCAGAGTTCATCGCAATCGGCGGTTATATATATATATATATATATGGATATTGGATTGGCGATTAATTGGATCAACAATTATACCTCGGCAGTCATATGTATATGGCAATCAATGACAGGGCAGCAGTGATATACAAGCGGGGTGTTGACGCGATCGGTCGACGCCGACTTCGGCGATCGGTGGTCGGCATTCCCCGTCAACCAGGACTTTAATTCCCCGATATGTCGATTGCGATAAATAGGCCGGACCCGATAGATGTATATACCCGGTTTCATGTTTTTTGAAGTCCGAGTGCACAGTTTTGGACTGGATTTTTAGTGTTTTTGGGGTTTTGAGGCCTAATCCACTCAATGATAAAAAAAGACCATTTTGGGAAGTGGTTGCACCCGCCGATACTTCTCCTATACCAACCTCTCTTATTGACCAAACAAACCTCGTTTTACATGGGATTTTGTCTGAGAAACCATTATAAAAAGGGATCAATGGAAGAGCACAGGAGGAAGCATTTTTATGGTTGCAACACGCTATTTCGCAGAGACCAAGAGCAATTATTGATATGTTTTGAACAATTACACAATTCCAGTCCCTTCTACAGCTACGGGAAGCTTTGGTGTTGCACACCACTCCATCTCTGGCATTCATTTCGTAGCCATCAGGCAGATTGGAGGTATAAGCCTCTTTAGGGACAGTTGATGATTGTAATCCTCTTTCTTTCATGCCATTTTAATAAAAAAGGTCTCCCCATTGTTGAGTTGGGCCCAGAGACATAGTCCAAATTGGACAAACTCTGTTATCAAGCCTTGGTGTTCTCTTTTGTGCCCTTTTATGTGTTTTCTTCTTATTTACATATGTGCACATTTATGTATTAAGCTGCAATTTTATATGTAATTCTTTTCTATACATCTATAAGCAAAAACATCCTGGATCAAGTGGTATCAGAGCAGGGCCTTTTAGATGTGAATTTCATGTTTGTATGCTAACAAGAGGCAGGCTTCAAAGGGGCAAAGGGAATCTGTTATGAAACCAACTCAAGAAAAATATAGAAAAGATAGATCAACGCCTTAGAATTCAGCCTCTTCGAGGGGGAAACCTCCTTTACATTACATAAATGAACAATTCTTGGATGATTCAAATGACAAAACCTCCTTTCTATATATAGGAGTATAAGGAGTCACAATATAACCTAGCCGACCTAACAATAATAATATAAAGCCACAAAAATAACAATAGAGGGATTCTATGGGGCACAGTAATAACAATATGGGGATAATAGGGGCACAACAATATTAATAAGGGGTACAACTACAATAGTAATGGGGTAATCACTAGTATTATAGGGACCCAACATGCCCCTCTCCTTCAAAAAAGTGTTGTCCTCAACCTTGAGAAGTTTTGGATGCTTCTGTATAAAATTCTCATCCTCCCATGTGGAATCTTCAGCGGATAAGTTCTTCCACTTGATAAGATACTCTGAAATTGATCGATTTCGTAGCTGTCGAGTTCTTGTTTCTGTGACTGCTTCCGATTCCAATATAATTTTTCCTTCCTCGTCAAGTTCTAGCAATATTGTTTGAATTGGGAGCTTGTCGCCTATAACCTTCTTTAAACATGAAACATGGAAAACTGGGTGCAATCGAGAAGCTGCAGGAAGCTCCAATTTGTATGCCATAGTACCAATCTTTTGCAACACCTTGTATGGACCATAATACTTTGGTGATAATTTATTATCCTTCTTAGCTTGCTTGAGGGACATTTGCTTATATGGTTGTAGCCGTAGGAATACCCAATCACCTACATCAAAACTTCTTTCGCTGCGATGTTGATCTGCCTGTTGTTTCATTCTATTTTGTGCCAACACGAGGTTATCCTTTAAGAGTTGGAGGACTTGTTGTTGATGTTCGATGTGATGTTCCACTGCTTGAACCTTAGAATTTTCTCTTAAATATGATGTGATGGATGGTGGTTGATACCAATAAAGTGCCATAAATGGGGTCATTTTTGTTGTTGTATGGAAGGAAGTGTTATACCACCATTCAGCCAGAGGCAACCATTTGACCCATTGTGTCTGTTTATCAGATACAAAGCAACGAAGATATCCTTCCAAACATTTGTTTACTATCTCAGTTTTCCCATCAGATTGAGGATGATAAGATGAGCTATGAGCTAACTGAGTACCAAGACAAGAAAATAATTCTGTCCAAAAATTTCCAGTGAAAATGGGATCTCTGTCACTTACAATAATCTTTGGGTTTCCATGTAGCTTTTGAATTGTTTCCATAAATGCAGTAGAAACTGTACTGGCTTTAAATGGATGTGATAATGCACAAAAGTGTGCATACTTGGTAAGTCTGTCAACTACCACCATGATGACACTCTTTCCCTCAGACTTGGGTAAACCTGTGATAAAATCCATTGAAACCTCCTCCCAACGTTGGCTTGGAATGGATAAAGGTTGTAATAGACCCGGTGTCTTAATTGTTTCAACTTTATTTTGTTGGCAAACCAAACATTCCGCCACAAACTTTTGAATATCTGATTTAAGGCCATCCCAAAAAAATTCCTTCTTAACCCTGTGGTAAGTTTTTAAAAATCCTGAGTGCCCTCCTAAGGGAGAAGTGTGCAATTCCATAAGAATCTTTTGTTTTAGCTGGGAATTCTTACAGAGGTATAAGCGATCTTTGTACCATAACGAATCATTTTTCCAGCTAAATGTATCAGACATACTGGAATCTTGTTGTAACTTTCGAATAAGTGCCCACACTTCTTCGTCATTCTTCCATTCCTCCCTTGCTTCGTTTATCCAATCTGGTTGGATAATAGAAATGGCACACAACAATGCTTCCACATCCTCATCCTTTCTTGAGAGTGCATCTGCCACCACATTTTGCTTCCCTTTTTTGTAGATGATTTCAAAGTCATAACCCAACATCTTTGTGACCCACTTTTGTTGCTCTTCAGAGGATAATCTTTGTTCTAAAAAGTATTTAAGGCTATCATGATCCGTTTTTACCTTGAAGTGTCTTCCCATTAGGTAGGGTCGCCATTTCTTAAGTGCATGGAGTATTGCCAACATTTCCTTCTCATAAATAGCTTTGTGTAAAAACTTTCCCTTGATTGGACGACTTTCAAAAGCAATGGGTCTTTCATCTTGCATTAAAACAACACCAATTCCATTTCCTGAAGCATCACATTCCACAATAAAGGTTTTTGTGAAGTCCGGTGTAGCTAAGACCGGTGCTTGGCACATTGCCTCTTTAAGATGTTCAAAGGCCTTTGTTGCTTCTAGAGTCCATGAAAATGCATCTTTCTTCAATAATGTTGTTAGAGGTGCTGCTATTCTCCCATAATTCTTAACAAACTTGCGATAATACCCTGTCAACCCGAGAAATCCTCGCAGATGCTTTATGGATGTGGGAATTTTCCATTCCTTAATGGCTTTAATTTTGCTAGGGTCTACCTTAACTCCTTCATGAGATACAATATGACCCAGATATTCCACCTCTTGGACTCCAAAGAAACATTTGGATCTTTTTGCATATAATTGTTTCTCCTCCAATAGTTGTAGCACCTGTCAACATGTTCAACATGATCCTTCCAAGACTTGCTGTAGATTAGTATATCATCAAAAAATACTAACACAAATTTTCTAAGGAATGGTTTGAAAATTGAATTCATCAAACCTTGAAATGTTGAAGGTGCATTGGTAAGGCCAAAAGGCATGACCAAAAATTCATAATGACCCTCATGAGTTCTAAATGCTATTTTCTGAATGTCTTCAGTCTTCATTCTGATTTGATGATATCCTGAACGAAGATCCAACTTGGTGAAGTAAATTGATCCATGCAATTCATCCAGTAATTCATCAATGACAGGAATGGGAAACTTATCTTTAATAGTGAGCTTGTTGAGCTCCCTATAATCCGGACACATGCGCCATGATCCATCCTTCTTGTGCACCAATACTACTGGAGCAGAGAAAGAACTTTGACTTGGTTGAATTATACCAGCCTCTAGCATTTCTGCAACCATACGTTCAATTTCACTCTTTTGGGCATAGGGATATCTGTACGGCCTGATGTTTGGAGGAACACTTCCTGGAATCAGATGAATAGCATGATCATGATCACGAATAGGTGGGAGACCTTTGGGAGTCTCAAATACCTTGGAATGATTGTCCAAGACTTTTTGGAGATCTGGAGAAATAGATGATTCCAATGTGGAAACATCTAGCGAACATAATTGTGCAATTACACCTCTTTGTTCCTTTTTTAGAAGCTTTGTCATACCGTTAGAGCTGATTATCTTTCCCGGTTTCCCTGCAATACCCCTTAATTCAACTTCCTTTCCTTCCACAGAAAATTTCATGAAAAGTTCTTGAAAATTAAAAGCTATTGTACCCAAGGATTGTAGCCATTGGACTCCTAGTACAACATCAGCACCTCCCATTGGAATGGAAAGCATTGGGCTAGTCAATACATATTCTCCCATGGATAGCTTGATATTATGGCACTTTCCAGAGCAATTTATTGTTCCTCCATTTGCAATCATCACTTGACACTTTGGTGTTGGATATAAGAATCAATTCAATTCTTTTGCTACCTTACAATGAAAAAAAAATTAGGTACTTCCTGAATCAATCAACACTATTACCTTTTTCTTCTTGATTTGTCCTTCTATCTTGATGGTTTGAGGAGTGGTAATTCCCACCAATGCATTACAAGATATGGTCGGATTCATTTCTTCTTTATCTAGGCTTTGTTCCTGGAGTATATCCTCTTCTTTTGACCTTTCTTGCTCCTTTTCTTCTTCCTCTTCACAATCTATGTAGAATAATTTCTTCTCAGCACACTTATGACCTTTAGTGTATTTGCTATCACAACTGTAACAAAGCCCTTTTGCTCTTTTTTCTTCCAATTGTTGTGGTGTCAACCTTATAGGTTGTGGAAGACTAGGGGCAACAACACTTCCATCTTTATAGTTGTGAGTGGTATGCTTCCTGGTTGCCATAATTTTGCTTTCCATTTTTCTTGCTAACCTGAATGCCTTCTCTAATGAATCAGGTTCCCAAAGGCGAACATCATGTTGGATATTATCCTTTAAAGACCCTATGAACACATCAATCCTATGCTCCTCTGGAATATTTTTTACCCTTATGTTCAATTTTTGGAACTCCTCAATGTGCTCCATTATTGAACCCTTTTGTTTGAGACTTATCAATTGGCTAAAAAAAGTGTTTCTTTTTGTATCCTCATAATGTGCTATCAATTCTTCCGTAAAAATTGCCCAAGTGATAATTTGTTTACGAGAGCAAAGCCATTGATACCATACAAACTGATTTGGTTCCAAATATAAAGTTGCAATACGTACCTTTTGTGTGTTTTGCACATTATTGAGATCGAAAAATTGCTCCATCTGTAATATCCATGTTGCGGGATCCTTGCCATCAAACTTCCTCATATCAATTTTGGAATATGGTGGATTTTTGATCCAACATTACGGTCTATGGAATCATGATTAACATTTATTTTGTTCTCATCATGAGTTTCCTTTACTACCCTTTCACCATTAGTGACCATTTCTTGTAGCAACTTATTCATATTTACCTTCAATTCTTCCATGTCTGTCTTCAAATCTATCTTCCAATCGTCCATCTTAGCTTCCATGCCATTCATCTTAGCTTCCACGCCCTTTATCTTAGATTCCATGCCATTTATCTTAGCTTTTGTTAGCTTTTGTGAGACTGACATTTGTTGCACTTGGTCTTGTAATTTTGATATATCATGTAGCATTTCTTCCTCTTCTTCATGAGTCATGCTACTGCTTTCAGGTTGCTTACTAGGTGTTTGCATTTTCTTTCCTCTGGGAATCAGTTACCAATAACAATGCTCTACTATGCCCTTTGAATTCCTTCAAAATAATTTTTCAAACCAAGCTTAAGCAAAAATTTAAAAAAATCTACACACCTTTTTTCACTTTGTAGGAACTCGATATTTCCTCTGATGTATCTTTGTAATTTCTGATCATCCAGTTCTAAAATTGTGATCTGTAGTAGTCCTCTATGTCCATAATCAAAGAAATCCAAAGGATGCATTGAAGAAACCTTTTTTTAAATTAGATGTTAAATTTGATCTTCCTGTGTTTAATGGTGAAAGTAACGCAAAAAAGCTTAACAATTGGATCAGGCGGATCGAGGTTTATTGCAGGATTCAGCAAAACATAGAGGATGAGGAGAAAATCCAGCTGGCCTCTCTACGACTGGGCAGCACAACTCTCGTTTGGTGGGAGAGTAAATTGTAGAGCAGTAAAAATGTGGGTAAGCTCTTTTCTTCATGGTCTAATTTTACTTTTGCGTTAAAGGAACAATTTTATCCCTTAGGATACAAACAGAAAGATTTGATAAATTGGCAATATTTGAGGCAAGGCAAAGGGTAGGATGTTCAGAGTTTTATAGAAGAATTTAGGAAGCAAGCGGTGAATTTGGGTATTGCACTAGATACACCTGAAGTTGTAACTAAGTATATTGGCTCACTGCATAGTTATATTCGACATTCATTATTGTTGTTTGAACCAACCACTATTGATGCAACTAGTGTGAAAGAAATTCATATTGAGAACAAGGGCAAGAATGAAAGAGAGGACCAATCCAAAAAGCCACTGTTCAAACCTCCCAATGGCAAATCCAAAGCAAAATGGAAAGGGAAGGAGAAGAAAACAGCAACAACCAAAGAAGGAGAGCGGCCTTATTGCAATCATTGCAAGAAAGAAGGCCACGATGATGATCACTGTTGGAAGCAGCACCCAGAGAAATGCCCAAAGAAGTATGGAGGAAAAGGGAAGTAGAAAACAGTGGCAGCAGCACAGCAAGACCTTGGATCAGATTCAGGAGATGAAGCACTGGTCACAACAACGGGAACAAAAGGTACCTTTACACCTCTTGTTGATTCTAAATCACAGGGAAGCACCAGTTTTGTAGATGAGTCCATTTCAAATGATAGAAAAAGGATTGAATTATTTCATATCAGAGTAGTAGTAAACCATACCAAAGTAGAAACTCTATTTGATATGGGGTCCCAAGCAAATTTAATTGCAGAATCTCTGGTAAAGAAGCTAGGCTTAGAAACAAAACCACACCCAAAACCTTACCCACTGGGATGGATACATGATAAAGATAAATTGAATGTAACCCAGTAGTGCAAGGTAAAATTTGTGATTGCTTCTAAGCTAATGGATGAAGTAGAGATGGATGTTATACCACTGGACATCTGTGGGATGGTATTGGGGAGCCCCTACCTGTATGACAGAAAAGCTATCTCTTTCCGCCATGAGAACAAATACCACATCACTAAGGATGGGATAGAGTACATAGTGCGGGCTCATCAAAACAAAATTAATGCCAGCCTTGTAAGCGCTGGGAAGATGAAATGGCTAGTGAACTACAGCAAGGCATGCATGCTTATGGTCGTCAGGGAAAAGGAGGCCGAATTCGCAGATGCGTTCCAAGACTGCGATGGTAACCATAAACATGAGTTGATGGATTTAATTGTTGATTATAATGTATTATTTTAGGAGTCGCAAGGACTACCTCCACAGAGGGATATCCAACACGAGATCCACCTGTTGCATGATGCCCCTTTGCCAAATATCGGCATGTACAAAATGTCAGCAATCGAAATGGAGGATATCAAGCATCAAGTACAAGAATTTATGGACCAAGGCATGATCAAGCCGAGCTCCTCTCCATGCGGGTCGCCAATTGTACTAGTGCCCAAGAAGGATGGCAGTTGGAGGATGTGCGTGGACTACCGCACGCTCAACAAAATATCAGTAAAAAATCGCTTTCCCCTCCCATGCATAGATGATTTATTGGATCAATTAAAAAGTGTTGTATATTTCACAAAATTGGATCTGTGCAGTGGATATCACCAAGCCCGAATTGGGGAGCAGGATGTGTGGAAAACCGCTTTCAAAACCAAGCAGGGGTTGTTCAAATGGATGGTAATGCCATTAGAGCTTTGCAACACTCTAGCCACCTTTTTGTGGGTTATGAATAATATATTTCAGCCTTTCATTGATGAGTTTGTTCTTGTATATTTAGATGATATATTAGTTTTCAACAATAGTTGGTTTGAACATATGAGTCATGCAAAGAAAGTGCTTGATGTGCTGAAGAAAGAAAAACTCTTTGTAAAATTGTCAAAGTGTGAGTTCGGGAAAACCTCTTTAGGTTACCTAGGTCATATTTTTGGTCATGGTCAGTTAAAAATTGACCCTGCTAAAGTTGAAGCAATTGTAAATTGGCCTAAACCTACTAACATAATTGAGGTCCATAACTTTCTAGGTGCAGTTCAGTATTGGAGGAGATTTATTGCTAATTTCTCTATTATTGCAGCACCTTTGCACACATTGACGAGTGTGAAATAGGTCTTCAAATGGGGAGGAAGACAGCAAAAGTCCTTCGAAACATTAAAGGAAAAAATTAGCACCGCGCCAATCTTAGCCTTACCCGATCTCCAATAGCCATTTGAGATCGAAACCGATGCCAGCGGTTATGCCATGGGAGTTGTCCTGATGCAACAAAAGAAGCCAATTTGTTACCATTCTAAGAAGTTTTCTCAAGCTGTGACAAACTATCCCACCTATGACAAGGAGCTTTATGCCTTGGTGCAGAGTGTGAAAAAGTGGAAACACTACCTGATCGGAAAGGAGACCATCATCCATACAGTTCATCATCCCTTACAATACCTTCAGTCACAAACCAAGCTGCAAAAAACTCGTCATTTCAAGTGGATGGGATTTCTTCAACAATTTCATTTGGTAATAAAGTATAAGAACGACACTAGCAATAAAGTGGCCGATATGCTATCTCACCCTCCTATTTCTACTTATGTTATTTTGCATAATGCTTCATTGTCTTTTGAAAGTTATGCTGAACAATATGCTAATGATGATGACTTTAAGGAGGTTTATGCAAAACTAACCCATGTTTCACAGGTGGAAAACTATCACTTGTAGGGGAAATTTTTGTATCACCTTGGTAAATTTTGTACTCCCACAAGAGAAAGAGTGCATGTAATTCGAGAGGCCCACACCTCTCTTATGTCTGGACACTTTGGTGTCGAGAAGACTTTAATTCATGTACAAAGATTTTTCTTTTGGCCTCATATGAAAAATATTGTGACTCACTATGTAAAGGGTTGTGTGATGTGTTTTGTTTCAAAGTCCTCTAATAGAAAACTTGGGCTCTACACACCACTCCCTATTCTGAGTCGTCCATGGGAAAGTGTGTCAATGGACTTTGTAGGAGGTCTACCTTTGTCTAGGAAGGGTCATGACTATTTGTATGTTGTCATTGACCGGTTCAGAAAAATGTGTATTCTTATGCCTTATAAAAAGTAGATCACTACAATGCAGACTTCTTCTCTTTTCTCTAAGTATGTTTGGGTCCACTTTGGATTACCCACATCAATTGTGTCGGATTGAGACTCTTTGGAGAGTTCTGGACCAGCTTGTGGAGGATGATGGACACCAAACTGAAAAGGAGCACAGCATTTCACCCGCAAACCGACAGGAATACAGAGGTTGTTAATCGTACCATGGTACATATATTACGAGGCTATTGTGGGAAGCATCCCAAGTTGTGGGATGAACATATCCCCTATATACATCATTCCTATAACCGAGCGGTGCATTCATCGACACAGCGGTCACCATTCGAGACACACTTTGGTTACCTGCCAAAGGACCCTTTAGACATGATCTTTGGAAGGGAGGATGGTTCCAGTGGATGTAATGATAAAGACAAAGCTCAGCAGTTCATTCAGCGAATCCAAATGATTCACCAAGCAATGCAAGAATAGTTTGAAAAGAGTCAAGCCCATTACAAGGTTCGACATGAGAAACACTAGGTCAACCATCAATTCCAAGTGGGTGACAAGGTGTGGTTCCACATCAGTAAAGACAAGATGAAGGGAGAAGGAAAGAAGTTGCGACCAACCCGGTATGGACCATTCACCATATTGGAGAAGATTGGGAACAATGCCTTTCATCTTGACTTACCAGTATATGTGCAGATGTACTCACTAGTGAATGTGGAGAATCTGAAGTTATATGAACCTCCTATGATCATGGACACTGATGAGGTGGGCACAGTTCCTACCATTGACAATTTTGCACATGAATATCTCGATGAGTTTCCCGAAGACATCATCCTTGATCTGAAAATGGGGCTCTTAGGCTTCTTGTCTAACTTACAAGAACCTCTCCCACTTCCAAAGCTTTAAATTTTCCCAAATCTTAATGATTAACCAATGCGGAAATAAGAAATTCTTGAAAATATGGGTGTATTCTTGTATTTGTTTTCAGTTGATTATTTACTTTAACATCTGTTGTTTGTGTTGATATGGGAAGGTACTTAAACTGATATATAAATGCATATAATAGTAGTTAAAGCAGCAGTAAAAACAAACACATAAGAAAGCAATATAATATGGAGTTCACCCTGATATCTTGGGCTACATCTCCTTGAGCTCCAGGGAAAATTTTAAGAACCCCCCCTAAACTTATAAATATAATAAATGGGCGAATCTCCATGGTATATAGGAAAAATGGAAGGCGATTTTATCAATAATACAATATGTATATATAATTTTTTGGCGAATCTCTCACCAGGCATGGCGAATATTTTACTCAATTATAAAATCTTGTAAGATCTTGGCGAGTCTTTCACTAAATAATAAAACTTTGTAAAGTCCTAGTGAATCTTAGCATAGGCTACATGCTGGTTTAATTCCCCCATTTAAATAGGCTACATTCCAGGTGAATACCATGGGTCAATACCATGTGCCATTTTGGTGAATACCATGGGTCAATACCATGTGCCATTTTTATTTTTATTAATTCTAATATTAGGGTTAATAATGGTTTTTTGCATGGTATTAATAACAATCTAGTCCATGGTATTTGTCCCATAGTATTTTCGCCATAGGTTTCACCTAAATATAACCCATTTTTTGAGTGTTCGTAAATATAAGGTGACTTATGGAGTAAATATAAAAAATGTTTTATTTGTTTACCATACCTCTCGTTTATTTATATTTTTATTAATTTACCATACCTCTTTTACAAATATGGTATTTGGCCCATAGGATTCACTTAAATAAAACCTCTTTCTTGAGCCTTCATAAATAGAACGAGGGTTATGGACTAAATATAAAAAGAGGTTTTATTTATTTATGATACGTCTAGTTTATTTATATTTTTATTTATTTACCATACCTCCACTTTACTTATATTTTTATTTGTTTACACCCTTACATGTATATAAGGTGACTTATGGAGTAAATATAAAAAATGTTTTATTTATTTACCATAACTCTCATTTATTTATATTTTTATTAATTTACCATACCTCTTTTATAAATATGGTATTTGGCCCATAGAATTCACTTAAATAAAACCTATTCTTGAAAATGGGCGAATGGATTCACTTAAATAAAACATATTCTTGAAAATGGGCGAATGGAAGGTTGTAAGTCCTAATTTCAAGGGCTAAATTTACCTTTCTTACTCTCTCCCTTAAAATAAGGTGGGCTATTTGAGGTGATTTATAAAAATGTACTATGATACAAAATATTCGCCCACTAAAAATTTAAAACCCCTTAATTTCGCCAAAGGGTGAACATTCGCCCCTAAAATTATCCTTGTTGAGCTCTAATGAACTCGATTAGGCTCTCTGGGATTATGGCTTAAATTCGTTTACAAGTGCTACACTTAACTCCAATGTTTTATATAGGAACATTAGGCTCAGAACACCATCTTATCCCTTGGCTCTTAGAGCTCTTTGGCTTTCTAGCTCTGGCTCTGGCTCTTGCTCTGGCTGTGGCTTTGACTCTGGCTCTAGCTCTGGTTCTGGCTCTCAGCCCTCACTTCTGGCACTCACTCTGGCTCTTGGCTCTAGCTGTAGCTCGCAGCTCTCTGCTCTAGCTTCTCTGAGCTCTTCCTCTCGGCCTTTTCATGCCTCTGAGAATCACTCGACCTCCAAGCAACTCCAGCAACAATATGTTGTTGTTAATTGAGCTCTCTGGCTTTTCACTCAGCCTCCAAGTGACTCCCCAGACTCTCTGCGCATTCAGCATTTTTTCGCTGTTCCCTCTCTCCTCTCTGGTGGCTCTGCCAATTACAGTGAGCTTGGCTCTAGTTTCTCTCACTTCCACTTCCAGGTCTGCTTACTGCTTAGGCTGCTCTCTTTTTTCTCCCCTTTTACTCTCTGTCTATTTGTGGCTTAACACCAATCCATCTCACGACTATTTGCTTCCTCTCCCAGCTCTTTGGATCGCCTTCCTTTGTCCGCTGGAATTCCCTGCTCTATGTCATCATCATTGTAACGCTTCATAGAGAGGTGGCCACTTGTCTCCTCACGAGCTGAGCCAACTCTTCCTCAATCAGTTCGTTACTTCGGTTACTCTATGAAATGATTCATCTGCCAACTCAGTGGTCCAGTCAGACTTCAACCTTTAAGTGCCGAAGCTTATTTTCTCTGTCGAATCCGGTTTCCTATCAGGTGCAATCTCTGGCATTAGATCTAGGTCCTCCAGATCCAATGTTTATCTCTCTTATCATGTGGTTGACTTGCTCAAACATTAGCCTGTGATGAAAGCAGTTTTCTCTCTCATCTGCTGGACACGCGTCATTCATTGTATGGCATCATTGGGTCTTCTGACAAACCCACTTACGGCTCGAAACGCCTTCGATATACCACCGGTTTTGGAGTGCGGGATCTGCCATCTGTTTTAGAGCTTTTCCCACAATTTCTTGGCTTCCCTTGTGACCAAGTGCTTGGGGATTTTCCTTCTCGAGGGGTTTTTCCCAGCGATGCATGATTAGCGCTTTTGTTTGCGCTAATTACGCATCATAAACGACCTCCATTTTCTGATCTGAGCCTCCTAACTGCCATTTTTGCGCCATGCACAGTCCCCATGGGCCAACGGTCAATGCGCTTTGACCGAAGGTCCTCGTTGCTCTATGTTGGCTGCAAATTGTCGTTGTGCAGAGCTTATTTCTAATAAGCTTCAACATCCACAAGACTTTAAACTCCGATATGAGTTTTTATAGAGTTCAGGTAGTTTTAAGAGAGTTTAAGGATCCAATTTTGGATCACACCTTCCCACTAAAAGAACTTTTGGTCCACCAGAAGACTGATATAATGATATGAGTAGTAAATGAGAGTAACAACACCCTCTTCTTTTAGCCTCCCTACACTTGCCTTTGCATAGTGCCTCTAAACCACAATTTTTAACCACTTCCCTTCTTATATGGGTGGTCGTCTTGAGAAGAACTGTTTTCCCTCCTTGACTTCATGCAGAACTTCTACTGTTAAGTTTACAGAAGGTAGTTTGAACTTGTTTTCCTTGATCCTTGATCCAAGGTGGCTTAACAAATGTGAAGTACATTTGATCCACAAGAATTTCATTTGTACCTGTTTGAAAAACTGCGAACAACAACTGTTAACAACAAGAGGCATATAGATAACAACTACATGGGCTAATTGTTGCTTCAACAAAGAAACAAATTTCACCTCTTGTGAAACCTTCCATGTCTTATATCTACATACAAATGATCAGTTGGATAACAAGCTAATAAAACACGCCTCTACAACAAATGACCCTTCAAGTCAAGCATGTAGGAAAAAGACCTTTAGGACTATTTTCCAAAAGATCAAACACTTCATCATTATCTCTGTTTTGGAGACCAAGTTAACTTCTCCCAAGCCAACATTACATGCATCTCATGCTCATGCATGCATTCCATCTTTCAACTTTCGCTTAAGTACACTGTACTTTCGAAGCTGAAATGAACATATTGTTGCAGCAATAAAGTGAGTTTCCTACTCAACTTCTTTCTATTTACCATTTTGGTAGTATCCTGCAACTTGCATTTAGTCCACCAAGAAATGCAGATAGATGCATCACTAGACATGCAACCTTAATTGGATAAGAATTCTAACCATTTCTTACCAATCCATTTCAAAGGTCCCTCCTTTGTTTGCACATTAGCATCAATATGTGAATCATCCTGAAACACATCAATCATGGGATCTTTATTTCCATCCCTGCCATTATCTTTATCCACCTTCTCCTTTAGCTTTGGTGGAAGCAGTGCTGGAATCAAAGTCCAACACCTTTCAGCAAGATTCCCTTGCTTATGGCAGTAAGTGCAACACATGTGCATCCTTTTGATAGCATGATTTGCCTTATCCTGTGGACCTTTGGTTGCTTGCTTCTTTTCCTTCAAAAGTTCCCTATATGTGTCCATCCTCTTCCAACATCTAGAAACATAATGGTTATCCAAACCACAAAAGGAACATGCAATTATTTTTTCCATGCTTTACAAAATCAAAAGGAATGTGTTTAGAACCAGATTTATACCTGCCTCTTTCACCTTTGTTGCCTTCATGAGTAGGTGAAGCAAATGAGGAAGTGGCTCCCTTTGAAACACCATCACTTTCTTCAAGGCTGTCAGAGTTTCCACAACTCCCTAGTTCAAGTATGTGCTTTTGAACACCTGCATCATGTGAATGATGTTTCGAACTATTGCATTCCTCCTAAATACAATCTCCACACTTCTGAGGTAGAGGACCTGCAATGAAACTCCTTTTCGGAATTGTTTCAATGGCCTTCATGGTAGCTTTGGAGCTCTCTCTCCATAAGACTGTCCATAGCCAAGGCCCAAATATTTAGGCCTTTCCTCAACCATTATTGGCTCAACAATACCTTGTGCATGCTTTCCCAAGCCCTTTCCTTCAAAGCCCATCTTGGACATTAGCTTGGAACCTATGCCTCTAGTATGTTTTTCAAAAGAACCAATGTAAGCATTCTTAGAAGAATTTGAAGACAAATAGGAATGGTTTACCTCTTCTTCAAGTTGATACTTGGCCAAGGCTTCTTTTGCAACAAAGAGTTGTGACTCCAACTCATGCATCCCTTTCAAGTTCATACTTGTAATATGAAGTTGCCTCTCCATTTCCTGCAATTTGTCAGAAAGTATCGGCTTCTCTTCCTCCACGGAATTCAACTGCTCTCTAAATATGCTTCTCTTCCTACCATCCCCATACATTTCTCTCACCATATCCATCATGGTAGAAAATTCTTTCTTCATGTCTTCATCAAAGACTCTCGTGAAGAAAGAAGAATTTGAGGACTCACTTGTAGAAGTTGCCATTTCCAAAATGTACAAAAGAAATTCAAACAAGATTAATAAAGAGCTTACTCAGTAACTTCTTGCAACAACCTTTTCTGCTTCAAGGATTTCCCTGAGGTCCTTTGGGATAGAAGAATGCCTTCAACCCTTCTTCCTTCTAGTCCTTCCTGGACTGAGCTATCAATAGTTTTCCTTTCACCTCTGCAAACTCAAGCAATAGTTAGTCTGCAACCAAGCATACAATCAATGAGGCAATCAATCCTTGGCTGTCAAATCACCTTTCAGACAAGCAATCTTTTCCCTATCAATCAAGCATTCTGATACAACCTTCTTTGAAGGTGAGGTTAATCAAATCGCTGCTCCGATACCACCTGATCTGAAAATGGGGCTCTTAGGCTTCTTGTCTAACTTACAAGAACCTCTCCCACTTCCAAAGCTTTAAATTTTCCCAAAGTCTTAATGATTAACCAATGCGGAAATAAGAAATGCTTGAAAATATGGGTGTATGCTTGTATTTGTTTTCAGCTGATTATTTACTTTAAAATCTGTTGTTTGTGATGATATGGGAAGGTACTTAAACTGATATATAAATGCATATAATAGTAGTTAAAGTAGTAGTAAAAACAAACACATAAGACAACAATATAATATGGAGTTCACCCTGATATCTTGGGCTACGTCTCCTTGAGCTCTAATCAACTCGATTAGGCTCTCTGGGATTATGGCTTCAATTCTTTTACAAGTGCTACACTTAACTCCAATGTTTTATACAGGAACATTGGGCTCAGAACACCATCTTATCCCTTGGCTCTTGGAGCTCTTCGACTTTCTAGCTCTGGCTCTAGCTCTTGCTCTGGCTGTGGCTCTGACTCTAGCTCTGGCTCTATGGCTCAAGCTCTAGTTCTAGCTCTCAGCTCTTGCTTCTGGCGCTCGCTCTGGCTCTTCACTCTGGCTGTAGCTCACGGCTCTCTGCTATAGCTTCTCTAAGCTCTTCCTCTCGGCCTTTGCATGCCTCTGAGAATCGCTCAACCTCCAAGCAAATCCAACAACAATATGCTGCTGTTAATTGAGCTCTTTGGCTTTTCACTTGACCTCCAAGTGACTCCCCAGACTCTCTATGCATTCAGCATTTTTTTCATTGTTCGCTCTCTCCCCTTTGGTGGCTCTACCTATTATAGTGAGCTCGGCTCTAGTTTCTTCGTTTCCAGGTCTGCTTACTACTTCCTTAGGCTGCTCTATTTTTTCTCCCCTTTTACTCTCTATATGTTCGTGGCTTAATGCCAATCTGTCTCATGACTGTTTGCTTCCTCTCTCGGCTCTTCGGATTGCCTGCCTTTGTCCGTTGAAATTCCCTGCTTTGCATCATCATCACTATAACGCTTCACAGAGAGGTGGCCACTTGTCTCCTCCCAAGTTGAGCCAGCTCTTCCTCAAATGGTTTGTTACTTTGGTTACTCTATGAAATGATTCATCCGCCAACATAGCGGTCCAATCGGACTTCAACATTTATGTGCCGAAGCTTATTTTCTTTGTCGAATCCAGTTTCCCATTGGGCACAATCTCCATCGTTAGATCTGGGGCCTCCAGATCCGATGGTTATCACCCATATTGTGCTATTGACCTGCTCAGACATTAGCCCACGATGAGAGCGGTTTTCTCTCTCATCCACCAGACACGCGTCATTCACTGTATGGCATTGCTGGGTCTTCTGACAAACCTGCTTACTGCTCGAAACGCCTCTAATATACCGCCGGTTTTGGAGCGTGGGACCCGCCGTCTATTTTAGCACTTTTCCCACAGTTTCTTGTCTTCCCTTGTGACTGAGCACTCGTGGCTTTTCCTTTTCGAGGGGTTCTGCCCAGAGATGCGTGAATGCACTAATCGTGCATAAGAAACAACCTCTGTTTTCTGATCTGAGCCTCCTAACTGCCATTTTTGCGCCATGCACAGTCCCCATGGGCCAATAGTCCTCGTTGCTCTATGCTAGCTGCAAATTTTTGTTGTTCAGAGGTTATTTCTAATAGGCTTCAACATCCACAAGACTTTAAACTCCGTTATGAGTGTTTACAGAGTTCGGGTAGTTTTAAGAGACTTTAAGGATCCAATTTCAGATCAATCCTTGACAGAGAAACCAAGACTTCACGGCTAGGAGATATAGAGTACCTTCGAGTTGGATTCAAGGGAATGCATCCTAGCAAGGCCAGATGGCTGGAGAAAGAGAAAGTGAGGGCACAGTACCCTCACTTGTCAATTGACTACTGAAAAGCTTTTGGCGGTCCAAAAGCTCCTCAATGGGGAGGATTGATCCAGGTGGATCTTCAGATACAATGGCATGGAAAATATCAAAAAAATCAAAGTGATCGAAAGGAATTCAACTCAGATTAAAGCGAAGGTCTCGTCTTCCTGATTCCAATGGCACAAATGGTACTTCAATCCGAGTTCGGAAGATGAAGTTATCGCAAATAGAAGGGCACTTCAATCCTTAAGAAAATGGGGAATTTCCTTTAAAAATGGGTCGTAAAGCCTTAAAGGCAAATTTTAATTGGAGGTCACATGAGGGCGGACTTAAGGGTTGGACCGTGGAACCCCCTATTGCCGATCGCTGATCAGATCGAATCGATGGATCAGAGGTCATCACAATCGGCGGTTATATATATATATATATATATATATATATATATATAATATATATATATATATATATATATAATATATATATATTAATATATATCTATATATATATATATATATATATATATATATATATATATATATATAATATATATATATAAATATATATATATATATATATATATATATATATATATAATATATATATATATATATATATCTATATATATATATCTATATATATATATATATATATATATATATATCTATATATATATATATCTATATATATATATATATATATATATATATATATAATATATATATATATATATATATATATATATATCGGCGAATGGATGTTGCAATCAGTGATTAATCGGATCGGCGGTCATATATATATATGGCGATCGGCAACAAGGCAGCAGCGATATACAGGTGGGGTGCCAACGCAATCGGCGATCAACGATCGGCGGTCGGCATTCCCCATCAACCAGGACTTTAATTCCCTAATATGTTGATTGCTATAAATAGGCCGGACTCGATAGATGTATATACCCAATTTCATGTTTTCTGAAGTTCGGGTGCACGGTTTTGGACCACATTTTTAGTGTTTTCGGGGTTTTGAGGTTTGATCCACTCAACAATAGAAAAGACCATTTTGGGAAGCAGTTGCACCCGCCGATACTTCTCCTCTACCAAGCTCTCTTATTAACTAGACAAGCCCTGTTTTACATGGGATTTTGTTCGAGAAACCATTATAAAAAGGGATTAATGGAAGAGCACAGGAGGAGGCATTTTTATCGTTGCAACACGCTATTTCGCAGAGACCGAGAGAAATTATTGATTTGTTTTGAACAATTACACAATTCCAGTCCCTTCTACAGTTGCGGGAAGCTTTGGTGTTGCACACCACTCCATCTTTGACATTCATTTCATAGCCATCAGGCAGATTGGAGGTATAAGCCTCTTTGGGGACAATTGATGATTGTAATCCTCTTTATTTCATGCCATTTTAATAAGAAAACCTCCCATTGTTGAGCTAGGCCCGGAGACATAGTCCAATTTGGATGAACTCCATTATCAATGTTGTGTGTGGAGCATGATTGTTTAGAGGTTTTTTGTTTCAGCTGGATGTATACCCCAGGAAGTTTGTGCACCCCTCCACGTGAGGGGGTGTGGTGGGGACTTGTCCCCCCCGCGGGGGTCCAGCGGGGCCGATCTCCCCTGGCTGGGGGGTCTGGGGGCCAGCGATCCCCCGGCAGGGGTTCGGGGGCAGCACTCCCGAAGCCAGAAATGGATGTAAAATTGCCTTGTAAAAGTATAGTAATTTCTAGTCAATCTGGGTCGTTCATTAAGTGGATGATCTAATGGTAGAACTTATGTTTAGTTTAGGGTTTTTTTCCCTAGAAGGCAACCCCTCTCTTTGTATGAGGGCATTGTATTTGAGGTTGTGATATAGATGTGTATTCTCTGAGCGAGAAATAGAGAGGTGAGACTGTGAGAGAAAACAGAGGATATTACAGCGGATTTGTTGTAGGTTGTGTCTCTTCATTTTGCTGGATAATAGAAAGGAAGGACTGGCTGTTCGGGGTGGACGTAGCCCAAACTGGGTGAACCACGTATATCTGTGTCTCTCTTGTTTTATGCATTTTCTGTGTTTATATTTCTGTAATATTTTATGTGTTCCATTGCTCCGTAATATATAATTTTCTAACAACTGGTATCAAAGCTGAAGGTCTATTTGGCTGATAAACTCACAGGAAAGAAGGGTTCCTCGTTCGAGTGGGAGCAATGGCAGAAGATGGTAAGTTTAGGGTCGAGAAATTTAATGGCCAAAACTTCTCGCTATGGAAGATGCAGATGGAAGATTATTTGTATCAGAAAGATCTGTACCTACCATTGAGCGGAAAAACAAAGAAGCCGATGGCTATGACAGATGAAAAATGGAACCTTCTCGATAGAAAGGCACTCGGAACAATATGGTTGTGCCTTGCTGCATCAGTCGCCTTCAACATTTCAAAGGAAACAACAACAGAGGGTTTGATTCAAGCGTTGTCGAAACTATATGAGAAACCCTCGGCCTCAAACAAGGTATTTATTATGAAACGGTTATTTAATATGAAGATGTCGGAAGGTGGATCTGTTGCAGATCATTTAAATGATTTTAATACAGTTACAAGTCAGTTAAGTTCTGTAGGGGTAAACTTTGAAGATGAAGTTAGAGCTCTGTTATTCTTGTGCTCATTGCCAGAAAGTTGGAATGGTTTGGTAATGGCCATTAGTAACTCTATCTCTGGATCTAGTACTTTAAAGTTTGATGATGTTGTCGGTGCTATCCTTAGTGAGGAAATGCGACGGAAAAGCTCTGGTGAGACATCAGGTAATGCTTTGAGTGCAGAGTTTAGGGGAAGAAAAATGGAAAGAGGAAAGAGCTCAGGATATCGCAGTAAATCAAGGAAAGGCAGATCCAAGTCCAGATCGAGGATACTGTGTTGGAAATGCGGAAAGAAAGGACACCTAAAGAAAGGCTGTAGATCTCGGAAGGGAAAAGAAGGAGATGCACAGCAAGAAAACAATCATGAAGCAAATGTGACAGGTGAGGTGTTACAAGATGCTTTGATTCTTTCTTTCGAAAACATTACTGATTCTTGGGTGGTAGATTCAGGGGTCTCATTCCATGCCACACCTAATAAGAAATACTTTCATGACTATGTTCAAGGAGATTTTGGACAAGTTCGTTTGGGTGATGATAAACCCTGTAAAATTGTTGGAATGGGTAAGGTTCTTGTAAAATAGCAAAATGGATACTAAAGGAGGTAAGGCATGTTCCAGATCTAAAGAAAAATCTGATTTCAACAGGGCAGTTAGGCGGTGAAGGTTGTGTAACAACTTTCACAGATAAAGCTTGGAAGGTCACCAAAGGAGCCCTGGTAATAGCAAAATGCGAAAAGGTTGGTACATTGTATTTATGCAATGGCATTTCTAACTCTGTTAATGCTTTAACTTCGAAAAGAGCAGATGCAGCATTATGGCATCATAGGCTCAGACACATGAGTGAAAAGGGGATGAATATTCTTCACTCAAGGAATTTGTTGCCGGGTTTGAAGAATGTTGATTTGGACTTCTGTGAAAATTGCATTTATGGAAAACAGAAGAGAGTCAGATTTCTCAAAGTTGGGAAAGAAAAGAAGAGCGAAAAATTAGAGCTTGTGCGTACAGATGTATGGGGACCTTCTCAGGTATCATCTCTCAGTGGCTCTCGTTATTATGTTACGTTTATTGATGATGCAACTAGAAAAACTTGGATTTATTGAATTAAGAATAAATCTAATGTATTTGATACTTTCAAGAAATGGAAAGATTTGGTTGAGATTGAGACAGGAAAGAAATTGAAGTGTCTTAGATCAGACAATGGAGGTGAATATTGCAGCAAAGAGTTTGATAGGTACTGTTCAGAGCATGGAATTCATAGAGAGAAGACAGTTCCAAGAACACCACAAGAAAATTGTGAGTCAGAAAGGATGAACAGAACAATCATGGAGCATGCAAGGAGCATGAGATTGCATGCAGGATTGCCTTTACAATTTTGGGCAGATGCTGTAGATACTGTTGTTTATCTAATAAACAAAGGGCCTTCAAGTTCCTTGGATGGTGGTGTTCCAGAGGAAGCATGGATAGGTAAAAAGGTGAACTACTCCTTTTTAAAGCCTTTTGGTTGTGAGGCCTTTGTCCATATTGATAAAGAAAATAGAACAAAGCTTGAGGCAAAGTCAAAGAAATGTACCTTTATTGGATATGGTGTTAATGATTTTGGTTATCGCTTATATGATTATGAAAATCAAAAAATCATTAGGAGCAGAGATGTAACATTCAATGAAAAGGTCTTGTATAAGAATCAGTTGCAGGAAAAGAAGCAAGAAAAAGAAAACAAGGAATATGCAGTTCTTGACGAAATCATTGAAAAAGTAAAGGTGCCTGAAAATAATAATAATCAACAACCACAACAACAGCAACCACCACAACAGCAATAGGCACCCTAAACACCTGAAAGTGGTGTTAGAAGATCTACCAGGATAAGTTGACCCCCTGAACGATACTCTCCTTCATTATATTATTTATTGTTGACTGATTCTGGTGAACCTAAACGTTATGAAGAAGCAATGCAGGTTGAAAGCAGGAAGAAGTGGGAGGCATCCATGGAAGAAGAGATGGACTCCTTAATGCATAACCAGAATTGGGACTTAGTCAGGTTGCCTGCAGGAAAAACTACATTGAAGAATAAATGGGTTTACAGGCTGAAGGAAGAATATGGAGGAAAATAGAGGTACAAAGCTAGACTTGTGGTGAAGGGGTTTGTGCAGAAGAAAGGTATTGATTTTAATGAAATATTTTCTCCTGTTGTTAAAATGACTTCAATCAGAACTATTTTAAGTCTAGTAGCAGTTGAAGATTTACATCTTGAGTAGTTATATGTAAAGACAGCCTTTCTCCATGGGGATTTGGAGGAGGAGATATATATGCAGCAGCCACAAGGATATGAGGTGAAAGGGAAGGAGAAACTAGTGTGCAGGTTGAAGAAGAGCTTGTATGGCTTAAAACGGGCTCCAAGGCGGTGGTATCTAAAATTTGACAAGTTTATGTCTGAACAAGGTTATACTAGATGTCACTCTGATCATTGTATTTATCTAAAAAAGCAAAATGATGGCAGCTATATTATATTGTTATTATATGTATATGACATGCTTGTTGTAGGGTCTAACATGCAGGAAATAAATGTGCTCAAAAGAAAATTGGCAAATTCATTTTCAATGAAGGATTTTGGAGCTGCAAAACAAATCCTTGGTATGAGAATCACTAGAGACAGGAAAAATCGCAAATTAACATTGTCTCAGAATGAGTACATACAAAAGGTGTTGAAAATGTTTAATATGCACAATGCAAAACCAGTTAGTACACCTTTTTCTAACCATTTCAAACTTAGTAAGGAAATGTGCCCAAAGACCCAAGAAGACATGGATTATATGTCTAAAGTTCCATATGGATCAGCAGTTGGAAGCTTAATGTATGAAATGGTCTGCACAAGGCCTGATATTGCACATGCAGTGGGAGTTGGAAGTAGGTACATGAATAATCCAGGAAAGGAACATTGGATGGCAGTGAAATGGATTCTCAGATATTTGAAAGTTACCACAAATCAAGCATTATGATTTAGTGGTTCAAACATTTCTCTACAGGGATATGTTGATGCAGATATGGCAGGTGATAGAGATAACAGGAGGAGCACTACAGGATATGTATTTATTGTTGGTGGAACAGCTGTCAGTTGGGTTTCAAAAATCCAAAGTGTTGTCATGCTTTCAACAACAGAAGCATAGTATGTTGTTGCTACAGAGGCTAGTAAAGCAATGATTTGGTTACAAAGGTTTATGGGTGAATTGGGTAAGGAGCATGATATGGGCACGTTATATAGTGATATCCAAAGTGTCATTCATCTTGCAAAGAACTCAACATTTCATTCCAGGACTAAACACATATAGCTCAAGTACCATTTCATACGATCAGTGTTGGAAGATGGAGAGTTGAAGCTAGAAATGATACACACTAGCCAGAATCCTGTAGACATGCTAACAAAAGTTGTAACCAGGGAGAAATAGAGAACATGCTCAGTTTCAATTGGTCTTCAAGGATGACGATGAAGATGAGAAACAGCGAGGTCCAAAGAGGAGTCATTTTCTAGCAAATGAAGTAGCGGTGGAGTTGCTACAATCATTCTCCAAGTGGGAGATTGTTGTGCATGGAGCATGATTGTTCAGAGGTCTTTTGTTTCAGCCGGATGTATACCCCAAGAAGTTTGTACACCCCTCCATGCGGTGGGGTGCGGGGGGGCCGATCCCCCCGGAGCCAAAAATAGATGTAAAATTGCCTTGTAAAAGTATAGTAATTTCTAGTCAATCTGGGTCGTTCATTAGGCGGATGATCTGATGGTAGAACTTATGTTTAGTTTAGGGTTTTTTGCCCTAGAAGGAAACCCCTCTCTTTGTATGAGGGCATTGTATTTTAGGCTATGATATAGATGTGTATTCTCTGAGCGAGAAACAGAGAGGTGAGACTCTGAGAGAAAACAGAGGATATTACAGCGGATTTGCTGTAGGTTGTGTCTCTTCATTTTGTTGGATAATAGAAAGGAAGGACTGGCTGTTCGGGGTGGACGTAGCCCAAACTGGGTGAACCACATATATCTGTATGTCTCTTGCTTTATGCATTTTCTGTGTTTATATTTCTATAATATTTTATGTGTTCCATTGCTCCATAATATATAATTTTCTAAGAATTAAGCCTTGGTGTTCTCTTTTGTGCCTTTTTATGTGTTTTCTTCTTCTTTACATATATGAACATTTATGTGTTAAGCTACATTTTATATGTAATTATTTTCTATACATCTAGAAGCGAAAACATCCCGGATCAATAAGTTAACTGGATGATCACCGAGTTAGAGTAATGTTCCACTCCACAACTAACCTTCCACTAGCTCATCCAACTATTGGAACTAGTTTAACTGAACACAACTGGATATACATAATTGGATTACTAAAATTTAGAAATCACACTTACTTAACTAAAATCCAAGCCCTCTAACTCGAATTTACTGAGCTAACTGAGGGACAAGAACCATGTCACACAAGTTAACTGCATCCAAGTTGTTTGCTGATGTGGAAATTCAAATTTTCTCAATTTGACCAAGGAAAAATCAAATTGAGACTTCCTTGTTGCATTTTTCAACACTCCCTCTCTGCAAGAAATGGATTATCAATCACCCCTATCCTACACATGTGGAAATCAAACTCCCCTCTTGACAAATCCTTTTTTAATATGTCAACATATTATTCCTTTGTTGAAATGCATTGTAGCAACATTATTCACCTATGCACACATTCCCGTAAATGATGATATCAGATATTTATATGCTTGGATCAATCATGAAATAATTGATTCTTATAGAGCTTCATGCAACTATGATTATCATAATAGATCACAGTTGGATCCATCATCTAACCAAATAGTCCCACAAGTATCTTTCTCATCCAGATTGCCTCACATGTTACTTGAATTGCAGCCATGTATTATTCTTATGTTGAGATGAGCACCACAAATTATTGCTTCTTGTTGTACCAAGAAATTGATGAGGACCCAACAATGAAAATTTCTCTGATGTACTCTTTCGGAAAGATGGACACCCTTCCCAACCTATATCTATGAAGCCACACATCTTCACTCCCTCTTTCTGTTTTTACCATAATCCATACTGGGTAGTGCCTATAAGGTACCGTAAAACATGCTTAGTTGCCTTCCAATATCATTTGGTTGGCCTAACCATAACTTGGCTCAGCCAATTGACTGCATATCACATATAGATTCATGTGTTCACAAGATAAATCAGTGAACCCACTAACTACTGGTAAATGGTAGCATCCACCTCTTCACTTGAAGTGGCAGTGTCCTTCCTCGAGTTGGTCACTAGAGGTGTCTCTATGGTTTACAACTCTCCATGTGAAATCTCTGAAATATCTCATTGGTATACTTTCCTTGAGACACAAACAATTCCTCATCATATTTCCATACTTCCAACCCAAGGAAGTAGTGCATGAGACCCATGTCCTTCATTTCAAATTCCCTTGCAAGGTCCTCCTTACAAGGTTTGATTAGCTGCTCATCACTAGTTAATATTAAATCATCAACATATAAAACAATGATAATCAATTTACCTTCTACTAAAATATGATAGATGTTCGCATCAACTTCACTTTTGGTGAAGCTCAAACATGAGACTCCCAATCAAATGTCTTAAAACTTTTTAGTTGCTTGATGTACACCTCCTCCTCAATAACACCATTGAGAAATTTTTTTTTTACATCCATCTGGTGGATCTTCCACCCCATTTGCACAACAAGTGAAAGAATTGATCTAATGGATGAATATCTTGCTATAGGAGCAAAGGTTTCCTCATAGTCAATTCCCTCAAGTTGAGAGAATAATTTGGTCACAAATATGGAATTATACTTCTCTATGCTTCCATTTGCTGCATGCTTAACCTTAAAGATCCATCTTGAACCCACAACTGATTTATCTGTCGGCCTTGAGACCACTTCCCAAACATTGTTCTTTATGATGGATTCGTACTCTTCCACCATTGAATCAACCCAAAATTCTTTCTCAACTTCTTTCTCAAAGGAGGATGGCTTAGAATCTAGAAGCTCGGTCATTAGATCCATGTAGCTAGTGTACCTCTCATGTGACCTCTTTTGCCTGTGAAAATTTGAAGGGTCTCCCATATTCTCCCTTGCATCTTGCACTAATCTATCATCTTCCCTGGTTCTTTTTCTCCCTTATATGGATGGTTCTGCTTGAGTGGATGTCTTCACTTTATGCTCCTCTATTTTTTGCTACTCCAAAACTTCCTAAGGCTCCTGCTTTGGAGCTAAAATATCCTCTTCTGGTGGGATCTGAAGCTCCCTCTCAAGAGAGCACCACATCACTTTCTCCAAATCAAAATTTACCTCCCTCCGCACAAATTTCATTATGAGGGAAGTTAAGTACACATGATAATTATGTGGAGTTTCAATGTAACCCAAAAAAACTCCCAAATTTGTTGTCAACTCAAGCTTCTTCCTTAAATCTTTGAAGACAGGGTAGTAAACGGAGGCTCCAAAAATCCTGAAGTGAGACACATTTGACTTTCTCCCTGAGAAAGCCTCCTCCGGTGTAATCATACCAAGAATCCAATGAAGACTTCGATTCTACAAGTAGACTTTTGTGTTACATGACTCATACCACAAATGTAGTGGTATGCCTTGGTCATGTAGAATATCTCTCGTAGCTCCAACAATGCTCTGATTCTTTCTCTCAACTACCCCATTCTACTGTGGGTTGTGGGGTGTTGTCATGTCTCTTTGAATGCCTTCCTTTAGATATAAATTCTTGATGTCATTCAAAACATACTCACCTCCATTGTTGCTCCTGAGAGCCTTCACCTTCTTGTTGGTATCTTTCTCAAATAGTGCCTTGAATTCCACAAAGTTTGAGAATGTCTCATCCTTCTTGCGCATGAAGAAGATCCAACACTTCCTTGAGAAATCATCAATAAAAATAAAAAAATATTGGTGTCTGATAGTGGAGGTTGTCGATAAAGGTCCATAGACATAAGAGTGGACTCTTTCCAAGACTGAATGTGCTTTGTTATCTCATTCATGGAATGTGGCTTTCACATACTTCCCTAAGGTACAACCTTTGTAGAACTATTGTTGCTCAAGTGCTAGGGATCCCAATGGCTATCTACTGCACAATTTCTAGGGAACCATGATGCAAATGGCCCATTCTCTTGTGCCAAAGTTCACCGACATCGTGGCTCTACACTTTCTCTGCCTTACTTCTTAATGCAATACAATATTCCAGATCCAGTTTGTATAGGTTCTTCACTCGAACCCTGATCTACTTCACCTGTCCAGTGGCTATGTGTCTCAGTAATTCTTTCCCTTTGCTGAAGATCACATCATAACCTCAATCTCCCAAAACTGTTATAGAGATGATATTCTTCTTTAGGCCTAGAACAAACATGACATCTTTGAGCTGAAGAGGAGATCTTGATGCCCTCTAAAAAGTTATTGTACTAATCCTGATAGCATTGTACCTTCCATCTTCTCCAAGCTCAATATGCATCTGGAGATATTTCTCCTCCAGGTCACTGAAAAACTCTCTACACCATGTCATGTGGAACGAGGCACCAAAGTCCAGGTACCACACACTCCCCATCACTATGCTAGCCATGCATGTGATAAGGGTAAAGTCAAGCTTGAACTATGAAGCCAAATCTTCACCTACTTCTTCTCGTGAGTTATTCTTTCCAGACTTTTTGTGTGGACATTTTTTAGCATAGTGCCTGAATTCATGACAATTGAAGCATTTTATTTTGGACAAGTCTTTCTTCTTGCCCCCTTGGCTGGATTTCAGCTTGGTTTGAGATTTCTTCCCTTTTCCATTCTTTCTCTTTCCAACCAAATCAAAGTTTTCTTCATCCTCACCCTTGTATGAGGTTCCATCTCTGGTATTCCCCATGATATCTTCTTGTACCAAATCAGACCATAAGTGTTCCCAATTTGGTATTTCTCCCTGCCATTCACCAAGTCCTAGTAGCTATTCTAGCTTTTGGGAAGGCCTAGAAGAGTTAGGCTCATCAGGTCATCTCCTACAACATTGACACTAACCCCTCCAAGCTCATCACAAACTTTGATAAATATACTAAGATACTATGGAATAGTATCGTTCTTTTGCATCTTGATATTTCAAAGTTTTTCTTTGAGGGTCAGCTTCATGTGGTTACGACTATTCTCGAAAATATCTGTCAATGCCTTCCACATTGTGAAAGGAGTTTATTTCCGATGGATATTTGAGACAATGTGGTCTGGCACTCCCTCCAGGATTATTCTCTTCACCTTGGCTACATCTTTCTTCCATTGGGCTAGGTTTTGTGCATAGATGCCTATGGTTTTGCAATACTTGTCTTGACATATTTTAGTAATCCATTGTCATCAAGCACCGCCTCCATGTGATACTTCCATGAAATTAAACTCGAGATGCCTTCCAAGGCATACTCTAATATCAACCCGTTGAAGGTAATTTTCCCAACTCTGAAGAGATCCTGCTACACTGAAGCTGAAACTGAAAATTCGAACCTCCTAAGAAACAACTTCAAAATTCTTGCTCTAATGTGAATCCTACTTTGGTGCCATGTAGAAATATGGTGTAGAATTGCAACTACTCAAGAAATTGTAATCCAAATCAAGGGACATAATTCTACTCAACTGTCCTACAGACATTAATTCATAATTTAGATCAACAATCTCATGCATGCAATAAGAAATAACACACATGCAAAGTATTTTCCTAGGGGAAAGAAATTGCTAAAAACCCCTTAAGCCTTCTTGCAGTAAATCAAATGAATAGAGATGTATTACAATTTCTAGCTCTATTTGAGCTTAACCTACAAGTGAATAACCTATCCCCCTACTCAATGAGAAGCTTTGACCCAGACTTAGTCATTTTTTTCATCATCTTGATCCCATATTTCCTTGTGAAAATCCTAAGGAATTAGGCCCCTATTATTTAAGAATTTTCCTCCAAATGATTGCACAATTCCCAATGTTGATCATTTGACTACATGTACTAGCTATTTTGGGTTGATTGATTAGTTAGACTATTGTCCCACTGCAAAACTGACCTTCCACTAATTCCTCCAACTATTAGGACTAGTTTAATTGAACACAACTGGATATAACTGAATTGGATTACTAAAATTTAATAATCACACATGCTTAACTTAACTACAATCCCTCTAACTCAAATTTACTGAGCTAATTGAGTGAAAAGAGCCATGCCACACAAGTTAACTGCATCCAAGATGTCTTCTGATGTGGAAATTCGAATTTTCTCAATTTGGCCAAGGAAAATCAAATTGAGACTTCCTTGTTGCATGTTTCAACATAGACAACATGAAACAATTAAAACATCAAGAATACCATGAATTTTGGTGTTTTTATAGGAAATCCTTTGTCAGTCAGCAAAAATGTGCACGCAAATTTCCATGTGCTATTAACACATGATGCTCTAGGAAATGAACCCATAGTGTCATCATTACTATGGTCACCTTTGTCACCACCTGATCCAAAGCCTGGTTGTGTGTTTGGCTCTAGGGACATGTGATCATGGGTCACAACCAATGGTACGAACCTAGTGTCACTACTGGGAGTATGACCACTTGAAGGTGGACAAGAGAATAGTAGCCTTGCGTATATATGTGGGGTGTTAGTGTTGGCCAGATTCTCATGTTGTGTCTCGACAATTCCACTATTACTAACAGTGAGCTAAGGATCAACTTATTGATATGTGAAGCAAAATGTCTCCAGATAACCCTACATAATAAATGAAATTCTTTTTCAAATAGATAATGTAAAAAAAAAAGAAAAAGAAAAACTTTCATAATTGAATTTATGACATAAAAAAATCACTTTAAAATAAGGTTATTACCTTGTATGTCTTCATATCTTCGTTCAATGATCATAGCCTTAGTCACAGGACTTTGATCCCTACTGTGAATCAACTCCATAATTTGTTTGTATGTTTTCTTCACATACTTTGTTATTGTGACCTCAATGTTGGGGGATGACCACAATTCTTCCTCATTGAGAACATCATCATTGTCATGGGGCTCAGACTACATATTTCAACAAAATGAAAGTTATTATTTTGATTATATAAAGAAATATTAATCAAAATTCAACATTAAATGTAAATTGAAGTTGTGAATCATTTACTTTTGATTGTGCGGTTGCTTTTCCACATGTATCATCCTGCCACATAATAATATAATTAGAGTCGTGCAATATTTAAAAATAAAATAAAATTAAAGAATAGGTATCAACATAAACATTTAATTGGTGGAGATATAACAACATACAAATACGAGTAATAGAGGACTAGTCTTATAGCATGCATGTGAGTAGTTATGGCATTTTCAAACCCAAGTTTTTATGGTAAAGGACTTACATAAATGGGACTATGAGACAAGAAAAATTAGCAAAAAATTGTGCTCATTTTGAGGACCATACTCGATTGAAGCATCACACCCAACAATAGGGTTGTGGTTAGCAGAAGGGTAATGATCAATGTGAGGATGAGAATAATAGTAAACTACACATTTTTATGATCAAATTTTCATTTTTAAATGCAATTATATATACGACATTACATGTTCTTGATTTCTGAATGATAAACATATCATATAAGAATAATTAATGAGAGGTTATGTATTTCCCCCACAATGGAAATGTCTATATCTATTCGATTCAAGTTGTAATTTATCAACAACTCTTCTCCTACAAATATTGATCTTATTACACATACAAATACACAGACTCCTTGAAATCCCTCAAATATGCAATTAGGTTTCTTATTTGTTGTCTCGGGTTGTGTATTGTTTATAAGCCCTGCAATATTCCCTGATGATTTTGGCCTTTTGTTAATATAGAAAAACACTCCTTTATTTTTATCATTGTCCCTTATTTGTATATAATTTTCTGCCAATCTGTATCTCTACATACCTCACATATATCAGACTAATTGCTATAATTGTAACAAGGTCTGACATACTCCATCAATTTAGTTAATCCATCATAAGTAACCTTTACGATACACATGGAAAATAGCCCCAAACCATGTAGTGGTGATGGAGCAATATGATATATCCTCTTGTTCAAACAAAAACATGTGCTTACTTGAGGAAAGTCCTTGGGTACCCATATTTTCACTAGATGTTGGCACCTTGACATCTTCTATGCTCTCAGCATCATAAGAACATGACCCCCCTTCAATAATAAAAATTATCTTGCATCTACAATATTTTATTATGATATTCTCACCCCTAGTTGATCTTTGTCTATTAGATGTACTAGATCTTTGACCTTCATCCACTCTACCTGAACTTTCCTCGCTCAACAAAGACAAATTTCATAGGTATTTGTTTGGTTGTACCTGTAATCCATCCAATGTGTCCCCATTTAACATTGAGATGAAGTGAATAAAGGAAGAAGAAACACCAATAAGAAAAATCAAAGGCTTCCAACTAAAGGAAACACTGGACATGGAAAATATTTACAACAAAAGAAACATTATTGTGGACTTGAACCAATTCTCTTGGATTTCCACCATACAAATTTGTTGGCCATATAGATCCCTTCCATGCACTTCCATTTAATGCTACTTCATCCAATGACCAAGTCATGGAGCACCCTAGCACATGGACATGTACATATTCTTTAAGCCAGAGACACTAGTTTACATTTTTGTAGAGGAAAATGAGCAAGGAACAAGTCATTTGGAATTCTCTATATGTTCTCTGAGCCATTGAAAATGGAAATTTGTTTGGTTTAGATGTCATTTTTGGCCCAAAACCATTTCTTGGTCATTTCACATAGAAATTTTACACTTTTGTAAAATGCTTGGTGATATTACTATTTGCATGATCAAGGGAGTTCTTCCTTAGTAGTCCTATGGAATGAATCCCATGGACTCAATGAATGGAATTAGTTTCTTATACAAAGGAAAAAATATCTCCTTTGGGAAGCATTTTTATTCAATTTTCCAAGGGGATTTATATAAATTAATTGTAAGAGAATTAGCATGTGAATGGGGAAACCTAGAATGTTCTTCAAGTAATTTTTGAATTTTTTAAATTACTTTTGAATTTTTGAATTTTTTAAATTAGTCTTCGTAGAGATCCATTTATGTCCATTGTTGGAGTTATTTTTGAATTCATGAATGAAATCAAAACCCCATTGCTAAATAGATTCATAACAACATCCTTGTGTCCCTCAGTTACATCTGCCTCTCCTATAAAATCATAAAATTTAGCTACATTCTCTTTGGAAATAATTACATTGTTTCTAATGAATTTCAAAAGCCATTCTTGGTATTTATATCCAAGGCCTTCTAAAAATTTTTAACCCACAAGGGGTCAATTTCCATGACTCTTTGGTGAATAGGTAGCCCTAAAATATCAAATAATAATCTAATGCCCTCAACTATTTGAAGGGTACTATCCAAGGAGACTTGAGATTCTCTTCTTAATCGCCCCCTACACACCCTTTCTGGATCCTTAAATCTTGAATCTAGTTTCTAAGTGGAACTTCGAGTATTATATCTATGGCGTGAAGTTTCCTCTTGAGGAGTCACCAAATGAATGTCTCAAAATCAAGATTAGATGACACTCATCAAACTTGTGGAAGCTTACTCTTCTGGATTTCTAGGAAACTGACTTCGTCCCCGACAATGGTGCCAAAATGTTACTACTTAATTTTTCTTGCTAGAGATCCAATGTATTTCACAAGACAAGTCAAGAGAAACAGGAAGAAAAATCCATTATCACCTTGACTTGTCCTCCCTCTCTTCAAGGTGAACCTAATCACCACTAGGGAGTCTTCCCTCAGTAACATTGTTGCACTATGGTTTATAGAGGACCATCATAAGAGAAGTACTATTTTAAATGGTTGGTTGAATCTATTTGTTCTTATGGTATTTTATTATTGTGCAGCTAAAAATCAGTCATAAAAGTTCACAAGTCATGCAATAATTAAAGTCCCACTAGATGATTGGTATTGATATGTAATATAGTTCTTCAGTAAACTAAAATAAATAGTGTGTCAAGTTCAGAATTGCATGATGTTCATTGTCTATATGAGTGTGTGTGTGTGTGTGTTATAGCTATGTTCCTTAATTCTCCTAAATAATCATACATAGATGACAATGTGGATAACGTCCAGATTATTTTTTTAACATAGAAAATTAGATATTATCATATAGGTTCTCATGTTTACAAAAATAACATCTAAACACTATCCTTGAGAACTGTTACAGATAATGTGAATGTTTTCATGGGATTGTTCGAACAATTTGCATACAGGCCAGAATTCAAGCTTCCCCAAAAAATAATGTTTAGAAACCAGTTTACTTGTTTATTAAGACTTGTTAGAAATGATATATAATTACAATCACAATTTCCTAAAACAACCAACAAGAAATACCATCAAGCCTGGCATCCATGTGACAGAGTTCACTCAAATATTTTGTCAAACAATTTGGTGACAAACTCAAACTGAACTCAAATTTAGAGTTAAAAGTCAAATCTGAAGTAGATGCATGTATCTTGTTTTCCTTCATTTTTTAGGTCACAAAGAATACATCTAGTCTTCATATATGAGCTTGTAACTACATTCCATGAAAATAAAAGATGGTTTTTACATATGTGTATCAATTTAGTCAATATTTTCTTCAAACATTTTGCATGCAGCCAAACTATATCAAATAAATGCTAGTAGAAAATGAAGGAATTATACATCAACCCATAAAAAAGAGTTTACAAACCAAAAAATAATTATTTCTAAGCATACCCTGCTAATTTCCAATGTGAATGCAAGGAGAAAATATTTAGATTAAGGTTGTGGCATAAAATAGAGATATCTTGGTAGAGTTATTTAGAAAAATAGTTAGTGAGAAGCCTCATTAATTTCCAAGGTTTGTGTTACAGCCACCCAATGAATGGTTTCAAATTTAATATTTCTGATGTACAACCCTAGGGAAGACTCCTTCATACAAATCAGTGGCTTAGGATATTTGCAACTGTAAATATAACAAACAAACTTTCATGAAATCTCAAAGACAACAAACCAACGCTCAGTAGTATGTTGGATCTAATGACTAGGTGTTGTCTTAGGCAGCAACAGACCCTATATATATATCAAGTACCAAACTTAGCCCCACTGCCTACCAAACTTAGAGTTAAAAGTTTAAACTTGTGGTTGAAGAGAAAGAATACAAGTGCCTTGTTTTGTGTCTTGGGTGTATGGACTCCAAGGTGAAAAAAGAAGGGAATTGTTGTACTAAAAATGAAGGTGATATGGATGTACCTCTTGTTAGTGTCAGTCTTTCCAGCCTTCCTACAATGATCAAATGTGCTCTTACAAAGTGATTTTGAAGTGTCAAGGTCAAATTTTGTCATTTCAGTGAGTCTTCAAGCAAAATTTGGTCACTAGGCATTAGGTCTAGGGTTTGCCCAAATGTCAGTCCATGTCACCATTCAGCTGAGTTTATCATCCTTCGTAGGGTTTTCATTATCATGTCAGTGTCTAATGAGTCATTTTACACCTTGTTCATGCTTCATGTTGCGCCCAGGCAAGGTCATTTCCCTCTCCTAGGGTTTTGAAGGCAATTTCTCTTGGATGGTCAAATCACCGGAAAAACTTGTTTCCTGATGTTCATACACCTTCCCCATCCTTAAAGTACCTTATCAAACACTTCCCATCCCTTAGATCCGCCAAATTACTCATTTTTGCACAAACCCTAGTTTCTAGCTACAACCTGACAATTTTCTAGGTTTGGCCTGTGTTTTGTCCTTTTCGACCCCTTCCCCTCACTCAATCTCTGAGATTCCACTTTCCCCTGCTTCCTAACATACCTCCCCACTCCCAAAAATTTCCCCAAGAATTTAGAAGCCCTCTATCCCCTTCATTTCGCTCCATTTCGACAAAATCCCTTGTTTCACACATCGGGACAACTTTCACTCAAAAGCTGTTTCTGAGCAATCAAAGATGAATTTTTCAAAACTGAGAGAGTTTTTTCTCCACAACATGCCAAGGAAGAAAAACCTCTTTTACTTTTTACACAGGTGTCATGGTTTGAGAGAAATGTCAAGAATACCGTTGCCTCAGGAGAATCAAAGGCACCTCTGAAGTGACCTTGGGAAAATCAAGTTTTCTCCTAGCTTGGTTGACCAAATGGCTTGCTTGATGGGTAAAATGATAACTAGACACAAAGATATTTCCAATGAGCTATCATGAGCTCAATTTGGGGTTGAGGAAGGTATTCAAAAGTTTACTGCAACAACACTCTTCCTTGAGGCAGCCTCATTGGGCACTTTTTGACCAGTCTTGGGAGATTTGATTTTTGACAGGTCAAATCAACTCCAAATTGAAAAATTCCACTTGGATTGGAAATTAGACTCAAATAAATTTCCAACGAGCTATCTTGCGCCTAATTCTGACACCGGGAAGGCCCTCAAACAAGGCTGTGAATGTGCGCGACCACTCAGGAGGTGCGCGACCACTCAGAGGCTCTCCTGCAGTGTAAAATTACAAGGTGCGCAACCACTCAGGAGGTGCGCGACCACTCAGGCTATAAGTGCCAAAATCACCTCCAACTCACTCAAAATCTCCTTCAAACTTGCAAATTGGGTTGAGGTAGGCTCTCTACAAATTGTTTTGTTGGTTGATGGTGGTTGTGGATCCTCATGCTTGTGATTATACCTCCAAGAATGCAAGGAAAGAAGACATTGGTAGCTGCTTGTTCATGTAGGCATAATGCTAGGGTTTGATGTTTTTTCAAGGTGTTGATTCCCATCTATTCCCTCCATTGTTTCCCATTAAATTCACAATTGTTATGATATGTTTCTATCTTATCTCATTTGCAAAGAATATTAAATTTCCCATCCCCAGTACCTAAACCCTATCCCTCCCTCACATACATTCCCTAAACCCTAATTCCCTCCATCTAATATACCCAAAACCCTAACAATGGACAATAAACTATTTTGAGCAACGCAACAAGCAACTTGAGGATGAGAAAGAGTTGGATGAGATGTGGAGGATTCGAAGTGACCAAGTCATCAACCGTAGGAGGCCTGGTGACTTGCTGCCCAAGGAGAGGGAATCCATGCTTATCCGTGTGAATGCACACTTGCAGAGGCTGTTAGAGAAGGCAAATGAGGACAAGAGGCTGCTACAGAACATGAAAAATCATTATTGGGCGAGAATGCATGTTTGCAAGGCAAAAATGAAGATACTCCAAAGGAAGTTGTCCGAGGCCCGCAAGAGGAGGAAGAAGACCAATCCACTCCGTATCTTGGCCGAGGCTTCTCTCACTCACCATGATACTCATTAGCATCATCCTAGCAGCAAACACAAGAAATTTTGAGGATTTTGAGGCATTTTTGGCATTTTTTAGCATTTTACAGGTTTTGGTCATTTGAGTGGTCTCACCCCCCGCGCGACCACTCATGGGGACAGCTCAGATTGAGGAAAACTCTACATATTTGAATTTTTCATGACAAAATACACTTGGATATGGATGGGTTTCAAATTTTATGGAGATTTGGGCCTCCAAAAGCTCAAAATACATGCAAATTTTGACTTTCTGCCCCTTTTTTGAGTTGCAGAAAGCTGTCTTGGGAGAAATGATTTTTGAGGGGACAATCAACTCCAAATTTAGAAATTCCACTTGGGTTGGAAAGTAGACTCCCAGACCTTTCCAACGAGCTATCTTGCACCTGATTTGGACACCGGGAAGGCCTTCAACCAGAGCTACAAAGGGGCGCGACCACTCAGGATCAGGGGCGCGACCACTCAGGGAAAATTGCCAGATTTGACCATTTCGGCCAGCAAAACACTGTTTTTACTCTTGGATGAATTTTGGGCATGTAAATAAGAAACTTTGGTGTAATTTTCATGGCACATGGATGCATTTACTCTCCTTTGACACTTCTAGAACTTTCTTTGATGAAAATAGTGAAAATTTAATGCATGGATTAGTTTCCTAAGTTTTAGAGGCAAGTTGTTTTGACTGCCTATTATCTAGTTCTTAGTTTAGAATTAGTTCAAGCTGCTCCTAGGAAGCTGAGCTCGACCCCTAGAGGTGGGGAAAGGAGTTAGATCAGCTATATGATGCCTTCTCATCCTCATTTTGATGGTTGGACTCTTGAGGGAGAAGCTCTATTGTATATTTTACTTGTATCTCTGCAATTTGAGGAAAAGGAAGGCCAGGGTTTTGCAGACATCATTGTGGATTCTTGTGGATTATTGTGTTGATGGTGTGTTTCCTACTTGTCATTGTAAGTGTGTTTATGTGTTCCATCTCTTATTCTATTGCTGCTAATTAAACAAAAGAAGTGATAAAGTTTGAATTCATGCATGCCATGTTCAGCTTTCAATTTTGTTTAATATTTATGTTTTCCACTGTCTAAAGAGGATTCAAAGTCATTGTTTGCCCTCTTTAGCTCCCTCTCTTTCTTCCTTGATCATCCATCTCAGCTTAAGGCATCAGCACAAACTCCTTCCTTGCCCCAAAGACCCACCTGCAAAAACTGAGCTCAATCCCCACACCCTGAATTGCACTCCCTCCAATTGCCACCAAAAACCCCAAAAAACTTTAAATCAACCCTCCTTATCAGTTTACTAGCCTAATATCAGTGTTCCTAATTGGGTCAGCTCATCCTATTGAAAGATCTATCGAGTTTGACCGGAGAGAGCCTTCTCATACCCCGTAGGGCTAGCTACGAGGTGAAATGGTTTGATGTTGCCTTGAAGGTTTACCTTCCTCAGCCTAGGGTGAAATCTCAAGCGCTAACATAGTGGCGACCATACTGGGGAGAACAAACTTGTTTATGGGTTGATGTGTTTGTTTCATAAGTCTTAGAAGGAGCCTGAAGTTACGCCAGATAGCCTTCGAAAACGCTCTTGTTTTACATCAGCGCAAGTAGATAAACACTGCTTCAGTCAATCTCCGTGAGCTTGTGAATACAGCACTTCATTTTCCTTTTACCCCAGCACATATATCAAGTTCAGATCTGATGGTTGATGGTGGACAACGATCAGACACTTGACAGGCTGAAATCATTCACTTGGCGACTCTAAATCAGTTTTGAAGATCAGATCCAAAGACTCCACTGGAGGATGATCCCGACCAGCAAAAACATGAAAGCACAACATGGCAAAATTAGGTATTCAAGTTGGAATTTCATCCAAGACATTTTGTTCTTTGTCATAAATTATTTCTTCTCTTTTCCCACGAATGTCAAGAAGGCTTTGCAAAGTATATTGTATTTGAGAAGAGATCCTCAGCCTACAGTTAATTCTTTTCCTTCGAAGATTGTGAATACCAAAGATTTGCATGCTTTTGAGCTTGATCAAGATTCTTTTTCCGAATTTTGTGATGAACCCCAAGCGACCAAGTCCGATTATATACCTGCTGTACATACCTCTATACCTTGTAAAATTCCAGATCGGTATAAACCTCTTGTTTTACCTTCTTTTCTTCATGCTTTCCCCAAAAACTATGATCTATACTTGCCGATGTTTGATGGTGAATGTAAGAATGTCAACGCTGAGCAACATGTGCAGAATTTTGAGAATTTTCTAGATCTTTTTGAAGTTGATGAAGAAGATGTTAGTATAAGGCTTTTTGCTCTTTCTTTGCAAGCCAAAGTGAAGAGTTGGTTCAAAGCCCTGCCTGATGCAAGCATCTCAGATTTCCAGCAGTTTGTCAAAGTTTTTCTCGATAGGTGGATGATCGGTCAAAACCTTTTCTTGATTGTAGAAGAGTATAACCAGTTGAAAAGACTGCCAGGTGAGACAGTACAACAATTTTCGGCCAGATTTAATCAAGTTTATTATTCGATGCCAGTTGATATAAGACCTTCTCCTAGATCTGCTCTCTTGCACTATCCGGGTGCCTTTGATCCGGAGATGGAGTTTCAGCTGAGAGAAAGGGATATTGCAACGCTTCACGAGATGCAAAATAGTGCAGTAAGTGTAGAGGCTCATCTGCTGATCCGAAGGGCAAGGTTGAAGGAAGAAGAAATGAAAAACATAGATCTGGCCGAATCAACATCTCTAGAGGTAAAGCTTGACATTCTGGTAAGTGCAGTGGAAAAGATGATGGACAAGATCAACTCAAGAAATGCTTATGATGTTCAAGGCTCGCTGATTGAAGAAGAACAAGTTGCTGATCCAAAACATTTTGTTTCTTATCCTAGTTGTCGTAGATCTGATAATGATTGCTTTGTAGATCACCTTGGCGAAGAAAGAACTGTTGATATGACCTGCATGCTTGATGATATGTTTTATACCGATGATTTGCCTCGGTTTGATCAATATGACGATGATTATGTTCTCCAAACAGAAGCTAATCTTGTAGATAAACCAACAGCTAGTTTGTGGGAGGAAGAGGTTCATTTTCAGCAGCTCAAATATAATGATCACCCATCACATATCAGCTATGACAGTGACGAGGGAAGTGCAGCAAATTTTGAAGTAAGTGAAGGATCTTTACCTTTTTGTTTTGATTCATGTCAGTTCATTAAAGACAACTTCCATGGAATTAGAAATCAGCTGTCAACAAGTCTTGATCTAGACCATCTTGGAGGCAATAAAAACCTTGTTCAAGTCTTTTCATATTCAGATTTGCAGTCCCCAAATGCCTTTGATTGTCAAGTTGCAGATGAAAGCATGGAAGTTGACATATTTGATCAAATGATACAAGAAGGTTCCCTACCTTTTTGTTTCGAATCATTTCAGTTTTTGAAGGGTAGGTTGTATAGTAAATCTTTAAATGGACAGCCTATAACAAATCAGCAATCTCTCAGTGTTAATGTTGAGGACGAGACAAATAACAAACTTCTTGAGCAGCCTGTAGCATCAAATTTGCAGCAGATTATAGATGAAGGTGTGGCAGCCGAAATACCTGATTTGATGATGCAGGAAGATTCTATACCCTTTTGTTTCGAAACATTTCAGTTTCTAAGGCAGAATTCTTGCAAAATCTCTAAAGAACAAGATGAGCAGCATGTAGGCAATCATGTAATCACAATGGAACCAATAGAAATGGGATTGCAGCAGTCTTTTCAAGTTTTTCATGATCCAATAGCTGATGTTTTGGATGAGGTGTGTAGTCAAAGTCTTTCTCCATTGACCACATGTGAGCTTGAAACATGTGCTGATATGAATTTGATCCGGCAGCCAGTTTCTTTGTCATTTTTAGCAGAGGTCTCGTCACAAGACTCAGATCAAAGTTTGCATTCATGGTATGAGGAAACGAGAAGTAATCCATTGGATGAGCTAAGTTCCAGTGTGCTTGAATTTCAAGATCCTTATGCAGTGTTATTGGAGGCGGATAGAGAATTCATATCATGCAATGGGTCTGTTTCTAAGTTGTCATGGGAGTTGCCTTTCAATAGTTCTCTTTTGTTGTTCATAAGCAAGCACTTGTGGAGAATTCGAACAGCAGATGGGATACTTACTTGGTTGCATTGGTTGTTTCATTTCACTTGATCAGGTGATGAATGAAACTGTTAGAGTAGGTTTTGATGAATAAGCTCCACTTTGAGCATCATTTTCAGTTGGTCGAGTGTGTTTAAGTATCGAGTCAGTTTTTAGTTGAGTCATGAGTCCTTTATGAGTCAATTTTTAGCCTTGTGGTTAAGTTAGTTTGTGTCAGTTTTCAGTCTTGCATTTCAGCTTGAGTTTATGACTCCATTGCCCAATGATTGTAAGGCACTGGTCTGCTCTCCCAGAGGTCTAAGGTTCTTGGCACCTCCAAGGAGCTACCATCCCCATTGGAGCCAATGTTAGTGTCAGTCTTTCCAGCCTTCCTACAGTGATCAAATGTGCTCTTACAAAGTGATTTTGAAGTGTCAAGGTCAAATTTTGTCATTTCAGTGAGTCTTCAAGCAAAATTTGGTCACTAGGCATTAGGTCTAGGGTTTGCCCAAATGTCAGTCCATGTCACCATTCAGCTGAGTTTATCATCATTCGTAGGGTTGTCATTATCATGTCAGTGTCTAATGAGTCATTTTACACCTTGTTCATGCTTCATGTTGCGCCCAGGCAAGGTCATTTCCCTCTCCTAGGGTTTTGAAGGCAATTTCTCTTGGATGGTCAAATCACCGGCAAAACTTGTTTCCTGATGTTCATACACCTTCCCCATCCTTAAATTACCTTATCAAACACTTCCCATCCCTTAGATCCGCCAAATTACTCATTTTTGCACAAACCCTAGTTTCTAGCTACAACCTGGCAATTTTCTAGGTTTGGCCTGTGTTTTGTCCTTTTCGACCCCTTCCCCTCACTCAATCTCTGAGATTCCACTTTCCCCTACTTCCTAACATACCTCCCCACTCCCAAAAATTTCCCCAAGAATTTAGAAGCCCTCTATCCCCTTCATTTCGCTCCATTTCGACAAAATCCCTTGTTTCACACATCAGGACAACTTTCACTCAAAAGCTGTTTCTAAGCAATCAAAGATGAATTTTGCAAAACTGAGAGAGGTTTTTGTCCAAAACATGCCAAGGAAGAAAAACCTCTTTCACTTTTTACCCAGGTGTCATGGTTTGAGAGAAATGTCAAGAATACCGTTGCCTCAGGAGAATCAAAGGCACCTCTGAAGTGACCTTGGGAAAATCAATTTTTCTCCTATCTTGGTTGACCAAATGACTTTCTGGATGGGTAAAATGATAACTAGACACAAATATCTTTCCAATGAGCTATCATGAGCTCAATTTGGGGTTGAGGAAGGTATTCAAAAGTTGACTGCAACAACACTCTTCCTTGAGGCAGCCTCATTGGGCACTTTTTGACCAGTCTTTGGAGATTTGATTTTTGACAGGTCAAATCAACTCCAAATTGAAAAATTACACTTTTTTTGGAAAGTAGACTCAAATACCTTTCCAACAAGCTATCCTGCACCTGATTCCAACACCGGGAACGCCCTCAAACAAGGCTGTGAATGTGCGCGACCACTCAGGAGGTGCGCGACCACTCAGAGGCTCTCCTGCAGTGTTAAATTACAAGGTGCGCGACCACTCAGGAGGTGCGCGACCACTCAGGCTGTAAGTGCCAAAATCACCTCCAACTCACTCAAAATCTTCTTCAAACTTGCAAATTGGGTTGAAGTAGGCTCTCTACAAATTGTTTTGTTGGTTGATGGTGGTTGTGGATCCTCATGCTTGTGATTATACCTCCAAGAATGCAAGGAAAGAAGACATTGGTAGCTGCTTGTTCATGTAGGAATAATGCTAGGGTTTGATGTTTTTTCAAGGTGTTGATTCCCATCTATTCCCTCCATTGTTTCCCATTAAATTCACAATTGTTATGATATGTTTCTATCTTATCTCATTTGCAAAGAATATTAAATTTCCCATCCCCAGTACCTAAACCCTATCCCTCCCTCACATACATTCCCTAAACCCTAATGCCCTCCATCTAATCTACCCAAAACCCTAACAATGGACAATAAACTATTTTGAGCAGCGCAACAAGCAACTTGAGGATGAGAAAGAGTTGGATGAGATGTGGAGGATTCGAAGTGACCAAGTCATCAACCGTAGGAGGCCCGGTGACTTGCTGCCCAAGGAGAGGGAATCCATGCTTATCCGTGTGAATGCACACTTGCAGAGGCTGTTAGAGAAGGCAAACGAGGACAAGAGGCTGCTACAGAACATGAAAAATCATTATTGGGCGAGAATGCATGTTTGCAAGGCAAAAATGAAGATACTCCAAAGGAAGTTGTCCGAGGCCCGCAAGAGGAGGAAGAAGACCAATCCACTCCGTATCTTGGCCGAGGCTTCTCTCACTCACCATGATACTCATTAGCATCATCCTAGCAGCAAACACAAGAAATTTTGAGGATTTTGAGGCATTTTTGGCATTTTTTAGCATTTTACAGGTTTTGGTCATTTGAGTGGTCTCACCCCCCGCGCGACCACTCATGGGGACAGCTCAGATTGAGGAAAACTCTACATATTTTGATTTTTCATGACAAAATACACTTGGATATGGATGGGTTTCAAATTTTATGGAGATTTGGGCCTCCAAAAGCTCAAAATACATGCAAATTTTGACTTTTTGCCCCTTTTTTGAGTTGCAGAAAGCTGCCTTGGGAGAAATGATTTTTGAGGGGTCAAATCAACTCCAAATTCCGAAATTCCACTTGGTTTGGAAAGTAGACTCCTATAACTTTCCAACGAGCTATCTTGCACCTGATTTGGACACCGGGAAGGCCTTCAACCAGAGCTGCAAAGGGGCGCGACCACTCAGGATCAGGGGCGCGACCACTCAGGGAAAATTGCCAGATTTGACCATTTCGGCCAGCAAAACACTATTTTTACTCTTGGATGACTTTTGGGCATGTAAATAAGAAACTTTGGTGTAATTTTCATGGCACATGGATGCATTTACTCTCCTTTGACACTTCTAGAACTTTCTTTGATGAAAATAGTGAAAATTTAATGCATGGATTAGTTTCCTAAGTTTTAGAGGCAAGTTGTTTTGACTGCCTATTATCTAGTTCTTAGTTTAGAATTAGTTCAAACTGCTCCTAGGAAGCTGAGCTCGACCCCTAGAGGTGGGGAAAGGAGTTAGATCAGCTATATGATGCCTTCTCATCCTCATTTTGATGGTTGGACTCTTGAGGGAGAAGCTCTATTGTATATTTTACTTGTATCTCTGCAATTTGAGGAAAAGGAAGGCCAGGGTTTTGCAGACATCATTGTGGATTCTTGTGGATTATTGTGTTGATGGTGTGTTTCCTACTTGTCATTGTAAGTGTGTTTATGTGTTCCATCTCTTATTCTATTGCTGCTAATTAAACAAAAGAAGTGATAAAGTTTGAATTCATGCATGCCATGCTCAGCTTTCAATTTTGTTTAATATTTATGTTTTCCACTGTCTAAAGAGGATTCAAAGTCATTGTTTGCCCTCTTTAGCTCCCTCTCTTTCTTCCTTGATCATCCATCTCAGCTTAAGGCATCAGCACAAACTCCTTCCTTGCCCCAAAGACCCACCTGCAAAAACTGAGCTCAATCCCCACACCCTGAATTGCACTCCCTCCAATTGCCACCAAAAACCCCAAAAAACTTTAAATCAACCCTCCTTATCAGTTTACTAGCCTAATATCAGTGTTCCTAATTGGGTCAGCTCATCCTATTGAAAGATCTACCGAGTTTGACCGGAGAGAGCCTTCTCATACCCCGTAGGGCTAGCTACGAGGTGAAATGGTTTGATATTGCCTTGAAGGTTTACCTTCCTCAGCCTAGGGTGAAATCTCAAGCACTAACACCTCTCAAGCTATAAAAAACTTGTTTTCATATCTCTAAAGAACTCAGAAAATTTCACCAACAATAATTGTAAAAGAGACATGAAATGCAAGGCATAAAAGCTAATAAAAATAACTAAATAAGAACATGAACTAATTATGTGAGAAGGAGGACCTGCAAAGGAGTTTCAAAGACAAACTGAACATTTTTAAGCATGAAAAAACCACATTATCATTTTGTTTCTTTGTTTCTCATCCTTTCATTGTGGCCCCAACATATCAATGTCTTAGTTCTCAAATGAGCAGGGTTTATGCTGACAAAGAACTATAGGGGGAGTTTGGCCATGGATCTATGGTGGTTCAAACCATGGATCGATGGTTTAGCCATGGGGGAAGGGGGTTGCTCAATGATTGATCCAAAATGGATCCTAAGAACCCTCTAAGTCTTTAATACTTAAAAACTATCGCAAAGGAAAAACCTTTAATAATGGAGGAAAACATTATTGCAAAAGAAAAACAAGAAGAAATGGCCAAAAACAGAGTTATTGGAGGCTTGAACAACGATGCACAAGAGCCGTCGGATATGGCCAATCAACAGCCCAGATCTGATCAGCATATCACAATCGGAGATGGCAAGTGGAGGCTATCGGAGGCCACCATGTGAAAGTTGCAATAGCAATCAGCGCGAGTCAATGAGGACCATCGATCAAGCATGCAGATCAAAGGCCAAGGTTGGCTCGCAATATCGCATTGGAAAAATATAAGGAGCGCTTACCAACGGCCCGGGGGCTATACGATATGCGATTGCAACATATCGCATTGCAATATCGGATCGGAGCAATACAAAGGAGCGGGGCCAGACCCGACGGGGTTATGAATGAAATTTAATATATTTTGAGTTCCAGTAAATGGGTTTTTCTATGTATTTTGCATTTTCGTTAAATAAACGAAAAACAAAGGAAATGTGAATGGAGCGATAAAACAGACTCGAAAGGGATATATATGCAGTTTTATCTCATTTGAGTTCCTTAATGAGTGGGATTTCGGGCGGGTCTTAGGCGGTAAGTGGTATTGGACGGGCTCTGCCCGATCCCATTCACTAGCCGACACGTGGCTTGAGAAAACCACCTTTTCGAGCGGGTAATCTCCATACACCTTAGCCACCCGAAATGAATCTCAACCGTTGGATCAAGATCACTCATATCAATGGTGGTTATGCATAGCAATATAAAGGTGGACCCAATGGAGTTCTAGGGAAGAATTGATGATATTTCAAGTCCGATAAACAACAGTTTAGCGAATTTTCCCGTGTTTTTGTGTATTTCCCTATGTAAACAGAGAACGATTATTTTGGGGATTTCAAAGGCACCGATGGTCCCTTCCATTGCAAAACAGGTGGCCACCATCCCTAAAATCGTTTAGCAATGATTCCTTAATGCTCAGAGGGGATTTGAGCGAACAAAGGCCGAAAGCCAAAAAGCCTAGAAGAGGAAACGAATAGACAAAGGCTAGAAGCCAGAAAGCCTAGAAGAGGAAACGAATAGATAGAGGCTAGAAGCCAGAAATCCTAGAAGAGGAAATGAACAGACATCACCGATTGGCTTAAAAGCCACAGAATGAAAGAGACAAAGGCAAGCAGCACTGAGACAAAGGGAAGATAGAGACAGAGAGCGAGAGAAAGAGAGTCTGTGTACTCAGAGAGACTTGAGGGATTCAAGTAAACTCTTGTTGTTTTGTATCTATTCTGTTAAGACTCAAATTGAGCTCACTTTTGCAAAACTCTGCTCTTGAAGGCATAATAGAGAGGTCACCATTGAATGCTAGACCAAGAAACATAGCCCAGGAGTTTTGGGTGAACTCCTTGATTATTTGTCATGTTATGTGTGTGTGTCTGTTACATTTCTTTAACTGCTTCATTTTCTATATTATTCGAAATCTTTTCAATCCGTTGCACTAAGTAAAATAGTCAAATCCTACACATGAGTCTGTAATACCTTAATATTAGTCTAAGATCACATTTTCAAATCGAGTGGTATCAGAGCTTTAGGTTTGCTAAGGTTAGACAAGCTTGTGTTGCATTCTTGAATGCTAACTAGGTCAAAGATCAAACTAGGAGAAGGAGAGCTTGTTGAGGCTAATCCAGAGATTAGAAGAGTCTACTCTGAGAGGAGAATGGCTAGAGAAGTCCCATTGGAATCAGAATCTTAGTTCATGGACAGTTTTATGGCCATGTGAGCCATGGTGGAAGAGATGTATTGGGAATTTAAGAAGGGTCAAGGTGAAAGCACCTCAATAGCCAAACAAGGCAAAGGAGTAGAGGAACCTTCTCTAGGTGTCCATCCAGAGGGAAAAGGGAAAGGGGAAGAGACTCCTCCGTCATCTCCTCGACATCGCCTCCTTCTAGCCCTGAAAAGAAAAATAAGAAAACATCTTTGATTAAATTAGATGTAAAGTTTGATTTGCCAATTTATGATGGAGAATTAAATGCAGAAAAGCTAGATAACTGGATTAGACAAATTGATGTATATTGCAGGGTGCAGAACATTGATTCAAAAAGGAGAAAGATTCAGCTGGCTAGCCTTCGCCTTGGAGGAACTGCACTAGTGTGGTGGGAAGGCAGGACACAAGCTGATTTGAAGAAGCATGGTAAAATTCTTTCTACCTGGAATGAATTTGTTTCTGCCATTAAAAAAAAATTCTATCCTCTAGCTTATATGCAACAAGCAATGATGAGTTGGCAAACTCTTCACCAATTAAAGGGCCAAAGTGTACAAAGCTATACCCAGGAATTTAGAAAAAGAGCTTTAACTCTAGGCATTTCTCTAGACTCACCTGAAACTTTGTTGAAGTATATAGATGGTCTACATAGCTATTTGAAGCACACCATTCTCATGTTTAACCCCACTAGCCTAGATGATGTATAGTTCCAGGCTACACATCTAGAGGCTAGAGGCAAGAATGTGAACCCAGAGATTGGGGGATCATCAAAGCCCTCTGCAAGCAAGAACAAGGAAAAGAAGAAGCTGAAATGGAAAGAGAGGAAGACAAATGCTATACAGAAAGACAAACCTTCATGCACTCACTGCAAAAAAGAAGGACACAATGATGAGCACTGCTGATCTTTGCATCCGGAGTTAAAACCCAAAAATTTCAGTGGTAAGAAGAAGAAGGTTGCTACTGCTATTCAAAAAGACTTGGGGTCAGACTTAGGTGATGAAACAACAGCCACAGCCACAGGTATAAAAGGTAAAAATTCTGAAGCTTCTACAAGTAATTCTACACAATCTATTGATAATGAAGATAATGAGAGGAAAAGACATGAGATTTTTCATATTAGAGTTATTTCCAAGCACCAAAAGATTGATACTTTATTTGATAGTGGATCACAAGTAAACTTGATTTCTGAAACAATTGTAAATAAGTTGGGCTTACTTACCACACCTTACAAGAAGCCATATCCATTAGGTTGGGTATGTGATAAAGCAAAGCTACAAGTGACTAGACAGTGTAAACTTATGTTTTCTATTGGGTCAACATTCATAAATGAGGTTGAGTTAGATATAGTTCCCTTGGGTATATGTGGTATTGTTTTAGGAAGTCCTTACTTGTATGATAGAAAAGCCATATTCTATAGAGTTGAAAATGAATATCAACTCACAAAAGATGGAATAGAATATATTGTAAGAGCTCATAAACTCAATAATAACTATTCTCTCATAAACTTAGGGCAGATGAAAAGAACTGTAAATTCATGCAAGCAATTTTTACTAATGGTTGTAAAGGAAAAGAACCCTGATAAAACCAATGTATTTGAAGGTTGTGATTCTAAACAGAAAGCTGATTTAGTTAAAGTTGTTTCAGAATATGATATCCTATTTCAAGAACCTAAAGGTCTACCACCCAAAAGGGAAATAGTACATGATATTCATTTGCAGCAAGATGCTCCATTGCCTAACATTGGAATGTACAGGTTATCCGCTTTAGAGAATGTAGAGATCAAGAAGCAGGTATAGGAGTTGCTCGATAAAGGGCTCATAAGACCAAGCACATCACCATGCGGATCTCCAATCATGTTGGTGAGAAAGAAAGATGGTTTGTGGAGGATGTGCAGTGATTACAAAGCACTGAATAAAATAACGATCAAGAATCGTTATCCTCTTCCTTGCATTGATGATCTATTATATCCTTTGAAAGAGGCAATTTACTTTTCCAAGTTGGACTTGTGTAGTGGCTATCATCAGGTCAGAGTAGCAAAACAAGATGCATGGAAGATTGCTTTCAAAACAAAGCAAGGGTTGTATGAATGGCTGGTTATGCCTTTTGGCTTAACTAATGTTCCTGCCACTTTCATGAGAGTTATGAATGATGTATTCAGACCTTTTATTGATGATTTTGTAATATTATATTTAGATGACATTCTTGTTTACAGTAAAACATGGAAAGAACATTTGAAGCATGTAAAGTAGACTTTAGATGTTTTGAAAAGAGAAAATCTCTATGTGAAGTTGTCAAAATGTGAATTTGGCAAAACATCTTTAAATTATTTGGGTCATATTGTAGGGGGTGGTGAATTGAAGATAGATCCCTCTAAGGTTGAAGTCATTGTGAACTAGCCTAAAACCAAATCTGCTACAGAAGTTAGGAGTTTCTTAGGAGCAGCACAATATTGGAGAAATTTTATTGCTAACTTTTCCTTGATTGCAGCTCCCTTACATGCTTTAATAGGATTGAACAAGGTGTTTCAGTGGGGAGGAAAACAGAAAAAACCCTTCGACACCTTAAAAGAAAAAAATTAGTATAGCACCAATACTAGCACTGCCAGATCTTCAACGACCATTTGAGATTGAAACAGATGTCAGTGACTATGCCATGGGAGTAGTGTTGATGCAACACGGTAAACCCATATGCTATCATTCTGAGACATCTAATTATGCGGTAGTTAATAATCCCACATATGATAAAGAATTGTATGCTTTAGTATAGAGTTTGAAAAAGTGGAAACATTACCTAATGTGCAAAGAAACAATTATACATACAGATCATCAACCACTTCAATATTTTCACTCACAAACTAAATTGCAACAATCAAGACATTATAGGTGGATGGGTTTTGTACAGCAGATTCATCTTATCATCAGATATAAGAAGGGCATACACAATAAGGTTGTAGATATGTTATCCATACCAATCATAAATGCATCTACTAAACTTAAGAATAACTTAGTAATGCATGAAAGCTACATTGAACAATATGCTCAAGATATAGATTTTAAAGATGTCTATGCAACTTTAAGTCATGGAAAACAAGTAGAAGAATTGGATTATTATGTTAAGGACCAACTCTTGTATCATTTGGGAAAGTTATGCATTCCACAAACTGAAAGAGTTAACATAATCCGAGAAGCACATACTTCTCTTATATCAATTCATTTTGGTGTAAGTAAAACAATCACACGGTTGCAAAGGTTCCGTTATTGGCCAAGAATGCATGAAACAGTTTCTAGATATATTAAAGGGTGTACCATGTGTACTAGAAAGAAGCCCAGTAATAGAAAATTAGGCTTTTACACCCCACTTCTAGTTCCTTCTCGTCCTTGGGAAAGTGTGTCCATGGACTTTGTTGGGGGATTGCCAAAATCTAGAAAAGGTCATGATTATTTATATGTTATTATGGATAGGTTCAGCAAAATGTGTATTTTAATACCTTGTAACAAGCATATTACAGCTGAACAAACAGCGAAGTTATTCTTTCAACATGTCTGGGTTCATTTTGGGTTACCCACTTCCATTGTATCTAATCAAGATTCCCAATTTGTTGGGAAGTTTTGGTCAAGTCTATGGGAATTGATGGACACCAGATTGAAGAAGAGCACATCATTCATCCACAAACAAATGGCAAAATAGAGTTGGTCAACAGGACAATGATCTAGTTGCTCAGGGGCTATTGCAACAAGCATCTCAAGCTTTGGAATGAACATTTGTGTTATGTGCAACATGCTTACAATCATGCCAAGCACTCTTCTACTCAGAGATCTCCTTTTGAGACTTGTTTTGGTTTTACACCAAAGTCTCCCTTAGATTTTTTCTTTAGTAAAGACATAGCAGTTGATGGACACAATGATGTGGACAAAGCAACCAAGCTCATTGAATAGATCCAAGAAATTCACCAGGCAGTGCAGGAACAACTAGAAAGAAGCCAGGCCAAGTACAAGGCAAGGCATGACAAGCATTGAATTGAGCATAGCTTCCAAGTTGCTAATCAATTTTGGTTGTACATCAACAAAGACAAAATGCAAGGTGAAGGTAAGAAGTTGAAGCCAATAAGGTATGGGCCTTTCAAGATACTTGAGAAAATTGGTGAAAACACTTTTTGCCTTGATTTGCCAGCTTATATGCAAATCTATTCAGTCATTAATGCAGAGAACTTGAGACTATATGAACCTTCATTGTTTGAATATTCCGAAGAGCAAAGTCAGTTGCCTTCTATTGATGATCTATTGCCTGAATATCTCAATGAATTGCAGGAAGACATAGTTCTGGACAAGAAGGTGAGAACTACACGCAGAGGAGATGTTGAGTACTTGAGAATCAGACTCAAAGGTTCAAAACCAAGTAGTGCACGATGGATAGAGATTGGATAGGTGAGGAAGTTGTATCCTCACTTGATCAATGCTTAAAAACCAACTTTTGGTGGTCCAAAATCTTTTTCAGTTGGAAGGCATGATCCAAAATGGATCCTAAGAACCCTATAAGTCTTCAATACTTAAAAACTATCACAAAGGAAAAACCTTTAATAAAGACAGAAAACACTATTGCAAAGGAAAAACAAGAAGAAATGGCCAAAAACAGAGTTATCGGAGGCTTGAACAACAATGCATAGGAGCCGTCGGATCTGGCTGATCAACAGTCTAGATCTGATCAGCATATCACAATCGGAGATTGCCAGCCAGACTATCAGAAGCTACCATGTGAAAGTTGTGATAGCGATCAACACAAGTCAACAAGGATCGTCGATCAAGCGTGCAGATCGACGGCCCAGGTTGACTTGCAATATCACATTGGAAAAATACAAGGAGCACTTACCAACAGCCTAGGGACTATGTGATATGTGATTGCGACATATCGCATTGCAATATCGCATTGAAGCAATATAAAGGAGTGGGGCCGGACCCGATGGGGTTATGAATGAAATTTAATATATTTTGAGTTCTGGTAAACGGGTTTTTCTATGTATTTTGCATTTTCATCAAATAAAATAAAAACAAAGGAAATGTGAATGGAGCGATAAAACAGACCTGAAAGGGATATATATGCAATTTTATCTCATTTGAGTTCAGTAATGAGTGGATTTCAGGTGGGCCTTAGGCGATAAGTGGTATTGGACGGGCTCCACCCAATCCCATCAACTGGCGGACACGTGGCTTGAGAAAACCTCCTTTTCAGGCGGGTAATCTCCATATGCCTTAGCCGCCTGAAATGAATCTCAACCATTGGATCAATATCACTCAGATCAACGGTGGGTATGCAATAGAAATATAAAGGCGGACCCGATGGAGTTATAGGGTAGAATTAATAATATTTCAAGTCTGATAAACAACAGTTTGGCAGATTTTCCTGTGTTTTTGTGTATTTCTCTGTGTAAACAAAGAACGACTATTTTTGGGATTTCAAAGGCGCTGATGGTCCCTTCCATTGCAAAACAGGTGACCACCATCCCTGAAACCATTTAGCAATGATTGCTTAATGCTAAAAGGGGATTTGAGTAGACAAAGGTCGGAAGCCAGAAAGCCCAGAAGAGGAAACAAACAGACAGCGTTGATTGGCTTAAAAGCCACAGAATGACAGAGATAGAGGCAAGCAGTACTGAGACAGAGGGAAGACAGAGACAGAGAGCGAGAGAGAGAGAGTCTCTGTACTTAGAGAGACTTGAAGGATTCAAGTAAAATCCTGTTGTTTTGTATCTGTTGTGTTGAGACTCACTTTTGTAAAACTCTGCTCTTGAAGACATAATAGAGAGGTCGCCACTGAAGGCTAGACTAGGAGATGTAGCCCAAGAGTTTTAGGTGAACTCCTTGATTATTTTCCATGTTATGTGTGTGTGTCTGTTATTTTTCTTTAACTGCTTCATTGTCTATATTATTCGTAATCTTTTCGATCCATTTCACTAAGTAATATAGGCAAATCCTACACATGAGTCTGTAATACCTTAATATTAGTCTAAGATCACATTTTTAGATCAATGAGGAGATAGATCACCTAATATTGATGCAGATGAGAGTCTTGTCCAAGGGTTGACTCATTGCAAGCTGGTTGAATTCGATGGTGGAGGAGAACAAAGAGGGGAGAATATTATGGCATTAAAGAAGCCTTGGTGGAAGATAAAAACAAGGCCATATATATATATATATATATATATATATATATATATATATAAGGTGAAGAGGTAGTCTAGCCAAATGAAGTCAAATGAACTATCGATTTTAGTTCACATGGGAGGATTAAATATGCTTAGATTACGAAACACAACAAATCAAAATTGCCCCAAAGCTAGGTGATCTTGCTTGATTGTCAAATTTTTTTGTGGGTTGTATTTGAGTCTCGAAACCCTCTAACACTGTCAATGCATGCCTCTACTATGGCCATTTCAAATTTTAGTTAGCACAAGCACGCATTGAAAAAAATCAATGTTAGCCCCATCCATTGGTCACTATGTTCTTGGTCAATTAATTAGAGCATCATTTCGACCACTAATTATTAGTAAATTTAACAATTAGTAACAATAAGCCTGAGACAGGTGCATATAATTGGTTCTTATCCATAATTTTTGCATTCATGAGGACTCATATACTTTGATATTCAAATCAAGGGAGTGAGAGAGATATAACGTATTTCATGTATTGGACGTGACAACAAACTTGAGATCAACACAAATAATGAGATTCTGTTGGTTTCAAGAATACTATAATATTCTCTACTGAACAAGGCCAACCACGTGAAGGTGGAAGCTCACATGGTCCCTCCCCCCCCAACACACACATCACTCTCAATATTCCCAATACCCAATTTATCTATTATAAATTATTTGAAAGTAACATAGCAAGAATCAAGCATATATAGAAATTACTAAGAAAACAAAAATTTAAGTCAAATAAAAGAGAAAAAATCAACTAAAAACATATAAAAACATACCTAGTACATGTCAACAATTCAATATCATTAATATTCTTCTTCATCCAACTCAACATCTATGTCATCCAGTTCAAAAATTATATTGAAATGATTATCCATTTCAGCATCATCATCAATGTCATTGTTTGGTTCAACTTCTCCAAGTTCTTCATCTGTCAGTACATCATTGATATCATCTTCATGAAGGACATTGTATCGAACATGTCCTTGAACTTATTCAACACCTTTGTGATCTGACACATGATCAACTAACTGCTCCTCTACAACATCATCCTCTTCAACACTATCATCTTCTTATGTTGCATTATGCTTTGTCGGCCTTCCTCTTGGTTCATATCTTACAACATATGGCCAACCTGCTCTACCTAGAACCTCTGAGTAAAAGACTTGTTCGCATTGGCTTGGAAGAACATAGTGATCTAATCCTATCTCAAATGACCTTGTATTAACCATGGTAAATCCATTATCATGTTGAATAATAGTTCTATCGAGATCACGTTCATTCATTCATAGCTTATACCATTTGACGTTGAACAAAACCAATTTGAAGGAATTAAAGTCACACTTAAGTATGCCATCCAAATACCCATAGTATCGATTTTCAGAGACTTATGGATGTGTGTCACTTCTAGAGGAAACATTAGTGACTTGGAAGGCTGCAGTTATCCCACAATCAAAATTTTTACTCTTTTCATCCAACGTTTTGATGTGAAATTTACAACCATTGTATGACATAGCATTGTGTTGTTTCAACTGCAATATGCCAAACACATATTGAAAGGCATTGTCAATTAATAAACATATTCATATAACTTGGAAATAATCTCGGAAAAAAAAAAAAAAAAACACACCTTCATTCACATTAATAATATATTTCATAAAATAACTTAATAAAATATTACAGGGTAAAAATGCATGCTTTCTTGTTTATCTTTCAAACCATTTGTTAAATCAATTTCCATCTGTGTAAGATTGGAATCTCAAGCATGATGAGCTTCTCTAACAAATGCAGACACCCCTCCCCATGATAGTGTACCATAACATTGTTCACATCTTTCAATCCATGGTTTCATCCAATCAATATTTCTTGCAATGTATAAATGTAGTGCATCCCCTTCTCAAGAAATTGTATCAGAAAATCGGAATTCACCAATAAATATTAGTTACCATGGTCAATATTAATAATTTATGAAATAATAAAATAAAGTATGATATACACAAAAATGAAAAGTTATATATGTATATGTGTTTGTGTGTGTGTGTGTGTGTATCCACATTAAATATTTAATTGCCTCACTTTTGCTGTTCTACCTTTCCCCAAAATGTAAACCCCTCAATTTTTTTTGATGGAGTTCACATCCCAAATGTGATTCACACACACATTTTCTAATAATATAGGAATATACTAACTAATATACACCATGGATTGATATGTCGTACATCCCTCCACCATAGAACCCTCGGGACATGCTCTTTCTATAACCAAAGCCTTCAATGATTTCAAGTGCCTCTCCACCATCCACATTGACCTTGTGTGTATAGATCCCCACAATTCAATCTCCTCAACTTGGTGTATGAGGTAGTGTTCTTGTGAATTGAAAAATGTCAGAGGTAGATACTTTTACATTTCATACATTAGCTGAGGAATTTCTCTCTTCCAATGCTTTATATTGTCTTTATGTATTTCCTTCAATGACAACCATATATAGATTATGCAAGAAAATACCATTTTTCAACAAAAGATAATATATTACATTACAAGTAAAACATGTGTCATTAAGTTGAACAACTAACTGCAAAAACACTTAGCATATAAATCGCTACTTACCTCATGCATTTTCCAAGATCATATATAACTTGTTTGACGTTGTTGTCGAAATCGTCTGGGAGAGATAGAGGTAGGACACACTGTAACAATAAAAATAAATCGTTATTTATTTTAATCCAAAGTAGACCAAAAGACCATAAAGATGTATATACACCAATATATAAATATATATACCAAAAAATTTTCCTTAATGAAGGTATGTCAATCATGTGTTTTTACCCCACCAAATTCGCCTTTCATTGTTAAGATATTATTTATGTTTGAAGAAAATATTGTGGGAAATTTAATTCTTTGAATGACCTCTTTTAGATCGTCGATTATCTCATCTATTAATAACCATGAAAGGTTGTTTCGGTCTCAATCATTATTTTATCGTATCCCACTTTTCATTGCATGATTGGCTTCCACAATGTCATTACAAATTTTCTTCATGATTGCATGATTGGCTTCCATAAAGTTTCCATCACATTCTTTCCAATATGCATTTTATCAAATAAATGAGCTATTTTTAGGTGCTCATAGTGGGGAAACCTCATGAATTGAGTGGGATAACTTTTCATTCCTCGTGGAATCCCATCATTTCCTTCACAATGATTTCTATTATATTCCAACATCCATAGGTGAGGTTTCATTCTTCATGGTTTTAATCCATTCTCTTCTCTCCCATTGAAAATATTCTTTTCAGTAGCACGATACCTATGTTTCTTAGAGAGGAAGTTCCTATACTCATCAAACACTTCCTTTCATAAAATTGTTGAACAACTAGATTTCATCTTAGGACCACAAACTAGACATGCAAATATGAAGGCCTACAAGATATGAATTAATCTCAATTATAAATGAAGAGATTATTTAAACTACATGCATGATATGATATTATATGATATAATTGAAATAATTATATACTATTAATGTGCAATGGAATGTTACATACCAAAAAAATTGTGTTATTCCTCGGGCATCATGAATTTTCCATACAAGTATTCCATGGAATTGAAACTGCCTCTTCGCTATTGATTTATAGATGTCATACATAGTGACGTCGGCCCATAAATTCATTAACTCATCAATAAGAAGCTTGATATATACATTCATATCTTTGACTCGGTACTTACCTAATTGTTTGAAATTACACTTAATTACTACTATGATATCTACATATAAGTAAATAAGTAAATATAACATATTATGCAACAAAAAAGACAAATGAAAATGTTACAATATTTGAAAAATTAATGTAAACAAATACCTCGAACAATCATTGTCAACACAATGTGCCCTCTTTATTTACATCCAAGGAGGAAGGTTATTGTTGATAATAAAAATTGGCCACGCTGAGTAAATACACCTAACCTCTCCAAATGGATTAACATCGTCAACTACCAATGAAGGCCTAACACTACGAGGTTCATCTTTTAAATGTGGCCATTTTTCCTCAAATTCCATAAATGCATAACCATCTATAGGCATTCTAAGAAAACCATCTCCACTTCTCTTCCATGCATGGTAATCCATAGGTTGTGTTATGCTTTTACACTTGAACAATCATTGCAAATGTGGGATTATGGGAATATGGTGAAGAACCTTTTAAGGCACTATTTTTGTTACTTGATTGCTTCAATATCTATTGCTTTTCAATGCAATTTTTCCGTAATATATAATATGAACATTAGGACATGCATCAATAGTTTGATAATCCATTCCAATTTCTTTCATAATGGCATATAAATATTGGTATGTTCGAGGCAACTTATTTGACGATGGTAACAAAAAATCATTAGTTAGTGTAAATAATGTCAATAAAAAATATTGCATTCTTATTTTACACATTAATTAACACTAAAAAAAGGGGAAAAATCAACCTTTCATGTGATGAAACATATTACATTATACCTTAGGATTTGTTTCATACAAGTGTTTGACAAACCATTCAAAACCTTTAAGTTCACCAACAATAATGTAGCAAAGAGAATATTTTCTCTTGAGCCTTCATAAAGTGGTGTCCTTACCTTCTCTAGCATAGATTCATCACAAAATAACACCATTGTTCTCATCGATGAAGAAATCTAAAATCAATTCATTTGTCTCATCATCTTGAACTATGTTATTATTGTCATGTTCTTCCATAGGATCATTATCTTGATCTTCAATATTTGCTACATGTTACTCAACTTGTAGAACATCATTTCTAGTAGTAATACTTAGCACATTTGGATCACAGTACCTAGGGGGACCACTTGAATTTTATAATAATTACAAACGATCATGTGAAATTAGTCTACAAAACAAATATTATAAAAATAATTTATTTTACAAATCTAATTAATATAAAGAAAACCCCCGATGGGGGTGATCAATCATGCACACACTTGGCAGATGAGAGGCCCTCGAGGTTCACCCCTCCTCCACATAGTCATTAAAACATCACTCATGCATTGTCCCCACATTCACTCCACTCAAGTGACTATCTCTCTAGCACATTCAACAGATAAATTCCAAGGTATGCAAGAACTCTTCTCCAGTCTGGAATTTTGGGCTATGAATTTGGGTCGGGAGGAGAATAGAGGTGCGCAAGACAGGTTCCATGGAGGCTAACTAGGGTCACAGACTTGGTTGAGCAATGAAGTGGAAGACTTTTTTGTTTCAGTTTGGTTTGGATTCAGCCTTCTTACTTGCCCCTCAGATCTAGTCACCCTAGAGAACAGGGTATCGAGTCGACTCCATGCATTTTTCGGGACATCCTGCTACGGGCCTTTAAAAAGAAAGTGAAAGACCCTGGATCTCACCTCTGTTGTTTGGGGTAAGGTATCAATGTTCATAATTTATTATGCATGTCATTATAGTTGGAGGGCCCTGTCATTACTTGTTTGTGGTCGCTCTGTTGCCTATTCCTGGGTGGAATTTACCTATGGTTTCTATTCCTGTGGGGGTGCTACATCGATCTGTGGTCAATGTTGTTGGTTTTCTGGGTACCATTCGAAGCCTATGTTACCGAATTACTTTTTTTACGCACTTGGGGTCATGTCATTTGTTTTAGTGGGTCAATTGATTGGTGGGCGGTGTCTGTCCTGGACAACTCTTTGGTCTGGGCAGACACTTGTCCTTCATATTTCAAAGTTCATGGGTTTTGGGTTCTGGTTTGTACCCATTTGACGTATCAGTTTCTTGGTCTTGGCTATCGCAATTCCTCCTTCAAGTTTCATGAAGGACTTCCCTTGACCTTACTTATCAATTGTCTGTCACCTCCTTCCAAACACATTATGCCCTGCCAATGGGGTCGACCTCGCCACAAAGGGGGTAATTAATTCCATGTAGGGTGTCCTAAGCCAGGCCATAACTCATCCTCTGACAACTTGGCCAGTCGAAAAACCAAGGATATTATAGCTATCTCTCCAGCTCACTCTCCAGGTCACATAGTGGCTCCTGCTTCCATGGAGTCCATTGCAGAGCAGCTTCAGAATATCCAAATCAATATGGATATTCTCAGGGACCATAGGTATGAAGACCACAATGAAATTGTGGCTTATCTCAATGATATCCAATATAGGCAAAATGAAATTATAGAATAGTTGGATAGCCTCTGCCGCAACCACCAGTGCACAAATGACCACCTTCACAGCTTGGAAGCACGGGGGGAACACATTGATTTCCATATTCGTGATCGTATTATTTATTTCACGGATCCCCCGTAATCCCCCCCCCCTCCCCATCATCGTCCTTGATATGTTGTTGTCAGTTCTGGTCTCTTTTTTGTTTTCTCCTAGTATGTTATGGCTACAATGCCTCCTGGAAATAAAAGTTGTAAAGTGTCTTCTATGGTATCCTCCAGGCCCTAATCTCAACAAGTTTGGTCAAAATGAGAGAAAGGGGATTATTGAGACTAATTTTGTAAGCTATGCTTTCCTGAAAATCTAATGAAAGTTTTTTGAACGACAAAAAAAAAATATAAATAAAATATATATAATGACTCACAAATATCTTACCACCAGATGATATTCATTCCCCCTTCAATGTGGCCATTCTTCCTACAATGTTTATTAGTTGTATCATATGAAATTATTTGCGGACATGTGCACTCGAAAAGAGTGAAAGAGAAGTAACATTTCCCATCATCAAACCCTCATCGAATAGTTCCCCATCTTATGCTTTTTGACATTCTTCCTAGCCACAATTTTTTTTTCCAAAGATTATGTTATAAAACTGAGTGGTTGTCTAACTAGATCTAATATTATATTTTTGTAATGTAATTAATATATATAAAACAAAATATGTTTTTTTCTTGCAAAAAAGACCTTTTAACCTTTTAGAATTATTGTACTTATAGCAAATATGTTGCAACGTCTCTTACATGTGATATATTTATATATGTATTGATTGTCAGAATTATGACGTTCATTGACTAGTCGAAGTCAAAGATGATTAGTCAAAGACGCAGTTACATAACCATCAAATTTCTTACGTTGAAAGAAAAATGCCATATAGATCAATAGTTGGAATAACGACACCCTATGATAAACCATTGGAATACAGAACACGGGTACTTTACACAAAAAATTTGAAAAAAATGACTTTTTTCTTGTAATTTGTGACAGTCCAGGCCATACCATTGGACTATGTCATAATAATTTAGTATTATATGTATTAGTGTAATTGTAATTGTTTCTCTATATTTTTTTTAAATGCATTGTTGAATAGAGTGCATTAGAAGTGTATCTAGCTTTTAGGTGACAAGGTGGTAATATAGAAGGTAAGAACCTATGCATCACTTTGATAAACTGAAGTGGGATCAACCTCATAAGGAGTTAGGACACATAGGTTGCATGAATATAGAAGAAGAAAGACTCAATGCCCCAAAAATAGTAACCATACACGAAAAAGGGGACATGGAGGAAGGAAAAACCAAGATCTAGGAAGAGTAACATTTATTCAGGAACTGATCTCAAAAGCATAGGAAAAATCATCTACCCCAAGAACAACTTCCAGGAAAACAGGATCCCATAAAATTGTTCCTTAGAGGATGGAATCTCTAGGATCATCCATGTTGGGAGAACATATTTGGGAGGTTAAATATCATGAACCTTCAACTTCATAAGCAAGCCCAAGAGTTTCTGATTCATCTATATCAGCAGAGGAAGAGTACAAGGACTTACTGGAAGGACAAGGAGGTATAGATGGACATAATTTGGAATATCAACAATTTAGTCCAAAGAAACACCCTCTTTATCATTCTTTCCCAGACTCAGGAAGTGTTGTAAAGAAACCTGAGTAGCCATTAGAAAACCTCTCATAGCCATGGTAGCAGTGAATAAGTGAAATTGTTTTGTAGAACCCTTAAATTTTATCGAAGAACTAGATGGCAGAAGAAAATGCTACTACCTTTGAATCCCCTATTAGACATATCTAAGGGTAGGCTCCAATGAATATTATTCCTTTGTCATCCCTTCCAATTTTCCCAGGTACAACTAGTGAAGATTCATACACTTTTATTTTTGAATTTGATGTCCTATGTAGAAGTTATGATTACACCTCAGACACTTAGAGACTAAAATTATTCCCTGCTACTTTGAATGGAGTTGCATTAAGATGGTTCATGGGACTTGGTGGTGCATCTATTTCCTCATGGGATGATATGAAGAAAAAATTCTTGGAAAAGTACCAGGATTATTTTCAAACTAGGGATCAAAGGGAAGAATTATTAAGGATCTCTCAAAGGGAGGAGGAAAGATTGGAATATTATATTTAGCACCGGCAATATAACTTATATATGTCCAAGCATAGTAATTTGGATAAATATATATTTGAAGAAAATTTTGATCATGAAGATGAAGGATGGCTATTTGGATATGTTAAACCTCATGGGAAAAGGAGACATATATAAGGAACCCTATGATGATATAGTTGCACTTTTCTTAAGAAGCTCAAGAGGATAAGCAAGAAACAAAAGTTTTGCATGAGATGCAACTACCAGAATACATAAACCAGCCAATGGTGGGGTGATAAGAGCAAAGATTGGTAATTTATTTGAAAATTTAAAATTAATATTATTAGATATTTATCTTCTCAACTAGATATGTTACATGTGAAAGAAAGATCGGTCCATATTATTCCCCAAATGTAGAAAGAAACATCCTCTTAGGGAATGCCCACTTAATAAAATAGAAGTTTGTAACATCTATGAGCAAGATCATTCTACAAGACATTATCCATCGCTACCATGACTGAAGGTAGTATTCAAGAAATTAGGTGAACAGTTTGAGACAACATATTTCATTATCTCTAAGAAACCATGGAAATATCAACCACCAAGTATGGTTCAATATCCCTTATCTTATTTCAATACTTCATCTAACATGTATAATCCTCAGCAGGTTTCTCAGCAATTGTAATATCCTACATTCCATTTTGCAATTTCCTAATCCTCGTCCAATTATGTTATGATGCCTTGGACCTAATGGAATTCTCCTCCAAATAAACCAATTTCATGGCCTCAAGAATGGTATGAAACCTCATTTCCAAGACAATTGTCTATGCAGTCACTAATGCAGCAACAACAACTGCAACTTCCTTCTTGTACACCAGTAAGTAACCCTCCTTTACAAGCTCAGTTACATGTATAACATAACCCTAATCCAAACAATAAAGTAGCATACATTACATAAAATTTTAGGTCTAAAATGGGCCTCGTAAGGAATATTATATAATAATAACGAAATAATAAAATAAGATTAGATTACCTAATCAAAGAAAAAACTACTTTTTCAACTTGTATTTTCAACTTATCTCCCTATGACTTTACTCAAATTTCAATTGGGAGCACCCATTGGATGCAAAATTTAATTTTACATCCAATGAGTACCCACGTTTCAAACTTTAAATGGATCCTACTACACAAAAAAAGTGAAATACATGAAAAAATGCAATTATGATTTTTTCATGAAAAAATGCAATTATGAATTTTTCATGAAAAAAAGTAGTAAAATGTCAGGTTCTTGTACTTACTGATCATTCTTCTATTTGATTTTTAATGAAAAAAATAGTTACCAATAATAGGGTTACTAGGTGGTTACTCTTACTGCAAGAATTTGATATCACTATTGTGGACAAGCCTGGAAAGGATAATGTTGTTGTTGACTTCCTTTCTAGACTGCCTAACAATAATGATAATTTACCTATTGAGGATTCTTTTCTGGATGAATATCTTTTTGTAGTTTCCACTTACTCACTGTGGTATGTAGACATTGCTAATTATATTGTTGTGGTAAAACTTCCACATCACGTTTCTCCTAGGGAAAAATGAAAAATAATTCAACATAGTGTCTGATATTTTTGGGTGGATGGAAATCTCTGTCATACTGGACCAAATCATCAAATCAATTAGTTTATAAGGGAAGAAAAAATCCATGACATTTGGATTTCTTTCCATGATGAACCTTGTGGTGAACACTTTTTTGATAGGAGAAAAAGTCATAAGGTGCTTCAGATGGGCTACTTTTGGAATACCTTATTCTAGGATGCTATAAATTATGTGCAAGGGTGTGACATCTACCAAAGGTTGGGCCACCCTATCTGATTATATGAAATGTTCTTACATCCTCAACTGGTAATAGAGCCTTTTGAGAGATTGTCCTTAGACTTCATTGAACCTATCAATCCCCCATCTCATCAGAAGTCTTATATTTTTCCAAATATGTGACCAAGTGGGTTAAAGCTAAGGCACCTACCAAAGCTATTGAATGAGTTGTTTCGGACTTTTTTTAAAGACATATTTGTTCCTTATGGAATTTCAAAGGAGATAGTTACAGATGGAGGGCCATAATTCACTTCCCTGTTTATTGAAAAGTGTGTCTAGAAATATAATATTCATCACCAAATTACTTTGCCTTACCACCCACATGCTAATAGACAAGTGGAGAATACTAATAAAGTGATTAAGGCAATTATTACAAAGACATGGCCAATCACTACCAAGATTGGGCTAAGAGATTTCAAGAGGCACTTTGGGCTTACAAAACTACTTGGTGAAACACCAAGGGTTTCTCCCCATGTGAGATTGTGTATGGTAAGAATCTTATTTTTCCCATTGAGTTCGAAATAAACACACTCAATACCACTTTAGAGGTGAATTTGGATTTGACTACAGCAAAGGGACACCATTTGTATTAGATAAATGAGTTAGGAGAGATGTGCTTGGCTGCCATACAATGCATTGATATCATCCAACAACAACACGCCAAGTGGCATGACATGTTCATTAGAAAAGGTTTTCTAGAAAGGTGATTGGGCTATGTTATAGATTTTAGATTAAAGGATTTTAAGGTAAAGTTATATACCATGTGGTTAGTTCCTTACGAAGTGGATACATTCTTTGAAGATGGGATTGTTGAGTTGACAACTATCGATGGGTCATAAACATATTTTCTTGCCAATGGACATCATCTTCGGTTGTATCATAAGCCATCTACTAAGGATTCATTTGTTCACAATATTGTCTCAGATTAAGATATTGAAATCATTGGGGTAAGGGAGAATCTCCCTATTCCACCAACCATTTAGTTTACTTTCTTTGGATGTCAAAAATAATAAATAATTAAATAAAATAAAATTCTAAGAGTGAAAACCCCTTTGGGGCGTAGTTAAAAAAATCGTTGATTGAAAACAAGTTTGCTAGTGATCAACACATTATTTTTCTTTGTAGTAACAACTTTATATTTTTTAAACAATGTTACATATGTAATGTACCTACTGATACTGAAGACCGAATGTTTTTGTTGACACTGAAGACCATAAGTACTTATTGATATTGAAGGTTGAATGTTGTTGCTAACACTGAAGACTAGAAGTATTTGTTGATACTGGAATTTGATTGCTACAGTTGACCCTAAAGACCAGATGTACCTACTAATACTAAAAAATCATATGTTACCACTAATATTTGATACAAAACATTGTTTTTTACATTAAATATGTGATTCCAATTGATGATCCTAATATTGCAATTACAATTTGCAACCAATTGTGGTCATGTGTGTTGATAACATTCTTTCGTTGTTACAATGGATGTTGTAGATGATGTATCATCGATGTTGCCACTACAATCGTATAAAGGGGACCCACAAAATATATTTTTCATGAGCTCTTCTAGCATGCACTCCCGACCGACTCAAAATTACCCTAATCAAATGTTGTGTAAACACAATCACTAAGTATCTAACCAGAAATATCTCTCATTTACTCGAAATCTTGTATTTAAGTGTGACATGACCACCCTACTATGGTGGTTGAGGATGACCTCCATTTTAGTTTTGGGGGGGGGGGGGGGATTCACATCTTACCTTCATATGATACACTATCAACACCATGATTTGGAATGATGGCTTATTGAATTTCACATGCACAACTCCATTTCCCAAATGATCCATCATCCACCACCTCATCTTCATTTCTCTAACATTATTTCTTTCAATAGCTATCTATACTATCCATATTACTTTCCAATTATGGCACTTCAAACACCAAGTAACTCTCCACCACAACTAAGTTTCCAAATCTGCAAAATTTGGCATTGTTCTCCCAACAATGCTACGATTGTTGCACTTTTAACATTGTTTTGCATCAACAACCAGAGATATGGGAGAGTTGTTGTGCCCCATGAGCCTGATTCGACTCATGTACCTAGATATTATCTAAGAAAATACATAATGTTTCAAAATGCAAGTTGGTAGGCATATTTTAATAGTTGTGTGGGTTTAACGAAGATATTACTTTGGAGTTTACAAAAAAATTGAGAAATCATGGTTCAATTGTGAGGGGAATTCAAATAGAATTTAATGAGAAAGTAATCTCTATGGTAACTACCTTGCCTCATACTAGGATACAATACTTCAATATAAAGTTTTCAACCCTGATAAAAAAGGCCACATTCTTGCAGGAGGGTGAACAAATAAGAAACAAAGGAAGGGGAGTTGACATTATCTCATTCCCACACCCTTGGAAGGATGTATTTTATTATATTAAAAATATATCACTTGTGATGGTTGGTTTGGAATAATTTTTATCATTTTCAATTGTTGGCCCACCTTCAAAGTGGGAAAACAATTAGCATGCCTTATTTTCTTCTAAAATCATTGGAACACGTGGAAATTGTTTTTTAACAAGATAAACACCCTGAGACCTATGTGAAAAGCCATGGGTGAATTAAAATCATTATTATTGACTCATTGGAGTGACAAGGTAGGACTTCAACAAGGTTTTCGGTTGTTGCTAGAGGATCAGTCCAAGAAAAAGTAGAAATTGAGTCTAAAGAGTGGAGCAAGGATGTTGAAATAGAGGTAGCAGGTTTAAGCAAGAGAATTGATTCCCCTACTGACACACCTATTCAAAACCATCATGCCAATACCCCTGAAAAAACTCATCATGTTGATACATCAGAAAGGGATTCTCATGTTAAGGAAGGCCTACATTTTGAAGTACCAATTGATATAACTAGTGAGAAATTATAAATATTAGATTTTGCAGCCTGTCCTATTGTTGGCTTAACGGGTTCTAACCCAAGTTTAGAGTTAGTTGCGCCAACCAAAAAAACCCTACACTTTTGGCCCTTTCGGCAGCAACCTACGTAGTGTAGGTCGCAATCTCACCCGAAGCAGTATTGGGGGATGCAAGAACCAAGTTTTTGCATCTAGAGACTAGTGTGATGTCTTTCTTTGCCTTAGATCCACTTCTGCGCAGAAACAACCTTTTGATAGAGTTAAGAGTGCTAATTTAGCCTTAAATACCTTAAATTCTTCACGGGACCAGCCAATGGTGTTAATCAGGCCCTAATAGGATATGTCTGCTACTTTCACGCAATTGAATAGGTCTTCTAGGGCTTCTGGGATCTAGATCTATTGTAGTGTAGACCTATCTTCCTTATTGAAACTAACCTAAAATAGATTTATATCTTCACGAATATCATTCAATCATCTTGTTAAGCATAAACATGTTCAATAAACCTGATTCGTGGGGAGAAAACACATTAAATTAAAAAAATAGTGAAAGTGACATAACAATTAAACAAATAGATGGAAGTATTTCCAACCCAAAATTAGTCTTTATTCATTAGAATATTTCTAGTACAGACTTCAACTACCTTGCGCACTCATCTACAGGAGTCCATGCACTTAGTTGTGGACTCTTATAGGAATACGTGCACTCAACTATGGAGCCTTTCCTTCGCTACTGACAGGAACATGCCTTCCTGTCTATCCACCCCTTACAACATCATTCATTCATTCATCTCTTTATTCCTATCTATCAAATGTTATCCTAAGACTTGTTATGACTCGACTATTTATAGCTTCCTTCCATACAATACCATGGTCCGCAAACCATGGGAGAATCTTAAAAATGACCAAAATAATGGGCTAAGACCTCTTTGACTCCTATCTATCTGTGTGCTCTGCATCCACATTTCACAGAGACTTCACATTCCTTAAAAGATTATTTACAAAAAATGAGTAAAGTACTTCAATTCTACCCCTAGGGACCCCATCCAAACAAATCCCAAACACAAAGATCATGACTCGCCCTCAAGTCACTCAGCTGGTTGTTCCACTTTCTGGTGGAGTTTGCTCACTACCTTGGTCAATGCTTGAAGCTCCACGGTACTCTGTTATGCTGCTTTTTGTACCTTTTGGACCAATTTCTGTATGGTTGGCCCTTCACTACAAGTTGCGTAGTCCGCTGGGTCTACTGCATGGCCTTCAGCTTCTCATGAATATTCTATGAAAGTTGGTTGGATTCCTCTGTTCAAGGCTGAAGCCGGTCTCTTAGTAGGGACTGCCTTTTCTGTAACTCCTGGATCTGCATCTGAATCACCTTGCCTTCCTCTAAGTGCACGAAGCGCTAGACTGGTGTTGGCTTAGTGGGTCCTGACCTAGGTTTAGAGTTATGTTTCCCAAACAAATCCCTACACTACTGGCCCTTTTGGCATCAAACTGCATAGCGTGGACTGCAGTCTCACCTGAAGCAGTATGGGGGGATGCTGGAACTAAATTTCTGTACCTAGAGATTAGTGTAATGTCATTTTATGCCCTAACCCTACCTTTGCGTAGATCAATAAGCCCCCAAGGTTTATCGATATAAATTCCCTTAATCATGTTTTATACCTCCGCAATCATTCACGATTGTCTTTTGCGGACCCACAACAGGTGAATCAACCACTTACGCACATCTATACCCTTAGTTCTATATTTACCTACATATGCTTAAGTGTTTGATAACTTTAACATGCAACATGATATTATTCACGTAAACAGTTATTAGTACTTGCGTTCATATGACAATGTAAATCATGTAAAATCGTACACATCTGTCTTTGTATCAGTCACACCTACAGCGAACTTCCTAATATTGGCCTCCAACGATGCTTCTTCTGGTATATTCAGTTCTAGAACTGTTCTGCATGCTTTAGCTACCACGACTGCAGTTTTCTCGTTCTACTCTTGAATCTTCTTCCATGCTTCTAGCATTGTCATCTTATCAATGAAAATTTTTTCGTTTTTGACCTTGTACTCGTTGATCATGCTTAGCGTGCACTTCTCTCGGGCCTGAATCTCTGCAATCACACCTGCTTGCAGTATGTGAAATAATTCACTAGGGAGCGCGGCCAAGTTTACACCAATATTCCTCAAAGCATTGACAGTAGCCTTTTCAGCGTCTACCTCCATGCTCAGAGCTCCATCAGGTAGCGCGACTACCTAGAGATCCAAGGATCAAACCAACTCTGTTGCTTGAGTGGTCCCCAACACCAAACTAATTGATGCCACACTACTCTGCCCTGCACCTTCTTGGAGCCTAGTTGTTTGGATCTGCAGCTTGCGCAGACTCGTCTGTATGGTGACTACTTTATGTTTCTATTATTACTCAAACTGCTGCAGTAGTTCTACGTTGTATCCCTTACCTTATCGCCAATATCGTCTAATTCACCCTCTGTCAAGGTAATTGGATCAAGTGATGACTTGGAGGCTTTTGTCTTCTTTCGTTATCCCTCCTTTTCCTGTTCCCTATGTCACTTTATGCAGAAGGGAGTGCTCTCCTGATCGTCGCCACTTTGCTCTGACTGCTCTTGTCATGCGGAAAGAGTCAATTTTGCGGACAAAACCGACCTCCCTAGAAGCTAAGGCTTTCTAGTGACAAACAAGACAATTAAACACTATCTTTCCCTAAATACGCGTTTATAATACAAGTAATCAGGTGTTTATAACATACCTTTAGTCCAACGCTTAGTAGCAGTCTAGCCTCGTCGATCCGGATGAGCTCCTCCTTCTCTTCGAAACCTGCATTCACTAACAAGCAAACGATTACATAGCACCTGTATAACTCATAAAATAACACATATTCATCATAAAGACCAAGGAGTATACGAAACAAATCATGTATAACAACTTGTTGAGAAAAATGAGCTTAATTGTATTAAGTGGAAACAAAAGAAACCATTACAACCTGAGCCTTGGTGTTGTGCAGGTCCCTCCTAGGGTCCAGCAAGAGTTTTCCTTTACTTTGATCAGGTCACCCACTTCCAAATGAAGCTAAGAAAGGATGGGAATCTCTCCTCTCAAGCTCTATAAGGGAGTCCTAATTTCAGCAGCATCTACCCTTAGGAATCTTCAGCTTTCAACCTCCCCTCCCTCTGGCCCAATGCCTGTATTTATAGTGCTTTGGAGGAAGTTAATCAGGTCCACCATGAATGGGATAAGCCCCTCTTTCAATGGGATAGCTCCCCTCTTCATGGGATAAGTTCCTCTTACATAGGGATGCATGAACCATCTGGAGGCGCTCAATCCACGTCAAACCATCTTCTAGAATGCTCTAGAAATGACCAAAAGTAACTTTTTTGAAGTGAAACTTGCGCCTTTTGACCTTTACAGGAGTACGCACCCACCCCTTTACAGACAAAGCGTACAAGTACGCAGGTGTTGTGAACTTGGGATGCGTACACGCAGGTGAGGCCAAGAGAAACTGCGTAACCAGAGTTAATTGACTTTTTAAGGGCTTTCTCTCTTTCTTGGAGTTTGACATGAGGAGCAGAGGTATGAGACTTGCCAAGGAGGATAGTATGACAGTTGATAGAGCCATACTAACTGCAAATAGTCATGGTGACAAATTTTAGTGTAACAGATTGCCCCCTAAAGTGAAAAGCCTGTAGTAGATTAAGGGTTTCATATTATCTAGGAAGGGTGAAGTACTTTATCATTTCAAGGATTATCTTGTGGAGAGCCTGGTTGGAACCTGCAAGTATTCAACACAAAATACATGTATGAGATCATATCATTGCTGAGGTAGGCATTCCCATACTCAGATCAAAACTTTAACTAGCAAACTAACTACTGCTCTGATACAGGAATGATTTCGCAGTACATCATAATCATAGACTCATGTAGACACAGTATGGACGTAGCCATCTGTTTATAGTTAGTCTACTATACAATGAATACAAAACTCCTCGCAGCCTGGATGGTGGAAACTAGATCCAGGGTCTTCATTTCTACTTCCCGAAATAGTACGATTCTATCCATGCGAATAAATGAGTTGATGTCGAGCATGGTAGAAGCCACTTGATTACCAGTCAATGATGTAAGCTGTTAACAAGTGTGAGAGAGACCACCAATGATGTCAATGGTTCTCAAAGTACCCAGTACAATCCATGAGATGTGAATGAATGTGCTGATGTCGAACATGTCACGGAATCCTTCGATCGAAAGTCGATGATGTAAACTGTCGTCGAAGGCGAGAAATCTGCCATTGATGCATGCGGATTTCAAAGTACTGACCATTTCTAGATCATCTTTCTAGATAATGTGCTGATGTCGATAGAAAGAGATCCGTCGTAGGCAAGCCCACAACACGAAATCATAAATCAAGTTGAAGAAATGTAGCTGTAAGGACTGACTCAGGGATGGTCAAGATGGATGACAGGTATTTTGCAGATGAATGGTTTATTTGCAGCGACCTCTTGAACACATAACAACACAACAGATGGCTTGGTGACATTTGACCCAAATTTAATACCCGGCTGAAGACTTTCAATGTGGTTCAATCAACTGTGAGGTAAAGGATTTCCCAACCCAAGTGAATGAAAAGTGTCGTGTTCAAGAGTGGTGATAAGGTTTCTTCTGAGACCAAGGATAGAAAATAGGCTCATTTTCCTCTCTTTTCCCCCACCATTTCTGGCAAGTACCTCTTTATTTTTTTACAAGCTTGAGGAGGATAACATATGCTTGATTATAAGCTCATCCTTCGGATGAGTCCAACTTAGTTTAGATTCGAACCCTAAGAAGGAGTGGTCCGTTCCTATTTGTAATCGAACAGGCCCTTTACTGTGAAATTTTAACGAGTCCAGTATAGGAGAAACTCGGCGTTTTTCAATTTTAGAGAGTCTGAAAAACTTAAGAAGACTCCAAGGTTGAACTTTTTCGTAAATTTGTGTCTCCCAAGCCCGAAAAAGTATAAAATAATACTTGAGAGAATCGCTTGGTTTTTTACGACCAAGGAGTACTTTCATAGTTAGTGTCTTTGACCTGAAAAGTAAAAAGTGATCAAGGACACGTCGTTTTATTTCCAGTATCGAGTTTGAAATGACAAAAACCCGGCAATCTTTTCCTGTTTTTACGGTCAGAAAATGGCTATAAGGGGACCGTCTTTTAATTTCGTTTTAACGAGTGTAAAAGAAACACTCGGCAATATTTTCATGTTTTAGGAGTCAGAAAAGGGCTTAAAAGATGACTCTGATGTTTTTGTTTGTGAAAAATGACAATTTTCCCTGAAAATCCTTTATCCTGCACAAAAACCAACACATTACTCATACATGTTTAAAGATAGATAAAAATACTTTGAAAAATACCTTTTCATGGTGGAAAATAAACAAATTTAACATTCATTTACTCAAAAAACCTATAAAAAGGGGTTTTACCATTTCATTTTTACCATTTTACTGTTGAGGAGAGAAAAAGGGCTTTTGGCAAGAAACTTCCCGTGGTCATTGCGGAGAATCCGACCGTCGAAATCGAACGCCGTCTCATCAGGTATTCTACAACATCCTCCCTTGCATTTCCATCCGTTTAGAATTTGTTTTTAAGCTTTAGTTTCATTTTGTGGAGGCATTGGGGTTTCAAGGTCCGCTTTTCGGGGTACGCAGGTGCTCCATAGGTGACCTGCGTACCCCGACATTTTCTCAGTTGGGAAAATGCCGGGTGTACGCAGCTTGCCTTAAGAGAGCCTGCGTACACACACTCTGTCTCTAAAGGCGGGCTGTGTACACAGCGGAGTGGATTTTTAAACTCCAATTTCTCCAAAATGAACCAAAAACTTTCAATTTTATGGACTCTAACAGATATTTTATGGTGTGTAGATTGCCCACCATGCTTGATTGGTGCGAGAGAGAACACGAAGATGTTGATTTGGCCGCGATTAATCACCAACCTTCCATTGATGCTTTGAAAGCATGCGGTCTTTACAAATACTGGGCCATACCTGGCATGAGGGCCCAGGTGCGCTTTCTAGAGTGGCTGGTTGAAAGGTGGAACGTTCAGGATCAGTGCTTTTACATTGGAGGGCACCAGCTCGAGATAGAGCCCTCAGACATTTACTTTCTCACTGGTTTGCCCAAGAGGGGCGAACAATTAACTATGTCCGGGACTAGGCCGGGTGGCCAGTCCATCGCTAGTCTCCGTCTAGAGTGGTGCAATAATCAGAACCACGAGAGGGGGATAGAAATTAAAAATATATCCCGACCTGAACTTATGGTAATTGCCTTTACAGTTACCAGACTTTGCGGCGCTGCCGCTTTGCCCATTGCCACTGGGTCCCAAATGCAGATGGCGATTGACTGCTATCAGGGCACCATTTTCACTGGTGTGATGTTGTGTTGGCCAATTTAAAGGGCCAACTGACTAGGGCAAAAAACGGGCAACTGAAGACTTTTGGTTATGGGCCTTTAGTTGTGAGCTTTTCTCTAGAGAGGGTTCTGATGCTGATCCCGTAGAAGCTCACTGTTGAGGTTGGGCTTCCCTGAGAGCCTAAGTTGATGCGATGGGTTGCGGTGATGGCCCGTCATCCTCACGAGGGCACAGAGGTTGTCCGATTTAGACTGGAGTACTTTCACTGGTTAGAGGACCAGGTCTTCTCGATACAGGATTTTCCTTATGCCGGAGTCGATTTTCGTGGAGATCCAGACATGATTCTTCCACCGGGAGAACAGTGGGATGACACAGGTACTTTATTTTTCACAAGTTTTTAAATTATCTATATTTTTTTTGTTTTATATCGTCTCAAAACTGACAGTCACAATTTTCAAAATGCAGATGTAGGCCCACGGCGTCCAGCCAATCTCCGGCCTTTCGAGAGGAGACAACCAGTTGCACCGGCACCGGTCCCACAGAACGAGGCTACAGAGACCTTAGCTGAGTTGGAACAAGACCTAGAGCATCTGACGGCAGATATACCAGAGACTACTATAGATGATATTCCTATCAGGCTTCAGCGCTATGTAGTCGGAGTTCCAGGACCTTTTAGGAGGTTCTTGTGTAGGGTAGCCCGTGCAGTCGTGTCGTATAGAGATCATCACCAGTGATTGGATGATCGCTTTTGTAGACACATGTGACATTTTGGTTTTTTGTACTTATCATTTTTGCCGATCATAAGGTATTTTGCAACCTATGATCGAAGACGATGTATTTTTGACACACTCCTATCTATATATATCATTATTACCGGCTTATCTTGTTAAACATGTGTGATTAAATGTTTTTAAATTTACATGTATGATTATCGCAAATGTCTGTCTAACATTCGAGAAGAAATTGCATCTGCTAATGTATTTAAAGACCTTGGAATATGTTGATATTCAATGTAATCAAACTCACGTTCCAAGAGACGCACTCTAAAAAATAACCTTAATAACACTGGATTTCTAATGGCATATACTCTATTAAGCTATAATACAACGAGTTCAGAATCTAACCTCACTATCAAACTCCGAATCCCAAACGAAATAGATTCAGACAATAACTCAATCACTGCACTGTATTCTGCAATGTTGTTTGTTGTTTGACCGAGGCTCACCCCATGCATAGAAACTAACTCGTCAGAGGGCGAATAGATAACCCAAGCTGCGGAAGAGATATTCCATGTATTACGACAAGCACCATTAGCGAATCCAATGTATGTTTGGAGAGGCATCGACATCTGCAAACATCAAGGGTAAAACCAAGATAAGCAGAATAACGACGAAAAACACACTTTCTAAGCTAAGCACACTGTCTAAACTAACAAACACACCAGCTAGAAAGAAAAATTAACCTAAGTAACCTAACTAAAATCTCCACACCCATCATTTAAGCATAATACCTCTTTAGGTAAAGTCCATTTCTGGGTTTACCCAAAGAGTCCCCGTCAAAGTCAACCAGCTCATAGGCCCCTTTTGCTAGCTTTTGCTTAACAATGTAGGGCCCATGCCACATAGGAACGAATTTTCCAGCACCTAATTTATCGTTAGCTTGATCATACAATAACACTAGGTCTCCTTCCGAAAAATTTCGAGGGGTCACATTTCGATCATACTGAGCTTTCATTCGTTTTGCATGAGTCTCGATCGCCAATGCAGCATCACGTCGAGTCTCATCTAATTGAGCTAAGTATAACAAATGCTTCTCCTCTTCGGAAGTAGCTGGAAGTAATTCGACAGCCATTTGAAGTGATGGGATTTCGCATTCAATGGGCAGCACAGCTTCCAAACCATAAACTAGTTGGAAAGGAGTGAACCCTGTTGATGTTTTCACTGAAGTTCGGTATGCCCAAAGTGCGGAAAATAACATGTTGTGCCAATTCGACCGATGAATACCAATGATTCGTCAGATCATGATAACTAAAACTTTGTTTATGGACTCAACCAGACCGTTGGCTTGTGGATAATAAGGAGTTGAGCTATTGTGACGCAAACCAAGCTGGCCTGTAAGTTCTGTCATCATAATGTTTCGAAAATGGCACCCATGGTCAGTAATTATCGCTTGTGGGACACCAAACCTAGCAATAATGTGATTGAATACAAAAATTGCAGTTGTCTTGCCGTCAGCCTCGAATGTAGCCATCGCCTCGGCCCACTTAGTAAAATAATCAACCGCAAGGATGATATACGCATGCCCCCCGACCGAGTGAGGGTTACATGTAATAAAATCGATACCCCATTTGGCAAAAGGACCAATGGCAATTATAGGGTGGAGAGGAGCAGGTGGTGCGCGCATCTTGTGATCAAACACTTGACAGTTGTGGCATTTTCGGACCGCAATAATACAATCTTTAAACATGGACGGCCAGAAGTAGCCAGCACGCAACACCTTCTGAGCTGTGGCATACCCAGACATATGACCGCCACACGCTCCAGAATGACAGTCATTCAAAACCCTTTCTGCCTCTTCGTGAGTTAAGCAACGTCGGAAAACCAAGTCTGCCCCATGGCGATAAAGAGTATCTCCAATAATTTTGTACTGTTGGGACTGCAATCGAATCTTCCGACGTTCCGATTTTGAAGCTTCAGGCTGAAAGGATTGGGTTTGGAGATAGATGATTATATCCCCATACCACAGATCTAAAGTGCTGATGAGAAACAAAGATTCGTCCGCAATGGGTTCCTCTACCATAGTTTCCATGTCAGCACGCGGGAATCACACATCAACTCTGCAAAAACTAAAGATTTCTTAGACTTAGATTTTTCAAATTCCAAGTCGAACTCTTGCAGGATAACGATCCATTTAGAGTACTTGCCCCCTAGCAATTGTTTAGTCAAAATGTAGATCATAGGGTTGCAATCCGAAATGACTGTAGTTTTACGACGAAGAATGTAATGACGAAAACGTTGGACAGCCTGAACGGCTTCCAGGGCCAATTTCTCCACATGCGAATATTTTAGCTCAGTGGGATTTAACGTCCTACTAAGATAATATATCACATGTTCCGTTCCGAATTCGTCTTCCTGAACTAACACCATTCCAATAATGGAATGAGAGGCGGCGAGGTACAAAAAGTAATCTTGGTTGTAGTTGGGAGGATGCAACAACGGTGCATGGGTCAACGCGTGTTTGAGTGCATCAAAAGATTTCTGAGCTATCTCATCCCAAGAGAATTGAGCGTTCTGTTTCAACAACCGGGTAAAACCCTTTGTAATCTCGGCGTAGTTAGGAATGAATCGGCGTAAAAAGTTTGCTTTCCCCTGCAAACTTTGGAGTTGGCGAAGACTCGAAGGAGGAGGCAATTTGATGATAGCTTCTACCTTCGAGGGATCGACGCGAATGCTGGCTTTTGAAACTACAAATCCCAGCAATCGTCCCACTTCTATACAGAAGACACGTTTGTGTGGGTTCAACCGAATACGATAATTCCTACACCTCATGAAGATTGCTCGTAAATGGACAAGGTGATCAGCTCAATGTAATGAGTGAGCGGGCAAATCATCGAGATATGGCTGCACAATGTGTTTGATGTCATGAAACGCATAAGACATCGCCCTTTGAAAAGTGGCTTCGGCATTCTTAAGCCCAAAAGGTAATTTGCAATAAGAAAATGTCCCCCATGAACAAATGAAAGCCGTTTTTGGTTGATCGGCAGGTAGAATATTGATTTGATTGTAACCGGAAAAACCGTCCATAAAGGAAAATATTTCACTGCCGGCACAATCATCAATTATTTGATCGATATAGGGCGTTGGATAGTTGTCTTTGTGACAAGCACGATTGATATCCCTATAGTCGATACATATTCTTATTGTTCCTTGTTTTTTGTTAACCGGAACAATATTCGATACCCAATCCGTTAACGGGATCGGATAAATGAAACCTGCTTTCAACAACTTCTCAACTTCTGCTTTAATTGCAGCCGCTTTTCGTGGGTGAATCTGACGCAAACGTTGCCGGACGGGTTTAGTGTCCGGGTAAGTTTTGATCTCATGGACAACAATTGCGGGATCAATTCCTGGCATTTCCTCATAGGACCAGGCAAACACGTCGTGGAATTCTTGAAATAGGGCCTTGTATATCTGAATTTCGTCGTCTGAACACGAGGCACCTATATGAATGTGCTCAACAATTCCGGGTTTGACTGAAATGTCAATGGGAACAGTGCGAGAAATGTTTCCCAAATTCAGCTCTGAATCAGGATGTTTCATTGGACTCTAAGCTTCTTTGACATATTCAGCTGTAAAAACTGATGAGAAATCGTTTTCAAAACGATCATCCTCAGGTAAAAACGAAGATCTATGATGGAGATCTTCCCATGGTAAATCGTCTACACACAGGACTTCACAAAGTTGTTCGTCAGATGACACAACTTCGGGAAACGCTATTAACTCCGAGGTTGAAGTGAAAAGTGATTCCTCACGGACCACATTCATTTGGTCGATTTTGGTTGAACGCGGGTCGGTAAAAGACTGCACGGCTTCATAAGCAATTTCATACGGACTCAAAGGCATAGCATTTCCAAATGAGTCTATTTCAGATTCGGAAGGAACGATCCAAGGATCGTCGTAAACAATGGTATCTGATGTAATCATATGAATGGATGCAAATGAAGACACGGCGTTGATTGGAGGAAAAGGAAAAGTTCCCAGTAAACCGGCATCTTTAACTAATCCTACGCCAACATCCTTATAAGGGATAGTCGTTTTACCGAAATGCTGGATACTCTCTGAAGAGGTTGGGTCGGATGAAAAGTAAGCCAGCTGGTCTATGGTTACGAACTTGCCATTATGTGGAAATTTTATTACTCTGAAGACCGATGAGATGACCGCTGTCATAGCGTCAGACCAACTTTGACCCAAGAGAAGGTTGTAGTCTAGAGGGGCATCAACCACCTCCACATCCAGACTAACGATTTTTCCTTCAACCCCTATAGGCAAATCCTGTAGAATTCCAAACGGATGAAACCCACGGCCATCAAAGGCCTTAAGAATTGTCGGGGATTGATTTAGTGAAGGAGAACCAAGCGATCTCCAGCACTGTATCAACATAATACACGTGGAAGCTCCCTCATCAATTACAGTTCGATGAATAGGCCTGTTTTTGACTATCACTGGGATCTGGAAAGCCATCTGATGAGGTAAATGCGGTGTACTATTTTCTAGATCAAAGATTATTAGGTTCGGGTCCTGAACATCAACAGCTCCTATAGCCGACAAAAGTAATTTTCGCTGTGCTGGGCATGATTGCAGCACTTCTAAAGCCGACATTGCTGAGGGTGAAACAGCTAAATCCTCAACAATGTTGTAATTCTGGGTCGCTCTCGCATGTGGATTGAAAGCAGACCTTCGAAGTACACCCTTGGCGGGCGGTTTGATTACTAAGTCAGGGTTAGGTTTCTCGATCTGTAGTGGATCGGAACCGGGAGCTGAGGTTGATGGATTTGACTGAGAAGATTCTGCTTCTTTCGATCCATCAACATGACTTTTACTACCATAATTGTGTGACTGAGTCGCAATCCTTACATGAGACATCATCAATATGGGTTCTTCAGCGGCACTCGAGGAAGAACCTATCATTTTTCTATCTTTCGGAAATGGGTCCTTCAAGACAGCAGGAATTTGGGAACCCTTGACGATTTTCGCAACCTCGGCCCTATGAGGGCAATCTCTTGTAAAATGATCTTCTTCACAAATAAGACAAGCATAACGAGGCTTGCGCTTTTCGTCATTGGTTTCCGACTTTTCTGTTTTCTCCTTTGGAGTTTTGTCTGCTTTATTCTTCTTCTTGCCTTTCTTCTTCCCACCATTTTTTGATTTAGCCGTAGATGACTCTACAGCGTGAATATCAGCGGAAATTTCGGTAGAAGAATCTCCTGTCGGGGAGTCTGGTAAGGTGATAATGGGCAAAGAATTCTTTGAAGACTTCTTCTTGCTTTTAGTATTCACCGTACCAATCATACCATCAGCAGCATGAGATCCCGAAGGAGCAGCAGCGATTTGATTTGACTTTGGAAGATCTGGGATCTTTTCGTGTAACGTACCCGATTGAGTATAAACTAAGTCAAGGTACTACACTTGAGCAATCACTTGCTCCTCAGTAACTACTCCGGCCTTAGCTACATCTTCAGTAATCTTCAGTAATAATGATTTAACAAACCATTCAGCTAAGATTTGGTCCGGGATAAAAACTTTCACTAATCGCTTTCGACGTCTCCATTCATGAATATGATCGGAAATATAAGTGGACGTCGACTGTTTCAATGAAGTTAGTAACTATGTGCCATTATCATATCTGACCGGCAACTGAAAATGTGTTAAGAACGAAGTAGCTAACTGACTAAAATTATAAAAAGAGGCCCGTGGTAACTCAATGTACCACTTGGCCGCGAGACCAATGAGCGTATGCTGGAAAATACGTAAACGGATCGAATCATCCGAGATAGAATTTGAGGCACACCAGAGGTGGCAAGTCATCACATGATTTGACGGATCCTCTCCAGACTTACCTTCGAACTTGGGTCTGTCACTGGGCAACTTATTTGGCATTGGTGGCCAGAACGGAAGATAATTTATTGGATCGTTCGTTAGGCGCGTCAAGTCTAGTAAATCCAAAGTTGCGATAAACAGGAATTGCCGATTAGGATCCCTAAAACTCTGGGTCACAAGACCAGTCCCAGGAGGAGGATATCCAGGATAACTTGGAATAGGAATCGCATTCGGGATATTTTATCCTCCTGGAAAACTAGGATTAACCGGACCGTACTGGGGTTGTTGTGGTTGTTGATAAGTGTACCCAGGCTATGGTTGATACTGGTAAACCGGTTGCTAGACAGTAGGCCCGTATTGGTACTGTCCCTGGTACGGTTGATAAACAAATTGTGGTTGACTAGTGACAACCGTACTTAAACCAGGCTGCCCCACAGGCATCTGAACCGTAGTTTGAATCGTGGATCCAGACAATGGTAAAGATGTCTACGAAGTAGTGGCAGAGACAAAAGAAACGGGAGCTGTCGATACTCCAGAAGTAAGTGTGGTGGATGGAACAGATGTTGCGGTAGTTGCAGCAATCGATTGAGATGGAGTACTAGGTGCAATGGGCGACTGAGTAACTACCAAAGGTACAAAAGTTTGAACATTAGACTGGACTGGTTGCTGGGGTGGACTAGAAACTAAAGGTTGTCCAGTTTGAGATGACAACTGTACGCTTGGCTGCAACACCTGTTGAACTTGCGATGGATCCCACACTATGTTCATTCCGGGGTATTGACCCATGACAGGTTGAGGATATTGAGATCCATAACCGGATTGAGGGTAGGATTGATAATTGAAAGGTACATTTCCCGTACCTTGAATATAAGATTGACCTTGGGGTGGTTGATAACCTTGACTCGAGTACTGACCTTGGGGTAGATACCCTTGAGGTAAGTACTGATACTGGGGTTGACCTTGAGGCATAAATTGATACTGAGGTTGACCTTGGGGTACATATTGAGGTTGGGGTTGACCTTGGGGAATGTACTGTACCATGGGTACATACTGTCCTTGAGGTTGCCCCCCAGACGCAATTTGTGTACCTTGAGGTTGCCCCCCAGGCGTTAATTGAGGCTGCCCCCCAGGCGGTAATTGGCCACCTTGAGGTTGAGAACTGGGAATTGAACCTGACATCATATAAATGTCTCCTACGCCCAACAGTTTATTACCATTGTTTCCAGTTAATAACCCATGTTCAATGGGTTAAGGAGATGCTCCCGCAAAAGTACCAGAAAGTGACTGATACCCAGCAGGAACAGAAGGACTGCCGTACAAGAAAGATTCAGGAGATTGAGTAAACATAGACGACTGACCAGACATATTTACAGGAGTATAAATACCTCTGGGTGGATAAGGAGTGCGAGGTGGAGAAAAACTTAACCCTGAGTTGTCCAAATAATTAGTTAACGAAAGATACCAAGTAGTACTTCTAGGTGGACTGTAAAAAATGGATTCACGCTCCCTTAGATCAATAGTAGGTTGATCTTCAGGGATAGGGACGCCTACTTCTTCTTCTGGAGCAAGTTCTTCAATAGCTATCAAACTAGAAGGAAGATTTTCGGTGATGACTCTTTCTACCCTAGGTGAATCAGGAACACTAGAAGTTGGAGTAACAGGCTCAGATATTTCAGGTTCTTCGCCTATATCACTAGTAGATGAAAAACTACCAGCAAGCTCGGAAACTGCAACAACTTCAGGATTATAACCTGTTTCTAGACTTTGGTAATTGGGATGGACTACCAACGAAGACTCTCCTTCTTCAGGTGAACCTACTTTACTGCCACTAGGAGTTACAAGGACTTTCAAACCTTCATAATGACCCGGGATGTCTTCAGGAGGCTCACCCTGAAGTCTACGGGACTTCCTCAACAAATCGGCCACGATAACAATCTCAGGAGACTTGCCCCGAAGTCTACGGGACTGTCTCGGTAATTCAGCCACAGTTAAAAACTTTTAACTACTGCACACGCAAACAAAGTAAAATCTCAAAGCAAACCGCCTAAAGTCTCTAAAGAACCAAAAAAATTCGAATTACACGCCTAAAGAATCTAGGGCGTCAAACCAAACACAAACAGTAACCTTCCATACCGAAAACACTAGTTGGTGATGAAGCCCAACATCGCCGAATTCAGTACAGAAGTGGTGGGTGGAACAGTTACCCCGGCAACCTGCTTAATGAATAGACCGGCACAAGTTCCTCCACTTTAACCGTCTCGAGTGAAGTGAACCCCCCGGAAAATCCAAGTGAGTCTAGCCGACGTCTGCTCCAGGTACAGTGGGATCTTCCCTCCACCGTCACCTCGGGTAGAATCCTAAAGATAATGGTCACTAAGGTTACCAACAGCAACAAATATACCTGGGGGAACAGTCTATGACCCGATAGCACGCAAGGGCAGAGTAACAAGCTCAATCCCCTTGCCGGCTCCTTGACAATAATCCAAGGTTTACCGACAAGTGACCCCAGGCTCCTCAATAATAATCTGAGGTTTACCGTTTGTAGTACGTGCGTATCTGGCGTCTTTCCCAATGAAGGAGGATTGATCCCCTCACTGGTTCAGACACGGTCTCGTGCTTCTCCTTTAAGAGGAGCTTTCCCAGAGTACAAATGAAACAGTTGGATTTATCCTACCACAAGATAAGCTACTTGTTTGGTTTTACTGTCTTGGAGAGTTAATTACTCTCCTACTCCAAGACACTAACTTGATCTATATTGGTGTTTCAGAGCCCTAGTGAATAAAAAGTTACTAAGTTGATTTTACTTTAAGCGTTAATTTTTATGGCTTTTCTTTAGGACAAAAGGTAGCGGAGATGAAACTAATGGTGTGTAGACTCGACTCAAATCCACTAAAAAGATGCACTTAGGATGATTCATACTAATTTTCTTTTTCAATGAATTCCCTAGCTAAGAGAGTTGGAGAATGCAAAATTGATATAAAGACAACTTTCTTGGCAATGAAAATCAAAGAAACAATCTCTTTATCTTTTCCAAAGCATACAACACATGACCACTAATTACTCCACGAAAATTCCTTTTCCTTTCAAAGACTCAAATGCCACTAAGCAAACTTTTTCTTCAAAAGAGATTTTTGGATTTTTTCCTACTTAACAAAGCATTTAAAAATCAAAAATCAAATCTTTAAAAATCTATGACAATCAAATCAATTCTACTTAAAAGCAAATCAAAAAGAAATTCACCTAATAAGAAAATCTAATGAGGCCAAAACCTACAAAGTATGACTCCAGGATGTTTTACTCAGTCAAGATTTAACCAAGGACTAGTTAAATCAAAATCAAAAACTAGTCAAAAAACAAAAATCAAAATCTTTTGTTCTTTTTCTTAAAATGAAATTCACAGTTCAATCAACAAACTTTTTCGAGATTCGGCAAAGAGACAAAACAAAGGTAGGTGTCTCACACAGGTAGATTTTATGAAAGGTCCGACTCCTAAGAAGACTGCAAAGACCAGGGATATCCAAGGTTTTACGACTTCTAAAGCCAAAGTCACTACAGGACCAATGCAAAAATCAAACCCTAAGGCTAAAACCTCTACGAATTCCACTAAAACTCTTGACACTGATGAAACAAGCTTAGATGAAGATTTGTGGCAGGTAACCAGTGGATCTGGGCAGTAAAAACAACCTATAAACAAAATCTAAGAGGCAAAAAGGAGAAAATTGAAATTTTCTCAATTTTGACAGGGTACGCAGGCAACCTGTTTGCACAGGTGCGTGTACGCTCTGTGCACAAAGCTGCAGTGCGTACAGGTACGCACTGTGCTTAACGCAGAGGCTGCGTACGTCTAGCAAAACCAAGACAAATTAAAATCTAATTTAACCCTAAGCTAAGCCACCCAAATACACAGTCAGACAGCCAAAAACCAGAAAGAAAACGACTTATCTCAAATTAAAGTTTCACACAAAGGAAAAATCATTCACATCAATGGAGGTCCCCAGTGGAGTCGCCATTTTGTCATGCGGAAAGAGTCAATTTTGCGGACAAAACCGACCTCCCTAGAAGCTAAGGCTTTCTAGTGACAAACAAGACAATTAAACACTATCTTTCCCTAAATACGCGTTTATAATACAGGTAATCAGGTGTTTATAACATACCTTTAGTCCAACGCTTCGTAGCAGTCCAGCCTCACCAATCCGGATGAGCTCCTCCTTCTCTTCGAAACCTGCATTCACTAACAAGCAAACGATTACATAGCACCTGTATAACTCATGAAATAACACATATTCATCATAAAGACCAAGGAGTATATGAAACAAATCATGTATAACAACTTGTTGAGAAAAATGAGCTTAATTGTATTAAGTGGAAACAAAAGAAACCATTACAACCTGAGCCTTGGTGTTGTGCAGGTCCCTCCCAGGGTCCAGCAAGAGTTTTCCTTTACTTTGATCAGGTCACCCACTTCCAAATGAAGCTAAGAAAGGATGGGAATCTCTCCTCTCAAGCTCTATAAGGGAGTCCTAATTTTAGCAGCATCTAGCCTTAGGAATCTTCAGCTTTCAACCTCCCCTCCCTCTGGCCTAATGCCTATATTTATAGTGCTTTGGAGGAAGTTAATCAGGTCCACCATGAATGGGATAAGCCCCTCTTTCAATGGGATAGCTCCCCTCTTCATGGGATAAGTTCCTCTTACATAGGGATGCATGAACCATCTGGAGGCGCTCAATCCACATCAAACCATCTTCTAGAATGCTCTAGAAATGACCACAAGTAACTTTTTTGAAGTGAAACTTGCGCCTTTTGACCTTTACAGGAGTACGCACCCACCCCTTTACAGACAGAGCGTACAAGTACGCAGGTGTTGTGAACTTGGGATGCGTACACGTAGGTGAGGCCAAGAGAAACTGCGTAACCAGAGTTAATTGACTTTTTAAGGACTTTCTCTCTTTCTTGGAGTTTGACATGAGGAGCAGAGGTATGAGACTTGCCAAGGAGGATAGTATGACAGTTGATAGAGCCATACTAATTGCAAATAGCCATGGTGACAAATTTTAGTGTAACAGCTCTTCTTCCTCCATTTGGGGTGAAGGAGATTTCTGGCTTCTATCAGAGTCATGCTCTTCCTGCTCTACTTGTTCCTTTGCGGTGCACTTCACTTGTGCTGGGGTCTTCTCCTCAGTCTCCTTCTTCCTCTTTTTAGCCAACTGCTGAACCTTTAGATGGGTCGCTTCCTTTTTCTACTTCTCCATGGACTTGCTAGTCCCGGTGGCCAAATCTGATGTTGTGTGCTAATCTATTGGCCAACGCTTGAGAACCTCTGCAATGGCATCATCCATGGCCAAGTAGGGTAAGTTGTACCACTTCTGATCTGGATCCTTCCGCGCCTGGATGTAAATATGGTAGAAGTCTGCCTTGAACTCAGCATACCTAGATAGCTACTCAAAGATGGTTGGTGACAACCGTGACTTTCATTTAATGGTTGTACATATGCTCACCTCCATCAGCACCCAAAAGGCTTTGCATTCTCGGACCCACTCATCATACTTTGTAGTCCAAAGAGAAGCAAACTTTGTTGCTTCTGGTAAATCTATCTCAATTGGAGGAAACTAGTTGTCCTCCGGAAACTCCCACACGACTAGCATAATCGATAGAAATCGTCAGGAATAATGGAAGGTTTTACTATGGTCCTGTGCCTCTCTATAGTTCGTGAGGAACTTGCTGCACAGGTAGCATGCCCAGATGAACTTTATGCCCTCCACGCATGAGACTGCTAACGAAACTACTAGTGTCGGTACCTCATCCATGAGGAAATTTCTCATCACTTTTCCAGCCAAAATTTGAGTGGAAACCTTCGTCGCGGTGTCAGTAATACTGGAAATGGAATACTTGCATGGCTTCTTGACAAGTTTGAACTTGTCCTTCATCTTCTCAGTGAGGTCATGCTCGCCTATCGTTTCACCAAATGCCTTGGCTGGATTCAGTCCAAAATGAGGTAACAATGTGATCTGATGGATTAGCATATCAATGATTGGTATTGGCTCACTCAACCATAAGCACCCGTCATGCAAAAGGCATAACAATTGCTTAATGACTATCAAATTTATTGGTGTGCGATGGTAGTGAGTCACCCAGAGCAGGTTCAACAGCCCTGACTTGTTTACCCTGCGAATCCATTCCACCGGCTCTAGCACAGTGACACCAGACTCCTTGTAGAAAACCCTGTTCATGAAGGTGTTGATAGCCAGGTGGGGGAACCGCTCGATGTCCCCCAAATCCCAATCTTCAAGCTTTAGATGTGGGATCTGCACCAAGTGTGGAACTTCAGAAGCTATATTTTCTGACAGCATGGGTGTGTTGAGGAGGAATTGGCCCTCCTCTAGGTCCTTCAGGACCTTCACCTTGCCCTGGCATAGAGGGATATACTCCGACAACTTAGAAATAGACTCCACCCCCTTAATATCTATGTCTTATGCACCCTCCTTGGCCTCCAGATCTACCATTTTGCCTTTCTCCTGCACGCTTGGATTTTCTTTTCTCTGAGCATGTGTAGTTGCATGTTTCCTCGGTGACTCATGCACCAGCATTGACTTCTTTTGTTTATCCTTCTTCGGATTAGGGACCTCTCTCGTCATCGTAGGCTTTGGCCTAGGTGACCTCAGCACCATAGGCACGATTGCTGGAACCTCCATACTCACAACCTTAGGGGCAGCTCCCTCAAAGGTAACAGTCTCTCCAGCGCTGACAATTTCTACGAGACCTGGTCCTAGCATGATGTCGTGGATAATCTTGTGGTCATATTTGAGATATTGATCGAACATAGGGTGCCTACAAGAAAATCCTCAAAGAACTCATGGTTCATGCACAACAAACATCATAACTCAGAAATTCTCAAAACGAAAAGTGTTTCTCATTGGGCGGCCACCTATATTTGATAGGAAAATTTGAATTCAAATTTGATCATTTCCCCAAAATCAATCCATAAATGCTAGATTAGCAGTAGATTTCCCAAGATTTTACTCTTAAATTCAGCCTTAATTGCCTTAAATTCCACCCCCCCTCCCCGCTCCTTTTGACCGTCTCCTAGCAGTAAAATCATGAATAGTCATGGTAACAGTCACTTTCTAGCTGTGTTGCGCGGTCTCCACCCCTATAGCATAGCTCCCTTCGTGATCCTATTGATGTTGTGACACCCTTCCATTCCACGCAGACCTCTTTTCGTGTAACTCTACAACCCAAGCAGTGTATTTTATAGTCTTGTGCCTCCTTGCAACTGCCTAGAGCACTTAGATTGTGCTACCATCATATAGTCATCTAGATAGAACCCCGGTGTATGGCTTCAATCGACTTCCATTTACCTTTCCCAGAAATGGATCTCCATTCAATATCACAAGCTGAACTGCTCCACCATCAGTAATCTCCTTGATAACTTATGGATCCAGCCAATGTATCTAAAATTTTCCTGGAAACTTATCAAACTTACTGTCATATAATAAAACTAAATCGTTTGCCTTGAAGGTGTGTAGTTTGATGTACCAATCATGCCATGCCTTTTCGTGCTCCTTCTGAACTTGCTGATGGAATCCAACGAGAAACCTGTCTTCCTCAAGCTCTGTTAGCTGCGCGAGCCTCTCTTTTAAGGCTCCATGGTCTGCCATCCCTGTAAATTCCACTATGCATAGACTAGGCACGATATACTCCATAGGCATCATAGCCTCTACACCATAGACCAATCTAAACAGCATCTGACTAGTAAGAGTTTTACAAGTAGTTCGATAAACCCATAACACAGTTGGTACACACACATCCCAATCATTCCTCTGTGCATTGCAAACCTTTGTCAACACGTTCTCGAATATCTTATTAAACTCTTCAACCATCCCATTGGCATGAGGGTGATATGGTGTCCTCTTCTGATGATAAACTTGGAATTCTTCAGTCAGTGCACTGATCATTTCATTAAGGAAATGCGTACCGCGATCGCTCATTAAAATCTTCGGGCAACCAAACCTGGTAAACACAAACTCAAATAAGAACTTTGTTGTTGTTGCCCCTATACAATCTTTTACAAGCTATGCCTCTGCCTATCTGGTCAAATACTTATTACCAGTGATGATATACTGTACACCTTTCCTAGAGGTTGAATAGGTCCTACAAAATCAATTGCCCACTTTTCAAATTGTTGCAATGACACTTCCAGGTTCAGAGGTAGATCATCCCTTCACATGGCTTTCCCATCCTCTCACATTCATCGCACACCCAACAATATTCTTTCGAATCCTTATGCAATGTTGACCACCACAACCCAGCGCGTAAAATCTTTTGCGTTGTTGCTTTTCCTGCATAATGGCCTCCCTTAGTTCCTCCATGAGCTTCATCTAGGATGTCGCTTCATTCAAAATTAAGCACATAGAATCATAGTATCTTGTCTAATCCCATATTATATAAGTGACCCGCAATAACAAAGAAATTTTTCGCGCACACCACCAACTCCTTCTATTGACTAGTGTATCCTTCTAGAGCCATTCTCGTAGTCAGGAAGTGGATAATTTCTGCAAAATGATTGTCGGCTACGCTCACCGTAAAGAGTTGTGCATCAAGCAACCCTTCCTCCAAATTGGTAGGCTCCTCCCCTATTTCAATGTGTGATAGATGATCTGGCCCTTCATTCAATCATCCTAGCTTCACAATTACTTCGAAATCATACTCTTGAAACAATAGAAGCCATCACATATTATCCCCCCCAACATAGGCTTGTTGACTAGGTATTTTAATGCAGAATGGTTTGTATACATCTTAAAGTGTCTGCCTAGCAAGTAATCCCTGAAATTCTGGAGTGCATACACCATAGCCAACCCTTCGTGCTCCATCATTGAATAGTTCTTTTCAGCCTTAGATAGCTTCCTGCTCGTGAATGTTATCGGGTGATCCAATTCTCCTTCACCATCCTATGTCAGTATTGCTCCCAGCACAATACATGACGCATCCACATGCACATGAAATTCCTTCTTCCAATCTGGGAAGACTAGGATCGGCGCAGTGAACATTTTTTCCTTTAACACATCCTAGTTCCACTGACATTCTTCATTCCAACAGAATGTAGCATCCTTCTTCAACAATTTTTCCATCGGTGTCGTAATTTGAGCATAACTCTTGATGAACTTTCGATAATATCCAGTATGACCCAGCATTGCATGCAGCTGTTTAACACTCCTTGGCACCTCCAAATTAATTATGCCCACGATCTTAGAAGGATCCACCATTAATCTTTGTCTACAGACTACGACCCAGCAAGATTCTGAAAGGGATGCAAAATAAACACTTATTCAAGTTTAGCACAATATGATACCTCCGGCACATATCTAGCATCAAATGCAAACTAGCTACATGGCACTTTACTAGTCCAAATATTGTCCAATCATCAAAGTATACTTCTAAAAACTTGTGAATAAACTCCTTGAATTCCGCAATGACTACGCGTGAGAAGATTATTGGTGCATTCTTAAGTCTAAAAGGCATTACCGTATACTAAAAGCATCCCCACTCAGTCGCAAAGGTCATCTTGCTCCTGTCTTCTAGCGTGATATTTATCTGATGGTATCCAGAGAATCCATCATTTAATGATATGCTTCCTATCCTCCAATGTTATCCAGCATTTCATTTGTGAACAGATTTGGAAAAAGATCATGAACGCAAACATCGTTCAGCTTCCTGAGATCTATGAAAATCCTTATCTTATCCTTCTACTTCTTTTCCTGAACTAACATAGGACTTACCCAATCGGACCCCTCCACTGGTTCAATAATACTTGTTGCCAACATATTATCCAACTCCAAGTGGACCCTTTCCTTGTACTTAGGATTAAGGCAATATGGCCTCTGCTTAACAGGCTTCACGCCTAGTTTCAACTATATTTGCATCACTCCCAAATTGCCTATGATGCCTTTTAAGTCTAAAAACTTAGTGGGAAATAGAACCTCATATTTGCAGAGCAACTCGGTGACCTTATCGACCGTAGCATCATCCCAGTAGTCCCCTATCTTCACAAACTTCGGCTCCACCTCTGTGCCAATGTTTACATGTTTATATTTTAGTGGCACAGTGATATTGGGATTCTCTATCTGAAGTCCCTCAACTTCATGGTGACCTTTTGCCTTTGGGATATTAATGTTCCTTGGATCTTCGTCTTCCTCTTCAACAACCACATTATAGCACTCCAACCCATGGCACAGCTGGGTGTTCCGATATGGTTGAATCAGATCCAAGGGATCCTACAGTATTCTGAAGATCACTGCCTTGACCTCCTGCAATGCTTTGTCAATGCACTCAAATCCATCCTCAAAGCTGAATGTCATCACGAATCCCTGTCTCAAAATATCCCATTCGTCAGTGTTGTGGCGGAGCTCTGTTTCCAAGTACCGATTATCCAAAGTGTGACAAAACAAATGCACCCATTCCGGTTGTGGCTCTGCTCCATAAGCATCAATCCATTTTGCTAAGTGATCGCGTGGATCACTGCTCCCATTGTATTTCTTTTTCAATCACACTTTTGGGCGACCAAACTGCACCCTCATCATTATTTTTTTTCATGTCATCCATTAAAATTGTCTTTATGTGTACCCCACCATCTTGCGGGCATAGCACGCAGCGCCAAATCCAGTGCTTGGAAGAGATGCTTCTCAGGCACTTCCCTTTCAAATGCATCCAAAAATTTATCTACGTTAGTTAGGCCATCATAATAAGGAAAACTCCTTACCTCCGATGATACACAGTGCAGAAATTTAGTCATCATGTTATAGCACAACGTAGATACTTCATGCAACCTATTCTACCAGTGTTCCAACTCCTCATCCGAATCTGATGTACAAGAGTTTTCGCGGTCCCATGTAATGCATCCATCTGTTGTCGAATTCCCCCAATCGTGGTATCACGTTGTGATTTTGTAGATCTGGTCCAAATCATCGTCACTTTCATAATCACGGACTGGTTCAATATAATGCGGTTCTTTTGCAGGGTTCAAAATGACTACTACGCGGAGCAATTTCCTCTCAAATGACATTGTCTGCTTCTTCAGATTGATCACCACATTCATATCAATAGCCCAATTGATCAAAAGAAGAGTAGGGTAAGGATTGCCTTCATCGACAATCTTTATCACTTCAAAATTTTCCAACACGCTCGTGCCTTCAATATCTACTATCACTCTTTGCAATCTTCTCATGACGATAATATTTTGTTGATTTTCCATCCTCAATTGAATCAGAGAGCAGTGCAGTGCAAGTCTCCCCATTCTTTCCCATATCTGTTTAGGCAATACGTTCGCATCTGACCCCAAATCCAGGATAACTTGATCCATTTCATATTCTCTGATTTACACAGTGAGTCTCATCTCATGGCCTGTTCTTGCCTTATGCTTACCAATTTTTCTGACTACATGAGGTCCTTCAAGGGAATTTTCTTTTCTGCACATTTATTTATCAATTCTTGTAATCCTTTCACGGCCTTGGTGTCTCATAGCAGCTTCATACAGGTCTCTAAGAATGTAGTAAACATGGAGGGGTCAATTTCTTCATTGCTTGTCCTGACTTCCTAAGGTAGAAGCCTTAGCAAAGATTTTCTTTGCTTCCATGAAGGTTTATTTCATGCACTTTAGATCAAACCCAACCTCCTTTTCTATAGCCTTGTGGACCCATTCACTTTCTTTAGGTTGCTTTCCCTTAACTTCACGAGATGTCTTTCCACTTCGCATCACAATATTCACAGTAGGATCCTCTTCACAATGTTCAACACTCATCATCTATAGGTTCTAGGTAGGTTGTTGAGGTTGTGTCCCCTTTTCATGCATCTTAGCTATGAGTATAGGGCATTCTTCTATCGCGTGGTCAAACTGAGTACAGTATCGGCATTACAGGCACATCGGGTTTGTACACTCTCGTGCGTAGTGTCTCAGTCCTCCACAACTCTAGCAAATAACTTGCCCCTGGCCTCTCACAGGTCCTCCTCTGCCTCGGCCTTATCTGCACCCCTAATATCCTCCTCGTGCTCCCCCAACGCCTTAATCTGGAATCCAAGTCTTTGTCTGCATTCAATACATGGGTATTCTTTCCATCATCAACTCATAGATACGGTAGTTACGCTCATCATGACCCACTAATTTAAAGAAGTTTCAGAAGAGTTGTTGCGATGTCTGTACAAATTTCTGCAACAAGTGACAATTGTTTGTCACATGTTTTCCAACTACCTAACAGATAGCACACCACAATGCAGGCCCCGTACTTGGCCCTGCTTGAGCTTCCGACCTCAGAGGCATTGGCCCTCCTCCTGCAATATAATTTGGTAAGATAAGGCAATGATCTTTATCATGCCCTTGACTCTTACATTTCAAACACAAAACTTCTTCATGCACCTCTGGCCGAGCTGCTCTATCCTTCTTCAGACTTTGGAACTCTAGGAAAAGGTTCTACAACTCCACGTGGATCTGCTAAAATCCCAAAGCAACATTTTGAATCAGTGTCTCATGAAATCTCATCATGATCTGCAAGGCTTCCTCCTAGGTCCCAATCTTTTGTTGTGATAAAGCAACCCTTAAATGAGGCAAGAGCGAAGCCACAAACCATTCACGGTGTTGTATCATCCGTAAGATTCATGTTAGCTTCATGGATCTTGCATTTCAATCCCTAATCTATGTCCCAGGTTGTTTCGCTAGGCTTCATCACGATTTCCTTGAATCCAACGATTGGTTGCGCTTCAGACTTGGGTCTACTGAATTCCTTATTCAGCGCGTTCTAAATGTCTGCCAACGCAGCTCTCGGGTTATCAATACAATATTTAATGTACCATGTTAGCGCGTAATCTTGTAAAGTAGTAACCAACGTTTCTTTCTTTATTTGATCATCTGTAATGTTCTGGGATGTCCTTATGGCCTTTGCAATGAACCAAAACTGGTTTCGGTCCTCATTCCCCAAGCCCTTGAAAATGGGCAACTTCACTGCGTTTTCCATATTGAACGGTGGCAGAGGTGGTGGTGGTGTGGGTGAAGGTGTATGTTGTGGAGGTGAAGATCGAGGTGGTGTGGGCGGATGGGGTAATCACGAGAATCCTTATTTATTTTTCTATATATATTTTTATTTTATTTCTAAGATTTTATTATATTTATTTGTTTATTTTTATTTTTATTTTTATTTTTTTATTTTATTTTATTTTATTTTATTTTTTTATTTTTTTATTTTTATTTATTTATTTATTTATTATTATTATTATTATTATTTATTTATTTATTTATTTATTTTTAATTTCTACGTATTTATTTAATTAACAACCAATTAAATTATATTATTTATTTATTTATTTGGTCCCATATTTCAACTAACTTCATATTAAATTATTTTATTTATTCATCATTTTTCGAGGTTAGGACCCTATTCCTTTCTAGCCGTTGGCCTAGCTAGCCGTTGGAGACTCTGCTCATGCTATTTAACATGCAAAGCTGGATCTGGTTCTTCAACTTGTCCTGACAATGAACCACATTGGCTGGTTCGAAACGCGTCGACAAATGATAGATCTTGTGATTTATGCCGAAAAATCTCTCATAAACCGATATGGATCACAGAAGCCTCAATTCAACAATCCTTATCTTATTAACTGTACAACACTCTGCGGTGAAGCCTGTGCTTCTCCTTAGTCATCACTCAGAGGAGGCTCAATCAGTGAGCTATATTCAGGGGCTATTCTCCCTCTATCCCTGAATAACTTTCCACTTCGCATAGCTCCAAACATCAAGGTAATTGCATAACCCGCTTTTCACACAAGAGTATTTTAATCCAAGTATTCAAAGATCTTAAATAATTACCCCATGATCCCGTAAGAAGCATCGCTCTACTTTGCTATAGTTGACCAAGGTATTGATCATGAACTCTATCACAAATCCTCTGATGGTGTGATCAAGCCAGCGCGCGATCTTATCTTCAGAGGCTTCTAATCTCTGCACTAACTCTGAGGTCCACACTATTGGACCGTCAAGCATCCACTTTCCTTGGTCATCTACCAATTTAGCAATCCACTCGTATAGTTAGATCGGAAAGGAATAGAAGAAAATTTCGTGTACCTCTGTGTATAGATACCTATCCAACCACTGTTCTTTCATCAATCGAGGATTTTTGTTTTCTTGCACCGCAAATTTGTGGATCTTTTTGTCCAACCAATCTTCAGTTTCTTTCTTTGTTGGATTCTAGTGATGCAACATTACACATATCTTTAGGTAGATCCTGGTCCTGGCAATGGAACCATTTGTTGGCTTAGTGGGTCTTGACCCAGTTTTAGAGTTATGTTTGCCAAACAAATCCCTACACTACTGGCCCTTTCGGCATCAACCCGCGAAGCGCGGACTGAAGTCTCACCTAAAGCAGTATGGGTGATCTAGGTGGATGTTGGTGGCCACCCACCTATCCCACTTGGACCCCCACAACTGTCTCTTTCATTTTTTCAGTTTCATTAATTGTAGCATAGTTTACTATTTTTAGCATTTTTCGGGTCCTGAACATCCAGAACCATTTTAAGGCCCTAAACAATGTCTTTTTGGGAAAACTGGAAGCAACATGGTTCCATGTGTTACAGGGAAAAGTGTCTATTTAGAACTTCTCTATCCCACTAATGTGTGACAGCTGCCTTAGAAACAAACAGATAAAAGCTACTTTTGTTTTTCCTTTATGAATTATAGATAGATAGGAACAGAAAGACCAACCTCTGTCTTCTGCCAATCTCCTGATTTGATCCCTCTCTTCTTTGATAGTCCTCAGCTACCTGCTCCCTTGCACGCCCAGCTTCACAAAGTACCTATAAGATCACAGAAGCATGGCACTATACAAAGACATGGATCTATAATCATAAACAATCTAGGGTCAGATGTAAAATGACCATACACATGTAACAAGCATCAATGACACAAAAGCATGGAGGAAAACTCAAATAGCTTTTATTGATAAACAAGAAAAGAGCCAAGAGGAGTTACAACTGGTTGTTCTAACCCAGCATCAACCTCCCAGCAAAGAAGCCCCTCTTCACCTCAAACAAAGCTTAGATCACCCAACAATCTGATGTTTGTCTCAGGAAACCAACAGCAATTCCTTACAATATGCAAAATTCCAGCCTTTGGATCTCTGGGATGAGGGATCCATATATAGATATCTGTAAGGGGGATGAGTCAGCTTGTGATTTGATTAGTTTCTTCTCTCTGATAGTTCTTGCTTCCACTTGGAGACTGAGGGCCTCTTACTCATCCTTGGTCGAATTCAGTGAGGCAAGTGTCACAGGAGAAGATTCTGGAAGCTTCCATTGCCTCTCCACCTCGCGGAATGACACTGCCATTTGTCATTTCTCACCCATCGCACCCAAAAGAAGGGATTTTTGAAATGCAATGCACTCTCACAGTGTATTTGGGTGAGATGCAACGCACTTAGCCAATGGAGCAGCTGCAATGATCCTGTTTTGACCAATTCTGAGCAGTTTCTCATGGAGAATTTCTGGGAGAAGCTATAATCTGTTGACCTTGTTCCTTTAGGGGTTAGAACAACACTTTTAGGGACTTAGGAGCCCTTGGTTTATGGACATTTCATGCTTGGGGTTGTAGGGCCCAAAAATGTCTATAATAGTTGCCCCCTAAAGTATGAGGCCGTTAATCTTTTAGTGTCGGGTGAAATGCTTTATTATGAGGATCCGAAGTTCTTTCAATGCTGGGAGGAGACCTGTAATAAGATACAATACAATGCATTATCTTCATACTATTTTCATGATCTAGCTGAGGCGGGCATTCCCATGCTCAGCTTTATAAATTCATTTTTATGTACATAGGACAGACAATCGTCTGAGATTAGACTGATGATTCTGATAGAGCCATCATCCTTTTGAGTGGATGATTATCTGTGCAGCAATGATGTACATTTAATGTCTTTATTCCCCTGAATATATATCGCAGCCCGGATGGATGAAACTAGATCCGGGGTCTTCAATCTCGTCCGATCTTCACTCAAAGTACAAGTCGATCCATGTGAGAAATGTTCTGAAGTCGAACATGGAAAGACATCGCTTGATTACTAGTCAATGATGTAAACTGTTAACAAGCGCGAGAGGAATCATCGATAATGATAATGACCCTCAAGGTACTGCAGTACAATTCACGTGGTGTGAATAAAGGACTTGGCGTCGAACACCACGCAAAATCTTTCAGTTGAAGGCCATTGATGTAAACCTGTCGCCGGAAGTGAGAAACTTTCCATTGAGGCCTGCAAGCTTCAAAGTACTGAATGGGGTGTTCCTAGATCAACTTCTCGGATAATGAGCTGATGTCGACAAGAAGTGATCTGTCACAGGAGGGCCTTAATGAATCCCACATCAATGACATGGAACGGAGCAAATGGTGAAAACGATCTGGTGATATAAGGTTCAGGGTGGCGGTCATGAATGAATGGAGTATAATGTATGGTAGTGGGTGAGACACAGGTGAATTCTCTGAATGACTTCTCTTGAACATATCGGCGACACTGATGTGATGGATTGGTAGCATTAACCCCAAATGTGGATGGTATGGCGTGACCATGGTGATGTGACCAGTGAATGAAACAACCCAACCCGACTCGGACACGGAGTGGAAGTGTCATGTTCAAGAGCGACTTGCTACCAACAAAGTTTCTTTGAGTTTTCTTCCCAATTTTCCCCAGTCATTGCTGACCAGTACCTCTTTATTTTTGTCAAGCTTGAGGAGGATAACATATGCTTGTTCTATAATTTTCCCTTTGGGCAAACCCATCGCTATGTTTTAACGAGCCTAGCGATAGTGAAACTCGTTCTCGTCTATAGACAAGTTTGTCGCTATTAATCTTTTTAACGAGTTTAACGACAAAGATAACTCGGTCCTTTTCAATTTTAGAGAGTCTGAAAAGGGACGTAAAGGTAACTCCAAAATTCCTTTTTCATCATCTAATCCCTTAAGTCCGAAAAAGTATAAAACAATACAGAAGGGATGAATTTTCGATACTTTTTACGAGCCGAACAAAACAAGCGCTCGATCTTTTTGTGTAATAATCCCTCAGGTCCAAAAAGATTAATATCTAGAGGAGGGATAGCACTTCCTGTTCCTTTAATGAGCTGGAGAGGCCAATGGCTCGGCAATCTTTTCATATTTTACGAGTCATTTGAAAAGAGCTTAAAGGAGACTCGTCTTTTGAGGAACGAGTGATAAAACGGGTAGCAACTAATTCCAGGTAAGGTTTGGAATTTTCCAATCACGGCAATGTCACAAGGATGGCTAGTGAAATCACTCTTCACAGTTGTTCCTCAAAATGGGTAAACAATCAAATGGAGGTGAATGATCGGCCAATGAAAAAGTGGAGGTTATGGTGCAAACATGACCAAGGCTTTAACAGCTGAAGTACTACATTCACGATGGTTATTTACCGGGGAATAATTCATTTTTTAACGAGTTTAAACGCAGGGGGAAACATTTGCTCATGTCTTATGTTTATTTTTTAACGAGCTTGAACTATGTGCTAAAACTGCTCGATTGAATGGTCCCTTTTTTATTTTACCATAAATCGCTTTGTTCTTTCAAAGATTGTACTGTATTTTCAAATGCTTCATCAAACTAGTCAGAAATGAACAATATATGCTTGAAAACGAGTTAGAACACTAATATTTTACTTTGAACTACGTAAAAAGTAATGCAAAAGTGTTTTTACCTCTCATTTTACCATTTCATTTGAACTTTGGTTTGTTGGAGCTTTGGAGGTGCTTTCCCCCTTTGATTTTCATCAGCTGATTTCGGGAAATTCTGTGGACGATTCTCGGCGCCGTCTGGACCAGGTAGGAGCTAAACCTAAGCTCTTTCATTTCATGGTTTCCATTTTACATTCTGAGCTTGATTCCTAGTTTTTCTAAGCCCTTTGGGTTTGAAAAACTCGTTCTGCTTTCAGTGCACCCTCTGTGTATCGAAAGGTGCGTTGAATGTTGGCCTGTCTACTATAGGTGCGTTGGGTGCAGAAAAGGAATTTAATGCACAATTTTTGATGGAAATTTTTCCTGTTTCTTACCAAAATCAGGATCTAACTCTTCTCTTGTTTGTTTTTCAGAGATCTTTGGAGTAAGATGACCATTACATGGCGAGAACGTGAGCATGAAGAAGAGGACATGCTTGCCCTACATGATTCGGTTATAGTAAATGAACTGCGAAACTGTGGCTTGCTGAAGTTCTTCCGCATTTCTAGCATGAGACAACAGATCAACTTACTGCAGTATTTGCTCGATGCTTGGGATCCTACCAACCAGGATTTCCAGATCAGGGGCAAATCTATCCCCTTGACTGTAGTAGACATCTATTTCTTGACTGGCTTATCGAGGCAGGGTGCCCCCATCTCTTTATCAGGTTCGGCTCGAGGAGGTGACTCTGTGAGAGATTATGTTCGCCAGTACTGCAGAGAGGGATCTCAGCTGAGTAAAGATGGCAAGATCATCATCCGTGATGTCACTGACAAGTCCCTCAGGACTATTCTGTTTAGTTTTGGTAGGATGGCCGGTGGTGCGGCTCTTCATGTAGCCAACCGATCTTATATGCAGTATGCCTTGGAATGCCTCCAACCGAAGGTGTTCAACTGGTGCGACGCAGTACTTCTTGTGATGAAAGAATAGTTGACCAAGATAAAGAGCGGGAGGTTGAAGAACTTTGGGTATGGTTCTGTTTTGACCGCCTTTGCCTTGGAGAAGATACCACTGATGCAGCCGCAATATATTGCACTCGATTTACCTTCACCTACTGAACCACGTATGCAGAGATGGGTTGACCATATGTCTACGCATGTCGGTCAGTCTCAGATTTCATTTTCTGATACCTTCTTCAGGTGGTTTGATCGTCAGGAGATGGTTTATTCCGAGTATCCATATGCGGGTATGGACTTCTGGGGTGATCCAGATTTAGTACTCCCAGATGGCGAATAGTGGGGCGCCATTGGTAAAATATTTGACCATATTCCTGTTTATCATTTTTCATTTATAATGTCCTTGTGCTTTATTTTATCAAGACTTTAATCAAACTCATGTGTACATGCAGATGTTGGTCCTGTTTTTCCAGTAGTTCACCTGAGAGTACCAGCTGCTGCCCCAGCAGGAGAGGCCGTCGGAAGGGATATTCTTCGTGACCTTGATGTGGCCGAGACTCTCACAGCATTACAGGAGCAGGTTGAGGGCCTCACTCTTGGTATTCCAGATGTGAGGACTGACGAGCTACCTTTGAGGTTACAGCGGCATACTACTAGTGTGCCAAGACGGTGGACTTGTCTCTTACGCATGATCGCACAGGCTGTGACTTGCTATCACAAGCATCATTAGACGAGGGTGCCCCCTAGAATTTTGAGTTTTTTGGTCATTTGACCGATTTTGTCTTGGTTACAGAACATTATGTGTAAACCATAAATAGTTATAAATATTTTTGATTTTCGGAGTTTTATTTTGGTTAAGTTACACGATCCACATGCAAACATTGATGGTATGTTTTCTTTTATAAATGTTGCAAATGTCTATCTAACACATAATTTGCTAATGAGTCAGTTAATGTGTTTAAGTTTCTGGAAATGTGCTGATATTGAATAAAATCAAATTGTCTTTCCAAAATCTTAACCCTTAGGAACATGCGATAAATAGTTGGGTTTCGGACGGAATATATACCTGTGAGTTGTAGTATTACGAGTTGTGAGTCTAACCTGACAATTAGTCGGCGTATACCATGTGTGATGGAATCAGAGAGAAGTTCTATCAACGCGCTATATTCAGCGATGTTATTTGTTGATCGACCAATACACACCCCTCTGAAACTTACTAACTCGCCGCTTGGATCAAAAATAGCCCAGGCTGCGGAAGATAGGTTCCGCGAACTACGACTCGCTCCGTCGGCATATCCAACACATGAATCCAATAGGTTTGACATCTGCAACAAATGTAAAAAGTGGATTACTTGACCAAAATAAACACTTTAGCGAAAACAAAAACATAACAAAAGCATACAGGTCACCATTACGCATAGTAACGCTTGAGGTATAACCCATTACAAGGTTGCGCCAGTGGAATTCCGTCATAATCCATTAACTCGTAGGCTCCTTTTGCTAACACTCGTTTAACAATATAGGGGCCCATCCATAAAGACTTAAATTTACCTGCTCCAATTTATCGGATTCTTGGTCGTAAAGTAAGACCAAGTCACCTTCTGAGAAGACACGAGGTTTGACATTTTTGTCGAACTGCGCCTTGACTCGTTTCTTATGGGCTTCGTTAGCCAAAGCGGCATCACGACGGGTTTCATCCAGTTGGATTAATTCCAAGAAACGAGCTTCTTCTTCTGAAGTTCTGGGGAGGAGATCAATTGCGAGTTTGAGAGACGAGATTTCGCACTGGATTGGTAAGACTACTTCCAGGCCATATACCAGTTGGAAAGGTGTAAACCCGGTTGCATTACTTACCGATGTTCGGTAAGCCCACAAAGCTGACTACAGGATTAGGTTCCATATTCTTTTGTGAACTCCAATCATCCTTTGCAGCATGCGCTTTAGGACCTTTTTGATTGCTTCAACTTGTCTGTTGGCTTGCGGATAATATGGAGTAGAGCTGTCGTGAGACAACCCTAGTTTGGCAGCTAATTCGACCATCATGTGATTGCAAAAATGCGATCCATGATCTGTGACTATAGCCTGTGGTACGCCGAATTTGGCGACTACATGATTGAAAAAGAAGAGGGCAGCTGTTTCACCAGTATTATCTAATGTAGGCATCGCCTCGGCCCATTTGGTAAAATAGTCAACTGTGACTATGATATACCCATGCCCCCCAGTCGAGGTGGGGTTACATGTCATGAAATCGATGCCCCATTTGGCGAATGCCCCAACAGCCACTATTGGCTGCAGAGGTGCGGGTGGTCTTCTGGTTTTGCTATCGAAAATTTGACAAGCATGGCAACTTCTGACTGCGGTTATGCAATCTTTGAACATTGTTGGTCAGAAGTATCCTACTCGTAAGATTTTTTTCGTTGTAGCATATCCAGATTGATGCCCCCCACACGCGCATGAATGACAATCATTCAGGACTTTTTCGGCCTCCTCATGGGTGAGGCACCTTCTCAGAACTGTATCGATACCACGACGGTAAAGTGTATCACCGACGATCATGTAGTCTTTTGCTTGGTATCGAATACGTTTTTGTTTGGAGTGGGAGGTGTTTGGCCTGTATTTTTGGGTTTGGAGATAAATTATTATATCTCCATACCACTCATTGCTTGAAGATATCAGAAACAAACTTTCGTCCACGATTGTTTCTTCGGATGTTTCATCGTTGGACGACGATGGGAGATCGCACAATAATTCTGCGAAAACTAGAGCTTTCTTCGACTTGGATTTTACAAATTCCAGATCAAACTCTTGTAGGATTGCTATCCATTTTGAGTATTTTCCCCCCAACAACTATCGCGACAATATATAAGTCATGGGGTTGCAATTTGACAGAATGGTAGTTTTCCGAAAGAGGACATAGTGTCGAAATCTCTGTATCACTTGAACAGCTGCAAGCGCTAGCTTTTCAACGTAAGAATATTTTCTTTCTGTATCATTTAAGTTTTTACTTAAATAATAAATAGGATGTTCAATTCCATCGACTTCTTGAACTAAAACCATTGCGATGGTTGTATCCGATGCAGCCAGATACAGATTAAAATATTTTTGATAATCAGGAGCGTACATTAATGATGCTTTCATTAGTGATTCTTTTAAAGCATCAAAGGAAGCTTGCACAACCTGATCCCAGACAAAGGGTACTTCCTTTCTCAAAAGACGTGTATAACCTTTAGCAAGTTCGGCGTAATTTGGAATGAACCTCCTCAGAAAGTTCGCTTTCCCTTGGAGTTTCTGAATCTGAAGCAAATTCGAAGGTGGAGGCAAATTTATGATTGCCTGGACCTTACATGGGTCGAGACAAATCCCGTCTTTTGAGACTACAAAGCCAAGTAAACGACCAGAACTGACGCAAAATACACATTTGTGTGGATTGAGTCATATCTTGTAGTGTCGGCAACGTAGAAATCTCGCTCTTAAATGTTGCGGGTGATCAATCCGCCTTCGTGAATGAGTCGGTAGGTCGTCGAGGTATGGTTGAACGATGTTTTTGATGTCATGGAAGGCATAATTCATTGCCCCTGTGTTCTTCAAACCAAAGGGTAATTTTCGATATGGGAACGTGCCCCACAGACAAATAAATGCAGTCTTTGACTAGTCCTGTGGGCGGATATTTATTTGATTATACCCGGAGAATCCATCCATGAATGAAAAGATCTTGCATCCGGTGCATTCATCAATTATCTGGTCGATGAAGGGTGTAGGGTAGTTGTCTTTTGGACAAGCTTGATTTACATCCCTATAATCGACACACACTCTAATTGTTCCTTGTTTTTTCATAACAGGGACAATATTCGATACCCAATCGGTTAGAGGAACTGGGTAGATGAAACCAACATGGAGAAGTTTTTCAACTTCTGCCTTAATGGCAGTGGCTTTCTTGGGGTGCACCTGCCTTAGCCATTGTTGTACTGGTTTGACATCTGGATACATCTTAATTTCGTGTTCAACGATACTCGAGTCAATGCCTGGCATTTCACTGTATGACCAAGCAAAGACATCTCTGAATTCGCGAAAAAGAGCATTATATATTTCTAGTTCTGAGGGAGAACAACATTTGCCAACATAAATATTCTCTACAACATTTGTTTTGGTCGATATATTTATGGCGATAGTCTCTTCAATGTTGGACAAGTTTTGCTCAGAATCCACCGTGTTTACAGTATTTGATAGGAAATCAAAGACTAAAGGATGATAAAGGTCATCTTGAGCATCTTCTCCATAATCCGGAAGAAGGGAACGATGGTGGGAATCATTCCATGGTGCCTCTTCAATTACCATTGATTGGACAATTCCTTCGTTGGTGACATGCACTCGTGACCAAGGATCTGAAGGGGTACCATATTCTTTAGACCTATCTATCCAAACGCTTGATAAGCGTTGATTATTGTTTGCCTCCCATGCTAGGAACATTGATTGCTACAATATTTCCGTTGGGCTTGGGGGCAAAACCATTGCATGATCCATGTCGATATCGTTTTTTGAGATCTTTTTAGAAGATATCATATTGCAGGTTCCTATCGACGCTACTTCCGCCAGGTTGGTTGGAGGTGGAAGGGCGAAAGTTCCCATTAGTATAGGATCTTTTAGTAGGCCTACTCCGATATTTTGAAGTGAATGGGGGCTTCCATGGATCATGGGAATGCTTCCTGTAACTTGAGAACCATTGGGGAGGAAGTTTTGTCGATCAACGATTGTAATCCCTCCTTGAAAGGGAAATGCAATCTTCCTAAAATAGGTCGACACAACAGCCGCCATAGCATATATCCATGGTCTTCCTAGTAGGATGTTGTAATCAAGATTTCCATCGATGAATTAAACATCTATTTCTACCGTTTTCCCTCCTAGTTCAACTTTCAAGTTACTTAGGATACCATATGGGGTATATGTCCTTCCGTCGAATGCTTTTAATGTCATCGAAGATCACGACAAGGTTGGAGATCCTAAATTTTTCCAGCAACTCATCGACATAATGCATGTAGATGCTCCCTCATCAATAATTGTTCGATGAACAGTTTTGTTGAGGGCTTTCATTTGAACAAGGAAAGCTAGTTGAGCTGGTAATTGAGGATCGTATCCTTTATGGTCGAAGGATACAAGATTGGAATCCTTTGGGTCTATCCCACCAATGGCTGATAATAAAGCCTGCCTTTGGGATGGGAAATTCTGTAGTACTTCAAGAGTCGACATAGCGGATGGCGATTGGGCCAAATCTTCCACTATATTATATTGTTGTGCCACTCTAGCGCGGGGATTAAATGTCGACTTGTGTACTACTCCCTTTGGCAGTTTTATCTTCAATTCAGGAATGGTGGGTGGCACAACTTCTGTTGAAGTTGTTGTTGAACTACTAGGTTGATCTTTATCCTTGTTGTTCGACAGCTGTGGATTCCCATAATCTTTGTTCCTTGTCGATATCAAAGCATCATTTTTCTGTTTTGAAACCGACAACATTAGCACTTGAGACGGGGAAGCATTTCCACTTTCAACCAGATTTGTTCCTGTATTTGGAAACAGATCAGTTAACACTGTGGAGGTTTTCAAATTCTTGAAGAATTTCTTTAGCTCAGCCCTGTGTGGACAATTTGCGGTCCAATGATCTTCATCGCATATAAAGCATGGATTTTTTGGTTTCCTATCTCCAGGAGGGTTTGAAGAAGATTTCTCAGGTGATGATTCCTCATGTTTCTTCTTCTTCCCTTTGCCTTTCTTCTTGCTCCCTGGTTGTTTGGTTTCTTTGCCTTTATCTGTTGATACGGCTTTTACTTCCGAAGCAAGAAGTTCATCTTTTGCATTTTGACTTGAAATCTTACGACCCTTTTTGGATGTAGCCTTTTTCGATTTCATGTCTGTTGTGCCAATCACGCCATCGCCGGCATGAGAGTCGTTGTTCGATTTAGGAGGAGGAGGAATTGAGAATTCCGGTCTAGGGTTGTCAGGCATTTTATCATAGAGCGTGTCGGACTGAGTGTAAATCAAGTCCAGATATTGCGCACGAGCAATAACTTGCTCTTCCGTTACGACTCCCCCCTTTGCCACATCTTCCGTGATGGAAGGTAGTAATGACTTGATAAACCATTCAGCTAGGAGCTGATTGGGGACATATGTTTTTACCATTCTACGACGACGCCACCACTCATGTATATGATCAGATATGTGAGTGGCCGTTGTCTGTTTGAAATTGGTAAGAAGTTTTGTTCCCGTTTCGTACCTTATTGGTAACTGAAAATGGGTTAAAAAGGTTGTGGCTAAGGTACTGAAGTTGTCGAATGAAGCTCTAGGAAATTCGATGTACCATTTTGCCGCTGGACCCGTTAACGTCCTCTGAAAGAGACGAAGTCTTATCGAATCATCATTCAGGGTGTTTGATGAACACCATAGATGAAAGTTCATCACGTGATTCGATGGATCTTCACCCGGATTTCCATTAAATTTAGGAATATCTGATGGAAGTTTATGTGGAATCGCTGGCCACCAAGGGGCGTAAGCGATTGGATCGTTTGTTAACCTATTTAAATCAGGTAACTCTAAAGTTGCCACAAAGGGTAACCGCTGATTCAGGTTAGGTGAAGCATACCCAGGATAAGATGGGATTGCCTGAGCAGTTGGTCTTTGCATACTGACATAATGCATTTGATGCTGGTGACTTTGGTAAGGTTGGTGGGCATGACCATTGTAAAATGGTTGATTCTGACCGTTTTGAATGTACGGCTGTCCACTGTTAGCAAAGATTTGTTGCTCAGATCCTTGGTATACTTGTTGGAATTGCGGTTGTTGGTATTGCACTAGCCATGGTTGTGAAGCCATGTGTTGTTGCCCGATTCTAACAGTTTGACCAAGATGAGGGGTAATTGTACCCATCTGAACCTGTGTCATTCCACCAGTCGACAATTGCGGTTGAGTCACAGGTTCAAGGGGCTGTTGCATTACAACCTGAGAAACCTGAGGTTGGCATACGACAAGCAGCGCTTGAACTTGCGACACCGTCACAATAGTTGGCATAGTTGGTATATTTGACATAGGTAAGCATTGTTGCATCGAATATACAAATCTTGGTTATTGAGGTAGTATAGGTACCCAACCGCTTGAGGTAATTCCAGTATAACCTGAATGTTGTTGTGAACTCCCGTATGGATATCCTCCCGGAGGGGATAATGAAACGGTATACTTCCCCCCATACGGTGGTAATCCAGAACTCAAGGGAATGGTTTGCCCTTGGGGGCCGGACTGCCCAAATTGACCTCCAAATGGATCAATTTGTTGAGACTCAACATAAGAGTTTCTGGATGTTATTCCGGATGAACAAACAGGAACGGACCATACTGTCGAAATGGCCCCTGAGTGGGCTCCTTCTAGCGGTTGAGAGCTAGTCGGGATAGATGGTATACCGGCGAACATTGTCGGAGTGATAGCAGGGAGTTCTGTCGTCGCTGTGTCAGAAAACACAGTCCTAGATGTTTACAGTTGTTCAAACATTTGTAGTCTATCCAAAAGATTACCTAGCGATTCTACAGGAGCTTCTGCTGGTGGTAGACTAACTTCTGATGAAGAAGGATATAGAGTGATCCCGACTCCAAATTGCGATGGAGTACTCGTTGGAGGATCTTCCACAATTTCTTCTATGGCAATCAAAGCAGGTGGAAGGGGAAGACCGTCAGGTCCGTAGAATATTTCTGGTGCCAAAGAAGGTATGGAATCGACAGCGACAGATGTTTGAAGAGCAAGACTCTCCGAACCGGTTGAAAATGGAACTGGTTCGGTAACACAAGTGTTTACTCTCAGACTAGGATCAGTATCACTGTCCTTCTGTGGTTGTTAAACTTCTTCTATAGAGGCAGGGGCTCCAGAAATGTTTGGAGTAAGCGGAGTCTCTGATGTTGTTGGAACACTTGTTCTAACTTTAACAGGAGATTTGGAACCGGTTAAACGAGTTTTCTTTGTCCGTACTGGCTTTGATTCTGGAGACAAAGACGGTTGACTCGTAAGCCTCTGTGAACGACGGGGTTTCAATTGACTTTCTTCCACGATTGCGGATTACTCGATCAACTAAAATAAAGGGGAAGTTTGTTAATTGAAACCCCATCGTTCGCGGAGGCTTACGAGTCAACCGTCTTTGTCTCCGGAATCGAAGCCAATACGGACAAAGCGAACTCGTTTAACGGGTTCCAAATCTCCTGTTAAAGTTAGAAAAAGTGTTCCAACAACATCAGATAGTTTGTGAATCAGTTTTTAAAATCATAAACAGATCCAGTAGATGGATTGAAGTAGCAGTTGTCTACTTTTCATTTGTTATGGCAAATGCAGTTCGAATGCTACTCGTAAGTTTATGAAACAAACAACAAAGAATGATAAACAAACAAACTAATTAGCTCCCCAGTGGAGTCGCCATTTTGTTACAAGGAAAAGTGTCTATTTAGAAATACTCTATCCCACTAAGGTGTGACAGCTGCCTTAGAAACAAACAGAGAAAAGCTACTTTCGTTTTTCCTTTATGAATTATAGATAGAGAGGAACAGAAAGACCAACCTCTGTCTTGCGCCAATCTCCTGATTTGATCCCTCTCTTCTTTGATAGTCCTCAGCTACCTGCTCCCTTGCACGCCCAGCTTCACAAAGTACCTGTAAGATCACAGAAGCATGCCACTATACAAAGACATGGATCTATAATCATAAAAAATCTAGGGTCAGATGTAAATTGACCATACAAATGTAACAAGCATCAATGACACAAAAGCATGGAGGAAAACTCAAATAGCTTTTATTGATAACAAGAAAAGAGCCAAGAGGAGTTACAACCAGTTGTTCTGACCCAGCATCAACCTCCCAGCAAAGAAGACCCTCTTCACCTCAAATAAAGCTTAGATCACCCAACAATATGATGTTTGTCTCAGGAAACCAACAACAATTCCTTACAATATGCAAAATTCCACCCTCTGGATCTCTGGGATGAGGGATCCATATATAGATATCTGTAAGGGGGATGAGTCAGCTTGTGATTTGATTAGTGTCTTCTCTCTGATATTTCTTGCTTCCACTTGGAGACTGAGGGCCTCTTACTCATCCTTGGTCGAATTCAGTGAGCCAAGAGTCACAGGAGAAGATTCCGAAAGCTTCCATTGCCTCTCCACCTCGCGGAATGACACTGACATTTGTCATTTCTCACCCATCGCACCCCATAGAAGGGAATTTTGAAATGCAACGCACCCTGACAGTGTATTTGGGTGAGATGCAACGCACTTAGCCAGTGGAGCAGCTGCAATGATCCTGTTTTGACCAATTCTGAGCAGTTTCTCATGGAGAACTTCTGGGAGAAACTGTAATCTGTTGACCTTGTTCCTTTAGGGGTTAGAACAACACTTTTAGGGACTTAGGAGCCCTTGGTTTATGGACATTTCATGCTTGGGGTTGTAAGGCCCAAAAATGTCTATAACAGTTGCCCCCTAAAGTATGAGGATGTTAATCTTTTAGTGTCTATTGAAATGCTTTATTATGAGGATCCGAAGTTCTTTCAATGCTGGAAGGAGACCTGTAATAAGATACAATACAATACATTATCTTCATACTATTTTCATGATCTAGCTGAGGCAGGCATTCCCATGCTCAGTTTTATAAATTCATTTTTATGTACATAGGAAAGACAATCGTCTGAGTGTAGACTGATGATTCTGATAGAGCCATCATCCTTTTGAGTGGATGATTATCTGTGCAACAATGATGTACATTTAATGTCTTTATTTCCCTGAATATATATCGCAACCCGGATGGATGAAACTAGATCCGGGGTCTTCAATCTCGTCCGATATTCACTCAAAGTACAAGTCGATCCATGTGAGAAATGTTCTGAAGTCGAACATGGAAAGACATCGCTTGATTACCAGTCAATGATGTAAACTGTTAACAAGCGCGAGAGGAATCATCGATAATGATAATGACCCTCAAGGTACTGCAGTACAATTCACGTGGTGTGAATAAAGGACTTGGCATCGAACACCACGCAAAATATTTCGGTCGAAGGCCATTGATGTAAACCTGTCGCCGGAAGTGAGAAACTTGCCATTGAGGCATGCAAGCTTCAAAGTACTGAATGGGGTGTTCCTAGATCAACTTCTCGGATAATGAGCTGATGTCGACAAGAAGTGATCTGTCACAGGAGGGCCTTAATGAATCCCACATCAATGACATGGAACGGAGCAAATGATTTTAATGGAGGTGAAAACGATCTGGTGATATAAGGTTCGGGGTGGCGGTCATGAAAGAATGGAGTATAATGTATGGTAGCGGGTGAGACACAAGTGAATTCTCTAAATGACTTCTCTTGAACATATCGGCGACACTGATGTGATGGATTGGTAGCATTAACCCCAAATGTGGATTGTATGGCATGACCATGGTGATGCGACCGGTGAATGAAACAACCCAACCCGACTCAGACACGAAGTGGAAGTGTCATGTTCAAGAGCAACTTGCTACCAACAAAGTTTCTTTGAGTTTTCTTCCCAATTTTCCCCAGTCATTGCTGACCAGTACCTCTTTATTTTTTTCAAGCTTGAGGAGGATAACATATGCTTGTTCTATAATTTGCCCTTCGGGCAAACCCATCGCTATGTTTTAACGAGCCTAGTGATAGTGAAACTTGTTCTTGTCTATAGACAAGTTTGTCGCTATTAATCTTTTTAACGAGTTTAATGACAAAGATAACTCGGTCCTTTTCAATTTTAGAGAGTCTGAAAAGGGACGTAAAGGTAACTCCAAAATTCCTTTTTCATCATCTAATCCCTTAAGTCCGAAAAAGTATAAAACAATACAGAAGGGATGAATTTTCGATACTTTTAACGAGCCGAACAAAACAAGCACTCAATATTTTTGTGTAATAATCCCTCAGGTCCAAAAAGATTAAAATCTAGAGGAGGGATAGCACTTCCTGTCCTTTTAACGAGCTGGAGAGGCCAATGGCTCGACAATCTTTTCATATTTTACGAGTCAGTTGAAAAGAGCTTAAAGGAGACTCGTCTTTTGAGGAACGAGTGATAAAACGGGTAGCAGCTGATTCGAGGTAAGGTTTGGAATTTTCCAATCACGGCAGTGTCACAAGGATGGCTAGTGAAATCACTCTTCGTAGCTGTTCCTCAAAATGGGTAAACAATCAAATGGAGGTGAATGATCGGCCAATGAAAAAGTGGAGGTGACGGTGCAAACACGACCAAGGCTTTAACGGCTGAAGTACTACATTCACGATGGTTATTTACCGGGGAATAGTTCACTTTTTAACGAGCTTAAACACGGGGGGAAACATTTTCTCATGTCTTATGTTTATTTTTTAACGAGCTTGAACTATGTGCTAAAACTGCTCGATTAATCCAGTCGTGTGATAAGAATGTCTCATATAAAACGGCAACTTTTAGAGTTTTGCCCCACATCCTTTCTTTATGCAAGTTAGGAGACAACCAATCCTACGAGTTTAAAGGGTTAGAGGTCCTAAAAATTTTAAAAATAAATAGTCTCTCTTCGCTTGCACGCCAAAAGGCTCTCATGCCCCCAGGTATAAAACAGAGTTGCAAGGTTACCCCTTCTTTAGTCCGTTAAAACATTTGTTTTACCGAGAGAGGCCTACCTCTTACAGGTTACCAAAGATTGCTCCATTTACAATGCAAACAAAACACTTCTTCGGCGATGTCTACCGAAATAGACAAAGGTGAGTGAAGGAGGCTACTCCACTCACATAACTTTGACAAGAGAATCTTGTTCTAGAATAACCCCCTCTTCCAATCATGGACGAGGGTGCAAACTAGTCATATTCTCTCGCAGAAACCTACCCTATACCCGAAGTTTTCCTGTCGAAGCAGACCACGGTGCATGCCCCCTGGGTTTCAGTCATATCCCCCCGAATCACTCGCGCTCATCGGGAGGACGGACTGGAGATTGAGACATTTCTTACGTGAAAAGACCATTCAGGGATGGTATATGACTATTTGCTCTATATGATCCGGGAAATGAAAGCTGGTCTACAAGCTTGACCACTCTTCCTTCGTGTGGAAAACACATTACTCTAAAGAGTGAGGAGACAATTGCTCCCATGCAATAAATATAGTCTCGTCCAAGGAGTAGATTGTAATCCAGGGGTCCTTGGACTACCATTACGTTCATGTGAACGGTTTTCCCTCTCAATGTTATGAGCACATCGGGAAGGATCCCTAACGGTCGACTGGTTCCTTTATCAAAGCCTATTAGATTTCTCATCTCGGGCAAAAGCGATGGCGAACCAAGCACTTTCCAAGCAGTTGAGGAAAGGATACTCACAGAAGCCCCTTCATCTATGATGGTACCAGCCATAACCATTCTATATATTTGAACAATGATTCGGAATGGTACACTAGCCGGTAAGCAGGGTCTGCCTAGTTGACTCCAGTAGAAGGAGACAACTAGGTTGCTTGGAGGTGGGACCGAATAGACGGCTGGGTACGACTCTGACAAACTTCCTTCCTGCGGTAAAGGAACGGGTAAATTGCCCCCATGTTCGTTGGAGTCTGTGCTTATGAAAAGAATTTGGACGGTGTCATCCTTGTTCTCTTCAGTGATTGTATCATCTGAAGATGGAACCTCTGAAGGCAAGACCGGGTCAACTGCTGCCTCGACCTTTTGACTCTCGTCTGGTATGGATTCAGATGGTTTATCTTCAATGATAGATGCTTCAGCCGACCACCTGAGCGGGCCAGCCGGGTTTTCAACTAGTGACAGACTCGGCAAGAGTTTTTTATATCCAGGAGGAAGTCGTAACGGTGAAACTGGACGATCATCCAAAACTCTTTTAGCTTCGTCTAAGAAGGGACAACGGTGGACGGCATGATCGCCTTCGCACAGTTTACAAGGAAATCTATATTTTCCTTTTTGTCCTCGGGCTTCACTTTCACTAGTTGATGGTGTGTTTTCAACATGATCATCAGAGGTTGACGACACCGGGTTATGCAAACGAGGAGACCAGTCCCTTAAGATCCGAGGGATGCAAGGACAATCTCTGTGATAGTGGTCTCCTTTGCAAATGACACATGGCGATTTAGGCTTGGTCGGTGCAGTGTGTGGATTTTCGCTAGACGACACTCGTTTGCCCCCATTTGATTTTGGCTCCTTCTTCTTCTTCTCTTTCTTCTTCTTTTCCTTCTTCTCCCTAGATACTTGACTTTTGGCTTTACTAGCCTTATCAAGCGAAGAGGAAGGAGGAGAGGAAGAATTAAAGGAAGTAGAAGGTTGGTGGGTAACTCTAGACTCGTCTAATTGCTGATTCAATTGTCCAGGAATTGTGGTGTTCTGAACGACAGAGGTTGAGAAGAGCCATACAGGAAAACCAATTGTCAGTCCTGGAAGCGACAATGTGGCCATATGGGGTGCACCAACATCTCCCCAAGAGGAGAAGGGACTAGGATTTCCTCCAAGGGGAATTCCTTGGTTGGTGGATTCCATTTTCTCAACCCAAGATCAACGTAGGAAAGGGTAATAAATATTCCGTTTAAAATAAATTTTAGACGCTTTGACACAACTTGTTTTTTCAATTTTTAAGAGTTGAGAAAAAACAAAAGATGACTCTAGTCTCCTTCAATTTTTAATGAGCCTGAAGTGACAAGTGCTCAGATGGACCTTTTCTGTTAAGGAGTCTGAAAAGGAACGAAACGGACTGCTCTGGAAATCTAGGTAGAGGGATTACCAAACCAATCGCAAAACTGCAGAATACTTTTTACGGTACGGAAGTCAATCTTCCCGAATGCTGTGTTCAGTGCATTGCGTTCGATAGGGCGGCAGACACGGCTTCCTATGGATAAAGGATTAAGCCTATTGGGGTCTCCCAAAATATACTCGACGGTACGTGGGAGCACAAGTCCGTACTGGCACTTATCGTCTCAAAGTGGAGGAATCACCCAACCATCAGTGATAACAACAGTTACCAGGCTTTACGACGCCGGAATATCTAGCCTAGACTTCTAAATGTTGTGCGTTAAGTTCCAAAGCGTTGTTAGATTCATTGAATTTATTTTAAGTTGATCTTGTTTATGAAGTTTTCCTTTTGGGTTCACCACGAGATGTAGATGTAATTCCTAAAATGCAATCTAAGATGATAAACAAACTTTTTATCTTCTTTATGCAATGAAAATCCTAGCTACTAGGGAAAAGAAAGACAGAATCTTTTCACAAAGAGCAAAGAGCACACTCTAAATGCACTTTCCTAAATCAAGCCAATCAGACTGTCAATATGCAAATGCACATGCATGTATTTGTTTTCAACTTTCTTAATATATGAATGCTAAAAAGAAAGTTGATTCACAAATCTGAATTTCTTTTCAAGCGAAAAATATCAACAAGCTTCTTTCGAAATCAAAAAATGGAGACGATTACAACACCTTACGATTTTGAAACGAATACTTGTTCTTGACACTAGAAAATTACAAATTCATACCAAAAGCAATAGTATCAGGATAATTGACCATCAACAGTAATCAAACTCTTTCCTACGATCGAAATCGACACTTGCGACATATTCAAATCAAAGGACGACAGTACAATTACGCTACTTTTGCAAAGGAGAACTGTAAACGACTCAACAAACACACAAAAACATCTACAGTTCTTTTTTACAAAGGAGGCAGAATAACAGTAAGGAAAAGGGGTTTCAAACAGACATATACTGATCACAGGCAGCAAAATTCATGAATAGAACTGGAAAGAATGAATCACAGAAGCCACAATTGCACAGAGCTAGTCTGATCAGCGCACCTGTAACACAGAGAATCTGAAATGCAGTGCAGGTTGTCCACTCGGGAAGTGCACTGAAATTCAGAATCTCTAAACAGTACCTACGCTGGGCCAGAAACGAGACTCTGTTTGGGTTTTGGGTCATAGTTTGCAGTTCAGTTCTTGGGTTTTGGCCGAGTAAAAAGCAATCAGTAATGCAACAATCAGGGGTAGATCTAAGGAGGATCTAAGAACTATCACAAGGGCAATCAGATAGTTTGTGAATCAATTGTTTAAATCATAAACAGATCCAGTAGATGGATTGAAGTAGCAGTTGTCTACTTTACATTTGTTATGGCAAATGCAGTTCGAATGCTACTCGTAATTTTATGAAACAAACAACAAAGAATGATAAACAAACAAACTAATTAGATCCCCAGTGGAGTCACCATTTTGTTACAGGGAAAAGTGTCTATTTAGAACTGCTCTATCCCACTAAGGTGTGACAACTTCCTTAGAAACAAACAGAGAAAAGCTACTTTTGTTTTTCCTTTATGAATTATAGATAGAGAGGAATAGAAAGACCAACCTCTGTCTTGCACCAATCTCCTGATTTGATCCCTCTCTTCTTTGATAGTCCTCAGCTACCTGCTCCCTTGCACACCCAGCTTCACAAAGTACCTGTAAGATCACAGAAGCATGGCACTATACAAAGGCATGGATCTATAATCATAAACAATCTAGGGTCAGATGTAAATTGACCATACAAATGTAACAAGCATCAATGACACAAAAGCATGGAGGAAAACTCAAATAGCTTTTATTGATAACAAGAAAAGAGCCAAGAGGAGTTACAACCGGTTGTTCTGACCCAGCATCAACCTCCCAGCAAAGAATACCCTCTTCACCTCAAACAAAGCTTAGATCACCCAACAATCTGATGTTTGTCTCAGGAAACCAACAGCAATTCCTTACAATATGCAAAATTCCAGCCTTTGGATCTCTGGGATGAGGGATCCATATATAGATATCTGTAAGGGGGATGAGTTAGCTTGTGATTTGATTAGTGTCTTCTCTCTGATAGTTCTTGCTTCCACTTGGAGACTAAGGGCCTCTTACTCATCCTTGGTCGAATTCAGTGAGGCAAGAGTCACAGGAGAAGATTCTGGTAGCTTCCATTGCCTCTCCACCTCACGGAATAACACTGCCATTTTTCATTTCTCGCCCATCGCACCCCACAGAAGGGACTTTTGAAATGCAACGCACTCTCAAAGTGTATTTGGGTGAGATGCAACGCACTTAGCCAGTGGAGCAGCTACAATGATCCTGTTTTGACCAATTCTGAGCAGTTTCTCATGGAGAACTTCTGGGAGAAGCTGTAATCTGTTGACCTTGTTCCTTTAGGGGTTAGAACAACACTTTTAGGGACTTAGGAGCCCTTGGTTTATGGACATTTCATGCTTGGGGTTGTAGGGCCCAAAAATGTCTATAACACCATGGACATATGTTTCTCTTCCAAATTTATAGTTCTTGGATATATCTTTCTAACGAGATATTGTGTGTGTCAAACGAAGATCGTATGCCAAAGTTACAACCCCGGGAAGTTGATGTACCAATTTACCCAAATGGGGCCCACAGTTTGACGTTTCATCTTCTAGGGTTAGGTTTTTGGATGTTTAGGGTTTTCCATTGTTTCTAAACAATAAATAGGCCTTCAAGCCTCATTGTAACATAGTTCAGAGGCAGGGAGCTGCCACATCTCTTCTCAGAGATAAGCTACCATCGCCCTAGCTAGTTTATTTCCATTTCTATTTGTAAGCATATTCCAGTATTTTATAGTAATGAAATGAAGTATTATTTCTGTTGCATCTCTGTATGTGTGATTATATCTGTAATTTGTTGCATTCCTGTTTAAATCCACATCAATTAGGGGATGTTGGAACCAAGTTTTCGCACCCAGAGGTTAGTGTAATGTCATTATATGCCCTAACTCTGCCTTAGCGCAGATCAATAAGCCCTCAGGACTTATTGATATAACTTCCCTTAATCAGGTTCTATACTTCTATGATCATTCACAACTACCTTTCGTGGACCCTAAATAGGTGAATCAACCACTTACACACCTTTGTAATTACCCTTAGTTCTGTATTTACCCAGATCTGCTTAAGTGTTTGATAACTTTAACATGCAACAATATATTCTTTGTGTAAACAGTTATTATTACTTGCATTCATATGACCATGTAAATCATGTAAAATCATGCATCAATCCAGTATTAATTCATAACCCATCATTCATCATACATAATAGCGCATTTATTCATAACTAGAGAAAATAGATAAAACATAGGTATTTCCAAAATAATCTTCTTTATTGATACTTCAGTTCTTCTTATGGACTCAACACTTCCCTACAGACTGAGTTGTAGGGATCTGCTCACTCAGCTGCAGACTCTACTCTAGGCCTCTATGCACTCAGCTGTAGAGCCTCTCTTCTACTCTAAGACTCTTCACTCTTCACTTCTACTGACCCATTACATTCATCTTCATACTTATCATCCACTTATGAGCTACCTTAGACTCTCTGAGACTCTCCTTTTTATACAATCCCATGGTCCACGGACCATGGGTAGATCTACTAAAGCCGACACAACTTATATATAAGAAGGGTAAAACCCTTTATGACACTTTACTATATACATGCTTCGTGACCACAACTTGCAAAGACTTTACATTTTGCATACCAAAACTTGGGCTTTTGCCCCAAAATTGACCCTAGGGGACCCTTTCCCAACAACTGGTGCCAACGTCCACACAGTCGTACTGATTTCATCATATTTTTGTCGCGCTTCATTGATCTATGTGTTTAGTTGTTGCAGCATAGGTTCTTACTGCAGTGAATCCCATAGGCCCATTTCCTGATTGAATAATTGGTCACAACCGTGAATTGTGACATCTAGTTGACCCATTGATTATTTTATAGTTGCACCTCTTTGTTCCTGAACTTCTGGTGGTGTAGTTGGTTGAAGCTTGAGTTGGAGTTCGGATATCTTCATCTGGAACTCAAAAGTGACTCACCCAACCTCATCTTTGGCATGTCACACTACAACAACTAATTTCTTGACTTTCGTCTCAGCCTATGCATCATCTGGGATATGTAATTCTGGAACTGTTTGACAGGCTTGTTCAATTACTAACTCTAGGTTTGTGCTTCACGCTTGCATTTCCTCTTTCTCCTTTAGCACCTGTGTCTTCTCCTCATACATCTGTGCATTGTTGACTTTACATTCACTAAGGACCATAAGGGCATGCTGCTCCCTGATCTGCAACTCATCTAAGACCCCCTAATGCAATGCATGGAGGGCCTAGAGTGATAACGCAACCACATTGATCCCAATATCCTTGATCTTTTCTAGCGTGTTGCGGTCTTCCTGGTTATCTGCTTGTAAGGATCCTTCTAGTAAAGGAATGATCCTTAGGTCCAATGTCTGTTCCACTTCTGGGACACTCACACTCGCTTGAGTCAAGCTCGCTTGCACCACACTCTCTTGCCCAATGCTCGCTTGGATCCTACCGACTTGGATCTGTAGTTCTCGCAGATCCTTCTGGACACTCCCTAGTGTTTGCATATACTGCTACTCAAAGTGCGACCATAGCTTTGATGTGGTATCTCTAACCTTGTCGTGATCTCATCTAAATCGCCCTATGTTAGCACAAGAGGGTCCACCTATGATTGTTTATCTGATTTCCACTTCTTTCATGGACCTGTTGCTAGCTCCTTGGTGTGCTTCTAGAATTTAAAGGGGGTGGACACCTCCTCACCCCCATTGCCACCTTATGTAGATATCTCCTGCTCATCAATGCGTTACGAAGCTTATTTTTTGCTTGCTTTGGTATATTTTTTTTCCTTCTCAACCTTCTCTTTAGTAGCACACTCCTTCGCAACCCACTCTTCCTCTGCAGTTTCCTTAGCAACAACTTATTTTTTCTTCTACTGGGCAGCCTTCTCCCGCATGACTTCCTGCTCTTTTTCTTTCCGCTTTTTCATAGCAAAGGTCTATGCGGAGCAGATTTCTCTTGTTTTGCTTGTCCCAACATCCAACTAGGTAATCTCACACCACTCTGTGGGCCATCTACCCACAACCTCCTATAGATATGTTTCGGCCACTAGGTAAGGTAGTTGGTGCCATACCTCTTAAGGGTCTCTCCTCGTGCGGATCCAAACATTGTGAAAGTCTACCTTAAATTCTGTGAAGGCCCTCAGCTTCTCAAATAAGGTGGGAGATAACCTTGGCCTCTGGTTTATAGCCATGTGGATGTCCATCTCCATGAATACCCAAAAAACCTTGGATTCTATAACCTGTTCCGCATCTTTTGTCTGCCACAATGAAGCAAACTTCACTACCTCTAGGAGGGTCTCATTCAGTGGAGGGAACTAACTATCCTCCGAGAGCCTCCATGCCACCAAAATAATTAGCAATAAGAGCCAAGCATAGTGGAATGGTTGGCTCTTCTCTTGTGCCTCGCGAAAGTTTACCAAAAATTCTCTACAGAGATACTGAGCCCAGTTATACTAGACCCCATTCGCACACTACGTTGTTAACGAAATAATCGGTGCGGGCACCTCATCCACATGACACTTCTACATTATCTTTTCTGCTAGGATCTATGCTACAAACTGTACTTCCTGGTCTTTTATTGAGAGGATAGAATATTCGTGCTTTCCCTTTATAAGCATGAACTCAGTCTTCATGTGGTCTGCGAGTTATTTTTCCTTGGTTGTTTCCACAAACTCCTTTGTTGGGTCTGCTCCTTTATAGGGTAGCTTAGTAATTCGATGGATTAACATATCTGTGATGGGGATAGGCTCACCTAGCCATAAACACCCATCATGCACTAATGTCAGCAACTAGTGCACACACGCCGTATTGATGTTGGAGTGGTGAAAATGGGGTACGAATAGCATGTGTAATATTCTCGCTAGCTAAACTCCTCTGACCCATTTCATTGGTTCCAACTTCGTGACCCCTATATCTTCATAGTATATGTGGGACATATACTGATTTGTTGCTAAATGTGGGAATTTCTCCTGGTCAACGAGGTCCCAGTCTTCCATCTTTAACGCTGGTATGCGCGCTAAGAGTGTACCCTCAAATGGAACTTCAGTTGGGAGTAGTGGCGTAGCAATTGAAAATTTGCTGGAATCGGGGTCTTTGGTCACCTTCTTTTGTCCTCTTCATAGAGGCACATATGCCAGAAGCATAGTGATTGGTTCAGCGTCCTCGGCATCCAACTCCTCAATCCCCTAGCGGAGTTCCTCTTCGTCTAGATCTAGGGGAACAAAAGGTTGCTTTTGCTTGTCCATTTTTCCCTTCTATCGCACCTCATGTGCATGATTTCTAGGTGATTGGCGCACTGGTTCGATGATTAACTTCTTTTGCTTTGGCTTAAAAGTAGACTACTTTGGCCTAGGTGACCTTGGCGTCATAGTTACTGCTGGTGTAGCCTCTATGCCCACAGCTTTTGGAGTTGGGGCCTCAGACACCACGGCCTTATAACTCATAGGCTCATATATCCTCTCCAAAGAAACTCGGCGCAATGTATCAGAATAATGAGTGAGCCCTAGGTGCTTGAACAAAACATCCCAATCTTCTCGGTGCATGCAAGAAATTCATAGATAATAACATGTTTCTTTGCAGACCAATAGGACATACTTATAGCGATTTTCAAATTCAAATCCAACCATTCCCTCCATAATTTTGTCATAAATGCACCTTTGGCGGCAAATTTTCAAAGATTTTTGTCTCAATTGCCACCTACCCGCTCTACCTAATGGGATTTACTCAATCCAATCAACTACAGTGACACTAACAATTATTTTTGGCCTGGGTTGTGCGGCACTTTCCTCCATGGTGCAATGTCCTAAGCACATCTTCGTCTGTTGCACCCTTGTCAATCTTCACACAGCATGCTTGCTGCCATGTCCTCCCAGTTAGGCAGCGTAGTTTATAGTCCCATGCTCCCTTGCAATTTCCTGGAGCACTAAGTTTGTCCTGCATTCATATAGTCATTGCACAGGTGCAAGATCCCCCGTATACAGCTTCAGTTGGCTCCCATTCACTTTTCCCAAAAAACATTCACCATTCAGCTTCGTGAGTTGAATTGCGCCACCCTTTGTAATTTCCTTGAAATATACGGTCCTAACCAATGCATCTGAAATTTACCAGGAAATTTGGTGAACTTGCTATCATATAACAACACAAGATCATTTATCTTGAAAGTGTGAAGCTTGATATGGAGATCATGCTATGCTTTTTCGCATTCTTTCTGCACTTGTTGGTGGAATCCTGCTAGAAATCGGTCCTCTCTAACTCCACTAATTGCGCGAGTCATTCCTCCAAAGCCTCCCGATCCTCCATATCTGTCAAAGTTTATATGCACAAACTAGGTACAATGTACTCCATAGGCATCACCACTTCGACGCCATAGACCAATCTAAACAGCGATTTCCCTGTCAGCGTTTTATAGGTTTTCCTATAAGCCCATAGTAATGCAGGTATGTGCACATCCCATTCATTCTGTTGCTCATTATAGACCTTTGTCAACATGTTCTCCAAAAAAAAATTAAAAGCTTTGACTGTCCCATTTTCCTATGGGTGATATGGTGTGCTCTTTTGATGGTAGACCTAACATTCATCTGTCATTGCGCTAAATGTTTCATTTAGAAAGTGAGTTCCTCTATCACTCATTAATACTTTCAGGCATCCAAACTGCATTAAGACATATTCAAATAAGAACTTTGCTGTAGTAGCCATTGTACAATCCTTCACTGGATGTGTTTCCGCCCATCTGGTTAAATATTATGTGGCAGTGATAATGTAGAGTGCACCCGTTTTCTTTCCAGGGGCTTAATTGGCCTAATAAAATCGATCACCCATTTCTCAAAGGCCTACAAAGATACCTGAGGATGTAGTGGTAGTTTGTCCCACCATGGCGGTCTGCCAGTCCTTTGACATGCATCACATGCCTTACAGTATGCTTTGGAATCCTTGTGCAATATTGGCTAACATAAGCCTGTGTGCAAAATATTCTATGCGGTTGCTTTCCCTGCATAATGGCCTCCCACAGCTCCCCCATGAGCTTCAGTGAGAATGCTATCACGCTTGAATTCTGGCACATATCTTCACAATATTTCATCTGCCCCCATTTTGTACAAATGTCCCGCAATGATCAAAAAATCTAATGTGCGAACAACTAGTTCTTTCTTCTGTTGAGGTGTATATCCTTCAGGCGTCATCCCTGTAGTTAAGAATTGAATAATGTCAACAAAATGGTCATCTTCTATGCATACTATAAAGAGTTTCGTGTCTGACAGCCCTTCCTCCAAATTACTAGGTTCTTCTCCTGTTTCAATCCTTGACAGATGGTCTAGGCTGGAGTTCAACCAATCGGGCTTCACAATAACTTCAAAATCATATTCCTGAAATAATAACAACCACCTACAAATAATCCCCCCAACATAGGCTTGTTAACCAGGTACTTTAAGGCAGAATGATCTGTATACATCTTGAAATGTCCCCGTAATAGATAATGTCTGAATTTCTGTAGCATGTAGACCATGGCCAACCCCTCGCATTCTATTGTTGAGTAATTTTTTTCAGCCTTTGAAAACTTCCTACTTGTGAAGGATATAGGGTGGTCCAGTTCACCTTCGCCTACCTATGTTAGTACTTCAACCAGTGCAATGCAAGAAGAATCTACATGTACATGAAACTCCTTCTTCTAATCAGGAAATACCAGGATTGGCACAGTCACCATATTTTCTTTTAACACATCTAAGCTGCACTGACATTCCTCATCCCAATAGAATGTCACATCCTTTTTCAATAGTTTTTCCTTGGGCGCGGTAATTTGAGCATAGGCTTTAATGAGTTTCCTATAGTATCTAGTGTGTCCCAGTGTTGCGCGCAACTACTTAACGTTCCTAGCGGCCTCCAAGTTCACAATTACAATGATCTTTGCAAGGTCCACCATCAATCCATGCTTACACATGACATGACCTAGCAAGATCCCAAAAGCAACACAGAATATAAATTTTTTCAAATTTAGTGCAATTTGGTATCTTCGACATGTATCCAACATAAGGCACAAACTTGCTACATGGTGTTTTACCAATCCAAACACGGTCCAATCATCGAAGTATACCTCCATAAACTTATAAATGAATTCTTTGAATGTTTCTATGACTACGTGGGAAAATATTGCAAGTGTGTTTTTTAATCCAAAAGGCATAACAGTGTACTGAAATCAACCCCACTTTATTGCGAAGGCGGTTTTGCTGCGATCCTCTGACACAATCTTAATTTGATGATAACCGGAAAACCCACTAGTAAAGGAATAGGCCTCCTGCCCTCCAACATTGTCTAACACTTCATCTATAAATGGCGTTGGAAATGGATCATGAACACATGCATCATTCAGCTTTCGCAGATCTACGCAGATCCTTATTTCTCCCTTTTGTTTCTTCTCTTGGACTACCATCGAGCTCACCCAATTGAACTCTTCAACAGGTTCTATAATGCATGCATCCAACATTTTATCTAGCTCTTGGTGAACCTTCTCCTTATACTTAGGATTAAGGCAATAAGGCCTATGTTTGACATGCTTCACATTCAGCTTCAATGTGATCCGCATAACACCCAAATTGCCAAGTATGCCATTTAGATATGAAAACTTAGTGGGGAAAATATCTTGGTACTCGTGAAGCAATTCAAAAACTTTGTCTACTATAGCATCGTCCCAATAATCTCTAATCTTCACGAACTTCAGTTCTTCCTCAATGCCAATGTTTACTGTCTTGTTTTCAAAGGTGCAGAGATGTCTGGGTTCTCTACTTGTGGTCCTTCTATTTTGCGATGCCCTTCTATTTCTGAAATATTGATATTCCTCAGGTTTTCTTCCTCCTCTTCAACGGTCACATTATAGCATTCCAATGCGTGGCACATCTGGGTTCTCCAATTGGGTTGGGTCCATTCCATAGGTTCCTTTGGTGTCTAGAAGATAACCGCTTTAATCTCTTGACGTGCTTCGTCGATGCTTGCAAACCCATCCTTGAAGCTGAAAGTCAATAAGAAACTTTCTCTCAATACATCCCATTCCGCAGTGCCATAGCGAATCTCTGTTTTTAGATACCAATTCATGGGGATTGTATCCAAGGTATGGAAAAATATATGTACCCATTCTGGCTGTAGTTCCATCCCCCACACCTTAGTCCACTTCACCAAGTGATCACGTAGATCATTCTTCCCACTATACTTCTCAGTCATTCGGGTATTATCATACCCAAATCATAACTTCATCATTCGCCTGTAATCCCTCCATCCAGCAAAAATTTCCTTGTGCGTACCCCACCATCGTGCAGGCGTAGCGCACAACGCCAATTCCAATGCTTGAAAACAGTGGTCTTCAGGGACTTCACGCTCAAATTCATCTAAAAACATATCTACGTCAGTCAGACCATCATAATAAGGTAGCTTCCTTACCTCCGACGAAACACAGCGCAGTGACTTCATCATCATATTGCATCGCAATGTAGATACTTCATGTAAGTGGTTTTGCTAATGCTCTAATTCCTCATCTGAGTTAGAAGTGCATGAACTCTCCCGGTCCCATGTGACTCGTCCATCCACTATTGGCTTGATCCAATCCTAATATCGCGTTGTTATCTTGTATATTTGATCCAGCTTGTCGTCATTTTCTACATAATTGTGGACGTATTCAGTATTGCACGCTCCTTCTGTAGGATCCAGTGGCACTAAGACCCTAAGCAACTTCTTTTCAAATTTTATTTTCCTTTTCTTCAAATTAATTACCCCATTCATATCAATAGCCTAGTCAATTCCTAGGAGCGCACAGTAGGGATTAATGTCATCGACAATTTCTATAACTTCGAAGTCCGCTAATGCACTCGCACCTTCAATATCAACCGTCAACCCATACAATCGTCCCATGGGGACAATTTTCTACTGATTTTCCATTCAGAGCCAAATCAGAGACCAATGTAGTGCAAGTCTCCCCATCCTTTCTCATGTTTGTTTCAGTAGGACATACGCATCGGACCCCGGATCCAAAATTACCTGGTCCATTTCGTAATTGCCTATCTGCGCTATTAGCCACATCTCATGTCTTGTTCATGCCTTATGCTTACCAATCTTTCTTACCACATGTTTTTCATCAGGGATCTTTTCTTTATTGGCACATTTATTTATTAATTCTTGCAGTCCTTCCACAGCCTTTCTGTCATGTAGTAACTTCATGCAGGTCTCCAAAAAAGTAGTGAGTACGGAAGGATCAACCTCTTGCGTCACACTGGTCTCTAGTGTCTTTTCCTAGATTCCTGAGGTGGAGGCCTCAATGAAGCTCTTCTTTGCTTCCATGAATGTTTCCTTAGTGTGATTAAGGTCAAAGGCAACTTCTTTCTTAGGAGCTTTGTGGACCCATCTATCTTCCTCAGGCTGCTTACCTTTATCTGCACCAATCGTCATACCACTTCTTAGTACAATATTAATGCTCTAATCTTCCTTGCAGGGCTCAGCCCTCATCATTTGTAAATTCTACGTAAGATACTAAGGTTGCATTTTCTTTTCTTGCATTTTATCTATTAGCATTGGACAGTCTTCTATGGCATGGTCAAATTGTCTACAGTATTGACACGAAGGGTGTGTAGGATTCAGGCAATCTCACATTAAGTGCCCTGGTTGTCTGCAGTTGTAGCAGATAACCTAACCACATCCTCTACCAGGTCCTCCTCCACGTCCTCATCCTTGGTCTTGAAAACCCCTGCATGCTCCTCCTGCGCCTTGATCTAGAGACCGAGTTTTTGCTTACATACAGTAAGTAGGGGTTCTTTCCATCATCATCTCATAATTTTGACAATGGCGCTCATCATGGCCCATAGATTTACAGAAATTGTAAAATAGCTGTTGGGGTGTCTTAATGAACTTCTAAAGTGACAGTTATCCATCACATGTTTCCCAATAACTTGACAAATGGCACACCATGGCACAACTCCTATGCTCGGCCCGGCTGGGGCTTCTAGCTTAGTCTCCTTCTCTTTCTTTAGACTCTATAATTCTAGGTGTAGGCTCTCTAATTGAGAGTGGATCTGTTGTACCCCTAGGTTTGTATCTTGAATATGTGATGTGTGCAGCCTCATCGTGATTTCTAAGACTTCTCCTTGTGTTTCTATCTTCTGTTGTGACAAATGTATTATTAGGTGCAGCAAAAGTGACACTATAAACTAGTCGTGATGTTGGGTATCTGATATTTTCATGTCAGCCTACCTGATTTGGCACTTCAACCTTTGATCAAAGTCCCAAGGTGTCTCATCAACTCTCATTCGAATCTCCTTAAATTCAATTACCGACTACGCCTCAGATTTAGGCTTACTAAATTCTTTGTTCAAAGTTGTTTGAGTCTCTGCTAATGATGTCTAAGGATTATCAGTGCAATACTTAATGTACCAGGTTAGCGCGTGATCCTGCAAGGCAGTAACCAACTACACCTTCTTTATATTATCATCAATGATTTGTTGTGATGTCCATACAACGTTCACAACAAACCAGAATTGCTCTGAATCTTCACTTCCTATTCCTTTGAAGATCAGCATCTTCATTGCATTTGCCATGATGAATGGTGGAGGTGGAGGTGTAGGTGAAGGTGTATGCGGTGGAGGTGGAGGTGGAGGTGGAGGTGGAGTGGATGGATGAGATATCCTCGGAATACCTTGAGTTATTAACTGAACAGCGCTTCGCGGTGTAGTCAGCACTGCCCCTTCATCATCGCTTGAAGGAGGTTCAATTAATGGACTATACTCTGGACCTGATCCATTACTTCTAAAGAATCTACCACTTCACATAGCTCCAAACATTAAGGTAATGGCATTACCCACTTTTCACATAATAGCATTTTAATCCAAGTATTCAATGACCTCAAGTACTTACCTCACGGTCCTTTGAATAATATTCACTCCAATTCGCTATAGCTAATTGAGGTGTCAACTGAAAATTCAGTAACAAATCCTCCTAGAATTCAATCAAGCCAATGATCGATAGACCGTGCGATCTTGTTTTCAGATGCCTCTAGTCATCGCACCAATTCTGGAGTCCACACTATAGGACTATCAAGCTTCCACCTCCCTTGATCGTCTGCCAATTTTTCTAACCACTCATATAATTCGCATGGAAAAGTGCAAAAGAAAATTTCATGTATCTCTGTATACAGATATCTATTCAATCAATCCTCCTTTGACAAGTGTGGATTCTTGTTTTCTTGAGACGAAAACTCGTGAATTTTCCAATCTAACCACTTTTCAATCTCGTTCTTAGTCGGATTCCAATGATGTGACATCACACATCTCTTAAGCAAATCTCGGTCCTAGCAACAAAACTATTTGTTGGCTTAAGGGGTCCTAACCTAGGTTCAGAGTTAGTTGCACCAACCAACAAAACCCTACAATGTTGGCCCTTTCGGGATCAACCTGCGTAGTGCAGGTCGCAGTCTCACCCAAAGTAGTATTGGGGGATGCAAGAACTAAGTTTCTGCATCCAAAGACTAGTGTGATGTCTTTTGGTACCTTAGATCCACTTCCGCGTAGATCGAACATTCTGATAGACCAACCAACAAAACCCTACACTATTGGCCCTTTCGGGAGCAATCTGCGTAGTGTAGGTCGCGATCTCACCCGAAGTAGTATTGAGGGATGCAAGAACTAAGTTTCTGCATCCAGAGACTAGTGTGATGTCTTTTGGCACCTTAGATCCACTTCCGCGTAGATCCAACATTCCGATAGAGTTAAGACTATTAATTTTTCCCTAAATACCTTCAATTCTTCGCGGTACCATCCAATGGTGTTAATCAGGCCCTAATAGGATATGTCTACTACTTTCACACAATTGAATAGGTCTTCTAGGGCTTTTCGGATCTAGATCTGTTGTCGCGCAAACCTATATTCCTTATCAAAACTAACCTAAAATATATTTAGATCTTCGCAAATATCATTTAATCATCTTGTTAAACATAAACATGTTCAATCAACTTGATTCGCGTAGAGAAAACAGATTGAATTACAAAACAATAGTGAAAGTGACATAACAATTAAACAAATAGATGCAATTATTTCCAACCCAAAATTCGTCTTTATTCATTAGAATATTTCTAGTACATACTTCAACTACCCTGCGCACTCAGTTGCAGGGGTCCACACACTCAGTTGTGGACTCTTCTAGGCCTTCGCGCACTCAGCTACGGAGCCTTTCCTTCACTACATATAGGAACAGACCTTCATGTCTATCAACCCCTTACAACATCATTCATTCATTCATCTCTCTATTCTTATCTATCCAAAATTTTCCTAAAAATTGCTATGACTCGACTATTTATAGCTTCCTTCCATACAATACCATGGTCCGCAGACCATGGGAGAATCTTAAAACTGACCAAAACAAGGGGCTAAGACCCCTTTGACTCCTATCTATCTGTGTGCTCTGCATCCACATTTCGCGGAGACTTTACATTCTTTACAAAATTCTTTACAAAAAATGAATAAATTACTTCAATTCTACCCTTGGGGACCCCATTCCAACACCTATTATGGAGGAACAACCTTTGCATACAAAAGTTAAGAAAAGGTCGTTGAGAAAGTTTATAGGTGACATATTTACAAAGACGAGGGTCAAAGGCCACTATGATCACATCATCACCTTCTCCATTGTCTAAAACACCCACTACTATAGAGGAGCCAAAGGAATCGAAGGAGAAGCTCAACAAGGACAAAGAAGAGGATTCTAAACAGAAACAAGATGACAACTACCCTTCTGGTAAGTCTGAATTTGGCCTCATGTTTTAGCAATTTAGTTTTAAGAAAATAAAATGATGATATGAGAAAGAAACTTTCCATGCTAAAAGAAAAAGTTCTAATTAAGAAACATTCAATATGAGAAACCTTAGATAGGGCAGTAGAGATGGTGAATGCACCTCCTTCTCCCTCTAAAACTAAAAATATATGAAAATCATTATGTAAATTTTGTGGGGAAATCCTTAAAGAGGTAGGATACACACAAGATGAAGTCCAAAGACATGAACATATCTTAGTAGGATTGCAGACATAATTTGAAGTGGAGGATATTAATTTTTAGGTTGCTACAGAGGAGCCTGCTAAATTATGATGTTGTCACAATTATAACTAAAAATTGAAGAAAAGTAGCATGGGGGAAATGAAAATTTTGGTACACAAGAACCTAGCAAGGATTCTATTGATACATAAGAAATAATAGCTGAGGCAGTACATATGGAAGATGAGGAGATTGAAAATCAGGTGGATTTACATAAATTTGTTGAAGGCATTGTTGCAATAGTAGAAGAGAAAATACGGGCCCAAATTGATGATCATCTAAGTATAGTATTTTTATTTGTTGTGTTAAGTAAATGGAGACAATAATTAGTGTCATTATAGGAAGGGGTAATCCCATTATGTTAGCATAGAAGAATCATCCATGATCTCAAAGAAGCCTAGGTTGAAGAGCTAATGATTCAGATGCTGAAATGAGACAAGTTCAAAGAGGAAAGGAAGAAATTAAAGACACAAGTGTTGGAACTACAAGAAGAAGTCTAGCAATAACATGAGGATAAGGAGCAGATATACAACCTTGTACATAAAATATTGAGTTGTATAAAATCATCTCCCTCTTATCCCTTGTTTATTCAAGATAAAAATTTTGGTTTTCGGTTGAAAACTATGAAAGAATAAAGGCCATATGAGATGACTAGCATTAAAAAATTTCTTGAGGCATTCAAGCAGAACAACCTTTTTCGTGTGAGCTATACCTGCATGAGTTTGCTTGTTTTAGGGAAAAGAGCTTCAATCTCTCACTCAATTTGGGAGACATCTAGGTGAGGGAATTCACTTATTTCATGTAAAATTAGATAAGTTGGAAGCTAGCCCATGAATTTGTAACAACAAACCTAGAAAACAAAATGTTATGGATTCGAGAAGAGCCAATCTCTACTATAAGAGTGATAAGGACATATGGAAACTTTCCATGGTCTCCAGAAAGAAGGGCTAAGGTGATTGAAGTATGAATTAAGGTTTTAGATATTTTTTCTAGGAATATTTAGCAATTGAGATAGGATGCATTAGATGGAAGTAAGATTAGATGGGAAGTATGCAATAAGAAACAAAAATTTATACATGCTCTTTCTAGGATCCCCAAATATGTTAATTGTATCAAGTACTGTGGACCTGATTGGTTGGGGCTAAAATTTAGGTTTCCATTAATTTGGCTTCCTGCATTAAAGTATCAACACTACTTTCAATTTAAACTAGAAAATGTTGAAATCTGGTGATTGGCTTTTATTATTTCCCAGGGTCATAGGACCTTTACAGAAGATACAACAAAAAACTATAATTTTTATGAGTTGCACTGATATCATGCATTGAGATCTTATTAAAGGGTCTGCATGAGGACATGCAATTGCTTCAGTTGGGCGGAGATGTTGGGTCTTGGAATTGACATCTTTTCACCATCATTTCCTCACCTTTCAATCATTTGTACCATTATAGTCACATTTTGTTTCTCCACCAATTTTCATTTTGAAAAATGTATGTTACCCCTTCATGTCACCTTAATTCATGCAATTTTTCTTGTATATTGATGAGAGGATATTTTTTTTGGGTAAATTTACTAACGAAATTGATGAGGATATTTCATGGTAAATCAACTTGTTGGGATGTTGTTATTCACTTCTTCTTAAGCGATGTGATGTTGTTTCTCTAAGGTTTTGTACCATCAGCACTCCAGGATGGGTTCCGTTGTGATGTTAATACTCTATTTTGTGATACTTTGTTTTCTCGATTAAATTATTGGGAGTCAATATGGGAGCTTCTACTTAGTCAATTCAACCAAGACAATCATGCCAGAAAAGAGTAGACCACATTTTGACAATACATCCAACTCGGTTATGACAATTATGATTCCTTGTTCTTGGATTCTTGCTAAATGAAAACATTGATATAGAATTTTATTTGTTTTTAGCAATTAGTTGTAATCTATTGTACGAGACTCTTAGTTTGGATAGCCTGAGAATCGAAAAATTCTCATGGTTGATTTTGGTACTAAAATTAGAAATTATGCAAATCTATAAAGATAGAAGCCCTTTGTCTCATGTGGGGGTGGAACCATCATATTTTGGAGAACTGTGCATATACAATTTTCTAAGTTAATAAAAATCCATGGGTTTCTAGCTCAATCATGGTTTTTCCTGTTAACTTGTGAGTTTTGAATCACCATCTTGCCGCTAAGGAGAAATGACCCTCCTCTTTAGCATGGATCGTTGTGTTAGAAAGGTAGTGTGGTAGTGTGTTTTGATTCCCTCACAATTATGTTTAATATTTTTTAGTTGTAATTGTTACAAACTCTTATTGATTTGTTCTAGTTACTAACTAACAATTAATTTGTAGAGTATTTGACCAGTATTACTTATGTGACAACATATATTTTGGAGCGATACTTTCCTTAGTCGTGTGTTAATTTTATTCAATTTCCGCTAAAAAACTTTGTGTTATTATTGAAACAAAGTGTTAGACGGATTGTTGTTATACCTATTACATTGTGTTACCATAGTCAGTGGTTTCATTATTTCAAAGTGTTTTTTATTGTGTGATTGCATTTGAAGGATTTATGTACTTTCTTTCCAAGAGTGTTATTTTCCTTTCTCACAAGTGTGATATTGAATGACTGGGTGATGTTTGTTCTACAAGAGTGATTTTCATTTCAGAACTATATGCAGAGTGATTAACATGATTAAGGGTTTAACAATGATAATTTTAGTGTGAAAAGAGTGAGGAGTTACAATGACATGTTTTTATTGAATACCATGATCTTAGGAAGAGTGTTCTGAGTAAAATATATGGTATTCAATAAAAACATTTCATTGTAACTCAGATGTATTGAATACCATCTACATGGGCCCACTACATCTGAGTAAATTAGGTCCAAAATTCCCTTAGCCCTAGTATCGATTCTTGGAAAGGTGGTCTTGGCATCCCTTCCCAATGTGAATCCCTTGGACATGACATGTTACTCGACCCTAAACTCTAGCAGTCTTGTCTCAATCTCCTTGAGCACATTGAGTGCTCCATGGTGTTGAAAATAATACTGAGAGGGGGGGTGAATCAGTATTATAAAATTCTTTTCAATATATCTTCCAGATTTATACTTTAATTTATTCTTCAGATATTGATCATTAATTTGTATGTCAGTACCATATAATAATGAGCAAGAACAAGAAAAACATATAGTCACACCAAAGAACACTAGATATAAGGTGGAAACCCAATGTGGGTGAAAACCACCTGCTGCAATATGTCTCTATCTTCTTTCAATTAGAAACTTCTTTTACAATGATTTTGTACTGGTGTAGTCCTTTACCAGTACGCAGGCTGCAACCTACTGAGAGCTACAACCCTCTCTCGTTTTCCAGTCTCTCCTGGAAGGGAGCTACAACCCCCTTAGCTCTTGTACTAGCTGATCTACTAGTACGTAGGTGTTGACCTACTTCTTTTCTTCCAAGGACCACTTTTCATAAATTTTAAAACTGGATCCATAAACATCAAATAATCATCAAGTACATGTGAATCAACCAATCTCCTTTTACAATCACCCAATGAATCAACCAATAACTTCTCAGAATGCAGTAACCAGAAAAGTAATACCAGTAATCTAAACCTAGAACTCTGCAGCAATAGATAAAAGGTAGCCAACAAATATTTTAAGAAAAGTCCACAACTTCACCAATAGAAACCTGCAAATATCCGCAGTTTTTCTGTGTCTAGACTGCGTAGCTCCGCACCTGCATTGTCTACCCAACAGCGTACCTTCGCACCTGCGCCTTCTACTGCTCTGCGAACCTACGCACCTACGCCTTCTGTTGTGGTGTGGACCCCCACAACTGCGCCTTCTGCTGCGCTACGAACCCCCGCACCTGCGCCTTCTGCTGGGTTGCGACCCCCGCACCTACGCCTTCTGCTGCACTGAGGACCCCCGCACCTGCGCCTTCTGTTGGGCTGCGGACCCCCGCACCTACACTTTTTGTTGTGCTGCGTACCCCCGCACCTGCGGTGTGGATCACCTGCGGACCTCCGAATAGATCCAAATTAAGTCCTCCAATGTTCCACAGACAGTCAGATCCACAGATCTGATCATGCGCCAGAGAGATCACAACCTATCAATAGATCCGCCTCACAATTTATAGATTTTACCTTGATTTAGCTTTTCAAACCAATCACCCAACATTTCAGATCTTAAGATATTCAAATTTCACAAGTGACTCACCAAATGATCTCCTTTCCTTTTTATAGGCAAGCCCTTACTCAAACCATGGAACAAAACCATCGAAAACCAATATAAGGGATCCAAAAACCGGGGTTCAATAATTTAGATCCTATACCACAGACCAAAACCATAAGATCATGTATGTCGGACTAAATACCATGGACCAATCATAAAAATTCCCACGTGCACGCGTTTCTCTACATTGAAGTGAGTGTATTGGGGGTCCGCACCTTCTGTTCAGATAACCTGCAGACATGACTGCACTTTGTGAATGGCGTGCCTGCAAGCCCGCACCTTTTGAACGGTGTACCTGCAAACCCCTTATTTTCCATCATTTTGAGAGACTGAACTGAGATTTTCCACTTGAGTGAGTTGCCATCAAGTACAACACCTGTGTCATAGCGCCAAACCTGAATCATAATGCCAACAATATCCCCCTTTGGACTTGATGGCAACCCCAAGATCCTTAAAGTCATTCTCCCCCTTTGTCATCAAGGGCAAAGGGTTATGCTCCCCCCGAGAACATGCTGAAAACTCTACTCTACTGTGCTGATCATGCTTCCCCTGACTGTAGGCCAGATCTATAAAAGAAAATTTCTTCAAGAAGAACCATAAATGATCTTGACAAGAGAGATATAAGAGATAGAGACAAAACATTAGCAGCAATATTCAGATCGGCATCCTTCTGAACTTTCTCCTCCAAGATCTTCTATAATAATGCCAACAATGTATTATTAGAAGAATAAATGCTCCCCCTGAACCTGTGTCAAATGGTCTTTGACCAATCCATAAACCAGCGAATGTACGTGTATACCCCATATGAAACTCGCGTACAACCAACAATCTTTGAAACAGATAAGATTCAACAACAAGATGATGCATCAACTACCCCCAGCTTTTGCCTAAGGTATTCAAAGGTCTCCCTGGGCAGTGGTTTGGTGAGTATATCAGCAACTTGTTCCTTAGAAGGAACATACTCCAACTTGAATTTTTGTTCAAGCACTTGTTCCCGAAAAAAATGATATTTGATAGGTATATGCTTCGTTTTTGAATGCATGATTGGGTTCTTTGAAATGCTGATAGCACTTGTATTATCACATAGGATGGAGATAGGTGGAGTACAAGTGATTTGAAGGTCCTGCAAGGTTTGCATCATCCAAAGAAGTTGTGTGCAACAAGATGCAACAGCCACATACTCTGCTTCAGCTGTAGATAAAACAATTGAACTCTGTTTCTTGCTGAACCAAGATACTAATCTGGAACCCATGAAGAATGCACCCCCACTAGTTCTTTTCCTATCATCCACACTTCCGGCCCAATCTGCATCTGTATAAGCATGAAGTATGACATCTATATCTCTAGGATACCATAAGCCATAGTTTTGAGTTCCTTGAAGGTAGTTGAAGATTCTCTTAACTGCCTGAAGATGAGTTTCCTTAGGATTTGCTTGAAATCTTCCAACTATTCCCACTGCATGCATGATGTCTGGTCAGGTACCTGTCAAATAAAGCAAACTTCCAATCATGGATCTATAGGTTGGTTGATGCACTGCTGCTGATTCATCATTTGCACTAAGGCTGCATCCTGTAACCATAGGGGTACAGACTGGTTTTGAATCTTCCATGCCATACTTCTTCAAAATCTGCTTGAGGTACTTGGTTTGAGACAAAAAGATACTGCCTTCATTCTGTTGGATTTGCAATCCAAGAAAATATGTCAGTTCTCCAAGCAAAGACATTTCGAATTCTTTCTGCATCACTAAGGCAAAACTTTGAGTCATAGCTTCTTCCTTGCTACCAAAGATAATATCATCTACATACACAACAAGTATTAGCAATTTTCCATTTTCAATTTTTATATAAAGATTGCTATCTGCTGATCCTTTTGAAAAACCTTGTTGATGAAGATATTTGTCCAAATGGTAGTACCAAGCCCTTGGAGCCTGTTTAAGACCATAGAGAGCCTTCTTTAGTCTACATACAAGATTTGGATCATTCCCAAGAATGAAACCATCTGGTTGCTCAATGTACACTTCTTCTTCTAAGTCTCCATTCAGAAAGGTTGATTTTATGTCCATTTGAAATACTTTGAACTTCTGACAGCTTGAGAGAGCAAGGAACATTCGGATGGCCTCAAGTCTAGCAACTGGAGCAAAAGTTTCTTCAAAGTCTATTCCTTCTTGTTGAGCATACCCTTTACAAACAAGTCTGGCCTTATTTCTAATCACTTCCCCATTTGTTATAGACATTTTTGGGCACTACAACCCCAAGCATAAATTTCCATAAACCAAGGGCTCCTAAGTCCCTAAAGGTGTTGTTCCAACCCCTAAAAGAACAAGGTCAACTGATTACAGCTTCTCCCAGAGGTTCTCCATGAAAAACTACTCAGAACTGGTCAAAACTGGACCATTTTACCTGCTCCATAGGCAAAGTGTGTTTCATCCCACATAAATACACACAGTAGGTGCGTTGCATTTCAAAAAGCCCTTTTATGGGGTGCGATGGGAGAGAAGGGACAAATGGCAGGGTCAATCCACAAGGTGGAGAAGCATGGAATCTTCCAGAAACTTCTCCTGTGACACTTGCCTCTTTGAATTCGACCAAGGATGAGTAAGAGGTCATCAATCTCGAAGTGGAATCAAGAACTATCAGAGGGAAGACACTAATCAAATCTCAAAGCTGACTCACCTCCCTTGCAAACATCTATATATGGATCCCTCATCCCAGAGATCCAGAGGCTGGAATTTTGTATCTTGTAAGGAAGCGTTGTTGGTTTCTTGGTGCAACATCATAGTGTTGGGTGATCTAAGCTTTTCATGAGGTGAAGAAGGGCTTCTTGCTGAGAGGATGATGCTGGGTCAGAACAATTGGTTGTAATTCTCTTGGCTCTTTCTTGATTATCAATAAAGCTATTCAAGTTTTCCTCCATACACTTGTGTGATTGATGTTTTATGCATTTGTGTGGTTAATATACATCTGATCCTATATTGCTTATGATAATAGATCTATGTTCTCATATAGTGTTATGCTGCTTTGATTCTACAGGTACTCTGTGAAGCTGGGTACATAAGAAAGCAAGTAGCAAAGGACTATCAGAAGGGAGAGGAATCGAGCAAGGAACCAAGTGCAAGACAGAGGTTGGTCTCCTTTATTATTCTCTCATCTATCTCTCATAAAGGAAAACGAAAGTAGTTTTAGTTTGTTTGTTTCTAAGGTAGCTACTAGCCTTAGTGGGATTAGTAGTTCTGCATAGACACTATTCCCGGTAACAAAATGGCGACTCCACTGGGGAGTGAGTAGATTGTTTGTTCATCTGCATTTGTTTACTTTATAAACTTACAGACGGAGCCTGAAGTCAAGCCAGCTAGCCTTCAAACTGCATTTGCTATGCAAGTGCAAAGTAGATCAACGTTGCTTCAATCAATCTCCGAGTTTTGTTTATGAATTAAACAATTTATTTACAAGCTTTCTAATTGCCCTCGTGGTGGCTCTAGTAACCTCCTTAGATCTACCCCTATGATTGATTTATTGATTACCAATTGCTTGGCCTAAATCCCTGAACTGAACTGCAAACTGTGACCCGGAATCCAATCAAAGTCTCATCCCTGGTCTAGCGCACTGTCTATTCTGTGAACTTCAAATGCAGCACACTTCCCGAGTGTAGTAGGTGCGTTGTATTTCAGTTTCACTGTGTTACAGGTGCGTTGATCAGACAAGGCCTTGTTCCTAAATTTTGGTTTCTGTGTTCACTCTTTTTAGCTCTATTCAGGAGTTTTGTTGCCTGTAGTTAGTACACCTCTGTTTGAAACCCCTTTCCTTGCTATTATTCCACCTCCATTGTGCAAAGAACTGTAAATGTTTTTATGTGTTTTTGAGTCATTTTCAGTTCTCCTTTACAAAGAAGTAGCATAATTGTACTGTCATTTCTCGATTTGAAAGTGCCGCAAGTGTCGTTTTCAGTCATAAAAGAGAATCTAATTGCTCTTGATAGTCGATTAGACTATTACTCTTGTATTTGATCTGAATTAGTAGTTTTTCTAGTGTTGAAAGCAAGTTTTCAATTCCAAATCGCAAGGTTTTGTCATTGTCCTCATTTTTTTTTGAAAAGAAACTTGTTAGTAATTGTCTCTTTGAAAAATAATTCAGATTTGCGCTTAGCTTTCTTTTTATCATTTACACATTAAGAAGGCTGAAAACAAATACATGCATGTGCATTTGCATTTAGAGTGTTTGTTGGTTTGATTTAGGACAGTGCATATAGTGTGTGCTCTTTTCTCTTTGTTGAAAGAACACCATCTCTCTTTCCTTAGTAGCTAGGATTTTCATTTGCAAAAAGAAGATTAAACGACTGTTTATCATCTTAGATTGCATTTTAGGAATTGTACATCTACATCACACGGTGAACCTGAAAGGAAAATTTCTTAAGAAAGATCAACTATAAAATAAATTTAATGAATCTAAAAACGCTTTGGAACCTAACGCACAACATCTAGAAGTCTAGGCTAGAGATGTATTCTAGCGTCGTAAAGCCTGGTAACTGTTGTTTTCACTGTTGGTTGGGTGATTCCTCCACTTCGAGATGATAAGTGCCAGTACGGACTTGTGCTCCCACGTACCGTCGAGTATATTTTGGGAGACCACAATAGGCTTTATCCTTTATGCATAGGAAGTCGTGTATGCCACCCTATCGATCGTAATGCACTGAACACAGCATTCGGGAAGATTGACTGTCGTACCATAAAAAGTATTCTGCAGTTTTGCGATTGGTTTGGTAATCCCTCTGTCTAGATTTCTAGAGTAGTCCCTTTTGTTCCTTTTCAGACTCCTTAACGGAAAAGGTCCATCTGAGCACTTGTCACTTCAGGCTCATTAAAAATCGAAGGCGACTAGAGTCATATTTTGTTTTTTCTTGACTCTTAAAAATTGAAAAAACAAGTTGTGTCAAAGCATCTAAAATTCATCAAATTCAGAAACATACTTCCCCTTGATTTTTAGTTGATTGAGTAATCCGCAATCATGGAAGAAAGTCAATTGAAACCCAGTTGTTCACGGAGGCTTACGAGTCAACCGTCTTTGTCTCCAGAATCGAAACTGTTACGGACAAAGCAAACTCGTTTAACCGGTACCAAATCCCCTGGTAAAGTTAGAACAAGTGTTCCAACACCATCAGAGACTCCGGTTACTCCAAACATTTCTGGTATCCCTTCCTTTACAGAAAAAGTTCAGCAGCCACCGAAGGACAGTAGCACTAATCCTAGTGTGAGGGTAAACACTTGTGTTACTGAACCAGTTCCATCTACAACTGATTCGGAAGGTGTTATTCCCCAAGCATCTGTCGTTGCAAATTGTATACCTTCTTCAGCACCAAAAATATTTTACGGACCAAATGGTCTACCTCTTCCACCTGGTCTAATTGCTATAGAAGAGATTGTGGAGGATCCTCCATCTAATACTCCATCACAATTTGGAGTCAGGATCACTCTGTATCCTTCTTCATCATAAATTAGTGTACCGCCATCGAAATCTCCTGTAGAATCGTTAGGCAATCTTTTGGATAGACTAGAAATGTCTGAACAACTGTCGACATCTAGGACTGTGTCGTCTGACACAATGACGGCAGGACTTCCTATTGTCACTCCAACAATGTTCGCTGGTATACCATCTGTCCCAACTAGCTCTCAATCGCTATAAGGGGCCCACTTAGGGGCTTTTTCGACAGTATGGTCTGTTCCTATTTGTTCATCCGGAATAGTATCCAGAAACTCTTATGTTGAGTCTCAGCAAATTGATCCTTCAGGGTGTCAATTTGGGCAGTCCGGTCCTCAAGGGAAAGCAATTCCTTTAAGTACTGGATTACCGCTGTATGGGGGGCAATATACCCTTTCATTGTCTCCTCTGGGAGGACAACCATACGAGAGTTCACAAAAAAATTTAGGTTATGCTGGAGTTACATCTAGCGGTTGGGTGCCGATACTACCTCAACAACCAAGAGTTGTATATTCGATGCAACAATGCTTACCTATGTCAAATATACCGACTATGCCAGCTATTATGACGGTGTCGCAAGTACAAGCGCTGCCTGTCATATGCCAACCTTAGGTTTCTCAAGTGGTAATGCAATAGCCTCTTGTCCCTACGACTCAACCACAATCGCCAACTAGTGGAATGACACAGGCCCAAATGGGTACAATTACCCCTCATCTTGGTCAAACAGTCAGTATTGGACAACAGCACATGGCTTCACAACCATGGCTGGTGCAATACCAACAACCGCAATTCCAACAGGTATACCAAGGATCTGAACAACAAATCTTTGCAAATAGTGGGCAATCGTATATTCAAAACGGTCAAAATCAACCATTCTACAATAGTTATACCCATCAACCTTACCAAAGTTACTAGCATCAAATGCATTATGCTGGTATGCAAAGACCAACTGCTCAGGCGATTCCATCTTATCCTGGGTATGCTTCGCCTAACCTGAATCAACAGTTACCCTTCATGGCAACTTTAGAGTTACCAGATCTAAATCGGTTAACAAACGATCCAATTGCTTATGCCCCTTGGTGGCCAGCGATTCCGCATAAACTTCCATCAAATATTCCTAAATTTAATGGAAATCCGAGTGAAGATCCGTCAAATCATGTGATGACCTTTCATCTGTGGTGTTCATCAAACACCCTAAACGATGATTCGATTAGGCTTCGCCTTTTTCAGAGGATGTTAACTGGTCTAGCAGAAAAATGGTATATCGAACTACCCAGAGCTTCATTTGACAACTTCAGTACCCTAGCCACAACCATTTTAACCCATTTTCAGTTACCGATAAGGTACGAAATGGGAACAGAACTTCTTACCAACTTCAAGCAAACGACGGCCACTCACATATCCGATCATATTCATGATGGGTGACATCGTCATAGAATGGCAAAGACGTATGTTCCTGATCAACTTTTAGCTGAATGGTTTATTAAGTCTTTATTACCTTCCATTACAGAAGATGTGGCAAAAGGAGGAGTCGTCACCGAAGAGCAAGTTATTGCTCATGCACAATATTTAGACTTGATTTATACTCATTCTGGCATGCTCTATGATAAAATCCTTGATGCTCCCAGACCAGAATTTTCCGTCCCCCCTCCTCCTAAATCAAACAATGACTCTCATGCCGGCGATGGCGTGATTGGTACGACAGACACAAAATCGACAAAGGCTACATCTAAAAAGGCACGTAAGATTTCTAGTCAAAATTCAAAAGAAGAACTTCTTGCCTCGGAAGTAAATGTCGTCTCGACAGACAAAGGTAAAGAAACCAAGAAACTGGGAGGCAAGAAGAAAAACAAAGTTAAGATGAAGAAACAGGAGGAATCATCACCTAAAAAATCTTCTGCAAACCCTCCTGGAGATAGGAAACCAAAAAATCCATGCGTAATATGTGATGAGGATCATTGGACAAGAGATTTTCCACATAAGGCTGAGCTTAAAAGATTCATCAGGAATTCAAAAACCTCAGCAATATTGACTGATCCATTTCCAAATCCAGGGACAAATCTGGTTGCTAGTGAAAATGCTTCCCCGTCCCAAGTGCTGATGTTGTCGGTTTCCAAGCAGAAAAATGATGCTTTGATATCGACAAGGAACAAAGATTACGGGAATCCACAGCTGTCGAACAACAAGGATAAAGATCAACCTAGTAGTTCGACAACAACTTCGACAGAAGTTGTGCCGCCCATCATTCCTAAGCTAACAATAAAACCGCCAAAGGGAGTAGTACATAAGTCGACATTTAATCCTCGTGCCAGAGCAGCACAACATTATAATATAGTGGAAGATCTGGCCCAATCGCCATCCGCTATGTTGACACTTGAAGTACTGCAAAATTGCCCATCCCAAAAGAAGCCTTTATTATCAGCTATTGGTAGGATAGACCCAAAGGATTCTAATCTTGTGTCCTTTAATCATAAAGGATACGATCCTTAGTTACCAGCTCAACTAGCTTTCCTCATTCAAGTGAAAGCCCTCAACAAAACTGTTCATCGAACAATTATTGATGAGGGGGCATCTACATGTATTATGTCAATGAGTTGTTGGAAAACTTTAGGATCTCCAACCTTGTCGCGATCTTCAGCAACATTAAAAGCACTCGACGGACGAACATATAACCCGTATGGTATTCTAGGTAACTTGCAAGTAGAACTAAGAGGAAAAACAGTAGAAATAGATGTCGAAGTAATCGATGGAAACCTCGATTACAACATCCTACTGGGAAGACCATGGATATATGCTATGGTTGTTGTTGTGTCGACCTATTTTAGGAAGATTGCATTCCCCTTTCAAGGAGGGATTACAATCGTCGATCAACAAACTTTCCTCCCCAATGGTTCCCAAGTTACGGGAAGCATTCTGATGATCCATGGAAGCCCCCATTCAAAATATCAGAGTAGGCCTACTAAAAGACCCTATATTAATGGGTACTTTTTCCCTCCACCTCCAATCAATCTGGCGGAAGTGGCGGCGATAGGAACCTACAATATGATATCTTCTATTAACAAGATCTCAGAAAATGATATTAACATGGATCATCTATTTGTGTTGCCTCCAAGCCAAATGGAAATATTGTAGCAATCAATGTTCCTAGCATGGGAGGCAAACCCAAATCAACGCTCATCAAGCGTTTGGATAGATAGGTCTAAGGAATATGGCACCCCTTCAGATCCTTGGTCGCAAGTGCATTACACCGACGAAGGAATTGTTCAATCAATGGTAATTGAAGGGGCACCATGGGAATATTACCACCATCATTCCCATTTTTCAACTTGTAAAGAAGATACTCCTGATAACCTCCATCATCCGTCAGTTTTTTATTTCCTATCAAACACTGTAAACACGGTGGATTCCGAGCGAAACTTATCCAACATTGAAGAGACTATCGCCATAAATATCTCGACCAAAACAGATGTTGTAGAGAATATTTATGTTGGTAAATGTTGTTCCCCTTCAGAACTGGAAATATATAATGCTCTTTTTGCGAATTCAGAGATGTCTTTGCTTGTTCATATGATGAAATGCCAGGCATTGACTCGAGTATAGTTGAACACGAAATTAAGATGTATCCAGATGTAAAACCAATAAAACAACGGCTACGGCAGGTGCACCCCAAGAAAGCCGCTGCCATCAAGGCAGAAGTTGAAAAGCTTCTCCATGCTGGTTTCATTTACCTGGTTCCTCTAACCGATTGGGTATCGAACATTGTTCCTGTTATGAAAAAACAAGGAACGATTAGAGTGTGTGTCGATTATAGGGATGTAAATCAAGCTTGTCCAAAAGACAACTACCCTACACCCTTTATTGACCAGATAATTGATGAATGCGCCAGATGCGAAATATTTTCATTCATGGATGGATTCTCCGGGTATAATCAAATAAATATCCACCCACAGGACCAGTCAAAGACTGCATTTATTTGTCTGTGGGGCACATTCGCATATCGCAAATTACCCTTTGGTTTAAAGAACGCAAGGGCAACATTTCAGAGGGCAATGAATTATGCCTTCCATGACATCAAAAACATTGTTCAACCATATCTCGATGACCTTCCGGCTCATTCGCGAAAGCGGACTGATCATCCGCAGCATTTAAGAGTGATATTTCTATGTTGCCGACACTAAAAGATACGACTCAATCCACACAAATGTGTGTTCTGTGTTAGTTTTGTTCATTTACTTGGCTTTGTAGTCTCAAAGGACGAGATTCGTCTCGACCCATGTAAGGTTCAGGCAATCATTAATTTGCCTCCACCTTCAAATTTGCTTCACATTCAAAAACTCCAAGGGAAAGCAAACTTTCTGAGGAGGTTCATTCCAAATTACGCAGAACTTGCTAAAGGTTATACACGTCTATTGAAAAAAGAAGTACCCTTTAACTAGGATTAGGTCGCACAAGCTTCCTTTGATGCTTTAAAAGAATCCTTGATGAAAGTATCATTAATGTACACTCCTGATTATCAAAAAGACTTTAACCTGTATCTGGCTACAGCAGATACAACCATCACAATGGTTTTAGTTCAAGAAGACAACGGAATTGAACATCCTATATATTATTTAAGTAGAAACTTAAATGATACAGAGAGCAAATATTCCTATGTTGAAAAGCTGGCGCTCGCAGCTGTTCAAGCGATACAGAGATTTCGACACTATGTCCTCTTTCGAAAAACTACCATTCTGTCAGATTGCAACCCCATGACTTATATATTGTCGCGACAGTTGCTGGGGGGAAAATATTCAAAATGGATAGCAATTCTACAAGAGTTTGATCTGGAATTTGTAAAATCCAAGTCAAAGAAAGCCCTGGTTTTCGCAGAATTATTATGCGATCTCCCATCGTCATCCAATGATGAAACATCCGAAGAAACAATCATGGATGAATCTTTGCTTCTGATATCTTCAAGCAATCCGTGGTATGGAGATATAATCATCTATCTCCAAACCCAAAAATACAGGCCTAATACCTCCTGCTTCGAACAAAAACGTATTCGATACCAATCAAAAGACTACATTATCATCGGTGACACGCTTTACCGTCGTGGTGTTGATACAATTCTGAGGAGGTGCCTCACCCATGAGGAAGCCGAAAAAGTCCTGAATGATTGCCATTCAGGCGCGTGTGGGGGGCATCAATCCGGTTATGCTACAGCGCAAAAAAATTTACGAGTAGGATACTTCTGGCCAACAATGTTCAAAGATTGCATAACCGTAGTTAGAAGTTGCCATGCCTGTCAAATTTTCGATAGCAAAACCAGAAGACCACCCGCACCTTTGCAGCCAATATTTGTTGTTGGGCCATTCGCCAAATGGGGCGTCGATTTCATGACATGTAACCCCACCTCGACCAGGGGGCATGGGTATATCATAGTCGCAATGGACTATTTTACCAAATGGGTCGAGGCGATGCCTACATTAGATAACACTGGTGAAACAGCTGCCCTTTTCTTTTTCAATCATGTAGTCGCCAGATTCGGCGTTCCACAGGCTATAGTCACAGATCATGGATCACATTTTCGCAATCACATGATGGTTGAATTAGCTGTCAAATAAGGGTTGTCTCACGATAACTCTACTCCATATTACCCGCAGGCCAATGGACAAGTTGAAGCAATCAACAAGGTCTTGAAGCGCATGCTGCAAAGGATGATTGGAGTCCACAAAAGGAGTTGGCACCTAATCCTGTACTCAGCCTTGTGGCACCGAACATCGGTAAGGAATGCAACTGGGTTTACACCCTTCCAACTGGTATATGGCCTAGAAGCAATCTTACCAGTTCAGTTTGAAATCTCGTCCCTCAAACTCGCAATCGACCTTCTCCCCGGAACTTCAGAAGAGGAGGCTCGTTTCTTGGAACTAATCCAATTGGATGAAACTCTTCGTGATGCCGCTTTAGCTAACGAATCCCATCATAAACAAATCAAGGCGCAGTTCGACAAGAATGTCAAACCCCGTGTCTTCTCGGAAGGTGACTTGGTCTTACTTTATGACCAGGAATCCGATAAATTGGGAGCAGGTAAATTCAAGTCTTCATGGATGGGCCCCTATATTGTTAAGCAAGTGTTAGCAAAAGGAGCCTACGAGTTAATGGATCACGACGGAATTCCACTAGCGCAACCCCGTTACGAGTTGTACCTTAAGCATTACTATGCATGATTCAGTGTGGTAACCTATATGCTTTTGTTACATTTTTGTTTTCGCTAAGGGTAATCATTTTGTTCAAGTAAATCCACTTTTAACATTTGTCACAGATGTCGAACCTATTGGAATCATTTGTTGGATATGCCGACGGAGCAAGTCGTAGTTCACGGAACCTATCTTCTGCGGCCTGGGCCATTTTTGATCCAAGCGGCGAGTTAGTAAGTTTCAGAGGGGTATGTATTGGTTGATCAACGAATAACATCGCTGAATATAGCGCGTTGATAGAACTTCTCTCTGATGCCATCACACATGGCATACGTTGACTGGTCATCAGGCCAGACTCATAGCTCGTCATACTACAACTCAATGGTATCTACTTCGTCCGAAATCCAGCTATCTATCGCATGTTCCTAAGGGTCAAGATTTTGGAAAGGCAATTTGATTTTATTCAATATCAGCATATTTCCAGAAGCTTAAACACATTAACTGACTCATTGGCAAATTATGTGTTAGAAGCTTAAACACATTAACTGACTCATTGGAAAATTATGTGTTAGATAGACATTTGCAACATTTATAAAAAGAAGCATTTCATCAATATTTGCATTCGGATTATGTAATTTAACCAAAATAAAACTCCGAAAATCAAAAATATATATATAACTGTTTATGGTTTACACATAATGTTCTGTAACCAAGACAAAATTGGTCAAATGACCCAAAACTCAAAACGCTAGGGGGCACCCTAGTCTAATGATGCTAGTGATAACAAGTCACCACATGTGCAATCATGCGTAAAAGCCTAGTCCATCGACTTGGCACGCCAGTGGTATGTCGCTGCAACCTCAAATGCAGTCGTCAGTCCTCACATTTGGAATACCGAGAGTGAGGCCCTCGACTTGATCCTGTAATGCTGAGAGAGTCTCGGCCACATCAAGGTCGCGAAGGATAGCCCTTCCCACAGCCTCTCCTGCTGGAGCAGCGGCCGGCACTCTCAAGCATACTACTGGCTGGACGGGACCAATATCTGCATGAGCACATGAGTTCTGATTAGTCTTGATAGAATAAAGCACAAGGACATTATAAAGAGAAATGATAAACAGAAAAATGGTCAAAGAATTTACCAATGGCACCCCACTGCTCGCCAGCCGGCAGTACCAAATCCGGGTCACCCCGGAAGTCCATACCAGCATATGGATACTCGGAAAAAACCATCTCCTGATGATCGAACCACCCGAAGAAGGTATCAAAAAAGGAAATCTGAGACTGACCAGCATGTCTAGACATATGGTCAACCCATCTCTGCATCCGTGGTTCAGTCGGTGGAGGTAAACCAAGTGAAATATACTGCGGCTACATCAGTGGGATCTTTTCCAAGGCGAAGGCGGTCAAAATAGAACCATATCCAAAGTTCTTCAATCTTCCATTTTTCACCTTGGTCAACTGTTCTTTCATCACAAGGAGTATTGCATCGCACCAGTTGAACACCTTCGGTTCGAGACATTCTAAGGCGTACTGCATATAAGACCGGTTGGCCACATGAAGAGCTGCACCACCAGCCATCCTACCAAAGGTAAACAGAATGGTCCTCAAAGACCTGTCAATGACATCTCCGATGATGATCTTGCTGTCTTTACTTGGCTGAGATCCCTCTCTGCAATACTTGTGAACGTAATCTCTCACAGATTCACCTCCACGGGCCGAACCTGATAAAGAGATAGGGGCACCTCACCTCAATAAGCCGGTCAAAAAATAGATGTCCACGACAGTCAAGGGGATTAATTTTCCCCTAATCTAGAACACCTGGCTGGTAGGGTCCCAAGCATCGAGCAAATACTGCAGCAAGTTGATTTGTTGCCTCATGCTAGAGATGCAGAAAAACTTCAGCAAGCCACAGTTCCGCAGTGCGTTTACTGTAACCGGATCATGTAAAGAAAGCATGTCCTCTTCTTCATGCTCACGTTCTCACCATGTAACATTAATTTTGCTCCAATAAATCTCTGAAAACAAACAAGAGAAGAGTTAAATCCTAATTTGGTGAGAAACAGGCAAAATTTTCCATTGAAAACTGTGCACAAATTTCCCTCCTTGCGCCCATCACGCCTCCAGCATTGTTCTGGGTGTGTTGCATGACAACTGTCCATTGAGTAGGCCAACGTGCAATGCACCTTTCGTTATAGAAAGGGTGTGATGGAGCCAGAGCGAGTTTTTCAAACCCCAGAGGCTCAGAAAAACCAGAAATCAGGCTCAGAATGCAAAATGGAAAAGATGAAATGAAAGAGCTCAAGTTTAGCTCCTACCTGGTCCAGACGGCGCCAAAAATCGTCCATAGAATCTCTCGGAATCAGCTGGTGAAAATCAAAGGGGAAAGCATCTCCAAAGCTCCAACAAGCCAAAGTTCAAATGAAATGGTAAAATGAGAGGTAAAAGCACTTTTAAATTACTTTTTACGTAATTCAAGTAAAATATTAGTGTATTAACTCGTTTTCCAAACATGTATTGTTCATTTCTAACTAGTTTGATGAAGCAATTGAGCATGCAGTGCAACCTTTGAAGGAACAAAGTCATTAATGGTAAAGTCAAGAAATGACCATTATATCGAGCAGTTTTATCGCGGAATTCAAGCTCGTTAAAAAATAAACATAAGCAATGAGCAAGTGTTTCCCCCAGCATTTAAGCTCATTAAAAAATGAACCAATTTTCGGTAAATAACCATCGTGAATGTATTACTTCAGCCTTTGAAGCCTTGGTCGTGTTCTCATCATCACCTCCACTCTGTATTGGCCGATCATTCACCTCCACTTGATTGTTTACCCCTTTTGAGGAACAGCTGTGAAGAGTGATCTTGTTAGCCATCCTTGTGACACTATCGTGATTGGAAAATTCCAAACCTTACCTGGAATCAGCTGCTACCCGAATCTATCACTCGTTCCTAAAAACACGAGTCTCCTTTAAGCTCTTTTCAACTGACTCATAAAATATGAAAAGATTGTCGAGCTATTAGCCTCTCCAACTCGTTAAAGTGACCGAAAGTGCTATACCCCATTTAGATTTTAATCTTTTTGGACCTGAGGGATTATTACACAAAAAGATCGAGTGCTTGTCTTGTTCGGCTCGTTAAAATTACCGAAAATTCATCCCTTTCATATTATTTTATACTTTTTCGGACTTAAGGGATTAGATGATGAAAAAGGATTTTGGAGTTTCCTTTACGTTCCTTTTCAGACTCTCTAAAATTGAAAAGGACCGAGTTATCTTTTTCGTTAAACTCGTTAAAACCTAATAGCGACAAACTTGTCCATAACAGACAAGAACGAGTTTCACTATCGCTAGGCTTGTTAAAACATAGCGATGGGTTTGCCCGAAGGGAAAATTATAGAACAAGCATATGTTATCCTCCTCAAGCTTGAAAAAAATAAAGAGGTACTGGTCAGCAATGACTGGGGAAAAATTGGGAAGAAAATTTGAAGAAACTTTGTTGGTAGCAAGTCACTCTTGAACATGACACTTTCACTCCGCATCCGAGTCGGGTTGGGTTGTTCCATTCACTGGTCACATCACCATGGTTCCATCACACCATCCACATTTGGGGTTAATGCTACCAATCCATCATGTCAGTGTCACCGATATGTTCAAGAGAAGTCACTCAGAGAATTCACCTGTGTCTCACCCACTATAATACATTTTTGCTCCATTCTTTCATGACCGCCACCCTGAACCGTATATCACCAGATTGTTTTCACCTCCATTAAAATCATTTACTCTATTCCGTGTCATTGATGTGGGATTCACTAAGGCCCTCCTATGATAGATCCCTTCTTGTCGACATCAGCTCATTATCCAAGAAGTCGATCTAGGAACAACCCTTTCAGTACTTTGAAGCTTGCATGCCTCAATGGCAAGTTTCTCACTTCCGGCGACAGGTTTACATCAATGGCCTTCGACCGAAAGATTTTACGTGGTGTTCGATGCCAAGTCCCTTATTCACACCACATGAATTGTACTGCAATACCTTGAGGATCATTATCATTATCGGTGATTCCTCTCGCGCCTGTTAACAACTTACATCATTGGTTGGTAATCAGGCGATGTCTTCCCATGTTCGACTCCAGGACATCTCTCACATGGATCGACTTGTACTTTGAGTGAAGATCGAACGAGATTGAAGACCCCAGATCTAGTTTCATCCATCCAGGATGCGATATATATCCAGGAAAATAAAGACATCAAATGTACATCATTCCTTCACAGATAATCATCCAATCTAAGTGATGATGGCTCTAACAGAATCATCAGTCTACACTCAGACGATTGTCTGTCCTATGTACATGAAAATGAATTTATAAAGCTGAGCATGGGAATGCCCGCCTCAGCTAGATCATGAAAATAAAATGAATATAATGTATTTTATTGTATCTTAATACAGGTCTCCTTCTAGCTTGAAAAAACTTCGGATCCTCATGATAAAGCATTTCACCCGACATCAAAAGATTAACGACCTCATGCTTTAGGGGGCAACTGTTATAAAAAAATTTGGGCACTGCAAACCCAAGCATAAATTTTCATAAACCAAGGGCTCCTAAGTCCCTAAAGGTGTTGTTCCAACCCCTGAAAGAACAAGATCAACTGATTACAGCATCTCCCAGAGGTTCTCCATGAAAAACTACTCAGAATTGGTCAAAACTGGACCATTTCACCTGCTCCATAGGCAAAGTGCGTTGCATCCCACCTAAATACACATAGTAGGTGCATTGCATTTCAAAAAGCCCTTTTATGGGGTGCGATGGGCGAGAAGGGACAAATGGCAGGGTCAATCTGCAAGGTGGAGAAGCATGGAATCTTCCAGAAACTTCTCCTGTGACACTTGCCTCTCTGAATTTGACCAGGGATGACTAAGAGATCATCAATCTCCAAGTGGAATCAAGAACTATCAGAGGGAAGACACTAATCAAATCTCAAAGCTGACTCACCTCCCTTGCAGACATCTATATATGGATCCCTCATCCCAGAGATCCAGAGGCTGGAATTTTTTATCTTGTAAGGAAGTGTTGTTGGTTTCTTGGTGCAACATCATAGTGTTGGGTGATCTAAGCTTTTCATGAGGTGAAGAAGGGCTTCTTGCTAAGAGGATGATGCTGGGTCAGAACAATTGGTTGTAATTCTCTTGGCTCTTTCTTGATTATCAATAAAGCTATTCAAATTTTCCTCCATACACTTGTGTGATTGATGTTTTATGCATTTGTGTGGTTAATATACATCTGATCCTATATTGCTTATGATAATAGATCTATGTTCTCGTATAGTGTTATGCTGCTTTGATTCACCAGGTACTCTGTGAAGCTGGGTACATAAGAAAGAAAGTATCAAAGGACTATCAGAAGGGAGAGGAATCGAGCAAGGAACCAAGCGCAAGACAGAGGTTGGTCTCCTTTATTCTTCTCTCATCTATCTCTCATAAAGGAAAACGAAAGTAGTTTTAGTTTGTTTGTTTCTAAGGTAGCTACCAGCCTTAGTGGGATTAGCAGTTCTGCATAGACACTATTCCCGGTAACACCATTTTCATTCAACTTATTTTTGACGATCCATTTTGTCCCTATGACATTCTTATCTTTTGGTCTAGGAACCAACTCCCAAGTGTTGTTCTTTTTTATCTGCTCAAGTTCTTCATCCATTGCCTTGACCCAGCATTCATCTTTGCATGCCTCTCTTACATTTTGTGGTTTAGTGGAGGAGAGTAATGCCAAATAGCTTGAAGCTTTTGCAATTGTTCTTCTTGTTTGTACGCCTACCGCCTTTTGCCCCAAAATTTGAGATTCTGGATGATTCTTTTGAACATACCTGGATGGAGTCTTCTCTTCTATCCTTATCTGTTCCTCTGGTGCCTCTTGAGGTTCTTCTTCATCATCAGTCTGATTTGAAGGACGATCTTCATTCTCTTCGATATTTTCATAATTTACTTGCCTAGGAATTTTTCCTTCTTCATCAACCACTACATCAATGATGTCAACTATTCTTCCAAGTCTTTTGTTGTAACACTTATATGCTTTGCTGTGAGGAGAATAACCAAGGAGAATGCCTTCATCTGCTCTAGGTTCAAACTTTCCAAGATGTTCATCATTATTCTTAATATAACATTTGCTTCCAAAGATTTTGAAATGTTTTACCAAAGGAGTCTCACCATACCAGAGCTCATGAGGAGTTTGAGTGCTGTTCACCCGGACATTTGTTTTGTTGGGAATAACAACTGCAGCAAATGCAGCTTCACCCCAAAAGGTTGTGGGAGTTCCAGACTCATCAAGCAAAGCACGAGCCATTTGTTGAACCGTTCTGTTCATCCTTTCCACTACTCCATTTTGCTGAGGAGTCCTAGTTGTAGAGAATTCTCTTCTTATTCCATGTTCTTCACAAAAATCGAAAAATTCATTTGAGGTAAACTCCCCACCTCTATCAGACCTGAGGCACTTAATTTTGTGATCTGATTCGTTTTCAACCAAGGCTTTGAAATATTTGAATTTTTCGAAGGCTTCGTCTTTGTGCTTCATAAGTCCTATCCAAACCATCCTGGAGAAGTCGTCAATGAATAATATAAATTATTCTTCTCCTCGAGGTGACCTTTTCCTAGATGGGCCACATACATCAGTATGGACTAGTTCAAGAGGCCTGCTAGCTGATCTCAGGGAAGTTAGTTTTGGTTTGCTTACCAAACTGACATGATTTAAATATTGTATTGTCTGGAATTTTGATGTCTCGAAGACCATGAACTGCTTGGTATTTCCATGCTTTCCTTATCTGTGAAAATCTTAGATGCCTCAACCTCCGGTGCCATAACCAATGTTCATCATTCTTGCTCAAATAGCATTGTTGTTGTCCTTCCTCAAATATGTATAAATTATTTGGAGTTCTTATGCCTTTGATGATTGTTTTTCCTGTATCAAGATCACGAACACTACATCCATTTGATCAAAATATTACCTCGGTTCCTTGATCGCACATCTGACTAACACTTAGTAGATTATGCTTCAAGCCATCAACATACAAAACATTTCCAGCCTTGACTTTTTCTTTCAACTGAACAGTGCCTTTTCCTTTTATGACTGCAGGGGTATCATTTCCAAAAGAAACTTTCTTTCCTTTTTCTAAAGCACTATATGATTGAAGTTTTTCTTTATCACCTGTCATATGCTTCGAACATCCATTGTCAATGTACCATTGATTTTCCTGTCCTTCAAAATATAAAGCTATCACACATCTTTCTGGTTGCGGTTCCTTCATTCTCCATGTTCTGGAATTTGAGGTTTGTTCCTTCTGAGTTGTCTTCCGAAACCTACTCCTACATTCAGAATCTTCATGACCAAAGTTATTACAAATAGAACACTCAATTTCACTTTCAAGGGCGGAAAAGTTGTTATAGGTCCTTTTCGTGATTCCAGTCATACTTCTTTGTTTTTGAGCTTCTCTAGTCATGATTGTCTTATAGGCAACACATTGAGCTGCTTTATGACCAAAGTTATGGCAAGTGAAACATTGGCCTTTGAAGAAACTCCTTCGATTATCAAATCTATCAACCAACCGATTGTAGTTTCTACTGACACCCATTCTTGAGGTAAATTGGGAAGATTTTACCTGTGGCTGGTTGAGGCTTCTGTTTGTCCTTAAGGTAGATTGCCTATAATTTTCTTGATAGTCTTTGTTCATTCTTTAGGTAACCTGTCCCTGATTTACCTGATGATTTCTATTAGGCCTTTGCTCGCTCCTCCTTGCTGCATCAAGATAACTTTTGGAGGTGGGTGCTTGAGATGCTTCTCCATTATATCCTAGACCTGTCTTGATTAGTGGAGAATGTTGCACATTGATAATCTCATCCAGAGTTTCAGATCCTTTAAAAAAGTTAAGATTAAGAGCTTTTGTTTTCTCAATCTCTTTTCTAAGACCAACAATTTCACTTTCCAATTTTTCATGATGTTTTTCCCTTTCAGCCAATTGACATTGCAAAGAATCAATAATCACATTTTTCTCTTCTAAACAAATTTTGAGTTTAGAAATCTCTTCATAAATACCTTCTTCATCTATAGCATCCATGTAATCATCATCTTCAAAATCCATTAAAAGTTTATAATTATTACCTCATTCATCTTCGTCACTATTTGGAAGTCCATCACTATCTTCATGAGTGTAATAGCTTTTCTTATTTGCATTCTATTTCTTGTTCCATCTAACAGGTTCCTTCCCCTTGTCAATCTTATCCTTATGAGGACATTTGGCAGCATAGTGACTAACTCTTCCACAAGCAAAGCATTTGAACGGTAACTTACCTCGGAATCGTCCAACACCCCGTTGAAGGTTTTTGACAAAGTTCGATTCTTCTTCTTCTTCTGACACGTGTCCTAACTCATAGTGATCTCCTTTGCCTGAAGCCTTGAAGGCAGCTTCTCTCCTATCTGATGGTCCTCCTTTCCTCATTTCATAAGCAGTCAGAATTCCATGCAGTTGTGACATGGTAAGGTTTCGTAGATTCTCTTTTTCTTCTATTGCAGAAACTTTAGATTCAAACCTAGGGGACAAAGATCTTAGAACCTTTTCAACCACAACAGCCTCTTTTATTTCTTCACCCAAATTTTTCATACAATTAAAAATCTCATCTACACGAAGTAAATAGTTAGCCACACTTTCATCATTGTGCATTCTGAGATTTTCATACTAAATTCTGAAGGTTTGAAGTTTTGCTCTTTTTACCTGGTCATCTCCTTCATAGCTCAGAACAATCATGTCCCATATTTCTTTCGCGGATTTATACTGCATAACCTTGACGAATTCTGATTGAGATAGACATCCTAATAGAGTATTGACAGCCTTTGCATTTGTTTCATATTTCTTCTTCTCAACTGGATCTGTAGGAGTTGCTGATGGAAAAGTGTACCCTGTACCTATGATATCCCAAACTTCTGTACCAAGAGATTGAAGATATGCAGTAACTCTTACCTTCCAATATACGAAGTTTGTACCATCAAAAATTGGTGGCCTGATAGATGCTTCTCTCTCGTAGTTTCTCATGATGATGGATCTTCCTTCAAGCGATCAAGCTTCTTCAGAAGGACCTCCTCTGATACCAATTGTTGAAAATAATACTGGGGGGGGGTGAATCAGTATTATCAAATTCTTTTCAATATATCTTCTAGATTTATAATTTAATTTATTCTTCAGATATTGATTATTAATTTTTATGTTAGTACCATATAATAATGAGCAAGAACAAGAAAAATAGATAGTCACACCAAAGAACACCAGATATAAGGTGGAAACCCAATCTGGGTGAAAACCACCTGTTGCAATATGTCTCTATCTTCTTTCAATTAGAAACTTATTTTACAATGATTTTGTACTGGTACAGTCCTTTACCAGTATGCAGGCTGCAACCTGCTGAGAGCTACAACCCTCTCTCATTTTCCAGTCTCACCTGGAAGGGAGCTACAACCCCCTTAGCTCTTGTACTAGCTGATCTACTAGTATGTAGGTGCTAACCTACTTCTTTTCTTCCAAGGACCACTTTTCATAAATTTTCAAACTAGATCCATAAACATCAAATAATCATCAAGTACATGTGAATCAACCAATCTCCTTTTACAATCACCCAATGAATCAACCAATAACTTCTCAGAATGCAGTAACTAGAAAAGCAATACCAGTAATCTAAACCCAGAACTCTGCAGCAATAGATAAAAGGTAGCCAACAAATATTTTAAGAAAAGTCTGCAACTTCACCAATAGAAACCTGCGAATATCCGCAGTTTTTCTGTGTCTGGACTGCACAGCTCCACACCTGCACTGTCTACCCGACAGCGTACCTTCGCACCTACGCCTTCTGTTGCTCTGCGTACCTCGGCACCTGCGCCTTCTATTGTGCTACGGACCCCGTAACTGTGCCTTCTGCTGCACTGCGGACCCCCACACCTATGCCTTCTGCTGGACTGCAGACCCCCGCACCTGCGCCTTCGGCTGCACTGCGAACCCCCACACCTGCGCCTTCTACTAGGCTATGGACCCCCGCACCTGTGCCTTCTGCTGCACTGCGTACCCCCGCAATTGTGCTATGGATCACCTGCGGACCTCCGAATAGAGCCAAATTAAGTCTTCCAATGTGCCACAGACAATCAGATCCATAGATCTGATCATGCGCCAGAGAGATCACAACCTATCAATAGATCCGCCTTACAATTTATAGATTTTACCTTGATTTAGCTTTCCAAACTGATCACCCAACATTTCATATCTGAATATATTCAAATTTCACAAGTGACTCGCCAAATGATCTCCTTTCCTTTTTATAGGCAAGCCCTTACTCAAACCATGGAACAAAACCATCGAAAACCAATACAAGGGATCCAAAAACCGGGGTTCAATAATTTAGATCCTATACCACGGACCAATAGGATCATGTACTTCTGACTAAATACCATGGACCAATCATAAAAATTCCCACGTGTGTGCGCTTCTCTGTATTGAAGTGAGTGTACTAGGGTTCCGCACCTTCTGTTCGGATAACCTGCGGACATGACCACACTTTGTGAATGGCGTGCCTGCGGGCCCAGAACTTTTGAACGGTGTACCTGCGAACCCCTTATTTTCCATCATTTTGAGAGCCTGAACAGAGATTTTCCACTTGAGTGAGTTGCCATCAAGTACAACACCTATGTCATAGCGCCAAACCTGAATCATAATTCCAACAATCTCCCCCTTTGGACTTGATGGCAACCCCAAGATCCTTAAAGTCATTCTCGCCCTTTGTCATCAAGGGCAAAGGGTTATGCTCCCCTTGAGAACATGCTGAAAACTCTACTCTGCTGTGTTGATCATGCTTCCCCTTACTGTAGGCCAAATCTGTAAAAGAAAATTTCTTCAAGAAGAACCATAAATGATCTTGACAAACGAGATATAAGACATAGAGACAAAACATTAGCAGCAATATTCATATTAGCATCCTTCTGAACTTTCTCCTCCAAGATCTTCTATAATAATGCCAACAATGTATTATTAGAAGAATAAATGCTCCCCCTGAACCTGTGCTAGATGGTCTTTGACCAATCCATAAACCAGCGAATGTACGCGTATACCCCATATGAAACTCGCGTACAACCAACAATCTCTGAAACAGATAAGATTCAACAACAATATGATGCATTAACTACCCCCAGCTTTTGTCTGAGCTATTCAAAGGTCTCCCTGGGTAGTGGTTTGGTGAGTATATCAACAACTTGTTCCTTAGAAGGAACATACTCCAACTTGACTTTTTGTTCAAGCACTTGTTCCCGAAGAAAATGATATTTGATAGGTATATTCTTGGTTTTTGAATGCATGACTGGGTTCTTTGAAATGCTTATAGCACTTGTATTATCGCATAGGATGGAGATAGGTGGAGTACAAGTGATTTGAAAGTCCTGCAAGGTTTGCATCATCCAAAGAAGTTGTGTGCAACAAGATGTAGCAGCCACATACTCTGCTTCAGCTGTAGATAAAGAAATTGAACTCTGTTTCTTTCTGAACCAAGATACTAATCTGGAACCCATGAAGAATGCACCCCCACTAGTGCTTTTCCTATCATCCACGCTTCCGGCCCAATCAGCATTTGTATAAGCATGAATTGTGAGATCTGTATCTCTAGGATACCATAAGCCATAGTTTTGAGTTCCTTGAAGGTACTTGAAGATTCTCTTAACTGCCTGAAGATGAGTTTCCTTAGGATTTGCTTGAAATCTTCCAACTATTCCCACTGCATGCATGATGTCTGGTCGGGTACCTGTCAAATAAAGCAGACTTCCAATCATGGATCTATAGGTTGGTTGATGCACTGCTGCTGATTCATCATTTGCATTGAGGCTGCATCCTGTAACCATAGGGGTACATACTGGTTTTGAATCTTCCATGACATACTTCTTCAAAATCTGCTTGACGTACTTGGTTTGAGACAAAAAGATACCGCCTTCATTCTGTTGGATTTGCAATCCAGGAAAATATGTCAGTTCTCCAAGCAAAGACATTTCCAATTCTTTATGCATCACCAAGGCAAAACTTTGACTCATAGCTTCTTCATTGTTGCCAAAGATAATATCATCTACATACACAACAAGTATTAGCAATTTGCCATTTTCAATTTTTATATAAAGATTGTTATCTGCTGATCCTTTTGAAAAACCTTGTTGATGAAGATATTTGTCCAAACGGTAGTACCAAGCCCTTGGAGCCTGTTTAAGACCATAGAGAGCCTTCTTTAGTCTGCATACAAGATTTGGATCATTCCCAAGAATGAAACCATCTGGGTGCTCAATGTACACTTCTTCTTCTAAGTCTCCATTCAGAAAGGCTAATTTTACGTCCATTTGAAATACTTTGAACTTCTGACAGCTTGAGAGAGCAAGGAACATTCGGATGGCCTCAAGTCTAGCAACTGGAGAAAAAGTTTCTTCTAAGTCTATTCCTTCTTGTTGAGCATACCCTTTACAAACAAGTCTGGCCTTGTTTCTAATCACTTCCCCATTTTCATTCAACTTATTTTTGAAGATCCATTTTGTCCCTATGACATTCTTATCTTTTGGTCTAGGAACCAACTCCCAAGTGTTGTTCTTTTCGATCTACTCAAGTTCTTCATCCATTGCCTTGACCTAGCATTCATCTTTGCATGCCTCTCTTACATTTTGTGGTTCAGTGGAGGAGAGTAATGCCAAATAGCTTGAAGCTTTTGCAATTGTTCTTCTTGTTTGTACGCCTGCCTCCTTTTGCCCCAAAATTTGAGATTCTGGATGATTCTTTTGAACATACCTGGATGGAGTCTTCTCTTCTATCCTTATCTGTTCCTCTGGTGCCTCTTGAGGTTCTTCTTCATCATCAGTCTGATTTGAAGGATGGTCTTCATTCTCTTCGATATTTTCATAATTTACTTGCCTAGGAATGTTTCCTTCTTCATCAACCACTACATCAATGTTGTCAACTATTCTTCCAAGTCTTTTGTTGTAACACTTATATGCTTTTCTGTGACGAGAATAACCAAGGAGAATGCCTTCATCTGCTCTAGGTTCAAACTTTCCAAGATGTTCATCATTATTCTTAATATAGCATTTGCTTCCAAATATTTTGAAATGTTTTACGGAAGGAGTCTCACCATACCAGAGCTCACGAGGAGTTTGAGTGTTGTTCACCCGGACATTTTTTTTGTTGAGAATAACAACTGCAGCAAATGTAGCTTTACCGAAGAAGGTTGTGGGAGTTCTAGACTCATCAAGCATAGCACGAGCCATTTGTTGAACCGTTCTGTTCATCCTTTCCACTACTCCATTTTGCTGAGGAGTCCTAGCTGTACATAATTCTCTTCTTATTCCATGTTCTTCACAAAAATCGAAAAATTCATTTGAGGTAAACTCCCCACCTCTATCAGACCTGAGGCACTTAATTTTGTGATCTGATTCGTTTTCAACCAAGGCTTTGAAATATTTGAATTTTTCGAAGGCTTCATCTTTGTGCTTCATAAGTCCTATCCAAACCATCCTGGAGAAGTCGTCAATGAATAATATAAATTATTCTTCTCCTCGAGGTGACCTTTTCCTAGATGGGCCACATACATCAATATGGACTAGTTCAAGAGGCCTGCTAGCTGATCCTTCCTTCTCAGGGAAGTTAGTTCTTGTTTGCTTACCAAACTGACATGATTTACATATTGTATTGTCTGGAATTCTGATGTCTGGAAGACCATGAACTGCCTGGTATTTGCATGCTTTCCTTATCTGTGAAAAGCTTAGATGCCCCAAACTCTGGTGCCATAACCAATGTTCATCATTCTTGCTCAAATAGCATTGTTGTTGTCCTTCTTCAAATATGTATAAATTATTTGGAGTTCTTATGCCTTTGATCATTGTTTTTCCTGTATCAAGATCACGAACAATACATCCATTTGATCGAAATATTACCTCAGTTCCTTAATCGCACATCTAGCTGACACTTAGTAGATTATGCTTCAAGCCATCAACATACAAAACATTTCCAACCTTGACTTTCTCTTTCAACTAATAGTGCCTTTTCCTTTTATGACTGCAGGGGTATCATTTCCAAAAGAAACTTTCTTTCCTTTTTCTAAAGCACTATATGATTGAAGTTTTTCTTTATCACCTGTCATATGCTTCGAACATCCACTATCGATGTACCATTGATTTTCCTGTCCTTCAGCATATAAAGCTATCCCACATCTTTCTGGTTGCGGTTCCTTCATTCTCCATGTTCTGGCATTTGAGGTTTGTTCCTTCTGAGTTGTCTTCTGAAACCTGCTCCTGCATTTAGAATCTTCATGACCGAAGTTATTACAAATAGAACATTCAATTTCACTTTCAAGGGCGGAAAAGTTGTTATAGGTCCTTTTCGTGATTCCAGTCATACTTCTTTGTTTTTGAGCTTCTCTAGTCATGATTGTCTTATAGGCAACACATTGAGCTACTTTGTGACCAAAGTTATGGCAAGTGAAACATTGGCCTTTGAAGAAACTCCTGCGATTATCAAATCTATCAACCAACCGATTGTAGTTTCTACTGACACCCATTCTTGAGCTAAATTGGGAAGATTTTACCTGTGGCTGGTTGAGGCTTCTGTTTGTCCTTAAGGTAGATTTCGCCTGATATTCTTGATAGTCTTTGTTCATTCTTGAGGTAACCTGTCCCTGATTTACCTGATGATTTCTATTAGGCCTTTGCTCGCTCCTCCTTGCTGCATCAAGATAACGTTTGGAGGTGGATGCTTGAGATGCTTCTCCATTATATCCCAGACCTGTCTTGATTAGTGGAGAACATTGCACATTGATAATCTCATCCAGAGTTTTAGATCATTTAACAAATTTAAGATTAAGAGCTTTTGTTTTCTCAATCTCTTTTCTAAGACCAACAATTTCACTTTCCAATTTTTCATGATGTTTTTCCCTTTCAGCCAGTTGACATTGCAAAGAATCAATAATCACATTTTTCTCTTCTAAACAAATTTTGAGTTTAGAAATCTCTTCATAAAGACCTTCTTCATCTATAGCATCCATGTAATCATCATCTTCAAAATCCATTAAAAGTTTATAATTATTACCTCATTCATCTTCTTCACTATTTGAAAGTCCATCACTATCTTCATGAGTGTAATAGCTTTTCTTATTTGCATTTTGTTTCTTGTTCCATCTAACAGGTTCCTTCCCCTTGTCAATCTTATCCTTATGAGGACATTTGGCAACATAGTGACCGACTCTTCCATAAGCAAAGCATTTGAACGGTAACTTACCTCGGAATCATCCAACACCCCGTTGAAGGTTTTTGACAAAGTTCAATTCTTCTTCTTCTTCTGACACATGTCCTAACTCATAGTGATCTCCTTTGCCTGAAGCCTTGAAGGAAGCTTCTCTCCTATCTGATGGTCCTCCTTTCCTCATTTCATAAGCAGTCAGAATTCCGTGCAGTTGTGACATGGTAAGGTTTCGTAGATTCCCTTTTTCTTCTATTGCAGAAACTTTAGATTCAAACCTAGGGGACAAAGATCTTAGAACCTTTTCAACCACAACAGCCTCTTTTATTTCTTCACCCAAATTTTTCATACAATTAAAAATCTCATCTACACGAAGGAAATAGTTAGCCACACTTTCATCATTGTTCATTCTGAGATTTTCATACTGAATTCTGAGGGTTTGAAGTTTTGCTCTTTTTACCTGGTCATCTCCTTCATAACTCAGAACAATATTGTCCCATATTTCTTTCGCGGATTTATACTGCATAACCTTGACGAATTCTGATTGAGATAGACATCCTAATAGAGTATTGACAGCCTTTTCATTTGTTTCATATTTCTTCTTCTCAACTGGATCTGTAGGAGTTGCTGATGGAAAAGTGTACCCTATATCTATGATATCCCAAACTTTTGTACCAAGAGATTGAAGATATGCAGTAACTCTTACCTTCCAATATACGAAGTTTGTACCATCAAAAATTGGTGGCCTGGTAGATGCTTCTCTCTCGTAGTTGCTCGTGGTGACAGATCTTCCTTCAAGCGATCAAGCTTCTTCAGAAGGACCTGCTCTGATACCAATTGCTAAAAATAATACTGAGAGGGGGGTGAATCAGTATTATCAAATTCTTTTCAATATATCTTCCAGATTTATACTTTAATTTATTCTTCAGATATTTATCTTTAATTTGTATGTCAGTACCATATAATAATGATCAAGAACAAGAAAAACAAATAGTCACACCAAAGAACACCAGATATAAGGTGGAAACTCAATGTGGGTGAAAACCACCTGCTGCAATATGTCTCTATCTTCTTTCAATTAGAAACTTATTTTACAATGATTTTGTACTAGTGCAGTCCTTTACTAGTACGCAGGCTGCAACCTGCTGAGAGCTACAAACCTCCCTCGTTTTCCAGTCTCTCCTGGAAGGGAGCTACAACCCCCTTAGCTCTTGTACTAGCTAATCTACTAGTACGTAGGTGTTGACCTACTTCTTTTCTTCCAAGGACCACTTTTCATAAATTTTCAAACTGGATCCATAAACATCAAATAATCATCAAGTACATGTGAATCAACCAATCTCCTTTTACAATCACCCAATGAATCAACCAATAACTTCTCAGAATGCAGTAACTAGAAAAGAAATACCAGTAATCTAAACCCAGAACTCTGCAGCAATAGATAAAAGGTAGCCAATAAATATTTTAAGAAAAGTCCGCAACTTCACCAATAGAAACCTGTGAATATCCGCAGTTTTTCTGTGTCTGGACTGCGCAGCTCTGCACCTGCACTGTCTACCCGACAGCGTACCTTCGCACCTGCGCCTTCTGCTGCTCTACGTACCTCTACACCTGCGCCTTCTGTTGCGCTGCGGACCCCCGCAACTTCGCCTTCTACTGCGCTGCAGACCCCCGCACCTGTGCCTTCTGCTGGGCTGCGAACCCCCGCACCAGCGCCTTTTGCTACGCTGCGGACCCCCGCACCTGCGCCTTCTGCTGGGCTGTGGACCCTCGCAGCTGCGCCTCCTGTTGCGCTGCGTACACCCGCACATGCGCTGTGGATTGCCTGCGGACCTCCGAATAGAGCCAAATTAAGTCCTCCAATGTGCCATAGACAGTCAGATCCACAGATCTGATCATGCGCCAGAGAGATCACAACCTATCAATAGATCTGCCTTACAATTTATAGATTTTACCTTGATTTAGCTTTTCAAACCGATCACCCAACATTTCAGATCTTAAGATATTCAAATTTCACAAGTGACTCGCCAAATGATCTCCTTTCCTTTTATAGGCAAGCCCTTACTCTAACCATGGAACAAAACCATCAAAAACCAATACAAGGGATCAAAAACCGGGGTTCAATAATTTAGATCCTATACCACAAACCAAAACCATAGGATCATGTACGTCGAACTAAATACCATGGACCAATCGTAAAAATTCCCACGTGCGCGCTCTTCTCTGCATTGAAGTGAGTGTACTAGGGGTCCGCACCTTCTGTTCGGATAACCTGCAGACATGACCGCACTTTGTGAATGGCGTGCCTGCGGGCCCACACCTTTTGAACGGTGTACCTGCGAACCCCTTATTTTCCATCATTTTGAGAGCCTGAACAGAGATTTGCCACTTGAGTGAGTTGCCATCAAGTAAAACACCTGTGTCATAGCGGCAAACCTGAATCATAATGCCAACACATGGTGTATATGAGCTATCCTTATATGCCACAACTCACCCAACATTTGGCTGCAAGTTACCAATGCTTGAGTAAGCTTGAACTGAAGTTTGAATAGGTTACCTTTTCTTAATCCTATTAACTTGTTTGTCCTAAAATATTTAGGCTAAATGTATGTCTTTCCATCCCAAAAGGTCAAGATGTAACCCTTGTCTTCTAGGGTTGGAACAAAAATTACATTTTTGGTCATTCCTAGAACATACAACACATCTTCCACGAACAAGGGTTTACTAGACTCCCTTTAAAACTTGATAGTTCCAACTCCAACTACCTCATATTTTCCAATGTCCCCAAGTTCTATGTATAAGTCCATTTCTTTTTTCTTTAAGCTAGTGAAATACTCATTCGCTATGTCATGTGGTAAGGAGCCCCATTTTCAATATACCATACGTTGGTGGCTACTAAACTCAAGAGACAAGAAATGAATGAAAACTCATTTTCAATTCTTGCTACAAATCCATCCACTTCAACTCTAGCAGAAACCTTCTTCTTTTGCTTTCCATTTTCCTTGTTAGGTCATTAGCTGGTGAAGTGTCATGGTTGATGAAAAGAAAAACAATTTATCTTACTAGGGTCCTTCTTCTTCCCTCCTTTAGAATTAAACCCATTATTTTTCCCTTTCTTTTACCTCATATTACCCTTACTAGCTAGGGCAAGATTTTCTTCCTCCTCAAGTTTCTTCTTATGTCACCACATTGAGCCCCTTCTCTAATATCTTCTTGAATGAAATCATCCCACATTATTTTCCAAGTGGGAATGTGATCTCAACCCATGATGCATTTGAAAAACACATCCCATTGTTTCGTAAATCCATTCAAGGTTGTCCACATTAGTTCTAGTTCAAATATTATTTATACTACACCCTTTATCTCATCTTGTAATTGGGTGACCCTCATCAAATAGGAAGTTACACCCTCACCCTTGGGAATCCTTGTGTTCTATAGTGGGTCCCTCAGTACCATATTTTGACTCTGATAGTCACTCTTGTATAACTTAGTGAGTGCATCCCACATTTCTGTCATTGTCTTCTTCTTGGAAAGATGTGGAATAAGGTTGTCTTTGAATCCATCCAAAATTATTCTTCACCCTTGTTTCTTCCACCTCATGTATGTCTAGGAAAATAAAATATGAGAATGGTGGAACAACCGTGATATTTACGATGCTCCATGGTTTATTTCCCTTGAGGATGGATGTAATTTGAGTCCTCCATTGAAGATAATTTGAGGACCCTTCCAATCCGTCTATATGGTGAACATTGGTAGCCATGTTGACTATACCCTTAAACACTTGCTTACTGAATGCTTGCAATTTATTGAACTGGTACCTATGTCAAATTCCCTTTGTTTCGTAGTCAAAGACTATAACTTTAATACCATGTTAGTTTTCTTAAACCCAAATCAAATTTTATGTTCAATAAAATATATACTCATAACATAAACAAAATTACTTTTAGCTCTGAATTTTATAATACAAAATACTCTGGGTTCCTAACTTAGCATGCAAATAAAAGAAAATCAACCATAAAACCAAGCACATAAATTGTTTGACACAATTTTTCCCTGGAAACTCTAGTGTGGGGAAAACTAGCAAACTTTTGGCCTTTATTCAACTTCGGAAAATCTCAATTAAAGAAAAGAGCATTCTTCTGGAAAATTAAAGAAATAATTTCTCAGCCTTTATGTTGTTACAGTATTGTCTATGTGTCTTGTACAACCTAGCAAAGTTGTCCTATATGGCCCAGCAAACATGGCCTCTGTGACCTTGCAGATTTCGACCTACACAACCCAACAAGCATGGCCTATATGTCCCAAAACATTTTATTATGAACTACTAACAAATGATGGCTTGCACAACCTGGTCTTCACACCTGACATGTTTCCCTATTCGCTTATACTCTCTTGATGTCATTTATTCCTCCTAATGTCTAGTTGAATTCCTAGTCTCTAGTGCCAATCAAACTACCTCTCCAACAACATATTTCCCTTTTATAATTTATGACCTAATGTCCAAAGTGATGGAGGGATAAGATTGCATCTCCCACTTGATATTTGTGGTCAGGATATAATCCTTCGTTGATATTATTAACTTTTTAAAAACTGGCCAATAAATTCAAAAATTAAATTAATGACTTTATTCTTAAGGTCCGAACTTAGGAAATAATTAAATAATTGTTGTGAGAGAATTTCTGGGGATTTTTTGTATGTCATGGCACTTGACCAATGCAGAATCAACTTCTAAGCTACATTCTCAATAGGACTAGTGGCTTATATATTGGCCTTGCCACCCATAGCGAAAGAACACAATGAATTTCACATTCTTTTCTTAAAAATTATGTATGTGACATTAATCACATGTTTTATTGGTTTGTGACATAGGTGGAATCAGAGGGAGAATTCCAACAAGAATCGTTGTGCATCATAGACTAACGACAGACTGCACTCTAAAATCAAGTAATAGATCAATTCAAGGTGAAATTGAAGTACTTTGGACCTGATGAAGCAACTTGGGGAATTGCAAATCAAATGAGGGTACTCTACCCATTTTTGTTTAATGTGTGAATTGATGTAACGAGTTGTAAATATAACACTTATTTTATTTTTTTCATAGAAAACTAAGCAATGTTCCCTTAAGTGGGTGGGATCTGTAACAACCTTTTTCTCACCCCCATGGTTGTAAACATGACTATGTAATTCTAGCATGAGACCCATGGTTAGCTGAAGAAAAACTTGCAAACATTTGAGGGGGAAGACATGTCGCATGCCATGAGAAAGCTAATAAAAAGATGCATTAAATTCATAAAGCCCTTTTTAACCAATACAATAATTACACTAAAAAAATTTATGAGATGGGATTAGGTAGTGTGGGAAGAATACCATGCCCATTCCCATCCCCCTCGTAGCTCAAGGAAAAGGATGGCAACCTCAAAAATCAGGGGCGAAGGGGGGCTACGTGAAAGGCCATGAGGTAATATATGCAAGAGGGGATGTGAAGAGAACAATAGTCCATAGATACAAGAGAGAAGTGGTTTTGTTGATGTGGATTAGATCTTCTTGGAATGTGGAAAATCCATTGGTTTCTAGAAGCAAAGTGCAAGGAGATATTGGAGCTAAAGTAAATAAGATCAAGTAATGTTGGAGTGATTGTTAAGATCTGTGCTCTATGATTTGGGGTGTTATTCCCTGTAATATTGTGTTTTAGGCCACTAGACTATTTGTTTGTGCTTGAGTGCTCAGTGTGAGGTTCAATGGGTGTCCAAATCATAGTGGTGCTTGATTTATAGTTGATAAACCACCTAGACAAGGAAATTTGAGTCACTGTGGTGCTTGCTAGAGAGCTGATAAACCACCTAGGCAGTGGATTGCATACACCTGTGGTGTTTTCTATGAAAAATATAGCTGATAAAGAACCTAGATAGTGGACTCAACCTCTTGGACTAAGTGATAACCTATCTAAACCTTAGGTGAATCCCTACGATTGAAATCAGAGTAAGTGAGTTATTGTGGTGCTTGTTGTATAGTTGATAAACCACCTAGATAGGGCAACCAAAGTCATTGTGCTTCTTATTGGAGAGTCAATAAACCACCTAGATAGTGGGCTCCAAACCCCTATGGTGCTTCATATGAAAAGATAGATGCTAAAAAACCTGGACAGTGGACTCCATCTCATGAATGTTTACCAATATTTGGTTTGAATTTTCCCTTAAATAAGCATCCCCTCAAACTTTTTGGATCCAACTGAAAGGTGGCCAACTAAAAGAAAGCTACAATGTAGTTTTCCTGTGGTTGGGTGGAGAGTGTAAGTCCCTCCGTCTATTTTCCATCCATATTAATATGCACAGATAAGTATAAATGTTTATGCATATTGGATTATGAATGGTGATATTCCTAGTTGTGTTGTATATTCATGAGTAAATGCATAAAGTTCACTATGTGCTCAAGATTTACAAGTTATATATATATATATATATATATATATATATATATATATATATGTTTGTGTGTGTGTGATTTAATGAATACATGCACTAGGCAGTTCACTTCCATACTAATGAGTTGTGGGTTATCATGTATGTTATGAATTGAATGAATTACCTGGTTATGTTGATAAATATTATTTCAATAATAATGTGATAACCCATATGTTATGTTCTCTCTCTATTACTTGATAGTAATGGTGTGAATAAATAAGTCAAATTTCTCAATGGACTTGTGAGGTATAAGGATAGATTGTAATTCTCTGTGTGCAATGATATGGTTATTTATATTTCACGTATATGTGATTAAGAGATGTATGTTTCATAATATGAAATTAACCATCTTGTGCAAGAGGTCTGTAGAACTAGGTTAGCTAGTATATCATTTCACGGGCAGTATTAGCAAGCTTAGTGAAACTTGGGAAGGGGCTTTACCCTCTTCTTTTCTCTAGGACCTACGATGATGTACTACATAATGGTGTATGGAAGGGTCAAGGGTCATGTTAGAATATGTTTTCATTGATGGAAAAGGAAAATAAGATGATGGGAGATTGCTAGAATATGTTTTCAAAGGAGGTTTTCATTGATGTCAAGTATTGGTATGTTGTCATTGTCAAAGGTGTTGTTGGCATAATGAGTATGTTAGACAAGTATCAAAAAATGTGTTTTCATTCGGTCATGTGTTGCAAAGCTTATATTTTTCCAAGAAGATTGGTGAACAATAGAGGTGGTTGCAAATAGGATCATCTCAAAGTGTGGAAAGGGAAAAGATGGTGAAGTTGAAAGAATCTAAAGCCATTTTTAGTTAATAATATCACTTCAAGTACTTTTAGGACCCACTTATATGGATAGATATATGAAAGAGATTTCCAAAGGTATATAGAAGTTTGAGAATGGCCTCCTACATCAAATTTTATTTTCAGTTAAAGTTCAAGAACCCCAAAATTCAAAGTAGCATAGCTAAGTTGGTGAATGATCAAATTGGAGAAATTTAAGTTTGGCAACTGTGCCAAACATGGAAGATATTTTTAGCGGAGAGCCTAAACAATGAGTCGGGCGAGCATGTCCAGACAGCGGATTAGTAGAAACAAATTTTATTGGCTAGTGGAGGTTCCACGTTCCATGTAGCCCCGGTGGAGTTACCCTAGATGGTGCAACAATTGCGCGAAATACTGAATGCCCGAGATGATGTCAGATCGGGAGTAGTTAGCAGGGGAAAGTGTGCATATATTCATCCATGAAGTAGCGATAGGTCCCCATGGGACAACTCACTTTGTGAGGTGTTCCCCATAAGTGTTAAGGCATGCACAAAGGAGAGGAAGTCAAGATGATGTAAGCTTGAGTAAATGTGGCAGAGTGTTAGTAGAGGACCAGTAGATAAGTAGTTGGGCAATCATAGAAATCAATGTTGTAAAATCTTGAATCCGGTGATTTTTTCTTTGAAAATTTTAATGAGGAATCAATTAAAAAACACAATTCCTTTTCCCCTCTTCCTTTGTACCCATGCCAGTTGGATGACCTGTGGTGATATTTTATTGGCTCAAGGTGATGAATGTAGCAAACATGGTGGCATGATGATGTCAACACAGGTGGTGTGGTTGTATGGACCAGGTGACATGTGCCATGTGTTTTCAACATTTTCAAGTAGTTAAGTGGGCCAAATCTAAGTGATACATGACACAACTCAAAAGGAACCATGTGATGAGGATGACGCAAGCATGACATCATGTGGACACATCATCCCAAAGGATTCATCCTAGAGGTAAATGAAAGAGTGCATGTGAGTTAGTTTTAGGTTGATTAGGCATTGAGCATATGTGGTAGATAGTACATCATAACAAGTCACCCCAGTTCATTGTTGATTAGTCCATGAACATTGTAAGGGTCCCACTGGGACACATCATCCTAGTTCCCAGACCCGGAAGGTTTCAAAAAAACACAAAAGGGGAAGTTATAGGCTAACAAGGATCCGAGACACATTGGCATCATAGGTGGAAGTACAACTCACCTCAACTAGTTGGAGATTGGATCACAAGCACAATGCAAGTCCCATAGGGACACATCATCCCAGTCATTGGACCCCGGAGGGATATTCATTAGGGAAAATGGGAATTTTTTGGTTGCTAGAGTTCTGAACATGGAAACGTACATGGAAACAACTGAGGACTAATGACATAGTGCACATAAAGGAAAGTGGACCCACATGACAAGTCATTCCAGAGGTGCCACCCTGGAATAAAATTAAAAGGTGAAAGGTGAGGACTCCCAAGATGATCCAATGATGGGACACTAAGGCATATACATGTTGGAAACATTGAGAGGGGGGAGAACCAGTATTTCCTAATTTTTCACAATTGGTTAGTTTATTTAATTATTCAGAGCATTAAAATATAAATATGAAACATAATCACATCAAATGAAGAGTGCACATAAAATTTGTCTCAACCAAATGTCGTGTTATGTATGATGTATATACAAATTTACCAGATAAATTTGGACGGAATTACAAGACTTCCTAGGGTTTTTACCAACAAGTTGGAAGAAAGCAAATTCTTCCTAAGTAAGTTTGGGTTCCCGTACTAGGGACAATGGCCCAACTACAACAAGTTGATCCTCATCAAGCTGCAACCTCTATTGTTGCACCTCACTTCCACTATTGTCCATTCTTTTTTGTTGATATACACCACTACTACTGCTACCATCCACCACTACTCCAAATATCCACATTCACTGCTCCTACACACACTCGCTGCACATTAACTCAATAATTCATCCTTAACACTCTCCACCTACTAAATCCATTGTTAAGGTATCATTATGAATATCAATGCTCCTCAAGATCATCTTCACACTACCATATAAGATTACTACAACTATTGTTCATCAATATATTGCTAAAGTAATTGTTATACTTTCATTGTCATTCATTAAGGGAATATATCAGTGCCATAAGAATCTTACCATCTAGAACATATGTCAATGTCACAAGGGTTTTATTGTCATAAGTACATCACCATACTATCATAAAGGTTCTATCAACATTTACATTGTCATGTGAATCGTAGTCTTTAGGCATTGATATTCATCATCAATTCACTGCCAAATAGATTTGTATCAAGGACACAATATTGCTGGCATACTATCATTGTTATCACAAATCCTCTAGGTCACACTATCATGCAAAAATGTTGTCATATAAAATTCAAAGGGGATGTGACCCTTTTACTGCTACAATAACTCATTATCCCTTTTTGACTGCTACAAATAACATCATTCTTAGTGTACTTCACTGACTTATTCTCATAGAAATTATGTAGATCTCAAGACAGAATTGGTTCCAGTTCAATTATTGACCATGAGTCTAAACATAAAACAATGTCAATGCCTTCAAACTCATGATGTTCTGCTATCCCAAGTACCTAGGGACTTATTTATGAGTAGGCGTTAGTGACACCAGGGTCCACCATGTATCTATTTATTTGGCAACAATTATGTCCATCTGAATATTACATATGAAGGTGAAGGTAACATGTTTCTTTGCTTAGGTATTCTTCACTTAATCTACTATGAATTATACTTAAGTGAAGTATAACTAATCATCCAAGACAATTCATCAAGATATGTCACTCTAGGTCATGCTCACAATATGAGCTTCAAAAGACTTCTTATCAAACCCTACCTCGGAATATTTCTTGCAGATCAAATATCTATAAATAAAACTCCAAAGCTCATCACATCTTACATTAAAGGTAATTTTCATAATAATAAAGGTAATTGTCACTTATAGTTGTCATATCAAATCAAAGTTATGCATCAGGAATTCATACCTCAAAATCGTTGTCATAGATTATCGCTAAGTCACAGGAATGCAATCATGTATCAAAGTCATTTCCAGATCTTAGATTTATATTTTCAAGGTCACATATATTGTTTAGGGTATTTTTGTGGCCAGCAACAACCCCCTTTTATTTATAGTTATTACTAGCTCTAAATAAATGGGGACCCTTCTAAAAAAATAAAATAATAAAAACTAGCACTTAGAATTCTCTTTTAATAAAACATACTATCATAAACTTAGGAAAAACATCCACAAACGCAAAATCTTAAGTATTATGATAAGTCTCAAATAAAATCTTTCTCTTAATGATGAACATCACATCGCAAAAAGGTAGAGGACATCATATATAAAGAAATCATCGGAATTGCGAAAATGCGATGATGCAACATCACAAGCCACACAGATTCATCGCATATCGCAGATTCCATACATCGCAGTGCCACCTAAGGTAAAATGTCTCGATCTTGCGATATGTGATAAAGCATCTCGCAAATCGCATATCGCAGTCACATAATGAAGCAAATGATTGCTAACGAAAAAGATTAGCGATATACCGATCTACAATATTGCGAATCAAATCGCAAAATCGCTTTATCGCAGATCAAAAGGGCTCACAACACAATGAAATATTTCTTGTAATCCGATACCGAGTTATGGGCATTAATGTCAACTTAGTGGTTTATTGATGGTTATTTATGAGAAATGATTTAGATCTGAGCGAAAGGTTATTTCACGTAGGGTGATATATTTGATGTGATTTTGAAATTAAGAGCTTTCCCATCACCTTATTACTTACCATCATTCGTTATCTTTCTCATTGTGTCTTAGTTCTCTACTTGTGAACTTACAGGAGCGGTACACAGAACAGTCTACAGAGCAGTGCGCATAACGTGATGGGAAAGAAGGGAAAAGCTCTGGTTTCTGAAAAACAAATATGACTCCATTATTCACGAACACCACCTGTACCAGAGAAGTAAGCATATCTACTTGGGAAGGCATGTATAGTCTGCTGGAGGAAGAAAACCTGAGAGTCATGGAAGTTATCCGAGGCATCACTTACAGAGCTTGCATGCTCATTCCTACATCCGAGGCATCACTTACAGAGCTTGCATGCTCATTCCTACATCGTATAGCAGCAAGGCCTAAAATACTTCCCTATACAGATATGGTCAAATGGGTGATAGACGACACTGATATAACAGACAGGCAATTCAAGTCTCGGAACCAGGAGGTTATTGGGTCATTTACCCCACAGAATTTAAGATGCATGTATCATTTACCAGAACCGCAAGCTAGCTATAACAAATAGTTCATTGAGAAATTCGCCAAAGAGAACAAAGATTTGGTAGAATGCACAAAAGGCTGGTCAGCAAAGGAAGAGACATTAAAAAAGGACAAATATGGTATGTACAGTACCGGTTCCCTCTCCTCTCCGTATTGTTTCGCTACTGCAATGTTATGTAGGCTATTCAGAAAACTTGATGTCAATAAGTTTTCATCCCAGTGGCTACCCCTATTGGATGTGGCCACCAACGCTACTATAATGGACTGGGCCCAAATATTGTCTGATAACTTAGCCTCTGCTATTTGGAATTATCAGTCTAAAAGGACTCCCTCTCAGAGGATTTATCCTCCTTTCTTTTTAGCTACCTATGTGATGGATGCTATCTGTTTTGTTTCTGAATTTCCTCTCATGGGTTGGAAATGGACAATATAGAATCCCTTACCCATTCAAGTCTACCATAAGGAATTGTGGGATTCTAAGTTCACCCCATATTTTTATAGAATCTACCATGGAGTTATGCTACCCATTCACAAGATGTTATATAATAAATATGCCCAAAGATTGTCTCCTGAAGCCAAAATTGATATTCTCCCTGACGGAAGATGGTTCGGAGAAGAATTTTTCACTTATATCAGAGTATTCAAAAGCATTGCTTCCCCTCATGTACTTCCCTTGTATGTTCCTGACAAGTTGAGGACCCGTGAAATAGCCTACCAAACCTGCAAGGTTGGAGGAATGAGAAAAGAACTTAAAGACAAGAAAAAGGAAATCTGGCCATAATTCCCAGTGGCCTGTGGGGCTTTTGCATTGTTTGATCTAGGTCACACTTTCAGAGAAGTAAACAACATGTTGAGTCTACAATTGTTTAAGTTCCCAAGGAGATATTTTGATCCCTTTGATGTAATAAAGAATTTTACTACGGCTGTTAAAATAAAGGTGTTCACTAAGGAAGATGATCTCTTCAATGACATCTTCCAACAGAAGAGCACACTCAGAGACATCTTGCACGTGGCCCAAATCCATTTTTTCCCAGCAAAATTCCAAGAGTTTAAACTCTACAGAGAACGAATATTGGCAAACCTCCCCTTGGACAAGTTGCGCTTAGAACCAATAAGGGAACCCACTCCCAGCATAAGTATAAGTGGAAGCTCGAGGCCAGACAAGTCTAAATCTAAGTCTGGAAGAGAATATCCAGAAAGGTATAGAAAGTCTGAGAGTGACCACAATAAGAGTGAAGGATTAGTCAGGGATACTGCCCAATCCAAGGAAAATCCTAAGCAACAAGTGTTGTCACTAACACAAGTGAAAGTTCCCACTCCCCTCATCCAGCCAACAAAGCCATTGAGAACAAAGCTAGAGAAAGTGTGGGAAACCTTTAATGAATTGTTCAACACCAAATAGCAAAAGTTGGAGACACTAAGGAATCCAACGCAGACAATAATAGAAATGGTGATTGAAATAGTTGTCAATGCTCCAGAAACTAAGCACATTCATATAGCTCCATCATCTAAAATCATGCTAAAGATAGAGGAGATCCCTCCTCTAGATGTGTTTTACAGCCCGTAGCATAACGTTGTGGTCAGGAGACAGAGAAAGAAGATAAAACTAGACAGCATGCTCTCACTTGAGGCAGAGCAGCTGGATGTCCTTTGGCAACACCCTACCACTGATCCAACAGAGAACCTGACTAGGTTGTCCCAGATCGCAAGAGCTTATGCTTTTGCTACTATTGACAAAGCATCCAAAGTTCAACTATTGCTTAAGGATAAAGAGGATAAAATCCTATTTTTGCAGCAACAGTTACAGCAGGACAGCGCTAGCCAGGAAGCAGAAGAAAAATTGGAAAAATTACAACAAGACTTTCAGCAGATGCAGCTAGGTTATCAAATTAGTCTGGCTGAAAAGGAATAGAAATTACAGACCACGTTAGAAAAGCACAAAGATGACCCCAAAGTCACAGAATTTTTCACAGAATCTCTTGCCTTAAATGATCAACTCTTGCAACAGCAAGAGATACTTTGCCAAAGAATATCGCAATTGAACTCTCACTGCGAGATGAGCGACAAAATCACAAGTCAAGTCATGGATTTGTGACTTGATTATGATTTAATTGATAAGAAAGTTTCTGATTATTTGAATTGGTAGGAATCAGAGGAAAACAAGAAAGTAGGGTTTCCCAAGATCAATGAATCCCACAAAGAAATGTTGTTTAATAAATGGGATGCACAAATCAAGAAAGCAGAACAGGCAGTGGAGGAAGCAGACGCAGCAGCAAGCAATGTCATTGACTGTGTCAATGAAAATCTTCACAGAGCAAACCTGATATCAGAAACCACTCCAGGATTTCTCCCAAAATCACAGCAACTATAGACAAGTTGGATACAGAAAGCTGAAGAAAAGGCAGAGTCAATCAAGAAGTTAACTAAGTTGAATTGGGACACTTAATGGCAATACTTGGTGAAACCACACAGTCAATGTATTACTCTAAAGTGCCTTACTAATTCCTCCAAGAAGATAGCGCCAGCACTTGTTGATTCTGTTTTCGCAGGACAATTAAAATCGGAGGTCAGCCAACCGACACTCCTCAAGTTGATGTTGGATGCTTGTGACCTAAGAGAACATATGCATAGTTAATTCTTAGATACAATTTCAGTTTTATTTTGATTTATTTCTACCTTAGATTAGGACGGTCATTTAAACCTTCTCCTGTATTTTTGTAATAACTATTTTTAGTCTTTAGTTAGTAGTATTTAAACCCCTCTCATGCATTTAGAGAAGGGTCTAGAAATTTGTCAAAAACAGTTCTTCAGAACATGCACTTCTGCACCCTCTGAGGAGGTTTTGATGAATGAATGGAACGAGATTTATTTATATATGTGTTTGATGTCTGCTACTAAAATGCACTTCTGTACTCTTAGTAGATATTGAATTATGAGAAGATAAATCTATATTGTTGAAGCTCATGAGTAGGACTTATTATCAATGGTACTTTTATCTCTTAATGATTTTTGCTTATGCATCAAGTCATATGTTATTTTCAGTTGTTTATATATGAAAGCCTGAATGTTTAAGTTATCATTTGGAACTTTTGTATTGTGGTATCTATTCTTTTTTTACTGAATGTATGAATAACTTATTATGTGATATTCTTATCATAATTGTTTCGATTAATTTCTTGTACGAAACAATTCACTTTTAATGGATTCTTTTCTCATAGCAATTGAATAATATTTATTACTAATTGCTGTTAGAAACTATTTTAGATCGCATAAGTGAAGAGTTAATCCCAGGATAGATAGTTTTTAGAATTAGATGTTTCCATTCATTAGAATAAAATTGCATGTGTTAGATTAGATTTAGATTAAAAGCATTTTGTTTAGAAACTTTTAGGAAGAAAAATATCATCCCTTAGCATCATCACAAACAAATTGGGAAACTAGTCCCATTATCCCCAGTGGAACCCACTATCCCAAACAGAAAAGGAGTTGCTTTCAAGGTCTAGACCGGGTGGGTATCCCCCTTAGTGTAGACCCGATTTTCATGGCTTCAACAGGTACCAACATATGTCAAATTATTGTTCTTGAAACAATGTTGTCAAGGATAATTTTGTTGTCTCTAAGTGGTTTATGACTTGCATTGTCTCCAATCTTGCACAGAAAACCTAATCATATATGTGATGCCAAACCTTTACCCTGCAAACAATGTGTGCATTGATCAACAATGGTAGGGCATAAATTGGGGCTTTTCTAACTGTATGCATGCCTCACAAGATATGTCATACACATTTCAGTCTTGTGGCCTTGTGAAACTATAGAGTCCTATAGCTACATGAAACATAGTCATTGGTATTATTATTATCTCTTAATCCATCAACTTCAGTGGGTATCCATACTAGACTCTCAAGATATATCATCAATGTACATTTTTCAGTAACATTCCTTCTTCATATTCAACATACCCAACCAAAGTTTCATTCACCATTTTAGTTCATTTATTGTTTAACAAAAAAACTGAAAGTGATGCATAGGATTTGCTTGCACTAGTGCTTTAGAAATTCCAAAAGGTATCATAAAAATATTTCTTGTACAAGAGCTTCAAGACTTCTTAGAACTTGTTCAAGCGAAACCCTAAAGAAAAATAAATTAAGATGATGCTCTCATCCCACTTTTTCCCCAGTGAGAAACTCCTTTTAATGTGAAAATCCTGTCAAATAATCAAGAGAAAGAAAGCACCAACGAAGCCTACAAAAATCCTATGCACAATTTATAGAAGTTATGAACCAAAATATGTTCTTATATAGGAGAAATTATTTTAGAATTAATACTTCAGCCTCTTGAATACTGCCTTGGCCATAGACTTGGGAATCACCTTCAAACAAGAGCCAAAGAAACCATTTTAAATCACAAAAATCCAAGACCCAATTCAGATGCTTTGATCTCCAAGAATATTTCACTAAACTACAGGATACTATAGAAATGGTCAAGTGAAACCCTATGCCGAAACAGAAAAAGACTTAAACCCTTTCTTTTAATCTGCCTTTATTCCATTGAAAATATTCAAAGCTTGCACAAGAATTAATCAAACCACAAATGGTTTCCGAGATTTTTTTCCTTATGAAGAGCTTACGTACATTTCCTTGATTGAGAGAAGGGTGGCTCTTTATATAGGTTTGTGGGGAGATTATAGTGAGGATGACTAGCCAAAGTGGGAAGGAAATTGAAATTTCCATTTTCAATTTTAATGGAGCCAAAAATGTAATGAGGTCGACACCTAGGATAATGTAATTTAATATTGGTTCCAAATGTTACTTTCAAAATTTGGACCATATTGAAATTAAATTTATCCTCACCAATAATTGATTGCTTGATAAAATATCCTTTCATATGACAAGCCACATCAATAAGACATCATTATGACCCTTCTTTTCCACATCATTACAATAATACATCCTTATTTTTAGAGCCAATAGAATGTTGCCATGTCATCATGCTTGTTTCCACATTGTCATCCTTGGAGCTAAAAAGAATCATCCCTTGGGGTTTTGTACCACTAGTTGGGGTTACTAACTTTGATTGGGCATATCTCACAAATGTGAGGGCCCATGAGATGCTTCATATATCAATGAAATCAATGTGATGAGGAGAATCCAATGGTGAGGATCACGAATGCAAACTCACTAATATGCTCCTCTAAAAACTCCAACAAAAGTGAGGTATGAACATCATCCAGAGAATCCAAAACCTAGAACTAGGGTTTTACCAATGCATCATCTCATACAAGACAACCAACATGATGAGGACATCAATGATGTCATCCTTCACGTGTTGCACCTTCTTTGACATCAATGACAACATAATCAACAATACAGTCAAAGTCAACAACTAATGAAAAGAGCGTAAGTGAAGAGTGCCAGACCCACGGGACATGTAATCCTTGAAGTAAATAAATGTGAGGGTTAAACTTAAATGGAAATATGAGGTTTTTTTGTGGTGTTGTGACCAAGTGCAGCGGAGGCTCGCAGTTTAAAGATAAGCCCTTGGGGCTATAGTCAAATGGGTCTAGCAAAGTTGTATTTCCAGTGCTTTTGGTTAAAGCACTTTGACCTATGTTTAAAGCCTTTGTTTGAATGATTTGGTAGCATAGTTTAAATCCCTTTGAGGCTAAAAACAAAGTGACAGTGGGCTAGTAAAAAGGTTTAACATGAGAATGGACCGGCAACTTAAAATTGGAGTTATGTACAATATTTGGTGAAAATGCACTAAATCAGCAGCACTAAAAATAATATATAAGAGAAATGAAGGAGTTGGTAGCGCAAATAGTGGAATAGATGTAATTGGAGATATATTTGGAAAATTGGCTAAATTTGGCAATCATCCATATTTATAAAAGCTCAGCGAAAACTTGTAACTTACCAGAGTGGAGGAAAACAACAGTTTAACTTAGTTTTTCTCTAAGAGACAACAGAGCAGACTTAGAAGAATTGGAGAGCATGTTCAGAAGACTTAATTGAATCAATACAAAGGAAAAAATAAATATTTATGCACGATGAATAGTTGAAGATAACTAAAGTTTTAACTCAAAAATATCAGTCCAAATTTTTTTATAAGCAACATCGAATAACCAAGGTGGGAGGTTGTTAGTGCAATGAGATGCATAGTGTTAGTATGCATCAAGGGTGAATTAGAGATAAATTTTAGTGTCTAAAAGGTGTTTGAGAAGGAAAATAATGAATTCATGAATGGTGTTTTAATGTATTTAGCAAATGTGTTTTTAAGGTGAAATTAGTAATTTCTAAGGATGAATGTTGTTGTTGCGTTTGGCATTCTGATCAGTAATCAGAGATTTTTGAAGGTGTTTTTTAGGGTGTTTGTGGTAAGTGGTTGAGGTGGTAATTTTATTTGTTTATGAAATAAAGTGGCCTATTGATCTGAGTTCGAAAATGGATGAAATATGGATCAATAGGGCTAACAAGTGGTAGCTTGCTGTGCAGGAGCATCCGAACCTAGCCAGCAATGTGATTGTATGTTCACATGTTGTGGATAACATGAGATGAATTTCATTGACCTGAGTGGTCAAAATCAATTTTAGTAGAGAGGGTTGGATCTCTCAAATTGATCTTTACTTCAATTATTGTAATAATGATTAAGTCATTGTATTATTTTTAGAATAGGAGATAAGTGTTAGAACAAGTGTGTCTCAGAGCTTGAGAATAGGAATTTAATTGTTAAACTGATAAAAATAGAGATTGAGTTGTCAATGTAGTTAGGATAGGATTTGATCCATAAAAGAGGAAAAAAATGTAATGATAGGGATCGGATGGAGTAGGAGAGTGAGTAAGTGAGAGATTGAGAGATAGAGATAGGGTTTCACAGTGAAACAGACGTCAAACAAATGTTGGAATTGAGCGAGAGGGCCAAGACTCTGTAATTTATATTTTATTGAATAAATTGATTAAGTGTAAAATTGCGTATTATTCCTGGTGTGAAATTCTCTTTAATCTGTGTATCAGAATTCTTGACACTAATCGGGTATTATTTTCTGTTTATTATTGATAAATCACAGTCGATTTGAAATAATGGTTATTCTCAGCTTAAGTGCTAAACCTTTGTTAAAATGTATTTATTAAAAGCACATATTAAGCACGTGGTCATTATTGCCAAGTGGTAATGATCTGAAATGATCATATGTTAAAATTGATGTAGAATTGATTAGCCATTATTGAATTGATTGTTAACTTAAAGTCTGGAAATCGAGGAAACTGCTTGAGAAGAAAGACTTTACAACAACTGATTAAACATAATTAATATGCATAACATAAGCAAAAAGAAAAATAACATAGCGATGCCAGATAGCAAAGTTGATTACGGAGTTCGTCCCTGATGGACTACGTCTCCGGGTACGCTTTCAAGATTGGCGACTGCTTTATTAGGATTGAAACAGTATAGGTCGATTACGCAAATATTTGACTAGAATTAATGTGCATGCAAGCACTTCTAATCACTTTCAAATGATAGCTCTCTGAACCAGCTTTCCAACGCCTATCACGGTTCCCAATTCTGACTCCGGATGCTCCTGTTACACTGAAAACAAAACTGCCTATGACCTCCATAATCTGCATACAAAAACCAAAACCACCAATATCCCCTTCAATGAACAAAAACCACCTCTTATAGGCCTACAAGTACATCAAAACCTCCTCTGGCCTAAACTTGGCATGAACAAGCTGCAATCTGGGGTGGTTTGTCTCGGTCTAGTCATAAGGTGACACTTAGGATTAGGTTACATGGTGGAGGAATTAATTTAGAAAAAACAAAACCATACAAAACCCAAAATACACTTTGGACAAGGCCCTAGCCGTTGGTGCTTACTGACCAGGCAGAGGAGGTTGACTGCCCATGTGAATAGGCAACGGTCTAACCACCATCTTCCACCTCTGCAGTCTTCCCCGGCGGTTTCGACGATCGTCGTGCTGACTATTACATGTGCCCACGTTTCTCTTGATTGTTGCGGCTTACCCTGGCAGCTTTCCTCCTTCGTGGTTGTGGTTAGACTAAACTCTGTCACTTGCCACAGTAGCCAGTTAACTCCCCACACGGTGAAAGTTGATTGCGGTCAATGCTAACCCAATGGCTAATCCAGGCTTGTTCACATGTGATGGTCTTCTCCAATGCGGTTTCATCTGATGGTAAACTCTAACCTCTGTGGTGATATAATCTCCTGATCACATGTAGTCTCTATGGTTTGGAACCCCGCGCGGTCAGAGGTGGCGGTTAGGACCTGATATGTTGTTTTATTTGTTTTGTAATGTAATAACATGGCCGAGAGTGGGTTTTTAGACTTAGGTAATGTATTAATACATAGTGTTAGGTTTTTATGTGTGATGTTTAACACATAAAAATGTGATAGGTTTGATAGGACTTAGGTAAGGTCTATTTGTTTAGGATTAGGTTTTAATGTATTTTATTACATGGTAAGGTTTAGACATTAGGTTTTGTAATGCAGTTTTGAATGTTTTATTAAGTTCTAGGTTTAGGGTTTTACAACACATTTGTCACAATGTGACATAAAACCAAATGCATATTGTTGATACAAGCTACATTTGCGACGACAACCCTTTTTCGACACCCAAATCCTGTGAAGGAGGAAGACAACCACATGTCGATGACCAATCCTGGCGGAATTGTCGATGAACACAAGTCAACAACTAGATACAAACCCATTACCATGGAAACCATAAACATCACCTGGATAACCTGAACCATAATCAACACTATCGAGCTGAATGACACTGAATGCTGACGATGAACCTATGCAACTAATCTGACAAGATCCTCCTAGATCAGGTAAGAAGTATCTAGCATGCTTCAAAAATGGTAAATGGTATTTTGCAATTTAACGGAAGAAACCTTAGCGGGTGACACGTAGCACGGGAAAACCAGAAATCTCGCACACTCTCAATCTAATAACAGACATGCTAGAATTCACACAAGATTGTGCGATATCCATTGGATCTGGAGAAGCAAGATCAAGGGTGCAGATTGAAGCACTCGGGAGTGGAAAAGTTAAAGTGGGACCATCAGTGTTGGGTTAGCTTAGCAGGATCCTCAAAAAGAAAGTACATGTACAAAACCAGACTAACGCGCGGCTGATTGGTTAGTCTAATTGTGGATTGCCACATAATTTGATCAACCATCCACAACATTTGGTATCAGAGCTCAAGGATTAAGTCTGCTACAGTAAACATGCCACCTAGGAGAGGAGCTGGCATAGGTGAGGGAAGACTTGTAGCTAATGCAATTTTGCTGGAAGAGATTCGAACCCTGTGTACAAGGATGGAGACAATGGAAACTGCTCAAAGGAGAGCACCTGATGAAGGAGATGCCAGTGCCGCAGAAGAATCTTTTGAGGAAGAAGAAGAGGATGAAAGTGAATCTGCCAAAGTTCTCAAGATATTGGCTAAAGTAAGTGGAAGACCAAAGGTGAAAATACCTTTGTATGACGGGAAACTCAATGTAGAAGAATTGATGGACTAGATCAGTTCATTGGACAAGTATTTCGACTATGAGGAGGTTGATGACAAAAATAAGGTGAAATTTGCAGTTACCAGATTGAAGGGTCAGCTATCTGGTGGGATGAACTACAAACATCTAGAGAGAGAAAGGGGGAGCCCAAGATCATATAATGGGATAAAATGGTGAGTAGGTTGAAAGGTAAATTCATAACAAAATATTATTAGTTAAATCTTTTTAGACAATTACAGAATTTGAGACAAAAGGGAATGACTGTCAAAGAATATATAGAAGAATTTTATAAGCTAAGCATTAGAGTAGGACATGTAGAGGATGACGTAGAAAAGGTAGCCAAATACATCAATGGCTTAAGATATGACATACAAGATGAAATCAGTTTGCTGAGTCTGAAGAAAATTGAAGATGCCTATCAAGCAACTTTGAAGGAAGAGGAGAAGATGTTGAGGAAGCAAAATCAGAAGAATAGAGGGAAAAGTTCAGCAAGAGGTAGAGGAACTAACAGATCAAGATTTCAGCACCCTCAGGGTGAAGCAGGAGGTTCAAGTAGTAGACCACCACAGAGAGGAGACTTTAGTAGAGGGAGATTTTCACCCAGAGGAAGAGGCCAAGGAAGAGAAATTCGGTATTATACATGTGGAGAATGGGGACATGGATCATGGAACTGTCCTCGTAATAAAGAAACAAATCAGCGGAATGTGAATGTGGTTGAGGCAAAGGAAGATAAACCTCAAATTACAATAAGGAAGAATCACCCGAAGTAGGAGAATCCTTGTTATTAAAAAGGGTATTGCTTAAAGCAGAGAAAGAGACAGGAGAACCAGCTCAGAGAAAGAGTTTATTTAGAACTACATGCAAGTCCAAAGGAAAATGTTGTAAAGTGATAATTGACAGTGGAAGCACTGATAACCTTGTTTCTACAGAAATGGTGGACAAGTTGGGATTAGTGAAAACAGTACACCCTACTCCTTACAAAGTATCATGGCTGCAAAAAAAACATCATCTTATTGTGATAGAACAATGCAAGGTAGAGATCCATATTGGTACTTATAAGGATGTGGTATTATATGATGTAATTCCAATGGATGTATGCCATGTATTACTGGGAATACCTTGGCAGTTTTATCGGAAAGTTATACATGATGGAAGAAGAAACACTTACACTTTAGAGAAGGATGGAAATAAACACACACTGTTGCCACTGAAGGATGAAGTAGGCAAAGAAGTGCCTTGAAACAGTGTTATGCTGATAAGTGGGAAAAAAATTCTTGCAAGAATTCAAGAAGGATGAACATATACATTTTGTTGTTATAAGGAGACCTAAGGTAATTTTGACTTCCACAAACTTAGATGATTTGTCTGAAGAAATCAAAACTCTGTTGAATGATTTTGTTGATATTATTATGGATGATATACCAAATGCATTACCACCAATCAGGAGTATTAGCCATCACATTGATCTAATACATGGAGCATGTTTTCCAAATAAAGCAACATACAGGTTAACTCCTCAAGAAAATGCAAAAGTTGGGAGACAAGTGCAAGCACTGATGGATAATGGATTAATCAAAGAGAGTCTTAGTCCATGTGTTGTACCAACAGTACTCAATCCAAATAAAGGAGGTGAATGGCATACGTGTACTAATTCCATAGCCATAAACAAGATTACTATCAGGTATAGATTTCATTTACCACGCGTGGATGGTTTGATGGATTGTTTAAGTGGGTCAAAGTATTTTACTAAGGTAGATTTGAAAAGTGTATACCATCAAATAAGGATTAGAGAAGGATATGAATGGAAGACTGAATTTAAAAAAAACAATGGGTTGTATGAGTGGTTAGTGATGCCTTTTGGACTCATTAATTCACCCAGCACATTCATGAGATTGATGAATGAAGTCTTGAAGGAATATGTAGGAAAGTTTGTCATTGTTTATCTTGATGACATTCTAGTTTTCATTCCAAGCAAAGAGGAACATCTGGAGCATATTAAGTTGGTTCTAAGAACTCTGTAGAAAGAGAAACTACTGATAAATCTGAAGAAATGTAGTTTTATCAAAGAATAATTAATCTATTTGGGGTTTGTAGTTTCTAAAGAAGGTTTGAAAATGGATCTAGAGAAAGTCCAAGAAATTTGGAACTGGCCAACTACAAGAAACATATCTGAGGTAAGAAGTTTTCATGGTCTTGCAAGTTTCTATAGAAAATTTATCAGAAGTTTTAGTCAAATTTGTGTACCAATTATTGAAACAATCAAAGAGACTAATCAGCCATTCAATTGGATAGAATTAGCAGACCGAAATTTTAAGTTGTTGAAGAAGAAAATTACAGAAAAACCAATTTTAGCTTTGCCTGATTTTGGAAAAGATTTTCAAGTTGAAACTGATGTTAGTGGAGTTACAATTGGAGCAGTTTTAAGTCAGGAACAGAGACCAATGCCATACTTTAGTGAGAAACTAAATGAAGCTAAGAATAAATATTCCTCTTATGACAAAGAATTTTATGCTATTGTTCAAGCTTTAAAAAAATGGAGAGATTATTTGCTACCAAAATAGTTTGTATTGTATTATGATAATCATGCATTACAGTTCTAAATAGCCAACCAAAATTGAACCAAAAGCATGCCAAGTGGGTAGAATTTTTGTAGAGTTTCACTTTTGTGATAAAACATACAAGTGGTAAGTTGAACAAAGTTGTTGATGCTCTAAGCAAGGTAAATTTCATTGTGCAAGAATTAAGAGTTGGTGTTGTAGGATTTGAAGAAATGGTTGATATGTATAAAAATGATGCAGAATTTAAAGATATTTATGCAGTTGTACAAAATCCAGCAATTCATAATAGAAGCCAATGGTTAGATTATTTTATACAAGGAGGTCTACTGTTTAAAGGTAACAAACTGTGCATTCCCAAATGTTCTATGAGGGAAAACATAATCAAGGAGAAACACAGTGGAGGGTTATCTGGACACTTTGGACAAGAGAAAACCTTTGCTCAGGTAAATTCTTTTTACTACTGGCCAAAGATGCAAACTGATGTTAAGAGATTTGTTGAGAAGTGCAGGATATGTCAACATGCTAAGGGGAGAAGCCAAAATATAGGATTGTACCAGCCATTACCAATACCAGACCAACCATGGGATGCAGTTAGTATGGATTTTGTTTTGGGATTACCTAGAACTCAAAGAGGAAATGATTCCATTTATGTTGTGGTAGATAGATTTTCAAAAATGGCACATTTCATTGCATGCAAAAAGACTAGTGATGCAACACATATTGCTAATCTATTTTTTTCAAAAGTTGTAAGGTTACATGGATTGCCTATAAGTATTGTGTCTGATAGGGATACAAAGTTTGTTGGGCATTTCTGGAGAACGCTTTGGAAGAAACTAGGTGCCAACCTTAGTTTCAGTTCAGCATATCACCCTCAAACAGATGGATAGACTCAAGTGGTAAACAGAAGCTTGGGAAACATATTGAGAATTTTAGTGTATAACAATCCTAATAAGTGGGATTTAGCACTTGCTCAAGCTGAATTTTCTTATAATGATACTCCAAACCGAAGTACTAGGATGAGTCCATTTCAGATTGTTTTTGGAATGAATCCAAGAGGTGTGTGAGCTCAGAAATTTGGGCAAACAGGAGACAAGAAGTGCAAAGGCTGAAGAGTTTGTGAATCGCAGAGACTACAGGAAGATGTCAAAGACAGATTGCAGGAAAGACATGGAAAATACAAGAAGAGACCTGATATGAAGAGGAGAGAAAACGAATTCCAAGTGGGAGATCTAGTGATGGTGTACTTGAGGAAAGAAAGATTTCCTGTTGGGACTTATAATAAACTAAAGATGAAAGAGATAGGGTCATGCAGAATTGTGAGAAAGTTTTCAACCAATGCTTATGAAATTGAATTGCCAAAAGGGGTTGGAATATCACTTATCTTCAATGTTGTAGATTTGTATCCATATAAAGGGACAAAGTTAGAACTACAAGATGAACCAGCACAAGATGAAGTTTAGACTTTAAATTGGGAAGAACAAATGCCAAAGACAGTCAAGAAAGAGGTGGAAGTTGTTCTGGAGAGAAGAGTATCCAAAAGAACCAGAGGACAGGTTTATTTTCAATATCTAGTCAAATGGAAGGGACAACCAATGGAGGATGCCAGTTGGTTAACAACAGCAGAATTACAGAAGTATGGAGTAAACCCTAAAATATTGATGAATGATTCTTTTCTTCCCTGGGAGTCTGATGCAGGAGCATCCGAACTTAGCCAACAATGTGATTGTATGTTCACATGTTGTGGCTAACATGAGATGAATTTCATTGACCTGAGTGGTCAAAATCAGTTTTAGTAGAGAGGGTTGGATCTCTCGAATTTATCTTTACTTCAATTATTGTAATAATAATTAAACCATTGTATTATTTCTAGAATAGGAGATAAGTGTTAGAACATGTGTGTCTCAGAGCTTGAGAATAGGAACTCAATTGTTAAACTGATAAAAATAGAGATTGAGTTGTCAATGCAGTTAGGATAGGATTTGATGTAATGATAGGGATTAGATGGAATAGGAGAGTGAGTAAGCGAGAGATTGAGAGAGAGATATAGGGTTTGAGAGTGAAACAGAGGTCAGACAAATTTTGTAATCGAGCGAGAGGGCCAAGACTCTGTAATTTCTATTTTATTGAATAAATTGATTAAGTGTGGCATTGCATATTATTCCTGGTGTGAAATTCTCTTGAATCTGTGTATCAGCATTCTCGACTCTAATTTTGTATTATTTTATGTTTATGCATTTTATTGATAAATCACAGTTGATTTGCATTAAGGGTTATTCTCAGCTTAAGCGCTAAACCTTTATTAAAACGTATTTATTAAAAGTGTGTATTAAGCATGTGGGCAGTATTGCCAAGTGGTAAACAGTATCTCACACACTTCAGAAATGGTAAGTGGTATTTTGCAATTTCATGCGAGAAACCTTAGCGGGTGACACATAGCACGTGAAAACTAGAAATCTCACGTGCTCTCGATATGATAACAGTCGTGCTAGAATTCACGCGAGATTGCACGATATCCGTTGGATCTCGAGATGTGAGATAAAGGGTGCAGATTGAAGTGCTCGAGAGTGGAAAAGTCAAAGTGGGATAGATGTTGTTTGGTCAGCTTAGTGGGACCCTCAGAAAGAAAGTACACGTACAAAACCAAACTAACACGCAATTGATTGGGTAGTCTAATTGTGGATTTCCACATAATTTGGTCAGCCATCCACATCACTTGCATTCTAGGGGAACTAGTCCCTTTCAGTAGTGGTTGATAAAGGAGCAAGGGCAGTAGTCCCTTTCAATGAAAATCGATAAACAAGCAGGGGAATTATTTCATTTCGGTAGTAGTTTATAAATGATCAGGGATAAAAGTTCCTTTCATTAGAAGTTGATAAACCTACAAGTGGAAGCTTGTGGGGTAATTATGTAATAGCAAGTTCAAGTGTCACACTATTGATTCACCCTACCCTCTCAGTGGTGTTTCCCTATTTCATTGCACTTCAGCCTAAATGGACCATTGATTTGTGGTAAAAACCAAATGAACAATCATTTACAAGTCAAGTAGGGGAAGCAGTGGGTCCAAGGTGGAACCTTGGCCATCAGAACTCTTCCCCTCGGATGACTGAGCCCAAATATGTTGTCAGTTATATGCATGAAAAGAGTTGATATAATGGTGGAAATTTTGACCCAACAACATAACCAATCTAGTGGAACCCTTTCACTAGATGACTGGGCCATCAGACTAAGGAGATTTAGTTTGGGAGAGCCACATAAGGATTAATTTGATGGTGGAAGTGCCAATTTGACAAAAAAAAATTGCAAAAGGGAACCTTGTTATTTTTCCATCAAGTTTGTTGAGGAGATAAGTGGGAGAGCGAGCTAAGGAGCTAATCTAATGTGATGTGGCTTAGGGTTGGACCCCACAAACCCTTGGTCATTGACTTTGAATGCTTTCAATGTATGAGTAGAGTGGGGGTAGGTGAATTCAATCTAATGTAGGAGATGTTGGGAGTAGGCCCATCGGACTCAAGGGCCATTGGATCACCATACTAATGTTGAATTAGTGCAAATAATGTGGAGCCAAGAGAACTCTAATTTGGTGTGACTGGAACTAGGGACTCTACCATGGTCAAAAACCTTGACCTTTCATAATTATCTATGTTTACGCGCAGGTGACCCAACTCTCCACTATTTTTTTCTTGTGAACCCCATGGAGTTGATGTGGAAGTTCCACACAAGCCACATGGGAACCACATGGGTGCCACAAGGTGTCCCTTGGTGATGAAAATGCCTCTTTTAATATGAAAAAACTTCTAACATAATAATTTTTTATCTGGGATACAGATTTAGATAATAGAAAAATATCGCTAGAAATCTCTCGATGAGTTGAATGCGAAGGTGGTATCAAAATTAAATTTTTCGGACTTGAAAAATGTGGTTGTAACTCCATCCTCATAACAAACCTTAGAGATTAGTTCAAATGGATAACACCTCCCTCAACTTGGGAATGACAAGAGGGTGGGAAGGTGGTTACAAGCATTACATGTCAAGCACAAACTCTAAAAATTAATACTCCTCTCAACATGTGTGTAACTAGGTCCATAAGAAACCTTTTATGGAACACACTCCAAGCAAGATTGTAATATCCTTTCTTAAATCTCTTGAATATCATAAGTAATTTATTTATGTATTTAATAAAAACAAAATGGCTAAGATCAAAAAACCATGAGTACCTATAGGGGTTATGATACCACAAGCAGGGAAAGGCAAGGGTGTCTATGGGATTTCTTCATGTTTACAAATCTGATGTCTTTTCTAGCTATCTTATCCTATCATCTTCATCTAATTTAAGCCATGAATCATCACTAATGGAGAAAATCATTTCTTGAGTCAAGCCACCACTCCTATACTTTAACAATGTCTCACCTACATTATCTAAACAAGAATAAATAGTGTGGGGAACCTCTCTTAATGACATTCATGCGTAGGAAGTTTGAATAGGGGAACATAGACTAAATGAAAAAGAATAGAAATAGAGTGGTAGGGACTAGATAATATAGAGAAAACACTATACATATTTGATAAAACATGAAAATGAGCATATGCACCTATTAAAAGGAGCCAATGAACTCAAAAAATCTATAAGATTTTTGATATAATAGTTGAGCCTTTCTATGCCCTCATTGAAGAGCACTAGAGGGAGGAAAATTTGAGGAACTGAGAAGCAAAGAAGGAATTCGTGCCTGTTTTATGTGGGGTAGGTAATGTGAGTGCTTAAGAGATTATATATACTCAGGAAAGGCATAGTAATGAAAATGAATAGGGTTAGACCTATTTAGGATGAATTTAGAGTCGTGTTTCCTACTTCTACTTCTCCCTAGTTGTATCATAGCCCAACTAGAGAGTGGTTTCCACAACATACTACCTACAATTAGATGGAAATCATTCAGTCTCATCTAATTACCTAGTTTCTAATATTCAAATACATGAGTTTATATTATATCCTCAGAAATTCTAGTTTATATGTATAAATACACTTGCTACAAAGTTTAATTTGATGGTGAAAATAGTTAGAAATGTTTTAGCTCCATATTTTCTAGTTTCCTTTCTTGTGTTCCTTCTTTGTATCTCAATAAATTGTAAACATCAACATGTCTTGTAAACTATTATATGCTAATTGCAGTTTGTGTAGAAACAACCATATGAAGTACTATGTTTCTAAGTGATTCCCTTGAACACATATCGTTTTTGTTGCAAGCTCTTGTTGAACTTGGCATTACAACCCAACTGCCTATTTCTAAAATGCTTTGATATTTTATATACATTGGTTTACATGGCATGGTGTTCCATCTATTGTCAGTATATAAGTAGTTTGTTCAACATAGCCTTCAGGAAAGCATCTCCTAGAGATATGATCTTTGAATGCTAATTCCCTTGATAAATAGATTTTATTAGGGACAAATTTGCATCTCTTGTGGGAATATACTTTCAGTGGAATTATTCTTTGGGAAATTGGTTCTATGGATCATAAAATTGTTATTAAGTATGTTTTATATTCTTTACACGACCATCCCCATCTGTTTTATGTTGTATCAAGTGCAGCAAGGGGGTCGTAAGAGGGGGGGGTGGTGGGGGGAAGCCTTGTCGTGCAAGGTTGGGAGGCAACACCCCTGAAAAAAATTTGGGTAGTTTTTTTTCCTATTTTTGGTGGTTTTCAGCATGTGGTTTTCACCTTTAGCAATTTTGGGGTGCACAGTGGCTTTTCCCATGGTTTTGTAGTTTCAATTAAGGAACTATTATTGTATTCTAATCCATGGTAAATGGACTGGTGGTTTATGGATGTTGTGGGATATATATATATATATATATATATATATATATATATATATATATATATATATATAGATATATATATATATATATATATATATAGATATATATATATATATATATATATATAGATATATATATATATATATATATAGATATTGCAATGTTGTAAAGAATAATATATTGAAAAATCTTGTTGGTTTTATTTTTTTCCCCAAGGAAAAATCGTAATTTTCATTATCCAAAAGATAGAAAATTACATGGTGTGTCTATTGATATATCACGTTGATAAAGAGACTATTGGAAGGTACATTCAGTAATCATATATGTCATATATGCATACTGTGTACATCAAAATAAATAAAAATGAAGACCATGTGTCCATTTATACATGACCATACAAACAAAACTATATAAGCATAATTGTCCAAAAAGTTCAAAAAGATTTGATGATAAAGTTTGATATGTAGTGTCATTGCACTGCATCAATATCCAAAACATGTTTTGTGAAGGGTCTATGGTAATAATAATAATGATCCTGTTCATTCTGCTTTGTCACATGCCAAGTACCAAAATCCTATTGCACGACTTCTTTGGATAACCTCTCGAAAAGCATATTCCTTTCCCTATAAATGTGATGACAAGAAATGTAGTCAAAATGAGATTTTATCATGAGAACTTCTTCCAATAAACTATTAAGTTTGTGTGTGTGTGTGTGAAATGTCGTGTTTTGATTAAACCAGTCCACAACCACCTTTGAATCGCCATAGACCTGTAACTGGTGACAATATTTTTCAATAGAGAATAATATTAGAAGTTTTGAACTGAACAATTATGCATAGTTGTTTATACTCGGCCCCAAACCCACCTTTATTTAAAAGTTGTGTATTTTTTTCATGAAGAACAATGCCCCCGCCACATTGATCTTGTTGTGCAGCTTCTTCAAAAATTCCCCAAGGCATGGAGAGATTGATAACCTCCTCTGTAATGGGACGATTTTGTTGGGATTGTTCCACATTAGTAAAAAGATTATATATTACATTAATTTATGCATTAATATCCATAGGCATAGAGGATACCTCTTGAAAAAAATTGTGATTCTTGGAAAACCAGATCCCCTAACTAGTGAGGAGAGGGATGTTTTTAAGGTTTACAGCTGAAGCCTCGTTCCACCACTATTTCCATGCCTGTAAGACATTGTCTCCCCACAATCTGATGTTGATAGATAAATCATGATAAATCGAGTTCCAGACTTGTATGGAAAATGGATAGAAAATAAACAAATGCTCCACTGATTCTTCAGCATCTTTGCAAAGTGCGCACCAAGATCGGCCATAAAAATATCTCTTTTTTAAGTTTTCGCTAGAGGGAAATTTTTTCTCCATTATACACTAGAAAATTGATCTGGAAGAATCAATGTTATGAATGTAGTGTTGTAAGATCCATACATATTCCCTGAGGTACAACATTCTTCAACAACGTTTAATAGATCAGTACCAATTAGATCATAGAAGCTCAGGTAAAATTCAACAATCCATACGTCGGGTCCAAGGCTTTTTTCCTTCTTGAACTAGTGAAGAACAACTTCCAATTCCCCATGAGATATAGGTTGACCAAGTTCTTCATTATCCTCCTCCATGACAAATATGGGGATGTGTTGTAAGATATTTATAATTTCGGCCAATGAGGCCACCCTGGGTGCAGAGAAGAGCGACTGGAAATGTTGAACACCCATTCTGGTCAAATCCTTGAAATTTGAAACCTTGTTTCTAGCCACACCTTTCATGGACCATATAGTGTTGATTTCCTTTCTGCCCTTTGCATATTTTTGAAAAAATTTAGTGTTTTCATCTCTCGCTTGCAGCCAAATTACTCTACTCCTAAGTCTCCATGTTTCTTCTTGTGTGTCTAATATCCTCTTTTTTCCATCTCTAGTTGGATGATGAGTAATTTTTCTTCATTTTTGATATAACCCCCGCCATTAGGCTCTTATAATCGAGCTAAGTCCTCTTTGATATTTCTCAGAGACTCCCTATCTCTTTGATTTTTATCTTTTATCCACTCTAATGTTTTCCTCTTGATATTATTTATATTATCATTGAACTGGGATGCAAGCATTATATCATCTCTGAATTCATAGGGTCTCCATTTCTCTTTAACTAGGTTCCTAAACTCCTCCTCCTTTAACCAAATTGAATTAAATTTAAAAGATGCCTTTGGTTTTTTATATGTCCTACCAACTCGAGATAGATGGGTTGATTATTAGACAAACCCCCCAATCCTACCCATTGTCTGAAGAGAGAGAGATGATCCAATAGCATGGATTTTATCAAAAATGATCAAGTCTTCTAGCACCCATCTCATCCCAATCCTTTTGTTACGCTAGGTTGGAGATATTTGCACCATGTCAATGTCAATAAGGTTATGATGGTTCAATAAGTGGGAAAAATAATCTAAAAGTGGTTCTACATGAGAATGAGCCCCCCATCATTCAGCTCTTCCAAAAGAGAAGTTTAGATCCCCTCCCAAAATCAAATGATAGATATTCATAAATGTTTTTCTTATACGATCATTCCAGTAAACTCCCTTATCATGGAAAGGGCCATAAATATTGACAATATTGAATTGCATACCAAGTTCTTCATAAAAAACATCAGCAATGACCATGTTTTTAGATCCCCAAACTTTTATAATGTTGATAGTTTTGTGATTGATAACAATAGTTGTGCCTCTCGATCAGCCCCTCGCATCTATAGCAACAAAAGAATAATGTGTACATATGCTCTCTAGGCATGCTTGTATGTCTATGCTTGTACCCAACGTCTCTTGTAGGAATATCGAGATGATCTGAATTGACAAGATGTTTTAGCGCTAGCTTTTTGAAGGAGATAGCCAACCCGCGGTAATTGAAGGAGAGGCACTTCATTGGGGAACAATGGATGGGGTATTCCTTGCTCTAAGAACCCCTTCTAATGAGAATTGGCGACCATTTGTGATGTCTTGATATGCCCTACTAATGAATTTGGAGATGTGGGATTGTCTTCCGTAGGGGATTTTAGGAATTTTGGTCAGTGAGAGAGGTCTTAGTCCTCCCTCATGACTTGAGAGTGAGGCTAAGTCATAAGAAGACTTGGTGGAGAGTGATTTGAGGTTATATCTATGACCTATATCAGAGATCGGTATAGCCACCGACGTCAAAGAGATATAAGGGGCACAAGTCGAGCAACAAACAAGAAGGGAGATAATCGGTCAAGATATAACCCCCAGACAATGAGGGCAATAGTAATCCCTAGGGCATACGAAGAAATAGAGACAGGAAATACATTAGAAAGCATATAATAATTGATACATGGCATAGAGGGAGAGGAATTAGGAATACCCGAGAATGAAGAGGGATATGGATGCCCCGTCCGACAATCCTCTACACGACTAAGCTCTCGAGCCTCGGACTGCCTTGAGCGCGAACTGTTGGAAGATATGTATCCCTCTTGTGTGCCCTAGACATGCTGAAATCGTTTCCCTAGAGTATTAATTCCCTCAAAAACTGAGGCCTGCACTGACCAATTAATCATCGTGTCCCCTGCTACATCCTATTCTTCAGTGTGTGTTAGTGTGAAATTTCTTGGAAGGTGTACCAAAAATACTTCACTTAAGTCACTAGGTGACAAGTGACCCTAACAACAAGTTGATGGTTTCTTTTGATCCAGAACTACAATAAAATGGAAAACCTAAAACAAAAATATAGACGATCCAGAATAGAAAGCAGCAGTAAAGACATCTGATTCAATAACCCAAATGGAAAGACTTTAATTGAATAAATTTTTTATTAAAAACACCTGGTGAAGGAGATCTACAAAAGGGTGTGTAATTCCCCCTTGGATGTTCTTGATGCTTCAGAAAATGATTCTCTCTCTGAATATGTGAAAAACCCAGACAAAATGTGGAGAACTCAAATGGGAGCTCAAAGAAAAGAGACGATAATGGTGACGATGATTATGATCATGGTGAAGAATGAATGGAAAACCCTCCTATTTATAACAAAGTATTGATTTAATCTCGAAAATGGAGAATAATAAAATAATATTGACCAAATCAAGATCTAACGGCTTGGAATGCTTTATTATATTTATTAGAGAGGGAAAAGATATTTAAAATGGTTAAATATTTTTATTTAGAAATAATTAACAAATAAAATGATTTATTAATTATTTTACAATGATTAAGAATGGTGTGAAATTGAAATAATTATTAAATAGTGACTTAACAATTATTTCAATAATAGAAACAAGGTTGAATAGCTAGCGTTTCCCTGCCACTTAGTTCAATTATTGAATTTTGAAATGTATGAACTAACTATTGTATTTGAACAAGGGCTACTTTGTAGATATTCTTGCTTATTTTAAGTACCCACGTCCACACCAAATTACTAGCAAGTGTTATAGACTTCAGATATCTTTGTGTATATTTATGATGTAAGTAGGATAAAAAAAAGTTCAATAATCTTGATAAGCATAATTTCAGGATGCATGCAGGGACTGCCACAATGCTCTTCCTATCATGGATGATGGAGACCTTGAAAATCAATTGGAAGTTGTTGAATATGTTGAAGATATATATAACCTTCTACTAGAAATTAAGGTGTGTCTCTCTATCAATTATTGCAGTTTCTTGGGAATGTTAAGGTAATTTTTTATTTTCTTTTTAGTAAAAGTTTGTAGCAGCATATGTCCATATGTCTAGACCATTAGTTGTTTAACTCCAGATTATATGACAAGGCAGGTTGAAATCAATGAGAAAATGAGGGCAATCTTGATTGCTTGGTTGATAGAGGTAAAAATATATTCCTGTGCTAGTTTCATTTGTTGTCAAACTTGTATCTACAGGACATTTATATTGGCTATTTCTTAGGTTTGATATTGAAATATTAAATTGGCATAGAACGTTTCACTTTGGGATTCCTAGTGCATTGTAAACTGTTTGGATAGGCTTTCATAAATGAGTCAGAAAGTTGAAGACACCAATCTATATTATTTGGAAAATTGGCTTTGTAGTACAATTTAAAGTAAGAGTAATTAAAATTATTTAAATAATTCACCAAAGTTATTTTAATTATTTTTTGATGTTTTAAATTTTCATCTATTATTATTTTTTTAAGCTTTATCTACGATATTAAATTTGTATCATTATATTTTTTTTAATGTTTTAAATTTCCATCTATTATTATTTTTGTAAGCTTTATATACGATATTAAATTTGTATCATTAGTAGTGAGTACTATTGCTTAGTTTAAATAAGAATAAATATAATTAAAATATTAATAATTTTGTTATTAAAATTGTTTAAAAAATCATAATGACACAAATTTAATATCATGGATAAAGCTTAAAAAAGAATAATAGATGGAAATTTAAAACATAAGAAAAAATCAAAATCACTCTTGTGAGCTATTTAAATACTTCTAATTGCTCTCACTTTAAAAATTATAATAAATATATTAAATTAGGCAACATTATAAATAAATTATTTTAATAATATTTACACTATCTAAAAATTCAAACGCTCTTCAATTTACATATTAATTAGAAATTCACTTTGCAAATTAACTATAAATGTCATATTTAAATTTAAGCTATTTCATTTCATGTTATAAAGATATGAAATATCTATCTTTATGAAACCAAGACACCAAACTAAGAAAAACACCATATGAAATTGAACTTTTAGGTAACATAAATTTATTTACATATATAATTTCTCAAATAAATATTTTATATACTTTATCATAAATACAAAAATAAATGTATTAACAAATACTTCTAAATTTTAGCACATATTAATTTAAAATGTCAAATTTTTTTTAATAAATTGGTCAATGCAAGTCATTCAAACAAATTTGTAAATACCTTTTTAGTATTTTGAAAACAAATTCACAAATTCGTGGCTGCCGTGAATAGGGTTGTTTGCTAAAATAGAATTCATTGTGCCCCTTTTTTATTTGTTAAATAAATTTCAAAACTTTTAAACTTAATGCTCTCCTACATGGTTGCGATCTTCATCATCCATTCAGATGCCTCTCTTCACACTTGCACAGTCAGTATTCTTTGTGGTCACGGTCACTTTCAAAGTTTGGGCTTGAAAAAAATTGCAATGCTCAAAAATTATCTTTGACTTTATGTGAAATGATGGAGAGGAATAGTTGCTTTACAAATACATTCAATTTTTTTTTTTACTTTTTCCAAATATACAACACGTGCTCCAATTAATATCAATAAACAGATCACGCACTTCCTGATATTCCCTGTATGAGTTGATTCATCAATTTTCATTATTGCTTGAGTTTGTGTTGATTAGCTGGTATATAGAATGACGTGACATTTTTATTAAATTAATTGTAGAGTTGGTATATAGAATGAAGTGACACCAATACTTTTATTGTGGGTTGTATTGTAATTATTGTTTTTTATTAATTACATTGGTACAACAAATTACAGATTTTGTGGTACAATGTAATCATTGTAAAATAAGAGGTGAATGAATCAAAATTGAAATAAATATATTTAATAAAATAAATAAATAAATAAATAAAATTCAAAGGTAAACATTAGATAAGATCATTTAATTTTTGGTAAATTTAAAATTAATGTCAACATCAATATTTTTTGAATACGTTATTACCATGTTGTGGCAGAATAATAACGCTTCCAAAATAATGCTTCTGCTTCTGTCAATATAACATTGTTAATAATGCTTTTGCTTCTTTCAATATAACACAATAATAATAATGTTGCCAATAATGCTTCTCTAATGATATATAATTTAATGCACCATAATGAATTCATTCACCATGATATAATGCAACAAGGCACCATAATATAACATATCTCATTGTAAACTCCAACGATCATTAATACGACAATGACATAATTCAATGCAATAATGTTGTACCACCATAATATATATCATCGTCATGCCACCATATATCAACGTCGTATATATGCACTGTATTAACCAAACCTATATGCATTGTGTTAACGCACACTCAATAATTTGTTTCAGGATTGATAATGCATAACAATAATTCGTTCCTGGCTTGATAACACACCATTGTCATTGTTGAAGATTCAGGACCATTGGCATATCTCTAGCCCTCTGTCCATCTGTCCTCTGGAAATTGTCATGCATTACCTATCACCTAACAACTAGCTTCTGATGTGTCTATCCACCTGTAGCCAAATTGCTACACTTCAATTCCTCCACCAAGCCTTCGAACCACATAGTCATTATGCCTCTGTCCAATCTAGCATCTTTAATTACACTATAACATATTTTTTCTCCCATATGTAACATTGGTCTGTTGTATAATATGACATTAACATTCTACATTCATGTAACCACTGTAATACTTCAGTGTTTTATTAATCAATCGTTGGAAATACAATAGAAACTCAATGCGTAATGGCATATCACCCAAGTCAAGCACTACTCCAATACATGAAAACAATGTGATATTGACAAATCAATGTTATCATTAATGCATCTTGGCATACCTTTGTCCTCTGGCTTATTCAACGCACCTGCTTGATCATCAATGTAATGTTGCACATGCTATTTAATCGATACCTTTTCATATTCTGTTAACGATGTCTGTCATCTACATATGGTTCCCTTAACAAGTGTCCCTGGCAATGCAGGTGCTCCAATTAATATCAATAAACAGATCACGCACTTCCCGATATTCCTCGTATGAGTTGATTCGTCAATTTTCATTATTGCTTGAGTTTGTGTTGATTAGTTGTATATAGAATGACGTGACATTTTTATTAAATTAATTGTAGAGTTGGTATATAGAATGAAGTGACACCAGGACTTTTATTGTGGGATGTATTGTAATTATTGTTTTTTATTAATTACATTGGTACAACAAAAGATTTTATGATACAACAAATTATAGATTTTGTGGTACAATGTAATCATTGTAAAATAAGAGGTGAGCCAATCAAAATTGAAAGAAATATATTATAAAAAATAAAAAATTTAAAAAAATTCAAAGCTAAACATTAGATAAGATCATTTAATTTTTGATAAATTTAAAATAATGTCAACGTCAATATTTTTTGAATACGTTATTACCCTATTGTGGCAGGGAATAATAAGGAATATTAAATAAAGAGTGATTTATTTAATTATTCCTATGGGATTTAGTCAAATGTGACAAGGAATAATTATTTAAATAACGATTTAATAATTATTCCTAGAGAAAAATAAATGAATAGTGCTTTATCTAATTATTCTTATGGCCTTTTTTATTTAAATCATAAAATAATTTAATAAAAGTGGTCTACTAAATAATTTTCCACCGTGAAAGTGATTTTACTATGGTAAAATTAATCCTACATGCTGTATTTCAATCCACCTAGTTAAAAATGGCTAGGTTATCTTTTTTAGGCGATAATAGTGTGAAATAAGGGGGATTCTTTGTAAACGTGATCAAATTTGTGGAAAAGTTGGAACCTAAATGGTATCCCTTCATAATCTAATATCTAATTGTGCACAAATCCTTTGTAGTGGAGTACCATATTTTCTACTAAACCCTCCCTGGTGTCAACATAGACAAGTACACTGGCATAAGACATTATCCCCGACTCCATATAAGATATTTTGTAGTCAAAGTAAGTCCCAAGATCATCCCCAATACAACAAAAGACATCTTTCATCCAAAGTTTAAGGGGGAGGCCTGGAATCCTGACCCATATCGTCCCTTCTCTTAGTTGTTCTCGCTCAGGGTCAAAAATGGGATTCCACCTTTTCAAATACACAGGGGCCATTTCAATGTTCCAGTAATGCGAGAGAACCCAATTTGCATGCTCTTATTTACTAAATTTGAAAGAAAACCAACCTTTGGACATGGTACAAATGGATGAAAATGCATCTAGAATGTGTCCCCAGATCTCCTGCACCCATATCCTCAAACACGCAGTAGAATAGTGCTTGCCTTTGATTCTTCCGACCAAAACCCTTTCTGTTATGTTCATAATTTCATGAAATTTGATACCCTCCCCGAGTATTAGAACTCGGTCTCTATCTTTTACCTTGGGGCATTTTTTCTTCCTTCCCTTCTTCTTTGGGCCTTCTGCTGAAGCATCTTCAGAGGGTGAGGTTGTTTCTTAAGGGTGCACCCTCAACGGGTCCTCTGTGCGAGGTAGACCAGGGTTCGGTAGGCCCATTGGGAAGTGAGGTTGAGATATTGGCATCCCTGTTGCTGTTGTGCCCAGATCCATGTCTATAAGAGGACACTCCTATAATATAAATGTAAATAATTCCTCAAGTGGAAGATCTAAATCTTCCAGAAAAATTGTAAAGGCATGTTGGAGATGTGGAAATGAAGGGAATTACAAGAAATACTATAAATCTAAAATTTTCGGGAAAGGGAGGGTGATGTTGATCCTTATACAACAACAAAAACCTCCTCAGATGGATGGCATGTGTATTTGGATTCTTCAAGTACACATGTAGATCATGAGGCATGGTTGGTCAACTCAGGTACATCCTTTCATATGAATCCTCACATGGAATGCTTTTGTGATATGATGGTGGTGATGTTTCCTTAGGAGATGACTCAATATCTAGAATTATAAGTTGAGAAAAATTCAAGTTTAATATAATGGGTGGAAGGATTAAAACACTCCCTAGTATTCTACACATTCAAAGATTGGCCAAAAATTTGATCTATGTAAGCAATATGAGAAATCCAAGTGTAAAAACAGTGTTTAAAAATGATACCTGCAGGATGGGTTGAGGAGAAATGGTATTGTTGAGGGGAGTTCAAATTGTAACTCAATATAAGTTATTACAAAGCATCAATAATGTTGGGTGCAACAGTTCTATTGCTCATGAGAGTGGAGAAAAAAAAAGAAAAATGCATGCAACCTCTAGATAAAGGACTATGTTATCGCAACAAAGAATGGGACATATCTGATAGAAGGGCCTTTGAATATTACGTGGAAATGGTATGGTAGAAGGTTTGTCTACTTTCTCTTTAGATTTTGATTTCTGTGAACATTGTTTATATGGGGAGCATAATTGGGTGAGGTTCTCCTTTTGTTCTACAAGGTCAAAGGGAATATCACAATTGGTTCACAATGGTGTGTTTGGACTTGTGTTGGATCCATCATTAGGTAAATATGTGTACTATGTCTCATTTATAGATGACTTCTTGAGGAATAGATAAATCAATTTCCTTGGGAAGAAATCTGAAGTCTTTTGACAAATTAAAAGAGATTAAGGCTCTTGTGGAAAATCAGACAAAGAAGAAAATTAAGGTGTGGTGGAGAATTAAGCGGGAATGAGTTTAAAGAATTTTGTAAGTAGTGTATTATAGCAAGGCAGAAGACTAATCCATACACAACTCAATATAATGGAGTTGTAGAAAGGATGAACATGACGATGATAGAGAAAGCAAGGAGCATGATTAGTGGTGTTGAATTAGGACATGAATTCTAGGTAGAGGCAGTGGTCTCTACATGTTACTTTGTAAATAAGTCACCCTCATCAACATTGGTTGATAAGACTCCACATGAGGTATGGACTAGTAAGAAACCTTACTTTAAATATATCAAGGTATTTTTTTGTTATGTGCATGTACATGTTCCAAAGGAGAACATGAGTAAGCTAGATAAGAAAGTTGAAAAATGTACCTTTGTTAGATATAAATATGTTTTGAAAGCTAATAAGCATTGGAACCAATAAACTAAGAAGGTAGTGTATATTCAAGGTGTTGTATTTAGATAAGTCAAATATGTTTCCAAATAGGAAGTCCTACCAAGGGAGAAAGAACCAGAAAATATATAGTTAAAATTGAAAAATGATGAATCATACTATATAGAATAACAAGAAGAAGAAGAAGAAGAAGAAGAACCACATACTCTAATTTTGATGAGGTCAATTCAGGAAAGAAAGCAATAGAAAGGTATACTCCCCCTTATTTTTGTTCCACTTTTTCTTTGTTTATTACAAATGATGATCATATAATTGTTAGGGATGCAATGGATTCAAAGCAAAGAAAATTCTGGAAAAACGCCATGGTTGAAGAAATGGCATCCCTGGACAAGAATGAGGGTTGGGATCTAGTAGAGCCTTTGGCTAGAAAAAATCCCATTGGTAGTGAATGGGTATTTAATAAGAAGTTGAACACAAAAGGAAAAGTGGAGAAATACAAAGCTTTGTTAGTAGAAAAAGGTTATTCCTAGGTAGAGGGAATTAACTTTGGTGAGACTTTATCTCTTATTTCCAAGTAAACTTACATTAGATTTATTTTATCTATTGTTGATACCTTTGATTTTGAAGTAGAATGGATGGATGTGAAGACAACATTCCTACTTGGGGATATGGAAGAAGAAATCTACATGAAGCGACCATAAGGTTTTATTGTTAAAGGAAAGAATGAGGCAATATGCAAGATTAATCACTAAGGAGGTGATACTAAAAAATTGATACTTATATAGTAGGACTTGGTTTCACAAGGAGCAAAGTGTATCAATGTTTGTATTTAAAATTAGTTGGTGGTCATCTTATTTATTCAGTCTTGTATGTGGGTGATATGTTGATGACTGGGAATGACAGGGAAATCATCTCAGAAGTAAAAACTCAATTGTACTCTAAATTTGACATGAAGGATCTTGGTGCCTAAAAATTCATTTTGGGCATGGAAATTAAAAGGCATTGGGAAAACAAGAAATTCTAGTAAATTCAAAGGAAATATGTCAAAACAATTTTGTAAATATTTAATATGCATGAATGTAAATTGTTAAAAGACCCTATTCCTATAGGTGTAAAGTTATCTATAGAATAATTTCCCAAGGCAAAGGAAGAGGGAGAGAACATGTTTCATGTTCCATATGCCAGTGTGGTTGGAAGTTTGATGTGTCGAATGGTCTAAACTAGACCAAACATTGCACATGCAATGGGTGGTTAAGTAGTTATATGCCAAAACTAAGGAAGGAACATTCTATGGATTGTGTTTGTAGGGAAGACCGGGATTGGACAAAGTATTGGAAATACATGGCTTCATGATGTAAGATGGGTTGGAGATCTAGATCGAAAAATATTTATAAGTGAGAATTTGTTTAACCTATTTCGAGGTGCAATTAGTTGGATGAGTAAGAGATAATCTATATTGGTACTCTCAACTACAAAAGTTGAATATATGGCCACTACTCTTGCAAGCAAAGAAGCAGTAAGGTTACAAATATTGTGTTTATGCATTGGGTTGGTACAGTGAGTGGTGTGGATATATTGTGACAGTCATAGTGCAATCTTCGTAGCAAAGAACCCAATGTATCATTTGAAGATAAAGCAAATTAATGTTAAGTATCACTTTGTAAGAGATATGATTGAAGAAAAGAAGGTATTGTTGGTGAAGGTGAACATTTTGAAGAATGTTGCAGATTCATTAACAAAACATGTGAGCATTGAGAAGTTCTCTTAGTGTAGGGAAATAATTGGCATTATTTTCCCTGATTGCTAGTCATACACTCCTTTGACACCCCATGTGCAAACAAAACAACAAGTGCGAGAATGTTGGGTATGTGTTATATTCTTTGCACGACTAAACCCATGCATTGTATGTTGTGTTGGGTGCAGTGTGGTATTCATAAGGGAGGAAAATCCCCCCTTTCTTAGAGGGTTCGTAGGGGGGGGGGATGAAAGCCCTTAAAAAAAATTGGACAATTTTTGTGTCCATTTTTGGCAGTTTTCAACACGGGGTTTTTTACTTTAGTAGTTTTGTGGCGCATGGTTGTTTTTCCCATGGTAGTTTTGGTTAAGGAAATATGATTATATTGTGTTATTGTAAATAAGAATATATTGAAAAATCTTGTTACTTTTCCTAGTTTGGGTTTCCAAGATAAAATATTTGTGTTAGTGTGTGTGTTTTCCATTGCATTTTTTTTTTAATAACAATTAATATGTAGCAATTCATTATGCATGGTTAAAATCTATAATTGGGGCATTATATTCATGACCTTGAACCACTAAAATTCCTTGCTACAAGGATGACTCTTCATTATTTATAGATAAGTTGTTTTAAGAGTATGGTTTGAGGGATACATTTTTAAGCAAGTGTTTGATTATGTTGTGTCTCATTGGTTTTGAAATCCTATCATTTGTTATGATTTTTCTTAATTAGGAGTCACCATTGCATGGAGCTTCCCAAAGAGTTAAGAGCACCCTTTTATTATAAGACTATAGATGATTAGTGAGCTAAGAATATCTTGTGATGAGTTACATATAAATGTTAAATAATTTGTTTTTATTAAGTGATTAAACTTCCATATAAGTTTGTTCCTTTCAAAAACATTGTGGCTAATATATAAATAAAGCTAATAAAGCTAATTTGGGTGTGATATCAACTATTCTACATGCCCTTTCAAGTATATTTGTAAATATTCTACCACTTGAAGACATGGGTTTTTATCCAAGTAATAAAGAATAGTGTTCCAGAAAATAGTTACATGTATTTATTTCCCAAGTGTTTTTAAAGATTATTATAAGAAATCCACTACATTGTTCATAAATGAAGAGAAAATAGCATAATTGAATGTGGAAAAAACAAATATTGCTATCACTTTTGTATTTTTCTTCCCAAGGAAATATCTAGGTAGATCCACCCCAATGGATCACATCTCGTCAGCTTATTAGCAAAACCTAACCCTGAGAGCATCAAGGAGAATTGACCCCATGACCTCCCATTAGCAAGGTACTTTAGCAATGAGAACTCGACCAATTGAGCTAACCCTCAAGCCTTGTTATCACTCTTGCATTGAAATAGACTACAGTAGGTTCTATTTTGGTGATTAATAGAAGCGCTACATTACAAATATTCCCTTAGGCCAAGTGCTACCTCAACCTATGTACTAGGTGGTCTTAATGCTCCAATATCCAAGGAAACTTCATCCCTATGTTTAGTGCCCCTCCACAATATAGCTCAACCTCCTATTCTAAACACCCATCCTACTCACAATTGTGTCCATGTGGAAGATGTCAAGTAGTGCATATGATAACGACCTCCAAAAGAAGGGTGCCCCCTCTAGTAAGCTATCTACATGTCGATCAATCAAAGCGATCTAAAATACAACAAGGTTATAGGGATTCACCATGCACCCAAATCACATGAGGTGCACCCCTATCATGGTATAAACATTTTTAGAGAAACCAAAAAGCTAGAACTCCCTCTTTGTGGAAAAAGTGTTTTCACCTCATCTCCCTCTAATTTTCAACTAAACCCATCTCCTGCAAATATGAATCTATTACATTCTCATAATCAAAATTTTTAATCCTATCATAGGTTATCCAACAACATAATATGTTATTCCTATATCTTGAACCTCCCCTAATTTCTAGAGGCTTAACCATCTATGAGTTTGAAGGAACATAACCTTAGACCATAATCAGCTTTCCAAACTCCATCATCCCCTGAGACAACTTCACAAACCATAAGTGTATCACACTACCTCCCCAAGCTATTCATAATTCCTTGAAAATTTAATCCCATCTACACATTACACCAAGTGTCATTGCCTCAATTTCTCTCACAAGTGAATTCTCAACAAGAATACACTAAAGCATCACCAATTGACAATAATGCAACATGATAGTAGCACGTATTACTTAATCAAAACACCTTATTGAGCAAGAAAAATCTTACAAATGGGGCTTTAATTCACTTGAGTGACCTACATATGTTAACGCTTGCAAGACTTGAGTGGGATATCCTTCGATACACATGCAATTCTACTAACACAAGTGGAACCAACTTAGTCTAAACAATAAATACCAATAGACCTAGTTCAAGTGGTTCTAAGGTGATGTACAAGGTGAATTCAAGTCCTTTTCATCTATTTTGAGTGATTTGGTCTTCCAAGGGTCTTTATCAGGCATTAGGGATCACATTTTGAATGAGGAGCATTCACATAGGAACTATTTCTTTGTTAGATATTATTTGCCTCGCCTTTCATAATCCAATTTCCAAATCAAAGACTAAGGCATTAGGATATACAAAATAAGGGAGATGGTACAACCCTACCTTATACCCCTTGAGGCTTTAAAAAAATTGTTGATCTCCCATTTACTAGGGGACAAATCCAAGGTCCTCCATTTCAAGCAACAATCCACTTTATTAATCCTTCCATGAATCCAATTTTTTGAAGAATAAAAAATAGGAAAGATTGTCTTACCCTATTGAATGCATTTACCATATCCAATTTAATTATCATTCACCTTTCCCCTCGAATTTTTCTCAAATGTATTACCTCTTGGACTAAGATTATATTGTTCATTGTTTTCTTTTTTCCAACAAATCCTCCTTGATTTTCATAAATCAACTTCAAGAGAAATAATTTTAGATGAGTAGCTATCATTTTTGAAATGATTTTATAGGAAACATTATATAAATAAATATGGAAAAATATGGCAAAGGAAGAAGGGTTTATCTTCTTTGGCACTAGTGTTAAAGAGGCAGAGTCCATACCACCATCACAATGTCCAACATATGGCATACATCAAATTTAATTATGTGCCAAGACTTTTGAAATATGTGGGATGAGAATCCATCCAACCCAATATCCATGTCAAGTTCAAAGGAGCATATCATTCTCCATGTTTCCTGCTCTAAAATTGGGCCCATCAAGGCTGAGTTATCTTCCTCTAATACCACATATCAAATATGTTTCAGAATTGCATTTACCACATCAACTTGTATTATTCCTTATCATCTATACAAATCTCAAAAATGATTAAAGATTGCTTCTTTGATTTTGTTGTATGAACTAACAGTCCCTCCATTAATCAAAATTGATTTTACACTTTTTTTCCATAATCACATTCTGGCTTGGCTATGGAAGAATTTGGTGTTTTTATCACTATCTTTGAGCCACATGCCTCTAGATTTCAATCTCCACAAATATTCTTCAACCCTTAAATATTTATGGAAGACGTTAAATTCATTTTTTTCATCATGCAAAATTTTTTGTGGCATTGGCTCTTGTTCCATCTATAGTTGTATCTCTTCTAATTTGGATTTGTGCAATGAAACATATTGATCCTAAGCATGGAAATCATTTTTAACCCATTATTTGAGAGCTAATTTTGTTCCCTTGATATTTTGTTCCCATATATACATTGGATATCCAGTCTCCCTTTTACTCCAAGCCTTTAAAAAATACATCGTAAGGTCCTTGGGAGTTAATTCACTGTGGATTGAACCTAAACATGAGGGGCCCATTATCTCCTTGAGGATGCAACATTAATAATATAGGTGTGTGATTTGATACACTCCAAGCTAAGGATTGGGAAGAAAAATATAGCCTCTACTCCAAAAATTCACTGCTAACAAGGAACCTATATAACCTTGCTACAATGTGCCTAAGTCCCACTCTCCTATTGCTCAATGTATACTTATTTTGAACATGCCTAATGTCAATTAAATTGAAAAGAGAAATGAAGTCTTCCATATTTTACCTAAAGGGATCGATGACTACGGTACGTCATTTTTTTCCCAAGGATGGATAGTTGTATTAGAATCCTCCCTAAAAATACAATTTTCCCCAAACCCAAATTCACCTAAATTGCATAAGTATGATGAACAACTTAAATTTTCTTGATAAGCAAGAGGTATATAAATATTAATTACATTACATACCTTATTTGTAGGAATATGTAGAAGACATATTTCTATGCAGTGAAAGGACATTTTTATTCTAACAATTGAAACAATAAGGAAGACCAGAGGGTATAGTCCCCCAGAAGCCCATGTAGATTCGACTTCAGAAGCATTGCTTCTTCTCCAAATGGTACTAGATTTATGGAGGGCTTCACGTTTATCCATTTTTTTCTCTTGGAGCAGTAGGATTTAAGGCTTTCCTCTTTTACTAAGCTTTTAACTTATGATATTTTCTTATCACTTTCCATCACCCTATAGATCCATGAGATCAATTTCATTATTTACTTGTGGATTTTTAAACTCCCCTTTGAGAGGGAGCTAGACATATTAGCTTCCTTGTGGCTTGGTCAACTCTACTTAAAATACCCTCAATGGTAAGTTGTGTTCCTAATCCCTATAATTATCCACTTGCTCATTTTTCATCTCTCTATTGTCTTCCCTTCCTGCTGTTATGCATCTCTTCCTTGGTTGTTTTCTTTTCCATCTTTTCTTTCTAATTTTTCATCAATTGAGCCAAAGAAGAACAAAGTTGGGCTTTTAAGATAAGGAAAACATAAATACCTCCTCATATTTTGATTCCATGTCATCATTAGTTCTATTTTGTGTCGCTATCTCTTCAAGTGGAGGCATTTCTTCTAACATTTATCACCCTTATTTATTTTCTATACATATCAAAGGATTTTCCAAGTTTTCCAAATTTTGGTTCCCCTCAAAATCCTCCAAATGCACAAATGATTCATATTGTTTACCTTGAGAGTCATGATCCGTGGCTTTATTATTTTTGGACAACTACTTTTCAAACTAAATTTTTGGAGGAGGGTCCCTCAAACTAGAATTTGGCCCAAGGCTTTTTAGAGGAGTTCGTTGATGGTTTTAACCCCTTCTTCTCGTAGGTTGCTACCATTGTTCTCCCTCATCCAATTTTTTTTTCTCCTCAACCTTTGGACAATTCCATGCAAAATGAACATACTCATGGCATAATTTGCACTTAAAAGGAAGTTGATAATAGTCTATTGGTTGAACAAAGGTCCAATTCTCTAGGGTGATTTGAACTGCTTTTGGAAGACCCTTCTATAAATCTACCTCTATGTAGATCCGCATACATGTAAACATTCACTCACATGGCTTGGCTCAAGCAATATATCAACCCAAGGCATTGTGAATGTTTCTAGGTGTTTCCTCATTCCAACAATGCAAGGGAAGGTGGGGTTCTTTAACCCATATAGGAATGACAGATGGAATTCCATTTTCTAGGTTGAAATATAGATTCCTATCTATAGACAACCTTTGGGTGCCCATGAAGTACGGGTTTCTTCTAAATATTAGATCCAAATTTGACTTTTCTTCAAACAAAAAGGTAAAAAACCCTTTACCATAGAAAGAGAAACAAAACTTCCCCTTGATCAGTTGGAGCTAGTTCTTGTCAATCCAAGAATTCAGGGTCTTGAGAGAGGATCAAATCCCAGTGAGCGTACCTATCAGCCCATGATCTATAAGTCTCATGGCTATGGCATAGGATGCATTTGCATTGACAGGAACTTTGGGAATGTCATCCAGTTTTTTGACAAACCAAGAAGGTCAAGCTCTCTAAATGCATATAAAAGAGGAGATAATCATGTTGAAGGTAACAATGTCAGGATCTAAATGAGGCAAACAAGGGGCAAGCCCTCCTGAGCCCAATGTCATATGGATCAAGGAAGTAGATGATTCGTAGGGTTTCAATTGAATAATGCAGTTATTTAGGAATTTAGTTAGCATTCAACTGTTTCATTCTCTATACAACCCAAATCAAGACCTCCATATTCACAACATATATCATGAATTCTCCTCCACCAATCATTTACTCCATGTAGACTAGATATTGTTGAAAAAGATCACATGTTGTATTTAACAACTTGTGTTTCCTCAATGTTTCTAACCATACATCAAATGAGAGATATGCTCTTCCCAAGTAGAGTTGAAGATTAAAATGTTGTCCAACTACACAACTAGAAATGAATTTAGGATGGAACATAGTATATCATTCATCAAACAAATCAAAATAGATGGTTAATTATATAAAACCAAGCAAAATTACCAACCATTCATAAACATCTCACCTTGTCTTCAAGGAAATGTTCCAAACTTGTCTTCCCCTTGTACCTAATGGTATCTCAATTTTTAATCTTGTTTGATGAAGTATTTTTGTGTGCTATCACTAAGCCAAGGAGTCATTGATCCTATTAAATAGTGATCAATTCTTAATGATTATCATGTTAGAGCTTTATAGTCAATACACATTATCCAAGTTCCAACCTTTTGATGTGCTATGATGATATGTGACCCATAGGTGAAATACTTGGGCACATGACCCATTTCTCTAATACTTGTTACAATAGTTTCTTCACTTCATTTTATTCCCATATGCACTCCCTATATGGTCCTATTTTTGGAAATGTGTGCCATTGTTATGCTCCAAATACATTAAAAAAAAAAAAAAAAAACTGGAGGTACACACCATGTACACCAATGTGAGCATGGAGCACAACTCCAATACAGATATGACCATTACACAATAACTCCTCAAATAATAGGAGAAACTCTTCCAAGTACCAATCACAATGATACATCCAAATCATGTCTTCAATCATGTGTACATGATCCCTATATATACCTATTCACACACCGCACATGTGGTCCCTTTATTATTAAGCTAACCCTATTACATATACATTTGGACACGACATGCAAATTTAACCCCATATATGCCACCCCTTAGGATCATATGATATATATTTAACCCCACATATGGCCCACTTTGGGGTCATATCATAGTACCCATTTTCAAAAAGCTTTGTCCTCAAAGATTTGGAATTAAGGGTGTTACATGTGATAAAACTAAATAATATGATTTCCTTATATTCCTACATTCTTCTTGCCATTGATGATGATCCATCCATCCAAACTAAATTATTTTCAATGTTAATCCTTGATGGTTGGTTGTTGCATGATTTTCTTTCCATCGATTCCATGTATTGTTGTTGTAACTTCAATTTATAGTCGTTGTTAGTCTCTAATAACATCCTATTGAATAACAATTTGGTGATGCCTTGTTCCATGAACATTGATGAGCATTCCATCTTCTTCCTTGATAATGTTGATATCAATATTCTTGTATTCCTTGATAACATTGATATTGATCTTCTTGTCTTTGAAATTTTTCCTAGTAATGAGGACATCGATATGGTTTCACATTTGATGTCTTTCCTTCACTGTGCATACATATTTCATCTATCTTCTTATCAAAGACAATGGCATCCTCTATCCTATTTTCTCGATCTTTGATCACTCTAGCCTTGGAGATAATATCATCATACTTAACATGCAAATCCTCTAAATGGAGTCCAATTTCTTCAAGTGTCTTCTTTTGAATTTCTTGAATCTTGTCTTTTTTCTCTTTTTGAAGTTGCAATGTAACTCCATGAATCAAATTATGATGTCCTTTTTCAATTACAAACTGCATTTCTGATTTGATCTCATATGTGTGTAGGGCTTCTTCAATCTTCTTGCAAATTTCCTCTACAAGTCTTTTGATGGATTCTTCATTTAAAATCTTTATTTCTTATTAACTTTGACAATGCTTTTTTTTTTCTTTTGATATATTGACATTTTCTAGTAGCTTTTTATTATGGTTTTGTTATCTACATATTTCTTCATCATTATTTTTCAATTCTTCCCTTGAGTAAATCATTTTTCCCATTCCCCTTGCTACTTTGTTCTTGTATTAATTATTTAATCTCCTTAACATGTGTTTCATTAAGGTTTGGTATCTTAGATATCTCATCACTTTTCTTTTTGATATTTTCTTTAGCTTATTTTAATTCATATTGAATTTTATACAATGTTTCCATTTGTGTATATACTTTATCTATTTATTGGAGAATAGTTTTTCAAATGCTTCCCATGTGATGTTCCATTTAGTATTCATGTCAAAACTCCACCACAACTCACAAGCTTCACCAATAAAAGTATGACTTGCCCCAGAATGAGAACAAACAAATTCCTTTACCATCGTCAACCATTCTTCAAGATTGATTGCATTTTTATCTTCACCTCCACTAAGTTTAGGTATTTCTTCTTAATTAAGGTCTAACCAAAACACTCATATTACAACTTCGATATATTTGAAAAAATGATCTCAAATAGTTATCATCCCTTTCCAAGCATATTCTTCTACGTCTTCTCTTTCCAACAAATTTTGAATCGCCACAGTGGAACATCTCGATCAAAAGTTATTATAGTTTGAAGTTAACATACCTTTTAAAAAATTGTTCTGGAGTTTGTCCTTTTGCAAGGATAACTTTTCTTCTAGAATATCTATGCAAGTTCAACCCTTTTGGGTCTCAAATTTTGGCATGTGGCAATCTGAAATGTTTTTTGTGCAATTCCATGTGTTTGATTGATATTTGATATGTCAAGTGAAAGTCTTGATAATTTTCCCAGAACTTGTTGATTTTTGGCCCCTTCCCAAGAGCCAACTTGTACAACATGCCACGTGTCCAAATTTCTGAATATGATTTTGAAATTTTTGCCCATGTTAATTACATCTCCTCAGATCCTTCAAAATTTCACAAGTTGAAACTCTTTTGGGATAGAGCTACAGTGAACCTAACAAGATGGCTTTTTTAAAGACAACTTTTAGAATCAATCACAAACCCTAACTTCCACAAGGTATATCTCCAAAGTTATAGCAAACAAGAATATGAAATTGTATACCATGTGTAATCTAGTAGATCTACTCAGAAGCCTCAAAACAAAGTTATAGTGAAACTTCCAATATGACTTGTTTGAAATTGATTTAAGGATCAACCAAAAATTCCTAACTTCCTTAGGGTATATCTTTGATAATATAGTGAATGTGAATTTAAAATTTTGACCACTTGTACTTCCATATGTTTCTTTAAGCTCATAGAAATTTTGTTGTCTAAAGATTTCCAGAAATGTAATTACGTTGATAGGTGTGTCTATTTTGGAATAGGGCTTCCATAATTTTCATTTAATTATCAACAAGTCTTAGGTGGATGGTCTGAATTTAACCTCCATTGAATATTCTAGAATATTCTCAGTAGTCGACATAGATCAAAGTTGAGATTTATCTCAAAAGTAGTTATGCATTTTCTTCCATTTTAATTAAATTGATTAATTAAAAAGAAAATTTCAATGAACATGAGTTATGATTTTTTGGCATGTGGTTAGTAAACCATGATATTGTAACAAAACGTACTTACAGGTTAAGGATCTCCATGGTAAAAAGGTTGAATAATGGTTAAGAATATATATATATATATATATATATATATATATATATATTCTAGTTCTTTTTATGATTAATAATAATAATTTATAATAAAATTATAATTTAGTTAATATTTATTATTCCTTTTAGCCTTGGCAATGTGATATGTGTCATAAGATAAGTCCTTTGATCCATATCAGTGTTTACCAACCATATTGATTTACATGGTTATACCAATTATAGTAGAAGTTTCAAGATCATTCATTTGAAATTGATTTCAAGACTATTCACAAACCCTAACTTCCATAGGGTATATCTCCAAATTATAGTGAATCCAAAGCTGTAATTTTTACGTAATGTACTTTGTTATCTCACCGCAATTGTTTCAAAATTTTGTAGTTTGAAGCTTCCCATAAAGAAAGTAATAGCAAAAATTCCTTGATCACTCATTTGAAACCAATTTCAAGACCATTTACAAAGCCTAACTTCCATAGGCTATATATCCAAAAGTATAGCAATTCAAAATCTAGGATTTTGACCAAACACACATTGAGATATCCTCTCGATTTGAACAAAATTTCATATTCGGAAACATCCCTAAAAAATAGTTATAGTGAAAATTCTAAGATAACTCATTTGAAGCAATAGAACACTAAGATCATAGCTTTGATACTAAGTGTTATGGTCCAAAGACAAAAAAAACAGAAGTATGCAGCATGTACACCAATGTAAGCCCAAATCTGAAATTTTTACCAAAAACTCCCCCTAGATATCTTATTACTATGCTCAAAATTTCAAAATTCCTAAACCTTTCATTTCCAATTCCTTTGTCCCTCCTTTAAAGCACCATGTTGTTTTGATTGCATGAACCATTTGGTTGTCCTTTCTTCTTATCCATTTCTAGATGGTATGCTTGCACTTAGGCTTCATCAATGGTCTTAGGTTTAAAAAGCATCATTTGCCTCCTTAGATCACTATGTAGACCACCATAATACATGATGACTATAATCAAGTCCATAGGAGATATTTCTAGATGAATGGCTTGTTTATGAACTCAATGGTATGCTCATACACACTCTACCCATTTTTCCATCGGTAATAGTGCCAACAAAGCTAATGGTTCTCTCCAGAGTTGATTTTTGTAGCTTGAGAGGTACTCCAAGCCTTGAGGATCAAGGGTTTGGAGGAAGGAGCTCCACAAGCCTTGTGGGCTTGAAACCCAAGCTTGGAGTTTTTCACCCATCGATGTTTGGGCCAAAACTGTGACAAGATTGTGACATGTGATGGATAAGGATGATAGTAGATGACGAGACAAATCCAACACATCGAGAATCATCCAATTATGAGTTGTCGTTGAAGAGATATTAATTTTTGAAGATATGATGGGTTAATTTGTCTAGTTGGGCAAGTCGGCTTGAGGTCAAAGTGGTGCCCAAAGACAAATTCGTTGGAGCCACTTGATGCATATAAATATAGGTTTAAGTGTGAGGCATTTGGACATATCCAATGTGCATCTATGATCATAGATACCTCTGAATTTTGGTGTGGATTTGAGGCAGGACGTAGGAAGGCAAGAAGGATGAGTTTGGCACCTGTTTTGGAGAGGTTCTCTTGTGTTGTGGGTGCAGAATTTTTGCAGAGGTAGACCGCAGGTGTCCTAGGCCTATTCCAGCCAGCGTGGAGGCAACATATCCCTAGCAGAGAAAGTCACAGGTCTGAGGTAAGTTTTTGGTGTATTTGTGTGTATTTGACATTGTTTTGGGCCGCATAAATAGGATAGTACAACATCACGTGTGTAGGTTGGTTAAGAGGGTCGAGAGGGCTAGAGAGACCCTCTCTCCCAGCTGCAGAATTCTAGAGGACGTCACAGCCCAAACAGTGGTGGTCCCTTGTGCTAGAAGGCAACATCCTTTTTTGTAGTAGGTCTTTGAGTTGCAAGGGGTCTAGAGGAGGAGCCTTGAGCCCTAAAGCAATGCATTGTGGCCTAGAAAGAGTAGTGAAGGTTGGTTGTTGTTTGGACAAGGGAACGTAGAAATTTGGAGCAGGGTTATGGGTTGTGAAGTGTGCCCTAACCAAATCTCAAGGGTGCAAAGAACACTAGGGCAAGAGATCAGCAACAGTGTGCAGCAGATGGCATTTTGATGATGAGTGGATGCTAGAGGATAGACTGTCCTAGTGTGGACAGATTTGGAGAAGTCTATTGGCAACCAAGAGAATGTTTTCCTAGGTGAGAGGATGCCCTAAGGAGCATATGCTACAACAATATTTGTTACTCGTGGTTTGTTGGAGGGTGGCGTGAGAGTGGACCAAGTGTGCATGTGGATTGGGCATTTATGGTATGCTGGAGGAAAGCATGATAGTGTCCAATTTGGAGCCCGATGTGCACCATCTTCATGTACTTAGGTGGTTTCTAGAGTGGCAGTTGTTGAGCTCAAGGGTTTGATAAGCCAGGAGTAGTTTTGAGTAGCCCTAGACTTGTGTGTGGAGAAGGACATCTACAATAGATGATGGGAAATCCTCCCAGCCTGTGATAATTGTGGGAGATGGACATATTGGAGTGATAAGTGGCAACCCTTTGTGCCCTATGTTGGTCTTCATTGGAGCAGTGCAGGAAGACCATAGTGGGTTGAAGTCCCTGAGTAGTTGAGGAGCAGTAGTGGGTAGTTGTGAGTTGTTCACAAATGGAGTTGTGAATAACTCGACAAGAGTCTTGTTATGTTGTGCCCTTAATGGACTAAGGCACAACTAGTGAGCGGATTAGAGAGTTGAGGTTCAGTGGTCAAATGGACTTGGATAGTTGATAGAGGTAGTGCCGCAAATCGTGAGCCAAAGGACCAGGCAAGTACAGGGTATGACCAAGAGGCGTTGAGAGAGCGTGCTACAACGAAATGGTCAGAGTATCTTGTTGAAGGTAGATTGGTTCTCAATGGACTAACACCAAGCCCCAGCTTTGTATCTTGTATCAATGGATGTATGAGGGCCATTGTCCCTGGTACAGGAGCCCTAGACTATTGTATTATTCAGTTGGTTTAATATAACAAAGTTGGGTTATTGTACATATTTGTACAATATTTTGTAAAAATTTGTCTATATTTTGTGCACTAGTAGATTTATTATTGTTTATATTTCATTGTGCGAAGTAGTTTTGTTGTGATTCTTGGTTTGGTAGTGTCAGAGATTGATGCAGGAGCATGAGGCTTGAAGGCAAAAGAATTCAAACTTATTCCAAAAATACAAAAAAAGTTTACAAGCAAAGGAGTGGGATCCTTTAGTTGTCAATTTACAAGCTTTCTAGATAGGATTTGCGCTAGGATTTAGGGATTGAGTGATTTTGTAATTAATTTATGTAGTTTAGATTCAGTTGAGATTCTCGAGGAGAATATCAACCAGATTAGATATTGTTTAAGATTAGGCAGATTTGATCTAGTGTTTAAGGATCTGATTGTTAGATGAAATGGTATTTATGTAAAAACTGAATGATTGTAAAGAGATTTTTTACTGATTCAGCTTGTTTTGGCCATATAAGATTAAGTTGCAGAAATTATATCTCTGTGTATTTTTGTGTATAATTGGTCAATCCCAAAGGTGTTGCATCCCTCCGTAGTACCTCTATGTATTATTTAATTTCCAGTTTGGCCTGAGAGTTTAGAGTTTGTGTGATCTAGTGTGATCGCAATTAATTTCTTTTTCGTCGTGTATTAGCAATTGCGGGGGTGGAAGTGTACGGATTTCTTGATCAGGGTTGAAGCGCCACACTCATTCCTAGCCGTTGATTTGATTTTCAACATCTTATGTCACAGTCAACGGCGGGGGCTGGACCTATTTTTAATCCGTGTGCTAATAGAAGTCCCGCAAGTCGTAGGATTTAATGGCCTTTGTTATCCAATGGATATCGGGTCTTAAGATGATCGGACGTTAATCTCAAAACCGGACCTAAACTTTTATAGACCAAGGGTTTATAAACCTTATCGGCTCCAAGAGGGCGGGTAAATGTTGCGCAGATCCTCGTGCGATATCACTGCTGACTGTTGGATCACTGCTAATTGCTGACCGTTGGATTAATATCGCATCGCATCATTCATGAGTGAATGAACCCCGGCTTGGAGGAATTGTGAATTGCGATGTGTGATGCTTAGAAGACTTGTAAAGCACTTGTCATCTGATACTAAAATTAAGCAGTTCTACTAATTTAGCAGAATAGATAACTTTGGAGGTAGATGACTGATATTCCGCAAGAAATCCAAGAAGAAATTACGCCTGAACTTGCAAAAATCATTTCCGGATTTGAACAGTTTTCCATTACACCTGCACCCAGGGCACCATTAGTGGTATCAAAGCAGCCTACTGACATTGAACAGGATCTCAAGGATTAGAAAAAGAAATCCAACATGGCTTTCAAAGTTGAAGGAAGAGGTGGTGGTTGAAGAAGAGGACGACCAATTGCAAACGCTGAAGTGTTGGAAGTTATGCAACAGATGCAAGCTAGATTGGAAGCAGTGGAAATGGGAAGAGATGCAGATGCTGGAGATGTCAGTGAACCTGAAGCTGAAGCTGCAGAAGAAGAACCTACAGATGTAACTCCTGAAATGAGATTCTTTAGGTCAGTATTGAGATCCACATCCAAGCCTAGACTTGAAGTCTCAATCTACACAGGAAGCTTAAGCCCTGAGGAATTGATAGACTGGATAAATGACATGGAGAAATTCTTCGATTATGAAGAAACAGATGAAGGAAAGAAGGTGAAGTTTGTTGTCACAAAACTGAAAGGACATGTAGCACTTTGGTGGGATGGAGTGCAGGCAAAAAGAAGAAGACTTAGCAAACAACCAATTAAGAATTGGAACAGGATGGTGACAAAACTGAAAAGTAAGTTTCTACCAAGTGACTATCAACAAACATTATTTAGACAAATGCAGAATCTTAGACAGAGGTCTATGACAGTAAAGGAATACACAAAGGAATTCTACAAAGTGAGTATAAGAGCAGGACAAATCCAAGATACAGATGAGAAGGTTTCCAGATATGTGAATGGTCTTAGAATGGACATTCAAGATGAGATAAGTGTACTATCTCCTAAAACAGTGGAAGAGGCTTATCAAATGGTACTGAAGGCCGAAGAAAAACTCATGAGGAAGCAGTCTGCCAGAAATAGAGGTACTTTCCGAGGAAGGGGAAGTCAAGGTGGTAGAAGAAGATCTACAGTACCTAGAGATGGAGCTATCAGCAGCTCAAGTCAGTATGCACCCACAGGAGGTGATGCAAGTGGCAAAGGGAGTTTTTCCAGAGGAAGAGGAGGCAGAGGTAGAGGAAGAAAAGTTAGATGTTACAAATGTAACAAGCTGGGACGCAGAGCTTATGAGTGCCCAGAAAATATAGGAACGAATCAGAGGAATGCAATTGTTGCAAACACTGAAGAGGAAGCAACAAAGGCAATAGACGAAGAGAATGTACAAGAGAAAGGGGAATCTTTGGTAGTCAACAAATTTTTTTAAAACCAGCTAAGGAAATTGTTGAACCAGCACAAAGGAAAACCTTGTTCAGGACTGTGTGTAAGGTTCAAGGGAAGTGTTGTCAGATGATAATAGACAGTGGTAGTACAGATAATTTGGTCTCCACAGAAGTGGTGGAGAAGTTGAAATTGAAAACAAAGAAACATCCAACACCTTATAAGGTGTCATGGCTTCAAAAGGGATATCAGTTGGTAGTGAATGAGCAATGTGAAGTGGAGTTGCAGTTGGGAAAATACAGAGACAAAATTCTGTGCGATGTGATGCCTATGGATGTGTGTCATATATTGTTGGGTAGACCATGGCAGTATGACAGAGGAGCTATGCATGATGGAAAGAAGAACACATACAAATTCAGCAAAGATGGTGTCAATCATACATTGTTGCCAATAGAAGAAGAGGATACATCGAAGAAACCTGATCCAAAGACCCTTTTGTTGAGTGGAAAGGAGTACTTGTAGCAGATGGAGGAAGATGAGGTAAGTTTTGCGTTGATTTGCAAACCCAAGGTAATAATTACTTCCACAAAAGTTTCTAATTTACCAATTGAAATTCAAAAGACGTTGTACATTTATTGTGATATCATTGTAGATGATTTGCCTGATGAGTTACCACCCATTAGAAAAAACAGTCATCACATAGATTTGATTCCAGGAGCAAATCTACCTAATAAAGCAGCTTACATGATGACTCCCACAGAGAATGAAGAGATCAAGAAACAGGTTCAGGAACTGTTAGACAAGGGACTGGTTAGAAAGCGTTTGAGTCCTTGTGCAGTGCCAACAGTGTTGAGCCCAAAGAAAGATGGAAGAGAATGTGCACTAATTCGAGAGCAATCAATAAGATAACAATCAGGTACAGATTTCCTTTACCTAGGATCGAAGATTTGATGGATTGTTTGAGTGGAGCTAGATATTTTACAAAGATTTAAAAAGTGGTTATCGTCAAATCAGAATTAGAGAGGGAGATGAGTGGAAAATTGCTTTTAAAACCAATGAAGGATGTATGAATGGATGGTAATTTCTTTTGGATTGTCGAATGCCCCTAGTACATTTATGAGACTTATGAATGAAGTTCTAAAGGAATTTATTGGTAAATTTGTAATAGTATATCTAGACGATATATTAGTTTACAGTAGATCTAAGGAGGAACATGTGAGACATCTGAATTATGTCTTACAAAGGCTACAACAAGAAAAATTATTGTTAAATTTAAAGAAATGTTCATTCATGAAGGAGGAGTTGGTGTATTTGGGCTTTGTTGTTTCTGTTGAGGGGTTAAAGATGGATCCAGAGAAGATCAAGGCTATCATGGAGTGGCCTTCACCAAAAAGTGTCTTTGAGGTAAGAAGTTTTCACAGTCTTGCTAGTTTTTATAGGAAATTCATAAGGAATTTTAGTAAGATTAATGCTTCAATTATTGACACAATAAAGAAGGATAGACAACCATTTAAATGGACTACTGAAGCAGAAAAAAAAATTCAGCTGTTGAAGAAAAAGATTACTGAGAAACCTATTTTGATTTTCCCTGATTTTAATAAACCTTTTCAAGTGAAGTGTGATACCAGTGGAGAAGCCATTGGCGTTGTTTTGAGTCGAGAGGACAGGCCTGTAGCTTATTTTAGTGAAACGCTGAATGAGACAAAGAAGAAATATTCTTCTTATGACAAAGAGTTTTATGTAGTAGTGCAGTGTTTGAAGAAGTGGAGACATTACTTGATGTCCAAGGAGTTCATATTGTATTCAAATAACCATGCATTACAGTACATTATGCAACAACCAAAGCTTAACCAGAAGCATGCAAAATGGGTAGAATACCTACAAAGTTTTAATTTTGTATTAAAACATATAACTAGTCAATCAAACAAAGTAGCAGATGCCTTAAGTAGAAAAAGCATTTTAGTTCAAGAAAGTCAAATTCAAATGTTGGGTTTTGATTTCCTTAAAGAGTTATATGATAAAGATCTAAATTTTAAAGATGCATTTGAAGCTTGTAGAAATCATGTTTTGTTAGACAAAAGCAAGTGGCTGGATTATTTCCTGCAAGAGGGATTGTTGTTTAAAAGAAATCAACTGTGCATACCAAGTTGTTCTATGAGGAAGAATTTGATCAAGGAGAAACATAGTGGAGTACGTGGAGGGCATTTTGGTGCAGACAAGACTTATGAACAATTGAACAGGTTTTATTTTTGGCCGAAAATGAGGTCTGAAGTGGAAAAGTATGTGAAAAATTGTAAAGTCTGTCAGTATGCAAAGGGAAGGAGTCAAAACACAGGTTTGTATGTTCCATTACCTATTCCAGATAGGCCTTAGGATATGGTAAGTATGGACTTTGTTTTGGGTTTACCAAAAACTCAAAGAGAAAATGATTCAATTTATGTAGTAATTGATAGATTTTCAAAAATGGCACATTTTATTCCATGTTATAAAACCAGTGATGCTACTCACATTGCTAATCTGTTTTTTAAGGAGATTGTAAGATTACATGGGTTATCTAAGAGCATTGTTTGATACAAAGACACCAGATTTGTTGGACATTTCTGGAAGACATTGTGGAAGAAGCTTGGAACTAAATTGAGTTTCAATTATGCTTATCATCCTCAGACTGATGGACAAACTAAAGTTGTAAATAAAAGCTTAGGTAATCTTCTGAGAAGTCTTGCAGGTGAACATCCAAAATAGTGGGATCAAATATTGGCACAAACAGAATATGCATATAATGATTCTCCTAACAAGAGTACAGGGCATATCCATTCCATATAATCTATGGAATGCACCCAAGAGGAGTGTCTGAATAGAGAGACTTGGGAAAAGCTGAAAGGAGAAGTGCTAAAAGAGAAGATTTTGCTACAGAAGTTCAAGCAATACATGAACAGGTAAAATAACAACTATAGGACAGTAACATAAAATACAAGGGCAGAGCAGATTTGAAGAAAAGAGAAGTTAATTTTGAGGTTGGAGATTTGGTTTTAGCACACCTGAGGAAGGAAAGATTTCCAAAAAGGGAGTATAATAAACTAAAGTTTAAGAAAATTGGACCATGCAGAGTCTTGAGAAAATTTTCTGCAAATGCATATGAAATTGAATTACCCCCTGATATTGGAATATCTCCAATTTTCAATGTTGCTGATTTGTATAGGTATGAAAGTGGAAATGCAGATGACACAGTAGAGGATCAAGAAGAACAAGAGATTGATTGGGTAAAACAGTTGCCTATAGCAAAAGAACTAAAGCCAGAGAGGATTTTGGACAAGAAATTGTTGAAGAAGACAAGAGGACAAGAGTATTTTCAGTGTTTGGTCAAATGGAAAGATCAACCACTTGCTGAAGTTACTTGGATGACTGATTCCATGCTACAGAAGTTGGGCAGTTATGTAGAAGAGCTCATGGACAGGAGCCCATGAAGAATTTTGTCCTCAGGAGTCTGATGCAGGAGCATGAGACTTGAAGGCAAAAGGCTTCGAACTTATTTCAAAAATACAAAAAAAGTTTACAAGCAAAAGAGTGGGATCCTTTAGTTGTCAATTTACAAGCTTCCTAGATAGGATTTGAGCTAGGATTTAGGGATTGAGTGATTTTGTAATTAATTCATGTAGTTTAGATTCAGTTGAGATTCTCGAGGAGAATATTAACCAGATTAGATATTGTTTAAGATTACGCAGATTTGATCCAGTGTTTAAAGATCTTATTATTAGATGAAATGGTATTTATGTAAGTTTTGAATGATTGTAAAGGGATTTTTGATTGATTCGGCTTGTTTTGGCCATATAAGATTAAGTTGCAGAAATTATATCTCTGTGTATTTTTGTGTATAATTGGTCAATCCCGGAGGTGTTGCATCCCTCTGTAGTACCTCTATGTATTATTGAATTTCCAGTTTGGCCTAAGATTTTAGAGTTTGTGTGATCTAGTGTGATCACAATTAATTTCTTTTTCGCCATGTATTAGCAACTACGGGGGTGGAAGTGTACGGATTTCTTGATCGGGGTTGAAGCGTTGCACTCATTCCTAGCCGTTGATTTCATTTTCAACATCTTACGTCACAGTCAACGGTGGGGGTTGGGCCTGTTTTTAACCTGTGTGTTAAAAGAAATCTCGCGAGCCATAGGATTTAATGGCCTCCGTTATCCAATGGATATCGGGTCTTAAGATGATCAGACGTTAATCTCAAAACCGGACCCGAACTTTTATAGACCAAGGGTTTATAAACCTTATCGGCTCCGAGAGGGCGGGTAAACATCGTGCAGATCCTCGTGCGATATCACTGCTGACCGTTGGATCATTATTGACTATTGACCGTTGACCATTGGATTAATATTGCATCGCATCATTCATGAATGAATGAACCCTGGCCTGGAGGAATTGCGAATTGCGATGTGCGATGCTTAGAAGACTTGTAAAGCACTTGTCATCTGATACTAAAATTAAGTAGTTCTGCTAATTTAACAGAATAGATAACTTTGGAGGTAGATGACTAATATTAAAATTCCGCCTGAACTTGCAGAAATCGTTTCCAAATTTGAATGGTCGTCCATTACACCTGCACCTAGGCCACCAAAGATTTAAGATTCTGTCCCAGACACCAAGATCATGGAAAAAAAACATCCATAAGGTTAAAATTAGGCTTGTTGAGATCTTCAAACAACACCCTACTTAGTTACAGCTGGATCACTCTCTAGTGTACCCAATAATCTCTATACCATTGTAGTGTGCACACTAAAGTAGACTTCAAACTATTGCAACTAGCAATAAGACTTCATAATAATTGTTGACATCATACTTGGTAGTTTTGAAGAAGTGCGGCATAGAATGTGTTGCACACTAAAGACTTGCCTTGTGTGCAAAGGAGAGTTCTGTGCACTGAAGATTTCCCCTGCACATGAGTCATGCCACGTGCATAATGTCTTGCATCATGTGCCAACTATTTTTGTATTGCACCATGAATTGCATAGCGCACGCATTTCTGTTAAAGAATCTTTCAATTCTAATATGTTAGTTGTAACCTATAACCATTTTGTAATTGGCCAGCCTATGATTATTAAGGTTGTTATGATTGAGGTAATATCAAAAGGATGTATTTTGTGGCACTTTTTAGAGTTGTAGAATTCAAGAAGTGTGCACTATCAAAGAAAGGGCTATGGCCGACTATATGCAATATATTAATCTAGTTTATGAATGATGGTAATGAAATGTTAAGTAGTTCTTCCTTCAGGAATGATATGTGTTGTCAATGAATGCTTTTATGTGAATGTTTAAGATCTAGAACACTGTTCTGAATTCATGGAGTGCTTAATCTGCTCAGTTCCTATAATTCTCATAAGTATCTCAAGTGAGACTTTACTCATCTAATGAATATTGAATATATCGATGCTTATGAGGTATTTGTTGATCAACAGTGACTCATTCAACTTTGACCTAACACAGTGGACTCAACCATGCATTTCCTAAGTTCATATTTCATTCTATCATCACATTACAACTCTCCACTTCTTTACCACAAGGCTCAATCCTATCCATCCATGTGGTGATCTCTAGTTAGTCTTTTATTTGTCTATCAACCTATCATCCTGACGTTAGTTAGGGTATAGGCTTGTCAAGCCATCAAACATAATAACATTGGTTGTAGTATTAAGATGGCATGATGATTGGTTGAACACTTCCTCAAATGTTGAGCCAACTCTATTCTCATCTATAGTCATCACTTTCTTGAGGTATGATAATAAAGCCATTCATCCTTGTTGTAACCCAATGTTGCCCTAACAATCTACTTGTCCAATGGAGCTTACATGTGGCACTTAATGGCTAGTGCGCGTGTCCCCCTATGATTAGTCCATCCATTCATATAGTGGTGCAAATTATTGATATGGGATTGCCATCTGGCATTTGTCAATTTTTTGTGTGCCATTTCCTTTACATGCATGAATTAGATGTATAAGTGATGTAACATCATTGTTCCACATAGCCACACTTGGCTAGTGTCCTTAACAGTGGGGTTATCAAGCCATTGAGGCAACCGACATGTTCTTTCCTAAGATGGTATGGTAGAGCTGGTTGAATGCATCTACCTAACTATCACACCAATGTAATACTAATGAAGTAATCAACTCATTTAGTGATTAGGATATCCTTAAGTTTGTAATATCACGACAATTCACAAGCTACTTTTGCCCTAACAAGGGTTCAAACACCATTAAAACATTGTTAAAGAATTTATCACCATTAGTTCATTGCAAATAAACTACACTTCTAAGAAATATCCTAACAAACTCAAGTTGACCATTATTCAACAATTAGTGAATTCATGAGCAACAATAAAGCCTACAAGGGCAACAACAACTATATAACAAAACCACAAAGTGAAGTGCCAAAAGACAAGCACATTGACATTTAACACAAACAAACCATCAATATGAGCTTCTAAAGGAGTCATTCATAACAAACTTACCATAATACTTGCCTCTTCCAATCTATATTAATCCTCCAACCAAACCTAAAACCCATTATCAGATTGATTACATTGGCCTAGTTAGGATGAAATACATTTCATCTATACATAAGTCTATTGGAAAAAATATATATATTGAAGAAGTCCCCAAAAAATTGGGTGACGAGACTCCTATTCAAAATCAAAATAAAGCTTAGTATTTCACGAAGATGCAAAATATCAAACAATAAATCAGCCCCTTTGGCCTCCAATGCTATTATCACCATGTACACTTTAGATGATATAGGAACATATAAAGGCTTTTTACTGCAATGATGTTATAAGTACCCTTCCTTTTAGTCAAATCCTGTTCTCCTTCCAATGCTAAATCCATTCTTGACTTCCAATCCCACCATCTTAGAATAAGAGTGTGGTGAGCTTGCTTGATCTTCCCTTATAGCCATTTCACATGATTCAATTAGCCCTATCCCTCTCTCTCACACTCACATTCATGCACAATTTTCCCCATCCTCCTTTCTTTCTCCACGAATTGTCCTTATCTTTGTGGCTCACCAAAGATGAAATGAAAAGTCAATTAATAAATGCTAATACGAAGGCCATCAAGGGCAGCCCAACAGGTTGGGATTAACACTGATAATCCTGTCCATCTTAATTCAAATCCCTTGGTTAACCCCAGCACGTGATTGCAGGCTTTGTGTGTAAATATTGAGGATTATAGCGGCAGTCTGGAGGATTGACCCTGTGTTAAGTGGTTAAGATTCTGCCCAGCTACCAATTACTCCAACCAGTTCATACCTAAAAAAAAGGTCAATAAATATTTTTTCAAGTCCCCTTTATGACACAGTGGAGAAAAAACTCTCTGCCGAGCCTTTAGTAGTTAATATTAAGAAGAGTTGAGCAAGGAAGATTGTAAAGAAAAAAGATTATAATGTGTCTCTTTTTAATGGAGAAGCAGTGGCACCCTACATGGGGTGAACATTTAAACCTGGTACACACAAGGCCAAGTTGATGCCTTAAAGGGACATCAATGCAACATCAGATAAACTGCATATCAGCAGTTAGTCATTTTCCTATAGTGATTCCGCCTCAATACTCCAGTGGGGATGCACGAGCTGGCGACCAACATACATTTCTCGAGTCCTGTGATTATTTGATTACCAAAGTGCTTTGGGATAGTCAGTATCAAGGATATCCTCTAGTAATTTGAAACAGATATTATGGCAAATTTGGATGAACTGATATGTTCATCAAGGCAAAGCATCTGTGCATTCTTGGATTTCTAGATATGCCAGGTCTGAGTCTCTGGATGAGTTTATCTCCTGTGAAATCACCTCTATTTTACATGCAACACTGTATATATTCTTGCACTATGCACAGTGACATTAATCTCTCTCACCCAGGGAACTTCAGTTACCAGAATTCCTTATCCGTGGTTCACAACTTCAGCGATCAAATATTGTGGCTCAGTCATAAAGAAACACCCATAGAAGCTTTATAAGAGCGATTTGTCATTTGAAATTAATTCACCGTGTATTTCCTAAGAGGGAGAGCAGCATTATGGAACACATTGCTATGAGAGCATATTAATTGCCATCAGATAGCAGCCCTTGTACAGAAATGAGCTTACCTGACTCAAGAAAGAGTTATGTTTCCATAAGTTTCTCAGTGCTAAACGTTGTAGTGTTCGGAACATCAGCTATAAATGTGTAATTTCAGACATGACATATCTAACAGTCGTACTGAATCGCTGACTGAGTTTCCCAACATTTTAAAATTCTTACTAAGGAGACCCATAATTACTCATTTCACATAAGTGATTTCCACAAGAAGTGCCTGTCTTCTTTGTCAGTCTCTTCTTTGTCTATAACGCAAACCTTATCCAGCACCAAAATCAGCATGTTCTAGGATGTTAAGTTTCAACAATCCCATCAGACATCAAGGCCCATTGATTAGCTACTAACTTTCTTTACTGGGGTCTATCTTGATGGATGCTTCTCTCCACATTTTATAATAAGATCTTACCCACGAGGGCAAAGACAGTAGATATTATTCATTATCAATCACCAAAAATCCCCACGAGAACACAATCCATCAGTGAAAACATGGAAGCCATGACAATCGCTTGCAATCTTAGAGATGAATTTGATGGAAGTGTGGCAGTCGCCACAAACCCAAATTTTCTTGACTATCCTAATAGGTATTAATAAGGGTTGTGCCAATGAGCCCAAATGTAACAGCCAGTTTCTCACTATGAAGAGAGAGAATATGCTCCTTCTGCTCCTCCTCGACAATATGCAGCACAAAGTTTCTGTCAGAACCATATCATTGATTTGCTAGCCATGTTCTTTCCTGGTTTCTGTCTTGCTGAATGCTTCTCTCCTTTAACTGGAACACTAAGATCTTACCCACTAGGGCAAAACCGTTATAAATATGAATCACCAATAATCCCCACAAGAACAAAATCCATCAGTAAAATGATGGAAGCGGTGGCAATCTCTTACAACAATTTCTCGTCCAACAGTCTTTGAGATGAATTTGATGGCAGCGTGGCAATCACCACAAACACGAAGGTTCTTGACTATTCTAATAGGTGTTCCTTGGGGTGTGCTAATGAGCCCAAATGCAATGGCCAGTTTCTCACTATGAAGAGATAGAATATGTTCCTTCTGCTCCTCCTCAACATCATGCAATGCAAAATTTATATCGGGAACGTAACCCGCTTTCTTTATCTGCTCAGTGAGTGTCTCTAGCATCACGTAGATCTCCTCTGTTTTAGGATGTGATTTATCTCCTACGGAAAAAGTATGCACCACCCTCCTAACCTTAATCCAGCTAAACCCGGGCTCCTTTTTGACTCCCTTGTCCTTCATAATTTTTCTCACATTCACGACTTCATACCACATACCAGCTGCTGCATAGATATTTGAAAGCACCACATAATTTCCAGCGTTTTCTGGCTCTAGCTCAAAAAGATGTTCCGCGGCACATTTTCCTATCTCGACATTTACATGGACTCTAGAGGCACCAAGCAAAGCACCCCATATAGCACCATCAGGTCTGTATGGCATATTCCTGATGAAGCTGAGTGCATCATCCAAACATCCAGCACGACCAAGTAGGTCAACCATGCAAGCAAAGTGTTCAACTTTAGGCGTAATGCAATACTCACGAGTCATGGCATCAAAATACTTCCAGCCTTCGGTCACCAGACCTCCATGGCTGCACCCAGAAAGAAGAGCCAGGAACGTGATGCTGTCCGGCCTCACACATGTCTGTTGCATCAATTCAAAGAATTGAACACAATTCTTGCCATGTCCATGCCTGCCATATCCTGCAATCATCGCATTCCATGAAATAACATTTCGTTCTGACATTTTGTCAAATACTGTGCGAGCATCCTCTATGCTTCCGCACTTCGAATACATGTCAACAAGGGCATTACCCAGAGTGATATAAGTATGAGACTGTCTTCGAATTATACAAACGTGGACCTGCTTTCCATGTTCCAGGCCTGTAACGCCCGCTAATGCACTAAGCAGACTAGCAAAAGTGGCCTCGTTCGGCTCCATCCCTTCCTCTTGTAGCTGGTAGAAGAGTCTCAAGGCCTCCTCATGCTTCCCCTGTTGTGCATAGCCGGCGATAATGGCAGTGCAAGATACTACATCTCTTTGACACATTTTGTCAAACACTTGGCGTGCATCTTCTACAAACCCACATTTGGCATACATATCAAGCAGGGCACTACCCACAAACAGATGTGAGCCAAACCCCACTTTCGCAACACAGGCATGGACCTGCCTTCCGCACTCCCGGGCTCCAATGCCTGCGCAAGCTGTAAGAACGCTCGCAAAGGTAAACTCATTGGCCTTCACTCCAGCCCTTTGCATCAGACAATATAATCCCAAAGCATCTTCACCTTGACCGTGCTGAGTGTACCCTGCAATAATCGCAGTCCAAGAGACCACATTTCGTTCAGACATATTGTCAAACATATTGCGTGCATCTACCAAATTCCCACATTTGGCATACATAATGATAAGTTTGGTTTTTAAATAAACATCGGGCAGAAAACCAGTTTTAATAATGTGAGCATGGAGTCTCTGGCCTTGTACCAAATCTTTCTTATTGACAGATTCCTGTAAGATGTAAGCATAGGTATCAAAATCTACCTGAACGGATCGATGGTTCAAAGTATGCAAGAAATCCACCGCTTCCTTCAACTGACCTATTTCGCAGAGTTTTCTCATATCCTCACCGATTCCATAACGTTTCCATTGTTCTTTTGAATCGTCTGCGGACTTGGAATGTCTGGAAAAAATCCCAACGGTGAAAGTTGAGCTAACCTTCTTCATTTGTTGGAGAACATTAGCAAACGAACGCATAATCATCATCCTCTACAGAATTGTTTGAATTCCATACATAACCAGAGCCAAAAATAATCGTTTCTATCTCAAGCAATGGGCTTAACTCGCGATGGGATTTAGTGCCAAAGTTGGAAATCAACCGTGATTTCTGGTTTTCTGATGGGTTTTTTTTTCGTAACATGTTTATCTGGCAGCTATAGTAGTGGCAGCCAAGGGGATTAGTGTTTTGAAATGAACAATTTGGGTAGTTCGGAGGTTTATGGGGTTGCACTTGGTAACAAGTTGATTCTCTTGGGTGAGAAGTTGTAGGCATAGCATTAAAAAAAAAGGAAATTCATTTTTTCTTTCTTCCTTTTTTTTTTTTAATTGTAGGTAAAATTAGTTAATCATTTTGCATAGATGGTTTATAAATTAGAAAAATTAATGGTAATGAAGTTTATAAAGTGATAGATATATGTGTTTTTTTTGGGTCGAGAGTATTTGTCATTAACCATTTAGTAGAGGAGTAAAGCTCATAAGGTAAGATAATTATATTTATGTCCAATTATTGACTATAAAGTAGGTCAAAGGGACTATTGAATACAATGATGTTCAGAACAGTCCCTTATAAAAAATAGAATGCATGAATATAAAAGATACAATACATGAACTATAAAAGATATAGTGCATGAACATAAAAGATACAATGCATGAAATGCCCTGGTGGAGAAGATCTTAGAGCTAATGGGTTTGAGGATCAAATTCATCTCTCCTAACATCCAAGGCTAAATGAAGAAAACTCAACAAAGTCTCTTAGCCCAATGAAGAGCTGATGGAAAGTGTGGATTGTCTACTAAATCGTTTATTGGAGGAGTTCACACACTGCTAAGGTCTGGAGGACCTACTCCATCTCCCAGGAACAGATTTGAGACAGATTCGCTGTTGAGATCTCGTGTAGGGGGGTGAGGTTCCACAGATCCTCACTGATCTATAGTCTAGATATGTGTTGGTATCAATCAGTCTCTTAGTGCCCCTATTTGAAGGTAGTATCCTGAAAAATGTCATGATCCTCTGTGTGGGGTTTGGTCTAATGGGAGGCTGAAGAATATGTGCACGGAACTTGAGAGCCTCCTGCATATATAGGGCCAAACACCTTTGATCAAGATACCTGAAAAACTCAACGAGGGTCTGAGAATATCTTAACAAGCAATGGAACTTTCCTCTGATCTTGTAGTAGACAGGACATCCAAAAATGAAGTGTACTTCGATCTCCACTTCCTGTAAATGACATACCTGGTAGATTTTGTTTGGTCTATCAATCTTGTGGTCTGTCTTTACCCGAAGTCTATGAGAACCTACTCTGAACTAACCTAGAGGAATGTGAAGAGCATGCATCCAGTGGCGAAACATATACTGGGGTCAAACAATGACCCTGTCTCTCAACTCCAAGAAGTCCTCAACGTAGAAGGCCATCTTTGTGCACAACCCCCCCCGAGGATTGACCTAGGTGACCTCAACGAACTGCATGTAGATGTCCTCTACAATGATCTTGTTCAACTCCTATCTAGTAGGTAAAAGGTGACCAAGAGCATCTAAGGAATATTGGAAAGGGGGGAACTATCCAACTAAATGCCCACTGACTCTAAGAGATCTAAAACTCTTGTAAACCAACATCTGGCCCAGCCCGAGGGAGTAGAATAAGCAATAGTCTCAGAAGAGCAATATGCCAAGTAAAGATATCGGTCCCTACTCTGTATCGAGTCTGTAAAGCCCCAGACACGATGCAAGAATGAAACCAATCTAAAGACCGTCTCAAGCCGAAAGGCCTGAGCTCCAAGCTCTACAAGGATGATGTGTTGAGGTACTGTCTATTTATATCTAGTGATGTAGTAGAGAAGAAGAATCTAGACTCTCCCAATTGAAGTCCACTCTTACTCAAGTAAAGAAGGTCCCCAAATCTCTAAGCCATATAGAACAGTGGGACAGATCAAGGTGTCCATGAGGCTAATTTTGAACGAGATGTCCTATAAGTGATGTCGAAAGCACTGTCTCTCAACAAGGGCTAAGGATCCATATCCTTTGTTGATATGAGGCTAAAGTGTTGGTTGCAAACTAAAGCGGGGGCCTGGGAATTGCACCCTCAAGTAAGTATATGTGTTGGTGATCTCAACCTCCTCCCCTCTGAATAGGAAGTAAAGGTTCAAAGTTTTCTTCACCCCATTGAAGATCATAACCTTGGTTTTACCCAGGTTGAGCGTCAACTATTGAAGAACACAAAACAGAGCTAAAACATCCAACTGCCTCTGTAATCCTTCTAGAGATGAGGAGAGGAGGACCACATTGCTAGCAAAGAGTAGAATAGATATCAGAACCTAGTGAAGAAGGTAACCATGGTGTCTTGGATATGCTCATGTAGAAATGCCTCCAACTCATCAATATAGATCCCAAACAGGGTAGGGGACAGTGGATAACCTTGTTTAAACCCAATAGTGCTTCAAATGAAATCAGACATCCCATGAGTCGTGCAAAGATGACTAAGGACAAACTCATATAGGTGCATAATAGTTGTCAATAGTGTCGCAGAGGTACCAATATCTCTGAGTCTTTGGAGTAAAGCTTCCCTCATAATAGAGTCAAAAGCTTTCTTTGGAGTAAGGCTTCCCTCATAATAGAGTCAAAAGCTTTCCAAAAATCTACGAAACAATAATAGACTTTTGAATAGCGGTGTCACGCCTCCTCAATCACGATGCAGAGGGTGAAGATGTGGTCAATGGTCTGACAAGTCAGTCGAAAACATGCCTATCCCCTAGCTCTAGGTTGTCTCTGCTCAAGGTCACCAGAGAGTTTCCTATGTAGAACAGTAGCATACAACTTCGAGAACGTGTGGCCCACCATGATCATGCTATAGTTATTGGGATTTGAGCTAGAACCTTATTTAAGGATTGGATGGATGATGTGGTGTGACCATGCCAGTGAAAAACCTTCACAGACTACATGGTTGAAAAGATCATCTAAGTAGCTAATCAACGCATAAGAACCATGCTTAAATAACTCTACTTTGTAGCCTTCCTCATCAGTTGTTTTGTTGTTGTTCATCACCCAAATGGCCTCTCTAATATCTTTGTTTGATAATAGGTAACAGGAAGAGGGTGGGGAGGTAACATGACTTTGGGCCTGCTGGGGAATATCATAAAGGTTGGAAGTGTGAGAAAACATGGATGTAAGGTCGAGGTCATATGGAAGAAGGGAGCGTCAGGGAAGGATGGTACACCAGAATTGTTTAGGGGAGTGGAAAAGGAGAGTAGAAAGTTCTCGTCTTCTATGAGAGACAAAGAGTCATTTCTTGCGGCAGAGGAGACGACGATAAGAACCTTTGAGGTCAGAGTAGAAGGGTTGAGGGTGGGTGAAAGCATATCGAAGTTCTCGATGTAGAGTCTTGCATTCGTCATCGTACCATTTGTTCATGGGGAAAGATCCAACTTTTGGGGAGATGGAAGTGGAATGAGTGGAGTGGGGGGGAGGGGGGGGATTTGAGTGTTGCTTTCCAAATGACAGATGACAGACAGGTGTATTTAGTGGAAGCAAAATCAAGCAGGGAGAATTGGGTCTCTGATGGGACCATCTTGCATAGGGTAGAGGAGGAGATGTCAAGGTCACCTTCGTCCAATCGAAAGGTGGTTGGGGGTGGGACCCAAGGGGAAGGATGGGGTGGAAGGGGAGGGTTAAATAGGAGAGAGAAGGAAAGAAGTGCATGATCGGCAGGGGGATGCGGGAAACTGATAGATGGAAAATAAAAGAGAGTGAGTTCTAGCTAGCGAGGACATAATCAACTACACTCGCACCTCCGCCATATGGCCAACATGTGAAAAAGCGAGAGTCTGGGAAACAGGGGAGACCATTTAAAATCAACAACTCCTAGGATTCCCCCAACTGTAATAGATGCTTACCATAAACTATAGTGGGCCCCAAAGCATCATCTGACATCCAGTGAAGCCCTATTGAATCTGGATCTATCCCCTGGGTACAAAACACATCCTCTGATCGATCATGGAGAGGGATCTGGAGATCTCTAGTACAAGCATTGAAGTCACCTAGGAGGATGACTTCCCCATCAATAGAGTACTGGGTGATGTCGATGTACAAGTCTATAAAGGGGTCCCCATTTGAGCCATTATGGATGGAAAATGGTGAAGAGGTTGGGGGAAATAACAAACTGCAATGTAGATGTCCCTCGGAGGAGAGACTTCAACGCTAATTTGAATCCACATAAACCTAGAAAAATAATCTTCAGCTACCAAAGATACCATGTTCCAGAGTGAGTCACTAGCCAAACAAGCAACTCCACCTGATCCTCTAACCGCTCTTGAGCTCCTTGCCTCCTGCTTGCAAACTAAGAACCAATGGTAACTTGCAATATCTAGGAGAGGTCAAACAGGGCTCGCATGAGTCTCGAACATGAAGATGATTTTCATTGATTCGAGAGCATCATACAAGAGTCTCGATGATGACCAGAAAGATCCATTTTCATTCCAACAACAGATAGAAATGCATGTACCCTATCATCTCCCCAAGCAGTCCCATCATTTGGAACCTCTAGTTTGGGGTTCCCACCCAGGTGGGAAGGAGTCCCAAATGATTTCCCAAGAGATTCCTAATAACTGCCCATTTCCCTTCATGTCATGTTACCATAACTTTTTCATTGGATTGTTTAAGTTCCATAACATTTTCTCACGTGAGGTCCTCATCCAAGAAAATCTTGCTGGGAAGAGAAAACAACTTTCGCTTAGCCCTGAGGTTACGAAGTCGATCAAATGCAGTCTAGAACCTAAGGAAGAGAGTAGAGTTGTAGTCTAGCTAGGCTCTGTCTAGAGCTATATTGGGGAGGCTAAGGGTATCCCGAAGGAACCTAGCCCCCACTTCCCTCACCTTGAGATTTAATTCTCTTTCCCTTATAGTGTGTTCTTCCACATGTTTTTCCTTCACCACCTCCTCAACTACTACAAGAGGGGTGGTGTTTTAAACTTCCCCTGAACCACCTGTGCCCAAGAATTGATGTGTGTCTCAGTTTCTTGTTTGAAGTTGGCCTATTGGGATCATATTTCTTCCTGCTTGTTTTTAAGGTCGAGAATTTCTTTATGTAATGCATCATTTGGAGGATGGAGAATTTTCTACTCTTTTCTTTCTTGTAATATCTTCTTAAGGGATAAATTATCCCCTTCCACCTCTGAAACTCTGAAGAGAGGGTGTGTATTTCTAAATGAAGTTTGTTGTTTTCAGTTTCTAGAAATTCCATTTTCTACAACATTTGTTTTACCTGGGCTATCCAAAATCAGAAATCTAACTCCATGGCTATATCGACCCCATGGACTCTTGTTTCAATTTGTACCCCTTGACCCTCAACCACGATTTTTGCGGGCTCAAGCGAAGCTGGGGGCTCTGAAAAGATTTCAAAGATTTGGTTGACATCCATGTCTAAGTCCATCATAGGTCATGTAACAAGCTCGACCTTTATCTCACCGTGTGTTCACTCTTTGGAACCCTGAATACAGTTGCTTGCTCCCCTGCCTCACTCATTGCTCCGCTGAACCAATCTCGACGACGATTGCTCACGCTGAAAGCTATAATATCTTTCCACTAGAGAACAAGCATGCATGCATGGATACTCCTACTACAATGATCCTAGTAGATCGATGATTACCCACAGTTGCTTCACCTCTGCCAACAAAATCCACCGAATCCATGAGCCAAATAGACAATAGAAAAATAGAGGCAACACACTACCAAATGTTGTGAGAGATCTCTTTCTCACTCGCTACTCCATTGAACCAATCTCGAAGACGATTGCTCACGCTGAAAGCTTTGATTTTTGTCCACAAGAGAACAAGTGTGAATATCATAAATAGTTAGGATAAGATTTTGTGAAGATTGCTTATGTTAAGAAAGTTGTTTTAAAACATAGAAACATGAACAATCTAATACACACATTAATTTGAAGAAAAGATGAATGTGTCCTCATCACAACTTCATAGAGCTTGCATGGCCATTTTTGACTAGTCAAATCAAAAGGTTTAGAATTCATTTCCACGGGAAACTTTGTTATGAAATTTGTTGAGACTAATCTTTGAGTGTTTTTGTAAGATGTCTAATAAATCATCAAACAGCTTAAGTGAGAAACATTATCTAGCAATTTTTTTGGGAAAAAAAAAATAAATTCATTGTAGGGTAAAAATTGTATTGAAAATTTGTTAGCATTTTTCATAGATTGTTTATAAATTAGAAAATTAAATCGTAACAAAGCTTACAAAGTGATGAGATATATATGTTCATATTGGTTTATATTATTTGTCATCAACAATTTAGCAAAGGAGCAAAGTTAATGTGTGAATATCATAAATAGTTAGGATAGGATTTTGTGAAGATTGTTCTTATGTCAAGTAAGTTGTTTTAAAACATAGAAAGATCAACAATCTAATAGACACATTCTTTTGAAAAAAAGATGAATTTGTCCTCATAACAATTTCATAGAGTTTGCATGGCAATTTTTGACTAGTCAAATCAAAACGTTTAGAATTCATTTCCATGAGAAACTTTGTTATCAAATTTGCTGAGATCAATCTTTGAGTGTTTTTGTAACATGTCTAATTCATCGTCAAACACCTTAAGTGAGGAACAATATATTGTGGCAGTAGAAATTCAATATGATTATTTAAAAGTCTTTGAATCACATATTAGTTTAGATAATGCAAGAAAAAATAAGATTTAACTAATGGGGAAAGGTTGAAGAGCTTGTCAAAATCAATGGTCCATTAGTCATTCAAGATTGAGGCCAAAATTAGGGTTCCTGACTTGCAAGGAATGTTCACTAACTTGCAACAAGATGGGAAAGAGAGCCAAGTCAACACTAGTGTAGTTTTGGCAGAGTAGGTTCATCAATTGTTGTGGGAAACATGAGGAGGCATGATTGGCTACATCTCTACTAATCACTTTCTAACCTCTTTTACAAATTATGTTGTCTTATTTCTTTTCATTAATAAGAATAATAAAAGTGTCAATGCATTGTGGATTAATTCCTAAACTTATTTTGGTATCCTATTTAAGTAAAAGTTTCTAAGTTTCCTAGGTTCATATGAAATTATCATTATGCTCTACTTGTATCTTTTGTTTATTCCATTGACATCTTCAACATTCATTAAACATAGATAAAGTCGAATGTTTATGATAAAGAACACAGATTCACATGTAAAAATGTCAATTGAATAAGTTGTTTCCACTATTAAGAAATCTAACATGATAAGTTCTTTTGTATTCTCATAGTTTCAAATAGATATGAAAAGGGAATCTTGCAACTATTTTAATATTCTCACTATTTCAGTTTGTTATATAGGCAATAACCCTATGTTCATCAGAGTTGTCATCTTAGCTACATGGTGTTTGTTGCAACTTCACAAAGAGGAGATGATACTACCATTGCTCTTGTAAAACCATGTAGACTTGAGCTTCAACTTAATGAAACTTCCCTTGTAGTTGTAAATCCTACTAGTTTTTAGGAGGTAAATGCCTATCAATGCTACTACGAAATGAGGTTGTATCATTATAGCCAAATTTCTCATTATCAATTATTTTCACTAGCACATGTTATGATTTCACAGTGTTTATTGGGCATGGGATCCCCCGCGGCAGGTTTTAGGGCTTAAAGCCCAAGTTTTAGTCAAAGATGGTGTAAAACTCCACGAAGTATAAACGTGGAGCGCGAATTGTATAATCAAGTCATAGGGTTGTCCGCCCTAAGAATTGTAATTTAATGTAAAGTTGTGTCAGCCTACCCATAGTCCGCGGACCATGGGATTGTATAAATAGAGTGAGGCTCTAAGTGTAAAGATAGCTAGCGAAGAGAAGAAGAGGATATATAGATAGTGAAGGCATGGTTAGAGCCTAGAGTGAAATCTGAAGTGTATTAGGTCGTAGTGGTAGGAAGAGGCTCTGCAGCTGAGTGCGCAGAGGCCTAGTAGACTCTGCAGTTGAGTGCGTGGACCCCTGCAGTTGAGTGTGCAGGGCGGAGTCAGGTCTGTAAGTGGATTGTACTTGAAAAGGAATACTAATAAAGATAAGCTTGATTCATAATATTGTGCATCTATGTTTTTGTTTATCTTTATGCATTTATACTGTTTATGATTATGCGCACTTACCTGAATTTTGAATGAAGTAATAAAAATATTGGGCCTTCATAATTTAAGTTAAGCACTAATATAATAATGCAGTAAGAATAGAGATCAGGATAGTACTTTCTTCGTGCCCTTACAGAGGTGCACAGAGGTAGTGGCACAGGTCGCGAGGGATAGACGGTTGCGCAGGGTAGCGCAAGCACACAGATTCGGACCGCAAACCTCCAGAAACTTCATCAAGACATCCATAGGGTGCGGAAACCTGGTTCCAACACCCTCCCATACTACTTCGGGTGAGACCTCAATCTGTGCTCCACGGACTATTGTTGAAAGGGCTAGTAGTACCAAGATTTGCTTGGCTAAATCACTTCCGAACCTGGGTCAGGCCCCACTAAGCCAAAAAATGGTTCCGCTACCGAGACCACGATCTGCATAAGGGATGTCTGATGTCATGCCACTGGAATCCTACAAAGAAAGAAATTGAAGAGTGGTTGGGCAAGAAGATTCCCGAGTTCGTGACACAGGAAAACAACAAGTATCTGAGGAGAAGTGGCTGGGTCGCTATGTGTATATAGAAATCCACGAGATTTTCTTTGCATCCTTTCCATTTGAGCTATATGAGTGGATCACGAGGTTAGCTGACAGCCAGGGAAGGTGTAGGCTGGAACAACCGATAGTGTGGACTCCGGAATTAGTGCGCAGACTAGAAGCATCAGAAGATAAGATAGAGCAAGCTATGGACCACTGGCTCGACCGAATAATAGGAGGATTTATCACTGAGTTCGTGGTGGACATGACCGTCAGTTACAGCGAGGCAAAGCGACGCTTTCTCAAGGGACTGCGAAGTAAGTATATTAAATGTTTGGATACCTGGATTAATATGTTGTTATGTGAATAAATTAATGTTTAGGACTACGCAGAGTGGAAAGAGCTATAGAAGTGGATGTAACAAAGAATTAGAAAACAGTCCTTTAATTTCGAGCGAGGACGAGCTTGTGAAGGTTTCTCCGAGAAGCGCGGTCAGTTTGATAAAGTAGCAGATTTCGAGGTTACCACCACCACCCGCTTCACCTCCCTCACCTCCATCTCCAGCCACTCCACCTCCACCACCTCCATAGTTCAGTATGGAGAGCACGATCAAACTACCAGTGTTCAAAGGAGTAGGGAATGAGGATCCGAACCAATTCTGGTTCATGGTAAGAGTAGTATTGGAAGCATAAGGTGTCACGGACGACAATATTAAGAAGGCTACATTGGTGAGCGCACTGTAATATCGCGCATTGACATGGTATATCAAGCACTCTAACGACCACCCAAACGTAGGGATAGTAGAGATCCCAAACACGCTGAACAGGAAATTTAGTAGACCAAAGTCAAAAACACAATCAATCATCGGGTTTAAAGAGATCGTAATGCTCCTGGGTGAGACTCCTTGGGATCTGAATCAACGACTGAAGAGTATGATATGCAAAGCCAATATGACTTTAACAAATGCACATCATTGCGCATGGTTTGTAGCATCTCTGACACCACACTTGAGGATGACGCTGTCACAACAAAAAATTTCTACCTAGGTCAAAGTGTTGGAAATGGCAATGAGATTACACGAGACCTCGATACAAGGCCCTGGGTTGGGAGTTCAACAAATCCACGCGCAACTACAAAATTTGTGTTTGGAAATGAAAATCTTGAAGCAGGATAGGGCACCACGGCCAAAGGTGTGTGAGGAAGTACGGTGCATAAAATGCAAAGGCCAGGGCCATGACAAGGATCATTGTCCAGTGTTCACGAACTACTTGGCAGGAGGAGGGCCAATGCCGTTGAGACTGGAGGCGTAGGCAGGGCCGAGTGCGGTACCCGCTTTATGGTGCGCAATCTGTTAGATAGGAGGGAAACACATGACAAACAATTGTCATTTGTTGCAGAAATATACACAAACACCCCAACAATTGTTTTGTAATTTCTGCAGGTCGATAGGCCATGATGAGTGCACTTGCCGCAGTTACGAGCTAATGATGGATCAGACTCTAGCCTATAGGATGCAGACTGAAACGTGAGCCCTCAACCCAGATGCGGGGATGGTGCACGCTGGATTTCAGGGGCGAGGTCGGGGACGAGGTGGAATGGGACCAGGAAGGGGCCGCAGACAGTTAATTTGTTACAATTGCGAAGGACCAGGGCACTATGCCCACGACTATACCAACTTGACGAGGATATCTTATACGTATTGTGCTCAGTTTGATCATGAAACAATATACTGTCCTACGTTGATCACAAAGATGCGCGAAAAAGGGGTATTCCAGCCTCCCTCGACTCAAAATATACAAATGATGAGGTCTGAGCTGCCTGAAGAAGACTCGAATGTAAACAAGATGCTCAGAAGCAGTATGACCACGGGAGAGGATAAGGGGAAGTAGCCAAAGGAAAGTACATGGGTTCACAAGGCTCCTGCAAAGGAACCCGAGTTTGACTTAGAACGCACAAAGGAGACATTCATGGAAGCTAAGAAGAGCTTCGCAAAGGCCTCCACTTCAAGTAGTAAGGATCAACCAAAGCTAGGAGTGGATCCTTCAATGCTCACTACCTTTTTGGAGACATGCATGAAACTATTGCGCGACAATAAGGCAGTTAAGGGACTACAGGAATTGATCACCAGGTGTGCGGGGTCAGGGGAACCGTGCGTCATCCGGAAATTGGGGAAGCATGCATTGCACACTGGGATGGAAATGAGGTTGACTGCACAGATTGGGGAATATGAAATGGATCAAGTAATCCTAGATCTGGTTTTGGACGCGAATGTATTACCAAAGAAAAAATTGGAACACATGGGCAAGCCCACGTTACAGTGGTCCCTATTCAATTACGAATGGCAAACCAATAGAAGATTTTGCCCATGGGAAGGTTGCCAAGGGTAACAGTTGATATTAAAGGCGTGAGCATGCAGATGGATTTTGAAGTAATAGAGATTGTCGATGACAACAAACCCTATCCTGTGTTGTTAGGAATAGACTGGGCCACCGATATGAATGGAGTCATCAATCTGAAGAAGCGCAAATTGATCTTCAAGAAAAAGTCGTTATGCATAGTAGTCCCACTAGACCCAGCCGAAGGAGCGCACTACACTGAACCAGTGCGCGACAATGAAAGTGACGATGATCTTGATTGTATTTACAAGATAACTACGTGAGACCAGGATTGGGTGAATCCGACTGCAGATGGGAGGATCTCGTGGGAGCATGGAAGCTCCTGCACTTCGGATTCAGATGAAGAAGTAGAGTGCCGGCAAAATCAGTTGCACGAAGTGACAACGCTGAATTGCAACATGAGGGTTAGATCACTACATTGCGTGAAAATAGAGGCAAGAGAGCTACTGACATATGATGGATTGATAGTGGTCGATGAATTCTTGAGCAAATATGAAAGCACAGTACCAAAACAGCAGCAGTTCGATGCGTTGAAATGGGCACTACACGCAACACCCGCATGATGGTGGGGTACACATCAAGGAAACTTTGAGGACTGGCACGGATGTAGAAGGATGATGCGCCTACGATTTGAAAGCCCCCATATTTGAAGGAGAGTCGAGTAGCAAGGATGGAGCAACTTGCGTGCCCACCTGTGTCGATGGGTACAGACATGTGCTATGCAGCCCACACAAGCACACCCCAAATTTAGGATCAAAAATCAGAACAGGACACAGCAGCAGGAGAGGCGACGCACACCACAAACATTCCATGTAGAAGCATTCAAGAAGGTATGTAGAGTCCTGAACAGGGTTCACTAGGCGAGACGAACTGATTGGGACCTGTGTGTACCAACGGTTCGATGGGCCTATAACGCCATGTGCAAAAACTTGAGTGCAGAGATGATTCCGAAGTTGAAGAGTAGAGTTGAGACCATACTTTTGGAGGAAAGGAATCCTCATGCAATAGCTCTCACAGTTGGGACAGTACGCGAGGACCCGGACAAAGAAATTATGCAGTTACAGGAAGCCATTCAGCGAGGGAACCTTAAGCTTCGCGAACTCGAAGAAGATCGGGTACGACTGAGGAAGAAAAGCATGATAATGGACGCAGAGATCAAAAACCTAGAAAATGAATTCATGTAAGCATGTCGCTTCAATGGACTCAGCGTGACCAGATAAGATACGAATAGCCAGACTCTTGCATTAGAAGATTGTTGTAGATGATTTGTGACTCTACTACCATGGTTGTGACTGCACCTTACCAAACAAAGTAACTAGAGAAACGCACCACATAAGGAAGAACCCGCGACGTTGACTGTCGCAAGGGTAATTGAGGAATTCCTATGGACTAGGCTGGAAGGTGAATTGGGGCCTCGCACAGGTGGTGTGACCACCTGAATATGGGACTCTAAAAGAGTCTGTGAGGGAGATGCATGATAAGGAGGCTATGCGTAGGATCAGCATGTCACAAGGGTTGCACCACACAGAGGGGGCTGCGCTGCCGTGCGGGTAGGTTGGAAAGTGACCGTTGGTGTCACTATTCATGACAAGATATCCAATTTAAGACAAAGAGGAGTGGGCGGCGGGCAATTAAGACACAAATTAAGAGCTAGATTTGGGACAATCTGCCGCCAAGAAGGCATTAATGACTCAGAAGTGGGGGTAATGGTCAAATTTGAATTCAAAAGATGCTATAAAACCCCCGGGGCTAGCCACGAGACAACACTTGTTTGTTTGAGATTTGAGTAGTTACAAAGCATTGAGCGTCGAGCACTCTTATCACCTTTGAGTGCACGACTGAATAGATCCTATGAAAACATGATGATTGCTACTAGACCAGGAGTGTGATTCATCTAAGATACCGCTGAGGTCGCGGAGTGTCATATAGACCATGAGGAGATCGGAGATGTGGTGCTTGCGCCAGAAGTTCCAAAATCACCATGGATGCTGTAGCCAAAGAAAGATAAGCAGACGATGGGACTAGTCCACGTATCCCCAAGAAACCCACGGTTCGGAAAATTGTCAATGAAAGAAAAAGGAAAAGCTGTCACCATTGAATTCGATGAAGAGGAGGAAGACTTACAGGCGCTAATTGACCAAATAGAGGTGCAAGACGATGAGGAGGAGGATGTCCCACCAATGCCTTCCACAACAAAGTTGCCCATGTACATCCCTCCATGGAAGGGGAAAGTTAAGGTGGCCAAAGACCTGGAGGCCATGAAGAGTGTGCTCCAGACCCCACTCCTCCCTAATGGCATTACTTTTGAAGGTCCACCCATTGGGCAGGTGCCTACCATGAAATTCGAATATTGGGACCTTGCAAACAATGAGAAGTTCCCACACACGACGATGGGCAGCTTGATGAAAGAGAAGGTGGAGGGGCCAGTGATCACGTTGGAGCCGCAAAAATGGTTGTGCGGTGTGGAGAAAGTTGGGTTACTTCATCTACGATGGATACCCCACTTTCACCGCGCGCCCATCACCATTTTCGTCATCAAGCAGCTATTGTTCCTGGTGCATGATGGGTATCTATGGTTGGAGGAGCCTATTCCCATCACGACAGAATTGATTCACAAAATTTCTCGGCTTCCTTGTAAGGGAAGGGACACCGCGGAAATAGCTGGTAGAAGCAATGATTTGGCTCTTGCGAAAGCCATGAAAACCAAGTACAAGCTAGAGAAGAAGAAGCGTGGCTATGCAATTGCGAGTATCAAGGACAGAGGCGTGTGTGTAGCGACTCAGCTCCTAGTCGGTAGAGTAATGCGGAAGCGTTGTGCAGATGAAGTACTAGCACCTGTGGTTGCGTAGGCCGAACAGTGTGCAGAGGGTGTCCAGTTCAACTGGGCTAAGTTCCTCTGTGAGTAATTTTTGATAAACTGAAAAGAGGCCCAAGAGAAGGGTAAGAACTTCCACTACACGTGGTTGCTCTTATCTATTGTGCTGGTGGCAAGTGAACTACCGGCGGATAGCTAGTTCCCGCCGATCGACCAAGACCTTCATGAGGCTATGAAGTACGCTTCGCTCTGGGCCATGAGGGACGCAAAGTGGATTCACGCGGTCAAGGTGTTTTGGATCCTAATGGAGGCGAGCATCTAGATATGGATAAATAGAAGGCCACGATTATCTCCCATAGTGTATGCCACTCTAAAGAGCTTTGCAGAGTTTAAAGCGGACATGCACAACATTCATGTTTAGGCACGGAAGGATCCAGTGAAGGAATGGACAAAGCTTCCATTTATTGCTACGGATGACGCCATCTTCACAGCATTGGAAACATGGCCTCTGGAGTGGTGCGCCCCGGACTTGGTAGGAATGGAGAAGGTCACAACCCAACAAAGGAAGAAGGACGCCAAGCTGCGCATCGCATAGCTGGCTGAAAAGAGGCACCAGGAACAAAAAGCAGCCGCACAGCAGAAGACGACCAATGTAGTAGCAGCGGCGCAGACGGCAGAAACCACAACAACGTAGGAAATGTCCACAGGGCAGGGGGCAGAGGACATCGACTTGGATGATGAGTGTGTGGATCCAAAAACCACCTCGCAGCAGTTGAAGCGGCCACACGTCCATGAGAAAACAGCCCCCAAGAAGAAGGTGAAGGTGACAAAGACGTCCGTTGACCCGATCATGCTCACAGAAGGTGATCTGTTTGACATCGGTGAAACGGTTTGCAAGGTCACAAAGGACGCGCTCCAAGAAATGAGGATGGAGCAGAACACTGTGTTGGGGGCACTCAGCACGCAGCTACAAGGCTTATAGGTACAACCCCCCCAAACAAGTACAATGGCTCCGTACGTCGTAGTAGGAACTGTAGAGGCCAAACAGACATTGCACGCCCATAGGGACAACCCTTTCGTGTTACCTGAAGGCACCCTAGCAGCAGCAAGTGAGGTTGACCAGGCTGCGATGAGCAGCATGAAAGGCGTCGGCTTAAACTTGGCAGCCCTGCCGCGTGAAACCCTGTACCAGTTACAGGATGGGGTCATCACAGAGCTCCGCGCTAGGGAAGGCTGCGCGATCCAAGTCTTAAACGAGTAGAAAATAAACATGGATCAGCTCAGCCTCCAGTGCGATGAGTTGGTTGCGTAGGCTCGCAGACTAGAGCAGGCAGTAGAGGATGCATGTAGGAGCAGAGCTACTAGTAGCAGAGCAGGTCCACCGATTGGTGGTCGGAGTCCGTGAAGCCAGGGAGGAAACGACAAAGGTTCAGTTGGAGCTGAACCTACAGATCACTGAGCTATGGTTGAAGGCACAACCCTCCACGCCCCCAGAAGTCAGAGAGCAATGCGCCCACACTATCCAAACGGGGCTGGAGAAAATTGGCCAAGTGGTAAAGGACTGCACCGGGATGTTGCATCAAGCACTACCCATGCTTACATACATGCAGGAAGATCCAAACCTACAACACCTTGAGACAAAAGTGTGTGAGTTGCAGCAAGAGTACGATAGTGTCCGAGGGACCATGCAGATGGTCGTCCTTACTCAACGACTCGCCAAACTGCAGCAGGCAAGGGCACTGAAGGACCAATTAGACGTCGCGTGACAAAAAGAAGCATTGCTTAAAGCGCGCATCTAGCCATGGATCGATGAAGCTTTCACAATTACGACTACCATTAAAGGAAAGCTGGCACAAATGTAGGGACTTTATGCGGTTAGATAGGAATGTGACCTTGCTCATAAAGGTTCAAAGATACGCGTGCAGCAAGTACAACATATAGCGTAACAGTGTGCTGCGGACACCCAAGCTACGCGAGACCTACTGGATGGACTCCGCGCAAAGATCACCGCACCAATGGAGTGATTCAAGACGAGTCACGATGATTGTGTTGGGGGCCTGTTGGGCATGGGATCCCCCACGGTAGGTTTTGGGGCTTAAAGCCCAAGTTTTGGTCAAAGATGGTGTAGAAATCCACGAAGTACTGGCGCGGAGCGCGAATTGTATAATCGAGTCATAGGGTTGTCCACCCTAAGAATTGTAATTTAATGTAAAGTTATGTTGGCCTACCCATGGTCCAGAACCATGGGATTGTATAAATAGAGCGAGGCTCTAAGTGCAAAGATAGCTTAGTGAAGAGAAGAAGAAGATAAATAGATATCGAAGACATGGTTAGAGCCTAGAGTGAAATCTGAAGTGTATTGGGTCATAGTGGTAGGAAGAGGCTCTACAGCTGAGTGCGCAGAGACCCAGTAGAGTCTGCAGTTGAGTGCATAGACCCCTGCAGCTAAGTGCGCAGGGCAAAGTCAGGTCTGTAAGTGGGATTGTACTTGAAAAGGAATACTAATAAATATAAGTTTGATTCGGAATATTGTGCGTCTATGTTTCTGCTTATCTTTATGCATTTATACTGTTTATGATTACGCGCACTTACTTGAATGTTGAATGAAGTAATAAGAATATTGGGCCTTCACAATTTAAGTTAAGCACTAATATAATAACGCAGTAAGAATAGAGATTAGGATAATAATTTCTTCGTGCCCTTATAGAGGTACACAGAGGTAGTGGCACAGGTCGCGAGGGATAGACGGCTACGCGGGGTAGCGCAAGTGCGCAAATTCAGACCACGAACCTCCAGAAACTTCATCAAGACATCCGTAGGGTGCGGAAACCTGGTTCCAGCACCCTCCCACACTACTTTGGGTGAGACCTCAGTCCGCGCTCCGCGGACTGGTTTCGAAAGGGCCAGTAGTACTGATACTTGCTTGTCTAAATCACTTCCGAACCTGGGTCAGGCCCCACTAAGCCAACAATGTTAAATTTGTTTAATTTGTGTCACAGTCGTGGTGAATTTCTATTGAATCCATGACACTTAAAACATAAAAAAAATTAATATTTTGTCTTACATTGTTCCTATGTTGATTAGCATCAAATTTTATATCTTTTGTATGGTCTCTAAAATGATAAAATTTGTCACCTATCATTTGTGTCATGTTTACATCAAATTAGTGTCTTAAATATAAATATATAGCATTGAATTAATCTTATATTGGTGCTGCAATATTGTATTGAAAATAGAAACTATGGGTTGTGAAATTGTTGTATATTTGCACATAATTTTGACATCAATTTTCTAAGGAATTCCAACTAATCATTGATGCGTATGGTCTGCAAAACCTAATGAGAGGTATTGGAAGGAAACAATGAAGGGAAAAAAAAGACCTAATGAGAATAAGCATAAGGAAAATATGAAGGGAACAATATAGAACAAGAGGTTACAAACATTTATTTAGTCAAGCACACATCCTCCTCGAAACCCATATCTTCTCTTCAAAGTTCAAGCTAATACACTACACTGTAGAGGGAAAACTAATATTCAAACTACTACTAAGTACCTAGTGTTGTCATATCAACTAGCCTAGATTCATGTTGAAGAATTCCTCCCTATTATAGATTCATGTTGAATAATTCCTCCCTATCATTGTATTTGATTTAAATGGGTATGATAAGACATACTTGATGGCATATCTAGGAATATGGAGGAGAGATATGGGATTTGGAAGCCAAGCTAAGAAATGGTTTCTTCTACTTGCAAGTTGTATATATTGCAGAGTATAAATTATGTTTGGGATAGTTATGGAAGCTCCACCACATACATGAGCCCTTATACTCGATTATTTCACTCCCATTGTCCTAATCATCTTGTTGAATGTGGTGATTGGAACCACTATTGTTACTTCTAGAATTCACCAAAACAACAATGACAATGGGGGCTTCAAAATAAACCCATTTCTATAATATAGAATAAACACCTTTAGTTTATCTAGAGATAAGGGTGGAGGAGATGCTTGAGTATTAGAACTAGGAAGAAGAATAGAAAATGAAACATCTAATGTTGTAGTATTAGTAGTAGGTGGAGATAAAATAAGGGTGAAAATGGTAGAAAAAGGAAATCGAAAGTGAAGGTCACAAAATTCTCAATCTTTCTATGGAAAAATAATGGCTCATAGTTGTTATCATAATCAAATAATGAATAAATAGAACATACCAAACAGAAATGTGTACAACTTATTTTATTTTTAGTTAACTAGGAGGGGAGATGTGGGATCTAGAAGCCAATCCAAGGAAGGTTTTCTTCTTCTTGCAATTTGTATATTGTAGAGTACAAATCATGTTGGGGATAGTAACTTATGGAAGTTTTTCCTCATATCTGGATGGTTTCTTGTATTCTCAATTGGTTCACTCCCATTGTGCCATTTGTGTTGTTGAATGTGGTGATTGGAACCATTGCTGTTACTTTTGGAATACACCAAAACAACACAAAATATACTTTGGCTTGAACACTAGCCACCACAAAATATAAATTAGAAATTGTATATATACATACATGTTATATAGGGAAAACCTGACATGGTTACCAGTAGCATAGATGTCAAGTATTCACATAGCAAATCACATAACAGAAGAAAGAGGAGAGATACAAGTAGGGGAGAACTAATAGAAACACACAATTTATATTATGTCTCTTAAATGCAAAGTATAACTGTTACACACACACAGACACACACACATATATATATCATGTCGGGACAGTTACAGTAGTCTAATTGTCTAACCAGACTCCTAACTAATCTGACTTAACTTAACAATTGTCTTTACACTATATATTATTCGACTCAATTTAGTCAACTAGTGTTACACAACATGTTGTCACTATCCCTATACTCCCTGTCCATGATCTTGGAGGACCTCTACAATGTTCCTGACATGCTTTCCTATCATGAAGAAACTCCCATTGTGTCCCTCTTCATGAGAAGAACAATTCCCTTTGGCATTGTTTCCCAAAAATCTTATGTTTATCCTAGTTTACAAGACCAGTGCTAATGACCCATGTACTCCTCATGCTGATATGCAGGGTTTACAACTGTCCCTAGTGCCGATCGAATTGACTGAGCCCTTTCTCAATCATGTTGATCCTCTTTTGGAAAGTTTTTTAAATATGGAGCCGAAGCTTCCAGCTCTAAAAGCTTCATAATAGAAGTCCAGTAAATGGTTAGGTTGGATCGAGTCGAGAAGATCAGTTTGGGCTCCTTTCCCCTATTAGGATGGAACTAATCCAAGAGATAAGGTCTTCTCCCATGAGAAGAGGAACCATCTCCCCTCCATCCCATCTATATAAACCTCTTTTTTTCCCAAGCACAAGTTAGCTTTTAGTCCTAATTATGTTCTGGCTAAGGTTTTGATTTTGGAGTAGACAACAAGCTACCCATAGTTTGTAGCTTTCTAGCTTGTGTTTTAGGGAGAATTGTGAGTATGGTTTGGAGTGAAGAGTAGAGGGAAGAGCCTTGAGGCTATCATTGTTGAGGCTATCCATGAGATGCTAGAAGAAGTGAGGGAACCCAGATATGTCGGAGGAGAACAACAACGTCAAGACATCAGTTGTAATCTCTTCTTGAACTAATATAGATGCAAATATCGATTGATTTCCTACATGAAATGTCATCTCACATATTTATGGCTTAATGTTTCTTGACCTGTTAAGTAGGTTGAATACAATATTTTATGTTATAATTACGTTTGTTGTTTGCTTGTTTCAGGTGTGAGAAGGAAGGAAACAAAAGATAGCTGGAGTGAGGAAACAGGATCATCACCAAGCGGAATAGCGTTCTAAGAGGTAGGCCCTCTTAATTGATTCTAGCCTAAGGAAATCTCCATATATTGTCTATTAGTGACTAGACCTGCTCTCTCAAGCTAGAGGAATTGTTTGTGTCTGCACTTAGAATTTACCTGCATCACAAATTGGCGACTCCGATGGGGAGCCAATCCTTTTGTTTGATTGGTTGTAATTTCATGGTTTTGTGTGAACTTTTCTAGTATCACCATTTCCCTCTAGTGCTCTCTGCTTTGCCTGGTTTACTACTATGAGTCTGAAATTTACAGTAGCAAGTTTGGTTTTTACTTGAAATTTTTTTTATTTTTTCCTTTGAATCCCCAGCCAGCGTGGTTTTTTCTAAAAAAGTCGCACCTATCGGATCGAGTTTCACCACAACAGTCGTGCTAACCCCCCTCTGGCACTTGTTGTCAGTTAGGCAGTCGCGTTGATTCCTGTAGGTGGAGATTAGGGTTTGTCCCAGATCTCAACTAGTGTGTCTTGCTCTCTTGATTTCTGCCTCTTAGCTTGTTTTTGGCTATTTCTCCCTGACTGGAAATCTTGATTTGGCTTGGTTTATGTGCTTGTTGGTTTGCCTTCTTTTGCTTGATTTCGTGAGTCTTTGGATGATTCGTGGCTCTAGGACATCTCGCTTGTCATCCATCCCACTGATTTTGAACTCAGTGAGTCAAGTTGTTGGTGAATTTACTCCTTGCATTTCCTTTGTAGTCCTCTTATTTCTTTGATCTCCATCATTCATGTTTGAAAAGTTTCGTTTGATTGTTCAGACGTCTCTTGTTTTTTGGTAGAGTCATTGCATCATTGGTTTGGAAGAAGTTATTTTTGTATCTTTTCATCTGTTTCAGGATTGATTGTCTTGAAAACTTTTTCATTGAAGTGTTTTACAAAAAATTCATTTTTTGTCATTTCATGAAAAGTACACAATTCTAGTTTGTTGCATTAATATGTTACGTTAGTTAGCATCATTGAAGACTAGAGTTGCATTTGCGTTTGAAAAGAAAAAGAATTCTCTTTACCTTTGGAAGGACTGCTTGAAGTGCACTTGTTAGGAAAATAGGAATTGAGAAGCGTTTTTTCATTATTTTGTTTTCAAAAAGTAAAGTAGTGAAAGAATCATTTTGTTTTGAGTTGCTTGGTTTTTTGCATTTGATTGTGTTTTCTACCCTCTCTAGTGTAAACAATTCATCGAATTGAAGGAGTCTTGTCTCATTTAGCTGCATACAGGATTTTTCAAGTCACATTGCTAAGGCCCGAAAACAGAGACATAATTCAAGATAAACTTTAAAATGAACTCAATTAACCTAAGGCGCATTTGAAACCTAACGATCACATCTAGAAGGTCTAGGCTAGAGACGTGTTCTGGCGTCTTTAAACCTAGTAGTTGTCATTCGCTTTGGCACTAGATAGTGCTAGTATGAATTTGTGCTCCCCATACCATCGAGTATATAAAGGGAGACCCCATTAGGCTGCAATCCTTTATCCATAGGAAGCTGAGTCTTCTGCCTTGTAAACATGATACACCGAACACAACATTTGGGGAGATCGCTTGCCCATACTTCTCGGTTCACCAAGAGCTATTTTGTAGTTCACGGTTACATGCTAATCCTTTTTACCTAGATCATCCTAAGTAGTCATTTGATATTTTAGACTCTTTAAGCTTAAAAGATCATCCGAGCACTTTTCCTTTCGAGCTCATTTCAAATCAAAAGTGATAGTCACCTTTGCTTCTTTCTCGACTCTTAAAGCATGAAAGAGCACCAGTTTGTTTATGTGTCTTAAAAATTTGTTGCCCATGATCTCATAACATCCATATTAGTATTTTCTAGACCAAATCATGAGTATTCCTTTTAAATTACATTTAAAGCCTTGGAATTTATCTATTTGTTCATGTTATTTGAGGTGAAGCCATCGTGGCTGAACCATCTGGTTCACCTAGTTCTTGAATTATCACAGTCATTTGAGGACCAAGGTGTTGAACTTGGAATCGTTCTGAGAATTCAACCTTTATCATCTCGTCCTCCACCTCCCTCAGATACTGGGTCACTTTCTGATATTGGCCCAGAATCTTCGGATAATCCTATCCCAACTCCCGAGAGTCAGCCAACCCCTGACAGTTAGCTTGGACTGGTTGTTTATCCTCTGAATCCTTTGTTTGACCCTATTGTGATATCACCACAGCGTCCATACAGTTCGTACGATCAGCCGGGTATTCCTTTGGAATTATCCCCTCGAACATCTTCGGTCATTCGTCGTCGCTTGTTTCCACCCATGGAACCCGAAGGCAAATTTCCAGTCTCCTCTCCGGGTCACTCGGAGGTTTCCACTCCACACATTGTCGAAGAGGAAGAAGATCAATTTCCTCCAAAAGGTTTCCCCTACATAGGAAGCATTCCCATCAGTGTTTATCAGAACTTACCTCCTAATTATGTGACTTTAACATAGTTGGTCTCGGGTACACCTAGTGCCTCTTCACTTTATCATAATCATGTTTGGGCGTCTAGCGCGATTCCTACCACAGGTCCATTCATTCCAAATCCGACCCCTCAACAGACGTTGATTTTTGTAGTTACTTTAGTCCCAGTGCAGCCCACGGTTCTTAACCCTCTTGTCTCGTCAGTCCAAGTCACTCGTCTGGTGCAACCAACAGTCTTGAGTCTTGCCTCTATTAGTACTTCAGTCCCTCTTGGGTGAACCAGCCTTCTTCTAGTGTTATTCAAAACCCTGCTGGTCCAGCTGGATCAAGCAATGTCCAGTACCAACAGGTCCAAAACCCCTTTGGTCTGTCTGGGTCAAGCAATTTCCAGTATCAGCAACCTTATGAGGCTCAGGTTCAGTACCAAACCCCTTGTGTTCCATATGGTTCCCAAGGAATGGTACATCCACCTTACGTCCTTCAGCCTGGGCAGTACGTTCAGCCTGGTTCGACCACCGTTGCCAATAGCTATGGCCAGATACAAGTCGGAAATTTTCAAGGTTTCAATCCGGGAACTGTCCAAGTACCCTTGCAACCACAAGGACAACCTCTGAAACAACAAGGACAACCTTTGTTGTAGCAAGGGCCATCCATGTAGCAGAAGGGTCCGACGATGCAGCAGTAGGGACCACTTCGACAGCTAAAGGGGCAACCCTCACAATAGTTGCAGCAAACGATGTAGTTGCAAATGCAGTATGTTCAACACACCTCCCAACCTATGTCTTTGCAAGGCCAACCTCTGCAGCCACAGGGACAACCCTCGCAACTGCAAGGCCAACCCGGGCAGCAACAACCCTTATATACATATCAACAGGGTCAACCTTTGCAAGGACAAGGTCAGGGTCAAGTCCTGCAGCAGTAGGCCCCAAATCCTCATGTCCAAGGGCAACAGGTTCAAAATCCTCTTGCCCAAGGACAATAGGACAAAAATCCTTATGTCCAAGGCCAATAGGTTCAAAACCCGTATGCCCATCTGCAGTAGGTGCAAAACCCATATGTCTAGGGTCAACAGACTCAACATCCTTTTAACCTATATGTTGCTCATCAACAACCTATGGCTGGACAGTTTGAAGGCTTTCAAGGTCAAAATCCACCCTACGGGCAAGGTAACCTATTGTGGGGGCAAAATCAAATTCCCTATGGACGGAACCCTCCACTATGGGGACATAATCCTTACCAGCAGGGATGGGCTCCTCCAGTTGGACCCGCTTATCGACCTCTAATGCCTTTCAATACCCAATTATCGTTCTTGGCTACATTAGAGTTTCCAAATGTGTCTCGACTCACAAATGATCCAATTCTTCATTCGCCCTACTGGCCTCCAGCCCTATTGAAAATGCAACAAGATGATGGATCTTAGTGGAAAGGAGTCGCCTTCACTAAGTGGGCCTGCAGGCTATTTTTGGCGTAAAGTCTATTTTTAGACTATGTCTATTTTTAGACATATGGATCATGGTCTATGAGTTGCAGGATGTTGTTTATGGATGATTGGTCATGCTGGGAAAAATAGATGGACTTCTATTTTTGGTTCACAGCGGAGTGATCAGAGTCTATTTTTAGATTGCCATGCTAAAAATAGAAATAGTCAAATATTATTAGCCCTTAGTAATATTTGGACTCTAAACATTATATTATTCTCTTGGAGCACTTCAATTCGAGCTACGGATGTGGCACATGCAGCTGACAAAAGAAATCACGTGGTTTCTTATGTGTTAGTTGAGCTATTGCATGGAGGACTTTAGTTAGAACTCATGCATGTGAGTTTTGCGGAGTTGGATGTGGAGTTGATGGAGTTGTGTTCAGTTTGACTTAGTTGAACTAGTTGTATTTAGTCTAACTAAAGAATACACTAGTGATGAGTTGTGTGAATTGATTGTTAATTAATTCACTAATTATTAACTCATAAAGAAACTAAAGAATACATCAGTTAACAAAATGCATGGACAGTTCAACAGAGACAGGTGTTAGAGGTAAGTGAAAGGGTGAATTGTGACTATCAGTTGTGCATGAGATTTGCACAATGCATGGATTTGAGTAATGCCAATGAGGACTACGCAGTGTGGGCCAATATCAAGGTAATTGTAGCTTGTGCTCATGTGATTTTCACTTTGGATTGTGCAGTGGAGGTAGGCAAGCAGCGAAGGATATTTGAACTTGTGACTTGTTCGGATCTGAGCTAGTTTTGTGTGTAATAGATGGAGATAGTACTGAGTACTTGTGAGGAGTATTGTACTATGTATTGTTACATGTTATCAATCATTATAATATATAGATAGTGTGGGGTTTTCAACTGTATGCTTTCCCCGGGTTACATACTATGTTAATGTGCGCATGCGATTGATGTTTCATTGATTTTAATGCTGCTAAATTGATGATCAACGTAGAGGAGGTTATGTATTATGCATGTATTCCGCAATAGTGTATAATCAGGATAATCTCTGTGAATAAGCGTTTATTATTCAAAATTTCTACATGATATCGGAGCTGGTTGATTTGTAGAAAAAATTCTACGGGATATCAAAGCGGGATTGATCATCAGATCTATTATTCAGAAAGTGTTTACATTTTATTTCTTCAGGCAGAGTCTGTAATCGGGCCAGGTAGCTTCTGGATTCATCCTTCTTTTGGAAGGTGAGATATCTGGTAAAATCCCATACAGTCAATCTTTGTACGAGAAATACTTTGTTCTCATGAATTTTAGATCAGAAGCGGTTGAGTTTTGAGCTGGTGGAATGGAGCTCAAGGATAAACTCAGAAACATCAAAGCTGAGAATGGAGATGCCACAGATTGTCCGCAGAAGAAGAAGAACAAGCAAGCTGCTGGATCTGCAGTAGGAAAGGCTCTAGCCTCGCAGTTTGAGCTTGATTTTTCATTGATCGTATGCTTGGTTTCAAGTGTGATGGGATCGGTATGGTTCTTGGACAGTGGTGCGTATTTTCACATGACAGGAGATCAAGATTTTTTTTCTGATCTGGATGAGAAAGATCTTGGAGTGCACATCGAGATGAGCGATGATGGTAGATACAGTGCGACCGGTATCGGTACCATTTCCTTTGAGAGGGAGTCTGGTAAACCCTTCAGATTGAAGGAAGTGATGCATGTTCTAGGATTGAAGAAGAATCTGATCTTTGTGGCGATGTTAGAAGACAAGGGATATGATGTTGTCTTCAGCGAGGGAAAGGCTTTCATGTGCAACAAGACAACTGGAGAAACCCGGAAGATAGGGGTTCGAGTTGGGAACCTTTATCAGTTGCATGTAGATCCATGCAAAGCCTTGAGAAGCGAGACAACTGATGGAGACTTGGTGGTTGAGAGGGAGCGTACATTATCTCTCAACATGTAGAGCTAGAAGAAGTCTGAGACGATTGTGGAGGAGCCACGATTGGCGCAGCAGCTTCAAGAGGTTGTGGAGCAGCCACAACAAGGGAAGCTGAGAGGAGATTGAGTAGAGACATCTACTCATGCAGAGACCTCCAGTAGGGGGAAACTTCGAGCCAGGTGGGTAGAGGGATCGCATGCAGCCATACCTCCAAGTAGGAGGTGGGGTGATGTGGATTGATCGTCCCAAGGAGGAGGGGTAGGATCCTTAAGGTACCCAACCTCTTGGATGAGACCTTGCTACGGGAGCCCCGATGTGGAGTAGCAGGAACTGACTGATTGGGTAGAGACAGATGCGGATGGAGCAGTAGAGAGAGCGATAGTGTAGGGAATCCCAGGACAACGCATAGCTAGCAGGCTACAGCAATGCGAGAGGCACAAGTGTTTTGCATAGTGCTAGGTGGCATAGAGAGGTGTGCAATGGTGCGAGGTGCATGGAGATGTTGCAGTAGCACAGATGTCGGAGAGGGAGCACATGTCAGAAGCAGGTAGAGCTTCAGCATCAGAGTATGTTCCTAGCCCAACAGAGTGGTCAATTGGGAGTGTTTTTGTTCCAAGTGTTGTTAGAGCAAGTGGACCGGGCAAATGTGTTGCATGCAGAACATTACAAAGGTAGGATATGGGTTGTAGATAATCCATATCTTATTGAAAGGGAGTGTTGAAAAAGCAACAAGATGATGGATCTTAGTGGAAAGGAGTTGCCTTCACTAAGTGGGCCCGCAGGCTATATTTAGCGCAAAGTCTATTTTTAGACTATGTCTATTTTTAGACATATGGATCATGGTCTATGAGTTGTAGGATGCTGTTTATGGATGATTGGTCATGCTGGGAAAAATAGATGGACTTCTATTTTTGGTTCACAGCAGAGTGATCAGAGTCTATTTTTAGACTGCCAGGCTAAAAATAGAAACAGTCAAATATTATTATCCCTTAGTAATATTTGGACTCTAAACATTATCTTATTCTCTTGGAGCACTTCAGTTTGAGCTATGGATGTGGCACATGCAGTTGACAAAAGGAATCACGTGGTTTCTTATGTGTTAGTTGAGCTATTGCATGGAGGACTTCAGTTAGAACTCATGCATGCGAGTTCTGTGGAGTTGGATGTGGAGTTGATGGAGTTGTGTTCAGTTTGACATAGTTGAACTAGTTGTATTTAGTCTAACTAAAGAATACACTAGTGATGAGTTGTGTGAATTGATTGTTAATTAATTCACTAATTATTAACTCATAAAGAAACTAAAGAATACATCAGTTAACTCAGTGCATGGACGGTACAACAGAGACAGGTGTTAGAGGTAAGTGAAAGGGTGAGTTGTGACTATCAGTGGTGCATGAGATTTACACAATGCATGGATTTGAGTAATGCCAATGAGGACTGCATAGTGTGGGCCAATATCAACGTAATTGTAGCTTGTGCTCACGTGATTTTCACTTTGGATTGTGCAATGGAGGCATGCAAGCAGCGGAGGAGATTTGAACCCGTGACTTGTTCGAATCTGAGCTAGTTTTGTGTGTAACAGGTGGAGATAGTACCGAGTACTTGTGAGGAGTATTGTACTATGTATTGTTACATGTTCTCAATCATTATAATATACAGATAGTGTGGGGTTTTCAGCTGTATGCTTTCCCCGGGTTACATACTGTGTTAATGTGCGCATGCGATTGATGTTTCATTGATTTTAATGCTGCTAAATTGATGATCAACGTAGAGGAGGTTATGTATTATGCATGTATTCCGAAATAGTGTATAATCGGGATAATCTCTATGAATAAGTGTTTATTATTCAAAATTTCTACTGGCCCCACCCAAGTTCCCGAGCGATTGTCCAAAGTTTGATGGGAAAGAAAAAGAAGATCCTCAAGCCCATGTGATGACATATCACCTTTGGTGCTCTTCGAATTCTTACATTGACGATTCTATCCATCTCTGTCTTTTCCAATTAACTTTCACAGGCATTGTAGCCAAATGGTACATCGAGCTCCCTCAAATTACTTATTATGACTTCAACTCTTTAGCCATGGCTTTCCTCACGCATTTCCAATTTTCGGTTCGCTATGAAACCGACACCTATTTGCTTACATATCTCAAGAAAAATATTGCAACCCACATCTCCAATCACATTCATGAATGGAGACGTATGCATCGCCTGATCAAATTCGATATTGTTGATCAGTTACTGACCGAATGGTTCACCAAATCATTCGTCGCTCCAATTGCTCACGATATCGCTATGGGTGGGTGTGTCACGGAGGAGAAAGCCATTTCTCATGCCCAGTACTTAGATCTCATTTACTCTTAGTCTAGCACTTTATATGAGTTATTACCTGATGCTCTAAGGCCATCATCTGATCCGACAACATCGAAGTCACAGGCTACACCTCCTATTGATGGAGTAATTGGTTCAGTGTCCCAGGCCCCTGCAAAATCTTCTTCCAAACAGAAGTCGACCTCAAACACTGCTTCCAATAATCCCTCTCAAAATCCACCTAGCCCTAGTAAAACCTCAGAGGTCCAAACTGTTCAGTCTACTGCAGCGGATAAATCCTAGAAAGGCAAAAAGAAAGGCAAAGGCAAAGCTAAAGCCGATGCCCCAAAACAGGGTCCTCCTAAGTCGTATGCTGGTGATGCTTCCCAACGGAAGCCTAAGTATCCATGCCTCATTTTTGAGGAGGATCACTATACTAAGGATTGTCCCAGATAATCCAAGGATAGTAGTTTGCTCAAAGGGACCCCAGCTGTCCTAAAAGAGCCATTTTCGTCCCAGCAGACCCAAATGGTAGACTAGCCTCAATCATCTGCTTCCTCAAGTTTACAAGTGTTTATGATGAGTATGCCCATTAATGTGGCTACTAGATCAAAACATTATCAAAATCCCCCAACAGCAGGGAAAAAAAAGAAGTCTCCTCTTCTTCTTCTGCCCTGTCAAGTTTTGGTCCTCTTCATATAGAGCGACCTAACCCTGATTCCGTCATTCGACCACCTTCTCAAGGTGTGCTGCGAAAGTCATCGTACAATCCCAACGCTTGCGCCGCTCAGCACTATAATATTGTTGAGGATTTGGCTCAGGCGCCATCAGCTATGTCTATCCTCAAGGTACTTCAAAGTTGTCCCTCTCAACAGAAATCATTACTGTCCACTTGTAGAAATTCCCACTGTATATCACTTGGTAATGCAATGTACTAAAGCAAAACACTCGATCTACTTCTACAACAATTGAGCGGAATCTTAATCAAACATGAGTAACATCAAGCATGAACAGATATAACTGAGAATGAGAAATAATCAACCATAACACAGAAGATATATCATTGGGGAAAGCATCAGCCTAAAACCCCAACTCTGTATTATCATACAAGTGGAAATCTTGTTCAAGTGACAAAAAGAATTAGCTCTCAAGCTATCTTGCTCTCTTTGTAATCAAACAATACAACTCACAGACTCAATAGACATAGAATATATCTTCCTGAAACCCCCCAAGCCTCCTATTTCCTTGCACATTTTTTATTGGGGTCCAATGATATCACATGTGTGAATTGGCCTCATCACACTCACTGTAACCTTAGGTCCAACTACGCAATCCATAAGGAATAATATTCCTTCTATATTCAAGGAATATTCACCAAGGAATATCCTTGTAACTGATAGTACATTGTCCCTCCATCTGATCTCAGCTGGGTCTCTGACTGAACTAACATGCATGAGTTATCCATGAGTGAATACTCAATTATCTGAATTATATTAGTTACATGCATGCAAGCATTAACTAACTGAACTCTCATTAATTTAACAAACTGCTAAATTAATCTAACTGGACTTGACTAAGTTCAACTAAGTCAACTGATTACAACTCATCCTTATCTCTTTAACTAAAGGTTAAATTCCTCAATTAATGGAGAAACTGTTGCATGTCCTCACATAGACTTCAAGTTTGATTTTACTTAACTAATTAACTCAAGATGAATGAATTAATTAATTTCCAAATTGATGTTGTTCGAATTTTACTTCCTATGTTTAGTCCAGGGACTAACTAAAATAAGAAGGGATCCCGAAATGCTATTTTTAGAAAAGCTATTTTTAGCACTTTCGCTTTTCACCCATTGTAGCTAAGATCTCCAATGGTTGAACTATTATTTATAGCTTGACTATTTATAGCAGTGCTATTTTTAGCATCTTCTATTTTTAGCATTTCTTGTTGCACACTTTTCAACACTCCCTCTCAACAAGAAAGGGATTATCAACAACCCCAATCCTATCTTTGTGGAACTCGAACTTACATTTTGACAATGCCTTAGTCAAAATATCTACATCCTACTCCTCGGTCGAAACATACTGCAACATCATGATCCTCTTGACTACACAGTCCCATAGATGATGGTAACGGATATCTATATGCTTGGACCTGTCATGAAACACTGGATTCTCAAAGACTTTTATGCAACTCTGATTATCACAGTATATCACTGTAGGATCCATCATCTGACCAAACAATCCCACTAGAAGCTTTCGCATCCAAATGGCCTCGCATGCTGCCTAACTAGCAGCCATGTATTCAGCCTTTGCTAAGCTAAGTGCAACTGATCTTTGTTTCCTGCTATACCAAGAAACTGTAGCTGAACCAAGGTTGAAGATTCCTCTAGAAGTGCTCTTCCGGTCTGATGGACTACCAGCCTAATCCACATCCGTGAAGCCTTGCAGCTTCACTCCCTCTGTCTATTTGTACCATAATCCGTACTGTGTAGTGCCTCTGAGATATCTCAGCACATGCTTCGCTGCCTTCCAAAACAGCTTGGTAGGCTGAACCATAGCTTGACTCAGCTGGTTCACTGCAAAGCATAAGTCAGGTCGTGTGTTCACCAAATACATAAGTGAACCCACCAGCTGCTGATAAATAGTAGCAGCTACTACCTCACCAGAAGTAGCATCCTCCTTCCTCCAATTCCCAGTTAGAGGAGTCTGCACGGGCTTGCACTTCTCCATGTGAAAGTGCCTAAGTATCTCATTAGCATACTTGCCTTAAGACACAAATACTTCCCCATCTTTCTGCCACACTTCCATGCCTAGAAAGTAGTGCATGAGGCCCATGTTCTTCATCTCGAACTCTCTTGCAAGGTCCTCCTTGCAAGACTGTATTAGCTAATCATCACCTGTCAAAATTAGATCATTGACATTAAGTACAATAATCAATGGATTACCTTCTACCATGATGTGGTAAAGGTTTGCATCTGCTTCACTCTTGGTGAAGCCCAACCCGATGAAATAGTTGTCGATCCTAGTATACCAAGCACAGGGTGCTTGCTTTAGCCCATACAATGCTCGCTTGAGTCAGAAGACATGCGACTCGCGATCAAAGGTCTCAAATCCTTTGGGCTGCTCAATGTATACCTCTTCCTCAATCTTCCCATTGAGGAACGGTGTCTTCACATCCATTTGATGGATCTTCCAATCCATCTAAGCTAATAGAGCTAGCATCGATCTAATAGATGAGTACCTTGCTACGGCAGCAAAGGTCTCATTGTAATCGATCCCCTCAACCTATGAGAAACCTCGGGAAACAGACCTTGCCTTGTGTTTCTCAACACTGCCATCAGCTGCCTGCTTTACCTTGTAAAGCCATCGGGAACTAACCACTGACTTGTCCCCAGGTCTAGGGACAACATCCCACACACTGTTCCATATGATAGAATCGTACTCTTCTACCATTGCATCAACCCAGACTAGTTGTTGTGCTACCTCCTAAAAAGAAGAAGGTTTTGTCACTACACACTCCCCAACCAGGGCCATGTAGCCAGTGTATCTCTCAGGAGATCTCCTTTGTCTGTGATGAGAGGATGGCTGCCCCACATTCTCTCTCGCATCCTGCATCAATCTGTCAGCTTCCCGCAAGCGTTTCCACCCATCTTTGGAAGACTCTCCAGCAGTGGTGGTCTCCACTACTGGATCCTCTGCATGTGGCTGATCCACATCATCAGGAGGCTCCTCCTCCTTTGGAACTAAAATTTCCTCATCACCATGCAACTTGAGCTCCCTCTCAAGTGACACTCGCATGGCTCTCTACTTATCGAACTTCAGATCCCTGCACACTACGGTCCTCTGACTGGCAGGCAGAAACACATGATAGTTGTGGGGTGTATCTGTGTACCCCACAAGTATCCCCAACTCAGTTGTTGGGTCTATCTTCTTCCGAGCATCTTTGGTCACATGAAAAAAAATGGTGATCCAAAGATGCGAAAGTGACTCACATCTGGTCGCTTCCCCGAAAAAGCCTCCATAGATGTCTTCATCCCAAAAATACAATGAGGACTTCTCTTCTGAAGGTACACTACTGTATTTCATGCCTCAGCCCACAAATGAAGTGGTAGGCCTTGGTCATGCAACATCACTTGAGCTGCTCCCGCAATAGATCTGTTCTTCCTTTCGGCCAACCCAATCTATTGTGGGTTATGAGGTGTCATCAGTTCCCATTTAATTCCTTTTGCAGCACAGAAGTATTTAAACTGCTGGAAAACATACTCTCCATCATTGTCACTACGCAAAGCTTTTACTTTCTTCCCAGATTATTTCTTTGCCGAGGCTTTAAACTCACAAAATCTCAAGAAGGTCTAATCCTTCTTTTTCATAAAGTAGATCCAACATCTACGAGAAAAATCATCAATGAAAATAACATCGTACCTTTGTTTAGCAGTGGAGGCTGTAGAGAATGGTCCACATACATCTGAGTGAACTCGCTCCAGGATTGCTCCAGCTCTACTATCCCGATCCAGGTGCATCCTTTACATGTATTTGTTTGCTCTAGTTTTCCCTTGGGTAAGTCGGTAGAAATTTACTGCATGATCTTCAAGGCCCTGTGATGCAAGTGGCCTAGTCTTCTATGCCATAGCTCACCAACATCTTGGATTTGCACAACCTCTGCTTTGGAACTCAGTTCAGCATAGTCATCTATCTCCAGCTTGTAGAGATAAATTACTCAAATCCCTATTCGCTTGGTCTGTCCAGTGCTGATATGCCTCAGGAACACTTTGCCTTTACTAAACACTACATCATAGCCTTTATCTTCTAGCATAGCAATAGACATAAGATTTGTTTTCAACCTGGTACATATTTAACAGCAGATAGGGTGAGAGGAGCACCATGATCTTTTGAAGTTTGTCCTTTAGCGCCAAATTCCTCTGATCACTGCTATTCTGATAAAGATCATTCAATGTTTTCCACATCAAAAATGGATTCTCCTTCCCATGGAGGCTCGAGACAATGTGATCTCGAACTCCCTCCAGGAGGATTCTCCTTGCTCTAGCCACACACTTTTTCCATTCCACCAGTTGAGTAGCATCATTCGACTTTTGGACTTATTGATCAATGAAGTCATTCCAGGCTATATAATTTGAACTTCCATCAAGGGCATATTTGAGTCTTAAATCACTAAACGCCATCGGTGAAATAGATGTGATAAGAACTCAATTCAATATTCAGAAACCAAACTTTGTACTTCTCCTACTTGTATATTGTTCTTCCTTGATCACCTTGCTCTGATACCATGTAGAAATCCCCACTATAGATTACCTGGTAATGTAATGTACCAAAGCAAAACACTTGATCTACTTCTACAACAATTGAGCGGAAGCTTAATCGAACATGAGCAACATCTAGCATGAACAAATATAACTGAGAATTTGAAGTAATCAACCATAACACAGAAGATATATCACTGGGGAAAGCACCAACCTAAAACCCCAACTTTGTATTATCATACAAGTGGAAATCTTGTTCAAGTTACAAAAAGAATAAGCTCTCAAGCTATCCTGATCTCTCTGTAATCAAACAATACAACTCACAGACTCGATGGACATAGAATATATCTTCCTCAAGCCCTCCAATCCTCCTATTTCCTTGCACAATTTTGATTGGGGTCCAATGATATCACATGTGTGGACTGGCCTCATCACACTCACTGTAACCTCAGGTCCAACTGTGCAATCCATAAGGAATAATATTCCTTCTGTATGCAAGGAATATTCACCAAGGAATATCCTATCAATTGATAGTACACTGTCCCTCCATCTGATCTCAACTGGGTCTCTGACTGAACTGATATGCATGAGTTATCCATGAGAGAATACTTAGTTATCTGAATTACTAGTTACATGCATGCAAGAATTAACTGACTGAATTCTCATTAATTTAGAAAATTGTTAAATTAATCTAACTGGAATTGACTAAGTTCAACTAAGTCAACTGATTACAACTCAATATTACAACTCATCCTTATCTCTTTAACTGAAGGTTAAATTCCTCAATTAATGGAGAAACTGTTGCATGTCCTCACATAGACTTCAAGTTTGATTTTCCTTAACTAATTAACTCAAGATGAATGAATTAATTAATTTCCAAACTATTGTTGATATCAAATTCGAATTTTACTTCTTATGTTTAGTCCAGGGACTGACTAAAATAAGAAGGGATCCCAAAATGCTATTTTTAGAAAAGCTATTTTTAGCACTTTCACTTTTCACCCATTGTAGCTAAGATCAACTGCTATTTATAACCCGGCTATTTATAACAGTTCTATTTTTAGCATATTCTATTTTTAGCATTTCTTGTTACACTCTTTTCAACATGGCTATTGGCAGTATTGATCCCGCTAATTCTAGTCTTATATGTCTTGATCTAGAAAACCACGTTCTATGTCTTCCTCATCAGATTTCCTTTCTCATTCAGGTCATCATTAATGAGAAAACCATTCACAGAACTGTCATTGATGAAGGTGCTTCCACCTGCATCATGTCCGTTGCTTGTTGGAAGGAAATTGGTTTTACTACTTTGAACCAGTCCCCTAACACTTTGGAAGCTTTTGACGGGCGCAATTTGCGACCATTTAGTGTCTTACCCAACCTTGCCATTACTTTGGAGGGCAAGAAAATGCATGTCAAGGTAGAGATTGTTGACGCTAATCTCAATTATAATCTTCTACTCAGACGAACTCAGACCCATGCCATGCATGTTGTAGCCTCCTCCTTGTTCTGCGTGATTCATTTTCCCCATCAAGGGAAAATAGTCATAGTTGACCAACTGTCCTTCTTTGCCTCTTCCTCCTCGGATGGCAATGTTCTGTATGTCAAGCACACTAGTGCTTCTTATGCAATTGTGGGGGTAGGACTCTTTAAATATATTTCTATGATGGGTATCTTTCCACTCCCACCTCCTCTTGTTTTCTCTGTTAACATGATTTTGATCAAGTCTGATCCTTGGGACATTTCCTCACCAGATCTTGTTGACACATGGGGTGAGGTAATGTCATTAAGTCCCACCAAAATCAATTATGTGGATAATTTTTCTGCCTCACCTTCGATATCCTCTGCTCATCCTGTTTCAAGTTCATTTCTCGACGTGTTTTCTCAATCCCCTTGGCTTCGTTCTAGCCTAACGGTCATGTCTATGTGTCTTGAGAAGTTCTCTTCTCTGTTGCCTATTGACATGTCATTTTGCATGCCATTGTCAAGCTCTATCAACTGAGGGCACCTTTATCCCTTCATGGATTCAGGATTTTTCTCCCTCCCCGAGTTTTTCCCAATTGCCCATTATTGCAATGGGGTTTTCATCTGACTCATAACCTCCCTCGCCCAGGGCGAATGGGGGCAAAGCCTTATATGAGTTCTACTCTATTATTTGGCTAAGTCGATGCTTACTTGTCATGTCAACAATAAAACTCTGGTGTTCATCTATGTTGATTGATTTCCTAAGTCTGAGCATGGACTCTCTCAAAAAGTACTTTGCTTAGGTCATCTTACATGGTTACTTTTGTACAATAAGTGTGTCATTCATTTTTGTGCAGTGTGGTTTGGTGTGTTGTTTTGCAAGCAACTTTCTTGCTTATTACGTTTTTTCCTGCCTTGCAGATGTCGATGTCTCCTCAAATCAGTTTCGCTGATGGTGCTTGCTGAAGTACTAGGAACCTATCATCCACAACATGGGCCATTTATGACCCCCATGGTGAGTTGATTGATATTCAAGGGATTTGTCTAGGTCAAACAACTAATAACATCACTGAGTATAGTGTCATTATCGAATTGTTGTCAGAAGCTATCGCTCTTGGCATCCAAGATTTGGTTGTCAACCTTGATTCACAGCTTGTCATTCTTCAACTCAACGAGCAATATTTCGTCAGAAACCCTCAGATATTGAGAATGTATCTACGTATTCATCTATTGGAGAGAAATTTTGATTACATCACGTATCATCATATTCCTAGACATATGAATACATTGAGAGATGAATTAGCTAATTATGTGCTGGATAGACATTTGCGAAACATGTAAAAATAAAAAAACAAATCATTTTTATCATAGTAAGTAGGGAAATGTAGCATATATATATATTATATATATGTGTGTGTGTGTGTGTGTGTCAATAATGTTTTTCATACATCAAAGCCTCAAAAAAAATATGTGTGTCTAAAATACATCAGTGGCTCACAGGCCTTATACATCCATGGCTCACAGGCCTAAAAAATATGGAATGCTAGACCTATGCACTAAACAACATGATGCTCATGATAGCATGTAACTGCTTGGACTACGCAAGTCAGCAGTCGACGGATCCGATCTGACACCCCCACTGTATGCCTTTGGTACTGGCGTGGGACATCACCCATCCAAGCGTACTCTAGGATCCCATGGGTCAAACCCTCAAGATTTTGCGCAATCTCCTCCTCGTTTTCGCTCCCCTCCTGATAAGGAGCGACATCAAACTGTTGAGCGACGTGCCTGGTAATCGAGGACATCCCGGCAGGGCGTTCTGGTCCAACATCTGCATTCATAAAATCGAAGTGTCATGAACACATATATTTCAAAAAAAGTAAGAACATCAAAAAACGAAAAAATTGTTTGTTTTTACCTCCATCATAAAAATCCTCTCCTTCTGGGAGTAGCATATCCGGATCTCTGCGGAATTTGATACCGCTGTAAGGCTAATCCTCCACTATGATCAACTATCATTGTATCCATGAGAAGAAGGTGAGATTGTAGGAAATTTTTTGGCCCCCCGTAACCCTGGGCATCAACTCACTCCAACGGACCATCTGTGGGTCTCGTGGCATCGGAGGATCCACCTTGGTCAGCTGGTATTGGAACAGCAGAACCTACTCCAAGAAGAAGGTCACTAGAACCAACACAAAGCAAAACTGCTTCAGGTTTCCCGCCTTCGCTTTTGATAGCTAGTGCTTCATGTTTATTTTCGTAGATTCCACCTTGTTAAAAATAGTTGGCATTCTGCACTCGATAGCATATAGGAACTTTGACTTGTTAGTCTCATGAGGCACTTGGGACCCAACCACTCTATTGATGGTCAATAGTAACACTCTCAACACAAGATCCCGAACAATCATGATCTCGATCTTGCCACTCTTGGATTTGAGAGCTTCTGGGCAATGTTCAGCAAGTAACATGGAAACACTTGCCCCAATCGGCCTTGACTCATATAGGTTGAATGGTTCCCCTCTCTAGGACAGTCCTGTGATGAAATAAATATCTAAAGTCTCCAACTCCAGCTCTTGGTCACCAATGATAAAAATTTCCTAATTTATTTCCCAGAGACTAATCAAGTACCATAACAGCTCAGGTTGAGCCCATATCCCTGGTGTGAGAAAGAAATTGAGGAGCCCATAGTTCCTCAAAGCCTCTAAGAAATTTGGATAAGCTATGGCTTGGGTATAGATATCGTCATGCTCTCTTTCTTTCCAATCCACCATTTTTGATGATTTTCTTCCTGCAAAAACCATTCAATCAAGTCAATGATCATTTTTTGATACAGAAATTTGGATTCAAATAGTCAATTTGAGCAAAAACATGTAAATTTTTTGTTCATGGCACTGGTGCAACTGTTTTAAAAACAGTGGCATCAACGACACGCTTAGTAGTTTTAGCCACCCTTGATTGGTGCGATTCCGTGCCCAAAAATTGTGCCGACCGAGGGTGATTTTTTTTTTTTCCAAAAGCTCCCCATGAAATCCAAAAAATGGATAAAAACAGGAAAATATGGTATGAAAATGGAGCTTAAGGTCTTGGCTCTTACCTGCACCTGATGACTCGATGAATGATCTTCCGAATCTCCTGTAATCTGCTCCAGAAAAATTAGGGCACAAACAGGTAAAAAGCTCTTCACATAAAGGTAAAATGGTAAAAAGTAAAAAATAATTACTTTTTTCCCTTTTTATTTATTTTTATGAAAATATTAAGGTTTTTTAAGTGTTTTTGACCTATTTTTCCTCAGAACTGCATAATGCATTTACCTTTCTTGTGCAGCGACAGGTGACGGATTGTTGACGATGGTACTCAAGTCACCTTTAATCTCTTTTTTGACTTGTAAAGGATGAAAATATCACCAAAAATTTTCTCTTTTGACTCATTAAAGCAAATAAAATGGGAGGTCTGCTTTCAGCTCTTTTCCGACCTTTTAAACACGAAAAGGTTGTCGAGCTCTTGTCATTTTGAACTCGTTAACGAATGCAAAACATTGTTTACCCAATATCTGTTTAGCCCGTTTTTGGGCTGGGATAAAATATTTACAAAAAAGGTAATCCTTGACTGAAATGGTCAATAGGTTCTCTCAAGTATCATTTTCTACCTTTTCGGGCTCGAGAGACACAAATGTATGAAAAGGGACCATGCAGAGTTTTCTTTTCTGTGTCTTTTTCAAACTCTCTAAACCTGAAAAAGATACCGAGTTACACCTTTATCAGACTCATTAAAACATTAAACGACATCGAATTCATCACCATGACGAACATGAGCTTATCCTTCCTAAGGCTCATTAAACTTACTAGGTCGGATTCATCTGAAGGATGAACTTACAGTGCAAGAATATGCTATCCCCTTCAAGCTTCTAATAAAAAATAATTGGGGTACCTGCCAGAAATGGTGGGGGGAAATTTGGAAATTTAATCAGTTGTGTCGGAAGCTCACTCTTTAACATGACACTTTCTGCTTCATGTCAGGTTGGGATATCCTCACTTCATCATTGAATTTCCCGGGTTGGGTCGTCATTTTTTGCCTTCCATTTGATCTCTGCCACGTCATCTTAACCACTGATCCTATGGATCCAAAAGATGCCAAACTCTAGAATTGTGTCATCAATATGTTCAAGAGTTAGTCCCTCTGTAGTTACACTTACTCCTAATCCTCTGTATCGTCTGAAATCATTTGCATCCCTTTGTCTCGTGTTGATGATGTGGGATACATCATGGCCTTCCTTCGACACGGTTGCTTCTTGTCAACTTCAGCTCATTATCTAGGAAGTTGGTCGAGAGACTCCCTTCTAGTACCTTAGAGCTTGCATGCCATAATGGCAATTTCTTCGCACTCGATGACAAGTTCACATCATTGGCTTTCGATCAGGTGATTTCACGGGTGTTCTACATCAGTTCCTTTATTCACATTCTGCGAACTGTGTTTCCAGTACCTTGAGAGCCATTTTCATTATTGGTGGTTTCTCTCGCACTTGTTAACGGTTCACATCATTGATCGATAATCAAGTGACTTCCTAGCATGCTCGAGTTCAACACTTTCATTCGCACATTAGGATTTGTAATTTGATCGGGTCGTTTCGAGTGCAAGACCTTGGTCTAAGATTACACAAGTCTAAGTTGCGAGGCGATGTGACATGGTCATGTTGATATACATGTCTCTTTTATATGGATGGTTGCGACCATACCATGAGTTGTTATATGTGATCCTTCTCATTATTGGATGGCTGCGACCATATCTTGGTGTTGTTATGATCCTTTCTGCTGGATGGCTACGCCCATGCCTTGGATCCATTTATATGATCATTCTCAGGATGATTGCATCCATACCATGGTTCATGTATTATTATTCAGAGTTTTCATTGATGTATATGTATCTATGCTTGCTTGCAGGTTCTCTGTCGATGGACTCTAGTTCCCCACATGCACTTGTAAATCATTTCACTCCTCACTCTAGTTCGGCATTCATGCTTTAGGGGGCATCTGTTACACAACATTTTTTCACTATCCTTGTACTCCCCATCCATGATCCTGGAGGACCTCTACAGTGTTCCCGACATGTTTTCCTATCATGAAGAAACTCCCATTGTGTCCCTCTTCATGAGCAAAACAATTCCCTTTTGCATCATTTCCCAAAAATCTTATGTTTATCCCAGTTTACAAGACCGACACTAATGACCCATGTCCTCCTCGCGCTAATATGTAGGGTTTACAACTATCCCTAGCATTGATTAGATTGACTAAGCCCTTTCTCAGTTGTGTTGATCCTCTTTTGGAAAGTTTTTTAAATATGGAGCCAAAGCTTCTAGCTCTAGAAGCTTCGTAACGGAAGTCTAGTAAATGGTTAGGTTGGATGGAGTCGAGGAGATCAGTTTGGGCTCCTTTCCCCTATTAGGATGGAACTAATCCAAGAGATAAGGCCTTCTCCCATGAGAAGAGGAACCATCTCCCCTCCATCCCAGCTATATAAACCTCTCTTTTTCCCAAGAACAAGTTAGCTTTTAGTCCTAATTAAGTTCTGGCTGAGGTTTTGATTTTGGAGTAGTCAGCAAGTTACCCATAGTTTGTAGCTTTCTAGTTTGTGTTTAAGGGAGAATTGTGAGTTTGGTTTGGTGTGAAGACTAGAGGGACAATTTAGTGTTGGTTCTCTACGAGCTGAAATTTTTCCAAAAAATTTAATACAAAATGCATTGAAGTATAAAAAACAGGTCAAGGTATTTCTTCGACAAGTGCATCTGAAGGCTTGATCAGAACTTTGTGAATTGGTTCTGTATACTGGTGCGTTTCTTGATCCACTTCAACTTCATGTGATTGTTGTTCTCAAGCTGCAATACATGTTGAGATGCTAGGTTTGTAGAACTATTGGGTGGGTTCTAAAGAACTCATGGGGCCCAGAGACTGGGGCTTCCCTGACCATCCATGTGAGAAAATCTTAAAATTGTGAATGAGAGGAATATACTTCTTGGTGAAGTTTGTCTCTCCAACCGGTAGACTAGATTTCATTACTAACTAAATAAGAAGAATAGGGAAGCGAATGTGTTTACCCAAATTCTGGCAATCCTGACAATTGGTCTTTATGAGTTCTGTGAGGTATTCTTCCCAATTATACGTCTTCTCGAAGGTTGTTATTTCACTGATTACTTCTAGCAAATTCAACTTGACATTAGAGACCCAACCAATAGGTGTGAGGCAAAGAGAAACAATCATGTCAGTTCATCTTACCAAAGATTCCTGGACTTGGCTAATTACTAACGCTCATGAGTTTTTTGCAGATGTTCCACCTGCAAATTCTGTGAGCCACTTATGATAGTCGATTGTATTGGGAACTTTCTCTCCTTTATACGACAATCTTGTAATCAAATGTATAGTAGGCCCAGAAATCGACTGCGGGTGGGCAAGGTAGAGCTTCCCATTATGGTATATTCTTATCAAGTATTTGACAGCTTCATCCTTCATACCATGCATATCTTCCATCAACAGAGAACCAAGAATATTGTTGATTCCTTCCTTCTCCAACCACTCAGAGTCTAAATTCAACTTGTTACCTGGCTTGGCCTATCAAAGAAATGGCTCATACAGCTTCTCCCATGATGGGTCATCTACCTTCGTTTGTTTTATCTAATTCATGCAGACTTCAAGTTCAATTTCCCTTGCAAGATCAAACCTTTCTTTTGTTCGTGGCTCAACTGTGACATCATCTTCCTCAAAGAAATTTTTTCGCTTCGCCATTGCAAAGTCACTCTATAATTTTGTAGTCCTCAAACAATCTAATAGTTCAGAATTAGAAATCACGGTGCTCGGGATGTCTGGAATGTCATCAAGGTTGCAATTGACACTTAACGCAATTTCTGGAAGAATGTTAAGCGTGATCGAGATGTTATTAGCTGTTATGGAATAATAATTTAATGCACCATCATTTCTACTTCCTTTCTCTTCTGCGAAATGTCGCATTTAATTTTGAGTTGATCCTCCAACATCACATAGCATGTGCATGCAATCTGATCACCACCTTCTTCATAGAGTGATATATGATTTTGGAATGATTTGAAATTTTTATAATGCACTTATGAAAGTGGTGAGACTTGTGAAGTATGTGATGTGTCATGATTGGATTAACGAGTTCGAATATTTTGGTTTTTAAATTATTATTTTTTGTCTCTTGTGCATTTTGTTGTCAAACTCTCACGTGCTTAACATTTATTTACAACTAGTGTTCTAAAATTTCCTTCCGGCACGTGGTTGAAGCCTTTTTCCTAGTTATCTGTCCTGTCGAGATGTTCATGATGTCGATAATCTATCAAATGATTCTTTTTTCTTCGATTTGGTTTCTTGATCTGTCTATTGAGTTAGACTCTTTATGATGTTCTCTGAATTTCTGTCTACATTATTGTTGTTTTTCATCCTTTGAATGATGTCAATCCATGTTATGTTTAACCCTGATACTTAAGAGATTATGCAGATCCACATCTTGTTTCATATTTATATCAATATTGTATGCTTGATTGTGATTTTCTCTTTTTTTTAGATCCCCAATAACTTTGTGACTTACTTTATTCCTAGTTATAGTGCCCCACTCTAGTGACTGACACTGATATGAAATTAACATTTATTTATCCCTAAGGCCAGCACTTTATTCTTTGAGGACCTTAGGTTGAGGATCCGGACACATGACTCTATTATTAGTCGATGTGATGGTTATGTATGTTCTCTATTGATATTATGATGATGATAGCATTAATGGTTATGTATGTTCTGTATTGATATTATGATGATTGTAACATTAATGGTTATGCATGTTCTCTACTGATATTATGATGATTGTATCATTAATGGTTATGTATGTTCTCTATTGATATTATGATGATGATAGCAGTAAAGGATATGTATGCTCTCTATTGATATCATGATGATGATAACTTTGATGGATAGGTATGTTTTCTATTGATGTTATGATGATGATAGCTTTGATGGATATGTATGTTTCCCATTGATGTCATGATGATGATAGCCATGAAGGATGTGTCCCATATGTTATCTGCTTACATTGGTTCTGGTTCATAATGAACAATGATGTGAATGATTAGATCATGTTGATGATGATATTATGATAATGACTAACACTAAGAAACTTTGTTACTAATGATTATTAAGTATGATAGGAAGCCACTAGAGGCACTCGCATATGATGAGTTGACGACACCTGGTTTGATGGAAATTAATATTTTGTTTTTGAAATTCTAAGTTAGTTTGATGATGATATGTTAGTGGCTATAGGCACAAGTTAGTTTCTTGGTCGAATGACTCACATATGGGTGATGGGGTTGTAAAATTGGATGGAACTGCATGGGAGGGGTGGGACAATGTCCCTGATCTCACCCGCTAGCAATCGCATCATGTCTTGGGCTGGAAAGGTTGAAACACCATCGCCTTAAAGATCACGATGTCATAGGGGAAAGTCCCAAATTTGGGTTGCTCGCGAGGATTTTACTGGGGGGCATGCATCAAGGCGGATTCCTTAATCCCAAACACCATTAGTCTCACTATAGTAGGCAACATAAGAGATGATATTGGTCTTTGTCATTGCACCTAGACTTTCCCTCGTAACCACTGGATGCTTGAAGGGCAAGTGGCGTGGCACCCTTGGAACTTCAAGGGAAGTTCTTGAAGGGCATGACCAACTTGGCCATCTTGGCATCACAAATAAACTATTAGGCGTGACACCCTTGGAACTTCAAGGGAATTTCTTGAAGGGCATGACCAACTTGAAACCATTGGAATCATAAAAATAAATAAAATTAATAAATATAATCAAGATATGAAAACCCTGCAAATTCACATCAAGTTGTAAATGATGTTAGAACTGAAGCAATTAAATCAAGAATAAAACTTGGGGTAAGAGGAGAGTAGGAAGAAATAAAATATTTTACCTTGAGAACTCTACCCTTCCCATATTGGAAAATATTAGGTAGATAATGTACATAAGTAACTTAAATAGAAAAAAGGGGGAAAGAGGGACATAGATTTAAGTAGAAAGATTAATCCTAAAATAGTTAAACTTCATTAAGAGAAGAGGGCGATGAATTAAAATAAAATTAATAAATTAAATTTTTAGAGAAATTTAGAGAAACTCCATGTGGCAAGAGCCAACATAAGAATATCCATCTAAGAGGAAAGTTGAGTTGAATTAAGAAGTAGTTAGGGGACCAAATTTGAAACTTAACAACTGACTTTAGTAATGAACACAAATTAAGGGGTAGAAAAGGGGGATCAAGAAACAACTAGGAGAAGAAATAGGAAGTCTTGTTGGGGTGAGGAAAAATATTTTTTTTAAATTAAAATTTAAGTAAATAATTTTGGAGATCCTTGGTGAGAGGGTGACACATGGGCGGGTGAATAATAAAACTTTTGGATTAATAAAAAGAATTAATTATGCATGAAATGCCAAGTGTCACCTATGGAGCCTCCTATAAAAGAAGGGGCAAGCCATGGGAGAAAGGGTGTTTTTTACCCTATTGTTGGATGGATGAGACTATGTCATTATAGTGGCTACAAGCTATAGTTGAGTTTGGTGAGATAGATGACTTTAGAGAAGGGACTCTTGAGCCAAGGAGTGCTCACCTCTATCAGCTAGCACATTTCCTCCAATGTACAATCCCATTGCAGTTCAGGGGTCCGCAAGGAAGGAGAGTACCTAAGGAGTAGGCTGGGAGGTCAACCGCTGGGTCACTACATTCAGATTAAGCACATCAACATTCACACTTGGAGATGGACGATAAAAAGGGAGTGCACATAGTGGTAAGTCAATATTGAATCTCGTCTCTTGGTGAATGGTATCTATGTTATTTATAATGTTCTTTTATATGACATCATTGTGCCTATAGTTAACAACATGTAAACTAGATTATATGTGTAATGTAGTGAAATTCATGGATGTTTGATATAAGTGCTTAATATTTCTGAGTTCCCAATGTTATCTACTTATGGTTGTATTCCTAGTTTACTGTATTATTCTAAAGAAAATTAAAAATAAAGCATAGGGTTGGTTCCTACACTTGGTATCAGAGCGGGTTAGTCTCTTGGACCTATGGGCCCATTAGTGAAAAGTTTTAATTAGCACTACCATGACTCAATACAATGGATAATCTATTGATTTATTAGAACCATGGGTTAATACAATGGAGAATCCATTGATTCCTTAATGTGGTCGATCATGTGATCTGCCCATGTGACTAAGCAGTCTAGAAAAAGGAGTTAGTATTTATCGGAAAACTAAGATTAATTCTTCGTATTATAATCAACCTTTTCTTTCTCTCGTTACAAAAAATTCACGTGAAAATATATTTAATAAAAAATGAAAATTTAATTGGTCCAATATAAATCTAAGCTTGGATCTTTATTAAATCGATTCCTTCCATTTTATTTCAATAAAAAATAAGTTAGAGGAGCTTGCACCCTGACTAAGAGATTCCTAAAATATCTCCTAAGCAACCTCTAGTCCTCCCATAGAGAAGAGCATTGTGAGGAATATTAAATTTGTCTATCATTGATCACACAAGAGACCTCACTCTCACGTATGTTTGCTGACCTAAGAATTGGTGTGGCCATGTTTCTGACCTCAGGTTCCACATTACAACATTATCAGTTATGCTATTTTACTATTCTCTGTCAATGAAGTCTTCTTAGATCTGAATGTAAAACTGAGTGCATAAGGAGTTTGGTATCTAATTGATTGATTGTATAAGTGATAAGGGTGATCTCTGCTACTACCTATGTAAAGCTCTATAAATTGAAAGTAGATGCTTAGTATATTGTTGGTTTGTACAGACTTGAATCAGAAGTTTTATGTTTCAGTAGTTTTGAAGGTATATGCAGGTTGGATTAAAGGAAGTAGTGTATACACGTAGGTTGGGTTCAGTAAAGTAGCATATACATTCCGATGCATGATTTTTGAGGTTGCAGCTAGTTTTAAATGATAATGCAGGTTTCTGGGTTCAGCACAGTATTCTGGTGACAGTGATATGACTGTTCAGATTAACTGATTATTGGTTAATGCAGGTTGAAATTTTTGATGGGTCCAGTATGAAACTTTTATGAAATGAGGCCTTCAAGTGTATTGTTGTGTACCAAGAGCATCCAGTCTGAAAATTTATGAAATGTGGTCCCTGGAAGAAGAGAGAATGTCATATCCTTTTGTAGGCCAACACCTACATACTAGTAAACACATTGGCTAGTACAAGAGCTAGGGGATTGCAGCTCCCTTCCAGTAGAAGCTAGAAAATGAGATAAGGTTGTAGCCTTCTGCAGGTGGGTGCCTGCATACTGGTATGAGTCTGCACTAGTACAATATTGTAAATAGATTTTCTTATTATTAAAAGAAGACAGAGATGACAACAGCAAGTGGTTTTCACCCACATTGGGTTTCCACCTTAAATCTTGGTGTGCATGTGTGTTTCTTATGTGTGATGGTTTATTCTATTTTTAACTGCATTGTTTAATAATTTACTGATGCACTGGGTAAATATCAACACGTGATAAATTGACTAAATCACAAGTTCTTTGGGTATACACTAGTTTCTCTAATCACAGTAATGTGTACACGCTAGTTCACTTCACAGAAGTAGGGTATATAAATATGTTTGGGAAATGAAAAATTATTGATCTGATAATACTGATTCACCCCCCCTTTCAATATTATTTCCAACAATTATGTCCATATAAATAATGGAATTCAACATTATATATTATTTCATTATTAATACTTGTTCTTAGATATCTTATATACTAAGGTATAACATTGTGTCATACCATACACTTTTAACTATATAAGCACTTATATATAAATAGTTATTAATGTAATTCCAAATTATCCATTGTTTTGAATTGGTATTCCTATCATACATGCATGTAATATAATAATTACCCTATTCTAGTCGTATGTTATATAACACAATATTTATCTATGCTTATTATTAATATTAGAGTTTTTGGTACTTCCATTATTGAAATCATAAAATGTTAGAAACTTATTCTCTCTCTCTTTTTACTAATGACATTCTCAGTTTATGTTATGATAATGCTACCAACCACCTCTACCATTTACATGACATAATGTAGTCTAAGCCTACTATGCTGAGTTAGATTGATTGTATCCTTATGATTAAATCTTATAGGAAGGTTTGAAATTGATAGGTGAATTATATCATCAAGAACTTATAAATGCATAAATTGTTCCTTTGGAAGTATATAATAATAACAATAAATTATAGAACCACTTAGGTTGGTTATAATTTTTATTTGATTGGTTTTATCTTATAAGGAAAAATCGTGTTAAATTGTGGTATGATTCATTGGTGAACCATGGTTAGAAGAGGTACAAGAAGGAGTGGGGCAACTAAAGGGCGCAACATGGCACCACTGCAACAGCCAAATCTTCCCACCCCACCCAATGATGGGTAAAACATTACTGTTGGCATTATGGCTCAAGTGTTGTCCTTGATGGCAACTCACACAGATGTCAGATAATAGTGCAGCAGGTCAGTAGCAAAGAGTTGATGATCAGATTACAAAGAATGAAGAAAATATATATACGCAGGTTCATTGTGACCTAGCCGCGTATACACGCGGGTTAGTCGTTGAAAAGACGCGTATGCATATACACGCACTTTCATGCAAGAGAAGGCGCGTACATTGAGTTTTGGTCCATGGTAGTTAGTCCTTGGTATTTGAACCTATGGTTTTGGACCATAGTATCTCGTCAGATGTGTTGATCCCAAGTATTGGGTCCATGGTATTGGTTTGTTATGGTTTTGGACCATGGTATTGAGCAAGGCCTAAGACTATAAAAGGAGAAGAAGATCATTAGGCAAGTGAATTGAAAAAGTCTTGAATATCTGATGAATGATGAGATCCAGTATGCAGGTTATGGGTTGATGATGCATTGCTTGATCTGAGCTAAGGAGGGATCTCATCGGTTGATGGAGAACAAGATCTACGGATAGATCGGGATAAAATGGTTTGAAATGAACTATCTCTATATGATTGATTATGTTTATTCTAGATCTGTAGACTGACGCATGTAATGATCTGAACTGGGTATAACTTAAGTTTGAAATCGCTGCAAGTCATGATTGAATATTTATAGATCTGTACGCGGGTTGGATTTGGTGTAAGCACGTATGTACATGGGTTTGGTTCACTGTAGTAGCGTATACCATTTGAGCTATGATGTTTAAAGTTACAGGTGGTTCTGGTTGTTGATGAGTTCTTATGACAGTTTAATGGTGTTAGTATTCTGCATATCCTGTTTCATTAACTGTGTTTAGCTTCAGTATTGATGGATGAGAACTAATATTGGATCAGGATCATAATGACTCATATTTATGTGATCTGATGGACTAGATCTGGGAGCTAACACACATATTATCCTTGTATATCTAATAATCCGGATATGTCTGAAGATAGGAAGTGCATCAAGTTATAAGTAAGCAATTGATGACATATACGCTGGTTCACCTTGGTGAAGTTGCATATACACGCTGGTTCAACACTTCCAAGTAGCGTATGCACTCTGATGCATGATTTTGATGATACAGTTGGTTCTGAATATTGTTGCAGAGTTCAGTGTTCTGCTCTGTGTTCTGGTGACTATGTGGTTGACAGGGTTTCAGTGTTTCAGTGATTCAGAAATTAATGATGCTAGTATTGATTGTTTTGTGCTTCAATGATATTTATGGGTCCAGTATGAAAATTTGATGAAATGTGGCCTTCAGATTATAGTGTTGTGCTTCAGGAGTATCCAGTCTGAAAATTTATGAAATGTGGTCCCTGGAGGATGAAAGGAGATTGTAGGCCGGTGCCTACATACTAGTACATCAGCTAGTACAAGAGCAAAGGGGGTGGTAGCTCCCTTCCAGTAGCAGCTAGAGAATGAGTGAAGATTGGAGCATTCAGTAGGCAGGCACCTACGTACTAGTAAATGGATCAGCTAGTACAAGAGCTAAGGGGTTGTAGCTCCCATCCAGGAGAGTCTGGAAAACGAGAGAGGGTTGTAACCCTCTGTAGGTAGAAGCCTACGTACTGGTATAAGACTGCACCAGTACAGAATTATTGTAAAATGAAGTTTCTTATTAAAATAAGATAGAGACAACTTGCCGCAGGTGGTTTTCACCCACATTGGGTTTCCACCTTATATGATGGTGTTCATGTGTGGTTCTTGTGTGTGATGATCTATTCTGTTTTACTGCACCTGCTTACTGTACATATGGTTAATGAAGTTCTGATGCACTAACTAAAGATCAAAATTTAATGGATTAACTGAATCATAAGTATTCTGGATATACGCTAGTTGCATTAGACACAATTGCGTATACATGCGGGTTCCCTTAATTTAAGTAGCGTATATGTATCTAAGTATGGAAATGAAAAAGTTTTATTGATTTGATAATACTGATTCACCCCCCCTCTCAATATTATTTCCAACAATTGGTATTAGAGCAGGTCCTTTGGTAGAAGCTTGATCGCTTGAAGGAGATCCGTGGAACTATGGGAAAGAAGCTTAAGAAGAAAGCACCTAAGAAGAAGAAGACATCTCAGAAGATCTATGACAGTGGGTGTATTGATTGGGGAATATGTGGAAGGAGCACATCAGATTCAGAATCACTTCAGAATGAAGATGAACAAGATCTATCAGGTATGAATTTGTTATCCTCTGGTGATACATCTATTTATCCTCTTAAAGATGATGAATGTGATAGCGAAACAACTGAATTTGCACTTATGGGTGAGCAAGAAAGATATCAAATAGAGGCAGAATTTAAAAGGCTTACAGACAAAATTAGAGATCAACAAGATCTATTGAACACAAAGGAATGTGCTTTCAAAGAAGAAGCTACCAAATTAAAAGCTCAACTAGAGGAAGGAAACAAGGTAAGGAAGTTATTCAAGAACAAGGAAGATCAATGTTAAAAGTTGCAGGATGAAGTGACATCATTAAGAAATGAAGTCAACGAAAGGAGCACAATCATCAAGAAACTCAGAGATAGATCCAATTATTATGAAAGACTTGAAGCTACGATCCGCTCGCTAAAGGAAGATCTTGAAGAATCAAAGAAGCAGAATAAAGATCTACTCCAAGCTCTTGAAAAACAAGAAAACGAAGTTCTTGAATTAAGGCATCAGTTGAAAGAAGGAAGGAAAGCTGAAGAAGACATGAAGAAGCACTATCGTGAAAAGGAAGAGCATCTTTAGGTTGAGGTAAATATTCTAAATGATAAATTAGAAGAAAAGGATAAGCTCTTACGATTTCAAGATAGTACTAAGATCTTGGATGATATTCTTAGTAGTCAAAGGTCTCCTGCTATCAAAAATGGTCTTGGTTTTTATGAAGCCACTGAAAGTGAATCTAGCTCACAAGGAGAGACAAGAAACTCTAATGAGAAATCTAAAATGCACAACGAAGAGATGAGAAGAAAACCCCATCAACAGCCATGGAAAGAAATTCTTCAAAGGAAATCTTTTACTCCTCCAATGCATAATGTTGAATGTTATGTATGTCATAATCTTGGACATGTTACAACTAGATGTAGAAGAAGAATGGTTCAAGATCATCACACAGAAAGATCATCACATTCCAAGTACTTTCAGGGATATTGTTTTTCTTGCAATATGTTTGGTCACAAAGCTATTGATTGCTACAGAAGGAATATGAAACACGTGAGATGTTATGCCTGTAACAAGCTTGGACATATAGCAAAGGAATGCAAGAACAAAGTACGGGCACCACACCAAAAGGAGAAATCATCATCAAGTGACACTTGAAGATATGGAAGAAGAAGGAAGTACAATCAGAAAGATGTGGCACAGCACAATATACTCAGACATAGCACAGCACTGACATGACAGACTCAGGGGGAGCTGAAAGTATAGAACTTCAGTGTCCTAAATCTCATACGCAAGTTTCATAAAGGGAAGTCGCGTATATACGCGAGTTAGACACTGCAAAGTCGCGTATATGTCAATCTGAGGAAAAGCAATGGGGACAAGCTCAGAAAAAGGGTCTGATATGATTCAGTCCATTATTTGCTCTATTGGTTAATAGTTACAGTCTAATGAGGATGTGTGGAAATGTCTTGATACTTGTAAGATGTTTAGAAGTGTTTTGATCCTAACTTGATGATGATGATGTCTTGATGCTGATATATTCATGATCAGATCTAACAATAAACAGATGGCACAGGTTGAGGGGGAGCATATGCCTTTTAATAATGCATTGTTGGCATCATACTTAATAGTCCTTGGTGATGATGCTTATATGGATTACTATGATGAGGTTATGAGTTGTCCATGATAAAATCTCATATGATTCTTGGGGTTACATAGTTGATGTTCAGATCATATTTGTGGATTGATTCTTTGATGATGCATATATGGTGTTTACATGGTGATCTTCATAAGGATAAGGAGAAGTACAAGCTTGAATACACATCTTCTTTACTTGATGATGAGTTACTCATATGCTGCTGTCATCACATGCATAAAGATCATATAATACGTTATGATGCAGGATTCCTATAGTTCTTGGCGCTCATGTGGATGAGGATTGGTGCTGTTGATGATATCAAGAAGTCTTGACAAATGATCTTGAGCTCAAGATACATAGTGCTGGATACATGAATGATTACTCTAAGTTTCATTGTTGGAGACATAATGATGATGAGTTCTTACCTACATGTTGATAGGTTGATACTTAAATATGTTTATTGATGCAGATATTCCCAAGTAATGATACATGGATGATCTTGTTGATAAGATGGCTATGGTGTTTTACGCATATGATATAATGTGAATGATTTTATGATGATGAGTTGATATCTATATGCAGACATACCTTGTCATAGGACATTTACAGGTTGCTGATTTGGAAATGGTTGTACGCGAGTTTCATAAGGAGTATCCGCGTATATACGCTTGTTTCTGTGGATACAGTCGCGTATATTTTAATTTGAAGGAAATCAGTGGGCCAAACTCAGAATGAGAAGAGTCTGATATGGGCCTGACAGAAACCATCTGGCACAGGTACAGAGGGAGAACATGATTGCTGGTCTAGATGCTGTTGACAGATGCTTATGGAGCAGATCATACATTGTGTATGATAGTTGCTAATGACTATCATAGTCTTATCTAGATGTTTGGTCTCATATAAAGGTCATATCAAGACTCATGATGTAATAATGTGTCTCTATCTATTGTAGTCACTTGATGAAATCTCTTCTGGTCACATGATGTAATGATGAAATATTTCAGTCATGTATTTCTTTTATTATCAAGGTCATGTAACGGCCTATGTTGGTTTCCCCACTATGCCTGGGATGGATGATGTAATGTTCTTGTTTTATCATGTGTAAACTTTTGATGTATCCCCACTTGGTTGGGTGGATGAATTAATATTGGTATATCCCCACTAGGATGGGAGATGGATGTATGTATGAGTCTTTGGTGATAGGAAGGTCATTTATGATAGAGTCATGTTCTTTCCTGTAGAACATCTTTTTGTAGACCTTGCTTACAGTCAGGGGGAGCATGAACATCACATTTCAGTAGAGCAGAGACTTCAGCATGTACTCAAAGGGAGCATGGATAGATTAGTACACCTTGGCATATACAAAGGGGGAGCTCATTCAGAGATTTCAGCAGATACTCAGGGGGAGTATGGACAGCAGAATGTTTATCAAGGAAAGAGAATATCTTGGTCCGCCCTTTGCCCTTGATGTCAAAGGGGGAGAGTGAGTTGGTGTTGTTGCCATCAAGTCCAAAGGGGGAGATTGTTGGCATTATGATGCATGTGTTGTACTTGATGGCAACCCACTCATAGAAGAACATCTCACTTATATACAATTAGATGAATCTACAGAAGAGATGTTAGATGTGACATAATACATGGGATGCAGGACAACTCAAAGGAATCAAATGACAAGTTCTTAGTATGACAAGTTAGCTTTGCCATCAAGTCCAAAGGGGGAGATTGTTGGCATTATGGCTCAAGTGTTGTCCTTGATGGCAACTCACACAGATGTTAGATAATAGTTTAGCAGGTCAGTATCAAAGAGTTGATGATTAGATTACAAAGAATGAAGAAAATATATATATGCAGGTTCATTGTGACCTAGCCGCATAAACACGCGGGTTAGTCATTGAAAATACGCGTATGCGTATACACGCACTTTCATGCAAGAGAAGGCGCGTACATTGAGTGTTGGTCCATGGTAGTTAGTCCTTGGTATTTGAACCTATGGTTTTGGACCATAGTATCTCGTCAGATGTGTTGATCCTAAGTATTAGGTCCATGGTATTAGTTTGTTATGGTTTTGGACCATGGTATTGAGCAAGGCCTAAGACTATAAAAGGAGAAGAAGATCATTAGGCAAGTGAATTGAAAAAGTCTTGAATATATGATGAATGATGAGATCCAGTATGCAGGTTATGGGTTGATGATGCATTGCTTGATCTGAGTTAAGGAGGGATCTCACCGGTTTATGGAGAACAAGATCTACGGATAGATCGGGATAAAATGGTTTGAAATGAACTATCTCTATATGATTGATTATGTTTATTCTAGATCTGTAGACTGACGCATGTAATGATTTGAACTGGGTATACCTTAAGTTTGAAATCGTTGCAAGTCATGATTGAATATTTATAGATCTGTACGCGGGTTGGCTTTGGTGTAAGCGCGTATGTACACGGGTTTGGTTCATTATAGTAGTGTATACCATTTGAGCTATGATGTCTGAAGTTACAGGTGGTTCTGGTTGTTGATGAGTTCTTATGACAATTTAATGGTGTCAGTATTCTGCATATCCTGTTTGATTGACTGTGTTTAGCTTCAGTATTGATGGATGAGAACTAATATTGGATCAGGATCATAATGACTCATATTTATGTGATCTGATGGACTAGATCTGGGAGCTAACACACATATTATCCTTGTATATGTAATAATCTGGGTATGTCTGAAGACAGGAAGTGCATCAAGTTATAAGTAAGCAATTGATGACATATACGTTGGTTCACCTTGGTGAAGTTGCGTATACACGCTGGTTCAACACTTCCAAGTAGCGTATGCACTCTGATGCATGATTTTGATGATACAGTTGGTTTTGAATATTGTTGCAGAGTTCAGTGTTCTGCTCTGTGTTCTGGTGACTGTGTGGTTGACAGGGTTTCAGTGTTTCAGTGATTCAGAAATTGATGATTCTAGTATTGATTGTTTTGCGCTTCAATGATATTTATGGGTCCAGTATGAAAATTTGATGAAACGTGGCCTTCAGATTATAGTGTTGTGCTTCAGGAGTATCCAGTCTGAAAATGTATGAAATGTGGTCCCTGGAGGATGAAAGGAGATTGTAGGCCGGTGCCTACATACTAGTACATCAGCTAGTACAAGAGCAAAGGGGGTGGTAGCTCCCTTCCAGTAGCAGCTAGAGAATGAGTGAAGATTGGAGCATTCAGTAGGCAGGCACCTACGTACTAGTAAATGGATCAGCTAGTACAAGAGCTAAGGGGGTTGTAGCTCCCATCCAGGAGAGTCTGGAAAACGAGAGAGGGTTGTAGCCCTCTGCAGGTAGAAGCCTACGTACTGGTATAAGACTGCACCAGTACAGAATTATTGTAAAATGAAGTTTCTTATTAAAATAAGATAGAGACGACTTGCAACAGGTGGTTTTCACCCACATTTGGTTTCCACCTTATATCATGGTGTTCATGTGTGGTTCTTGTGTGTGATGTTCTGTTCTGTTTTACTGCACCTGCTTACTGTACATATGGTTAATGAAGTTTTGATGCACTAACTAAAGATCAACATTTAATGGATTAACTGAATCATAAGTATTCTGGATATACGCTAGTTTCATTAGACACAGTTGCGTATACACGCGGGTTCCCTTAATTGAAGTAGCGTATATGTATCTAAGTATGGAAATGAAAAAGTTTTATTGATTTGATAATACTAATTCACCCCCCCCCTCTCAGTATTATTTCCAACAATCACAACACAAGAACATATGTTAGCTGGAGAAGTGTTGAACTTAATGAGATCATTCCAGCACATGTTTGAGGTATTAATAAACTATATGGAATGGGAGCATGGAGGACCTATCATACAAAATGAAGCACCCCAAAACACTACAAGAAATTATGTATGTCGAGATTTGGAAAAGGTAAAATTTCCAGAGTTTTGGGGGTCCACAGATGGTCAATATGCAGAGGCATGGTTAGAAAACATGGCTATGTTCTTTACCTTGAGAGATTACACCTCAAACCTGAAGGCCAAGATGGGTATATTCTAGCTAAAGGGAAACACACTACTTTGGTGGAAGACATTATTACCCCAATTGGGGATGGATATCTCAGAAGTAACTTGGGAATTATTTGAAGAAAAGTTTAGAGAATGCTACTTGTCAGAGGAGTTCCTTGAGAGGAAACTAAATGATTTCAATGCACTAAACTAGGGAAGTCACTTAGTACCAAAGTATGAGGCTCATTTCATGGAATTACTCCATTATGCCCTCAATTAAACACAAAAATTCTCAAGGTGAACAAATTTGTGTATGGAATAAATGTTAACATTCAGGCCAAGGCTAGGATCTTAATGCCTCGCACCTTGCACAAGGCAGTTCAGTGGGCGATCATTTTAGAGGAGGAGATCATGAGCAGTGGACCTAGTAAGTCAACAAGGTCTGCATGATCAAGAGTACCAAGTGGAAATAGTATGGAACGTAGAAATTTTCAAAGGGTTCCTATGCTCAATCATCAAAACTGGTCAACAGGATATCAAAGAACATCATGTAGGCATCCAACTCAACAACCACACAGGGTACCTCAACAAACTCGTCAACCACAATAGAATTTTCCTATGTGAAAACACCAAGTCACACCACCTCAACACTTATCCCAACAATCTGCCTCTTTCCAACAAAGTTCTATACTAACTCCCGGTTTAGCTGGTAATAGGAGCCAAGCTCTTAAGAGGGGGTGTTGGACTTGTGGAGGTCCTCACTACGAGAGGGATTGCCCTCAAAAGAAAGGTAATACCAACTCAACTCCATAAGCATCTAGAGTGGTGGATCTGGGGAAGGTTCATCGCATCCATGCACTGTTAAACAATCGTCAGGTCGAGCACCAGTCCATTGTGTTGGAAACCTCAGGTAATATTAATGGTATGAGATTTGTCATTTTAATAGATCCAGGAGCTATTGATTCTTTTATTCCTCTAAATGCATTATCAAGGATTAAACATAAAGAAATTGCACAACATGATTATAAACATGTAGAAATGGCATGTCGTATGAAAATAAATGAAGGATGGTAAAGGATTGTGAGGTGGACCTGGGTGTATATAAGACCAAGGTATCCTTGTACTCTATGATATTAGGAGTTTATGACGTAGTTATAGGAATGGATTGGTTGGAATGACATGAGCCACTCATAGATTGTAAATACAAGGTACTAAATTTCACAGACAATGATGACAAAAGAAAATCCTTGAGGGGAAAGAATCAGGGGGTGTCCTTGAGGTTCATCTCCTCCATGCAACTAATGAAATGTAGATGAAAGGGATGTCAAATTTTCATAGTGGTAGCTCTAAACGATAAGGGTGATTATGAAAACCTTGATAAACATCCAATTCTGGTTGAATTTAAGGATGTATTTCTCAAAGAATTACCTGGGATATCCCCAAAAAGGGAAATTGATTTCACCATCGACCTTAAACTAGGAACTGAGCCTATTACAAAGGCACCCTATCATATGTCATCTCCTGAGCTAAAGGAATTGAAAATCCAATTAAAGGAGTTGTTGGACTTGGGGTTCATACAATCAAACATATTTCCATCGGGAGCCCCTGTGATTTTCGTTAAGGAGAAAGATGGGTCTTGGTGACTATGCATTGACTACTATGAGTTGAACAAAGTGATGATAAAAAAAATCAATACCCTCTACCAAGGATACATGAATTGTTTGATCAAATGAGGGGGGCAACCATGTTTTCAAAAAATAGATCTGAGGTCAGGATATCATCAGTTGAGAATCAAGGATGAAGATATCTCAAAGACAACCTTTAAGACAATATTTGGGAATTATGAATTTGTAGTTTTACCCTTTGGACTGACAAATGCCCTGGGTGTTTTCATGAGTTTGATGAATGGAATATTTCAAGATTACTTAAACAAGTTTGTACAAGTATTTATCGATGAAATTTTGATATACTTAAAGACCCTAGAAGAGCATGACGAACATTTGAGGATAGTTCTACATTGTCTTAGAGAAAACCAATTGTACGGGAAGTTATCAAAGTTTTCCTTTCACCAAACCAAAATTCATTATATTGGGCACATTATCTTTGGGGATGGTATCATAGTAGACCTGACAAATATTGAGGCCATCATGGTGTTGGGGCAAAGTGATTTCCTATCATTTAACTTGTCAACCCAGGGGTTTCGTAAACTTGTGAAACATGCGCGCACTATATATGCTAGAAATTATCTTTCAGTTTAGATCAATCTAACTACAAAATAACAAAAACCAATTCATCTAATCTATGAAATCAAATAATAAAAATGAAATTCAACTAACCTATGAAATCAAAAACAACTAATGTATACTTAGTTACTCCAACATCCAATTATGAAGTGTTACCTTCTTGAGATGAGGTGTAAGCAACTATTTATACATTAACTTCTAATGTCCTAGAAAAGCAAGTAAAGTGTGCAGGAAATAACTCAGTAATTGTATGTGGTCAATATTCAACCATTCAATATTGAAATATGATTAAATCAAATTCTTGAAATTATCTTTAGGAATATCAGTTAATGCAATTAAATGAGGATCTTAAAAGCAAATATAAAGGCATGAAAAAGTAAAGCTCAATGATTGCATAAGTTGAACATTCAATCACCCAATTTGAAGTCACCTTCTTGGCCCGATCCTTAATTCAATTATTCAATGAATTGATGGTTTGATCTAATAAAGTAAATAACATAACATGAAAGGAAACTAAATAACTATGATCCCTTGCCTCAAACATAATCCAATTAAAAAATATATGAATATTCCCTATTGAGATGTTTTTAGAAAGCAAAGATTACATAGTTATGCTAAAGCTAATACTAAGAAAGAAAATGGACTTTAATCTATAAAAGCAGTTAAATCTCACAATCATTAGATGGCCATTCCAATGGTGTATGAGGATGGAAAGTGAAGAAGCTCCATATACAAGCATAACCAAATCAAAGTGAACATCACTCATGACCATGGTGCCAAATCCAAATTCTATATTCAAAACATGAGCATTTCCCCAACTTTACACATGCCTTTCAAAGGAAAAGGTTCTCCTATTTATACAAAAAAATAAGAAGCTACCCTATTTAATGAAGTTCCACTAAAATCTCATATAGTTACAACCAAAGAGCTCATAATGAGTCACATATCCCCTAGATGTCTCATAGAGTTCTAATCCAAATAGGAAATGATGAGACACCTCATAGAGTTACAATCCAAATAGGACACATATCCAAATCTCCTTTGAAGGGAATTCGAATTTGAGCATTGGAGGCCACATAAGGGTGCCTTGGAAGCTTCCAAATAACCTACACATGTCATGAAACTCAAGACAAATATATAGATACATGAAACCATGTTAATTTCCTAGTCTTTAATCATAAATTTACTTTAAACACATAAAATAAATAACTTTGGTAAATAAGGATCCTAACCCATGTATTTATGAAAATGGTGGCTAATGAAAGGTTATATGGTTATGGAGTTGTGACATGTGAGTGAAATGGTGGTGATAAAGATGAAAGTGGATGTCATTTTGAAAACATTTTGGAGGCCCAAGACATGGAATGGCCAACACCAACCAATGTTCATGAAATATGAAGTTTCATGGGCATGGAAGGGTATTATCATATATTTGTCGAAGGGTTTTAGAAGATATCAAGCCCCATTACCGAGCTCCAATGAAATAACAATAAATTCATTTGTACTGAAAATGTGAAGACACATTCCAAAGGTTAAAGGTGTTATTAACAATGGCACCAATTTTGAAGGTGTCAGATATGGAACAATAATTTTTTGTTTGCACCAATGCCTCCAAGGAAGGGTTGGGTTGTGTATTGATGCAGGAAGGAAGAGTAATAGACTATGCCTTAAGGAAACATAGAACCCACGAAGAGTACTATGCAACCCATGATACAAAAATGGCATAAATTGTTTATGCACTAAATATTTGGAGATACTACCTTCTAGGAAGGAAGTTTGAACTCAGGGTTGACCATTGTGGGCTACAACATATATTCACTTAAGACCACTTAAATGCAAGATAGAGACGATGGTTTGAGCTAATCAATTAATATGATTTTGATATTACTTACATAAAAGGAATGGTAAATAGGCTGGTTGATGCTTTAATTAGGAGGCCTAGATATTTTTAGTGATTCCTGTAAAAACAAATGTGAGGGAGAATTTGCTTGACTTACAATTTAAGGACACTTCGTACTAGGAGGTTAGGAAGAGTTTGAGGGAGGAAGAAATGAGGATCCCAAAATATGAAGAATACTCCCTTGATAGTGATGGGCTACTATTATTTTGAGGAAGGATATATGTGCCACTGAATGAAGACGTACACCAGTTAATCTTGAATGAAGCACACCGCACAGTATACATGGCACACCCTGGTGTTAAGAAGATAAGTGTGATCCTGAAACCACTCTTATTTTGGAAAGGGATGAAGAAGGACATTGTACACTTTGTAGAAGGATGCTTAGAGTGTCAGCGAGTAAATGTTAAGCACAAACATCCAGTAGGGCTATTGCAACCCCATGAGATACTAGGTTCTAAATGGGAAGTGATATCAATGGACTTCATTGTGGGACTACCAATGACCTAAAAAAGACATTATGCCATATTTTGTAGTGGTGGACATGTTAACCAAGAGTGCCCATTTTATACCAGTTAAGACTACATGTAAGGCACCAGAGATCACCAGAGTTTTTATTGATCAACTTGGGAACCTAGCTGAACTTCAACACTGCTTATCACCCTGAGAGAGATGTTCAAAAAGAGAGGACTAATCAAATCCTCGAGGACATGCTACAGATGTATGTGATGGACCAGCAAAAGATATGGGAGGATTTTTTACCCCTGGTGGAATTTTCTTACAATAACAGTTCGTAGAGTTCCATCAAGATGGCGTCATTTGATTTCTTGTACGTAAGACCTTGCAGAACACCTCTCAATTGGGACCAACTAGAGGATCGAGTATTAATAGGACCATAAGTGGTGCAAGAGATGGAAGAAAAACTGACTATGATTAGGGGGAGGCTAAAAGAAGCACAAGATCGACAAAAAATCTATGTTGATGCTCATTGAATATACCGAAGTTATGAAGTGGTAGATATAGTGTTCTTGAGAGTAAGGCCCCAAAAGAGCTCTATAAGAATTGGAAAGGGAGAAAAATTGTCTCCATGGTTTTTGGGACCTTTTGAAATCTTATAAATAAAAGGTTCGATGGCATATAGGCTTGCCTTACCTCCATCTCTAGTGTGTATGCATGATGTGTTTCATGTTTCTGTTTTGCGTCATTATATTTTAGATCCTTCGCATGTTATTGACTTAAGCCATTTGCAAGTTTTAGATGAGGGAAAAACGATGGCCAAACTAGTTCGCGTACTGGACCAACGAACTTTTCATCGTAGACGACGTTTAGTGTACCAAGTTAAGGTTCAACGGGACAATTATAGTCCTAGTTCAACCACTTGGGAGGACACCGAGGAGATGTGTCACCATTTTCCCTACCTATTACAAGGACTTCGAGACGAATTCTATTATTAAGAGGGGGTGTATGTAGTGCCTCTCTCTAGTTGATTGATAGTGATATGACATTAACATTTATTTAGCCCTAAGGTCCGCACTTTATTCTTTAAGGACCTCAAGTTGAGGATCCATACACATGACTCTATTATTAGTGGATGTGATGGTTATGTATGTTCTCTATTGATATTATGATGATGATATCATTAATGGTTATGTATGTTCTCTATTGATATTATGATGATTGTAGCATTAATGGTTATGCATGTTCTCTATTGATATTATGATGATTGTAGCATTAATGGTTATGTATGTTCTCTATTGATATTATGATGATGATAATAATAAAGGATATGTATGCTCTATATTTATATCAGGATGATGATAGCTTTGATGGATATGTATGTTTTCTATTGATGTTACGATGATGATAAATTTCATGGATATGTATGTTTCCCAGTGCTATTATGATGATGATATCCATGATGGATGTGTCCCCTATGTTAGCTACTTGCATTAGTTATGGTTCACAATGAACAATGATGTGAATGACTAGGTCATGCTGATGATGCTATTATGACAATGACTAACATTGAGAAACTTTGTTACTAATGATTATTGAGTTAATGACACCTGGTTTGATGGAAATTAATATTTTGTCTTTGAAATTCTAAGTCCATTTTGAAACCTGCTATATATATATATTCTAATGATATGTTAGTGGTTACAGGCATAGGTTAGTTGCTTGGTCGAATGACTCACATATGGGTGATGGGGTTGTAAAATTGGATGGAACTGCATGGGAGAGGTGAGACAGTGTCCCGGATCTCACCCGCTAGCACTCGCGCCATGATTTGGGTTGGAAAGGTCAAAACACCTTCACCTTCAATATCACGATGTCATGAGAGAAGATCCCAAATTTGGGTCACCCACGGGGATTTTACTAGGGGGGCGCGCATCAAGGTTGGTTCCTTGATCCCTATCACCATTAGTCTCACTATAGTAGGAAACATAAGAGATGACAGTGGTCTCTGTCATTGCACCTAGACTTTCCCTTCGTATCCACTGGATGATTGAAGGGCAAGTGGTGTGGCACCCTTGGAACTTGAAGGGAAGTTATTGAAGGGCATGACCAATTTGGTACCCTTGGCATCACAAATAAACTGTTAGGCGTGACACCCTTGGAACTTTAGGGGAAGTTCTTGAAGGGGACGACCAACTTGGCACCGTTCGAATCATAAAAATAATAAATAATAAATATAATCAAGATATGAAAACCATGAAAATTCACATCAAGTGGTAAATGACGTTAGAACCGAGGCAATTAAATCAAGAATAAAACTTGGGGTAAGAGGAGAATAGGAAGAAATAAAATATTTTACCTTGAGAACTCTACCCTTCCCATGTTGGAAAATATTAGGTAGAAAAAAGGGAGAAAGAGGGACATAGATTTAAGCATAAAGATTAATCCTAAAAAAGTTAAATTTCATTAAAAGAAGAGGGTGGTGAATTAAAATAATATTAATAAATTAATTTTTTAGAGAAATTTAAAGAAACTCCATGTGGCAAGAGCCAACATAAGAATATTCATCTCAGAGGAAAATTGAATTAAATTAGGAAGTAGTTAGGGGACACAATTTGAAACTTATCAATTGACTTTAGTAATGAACACAAATTATAGGGTAGGAAAGGGGAATCAAGAAACAACTAGGAGAAGAAATAGGAAGTCTTGTTGGGGTGAGGAAAAATATTATTTTTAAATTAAAATTTAAGTAAATAATTTTGGAGATCCTTGGTGAGAGGGTGACACATGGGTGGGTGAATAATCAAACTTTTGGATTAATAAAAATAATTAATTATGCATGAAATTCCAAGTGTCACCTATGAAGCCTCCTATAAAAGAAGGGGCAAGCCATGGGAGAAAGGACTTTTTTTTACCCTATTGTTGGATGGATGAGACTATGTCATTTTAGTGGCTACGAGCTATAGTTGAGTTTGGTGAGGTAGAGGACTTTAGAGAGGGGACTCTTGAGCCAAGGAGTGCTCACCTCTATCAACTAGCACATTTCCTCCATTGTACAACCCCATTGAAACTCGGGGGTCCATGGGGAAGGAGAGTACCCAAGGAGTAGGTTGGGAGGTCAACGGTGGGTCACTACCTTCGAATTAAGCATGCCAACATTCAAACTTGGAGGCGGACGACAACAAGGGAGTGAAAGTAGTGGCAAGTCAAGATTGAATCTCGTCTTTTGGTGAGCGGTACCTATGTTATTTATAATGTTCTTTTATATGACTTCATTGTGCCTATAGTTAACAACATGTAAAATAGATTATATGTGTAATGTAGTGAAATTAATGGATTTTTGATATAAGTGCTTAATATTTCTGAGTTCCCAATGCTGTCTACTTATGGTTATATTCCTAGTTTATTGTATTATTCTAAAAGAAAAAAAACATAGGGTTGGTTCCTACACTAATTTATAACTAATTTTTGTAATAACTTGTTAAATTTTTCTTAAGAAAGAAAACAACTAATTTTACAAATTTTGGTAGGTTAGATCACCACAGAGTGGTTTTCAAGCTAACCCATGTTCTTGGTGCCTTAGAAATGTTTTCACTAGGAACACACCATTGTTATTAAGAGACATACTTATCAAGTCAAGCAATGTTAACAAGTGACTTGAACAAATTCCATTATAAAGTCCTCAGCTAAACTTCTCTTAAAGATCGTATTTCTTCAACCATGAAGGGTCCCAACCATGCAATTTATAGTTTTCTTGGTTTACCCTTCACTCCCTTGTCATATAGGACAAATAGATCACTGAATTTAAAATTATTTGTCTACAATTTTCTATAGTGCAACATGTTTTGTTGATCTTTACTATTTTGTTGGTGATAGAGTGCATGAAGTCAGTCTTCCTCAAGTTGATGTAGTTGGAGTATTTCCTTTTGCAACTTTCAATTATACTTCAGTATAGTCGATAACCTAACTCCATTCACCAAGCACTGGAATGGAATGATTACTTCCTTTCCATAGATAATTTTGAAAGGTGTTGTAGTTGTTGGAGTCTTTCCTTTTTCAACTTTCAATTATACTTCAGTATAGTCGATAACCTGACTCCATTCACTGAGCACTGGAATGGAATGATTACTTCCTTTCCATAGATAATTTTGAAAGGTGTTGATCATGTCGACTTCTTATATGTTATGTAGTATGCCCAAAGAATTGATAATACCTTGTCATCCTAGTCATCTTTGTCTAGGTTGCAAACTTTTGTTAATCCCTTGTGTAACATTTTGTTAAAAGATTCGACAACGTTGTTTTCTTGTGGGTGATAGGTGGTGGTATTTTTGTGTTCAATCATGAAATTCTTCATTACTATTTAGATCATAACATTCAGTTAGTGAGTCCCTCTATCACTAATGATGACTAGAGGACAACCAAACTGTGTTACTATATTATCATATATGAATTTTGTTGCAACTTCTTTAGTACATGATTCAATTGGTTTTTCCTTCGCCTGCTTCATAAGATATTCCACTATTTTCATGATGTATTATGCTCCCATCCATCTATCTCTTTGAGAAATGGTTCAATGAAGTCAATTCCTTATATCTCAAAGGGTAGTGATAGGACAATTGAATGCAACGACATGTGGTGTTTGCCTATATCCTTGGCATATATCACATTTTTGTACATGTAGTAGGCAATATTTGAATATTGTTGTCCACCATAATCCTACTTACAATATCTTTCTTGCAGTTGTGTTTCCCTAATAGTGACCTTCAGATCCCCCTTTATGTGCTTCATTGATGATGTCGTTCCTTTCATATTTCAAGGCACATATGCACAGTGCCTCATCAATACCTAGTTTGTATTATTGCTGGTTTATCAAAGTAAATGGTGTTTCTTTTATTTCAAGAGTCATTTTCTTCTTTTTAGATAGCCCCTCAAGTGCTTTTTTAGTATGCAAAAACTCCACTATTTCATCCAACTCTACAAGGACTACTTCAGTTCTAAACAAGTGTGCATCTGGGAGGTCACCCTCAATATCTTTCGACTGATCTTCTCTAGATTCTAGTAGGGATACATTATTAGGACTGGTGTTCTTCTTTCTTGGTTGAACAATAACATCAAATTCAAAGTCTTGAAATAATAATAACGATCGACAAATTCACCCTTGACGAACTAGTTTATTAATGAGATACTTTAGTATCTGATGATTTGTATAGAATATAAATGGTTTTTCTAGAAGGTAATGTTGAAACTTCTACAAAGAAAATATCATAACTAAGGCTTCTCTTTCAGACGTTGAATAATTTATCTTAGCTTTATTGAGTTTCCCATTGGCATAAACATTAATATGATCTATCGATTCATCGTCAGGTTGCACCAAAATCGCTCCAGCTGCCACATTCAATGCATCAACATGCACATGGAACTATTTTTACCAATCATGAAACTTGAGAATAGGTGCTTTGACTAACTTCTTTTTTTAGTAATTGGAATGATTCATCACAATATTTTGACCAAATGAATGGCATGTATTTCTTTAAAAGTTCATTTATGTGGAACGTTACATCCAAGTAATTCCTGAAGAACCGTCTGTAATAGCCAATGTGATCCAAAAAGAATTTAATTTTCTTCTGGTTTACAAGGAGTTTTAAGTCTAGAATCACTTTAATCTTTACCATATCAACTTTGATTCCATCCTTTGAAACCACATGGCCTAACAGTATTCCAATGGGTGTTGCAAAGATACATTTTTTGATGTTCAATGATAAGTGAATATGTTTGCATCTTTCCAACATTAATCTTAGCCATTGTATGTGATCTTTAAGCAATGTATAGGTTGTTCAATCATCAAAGTAGACTGCCATTGTTTTATAAATATACTCTTGGAAGGCTTTAATGATGGTCCGTGAGAATATTGTTGCTGCATTTTTTAGTCCAAAAGGCATTATGTGATAAGCAAAAGAACCAAACTCAGTGACAAATGTTGTCTTTTCTCTATATCCTTCTGCAATAGGTACTTGATTATACCCGAGGAAACCATTTGTAAAAGAGTAACACCCATGAATTGTGACTTCATTTATAATTTCATATGCAAACAGAGTAGGAAATGGATTAGTCAATGTCAGATTATTTAACCCACGATAGTTGAGACATATGCATAATTTAGTCAGGCCATGATTTTTGGGTTGCAAAACCATGGGACTTGCCCATTCTGATGTCTCTATCGGGTAGATGATACATGCGATAAGCATCCCCTCAATTTCCTTTTGTACAATCGGCTTATACTTATGAGAAATATTATATGGTATCTTTTTTATCAACTTAGCTCCTGGAATGAGGTTTATTTTCATCTCCCCCATTTCTTTCACAAGTCTCTTTAAATATTTATAGTTGCATGCAAATACATCTTCATATTCTTTGAGCAAGTCGACGAACTCCATTATCTATTTGTCTTACCAATAGACACTGAATCAAGCAATATTTAGTAGATTGTCATTAGAAATTTTGACTTATTGTATTTTCACTTCTGTGTCCATCCATTCGGGTGCCTTTGACTCATCGAGTCATTGGTCCATGACTTTCATCTCTTGGTATGGAGGTGGAAAATCTGATTTTTCTGGTTTCTTAATTTCTTGTCTTTCAAGTTTGTACATTGATTTGATTATTTTGTGTTTGTCCAAATGATATTTAAGCTTGATTCTATCTTAATTTAGTGATATAGTTTCTTTCATCCTCCAACCCCACGGTCTTTTGACTAGAGCAGGATATGTAGGTATTCCATCAAATAAATCAATGAATTCAAAATCAACTATAATTGGGATGCCCATAACCAAAGTTTTCACTTGCCTTAACATCCCAATAGGTTCTATGAATATTTGGTCAACAAGTTTAAGGTAGTTAGTCGTCTTATGTAGATTCAGTCTACCCATGCTTATCCATGGCTCACACAGGATTATATTGACTTGATATCCAAAGTCAACAACAACTTGTTTTACCATATACCCATTTATTTCAAGGTCGGCTTGTGGATCATGGTCTTAAAATCACTTTCATTGTGAGAATTGCCAAACGTTTTTACATTTTTTTCTTCTTTCGTTACAATATTTTAACAGGTTCAAAAATTCTAATAGACAAATGACTGAATTCTCTTCTTTTAAAAGTTTTAAGAATTATTATAATATGACATCCTTCACTAGTTTCTGTGAATCTATTTCTTTAGAAATGAAATCAACTTCTCTTGCCATTGTGTTGTTCTGTGCTTGCATATTGGGATATGTAGTTGTCTTTTTGGTTGGTTGAATAACTTTTTGATTATTGTATTTTTGAGAACCTAACCTTGTAATAACATGAAGATGCTTTGAATTCAATATATCTTTTTTTGGAACCATTTGCAGTAGATTCACAGTTCTTTTATTTACAACTATTTTGATAATATTGGGGCAACCTTCTAATGAATGGTCACCCACATCACACATGTTGCAGAAGCGCAAGTCGATCTTATCTTTTAACAGACATTTTGGTGCTATGTGTCCTTCTTACCAATAGGTAAAGCAGTAAAATCTTCCTCGACCTTAACCACAACCTCGATCTCGACCATTGTATCCCCCTTGATGGCCACCATAACCTCCTCGACCATTTCCTCATCCACCATATGATGGTGGCTCGTTGAACTAATCTGCAACTTGTGTATGGTACAAAACATGATAGTTTAACTTATTTTTTCTATTGAGCGGACACTCTTGCGTTGAATGTGTATTATCTTCACAAATGGCACACCACTTAGGCTTACCATTCTGAAAGTTGTACTAGTAGTCTTTATTTGTATGATTAGAAGTAATTTGACATATGTCACAATATATATCAGACTGTATTCATCGGATATCCTGATCAAAATAGTCGACATATTTGCAAGTGTCCTTAGTATGTCCTTTGGTTCGACAATTAGTGCACCACAAGTTGTTGTTCTGGAGTGTCAATGCGAGCAACAAATTTTTCATTTGTTCAGTTATATCTTCAATTTTATTATCAGTTAATGAGACAATCCACTGACCTTCATTGTATGTTTCGATGCATTGTGCCAGTTTAAGAGCCTCTCCGCGTGTTGTAACTTTGTGCATTATTAGGGGGTCGCAGATCTTTTGGAGGAGACTAACCACATACCATTGGACTAATAAGTGTTCATCAATAACATATGGGATCTGGCTCAACAAATATTTGAATATTTTATCATATTCTCTCACTGTCTCATTTGGTCATTGTTTTATTTCTTTTATTTTTTGTGCTACAAGATGTTTGACATCCTGGGGAATGTGATCTAATCCCATTGTGCTTGTCGAAGGTTTCGATGCTCCAAGTGTTTGACTATTTCTTAATTATTCATTCATAATAGGGTCAATGGTGGGTTGACTGCTCTTTGGCATGCTATTTTGTTCCTTATCGACGATGTCTCCCAATAATGAATCATCATTCTAGCAAGATTTATCTATGTATTCGGTAAACTGACTCACTAAGGATCACGTCTCCTTGCCGATCGGATTTGTGCTTTCAACTTATTCGACAGGTACTAATTGCGGTGGGGAGGAACGATCATGAGATTATTGAGTTGGAGAAGTACTTGTTTAATTGATTGATTCTCACCGTTTAGTTGAATTTCATAAGGATTTACAACTTCTAGCTGATTTCTTCGATCATCTTCATTATGCTAAACAATGAGTATGTCTGAATAATGTGGCTATGTTTGCTAAAGGAATTATCTCACAGCAAGGCTTGCTATAGATACAATCAGAATCTGTTGGATGGTGGGACCAAAGTCATCTATTTCCATTGCATCTGCATGCCCTATAGGACTTATGAGTGGACCATTATTCTTTATTGGAGTGGGAAGTGCAATGCTGCTCCACTCATCTGAGGATTTTGATGCATCTTGAATCACACACTCACGATTTTGTATTCTTATTTTTGGTATTCTTCTCTTATTTGTTCCCATCGTTGTTGTCATTTGTCCCTTGTTATTTTCTAGATATCGATCGACTTCTTATATTGTCGATTTTAAATATGTTAGATCTAAGACTTTTTTGATCCATAATTTAGAAAATAGTCTTTCGGATTAATCACATTATAAGGATTGGGTCGACGTTTCGAACCAAATAATGTGGTTCATCCTCAGGACAAGGTGAGAAATCAATCGATCTGAGAGAATAAATAGCATGGATGCATCATTGTTTAGTGTTAAACGGCTAATGAAGTACATTACATAGGACTTATGTTCTTCCTTTTTCCCTAGGATCACTCCAATGGTAGTTTATGAGGAATTAGTAGAGATATCAAAGGGTAAGGACCAATTTGGCCCTTAAAACACAAGTCACTCATATAAATTTTTCTTGAGAGATTCAAAAGCAATCAGACATTGGTTAAACTAGTAAAATTCCTATCTTTTTTCAATAATGTAAATAAAAGAGATGCTAGTTTGGTGAAAATTTTAATGAACCTTTGATAATAACTACCATGTCTTAAAAATTGTGACCATTTGTTGAACTATTTAGTATGGGAAAATTAGATATTGCCTCTAACTTTGTGGGATCCACCTTTATGCCTTTAGGAGAAACATGGTGCACAAGGACAATCCCTTTAATTAGTAACGAATGGAAATTTTCATTGCTAAGTAAGAGATTTGTTTCTTAGCACCTCTAAAGTAATTTGCCTAGAATAGAGGATGGACACATGCTAGATACTTTTGTGTTTCTGGTCTATCCAACCCGCACCTGTTCTGCCTAGTGCAGTGTTGGGGGGTGATTTTTTCCTTTGTGTGTTTGGCCTGCCTCATGCTGGTACAACATCTTCAGGGAGGTAGTTATTCTTCTTAGAGTGTTTTCGAATAGGTTTTATTCCTTGGTCAACTTTTTGAGTGCTTATTGGTGGTGGGTGTTGTGGCTTGTTGATCTAGCACCACTTGTGTGGTGGAAGCATGGAGGACCAGGAAGTTGTTGACTATGATTCGATGTACCCATCTAGGGGGCCTATTTTTGTCCATTCTAGTGGTTTTATCTCCTTTAGGGAGGGATTTAACTCTTTCTTTGGGAGTGTGGAAGGGGTTTTCTTCATTCTAGTGGTTTTTCTTGGTCAACAGGTTGTTTTCCTCCTATAGTTTCACAACCCCTCACTGTCAAGTGTCCAAAGATTAGGTTGGTGGTGTCACTAGTAATTTTACCTTCCTCGCCTAGGGTTTTTACTCATTTAGTAAGTGAGGGAAGTTTCATTATTCCAAACCCACCAACCTTCAATGAAGGGTTGTTAGGGTTTTCTAAGTCTTTTTCTTAGAGTTTTCATGTTTTAGGTTTCCCATTCTCCTCTACCGATGGTGGGGCTTCGTCATGTCTGGTCTCTTTGCCTTATGGTGGGATTCTGGTGGTTATGGAAGCTTTTTAAGAGGCTCTATTTTCAGTCATTTCTTCCTCATGTTACAACACCCAAATAGGTTCTGCTCCTCTAAATAATGGTTACAATCTGAAGGTTTCAGAGGAGGAGTTTAGAAACCACTCCTTGCAAGTCTTGGGTGATAATGGGAAATCCTAAAAAAGGAACAAGAACAAGGTCTTAAAGAGTGAAAAATCCTCATTTTCTTATAAACTATGATTGGGAGACAATGTGGAGATGTATAAAGTAGTGGTTTTAGTAGAGGAATCCCTAGTGGGTCATGTCAGAGGTTGAAAGTTCTGAATGGAGACTCTTGTCGAATGGAGAAACTAGAAGATAAATATGAGGGTTTCTGAGCTTCCAAAATTATTTATGTTAGAAAAGGGTTGGATTCAACTGTATTTCAAATATCATGAGGATTTTGATTTAGTGGTGAAATAAGTATGGTTTATTCACTCTAGCCTAGTTATCTTCAAGTTCTAGTCTCCATTATTCAATGCAAGTAGGAAAAGACTTGACATGGTTCAGTTTGGGTTTGGTTTCCTATTTTGTAGTCCCATATGTGGAACCCTCAAAGTTTCACAAACTTGGGGAACAATTTAGGTAGATTTCTAGAAGTAGATTACTCATACAAAGAAATGAAAGGTGTTTCGGTGCTAGGGTTTCGGTTAGTTTGGATCTCTGAAAGAAGCTTCGTAAAACTATGAATACCGGGAAGGGTTGCGTCAAACTGCAAGTTTTGGAATACGAGGGCCTTCCATTTAGATGTAGGAGGTGCCATAAATATGTCCACTTGGTTCATAAATGCAATCTACCTTTTAAAAAAATGTGAGCTTCGAATAAGGTTTCCAAAAGACAGAATATTGATGGAGTGACCATGGTTGACAAAATAGGTATTCAGTCCAAAAAAGTGAGGGATACGAGGCTAAGGTGTTGCTTGGGTTTGTTGTGTCTAGTTTAACGTTAACATTTACTAAGGTTTCTCTATCAAAAGATTTTTCTTCAACTCATATGGCCACATATAACAAATCAAGGGCAAACACTTCAACCCCTTATACATATGTTGCTTCTTTGCTTGTTAGTTCTTTTTATTATGTAGGAAAAGATTAGGGTTTTTCTTCCTCTATATCGGTTTCAGTGGTATCTCAGAATTTTTTCACTTCCATTTCCCCTATAAATGCCTCTTGTACTATTCCTATTGGTTTCTCGAGTTACTTCTCTTTGAGGGTGTTTTTCTCCTCGGGTCTTCTGGTGATTTCGAAGAAGGTGATATCCTACACAACCTTAGTTCGAGACTTGTCCTCTCAGTGTCTTAAGGCCTTCATGGTGGGCTTGGAAAATTTTCAACCTCTAGATTTTCTGCGAAGGGTAGGGAAAGGAAATATCATATATCTTTGGAAAAATATAAGGCTCATGAGGAGATGGTTGTGGGCAGAAAAACTTCTATAGATGGTACTCTTAGAGCATTGATAGCTTTCCGTGGGGTGTCAAAATGAAAGTCATTTGTTTCAATTGCGAAGGGTTGGCAAGTAACCCCAACTTTCCCTTCAAAGTTTGTTTCAAGTGGAACAAACTAAGGTTATATTTCTACATGAAACCCTTGGGATGAGTGAAAGCATTACAAAATTATTAAAATCTATCCTCTCTTGCTAGAAATTTATTACATTGGATGTTTGAGGTCATTTGATGGTCTAGCCTTGGGATGGGATTCATGGAAATTTCAAGTACGAAATTCTTAGAGAATCTCTTTGGGTCTTGGCATGGCTGGATTATCAGTTGAACTGAATAACACATTTACCTTCATCAACCTATATGGTCCAAATGAGGACCCGATTTCTTTCTGGAAGGATTTTTTTGGAAATTATTTTTAAATGAGGAAAAATTTATCATTGGTGGCAATTTAAACTTTTTTTGGGTATTGTTGAATCATGGGTTTCTCGTGCCAAAATTGATTCCCTTGTGTATTTTTTTATCTCACCATATTGTCTCTAAGAGAGTGATCGACCTTGCTCTAGCCTATCTCAAACCCACATGGAGGAACCTTCGCGTGGGGGAGGTTCATGTTGCTAAAATATTGGATAGGTTTCGTGTGGCTAAACCCATGGTGCTCAATTTTCCTCTTCTTAGACAATGGGTGGGATTTGGGGCTGGATTTGATCACTCTACTATCCTATTAGAAATTCAAGGACAAAACGATAAGCCATCTAGCCCCATTAAGATGAAATCTAACTGAATTAAATATGATAGCTTTTTAGTGTTGCTTAGAGACAATTAGCAACCCTTTAATGGTGGGTTTGGTTTATTTGTAGCCACCCAATTTTATAATAATTTGAAGCATTTTAAAATGTTTTCGAAGGAGTGGATTATATCAAATCTTGGGATGGAGGAGGAATATCTGGTGGAATTCAAAAAAAAATTGAAGCTTTTTCTAAATCTAATGTTAAGGGCTTCCTTTCATAAGACTCCGTGGAGGAATTATTCAAACTTGAATCCAGAAGAAAAGAGATCCTCACTAGAAAGGAAGTTGTTTGGCACCTTAAAAGAAAAGAAACTAATTGGTTAGATTGTGGTGACGAAAATACTTAGTTTTTTCATCCCTATGCAAAGGGATGGAAATTGTCAAACATTATTTGGTGTATAGTGGGATCTAACGACGAGAAGGTCACTAGCTTTGAGGGCCTCGCTTCTTTAGGAAAGGTCCACTTCCAAAACATATTAAAGGAACCTAAGGGGATTACTATTGCAGAAGTTATCATAGTGCCTTGTTTTTTTCCAAGATTTATGGAGGATGAAGAAAATAGGGCTCTCATGGAGGAAATGTCTGAAGATGAATTAAAATTAGTTCTTTCTAGTTTTCAAAAAGATAAGAGTCCATGGCTTAATGGTTGGGTTGTTGTTTTTGTATCATTTTTTTTTTATTACAATATTGGTAAGACTTTTTAAGGGTTGTCAACAATTCTAGAAGGGAAGGAAGGGTTCTATCGACCTTTGATTCTACCTTTATAGCCCTAATCCTTGAGGTTGACAACCCAAAGTCATTTGAGGATTTCATACCCACCTCCCTTTTAATTGTGTGTATAAGGTAATCTCAAAAGTTATAGTTAGAAGGATAAAACCTATTCTCTCAAAGTCTATTTAACAGGAGCAATTTTAGTTTTTAGAGGGGAGGCAAATTCATGAAGCCATTGGGGTTGCATAAGAAGGGTTACATAGTCTGAAATTTTTGAGGGCTAAAGGTGTTGTTTTTAATATAGACCTCTCAAAGGTATATGATCATGTTAATTGGATTTCCATTAGACTTCTCCTTACTCATGTGGGATTTGAGGTTTCATTTATTAATTGGATTATCTAATGTTTATTTCATTTGTTGTCTTGATAGATGGATTTTCCTTTCTTTTCTTCAATGCCCAATGAGGTTTGAGATAAGGTTGTCCTTTATCTCCTCTCCTCTTCTTACTTGTTTTTGAAGGCCTTATCTGCATGTTGGAGGAGTCTAAGAGGAGAGGTGAGTTTAAAGGTGTGGCCATAACACATGCTCTAGCAAATAAACATCTTCTATTTGTTACCGATATCCTTATCTTTTGTAACAATGCAGCTATAGATATCCAAAAACTTCATGAAATTCTGTGTGTGTTCTAAAAATCTATAGTATGGTCATTAATGAAAGGAAATTGACCATATCCTTTCACAATGTGAAAGAGAAAGATATTTTATATATTATATCTTCTTTTTTTTCCTTTTGAGGTAATTGATTTATAGGTCAGGCTAACATATCTGGGCTTTCATTCGAAGGCAAACTATTACAAAAAAGAAGATTGGTTTTGGTTGATAGCTAAATTAGGAAAAAGTCCCACTTGTTGGAGTTTTAGATGGTTTCCTAGAGTCGTTAAGCTCGTCTTAATTAAATTATTTCTTGAAGCCATTCTGGTTTACTGGATGTCATTAGCTTGGAATCCAAAGGGTGTGCTAGAGAAAGTCAAGCATATTGTTTCAAGTTCTTGCGGGAAGGTTCTTAATACCATTTTGTTCTTCTCTAGGTAAAGTGGAATCGTCTTATTGTGTCAAAGTTTCCAGTTGTGTGGGGCTTAAAAAATATTTTCATGCTTTCCAATGCTCTTGCAACAAAGTGGAGGTGGAGGCTTATATATACTAATATAGCCTTTGGAAAATAGTGTTCTACCAAAAAGACACTGCCCCATATTCTTTGGAACATTGGGTGTGGCTTCAGTACGAATTGAGGCAGAAGATTTCAGTGGTTTAGAGGGATGTTCTAAATTATTTCAGCTTGATCTCCTCTGGATTGGCTTGAAAGATAGGGAATGGCTATAAGGTTAGGTTGGTATTGTATCCTTGGTCGGGGAGTGGTATCGAACATTGGTTGTCACGAGATCTAATTGATATACTCATGGATCAAGGACACTCTAGAATTTCTCATATCAATAATCCTACTCAAACTACCATTTGTCATCAAGGTTGGTTGTTTGTTGCAAACTTACATCTTAAGGGGGTTTTAGGGAGGAATGGTCCTTATTCTTGGATGCTTTTCTTTCATCCCACATAATATTAAATGACAATGAGGATGAATTAGTCTAGGCATCTACTCTGTATGGTTTATACAGTCCAAAATTATGATACAATCATTTAAACACTCTTGCTCAAAATGTGGAGATTGTCTGGTGGTGGAGAGTTCTTTGGAAGTCTAAATTCCCCTCAAAGTCATGTTTATTGGTTTGGTGTATCATCAAGAAAAAATTCCCCACCTAGGACATTATGCAACACAAACACACGATTGGTCCTATGTGTTGTGCATTGCATAAAGGAAGTGAGGAGTCTATTGATCATATGTGTGTTAAATACAAAACAAGTTTGGTCGACTTGTAGTTCTCTTCTCAAATAACAGTGTAAATGGGAGGGTATATCATTTGAAGAGATCTAGAAAGCTTGGGTTGAGAACAAGGAAACTAAAACCTTTAGAGCCCTTCCTCTCTTTATTAGCTAGTGTTGGCTTGTTGGGGTCTAACCTAGGTTTAGAAGTGATTTAGCCAAATAAATCTTGAAACTACCGTCCCTTTCGGCAATAGTCCATAGTGAGCGAACTGAGGTCTCACCCGAGGTAGTATGGGAGGGTGCTGGAACCAAGTTTCCACACACTAGGGATGTCTTGATGAAGTTTGGGAAGTTCACGAACTGATCCTGCGTTCTCGCATTGCTCTATGTAGCTGTCTGACCTTTGCATAACTCTATAAAGAGAGCGAAGAGGCGTTGTCTAGATCCTTTATCCTTACAATGCTTTATTATAGATATAACTTAATTTTGTGGGCCCAGTATTCTTATTAATCTTTCAACATTCATAACAAGTGCATGCAATCATAACTGTAAATAGATGCATAAGAATATAACAACAGTATAAACACACAGATACACAATATTCCAAATCAACTTATCTTTTATTAACTTCTGTTTGTTACAATCTCAACTCTACCTTGCTCACTCAGCTGCAGGAGTCTGCACACACAGTTGCAGACTCTACTAGGCCTCTGCACACAAAGATACAGAGCCTCTTCCTACTCCTACAACCCAAGACTCAGACTTACAGAATCAGAGCAAATATCGCATTAAAAAACCCATATTACTTGAACTCAAGACTAACAAAAGGATGACTTCCACACTTAAAGCCTCGCTCTATTTATACATTCCCATGGTTCGCGGACCATGGGTAGGCCGACACATTCTATATTAAATTACAATATTTTAGGGTGGATAACCCTGGACTCTCACGCTCCACGCCTACATTTTACGGGGTCTTACATTACATTTGACCAACATTCGGGATACAAGCCCCAAAAATCTGCTATGGGGGGATCCGCTACCCAACAGTCCCCCAACACAATCATCGTGACTCATCCCGAGTCACACGGCTGGTGTGGCGATCTTTGTGGGAAGTCCATCCAACTATGCTTGTGCTGCGTGAAGGTCCGCAATGCCCCATGCTATTGTCGTCTGGATCTGCTCCATCTCTTCCTCGAATTCGTCAGCATCTGACTTGATTCTCTACTTTGACGCTGGCTACTAGTACCTATGTTTATAGTCCCGCAACTTTGTCCGGCTCGTTGGGTTGCGAAGATTGTAATTTGGTCGGTTAGTCAGACAGCTGGCCCACCTGTGTAGAGCTTCAGGTGACTACCATTTACTCTTCCTGGGAAGGGTTCTCCATTAAGTTTGACTAGCTGGACCGTGCCCCCATCTGTAACTTCTTTGACCACATATGGTCCTAACCAATGCATTTTGAGTTTCCTCGGAAATTTTTCGAACTTGCTGTCATACAGAAACACTAAATCGTTTACCTTGAATGTGCACATCTTGATATGGTGATTGTGCCAGGCTTTCTTGCACTGTTTCTGTACCTGCTGATGGAATCCCGCCAGAAACCGTTCTTCCTCAAGTTCTTCCAATTGCATGAGTCTCTCCTCCAAGGCTTTGTGGTCTGACATGCTTGTCATCGCTGCTATCTGCAAACTAGGTACGATGTATTCTATTGGCATGAAATCTTACGTGCCATAGACTAACCTGAAAGGTGTCTGACTCGTCAATTTCTTGCATGTGGTTTTGTATGCCCATAATACAGCAGGTATGCGCAAGTCCCAGTCATTTCACTGTGTGTTACATACTTTGGTCAGTGCAGTCTCCAGAATCTTGTTGAATGCTTCTACTGTCCCATTAGCTTGCAAATGGTATGGTGTACTTTGCTGATGATACACCTAGAATTCCTCAGTGAGTGTGCTGATGGTCTCATTCAAGAAGTGCGTCCCATGGTCATTCATTAAAATTTTTGGGCAACCAAATCGTGTCAACACATTATCAAACAAAAATTTAGTAGCTGTCACAGCCGTGCAGTCCTTAACCAACTGTGCTTCCACCCATCATGTCAGGTATTCTATTGCGATGATGATGTAGCACGCACCAATCTTCCCTTAAGGTTTGATTGGTCCTATAAAGTCAATTGCCCATTTTTCGAATGGCTGCAGTGTCATCTATGGATTGAGTGGCATCTCATCCCTTCGCGATGGTTTCCCAGTCCTTTGACATACTTCACAGGCTCGACAATGTGCTTTTGAATCTTGATGTAGGGTTGGCCACCATAGCCCAGAGCGAAGAATCTTTTGTGCTGTCACTTGTCTTGCATAGTGTCCTCCTACAACCCCTCTATGTGCTTCCACGAGGATCTGTCATCGTTCAAATTCAGGTACATATCTTTGCAATATCTCATCGTTTCCCATTTTGTATAGGTGCCCCGCGATGATAGAAAAGTCTATCGCCCACACAACCAATTCCTTCTTCTGGTGAACTGAATATCCCTTTGGCGTAGTCCCTGTGGTTAAAAAATGAATTATATCTTCGAAGTGGCCATCCGCGATGCGCACCGCAAAGAGTTGTGCATATGGTAATCCTTCTTCCAAATTTGTTGGGTCCTCTCCTATCTCAATTCATGATAAATGATCTGGTCCTGCATTGAGGCATCCTAGCTTTATGATGACCTCAAAATCATATTCTTGAAACAATAGAAGCCATCTGCATATGCACCCCCCCAACATAGGCTTTTTCGCCAGGTATTTCAACGCGGAATGATCGGTATACATCTTGAAGTGCTCGCCAAGTAAATAGTGTCGGTATTTCTGGAGCGCGTATACCATTGCCAACCCCTCGTGCTCAGTAATAGAGTAGTTATTTTCAGCTTTGGACAGTCACCGACCCGCGAATGTGATCGAGTGATCCACGCCTTCCACACCTTCTTGCATAAGTACAAATCCTAGTGCGATACATGACGCATCAACATGTACATGAAATTCTATGTCCCATTTTGGAAAGACCAAGATGGGAGTCGATGCCATTTCTCCTTGAGAACATCCAACAATATCATCATTCCAACAATATGTAGTGTCCTTTTTCAATAGCTTCTCCATTGGCACTATTATTTGTGCATAGCTCTTGATAAACTTCCTATAGTAACCAATGTGCCCCAATGAAGTGCATAGTTATTTGACACTTCGCAAAGCTTCCAGATTAAGAATAATAGCAATCTTCAGAAGATCCACCATCAGACCTTGTTTGCAAAACACATGACCGAGCAAGTTTCTAAAGGGGACGAGGAAGGTGCACTTTTTCAGATTTAGCGCAATCTGGTGTCATCAACAAGTATCCAGAATCAAACATAAGCTTGCTATATGGTGTTTAACTAACCTGAATACAGTCCAATCGTCTAGATAGACCTCCAAGAACTTGTGGATGTATTCCTTGAATGTGGCCACCACTACGCGCGAAAATATTGCTAGCGCGTTCTTCAGTCCAAAGGGCATAACGGTGTATTGAAAATAGCCCCATTCGGTTACGAAGGTGGTCTTGCTCCTATCTTCCAGCGTGATCTTGATCTGATGGTACCCTAAGAAACCATCCGTAAATTAGTAAGCTTCCTGTCCACCAACATTCTCCAATACTTCATCTGTAAATGGTGTCGGAAATGGATCGTGAACACAGGTGTTATTAAGCTTCTTGAGGTCCACGCAGATTCTAATTTTTCCCTTCTATTTTTTCTCTTATACTACCATAGGACTCACCCAGTCAGATTCTTCCACTAGTTCAATAATTCCGGCTGCTAGCATTTTGTCTAGTTCTTCACGAACCTTTTCTTTATACTTCGGATTCAAATGGTAAGGTCACTGCTTAACAGGCTTCGCACATGGTTTTAGAGTGATCTTCATCATCCCTAATTCACCAATGATCCCCTTTAAGTCTGTGATTTTGGCCTGTCAGGCCAGGCAGTAACTCCTCAAAGAAAAATTGATTCATATGTTTATTCCTTCAGGTTGGTCTTCATTATATACATGAGGGAGAGATTGTTCACTTCATCTCTTGATGACTATTCACATTACTTATTTATTTATTTACATTATGTTCACCCAATCCTGATGATTAGGTGTCAACATTCCCCCTCTTAATCTGAAGGGATGTTGGTGAGTCCAAGCATCATTCTGAATCATTCAAGTTTTTCTCTTCCAAGGGCTTTGGTGAAGATGTCTGCAATTTGCTTATTAGTGGAACAATGATGGAGATGGATTGTTTTGGCCTCAACATGATGTCGAATCAAAAGATACTTAGTATTGATGTGCTTCGTTCGATCATGGAACTTTGGGTTCTTGGCCAACTTTATTGCAAAGGTGTTGTCAATCATGAGTGGAGTTGATTATACTTGTTTTACTTGCAAATATTCAAGAATTTTCCTGAGCCACACAATTTCTTTTGTTGCTTCAGCTACTGCCATGTATTCTGCTTCTGTTGTGGAATTTGCTGGAATTGATTGTTTGCGTGATCTCCAGGAGACAACTCCTAATCCAAGACTCATAACATATCCTGAAGTAGATACCCCAGTTTCTTTATCTCCATCGAAGTTTGAATCAAAGTATCCAATCAAGCTGAAGTCGTCCACCTGTGTATACTTGATTCCAAAGTCTTGAGTTCCCTTCAAGTACCTTAGAACTCTTTTTGCAGCAAACCAATGTCCCTCACAAGGCTTTTGCATAAACCTAGAGAGGATTCCAACAACGAACGAAATGTCTGGTCTGGTAGTAGTTAGGTAGTTGAGAATTCCTACAAGCTATCTATACTTTGTTGCATCCTCAAATTCTTTTCCTTCAATAGATGTGAGCTTTAAGTTTTGTTCCATTGGAGTAGTAAGAGGATTGGATTCGGTCATGCCAAACCTGTTCAACAGATCTCCAATGTATTTCTTTTAAGAAAGTGTTAGGCCCCAATACTACTAGTGTAACCCCTTATTGTTATTAGTACAACCCCCTTATTATATTGTTGTACCCATGTAGTTCCCATAATGCTACTATTGTGCCCCACAGAAGCCCACTATTGTTATTATTGTGCCCTTACATTATTATTGTTATGTCAACTTTGATTATATTATGACTCCTTAGACTCCTATATATAGAAAGGAGGTCTTGTCATTTGTATCATCCAAGAATTGTTCATTTATGTAATGTAAATGAGGTTTCCCCCTCAAAGAGGCTGAATTCTAAGGCGTTGATGTATCTTTTCTATCTTTTTGTGAGCTGGTTTCATAACATTTGGTATCAGAGCTTTGGATTCTAGGGTTTCGCTGCTCCAAATAGGTCATCGTGGCATTTTCTCTATAACTTTTTTTTTGCGACGGTTCAGAAGCTAAAAAAAAAAACCATTTGAGACGAAATCACACTGAACCTCGTGTCCAAATTTCAGGGCTTTTCGCGCTATATTTGCGGAGATATGATTTGAGGAAGTTGGTCTTTTTTCAGACTCCTGAATTACATTCCAAACATGTGACCTTGGGAAAATAGTCATAACTTTTGTTTTGAGCATCAGATTGAAATTTCGTAAGAAGTTATAGAAAGAGGATGGAATGTAGTTTCTTGTATATATTTTTCAGATCCTAAGATCGAAATAGTGACACGTGGAACTTCCTACAAGTTTGCTCTTTTGAAAAGGTCTATAATTAGGTCATCTTGGGAGATTGTGTATAACTCTGTCTTGGAGAATCTAAATTCGATCAAACTGGTGGCATTGAGAAGAGGACACAGAGGGCTACTGCAGGTCACAATTTTAGAACTTAAAGATTCAAAAGTACATAGTTACAGTCGTTTCAAGATCGAGCTCCTAAAATCAAGAAAAAGCGAGATGAGGAAGTTTGATGGCAAGGATCCGGTAAATTGGATACTACAGATGGAGAAATATTTTGATCTACATGGTGGACCACTGTTACAAAAGGTATGTATTGCATCTTCATATTTAGAAATGGATCAATTTTTATGGTATAAAGGGCTTTGTTCTCATAAACAACTTGTTACGTGGTCAATTCTCACGGAGGAAATGATAGCACATTATTAGGATACAAAGAGAAACACCACAACAATTGGAAAGAGTAAAAGGGCTTTGTGACATAGTGGAAAGTAAAATTATGGCAACAAGGAATTCTACCCCTCACAACTATAAAGATGGAAGTGTTGTTTCTCCTAGCCTTCCACAATCTACAAGGGTTACACCACAACAATTGGAAGAGAAAAGATAAAAAGGGTTTTGTTACAATTGTGATAGCAAATGCACTAAAGGTCATAACTGTGCTGAGAAGAAATTATTTTACATATATTATGAAGAGGAGGAAGAAAAGGATCAAGAAACATCAAAATAAGAGTATATACACCAAGAACCAACCCCAGAGAAAGAAGAAATGAATCCGACCATGTCTTGTAAAGCATTGGCAAGAATTACCACTCCTCAAACTGTCAAGATAGAAGGACATATCAAGAAGAAAAAGGTTCAAGAAGTGAAAGATCACATCGAGAAAGAAGAAATGAATCCAACCATATCTTGTAATGAATTGGCCAGAATTACCACTCAAATTATCAAGATAGAAGGACATATCAAGAAGAAAAATGTTCAAGAAGTGAAAGATCACATCGAGCATCAAGAAATGAATCTGACCATATCTTGTAAAGAATTGGAAGAAATTACCACTCCTCAAACTCTCAAGATAGAAGAACATATCAAGAAGAAAAAGGTTCAAGCAATGAAATATCACATCGAGCATCAACAAAGAGTTCTCCAACTTCTAAAGGATAATGCCACCTTGGTGCAAAATCGAATGAAACAACAGGTAGATCAACATCGTAGTGAAAAATGTTTTGATGTAGGTGATTGGGTATTTTTACTGCTACATCTCAAGCAAGCTATTTATGAGAAGGAAATGCTGGCAATACTACATGCACTTAAGAAATGGCAACCTTACCGAATGGGAAGACACTTCAAGGGAAAAATGGATCATGATAGTCTTAAATACTTTTTAGAACAACTATTATCTTTAAAAGAACAGAAAGAATGGGTCACAATTATGATGGGTTATGACTTTGACATCATCTATAGAAAAGGGAAGCAAAATTTTGTTGCAGATGCACTCTCAAGAAAGGATGAGGATGTGGAAGCATTATTTTGTGCTATTTCTATTATCCAACCCGATTGGATAAACGAAGCAAGGGATGAATGGAAGAAGGATGAAGAAATATGGCCACTCATTCAAAAGTTGCAGAAGATCCCAATTCAAAGAATATTGCCAGAAATTGAAAAGGAAGGAAAAATCATATTGGATCCTGGAGCAGTCACAGAAACAAGAACCAGACAGCTACGGAATCAATCAATTTCAGAGTATCTCATCAAGTGGAAGAACTTACCTGCTGAAGATTCCACATGGGAGGACAAGAATTTTATACAGAAGCATCAAGAACTACTCAAGCGTTGAGGACAACACTTTTTGAAGGAGAGGGGCATGTTAGGCCCCAATACTACTAGTGTAACCCCTTATTGTTATTAGTACAACCCCTTATTATATTTTTGTACCCATGTAGTCCCCATATTGTTACTATTGTGCCCCATAAAAGCCCACTATTGTTATTATTGTGCCCTTACATTATTATTGTTATGTCAGCTCTGATTATATTATGACTCCTTAGACTCCTATATATAGAAAGGAGGTCTTGTCATTTGTATCATCAAAGAATTGTTCATTTATGTAATGTAAAGGAGGTGGCCCCCTCGAAGAGGTTAAATTCTAAGGCGTTGATCTATCTTTTCTATCTTTTTGTGAGCTGGTTTCATAACAGAAAGAAATATGGACTTCAGATGTTGGGTTACTTGAATACCAAGATAGTAATGAACATAGCCCAAATCAGTCATTTCAAAACATTTCCCCAATTCCTTCTTTATGGATGCAATGTAGCTTTCATTGTTCCCTATCATTAAAAGATCATCTACATATACCACAAGATATACAACTGCTTTTCCAACTTTCTTGACAAAGAAAGTTGCATCATTAAGATCATAATGTTTGAAATTGAGTTTTAGAAGATGCTCAGTTAGTTTTTCATACCAGGCTCATGGTGCTTGTTTGAGGCCATACAAGGACTTCACCAGTTTGCATACTTTATGTTCATGTCCTTTCACAACAAATCCTTCAAGCTGGGACATAAAAACATTCTCTTTTAGATCTCCATTCAAGAAAGCAGTTTTTACATCCATTTGATGGACTTTCCAACCGTTCTGAGCTACTAGGGCAAAGAGTGTCCGGATGGTAGCCCATTTTGCTGTGGGGGCAAAAGTCTCCTCATAATCGACCCCTTCCTTCTGTGTAAAACTTTTTTCCACAAGCCTAGCTTTGTGCTTGTCAAGTGAGCCATCAACTTTATACTTGTTCTTGTAGACCCACTTGTAGCCAATTGGTTTGGTTCCTAATGGAGGATCAACCAGCTTTCAAGTGCCATTCTTTATGAGGGCATCATAATCCTTTTGCATCGCTTCTTTCCATTCATCATGAGAAGCAGCTTCTTTAAAGGAACTTGGTTCAAAATCTGTAGACAAATTCAATTCACAATCATAAGAAACATCCATATCAACAGGTGAATTAGAGTCATCTACATCACCTCCATTTTTCCGGTTTGAATTTCTAGTTCTTGTCTTTCCAACCTCATCAGGATGAACACTTTCAAGTGTCTTTGTCAGCCACTTTGAGGGACCTTTCTCAGATGGTCCAGGCTGCTCTGTTGATTGAGTTGGGTCTGAATCAAGATTGAGTCTCCCAATTCTATCAATCACATCACTTAAAGCATCATTCGTTGTTGGAGTTTCATGCAGGGGAGAGTTTTCTTCAGAAGAAGATTCCACATGTTGATCTAGCATAGGAATCCCCCCTTCAAGATGTGGAATCTGATTATCAAATTCTTGAAATGATTTTGCTTTTGCGAATATATCCAAGCGATCAAGTTGCCGCTCAACAACACTGTCAGTTTTGGATGATTCAAGAAAAATTACATCTCTAGATACAACAAAACTTTTTATTTACTTCATCATAGAGATGGTATGCTTTGGAGGTGTTTGAATATCCCAAGAAGATACACTTACGACTTCTTGCACCAAGTTTGTTTCTATGTACCTTTGGTATCAAGGCATAACAAGTGGAACCAAAGACCTTGAGATGCTTTACGAAGGAACATGTCCATAACACATTTCATATGGAGTCTTGTTTCTAATAGCAATAGATGGACATCTATTCTTTATATATGTAGCACATAGAACAACATCAGCCCAAAACATTATCTTTACATTTTTGAAGAAGAGCATGGATCGTACCATATTTAAGATTGTCCTATTCATTCTTTCAGCTACACCATTATGTTGGGGATTATAAGGTACAATTGTTTGATGTTTGATCCCATTTTGGGGAAGATAGTTTTCAAATTCATTTGATGTGTATTCTTTTCCATTATTAGTGCAAATAGACCAAATATGAGATTGTGCATCGTTTTCAATCCATTTATGAAAGTTCTTGAATGTTTGAAAAGCATCAGATTTGTTCTTCAATAAATAAACCCAACACATTCTGGTGTAGTCATCAATCAATGTCATCATATATTTATTTCCATTTGCAGAAGGAATAGGTATTGGACCACATAAATCTGAATGAATGAGTTCAAGTTTTATATGTGCTCTTGAATGTGAATCATGAAAACACTGTTTGCTATGCTTTCCTAGAATACAAGCATCACATTGCTTAAATTTCCTAGGAATTGTAGGCAAATCAGCAACACCATTTTTCTTCAACAAGCAGAGGCTGTCATAGTTCAAATGTCCAAATCTAGCATGCCATAATAAACTTGATGGAAGTGTACCTTCTTCATAATGAGAATTGTATGAGAAATGTTGTGCATGAGTAGAGGTTCCTTGCAGCTTGAGAAGCCTTTCTTCTTCTATTCCCCTCATGAAAAGTGAGTGGTCAGATGCTTTTCTTACCTCAAGCTTGCCATCAAACATATGAATGGAGTGACCTTGGTGGCGGATGTGGACCAAGGACAGCAAGTTTCTCTTGATATGTGGGAGAAAAAAACATGATGCAGAAGAAAGTCTGGAAGACCAGGCAGTTTAAGCCTGATTGTGCCAAGCCCTGATGGCTTGATTTTTTATTGGTCTGCAAAGTATACTGCTCCATCAACATTGTCAATAAATTCTTCAAAAAAATCTTTTCTATGAGTCATGTGGCAGGTTGCTCCTGAATCAAGCAACCAATCATTTTTCCAAGAAGCAAGTGAAGCATTAAATAAATCTTCATTTACTCCAATATTACATAGTTCCACAACATAGTGAGAAGATTCAGGTGCTTTACCTTTGTCTATATCATTAGTTTTACCTTTCTGTTGGTTTCTTTGCTGCTCAATTTTTTCCCATGGTAACTTGCATGTAGAAGCATCATGTGATCCATTTATTTTGCAGTGCATGCAGTGCAAATCTTCCTTTTCTCCTTGAGAGTGTCTACCCCCCTTGCCTCTGAAATATCTTCCTCTTCCTCGACCACCTCTTCCTCTTGAAGAATCTTGAGCAGGATGCTTTTCTTTATGAGAAAGGCACACAACCTCTTCAGAAGATTCAGGGGCTGTTTTCTTTCCAAAAGCTTTCTCTCTTTCAGCAAACCTTTTCACAAGAGAGTCAAAGGTGATATCTTTGATATTTCCATTTTCTTGCAATGACTCAAGATAATTGGATAAGTAGGATAAAGTGCCTTGAGAAAAGCGATAAGAGGAATGTCTAATTCAACCTTAGTGGATTTGATATCATGCATTATAGACTTTACTTTAGATGTAAGAGCAAGAGGATCATTATTTTGCAGTTCAAGCGTGAAGAGTTTAATCATGAGTTGAACAACTTCAAGTGCAGAATGTGATTCATAGAGTTCTTTAAGCTTTTGTACGGCTTCAAAGGCAGTTGAAAATGGTGAAATATGGCGACTCACCTCTTCATTTACAAATGCTGTGATTAATGCATAAGCTTTGCTATTCTTGTTTTCCCAAATGACGAGCTCTTTGTCTGAGGTAGGCTGTTCTGATTCTTTGTCTCCATCTTCAACACACACTCCTTTCCACAACTCATTGAAAATGAGCGTGTGTTTTATCATTCGGGACCACTCAAGATAGTTCTCCTTGCCAATGAGAACTATTCCCATGATGGATATGATTGAATGCATACTGTAAAAAAACTTCTGCTGTAAAACTTTTACTCTTAATAACAATGTAAACTTTGAAACGGGAACTGATACTGTTACCCGTTTTGTAGAGATAGCAAAAAAGTGACCTGATTTTGAAAATGGGTGATGCAGAACACACATGTTTTTTTTAAAGCATAGTTTTTGACACTCTAATTTTTTTTATGTATATTGCGTTTTAGAATGGTAGTGATTTTCATGCTGATTTTAAAAAGTGGTTATTCTGCATCAGACCGTTTTTTTAAAAGACCTATTTTTTGACTTTAAATTTTCTAATGTATGAAATGTAAACAATTATTTCGTAAATTTAATAATTTTGGAAGTGGTCTTCTTCTTCATATTTTCTAGTTTTTATTTTTATTTTTATTTTTTTTGTAGTGGGGTTTTTATTGATTTGCATATTTAAAGAAGAAGGTTGATATTTTGCATTTTCGATATTCTACATATTTATACATCGTTAATTAAATTTTCAATCCACATGAAATAATTGTCTCTAAAAGACATATATATATATATATATATATATATATATATGAGACAAAAATAAAAAATAAAAAATGTTAAATAAAATTTTCTCATAAACCATAAAAGAATTTGGAAAAAAAAAAAAACAAAATTATATATATATCTATATATATATATATATATAAGTAATATATAAGTAAAAATTAGTAAAATTAATATTAAAAAACAAAAAAACAAAAAATGTAAAAAAAAAAAATTATCTCACAAACCATAAAAGAATTAAAAAAAAAATTAAAATTAAAAATTAACACACACACACACACATATATATATATATATATATATATATATATATATATATATATATATATATAAGTAAGTAAAAATAGAGAAATTAAAAAAAAAAATTAGCAAAAACTGGGAGAAAAAAAACAAAAAACAAAAAAGAAAAGAAAATTAACAAAAAAAATTAAAATAATGGTAAAAAAAAACCCAAAAAAATGAGTATTTTTTATTAAAAAAAGAAAAAATGCAATTATTTTTTAATAAACATATATATTTTATTTAAAAATAAATAAATAAAATAATATATATATATATATATATATATATATATATATATAAACAATCTTTTTTTTATTAAAAAAAAATAAAAAATCTTTAAACAATTTTTATTATTATTATTATTTTTTAATTTAAAAATACAAATTATTAAACCTACATTTTTATATTTAAAAATAAATAAATAAATAAATAAAAATAAAAATAAATTAATTAATTAATTAATTAAAATTTACATTTTTTTTAAACAATTTTTTTTTATTAAAAAAATATTATAATTTTTTTCTTTAAACAATTTATTTATTTATTTAAAAATACAAATCATAAAAAATATTTTAATTTTCTTAAAACAAATTAAATTTTTTAATTTAAAATTTAAAAAATTATTAAAAAAAAAATTAAAAGTTAATATTGGCTATATATATATATATATATATATATTTTTAAATTTGGTGGCCCTCCACCCAAATTAAAAGTTAATATTGGATATATATATATATATATATATATATATATATATATATATATATATATATATATTTTAAATTTGGTGGCCCTCCACCCAAATTAAACAATTTTAATTTTTAATTATAAATATGTTTATTAAAAATGTTTTTATTAGATATTATTAATAATTTTAAAAAAAATATTAAACAATTTTTTTTTATTAAACTAATTTTATTTAAAAAAAAATATTAAACAATTTTAATAAAAATTATTAAATTTTAATAAAAATTAAATTTTAAACCATTTTAATAAAAATTAAATTATTAAAAAAATTTATTAAACCATTTTAATGAAAATTAAATTTTATTTTAAAAAAAAGGAGTTTGCTGCACCACCATCGGGTGGCGAGCGGGCCATGGGGCGATTCCCGGAATCGCCCCACGGCTCGCCCACCGCCCAGTGGTGGCATGGCCGGGGGCCGAGGGTCTACACGCAGCCCTCGGCCCCCAGCTGCGCCACCATCAGGTGGTGGGAGGGCTGTGGGGGCGATTCGCGGAATCGCCCCACGACCCGCCCTGTGCCCGGTGGTGGCACGGCCGCAGCCCTCGGCCCCCGGTCGCGCCACCACCGGGTGGCGGGCGGGCTGTGGGGCAATTCCCGGAATCGCCCCACGGCCCGCCCGTCGCCAAGTGGTGGTGCGGCAAGGGGCCAATTTTTTTTTTTTTTTTTATTAAAACAAAATTAAAAAAAAATATAATTTTTATTAAAATTGTTTAATAATTTTTTTTAATAATTTAATTTTTATTAAAATTGTTTAAAATATAATTCCTATTAAAATGGTTTAATAAATTAAAATTTAATAATTTTTATTAAAATTGTTTAATGACTTTTTTTTTTCAAAAAAAAAAAATTCGTTTAAAAGAAAAAATTATATTTAGTTTTTTTTGGTTTGTTTTTAAATAAATAATGATAATTTAATAAAAAAAATAATAATTATTATTTTTTAAATCAAAAACACAATTTTTTTGTAAGTTTAAAATGTTTTTTATTTTTTTTTTTTAATTGGAAAAGACATATATTTTTAAAATTTTGATATTTTTTTAGTTTTTTTTTTTTTTAATTGAAGCTTATTTTTGTCTTTTTAGTTTTTTCTAAATGTTTTTAATATTAATTTTACTAGTTTTTAATTTTTTTTTTTTTTTTGGTTAATTTTCTATTTTTGTTTAATCTAGTTTGTTTTTAATTTTATTTTTTTTTGCTAGTTTTTGTTAATGATTTTTTTAATCTTTCTATTTTTACTTAATTATATATATATATATATATATATATATATATATATTTTTTTTTTTTTTTTTCTAAATTCTTTTTTGGTTTATGAAACAATTTTTTTTAAACATTTATTTATTTATTTTTTGTCATATATATATATATATATATATATATTTTTTTTTTTTTTTTTTTTCTTTTTTACATTTATTTTTTTAAGTAATCATCATTTTAATCTTAATTTCATTAGTTTTTTTTTTTTTTTTGTTAATTTTCCATTTTTTTTAAAATCTAGTTTGTTTTTAATTTTCAATTTTTTTTTAGTTTTTTGTTAATGTTTTTTTTTTATTTTTCTATTTTTACCTACTTAATTTTATAGTTTTTTTTAGTGTGTGTATTTTTTTCTTTTCCCAAATTTTTTTATGGTTTACATATTTGTTTTTTTTTCCATTTTTTTTAAATATGTTTTTTTTACTATTTATTTGTTTATAATTTGTAATTTTTTTCTAGTTTTTTAATTCTTATTTTTTATAAGTTAATTTTGCTTTGTTTTTTTTTTTTTTTTTACATTTTTATGATTGATTTTTATTTTTGATGTTTTTTTTTTTGTTTTTTATTTTTATTTTATGTTTTGTTTTTAGTATATATTTTTATTTATGTTTTGTTATTTTTATTTTTATTTTTTTTTGTTTTGTGCTTTTTCATTGTTTTAATTTTTTTTTTTGAAATTTTAATGTTTTTCGGGGTCATGATAAAATATTTTAGGCTTTTATTTCGAAATGTTGAAATTTTACCCTTGAAAAAAATTTGTTATCCCAGCATCAACGCTTTTCATTTTGAGGGTGTTTTTTGCACAAAATTTACCATTGAGAAAAAAATAAATAAATAAATAAATAAAAATTAAAATTAAAAAAAAAATTAAAAAATAAATAAATAAATAAAAAAAAATAAAAAAAATAATAAAATTAACAAAAAACAAAATTAACAACAAAGATTCTTCGGTCAACACATCCGAATCAAAACTAAAAAGAAAAGTCGTAAATTTGTCTTCCCAAGGTTTAGAACCCGAGGTCATTAATGTCCTCAGAAAAGGTCTTGGATTTGCTGTTGCCCCGAAAAACCTTCCTATTGAGAAAATGATTTGTAGCATAGAAGATGGGATTAACAACCTTCCCTTGGAAGATAAGGAAGCATTAAGACAAGAGTGCTCCCTTATTATGAGAAAGGCCAAAGCTCCCAAAAGTAATTTGAGTAAAACAGAACAAAAGGCCTTCAAATCCCTGCGTAACAATGAAAAAATTGTGGTTCTCAAGGCAGATAAAGGAGGAGCAGCAGTGATCTTGGATAAAGAAGATTATATATGCAAAATGAACGAACACCTCAATTGTGGTAGTTATAAGAAGCTGAGCAAGAACCCGATCCCCAGGATTATGAAAGAGGTGAAAAAGGCAATTTTGGAATCCAACCTTGATGATAAATTAAAAAAGAGATTAATTCCCTCTAGTGAATGCATCCCTAGGATTTATGGGCTACCCAAGATCCATAAAGAAGGAGTCCCTCTCAGACCAATTGTCAATACAATTGGATCCCCAACCTATGAGCTCGCTAAATACGTTGCAAGAATCCTCAGGCCCCTTGTCGGAAACACTGATTCTTTCATCAAGGACTCCCATGACTTTGTGAATCTCATTAAGAATGAGAAATTAGAGCGTGAGGACCTCCTTGTTAGCTTTGACGTAGTGTCCCTATTCACCAAGATTCCTCTTGAAGAAGCCATTCAGGTTATAAAAGAGGTTACTGATCCAGGGACTGCAAGATTGGCCGAAATCTGCTTGCGATCAACAGTTTTCACCTTCCAAGGAACATATTATGAGCAAACATCCGGAGTGGCAATGGGATCCCCCCTTTCACCGATCGTGGCCAACCTATACATGGAATATTTTGAAAAGAAGGCCCTGGATTCTTACCCTTTGAAACCAGCATGGTGGAAGCGATTCGTCGATGATACTAATATAAAATGGACTCATGGTAGAGAAGAGCTTGACAAGTTCTTTATTCACCTAAATTCCATCTCCTCAGAAATAAAATTCACTATGGAGCTTGAAGAAAACATGAGCATCCCTTTTTTAGACATCCTCATCATGAGAAAAGATGATGGCTCCATAGGGCACAAAGTCTTCAGAAAGTCTACCCATACAGAGAACTACCTCCACGCTGACTCCCACCATTATCCAGCCCAGAAACTTGGTGTTCTAAACACTCTTGCCATCAGGGCCCTACGAATTTCTGACACTGATCATCTGGATGAAGAAAAGAAGCATTTAGTCTCAACCTTTAAAGGTTTAGGCTACAAAGAAAATGAGATTAAAAGAGCAATTCAGAAAGCCGAGAAAAGGATGTTATCTCATGAACCTAAAGCCCGAGATCAACCTGAGGGTGGTAGGGTTTTTCTTCCTTACATTCATGGAGTTACAGATAAGATTGCGAAAGTCCTAAGAAGGAAAAACATAAGCACGCAATTCTCAGCCCCTGGAACAATTAGGCAAAGTATGAGATCGGTTAAGGATAATATTGATAAACATCAACTTAAAGGGGTCTATAAAATCGATTGCTCATGTGGGAAAAGCTACATTGGTGAAACAGGTCGCTCCCTGCAGACCAGACTCAAGGAACATGGAGCTGATATTAAAAATGAAAGGTCTCGTTCTTCCGCCCTCGCAGAACACTCGTCAAAAACTAAGCACCATGTCTTCTTGGAAAACGCCTCCATTATCGCTAAGGAAGAGCAACACCATAAGCGAAAGATCAGAGAAGCTCTTGAAATTATCAAACACCCGCATAATCTCAACAGAGACAATGGTATGGAGATTAGTGGAAGCTGGTTTCCCCTAATCAGAAAAATTAACCCGATATCAGTATTATAATAATAATAATAATAATAATAATAATAACTCTCAATTAAACATTTACAATATTAATTAATTAAGTATTTAATTTAATCACCCTTATTAATTTCCTATTATTAAAAATATCTATTTTAATATAATAATAATAATCATTAAATATTTATTCTTTCAAAATAATTATAAAATTTAACCATTTTTAATTTGATAATTATTCTAATTAAGAATATAATTATCATTGTACTCAAAAAAAAAAAAAAATAATAATAAATAAATAATATATTATAATAAATATTAAATATTAAATTCTAATTTCCATATGCTAGGATTAATAATTTCAGCATTACCCTTAATTCAAAATTCTAGGATTTATCCCCGGATGCGGGTGGTTGTTAGTTATAAAAGGCTTATGGCTTGTCAGCAGGGCAAGTGTCCGCCCGGACAAGCCACGTACACCAGGAGGACTCGCCCTAAATGTTACAGCACGCAGCATTTAAGGATGAGGGATATGGCTCATGGCAGAAGCGTCCCTTCGACATTAACTGCTCGCCTTGATAACCGGAACATGGCGCTTCAAAGCCAGAGGTTCTCGGACATTCTCCCGCATTTCACGTTTGCTCCTGCTCTGGTCTTGAGGGAGGTGGCGGAGGCTCACTGTTTCGGCTCCTATTCAGGTTCTGAGAGCGACTGTGATGGTTTAGAGGCCTTAGATTCGGGCAATTTGGGGGCATACCCGCAGTCTGGTAAAGAGACTGGGAGCTTGGCGGTGTTGCATACCTGCTACCCGCAGTCTAGTTTGAGGATTGGGAGTCTGGTTCAGAGGGACACTACGCGTGAGCATACTTGCCACCCGCACATTTCCAGCATGCAGCGAGAACGCCAACGAGGAATCAGTCGGCGTGGTAGTTATAGTGGCAGAGCCCCGTCTCAGAGGCATGCCCCATCTCCCTCTTCCTCAATTGAAGTTTCTTCTGAGCACAGACGAACCAGGGGAAGGCCTCCGGGCAGAGGAAGAGCGGCGGAATTTCAAGAGCGAATGGAATGTGGGCACTCTGAGCACCCAATGGTAAGATACCGCATTCCATGTACATTGTCCAATTCCACTTTCTTTGTAACGGTTTCAGTGGAGCACTGCAGCAATCCATGGGGTGAAGATGAGGCTCCTCGTGCCAGCCCTCCGCGGATTCCTGGGATGGCACCCACAGTTGACATGCAACTTCCCGCCATTGACATTCTGCGCCCTGTTCAAGACAGCCTCTCCCCAGATCCTGGAGCAGGCCCGAGCGAACCTGTGCAGCGCAACGTTGGAAAGGCCATCCACCAGCCTCCCCGTTGCAAGATGGAGGACGACCCGCAAACCACTGATGATGAATAGTACGCCCAGCTCGCGCTCCAGGTTTCTCAGCAAGGAATTTTCTCTTTGTCTGCTCCCTCCGCTATCTTATATGTGTCTGCACTTTGTCATTATGTATCTCTGTCCTTCTCTGTTACAGTGTCGGTTATCTACAGTTGTTTCAGACTCCATGTGTTTCTGTTGTTTCAGTCTCCATGTGCTTCAGTCCATGTGTCGGTTTCATGAATGTCGATCTGGTTTCAATCTTTTGTAATCCTGGAAATGAATACTCCTGAGTCTACTGTCTGTCCTACGACAGGTTTTACAGGGCCTCGGCTCTGTTGTAATACTGCTGATGTAATTTTTGCTCTTGCTGTAATATAATAGCTCAGTCTTATTTAGAAAAAAAAAAATTCTAGGATTTATTTAATCATTATTTAATATTATTAATTCTAATTATTATTTTTATTAGATGAATTAATAATAATTATTAATAACAATAATATTTCTATTAATAATTATTTCTTTATTATTATTATTAGATTAATTAATAATAATTATTAATAACAATAAGCTATAACTTAAAAAATAATAATAATAATAATAATAATAATAATAATAATAATAATAATAATAATCATTAATAAATAATCATTAATTTTGATCATTATAATTAATATTTCTAATTACTAATAATTATATTAATAATAATAATTAAAATAATTATAATCATTTCAATTAATTTTAATAATAATATATATTATTGATTTGATATTATAATTAATATTACTAATTACTAATTATTATATTAATAATAATAATTAAAGTAATAATAATCATTAATTTTGATAATTAATATTTCTAATTACTAATTATTATTTTAATAATAATAATTAAAAATAAAAATAATTATAATCATTTCAATTAATTTCAATAATAATATATATTAATTAATATTACTAATTACTAATTATTATATTAATAATAATAATTAAAGTAATAATAATCATTTCAATTATTTTAATAATAATAAATATCAAAGAAAATAATAATTAATTAATTAATTAAATTAGAGGCAGCCGACTTCTCAAAAATTGAGAGCCGACCTTCCCTCTTTTCTCTCCTCATTTCTATTTAAACCCTAAAATCTGCTCTTCTTCTATCAAGCATTCAAGTTGTCCTGATGATGGATCCCGGTTGGGATTTGAAACGTTGGCAGAAAATGGTTCTTACTGTGGATTCTCCGGTAACTAATTCAAAAATAATAATAATAATAATAATGTTATTCGAACATCAACACTTCGTTTTGAGGGTGTTTTTTGGACAATTTTTGCACAAAAAATTGGTTTTCACCGCCATTTTTAAAACATGTTGAAAATTTACCCTAGGAAAAAAAATGTGTTATTCCAGCATCAACACTTTTCGTTTTTAGCACTATTTTTGATGTTTTTTTAGGGTTTTTTGGCTAGAGTTCCCGTTTTGAGTTTATAGTTCCCATTTCAAAGTTTACATTGTTTAATGGGAAAAAAATATAGTTCTGATATGACTGGACAACAAACTCAACTTGACAGCAAATGTCAATACCCAAGACATATATATCTGCACTATTCAAAATATATATCAGTTTCTTTTTACATTGATCGCCCAGTGTGGCCCTTCAAAAATTTTAACACACAAAGGCGATTTTAAAACATGCACAAAATCAGGGCTCAACTCACATATACATTATAGGATAGCGTACCAAAAACAATTCAACGCATGCCATGTATATTCAACGCATGGCTTAACTCTCATGCGCATCAACTCACATAGGCATTTAACATATTAACATGCCATGAACATCGTTCAACATTACCAACGTTATATGCCAAGAACAACCTTAATACAACTGCGTTAATACAATACTAAAACAACGTTAATACAATGGTAAAATAGCATTCAATGTATGGCATTAACTTCAATGGTTGCACTTCATAAACCAGTGAACACCAAGCTTGTATACCAGCGTATCGCCAAAAAACTTCAACGCATAGCCAAAAACTTCAACGGATTGCCAAAGAAACTTCAACACATAGCCATACCAGTGTAAATGCCATGATTGCAAGTCGTCCAGCTGATCTCTAAATCTTCAGAATTTTTTATTTTTTTTCGGGATACCTCGGGATTTTTATGGTCACAAATGTAGATATATTAATAGTGTGGGATGTGGAGACCATGGCAGCTTTAGCATTCACGGAAATGTTCTAGAAGCTAACATTAACGTGAGACAGAGAGCTTTGGTTAATACCTCTAGGATCTGAACCATCAGAGAATCAACTGGAATCCATCAACACTCTGCTCGTGCAGATAGAGGCTTTGATTCATGCACCATTCATGCAGTGAACATGGTCATGGAGTCGATTCATGCACCAGCAGCGTTTCACTGCTCCTCCGCATAGCTACTCGAACCATTCAACGCAGCAACACGGCCTCAAGGGCATTCAACTTAGTGATTCAGAAGATTTTCAGGTCTGAGGCTATCAGGTCAAAGAATTCAGAGTTAATTATGGTAGACAGAGTGCACAGGGGTAGTGGACAGAGAATAGTAGGCAGAAGGGAGTTACACCTATTTTGGGAGCTGGCTCTTATACCATGTCAAGCCAGGCAGTAACTCTTCAAAGCAAAATTGATTCATATGTTTATTCCTTTAGGTTGGTATTCATTATATACATGAGGGAGAGACTGTTCACTTCATCTCCTGATGACTGTTCACATTACTTATTTATTTACATTATGTTCACCCAATCCTGAGGATTAGGTGTCAACATGGTCGAGAACAAATCTTGGCATTTGTGGAGTAACTCAGCAACCTTATCTACTGTAGCATCATCCCAGTAGTCCCCAAGCGTCATGTACTTTGGCTCCGTGTATGTACCTATGTTTACCTGCTTTGTTTTTAGCGACGCAGTGATGTCGAGGTCCTCAATTGATGATCCTCGAACTTCGCAACACCCTTCAGTGCCTGGAATATTAATTTTTCTAGGGTCATCATCATCCTCTTCTGCTTGTACGTTATAACATTCTAGGACACAGCTTAACTAGGTTTCCCACGCTGGTTGAACCTCTTCCCATGGTTCCTGTGGTATTTTGAAGATGGCAGATTTCATGGCTTGCAGCGCGTCGTCAACAGTGTCCGACCATCAATCTTCAAATGTGAATGTTAACAAAAATCCCTCGCGCAAAACATCCCACTCGCCCGTACCATGTCGGAGTTCCGTCTCGGTATACCAATTCATGAGCATGTCATCTAGGGTATGATAGAATAAGTGTACCCATTTAGGCTGAGGCTCTTCTCCATAGGCCTTGGTCCATTTTGCAAGGTGCGTGCGTGGGTCATCGCATCCATCGTATTTATCTGCTATCTGTAGTTTTAGTTTCCCAAATCGTAGCCACATCATCCTGCTGCAGCCGTGATAGTTCTCAAAATTTCCTTGATGTGCTCCCCACCAATGCGCAGGTGTCACACATAGTGCCCACTTCAATGCATCGAACCGCTGTTGCTCCGGTACTGCACTCTCAAACTTGCTCAAGAATTCATCCATCACTGTTAATCCATCATATGTCGGTAGATCTCGAGCCTGGGCTATTACGCAACTCAGTGATCTAGTCATCATGTTGCAGTTCAACGTTGTCACCTCATTCAACCAATTGTGCCAGCGTTCGTCTTCTTCGTCTGAATCCGAGGTACAGGAACCTGCACGCTCCTATGAGATTCTTCCATCTACAGTTGGATTCACCCACTCCTGATCTCGCGCAGTTATCTTGTAGATACAATCCAGCTCATTGTCACTTCCATCATCGCGTACAGGTTCAGTGTCGTGCGCTCCTTTGGCTGGATCTAGTGGAATGACTATGCGTAAAGACTTCTTCTCAAATATCATCTTCCGCTTCTTCAAGTTGATGACTCCATTCATATCAGTGGCCCAGTCTATTTCTAGCAACGTGAGGTAAGGGTTGTTGTCATCCACAATCTCTATTACCTCAAAGTCCATCTACATACTCGCGCCTTTGATGTCCATTGTTACCCCTTGCAACCTTCCCATGGGCAAGATATTTTGTTGGTTCACCATCCGTAATTGAATAGGGGACCACTGCAATGTGGGCCTGCCCATGCATTCCCATGTCTGTTTTGGTAACACATCCATGTCCAAACCTAGGTCTAAAATTACCTGATCCATTTCATATTCGCCAATCTGCACCATTAATCTCATCTACCTCCTGGTGTGCAATTTATGCTTTCCTAGTTTTTGGACTACGCATGGTTCCCCTGACCCTGTGCACCTAATTATCAACTCCTCTAACCCTTTAATCAACTTATTATCGTGTAGCAATTTCATGCATGTCTCTAAAAAGGTAGTTAGCATAGAAGGATCCATCCCTATCTCTGGTTGATCCTTACTACCTGAAGTAGAGGCCTCCGCGAAGCTCTTCTTAGCTTCCATAAACGTTTCCTTTGGGCGTTCCAAGTCACACTCAGGTTCCTTTGTAGGAGCCTTGTGAACCCATGTATCCTCCTTGGACTGCTTCCCCTTATATTCCCCTGTGGTCGTGCTGCTTCTGAGTACCATGTTCACATTGGGGTATTCTTCACGCTGTTTAGACCTCATCATTTGAATATTCTGCGTCGGAGTAGGCTGAAGTACCCCTTTCTCGTGCATCTGCATGATCAACGTAGGACAATCTACTGCTTCATGATCAAACTGAGAACAATACGAACAAGATATTCTCATTGGGTTGGTACAATCGCGAGCGTAGTGCCCCGGTCCTTTGCAATTGTAACAGATTAACTATCCCCGACCCCTTCCTGGCCCCATTCCTCCTCATCCTTGACCTCGCCCTTGAAATCCAGCACGTGCCATCCCCGTGGCTAGGTCAAGGCCTCACGTTTCTATCTGCATTCTATAGGCTGGGGTCCGCTCCATCATCAACTTGTAGCTGCGACATGTATGCTTTTCGTGGCCCACTGATCTACAAAAATTACAAAATAGCTGTTGTAGAGTCTGGGTATACTTCTGCAACAAATGACAGTTGTCCATCATGTGCTTTCCTCCTATTTTGACAAATTGCGCACCATAGTGGGGGTGTTGTACTCAGCCCTGCTTGTGCCTTTGGTCTCAATGGCATTGGCCCCCCTCCTACCAAGTAGTTTGTGAATACTGGATAGTGATCCTTATCGTGACCCTGGCCTTTGCATTTTATACACCACACTTCCTCGCATGGCTCCGACCGCAGTGCCCTATCCTGCTTCAAGCTATGCATTTCCAGGTATAGATTCTGTAGCTACACGTGAATCTGTTGAACTCCTAGCCCTGGATCTTGTATCGGTGTTTCATGCAACCTCATTGCCATTTCCAATGCTTCGGCCTGGGTTGAAAGCTTCTGCTGCGACAGCGCCGTCCTCAGGTGAGGTGTTAAAGACACCACAAACCACGCGTGGTGCTATGCATCCGTTAGTGTCATATTAGCCTCGTGGATCATACTTTTTAGTCTCTGATCCAGATCCCATGGGGTCTCGCCTGGAAGCATCACGATCTCCTTAAATCCGATGATTGACTGTGTCTCTGATTTCGGCCGGCTAAATTCTTTATTCAACGCATTCTGGATCTCCACTATTCCTACATTTTGGTGATCATTTGAGTGCTTGATATACCACGTCAATGCGCGATCCTACGGTGTGCTTACCAAGGTAGCCTTCTTAATGTTATCGTCCATAACCCCTTATGCTTCCCACACTGCTACTGCCACGAACCAGAACTAATCCAGGTCCTCATTTCCTACTCCTCTAAATATGGGTAGCTTAATCGCGCTCGCCATGCTGAACCATGGGGGTGGTGGAGGTGGGGTGGTTGAAGATGGAGGTGAAGGAGGTGAAGCGAGTGGTGGCGTAAATGGAGACTTTGACTGCAGAATGTGCTGCCTTATCAAACTGGCCGCACTCCTTAGAAAAACCCGAGCGCACTCTTCCTCGCTCGCTTACGAAGGTGAAATTAAAGGACTGTTTCCTAACCCTTCAATACCTTTATAGACCTTTTCGCTCCGCGTCATTCCAATCATTAATGTATTCGCATCACCCATTTTTCACATAACAACATCTTAATCCAGGTATTCAAAGATTTGATGTACTTACCTCGCGGTCCCTTGAGAAAATGTCTTTTTGCTTTGTTGTAGCTTACAGTCGTGTCTATCACAAATTCAGTGATAAACCCTCCTATTATCTGGTTGAGCCAATGGTCTACGGCCTGCACGATCTTATCTTCTGATGCCTCTAGCTTGTGTACTAACTCCGGAGTCCACACTATCGGTTGATCGAGCTTATACCTTCCCTGGCTGTCGGCTAACCTCGCGATCCAATCATATAGCTCTGAAGAGAAGGATGCGAAGAAGATCTCGTGGATTTCCATATATACGTAGTGATCCAGCCACCTCTTCTCAGATATCTGCGAAGTTCTGTTTTCCTATGCCACCAACTCGTGAAGTTTATGATCCAACCACTCTTCAATTTCCTTCTTTGTAGGGTTCCAGTGTTCCAACATCAGACATCCCTTAGGCAGATCCTGGTCCCAGCAACGGAACCATTTGTTGGCTTGTTGGGGCCTGACCCAGGTTCAGAAGTGATTTAGCCAAATAAATCCCGAAGCTACTGACCCTTTCGACAACAGTCCGCGGTGCGCGGACTGAGGTCTCACTTGAAGTAGTATGGGAGGGTGTTGGAACCAGGTTTCCGTACCCTAGGGATGTCTTGATGAAGTTTTGGAAGTTCGCAAACTGATCCTACGTGCTTGCACTGCTCTGCACAGCTGTCTAACCTTTTCGTAGCTCTGTAAAGAGCGCGAAGAGTCGCTGTCTAGATCCTTTATCTTTACAGTGTTATTATTATAGATCTGACTTACTTTTGTGGGTCGAGTATTATGATTAATCTTTCAACATTCATAACAAGTTCGTGCAATCATAAACTGTAAATAGATGTATAAGAATATAATAGCAGTGTAAACACACAGATACACAATATTCCAAAATCAACTTATCTTTTATTAACTTCTATTTGTTACAATCTCAACTCTGCCTTGTGCACTCAGCTGCAAGTGTCTGTGCACACAGTTGCAGACTCTACCAAGCCTCTATGCACACAGCTGCAAAGCCTTTTCCTACTCCTACAACCCAAGACTCGAACTTATAGACTCAGAGTGAATATCGCATTCAAAAACCCATGTCACTCGAACTCAAGACTAACAAAAGGCTGATTTCTACACTTAGAGCCTCACTCTATTTATACATTCCCATGGTCCACAGACCATGGGTAGGCTAACACATTCTATATTAAATTAAAATATTTTAGGACGGACAACCCTAGACTCTCGCGCTCCACGCCCGCATTTTGCGGGGTCATACATTACATTTGACCAACATTTGGGCTACAAGCCCCAAAAATTCGCTATGGGGGGATCTGTTGCCCAACAGTTAGGGAATTTGGCTGGTAAGGAACAAGGACATTTTTAAGGACAAATCATCCTATCTAGAAAAAACTGTTACAGAATGTTTAACTATCCTTTCTCACCATCCCCAATCAAAGGTACCTGTTGGTGGTAGGACAGTGTTAAGTGAAAATCCGTATGTCAATATCCGTAGGGGTTTTTTCAATGGGGCTTCTTAGGGAGAGGTATCTCTTTGTGGTGGGTAGGGGCTCATACTTCACTTATCATAACACCATTATTTTCATGTCAATATGGGATTGGGTCGTAGTAAAAACAATTAGGAAGAGTTATTAGAGTGTAAATCCCTTATAACTTTTGCACAGAAAAAAGGGTGTGAACAACTTCAACTGTTTGGGGACTCTTTGTTGGTGGTGAATTGGGTCAATATAACTCAATTGTTCGAGAACATATCCCTTGTTCATATATTGGAGGATATTTTAAGATTGAAGCTTGTTTTTAATTCCTTCACATGCATGCATGTTTACAAGGAGCGGAATGGGACTACTGACAAGATTTCTAAGGAAGGCTTGCACATGGATTAGGGGTTATGGAAGGTGAAAAAGTTGGTTGGGGTAGAGCACTATTAGTTTTTTCATGAGCCTTTTATGGATGACATCCTACCTATTGATCATAGTTAATTTTCTAGTTCATAATATCTTTGGTTTTTCTTTTGGATATTTTCCAGCACTTTTTTGTAAATATTTTCAGTATACTTTTTTATCACTATAAACAATGGTTGATGCTTAACAACATTATTACAATATTTATTTTTTGGCTAGTGTACAACAAATGTATGTCGTTTTATGGATAGGATAGAAACACCTTTTTTTTATTTTCACTTTGGTTTATATGCCAATAAAGGATCTGGGTAGATTGTTAGTGAATGCACACTTTAGTGTGTATATGCAAAATGTATTTGCTTTCAAGTTTATGAATGGAATTACTATTTTTTCCAAGGAAAAAAAACTTGTTTACTAGACTATTCAAAGCTTCATCAAATGTATCCCCATAAATGGTAAAGTCATCCATGCACACCTCTAACAATTCATTAATCAAGTCAAAAAATATACCAAGAATACCTCATTGAAAATTTATACGCGCATTGCAAAGACCAAATGGAAAAGCATGATAAGTAAAAGTTTCCTATGGGTAGGTAAAAGTTGCTTTGTCTTAATATTCAAGGGTAATACAAATCTAAATGAATCCACTAAATCTATCAAGAAAGGAAGATTATTTCTTCCTTGGAAATGTGTATAAGACTTGATCTATAAAAGGTAGGCATAAATAGTCCTTCGTGGTGGCTTTATTTAATTCATTATAATCAACACATATTCACCACTTCCCATTATTTTTAATAATGATCACTAGTTGTGAAACCCATTAACCGTCAAAGATAGGGTAAATAAAGCTAACATTGAGCAAATTTTGGAGTTCATCCTTTGCTATTTCTCCTGGTGCATGGTTTAATATAGGTCATTCAAGTCGTCGAATGGAGTAGGAATCATCCTTTATATATATTTGATGATTACAAAAATTAGGGTGAATTCCTTTCATATATGTATAATCCCATGTAAACATGGTACTGTGTTTTTCCATCGTGCAACAAATTGCTCCTTCTACAAAGGATCCATCCCATTATTGATATTTAGTGGTTTACCAAGGATTATTTCTATAGATGTATTGGAATATTCTACTATGGAGTAAAATAGATGAGGCATATTATTTTTTCGTAAGAAGAGATGTATTGGAATATTATACTATGGAGTAAAATGGATGAGGCATATTATTTTTTCGTAAGAAGAGATCAAACATTGCACATTTTTCCTTAATGTTTGATCTAAGATATAGTTAAAGAATGTAAATGATGGCTACTCATATGAATTGGGGTTTAAAATAAAATTTTGGATTACATCATCTTTACTTTCTTCATTATAGAAGATCATTTGATTAATGATAAGTGTTTGCTAGGCATTTTCAAGGTAAGTTTCTTGGTGCAATTCCCTTGAGAGATGGCCATGTCCAAATCTATAGCCAATGTAAGAATTTACAATAGCTAACCATGTTCTTCCAAGGATCAAAGGATATCCTCCAAGAGTGGATCTTGGTTGCAAAGCCATAAGATATGTACGGTAGTCCCAAGAATACACTAATGCTATAATGTCTTCAAGGATCCCTTCAAAATTAATAGTGGATCGGTCAAGAAATTGGAGAACTATAGGATTTTGTCGTAAATTAATCAAATTAAGATTATCCATAGTCTCATTGGTCATTCCATTTATGGTATCCCTTAGGTGAGTTAAGGTATTGGGAACATGGATATTTTTTATGTGAAAATCAATGACAAAGCTCCCTAGGTCTACATATTTCGCAGTGAAAATATTCCTAGTCATTAAATTGGCTAATTGACCAACCACATAAATGATAGGAGGATCCTTTTCCTTTCTATCAAATTTTTTTAAGCACACTTCTCAAACATATTTATCATGGACGAGGACATATTTAATTGCTTGAAATAATGCAATATTGGCACACATATTTCTCAGTTCTCTAAGAAAGTCAAATTCAAGTTGGGGTGGAGGTTTGTTCGCACTTAACCTCTTCAAGGGGTTGTAGAGGTATTTCATCTAAAGAAATAGGTTTTCCCATTCTTTGACCAATGTCACATGTTTTAACATATTATTTGGCATCCTTAAAAAGAGAGTTCCAATAGCATCCTAAGAGGACTTTATAGGAAGCTATTTCTACCATTAGTAATTGATTTATTCATTAAAATCTAATTATAGAATGATCTGTGTGAATGAAGGTTTCATAAACAATGATATAATGTATTTATTGATGGCATGTACAACATCTAAAAGCTCCTTTTCTGTTACAGTGTAATTCAACTCTGCAAGGGTCAAATTTCTGCTTGTATTTAAATGGCATAAGGAATTAAATCTTTTTGTCCTAATACAACTCCTAAATATGTATCTGAGGCATCAATTGAAATGTGAAAAGGTAGTTTCCAGTTTGGTCCTCTTAAAATGGGTGCTTCAGAAATCTTTTCTTTCAATGTTTCAAAGGCTTTATGGCAGTCAAAATTCCAGATGAATTCACAATATTTTGTAAGCAATTTGAAAAGTGGAGAGGCTATCTTTGTAAAGTTTTCTATAAATCTTTTATAATAGCTAGTAAAACCAAGAAAACTTCTAATATCCCTTTGACAAGTAGGAATTGATAATTTAGAAATTACTTCTACCTTAGATGCATCCACTTTGATTCCATTTCCTAAAATATGGTGGCCTAAAACAATTCCCTCAGTGAACATCATAAAATATTTTCATGGCTTAATGAGAGATTTTCTTCTTTACACCTAATGAGAAATTTTTCCAAATTTTTAAGAGCTTCTTCAAAAGAGTTTCCATAGACAGTAAAATCATCCATGTAAACTTCCACACAATCATGAATTAGATCAAAAAAATGCCTAAAACTTCCCTTTGGAAAGTTGCAGGTGCATTACATAACTCAAAAGGAATTACTTGATAAGCATAAGTTACCCATTGACATGTAAAGGTTGTTTATCTTGATCTTCTGGAGCTACTTGGATTTGGTTATATCCACTAAAACCATCCAAGAATGAAAAATACTTCTTCCTTGCCAATGTATCAAGAACTTGATCTATAAAAGGTAGTGGAAAATGATATTTTAAAGTAACTTTATTCAATTCCATAGAATCAATGCATAATCTCCATTTTCCATTTTTTTTTAGTAAAAATTACCAATGGTGAGACCCACTAGCTATCTGATATTGGATAAATGAAATTCACATTTAACAATTTTTGTAATTCTTTAACGATTTCCCTTAGGTTTGGATTCATCCTCCTCTGGGGTTGTCGGATTGGTCTAACATTTTATTCAATATAAATATGATGCATACAAGTTTTAGGATAAATTCCTTTCATATCAATATATTCCCATGCATAAGAAGAGGAATTCTCTTGTAACATCCTTACTAATTCTTTCTTTTGAGATCCTTCTAGATTATCATTAATATTCAAAGTTTTCCGTGGAAAAATTTCTATTAAATAATTGCCAAATTTCTCCATAGAATGTAAAGCCATTTGATGAGATGATAGATATTCAATATTACATTTTCTTGAAAAAATTGATTTCATTCATAATATGAGGAAGATTGATTATTTTCGATTAAATTTAAAATCTGATCTTCTTCATATTTTTGTGAAGTGGCAAAAATTGGTCATATATCAATGTTTTCATTATCATCATCTATCCATACTTCACTTTCCACTTCTATTGCTGTTTTTGCAGGAGGATATAATGTGAATTGCTTTGTCGAACTTCCATCATAGATAAACATATCACCAAATTTACAACTTAAAAAATCATCAACTGTAGCTAACCATGGTCTTCCCATAATCAATGGGTGTCCTGCTAGATTATTCTTGGGTGTCAAGATGATGAAGTCAACAGGATATTCCCAAGAATCTAAAGATACAAATACATCTTCTAAAACACCATTAGGTTTGATAACAAATCTATCTGCGAATTACAATAGTGTAGGTGTATATTGAAGATTAGGAAGTTTTAATTGATTCATAGTTTGTTTACTCATGATATTTATAGTTTCTCCTAAATCAATCAATGTATTTGGAATCTCAATACCATTAATGTGTGTTTTCAAAATGGGACTTCCTGGATCTAGATATTTTTGAACTATTGTTTTTCCCATCCTGATATCTGCAATTTTCCCAACTAACTGGATTCTTTTAACTTTGTTTATTTTTCTTCCTGGTTTTTTAATACTTAACTCCCTAATTGTCGTTGTAAATATTGGTATTTATTTGATAGCTTGTAAGAAAGGAATTTTTATACAATCATTCTTCAGTTCATCTATCATACCGTAATCAAGTAACACAATCTCTTTTTCTACCCCTTTGTCAATTTTCAATCTTTCAGGAAAAGGTGGATTTTGAATAGAAATTGAAGGTTGTTCTATAATGGGAATTGAGTTTATTGTAATATCATCATAATGTACATGGGTGGTTTGTTTTTGAGAATTTTATTCTTGATGAAGAGATATCTCTTTCTCAAAGAGGTCATCCTTCTCAGATTCCTGGATAACAACAAATGATGACTTCTTTTCCAATACTCTACCATATCTAAGTTGGACGTTGTTTAGATCTAATGGAGTTATCTTGTAAGTTTTGAAATTATGTCCTTTTATGTTGTAAATAGGTTGTGAGTTTTATTATTTGTATTTGGAAGTGGCTGAGCAGGAAGTTGATTTGGCTTTTGTGGAAATGGTAATGAGAGTTGTGGATTTGGATTTTAAGGTTGAGAGAGTTGAACAAGATGAGGAAAATATTGTCGTGGAAAACTAGGGTAAGGTTGTTGAAATTGAGGATATTGAGGATACTTGCCATACATATTTTTCCATCCTTGTGCCCAAGGTCGAGGCCAAGGTTTTCAAGGCATGGGTGCAGTCCAATTACTTTGTGGTGGTTTGAGTGTTGAAACCTTGAGTCATATTTGACTGTTGATTTTTCCATGGTCTCTTAGCAATGAAACAAAGAGGTTCTACTTGATTTGGCATTAATTCCTCTTGATAGACAACTTTAAGACCCAGTATTGAAGGGCATTCCTTTGTACCATGATTTTTTCCCATATAACACAGGTTTCTACATTTTTTTAAGTCAAGGGGGAATTCTCTCAAGGCATGCTTCTTTCTACATTTTCGACAAAAAATAGATAATGCAACATTTTCATTCATTTGCTTGTTTTGTTTTTTAAGGGTATCTATTTTTTCACCAAGAGTCCCCAAAATATATGTTTTGAAATTGTCAAGAAAATTATCTATTTTAGCCTTACTTATCGTCCCAACTGCAGATTTAATAATCCTAGATGTAATAGCCCTGGTTAAAAATCCTTGTAAATATATATAAGGCCGCAGTGATGGGACACGTATTCCAAGATGAATGGTGGGGGAAACATCCTAATTGGTGTTGATTCGGTTTATTATGGCCAAATAAATTCACAAAGGCAATGGCAAAGGCTTTAGAAAAGGAAAGAGAAATTAATTGGCATTTTATTTATGAAAATAATAGAAATTAGGAGAAAAGGAAGATGAAAGGTCACAGGTTGCATGTGAGGAGGAAAAAGAAGGAAAATAATGGAAAATGAAGAAAATAAATGCCTCAATCATAAAAATTATTCTGAGGATAAGTGGACAAGGCTTGGATAGTTCAGTGTTGTATCTCTCTTCTATTCTCTCTCTCTCATACTCTTGGATACTTAGATTTTTCTTGGAGCACTCTTGGAGGGTGTGGCATACTTGGAGTTTTGGAGCAAGTAGGAAAAGGAAGAGCAGGAAAATGCAAGAGGGAATGTGGATCAACAACTACTTTAAATTTTCTTGCAGGTACCGAGTTGCATGTATGTTTCCTTCACTAGTTTTGGCATGCATGGAACATGCATGTGGTTTCTTGGTTGTTATTTTTCATTGGCATGGAGGATTATCTAGATTGATAGTGGATTTCCTAGCCTTGCCATTTCCTAGATATCCATGGTGATTGTGGATTTATTTTCATTCCTTTGTTTTGGTTGGTTCTCATGTTTCCTTCAGCTTGGGTTGAGTTATTAGTTCCTGGAAGCCTTGGTTGGACAAACACTCTGGAAGCCCTGTAATGGCTTGGATTGAGTTACTAGTGCTAAAATCCCTGGTTGGACAAATGCTCTAGAAGCCTTGTAACAGCTTGGGTTGAGTTACTAATCCTCGAAGCCTTGGTTGGACAATGCTCTAGAAGCCCTTGGTGGGTTGAGTTACTAGTCCTGGAATCCTTGGTTGGACAAGCGCTATGGAAGCCTGAAAAATGTTGTGGGTTGATTTACTAGTCCTAGAAGACTTGGTTGGACAAACTCTCTAGAGCCCGATGGTAGCCGTGGGTTGAGTTACTAGTCCTAGGAATCGAGTTGGAACAAACGCTCTAGAGCCCTGGATGGATGGGATAGAGACTGATATGATGATGGTTTTGTAATGTCTGACCGTGAGGTGGAATCACTACTTGTTGGGTTAAGGTGGATGGCCTTTGGAATCCTTAGATGAGTTTTGATTGATGTGTTCTATGATATCCCACATTCATGCTCAGAATATGGCACGGGGGTGAATGGATGAAGAGAGATTTGGCTCAAACATTCTATGGTCGGGTGGAACGTGGAAGTACCATCCCGGGTTTGGATTTTGCATCATTCAATGAAAGGGTATTTATCCTTGTATCCCTATGATAATTATGATGGATTATATGTGGTTTATATGGCTGTGATTTCATTGGTATTTCTATCCCTATTATGTTGGTTATGTATGTATTTTATGACAGCAATTATGTATGGCTCTCAGCATGTTTTTACTTGTATGTGAATGGATAATGTGTCTATGAGCTAATAGATGATAATGCAGCAAATGGCATGAGGGAAAAATGGTTCAGAGATTCTCATATAAGTATGATATCCCTACACTTAACTCTGTTATTTACACTTGTAGATTACATGTCGATGATATGTTTGACGAAATGCTTGTCATGGCTAGTAGGGGTCCAGTCAAGGTCTTAACCAAGTATTTTCTTTAATATTTTAATTTCCATGTTACTTTACTGATTTGAAGAGATGGATCAGTTCTAGGCAGTGACCTGGGCTCTGAGCCTGAAAAAGTGGCTCAAATCCCGAAGTCGCTGGCACAACACTGACAATTCTGGTCCATAGTCATTGGCAAGTAGGCTTGTGAGAGCGACTTTAGGTTGTTGGTTGCTCCCTTGCCAATAGCATGAGAGCGACTATGGCCTAAGAGACATAAAACAATAGTGGGACCTAGGGAAAAGTTGTTTGAGTGGCTGACTTGTCTTTTGTGGGTTCTGTTGATGATGTTGGATGTCAATATGGCATATTTTCGTCGATTCCACTTCCTTAATGTGACTTAGAAGGTCAACCCATATCATAGTGGCCTCTCGTCGCATGTTTACCCTAGCTGGCCGATTGCTTGGGTAGATGTGGGAGGAGGGTGTTACAGTAGACATAACATTATCACTTGGATTTCTCCCAATTATTTCCTTTCCCCTTGAAATGTGTATGCATAACTCACAAATATCTCCAAATGATAACTAAGAAATATCTCCTTCACCCATCAAATTGAGAATATATATCCACTCATCTCTGATAGATTTTAGCAAGATAACTTTCAAGGTTTCTTAATCTAGAGAATGTATTTTATCCCTTTTTACATTATAAGAAAATCTTTCAACGAAATATTCAAGATTTTCATATTCTTTTTGCATCATTTTAAAGGCTTCATCTTTAATGTTATGGGGCATGCAATAATCCTTGTTTTCTTCCTATGTTCTTATAGAATGTGCTCCTAAGCCCACAAACCATTTTAATGATGCATCTTTAAGAGTGGCTAGAAACAATTTCAACTTTTGAGTATCAAGAAAGTAGTCATAGGATCTACACAAAACTTAAAACTCGAAGAGAAATGTTTCAGGATCCTCATTTCTTAATCCATGGAAATTAGGGAGGATAGAGGGTGAGATATTTTTCATTGTGGATGTGGTATCTTTGTCAAAGATGAGAAATCCAAAAGGATTTGTATCTCCTCTACCAACTCCTGTTCCTCTTCCTTCACCTCTTCTACCTCCTCTATTTCCTCCTCTTCCACCTCCAATCCTATGTTCACCATTCACATTATGTACTTCTCGTTCCCCTTCTCCTACCATTGTATATTCCTCATAGATAATATAAGGTTCCAAAATTGGATTTTCTAGTTCCTCCTATCGTTCTTCTATCAATGGAATGTTAAAATCAATGTCTTCTTCTTCTTCACTAGGGATTTTCAGTGCTTGTCCTAGAAGTTGTTCTCTAGTTGAAGATAGAAATATTACTCCTTCTGTTGGGGATGTAGGATCTTCTTCTTTTTCTATGGCTTCAATAGAGGAATTTGGTGAATCTTTAGGTTTAATTTCAGATCTGTGTACCTTAGGAAGTCTATGTCTGCCTGCAATTCATGGAATATTTTGTGGATGGTGTGGCACTACGAGGTCATGGTGGGTGATGGGCCTCCAAATTAGACATAAATTAAGGTCCAACTGACCATACTTAAGCACATTAAACCTGTTAGAGCCTAGATTGACCTCAAGCTGAAGGGAGGCAATCCTAGGATAACCACAAACCAAGCTTAACCTGGTAGCTAGCCCTACCAGGTCAGGAGAGGGTTCTCTCCTTGTCAATCTCAGTAAAGATGACTGCAATTATAGCTTGAGATGACTGAATTGAAATTATATTTTAGGCTAGGTATAGTAGCTCAAATGGTTTTTGGTTGATTTTGATGATTGGTTGCTGGATCAAATGGAGCAAGCATCTTTGGGTCCGGGAAATCAAATCAGGGATGCAGACATGTTCTGTGGGGCGAGATAGATAAGTGTTTATGCACTTGGAATTGAATGAGATGGTTGATTTAAGATTGTTGAGGGGCTAAGGAGGGCATGCAAAGACCATGAATCCTCTTCAGACTGCTGAAAACATTAAAAACTAAATGCATTCCCAAGGCAAAGCACTGTTATCAATGTATTTTGCCTATTTCTCTTGATTCATTTAGTTTAGAAGAATGGAAAGATTTTGAAACATATAACACATAAGAATAACTTATTACAAAAGAAGAAATAATACAAAAACACAGTATCACAAGAATCCCACAAAAATAGCTGCAAAACTTAGTTTTATTCCTTGCCAATCTGGTGTAGTGATGTACAATGAAGCTTAAAGCATCCACAAGAGTCCAACCTTTACAAATGACTAATAAAGTACATAATATAAGCATCAAAACACCTATGCCAGCCATCAGGGGTCGAATCCATGAGAAGAGGGGTGGTTTCAACCATATCTAAACTAAGAACATAAATATAGGCAGTGGAACAGCTTGCCTCTAAAACCATGGAAACTAATTCATTCCTCCCTCAACCACCTCAAAATGATGAATTTACCTCTAAGAGTCATTTTGAAATTATATTTACATCCCATAGCATCAATTACATTCATAGATTTACCTAAAAAGAGCCCAAAATTCAAATTACAAAAAATCTAGGCGAAATTTTGATTTTGGAGCCAAACTGGCAATTTCCATCCAATGTGCAGCGCCCCTGATCCAATGCACAATGATTTTTCCAAGCCAGTTTTGGGGACCTTCCCAGTGTCCAAATTGGGTGCGGGATAGCTCATTGGAAAGCTTGTCGAGTCTACTTCTTGGAACAACTTGAATTTCTAGATTTGGATGTCATTTCCCCCTCAAAAATGGAATCTCCAAAGACTGCTTCATGTGTATCAAAAAAGTGACAGAAAGGTCATTTTTTTTTATGGTTTTTTGGCCTTTAGGTGACCAAGATCTGCTCCAAACTTGATGAAAATTTTTGGGTTTGCTTATATTTTCATGATGAATCCAAAAATGCAAACCATTCTCTCAAAGGATTCTCCATTCAAAAGCGCAGTGCTAGTGGCGCTGCGCACCTATTGGGTTTTCCTGTTTTTCACATTTCAAAATTTGAAAATTGCAAAATTTTCTCAAAATTGCCCCAAATTTGGTACAAAGCTCCCTCAAGCATTGATATGATGAGCTAAGGAGGCATCAACAATAATTTATAATTTGTTCTTCTCCTTTTGGCTTCTCAAAGCTTTCCTCAACCTTGCCTTTAGCTTTCTCATTCTTTTATTACATATCTTGTTCGGGTTAAATAGTGATAAGCCATGTGGTGAAGCATTTTCTTCTCTTTATTGGCCTTCTCAAGCAGCTTCTCAAGGTGAATGTTCACCCTCTCTAACCAAGCTTCTTGGTCATTCTCAATTTCTTGCTCAATGGAGGTCATCTTGCCCTTTGCTTTCTTTGCCTCTTGCCTTTCTTCCCTAATCATTTGCAATTCCATAATAGCTTGTTTATTAGTTAATTGCTTGTTTTCCTGCTCAAGGTATTTGATTATCCACTTTTCTCTTTCTAAATTGACTGATAGGGCTTGAATGTCAGCCTCTTGTTCCTTGATGATCAAATCCTTGACACTCCTTGGATTTTGAGCATCCAAGTCCATGACATTCACCTCTGGTGCCACCTCATGGTCCACAAGGACAAAATCTCTCTCTTGCCCCTCACTAGGATCATCCTCATGCATCTTTTTCTTTCCTTTATCTCTGCCCTTCTATTGTTGCCCAACCTGTACCTGTTTAGCTAGAGAAGAAAGCAAAGCCCCTTCCACTCCTGGTGGAGATAGAATTTGCCTATGGACTGTAGATGAAGGCGAGACCCCTTCCACTCCTTGTGGAGATAGTAATTTCCTGGAAGCTACAAAAAAACTCCTAGTGCCTCTCTCATAATTGAAAAACATTGGCACTCCCAAGGTTTCAGTTTCTTTGACTTGTTCATGTCCTGAAGGTTCAGCTTCCTCCTGATGCACTGATGAAAATATTTGAGGACCTTTGAAAACCTCATGAGAAATGAAGGTTTCCCATGGTATATTCAGCTTATTCAATTGATGCAACACAATGATATTGATCAGAGAGAAATGGTAAATGATGTTCATTTGTTGGGGATGTGGCTTTTTCTTGACATAGTGTGCTATCTTTTCAATATTCTAGAACATGAAGAAAGGAAGATCCATCATTCTCACTCTAGTAAAATGCATCAATAATCTAATGTGGTAAGCATACAACCATGAAAACCTACCTTCACAAGTAAAATATTTAATGATGATCTTCATGAGTGGGGCAAACCTGTCCCACAAGAATTTAAATGAAAACACACTTTTCAGCTTGTTGTTGCATGCAACCTTGATGTAAGGCTCATAAAATTCCCTGTCAATGTACTACCATTTGTTCCATTTTTCACCTATGTTTGGGATGCCTGTAGCCTCTGAAATAATAGCAGGTGACAGAGTGAAAGTAACTTCAGCAAGTTGTACTTCATTATTGTCCAGGTGTGATACAAATAGTCTTGCTAACTCATGGTGGTATTTGACCCTTTCCACCATTTCACAAAAATCATAACAAGATTGATGCTTGAAACATGTGATGGCAAATGGACAAGCAAGTAATTCTCTAAGGCTAATGGGCCCCTCCCTGATTATCTTCCCTCCTTTGTGAGGTCTCCTCTGTTGCAAGTTTAGTTCCCTAGAACTATCACTGAGGGTCTCTTCCCCAGTTCCATAATCACTGTCCATTGGCTTGATTCACTGTAAATGCTAGTGAGGAAAGAAAGGTAGTGTGGGTGAATGATGAGTATGAAGAGATTTTCAAAAGAACGAGAATGAGTGGGATGGATATGAGTGAGATTTGATGTAGTGTAGGGTTTGAGGGAATAGGGTATGAAGGGAATGAATAGGGCTTTGAGAATTGAGGGTATAGGGTTAGGGTATAGGGTTATGTATGCAAGTAGGGTTTTTAGGGAAGTGTGTGTGAGGGAATGGGAATGGGAATGTGTGTAGGAGTTAGGGTTTTAAGGAATAGTCACCAATTATAAAAAACAGCTATGTAAACAATGACTTTATGGAAAAACTTGGCTGCTAGGGTTTAACCTTTTCAAACATTAACTCTAGGCACAAAAAGTCTTATGGCAATAAGCAACAATGATACTTACATGTAGGAAAGAAATATTTGCAAATGGGAAGAAATTTGAGAAATTTTTGGTCTTGTTTAAGGTTCCTAGCATTGAGAGAGCAGTTTCCAACAGGTGCGCAACGCCAAACGAATGTGCAGTGCCTTTGTTAAGTTGCACTGTGAGAAACCATCCAATGCGCAACGTTGATCCAATGTGCAACGCTAGGTAATAGGTGCGCAGCACTTGAGTTTTTCTCCAATAACACCATGACTTGTTTCTTTTTGTCAAATGACAACTCAAAATCGCCTTTTGGATTCTCCTTAGCACTTTGAACTTCACAATGAGGTGATATGAGAGATGAAAAGCCTTTTATACTTTTTAACTCTTTTGATTTTTCATTTAACATAACCCACTTTCTAATGTTTGTTTGCTTCCCTGAAATACTCTATTTTAGCTGATATTTGACTTTTGGCATGTTCACAGGTGGAATGATGCTCATCTCTTTGACTTTTGTAGTGGCAGGAGTTGACCAAGTTGGCAAGTGACCAAGAGCAGCATATGAATAGTTGTTACATATAGGAACCATAAAATTACATTGAATTACATGAAGTGAAATAATAAAATACAACTGCTCTGCTCTTTTAACTCAAAACAAGTTTTGAGTTTAAAGAGCTTTATTTAGCTTACAAACAAAGAAATTATGATCTTTTACACTCTGGTTAACCTTCTCATGTGCCTGCTGACATTTATTTTTCATGTGAATGACCATGGTGAAAAACCCTAAGACCTAGTGAGACTAAAGTCTAATACTGATTTTTATAAATGATGTGAATGAGAATGACTATGAATGACTGAAAAATATGTGAAACAGGCCAGCAAATATATAGCATGAGGGATAAATGAAATGAAACCCTACCGTCAGTTGATCCATGACCTAATGGAGTGCAACTCATTAGAATGGGACACCTAATATGAAATGCAAAAGATAAATTTGATCGCTGATGGCAGTGTGAAAGTAGTAACACTAACAAAACCTCTCTTTTTTCATAAGATAATGTATTTTTAAATTTAATATGTTCATTAGGAAGGTTTATGGATAATTGCATATTGGTGCCTAATATTATTTGTTTTTGTGGAATGTTGTGAGAATATTGGGCAGATTATGAAGATCTGGAGGAGGAGATAATTTAGGGAACTTCTCCCTACTATAGGAGGATAAATATTAAATAATAAATCAAGAAGATATTCTAAAATTATTGCACAAATTTTGGAGCTCCAATGATTAAGAAAATCTAGGAATGTGTTCCTTGTCATTTAATGTAGATTCCTAGTATTGGGAAACAAATATACTATTTGAGGGATTTTGGTTGGGAAAGCTTCCTCCTTTCATGGGGAATGCTTCCTAATCATTTTTTAATAGTACCAAGTCGAATTTTCCTCTAGGGGTTGATTTTTCTTAGTCTTCTTATGAAGAGAACTCGTATTTTTGCAGCTCCACTTTCATTTTTTGGAGGGATGTAATTGTATTGATGGAAATAATGAAGACTGGTGCCATGTTTAGCTTCTAAATCTTGGTCTACTCTATCGGAATTTGAGTTTCCTTGGGCTTTTACATCCCAGGAGCCTCAAAGCCCTTTTGTATCATTTATTTTTCTTCCTTTCACTTCTTAATCACATGTATCTCTTGTTCCTGTCTTTTTCTGTTTCTGCATTTAGTATTAATGATTTCTTATTGTAGGATTGGGTTCAATGGTTTATAATTAAGTTCCTTTTCAAGATCAAAAACATCATTTCATCCTTGGAACAACTTTGGAAGGTCATAGTAATCATTGAGCTACTTGGATTAGTTTTCTTATTCCCGAATCTAGATTTCTGGAAGTCCCTTATGAAAACTAACAATAAAATTCTGTTTTTTTTTAGAACATGCTAATGAACTTCAATCAAGTTGATTCCACTTGCATTAGATCACAAAAATTTTATATTTAATAAAAAAAAATACCCCATTGCATTTTGACCTCGTTAGGTTAGACATTTGATAGATTTACTAGCTCACTAGTTCTTGAATTTCTAGATTTTAGACAAGTAATTTTTTGCTATTTTTTAGCATGGGTTAACAGAAGTATTTTTGAGTGATTCCACTTGGAATGGAGACATAGTATATCCTAGTTAATAAAAAAAATTGTCCCATCCAATTTGGATTTGATTTTCTTGGTCATTCGATGAATTATAACTTCCTTTATTAAATATGTAACATCCTACAGTTTCTTGTAGTACTCTTCCAACGTGTATATACTTGCCCAGATTTGCTCAAAAATATTGGTTTGATCCCTTAGGGTTGAATCATGACCCCTAGGCTCTAAATCAATGGTTGAGTAAGAACAAAAACCAATTAGGACATGCCTTTTTACCATGTATATTAGGTCTATTTATTTGAATTCATGCTCTTAGGATTTCAATTACAATTTTTTGTTCCTTCTTATGATTAATTTCTTTTCCAAAGTAAAATTTCAATTTATGAAATTAGTTAGGATTTGATTTCCTTACATTCATTCTAGTATATCATGAAAATGAAGGAAGGAGACATTGTATGCTGCACATATAGTGTTGATACCTCTTAAGTTTGTACGAACTCCGAGTTGATAATTAAAGTTGGTAGCCTTGGGAGTTGCAACATTCTTGTTGCAATACCTATGCTCATCACTTTTTTTTACCATTGCCGGGGAGGTGTCAAAGTATGCATTGTTTTATTCCCTAGTTGATTCATTTCTTTTAATTTATGCATAAATAAAAAATTGCATTAGGCATATTTCATTTCAAAAACAGAAAATTGCATTGCATTAGCATTCCTATTCAAAAAAAAAAAAACTTCTCCAAAACCAACCCCCCCCCCCCCATTTGATCACGTGCTGCAATAAGAGCCACATCACCATTCATTTTTTCAAGTAGAAGAATAAGAGGTGGCAAAGAAGGAAGAAGAAATGGATGGAAATGATGACAATGAAGAAGATCCTCTTGGATTTCCAATTCAAGATACTAATGTCAGTGTGCATATGAAGAACATCCCTCCATATTTTCTGCCAAACTTTCATGCTCTAAGGTCAAAGGATCTGAAAACCTTTCTCTTTGAATTTGAAATCCTTTGTAGATATTATGGTTACTTATTAAACACTCAAAAACTAAGTTATTTCTGGCAACATTGAAGGATAGAGCTCTTAAATGGTTTAAGATTTTAGGGAATAATTCAATAAGATCATGGAATGATATGCAAAAGATATTTCTAGAAAAATATAAAGATCATGATCTTAAAGAAGAAAGATTTAGAATGAATCAAAAATAAGATGAGAACCTTGAGTATTTAATAGAAAGGTTCATGTATACTGTTAAGAGGGAAAAAATACATCATTTGGGATCCGACACACTAAAAAACCTCTTACTTAGAACAATTAGGAATGAATGGATTAATCTTCTTGATCTCATGAGTAGAGGTGATATATACCAATTATCATTTGAAGAAATTTGTGAAACATGAAAACACAAATCAAGAGGAAGGGAAAGAGTAAGCAAATCAACATCGAGATCAATAAGTCAAGCTAAATTTGGAAATTTGTTTGATGACTTTAAAACAGAAATTCTTAGCAATCTAACCAAACAAGTAGAAATGTTAAGAATGCAAGATGAGGAAAAAGAGGATGTAGATATTTGTGTTGTCCATGTAGAATCACATGCTATTAAATATTGACCCTCATTACCAAGGTTGAAGGAAGTTTACGAAGAGGACAATGGAGCAATTCAATTGCCAATGCAACTATGTTATGTAGCTCTAAGAGGACCATGGCAACCTATTCAACCTAATATGATGCAAGAGCCTAATTCAAAATTTCAAGCTTATGCACATCCATCTAAAAGTAATTGGATCGCACCCTTTCCTTGGCAACCTTGGCCATCTCAACCCCAAAACCAATCTTGGAAACAAGGTTGGAAAGGAACTTATGGGAGCCATCCAAAATATCCTTAATATTTTCCTTAATATCCTCCATACCCAACTCCATGTTATCCCTACAATTCACCTCCACCACAACCACAACCCCAACCCCAACTGCATCCATCTCAAATATCCACTCCCACTCAACAACCTGTACCACCATTTCTGAACCCACACAATGATGTAGCTCAACCCACTTACAATGTTGAGGTACAACACTTCCAAACATCTCCTCTTGATCTAAATGGTATTCATCTTAGCTCAGGAAGAGTATCACAAAAAAAGAGATTCTCTTGATATCATTGAAGGACAACATGTAGAAAAAGAAGATTCAAATGAGAAGACCAAAGAATCATGGGCTACACTTGATGAAGAGCAGACATTAGAATCAGAGATTGGGAAAGTGTCCTCATGTTTACCATCAGATCCTTTATGTGTTCAAGAGAATAATCAGAAAAAATAAGAAGATCTGAATTTCATGGAAGAAGAAGACATCCAAGATGATCCAAATCAGCAAGTGGACCAGGGGCATCACAACTATATTGAAATATGGTTCCAGACAGTCACTAAGTTGCAACAATACTCTCTTCTTCAATTGTGCTTGATATCATCAAAGTCAAAGCATTTGGTCTCTTACATTTAGGTACATGTCAAAGAATATGTTTTGAGCCTACACATGATTTTATCTATCATCTAGTTATGCAAGTGGCTCCATTGGAAGTATTCCTACACTTGAAAATGATTTTGTTTTTTCAAGTAGAGTAGGATAGGAAAAGAAATAAAAAATGAAAAATAAGAGAAAAAAATAAAATCTCAGGTGAAAACCTCCTTTGAGGCGCCTGAGATTGGCTCATTGATTGAAAACCTCCATGAGGCAGTCAATGGGTTGGAAAAAAGAGAAAAAGAAAAGATCCTAGGTGAAAACCTCCTTTGAGGCGCCTAGGCAGACCTACTAGTTGAAAACCTCATTGAGGTGGCTAGTAGGCCTAGAAGAAAAATGAATAAAAGATAAAAATCTTTGCTCCATGTATCTCTCTCTCATGAATGCAGGTGTTCTCCAACCTCTGCAAGCAACAAAAACAAGTTAGCCACCAAAAGAAAAGTTGATCAAAAGCCTAGTCAAAGGAATTCAAACTTGGACTTTCTCCTCATTTGCTCAGATGCTCCAGAAGAACCAAGGCCATGCCTGTTACACTAAAATTTGTCACCATGACTATTTTCAGTCAGTATGGCTCCATCAATTGTCATACTGTCCTCTTTGGCAAGTCTCATACCTCTGCTTCTCATGTCAAACTCCAAGAAAGAGAGAAAGTCCTTAAAAATCAATATAACTCTGGTTACGCAGTTTCTCTTAGCCTTACCTGCGTGTACGCACCTCAAATTCATAAAACCTGCGTACATGTACGCTCTGTCTGTAAAGGGGTGGGTGTGTACTCCTGTAAAGGTCAAAAGGCGCAAGTTTCACTTCAAAAAAGTTACTTGTGGTCGATTCTAGAGCATTCTAGAAGATGGTTTGACGTGGATTGAGCGCCTCCAGATGGTTCATGCATCCCAATGAAAGAGGAACTTATCCCATGAAGAGGGGAGCTATCCCATTGAAAGAGGGGCTTATCCCATTCATGGTGGACCTAATTAACTTCCTCCAAAGCACTATAAATACAAGCATTGGGCCAGAGGGAGGGGAGGTTGAAAGCTGAACATTCCTAAGGGTAGATGCTGCTGAAATTAGGACTCCCTTATAGAGCTTGAGAGGAGAGATTCCAATCCTTTCCTAGCTTCATTTGGAAGTGGGTGAGCTGATCAAAGTAAAGGAGAACTCTTGCTGGACCCTGGGAGGGACTTGCACAACACCAAGGCACTGGTTGTAATGGTTTCTTTTGTTTCCAATTAATACAATTAAGTTCATTTTTCTCAACAAGTTGTTCTATATAATTTGTTTCATATACTCCTTGGTCTTTATGATGAATATGTTTTATTATATGAGTTATTCAGGTGCTATTTAATCGTTTGCTTGTTAGTGAATGCAGGCTTCAAGGAGAAGGAACTCATCTGGATCGGAGAGGCTGGACTACAACAAACAAGTGTTGGACTAAAGGTAAGCCTTAAACACCTGGTTGCTTTTATTTTAAATGCATATTTAGGGAAAGATAGTGCTTGATTGTTTTGTTTGTCACTAGAAAGCCTTAGCTTCTAGGGAGGTCGGTTTTGTCCGCAAAATTGACTCTTTCTGCATGACAAAATGGCGACCATACTGGGGAATCCATGGATTTGATTGACTTCTATTTTGATTGATACTTTGATTTGAGAAACTCTGATTTCTTTCTAGTTTTTGACTGATTGACTGTGAATTTGGGTGGAATAGCTTAGGGTTAAGTTAGTTTTTATTTTTCTTGATTTTGAGAGCAGTACGCACCCTCTGCATTAAGCACAGTGCATACCTGTACGCACTTTTGCTGTGTACACAGAGCGTGGCCGCACCTGTGCAAACAGGCTGCCTGCGTACCCCTGTCAAAAGCTTAGAAAATTTCCATTTTTTCCTTTTTATCTTTTAGATTTTGTTTATAGCTTGTTTTTGCTGCCCAGATCCACTGTTCACCTGTCAAAAGTTTTCATCTAAGCTTGTTTCATTAGCGTCAAGGGTTTTAGTGAAGTTCATAGAAATTCTAGCCCTAGGGTTGATTTTTGCATTGGTCTTGTAGTGACTTTGGCTTTAGAAGTTGTAAAAACCTTGGATCTCCCTGGTCTTTTCAGTCTTCTTAGAAGTCGGACCTTTCGTAAAATCCACCTTTGTGAGAAACCTACCTTTGTGTTGTCTCTTTGCGGAATTTCGAGAAGGCTTGTTGGTTAAGCTGTGAATTTCATTCTTAAGAAAAAGAACAAAAACATTTTATTTTGTTTTTGACTAGTTTATGATTCTGCATGAATTAGTCCTTGGTTGGATTGTAACTGAGTAAAACATCCTGGAATTATTTTTTGTAGGCTTTTACCTCATTAGATTTGCTTTTAGGTGAATTTCTCTTAGATTTGCGTAGCTCTTAAAATTGATTTTCGTTTTCATAGATCTTAGATTGATTTGATTATCATAGATCTTAAGATTGGTTTTTGTTAAGTAGTCTTGTATGTTTTGTTAAATAGGAAAATAAAAAATCTCTTTTGAGGAAAGTTTGTTTTAGTAGCGTTTGAAGTCTTTGAAAAGAGAAAGGAAGTTTTCATGAAATAGTTAAGTGGTCATGTGTTGTGTGCTTTGGAAAAGATAAAGAGCTTGTTTCTTTGATTTTCATTGCCAAGAAAGTTGTCTTTATAAATTTTGCATTCTCCAACTCTCTTAGCTAAGGAATTCATTGAAAAAGGAAAGATTGTTTTGTTTCATCCTAGGTGCATCTTTTTAGTGGATTTGAGTCGGGTCTACACACCATCAGTTTCATCTCTGCTACCTTTTGTCCTAAAGAAAAGCCATAAAAATTAACGCTTAAAGTAAAATCAACTTAGTAACTTTTTATTTACTAGGGCTATGAAACACCAATATAGATCAGGCTAGTGTCTTGGAGTAGGAGAGTAATTACTCTCCAAGATAGTAAAACCAAACAAGTAGCTTATCTTGTGGTAGGATAAATCCAACTGTTTTATTTGTACTCTGGGAAAGCTCCTCTTAAAGGAGAAGCACGAGACCGTGTTCGAACCAGTGAGGGAATCAATCCTCCTTCATTGGGAAAGATGCCAGATACGCACGTACTACAAACGGTAAACCTCAGATTAACCATTGTCGAGGAGCCTGGGGTCACTTGTCGGTAAACCTTGGATTATTGTCAAGGAGCCGGCAAGGGGATTGAGCTTGTTACTCTGCCCTTGCGTGCTATCGGGTCGTAGACTGTTCCCCCAGGTATATTTGTTGCTGTTGGTAACCTTAGTGACTATTATCTTTAGGATTCTACCTAAGGTGACGGTGGAGGGAAGATCCCACTGTACCTAGAGCAGACGTCGGCTAGACTCACTTGGATTTTCTGGGGGGTTCACTTCACTCGAGACGGTTAAAGTGGAGGAACTTGGTCCAGTCTATTCATTAAGAAGGTTGCCGGGATAACTGTTCCACCCGCCACTTCTGTACTGGATTCAGCGATGTTGGATTTCATCACCAACTAGTGTTTTCGGTCTGGAAGGTTATTGTTTGTGTTTGGTTTGACGCCCTAGATTCTTTAGGCATGTGATTCGAATTTGTTTGGTTCTTTAGAGACTTTAGGCGGTTTGCTTTGAGATTTTACTTTGTTTGCATGTGCAGTAGTTAAAAGTTTTTAGCTGTGGCTGAATTACCAAGACAGTCCCGTAGACTTCGGGGCCAGTCTCCTGAGGTTGTAACCGTGGATGATTTGTTGAGGAAGTCCCGTAGACTTCAGGGCCAACCTCTTGAAGACGTCCCGGGCCATTACGAAGGTTTTAAAGTCCTTGTAACTCCTAGTGGCAGTAAAGTAGGGTCACCTGAAGAAGGAGAGTCTTCATTGGTTGTTCATCCTGATTACCAAAGTCTAGAAACAGGTTATAATCCTGAAGCTGTTTCGGTTTCCGAACTTGCTGGTAGTTTCTCATCTACTAGTGATATAGGCGAAGAACTTGAGATATCTGAACCTGTTACTCCAACATCGGGGTTAGTCTCTCCAGTTTCTAGTGCTCCTAATTCACCTAGGGTAGAAAGAGTCATCACCGAAAATCTTCCTTCTGGTTTGATAGCTATTGAAGAGCTTGCTCCGGAAGAAGAAATAGGCGTCCCTATCCTTGAGAATCAACCTACTATTGATCTAAGGGAGCGTGAATCCATTTTTTACAGTCCACCTAGAAGTACTACTTGGTATCTTTCTTTAACTAATTATTTGGACAACTCAGTGTCGAGTTTTTCACCACCTCGTGTTTCTTATCCACCTAGGGGTATTTATACTCCCGTAAATATGTCAGGTCAGTCGTCCATGTTTCCTCAATCGCCTGAATCTTTTTTGTACGGTGGTCCTTCTGTTCTTGCTGGGTATCAATCTTTGTCCGGTACTTTTTCGGGAGCATCTCCTCAACCCATTGAACAAAGGATGTTCACTGGAAGCAATGGTGCAAAGCCGTTGAGCGTAGAAGACATTCTTATGATGTCAGGTTCTATTCCCGCTTCTCAACCTCAAGGTGGCCAGTTACCGCCTGGGGGGCAGCCTCAATTAACGCCTGGGGGGCAACCTCAAGGTACACAATTTGCATCTGGGGGGCAACCTCAAGGACAGTACGTGCCTATGGTACAATACATTCCTCAAGGTCAACCCCAGACTCAATATGTACCCCAAGGTCAACCCCAGTATCAATTTACACTTCAAGGTCAACCCCAGTATCAGTACATGCCTCAAGGGTATCTGCCCCAAGGTCAGTACTCGAGTCAAGGTTTCCAACCACCCCAAGGTCAATCTTATGTTCAAGGTACGGGAAATGTGCCTTTCAATTATCAATCCTACCCTCAACCCGGTTATGGATCTCAATATCCTCAACCTGTTATGGGTCAATACCCCGGAATAAATATAGTGTGGGATCCATCACAAGTTCAATAGGTGTTGCAGCCAAGTGTACAGTTGTCATCTCAAACTGGACAACCCTTAGTTTCTAGTCCACCCCAGCAACCAGTCCAGTCTAATATTCAAACTTCTGTACCTTCGGTAGTTTCTCAGTCTGGGCCTATTTCGCCTCGTACTCCATCTCAAACGACTGCTGCAACTACCGCCACATCTGTTCCATCTACCACACTTACTTCTGGAGTATCGACAACTCCGGTTTCTACTGTCCCTGTAACTACTCCTCATACATCTTTACCATCGTCTGGATCTACGATTCAAACTACGGTTCAGATGCCTGTAGGACAACCTGGTTTAAGTACGGTTGTCACAAGCCAACCATAGTTCACTTATCAACCGTACCAGGGACAGTACCAATTCGGTTCTGCTGTCCAGCAGCCGGTTTACCAGTATCAACCGTATCCTAGGTACACTTATCAACAACCACAACAACCCCAGTACGGTTCGGTTAATCCTGGTTTTCCAAGAGGATACAATATCCCGAATGCGATTCCTATTCCTAGTTATCCTGGGTATCCTCCTCCTGGGGCTGGTATAATGACCCAGAGTTTTAGGGATCCTAATCGGCAGCTGCCGTTTATCGCAACTTTGGATTTACCAGACTTGTCGCACCTAACGAATGATCCAATTAATTATCTTCCGTTTTGGCCGCCAATGCCGAATAAGTTGCCCAGTTGTTGTGGGGAAAAATGCCTATGCAGGACGATCCTATCCACCTAAGGTGTGACAGCGCCTTAGCAACAAACGAATACAGCTACACTGGTTTCTTCCTTTATGAAATATGAAAGAGGGGAGATCGATAGACTTACCGTTGTCTTCCGGTTGTCCCTCGAACTAGATCCTCTTCTCTTTGTGTGTCCACAGCTACTTGTGACAAGAGAACAGCTACTCGCGACAAGAGAAGAACACAACACAAAGGCATATATTCATATTCATAAATGATTCAGGATTAGAAGTAAATCAAATACACTAATGCAATCATACAAATACACTAGCATATAGGAGCAAACCAAGATAGCTTTATTGATAAGTAACAGGGTTCAGGAAGAGATACAACCCATAGGGCTCCAATCCAGCATCTCCTTCCCAGCAGAATGGAATTCCTTCTTCAGCTCCCTTCAAAGCATTAAGCACCCAATGATCCAGTCTCAAACCAACAGCAATTCTTTGCAATAACAAAATTCCAGCCTCCAGATCCCATGGAGGAGAGATCTATATATAGATCTTTTGGAGAGAGGATGAGTCAGCTTGAGGCTGGTATGAAGCTGACTAGTGTCCCCTCCCTCTCTCAGTTCTTGAGTCCACTTGGAGGTTCTTGCTTCCACTTGGAGATTTGGAACCTCTTACTCATCACCAGTCGAATTCCTTGATGCAAGTGTCACTTTGGAAGCTTCCTGGGCATTGACACATTGAGGAATGAGCCTGCCACTTGTCCAATTATGCTCAGCGCAGGTAGCCTTTGTTGGAGTTGACATTCAACGCAGGTAGACATTGGAGCAGTTGACATTCAGCGTAGATGCTCAGTGGAGCAGTTGACATGATCCAGAATTGGCTTGTTTTTGAGTGTTTTTAGGTGGAGAACTTCTGTGAATTGCTGTGGTTAGTTGGCCTTGTTCCTCTAGGGGTAGGAACAACATGTTTAGGGACTTTGGATCCCTTAGATTATGGACATTTCATGCTCAATACTGTAAGGCACAAAAATGTCTATAACAGTTGCCCCCTAAAGTATGAGGCCGTTTATCGGGTGAAATGCTTTATCCAGGAGGGTCCGAAGTTCATCCATTTGCTGGGAGGAGACCTGTAATAAGATACAATACAATACATTATGATTCATACTGCTTTCATGATCTAGCTGAGGTGGGCATTCCCATGCTCAGCTTTATAAATTCATTTTTTGTACATAGAACAGACGATTGTCTGATGGTAGACTGATAATTTTGGCGAAATTATCATCCTTTGAGTAGGATAATCATCTGCTACAATGATGTACGTGTCAAATGTCTTTATTTTTTCCTGAATATGCATCGCAGCCCGGATGGATGAAACTAGATCCGGGGTCTTCAAACTCGTTCGATCTTCACTCTAAGTACAAGTCGATCCATGTGAGAATTGCGCTGAAGTCGAACATGGAAAGACATCGCTTGATTACCGGTCAATGATGTAAGCCGTTAACAAGCGCGAGAGGAATCACCGAGAATGATAATGACCCTCAAGGTACTGCAGTACAATTCACGTGGTGTGAATAAATGACTTGGCGTCGAACACCACGCAAAATCTTCTGGTCGAAGGTCATTGATGTATACCTGTCGCCGGAAGTGAGAAACTTGCCATTGAGGCATGCACGCTTCAAAGTACTGAAGGGGTTGTTCCTAGATCAACTCCTTGGATAATGAGCTGATGTCGACAAGGAGCGATCCGTCAAAGGAGGGCCTTGATGAATCCCACATCAGTGACACGGAACGGAGCTAATGATTTTAATGGAGGTGAAAACGATCTGTGACATATGATTCAGGGTGGCGGTCATGAATGGATGAAGGATAATGTATGGCAGTGGATGGGACCCGGTTGACTCTTTCTGAACGACTTCTCTTGAACATATGGCGACACTGATGCGATGGATCGGTAGCATTACCCCAAATATGGATGGTATGGCGAGACCATGGTGATGTGACCGGTGAATGAGACAACCCAACCCGATTATGATACGGAGGAAAAGTGCCATGTTCAAGAGCGACCTGCTACCATCAAAGTTTTCTTTAGTTTTCTCCCAATTTTTCCCTAGTCATTGCTGACCAGTACCTCTTTATTTTTGTCAAGCTTGAGGAGGATAACATATGCTTGTTCTATAACCTGCCCTTCGGGCAAGCCCATCGCTATGTTTTAACGAGCCTAGCGATAGTGAAACTCGTTCTCGTCTAAAGACAAGTTTGTCGCTATTTAATAATTTTAACGAGTCTAACGACAAGGATAACTCGGTCCTTTTCACATTTAGAGAGTCTGAAAAAGTACATAAAGTCAACTCCAAAATTCCTTTTTCGTCATCTAATCCCTTAAGTCCGAAAAAGTATAAAACAATACAGAAGGGATGAGTTTTCGATAATTTTAACGAGCCGAATAAAACAAGCGCTCGACCTTTTTGTGCAATAATCCCTCAGGTCCAAAAAGATTAAAATCTAGAGGAGGGATAGCTCTTCCTGTCCTTTAATGAGCTGGAAGGCCAAAACTCGGCAATCTTTTCATGTTTTACGAGTCAATTGAAAAGAGCTTAAAGAAGACTCGTCTTTTGAGGAACGAGTGATAAACAGGGTTAGCAGCTGATTCCAGGTACAGGTTGGAATTTTCCAATCACGGCAGTGTCACAAGGATGGCTAAGTGAAATCACTCTTCGCAGCTGTTTCTCAAAATGGGTAAACAATCATATGGAGGTGAACGATCGGCCAAATGAAAAGTGGAGGTGGCAGGTGCAAACACGACCAAGGCTTTTATGGCTGATAAATTTACGATCACAGTGGTTATTTACCGGAATAGGTTCATTTTTTAGTTAAAAATGAGCTTAAACACTGGAGGAAACATTGCTCACTGCTTATATTTATTTTTTAACGAGCATGAAGACCGCGTTAAAACTGCTCGGATCTTGCGTTTATTTTTTAACGAGCATGAACTTTATGCTAAAACTGCTCGTTTATAAGTTTGCATGCCCCCAGCATAATAACGCAAATCGAGGTGCATGCCCCCCAAGCTTCATTGCATTCAACTCGGTGGTTGGAATAAAGGTTTACCTTTGAGATTTGAAAAGGGGATTTGTTTCATTTTTTAACGAGGTTGACATAGTAAAAGAACTATCCTCATGACTCCTTGTTTCATTTTTTAACGAGGTTGACACGAGATAAGAACCGTCCTCGGAGTCCAAATCCATTAGATATAGAAGGATTCATATTCCACTGCGGCCACTTCCGCCAGATTACTCAGAGGCGGTAGGGAAAAAGTACCCATTAAGGTAGGGTCTTTTAGGAGACCTACTCCGATATTTTGGAGCGAATGATTACTTCCATGGATCATTGGAATGCTTCCCGTAACTTGAGAACCATTGGGGAGGAAGTTTTGCTGATCGACGATTGTAATCCCTCCTTGAAAGGGAAATGCAATCTTTCTGAAATAGGTCGACACAACAGCTGCCATGGCATATATCCATGGTCTTCCTAGTAGGATGTTGTAATCAAGATTCCCATCTATGACTTCAACATCTATTTCTACTGTTTTCCCTCCTAGTTCAACTTTCAAGTTATTTAGAATACCATATGGGGTATATGTCCATCCATCAAATGCTTTTAATGTCGTCGAAGATTGCGACAAGGTTGGAGATCCTAAAATTTTCCAGCAACTCATCGACATAATGCATGTAGATGCCCCCTCATCAATAATTGTTCGATGAACAGTTTTCTTGAGGGCTTTCACTTGAATAAGGAAAGCTAGTTGAGCTGGTAACTGAGGGTCATATCCTTTATGATTAAAGGCCACAAGATTGGAATCCATTGGGTCAATCCCACCTATTGCTGATAATAAAGCTTGCTCTTGGGAGAAGCAATTTTGCAGTACCTCAAGTGTCGACATAGCGGACGGCGATTGGGCCAGGTCCTCTATCTGTGCTATTTTCGCACAAGGATTAAATGTCAATTTGTGTACTGCTCCCTTTTGCAACTTTATCATTGGCTCAGGAACAAGAACGATGGGTGGCACAACTTCAGTCAAAGTTGTTGTCGAACTATTAGGTTGTTCATTAGCCTTGTTGTTCGACAACTTTGGATTCCTGTAATCTTTATTCCTCATCAAAGCATCATTTTGCTGCTTTGATACAGACAACATAAGCACTTGGGATCGGGAAGCATTTTGATTAGCAACCAGTTCGGTTCCCGGGCTTGGAAACGGATCAGTCAACACAGCTGAGGTTTTCGAACTCTTAAAGAATCTTTTAAGCTCAGCTTTTTATGGAAAATCTGCTGTCCAATGATCCTCATCACATATATGACACCCCGTAGGGGGTTTCCTTTTTCTCCCTTTCTTTTTCTTCTTTCCCCCTGGTTGCTTCAGTTGTTTGCCCTTGTCGTTCGACACGACACTTACTTCCGAGGCAAGAAGTTCCTCATTTTCATTTTGACCGGAAATCTTATGAGCCTTTTTAGATATAGCCTTTGTCGATTTCATGTCTGTTGCGCCAATCACACCATCGCCGGCGTGAGAGTCATTGTTTGATTTAGGAGGAGGAGGAATTGAGAATTCCGGTCTAGGGGCGTCAGGTATTTTGTCGTAGAGCATGCCAGACTGAGTATAGACCAAGTCCAGATATTGCGCACGAGCAATGACTTGCTCTTCCGTTACGACTCCCCCCTTTGCCACATCTTCCGTGATTGTAGGAAGTAAAGACTTGATAAACCATTCAGCTAATAGCTGATCGGGAACGTACGTTTTTACCATCCTGCGACGACGTCGCCACTCATGTATATGATCAGGTATGTGAGTGGTCGTTGTCTGTCTGAAGTTGGTAAGGAGTTCTATTCCCGTTTCATACCTTATCGGTAATTGAAAATGGGTTAAAAAGGTTGTGGCTAAGGTACTGAAGTTGTCGAACGAAGCTCTAGGCAATTCAATATACCATTTTGCCGCTGGACCGGTTAACGTCCTCTGAAAAAGGCGAAGCCTTATCGAATCATCATTCAGTGTGTTTGATGAACACCACAGATGAAATGTCATCACATGATTCGAGGGGTCTTCACCCGGATTTCCATTAAATTTAGGAATATCTGACGGAAGTTTATGCGGAATCGCTGGCCACCAAGGGGCATAAGCAATTGGATCATTCGTCAGCCGGTTTAGATCTGGTAATTCTAGAGTTGCTACAAAGGGAAACTGTTGATTCAGGTTAGGCGAAGCACACCCAGGATAAGATGGAATCGCCTGAGCAGTGGGTCTTTGCATACCAGTATAATGTATTTGATGCTGGCAACTTTGACAAGGTTGATGGGCACAACCATTATAATATGGTTGTTGATAACCGCTTTGGAAATGCGATTGTCCATTACTTACAAAGACTTGTTGCTCAGGTCCTAGATATGATTGCTGGAATGGGGGTTGATGATTTTGAACCAGCTCTGGTTGTTGGACCATTTGCTGTTGTCCAATACTGGATGATTGACCAAGATGAGGAGTCATAGTACTTGTTTGAGCCTGAGTCGCTCCAGATAAGGAGGCACTAACCGGAGGTTGCGATTGAGTTGTCGAGACAAGGGGCTATTGTATGGCAACCTGAGAAACTTGGGGTTGACATGCCACAGGTAGCGCTTGTGCTTGCGACGCAATCACCATACCAGGTATAGTGGCAACATTCGACACAGGGTGGACTGGTTGCATTGAATATGCAACCCTTGGTTATTGAGGCAGTATTAGTACCCATCCGCTGGATGTAATTCCAGTTTGACCTGAATTTTGTTGTAAACTCCCATATGGTTGTTCTCCGGGGGGGAACAATGAAAAGGCATACTGTCCTCCATATGGTGGCAATCTAGTACTTAAAGGGTAGATTGGCCTTTGAAGGCACATTGGATCAATTCGTTGAGTTTCAACATAAGAAATACCAGATGATAATCCGGATGAAGAAATAGGAACTAACCATGTCGTCGAAACAGTCTCTGATTGGACTCCAGCTTGTTGTTGACAATTTGCCGGGACAGATGGTATACCAGCGAACATCGTTGGAGTAGCGGCAGGAGGCTCTGCCGCTGCTGTGTCGGATGACACAGTCCTGGATGTCGACGATTGTTCAGACATATCTAGTCTATCCAAAAGATTTTCTAGCGATTCTACAAGAACTTTGTGATGAAGGTAGACTAACTTCGAAGATCAACGAGGGAATGGTGATGATTATTCCGTTTAAAATAAATTTTAACGACGCTTGGACACAACTTGCTTTTTCAATTTTAAAGAGTCGAGAAAAAGCTAAAGATGACTCTAGTCTCCTTCGATGTTTTAACGAGCCCGAAGTGACAAATGCTCGGATGGAATTTTTCTGTTATAGAGTCTGAAAAAGGCCAAAAGAAATTGCTATGGAGATCTAGGCAGAGGGTGTGCCAAACTTTTCGCAAAACCGCAGAATACTTTTTAGGGTACGGGCGGTCGATCTTCGTGAATGCTGTGTTCACTGCATTGCGATCAGTAGGGTGGCCGACACGGCTTCCTAAGGATAAAAGATATATGCCTATAGGGGTCTCCCAATATATACGCGACGGTACGTGGGAGCACAATCCGTACTAGTGCTACCGTCTCTCAGGAGGAATCACCCACCTTATTCGAGATCGACAGTCACTAGGCTTAACGACGCCGGAACACGTCTCTAGCCTAGACCTCTATGTTGTGCGTTATGTTACAAAGTGTTGTTAGGTTCATTCAGTTTATTTTAGGTTGATCTTTTTAAAGTTTGCCTTTCAAGGTTCACCACGAGATGTATGATACAAATTCCTAAATGCAGTCTAAAGATGATAAGCAAGCTTTATTATCTTTTCAACTTTGAAAATCCTAGCTACTAAGGGAAAAGAAAGACACCATCTTTTCTCAAAGAGCAATCAGCACACTCTAATGCACTTTTCCTAAATCCAACATGCAAACTATCAAATGAAAAATGCACAGTTCAGGTGTTTGTTTTCCGCTTTCTTAGTATTGATGCCTACAAAGAAAGCTTTTTGTACAACTTTGAATTTGCTTTTAAAATGATCAATACAAACAAGTTCACTTTTTCGAAATCAGAGAAGATAGAAGAGATTACAACACTTAACGATTTTCGAAATAAAGACTTGTTTTGACACTTAAAAAGAGACAAATTCAAACCAATAAGCAAAAGTAAATCTCTATTCAATCTGCAAACAACCAATGAACTCTCTTCTAAGATCACAATCAATCAGATCTGAATCAAAGGCTACAGGATGACTACTTTACTCATGCAAAGGAAAACTGTAAATGACGCCACAAACACATAAAAACACTCACAGTCTTTTTTTACAAAAGGAGGCGGAATCTAAGCAAAGAAAAGGAGTTATCTGACTGGTACCTATGCTGGTTAAAGGCTGCAAAAAACAAAGATCAAAACAGGGCAACGGAGAGCAGAGAACCCCAGTTGCACAAGGCCAAACTGGTTCAGCGCAACCTCAACATTGTGGTTTTGACATTCAGTGCAGGTAGCCTTCACGGGACCTGCGTTGAAATGCAGAATGCCTTCACAGTGTCTCCGCTGAAAGAGAAACTCTCGTTTCCCTTGGTTTCCGGGTCATAAAATGCTCAAAAATCAACTGTTTCAGGCCAAATCAGAAACAAAAGCAAGGTATAAACAGAGGGATGCTTTGAGAGGGTACTAAATACTATCACAAAGGATCATCAAGTCATTTGTGAGTCCATTGTTCAGATCATAGACAAAATCCAGTGAAGGATCAAGGCATCAACAGTCTACTTTGCAGAAGCAGTTCGATTGTTCCTGTTGAGTCTATGAAGTAAACAAATGACAGAAACACAAATAAAATGAATAAACAAATTCTTCCCCAGTGGAGTCGCCAATTTGTTGTGGGGAAAAATGCCTATGCAGGACGATCCTATCCACCTAAGGTGTGACAGCGCCTTAGCAACAAACGAATACAGCTACACTGGTTTCTTCCTTTATGAAATATGAAAGAGGGGAGATCGATAGACTTACCGTTGTCTTCCGGTTGTCCCTCGAACTAGATCCTCTTCTCTTTGTGTGTCCACAACTACTTGTGACAAGAGAACAGCTACTCGCGACAAGAGAAGAACACAACAGAAAGGCATATATTCATATTCATAAATGATTCAGGATTAGAAGTAAATCAAATACACTAATGCAATCATACAAATACACCAGCATATAGGAGCAAACCAAGATAGCTTTATTGATAAGTAACAGGGTTCAGGAAGAGATACAACCCATAGGGCTCCAATCCAGCATCTCCTTCCCAGCAGAATGGAATTCCTTCTTCAGCTCCCTTCAAAGCATTAAGCACCCAATGATCCAGTCTCAAACCAACAGCAATTCTTTGCAATAACAAAATTCCAGCCTCCAGATCCCATGGAGGAGAGATCTATATATAGATCTTTTGGAGAGAGGATGAGTCAGCATGAGGCTGGTATGAAGCTGACTAGTGTCCCCTTCCTCTCTCAGTTCTTGAGTCCACTTGGAGGTTCTTGCTTCCACTTGGAGATTTGGAACCTCTTACTCATCACCAGTCGAATTCCTTGATGCAAGTGTCACTTTGGAAGCTTCCTGGGCATTGACACATTGAGGAATGAGCCTGCCACTTGTCCAATTACGCTAGCACAGGTAGCCTTTGTTGGAGTTGACATTCAACGCAGGTAGGCAGTGGAGCAGTTGACATTCAGCGCAGATACTCAGTGGAGCAGTTGACATGATCCAGAATTGGCTTGTTTTTGAGTGTTTTCAGGTGGAGAACTTCTGTGAATTGCTGTGGTTAGTTGGCCTTGTTCCTCTAGGGGTAGGAACAACATGTTTAGGGACTTTGGATCCCTTAGATTATGGACATTTCATGCTCAATGCTGTAAGGCACAAAAATGTCTATAACACCAGTGACATTCCCAAGTTCGAGGGTAAGTCTGGAGAGGACCCGTCGAATCATGTGATCACTTACCACCTCTGGTGTGCCTCAAATTCCATCTCGGATGATTCGATCCGTTTACGTCTCTTCGAGCGCACTCTCATTGGTCTCGTGGCCAAGTGGTACATTGAGTTACCACGGGCCTCTTTTTATAATTTTAGTCAGTTAGCTACCTCGTTCCTAACTCATTTTCAGTTGTCGGTCAGATATGATAATGGCACAGAGTTACTAACTTCATTAAAACAATCGATGTCCACTTATATTTCTGATCATATTCATGAATGGAGACGTCGAAGGCGGTTAGTGAAAGTTTTTATCCCATACCAAATCTTAGCTGAATGGTTTGTTAAATCATTGTTACCGAAGATTACTGAAGACGTAGCTAAGGCCGGAGTAGTTACTGAGGAACAAGTGATTGCTCAAGCGCAGTACCTTGACTTAGTTTACACTCAGTCAGGTACGTTACACGAAAAGATCCCAGATCTTCCAAAGTCAAATCAAATTGCTGCTGCTCCTTCGAGATCTCATGCTACTGATGGCATGATCGGTACGGTGAACACTAAAAGCAAGAAGAAATCCTCAAAGAATTCTTCTCCTATTATAACCTTACCAGACTCCCCGACAGGAGATTCTTCTACTGAACTTTCCGCTGACATTCACGCTGTAGAGTCATCTACGGCTAAATCAAAATCCGGTGGAAAGAAGAAAGGCAAGAAGAAGAATAAAGCAGACAAAACTCCAAAGGAGAAAACTGAAAAGGCGGAATCCAATGACGAAAAGTGCAAGCCTCGTTATCCATGTCTTATTTGTGAAGAAGAACACTTTACAAGAGACTGCCCTCATCGAGCAGAGGTTGCGAAAATCGTCAAGGGTTCCCAAATTCCTGCTGTCTTGAAGGACCCATTTCCGAAAGATAGCAAAATGATAGGTTCTTCCTCGAGTGCCACTGAAGAACCCATTTTGATGATGTCTCATGTAAGGATTGCGACTCGATCGCAAGATTATGGTAGTAAAAGTCCTGTTGATGGATCGAAAGAAGCAGAATCTTCTCATTCTAATCCATCAACCTCAGCTCCCGGTTCCGATCCACTACAGATCAAGAAACCTAACCCAGACTTAGTAATCAAACTGCCCACAAAGGGTGTACTTCGAAGGTCTACTTTCAATCCACATGCGAGAGCGGCCCAGAATTACAACATTGTTGAGGACTTAGCTATTTCACCCTCAGCAATGTCGGCTTTGGAAGTGCTACAATCATGCCCAGCACAACGCAAATTACTTTTGTCGGCTATAGGAGCTGTTGATGTTCAGGACCCGAACCTAATAATCTTTTATCTAGAAAATAGTACACCATGTTTGCCTCATCAAATGGCTTTCCAGATCCCAGTGATAGTAAAAAACAGACCTATTCATCGGACTGTAATTGATGAGGGAGCTTCCACGTGTATTGTGTCGATGCAGTGTTGGAGATCGCTTGGTTCTCCTTCACTAAATCAATCCCCGACGATTCTTAAGGCCTTTGATGGCCATGGGTTCCGTCCTTTTGGCATTCTACAGGATTTGCCTATAGGGATTGAAGGAAAAACCGTTAGTCTAGATGTGGAGGTGGTTGATGCCCCTCTAGACTACAACCTTCTCTTGGGTCGAAGTTGGACTTACGCTATGACAGCGGTCGTTTCATCGGTCTTCCAAGTAATAAAGTTTCCACATAATGGAAAGATCGTAACAATAGACCATCTGACTTACTTTTCATCCGACCCAACCTCTTCAGAGAGTATCCAACATGTCGGTAAAACGACTATCCCATATAAGGATGTTGGTGTAGGTTTAGTTAAAGATGCCGGTTTACTGGGAACTTTTCCTTTTCCTCCACTCAACGCGTCATCTTCATTTGCAACCATTCATATGATTACATTAGACACTATTTATTACAACGATCCTTGTATCGTTCCTTCTGAATCTGAAATAGACTTGTTCGGTAATTCTATGCCATTGAGTCCATATGAAATTGCCTATGAAGCCGTGCAGTCTTTTACCAACCCGTGTTCAACCAGAGTCGACCAAATGAATGTGGTCTGTGAGGAATCACTTTTCACATCAACCTCGGAGTTAATAGCATTTCCCGAAGTTGTGTCATCTGACGAACAACTTCGCGAAATCCTGTGTATAGATGATTTACCATGGGAGGATCTCCATCATAGATCTTCGTTTTTACCTGAGGTTGATCGTTTTGAAAATGATTTCTCATCAGTTTTTACAGCTGAATATGTCAAAGAGGCTCAGAATCCCATGAAACATCCTGATTCAGAGTTGAATTTGGGAAATATCTCTCGAACTCTTCCCATTGACATTTCAGTAAAGCCCAGAATTGTTGAAAACATTCATATAGGTGTCTCGTGTACAGATGACAAAATTCAAACATACAAGGCCCTATTTCAAGAATTTCGCGACGTGTTTGCCTGGTCTTATGAGGAAATGCCAGGAATTGATCCCGCAATTGTTGTTCATGAGATCAAGACTTACCCGGATGCTAAACCCGTTCGGCAACGTTTCCGTCAGATTCACCCATGAAAAGCTGCTGCAATTAAAGCAGAAGTTGAAAAGCTGTTGAAAGCAGGTTTCATTTATCCGATCCCATTAACGGATTGGGTATCGAATATTGTTCCGGTTAATAAAAAATAGGGAGCAATAAGAATATGCATCGACTATAGGGACATTAATCGAGCTTGTCCAAAGGACAACTACCCAACGCCCTATATCGATCAAATCATTGATGATTGTGCCGGCAGTGAAATATTTTCCTTTATGGACGGTTTTTCCGGTTACAATCAAATCAATATTCTACCTGCCGATCAACCAAAAATGGCTTTCATTTGTCCATGGGGGACATTTTCTTACTGCAAATTACCTTTTGGGTTTAAGAATGCTGGAGCAACTTTTCAAAGGGCAATGTCTTACGCGTTTCATGACATCAAACACATTGTGCAACCGTATCTCGATGATTTGCCCGCTCATTCATTACATCGAGCTAATCACCTTGTCCATTTACGAGCAATATTCATGAGGTGTAGGCATTATCGTATTCGATTGAACCCACACAAATGTGTCTTCTGTATAAAAGTGGGACGATTACTAGGATTTGTAGTTTCAAAAGTCGGCATTCACGTCAATCCCTTGAAGGTAGAAGCTATCATCAAATTGCCTCCTCCTTCGAGTCTTCGCCAACTCCAAAGTTTGCAGGGGAAAGCAAACTTTTTACGACGATTCATTCCTAACTACGCCGAGGTTACAAAAGGTTTTACACGGTTGTTGAAACAGAACACTCAATTCTCTTGGGATGAGATAGCTCAGAAATCTTTTGATGCACTCAAACACGCGTTGACCCATGCACCGTTGTTGCATCCTCCCAACTACAACCAGGACTACTTTTTGTACCTCGCCGCCTCCCATTCCACCATTGGAATGGTTTTAGTTCAGGAAGATGAATTCGGAATGGAACATGTGATATATTACCTTAGTAGGACGTTAAATCCCACTGAGCTAAAATACTCACATGTGGAGAAATTGGCATTCGCAGCCGTTCAAGCTGTCCAACATTTTCGTCACTACATTTTATTCCATAAAACTACAGTAATTTCGGATTGCAACCCTATGATTTACATTTTGACTAAACAATTGCTAGGGGGCAAGTACTCCAAATGGATTGTTATCCTGCAGGAGTTCGACTTGGAATTTGAGAAATCTAAGTCTAAGAAATCCTTAGTTTTTGCAGAGTTAATGTGTGACTTCCCGCGTGCTGACACGGAAACTGTGGCAGAGGATCCCATTGCGGACGAATCTCTGTTTCTAATCAGTACTTTAGATCCGTGGTATGCGGATATCATCATCTATCTCCAGACCCAATCCTTTCGGCCCAAAGGTTCAAAGTCGGAACGTCGGAAAATTCGATTCCAATCCCAACAATACAAAATTATTGGAGATACTCTTTATCGACGTGGGGCAGACTCTATTTTTCGATGTTGCTTAAATCACGAAGAGGCAGAAAGGGTTCTAAATGACTGTCACTCTGGAGCGTGTGGCGGTCATATGTCTGGGTATGCCACAGCCCAAAAGGTGTTGCGCGCTGGCTACTTCTGGCCGTCCTTGTTTAAAGATTGTATTACTGCGGTCCGAAAATGCCACAACTGTCAAGAATTTGATCGAAAGATGCGCGCTCCACCTGCTCCTCTCCACCCTATAATTGCCGTTGGTCCTTTTGCCAAATGGGGTATCGATTTTATTACACGTAACCCTCACTCGGCCGGGGGGCATGCGTATATCATCCTTGCGGTTGATTATTTTACTAAGTGGGCCGAGGCGATGCCTACATTCGTGGCAGACGGCAAGACAACTGAAATTTTCGTATTCAATCACATAATTGCTAGGTTTGGTGTCCCACAAGCAATAATCACTGACCATGGGCGCCATTTTCGAAATGTTATGATGACAGAACTTACAGGCCAACTTGGTTTGCGTCACGATAGCTCAACTCCTTATTATCCACAAGCGAATGGTCTGATTGAGTCTATAAACAAAGTTTTAGTTATCATGATCCAACGAATCATTGGTATTCATCGGTCAAATTGGCACAACATGTTATTTTCAGCGCTTTGGGCGTACCGAACCTCAGTGAAAATATCAACAGGGTTCACTCCTTTCCAACTAGTTTATGGTTTGGAAGTTGTGCTACCCATTGAATGCGAAATCCCATCACTGCAAATGGCCATCGAGTTACTTCCAGCTACTTCTGAAGAGGAGAAGCATTTATTATACTTAGCTCAATTAGATGAGAATCGACGCAATGCCGCATTGGCAATCGAGACTCACGCAAAACAAATGAAAGCTCAGTATGATCAAAATGTGACCCCTCGAAATTTTTGGGAAGGAGACCTAGTGTTATTGTATGATCAAGCTAATGATAAATTAGGTGCTGGAAAATTCATTCCTATGTGGCATGGGCCCTATATTGTCAAGCGAAAGCTAGCAAAAGGGGCCTATGAGCTGGTAGACTTTGACGGGGACTCTTTGGGTAAACCCAGAAATGGACTTTACCTTAAGAGGTATTATGCTTAAACGATGGGTATGGAGATTTTAGTTAGGATAGGTTTTTCTTTCTAGCTGGTGTGTTTGTTAGTTTAGACAGTGTGCTTAGCTTAGAAAGTGTGTTTCGGCGTTATTCTGGCTTATCTTGGTTTTACTCTTGATGATGCAGATGTCGATGCCTCTCCAAACATACATTGGTTTCGCTGATGGTGCTTGTCGTAGTACACGGAATATTTCTTCCGCAGCTTGGGTTATCTATTCGCCCTCTGACGAGTTAGTTTCTATGCATGGGGTAAGCCTCGGTCAAACAACAAACAACATTGCAGAATATAGTGCAGTGACTGAGTTATTGTCTGAATCTATTTCATTTGGGATTCGGAGTTTGATAGTGAGGTTAGATTCTGAACTCGTTGTATTACAGCTTAATAGAGTATATGCCATTAGAAATCCAGTGTTATTAAGGTTATTTTTGAGAGTGCGTCTCTTGGAACGTGAGTTTGATTACATTGAATATCAACATATTCCAAGGTCTTTAAATACATTAGCAGATGCAATTGCTTCTCGAATGTTAAATAGACATTTGCAATAAACATACATGTAAATTTAAAATCATTCCATAACATGATTTACAAGATAAGCCGGTAATAATGATATATATAGATAGGAGTGTGTCAAAAAATACATCGTCTTCGATCATAGGTTGAAAAAACACCTTATGATCGGCAAAAATGATAAGTACAAAAAACCAAAATGTCACATGTGTCTACAAAAACGACCATCCAATCACTGGTGATGATCTCTATATGACACCACTGCACGAGCCACCCTACACAAGAACCTCCTAAAAGGTCCTGGGACTCCAACTACAAAGCGCTGAAGCCTGATAGGAATATCATCTATAGTAGTCTCCGGTATGTCTGTTGTAAGATGCTCTAGGTCATGCTCCAACTCAGCTAAAGTCTCTGTGGCCTCGTCCTCTGGGGCCGGTGCCGCTGCAACTGGTAGTCTCCTCTCAAAAGGCCGGAGATTGGCTGGTCGACGTGGGCCTACATCTGCATTTTGAAAATTGTCACTGTCAGTTTTGAGACGATATAAAAACAAAAAAATAGATAGTTTAAAAACTTGTAGAAAATGAAGTTACCTGTATCATCCCACTGTTCTCCCGGTGGAAGAATCATGTTCGGATCTCCACGAAAATCAACTCCGGCATAAGGAAAATCCTGTATCGAAAAGACCTGGTCCTCTAACCAGTGAAAGTACTCCGGAGTAAATCGAACAACCTCCGTTCCCTCATCAGGATGACGGGCCATAACCGCAACCCATCGCATCAATTTGGGCTCTCGAGGAAGCCCAACACCAACAGTGAGCTGCTGTGGGATCAGCATCGGAACCCTCTCTAAGGCAAAACTGACAACTAAAGGCCCATAACCAAAAGTCTTCAGCTACCCGTTTTTTACTCTAGTTAGTTGGCCTTTTACATTGGCCAACACAGCATCACACCAGTTAAAAATGGTTCCTTGATAGCAATCAATTTCCATCCGCATTTGGGACCCAGTGGCAATGTGCAGAGCAGCAGCCCCGCAAAGTTTGGTAACTGTAAAGGCAATCACCATAAGTTCAGGTCGGGATATAGTTTTGATCTCTATCCCCTTCTCCTGGTTCTGAGTGTTACACCACTCTAGTCGGAGACTAGCGATGGACTGGCCACCCGGCCTAGTCCCGAACAGAGTCAAGTGTTCGCCTCTCTTGGGCAAACCAGTGAGAAAGTAAATATCTGAGGGCTCTATCTTGAGCTGGTGCCCTCCAATATAAAAGTATTGGTCTTGAACGTTCCACCTTTCTACCAGCCATTCCAGAAATCTCACTTGGGCCCTCATGCCAGGTATGGCCCAGTATTTATAAAGGCCGCATGCCTTCAAAGCATCAATTGACTGTTGATTATTAATGGTGGCCAAATCAACATCTTCGTGCTCTCTCTCGCGCCAACCAAGCATGGTGGGCAATCTACACACCAAAAAACATCTGTTAGATTCAATGAAATAAAAAAAATTTGGTCCTTTTTGAAGAAATTGGGGTTTGAAATCTCGTTTTGCGGGGTACGCACCCCACCTTTAGGAACAGAGCGTGGGTACGCAGGTTCCCTTAAGGCAAGGTGCGTACGCCTGGCATTTTCCCAACTGAGAAAATGTCGGGGTACGCAGGTCACCAGTGGAGCACCTGCGTACCCCGAAAGGCGGACCTTGAAACCCCAAAGCCTCCAAAAAATGAAACTAGGGCCTAAAAATGAATTCCAAACGGATGAAAATGAAGAGGAGGATGTTGTAGAATACCTGAAAGAGACAGCGTTCAATTTCGACGGTCGGATTCTCCGCAATGTCCACAGGAAGTTTCTTGCCAAAAGCCCTCTTTCTCTCCTCAACAATAAAATGGTAAAAATGAATTGGTAAAAGCCCTTTTTATAGGTTTTTTGGGTAAATAAATGGTAAATTTGTTTATTTTTCACCATGAAAAGGTATTTTTCAAAGTATTTTTATCTATCGTAAACAGGTATGAGTAATGTGTTGGTTTTTGTGCAGGATAAAGGATTTTCAGGGAAAAATTGTCATTTTTTACGAACAAAAACATCAGAGTCATCTTTAAGCCCTTTTCTGACTCCTAAAACATGAAAAGATTGCCGAGCGTTTCTTTTACACTCGTTAAAACGGAATTAAAAGACGGTCCTCTTATAGCCCTTTTCTGACCGTAAAAACATGAAAAGATTGCCGGATTTTTGTCGTTTCAAATTCGATATTGGAAATAAAACGACGTGTCCTTGATCGCTTTTTACTTTTCAGGTCAGAGACACTAATCATGAAAGTACTCCTTGGTCGTAAAGATCAAGCGGTTCTCTCAAGTATTATTTTATACTTTTTCGGGCTTGGGAGACACAAACTTACGAAAAAGGTCAACCCTGGAGTCTTCTTAAGTTTTCAGACTCTCTAAAATTGAAAAACGCGGAGTTTCTCCTATACTGGACTCGTTAAAATTTCACAGTAAAGGACCTGTTTGATTACAAACAGGAACGGGCCACTCCTTCTTAGGGTTCGAATCTAAACTAAGTTGGACTCATCCGAAGGATGAGCTTATAATCAAGCAAATGTTATCCTCCTCAAGCTTGTTAAAAAATAAAGAGGTACTTGCCAGAAATGGTGGGGGAAAAGAGAGAAAAATGAGCCTATTTGTTATCCTTTGTCTCAGAGAAACCTTATCACCGCTCTTGAACACGACACTTTTCATTCACCTGGGTTGGGAAATCCTTTGCCTCACAGTTGATCAAACCACCTTGAAAGTCTTCAGCCGGGTATTAACTTTGGGTCAATTGTTACCAAGCCATCTGTTGTGTCATTATGTGTTCAAGAGGTCACTGCAAATAAACCATTCATCTGCAAAATACCTGTCATCCATCTTGACCATCCATGAGTCAGTCCTTACAGGTACATTTCTTCAACTTGATTTATGATTTCGCATTGTAGGCTTGCCTACGACGGATCGCTTTCTATCGACATCAGCACATTATCTAGAAAGATGATCTAGAAATCGTCAGTACCTTGAAATCTGCATGCATCAATGGCAGGTTTCTCGCCTTCGACGACAGTTTACATCATTGACTTTCGATCGAAGGATTCCGTGACATGTTCGACATCAGCACATTCATTCACATCTCATGGATTGTACTGGGTACTTTGAGAACCATTGACATCACTGATGGTCTCCCTCACACTTGTTAACAGTTTACATCATTGACTGGTAATCAAGTGGTTTCTACCATGCTCGACATCAACTCATTTATTCGCATGGATATAATCGTACTATTTCGGGAAGTAGAAATGAAGACCCTGGATCTAGTTTCCACCATCCAGGCTGCGAGGAGTTTTGTATTCATTATATAGTAGACTAATTATAAACAGATGGCTGCGTCCATACGGTGTCTACATGAGTCTATGATTATGATGTACTGCGAAATCATTCCTGTATCAGAGCAGTAGTTAGTTTGTTAGTTAAAGTTTTTGATCTGAGTATGGGAATGCCTACCTCAGCGATGATATGATCTCATACATGTATTTTGTGTTGAATATTTGCAGGTTCCGACTAGGCTCTCCACAAGATAATCCTTGAAATGATAAAGTACTTCACCCTTCCTAGATGATATGAAACCCTAATCTACTACAGGCTTCGCACTTTAGGGGGCAATCTGTTACACTAAAATTTGTCACCATGACTATTTGCAGTCAGTATGGCTCCATCAATTGTCATACTGTCCTCTTTGGCAAGTCTCATACCTCTGCTTCTCATGTCAAACTCCAAGAAAGAGAGAAAGTCCTTAAAAATCAATATAACTCTGGTTACACAGTTTCTCTTAGCCTTACCTGCGTGTACGCACCTCAAATTCATAAAACCTGCGTACTTGTACGCTATGTCTGTAAAGGGGTGGGTGCGTACTCCTGTAAATGTCAAAAGGCGCAAGTTTCACTTCAAAAAAGTTACTTGTGGTCGATTCTAGAGCATTCTAGAAGATGGTTTGACGTGGATTGAGCGCCTCCAGATGGTTCATGCATCCCAATGAAAGAGAAACTTATCCCATGAAGAGGGGAGCTATCCCATTGAAAGAGGGGCTTATCCCATTCATGGTGGACCTAATTAACTTCCTCCAAAGCACTATAAATACAGGCATTGGGCTAGAGGGAGGGGAGGTTGAAAGCTGAACATTCCTAAGGGTAGATGCTGCTGAAATTAGGACTCCCTTATAGAGCTTGAGAGGAGAGATTCCAATCCTTTCCTAGCTTCATTTGGAAGTGGGTGAGCTGATCAAAGTAAAGGAGAACTCTTGCTGGACCCTAGGAGGGACCTGCACAACACCAAGGTACTGGTTGTAATGGTTTCTTTTGTTTCCAATTAATACAATTAAGTTCATTTTTCTCAACAAGTTGTTCTATATAATTTGTTTCATATACTCCTTGGTCTTTATGATGAATATGTTTTATTATATGAGTTATTCAGGTGCTATGTAATCGTTTGCTTGTTAGTGAATGCAAGCTTCAAGGAGAAGGAACTCATCTGGATCGGAGAGGCTGGACTACAACAAACAAGCGTTGGACTAAAGGTAAGCCTTAAACACCTGGTTGCTTTTATTTTAAATGCATATTTAGGGAAAGATAGTGCTTGATTGTTTTGTTTATCACTAGAAAGCCTTAGCTTCTAGGGAGGTCGGTTTTGTCCGCAAAATTGACTCTTTCCGCATGACAATGCCAATCCATCACCCTCATCTATTTCCATCATCCACTCATCATTCCCAAGATTTTACCACTGATTTTCCTTGCTATCCTAAAATGCTACAAGAAGATCCTATAGTTACTACAGGAAACAATAATACACAGAACATAATTTTTTTTTTGTCATATCTTGAAAACCATGCATTCGTTTACCAAGTTGTTTTAGGTGGAGATGCATATGGATGATAGTAACATTCCCAAGCAATTTCAACAAATTTTGGTGCGCGCTTTTCGATAAATTGACCTCCATGATCTACAACCATTTTTGAATTTTTGCGATATTCATTCATCAATTTGCAAATATGTTTCATGGGGAGATGAATATGGATGATGGTAACATGCCCAGGCAAATTCATAAAATTCCAGCGCATGGTTTTCGAGAAATCGACCTCCATCACCTACAATCATTTTTATTTTTTCTTGATATTCGTGCATCCATTGGCCAAGATTTTTTATGGGGAGGTGCATAAGGATGATGGAAACATGATCATAAAATTTCAGGTCGATCCATTCCACTATTTGGGAGATATGGACAAAACCAGTTTGCTATAGGAGGTTCTCCTGAATTACTACACGAAGATCCTGTAGTACTACAAGATGACCGAGAAGAAGCTACAAGAGACAATATGATTGGAGAAAGGGGTAAAAAGGTCATGTATTCTTTATGGAAGGTTGATATAGGTCCCCCAATACCACTTTCATCACTCATCCACTCCATATAGCCAAAATCCATTTTCAAATTCCACTTTACCTTACATGAAAAAAAAAAAATTGTCATCGACTTTTCCACCACCTACACCACCTCTTGATGATTTTAACCATGTCATTATACCTCCTATGAATTTCCATTAATCCCACATGCATCAATGAGTTCTCGAAGAGGAATTAAATGAATTCTATAGGAAAAGGGTTCCTCCTGTTAGCAGCATGCATAGTTACAACATAACTCAACATCAATTCTTTTTTCACTCACACAACAGAAGATCTAGCCACCTTGAGCAACATGAAGCAATTTCTAAAGATTGAAAAGGGGTCACACCCTCCTTAGGAAGCATTCCATCCACTCCACCAACAAAAGATTGAACACTGGAAAGAAAATTGCACACAACAACCTTATCAGTCAAAGAATAAACAAACTATGAAGATCTGTGCAAAAGCAAGCAAAGAAAATTAGCACCTCCAAGGAAGAATGGATCGATCATCAACTCAGCAGCAGCATGCATGCCTCTCCAACAACCATCAGGTAGGTACAAGTATGCAATATTCTTAACCTCTTCTCTTGAGCATGTTATAGTTAGAAATTTTTTGTCAATGCCTGGAAGGTGAAGTTTTATAAAGCTAAAGATGGGTCAACCGTATTAGCCACCCTCAAATAGTTAATTGTAGCTAACTCCCTCACTCATGCAATGTGGAAAAGCCAAATTAGGAAGGGTGGTGATTTTGAGGAGTGGGGACAACAGTTAAAAGAGGAAATTGGTGCAAAGGCCAAGTCATCAAAGCACTCCAAGCCCTCCATCCACCTCAATCCACTATCTATCCATCATTCATCCATCCCACTTCATAAGAAAAAAGTAACATTTTTCAAGAGCACATCCTCTCCATTTTCACAAACCTACATTACTCCCTTCGTTTGGTCAATTCAATGTCCTTGAATTGGCAATCATAAATTGTCAACCAGGGTGCGTAGACTGATGAAGTACGGGTGCACAATATGTGCTTAGAAGTTATTTATTAGGTCGTTATGTATTTGTTAGGATCTAAACTCAAGATGGGGCGATGTTTGTTAATTGTATTAGTGTTGTAATTCTTAGGGATGTTGATTAAGCTTCCTAGGAATTAATCTCTATCCAATTAGTTTGTAGATGATGTGAGGGTGATTTTACTTATGTTAGATTGTTGGGATTTTTTATTTTAAATCTCTTTGTTGTAGCTCCTAATTCTCTAAGTACAAAAAGAAACCTATTCTATCAACTAGGAAGGAATACTGTTGAACTCAATTGTTTTAGGAGAGGTCTTCTCGCTTATTCAATTTTTGCTCAAACAAAGTAATCCAAGCAACATCTATAGATTGAACACACTTCAATTACGTTGGATAATAAGCAAAGGAAATAACTGTGCAGTACCAGGTATTAAGCAAATTAGATAACAGTCTAAGCTAGGTATAAAGCAAATTAAAGTTCTTATGCAGATAACAATTCGAGATCATTATACAACATTATCACACAAAACAAAGCAATTGAATAATTAAAGGAAATCAAATTGCATTTGATTAAAACTTGCCACTGTTTGTAGGGGCCCTCCACATAGTAGTTCAAAGCTTCAAATCAATACAATGCTTGCACACAAAAACCAGTTTCATTCACACAAAATTCACAAACTGTTGATAAACATATCATTCGACACACACCCAAATAACAGTGCGGCCATTAGCTTTATAGCAGGTTTCTTGGCATAATTGTATGAATATTTTAAGCCTAATATATCTTAATCCTATCTAAACTTATATTGTTAAACCGTCATTTTTCTATTCTGAAAGCAAAATGATAAGGTTTCAACTGATCTTGGGTTCTGTTTTGTGTTAATCAGATGTTGACTTAGAGTTTGACCGCGATCTCTTGTGCTTCTTTTGGCAAACAGTTTCAAGTGGATAGGAAGGTATCCATGAGGGAGTCATCTTATATCCATCCACGCCTTTCGCTACTGACCTGGAGCTCTGGAAGCTCACGAACAATGAAGACAACTACAGAATCCTGGACTAGCTACGAAAACAGACTGATTCGGTAGCCAATTGTAACTTTAATTAAAACAATAGGGTATACAATTGAATATAAACAAGAAAATATACTAATGCATACCTTCTTCAAAACCTGGTATATATGGCTTTATTTAAATGGTAAATATATATGAAAAAGAAAGGATCTTTAGGCAAAAAGGATGTTATGGTAGGACAATATTTAGACTCTACATTCCCTCATACTGGAGATGTTGTATGTCCGCATACACTTCTTCCTTGTCTTTTGCCTATGCCTCTTGTTTGTCATCTCCTTGTTTGATTGTTTTCTGATTTTTAGCAGAGATTGGCTTTCTAGGCTTCCTCATTAGAATTTTGTACTTTAAACTTATTATCTCTCTCTGCATAATTATGTTCTCTTTCTTCAACTTCTTGTTTTTCTTATACCACAAGCTTAGATGTAGGATTAGATTGTCACTCTTGGCAATATGTATCTCACTCTGTGTCTTCAAGGCTTGATTTTCATTTTTAAGATACTGATTCAGTGTTTCTAGTTCAAAGATTTCCTGCTTCAAGATGTTTGAGGCCGATTGTTCATTCACCTGGTTGCTTCCTTCTTCAGGGCTCTGTATTTTTTCCTTTGCTTTTGTCGCCTTCCTTTCCAGTGACTCTATATAGTCATAGATTTCCTATTGTACGGGGTCAATTCCTGGACGATGTATCGAGCTAGCTAGAGGTGAGCTATAAGGTTGTGGTGATGATCTTAGTGACCCTTTTGAAGAATTCCCAAGGTTTTCACTTGGTTGATCATCTATTGGCTCAATCTCTGTTGGAGTGTTCTCTGTTGGCTCAATCTCTATTGGAGTGTTCTCTATTGGCTTCTCTTCAATTGGCTCATTTTCCTCAAGGTTAATGTAGTCTATAGTCTTTGATGTTGTTTGTGGAATCGTTCTCAACCTTGTTCTCCTTCTCAATCCCAGGGTTTGTGTTTTCTGCACTTGCCTCCTCTTATTCTTTGATTTTTCTTCTAGAGGAGAGGTTTTAGTTTGTGAGAATTATTCTTTACCTGGGCTAGCTTTCTTTCTTCTAGGGTTTCCCCTCTTCATTCTCTGCAAAATTTTTACTATAGGCAACTCTTCTTTTGTTACCTTTCTCTGAGTTTGAGGTTCCTGTTCCTTTATCATCTCTATGGTTCTCTTTCTCCCCCTAAGGGTGCTGCTGCTACTTGGTTTTTTTGGGGATTTTTCCTCAAAATGGTTTCTTATTAGGAAACTCTCCCAGTCATCCCCTATACTTTGGAGATGAAATTTGACCAATATTTTTACCAAACCATGATAATACATGGTGTTTTATATGCATTGAATTTTATTCTGAACATTTGTAGCCATTTTCCTAAGGCTATTCAAGAGGAAATAGGGGAGGTTCATTTGATGATCCTCCAGAAAGTGCATCATCATTCTAACATGATAAAAATACATCTGCATGAACCTACCCTCACAAGTGATAAACTTCTTAAGCACAAGTAATAAATTTCTCCATTTGTTTTTAAGAGCAAAGCTTGGAATACCTATTTTGTAGATCATGGTGTCCATGTTCGGATTCTTGAGGAAAACCTTCCAGTCCTCGTTGTCAATCCCTCAATTTTTAAACCATTTTTCTCCATGTCTTGGCAACTCGGTGGCCTCAACGATCATAGACTTCGTTACTCTAAGTTTTATGTCCCCAATTTCAGCCTCCATTGCATCGAATAAGCATGCAAATGTCTTGGTTACATCTTTGTGGAAGCCATTAAATTTCTCAATGAACTACAATGATTGTCTTCTTTGTAGCAGCTCCCTAGTTTGTGGCTACCCCTCTAAGAATTTTTTCCCTGCTGGCTTAGTTCAAACAATTACCCCCATGTCAAAGGATGCTTTGCATTGAAGTTTGGCTACCTTGATAGGAAAATGGGACTAGTAGGGTTTGCTAGCTGGCGGAAAGATGGAATGACTGTGAAAGAATAGAGGAGTGTAAGAATAGGGAAGAATGAATGGATTATCAAAAGGATTATGGAAATGAATTTGACCGTTAGGCGCATTCAAACTTATGATTTGGTATTTAATTTGGCAAATTTGGCACAAGGTCGTGATATGACTTTTAGAGTTGTGGCATATGATATTTCGTTAGGCGGCCATTACCCTTAGGTTATGATGATTGCACTTTAGTACTATATTTTCTTACTCATACATGCTATATAACCTTCCCTATTGTTAAATTAAAGTAGCACATACCTTTTAATTTTCTATTGCTAACCTTATTTGATGTCTTTTAATCTCCTACAGATGCCTTGATGTCAAATGTCCTTTAATCCAGATCACCAAGTATTCTTGTAGACTTCAAAATTTTAGGCTGCATAAATTTGTTTAGCTGCAGAAACTTGTCCAAGCTGCGGAAAGTTGTTGTTTCTGCAGCTTAAGAGAAAGAAAGCTTTAGTAGATGAACTTTATTGTTTTTTTTCTTTTGAAAAGAAAATTTGAAGTGCCAACAAGTTGGTTTTCATGTTTATACAATTTTTTTTTTCATATTATTATATGTATATATATATATATATATATATATATATATATATATATATATATATATATATATATATATATATATATATATATATATATATATATATATATATATATATATATTTGAAAAACAAACTGAATGAAAATTTCTAAGGTGGAAAAGAAGAGGAATTCTTCTTGACCATCTTCAGTTCTGAATTATCCTAAAATATTTTAACAAATTCCTCTCTTGTTAATGGTTTCTGATAAAGCTTGAGTCGATGTCCATTTACTAATAGAGGATTTCTTTCTTCATTAATAGTCTTGATTCTAACTGCACCATTGTCAAAGACATTCTCAACCTCATAAGGTCCAAGCCAATGGGTTTGGAATTTTCCTTGAAATTTTTTGAATTTTGAATCAAAGAGAAATGCCCAATCTCCCAGATGAAACTTCCTTTCTTTAATGTACTTATCATGCCATCTTGACCTCTGTTGTTGCACTAAGCTGGTCCTTTGGAATGCCTCTTGTCTGATTTCATCAAACTCATTTAATTATGTCATCCTTTGCTTCTGGGCTTCTAACAAGTCAAGATCTAACTGGACTGCTATCTTATAGGTTTGGATCTAGAATTATATTGGAAGTAAGACTTGCTTCCCATAAACAAGTTCATAGGGTGTATGTCCTGTAGTATTCCTCCATGTAGTCCTATAGGCCCATAAGGCTTCTGGAAGCTTTTCCACCTAGTCTTTCCTGTGTAGATGTACAGTCTCTGCAAGGATAGCCTCGATCACCTTATTTGTGGACTCGACTTGTCCATTGGCTTGTGGATGGTATGGAGTTGACTTCTGATGTTTTATCTTGTATTGGTCCACAAGCTTCTGCACTAGTCTAGATGTGAACTGTGTCCCTTGATCTATTACAATTTCTCTTGGGACACCAAAATGAGTAAAAATATCCTCAAAAAGAAATGAAACTACAATATTTTCAGTAGCAAAAGGAAGTGCTTTAGCTTCTACCCATTTAGTGACATAATCAGTACATACCATAATATACTTCTTTTTCTTTGAAGGTGGGCTGATTGGTCCAACAAAATCCAGTGCCAATTTTTCAAATGGGTCAATAAGTACCTGCAGTTGTAGTGGCATCTCATTTGAAAGAGTTGGTTTTCCCATTCTCTGACAACTGTCACATCTCTTAACATATTCCTTGGTGTCCCTGAAAATGGAAGGCCAATAATATCCTAAAATCAAGATTTTGTAAGCAGTTCTCTTGTCAGAAAAATGTCCTCCATTTGGCTCATCGTGACAAGCTTTTAGTATCTCTGTATTTCATCATCCCAAACACATCTTCTGATGATGAAGTCTGGTCCTAGCTTATATAATTCCTCATTTATCCATGAGTAGGATGTGCTATTGTGGACTATTCTCGTTTTTTCTCTAGGAGATAAATGAAATGGTGTTTTTCCTGTGGCCAAATAGTTAGCAATATCTGCATACCAAGGTGATTTAGTAGATACTGCAAAGAGATATTCATCTTTTTAAATTTATCTTCTACATGTCGATCATTGTTTTCTTTTTGTATTCTAGATAGAAAATCAGCAATTCTGTTCTGTTTTCCTGGTCTATTTAGAATGGTTATGTTGAATTCTTGTAAAAGTAGGAGCCATCTAGTTATTCTCCCATTAGTGACTGGTTTATTCATTAGGCAACTAATGGCATAATGGTCTATGTGGACAAAGGTTTCATAACCAATTATATAATGTCTGAATTTATTAATGGCATGAATTACAGCTAAGAACTCCTTGTTGGTTACAGTATAATTTAACTCTGTAGGGGTTAAATTTTTACTAGTATAATAAATGGCATAAGGAGTGAGATCTTTTTGTCCTAAAATAGATCCTAAGGCTGAATCTAAAGCATCTATTGAGATATGGAAAGGAAATTTCCAGTTAGGTCCTTTCAAGATGGGTTCTTCATAAATTCTCTTTTTCAATGTTTCAAAGGCAACCTGACATTCAGAATCCCAACTAAATTCACAGTCTTTGGTGAGTAATTTAAAGAGTGGGGATGCAATTTTTGTGAATTTTTCTATAAATCTTTTATAGTATCCGGTAAAGCCGAGAAAACTTCTAACATCCTTTTGACAACTTGGCACTGATAGCTTAGGAATGACTTTCACCTTAGATGAGTCTACCTTAATTCCATCTCTGGAAATATGGTGACCTAAAACAATTCCCCCATTAAACATATGAAAAAAAATTCATGGCTTAATGAGAGGTTTTTTTCTTGACATCTTATTAAGACTTTCTCCAGGTTTTCTAGTGATTCATTGAAAGAATCCCCATAGACTATGAAATCATCCATATACACTTCCACACAATCATGGATAAGGTCAGAGAAAATGCCAAGGACTGCCCTTTGGAATGTTGTTGGCATTACATAAACCAAAGGGAAGTACCCGATAAGCATGCATTCCCCATGGACAAGTGAATGTGGTTTTATCTTGATCTTCAGGGGCCACCTAAATCTAGTTATATCCACTAAACCCATCCAAGAAGGAGAAATATTTTTTTCCTGCTAAAGTATCTAAAAACTAGTCTATGAAAGGTAACGGAAAGTGGTTTTAATGTTGCTTTATTCAACTCCTTGTAATCAATGCATACTCTCCATTTTCCATTCTTTTTAGGGACGATTATTAGGGGTGAAACCCACTGGTTGTCAGATATTGGATAGATGAAATTTACAGTTAATAATTTCCGCAATTCTTCCTTAACAATTTATTTTAGATTTGGGTTCATTCTTCGTTGTGGTTGTCTAACTAGTCTTGCATTTTGTTTAATGTAGCTATGATGTATGAAAGTTTTAGGATCAATCCCCCTCATGTCAGTGTATTCCCATGCAAAAGTAGAAGAATGTTTCTGTAAAATTTCTATCAATTGTTTATTTTGCATGTCTTCCAAATTTTCATTGACATTTAAGGTTTTTCCTGGAAAGATTTCTATCGAGGAGTTCCCAAATTTCTCCATGGACAACAATGATACTTATTTAGAGGAGAGATATTCATTTCGACTACACTCATAATGTGAGGAAGATTCATTATTTTCTAGCAAATTCAAAAGTTTGTCTTCCTCTTTTACTTGTTCGGTGACAAAAATAGGTTGTATATCTTCTTCATCTTCTATCAATTCTTTAGTTTATGTGTCTATTGTTGTTCTTGCAGGGGGGTATAATGTAAATTTCTTTGTAGAATTTCCTTCTGAGATAAACATATCACCTGACCTACAGTCGATAAAAGTGTCTGTTGCAGCCAACCAAGGCCTTCCCAGAATTAATGGATGTCCTCCTAGATTCTTCTTTAGTGTTAAGACCATGAAATCAACAGGATATTCCCAAGAATCTAAAGATACACAAACATCTTCTAACACACCATCTGGTTTAATAACATATCTATCTGCTAATTGCAACAAGGTTGGTGTGTATTGAAGGTTAGGAAGCCTAAGTGTGTCCATAACTTGTTTTCTCATTATGTTTATGACTACTCCTAGGTCAATCATTGTGTTTGGTATTTCAGTTTCATTGATGTGAATTTTTACAATGGGGCTTCCTGGGTCTAAATATTTTTGAATTGTTGTCTTCCCCATCATAATGTCTGCAATTTTTCTGACTAATTGAATTCTTTTTATATCATTTCTTCTTCTCCCTGATCGTTATGTGCTTAATTCCTTAATTGTTTTTGAAAAAATTGGTATTTCTTTTATGGCTTGCTATAAAGGAATATTGATACAAACATTTCTCATTTCATCCATCATATTGTAATCTGGTAAGATAATTTGTTTCTCTACTCCTCCATCGATTTTCAACCTTTCTGGGAAAGGTGGTTTCACTAATATTGAAGGTTGTTCTGTGATAGGAGTATCTATTGGAATTTCTTCTATTTGTTCAGTTTCTTTTTGAGGGAGAGAAGTCTCCCCTTCTTCTGATTGATTCTCATGTTTTTGAAGATCAAATTTTGTGTTTCGAATGACAATTAGGAGGTTTTTTGGTAATACTCTTCCAGACCTTAATTGGACATTGTTTAGGTCTAGAGGGGTTATCACATAAGTTTGAGGATTCTGACTGTCCATGTTGTATACTAGTTGCTGTGGTATCCTATTATTAGGATTTGGAAGTGGTTGAGTGGGTAATTGATTTGATTTTTATGGAAATGGTAGGGAAAGCTACGGGTTTTGACTCTGTACTAGGACTTGTGGCAATTGATTAGCTTGAGGAATTTGATTAGACTAGGTTAAGAATTGTGGTGGAAGGTAGGATGGAGAGTATTGTTGATATTGAGCATAGGCTCCATAAGGATTTTTCCATCCTTAATTCCAAAATTGTGATTGTGGCAGAGCCCAAGGCTGCCAAGCTAAATTCCAATTACTTTGTGAAGACTGAGCAAATTATTGTGGTCTAAATCCTTGTGGTTGATTTGGTTTGGGTTTTGCCATGGTCTTTTGGCTATAAAGTAGAGAGGGTCTACTAGTTCTGAGATTCCTTCCTCATTGAATACAACCTTAAGGTCTGGTAAGGATGGACATTCCTTTGTAACATGATTATATTCACATATGACACAAGTTTCTATGGCTTTTGAGTCTAAGGGACACCCTCTCAGAGCATGTTTCTTCCGACATTCGGGATAGAAGATGGATAATGCAACATTTTTGGAATTTTGCTTGTTTTGTATTTTAAGGGTGTCTATTTGTTCACTTAGGCTCCCTAAAATATATGTTTTAAAGGTGAAAAGAATATTTCCTATTTATGCCCTACTAATTGTACCAGCTGTAGACTTGTTTATTCTTGATAAGAGAGGGTCCCTAGGACTCTTTCCAACTCTTGCTTTTCCCCTTGAGTTATGTACACATAAATCACAAATATCTGCAAATGGTAGTTGGGAAATATCTCCTTTTCCAGTTAGGTTAAGGAGGTTGATCCATTCATCTTTAATGGCTCTGAGTAAAATAGATTTTAAGGTTTGTTCATCCAAATTATCCATTTTTTCTATTTTAACATTATAAACAAACCTTTCTACCAAATCTTCAAGATTCTCATCTTCTTTTTGTGTCATTTTGAAGACTTCATCTTTAAGGTTAGTAGGCATACAATAATCTCTATACTTGCCTAAGAAAGCCTCTTTAATCTTTGCCCATGTTGTTATGGAATGCACTCCTAGACTCATGAAACATTTTAATGTTGAGTCTTTTAATGTGGCGGGAAACAATTTCAAATTTTGAGCATCATGCGGATAGTCATATGATCTGCATAATACTTCAAATTCGAAGAGAAATGTCTCCGGACCTTCATTCTTTTACCATGGAAATTAGAAAGGATTGAGGGTGATATACTTTTCATTGTGAGGGTTGTATCTTCATCAAGAATAGGGAATCTCGAAGGATATTGATTTCCTCTGCCTCTACCCCCTCCTCTACCTCTACCTCTTCCTCTTCCTCTACCTCCAATCCTATCTTCTTCACCATGGACATTGTGTTCTTATCCTTCTTCTTCAACCATGATAGATTCTTCGGAGCTAAGATAGTGTTCTTCTAATGTTTCTGGTTCCTCTATCAATGGTTGTTCAGAATAAGTTTCCAATTCCTCCTCTTCACTAGGAATTTGTAATTCTTCTCTCAAAATTTGTTCAGAAGCGGGGGACATAAATATTACTCATGTGGTTGGGGATGTAGGATTTTCTTCAATTACAGCTTCAGTAAAAGAAGTAGATGAAGTTTTGGATTGAATTTATGATCTTGAGACTTCAGGAAGTCTTTGTCGACCTCTAAATGGAATTTAGGTTTGAGTAGGTGGTGTGGAATCTCGAAATCGTGGTGGAGTGATTGGATTTGTGGGAATTAAACTTCTTCCTCATCCTAAAAATCTACCCCTAGAGTCTCTATCCCTATGCATGTCATGTTTTAAATTAATGATGGTTTTTGTTTTTTTACTTCTAATTGTACTTCCCCAGCAACGACGCCAAAATGTTTGGTCAATTCAATGTCCTTGAATTGGCAATCATAAATTGTCAACCAGGGTGCATAGAATGATGAAGTACGGGTGCATAATATGTGCTTAGAAGTTATTTATTAGGTTTTTATGTATTTGTTAGGATCTAAACTCAAGATGGGGCGATGTTTGTCAATTGTATTAGTGTTGTAATTCTTAGGGATGTTGATTAAGCTTCCTAGGAATTAATCTCTATCCAATTAGTTTGTAGATGATATGAGGGTGATTTTACTTATGTTAGATTGCTAGGATTTTTTATTTTAAATCTCTTTGCTGCAGCTCCTAATTCTCTAAGTACAAAAATAAACCTATTCTATCAACTAGGAAGGAATATTGTTGAACTCAATTGTTTTGGGAGAGGTTTTCTCACTTATTCAGTTTCTGCTCAAACAAAGTAATCCAAGCAACATCTATAGATTGAACACACTTCAATTATGCTGGATAATAAGCAAAGGAAATAACTGTGTAGTACCAACTATTAAGAAAATTAGATAACAGTCTAAGCTAGGTATAAAGAAAATTAAAGTTCTTATGCAGATAACAATTCGAGATCATTATACAACATTATCACACAAAACAGAGCAATTGAATAATTAAAGGAAATCAGATTGCATTTGATTAAAACCTGCCACTATTTGTAGGGGCCCTCCACATAGCAGTTCAAAGCTTCAAATCAATACAATGCTTGCACACAAAAACCAGTTTCATTCACATGAAATTCACAAACTGTTGATAAACATATCATTTGACGCACACCCAAATAACAGTGCGGCCATTAGCTTTATAGAAGGTTTCTTGGCATAATTGTATGAAGATTTTAAGCCTAATATCTCTTAATCCTATCTAAACTTATATCATTAAACCGTCATTTTTCTATTCCGAAATCAAAACGATAAGGTTTCAATTGTTCTCGGGTTCTGTTATGCGTTAATCCGGCAGTTGACTTGGAGTTTGATCGCGATCTCCTGTGCTTATTTTGGCAAACAATTTCGAGTGGATAGGAAGGTATCCATGAGGGAGTCATCTTCTATCCATTTGCACCTTTCGCTGCTGACCTGGAGCTCTGGAACCTCATGAACAATGAAGACAGCTATGGAATCCTGGACTAGCTGCGGAAACAGACTGATTCGGTAGCCAATTGTAACTTTAATTAAAACAATAGGGTATATAGTTGAATATGAACAAGAAAACATACTAATGCATACCTTCATCAAAACCTGGTAGATATGGCTTTATTTAAGTGGTAAATATATATGAAAAAGAGAGGATCTTTAGGCAAAAAGGATGTCATGGTAGGACAATCTTCAAACTCTACACCCTCTGAGCCCTAGCATCATCCTCCAAAACCACTACATCATTTTTCATCACTCCCATACAGTTAGAAGACCATGAAAGAGAAGGAATGACTACTACAGGAAGGAAGAATGTTACTACAATTAGGAAGAAAGGAACAAATTGTGTTAAAAACAAAAATGGCAGTGCATAAGAGAGACCTAATCAAAAAATAGAACTCTAAAGCCCATTAGGCAATCATCTAGGCCACAAAGTAGAATAATAAGGCCACAAAAGGAAAGAAGGGATTCACCATAAAAATAGAACTCAAACTACAGTGATGAAAAGAGGCTTTCCAAGGGGTCTCTAATTTCTTTCTATCTTTTGTCCAAAGCCTAAAAGATGTTATAGAAAGGGGAGAAAGGCATAGAAAATCGAGTCCAAAATGGCATTGAGGGGCATGGAAGTCAAGTTGAGGGCCTACCCTAGACTTAGACTATCATTTCTACTCAAAACAGATTTAAACAAGTTGTTATAGGGTTTCTTGTAGTTACTACATGATGTCCTAGCCGGATCTCATCTAAGGGCATTTTGAGCATTTCAAAGGTGTCCAAATGGTGGAAAAAGGTAGCAGGAGATTAGAAAATGATGTGGAATAGCTTGTGAAACCAAAAAATCTTAAAGAACCCATCTTACATAAGGGGAGAAAGGCAGGAATATACAAATCAAGGAGGCAACGAGGGCCATGAATGAGGCACAATGAGGTCACTAAGTTGCTCAGAGGATGAGCAACACTTTCAACAGAGGGGTATGATGGGCCTCCAAATTAGACATAAATTAAGGCCCATATGACCATCCTTCAGCACATTAAACCTCTCTTTTTGCATTAGATAATGTATTTTTAACTTTAATATGTTCATTAGGAAGGTTTATGGATAATTTCATATTTGTGCCTAATATTATTTATTTTTGTGGAATATTGTGAGAATATTAGGTAGATTATGAAGATTTGGAGGAGGAGATAATTTAGGGACTTGCTCCCTACTACAGGAGGATCAATATTAAATAATAAATGAAGAAGATATTTTGAAATTATTGCAAAGATTCTTGAGCTCCAATAATTGAGAAAATCTAAGAATGTGTTCCCTGTCATTTAATGCAGATTCTTAATATTGGGAACCCGGTCCACTATTTGAGGGATTTTGGTGGTGAAAGCTTCCTCCTTTCATGGGTAATGCTTCCTAATCATTTTGTATAAGTACCAAGTCGAATTTTCCTCTAGGGGTTGATTTTTCTTAGTCTTCTTGTGGAGAGAACTCGTATTTTTGTAGCTCTACTTTCATTTCTTACAGGGATGTAATTGTATTGATGGAAATAATGAAGATTGGTTCCATGTTCAACTTCTAAATATTGGTATCCTCCATAGGACTTTGATTTTCCTTGGGATTTTCCATCCCAGGAGACTCAGAGCCCTTTTGCATCATTTACTTTTCTTCCTTTCACTTCTTATTCATGTGTACTCTTGTTCTTGTCGTTTTCTATTTCTTCATTTAGTATTAATGATTTCTTGTTGTAGGATTGGGTTCAATGGTTGAAGTAAGTTCTTTTGTAGGATCACAAGCATCATTTCATCCTTGGAACAACTTTGGAAGGTCATAGTAATCATTGAGCTACTTGGATTAGTTTGCTTATTCCCAAATCTAGATTTCTGGAAGTCCCTTGTGGCAAATAACAATAAATTTATGATCTTTTTAGAACATGCTAACGAGCTTCAATCGAGTTGATTCCACTTGCATTAGATCAAAAAAACATTCTATTTAATAACAAAATTTACCTCATTGCATTTTCACTTGATTAGGTTATGCATTTGATAGATTTACTAGCTCACTAGTTCTTGAATTTCTAGATTTTATACTAGTATTTTGCTGTTATTTTTTAGCATGGGTTAACAAAGGTATTTTTGAGTGATTCCACTTGGAATGGAGACCTAATACATCCTAGTCAATAAAAAAATTTGCCCCATTCAATTTGGATTTTATTTCCTTGGTCATTCGATGAATTATAACTTACTGTACTAAATCTATAACATATTGTAGTTTCTTGTAGTAGTCTTCCAACATGTATATACTTGCCCAAAGTTTCTCAAAAAGATTGGTTTTAGTCCCTTAGGGTTGAATCATGACCCCAAGGATATAAATCAATGATTGTGGAAGAATAAACACCAGTAAGTTTATTCTTCCATTTATGAAATAAGTTTAGGATTTTATTTCCTTACATTCACTCTAGTACATCATCATGACAGCGAAGGAAGGACACATTGTATGCTGCACATATAGTGTTGATACCTCTTAATTTTATACGAAGCCTAGGTGGATAGTTAAAGTTGGTAGCCTTGGGAGTTGTGGCATTCTTGTTGCAATACTGAGGGTCATCAGTGGGGTGAGTGGTGATGTTGGAATTGAACTCCTATCTCTACTTACGAATCTACCTCTAGAATCTCTTTCCCTATCCATAAATATTTTTTATCATTTTTTTTATGAAAAGTAAAAGACTCATATATACACTTCCCCAGAAATGACACCAAAATGTTTGGTGATTTAATTGATGTTAAATTACTACATAAACTATCGACCATGGAAAGTATACTGATGAAATGTATGTGCACTGTTTGTGCTAGGAGTCCCTATGATTCAAGCAATTCCTGGATTAAATTGAGATATCGAGATGCACATGTTTTCTTAACAATTATCACTCTTACATTGAAGTAAATATGTCACTCTTTAACAGAAATGGAACTAAGTTTATCACACTTGCTTGAAACAAATATCACCCTGGAATTATCACATTTGTTTAACTAAATAATGGAATTAAATCCAAATCACTCTAAGAGAAAAAGAGAAATTAACTCTATATGGAAATTGAAATCTTCTTCACTCAAATGTAATTTAACTTAGATGTAACTCAAACTATACTACAAATCCTAAATCAATCCACACTTTGTCGTACTACTTTTCATGTGCATAAGAGATCTCGGCTTCTCTCATTCATCCTATAGAAAAATGATTAAACAAATCCTACTTTGAATTTACTCCTAAAAATTCATTCAAATCCGAAACTAAACAGTTAGATGAACTAATTAAACACTACATAAAATGCAGAATTGAAATGTTAATTAAAAACAATAAAACCTTACAACTCCAAGGGGCCCTCCTACGAGATGTAGGTAACATTGCGACTTCTCCAAAGGATTATATACGCAATGAGATAACACACAAAAAAGGTATCAAACAGAACATAGTTTTTATAGCTTTAAACAAAGTTTCAAAAATAATATTCAGATTTGTCTTTATCATGCCAAGAGGTAGATTTATAACCTCTATCAATAACTGTTTTAAACATTTACGAGCCTATTCTACTCAACAGAGACTAAAAATAACATAATAAGATTATATGACATGATTTCCTCATGATTTTCTATCAAAGAAGCAAATCACGAGGCTAAATATATGCTTCCATTAATTTTCTTGCTTGCCTTATTCACCTTCGGCTCCTTCTTCATTGGTTGACTTCCACGTTAAATGGATTATGTGGTGTTCTTATCATCGATCTAGGTCATGAAGATAGGTAAATATCATTATTCCAACTATTATCCACCTACCCATATGTCTCGTTCCTCAAATGGAGTTTCAGAACCCATCAAACCTTCAACTATGTTGCAGAATCAGTGATTAGCTACAGAATTGGTGCAATTCAGTAGCTTATGAAATTGTTGATTTAAATAATAAAGAACATTAAAAATTACGAAATAAAAGATGTTAAAGTACTAGCTATTTCCTTGAACCTTGTAAATTGATGCTCAATTAGAGTTATTAGAGTAAAAAAGGAGGAGGATGGAATATAAGAAGATTATTAAAAATAGACAATTTTGGGGTTCAACAAGTAGGTAGGAAGTTTCTCGCCCCTAGGTTATGGCTATTATGAATCTTCTAGAGAATTGGTTTGTAGTACAGTTGTTCGGTTAACAATATATTCATTTTCCACATAATCATCTCCTACATGGTCGTCCTCTTCATCATTCTGTGGGATAATTAAAGAAGTTTGACTATTGAGGACTCTTCCTAATCTCAAACATATATCTTGGCAATCCATAGGAGAAAAACCGTCAATGAGAGAAATTGAAAACTCAATGTTGTAAGTGACTCAAGTTGTTTTATTGTTTGGGTTATGATTTTTGGTTAGGCAGTTGTGGTATTAGTGAAGGGTGGTTAGTAGATAATTGTAATTGTGCTATTGTCAAGGTATTTGAAATTGTTATTGTGGAACATGTTATGAGAATTGTTATTATTGAGATCCAAAGGGAGTAATCCATTAACATTATGGCCATTGATAGCCTCAGGTCAATTATTGCACTGAGAGGTGCTCTGTAACCCAGTATGAGGGAGATGTTGCCACGTAACCACTAATTGAAAATGAGAAATTAGTGACTAGGTGACTAAAAAAGTTAGTCACCACAACTTTTCCAAGTGAAATACTACAAAAAATGAGCAATTTTAAGTGACCCAACTAAAAATAACTAACATAAATGACTAAGTTATTCGCGAGTTAAAATATATGACTAACTAATAAGTAATACAACTAAAAATGACTAATGTGAATGACTAATGTAAACTAAACTATGGCTAGCTTCTAATGAGGTATTTTTGAGCTACTTACAACTACTTGAAGTTTATTAATAACCTTATCTCATCCGAACTTAAATAGGAACACAACAAATTACAAATATAATCATAAAAATAGATATGTGGCAGAAAAACACTTCATTTCATTAATGGAAAAATATTGAACTATGCTTACAAAAAATGGAAATAAGATAGCTCGAGCGATGTTAGCTTATCTCTGAGGAGAGATGTGGCGGTTACATACCTCTTAACTATGTTACAATGTGGCTCAAAGGCCTACTTATTATTGAGAAACAATGGAAAACCCTAAACATCCAAAAACCTAACCCTAGGAGATGAAGTGCCAAAACTGTGGGCCCTGTTTGGGTAAATTGGTACATCAACTTCCCAGGGTCGTAACTTTGGCATACAATCTCCGTTTGGCTATCATAATACCTCGTTTCGAAGATCTCGAAGAGAAGGATAAAAAAAAATTGGCAAGCCAATTTGGGACATTTTCGGTGCCTTAGTTTTCCCTAAAAACCCTGTTTAGGGCCTAAAAACGGCTCCGAAAGTTCAGGACCCGAAAAACTGCCAAAAATAGTAAACTGTGCTACAATTAAGGAAACCGAAAAACTGAAAGAGATAGTGTTGGGGGTCCAAGTGGAATAGGCAGGTGGCCACCAATATCCACTTGGATCATTCCTCCCCCCTTAGGAAGCAATGGTCCCCATTGCATTGAGTTCCTCCATGAGATGGGGAAACTTCTGTTGAACTTGGTCCCTGGTGAGCCACTTGCCTTAGTGAAGGAGTTGGCCAACTTTGACAACCTGATGTAGTTGGATTTTCTGTTGGCAAGTTCTCTTAAGCTATGTGTCCATGATCCGATTAGTGGTGGCATGTTCCATGCAGTCCGGGTTTAGCTTTGTTGGTGTGAGTTGTTCTGCAATGTCAGATGTGTCCAACAATGGTGGAAAGTATGGTTGAAGGCGATCTACATTGAACACTGGGTGCAGACCAAGGAACGGTGGGATGCTGAGCTCAAAGGCATTGTCACCGACGACCTTGGTGATGGTGTATGGCCCATATCGGAGCGGGCGAAGCTTGTAGTGGGGCCCAACAAGGCGCTCTTTCTGCAAATGAAGCCAAACTTTGTCACCCACCTGGAACTTGTGTGGCACTCAATGTTGATCATGGCACTGCTTGTACTTAGCATTGGATCTATCCAATATATCATGGACCTGTTGGCAGATGTGTTGAATGCGCTCAATGAAGTTGTTAGCCCTTTCAGCTTCGAACTGCACGTGAGCCAAATCTACCTGAGTGGCTATAAATGGTATGGCCACATCAATGGGGCATAGTGGATGAAATCCTAGCCCTACTTGAAAGGGGTTATGGCCTGTTGAGTTGTGGAGAGATCTACTGTAGCTGTGTTGGACATAGGGGAGACTTTCATCCCATGTGCATGGGTGCTTCAATTTGTACATGTGCAGAATGTGTATGATCATTCTGTTGAAAACTTCTGTTTGGCCATTAGTTTGGGGATGGAAAGTCATGGACTTAGTGAGTTTTTTATCCAACATCGACCAAAGACTTGACCAAAACGCACTCAAGAATCTGTTGTCCCGATATGAGATAATGGACTGTGGGATCCCAAAGTGTGCCCACACTCGCTCAAAGAAGAGCTTAGTAATGGCCTCTGCTGAGATACTCTTCTTGCAAGCCGCCATGATGGCCATCTTAGAGAATCTGTCGACAACCATGAAAACGCAATCATTGTCATGCTTAGTAGAAGGAAGGCCCGACATATGATCCATGGAGATAGATTCCCAAGGCCAGCTAGGAGTAGGTAAAGGAGTATACAAGCCTTGCTTCTTGATGGTTGGTTCGGCAATGGCATAGGCGGTGTAGGATCTAATGTACTTCCCAACATCCTTACTAAGTTTCGACCAATAAAAATACTTCTAGAATATCACCATTGTTTCCTCTACTCTGAACTTTCCAGCGACCCGACTGTAGTGAACCTCCCAAATAATCTTGGCACGCTCACTTGAAGGAACACATATGTGTCCCAAGTGGCATAACAGTGCATCCTAAAGGTGAAAATTTGGAACTTTCTTCCCTTCCAAGAGTGTCTGGTATATGCTGTTGAATTTTGGATCACTCTTGTAAACATGCGGCCACCCCGATGTCTCGTGCCCACAGGAGTCGAGCACAGTGATCAGCGCCATGACTGGTGGTCTGCTGAGGAAATCAACGACATTATTGGTGCTGCCCTTATTATACTTAATGTTCAAATGGAACTGTTGTAGATAGGTGGACCATTTATGATGGTGATCGTTTTACAAATTCCCTTGTGTTTGTATGAACTGTAGAGGCCGGTGGTCGGTGTGGATAACAGTTTCCTTCCCCAGAATGTAATGCTTCCGTTGACGACAGGCCTACACAATGGAATGCATTTCTTTGTCGTAAGTGGGGTACTTTCAGACTGTGTTTGAAAGTGTCTCACTATGGTAAGCCACTGGATGCCCATGTTGAATAAGAACTGCCCCAATAGCATAGTCGGAGGCATATGTCTCAATATCAAATGGTTGTTGCAGGTCTGGTAATGTGAGCATGAGTGCAGAATAGAGGTGATTCTTCAACTCTAAGAATGCTCGCTACTACTGGTGAGCACCAGTATTGCAACAATAATGTTGCAACTCCTGGGCTGCCTACTTTACTCTTATCAACCCAGTAGTTCGTAACAAACTTGGAAGCGACGCTGTTGTATGCACAAGTACTAGTCCTTAATGTAGGCTGTCACTTGTCAGCTGGCGCAAGATCACTAGGAGCTTAAGCCAACTTCTATGGATTCCAAAAGAAGCTCTATATGTGATGAAAGAAAGGAAAACTTAATCTACAAAGGCTACTCTACTTGCAGAAAGGAAAAAGACTGAAATGTAAAGTAAACCTAGCAAAACCCTACTTAACAAACTAATCCTAATTTTGCAGAAAGAAATATGAAAACCATGAAATGAATGCCATTACCTACTTAAGGAAGTAAACAACATCTACTCAAGCTATTTCTAGAAGGAAATGAGAAAAAAAACATCTTTTTTGGATTTTTATGTATTTTTATGTGAAATTTTCATGCATGTAATTTATTTGTTTGTGAATGTGGGAGTGAATAGCTGGTGATGGAGCGCGGTTTTGGGACTTGAGAGAATGTAGGATGGTGTGGATGGGTCCTAGGAGGTCTCAAGTGGCCTTCTGGAGGCTTTTCCCACAACCGACCTTCAAAAGGAAGCCTACAGGAAAATCTACAGGAGGACACAGGGGATCTATAGGAGGTCAACAGGGGGATGTCGAGAGCAGTTTTGAAGGTTTTGAAGGTGTGAAAATGGGTGGAAATGGTAGATGAAGGCTGGCATGATGTGTTAGGGCGCCTAGAGTTCACTAAGGATCACTTAGGAGAGGGAAGGATGGTTGGGAGAGAGGAAGAAATCCTATGGAAAAACACAGAAAACTAAGGCAGATTTGAGGTGAACTTTGGGCGACCTGTAGGGCATAGATCAGGGAGAGAATGTGGTGGTTGATAGGCTGACCTACTATGAAAAGAGATTTGTTGCAATAGAACTGAAAGTCAAACAATGAAATCAAGCAAGCAAGGAAACTAAGTACATCAAAAAAACACAATTTTGCATTAAGCTAATCTAAATCATGAGCTATGGAAAGAAATGTTGAAAAGTGCTATAATGAGAGAAAGCATGGAAGAAGAATTTATTGCAAAGACAAAAATGAGCATGGTGAAAGAGATCTAAAGCAAAGCATTAACCTTCTAACAAACTGCAACACTAGAAATCCTATGGAGAAGGGAAAATCTATGTTTTTGTGGTAGCAAGAGGGTCTTGACCTCAGTTCATGGTCCCAAAGGGAGGAAAGGAGGCCAAGGCACTGTTGCTGGCCGTTTGTATATTCTATCTATCACTGTTCAACCTGCTATAGAAAATGCAAATGGAAACAACCTTCTAAATCACCAAAAGCAACCTATTCTTAACCAAGAAAGAAATTCATCTAACAACAACTAATCCATGAACTGAAACAAAACATATAAATACAAACAAGAGGAGCTTGGCTGCTTGGATTGGGCCCTAACCCAAGAGCTTCAACCCTTTCAGGTAACTAAATGCTAGCTTAAAAAGGATCTCATCTTTATTATCAAAATAATAATAGGATTACATGAAACTGTCACCAAAAGTAAGCTCGAAGTTGAGCAGAGCAAAACTGCAACAAAAATTCGACCCCCCTCCCTAGTGAGGCCCTAGGCCTCTCTACTAAGCTTCCAACGGCTTCCTCAAAATCAGGGAGGCTTGGCTCCCAAAACTCAAGATAAACATAAGTTATCCTCCACTTGCTCGGCTACCTCCTAGTGCATTGATTTGGTTGTTTGTACTTTGAGTTGCATGAAGGATAATTTGAAGTGGGGAGTAATAAATGAGGGGGATTCCCTCCTATAAATCCTATCCTTTGTCCACTTTGAATTATTGCTTCCATTGTCCATTAAATCTTTGACTTTGTCTTCAAATTCAACAAAAATCTGCATTAAACACATATTAGACTCCATGGTATCATAACTAACCCAACTCACTCCATAAGCACAAATATAATAAAAAAACATGTAATAAGCTAAGAGAATGGTTGATTAAACTATGTTAGGAGGCAAAATGAGCCCATATAATTACCCATTTATGGGGCTTATCATCACCCCCTACTAAAGGTGTTGCTCATCCTCTAAGAAACTTAGTCTATCTCCTCATCTTTGATGGCCCTGGTGGCCTCCCTAACATCCCATGATTTTGATGTGATCTTCTCTTCTTTGTCATGGAATCTTGCCTTTCTATCTACATCTTCCCACTACTGTTGCTCTTCTTCCTCTTTTTTTCCTTCTAGCATAACTAGCAACAGTGGGGGACTCAATTTGAGGCCAATCCAATTGACCTTCAAGCTCTGCATGGAGCACTTGTACATTTTCACTCTCCTTAATGCCTCTTTCATCCTTGTTGGGGAGTGATACCCCCTGATATACAAACTATGTGGTAAGGTGTTCCACCTCCTCATACAAGCATGAATACAGTCATCCCCAAATAATCTTTCCATATCTTCAAAATGTGCAATTTCTTGAGCCTCATCATTGATATATTTAGTGGCAATTTGAGGATTATTTGCAAGAAGCTGGTGTGTGCTGATGAGAGCCATGGGATCCGATGGCTCAACTCTGATCATTAAGGGCTCATTCTACTCTTTTATCATCAACTTTCTTATTTCTTCCGCCCTTAACTCGTCATGAGTCATCCATGATGCCATGGCCATTAGTTGCAGGTCCCCTAGCCTAGCATTGGGATCCCAGACACTCATGTCTATGAGGGCCATGTTATGCAGATAGAATTCTGCTATTTTTGCCTTGTCTTCTGATGAGCTTTGGTCACACAGGTCCATAAATTGTCTGTAATCTTGAAAAGGCATTGTGCCTCTCTGTGCCAAAGTCTTTATCTGAAACTATAGCCATTGGTCCTTGAAGTATAATCCATAGGATTTTTCTGGTGTTCTACATTGCAGTGCCTCCATGGACCAGCTGGCCATGCATGCCAATTGTGTCTCTTTCTCCTTTAGCTGCCTTCTTAGCAATTCATTTTTAGTTTGGAGTTGGCTTCTTGCAATTGCCTCCCTATGTCTGATAGCACTGAACTCCCTGCCCATTTATCTAAGCTTGTTCTCCATGTGGCCAACATCCTCAACTCCCTTGGATTTGGCTATTTGAATCCACCTATGTGTTCTTATTCTTTCCTTTTCTAATTCCAAGAATAGGGGGATTGCAAATGTTTGTGGAATTATCCTTCCTCCTTAAATGATATGGTAATAGGAGGCAAGGCTAGGCTGGGGATTAGGTTCTTGTGGCTCTGTAGCTACCTCCTTCCCCTTTGGCTGTCCTTCTATCCTTTTTTCAAGTTTTTCGGCCTCCTGTTGTCTTGACAGGGTCTCCCGTAGAACAGCTTGTGCCTCTTGTAGAACTGTTTTTGAGTCCTTTAGTTGCACTTTTTACTTCCAGGTGGAAGATCTAGGAGTTCCTCTTTCATATGTGATAGGGGATTTAGAGGGAGATTCTTCCCCTTTGACAGTGGGTGAATCTTCAATTGTAATGGGCACTGTTGAAGATGGCTGGGGTTTCCCTGATTTGATCCTTGTGCTTTTCCTGGCCTTGAAATACATTGAGGTCTGCCTCTTCCTCTTTTTTTTTGGTTTAATTGGGGTGCTGAGGGTAGTGAGAGCAGTTGCTGCCTCTCTTTCTAGGGTCTCAGGAGACACTTTTGTCTTTTCTGCCCCTTTTTCTCCTCCTTCTGTCTTTTTCTCTGTCTCTGTTTGTTTTGTTTCTTCCTACTCTGTTTTGGTTTCTTCCTTCTTCCCTTCTTGTTCCTCAATTTCTTCCCCTTCTCCCCGTTGTTGCTCTTCCTCATCACTATTAGAAGGACTGATATCATAGGTGAGGGCCTTTATGTCATCTTCTGCAGTCATGCTTTAGAAAATTTCCCATGCTATGGGGATTGTGAATGTATGGAGGGCCTCTTCCACTAAAATTTTAATTAACCCATGGTGAGCTAGATGATCTGGACTCCTCGCCTTGAACTTAATGCTATAGTCTATGAGGGACTGCAAGAGGAAATAGGGGATGCTAAGTTTCCGGGGTGTTGGAGTGTCCATGCCATATCTTAGCTCATGAAGGATTCTAAAATGGTAGCCATTGACTATGCTATACCTCCCTTCATAGGAAACATATTTGATGATTTGGTAACTAACCTCATCCCAAGGGTAGGGTATGCTTGTCCTTTTAATGCCATTTTTGTCTTCTACAGGATGTTCATAGGAAGAAGTTTTTCTTGGCAGCCTGTCCAATGGGTTTTTCATCTTTGCTCCAAGGCAATCCAAGAGGAAGGGTGGTAACCCTACTGATAAATTCTGGGGTGATTTCCATGGAAATACTTCTAAGAGTGACAGTGGCATGGGTTCTTGAGTGAGGGACTAAAGAAAGGGAAAATTCCTGAGCAACTTCTTCATCAAACCCTCAGAATTTCTCAAAAAATGGCATCCAATTTTCCCTGGTGAATATGGCTACTACTTGGGGATGTTCATGGATCCTGGTTGAATTGGTGGGCTCCTTCCTCATTAATCCTCCTATGATTGTCCTTATACCCCTTTTGAACACCCAATGCAAAGATGGAGACAAAAATTTTGAAGAAAACAGGAAAATTGTGTTTTTTTTTAAAGAAAATAGGCAGAAATTTTTTATGTAATTCCCCTTCTTCTATGGACTCAATTCCTCCTTAAAATGATATCACTCCTTGCACATATTGATAATCAAGGTGGGTATGCATGGAACCTACCTCCTCAAGCCAGGAATCGAGCAAAAAACTCATGTTTTCTGCTTAAAAACAACTCACTGCCCCTCTTGTAGCACTGCATGTAGGTGCTCCTGTAGAACGTTGATAGTAGGAGGATGGGTGAGAACGATGGAGAACGATGTTTTTGAGGATGTGGGGTGATAAGGAGCTTTCTACAGCTAAGTGGACAAGGATGGAATGAAATAAAATGTGGTGAAGGAGTTTCGAGGAGGAGCACTCATTTCTTCTTTTAGATATTTCTGGTGATGGGGTGAGCGGGCAAAAATGTACGTTGCCATATTTGGACCATTGGTCCCCGCCTGCCTTGTCATCATGGTTTCTTCCTGCAATCATCATTGCATTGGAGTTTTCATACCCTCCACTACCTGTCCTTGGGATCTTTCTCTGAGTTGACTATGTGCATGTGTGGTGGCATCTTCGGATGAGTGCAGTCAACTGGATGAAGGTGGCCAAGTTAACTAGCCACCTTTTCTCGTTGAACCCTAACCATCTCATTCACTTATGCACACCCTTCAATTACAAAAATTGTTATCGGGAAAAGTGTCTATCTAGATCTGCTCTATCCCACTAAGGTGTGACAGCAACCTTAGAAACAAACAGAGAAAACTACTTTTGTATTCTTCTTTATGAACTATAAACGAAGAGGAATAGGATGAACCAACCTGTGTCTTGCGCTAGTCCTTTGATCCAATCTCTCTCCTCTTTGACAGCTTCCAGCTACCTGCTCCCTTGCTTTCCCAGCTTCACCAAGTACCTGCAAGATCACAGAAGGAAGAAACTATACAAAGACATGGGCTTATATTCATAAATAACTTAGGATCATATTTAAGTTAACCATACAAATGTAACAAACATCAATGAAACACAAGCATGGAGAAGAAACTCAAATAGTTTTATTGATATACAAGAAGATCCAGGAGGAGTTACAACCGATGATTCCTGACCCAGCATCAACCTCCCAGCAAAGAAGTCCCTTCTTCAACCCCAACAAAGCATAGATCACCCAATTCTCTTATATGTATCTCAAAACCAATAGCAATTCCTTACAATGTGCAAAATTCCAGCCTCTGGATCTCTGAGATGAGGGATCCATATATAGATGTATGCAAGGAGGATGAGTCAGCTCATGAATTGATTAGTGGCTTCTCTCTGTCAGTTCTTGCTTCCACCTGGAGACTGAGAGCCTCTTACTCATCCTTGGTCGAATTCAGTGAGGCAAGTGTCATTGGAGAAGATTCTGGAAGCTTCCATTGTCTCTCCACCTCGTGGAATGACTCTGCCACTTGTCATTTCCCGCTCAACGCACCCTGGTAGTGCATTTAGGTGCGTTGCAACGCACCTAGCTAGTGGACTTAGGTGCTATGCAACGCACTTGGCTAGTGGAGCAGCTGAAATGATCCTGATTTGACTTATTCTGAGCAGTTTCTGGTGGAGAACTTCTGGGAGAAGTTGTATTTTGTTGACCTTGTTCCTTTAGGAGTTAGAACAACACTTTTAGGGACTTAAGAGCCCTTGGTTTATGGACATTTCATGCTTAGAGCTGTAAGGCACAAAAATGTCTATAACAGTTGCCCCCTAAAGTATGAGGCCGTTTATCGGGTGAAATGCTTTATTAGGAGGATCCGAAGTTCTTTCAATGCTGGGAGGAGACCTGTAATAAGATACAATACAATACATTATCTTCATACTGTTTTCATGATCTAGCTGAGGCGGGCATTCCCATGCTCAGCTTTATAAATTCATTTTCATGTACATAGGACAGACAACCGTCTGATGGTAGACTGATGATTCTGATAGAGCCATCATCCTTTTGGTAGGATGATTATCTGTGCTGCAATGCTGTACATTTCAATGTCTTTATTTTCCTGAATATATATCGCAGCCCGGATGGATGAAACTAGATTCGGGGTCTTCAATCTCGTCCGATCTTCACTCAAAGTACAAGTCGATCCATGTGAGAAACGTTTTGAATTCGAACATGGAAAGACATCGCTTGATTACCAGTCAATGATGTAAACTGTTAACAAGCGCGAGAGGAATCACCGATAATGACAATGACCCTCAAGGTACTGCAGTACAATTCACGTGGTGTGAATAAAGGACTTGGCGTCGAACACCACGCAAAATCTTTCGGTCGAAGGTCATTGATGTATACCTGTCGCCGGAAGTGAGAAACTTGCCATTGAGGCATGCAAGCTTCAAAGTACTGAATGGGGTGTTCCTAGATCAACTTCTTGGATAATGAGCTGATGTCGACAAGAAGTGATCTGTCATAGGAGGGCCTTAATGAATCCCACATCAATGACACGGAACGGAGCAAATGATTTTGATGGAGGTGAAAACGATCTGGTGATATATGGTTTAGGGTGGCGGTCATGAAAGAATGGAGTATAATGTATGGTAGTGGGCGGGACACAGGTGGCCTTTCTGGATGACTTCTCTTGAACATGTCGGCGACACTTATGTGATGGATTGGTAGCATTAACCCCAAATGTGGATGGTATGGCGAGACCATGGCAATGTGACCGGTGAATGAAACAACCCAACCCGACTCGGGCACGGAGTGGAAGTGTCATGTTCAAGAGCGACTTGCTACCAATAAATTTTCTTTGAGTTTTCTTCCCAATTTTTCCCCAGTCATTGCTGACCAGTACCTCTTTATTTTTGTCAAGCTTGAGGAGGATAACATATGCTTGTTCTATAATTTGCCTTCGGGCAAACCCATCGCTATGTTTTAACAAGCCTAGCGATAGTGAAACTCGTTCTCGTCTAAAGCCAAGTTTGTCGCTATTAATCTTTTTAACGAGTCTAACGACAAAGATAACTCAGTCCTTTTCATTTTTAGAGAGTCTGAAAAGGTACGTAAAGGTAACTCCAAAATTCCTTTTTCGTCATCTAATCCCTTAAGTCCGAAAAAGTATAAAAGAATACAGAAGTGATGAATTTTCGATTAGCTTTAACGAGCCGAACAAAACAAGCACTCGATCTTTTTGTGCAATAATCCCTCAGGTCCAAAAAGATTAAAATCTAGAGGAGGGATAGCACTTCCGGTCACTTTAATGAACTGGAAGGCCAAAAATTGGCAATCTTTTCATATTTTACGAGTCAGTTGAAAAGAGCTTAAAGAAGACTCGTCTTTTGAGGAACGAGTGATAAAATGGGTAGCAGTTGATTCTAGGTAAGGTTTGGAATTTTCCAATCACGGCAGTGTCACAAGGATGGCTAGTGAAATCACTCTTCGCAGCTATTCCTCAAAATGGGTAAACAATCAAATGGAGGTGAATGATCGGCCAATGGAAAAGTGGAGGTGACGGTGCAAACACGACCAAGGCTTTAATGGCTGAAATGCTTCATTCACGGTGGTTATTTACCGGGGAATAGTTCATTTTTTAACGAGCTTAAACACGGGTGGAAACATATGCTCATGTCTTATGTTTATTTTTTAACGAGCTTGAACTATGTGCTAAAACTGCTCGATTAATCCAGTCATATGATAAGAATGTCTCATATAAAAACGGCAACTTTTAGATTTTTGCCCCTCATCCTTTCTTTATGCAAGTTTGGTCACAACTAATCCTACGAGTTTAAAGGGTTAGAGGTCCTAAAAATTTATAGCCGCCCCTCGCTTGCACACCAAAAGGTTTGCATGCCCCCAGGTAAAAACAGAGTTTCAAAGTTACCCCTCAATTTGCAGACAAAACATTTGTTCTATCGGGAGATGCCTACCTCTTACAGGTTACCCAAAGATTGTTCTATTCACACAGCAAACAAAACACTTCTTCGGCGATGTCTATCGAGATAAACAAAGGTGAGCAACGACGTCCACCAACTCACATAACTTTGACAAGAGAATCTTATTCTAGAATAACCCCTCTTCCACTGACGGACGGGGTACAGACTAGTCATATTCTCCTGCGGAAACCTACCCTATACCCGAAGTTTTCCTGCCGAAGCAGACCAGGACGCATGCCCCCTGGGTTTCAGTCATATCCCTCCGAATTACTCGCGCTCATCGGGAGGACGGACTGGGGATGGAGACATTTCTTGCGTGAAGAGACCATTTAGGGACGGTAAATGACTATTTGCTATGCGTGATCCGGTAAATGAAAGCTGGTCCACAAGCTTGACCACTCTTCCTTCGTGCGGAAAACACATTACTCTAAAGAGTGAGGAGACAATGGCTCCCATGCAATAAATATAGTCTTGTCCAAGGAGTAGGTTATAATCCAAGGGTCCTCGAACTACCACGACGTTCATGCGAACTGTCTTCCCTCTCAATGTTATGGGCACATCGGGAAGGATCCCTAAAGGTTGACTGGTTCCTTTATCAAAGCCTGTCAGATTTCTCATCTCAGGCAAAAGCAATGGCGAACCAAGCGCTTTCCAAGCAGTAGAGGAAAGGATACTCACAAAAGCCCCCTCATCTATGATGGTACCAGCCATGACCATTCTATATATTTGAACGATAATTCGGAATGGTATGCTTGCTGGTAGGCGGGGTCTGCCTAGTTGATTCCAGTCGAAGGAGACAACTAGGTTGCTTGGAGGTGGGACCGAGTAGACGGCCGGGTATGGCTCTGACAAACTTCCTTCCTATGGTAAAGGAACGGGTAGATTGCCCCCATGTTCGTCGGAGTCTGTGTTGATGAAGAGAATTTGGATGGTGTCATCCTTGTTCTCTTCAGTGATTGTATCATCTGAAGATAAAACCTCTGAAGACAAGACCGGGTCAACTGCCGCCTCGACCTTTTGACTTTCGTCTGGTATGGATTCAGTTGATTTATCTTCAATGATAGGTGCTTCAGCCGACCACTTGAGCGGGCCAGCTGGATTCTCAACTAGTGACGGACTCGGCAAGAGTTTTTTATATCCAGGAGGGAGTCGTAACGGTGAAACCGGACGATCATACAAAACTCTTTTAGCTTCGTCTAATAAGGGACAACGGTGGAGGGCATGATTGCCTTTGCACAGTTTACAAGGAAATCTGGCTTTCCCTTTTTGTCCTGGGGCTTCACTTTCACTAGTTGACGGTGTGCTTTCAACATGATCACCAGAGGTTGATGACACCAGATTGTGCAAACGAGGAGACCAGTCCCTTAGTATCCGGGGGATGCAAGGACAATCTCTGTGAAAGTGGTCTCCTTTGCAAATGACACATGGCGATTTAGGCCTGGTCGGTGCAGTGTGTGGATTTTCATTAGACGACACTCGTTTTCCCCCATTCGCCTTTGGTTCCTTCTTCTTTTTCTCTTTCTTCTTCTTTTCCTTCTTCTCCTTAGGAACTTGGCTTTTAGCTTTACCAGTTCCATCAAGCAAAGAGGAAGGAGGAGAGGAAGAATTAGAGGAAGTAGAAGGCTGGTGGGAAACTCTGGACTCGTCTAATTACTGATTCGATTGTTCAGGAATAGTGGTGTTCTGAACGACATTGGTTGAGAAGAGCCATACTGGCAAGCCAATTGTCAGTCCTGGAAGCGACAATGTGGCCATATGGGGCGCACCAACATCTCCCCAAGAGGAGAAGGGACAAGGATTTCCACCAAGGGGAATTCCTTGGTTGGTAGGCTCCATTTTCTCAACCCAAGATCAACGTAGGAAAAGGGTATGAATATTCCGTTTAAAATAAATTTTAACACGCTTTGACACAACTTGTTTTTTCAGTTTTTAAGAGTCGAGAAAAAACAAAAGATGACTCTAGTCTCCTTCGATTTTTAATGAGCCTGAAGTGACAAGTGCTCAGATGGACATTTTCCGTTAAGGAGTCTGAAAAGGAATGAAAGGGACTGCTCTGGAGGTCTAGGTAGAGGGAGTACCAAACCAATCGCAAAACTGCAGAATACTTTTTACGATACGGCAGTCAATCTTCCCGAATGTTGTGTTCGGTGCATCGCGATCAGTAGGGCGGCCGACACAACTTCCTATGGATAAAGGTTTTAAGCCTATAGGGGTCTCCCAATATATACTCGACGGTACATGGGAGCACAAGTCCGTACTGGCACTTATCGTCTCAAAGTGGAGGAATCACCCAACCATCAATGAGGACAACAGTTACCAGGCTTTACGACGCCGGAATACGTCTCTAGCCTAGACCTCTAAATGTTGTGCGTTAAGTTCCAAAGAGTTGTTAAGTTCATTGAGTTTATTTTAAGTTGATCTTTCTTATGAAGTTTTCCTTTTCGGATCACCACGAGATGTAGATGTAATTCCTAAAATGCAATCTAAAGATGATAAACAAACTTTTTATCTCTTTTCAGCAATGAAAATCCTAGCTACTAAGGGAAAAGAAAGACACAATCTTTTCGCAAAGAGCAAAGAGCACACTGTAAATGCACTTTTCCTAAATCAAGCCAAACAGACTGCCAATATGCAAATGCACATGCATGTGTTTTGTTTTTCACTTTCTTAATATTGATGCCTAAAAAGAAAGTTGTTGTACAAATCTGAATTTGCTTTCAAGTGACGAACACAAACAAGCTTCTTTTCGAAATCAAAAGGTAGAGATGATTACGACACTTTATGATTTTGAAATAAATACTTGTTTCGACACTAGAAAGTCACAAATTCAAGCCAAAGGAAAAAGTAAAAGCATAATCGACTATCAACAGCAAATAAACTTTCTCCTATGATCAAAATCGACACTTGCGACAGATCTAAATCAAAGGACGACAGTATGACTATTATACTTTTGCAATGGAAAACTATAAATGACGTAACAAACACACAAAAAACATCTACAGTTTCTTTTGTACAACTGAGGCGGAATATCAGTAAAGAAAAGGGGTTTGAAATAGTGAAATACTGATCATAGGCTGCAAAAATCAGAGACAAAACTGAAAAAATGAAGCAAAGAACCTCAGCTGCACAAGGCTAGGCTGATCAGCGCACCTGTTACACAGAGAAACTGCATTGCAGCGCAGGTAGCCCTCTCGGGAAGTGCGTTGAAATGCAGAACCTCTTCACAGAGCCTGCGCTGGGGTAGAAACGAGAATTCTATCCGGGTTCTGGGTCACGGTTTGCAGTTTAATCTATGGTTTTTGGCCGAGTAAAAGCAATCAGTAATACACAATCAGAGGTAGATCTAAGGGGGGTTCTAAGAGCTATCACAAGGGTGATTAGTTAGTTTATGAATCAGCTGTTCAAATCATAAACAGATCCAGTGAGTGGATTGAAGCAGCAGATGTCTACTTTGCATTTGTCAATGGCAAATGCAGTTCGATGGCTACTTCTAAGTTTATGAAACAAACAACAAGAGAAACACAAACAAACTAACTAGACACGATCCCCAGCGGAGTCGCCATTTTGTTATCGGGAAAAGTGTCTATCTAGATCTGCTCTATCCCACTAAGGTGTGACAACAACCTTAGAAACAAACAAAGAAAACTACTTTTGTATTCTTCTTTATGAACTATAAACGAAGAGGAATAGGATGAACCAACCTATGTCTTGCGCTAGTCCTTTGATCCAATCTCTCTCCTCTTTGACAGCTTCCAGCTACCTGCTCCCTTGCTTGCCCAGCTTCACCAAGTACCTGCAAGATCACAGAAGGAAGAAACTATACAAAGACATGGGCTTATATTCATAAATAACTTAGGATCAGATTTAAGTTAACCATACAAATGTAACAAACATCAATGAAACACAAGCATGGAGAAGAAACTCAAATAGTTTTATTGATATACAAGAAGATCCAGGAGGAGTTACAACCGATGATTCCTGACCCAGCATCAACCTCCCAGCAAAGAAGTCCCTTCTTCAACCCCAACAAAGCATAGATCACCCAATTCTCTGATATGTATCTCAAAACCAACAGCAATTCCTTACAATGTGCAAAATTTCAGCCTCTGGATCTCTGGGATGAGGGATCCATATATAGATGTATGCAAGGAGGATGAGTCAACTCATGAATTGATTAGTGGCTTCTCTCTATCAGTTCTTGCTTCCACTTGGAGACTGAGAGCCTCTTACTCATCCTTAGTCGAATTCAGTGAGGCAAGTGTCATTGGAGAAGATTCTGGAAGCTTCCATTGTCTCTCCACCTCGTGGAATGACTCTGCCACTTGTTATTTCCCGCTCAACACACCCTGGTAGTGCATTTAGGTGCGTTGCAATGCACCTATCTAGTGGACTTAGGTGCTATGCAACGCACTTGGCTAGTGGAGCAGCTGAAATGATCCTGATTTGACTTATTCTGAGCAGTTTCTGGTGGAGAACTTCTGGGAGAAGCTGTATTTTGTTGACCTTGTTCCTTTAGGAGTTAGAACAACACTTTTAGGGACTTAGGAGCCCTTGGTTTATGGACATTTCATGCTTAGAGCTGTAAGGCACAAAAATGTCTATAACACAAATGTAACAGAGAAGCGAGTTAGTCACTTACCTGTGAGTCGAATGTGTGTCTTGTGAGGTATTTTGGCTCCTTTTGCTGTTGCATGCTTGTATTTCCTTTGCTGCATGCTCTCTGTTGTCTGATGTGTGGTTGTTTGTCATGTGCAGGTATCCTCTAGCTAGATCTACGCTACAGATGTCTCCTTCAATCCCAGGTTGCACTTCTTGCTGTTGTGGCTTGATTTTAATGGGATCAGATGCTACAGGAGCTCCTGTAGCTGCTTATCCCTTTAAAATTTTAGCTGATTTTTTGTGTTGGGAGCTGTGAGGATGATGCCAGAGATGTTGATGGAGATGGAGAGGTACTAGGTAAGCTGCAGGTGAGATTTGAGGTGCTGCTTCCTTTATTTTTTTGTTTTTTTTCTAAAAACTGGTTTTTGTGTTTTTCTATGATAGGAAGGAAAAAATGATGATGATGATGTGATGCAGGTGTGGGATGGGTGGAAAGGAGGGTTGATAGCTATTGGAGGGCTTACATGCTCTTCATGAAGCTTCCCAGCCCCTCAAACTTCTTTTTGGAACCATTTCTGGCTCTTTGTGATTCCTACAGGAGCCTCCTGTAGAAAACACAGGGCCTCCTGTAGAACACACAGTTTCCGGAAAAAAACACAGTGGGGTGGAAGAAAGGTTAGAAATGATGGAGAAGAGTGTGGAGGAGATGAAATAGGCTCTGTGGAATCTTCTCTTGCACCCTGTGGTCCTCCTATAACCTGCAATGCACATTAAAAAAAAAATTCCTTTTCTTGTTTTCTCTTTTTTTCTTTTTTTTCTTTTGAAAGACAACTAGGGTGCCTCAAGGAGGTTTTCACCCTAATTGCCTGCCCTGGGTGCCTCCAAGGGAGGTTTTCACCCAAGGATCTTATTCTCTCTCTCTCTTTTTGTTTTTGGCATCACTGGGTCGACTTAGAAGAGGTTTTCAACCCAATGATGGGACTCAAGCACCTCATAGAAGTTTTCACTTGAGTCCTATTTTTTTTTTTTTTCTTTAGTGTGTGGAAACTGAGACATGCTCCACTACCATCACTATCTTATTCAGATCTTCAATGAACTCTCACTTCGAGAGAGGCTTCTTGTAAATTTTCAACCTATGTCCATTGACAAGCATGGGGATGGCTTCCTCATCAATGGTTCTGATCAGAACTGAACCATTGTCATTGCATTTTTCCACAGTATAGGGTCCCAATCATCTTGTCCTCAACTTGCCTTTGAAGTCTTTATACCTTGAATCATAGAGCAGTGCTCAATCTCCCTCTTGGAATTGCTTCTCCTTGATATTTTTGTCATGCCATATCTTCCTCTGAAGTTGAACTACCTCTGTGTGGAGAAGGGCCTGCAATCTTTGTTCATCCAATCCATTGAGTTGGAGTACTCTTTCCTTCTGTGCATGGTTGAGGTCTAGGTCCAGCTGAGCTACCATCTTTAGTGTAGTGAATTCAAATTCTATTGACAACAAAGCCTTCTTCCCATAGACCAATTCATAGGGTGTGAACCCTGTGGTGGCCTTCCATGTTGTGTTGTAGGCCCAGGTGGCCTCAACTAATCTGTCCACCCAATCTTTTCTGCTGCTGCTCACTACCTTGGTCAGAATTCCTTCCAACGCTCTGTTGGTGACTTCCACCTACCCATTGGCTTGTGGATGGTAAGGTGTGGAAGTCTTGTGCTTGATTTTATGATGTGTGAGCATGTCTTCAATCAAATTTTAAGTGAACTGACTCCCTTGATCTGTGACCAATTCTCTTGGATACTTGAACTTGTAGAATATGTTTTCTCTCAAAAACTCAACTACTTTTTCCTCTGTTTCTACTTTGATTGCTTTAGTTTCTGCCCACTTTGTTAGGTAATCGGTGCACACAATGATGTATTGCTTCTATTTTGAAGGAAGGTTGATATGACCCACAAATTCCATGCCCCACTTCTCAAATGGCTCAAAGGTCAGTTGAGGTTGCATGGGCATCTCATCCTTTGGAGTAGGTTTCCCCATACTTTGACACCGATCACATTGGATGGTGTATCTCCTCACATCTTGATGAACAGTGGGCCAATAGTAGCCTGATTGCAAGATCTTGAAGGTAGTTCTCCTCGCTGCAAAATGACCTCCACAAGGCTCGTCATGACAGGACAGGAGGATCTCAAAAACTTCTTACTCCCTAACACATCTTCTCAAGATCTGATCTGGGCCAAGTTTGAAGAGATTACCCCCAATCCGGGTGAAAGGGGCACTTTTCCTCACTATCTTGCTCTTCTCCTTCGAGGACAGGTGTGGCGAGAACTGTGCTGAAACCAAGTAGTTTGCTATATCAGCAAACCATGGAGAGAGTACTGAGATACAAAATAGGTGTTCATCTTGCATTTGATCATCCACCATTCCTTCTTCACCTACAGACAAATTTACTCTAGACAAAAAGTCAGTAACAACATTTTATTTACCAGGCTTATGAACAATAGTCAAATCAAACTGCTACAATAAAAGCAACCATGTAGTAATGTGAGCATTTACATCCAACTTGTTCATTAAATATCTAATTGTAGCATGAAAAGTGTGCATGAAGGTTTGATAACCTGTGATATAAGTTCTGAATTTTTTTAAAGAATGCACAACAACTAGGAGTTCCTTCTCGATCACTGTATAGTTTAACTCTGCCTTTGACAAATTTTTTCTTATAAAGTATATGGCATAAGGTAACTTTTCATAAATTTGACCTAAGGCTGCTCCTATTGCTTTGTTCGAGGCATTAGTGTGAATGTGGAAAGGTAGGGCCCAGTTTGGGCCTCTCAGAATTGGGGCAGTCACAAGTTTACTCTTCAAGGTATCTAAGGCTTCTTGACAATTTTCTGACCATACAAATTCGACATCTTTACCTAGAAGACCAAACAACGGAGAGGCTAGCTTGCTAAAATCTTTAATGAATATTCGTAATACCCAGCTAAGCCTAGGAAACTTCTGACATCTCTCACCTTTTGAGGAGGTGGGACCCTTTGGATGATGGCAACTTTGTTGGGGTCCACCTACAATCCTTGTTGAGATATTAGATGACCTAGCACCGTCCCTTCAGTCATGAAAAAATTCACATTTTTCTAGACTAAGGGATAGGTTCATCTCAATAAATTTGTCCAGAACTTTTCCTAGGTTAGATAAAGCTTCCTGACAGTCAGAACCATAAGGAGTAAAATCATCCATATATATTTCCACTGCATCATGAACCAGTTCAGAAAATATACTCAATACCGCTCTCTGGAAAGTGGCTGGAGCGTTGCACAAACCAAAAGGAAGGACTCAATATGCAAAGGTACCCTAAGGACAAGTGACAGTGGTATTATCTTGGTCTTTTGGGTTGATTTGAATCTGATTATACCCGTTAAACCCATCTAGGAAGGAGAAAACTTTTTCCCTGCCAGACTATCTAACACTTGATCTATGAAAGGTAAAGGAAAATTGTCCTTTTTAGTGGCTTTGTTCAACTCATGATAGCCGACATAGATTCTCCACTTACCATTTTTATTTGACACTAGCACCAAAGGAGAGACCCATTCACTGTTAGAGATGGGGTAGATGAATCCTACATCAAGTAATTTTTGCAACTCTTCCTTAACAATGTCTTTAAGTGCTAGATTCATCCTCCTTTGAGGCTGCCTGACTGGTTTGAAATCTTCCTTAATGTATATATGATGAGTACATACTGAAGGGTGCACTCCCTTCATATCCTTATAACTCCAGGCGAAGGCATCTAAATGTGTTCTCAATAAGCTGCACAACTCCTCTTAGGAAGTGGATAGGGATGGATTGATTTTCAAGGTTCTTTCTGGGCCGAACTCTATATTCTTAACACAGAGAGAGGTTAGGTTGGCCACATAGAGATCAGTTAAGGGGTTTTCTTGGGTTTCTTTCACTATGTCTTCTAATGGCAAGGTATTGGGGGGTGGATTCTGAATTAAATTTTCAATGATATCATCCTCATCTTGCGGTTCCCCCCACCACGGCAGTTTCTAATGCACAAAGTGGTGCAGAATAGACTTCATCCTCCTCCTCCAACCAGAGAGGTAGATCACGTTCTAGCAAGGGTTGGGCAGGAGGGTATAGGATTAACTATTTGGACATATGCTCATTCTTGATGGTCATGTTCCCAGCCTGACAACTAATGTAAGCATCGATAGTAGCCAGCCAGGGTCTTCCCAGGATGAGAGGATACCCAATGAGCTTTGCCTTCAGCTGGAGAACTAAGAAGTCATTAGGGTACTCCCAAGAATCAATGGAGACCATCACATCTTCACAATCCCTTCAGGGGTCACGGTGGAGCGGTCTGCTAGCTGCAGTAATGTCGTGGTCTTCCTGAAGGAGCCCTGGAGGTTAAGTTTGAGCATTGTGTCCTTTGTCATCACATTAATGACAGCTCCCAAATCAATCAAGGTATGTGGGATCATGGTGCCATTGATGTGGACATCAACTACTGGGCTTCCAAGGTCCAGATATTTCGGACAGATTACCTATCCAAACATCAGGTTAGATAGTTGTCCTATGACATTGATGGTTGGGGCATCTCTCTTGCACCTTCCTGGATGCCTAAATCACTTCTCTTTGATCAACTTATTCTATATAGGCACATCTTTTATGGCTTGGAGAAGTGGTATCTTCACACATAACTGTTTCAATTCTCCCAGAAGTTCAGCTTCTTCTGGGTAGGCTGTGTTATCCTGGATAGTCTCTCAGGAAAGGGTGGAATTGATTTAGGTTTCCTTTCCTCTTTATCTTCTTCAACCTCCCTAGGTGGGTGTTGGCTAGCTGGGAGAACCTTCCCAGATTGCAGGTTAATATCCTGAATCTCCACAACATAAGTTGGGCATGATGGTTCCCCACTATATACTTGCTGAGCCTGTTTGTTGTTCAGGTTCGGGTTCAGCTGGGTAGGCATTTGGGGTTGCCTTGGTGGAGCACGAGGAAATGGTTGTGGTTGAGCAGGTGGTGAAGGTAAAAGAGAGGGAGGAGAGTTGTACTAGGGCCTCCACCCCTAATGAGATGCATTCCAATGAGGTTGTGGCTGAGCATAGGATTGAAATGAATGAGCAGCTGGTTGGGCATGATATTGAGATGGAAAGGACCAAGGAGGAGGCCTAGACCAAGAAGGACGAGCAAGGGGCCCCTAAGAAGGTATGGAAGTGACTTGGCTGGGGTTGTAGTATGCCTGAGATGTCCCTTGCATCCCTTGCTGGATTGTTCTAGTTCCATGTGGTCTCCTTTGATTCATGAAATAGAGTGGTTCAGTGGCTCCTTCGGCCCCCTGGTATATACCTTTGAGTCTGGGCAAGGAAGGGCACTTATCTGTAGAATGATCTTCTTCACAGACTAAAAAAACCTCTATAGATTTCAATGGGCATTCATTCCTAGGATGCCTCCTAGTGCACCTAGGACAAAAAATGGCCAAAGCCCTCTCAGCTTCCTCTTGTTTCCTTTTGATATGCAAGGTGTCTATTTGCATGGAAAGAGTCTACAACATCTCACTCTTGAAGTCTTCCATCATGTTTCCAAGTTCACCTTTGATGGATGAATTGGATGAGGAGGTATTGGCTATGGGTTGACTCCCCCTACCTCTCTTTTTGGCTGCTCTAGAATGGTTTCTAAAAACAGTCTTTATGTCCTCATAAGGTAGTTGGTAGATGTCTTCCCCAACCAATAGATGGAGGGTGTATAGAAGGTCTTCCGAAATTCCCCTAAGCAGAACCAACTTCAGAGATTCAGGGTCAAGTGTGCACCTGGCCCTTTTATAACTGAGCTGGAACCTCTCTTCATAAACTTCCAAGGATTCATCACTTCCCATGGTCATTCGGAAGATTTCTTCCTTGGTATCTTTTGACCTACAGTAGTCTCGATATTTGTTATTAAAGGCCTATTGGATCTGAGCCCAAGCTGTGATGCTATTTCCAGGTAATTGTAGGTTTTAACCCCATGCAGAAATTATCTGCATACGAATTCTAAAACACAGAAAATAAGCAATGCGAGTGCATAACACATAAAACACATATACACAGATATTTTCCCCTGGATCCCAAAACCGGGACTACCAACTTGATTTTTTCATTATGTTCCTTTCAATGTTACAATACATATTTATACATGTCGAAGCATCCAATACCATGGACCGAAAACCATCGCGTCCAAAACCATAATTTTCCGAGTCCATCATGTCCAAAACCATAATTTTCCGGGGCACTTCCCCAGACCCCATAAAGTGGGGTTATGGGTACACCTCAAACCCCCTATGACCCCCACCCCCCACTACACAATTGGCGCAACAAAGGGGGGCTCCACCCCCCTCTAACCCCCTGGTTAACTACGTGGGCTAGTCGTGGAAAGAACATAACACAACCCAACATTCTCCCACTTGTTTTTTTCTTTCCAGAGGGGGCCACAAGAGAGCTTAGTCATTTTTCCAACCCTGAAATGCCCATTGTCTCTCTACACCAAGAGAACTCCTCAGAGCTCACAGATTTTGTCAATGCATCTACAGTATTCTTCAAAGTGTCCACCTTTACCAGAAACACCTTTTTGTCTTCTATCATATCCCTCACAAAGTGATACTAAACATCAATGTGCTTTGTCTTTAAATGATATGCGAGGTTCTTTGCCAAGAAAATTGCACTTTGGATGTCATAGTCTATCCTTATAGCTCCCTGTACTAACCCCATGAACACAATCTCTGCAACCAAACTGCTTCCTTGCTTACATGAGTGGCTGCCATGTATTCTAACTCTATAGTTGATAGTGCCACTACATATTGTTTCTTACTCATCCAACTGACTGCACCTCCAAATAGGTTAAACACATACCCACTTGTAGATCTCCTCTAATCCAAATCTCTAGCCCAGTCTACATCAACAAAGCCACAAATATCCAACATTTTGTCCAATCCTGATCTTCCTTGGTAGAACAAACCATAATCACTAGTGCCACACAAATACCTGAAAACCCGCTTCACTGCTGTCCAATGCTCCTTTCCTAGTTTTGACATAAAATTGCTCAATACTCCCACTGCATGTGCAATGTCTAGTCTAGTACAGACCATTGCATACATCAGGCTACCGATTACACTTTCATATGGAACACGGGACATGTCCTCTTCCTCTTCTTGTGTCTTGGGACACTATTCAGCAGATAACCTCACACCTACAGGAATAGGAACCTTCACCGGTTTACTATCCTGCGTATTAAACCTCTGCAGTATTGTCTTGACATACTTCCTCTGGTTTAACTAGAGCTTCCTCTTTGCCCGATCTCTTTTAATTTCCATGCCCAAAATATAGTTTGCAGCACCAAGATATTTCATGTCGAATTTGGAGGACAATTGAGTCTTCAAATCCTAGATAATTTCTTTGTCATTTCCAGCTAGCAACATATCATCCACATACAAGACCAGATAAATAAAATGGTCACCAATTAATTTGAAATACACATAGTGATTTTCTTTGCTTCTGGTGAAGCCAAGTCCCCGTATAAAAGTATCAAATTTCTAATACCACATCCTTGGTGACTGTTTTAACCCATACATAGACTTCTTTAACTTGCATACCGGTTCTTTCTTACCCTTCACCGCAAAGCCTTCAGGTTGCTTCATGTATATTTCCTCTTCCAAATCCCCGTGAAGAAATGTTGTCTTCACATCCATCTGTTCTACCTCAAAATCAAAAGCAGCAGCAACAGATAAAAGTAATCTAATAGAAGTTACTGTTGGTGTGCAGCCTGATTATCTTATGTATTCAAATGTCTCAGACAGATGTATACCCCAGGAAGAATGTACACCCCTCCATGCGGGGGGGGACTTGTCCCCCCCGCGGGGGTTTAGGGGGGCTAATCCCCCGCGGCTGGGGGGTCCGGGGGCTAGCAGTCCCCCGACGGAGGTTCGGGGGCAGCACCCTCGAAGCTAAAAATAGATGTAAAATTGCCTTGTAAAAGTCTAGTAATTTCTAGTCAATCTGGGCCATTCATTAGGCGGATGATCTGATGGTAAAAGTTATGTTTAATTTAGGGTTTTTTGCCCTAGAAGGCAACCCCTCACTACATATGAGGGAATTGTATTGCATCTATGTGTATCTATATTCTGAGTGAGGAAGAGAGAGGAGATTGAGAGCGAAGAGGGTGTTACAATGGATCTACTATAGGTTGTATCTCTTCAGTTTGCTGGATAATATAATAAAAGGAAGGACTGGTTATTTCTCCATGGGTGTAGCCCAAATTAGGTGAACCACATATATCTGTGTCTCTCTTGTTTTATGCGTTTTCTGTCTTTATATTTCTGCAATATTTTATGTGTTCCATTGCTCCGTAATGTATAATTTTCTAACAACTAGTATCAGAGCCGAAGGTCTATTTGGCTGATAAAATCATAGGAGAGAAGGGTTCCTGGTTCGAGTGGGAGCAATGGCGGAAGATGGTAGGTTTAGGGTTGAAAAATTCAATGACCAAAACTACCACCTGTGGAAGATGCAGATGGAAGATTATCTGTATCAGAAAGATCTGTACCTACCATTGAGCGGAAAGACAAAGAAGCCGACGAGTATGACAGACACAAAATGGGATATTCTGGATAGAAAGGCACTTGGAACAATACGGATGTGTCTAGCAGCATCAGTAGCGTTTAATATTTCAAAGGAAAAAACAACACAGGGTTTAATGTCGGCATTGGCCAAACTATATGAAAAACCCTCTTCCTCAAATAAGGTATTTCTTATGAAGCATTTATTTAATATGAAGATGTCAGAAGGTGGATTTGCTGCAAATCATTTAAATGATTTTAATATTGTTACAAGTCAGTTAAGTTCTATAGGGGTAAATTTTGATGATGAAGTTAGGGCTCTGTTATTTCTATGCTCATTGCCAGAAAGTTGGAATGGTTTAGTTATGGCCATTAGTAACTCTATCTCTGGATATAGTACTTTAAAGTTTGATGATGTTTTCGGTGCACTCCTTAGCGAGGAAATGCAACGGAAAAGCTCTGGTGAGACATCAGGTAATGTTTTGACCGCAGAGATTAGGGGAAGAAAAATGGAAAGAGGAAAGAGCCCAGGATATCGCAGTAAGTCAAGAAAAGGTAGATCCAAGTCTAGATCGGGGATAGTGTGCTGGAAATGCGGGAAGAAAGGACACCTGAAGAAAGACTGCAAGTCTCGGAAGGGAAAAGAAGGAGATGCACAACAAGAAACTAATCATGAAGCGAATGTAACAGGTGATGTGTTGCAAGATGCTTTGATTCTTTCATTAGAAAATATTATTGATGCCTGGGTGGTAGATTCAGGGGCCTCATTCCATGCCACACCTGATAAGAAACATTTTCATGATTATGTTCAAGGAGATTTTGGACAAGTTCGATTGGGTGATGATAAACCCTGTAAAATCATTGGAATGGGTACAGTTTTCATAAAACAACAAAATGGAAATTAGTGGCTATTGAAGAAGGTAAGGCATGTTCCAGATCTAAAGAAAAATTTTATTTCAACAGGGTAGTTGGGAGGTGAAGGTTGCGTAACTACTTTCATAGATAAAACCTGAAAGGTCACTAAAGGATCCCTGGTAATAGCGAAAGGAGAAAATGTTGGTACATTGTATTTATGCAATGGTATTTCTAATTCTGTTAATGCTTTAACCTCTATAGGAGAATATACAACATTGTGGCATCATAGGCTCGGGCACATGAGTGAGAAGGGGATGCAAATTCTTCACTCAAGAAATTCGTTGCCAAGTTTGAATCATGTTGATTTAAAATTCTGTGAGAATTGTGTTTATGGAAAACAAAAGAGAGTCAAATTCCTTAGAGTTGGGAAAGAAAAGAAGACTGAAAAATTAGAGCCTGTGCATACAGATGTATGAGGACCCACTCAAGTATCATCTCTTGGTGGCTTTCGTTATTATGTTACTTTTATTGATAATGAAACCAGAAAAACCTGGATTTATTGTATTCAAAATAAATCTGATGTATTTGATACTTTCAAGAAATGGAAAGCTTTGGTTGAAAATGAAATAGGGAAAAGGTTGAAGTGTCTTAGATCAGATAATAGAGGTGAATATTGCAGCAAAGAGTTTGATAGGTACTTTTCAAAGAATGGAATTTGCATAGAGAAGATAGTTCCAGGAACACCACAAGAAAATGGTGTGTCAAAAAGGATGAATAGGACAATCATGGAGCATGCAAGGTGCATGAGATTGCATATAGGATTGCCTTTATAATTTTGGCAGATGCTATAGATATTGTTATTTATCTAATAAACAGAGAGCCTTCAAGTTCCTTGGATGGTGGTATTCCAGAGGAGGCATGGACAAGTAAAAAGGTAAACTACTCATTTTTGAAGACTTTTGGTTGTGAAGCCTTTGTCCACATTAACAAAGAAAATAGAACAAAGCTTGAAGAAAAATCAAAGAAATGTACCTTTATTGGATATGGTGTCAATGATTTTGGTTATCACTTATATGATTATGAAAATCACAAATCATTAGGAGAAAAGATGTAATATTCAATGAAAATGTCTTGTATAAGAATCAGTTGCAGGAAAAGAAACAAGAAAAAGAAAAAAGAGAATACACAGTGCTTGACGATATCACAGGAAAAGTGATGTTGCCTAAAAATCATAATGATCAACGGCCAGAACAACAACCACAACAGCAACAAACACTTCAAACACCTGAAAGTGGTGTTAGAAGATCTACCAGGGTAAGTAGACCCCCTGAACGATACTCTCCTTCATTATATTATGTATTGTTAACTAATTCTAGTGAACCAGAATGTTATGAAGAAGCAGTGTAGGTAGAAACTAGGAAGAAGTGGGAGCAAGCCATGAAAGAAGAGATGGACTCCTTAGCACATAACCAGACTTGGGACTTAGTCAGGTTGCCTGCAGGTAAAACAACATTGCAGAATAAATGGGTTTACAGGCTGAAGGAAGAAGATGGAGGAAAATAGAGGTACAAAGCTAGAATTGTGGTGAAGGGGTTTGCACAGAAGAAAGGTATTGATTTTGATGAAATATTTTCTCCTGTTGTTAAAATGACTTCAATCAGAACTATTTTAAGTCTAGTAGTAGTTGAAGATTTTCATCTTGAGCAGTTAGATGTAAATACAACCTTTCTCCATGGGGATTTGGAGGAAGAGATATATATGCAGCAGCCACAAGGATATGAGGTAAAAGGGAAGGAGAAACTAGTGTGCAGGTTGAAGAAGAGCTTGTGTGTCTTAAAACAGGCTCCAAGGCAGTGGTATCTAAAATTTGATAGGTTTATGTTTGAACAAGGTTATACTAGATGTCACTCTGATCATTGTGTTTATCTCAAAAGGAAAAATGATGGCAGCTATATTATATTGTTATTGTATGTAGATGATATGCTTGTTGCAGGTTCTGACATGCAGGAAATAAATGTGCTCAAAAGAAAATTGGCAAATTCATTTGCAATGAAGGATTTGGGTGCTGCAAAGCAAATCCTTGGTATGAGAATAACTAGAGATAGGAAAAATCGCAAATTAACATTGTCTCAAAGTGAGTACATAGAAAAGGTGTTGAAAACGTTTAATATGCAGAATGAAAAACCAGTTGGTATACCTTTGGCTAGCCATTTCAAATTAAGTAAGGAGGCATGTCCCAAGACTCAGGAAGAAATGGCTCATATGTCTAAAGTTCCATATGCATCAGCAGTTGGAAGCTTAATGTATTCAATGGTATGCACAAGGCCTGATATTGCACATGCAGTGGGAGTTGTAAGCAGGTACATGAACAATCCAGGAAAAGAACATTGGATGGCAGTGAAGTGGATTCTCAGGTATTTGAGAGGTACCACAAATCAAGTATTATGCTTTGGTGGTTCAAACATTGCTCTACAGGGATATGTTGATGCAGATGTGGCAGGTGATAAAGATAACAGGAGGAGCACAACAAGGTATGTGTTTACTGTAGGTGGAACAACTGTCAGTTGGGTTTCAAAAATCCAAAATGTTGTTGCACTTTCAACAACAGAAGCAGAGTATGTTGATGCTACAGAGGCTAGTAAAGAAATGATTTGGTTACAAAGGTTTATGGATGAATTGGGCAAGAAGCAGGAGTTGGGTAGGTTATACAATGACAGCCAGAGTGCCATACATATTGCAAAGAACTCTGCATTTCATTCCAAGACTAAACATATACAACTTAAGTACCATTTCATACGGTCAACATTGGAAGATGGAAAATTGAAGCTGGAAAAGATACACACTAGCCAGAATCCTGCAGATATGTTAACAAAAGTTGTAACCAAGGAGAAACTGAGAATCTGCTCAGTTTCAATTGGTCTTCAAGTATGATGAAGAAGATGAGAAACAACCAGGTCCAAAGTGGAGTCATTGTCTGGCAAATGAAGCAGCGGTGGAGTTGCTATAATCAGTCTCCAAGTGGGAGATTTTTGGGTGTGGAACCTGATTATCTTCTGTATTCAAATGTCTCAGCGGATGTATACCCCAGGAAGACTGTACAACCCTCCATGTGGGGGGTTGCGAGGGGGACTTATCCCCCCCGCGCGGGTCCAGGGGGGGCTAATCCCCCCTGGTTGGGGGGTCCGGGAGCCAGCAGTCCCCCGACGGGGGTTCAGGGGTAGCGTCCCCGAAGCTAAAAATAGATGTAAAATTGCCTTGTAAAAGTCTAGTAATTTCTAGTCAATCTGGGCCGTTCATTAGGCAGATGATCTGACGGTAGAATTTATTGTTTAATTTATGGTTTTTTTCCCTAGAAGACAACCCCTCACTATATATGAGGGAATTGTATTGCATCTATGTGTATCTATATTCTGAGTGAGGAAGAGAGAGGAGATTGAGAGCGAAGAGGGTGTTACAACGGATCTGTTGTAGGTTGTATCTCTTCAGTTTGCTGGATAATATAATAAAAGGAAGGACTGGTTGTTTCTCCATTGACGTAGCCCAAACTGGGTGAACCACGTATATCTGTGTTTCTCTTGTTTTATGCGTTTTCTGTCTTTATATTTATGTAATATTTTATGTGTTCCATTACTCCGTAATATATAATTTTCTAACAATTACCTTGGCAACAAGAGAAAAAATATCACCAAAATCAATTCCTGGCACCTGGGAATAACCTTTTGCTACCAACTGAGCTTTGTATTGCATTTTTCTTCTTTTTGAACACCCATTTGCTACAATGGGTTTCCTTCCAGCAGGCAACTCCACTAAATCCTAAGCCTCATTTTTGTGCAAAGATATCATTTCATCAACCATGGCCTCCTTCCAGAGTTTACCATCCTCTGAATCCACTGCTTCCTTCACTATTCTGGGATCATCATCAGTAACAGAGAAAGAAAAATTTGAACAAAAAGTAGATGTACTATACCTTTCTCGCTACCTTCTTTCTCGAACTGATCTTCTCATAGCTGGAGTTTGTGGCTCTTCATCTTCTGATTCCTCTTCATCTTCTGATTCCTCCTCTGCTGTAGAGTCTGATTCTTCCTCATTTAGCTCAAACTATATCTTCTCAGGTTCCTTTGGTTGGACTTCATGTTTAATAACATATTTCACCTCTTTGAACACCACATCTCAGTTGTACACAACCTTTCTTGTTACTGGGTTCCAAAGCTTATAACCCTTTAAACCATCCTTATACCCAATAAAGATGCACTTTTCAGATTTACTATCCAACTTGGTTTGTTTCTCCTTTGGAACATGTACATATGCATCGCATCCAAATACCCTTAGATGTGAAAGAGAGGGTTTCTTACCAGTCCATACCTCTTGTGGAGTTTTATCCTCCAATCCTGATGAAGGTGATCGGTTGACCAAGTAATATGCTGTCTCCACCGCCTTTGCCCAGAATTCTTGTCCTAATATGGCACCACTGAGCATGCTTCTTGCCCTTTCCATCAACGTCTTGTTCATTCTTTCTACAACTCCATTTTGCTGAGGTGTATATGGAGTATTCTTCTGTCATGCCATACCACACTTCTTACAAAATTCTTCAAATTCATTACTGCAAAACTCTCCACCGTTATCTGTCCTCAACACCTTTATCTTCTTCTTTGTCTGGTTTTCCACCAGAGCCTTAAATTCTTTAAACATGCCAAAGACTTTAAATTTATTCTTAAGGAAATATATCCATGTATTCCTTGAGAAGTCATCTATAAATGATACATAGTACACAAACTTACCTAGTGATGGAACCTTCATAGGTCCAAACACATCACTATGCACAAGCTCTAATATCCGTTTTTCCCTTTTGCTGCCAGAGGGAAAACTCACCCAATTCTACTTCCCATATACACAATTTTCACAGAAATCAAAATCCAGAAAGCTATTACTCATACCTTCTACCATACCTTTACCATGAAGTATTCGAAGGCCCTTCTCTCCAATATGTCCAAGCCTTTGATGCCACAGCATGGTCTTCTCTCCAGAGACCACTGGATTTTTTGCTCCACTTTCAGGAACCATAAAACTATTGCACCCATCAATAACAGTGCTACCTTGCAGCTTGTACAGAGTTCCAATCCGAACTCCCCGCATCAATACCAGTGCTCCCTGAACCATTTTGCAGGTATCCTTCTCGAACACTGTTTTTACACCTACATCATCCAGCTTGCTTACAGAAATCAAATTTCTGGCTAATGCAGGAATATGTAGAACATTTTGAAGTGTTCTAACCTTTCCACCTTGCAACTTCAACTTTACTTTTCCATGACCAACGATTCTAGCTTTCCTGTCATCCTCCAAGAAGACATCACCACCATCATATTTCTCATACTCGTAGAACCACTCTCTATGGGGAGTGAAGTGAAAGGATGCACCTGAGTCAATCAACCATGCCTCATGATCTACATGTGTACTTGAAGAAGCCAAGTACACATCCCCACCTTCATCTGAGGTGATTTTCGCCTATGTAGAAGGAGCATCATCAGATCCCTTTCCTTTATCAGGGGCTTTAGATTTATTGTCCCTTTTGTAGTGCCCTTCCTTTCCGCATTTCCAACACACCACCTTTACAGGTTTTCCTGGAGATTTAGATCTCCGTCTAGATTTAGATCTCCCACTCAATGACTTATTTTTGTTTATATTCTGGGACCATCCTCGTACACAGAAGGCATCACCATTCTGGCTTTCCATATTTTTCCATCTCATCTCCTACGTCTGCAAGGATGAGACTATTTCATCAAACTTCAAGGTAGTTGCATTACTACCTATTGCAATAACCATACTATCCCACGAATCTAGTAGAGAACACAACAAACCAATGCACTTATCTTCATCTGAAATTTTAATATCAACATATGCTAATTGACTTACCATAGTATTAAATGCATTCAAATTCTCTATCACTAAGTCTCCATCTTTCATCCTCAGGTTATATAGCTTTTTCCGCGGGAACAGTTTATTCACTAGAGACTTAGATTGGTACAAAGTCCCTAACTTGTCCCACAAAGCCTTCGTCGTAGCTTGCCCCGATACATTCAACAATACTGAATCTGAGACACACAATCATATTGTGCTCTTTGCCTTCTGATCCAACTTCTTCCATTCTTCATCAGACACTCTCGTTGGTTTCTTACCTGGATTTACCACGATCCACTAATCGTTATCCACCAACAAATCCTCCATCTTGAGTTTCCACAACTCAAAACTCTGACCATTAAATTTCTCAATCTTTATCTTTCCATTGCTCGCCATCTTCTTTCACCACGAGAATCGATCTCGCAGATCTCCCACTGAGCAGGGTCTACCACAGGCCCGAGTGAAACCCCTTAGCAACAAAGGCGTTCCTTTGAAGCCAAAACAGCTCTGAAACCAAATGTAGGTTTTAACCCCATACAAAAATTACCTGCATACTAATTCTAAAACACAGAAAATAAACAATGCGAGAGCATAACACATAAAACACATATACACAGAGATTTTCCCCTGGATTCCAAAACCAGGACTACTAGCTTGATTTTTTCATTATGTTCATTTCAATGTTACAATACATATTTATACATTTCGAAGCATCCAATACCATGGACCGAAAACCATCGCGTCCAAAACCATTATTTTATGGTGCTGCCCCAGACCCCATAAAGTGGGGTTACGGGTACACCTCAAACCCCCTATGCCCGCCCCCGCTACACAATCGGCGCAACGAAGGGGGGCTCCACACCCCCTCTAACCCCTCGGTTAACTACGTGGGCTAGTCGTGGAAAGAACATAACACAACCCAATAGTAACCCCATGAACCAGCGCAATGTTGCATCCTTGAGAGTAGAAGGGAATAGTTTCAACTTTTGCTCATCTTCTGCATAGTCATAGGTTTGACAGATGATAGCAAACTCAAACAAGAAGGTGTCAGTATCTTCTGTAGTCAAACCATGGAAGTGAGGTATGGTTGAAGGACTTATATTCTTCATTTTGGTTTCCCCATTGGTCTCCCAAATGGGAAAGGTACCCTCTATTCTTTCTCCCTCCCCCCTAGCATTTCTGTTTTCAGCCATTGGCTCAGGAGGGATGTTTTCTTCTTCTTCTTCCCTTATAGGTTCTTCAAATATCTCAAGTTGTTCACCTAAAGGTTCTTCTTGATCACTGGCACCGAAGAAGAGAGAAGGTTGGCTATGTGATGTAGTGGGGGTGTTGAGCAAGAATTTTCCTGAATTATCTCTATTCCTAAGAGGCATGAAAGGAAATCTTTTTGGTTGGTTTTTTTATTCACTAATTGTACCCGCAAAACTGAAATTGATTGAACAAACAAATTGCAACTAACAGAAATGAACTTGCTGAAATGAAATGCAAAATTGAAAGCAAGGAAATGCCTAATCTACTTTTGCTGAAATGGAAATTTTAGAACTAAAGAGGAAAGCAAGGAAATGCAGAAGCTGAAAGAAACAACTACTCTACTTTTGCTGAAATGGAAATTGCAGAATTGAAAAGGAAAGTAAAGAAATGCAGAAACGGAAAGAAACAACTACTTTACGTTTGCTGAAATGAACTACTTAGCAAAATGTTTCAAGAGAAAATAGAAGACGCAGTAATCACAGAATACTCTGACGCTTCCTTGGAAACAGTGCCAAAATGTGGTTAGCACCAGTATTGCAGCAATAATGCTGCAACTCCTGGGCTGCCTACTTTACTCTTATCAACCCGGTAGTTCGTAACAAACTTGGAAGTGACGGTGTTGTATGCACAAGTACTAGTCCTTACTACAGACTGTCACTTGGTAAGCTGGCGCAAGATCACTAGGAGCTCAAGCCAACTTCTATGGATTCCAGAAGAAGCTCTATATGTGATAAAAGAAATAAAAGCTTACTCTATAGAGGCTACTCTACTTACAGAAAGGAAAAAGACTGAAATGTAAAGTAAATCTAGCAAAACCCTACTTAGCCAACTAATCCTACTTTTGCATAAATAAATATGAAAACCATGAAATGAATGCCATTACCTACTCAAGGAAGTAAAAAACATATACTCAAGCTATTTCTAGAAGGAAATTAGAAAAAAAAAAAAAAAACATTTTTTTGATTTTTATGTGAAACTGTCATGCATGTAATTTATTTGTTTGTGAATGTGGAAGTGAATAGGTGGCGATGGAGGGTGTTTTTGGGACTTGAGAGGATGTAGGATGGTGCGAATGGGTCCTAGGAGGTCTCAGGTGGCCTTCTGGAGACTTTTCCCACAATCGGCCTTCAAAAGGAATCCTACAGGAAAATCTATAGGAGAACACAGGGGATCTACAAGAGGTCTACATGAGGATTCCGAGAGCAGTTTTGAAGGTTTTGAAAGTGTGAGAATGGGTGGAAAGGGTAGATGAAGGCTAGGATGATGTTTTAGGGTGCCTAGGGTTCACCGAGGATCACTTAGGAGAGGAAAGGATGGTCGGGAGAGAGGAAGAAATCCTATGGAAAAACGCAGAAAACTAAGGCAGATTTGAGGTGAACTTTGGGCGACCTGTAGGGCATAGATTAGGGAGAGAATCTGATGGCTGATAGGCTGACCTACTGTGAGAAGAGATTTGCTGCAACAGAACTGAAATTCAAACAATGAAATCAAGCAAGCAAGGAAACTAAGTACATAAAAAAAACTGAATTTTGCATTAAGATAATCTAAATCATGAGCTATGGAAAAAAATGTTGAAAAGTGCTATAATGAGAGAAAGCATGGAAAAAGACTTTATTGCAAAGATAGAAATGAGCATGGTGAAAGAGATTTAAAGCAAAGCATTAACCTTCTAACAAACTGCAACACTAGAAATCCTATGGAGAAGGGAAAATCTGTGTTTTTGTGGCAGCAAGAGGGTCTTGACCTCAGTTCATGGTCCCAAAGGGAGGAAAGAAGGCCAAGGCACTATTGTTGGCATTTTGTATCTTTTTTCCATCACTGTTCAACCTGCTATAGAAAACACAAATGGAAACAACCTTCTAAATCACCAAAAGCAACCTATTCATAACAAAGAAAGAAATCCATCTAACAACAACTAATCCATAAACTGAAACAAAGCATATAAATACAAACAAGAGGAGCTTGGTTGCTTGGATTGGGCCCTAACCCAAGAGCTTCATCCCTCTCAAGTAACTCAATGCTAGCTCAAAAAGGATCTCATCTTTATTATCAAAATAATAATAGGATTACATGAAACTATCACCAAAAGTAAGCTCGAAGTTGAGGAGAGAAAAACTGCAACAAAAATTCAAAAAAAATTCGACCCCCCTCCCTAGTGAAGCCCTAGGCCTCTCTACTTATACAAATGAAGCTTCCAACAGCTTCCTCAAAATCAGGGAGGCTTGGACCCCAAAACTCGAGATAAACATAATCTATACTCCACTTACTCGGTTGCCTCCTAGTGCATTGATTTGGTTGTTTTTCCTCCGAGTTGCATGAAGGAGAATTCGAAGTGGGGAGTAATAAATGAGGGGGATTCCCTCCTATAAATCCTCTCCTTTGTCCACTTCGAATTATTGCTGCCAATTTTCCATTAAATCTTTGACTTTGTCTTCAAAATTCAACAAAAATCTGCAGTAAACACATATTAGACTCCATGGCATCATAACCAACCCAACTCACTCCATAAGCATAAATATAATAAAAAAACATCCAATAATCTAAGAGAATGGTTGATTAAACTATGTTAGGAGGCAAAATGAGCCCATATAATTACCCATTTATGGGGCTCATCAACTACATTTCCGACCAAAAGAACTTTGCTTTCGCTCTGCCCTTGGTGACTTGACTTAAAGGCCAAGCGATATGAGAGAACCCTAAGACGAACCTGTGGTAGAAATTGGCAAGACCCAAAAGGTTTCCAAGCTCTATTAGAGTGGTTGGGGCTAGCCAATCTTGAATGACTTGTATCTTGGATGGGTCCACATGTACACCCTCCTCATCAATTATGTAACCCATATATTGAACCTGGGTCAGACCAAAGGTGCATTTCTCCAAGTTAGCACACAACTTGTGTTGTCAAAGGGTTTGAAGGACCTGCCGAATATGGTGGAGGTGTTCTTCCCAACTCTAGCTAAAGGTCAAGATTTCATCTAGATACACCGCCACGAATGCATTGGTGAAGGGCCGCAAGATGTCGTTCATTAATATCATGAAGGTTGCAAGGGAGTTTGTCAATCTAAACGGCATGACCAACCATTCAAAAAGGCCCTCCTTGGATTTGAAGGCAGTCTTCCACACATCAGAGGGTTCAATATGCACCTAGTGATAACCTGACTTCAAGTCAATCTTGCTTAAATATTTTGCCCCCTTGAGCTGGTTCAGAAGGTCATCAATCCATGGGATTGGGTAACTATTTCAAACAATGATATTGTTCAGCACCGGATAGTTAATACAGAGTCTCTAGGTCCCATCCTTCTTTTGTACCAATACAATCAAGCTCCCACAAGGTGATGAGCTTGGCCTGATGTGCCCTTTCTGCAATGGTTCTTAAATCTACCTCTTGATCTCATCGTTCTCCACAATAAGGCATTGATAGGTTGTTCCATTGGGTAGCGGCGCACCCAGGGTTAGATCAATGGAGTGCTTGACCTGACAGTGTATAGGTACCCCTGTGGGTGAGGTGAAAATGTCCCTGTACTCCTCCACGACCTTGTCCATCTGTTGCTGTTGTGTAGAGGAGCCTTACCTAAACATCGTGGCCACAAACTTCTTCTTTACTTGAGGATGAATCATAAGGAAAACAAATTTCTTGGTCTGGGAAATGATCTTACTGCATTTCTTTGTAGTGATCAAAGAGATGGCGGTAGGCGGGGCTACCTCCAGTATCCTGAACAACTTATTAGCCAAAGTAATAATCACAGAGCGGGGTCTAGACTCATATACATCATGTTGCTTCCACAAGTATGGTTGTCCTAACAAGACATCAGGAACTTCAAGAGGAGAAACATCACATAATACCTCATCCATCAAGGGATTGATGCTATAGGGAAGGCAACACTACTGGCTGACACGAAGATCTTGTCCTTGGTGAAGCTACCCAATGGTGTACGGTTGTGGATGTGTTGTAGTCTTTAGGCCCAATCGCTTCACGACTTCTGCTAAAATGAGGTTCTTTTGGCTCCTACTGTCGATAATGAACTGCAGTGGAGAACCCTTCATCCATATCTATGAGTGGAAGAGGCATTCCCCCTCCTCTAGATCTCCAAGCTCAATTTTCTGGATCTTTGTGGTGGCCATGGTGGGATTGGGCTCCGCATCAATGATCTGCTTCCCTTTGTCAGTCCCCTTATCGGGTTCTTGATCTCTAGTCGGAACCTGCGTCTGATTCAGCAGCCTTCAGCTTGGCCACCAGTGACTTCTTGGCCCGACACTCACTTGTATTGTGAGTGGAGCTCTTATGGAACTCACACCATTTTCTCGTGTCCTTCTTCATCTTTGTGGTGTTGTTATTTGCTTGCAACTTCGGTGGGTTGTCCTGGGTAGACCCACCTTGGCTTGGTCCCTTGTTCTATGGTTTGGGGGTGCCTTTTCCTTACTTTGGATTTGCAGCTTCAAACTCCCACTTCTTCTATTTAAACTTATGCTCAATCTTTACAGTGTACCAATATGCCGTGTCAAGCAAGGAAATGTCCAGGAACTCCATCTTGTCCTAAATGTACTTGTGTAGACAGTCATGATACTTGAGCACCAAATGTTGTTGTGAAGGGTATGGAAAGTATTTGTGAACTCCGACACATCTTGGTCCCTTCCCTGCCATAGCGTGGTCCACTTTATGTATTTATCTTCATAGCTCCCGATAGGGTAATACTATTCCTTGATGGCGTCTCAAAAATAATTCCAAGTGGGTGCAACTGAAAACATCGAGGGTTCACTCTCGTCATTTTGTTCAAAGTAGGTTTCCCACCAGTCTTTGACATGTGGGGCGGCTTTCAGAAGTGAAAACATAATATTTTCTCGATTGGAAAAGTCATGAAATGAAAAATATCCTTCCAATAGATTTAACCATTTATCTATGACATTTGCATCTTTCAGGCCTTCGAATATGGGAATATCGAAGTTAACTTGTACCTTAAAAGGAGCGGTGACTCAAGAGTGGTCACTGGATGAAGATGCATCACCTGTGGGTAGTCGTTGAAGGATATGGGTAAAGTTATCCATCATCGCATCCCTTTGTCGCTCGAGAGCTTCTTTGAGCAACATTTTGAAAGGATCTCCTGCCCCCTCGTCTTTCTTTTCTTCTGACATGGGAGGTCGTTGGGTTTTGCGAGGCTGATCCTAAAATGGTTCAACGAGATCAAACCCTAATTCCTTATACCCTGACCTCATTGGGGACATGCAAAGAAAAACAAAGAAAGAGCGGACCTCTCTGATACCACTGATCTGAACTTAAACAGGAACACAACAACTTACAGATATATTCATAAACACATAGATGTGGCAGAAAAACACTTCATTTCATTAATGGAAAAATATTGAACTATGCTTACAAACAAAATGGAAATAAGATAGCTCAGGCGATGTTAGCTTATCGCTAAGGAGAGATGTGGCAACTACACGCCTCTAAACTGTGTTACAATGAGGCTCAAAGGCCTATTTATTATTGAGAAACAATGGAAAACCCTAAACATCCAAAAACCCAACCCTAGGAGATGAAGCACCAAAGCTGTGGGCCATGATTGGGTAAATTGGTACATCAACTTCCTAGGGTCGTAGCTTTGGCATACGATCTTCGTTTGGCTATCATAATACCTCATTTCGAAGATCTCAAAAAGAAGGCTAAAACAAATTCAATAAGTCAATTTGGGACATTTCTGGTCTTTCCGTTTTCCCTAAAAACGCTATTTAAGGCCTCAAAATGGCTCCGAAAGTTCAGGACCCGAAAAACTGCCAAAAATAGTAAATTGTGCTACAATTAAGGAAACCGAAAAACTAAAAGAGACAGTGTTGGGGGTCCAAGTGGAATAGGCAGGTGGCCACCAATATACACCTAGATCATTATCCCCAAAAAATAATGGGCTACCTAGGACTATTTGAGTTTATTAATGACAATATTCATAGAATTAGGTATATTTTACACCTCCTTAAGAGTTAGTTGATATTCCCATTATGTGTAAACCTCATGTTCTCTTTGTCTTTTTATATGAACATACTTTCTTAGGGAAGTCTTTTATACTCTCATGTGATGGATCCTAAAGACATTTTTCAAAATAAGATTTTTTATAATTTTTATTGATACCCTCAATCCAAAATTATAACTCTCTATACCTTAAACAATATTAAATATATAGCCTCTATGTGAAGAAACCTCCTACTCAATAGTGGCAACATAAACAAGCCAAAATTATCATTTTCTATACCTTCAACAATATTAAATATATAGCCTCTATGTGAAGAAACCTCCTACTCAATAGTGGCAACATAAACAATTGACAAATTGTTAAAATCTAATCTTGGGCTACTCTAAAATCTAAAATCGACCCATTAAAATTTAATTTCCTGCTACTCAATTGACAAATTATTAAAATCTAATCATTTAATTTCCCTCCTTCCCTGCTACTCTTCTTCCTTACCAGGTTGGGAGAGGGCTCAAAGACAATAACACTGAGTAGCTAGGGGATTTTACTATAAATAAACTCTATTCATACTAGGTTTCCTGACAGACTTAATATTGCAATCCCTTCCTGGTTTGTAGTTCCAAATGCCTGAGTTGCGTCCTCTATAATAGTTATACAATTCTGGAGATGTAGAATGTTTCCCAGGTAAAGAGTGTATCATGAGAAAACAAGAAATAACCTCCCAACCAGATCCTCTGCCTATAAGTAGAAATATGACCCTCCTCTTTTTCAATTTATTGCAGTTGGGACGATTTGACATAGAGTAGGTGCCACTGTTTGTGAGAGAACGTCTCTCTACTTCTGCTCTTGCCTCAGTAAGCTAGTTCACTCATTCAGGGTATGAGAATCAACATGAGGAATAACGCCCAGTTAATGTGGACCACTCAGAAATAGAGGTTGGGACTTTCTCTACTACATACCACTTAGGAATGAACCCATAAATCATTAACAACCCAATACTTGCCAAAATTGATTTGCTCTTGCACCCCTGTATCCCTGAGATGAGTAACTCGATGCTCTTTAGAGGAGAAGACTAGCTAGTAAGGGAGATGCGTCCTCTAACTGTATGCAGCAATATTTTCTCCCATGTATGCCCTCCACCCAATATCACTTAGGAGATTTTGTCTCTTTCCCACTCAACTTATTGTTGGCCCCAAGGATTCTATATGAAAGTAGAATAGTTACATGTCTATATGCAATATCAAATATTGACGTATTGATTTCAGGTCTCCTCTTCGATGCTCTTCCTCTACGCATAATCTCTTACCTGATATTCTTCCTTACCAAATTAGGAGAGGGTTTGATTCTCTTCCTCTGTGCATAATCTCTTTCCCACTACTCTTCTTCCTTACTAGGTTGGGAGAGGATTTGATGCTCTTCCTTTGCGCATAACCTCTTAGATTCTGTTATTGAATTTAGGAGTAAAGTTTCGATCTTGACTTGGGTTCTAGATTGGGTTGTATGATCCATTTGTTCATGATGTACAAGGGTTCGAGACCTCAGGAGGAAAAGAAACCAAGAAGGGCGGTGCTAATAGCAGGGAGAGTGAGATTTTTCGGAACAAATCATATCGATCTAGAAAATATAGACAAGAATCTCAACAAGGTATGCAAGGTATGGTCAAATCACAAACCCAGAAGCCAAAGGAAGAGTAGGAAATTGACAAAAAAAACTAGATATCACAAGTATTATCACCCAGGGCATATAGAGTTCCCTAGCATAAAGATAATGGATATTCACATCCATGTTCCCAACGAAAATTATCATTCTCATCAACATTGGTTTCTTATTTCTTTATCTAGAATTCTTGGTGAAGAAATTACTGTGTTCATGAAAGATATCATCAGAGGAACAATCACTCCCTCAAAACACCAATCTCTAGGGCCAAAACCTCAAAGTTAGTCTCAAATTCAAAGAAACTTTAGTTGTTAGAGGAATTTTAAGTTTATTGCATGTTGGTTTCTGTATTTGGAGATTTGGAAGACTAGGCCTTAGAACTAAATGGGCTATCCATGAGGTAATATACACACTAGTCCAAGCACTTTCATGGATTGTGTTTGGGGCAATAAATTGAACATGAGAAGAAATTCAAAGATACAACACATCCAAATTCTTTATATCTCTGGTGGCTTAAGAATTTCATTTTGAATACAATATTCTTGATCTCTGCAATCATCAGGTTCATGTCCAGAACTCCTAATCCATATAGTATTCTCCCTCTTGCTGAACTTTTTTGGATTGATTTTCCAACCCTAGGGTTTACATCAGGAAGTAATGAGTCATGACATAGTAGGTTTCAGTTAATGACAATGGATCTATGACAAAAAACCATGATTTCTATGGCTATAAGCTTGTTGTTGATGTATGTTTCAAGTAACAATAGTGGTCTTGTGACAAAATCTTTGCCCCTTTCACCATGGAAACCTTGACATTATTAAAAATATTCATATGTCATGTCTTCAAGGTGTGGTCAGGAATCAGAAAGACCAATAACAAAAATTAAACATGCCATCTCAAGAATCCATTAAGCATGCAATTTTCTTTTGGCTTTCATATGGAGTTATTCAATTCCTTACCTGGATATAGATAATACAACACAACCAAAGGTAAAAAAGAATCTATTCCAAGAAATCAAACAAAGCAACTGATTTTGACTTGTTCCTGGGGAAACATTTATCTAAATGCTTGTAAGTTGTAAGATGTTTGGTAACAAAGCCAAATAAAGCATAATTGCCTAACAACTTGATTCTGAAGAACATTAGACAAACATAAAATATTAGCATCATGACTACTGACTATTCTAAACTAAGGGAAAAATAAACTACAAATCAATAAGGTTGAAGAAGGAGTGATTCACGATGCATCAAATTTGTCTTCCGGACTTGATTTTTTTTTGTATGATATAAATGTGGTCATTCAAAAATATTTACTGTGAGCCTCCTTCATCCTACTCCTCGAGCTATATCTCCTTGCCCCACTCCTCGAACTATCTCAAAACTTAGTTGCTAATGTGTTTTCATTATTTTCCTGAAGTAAACTCAGATCATAAACTAAATAAAGATCTTTGTACTTTTCATGTGAAATTAGATTTGAGCAACATTTTTCTCAGTTTTATGTGCCCAACATTGGGAACTGAACACTTTTGATAATGCTGAACATAACCTTGCTACTTGGAATTCCAAGAAATGAACAATATTAAACATTATATCATAAATCTATTAGCACAACACAAAGTAAGCTAATCTTTATGAAAATGACCTCTTTTTTAGCCACAAATATGGTAAGAATCTATAAGAAATTTCAAGCACGACCATTGTTCCACTATGATCCATGTTCAAGTTCCATGCATGGTGGAACAATGTTGTAAGGGGTTTCCCAATTCTGAATTGACTTAGATCATCCAAAATTTGATCAGATATTTTGATTGAAAGGAACTCTACTTCTTGTATCACTGGATTCCATCAACCAGAGGGAAGTTTTCTTCAAGAATAGACAACCTTGCGCAGTGCCAACCATGTATCTTAAAACAAGATCAATGGGGGGAAGTAATTTGTTTCTCCATTCATTTAACATGACCAGTTCTCCCCACAAGAGCCGTGACCATGCATAAAATGATGGAATTGGTGAGCATCCCCCACAAAAATTTCTCACTGCACTATTTTGGATATGAATTTGGAAGTTGTGTGACAGTCCCTGCACATGTTCAGGTTCTTGAGAATTCAAATAGGTAGCCAAATGGTGTGCAGATAAGCCCAAAGTAATTGTTAAATTTCCACTGTGATGCCAATGATAATGTTCTACTCATGTTGCACATCATATAGAGTTTGTGTCAAGCACATACCCTGCCATCTTCATCTGCCAAATCAGGATCTCCAACATAGCATGAATCTCCTTTGTGGGTGTGATCCATCTTGTGCAACAAATTTCTATACCTTTCTCTTCATTTCAATCCAGCTGCATCCTGGTTCTTTCTTTACAACCTTGTCTTTCATCATGCTTCTCACCTTTGCTATGTCATTTCACCTACCAGCAGAAGCATAAATGTTAGACAACACATATGTTGCAGAATCATTTGGTTCTAACTTAGAACAATAGTCTTCTCCACGTTTTCCTATTTCCTTATTCCTGTGGACCATGCAAGCACCAAGCAATGTCTTCCATACCACAACGTCAGGCTCAAGTGGCATTTTGTTGATGAAGCTCTTAGCTTCATTAAGGAAACACGCCAACCCGAGAAGATCAACCACACATGTATAATGTTCCACTCTTGGTGTAATTCCATAGTCTTGACTCATGCTATCAAAATAGTGACAACCCTCATCTACTAAGCCTACATCACTACATGAAGAGAGGATACCAATAAAAGTGATGTGGGTTGGCTTCATACCTACTAGTTCCATTTGTTCAAATAGTTGGAGTGCATGTTTTCCAAGTCCATGATGAGCATATCGTGTAATCATTGTATTCTAGGAGACAACACTCCTTATAGGAATTTTTTCAAAGATCCTCCACACATCCTCAATTCTCCCACATTTTGATTACACATCAACAAGGGTACTTTTGGTTTGAGGGGGTGTGACCTAGGTTCAGATTGTGTTGTGCACCAACAAAACCCTCAACTATTGGCCCTTTCAGCAACAAACCACAAGCAGGTTGTAGTCTCACCTGAAACAGTTATGGGAGGTTGCAGAACCAGGTTTCCACAACCGAAGAGATATCCACAAAGTGGTGTCGTGTATTTACTTCTACTTTATATCAATCTTATAACTTTGTATGCATAATAACTTCGTGCAGATGATTAATTTATAGAAACGCATAAACTCTAACACATAACAATATATCTTACATGTCTTTTCATAATTCAGTGAAAAACATACATAATTAGATACATAACAATACACAAATAACATATACAAAGATACAATACTTTGCCAAAACTTCTTCTTTATTAAACAAATCTTCAATTACATTCACTTCTCTGACCTGTGCACCTAGCTGTAGGTGACCTGTCCACTCAGCTGTAGACTCTTCAAGGTCTCCGCGCACTCAACTATGGAGCCTTTTCTAAAACTACAGACTACAGATGCCAAAACAAAGATTCACTTATGCTTCTATGATTAAGATTCTACTATCTTCCTTTGCAAATAATTACATATCCTTATATACAATTCATCTATACAAAAACAATGGTTCACATATCATGGATCCATAAAACAAGGACTATTACCCAATACCCCTTACAAAATAAGGGCTTTATCCCATCCTAAAATAACTAAAAGTTTGCGTGATGAATATATCTTTGCCAGCTCCACGTCGTTCGCTCCTTCTTTTGTGGGTTCTTTTACCCAAAACTTGGAGCAAGTTGGTTCGTGCCCAATAGGCCCTTAACACTCATCCCTGACTCGTCCCGAGTCACTTAGCTTCGACACCCTTGATTTTTGCTACAATGTCATTGTATACTGCGTTGTACTGCTAGAGTGTTTTTTCCATCAACTTTTCTTTTCGGGCGTGTTATCCTCAAGACTTGTAGGTTCTTCTTCTGTCTCTATCCTGGATAGGTGATCAGGCCCAACATTCAATCTTCCCAGATTTACTATAACTTCGAAGTCATATTCTTGGAATAATAACAACCATTGACAAATCTTCCCTCCCAAAATAGGCTTATTCACCAAGTACTTTAGCACAGAATGATATGTGAACATTTTAAAATGTGCTTCCAACAAGTAATGTTTGAACTTCTACAATGCATACACCATGGCTAACCCCTCCCTTTTTGGCATGTTTTAATTATTTTCTGCCTTAGACAAATTCCTGCTTGCAAATGAAATGGGATGATCAATATCCCCTGCTCCTGACTGCGCTAGTACTACTCCCAAAGCTATGTAAGATGCATCAACATGCAAAAGAAGGAACTGATGGTTCAAGCAGCTGATTTCCTGCTGATTGTGGGACACTTGTATAAAATGGGATAGGATGAAGTACTACGCAGATACATCCCTAAAAATGAAAGACAAAGCATTTTGGAAAAAGCTCATGGAGGAGTCACAGGTGGGCATTATGCGGGAAAAGCCATTGCGCATAATATTTTGAGAGTCGGGTTATGGTGGCCTACAGTGCATAAGGAAGCAAAAGGCTTTTTTCAAGCATGTGATATATGTCAGAGGACAAGAAAGCCATCTAGAAGAGATGAAATACCACTAGTACCCCAAGTGACTTTGTAGGCTTTTGATAAATGGGTAATTGACTTTGTTGAATTGATCAGTCTACCGGGAAAAAATACTGGTGCAAGATATATCATCACCGCGATGGATTATTTGACAAGATGGGTTGAGGTGAAGTGGGTGAAGGATTTTAGTGCAAAAACCACTGCAAAGTTTATCTTCAAATATATATTTTCTAGATTTGTCCATCTAAAGATCTTGATGAGCGATTAGGGGACACACTTTTTGAATAAGATGAATGAAGCACTAACTGAGGAATTCCAAGTTTACCATCAGAAGAGAACTCCCTATCATCCTCACTAAAATGGTACAGTGGAAGCTTTCAATAAGATTCTAGAGAATGCATTGACCAAGGTGTGCAACATAGAGAAAGATGATTGGGACTTGAGGATTCCAGTGGTGTTGTGGGAATAGAGAACAACATGCAAGAAATTGACTAGGCAGACACCTTTCAAGTTGGTATATGGAAAAGAACCAGTCATGCCCATGGAATACATCGTGCCAAGTGAGAATTGCTACTATCATATATATGGAAGATCCCAACATGATGAAGGAACGAATGTCACATATACTAGCTCTAGAAGAAGACAGATTCATAGTGGGATTCCATTGGCAGGTGCAGAAAGCAAGGGAGAAAGTATGGCATGACAGGCACATCAAGAAGAAGATATTTTAGGAAGGGGATCTTGTATTATTATATGATAGTGAGTTCGCGAAGTTCCCAGGAAAATTTAAAAATTGGTTGGGGCCATATATCGTCAAGAAATTTCAAATGGTGGTGTTGTTCAGTTTGCAAAGTTGAATGGTCAGATGATTCCAAGACGAGTGAATGGTAGTAGATTGAAGATATACATCAACGACTATGTCCTTGGAGATTTGCATTGAAAAATGAAGGAAATAAAGTCTTAGTGCCACCTATAGTTGAAAGTGGGCACGAGACTATAAACTTCGCTATATGAAGGGACTTTTCCGAAGGAATATTACTGCGTGATACTCATGAGTATGACGAAGTTTGAAGAAGTTGTGACAAAGAAGAGGTGACTACACCAAAGGGTAATTTGGATGAAGTTAGCTGGAAATATGATCGTTGGAAAGAAAAAGGGCACTGTTAAAAAGAAATTACCATTGCACACTACTAGATGTATCTAGCCCTTGCTTGCATTAATGAACCAAATCTAGAGCCAATCATGAGATTGGGAATTCAAAAGAAGGAACACATTCTCTGCAATAGTTGGGTAACCTTCTCTAGTTTCTTCACTGCTCATCAGAAAAATAACAACGCTGCCATATCAAGGAAAGGACCTCGCCGATGAATTCGTGGGTAAAAACTAAGACAAGGATATGGCCCATATGATGAAAGAAAAGTTCAGGTTAGTAAAGAAATACTATAGATATGAGATAAACTCCATCAAGGGCCAGGATGTGCACTTCCCCACACATATCTTACCGGGGAAGATCATGAGGAAGTGCAGGGCCAATGAAGTGCCTGCAACCCAGTAGTGTCATTGGTGGAACAATACAACACAAGAGTCCAATTCAACTAGGCTTCTTATCTATGTAAGGAGTTTTTGATGGATTGCAGGGAAGCACAGGAAGAAGGCAAGACCTTCCACTATGCCTGGTTGCTAATTCTTATTGCACTTATTGCATGGAAGGAGCCGAAATATTCTCAATTTCTGACTGTTGAGGTGGATGTATGCGAAGCAACGAGGTATGATTCAATATGGTTTACAAAGGAGCTAATGTGCACAACATAGAACAATATGTTCTTTGTAGCCATGGTGATGGATTTGCATATGGTGGTGAATACGCATCCTTGACTTTCACCAAGATTGTATAAACAATATTGTCATGTTGCAGAGTTCAAGATAGACTTTCACAGGGCGTATGTGAATGCGAGGAACGATCCAACCGAGACATGACATCCATTTCCATACCTAGTAATAGAATATGATCTCCTCGCATTAGTGCAATATTGGTCAAAGGAATGGATGACTCCACTGGGTGGAGTGGTTGGAGGAGAAGGAGCAGAGAAAGGTACCTCGCAGGGTGCAGGTACAAGTAAGAAGAATGTCGATGAGGAAACTAAAGAAACAAGGGGAAGGTAGGAATATGAAGAACACTTTAGCGATGTAGAGGTATCAAAAGATTCACCCTTTGTGGTGAAAATGCAGCCAAGAAATAAGATGAAGGCGGATAAGAGTCAGTGAGAAGTGTCGCTTGCCCTCATTGATGGGGATATCGATGAGATAACATAAAAGATCCAGGAGATCAACATGGAAACCTAGGACAAGATTGATGATCACTGCAAAGTGATCTTGGCTGAGGTGCAGTAGGGCATCGTGGAGTTGAAGGTGTTGCCACAAGCAGTGAAGCAACTAGAGAAGGTGACCCAACTATTGCAGAGAAGGTGTTCCTTCTTTTGAATTCCCAATCTCATGATTGGCTCTAGATTTGGTTCATTAATGCAAGCATGGGCTAGATACATCTAGTAGTGTGCAATGGTAATTTCTTTTTAACAGTGCCCTTTTTCTTTCCAACGATCATATTTCCAGCTAACTTCATCCAAATTACCCTTTGGTGTAGTCACCTCTTCTTTGTCACAACTTCTTCAAACTTCGTCATACTCATGAGTATCACGCAGTAATATTCCTTCGAAAAAGTCCCTTCATATAGCGAAGTTTATAGTCTCGTGCCCACTTTCAACTATAGGTGGCACTAAGACTTTATTTCCTTCATTTTTCAATGCAAATCTCCAAGGACATAGTCGTTGATGTATATCTTCAATCTACTACCATTCACTCATCTTGGAATCATCTGACCATTCAACTTTGCAAGCTGAACAACACCACCATTTGAAATTTTCTTGACGATATATGGCCCCAACCAATGTGTTTTAAATTTTCCTGGGAACTTTGCGAACTCACTATCATATAATAATACAAGATCCCCTTCCTAAAATATCTTCTTCTTGATGTGCCTGTCATGCCATACTTTCTCCCTTGCTTTCTGCACCTGTCAATGGAATCCTACTATGCATCTGTCTTCTTCTAGAGCTAGTATATGTCACATTCGTTCCTTCATCATGTTGGGATCTGCCATATATATGATAGTAGCAATTCTCACTTGGCACGATGTATTCCATGGGCATGACTGGTTCTTTTCCATATACCAACTTGAAAGGTGTCTGCCTAGTCAATTTCTTGCATGTTGTTCTCTATTCCCACAACACCACTGGAATCCTCAAGTCCCAGTCATCTTTCTTTATGTTGCACACCTTGGTCAATGCATTCTCTAGAATCTTATTGAAAGCTTCCACTGTACCATTTTAGTGAGGATGATAGGGATTTCTCTTCTGATGGTAAACTTGGAATTCCTCAGTTAGTGCTTCATTCATCTTATTCAAAAAGTGTGTCCCCTAATCGCTCATCAAGATCTTTAGATGGACAAATCTAGAAAATATATATTTGAAGATAAACTTGGCAGTGGTTTTTGCACTACAATCCTTCACCCACTTCACCTCGACCCATCTTGTCAAATAATCCATCGCGGTGATGATATATCTTGCACCAGTATTTTTTCCCGGTAGACTGATCAATTCAACAAAGTCAATTACCCATTTATCAAAAGCCTACAAAGTCACCTGGGGTACTAGTGGTATTTCATCTCTTCTGGATGGATTTCTTGTCCTTTGACATATATCACATGCTTGACAAAAGCCTTTTGCTTCCTTAAGCACTGTAGGCCACCATAATCCGACTCTCAAAATATTATGCGCAATGGCTTTTCCCGCATAATGCCCACTTGTGACTCCTCCATGAGCTTTTGCCAAAATTCTTTGTCTTTCATTTTTAGGGATGTATCTACGTAGTACTTCATCATATCCCATTTTATACAAGTGTGCCACAATCAACAGGAAATCAGCTGCTCGAACCATTGGTTCCTTCTTTTCGGGTGTGTTATCTTCAAGACTTGTAGGTTCTTCTCCTGTCTCTATCTTGGATAGGTGATCAGGCCCAACATTCAATCTTCCCGGATTTACTATAACTTCGAAGTCATATTCTTGGAATAATAACAACCATCGACAAATCTTCCCTCCCAAAATAGGCTTATTCACCAAGTACTTTAGCACAGAATGATATGTGAACATTTTAAAATGTGCTCCCAACAAGTAATGTTTGAACTTTTGCAATGCATACACCATGGCTAACCCCTCCCTTTTTGTCATGTTGTAATTATTTTCTGCCTTAGACAAATTCCTGCTTGCAAATGAAATGGGATGATCAATATCCCCTGCTCCTGACTGCGCTAGTACTACTCCCAAAGCTATGTAAGATGCATCAACATGCACATGAAATTCTTTCTTCTAGTCTGGAAAAACTAGAATTGGCGCAATTACCATCTTTTCTTTTAGCACGTCCAAGCTCTTCTAGCATTCTTCATCCCACTATAAGGTCACATCCTTCTTCAGAAACTTCTCCATCAACGCGGTTATCTACAAATATCCTTTTATAAACTTCTTGTAGTAACTAGTGTTTCCTAGCGTAGTACGTAGTTGTCTTATTGTTTTTGGTGCTGACAGGTTCACAATGACTGCGATCTTCATCAGATCTACCATTAATCCTTGTTCACCCAACAATATTCCAAATGGCACAAAAAGATGCAGTTCTTCAAGTTCAATGATATCTGATACTGCCTACATGTATCCAACATCAATCTTAAGCTTGCCACATGCTTCTTTAATAGCCAAAAACATTGTCCAATCGTCGAAGTAAAATTCCAAAAATTTGTGTATGTAATCTTTGAAAGCTGCAATTACAACTATGGAAAAAGTGGTAGGTGCATTCTTCAACCCAAAGAACATCACTGTGTACTGATAAGACCCCCATTCTATGGAAAATGTTGTCTTATGTCCGTCTTCCAATGCAATTATGTTATGGCGATACCCTGAGAAGCCATCTGTAAAAGAATAAACCTCTTGTCCTCCTACATTATCCAACACTTCGTTTGTAAATGGGGTGGAAAATGGGTCATGCAGGCATGCATCATTCAACTTCCTCAAGTCCACATAGATTCTAATTTTCTTGCCTTCTTCTCCTAAACTACCATGGGACTTACCCATTTAGACTCTTCGACGGGGTCAATTATCCCCATAGCTAACATCTTGTCAATTTCTTCCTTTACCTTTTCCTTATACTTTGGGTTCAGTCTATCAGGCCTATGCTTAACAAGCTTCGCATCAGGCTTCAGAGGAATCCTTATAACTCCAAAACCCCCTAGGATGCGTTTCATATCTAAAAATTTAGAGGGAAACAACTCCTGGTATTCATGCAATCTGTTATCTTACTCATAGTGTCTTCGTCCCAATAATCTCCTATGGTCGCATACTTCAATTTACCTTCTGTCCCTATGTTTAATTTCTTTGTTTTCAGTGGCTTCATTATATCTAGCATCTCTATCTCAAGTCCATTCACTTCACGATATCATTTAGACTCTTTGATATCAATGTTGTGAGGATCTTCATCCTCTTCTGCAATGAGGTTATAGTATTCCATCACATTTTAGATCTATGCAACCCAATCAGGTTGCCAGATAAATGGAACTTTGTTTTCAAAAATCTTCTTCTTAACTATATTCAGAGTTTCATCTATATGTGGACAATCATCTTCAAATCTGAATGTCATCACAAATCCATCCACCATTTCCGCCCATCTAGCAGTGCCATGTCGAAGTTTTGTTTCCAAATACCAGTTCAGAGGTATTGTTTCTAGGGTATGGATGAAAACATGCACCCATTCTTCTCACATAATTTCTCTCAAAGCTGTTATACAGAGTTGTACATGGTCATTGGGATCATTCTACCCCTCATACTTTTTTGTGATCTCTGTTGCTACTTGTCCAAATATTACCCACATCAACCTTCTACATTTATTCCAATCTCCTATATTCTTCTTATGCGTACCCCACCATTTAGCAGGTGTAGACCTCAGTGCTTGATCCAGAGCCAATAGTCTCTGAAATTCTGGTACATGTCTTTCATAATATTTAAAGAAAGTATTCACATCATCAAAACCATCATATAAAGGTAAGTCACGTACCTCAGCTGTCATGTAGTGCACTACTTTAGTGATCCTTGCACATTGCCTTGTAGACACTTCATGCAATTTGTTCTGCTAATTCTCCAATTCTTCTTCTGAATCTGAGGTACAGGAACTATCTTGCTCCCAAGTCAACTTTCCATCTACAGTGGGATTGATCCATTCTTCTTCCTTCATTGTGATCTAATAGATATTATCAACGTCATCCACGCTATATTCCTCTTTGACAGGTTTTGTATACCTCACCCCTTCTGATGGATCCAATGGAACAATAACCCTCATATTATTGATTTCGAATATCATTTTCCTTTTCTTCATATTAATTATAACGATTTTAGGAAATGCCTAATCCAATCGAAGTAATGCAGGGTAAGGATTAATATCATCTACTATCTCAATCACTTAGAAGTCATTGGTAGTGCGCACTCCGTCGATGTCCACTGTGAAATGTTGGGTGTGGAGCCTGATTATCTTCTGTATTCAAAGGTTTCAGCCAGATGTATACCCCAGGAAGAATGTACACCCATCCACGTGGGGGGGTGTGGGGGGGACTTGTCCCCCTCACGGGGGTTTGGGGGCCAAGCTAAAAATAGATGTAAAATTATCTTGTAAAAGTCTAGTAATTTCTAGTCAATCTGGGCCATTCATTAGGTGAATGATCTAACGGTACAAGTCATGTTAAATTTAGGGTTTTTTGCCCTAGAAGGCAACCCCTCACTGTATATGAGGGAATTGTATTGCATCTGTATATATCTGTATTCTAAGTGAGGAAGAGAGAGGAGATTGACAGCGAAGAGGGTGTTATAGCGGATATGCTGTAGGTTGTATCTCTTCAGTTTGTTGGATAACATAAAAGGAAGGACTAGTTGTTTATCTATGGACGTAGCCCAAACTGGGTGAACCACGTATATCTGTGTATCACTTGTTTTATGTGTTTTCTGTCTTTATATTTCTGCAATATTTTATGTGTTCCATTACTCCGTAATATATAATTTTCTAACAACTGGTATCAAAGCTGAAAGTCTATTTGGCTGATAAACTCGCAGGAGAGAAGGGTTCTTGGTTCGAGTGGGAGCAATGGCAGAAGATGGTAGGTTTAGGGTCGAAAAATTCAACGGCCAAAACTACCAGCTGTGGAAGATGTAGATGGAAGATTATCTGTATCAGAGAGATCTATACCTACCATTGAGTGGAAAGGCAAAGAAGTTGATGAGTATGATAGACATAGAATGGGATATTCTAGACAGAAAGGCACTTGGAACAATACGGCTATGCCTAGCGGCGTCGGTAGCATTTAATATTTCAAAGGAAACGACAACACAGGGTTTAATGTCGACATTGGCCAAACTATATGAAAAACCCTCTGCCTCAAATAAGGTATTTCTTATGAAGCGTTTATTTAATATGAAGATGTCAAAAGGTGGATCTGTTGCAGATCATTTAAATGATTTTAATACAGTTACAAGTCAGTTAAGTTCTGTAGGGGTAAATTTTGATGATGAAGTTAGGGCTCTATTATTTCTGTGCTCATTGCCAGAAAGTTGGAATGGTCTAGTTATGGCCATTAGTAACTCTGTATCTAGATCTAGTACTTTAAAGTTTGATGATGTTGTCGGTGCAATCCTTAGCGAGGAAATGCGACGGAAAAGCTCCGATGAGACATCAGGTAATGCTTTGACTGCAAAGACTAGGGGAAGAAAAATGGAAAGAGGAAAGAGCCCAGGATCTCGAAATAAGTCAAGAAAAGGCAGATCCAAGTCCAGATTAGGGATAGTGTGCTAGAAATGTGGGAAGAAAGGACACCTGAAGAAAGGTTGCAAGTCTCGGAAGGGAAAAGAAGGAGATGCACAACAAGAAGCTAATCATGAAGCGAATGTAACAGGTGATGTGTTGCAAGATGCTTTGATTCTTTCATTAGAAAATATTATTGATGCCTAAGTGGTAGATTCAGGGGCCTCATTCCATGCCACACCTGATAGGAAACATTTTCATGATTATGTTCAAGGAGATTTTGGATAGGTTCGATTGGGTGATGATAAACCCTGTAAAATCGTTGGAAAGGTACAGTTTTCATAAAACAAAATGGAAATCAATGGCTATTAAAGGAGGTAAAGCATGTTCCAGATCTAAAGAAAAATCTGATTTCAACAGGGAAGTTGGGAGGTGAAGGTTGCGTAAGTACTTTCATATATAAAACCTGGAAGGTCACTAAAGGATCCTTGGTAATAGCGAAAGGAGGAAAGGTTGGTACATTGTATTTATGCAATGGTATTTCTAATTCTGTTAATGCTTTAACCTCTACAAGAGAAGATACGACATTGTGGCATCATAGGCTCGGGCACATGAGTGAGAAGGGGATGCGGATTCTTCACTCAAGAAATTTGTTGCCAGGTTTGAAGCATGTTGATTTAAAATATGTGAGAATTGTGTTTATGGAAAACAGAAGAGAGTCAGATTTCTTAGAGTTGGGAAAGAAAAGAAGAGTGAAAAATTAGAGCTTGTGCATACAGATGTATGGGGACTTGCTCAAGTATCATCTCTTGGTGGATCTCGTTATTATGTTACTTTTATTGATGATGAAACTAGAAAAACCTGGATTTATTGTATTCAAAATAAATCTGATGTATTTGATACTTTCAAGAAATGGAAATCTTTTGTTGAAAATGAGACAGGGAAAATGTTGAAGTGTCTCAGATCAGATAATGGAGGTGAATATTGCAGCAAAGATTTTGATAGGTACTGTTCAAAGAATGGAATTCGTAAAGAGAAAACAGTTCCAAGAACACAACAAGAAAATGGTGTGTCAGAAAGGATGAATAGAACAATCATGGAGCATGCAAGGTGCATGAGATTGCATGCAGGATTGCCTTTACAGTTTTGGGCAGATGTTGTAGATACTGTTATTTATCTAATAAACAGAGGGCCTTCAAGTTCCTTGGATGGTGGTATTCCAGAGGAGGCATGGACAGGTAAAAAGGTAAACTACTCATTTTTAAAGACTTTTGGTTGTGAAGCCTTTGTCCACATTAATAAAGAAAATAGAACAAAGCTTGGGGCAAAATCAAAGAAATGTACCTTTATTGGATATGGTGTTAATGATTTTGGTTATTGCTTATATGACTATGAAAATCACAAAATCATTAGGAGCAGAGATGTAATATTCAATGAAACGGTTTTGTGTAAGGATCAGTCGCAAGAAAAGAAACAACAAAAAGAAAACAGAGAATACACAGTGCTTGACGCTATCACAGGAAAAGTGATGGTGCCTAAAATTCATAATGACCAACAGCTAGAACAACAACCACAACAGCAACAAGCACCTCAAACACATGAAAGTGGTGTTAGAAGATCTACCAGGATAAGTAGACCCCCTGAACGAAACTCTCCTTCATTATATTATGTATTGTTGACTGATTCTGGTGAACCAGAATGTTATGAAGAAGTAGTGTAGGTAGAAACCAGGAAGAAGTGGGAGAAATCCATGAAAGAATAGATGGACTCCTTAGCACATAACCATACTTGGGACTTAGTCAGGTTGCCTGCAGGTAAAAGAGCATTGCAGAATAAATGGTTTTACAGACTCAAGGAAGAAGTTGGAGGAAAACAGAGGTACAAAGCTAGACTTGTAGTGAAGGGGTTTGCACAGAAGAAAGGTATTGATTTTGATGAAATATTTTCTCCTGTTGTTAAAATGACTTCAATCAAAAATATTTTAAGTCTAGTAGCAGTTGAAGATTTGCATCTTGAGTAGCTAGATGTAAAGACAACCTTTCTCCATGGGGATTTGGAGGAAGAGATATACATGCAGCAGCCACAAGGATATGAGGTAAAAGGGAAGGAGAAACTAGTGTGCAGGTTGAAGAAGAGCTTGTATGGCTTAAAACAGGCTCCAAGGCAGTGGTATCTAAAATTTGACAGGTTTATGTCTAAACAAGGTTATACTAGGTGTCACTCTGATCATTGTGTTTATCTCAAAAGGCAAAATGATGGAAGCTATATTATATTGTTATTGTATGTAGATGACATGCTTGTTGCAGGTTCTAACATGCAGGAAATAAATGTGCTCAAAAGGAAATTGGCAAACTCATTTGCAATGAAGGATTTGGGTGCTGCAAAACAAATCCTTGGTATGAGAATAACTAGAGATTGGAAGAATCACAAATTAAAATTATCTCAAAGTGAGTACATAGAAAAGGTTTAATATGCAGAATGAAAAATCAGTTAGTATACCTTTGGCTAGCCATTTCAAATTAAGTAAGGAGGTGTGTCCCAAGACTCAGGAAGAAATGGCTCAAGTGTCTAAAGTTCCATATGCATCAGCAGTTGGAAGCTTAATGTATGCAATGGTCTACACAAGGCCTGATATTGCACATGCAGTGGGAGTTGTAAGTAGGTACATGAACAATCCAGGAAAAGAACATTGGAAGGTAGTGAAGTGGATTCTCAGGTATTTGAGAAGTACCACAAACCAAGCATTATGCTTTGGTAGTTCAAACATTGCTCTACAGGGATATGTTGATGCAGATATGGCAGGTGACAGAGATAACAGGAGGAGCACTACAGGATATGTGTTTACTGTAGGTGGAATAAATGTCAGTTGGGTTTCAAAAATCCAAAGTGTTGTTGCACTTTCAACAACAGAAGCAGAGTATGTTGCTGATACAAAGCCTAGTAAAGAAATGATTTGGTTACAAAGGTTTATGGATGAATTGGGCAAGAAGCAGGAGCTGGGAAGGTTATACAGTGACAGCCAGAGTGCCATACATCTTGCAAATAACTCTACATTTCATTCCAAGACTAAACATATACAGCTCAAATACCATTTCATACGGTTAGCATTGGAAGATGGACAGTTGAAGCTAGAAAAGATACACACTAGCCAAAATCTTGCAGATATGTTAACAAAAGTTGTAACCAGGGAGAAACTAAGAATCCACTCAGTTTCAATTGGTCTTCAAGTATGATGAAGAAGATGAGAAATAGCCAAGTCCAAAGTGGAGTCATTGTCTAGCAAATGAAGCAGCGGTTGAGTTGCTATAATCAGTCTCCAAGTGGGAGATTGTTGGGTGTGGAGCCTAATTATCTTCTGTATTCAAAGGTTTCAGCTGAATGTATACCCCAGGAAGACTATACACCCCTCCACACAGGGGAGTGCAGGAGGCGACTTCTTCCCCCTGCGGGGGTCCGCGGGCCAGTGGTTCCCCGATGGGGGTTCGGGGGCAACACCCCCGAAGCTAAATATAGATGTAAAATTACCTTGTAAAAGTCTAGTAATTTCTAGTCAATCTAGGCCGTTCATTAGGCGGATGATCTGACGGTAGAAGTTATGTTTAATTTAGGTTTTTTTTCCCTAGAAGGCAACCCCTCACTATATATGAGGGAATTGTATTGCATCTATATATATCTGTATTCTGAGTGAGGAAGAGAGAGGAGATTGAGAGCGAAGAGGGTGTTATAGTGGATCTACTGTAGGTTGTATCTCTTCAGTTTGCTAGATAATATAAAAGGAAGTACTAGTTGTTTCTCCATGGACGTAGCCCAAACTGGGTGAACCACATATATCTGTGTCTCTCTTGTTTTATGCATTTTCTATGTTTATATTTCTACAATATTTATGTGTTCCATTGCTCTGTAATATATAATTTTCTAACATGAAATTAGACAACCTTCCTGGAGGTAAGATTTTATGTTGATTTTCCATTTTCAACTGAATAGTAGACCATTGCAGCTTCGACTTATGCATCGATTCCCAAGTCTGCCTTGGCAAGACATTGGCATCATATCCCAGATCTAAGATAACCTAAGCCATGTCATACTCTCCAATTTGCATTGTAAGCCTCATTTCTTTCCATGTTCTCTTCTTATGTCTATGTTGATTATTCACTATGTGCATCTCACTCTGTGGTATCTCTTTAGAAGTACATGAGTCAACTAGTTCCTATAATCCCTCCACAACCTTTTGATTCCTCAATGAATTCATGCAGGTTTATAGAAAAGACTTCAATACATTCAGCTTTTCCTCCTGTGTTGCAACCGGTACTATCTCACGCTTATCCTTTTGAGTCAGCTGTCTAGTAGATATCAAGGCCCCATCATCCATAAAGCTTCATCTCACCTCCATGAATGCTTTATTTTCCTTCAAGACATCAAATGTAGGAGCCTTTTCGGTAGTTTTCCTTATCCATTTAGCGTCAACTTACTTTTGTCCATCTTCCTTATCATTCCCAGTCGTGGTTCCACTTCTTGTTACAATGTTGATGCACGTTGATCTTCTCTTCTCTCAACGATTATCATTTGGACATTTGTTGCAGGCTTCTGGTTTATTTTCTCCTGCATCTTCACAATGAGGATGGGACATTCTTCTATGACATGATCAAAAGCCTTATAGTAATTGTACGTTGTCGTCAGGTTCTGGCAGTCTCTTACGAAATGTCCCTCATGTCCGCAGTTATAGAAGATAATATTGCCTTGTCCTCAGCGAACTCCTCATCCTCGTCTTTGAAATCCTCCTCATCCAGCATGCTAGCCTTGACCTTCATGTGCGTGTCCTTCTGTTGGCTTAGGGGGTCCTGACCCAAGCTCAGAGCTAGTTACGCCAACCAACAAAATTGTTGAGAGATTAAATTGTCATATTAAATCCCTTAAACATGAGCTGCCTTGCGCTTTCTTCATTCAAGTTTAAATTAGATTTTTAACACTTCCCGATAATGATTCATGGAGTAATAACACACTGACACTCACAAACAATTAGATGTCAAAAGCAGACCCAACAATCAAATTCAATCTAGAGATTTCAAAAGTCTTTACAAACCTTAGTTTTCAAATCTGAACTCAACAAACAACTGAGCTATGAATCTCAACTGATAAAATGGAATTCTTTGCACACAAAACTTTACTCAATCAAACCCCTAAATGTTGGTACCAAACTTCCTATTTGTGATAACAGTTTATTCATCGCTCAACAAGCAATCTATAATGATAGTGATTCAATCTTTAAGCAAACAAACAAAGCCTGTACTAATAACCATTCAATCTTTTAACAAACCACAGTTCCTTCCTGAAGCAACTAAGCAGTCTATGACAATTCAATTCTTAAGCAAACAAGCAATCTATGCTGATAGAAACTTAATCAAACAATCAATCTGTACCTAATGTTTGGTTATCCTCTTAACAAAGATTTGAAAGTTAAGTACTAATCTGAAGTAATCACTCTATCCCTTACTAATTTATCATTAATCTACAAGTCTCAATCTGATGAAAACAACTCAAACCCTTAGCTGATCCAATATCTAACAATTTAACTAAACAACCCTTAGAAAACTGTACTCTAGACTCTGTTGTAACCACACCAACCCTTACTGGTACATAACCTTATTTGGAGCCAATGTTTTGCCGCTTGAAATCTAATTGATACCTGACTCCTGAAAACTAGAATCAACCACCTCACAAAGCAAAGGGAATTGTTTATCTAGATGAATAATAAAATTAACCTTCACATGAAACAGGGGAAAATCCTTTATCTACTAAACTCAATGAAATCAATCAACACTCAAAACAGAGAAATCATCTATCCATTAAACTTAATGAAATCACAGTAACCATTGAAACACTCACGGGTGTGCTATGTGCAATCCACTCGATCCACTCTATAATCCTAGAGTCTATTCATCAAATGAAACAGAGCTAATTGATAAAGAGTCATCCAACATTTATGAAAGTGATCTTCAATCTAAACAACTCGAAACTAGACCGAAAATGATCAACGAGAGTTCTGTTATGATTGCCTGTAAAATAATTTAAATAAAAAGTCAATCTGTTCCAGTTCCTGAGGGAATGCAAAGTAGTTTGATAGCCAGACAAATCTCGTTCCTAATTAGTTCGAATTCACCGAATAGAGTTAACTAATCAAAAAAATCACAGTATTCTTCAATGTATAGATCATTTGTTTCACTCATTAGGTGATCGCATAGCATTTCTCGACTAATTACAACTCAATACAATAGCAAGCATGCTCTATTCTGAAATCAAAGCAAGGTTCACACAAGGTTCAACTGTGAATTATGGAAATGAGTGAATGAAAGAACATTAATGCATCTACACTCTTTTAAACAACCAAATGAATGCAATTCACATACAATCAAGCCAAACTAATTCAAAATTCAAGTAAAACTAATTGTAACTAATCACACAATGATTCTATCTGCAATATACAAAGAAACCCAGATGGGTGGGCCCTGGCCACACCTGGGAGCTAGATAAACTTACAGTAAAAAGGAAATCTCAAACGCAATCAATCGATTGTCTTTAACAATCCATCAATGCTTACTCTCAAACTCAGAACAAAACCATTTCAATATTATCAAAGACGAGTTATATCATTCACGGCAAAGTATTTCACAGTTTCTAACACTAACTTGACATATTACATCCCCTACCTTTATAGGCATTTAATTACAGTTAAATACTGAACTAATAATAGTAATTTATAACAGTCTTAACAAGTCGACTTCTCCAGAGAAAATAGGTTCGAACGATTGCCCCTAATTGGTCCAACAACTTGTAACCAATTTCCAAACTTGGTGTATGCTGTAACCAGAGAAAAGAGAATGAAGATCTTGGGATCAAATGCATTCCTTGCAAGGCTAGAAACATCCCATCATCTAGAAGTGCATGACTTCTTATCCATTGCACAGTTTGAGTACCGAATCTGAATATACGTTTGAGTACAATAGTAAGGAGCCAAGGTACACCAATTGCTTCTTTCCATTAGCTTCCTGCACATCTTTGCTGAGAAATCTACACTTGATCATAATAATTAGTTAGTTTTAGGAATCAGCTACCTATATCTTCTTAAATCCACTAACAAATAGCCAAATGCAACCATAAAAAGATTTACCTCGAATAGGGATTGGGATCATGAGAGGATAGAAAAATAGCAAAGAAATAGGTTCCATAGTGTCAAAAAGAGGTCAAAATGGGGATTGAAGATGGTACTAGTAGGAACAAAACATACGATCAACAAAAACCCTACACTATTGGCCCTTTCGGCAACAACCCATGTAGCGTAGGCTGCAGTCTCACCTGAAGCAGTATTGGGGGATGCAAGAACCAAGTTTCTGCATCCAAAGACTAGTGTGATATCTTCCAACACCTTAAAGCTTCCTCCATGCAGATTGATAGACTTCTAGGGATCGCCACTTTAACTAAGTTAAAGCAGCCTTCAAACCTTCGCAGAGGTCCATGATCAGTCCTTGTGGACCTTAAACAATTGATTTACCTATTTTCGTACTTCAGCAAGTAACCCTAGATCAGAGTTCACATAGATCTACTTAATTTGTTATAAAACATGAGATAAATGGCCTATAACTTCACAGAAGTGGCTAAGCATTCATTTCATGCATTATTAAGATAGATTCAATAAAGTCGCGTAGCATGCAATCATTATTTTATAAAACATATCATTACATATAACATAAACAGATACAATGGAAATACTCAGTAATTCTTCGAAAGACTATCTTTATTGATCTTCAAGTCATTGATTACAGACTCTCCTACCCTGTGCACATAGCTGTAGGGGTCCACGCACTCAGTTGTGGACTCTACCCAGGCCTCCTATGCACTCAGCTGCAGGAGCCTTCCCTTCTCTACCTAAGCACAGGAAGCAGAGCCTTCCTGCCCTAGCTCTTGCCCAAGACAACAAAACTCTTCAATGTACCCAATTTTCTATCCAAACTTTCCTCTAAGACTCGCTAAGACTCAACTATTTATAGCTTTCCTAATACAATACCATGGCCCCCAACTCATGGGTGAGTCTTCAAAACTGACCAAAAACAAGGGGCTAAGGCCCCTTTGACTCTATCTATCTATGCGCTTCGCATCCACATTTTGTGGAGACTTTACATCTTTTACAAAATTCTTTACAAAAATGACTAAGTTTAATTCAATTCTACCCCTGGGGACCCCATCCCAACAGGCCCCCAACACAAATATCGTGACTCGCCCTCGAGTCACTGAGCTAGTTGTTCCACTTTTTGGCGGAGCTCATTGAATGCCTTGGTCAATGCCTGAAGCTCTACGATACTCTGTTCTGCTACTTGTTGTACCTCCTAGACCAGTTTCTCTATGGTTGGCCCCTCTACTGCAAGTTGTGTAGTCCTTTGTGTCTGTTTCATGGCCTTTAACTTCTCATGAATGTTCTGCAAAAACTGGCAGGGATCCTCTATCCAAGTTTCAAGCCAAGATCTGAGCAAGGACTACTTTTTCTGCAACTCCTGGATCTGCATCCATTTTGCCTTACCTTCCTACAAGCACACGAAGTGCTGGACTGGCACCAACATCCGTGCAGTCATACTGATCTCATCATACTGCTACTGCACTTTCCTGATTTCTGTGTTCAACTGTTGTAGCGTAGGATCTTCCTGTAGTGTGTCCCATATGCCCATTGCCTGAATGAAGAGATGGTCACAACCTTGAACAATGACATCTAGTTGAGCCAAGGATTCTTTTATTTTTGCACCTCTTTTTTCCTGAACTTTCGGCAGTGTGATCGACTGCACTTCCAAGTCTAAAGTATATATTATACAACAATAATTTCAATGAATGCATTGTGTCATGGTGACAGGGACTATTGACGTGGATCTCATTACAACATGAGTTTTTTCCAATGAAAGAATAAGGCAGGCTAATCTAGTTACAATAGTCAAAAATATTATCATGGAAAAGATGTAGGCTAGAGGACCATTTACTTGAACATCAGAGGTGACATATTCTTGACTGCTCTAGATAAGCTAGCAGTGTATTGATTTTTGTTTGTATTAAAATCCTGACCTATGATATATGGATGAACTACCAACTTTTGGAGGAGATGCGCAAGCAAGGATCAGTGGAAGTTCATCTTCATGATGTAAGGATGCTCTCTGTGTATTTGCAAATTCAAGCATGAATACATGTACTGATTGACTTAATTGATTGATTTTATGTTGTGGTTGAAATGACTGTCTATATTGGTTGGATGCATTGGTATGCTCACATGCTTAATTGGTTTTTCTTGGGGTTTCTTTCATATTCACAATGCTCTTGGAACCCTCATGAAAAAGGGATTTGTAGTTGTTCATGGAGACAACGTTAAGAGAATATGAGACACACAATTGTCTCTCTAGAAGGTATCAAGGTTGTATTTCACAAACCCATTTCATCTCTTATGCTTATGCCTTCTATGTGATCGCCTTTTAAAGTCGATTGGTAATATTTTCTAGGTAGTGTATCTGACATAATTGTCAACCACCCTAAAACTCTTATAATCCTTCATGGAAGCTTCCCTTACCAACTCAAATGGGTACCAAAAGGGATGAAAAATGCAAGTTGAGAAAAGCAATCCTGAGAATGGTTGTGCCAAATGAATGTAACATAGAAACATTTATGCCTTGTGAAGCCTTGATTTATGAGCTTTGACTAGAAGATGAAAATGGGTATATCATGAGTCAAAGATGTGAACTCTTATATTATGCCTTCTTATGTAACCAATTATACAACATTTTTCTCTTGCAATTGATTTTGCAGTCCTTAGTTCCTTGCATTATTCAATTGTTAAGTTAAAATTTTACCAAGTAATCTTTTGATTTTAGGGGCCATAACCATTAAAAATCTAAAATGTGTCATTTTAATCTAGTATGATATTGCCAATTGTATCCATTTATGCCACTGATTGGCTATTGATCATTAAGTTACTGAGATATCCATTCAGACATGTATTTCTTTTCCCTCAGAATATCATTTATAAGCATTCAAAATTGAGTTTCTGGTTGGAACACTTGGGCTATTGATGTTGTCTATGCTCTCTGATGCATTTCTATGCAACACAATCCCATATTCTATTTATTTAAGGTGCAACAAATTAACTTGGATGTTAAATGTGTACATGGTCCACATGGTAGGTAGAGGGGTCAAATTCAGAAATAAATGAGGATTCATTAAGTCCGGAACCAAAGATATTTGGCAGATCTATACATGAAAGTCCAAAAAGGTAGCCTAAAGATTCTTGAAGACTACATGTATATTATTCTTCTACCCTTTTCTGAGATAAACAACACTCAGTCAAAATATGACTTTGTAGGTGACTTCTAGTTAACTTATACTTTTAGTTTAAGCATGTACTTTATAATTTTCTTTGGCAATTGTTAAATTTTATTTCAAGTACGTACAATATTATTCTATGATATGTAGCCCAATTGTTGAGATAGTGCGGAGATTGAAGTTTACACCTAATGGTAACCAATGATGTAGATATATGTAAGATTCTTTTTGCTAGGTTAATATGATCATGATCATTTACTTGTCTTATAGAAAATTACCTCTATATGTGGCACATCAAAGTGTATTTAATTTTTTTCGCAGTTCTAACCTTGTTGAATCTAACCTAGCTTTTGCAACTGATGCTTACAGTAATTCAGAAAAATGTAGTTTGAGTTGGTTAAGATTCGTGAGTCTTGCTCTTGAAACTTGCCACTGGTCGGAGTCTTTGTTGAGTCTTTCCAAAGTTATTGAGTCTTGTTGAGTCCCAAGCTAGACGAGTCTTTGTTGAGTCTAAGTCTAAGTGTGAGAACATTGATTTGGAAATTATTGATGCTTGTGCATTATTTTAGAAAACTCATTGGGAATTCTGTCTTGCTAGCTTCTTTCATTACAATGGACTTCATCATTTTTTTTAATAACAGTTTTGATTATTGTTATTTGGATTGCTGAACATATTTGGCTTTATGTGTGATTCTTGTTCACATTTACTTGGTTTTTTCACTGATGCTTGGTGTTGTATATTATTTTTTAAATGATAGATTCTTACAATTGACTTACTCCCCTAAGTGTGTCCAATTCCTTAAATGGAAAATCACAAAGTTCCATGTAGCCAACCTACAAAAATAAATTTCCTATTCTCATACTATTCTAAACTGCATGCATGGCTAAGCTTCTGCAATAGGTGGATTCCTATTGTGTCAAAGTCTTTCAAGTACTATTTCCTTTTTATCTAGTCCCAACCTCTATAATCATTCTCTTGGATAGTCAAATATTGATTAGTCGCCCCACATGCCCCATCTTCACCATCAGATCATGACCTCATGTGGGATGTTGTATGTTATGCATGTAGGGTTGATTTTGTCTTGTAGGTGTCATATCTTTCTACATTACCACTTACTGTTATTTCCTATTTCCAGAAGGTCCGTCGACTAGAAAGTGTAGATGCTTTTCTTGAACTTGGATATGGACAGAAGCCTGCTACAAGCTATAGTGATTACAATTTCAATGTTTCTCCATAAAGCATTAGACTTGGAAGGCCTCTCTCTCCTTTGTCAAGGATTGGAGTTGGAAAACCTTCCTCTCCACTCTCTAGGTTAAGAGGTGGAAGGGTTGCCTCTCCACCAAGAGTTGGAATTGGAAGGGATCCTTCTCTATTAAGTGTTGTTGGCAGGAGTGCTCCTCTGGCATCATCAAGAATTGGAGTTGGAAGGACTCCTTCTCCATCAAGGATTGTTGGAAGGTTGAATGACAAGAATGTAGAGAAGGATAATGGGTGGGAAAGGCCTTGGGTTGGAAAGGTGATGGAGATCACCTCAGGAAACTTGACACTGCTAATACGAGTGTGGCATATGGTTCAAGGAATGGCTATGATTGGAGGCATCAACCAATGCATGGTGCTCTAATTGATGCCTATGGAAATTACAGGGGCTAGAGATCTCTGTGTGGACTACTTTCACTTGTACAACCACCTCAGGAAATTGATATAATACGCAGTAGAATGGTGTCTAGAAATTGGTGAAATTCTAAGGAAGAAGAATACTTGTGGGAGGATATGAGCCCAAGATTGGAAAATCATGGAAGAGGAAGTGATAACTCAAGGAAATATGATTATTTTCCTGGTGACCTAGAACCTGCTCTTCCTGACAGTGATTGGCATATGCATGGACCCTTGTCTCATGTGGATAGACCTATGATGAGTGAGAAGGAGAGACGACCTCCTAGAAACTCCCTGCTCTCTTTTTTTAATCTAATTAGTTCGATGACAAATTATTACCCATTTTCTTTTTTCATTCTTTCCTTTTTAGTGATTTCCTTAGCATGTAAAGATAAAGGATGTCTGATAATGATATTTTTCTTAATGTAGGAGTCTGAAGAGCACCATCCATCTTCTCTTCTGCAATCAGGTATTGTGTCTCGAAATATCAGAGATACTTCCACAAAGATATCATCTTTGTTGCAAAGTAGTCAAGGTGCATTAGAACATTGACTTGTAATGGGTCAGCCTCCTCACTAGTCACATCAAAATAATAGCCGAACTTCACAATCAAGGTTGAGAACACTTCAAGTTTTTGTTCTTGGTGACAACAATTCAAGTTTGATCTGCATTGAATTGATAATCATTCTTTGTTGTCAAAAATTGGAATTTTTCAAATTATTCAAGGAGTATTTTAGCATCCATTGGGTATGGATATTACTCGTCCTATTTCCCCATTCCCAGTGGATTTTGTAATTTTCATTAATATTTTAAATATTTGTCTATTTTATAGAAAAATGTTGGTAAAATAATTTTATGCTATAGACATTTGGGCTAATATTTGTTTTTAATTGGCTTATTTTTGGGATGAATTTGTAAAATCTAGCCAAATGGTGAATATTAACCCCTGAAATTTTCTCAAGGAAGTCAATCCAATAAGGTCATGATTATTCCTTTCTAATGGAGGTTCAACCTTTGAGTCAGTTAATGCCCTAGTTGTGCCATTCTTATTGAGTTGAGTTGTTCCTTTCAAGCAGGTGGTAAGGTCTTAACTCGGTCTTACTAGGGATTTGGTTGTTTATTTCAGATGGATTTGAAGATCCTAACCATACGTTACTGGGTTTAACCCTTTGCAGTAGTAGCTCAAGAAGTGAAGACCTCTTTAGGAACTTATTAGTTCGATGTGAAGAGGAAGTAAAACTTAAGGTTTTACGAGAAGTGAGGGTGTATCTTCCTCATTTGGGAGAAGAGTCTTTTGACTCTCCCTTTATCTACCATAGATGCATAGATTTTTGAAAGAAGGAAATATCATGGTTGACTTAGAAATACTTTGAGCCTAAAATTTCACTAAAATGACATGCCCCTAGATTAGAAATAATACTTTGAGCCTAAAATTTCACTAGAATAACATGCCCCTAGATTAGAAATAACACTTTGAGCCTAAAATTTCACTAGAAGAACATGCCCATATCCTAGGTTAGAAATACCCCAGGAAGCACACTTCTTGGGGTTCAACTAGTTGAAATACTGGCCCAAATTTTTAAAGTGTCATGGGCTACCAATCTAGGCAGATTCCTTCTAAGAATGGATCATTGTTCATAGCAATAAAATTCCTTTTTATAAGTGCACAAATTCTGTGCTGCAGTATGGATTCCTGTGCAGAGTTTTTGTACAGCCATGATGAGGGTGTATCTGAGGAGAATGAGGGTGCAATTCACTAAGTTTCCTAGCATATTGCGCTGCAGTTATGTAGGAGAAATATTGAGAGGGCACATGCATGCCTCCAACATGCATACGCTAGTCTCATTCACTTCCAGTTTTATAATTACTGTGCCGGATTTAACATTCCAATTTTATAATAGATGCTTTTCTTCTTTTGGAGTTTGACTTCTAGATTTAGAAATAGGCTTTTTAATGAGTTTTTTTTTTTAAGTTAGCTCAAGTGCATGAGCTAAAGAAACTTCTAGTTAAAGGAGGGCACACTTCCCTAGATAGAATTGGGTTGGGGTTTTGCTTTTGGTGCCCACAACGATGGGCTACTTTTGTCTCCTCCTCTAGCCTTCCTCATCTGTAAAGAAGGTGGGTGGAGATGAATATTTTTGCAAATTTGGGAGTGTGAGATTGAATTATGTGCTAGTGACTACCATGGTATTTTTTGAGCTTTCGTAGTGTACTAGTTTTCCAAATTTAATGAAAGGTAGGTTACAGGTTTGAGAGTTCAGCTTTGTACTTTCTATCCTATATTTTGAGTATGATGTGTTAGGTGTTTAGTTTATTCAAAATTGATAGTTTTGATAGTCTGAAAAAATTCATGCTTTAGCTGTTATGGTTTTCTAAGTGAAAAATCTCCCTTCCATGCTCTAAAAAAAAATTCATGGTATCAGACAATCTCTAGGTCAATAGGTACAAAAATTCCATTAGGAATGGGACCAAAATCTCGTTCAAATGTTGGATCTTCCCTTAGCTTTGATACCTTGATGTTGTTGGGAAAAGTATCTATTCAGAACGCCCCTATCCCACTCTAAGGTGTGACAGTGCCTTAGCAACAAACAAGGAAAACTATTTTCGTATTCTTCTTTATGAAATGTAAACAAAGAGGAAGGATGTAACTAACCTGTGTCTTGCGCTAGTTTGTTGATCCAATCACTCTCCTCTTTGTTTGCTTCCCGCTTCCTGCTCCCTTACTGGCCCAGCTTCACCAAGTTCCTGCAAGATCACAGAAGAAGAAAACTACACAAAGACATAGATTTACATTCATAAAAAGCTTAGGATCAGATTTAAGCTAAACATGAAAATATAACAAAGCATCATTGATACACGACATGTAGGAGAAACTCAAATAGTTTTATTGATATAATAAGAAAGTCCAAGAGGAGATACAACCAAGTGAGTCCCGATCCAGCATCTACCTCCCAGCAAAGGAATCCCTTCCTCACCTCCAACAAAGCATAAATCACCCAATGCACTAATCTCAATCTCAAAACCAACAGCAATTCTCTGCAAAGTACAAAATTCCAGCCTCTGGATCTCTGGGATGAGGGATCCATATATAGATGTAAGCAGAGAGGATGAGTCAGCTTATGTTTTGACTTGTGGCTTCTCTCTGTCAGTTCTTACTTCCACTTGGAGGCTGAGAGCCTCTTACTCATCCTTGGTCGAACTCAGTGAGGCAAGTGTCATTGAGGAAGATTCTGGAAGCTTCCATTGTCTGTACACCTCGCGGAATGACACTGCCATTTGGCATTTCTCGCTCAGCGCACCCTGGTAGTGCATTTAGGTGCATTGCAATGCACCTAGCTAGTGTATTGGGGTGCTTTGCAACGCATGCAGCTAGTGGCGCACTTGAATTGATCCTGATTTGACTGATTTTGAGTAGTTTTTGGTGGAGAACTTCTGGGAGAAGCTGTCATTGGTTGACCTTGTTCCTTTAGGGGTAGGAACAACACTTTTAGGGACTTTGGATCCCTTGGATTATGGACATTTCATGCTCAAAGCTATAAGGCACAAAAATGTCTATAACAGTTGCCCCCTAAAGTATGAGGCCGTTTATCGGGTGAAATGCTTTATTTGGAGGATCCGAAGTTCTTTCAATGCTGGGAGGAGACCTGTATAAGATACAATACAATACATTATTTTCATACTGTTTTCATGATCTAGCTGAGGCGGGCATTCCCATGCTCAGCTTTATAAATTCATTTTTATGTGCATAGGACAGACAATCGTCTGATGGTAGACTGATGATTCTGATGAAATCATCATCCTTTTGGTAGGATGATTATCTGTGCTGCAATGCTGTACATGTCAATGTCTTTATTTTTCCTGAATATATATCGCAGCCCGTATGGATGAAACTAGATCCGGGGTCTTCAATCTCGTCCGATCTTCACTCTAAGTACAAGTCGATCCATGTGAGAAATGTTTTGAAGTCGAACATGGAAAGACATCGCTTGATTACCAGTCAATGATGTAAACTGTTAACAAGCGCAAGAGGAATCACTGATAATAATAATGACCCTCAAGGTACTGCAGTACAATTCACGTGGTGTGAATAAAGGACTTGGCGTCGAACACCACGCAAAATCTTTCGGTCAAAGGTCATTGATGTATACCTGTCGCCGGAAGTGAGAAACTTGCCATTGAGGCATGCAAGCTTCAAAGTACTAGAGGGGTGTCCCTAGATCAACTTCTTGGATAATGAGCTGATGTCGACAAGAAGTGATCCGTCAAAGGAGGGCCTTGATGTATCCCACATCAATGACACGAAACGGAGCAAATGATTTTGATTGAGGTGAAAACGATCTGATGATATATGGTTCAGGGTGGCGGTCATGAAAGAATGAAGTATAATGTATGGTAGTGGATGGGACACGGGTGACTTCTCTGGATGACTTCTCTTGAACATATCGGCGACACTTGTATGATGGATTGGTAGCATTTACCCCAAAGGTGGCTGGTATGGCGAGACCATGGTGATGTGACCGGTGAATGAAACAACCCAACCCGACTCAGGCACGAAGTGTCATGTTCAAGAGCGACTTGCTACCAATAAAGATTCTTTGAGTTTCTTCCCAATTTTTCCCCAGTCATTGCTGACCAGTACCTCTTTATTTTTGTCAAGCTTGAGGAGGATAACATATGCTTGTTCTATAATTTTCCCTTCGGGCAAACCCATCGCTATGTTTTAACGAGCCTAGCGATAGTGAAACTCGTTCTCATCTAAAGACAAGTTTGTCGCTATTAATGTTTTTAACGAGTTTAACGACAAAGATAACTCAGTCCTTTTCCTTTTTAGGGAGTCTGAAAAGGTACGTAAAGGTAACTCTGGAAGTCCTTTTTCGTCATCTAATCCCTTAAGTCCGAAAAAGTATAAAACAATACAGAAGGGATGAATTTTCGATAGTTTTAACTAGCCGAACAAAACAAGCGCTCGATCTTTTTGTGCAATAATCCCTCAGGTCCAAAAAGATTAAAATCTAGAGGAGGGATAGCACTTCCGGTCGCTTTAACAAGCTGGAAGGCCAAAACTCGGCAATCTTTTCATATTTTAGGAGTCAGATGAAAAGAGCTTAAAGAAGACTCGTCTTTTGAGGAACGAGTGATAAAACGGGTAGCAGTTGATTCCAGGTAAGGGTTGGAATTTTCCAATCACGGCAGGGTCACAAGGATGGCTAGTGAAATCACTCTTCGCAGCTGTTCCTAAAAATGGGTAAACAATCAAATGGAGGTGAATGATCGGCCAATGGAAAAGTGGAGGTGAAGGTGCAAACACGACCAAGGCTTTAATGGCTGATAATGTTACATTCACGGTGGTTAATTACTGGAGGATAGTTCATTTTTTAACGAGCTTAAACGCGGATTGAAACACTTGCTCGGTCTTATGTTTATTTTTTAACGAGCATGAACTATGTGTTAAAACTACTCGATCTTATGTTTATTTTTTAACGAGCATGAACTATGTGCTAAAACTGCTCGATCTTATGTTTATTTTTTAACGAGCATGAACTATGTGCTAAAACTGCTCGATCTTATGTTTATTTTTTAACGAGCATGAACTATGTGCTAAAACTGCTCGATTAATCCAGTCATATGATAAGAATGTCTCACTGAAGATGCCATTTTTTATGGAACTTGCACCTTATAAAGCTTTGCCCCGCATCCTTTTTTTTATGCAAGTTCAGAAACGACTAATCCTACGAGTTTAAAGGGTTAGAGGTCCTAAAAATTTAAAAAATAAATAGCCGCCCCTTGCTTGCACTCCAAAAGGTTTGCATGCCCCCAGGTATAAAGTACGATTTCAAGGTTACCCCTCAATTTGCAGATAAAACATTTGTTCTACCAGGAAAGGCCTACCTCTTTCAGGTTACCAAAGATTGTCTCATTTGCGCAGCAAACAAAACACTTCTTCGGCGATGTCTACCGAGATAGACAAAGGTGAGTGACAACGAGCGCCAAACACATAACTTTGACAAAAGAATCTTATTCTAGAACAACCCCTCTTCCAATCACGGACGGGGTACGGACTAGTCATATTCTCCCGCGGAAACCTACCTTATACCCAAAGTTTTCCTGCCGAAGCAGACCAGGACGCATGCTCCCTGGGTTCCAGTCATATCGCTCCGAATTACTCACGCTCATCGGGAGGACGGACCGTGGGTTGAGACATTTATTGCGTGAAGAGACCATTTAGGGATGGTATATGACTATTTGCGATGCGTGATCCAGGAAATGAAAGTTGGTCCACGAGCTTGACCACTCTTCCTTCGTGCGGAAAACACATTACTCTAAAGAGTGAGGAGACGATGGCTCCCATGTAATATATATAGTCTCGTCCAAGGAGTAGGTTATAATCCAAGGGTCCTTGAATGACCATCACGTTCATTTGAACGGTCTTCCCTTTCAATGTTATGGGCACATTGGGGAGGATCCCTAAAGGTCGACTGGTTCCTTTATCAAAGCCTGTCAGATTTCTCATCTCAGGCAAAAGCGATGGCGAACCAAGCACTTTCCAAGCAATAGAGGAAAGGATACTCACAGATGCCCCCTCATCTATGATGGTGCCAGCCATGACCATTCTGTATATTTGAACGATAATTCAGAATGGTATGCTTGTTGGAAAACGGGGTCTGCCTAGTTGGTTCCAATCGAAGGATACAACTAGGTTGCTTGGAGGTGGGACCGAGTAGACGGCCAGGTATGGCTCTGACGACCTTCCTTCATGTGATAAAGGAATGGGTGGATTGCCCCCGTGTTCGTCGGAGTCTGTGTTGATGAAGAGAATTTGGATGGTGTCATCTTTATCTTCTTCAGTTACTGTGTCATTCGAAGATAAAACCTCTGAAGGCAAGACCGGGTCAACTGCCGCCTCGACCTTTTGACTTTCGTCTGGTATGGATTCAGTTGGTTTATCTTCAATGATAGACGCTTCAGCTGACCACTTGAGCGGGCCAACTGGATTCTCAACTAACGACGGACTCGGCAAGAGTTTTTTATATCCAGGAGGAAGTCGTAACGGTGAAACCGGACGATCATCCAAGACTCTTTTAGCCTCATCTAAGAAGGGACAACGGTGGAGGGCATGGTCGCCTTCGCACAGTCTACAGGGATGTCTAACCCTCCCTTCTTGTCCTGGGACTTCACTTTCGCTAGTTGACGGTGTGCTTTTAACATGGCTATCAGAGGTTGACGACACCGATTGTGCAAACGGGGAGACCAGTCCCTTAGTATCCGAGGGATACAAGGACAATCTCTGTGAAAGTGGTCTCCCTTGCAAATGACACATGGCGATTTAGGCTTGGTCGGTGCTGTGTGTGGATTTTCATTAGATGACGCTCGTTTTCCCTTATTTGCCTTTGGCTCCTTCTTCTTTTTCTCTTTCTTCTTCTCCTTAGGAACTTGGTTTTTAGCTTTACCAGTCCCGTCAAGCTAAGAGGAAGGAAGAGAGGAAGAATTAGAGGAAGTAGAAGGTTGGTGGGAAACTCTGGACTCATCTAATTGCTGATTCGACTGTTCAGAAATAGTGGTGTTCTGAACGACATTGGTTGAGAAGAGCCAGACTGGCAAGCCAATTGTCAGTCCTGGAAGCGACAATGTGGCCATATGGGGCGCACCAACATCTCCCCAAGAGGAGAAGGGACTAGGATTTCCACCAAGGGGAATTCCTTGGTTGGTAGGCTCCATTTTCTCAACCTAAAGATCAACGCAGGAAAAAGGGTATGAATATTCCGTTTAAAATAAATTTTAATGACGCTTGGACACAACTTGTTTTTTCAATTTTAAAGAGTCGATAAAAAACAAAAGATGACTCTAGTCTCCTTCGATTTTTAATGAGCCTAAAGTGACAAGTGCTCAGATGGACCTTTTCCGTTAAGGAGTCTGAAAAGGAACGAAAGGGACTGCTCTGGAGTTCTAGGTAGAGGGTGTGCCAAACCAATCGCAAAACTGCAGAATAATTTTTAAGGTACGGGCGGTCAATCTTCCCGAATGCTGTGTTCAGTGCATTGCGATCAGTAGGGCGGCCGACACGGCTTCCTATGGATAAAGGTTTTATGCCTATAGGGGTCTCCCAATATATACTCGACGGTACGTGGGAGCACAATCCGTACTGGCACTTATCGTCTCACAGTGGAGGAATCACCCAACCAACAGTGAGGACAACAGTTACCAGGCTTTACGACGCCGGAACACGTCTCTAGCCTAGACCTCTATGTTGTGCGTTAAGTTCCAATGCGTTGTTAAGTTCATTCAATTTATTTTAGGTTGATCTTTCTTAGAAGTTTGCCTTTTTGGATCACCACGAGATGTAGATACAATTCCTAAATGCAGTCTAAAGATGATAAGCAAGCTTTTATCTCTTTTCAACAATGAAAATCCTAGCTACAAGGGGAAAAGAGAGACACAATCTTTTCTCAAAGAGCATAGAGCACACTGTAAATGCACTTTTCCTAAATCAAGCCATACAAACTGTCAAAATGCAAATGCACTTGTGCATGTATTTGTTTTTCACTTTCTTAATATTGATGCCTAAAAAGAAAGTTGTTGTACAAATTTGAATTCGATTTCAAGTGAAAACACAAACAAGCTTCTTTTCGAAACCAACAAAGTAGAGACGATTACGACACTTTATGATTTTGAAGTAAACACTTGTTTCGACACTAGAAATTCACAAATTCAAACCAAAAGACAAAAGTAAAAGCGTAATCAACTGTCAACAGCAAACAAACTTACTCCTAAGATCAAAACGACACTTACGACAGGTCTAGATCTAAGGGCGACAGTATGACTAGTTTACTTTTGTAATGGGAAACTGTAAATGACGTAACAAATACACAAAAACAAATACAGTTTCTTTTATACAACTGAGGCGGAATTAAGGCAAAGAAAAGGGGTTTTCAAATAGGTACACACACTGATAACAGGCTGCAAAAATCAGAGATAAAACTGAACAAAATGAAGCAAAGAACCACCGCTGCACAGGGCAAAGGCTGATCAGCGCACCTGTTGCACAGAGAAACTGAATTGCAGTGCAGGTAGCCCTCTCGGGACCTGTGTTGAAATGCAGAGTCTCTTCACAGAGCCCGTGCTGAAGCAGAAACGAGAATTTTCTCTGGGTTCTGAGTCACGGTTTGTAGTTTAATCTATGGTTTTTGGCCGGATAAAAGCTATCAATAAGGTACAATTAGAGGGATGATTTAAAGGAGGACTAAGAGCTATCACAAAGGGCAGTTAGAGCATTTGTGGATCAGCTGTTTAAATCATAAACAAATCCTAGTGAAAGGATTGAAGTAGCAGCTACTTTGCACTTGATAATGGCAAGTGCAGTTCGATTGCTACTTTTGTGTTTATGAAACAAATAATAAGAGAAACACAAACAAACTAACTAGACACGGTCCCCAGTGGAGTCGCCATTTTGTTGTTGGGAAAAGTATCTATTCAAAATGCCCCTATCCCACTCTAAGGTGTGACAGTGCCTTAGCAACAAACAAGGAAAACTATTTTCGTATTCTTCTTCATGAAATGTAAACGAAGAGGAAGGATGTAACTAACCTGTGTCTTGCGCTAGTTTGTTGATCCAATCGCTCTCCTCTTTGTTTGCTTCCCGCTTCCTGCTGCCTTACTGGCCCAGCTTCACCAAGTTCCTGCAAGATCATAGAAGAAGAAAACTACACAAAGACATAGATTTACATTCATAAAAAGCTTAGGATCAGATTTAAGCTAAACATGCAAATATAACAAAGCATCATTGATACACAGCATGTAGGAGAAACTCAAATAGTTTTATTGATATAATAAGAAAGTCCAAGAGGAGATACAACCAAGTGAGTCCCGATCCAGCATCTACCTCCCAGCAAAGGAATCCCTTCCTCACTGTTGTGGGGAAAAATGCCTATGCAGGACGATCCTATCCACCTAAGGTGTGACAGCGCCTTAGCAACAAACGAATACAACTATTATGATTTCTTCCTTTATGAAATGTGAAAGAGGGGAGATCGGCAGACTTACCGTTGTCTTCCGGTTGTCCCTCGCTCTAGATCCTCTTCTCTTTGTGTGTCCACGGCTACTTGCCTCCTCGCTTGCTCAAGAGAACAGCTACTTGAATCCCACGAGATCACAAGAGAACAGCTACCTGTGACAAGAGAACAGCTACTTGCGACAAGAGAAGAACACAACACAAAGGCAAATATACATATTCATAAATGATTCAGGATTAGAAACAAATCAAATATACTAATGCAATTATACAAAATACACCAGCATATAGGAAAGAATCAAGATAGCTTTATTGATTGATAACAAGGTTCAGGAAGAGATACAACCCATAGGGCTCCAATCCAGCATCTCCTTCCCAACAGAATGGAATTCCTTCTTCAGCTCCCTTCAAAGCATTAAGCACCCAATGTTTCCAGTTACAAACCAACAGCAATTCTTTGCAATAACAAAATTCCAGCCTCTAGATCCCATGGAGGAGAGATCTATATATAGTTATTTTGGAGAGAGGATGAGTCAGCTTGAGATCTGACTAGTGTCCTCTCCCTCTCTCAGTTCTTGAGTCCACTTGGAGGTTCTTGCTTCCACTTGGATATTTGGAACCTCTTACTCATTACCAGTCGAATTCCCTGAGGCAAGTGTCATTTTGGAAGCTTCCTGGCTTCTGACACCTTGAGGAATGAGTCTGCCACATGTCCAAACTCGCTCAGCGCAGGTAGCTAGTGTTGGAGTTGACATTCAATGCAGGTAGCCAGTGTAGTAGTTGACATTCAGCGTAGATGCTCAGTGGAGCAGTTGACATGATCCTGAATTGACTTGTTTTTGAGTGGTTTCAGGTGGAGAACTTCTGTGAATTGCTGTGGTTAGTTAGCCTTGTTCCTCTAGGGGTAGGAACAACATGTTTAGGGACTTTGGATCCCTTAGATTATGGACATTTCATGCTCAATACTGTAAGGCACAAAAATGTCTATAACAGTTGCCCCCTAAAGTATGAGGCCGTTTATCGGGTGAAATGCTTTATCCAGGAGGGTCCGAAGTTCATCCATTTGCTGGGAGGAGACCTGTAATAAGATACAATACAATACATTATGATTCATACTGCTTTCATGATCTAGCTGAGGCGGGCATTCCCATGCTCAGCTTTATAAATTCATTTTTTGTACATAGAACAGACGATCGTCTGATGGTAGACTGATAATTTTGGCGAAATTATCATCCTTTGAGTAGGATGATCATCTGCTGCAATGATGTACATGTCAAATGTCTTTATTTTTCCTGAATATATATCGCAGCCCGGATGGATGAAACTAGATCCGGGGTCTTCAAACTCGTTCGATCTTCACTCTAAGTACAAGTCGATCCATGTGAGAATTGCGCTGAAGTCGAACATGGAAAGACATCGCTTGATTACCGGTAAATGATGTAAACAGTTAACAAGCGCGAGAGGAATCACCGATAATGATAATGACCCTCAAGGTACTGCAGTACAATTCACGTGGCGTGAATAAAGGACTTGGCGTCGAACACCACGCAAAATCTTCTGGTCGAAGGTCATTGATGTATACCTGTCGCCGGAAGTGAGAAACTTGCCATTGAGGCATGCAAGCTTCAAAGTACTGAAGGGGTTGTTCCTAGATCAACTTCTTGGATAATGAGCTGATGTCGACAAGAAGCGATCCGTCAAAGGAGGGCCTTGATGAATCCCACATCAGTGACACGGAACAGAGCTAATGATTTTAATGGAGGTGAAAACGATCTGTGACATATGATTCAGGGTGGCGGTCATGAATGGATGAAGGATAATGTATGGCAGTGGATGGGACTTGGTTGACTCTTTCTGAACGACTTCTCTTGAACATATGGCGACACTGATGCGATGGATCGGTAGCATTACCCCAAATATGGATGGTATGGCGAGACCATGGTGATGTGACCGGTGAATGAGACAACCCAACCCGATTGTGGTACGGAGGAAAAGTGTCATGTTCAAGAGCGACCTGCTACCATCAAAGTTTTCTTTAGTTTTCTCCCAATTTTTCCCCAGTCATTGCTGACCAGTACCTCTTTATTTTTGTCAAGCTTGAGGAGGATAACATATTCTTGTTCTATAACCTGCCCTTCGGGCAAGCCCATCGCTATGTTTCAACGAGCCTAGTGATAGTGAAACTCGTTCTCGTCTAAAGACAAGTTTGTCGCTATTTAGTGATTTTAACGAGTCTAACGACAAGGATAACTCGGTCCTTTTCATTTTTAGAGAGTCTGAAAAGGTACATAAAGTCAACTCCAAAATTCCTTTTTCGTCATCTAATCCCTTAAGTCCGAAAAAGTATAAAACAATACAGAAGGGATGAATTTTCGATAGTTTTAACGAGCCGAACAAAACAAGCGCTCGATCTTTTTGTGCAATAATCCCTCAGGTCCAAAAATATTAAAATATAGAGGAGGGATAGCTTTTCCGGTTGCTTTAACGAGCTGGAAGGCCAAAACTCGGCAATCTTTTCACATTTTACGAGTCAATTGAAAAGAGCTTAAAGAAGACTCGTCTTTTGAGGAACGAGTGATGAACAGGGATAGCAGCTGATTCCAGGTACAGGTTGGAATTTTCCAATCACGGCAGTGTCACAAGGATGGCTAGGTGAAATCACTCTTCGCAGCTGTTCCTCAAAATGGGTAAACAATCATATGGAGGTGAACGATCGGCCAAATGAAAAGTGGAGGTGGCAGGTGCAAACACGACCAAGGCTTTTATGGCTGATAAATTTATGATCACAGTGGTTATTTACCGGTTCATTTTTTCTGGATGAGCTTGAACTCTAGGGGAAAGCTTGCTCACAATCGCTTTTCTATTTTTTAACGAGCATAAATTCCGCGTTAAAACTGCTCGATTTTGCGTTTATTTTTTAACGAGCATGAACTTTATGCTAAAACTGCTCGAATGGTAAGTTTGCATGCCCCCAGCATAATAACGCAAATCGAGCAGCATGCCCCCCAAGCTTCATTGCATTCAACTCGGTGGTTGGAATGAAGTTTTACCTTTGAGATTTGGAAAGGGGATTGTTTCATTTTTTTTTAAAAGAGGTTGACACAGTAAAAGAACTGTCCTCATGACTCCTTATTTCATTTTTTAACGAGGTTGACATAAGATAAGAACCGTCCTCGGAGTCCAAATCCATTAGATGTAGAAGGTTTCATATTCCACTGTGGCCACTTCCGCCAGATTACTTAGAGGCGGTAAGGCAAAAGTACCCATTAAGGCAGGGTCTTTTAGGAGGCCTACTCCGATATTTTGGAGCGAATGATTCCTTCCATGGATCATTGGAATGCTTCCCGTAACTTGTGAACTGTTGGGGAGAAATGTTTGTTGGTCGACGATTGTAATTCCTCCTTGGAAGGGAAATGCAATCTTCCTGAAGTAGGTCGACACAACTGCGGCCATGGCATATATCCAGGGTCTTCCCAATAGGATGTTGTAATCAAGGTTTCCGTCGATTACTTCAACATCAATTTCTATTGTTTTCCCTCCTAGTTCAACTTTCAAGTTATTTAGAATACCATATGGGGTATATGTCCGTCCATCAAATGCTTTTAATGTCGTTGAAGATTGCGACAAGGTTGGAGATCCTAAAGTTTTCCAGCAACTCATCGACATAATGCATGTAGATGCCCCCTCATCAATAATTGTTCGATGAACAGTTTTGTTGAGGGCTTTCACTTGAACAAGGAAAGCAAGTTGTGCTAGTAACTGAGGATCGTAACCTTTATGATTAAAGGCCACAAGATTGGAATCCATTGGGTCAATCCCACCTATGGCTGATAATAAAGCTTGCTCTTGGGAGAAGAAATTTTGCGGTACCTCCAGTGTCGACATAGTGGACGGCGATCGGGCCAGGTCCTCTATCTGTGCTATTTTCGCACAAGGATTAAATGTCGATTTGTGTACTGCTCCCTTTTGCGACTTTATCATTGGCTCAGGAACGATGGGTGGCACAACTTCGGTCAAAGTTGTTGTCGAACTACTAGGTCGTTCATTAGCCTTGTTGTTCGACAGCTTCGGATTCTTGTAATCTTTATTCCTCGTCAGAGCACCATTTTGAAGCTTTGATACAGACAACATAAGCACTTGGGATCGGGAAGCATTTTGATTAGCAACCAGTTCGGTTCCCGGGCTTGGAAACGGATCAGTCAACACAGCTGAGGTTTTCGAACTCTTAAAGAATCTTTTAAGCTCAGCTTTGTATGGACAATCTGTTGTCCAATGATCCTCATCGCATATATGACAACCCCGTAGGGGGTTTCCTTTTTCTCCCTTTCTTTTTCTTCTTGCCCCCTGGTTGCTTCAGTTGTTTTCCCTTGTCGTTCGACACGGCACTTACTTCCGAGGCAAGAAGTTCCTCATTTGCATTTTGACCAGAAATCTTACGAGCCTTTTTAGATATAGCCTTTGTCGATTTCATGTCTGTCGTGCCAATCATGCCATCGACGGCATGAGAGTCATTGTTTGATTTAGGAGGAGGAGGAATTGAGAATTCCGGTCTAGGGGCATCAGGTATTTTGTTGTAGAGCGTGCCAGACTGAGTATAGACCAAGTCCAGATATTGTGCACGAGCGATGACTAGCTCTTCCGTTACGACTCCCCCCTTTGCCACATCTTCCGTGATTGTAGGAAGTAAGGATTTGATAAACCATTCAGCTAATAGCTGATCGGGAACGTACATTTTTACCATCCTATGACGACGTCGCCACTCATGTATATGATCAGATATGTGAGTGCCCGTTGTCTGTTTGAAGTTGGTTAGGAGTTCCGTTCCCGTTTCATACCTTATCGGTAATTGAAAATGGGTTAAGAAAGTCGTGGCTAAGGTACTGAAGTTGTCGAACGAAGCTCTAGGCAATTCAATATACCATTTTGCCGCTGGACCAGTTAACGTCCTCTGAAAAAGGCGAAGCCTAATCGAATCATCATTTAGGGTGTTTGATGAACACCACAGATGAAAGGTCATCACATGATTCGACGGATCTTCACCCGGATTTCCATTAAATTTAGGAATATCTGACGGAAGTTTATGCGGAATCGCTGGCCACCAAGGGGCATAAGCAATTGGATCATTCGTCAGCCGGTTTAGATCTGGTAATTCTAGAGTTGCTACAAAGGGCAACTGTTGAGTCAGGTTAGGCGAAGCATACCCAGGATAAGATGGAATCGCCTGAGCAGTGGGTCTTTGCATACCAGCATAATGTATTTGATGCTGGCAACTTTGACAAGGTTGATGGGCATAACCATTATAATGTGGTTGTTGGTAACCGCTTTGTAAATGCGATTGACCATTACTTACAAAGACTTGTTGCTCAGGTCCTCGATATGATTGCTGGAATGGGGGTTGATGAGTTTGAACCAGCTCTGGTTGTTGGATCAGTTGCTGTTGTCCAATACTGGATGATTGACCAAGATGAGGAGTCATAGTACTTGTTTGAGCCTAAGTCGCTCTAGATAAGGAGGCACTAACCGGAGGTTGTGATTGAGTTGTCGAGACAAGAGGCTGTTGTATGGCAACCTGAGAAACTTGGGGTTGACATACAACAGGTAGCGCTTGTACTTGCGACGCAATCACCATACCAGGTATAGTGGCAACATTCGACACAGGGTGGACTGGTTGCATTGAATATGCAACCCTTGGTTGCTGAGGCAGTATCGGTACCCATCCGCTGGATGTAATTCCAGTTTGACCTGAACTTTGTTGTAAACTCCCATACGGTTGTTCTCCGAGGGGGAACAATGAAAAGGCATACTGCCCTCCATATGGTGGCAATCCAGTACTTAAAGGGTAGATTTTCCTTTCAAGACACATTGGATCAATTTGTTGAGTTTCAACATAAGAAATACCAGATGATAATCCGGATGAAGAAATAGGAACTAACCATGTCATCGAAACAGTCTCTGATTGGACTCCAGCTTGTTGTTGACAATTTGCCGGGACAGATGGTATACCAGCGAACATCGTTGGAGTAGCGGCAGGAGGCTCTGCCACTGCTGTGTCGGATGACACAGTCCTGGATGTCGACGGTTGTTCAGACATATTTAGTCTATCCAAAAGATTTTCTAGCGATTCTACAAGAACTTTGTGATGAAGGTAGACTAACTTCGAAGATCAACGAGGGAATGGTGATGATTATTCCATTTAAAATAAATTTTAACGACGCTTGGACAAAACTTGCTTTTTCAATTTTAAAGAGTCGAGAAAAAGCTAAAGATGACTCTAGTCTCCTTCGATGTTTTAACGAGCCCGAAGTGACAAATGCTCGGATGGATTTTTTCTGTTATAGAGTCTGAAAAAGGCCAAAAGGAACTGCTCTGGAGATCTAGGCAGAGGGTGTGCCAAACTTTTCGCAAAACCGCAGAATACTTTTTAAGGTACGGGCGGTCGATCTTCGTGAATGCTGTGTTCACTGCATTGCGATCAGTAGGGCGACCGACATGGCTTCCTAAGGATAAAGGATATATGCCTATAGGTGTCTCCCAATATATACGCGACGGTACATGGGAGCACAATCCGTACTAGCGCTATCGTCCCTCAGGAGGAATCACCCACATTCCACGAGATCGACAGTCACTAGGCTTAACGACGCCGAAACACGTCTCTAGCCTAGACCTCTATGTTGTGCGTTATGTTACAAAGCGTTGTTAGGTTCATTCAATTTATTTTAGGTTGATCTTTTTAAAGTTTGCCTTTCAAGGTTCACCACGAGATGTATGATACAAATTCCTAAATGCAGTCTAAGATGATAAGCAATTTATTATCTTTTCAACTTTGAAAATCCTAGCTACTGAGGGAAAAGAAAGACACCATCTTTTCTCAAAGAGCAATCAGCACACTCTAATGCATTTTTTTCCTAAATCAATCATGCAAACTTATCAAAATGCAAATGCACAATGCAGGTGTTTTTTTTCCACTTTCTTAGTATAGATGCCTACAAAGAAAGATTTTTGTACAACTTTGAATTTGCTTTTAAATGACAGATACAAACAAGTTTACTTTTCGAAAACAACAAGGGTAGAAGAGATTACAATCACTTTGCGTCTTTCGAAATGAATACTTATTTCGACACTTAAAAGAGACAAACTCAAACCAATAAGCAAAATCAAATGATAATCAACTGTAAACAGCCAATGAACTCTCTCCTAAGATCACAATCAATCAGATCTGAATCAAAGGCTACAGGATGACTACTTTACTCATGCGAAGGAAAACGGTAAAATACGCCACAAACACATAAAAACATTCACAGTCTTTTTGTACAAAAGGAGGCGGAATCTAAGTAAAGAAAAGGAGTTATCAGACTGGTACCTATGCTGGTTAAAGGCTGCAAAAAACAGAGATCAAAATAGGGCAACAGACAGCAAAGAACCCCAGCTGCACAAAGCCAAACTGGTTCAGCGCAACCTCAACACTGAGGATTTGACATTCAGCGCAGGTAGCCTTCACGGGACCTGCGTTGAAATGCAGACTGCCTTCATAGCAGTTGTGCTGAAGGAGAAACTCTCGTTTCCCCTGGGTTCTGGGTCATAAAATGCTCAAAAATCGACTGTTTCAGGCCAAATCAGAAACACAAGCAAGGTATAAACAAAGGGATGCTTTGAGAGGGTACTAAAGACTATCACTAGGATCATCAAATCATTTATGGATCTAGTTTAGATCATAGACAAGTCCAGCAACTGGATCAAAGCAGCAACTTTCTACTTTGCATCCGGGAAAGATGTAGTTCGATAGTTGCTGTCAAGTCTATGAAGTAAACAAATGACAGAAACACAAATGAAATGAATAAACAAGTTCTTCCCCAGTGGAGTCGCCAATTTGTTGTGGGGAAAAATGCCTATGCAGGACGATCCTATCCACCTAAGGTGTGACAGCGCCTTAGCAACAAACGAATACAACTATTATGATTTCTTCCTTTATGAAATGTGAAAGAGGGGAGATCGGCAAACTTACCGTTGTCTTCCAGTTGTCCCTCGCTCTAGATCCTCTTCTCTTTGTGTGTCCACGGCTACTTGCCTCCTCGCTTGCTCAAGAGAACAGCTACTTGAATCCCACGAGATCACAAGAGAACAGCTACCTGTGACAAGAGAACAGCTACTTGCGACAAGAGAAGAACACAACACAAAGGCAAATATACATATTCATAAATGATTCAGGATTAGAAACAAATCAAATATACTAATGCAATTATACAAAATACACCAGCATATAGGAAAGAATCAAGATAGCTTTATTGATTGATAACAAGGTTCAGGAAGAGATACAACCCATAGGGCTCCAATCCAGCATCTCCTTCCCAGCAGAATGGAATTCCTTCTTCAGCTCCCTTCAAAGCATTAAGCACCCAATGTTTCCAGTCACAAACCAACAGCAATTCTTTGCAATAACAAAATTCCAGCCTCTAGATCCCATGGAGGAGAGATCTATATATAGTTATTTTAGAGAGAGGATGAGTCAGCTTGAGATCTGACTAGTGTCCTCTCCCTCTCTCAGTTCTTGAGTCCACTTGGAGGTTCTTGCTTCCACTTGGAGATTTGGAACCTCTTACTCATTACCAGTCGAATTCCCTGAGGCAAGTGTCATTTTGGAAGCTTCCTGGCTTCTGACACCTTGAGGAATGAGTCTGCCACATGTCCAAACTCGCTCAGCGCAGGTAGCTAGTGTTGGAGTTGACATTCAACGCAGGTAGCCAGTGTAGCAGTTGACATTCAGCGCAGATGCTCAGTGGAGCAGTTGACATGATCCTGAATTGACTTGTTTTTGAGTGGTTTCAGGTGGAGAACTTCTGTGAATTGCTGTGGTTAGTTAGCCTTGTTCCTCTAGGGGTAGGAACAACATGTTTAGGGACTTTGGATCCCTTAGATTATGGACATTTCATGCTCAATACTGTAAGGCACAAAAATGTCTATAACACTCACCTCCAACAAAGCATAAATCACCCAATGCACTAATCTCAATCTCAAAACCAACAGTAATTCTCTGCAAAGTACAAAATTCCAGCCTCTGGATCTCTGGGATGAGGGATCCATATATAGATGTAAGTAGAGAGGATGAGTCAGCTTATGTTTTGACTTGTGGCTTCTCTCTGTCAGTTCTTGCTTCCACTTGGAGGCTGAGAGCCTCTTACTCATCCTTGGTCGAACTCAGTGAGGCAAGTGTCATTGAGGAAGATTCTGGAAGCTTCCATTGTCTGTACACCTCGCGGAATGACACTGCCATTTGGCATTTCTCGCTCAGCGCACCCTGGTAGTGCATTTAGGTGCGTTGCAACGCACCTAGCTAGTGTACTGGGGTGCTTTGCAACGCAGGCAGCTAGTGGAGCACTTGAATTGATCCTGATTTGACTGATTCTGAGTAGTTTTTGGTGGAGAACTTCTGGGAGAAGCTGTCATTGGTTGACCTTGTTCCTTTAGGGGTAGGAACAACACTTTTAGGGACTTTGGATCCCTTGGATTATGGACATTTCATGCTCAAAGCTGTAAGGTACAAAAATGTCTATAACACTTGAGCTTTGAATTCCTGTCGCCCATGACACGATCATCGAGCAATGTTTCATTCGCACAAAGGCAACAATCACAAAGACTTGCTTTTTTGTCTCCTATCACATAATCTGTATGACCTTCTATCCAAACTCTGCCACCTCTACCTCCATCTAAACCAGCCCTTCAACATCACTTGTTGCATTTTCAAATAATGTATTAATGTTTCTTTTATCATTTATTGATTTTTTTGGCTTGGATCATGAGGTTTTGATGCTAACTGGTATTCTATGATATTTTTCTTGTAAATTTTAACAAAGTCTAGAAATACCATATATATGCTTTTCTTTTTCTCATTTTTTTCTAAAGTGTGCTTAGATCATGAAGAAATTGGTTGTCCATGGGAATGAATATGTTTATGGGGATGAAGATTTCCGATCTGGAATATTTTCTTTCGTGAACTATTTTGACTTATACAAATATATTTATGATTTCTTTCAGTATATTATGCCTTTAAATGTACTCTATGTTACATAATATGTCTAACAACATGTAATGTTATGGGTAAGAGTCATCATTAACATGGAGTATTCGAGTTAGGATTTGTTTTTCTTTGGAATTGACATCAACATTTAAAGAAACATGACATCCTCCATAGATCCTTCATTTCCATCAACAATGTGGCTAACACCATTTTTTATTACATGTGGACATACATGTTCTAACATTTTGGTTGCTTCAACAACACAAAATTTCCTTACACCAACTTGTGCATACTAGATTTCCAAATTACCACTTCCTGCGCCTACATCCAAAATAGTCTTGCCTTCAACGTGGTGCATGTTCTCAAATATAGTTGTTTAATAAGAATACATCCTCACATGTCACATTCGGTAAAAGAGTTGTAGGGAATCTCCACAGTTCCCTCACTGCCCATGTCTTTCCTTGCACCAAATCACTAAAATTCATGCATAGCCTTTACTAAATAACAAAGTTATTCGCTCTTCAACATCTCATAATTATAATGAACAATTTCCTCAAGATGTTGTTTATCAACAAACTTTTCCTCATGAGAAGGTTTCTCATCTCGAGGAGCAATTTTCTCATCAACAAACCATTTTGAGGGAATTTATAAAGAGGATGATAGAATAAATTTCAAAGAGGTAGTTAAAGATGACTTCGTATTTCCCCAATTTTGTAGGTGAGGTGGGTAATGAAGCACTGATGGATCCAATATCAAAGCAATAATTACAAATAATTATGCATTGTTTCCAAAAGGATAAGAACCCTATGCCACTTAACAAGATAATAAAATTCTTCAAGGGTGTTATTACTTCCTTCAAACAGACCAACTAAGAATGCTGACAAATTAAAATACACAGGCATGTTTTGGGAGCTTTTAATTCAACATTTCAGGCTTTAATCCCAAAAATTAGACAAGAATGAAACTTTTGATGATTTCATACCCATATCACTATGTAATTGCATCTACAAAATCATTGCAAAAATTATTACATGTAGGTTCAAAAGCCACTAAGCTGATTCCATGTCATTAGAACAATTTGGCATCCTTCCTAGGAAACAAATCCATTATGAAATAGGAGTATCCCAAGAAGAAATTTATAACTTCAAACCAAGAAATTACAAGCAATGTTAGTGAGTTTGTCTTTCCAAGGCATATGATAGAGAAAACTGGCTTTATTTAGGGCTACTCATCCATATAGGGTTCAATGTGCAATTGGTTAAATAGATAATGAATTGTCTTTCCTCAATATCTTTACAATTCTAATTAATGGCTCAACTTATTCTTCTATCATGCCTACAAGAGACCATGGGTAGGTATGACTAATAGCTCCTCTACTATTTTTTACTGTAGAGTAGGTGGTCTCAACAGAGCTATAACAAAGTAAAAAATAACTATAAGCTTGACAACTATACAAATAGGAAGAGCCCTAAACCTAACATATTTACTCTTTGTTGATTATGTTTTTATTTTGGGTGATAGGACCAAGGTAGATGCAATTAAGCTGAAGGACCCTACCCTTGAAGAACCGAAATTCCTACCTTAAAAACTACCAGCAACTGAGGAGCTACAAGAATCAACACCATCTTTGATTTGAACCTAAATACCTTATTATCTCCGAGTATTTCCCTAATTGCAATGACTAGTAGATGCTCCTCATGGATTACTTCTTTCATACTATCTATTAGTAAAATCCACAAAAGGTATCTTTACATTTGAATATTGGGAAAAAAAAACATATAATTGTTATCATTTAAATTATCCATATCTCTTGGAGCCCAAACATCCATTTGCTTTGGATAAGCTTTATATATAACCTCAAAAAAAACCATATTATATGTTGAAGGACCATTATGTCCTCTTGATTCTTGAGAAAGTGTGATGGAATGAAACTGGGTGAGGACCAGATCTAGGTTTACCATGTCTGAACCTATGTTCATTAAGATGACGACCTTGGTTTGAATATATCCACCATACAAACTAGGACTACCCATACTTATTGTTTCCTTCTCTCTTTCATCATCAAGACTAACATACTGAGGACTTGTAACCTGTGGAGACCCATGGTAGTCATTGAAATGAAATTTATTAGAATTAATTCCATGTCCACAAGTTTTTGTATTTAATCTCTGCATCCAATGTGGCCATTTTTTATTATGAGATTTACCACATCCACAAATGGCATCATTCACACCATTCTGAAGAAGTATACAAAGGTAAACATAATTTTTTTTCACATTTAGAACTTCCTTCACATTTGTTGGTTCCTGAACTTCAAGCACTTTCATAACAAAAACAGATAAATTCAAGCAACAAAAATGGTCCACTCTTTTTTCATCTACTGATATTAGAATGAAGTTTTATTAGAGGCATTGTTTGTTTGTTTGTTTTGGTTATAAAATGGTTTGTTCTTGGTTTTATGTGACTTTCAATTTATCATATGTAGCATGTTGAGAAATGGGAAATAATAATGTGTGACATTTACCTTGCAGAAATTCATGTTGAATGAAAGGATACAAAGTTTAACCAAGCTACAGTTCGCGTTGGTAAAGGAAGAGGAAACCTACATAAGAATACACCATATACAAAGTTTGAACATAAGTAATATATAGATTTTTATTTTGCAGATATGTTCTTTTTTCTACCCAAGATATCACAACAAGAAAAATATTGATATTGTAGAAATTGTTTGAGGACCTCATTAAGGTCGATTTTTCTGATGTCCTACTTGATTGATACATTCTCATATGTCAGGAAGGATTTAAATATGAATTAATATGTTCCTGAAACAAATCAGATTCAAATTTTATAGATATAAAAGATAAAAACAAATGTCAATGCCTTCATTTGATTGTTACTTGACTCTGTTGTGGGCAGGTTACAGGAAATGTGATTGGAAAAAAGATGGGGAGACAATGCAAAACATGTCTTGGATATGATTCATTTGTTGTTAGAGATCCTTCAGGAACCTGAGCCATTGACTTTGGAAATGTTTCTAGTAGGGATTCCTATGGTTTTTAATGTTGTGATTCTTTCACCTCATGGTTATTTTGGGCAAACAAATGTTTTAGGAATGTTAAACACGACATCAGTGGACAGGTAAACATATTTTTTATAATTGCAATGTCCATTCCATGATATCCTCTCTTTATTGTTTGATTTTATTTTGGACATTTCTTTTGATTTTCTTTTGTCTTTTAACTATGAAATTGAAAATACATGGTATCATGTCCATTTAAACAACAACCAAAGCTTGAAGATGAATTAGTATCACACTATATTGATTGGAATCCTTGAGCTATTTTGTGTTAAAATATTTTCATGACTACTAGAAAAGTTTTACTTTCATGTTTTTTTTTGAGTAGATGTTTTTTATATACTTGACCAAGGTCATGCGTTAGAAAATGAAATGTTTTTTCAAATAAAATGACAAGGATTAAACATCACACCTCAGATTATTTGTTTTCACAAGTTATCTACAGCTTGAGCTTTTTAGCATGTAACTTAGTCGACATGATTGGGCTTAAGCTTTCGTTGAAGGTTGAATACCAAGTTACTAAGGTGTACACACACAAAGATTGATGGTCAAGTCTTTAAAGTTGGTGAATTCACCTGCAATGCCTTAGCAACACAATGATAATGTTTTAAAGTGATAAAACATCATTTCATGTGTAAATTGTAGTCCAACCAATATTAAGTTGGAAACTTATATTGTAATACTTTAACATTTCATATCATATAATTTATGTGGTTGAAATTATTTATAGTTGGACTTGATATTGTTTAGTATTATAATTAACATATGAAACTTTGTGTTTTCACATTAGATGAACATGCACATTGTATGACATTTTTTAAATCATACTAATTAATTTATGTTGATTAATAATGAACACATAAAATCAATATAAAACTACTAAATTAGTAGTTTATATTGATTAATGATGAACACAAATAAAATAAATATACGACTAAATTAGTCATTTGTAATGATTATTAATGAAAGTAAATGAAATGAATATAAACTACTAAATTAGTCATTTATATACTGAATATGAAACTACCAAAAAAAGATAAATGACTACTGCAAATGATAAATTTGTGATTACAGACTAAATTTTGCATATATATGACTATAAGTAGTTAATTTACAATATCTTATAACATGACCAAAATGTAGCCATATTTCTTTGGTCATTAACTGGTTGCAAACGATAACTAAAATTTGCATATATATGACTATTAGTAGCTAATTTGCAATATCTTATAACACGACCAACATTTTGGTTATTAATTGGTTATCTCGAATGATCATATAGTAATATATTTTATTGTATATTTGGTCATTAATTGTGGCAATTAATGACTAAATTAATGACCAAATTTATGACTAAATATACTACTAGATGATAAAATTGAGACAACCAATTAATGACAAAGCTAAAAATGACTAAAAAATTGGTTGCGTTATAAGATATTGTAAATTAGCTACTACTGGTCATCGACTGAAAAATGGTCGTTTATATGCAAATTTTAGTCATTTTTTTAGTAATTAATTAGCCATTTTGTACTAGTGAACGTTATATTTTAAAATAATAAAGTAATACTTACATTAATAAATTAAAAAATAGTAATAAAATACATTGATTTCCATCTTAATAAGATAAAATAGAAAAAAAATCAATGTCATCCATAAATAAAATACTTTGATTTCCATCTTAATTTTACATCAATTTTATATAGAGAGATAAAGTAATTGAGAGTAAAAAAATTAATTTACTTTTCAGTGTGATGGGTATTGTAATTCCTTCACTAATTAATATGGAGTTGATAGATGACATGTAAAAATAATATTATTGATATTTACATGATGAAGAATGTGAATCATGAACAAAATATTTTAACATCAACTATGTATATATTATATAAAACAAGTGAAAATAAAAAATTCATTTTAGTTAAAATATTATATTAGTGTGTTGTTGAAAATTAGCATAGATCCATTTTAACTCTAGATGTACTGACAATATAGAAGAATCAAATCTCTCTAGGTGAAAGCACTCAAAAAAAAGTTTGCATAATAAGAGATTTGATCCCTCTCAATGTTTGGTAGATTCAGAGTTAAGATGGATCAATACTAGTTAAATTATTAGAGTGATATAGGTTAGTTGTAAAAACGTGGATGATTAATATATAACACTATTTGTATTGCTATATTGTTATTATAATGCATTGATGTTGTGTTATAATATATGAGCATCAATGCTTTGTCATTCTACGAACTTCTATCTATAAAGAAAACTATGACACCTTTTATATTTTTTTATTATACCTTAATTTTATCCCTTGGAATATGATCAAAATACTATATATATATATATATGTGTGTGTGTGTGTGTGTGTGTGTGTGTGATTATATTGATAGGTTCCAAGTGATCAGGTGCTCAAAAATCAAAGTTGTCATAATGGTGTGGAACCTGAATGACCGCGTAGTACTCGTCATCCTAAATCCGACGCAACTCATTTCGCGCAAAACAGACACTATGTGGCTTCAGAAACGCGTTATGTTCACTTTGGCAAACAGGTAATTTTTTTTTAAAAAGGGGACAGCCCAGTCAGCAATCCATATTGCTGACTAGGCTGCCCAGTTGGCATTGACTGTGCAGCTGAGGTGGCACAGTAATCTCATCAGCGAATGGTTGAGTGTCATGTGGAACATTCATACAGGTATGAGTTCGCGGGAAGCTATTGGTTGAAGGCTTTACAAGTGGATCAATAAGAGGGTGACATGTGGAAAACCCAAAGGCCGCCACGTGCCCTCTGAAAGGTCAAATAAAATTTTATGTGGGTAGGTTAGGGTTGAACCCGCGACCTCACCCACAATGACATCAAGCTTTACCACCAAGCCCGCAGGTTGGTTCTTAACTAACATATCGCAGGCAAGTCGGCATTAAAGAATCGACCCCAAAACAAGTCAAGGTTGCGATGCGATGATCACAATCACACATCGCAGAAGGGAGGTGTTACGAAATCAGCCCTAACAAGATCAGGTTGTGATTGCGATATCACAATTGCATATTGCACAATTCAAAGTTATGTTATATGTTTTACCATGGTTCCGTCGATTGCAATATATTCCAGATGTGATACAAGTTATACTGCAGTTGATAGTTTGTTGAGTCTGCCGCTTATCGCAATCGCACATCGCCCACACTATGGTCACAAACCATAAGACTCGTTGGTTCCCGCCGATTGCAATTTACAATGGGGTTGATGGTGCTGATAGATTAGACCGGAACCGTCACCTTAATCATTGGACCTAACCACCTTGCATATGAGCACTCATCCTTAACTGCGAGATAGATGAGTTTGTTGGCGAGGAAGTTGGAGGGACCACCAATTTCGGCGGAACTGCTAGAATTAACTCCAGATAATGAATGTAACTGGAAATTAGCCAAATTTGGAGGAGTAAATTGCGGGAAGACTGGCATAAGTCATAACTAAGGAAATTTTCAACCAAATGAGGAGAAAAAAGAGGATAGGGTACCATTTTTTAGTATTATGGACTCATTGTAGCAGGTTTCAAAAGCATTTGAGCATTGTAAACACATCTTTTTACACTTTTTAGCATAATAGAGAGGCCCAAGCCATTGGAAGCTAGACCAAGGAGGCGTAGCCCAGGAGGGCTAAACTCCTTTATCATGTTCCTATTTAATTTGTTTTTGATGATGTTCTGTACATGTTTATGTTGTTGTTCAGTCTCTTATTTATGTTAAATTTCTCATAAAATTAACATTAAAAAAAAAAAAAAAAACTCATCATTTCACTTGCAAAAAAATTTCATGAATCCTTAAGCACAATGAAAGCATTTTGTTTCTAATCTAAGGAGGATATTAGCACAACAATATAATATTCTAAATCAAATCATTTTGGTACCAGAGCACTAGGTTTTCTTTGTGAAAGAAGGGTTTAATTGTTTGCAAGTTAATGTCATGCTTACAAGGTCAAAATTCAAAAGAGGAGAATGGAAGCTGGTTGGAAGACCTTAAGTTGGGTCAAGGGGAAGGAGAACCTACAAACATGACAAAATATGAGAAGACCTTTAGAAAGGCTTTCTTTTATATGACAGAGATGGTAAAGGTCCTTTATGAAGAGAGGAATATCAAGTTGCAAGGGGAATGTTCCAAACCTCCCAAAGGAGAAGATTCTTCAGGAGGAGGTAATGGAAATGGAGACAAACCTCCACCCTCTCCACCATCTTCTTCATCTTCTTCTTCACAAGCATCTTCACCCTCTTACACTAACACAACACTTACTCATACTCATCATCATACTTCGAACGGAACTAGTAAATCACCTTTTTTAAAACTTGAAGTTAAATTTGAGCTGCCCATGTATAATGGTGAAGTGAATGCAAAGAAGCTTGATAATTGGATTCGTCAGTTGGAGGTCTCAGGATTCAAAACCTTCAAGAGGATGACATAAAGATTCAGTTATCTTCCTTGAGAATGGAGGGTACGTCACTAGTATGGTGGGAATCAAAGACCCAAGAGGAGATTAAAAAACACAGTAAGATCTCAATTTCTTGGAATGATTTCATTGTTGCAATCAAAAGACAATTCTACCCTCTAGCTTATATGCAGAAATCCATCATGAATTGGCAGAACTTTAGACAACTTAAAGGTCAAAATGTGCAATATTACACCCAAGAATTCAAAAAAAGGTCTTTGATGTTAGGTGTAGATTTGCAATCACAAGACACATTGCTGAAGTACATAGGGGTTTACACAGTTACCTTAGGCATATTATCTTAATGTTTAATCCCAATAATCTAGATGATGTGTGTGCAAGCCACTCATCTTGAGGCAAGAGGGAAAAACAACCTAGAAGAAGGTAGTAAAAATCCATTTAAGAGTAAAGAAAAGGAAAAGGCTTTCAAAGGGAAGGCAAAGAAAAATGCGTCTATCAAAAAGGAGAAAAAGTTGCATGAAAACATTTTTCCAGAGAGGGTCACAATGAATCTCATTGTTGGAAGCTTCATCCTGAAATGAGACCAACGAGAAACAACAACAAGGGAAAATAAAAGCCAACTGCATCCATTCAACATGATTTGGGATCCGATTCGGTGATGAAACTAAAATCACTGCCATGGGTTTAAAAGGAAAAGAATACATTTCTAACACTAGTTCTTCAAACTCATAAAATGAAACTCCAAATGAAAAGAGGAGAATAGAACTTTTTCATGTAAGGGTGATCTCAAAACAGAACAAGATTGATATGCTTTTCGATAGTGGCTCTCAAGCTAATCTTATCTCTGAAAACATTGTCAAAAGTTTAAACTTGGAAAATCATTCCACATCATAAACCATATCCACTTGGATAGGTGTGTCACAATGCACAATTGCAGGTTACTAGAAATTGTAAACTAAAATTCTCCATTACTACATATTTCATAGATGAAGTGGAGCTTGATGTTGTTCTGTTAGATATTTGTGGCATAGTTTTGGGTATCCCATATCTTTATGACAGAAAAGCTATCTTCCATAGACATGAAAAAAAATATCATTTATTCAAATATGGAGTAGAATATATTGTAAGAGCTCATAGCAAGAATATGATTTTTTCGCTTGTCACAATACAGGGCAGATGAAAAGACTAGTGAATTCGAGCAAGAATTTTGTGCTTCTAATGATCAAACCCAGGAATGATGTTGAGAATGAAGCTTTTAAAGGTTGTGATTCAAATTTTAAATTTCAATTGGTTGACATAGTTAGCCAATATGATGAGATGTTTCAGGAACCAAAGGGATTACCTCCCAAGAGAGGAATCCAACATGAGATACAGTTGCAGCAAGATTGTCCACTTCCTAACATTGGCATGTACAGAATGTCAGTGATGGAAAGTGCAGAAATTAAGAAGCAAATTCAATAGTTGTTGAATGAAGGGGTCATCAAACCATCTTCCTCGCCATGTGGTTCACCTATTGTCTTGGTGCCAAAGAAGGATGGAAAATGGCACGTGTGTAGACTTTCATGCATTGAACAAAATTATGGTAAAGAATCGTTACCCACTGCCTAGAATAGATGATTTACTTGATCAATTGAAAGACGCAAATTATTTTACTAAGTTGAACTTAAGCAATGGCTACCATCAAATTAGAATAGCTAAAGGAGACATTTGGAAGACAACATTCAAAACAAAACAATGATTGTTTGAATGGTTGGTTATGCCTTTTGGTTTATGTAATGCTCCTGCTACATTCATGCGTGTGATGAATGATGTGTTGATGCCATTTATTGATGAGTTTGTCATAGTCTACTTAGATGACATCTTAATTTTTAGTAAATATCATGATGAACATGTCATGCATGTAAGAAAAGTACTTGATGTCTTGAAAATGGAACAGTTGTATCTTAATATGTCAAAGTGAGAGTTTGGAAAAAAAAAATTAGTTTACTTGGGTCATATTGTTGGAGGAGGTCGTGAGTTGAAACTATATCCTCCAAGTTTGATGTCATTGTGAATTGGCCAAGGCCCAAGACACTTACTGAGGTAAGAAGTTTTTTTAGAGCAGCCCAATATTGGAGGGAATTCATTGCTAATTTTTCTCTTATAGCCGCTCCTTTGCATGCATTGACAAGTGTGAAAAAGGTTTTTCAGTAGGGAGGAAAACAACAAAAGGCCTTTGATGCATTGAAGGAAAAGATCAGTACATATCTAGTACTTGCACTTCTAGACATGAAACAGTCATTTGAAATTTAGACTGATGCTAGTGACTACACTATGGGTGCATTCCTCATGCAACATGGTAAGCCTATTTGTTTTCATTCGGAAACTTTTAATGGTGTAGTGATTAACTATCCTACATATGACAATGAATTGTATGCATTGGTGCAAAGTGTGAAAAAGTGAAAACACTACTTAATGGGTAAGGAAATATTCATTCACACTGATCATCAACCATTGCAATACTTGCAATCATAATCAAAGTTGCAGCAATCAAGGCACTTTCGATGGATGGGTTTTCTTCAACAATTCAACTTGGTAATCACGTATAAGAAAGGTATCTACAATAAATTTGTTGATATGCTTTATAGGCCTATTGTTAGTGTAGCTACTTTACTCAAGCATAATTATGTTTTACATGAAAGTTATATTGAGCAATATGCATTAGATAATGACTTTCAAAATGTTTACATAAACTTGAGTCACAGTAACCAAGTAGAGGAATTGGATTATCATTTGCATGATAACTTGTTGTACCATCTTAGCAAGCTTTGTATTCCATAGGGAGAAAGAGTTAACATCATAAGAGAGGCACATACTTCTCTTATTGTTGGTCATTTTGGTGTAAGTAACACGGTGGCACATCTACAGAGGTATTGTTATTGGCCACGTATGCTTGAATGTGTGTCTCATTTTATTAAAGGATGTTCATTATGTGCAATCAGTAAGCCTAGAAATTGGAAGTTATAATTGTACACACCACTTTCGGTTCTTTCACGACCATGGGAGAGTGTTTCTATGGATTTTGTAGGTGGTCTTCCATTTTCAGAAAGAGGTCATGATTATTTGTACATAGTTATGGATAGGTTCAGCAAAATGTGTATTTTGATGCCATGTGTTGGGTGCTAAAAGGTGTCTTTTCAAACTCCTAATTGCCTCACATTAATTATCAACCTGGGTAATTCTTTTTATTCCAAGAGTGTACACAATGTGTGCACGCTATAATCCTAGAGAGTAATGTTTCTTAAAATGTAGTATATATCTTTGATACAAGAATAAACGGATGCATATAATAAACTCAAATTACAATTATTAAAGGAAATATGACATCTAAGCTTCAAAACTCAATCCTCTACTAAAATCAAATCTCACACAAGCAATTCAATTAACAATAGCATCAGCCGAGAGTACAGTAGCAATAACTCATCTCTTCTTAGCTGATTCAATATAAACCATACTCAATCTCTATGAAGCAATCAAAATGGAAATGATATCAATATAAGAGTTCAATAACGATAACCAAACTCTTACAGCTGATTAAATCAATACAATTCACTATCTAAATAATTGAATCTAGAATAAGCGTAAATCGAATCAAATGACAGTGTTGTAAATCATATAAAGCAAAGATATTCCTTCAATACAGGAAAACAGTAAAAAGCGCAGAAGATGGGAAAATTAACAAATTAATCAAACTTGCAAAAATCAGAAAGATATAATACAGAGAAGTAGTTTAATCCATAAGAGGTCGGGCCCTTAGCCGCCAGCGAATGTTGCTGAGCTACTTCAGATAAGGTGAATGAACAGCAACCTCAAATTATATATTAATCATTGAACTTGAGTAACATTACAATATGATCGTGTTCTCTTGACAGCACGAGTCTGTAAATTAAATTTACAATTTGAAATAACAGATATCCATCCCCTTTCCTCCTATCCTATCTCTAATAATCCCTATAATAATCTCTCTCCCTCTTTGATCTCTATTCTAATTTAAATACACAGAGAGAAAAGAGAAGTTACAACTGAGATGATTACAATATGATTCCCATTACAAAATTGGATTGTTCACAACAAATTGATCAACAAGATCATATCTGAAATATCTTTTCATTAACATTCAACAGGTCTGGTCGAATTTGGTATTGCAATTGGGATAATTTGGAAACCGGCCACAACAACGAATATGAGAAAAATGTCTTTAGAGAACCTTTCGTTTCTCTTAATATGAACTGAATTTTGGAAAACTGCTCATCACAAAACTAATTTGGTCTGTTCTGAACAAAACCCATGTTTTGGATATTCTAGATTCTTCTCCATTTTCCCGAAACGTCCAATACAAAACTATCACTTCTTATTCCAACGAATTTCTGAGTTTGCACATTTAATGATGCGTTGGAGATCAAATCTGCAATATGGAAAATATCTTGGAGGCTAAAATGGTGAGTGATGTTACAACAAATTTATTAATAAACCATCATTGGTAAAATCATGCATAATAATCATCACTTTATTAAAAATAAAGGAGAAGAAATAATATTTATCAATAAGAGCATAAATACTTATAAAATGGAATTATATGATAAAGTATGATAAATGACGTGATAAAGAATGGTAAAAATGGGTGAAATAGGTGTTAAAGAGTGATAATAATAATGACAAACTAGTGGCCCAACATACACCCAAACTGAATATATTGCATGTCCTCATGCAACCCTAAGGCTCTGTATTAACCAAGCAATAATACAAAAATTCTTCATCCCAACTCATGAAATGGATGGAACAAATGAATTCTTCCTCAAATAATTAACAGTCAATTTTAGCTATGTTGATGAAAGCGTAACAATTTTTACATTGACGTTCAACTATATGTATATGAAGTTACAGTAAAATATAATATAGGTAACAGCAAACTCCATTAACCATTTTCTCAAAAACTGCAAACCAGATTTCGCTGAAATTTTGCAAGTAGATTTCTACTATATTAATGCTTCCATGATCCAAAAATCAAATCATTTTGATGCAGGGATCATGAGATATAAGCAAAATGGTTGTAGGTGACAGTGTATGATATTTGAAATTTTGACAAACTAATTTAACTTGAAATTTTTTGGGTTTGTGTATTTTAATGATACCTCTTTGTTATCCAAAAATCACAAGAATTCAATTCATAGTTTTAAAAATATATGCCAGTCAATTTCTGCACCGTATAAAAATGAAGTTGTATGCTTTAAATGAGAAAGAAAGTAGAAAACATCCATCATGTGTAACAATTCCTCCCCCAAACTGGAAAATTAGCATGCCCTCATGCAATGCTAGAAAACAAATTGAGGTGGTTGCTACCATCTGTTGAAATCTATGCTTGGTGTAAAATAACATGGAATAAGGGAGGTGTTGAGAATGAATAAGAAGATCAATGGATGATAAAGAATATTAATGGCATGGTCATAATAAATAAATAAATGAAATGAACACTCCCCCAAATTGAAAGAATCTATGTCTTTGAAAAATGGGAAGTGGTAAAGATGTGGAATGAATGATAATAAATAATGCTCAATGGATTTTCATAAAATTTTCCTAAATTCGTAATAAATCAGAAAATTATGCTATTTTACCTCAAGTTTTACCTCTGAAAAGAAAAAAGTGAAATGACATGTATGGACTAGCATTTGTTGAAGCTGATATAGGTTGCATTGATGCTAAAAGTGATGCAAATGGTGGAATATAGGCAAGCACATCATGTCTGAACAATTGTTCATGTTCGCGAGTTTCTCGAGCCTCTTCTATTAGTTGCAATAGTGTGGTCATGCTGCGAATAGAATTCTGCCCATACTTGTTGTTTTCCTGTAAACAATTCACTATTTGGCATGCAATTTTTTTGAATCCACTATGTTAGTTTTGAATAGCAACATATAAGATGCATGCAAGAATTTCAATCAGAAAAACTTTTGTATAAATGTAATACTAATATTTTGTCAAATCATCAAGTTATGGTAGAGTTCAGTAATTATATCGCATGCTATCCCATAATGCATACATTCCCCCCTCCAATTGGAAAAGGGATTCCATGACCATAAAACATATGAAAGGTGTTGTGTTGACGGCAAGGCAAGGGAATGAACAATACGACAGTAAATGAAGTAGAGTACACATATCAATGATAGGACGGCAAGAGGTATGGTTATAATGAGAGCAGAGTGTGTAAACATAGTTATGAATAAGAGATAGGACGCTTTGGATTGATGATAAGTTATGCGAAAAAGAAAAATGACAGCAATATGCCAAAAAGATGTTTTTCCGATGGTATTCTAGCTGAAAATGATGTGATTGATCAGAAAACAATTTCTCATGCGTAAAGGTTCAAAACAGGGAAAAATTAAGAAAATAACTTCTCTGATAAAAAGAAAGAATAAGAAAAGGGTATTATAGTAATAATTGACGGTAAGATATAACTTCAATACCATAAGCAGAGCCTCTATTGCTAGCAGGCATCCATAGCCTTGGCAAGGTTGCTTTTTAACCCGTATGAGCCAGGATCCTCAATTTCTAAATGGAGAGTTCTAGTGTTGTTCTACAGAAGAGATCAGTGTGTTGGCTTGGTAACCAGATAACCACATTGCTATTCACTAGGATGTAGCAAAAGTGATCAGGCTGGCTCGTGATGAGACCTCCTGTTCTAAGGATATTTTGGCTATCCAATGGATCATAACCCTGGTGTGGTGGCCATAGTGGGAATGTCACTTCGCTACATCCTTATGAACATGGTAGGTTGGCTCTTAATGAGACCTAATATCCTCTATCTTTAGGCAAAATTTTGTTGTTATTACACATTTTTATGATAAATAGAGGGAGGCTCAGTACTCCTTAAGAGTAGAGATGGTAGAAGAAGTTGAACATTTCAATAGAAAAAAATATACCCATAATCTAATTTATTACAGATATAGAAGATTATAACCAGGAGGGTGGAACCAACATGGTATTAAGATGATCAATCAGTATCATGTACAATAGAAAACAATGCAGTAAAGTAGTATATAAATAATTGTGTCCCTTTTGAAAATAATCTATCACTAAGGAGTTGTCCTATTAAAGATCATAACGTGAATGATATTAACTCGCTTCAATACAATCCATAATTCTTGTCCTTATAAAAGTAGTGTACTTCATGCCATGAAAGGGAATCAGTGAAATGTTGTTGAGATGAACTAGAAATAATCCCACAAGAGGAAGGAAGGGCTGTTCTCGAAAATACTCCCAAAGTGTTGTTCCCTTGAAGGAACAGCAAAAACACTCAAAAAAGTGTTGTTCCCTAAAGGGAATAGTAAAAACACTCGAAAAAGTGTTGTTTCTTGTAGGGAACAGCAAAGGAAATGCATGTCAAAAAGTGTTGTCCCCTATAGGGAATAACAAAAAATGCATACGAAAAAGTGATGTTCCTTATAGGGAACAGCAAAAAAAATGCACACAAAAAGTGTTGTTCCCTATAGGGAACAACAAAAAATGTACACGAAAAAGTGTTGTTCCCTATAGGGAACAACAAAAAAATGCACACGAAAAAGTGTTGATCCCTATAAGGAACAAAAATGCATGCAAAAAAGTGTTGTTCCCTATACAGAACAACAAAAAAATGCACATGAATGTGTTGTTCCCTATAGGGAACAATAAAAAAATGCACACGAAAAAGTGTTGTTCTTTATAGGGAATAGCAGTTGTTCCCTGTAGGGAACAGCAAAAAGATGCACGCGAAAAAGTGTTGTTCCCTATAGGGAACAGCAAAAAATGCACATGAAAAGGTGTTGTTCTGTGTAGGGAACAACAACTATTTCCTATAGGGAACAACAAAAAAAATGCACGCGAAAAAGTGATGTTCCCTATAGGGAACAGCAAAAAAATGCACACGAAAAAGTGTTGTTCCCTATAAGGAACAACAGTTGTTCCCTGGAGGGAATAGCAAAAAAATGCACACGAAAAACTATTGTTCCCTATAGGGAACAGCAGTTGTTCCCTGTAAGGAACAGGAAAAAAAATGCACGCGAAAAAGTGTTGTTCCATATAGGAAACAACAGAAAATACACACAAAAAAGTGTTGTTCCTTATAGGGAACAACAGTTGTTCCCTATAAGGAACAGCAAAAAATACACGCAACAAAGTGTTGTTCCTTATAAGGAATAGCAGCTATTCCCTATAGGAAACAACAAAGAAAAATAGGAAAAAAAACGACAAACAATCTTCTACACTGTTCTAAGCAAATACAATCGAAAAAAAAAAACAATTGTATGTACAAGTTTCAAAATAAATTCTTTATGAGACTACTGTTGTCGAAGAGTGGCCTTCTGCAGTGAGAATTTGCATGGTGGGGTCCTCATTGTTCAATCGTCAATGGAGCGGAAACTTCAATTTGAAGGAAGAAACACCTGAAACACAAAAACATAAGAGAAATCAGAAAAGAAACAACACTTTATTTAGAAACAGTATATAAATAAATAAATTAAGTTACAACAGCTATGATGTTATTTCCTAAGGGAATATCAATCTGTCAAATGGAAGAAAAAAATGATCTCTTGGAAAAATGTATTGGCAACAGTGACATGAATCTTCAAATGGAAATCAATTCTTCATTTCTTCTATTATGAATCCGTTAGGTAATGAATTGGATGAAATTCCCTTGTTTCATTAAAATTTCTTTCAAGAATCACTCATCCATAAATTGACCTTCTTTATTCTCCTAAGACCTGCAAAAAAACGAGTGTCTACCTACAATAAAACATTAAATCATGGAGAAAGAGAGGTGATCGGGCTCCCCTAATCCAAGAATTATGCAAAAAACTAACAAGTAGTTACTATGTAAAACAAATATATGGAAAAAAATAACAAAGTAGAATTAATTTATTACCTTCGGGAGAGCAGTGGCCAATCATACTAACCAGCAATATTTTGATCACAGCTCCTTTGCTTTTGGTCCGATTCGAGTGATTCAAAATCCAAATGAGAGCTAATTAAAATTTATATCACTAATAGAAACAAGTTTTGAAAATTCCATGATATGATATGTCTATTTTACTTAGAACAACCTGCATAACGAAGTCATTTTCGATTTCCCCACTTAGAAGAACAGTGGATATTTTAAGCATAGCATTTTCGTTTGATGACGGATTTGAATGATTCAAATTGGAAGTGAAAGTAGATTTATTTATTTATCTCTAATAGAAACAATTTGAAAACAAAAAGAATTGATGGGTCAAATACTCTAATGAACAGCCGTAAAAACAGAGTTTTAAGAGTGCTGATTTATGATAGACAATCAGTAATTTGGTCATAACTTTCTCATACGATATCGAAAATGAGTGATTCAAATTTCCTTGTAAATTAAATTCATACGGGAATATATCATAGAAACAGGTTTTCAAAATATAGTTATTTAGGCCTCCAAAAACTGACTGTCCCAACTCTGTTCCTGAGCTGCCTACTAGACACCCAGTTAATGTTTTGGTTATAAATTTTTTTTTTCAAATCCAACTTGAGTGATTAAAATTTGGTTGGAAAGTAAAAATCAAGGGATACTTAGGATAGAATGGGTTTTAAAAATATTCCCTTTTGGTCCTTCAAAACATAATTGTCCCGACTGTGTTTTCAGAAATTTCATCAAGTCCATAAGCCAAAAAATATGATATTCAAACATTTTTTTCAAATCGGTGATAAAAATGAATATGAGCATTTGTAGAACTATTATTTCTACTATAATTCATCTACATACACAAATGAATTAAAACATTTATCACCGATGTTGATTTCCACAATGTGTTGCAACAAAAACAACTATTTTTTCATTAAAAAATGTGTTTATTTTATTTCCTTATTTATTTTATTTTCTACACTACCCTATTCTAATTTGAAAAATAAATATGATTACATATAAGAGTAGTTCCAGTGGAACCATTTTCAAAATAAAGCTTCAAATATGTACGTACCCAAATTTGAAAAATGCATGTTAATAAATATTAGGTTATGAGAAGCCAACTTCCCTTGAAAAGATGGTGTCAAAAATTGTTGAAGTATGGAGCGATGCTGCAAACAAATGATGAAGTGAAACCAATCTTCAATATATCCTTTACTTTCTTGATTTCCCATAGCCATCATATCATGAAGTTCTTGAGCTTTTAAAATGGTTTGTTGATGCAAACTAGAAGAAACTTGATTTTCTTCCATAACTGCTACAATTTTTGAATTTGAAACATTCTGAATCTCATTGTAAGTTTTCTCCAATGGCGCATGTGAGATACAATGGGTGGGAAGGGTGGCTAAATTTTTCAGTTCAACACTGTAAGCATGTTGTACTAGTTTATTATGGTGAGGGTGTGGAATTAATTGAGCAGGAAATTTTGTAGGGTATGGAGCATTTTGATGATGTAGTTGATTGGGTTGAGTGGATGATTTTGATAGGCAAGCAAGATGTTGTGGAAGAGCTAGTGGAGAATATGGAGGATGTATTTGTGCTATAAGATGAGGGAGAGTAGTCATGCAATCATAAGATGAACCATGCCAAACTTGTAGACAAGATTTGTGGGGGTTATATTGAGATTGACATGGCTGCCATAACACATGAGTATTCCACAATAGATTATGCAAGTAAGAAGATGGAGAGGAGGTGTTTTGAACCATACCTGTAGGCCATGCTTCCCATGGTTTTGACCTTGTTGCAGCTTTCTCATATCTTTGATATGCTACTTCTATCCTAGATAAGAAAGAACAACTATCTATGGGATGATCCTTTCGTTAATGAGGGAAAAACACTTCTTCTTTTCTGAGCCTGCAAAACATCCAATTTTGAATTTAGAAAGCTAATAAAATCAACTTTAAAATTTTCAAATAAAACATTGATTTCAGCTCTTATGTCTCCCGTTCTTGTAGCAGATTTGGAAAAGAAAGAAGAAAATTCTCTAGAATTCTTACCAGCCTTGGAGATTCCTCTTGAATACCTTATGCACAATTCACAAACATCATCATATGATAACTGAATTTTTTCCTATCAGATTTAAGAGTTCTAAAAATTCATCTTTGATTCCTTTGAGTAGGAGTGTTTTTAAGATCTTCTTTTCTAAATACTTATGCTTTGATTTTTGAAGGTTGTATCGAAATCGCTCCACATAGTCCTCCAAGCTTTCATCTTCCCCTTGTATCATATTGAAAATATCTTCATTGTTCTTGCAATAGTCTTGGCACTTCTTCAAGAATACGTTCTTCATGTCCTCCCATGTCTAGATGTAGTTCCCACCTAGGCTCATGAACCATCAGAGAGCTTCTCCTTTTAGAGTAAGAGGAAACACTTTCAACCTTTGATAATTAGTACAATAATAATATCATCTACAAAGTATTTCGAACTCAAATAAGGATGTATCTGGATCTTCATTTGTCAAACCATGAAAATTTGGTAGAGGAGATGGGGGAATTATGTGCATTTGTGTCACTCCTCCTAGATCTTTGATAGGGAATTTAAAAGTAGAAATGTGAGCCATTTCTTACCATAATAGAAGATGTTTTTCATGTGTTTCTTCAAGGCTCCTCCTTCAAATGTTCCTATCAATTGGTTAGTGAAATGGGTGGCGTTTACATCACCACTTGAGTGGAATTATGAGATTTTTTCAAAAATTCTACCTCTAAATTTCCTACTTCAATTCCTATGAAATTCTGTTGAAAAGTAGGCAGAGGAACAAGAACTTTACTTGCTCCTTACGCATGTTCTTACCTTCCATTTTTAATACTCAATTCTTTCACAGCAGACAAACATCAAACACCTACTTCAACTTCTATGCAATTGTGCTGAAAAGCGGGCAGAGGAGCAAGCACTTTACTTGCTCGTTACGTAGGTTCTTACCTTCTATTTTTAATACCCAATTCTTTCCCAGCAACAAATATCAAACATACATCACTCTCTGTGAAATGGCAACACTCTCCCCGGAAACAGCGCCAAAATGTTGGGTGCTAAAAGGTGTATTTTCAAACTCTTAATTGCCTCACATTAATTATCAACCTGGGTAAGTCTTTTTATTACAAGAGTGTACACAATATGTGCACGCTATATCCCTAGAGAGTAATGTTTCTTAAAATGTAGTATAGATATTTGATACAAGAATAAATGGATGCATATTATAAACTCAAATTGCAATTATTAAAGGAAATATGACATCTAAGCTTCAAAACTCAATCCTCTATTGAAATCAAATCTCACACAAGCAATTCAATTAACAATAGAATCAGTCGAGAGTACAGTAGCAATAGCTCATCTCTTCTTAGCTGATTTAATATAAACCATACTCAATCTCTACGAAACAATCAAAATGGAAATGATATCAATCTGAGAGTTCAATAGCGATAACCAAACTCGTACAGCTAATTAAATCAATACGATTCACTATCTAAATAATTGACTCTGGAATAAGAATAAATCGAATCAAATGACAGTGTTGTAAATCATATAAAGCAAAGATATTCCTTCAATACAGGAAAACAATAAAAAGCGTAGAAGATGGGAAAATTAACAAATTAATCAAACTTGCAAAAATCATAAAGATATAATACAAAGAAGCAGTTTAATCCACCAGAGGTCGGGCCCTTAGCCGCCAGCGAATGCTGTTGAGCTACTTCAGATAAGGCGAATGAACAACAACCTCAAATTATATATTAATCATTGAACTTGAGTAACATTACAATATGATCACGTTCTCTTGACAGCATGAGTCTGTAAATTAAATTTACAATTTGAAATAATAGAGATCCATCCCCTTTCCTCCTATCCTATCCTATCCTATCTCTAATAATCCCTATAATAATCTCTCTCCCTCTTTGATCTCTATTCTGATTTAAATACATAGAGAGAAAAGAGAAGTTACAACCAAGATGATTACAATATGATTCCCATTACAAAATTGGATTGTTCACAACAAATTGATCAGCAAGATCATATCTGAAATATCTTTCCATCAGCATTCAACAGGAATAGGTCAAATTTGGTATTGCAACTGGAATAATTTGGAAACCGGCCGCAACATCGAATCTGAGAAAAAATCTTCAGAGAACCTTCTGTTTCTCTTAATACGAAACGAATTTGGGAAAACTATTCATCACAAAACTAATTTGGTACGTTCTTAACAAAACCCATGTTTCAAATTTTCCAGATTCTTCTCCATTTGCCTGAAACATCCAATACAAAACTATCACTTCTTATTCCAGCGAATTTTTGAGTTGGCACATTTAATTATGAGCTGGAGATCAAATCTGTAATACGGAAAATATCTTGGAGGTTAAAATGGTGAGTTTTGTTACAACAAATTTATTAATAAACCATCATTGGTAAAATCATGCATAATAATCATCAATTTATTAAAAATAAAGGAGAAGAAATAATATTTATCCATTAGAGCATAAATAATTATAAAATGGAATTATATGATAAAGTGTGATAAATGACATGATAAAGAATGGTAGAAATGGATGAAATAGGCGTTAAAGAGTGATAATAATAATAATGACAAACTAGTGGCCCAACACCATGTAAAAAGCAAGTTACAACTGAACAAACTTCTCAGTTATTCTTTTAGAATGTTTAGGTGCATTTTGGATTGCCCACATCCATTATTAGTGATCGAGATTCTTGCTTTGTTGGGAATTTTTGGTCAATTTTGTGGAGATTCATGGACACCAAATTGAAAAATATTACAACTTTTCATCCACAAATAGATTGTCAAACAGAAGTGGTGAATAGAACAACGATACATCTTCTTCATGGGTATTGCAGCAAGCATCCTAAGTTGTGGGATGAACATTTTCACTATATTCAGCATGCTTACAACCGAGCTAAGCACTCTTCAACTCAAACTTCTCCATTTGAGGCATGCTTTGGATACTTGCCTAAATATCCTTTGGATTTTATTTTTGGAAAGGATGTTGTTATTGAAGGTCATAGCGACATAGAAAAAGCAAGAAAGTTCATTGAGAAAATCCAATTAGTACACCTAAAGGTTCAAGAACAACTTGAGAAAAGCCAAGGAAAGTACAAAGCAAGGTATAAAAAGCATCGTCCAGATCACAAGTTCCAAGTTGGTGATGAAGTTTGGTTTCAAATTAACAAAGAGAGGCTCAAAGGAGAAGGTAAAAAGATATAACCAATTAGATATGGTCCATTCAGAATCTTGGAAAAGATTGATAACAATACCTTCAGGTTGGATTTGCCTTCATATATGAAAATTTATGTTGTTGTTAATGTTGAGAGTTTAAGGTTGTATGAAACTCCTTTGATTGAATATCAAGGAGAGAATATTCAAATTCCATCTATTGAAGACTTTTCTCCAAAATTCCTTGATGAGCTTCAACAAGACACTATACTTGATAAAAGAACAAAGATATCAAAAAGGGGAAGTGTCGATTATCTTAGAGTGGGGCTCAAGGGTAAAAATCCTTTAAAATCCAAATGGATAGTGGTTGGAAAGGTGAGAGAACTGTACCCTCGCCTGTTGGACAACTGAAAGTGATCTTTTGGGGTCCAAAAGGCTTCCAGTGGGGAGGAGTTATCAGGTGCTCAAAATAATGCTTAAAAATAAAATTTGTCATAATGGTGTGGAACCTGAACGACCGCGTAGTGCTCATCATATTGAATCCAACGCAACTTGTTTCACGCAAAACAGACACCATATGGCTTCAAAAACACGTTATGTTCACTTTGGTAAACATGTAATTTTTTTTAAAAAAAGGAGCAGCACAGTCACCAGTCCGTACTACTAATTAGGCTGCTCAGTTGGCACTGACTGTGCAGCTCATGTGGCACCGTAATATCATCAGCGAATGGTCGAGTGCCATGTGGCACGTTCATATAGACATGAGTTGGCAAGATGTTATTGGTTGAAGGCTATATAGGTGGACCAATGAGAGGGTGAAACATGGAAAATCTAGAGGCTACCACGCGCCCTCTCAAAGGTCAAATAAAGTTTTATGTGGGGAGGCTTGGGTCAAACCCACGACCTCACCCACAAAAACACCAAGCTTTATTGCCACGCCTGCAGGTTGGTTCCTAACTAGCATATCACAGGCAGGTGGGCATTAAAGAATCGACCCCAAAACAAGTCAGGGTTGTGATGCGATGATCGCAATCGCACATTGCAAAAGGGAGGTGTTACAGAATCAACCCTGACAGGATCAAGTTGTGATTGCGATATCACAATCACATATCGTATAATTCAAAGTTCTGTTATATGTTTTACTATGGGTTTGTCGGTTGCGATATATTCGGGATGCGATACAATTTATACTACAGTTGATAATTTGTGGGGTCTGCCGATTATTGCAATTGCACATCACCCACGATGTAGTCATAAACCATAAGACTGATCGGTTCCTGCCGATTGCGATTTGCGATGGGGCTGTCAATGTCGATAGTTTATGACCGGAACAGTCCCCTTAACCGTCGGACCTAACCATCTTGCATATGACCACTTGACCTTAACCATGAGATAGACGGGTTCATTTGCAGGGAAGTTGGCAGGACCACCAAGTTTGGCGAACTACTAGAACTAACTCCAGATAATGAATTTAACTAGAAATTAGCCGTATTTGGAGGAGGAAATTGTGGAAAGACTGGCAGAAGTCATATCTAAGAAAGTTTCAACCAAATAAAGAGAAAAAAAGAGGTCAGGGTACCATTTTTTAGTATTCTGGACTCATTGGAGTAGGTTTCAGAAGCATTTGAGCATTGTAAACACATCTTTTTACACTTTTGATATTAATAGAGAGGCCCAAGCCATTGGAAGTTGGACCAAGGAGACGTAGCCCAAGAGGGGTGAACTCCTTTATCATGTTCCTATTGTAATGTGTTTTTGATGATGTCATATACATGTTTATGTTGTTGTTCATTCTCTTATTTATGTTAACTTGCTCATTAAAAAAAAATCATGAATCCTTAAGCACAATGAAAGAATTTTGTTTATAATCTGAGGAGGATCTTAGCACAACAATATAATATTCTATATCAGATCGCCAAGCCATATAGACTAAGTTGTAGTGTTCTTTTTTTCTAGGTTGGAAAGCCTAGGGGAAAACCATTGAGTACTTCCCCTCATTTTGAGGATTGTGAAGGTAAACCGTAGAATCTTTAGGGTAGAAAACTAGTCAATAACAAAACTTGAAGCCATTACAATAATATACTTGATATGAGCACATGTTACATGTGGGAATTGAACTTGGGTGGGGAGGATACTAATCATTCCCTCTAACCACCTAAGATAAACCCAATTGATAGGTTGTATTTTCCTTGAGATGTAAATATTATAAATATGTCTTGTAATATTCCTAATGTTGCTTCCAAGGATAAGCCCTAATTAGTAAATGATTTTAATTGTTTTCTATGTTATTCTTATGTTATTCCTAAAGATGTAAAGGAAGAACAAACTCTGAATCCAAAAGGGAGCCAAAAGGGAAAAATAGTTAAATATTTTGTGCCACATGTATAGAGAACACTGTGTGCATTTTACCTAATTAGTTAAGGAGTTTAACCTAGAGAACAACATAATATATATATATATATATATATATATTAAAAAATTAAAAAAAAAGAAAAAAAAAAGATAACAAAAGGACATGTATACTCCAAGATGATAGGTGGTTTCTAGAGACACTATAACAACATTTAAACACAAAGCATTATGATAATAACATCACAGCGCATAATAAAATTCAATGACTTCATTTCAATACAACATTATTGATTGACCCATAGGGTCCTTTATTTATTATCTCTATATCTATCCAAATTACTTCAATTAGGGAAGATACAATGCATAAGTAAAAATCCATGGTTAAATTCACAACATATTATCGATTAGTTGATTTTCCTAGTCAACCAGACCATCCAGTCAAACACATCATCAACCACTCAATTGTTTGATTCACTGGTCAACCCATACATTGTCCATTTGACTACTTCACGAGTTGAGCCATCAACCATCAAATTGATCATCTCATTAATTGCTTTACTAGTCAACTAAATTGACAATCTCCAATAAATGCACGATGAAACAACATTACCTCATGTTCTGACACAGGTTCTAACCCCCCCAAGCAACGCAACTTTTTGGAGATTCAGAAGGTGAATTTATGTCAGCATGCCACCCCCCATAATTGCAACTTCCTAGACCCAAACAAATCTCATAGCTTAAGAATCTTAGCTTCTGACCATTGTTTACTGAAGATATCAACAATATGATCATCGATTTGGTAATAAACAAGAGTAATAACTTTCTCTTAAATTAGTTGTCTTAAGTAGTGAGAATCAATTTCGACGTGATTCAATTTATTGTGTGCAACAATATCGTTAGCAACGTTATTTACACTTTTATTGTCACAATAAATAATAGTTGAAGGCTTAATTGGAAACCCAAACTCTCCCAAGAGTTGTTCAATATAGATTGTATTTGTACCTACCTTAATCGTACCATAATACTCAAATTTTTAAGTCGACAAAGAGACTACCTTTTGTTTCTTGCACAACCAAATTAGTGGTATAGAACTAAAGTGAAATACATACCCAAGTGTTGACATTCAATTATTGTTGCCACCTACCTAGTCGAAGTCAATGAAGCCAACTAACAAGTTTGAACTATGACACTACTTGATTCTAAGGTGTGAGGTATCTTTAAGGTAATGAACAATTATATTTACAAATTTTCAATGGCTTTCATGGGGATCATGAATGAATCAAGAAACCATACTAATAGTAAAGGAAATGTCAAGTCACCTATAAGTGAAATAGATAATACTACTGATCAAATGTTTATAAAGAGTGGCATTGACTTTAAGGAATCAACATTCATTAGTCAACTAAAATCTTGGTTCAAGAGGGTGTAGTCGAATGGCTTATAGTCATCCATCTTAAAATATTTCAACAAATCCAATACATATATATATTGAGAGATAAAATTACCATCATATAGAAGTAAAAATTGAAGACCAAGAAAGTAATGTTGAAGACCAATATTTTTCATTTCAAAGGTGTCAACACATTGTTTCTTCAGTCCAATAATTATATCAAGATTATTGTTGGTTATGATTAATTCATCAACATATATAGCAACAATGAAAGTATTACCATTAACATGTAATACATAAAGACTATTGTATTCACAACATTTGAATCCAAGGTTGAGAGAGAAGCGGTTAATTTTTGCATACCAAGGCTTGGGGTGTAGAAATTCCTTGTAGATTCAAACTGCTAATCGTGATTTACTAACACAATAGACTTGAATCTACTCTACTCATCAGCCGAAACAATTTAAATGATTGTGAAATCAAAAAGCATACAAGAGAAAGAATTCAATCAATATATTACAAAATGATTTCCTAGGGAAATCCATAGCTAAAAATCCCTACTATTTGTATATTGCATTAGTCAGAAAATATGAGAATATTACAATTCTTTTCTCAATCCTGAGAAACCTCTACACTATCTCTATCTATCTCACAACTTCCTAGACAATCCTAGGTCAATACTTAACCAATCTCTCGCTTGCCCAAGTCCTTATTTCCTTGCATTGTTTCCTTGGGAATTATCCCCCTATTAATTAGGGAAATTCCTCAATTGGAATTGCACAATCCAAATAGGCCTTCCTCTGACTGCATGCACCACCTGTACAATTCAAATGATTATACAATTGATATTACATTGTCCCTAAACTCCAATTTCAACTGGGTAATGTTGGGTGTGGAGCCTGATTATCTTCTATGTTCAAAGGTATCGTTGCATTGGACCCCAGTTCGAAATGCCCATAAAATATTTGCTTTAGGGTGGTCTAGGGGGGGGCGGTTGTGACCTTTGGCGAGCCCCCCCTGGCGGGGGGTTTCGGGGGCAGTGCCCCCGAAGCTAAGAATAGATGTAAAATTGCCTCGTAAAAGTATAGTAATTTCTAGTCAATCTGGGCCGCTCATTAAGCAGAGATCTGCGGTAGAGGTTATGTTTAATTTAGGGTTTTTTGCCCTAGAAGGCAACCCCTCACAATATATGAGGTAATTGTATTGCATCTATGTAGTTCTGTAATTTGAGTGAGAAAGAGAGGGGAGATTGAGAGCGAGGAGAGTGTTACAGCGGATCTACTGTAGGTTGTATCTCTTCATTTTGCTGGATAATAGAAAGGAATGACTGGCTGTTCAAGGTGGACGTAGCCCAAACTGGGTGAACCATGTATATCTGTGTCTCTCTGGTTTTATGCGTTTTCTGTGTTTATATTTATGAAGTATTCTATGTGTTCCATTGCTCTGTAATATATAATTTTCTAGCAACAGGTATCAGAGCTGAAGGTCTATTTGGCTGATAAACTCACAGGAAAGAAGGGTTCCTAGTTCGAGTGGGAGCAATGGCGGAATATGGTAAGTTTAGGGTCGAGAAATTTAACAGCCAAAACTTCTCGCTGTGGAAGATGCAGATGGAAGATTATCTATATCAGAAAGATCTGTACCTACCATTGGGTGGAAAAACAAAGATGTCGATGGGTATGACAGATGAAGAATGGAACCTTCTTGATAGAAAGGCACTTGGAACAGTACGGTTGTGCCTCGCAGCGTCAGTCGCATTCAACATTTCGAAGGAAACAACGACAGAGGGTTTGATTAAGGCATTGGCAAAACTATATGAAAAACCCTCAACCTCAAACAAGGTATTTCTTATGAAACGGTTATTTAATATGAAGATGTCGGAAGGTGGATCTATTGTAGACCATTTAAAGGATTTTAATACTGTTACAAGTCAGTTAAGTTCTGTAGGGGTAAACTTTGATGATGAAGTTAGAGCTCTATTATTCTTGTGCTCATTTCCAAAAAGTTGGAATGGTTTAGTAATGGCCATTAGTAACTCTATTTCTCGATCTAGTACTTTAAAGTTTGATGATGTTCTCGGTGCTATTGTTTGGTCAATTTAGTGTGTTCTAAATTTCTATTTAAAATGTCAATCCGGGATTCGTAAGCTGACGAAGTGAAGTGTACTATATGTACTAGATAACCATTTCCTTAATCTTTTGTCGTTTTTGAGTTTTTAGTTTGTTTTTGGATTTATCTTTCCCTAATGTATGATGGTGAAAATGAAAATGAAGTATGGATGATAATGGTGATGGTGATTTCTACAGTGATTTTTCTCAAACTTAAAAGTGCTCAAAAAGAAATCTTTAAAACAGCTGTAATGAAATCAATTCTTAAGAAAAACAGTGAACTAATGACAATGGCCCAGTATCCTTGCTATTGAATGAAAAGAAAGTAAAAATTGAACTTAAAGCAACTCAAAGCAAAGCAACTAATTCACACTACTTTAACTCTTCTGATCCTTTACCCTTCAGCTCAATCTACCTTGTGGGAAGCAATCATGAACAAGTCAAGCAATATGATATCTAAATGGCAAGAAATTAAATTGCATAAAAGAAACTAGTCACACTCCTTCAACTCTTCTGATCCTTTACCCATCAGCTCAATCTACCTTGTGGGAAGCAATCATGAACAAGTCAAGCAATATGATATCTAAATGGCAAGAAATTAAATTGCATAAAAGAAACTAGTCACACTACTTCAACTCTCCTGATCCTTTACCCTTCAGCTCAATCTACCTTGTGGGAAGCAATCATGAATAAGTTTAAGCAATATGATAACTAAATCACACTACAATAAGTAATATTTTGATTTCTTACTAATAGAGTCACTTGACTATAGAAAGAAACCATAAATTGATGAGCAGTATGATATCTAAATAACAGAAAAAAACAAATAAGCAAATCACAACTTGAAAAAGACAGTGCTGGAATTAAACTTCAGAAAATGAAAGTTAGCAGGAAGGACAAGATGATCTCATATGTCAATAGTTATCAAAAAGATGAAAATTTGCCCGGGCTGCCTAAGAAAACCTGCAGAAAAACATTGATCAGCTGACAGCTACAAGAAAGCAGAAGTGAAATTATAAATAGCAGTGAATTAAGAAGCATCAAAACAGCATGTTATGTACAAGCTAAAGATTATGAAAGCAGAAGATAATAAAACCAAATGAAAACTTTACAAGGCTTCAGTGCGCAGGGGTCCTCTGCCACTTCAGCCAATCAACGAGTAGTCACACGAATGAACTCAGAAAAGTCTTCTCATGTATTAAAGCAGCAACATATATAAAACAGTGGGGTGATAACAACAACAGTTCGGAAAATTACATATCCAAAAGCTTTTTCACAGCGTTCATCAACGCGTTATTTATAATGAAAAAGTGTTGAACTAACTAACTGAATCCTACGCTATTAACTGTGTTGCCAAAGACACGTAGATCCCTTCAGCCGAGATCTAGCGTAACTGTCATCATGTCTATTAAATCTTCGGAGTGGTAGCTGTTGGATTCAGGTTACGATGATGATCTCCAGGTGTGCCAGTGTCTTCGTGGGCTGAGGACTGTGCCACATAAACGTTCACGTGCCCAAAATAGAGACGTGCCACCGCTGAACTCCTTGGTTGGCTTTGCCTTTGACCCTCGTTGACCATGACCTTCCATGGATGATTTGGCTGATTTGAAGGGACACGTTCCATGTATCCGTCACCTGTAGCTTGCCCATGTAGCTCGTTTCTTCATAGGACACCTGTAGCACAACTTTTAACAAAATAGTTGCGGAATCCTGTGCTGGCTGCGGAAACCTGTGCTGGCTGCGGAAACTTCTCAGTTTCCGCAGCTGCATGAACAAAAACTAAACCAAACAACAGTCATAAGCATAGTCAGAAAACCATGTAAAAATCTCTTTTTAAACTACAATGCAATGATTTAACAGTTGGGTGGATGAAATAAGTGGAAAAAGAAGGCTGAGAGGGTGTATAGGAAGGTGCAGGTTTGAGGCTCAACATACCCCCACTGTGAAGGTGTTGCATGTCGCCATGCAACCAAAATTGAGTTATTTCCCTCTAATCCACATGTTCTGAGGCTTCTGCAAGGACATCTAGCCCTCTTTTCTTCTTTGATGCTAACATCATCATCCTTGGTTTCCTGACTAGACATTTGAACTTGAGGTTAATCAATGCTCTGCTTAACTTTTTGCACTTCTCCTTCAGTTTTCTATTTTTCTTTTGCCACAGTCCTAAATGAAGCATAGTGTTATCATGGACAATCTTGTCTACCTTACTCTGCTCTTTGAGTGCTTCATTTTCCTGTTTGATATGCCTATTTAGGACTTCTAACTCAAATACTTCTTGTTTCAAACACTGAACTTGTGCATCAAGTGGCAGAGAGGTACTTGGTCCTGCAGCTGATTGTTCTAAGGATTCCAGGTAATTGTATGCCTCTTGCTGATTAGGATCTACCTCAGGTGTCTTTCTTGGACTAGGCTCTAAATCTGGTGGAGGAGGAAGACTGCTCTCTCTTTCCGGCCGAAAAGGGCTTTCCTCACATGGAGGATTTGATTCAGTGATTGGCTGAGCTGGAGATTTCTCAAGTGTCTCTTCACCTAAATCAATAAAGTGAGACTGTTTTTATTTGGTTTTATTCCCTTTCCCTTTTAGCCTAGTGCTCCTTCTTAAATATGAACTAGTACTCTTCTCTTGTGCACTCTGTTTTCCTTTTTGCTTTTTCTTGGCTATGGCAGCAGCTTGAAGATCTATTAATCTTTCTGACAGAGGTTGATAATCCTCTTCTATGGATTGCTCAGGGGATGGATAAACTTCTTGGATGGTTCTTTTGCCTTTTTCTTTTCTCTGTTTCTTATTTTTAGCTCTATCTTCTTCTTCTTTTTCGACTGTTTCTTGAATTTCTATTGTAGGGGAGTCTTAGACTGTAATGTTCTTTTGTTTCCTCCTACTTTTCTTTGGAATCTTTGGTGGACTACTTCCAAAGGCCTCAGACGGCTCTTGGAAGTAGTTTCTTGTCAAAAATTGCTCCCAAGTATCCTTATTTTTCTTTAACTGGTCCTCAATAAGAATTTTTATGAGCCCATGATGGTAGAGATGAGGTTCAATATTGCCTACATGTTTTTGAACTGTAAAACTCATCTTTTTCAGACTTAATAGCAGAAAATGAGGCAAATTAAGAGTGTGACCGTCTATGAAATTCATCATCAATCTAACATGATACATATACATAGAGCCAAAACGACCTTCACACGTGATAAATTTCTGGATGACTAACAGTAGACTAGACCATTCCTCTTTTAGTACATGAACAGGGATGCCTCTTGTAAATACGGTGGTATCCATACCTTGGTTTTGTAGCATGGTTCTCCATATTTGATCGTCCACACTTCTATTTTTAAACCACCTTTCACCTTCTTGAGGTAGGCCCGTGGCAGCTGCTATAGTGGCCTCGGTCACTGTGAATTTCAAGTCTCCAACCTCCACTATTTGTCCATTAAAAGACCTCGCAAAAGCTTTGGTCACCTCCTTGTTATGGCCTTTAAACTTCTGGATGAATCATAGCCATTTGACTTTCTTCATAAATTCCTTAGTTTGAGGATAACCCTCCAAGTATTTCGGTCCTTTCGGCTCAGCTCTCAGTAAGTTTCCCATCCTCTGTTTTAGACTCCAACTGAGAGTTCTTCTGCGTGTGAGGGTTAAGGGAAAAAAAATAGCTCTGTTATAGGGTTTAGGATAGACTGTAGTGATTGCAGTCAGGGTTTAGGATGACTGTAGTGACTGCAATCGGGGTTTAGAGCAAACTGTAGTGACTGCAGTCGGAAATGGAGAACAGTGAATGGAAATACCCGAATTACCGGAGGAACAGTGGGTGAGCAGCAGTAAACGAGTTCATGAAATGAAATGTGGATGCATGCGAGGAGTATGGTATAAGTGGAGTAATAAGCGAGTGGAGTAACAGCAGGACTCTTTCGAATCAGATGACTGCGTATGAAATTTTACACGTCTCAACAGACGGCTGCAGAAATTACGGCTAAGAAGAGCCGTAACACAATAGGTCACGTCTCAAGAGTACGGGTAATAAATGGAAGTGCAGTCAGTCTTGAGTTTAAACTCGGGATAATCATGAGACCGTTAGGGCAATGAATGCGAGGTGTGTGGAGTGATATCGTGGAATAGGAGTGGTAGTGGAGCTATTGTATTAAATCATCGCTCATAGTAGAACTTGTTATGGTTTAATGACTATGCATAATTATGACTTGAATTGTTATTTGATAAAGATTTTTTATCATACCTTTGTAAATTTGTCATTTCTTGCTCAAGGCTTCTAACCAATTGCTCTTCTTTGTTATCTTGGAGATGCCCCATGTCTTTAGCTCAATTACACCTGCATTTCATGATTATGGCACTAACAGTTGACTGTAAATTTTGAAAACAGAGTGATGCTGGCTGCGGAAACGGTCTCCAGCTGCGGAAACTGAGACAGCACCCCCTTAACTGCACAAAGATAGTTAGAGGAAAACCAACTGAATGAAAATAGTCCTGAAGGGGACTTTTATTGATGGAGTGAAATGGAATGAGTGGAGTGAAATGAAAGTGAGGTGGAGTGAAGTGAAATGGAAATGGGAATGAGATGGAGGTGAAGTGAAATGGTAAGTGAGATGAAGTGAAGATGGAAAGAGAAGGGGAGGAGATTTTTTTTTTGGAAAATATAGAGTGTCAGGTGTCCCTGATTTTCACTCTACATTTTCTGTATAAGACCGCCAATCTATGATTGGTTTTCAGGCTTATACACAATTTTTTTTTTTTTTTTTTTTTTTTCAAAAACTGAAAGAAACAAAGATTAGGCTGGTGGGGAAGGAGAAGGATTCTTCTCCACCAGCCTGATTGCAGAATTCTCTTGGAACATTTTGACAAACTCCTCTTTTGAAAGTGGCTTATGATAAATTTTCAATCGGTGGCCATTCACAATAAGAGGAGTCTGAAATTCATCAATGGTCTTGATTCTTACCGCTCCATTGTTAAAGACTTTATCAATCTCATATGGCCCAAGCCAATGAGTCTGAAACTTCCCTTTGAAGTCTTTAAACTTGGAATCAAACAGTAAAGCCCAATCTCCCTCTTGAAACTTTCTCTCTTTGATGTATCTGTCATGCCACTTAGCTCTTTGATGTTGAACTAGATCAGTCCTTAAAATTGCATCTTGTCTGATCTCATCTAGCTCATTCAGCTGCTCTATTCTGTGCTTTTGGGCTTCTGATAGATTCATCCCCAATTGAACTGCCATCTTGAAAGTCTTGACTTGAAACTCAATGGGGAGCAGGACTTCTTTCCCATAAACAAGTTCATAGGGAGAATGTCCTGTTGTGTTCCTCCATGTAGTTCTGTAGGCCCATAAGGCTTCAGGAAGCCTTTCTGCCCAATCTCTTCTGTGTAGATGAACAGTTTTGGTGATGATACTCTCAAGAACTTTATTTGTAGATTCCACTTGGCCATTTGCTTGCGGATGGTAAGGAGTAGATTTTATGTGCTTGATTTTGTATTCTTCCATCAGCTTCTCCATCAAATTAGATGTAAATTGACTTCCCTGATCTGTCACAATTTCTCTTGGGACACCAAAACGAGTAAAAATATCCTCAAAAAGAAATTGAACAACTGAATTTTCAGTGGCAGAAGGCAATGCCTTGGCTTCTACCCATTTAGTGACATAATCAGTGCAAACCAATATATACTTCTTTTGTTTAGACGGTGGATTAATTGGTCCAATGAAATCTAAAGCCCATTTTTCAAAGGGTTCGATGAGTACCTGTGGCTGTAATGGCATTTCATTTGAAAGAGTCGGTCTCCCAACTCTCTGGCAGCTGTCACACCTTCTGACATATTGTTTTGCATCTTTGAAGAGAGAAGGCCAATAATATCCTAAAGAAAGGATTTTATAGGCCTTCCTCTTGTCAGTAAAGTGTCCACCGCATGGTTCATCATGACATTCCTTGAGGATGTCAGGCATTTCATCTTCCCAAACACATCTTCTGATCACACAATCTAGCCCTGTTTTAAACAATTCATTAGAAATCCATGAATAACTTGAACTCTCCTGAATGATTCTTCTTTTCTCATTAGGAAATAAATGTGGAGGTAGTTTCCCTGTAACCAAATAGTTAGCAATATCTGCATACCAAGGAGTATTAATAGTTACTGCAAACAAATATTCATCTGGAAACTTGTCCTCTACAGGAGAATCTTCGTTAGTATTTTGGATTCTAGACAAGAAATCAGCTACTGTATTTTGTTTCCCTGGTCTATCCAACACAGTAATATTGAATTCTTGTAAAAGTAAAATCCATCTTGTAACTCTGCCATTATTAATAGGTTTGTTCATGAGATATCTAATTGTAGAATGATCAGTATGGACAAAACTTTCATAGCCGGTTATATAATGTCTAAACTTGTTGATTGCATGAACAACAGCTAAGAACTCTTTCTCAAACACAGTATAGTTTAACTCAGTGGGAGTCAAATTTTTACTGGTGTAGTAAATGGCATAAGGAACTAAATCCTTTTGCCCCAACACAGCTCCTAAAGTTGTATCTGAAGCATCTGTAGAAATATGGAAAGGAAGTTTCCAATTTGGCCCTCTCAAAATGGGTGCTTCAGATATTCTTGTTTTCAAAGTTTCAAATGCAGATTGACAATCAGGATCCCATTTGAATTCACAGTCTTTTGTAAGTAATTTGAAGAGTGGAGATGCTATTTTGGTGAAGTTTTCAATAAATCTTCTATAATATCCAGTAAATCCAAGAAAACTTCTAACATCTTTTTGACAATTTGGAATAGGCAACTTGGAGATGACCTCAACTTTTGATCTATCAACTTTAATCCCATCTCCTGAAATATGATGTCCTAAAACAATCCCTTCAGTAAACATCATAAAGCATTTTTCATGACTTAATGATAGGTTTGTTTCTTTACATCTTATAAGGACTTTTTCCAAATTTTCTAATGCCTCTTCAAATGTATTACCATAAACTGTAAAATCATCCATATAAACCTCTACACAATCATGGATTAGATCAGAAAAGATTCCTAGTACTGCCCTTTGAAATGTTGCGGGTGCATTACATAATCCAAAAGGAAGTACTCGGTAAGCAAAAGTTCCCCATGGACAGGTAAATGTGGTCTTGTCCTGATCTTCAGGTGCTACCTGAATCTGATTGTAACCACTAAAACCATCCAAAAATGAGAAATACTTTTTTCCTGCTAAAGTATCTAATACCTGATCAATAAAGGGTAAAGGAAAGTGATCCTTCAAGGTTGCTTTGTTCAATTCCCTGTAATCAATGCAAACCCTCCATTTACCATTCTTTTTAGGTACTATAACCAAAGGAGAAACCCATCGACTATCTGAAATTGGATAAATGAAGTTTACATTAAGTAACTTTTGGAGCTCTTCTTTCACTATCTCCCTAAGGTTTGGATTCATCCTTCTCTAAGGTTGTTTGATTGGTCTACTGTTTTCCTCAATGTAGATGTGGTGATTGCAAGTTTTAGGGTCAATACCTTTCATATCAGTATACTCCCATGCAAATGCAATAGAATGTTTTTGCAAGATTTTGGTTAGCTCTTCCTGTTGTGATCTTTCCAAGTTTTTGTTGATATTCAATGTTTTACCTGGAAAGATCTCAATGGCGGAACTACCAAACTCTTCCATAGAGAAAAGAGACATTTGTCTAGATGATAGATACTCAATGTCAGAATCTAACTGAAATTGTGTGTGGTCATATTCTGAAGATGTTTCAAAGTTTTCTAATGTGTTCAGAATTTGACTATCTTCACTAACTTCAGAAATGGTAAAGACAGGTTGTATAGTATCTTCATCATCAATCCACTCATTATCTCCTATTTCTGTAATTGCTTTTGCTGGAGGATACAGATTGAATTTCTTTGTTGAATTACCATCAGAAATATACATATCCCCAGACCTACAACTGATAAAAGCATCAGCTGTGGCCAGCCAAGGTCTTCCTAAGATGAGAGGATGTCCTCCTAAATTACTCTTTGGAGTTAAAATCATGAAATCTACTCGATATTCCCAAGAGTCTAAGGAGACTGAAATGTCTTCTAATACACCATCTAGTTTAATAATTGATCGATCTGCAAGTTGCAGTAAAGTAGGTGTAAAGAGAAGGTTAGGAAGTTTCAGCTGTTCCATAGTCTGTCTACTCATAATGTTGATAGCAGCCCCCAAATCAATCAAAGTATTTGGAATTTCTACCCCATTGATATGTGTTTTGACAATTGGACTACCGGGATCTACATACTTCTGCATAGTAATTTTTCCCATCATGATATCTGCAATTTTTCCTACCAGGTGGATTTTTCTTGTATCTCTTGGTTTCCTTCCTGGTCTTTTAAGACTCAACTCTTTTATTCTTTTTGTTAGAATAGGAATCTCCTTAATGGCTTGTAACAAGGGAATCTTGATACAGACATTCTTCAATTCATCTAGAAAATCATAGTCAGGCAACAAGATTTGTTTTTCCACCCCTTTCTCAATTTGTAATCTTTCAGGAAAAGGAGGTGTGGATGAAGATGCAGGTTGCTCAACTATAGGAGTTGTGGGGGTTAGTTCTTTTTCTTTTTCTTTCTGAGTGTTTGGGTTTTGTAGAGATGCTTCAAAACCCTTATTGGCTTCAAGAGATTCTTCCTCAGAAATGCTTTGATTTTGAGCATCTATAGAAGGCTTATCTAAGACTCTACCTGATCTGAGTTGTACACCATTGAGAGGAACAATCATATAGGTAGGAAATTGTTTACCTTCCATCATGTAAGCATTTTGAGGGTTTTTATTTTTGGGGTTTGGCAATGGCTGAGAAGGAAGTTTATTTGACTTCTGTTGGAATGGGAGCAAGAGTTGAGAATTTGGATTCCGTTGAGAAGGTTGTTGTTGTTGTGGAAATGGCAATGATAGTTGTGGGTTTTGATTTGGAAGTTGTGGAGCTTGTTGATTTTGAAAAGATGGAGGATATTGATAAAATTGAGCAAATCTCCCATAAGGATTTTGCGTACCTTGTACCCATGATTGAAAAGGATTTTGAGGTTGGGACCAAGGTTGTTGCCAAGGATTCCAATTTGGTGGGGGTTGAAAATTCATAGAGTTGTTAAACCCTTGATTTTGCTGCCCCTGCCAAGGTCTCCTTGCAACAAAACAGAGAGACTCAATTGTATTTGGATCTTCTTGAAAGACAACTTTGAGCCCAAGAATTGAAGGACAATCCTTGGTCTCATGATTCTCTGAACAAATTACACATGTTTCTACAACTTTTGCATCCAAGGGACATTCCCTTAGAGCATGTTTCTTTCTACATTTTGGGCAAAAGATGGCCAAAGCTTCAGCTTCTGCTTTCTGCTTGTTGTGTATCTTAAGAGTGTCTAGTTTCTCACTAAGACTCCCTAAGATATCAGTTTTGAACTCATCAAGCATGTTGCCAATCTCAACCCTACTTACTGATCCAGTTGCAGATTTGTTTGCTCTGATGAGAGAAGGATCTCTAGACCCTTTTTGAGTTTTAGATTTCCCCCTTGAGAGATGGACACATAGCTCCGCTATATCATGAAGTAGAAGTTGAGATATGTCTCCTTTCCCCATCATGTTCAAAATATCTATCCATTCATCTCTAATGGCTTTTAATAGAAGGGCTTTCAAGGTCTCCTCATCTAAGTTACTCATTTTTTCTCTTTTCAGATTATATTGGAATCTTTCAAGTAAATCTTCCAAGTTTTCATCTTCTTTTTGTACCATTTTGAATACCTCATCCTTGTGATTGGTGGGCATACAATAGTCCAGGTACCTATCCAAAAATGTTTGTTTCATATCATTCCAAGTCCTAATGGATTGAGTGAGTAATCCCATGAACCATTTCAAAGCTGCTCCTTTCAATGTTGAAGGAAACAGTTTGAGTTTTTTAGAGTCTTCCAGATAATCATAAGTTCGACACACGACCTCAAACTCAAATAGAAATGTTTCAGGATCCTCATTTCTTAACCCATGAAAGTTTGGGAGGACAGATGGTGAGATGTTCTTCATTGTGGCTCGAGAGTCCTCATCGACTATAGGAAATCCGAATGAGTTATCTCCATCCCTATTTCCCCCAATGTTACCTCTACCTCCTCCTCCTCCTCTACCTCTACCTCTACCAAATCCATTTGCTCCTTCTTTTGTCATGGTAGTTTCCCTGGAGAATTCAGAGTCCTCTGGTTCCTCTACTAAGGGTGAACGAGGAGGAATTTCTCCCTCTTCTTCCTCAGGTGATTCTACTTCTTCAATTACAATTTGTCTCCCTGTAGAAGGAAGGAAAGGATCTCTTCCTAATTCAGATTCGATGGATGGTGTGGGAGAGTCAACTACTGCCTCTTGAATTCTAGGAATCCTAGGGCTAGGAGTGTAGGTTGGAGATGATGGAGGTGTCTCTTGTCTATTCCTTGAAGTAGATGGAGTTGTAAAAATCAAACTCTTGGCTCTAGCTAAAAACCTTCCCCTAGAATCTCTTGCTCTATGCATGTCATTTTTTATTTTTCTTCAAGTCGGGCTAATAATTCTCTTTCTGATCTTCCAGGTCACTCTAGGTGCAAGAAGAGAGCATACTCAAGAACTATTAAACCAATAACTTTCTCTTTTCTGATCCTCGAGATCACACTAAGTGAAAGAGGAGAGCATACTTTGAGAGGTTATCAATTTTCCTTCCTTGAAATTTTCTTGTTTTTTTTTTTTAAGAAATTGGCTACCTAGTTTCACTTCCCCGACAACGGCGCCAAAATGTTTGGTCAATTTAGTGTGTTCTAAATTGCTATTTAAAATGTCAATCCGGGATTCGTAAGCTGACGAAGTGAAGTGTACTATATGTACTAGATAACCATTTCCTTAATCTTTTGTCGTTTTTGAGTTTTTAGTTTGTTTTTGGATTTATCTTTCCCTAATGTGTGATGGTGAAAATGAAAATGAAGTATGGATGATAATGGTGATGGTGATTTCTACAGTGATTTTTCTCAAACTTAAAAGTGCTAAAAAAGAAAGCTTTAAAACAACTGTAATGAAATCAATTCTTAAGAAAAACAGTGAACTAATGACAATGGCCTAGTATCCTTGTTGTTGAATGAAAAGAAAGTAAAAATTGAACTTAAAGCAACTCAAAGCAAAGCAACTAATTCACACTACTTTAACTCTTCTGATCCTTTACCCTTCAGCTCAATCTACCTTGTGGGAAGCAATCATGAACAAGTCAAGCAATATGATATCTAAATGGCAAGAAATTAAATTGCATAAAAGAAACTAGTCACACTACTTCAACTCTTCTGATCCTTTACCCTTCAGCTCAATCTACCTTGTGGGAAGCAATCATGAACAAGTCAAGCAATATGATATCTAAATGGCAAGAAATTAAATTGCATAAAAGAAACTAGTCACACTACTTCAACTCTCCTGATCCTTTACCCTTCAGCTCAATCTACCTTGTGGGAAGCAATCATGAATAAGTTTAAGCAATATGATAACTAAATCACACTACAATAAGTAATATTTTGATTTCTTACTAATAGAGTCACTTGACTATAGAAAGAAACCATAAATTGATGAGCAGTATGATATCTAAATAACAGAAAAAACAAATAAGCAAATCACAACTTGAAAAAGACAGTGCTGGAATTAAACTTCAGAAAATGAAAGTTAGCAGGAAGGACAAGATGATCTCATATGTCAATAGTTATCAAAAAGATGAAAATTTTCCCGGGCTGCCTAAGAAAACCTGCAAAAAAACATTGATCAGCTGACAGCTACAAGAAAGCAGAAGTGAAAGTATAAATAGCAGTGAATTAAGAAGCATCAAAACAGCGTGTTATGTACAAGCTAAAGATTATGAAAGCAGAACATAATAAAACCAAATGAAAACTTTACAAGGCTTCAGCGCGCAGGGGCCCTCTGCCACTTCAGCCAGTCAACGAGTAGTCACACGAATGAACTCAGAAAAGTCTTCTCATGTATTAAAGCAGCAACATATATAAAACAGTGGGGTGATAACAACAACAGTTCGGAAAATTACATATCCAAAATATTTTTCACAGTGTTCATCAACGCGTTATTTATAATGAAAAAGTGTTGAACTAACTAACTGAATCCTACGCTATTAACTGTGTTGCCAAAGACACGTAGATCCCTTCAGCCGAGATCTAGCGTAACTGTCATCATGTCTATTAAATCTTCGGAGTGGTAGCTGTTGGATTCAGGTTACGGTGATGATCTCCAGGTGTGCCGGTGTCTTCGTGGGCTGAGGACTGTGCCACGTAAACGTTCACGTGCCCAAAACAGAGACGTGCCACCGCTGAACTCCTTGGTTGGCTTTGCCTTTGACCCTCGTTGACCGTGACCTTCCATGGATGATTTGGCTGATTTGAAGGGACACGTTCCATGTATCCGTCACCTGTAGCTTGCCCATGTAGCTCGTTTCTTCATAGGACACCTGTAGCACAGCTTTTAACAAAATAGTTGCGAAATCCTGTGCTGGCTGCGGAAACCTGTGCTGGCTGTGGAAACTGAGAAGTTTCCGCAGCTGCATGAACAAAAACTAAACCAAACAACAGTCATAAGCATAGTCAGAAAACCATGTAAAAAGCTCTTTTTAAACTACAATGCAATGATTTAACAGCTGGGTGGATGAAATAAGTGGAAAAAGAAGGCTGAAAGGGTGTATAGGAAGGTGCAGGTTTGAGGCTCAACAGCTATCCTTAGGAAGGAAATGCGACGGAAAAGCTCCAGTGAGACATCAGGTAATGCTTTGAGTGCAGAGTCTAGGGGAAGAAAAATGGAAAGAGGAAAGAGCTCAGGATATCGTAGTAAATCAAGGAAAGGCAAATCCAAGTCCAGATCGGGGATAGTCTGCTTGAAATGCGGAAAGAAAGGACACCTAAAGAAAGACTGTAGATCTCGGAAGGAAAAGAAGGAGATGCACAGCAAGAAAGCAATCATGAAGAAAATGTGACAGGTGAGGTGTTATAAGATGCTTTGATTCTTTCTTTCAAAAATATTACTGATTCCTGGGTGGTAGATTTAGGGGCCTCATTCCATGCCACACCTGATAAGAAATACTTTCATGACTATGTTCAAGGAGATTTTGGACAAGTCCGTTTGGGTGATGCTAAACCCTATAAAATTGTTGGAATGGGTAAGGTTCTTGTAAAATAGCAAAATGGAAACCAATGGATACTAAAGGAGGTAAGGCATGTTCCAGATCTGAAGAAAAATCTGATTTCAACAGGGCAGTTAGGCGGTGAAGGTTGTGTGACAACTTTCGCAGATAAAGCTTGGAAGGTCACCAAAGGAGCCCTGGTAATAGAAAAAGGTGAAAAGGTTGGTACATTGTATTTATGCAATGGTATTTCTAACTTTGTTAATGCTTTAACTTCCAAAGGAGCAGATGCAGCATTATGGTATCATAGGCTCGGACACATGAGTGAGAAGGGGATGAAGATCCTTCACTCAAGGAATTTGTTATCGGGTTTGAAGAATGTTGATTTGGACTTCTGTGAGAATTGCATTTATGGAAAACAGAAGAGAGTCAGATTTTTCAGAGTTAGGAAAGAAAAGAAGAACGAAAAATCAGAGCTTGTGCATACAGATGTATAGGGACCTGCTCAGGTATCATCTCTCGGTGGCTCTCATTATTATGTTACTTTTATTGATGATGCAACTAGAAAAACTTGGATTTATTGTATTAAGAATAAATCTGATGTATTTGATACCTTCAAGAAATGGAAAGCTTTGGTTGAGATTGAGATACAAAAGAAATTGAAGTTTCTTAGATCAAACAATGGAGGTGAATATTGCAGCAAAGAGTTTGATAGGTACTGTTCAGAGCATGGAATTCGCAGAGAGAAGACAGTTCCAAGAACACCACAAGAAAATTGTGTGTCAGAAAGGATGAACAGAATAATCATGGAGCATGCAAGGAGCGTGAGATTGCATGCAGGATTGCCTTTACAGTTTTGGGCAGATGCTGTAGATACTGTTGTTTATCTAATAAACAAAGGGCCTTCAAGTTCCTTGGATGGTGGTGTTCCAGAGGAAGCATGGACAGGTAAAAAGGTAAACTACTCATTTTTAAAGCCTTTTGGTTGTGAGGCCTTTGTCCATATTGATAAAGAAAATAGAACAAAGCTTGAGGCAAAGTCAAAGAAATGTACCTTTATTGGATATGGTGTTAATGATTTTGGTTATTGCTTATATGATTATGAAAATCACAAAATCATTAGGAGCAGAGATGTAACATTCAATGAAAAGGTCTTGTATAAGAATCAGTTGCAGGAAAAGAAGCAAGAAAAAGAAAACAAGGAATATGCAGTTCTTGACGAAATCACTGAAAAAGTAAAGGTGCATGAAAATAATAATATTCAACAACCACAACAACAGCAACCACCACAACAGTAACAGGCACCCCAAACACCTGAAAGTGGTGTTAGAAGATCTTCCAGGATAAGTAGACCCCCTGAACGATACTCTCCTTCATTATATTATTTATTGTTGACTGATTCTGGTGAACATGAACGTTATGAAGAAGCAATGCAGGTTGAAAGCAGGAAGAAGTGGGAGGCAGCCATGGAAGAAGAGATGGACTCCTTAATGCATAACCAGACTTGGGACTTAGTCAGGTTGCCTACAGGAAAAACTACATTGAAGAATGAATGGGTTTACAGGCTGAAGGAAGAAGATGGAGGAAAACAGAGATACAAAGCTAGACTTGTGGCGAAGGGGTTTGCGCAGAAGAAAGGTATTGATTTTGATGAAATATTTTCTCCTGTTTTTAAAATGACTTCAATAAGAACTATTTTAAGTCTAGTAGCAGTTGAAGATTTGCATCTTGAGCAGTTAGATGTAAAGACAGCCTTTCTCCATGGGGATTTGGAGGAAGAGATATATATGCAACAGCCACAAGGATATGAGGTAAAATGGAAGGAGAAACTAGTGTGTAGGTTGAAGAAGAGCTTGTATGGCTTAAAACAGGTTCCAAGGTAGTGGTATCTAAAATTTGACAAGTTTATGTCTGAACAAGGTTATACTAGATGTCACTCTGATCATTATGTTTATCTGAAAAAAGAAAAATGATGGCAGCTATATTATATTGTTATTGTATGTAGATGACATGCTTGTTACAAGGTCTAGCATGCAGGAAATAAATGTGCTCAAAAGAAAATTGGCAAATTCATTTGCAATGAAGGATTTGGGAGTTGCAAAACAAATCCTTGGTATGAGAATAACTAGAGACGGGAAAAATCGCAAACTAACATTGTCTCATAATGAGTACATACAAAAGGTGTTGAAAATATTTAATATGCACAATGCAAAACCAGTTAGTACACCTTTTGCTAGCCATTTCAAACTTAGTAAGGAAATGTGCCCAAATACCCAAGAAGACATGGATTATATGTCTAAAGTTCCATATGCATCAGCAATTGGAAGCTTAATGTATGCAATGGTCTACACAAGGCCTGATATTGCACATGCAGTGGGAGTTGTAAGCAGATACATGAACAATCCAGGAAAGGAACATTGGATGGCAGTGAAATGGATTCTCAGATATTTGAAAGGTACCACAAATCAATCATTATGCTTTGGTGGTTCAAACATTTCTCTACAGGGATATGTTGATGCAGATATGGCAGGTGATACAGATAACAGGAGGAGCACTACAGGATATGTATCTACTATAGGTGGAACAACTATCAGTTGGGTTTCAAAAATCCAAAGTGTTGTTGCACTTTCAACAACAGAAGCAGAGTATGTTGCTGCTACAGAGGCTAGTAAAGAAATGATTTGGATACAAAGATTTATGGGTGAATTGGTTAAGGAGCATGATATGGGCACGTTATATAATGATAGCCAAATTTCCATTCATCTTGTAAACAACTTAGCATTTCATTCCAGGACTAAACACATACAGCTCAAGTACCATTTCATATGATCAGTGTTGGAAGATGGAGAGTTGAAGATGGAAAAGATACACACTAGCCAAAATCCTGAAGATATGCAAACAAAAGTTGTAACCAGGGAGAAACTGAGAATATGCTTAGTTTCAATTGGTCTTCAAGGATGAGGATGAAGATGAGAAATAGCCAGGTCCAAAGAGGAGTCATTGTCCAAAAAATGAAGTAGCGATGGAGTTGCTATAATCAGTCTCCAAGTGGGAGATTGTTGGGTGTGGAGCCTGATTATCTTCTATGTTCAAAGGTATCGCCACATTGGACCCCAATTCAAAATGGGGCAGCGCTACAAGGGGGGTCCAGGGGGGGCGGCTGCGACCTTTGGGGAGCCCCCCCTGGCGGGGGGTTTCGGGGGAGTGCCCCCAAAGCTAAGAATAGATGTAAAATTGCCTTGTAAAAGTATAGTAATTTCTAGTCAATCTGGGTCGTTCATTAAGCAGAGATCTGATGGTAGAGGTTATGTTTAATTTAGGGTTTTTTTCCCTAGAAGGCAACCCCTCATGATATATGAGGGAATTGTATTGCATCTATATAGTTCTGTTATTTGGGTGAGAAAGAGAGAGGAGATTGAGAGCGAAAAGAGTGTTACAGCGGATCTGTTGTAGGTTGTATCTCTTCATTTTGTTGGATAATAGAAAGGAAGGACTGGCTGTTCGGGGTGGACGTAGCCCAAACTAGGTGAACCACGTATATCTATGTTTCTCTGGTTTTATGCTTTTTTTATGTTTATATTTATGAAATATTCTATGTGTTCCATTGCTCTATAATATATAATTTTCTAACAAGTAACTCTCATATCTGACATGAATGAGTTATTTATGAGTGAATTGTCAGTTAATTGACTGATCACTGTAGGAAACACCACACTACTAGACCTCCCAATAGTTCCTCCAATAGTTGGAACTAGTTTAACTGACTTTAACTCAGTTAAACTGAATTAATTAATGGCAACTCAAAATAAACTCAATCAGGGTTCCTCAAGTGACCCAAGTGAGACCCTCAACTCGAATTAACTAAGCCAACTAAGTCAAATTAACTTAGTTAACTAATACAAGTTGTCATGTGGTGTGGAATTAAAATTGTATTCCTAATTTAATTCAAGGACAAAATTAAATTTGGATTTTCTTGTTTCATTTTCAAAACTCCCACTTAACAAGAAAGGGATTATCTTCTACCCCGATCCTGCCTCTATGAAACTTGAATTTTCATCTTGATAATGCCTTTGCCAAAATATATGCATCATATCCCTCTGTAGGAATGTACTCCAACGGGAAAATTATCATTGATAATATCTTGACAGGGCTCTGCAACTAAACCCTAGCGGCGGGCGATTTTCAAATGCGGCCATGGAAGCCGAGGACAGGTTTTATCTGCGGAGATAGATTAGCTCAGTAAAGTCCCAACCCTGTGCGACTGTGCATGTAGACAAACAGGGTTTCCTCTGGCAGTGTTAGCGCATTTTGCAAGAAGGAAGCAACGCGTCCAGGGAGGCGGAAAGCTGGTCACTGAAGTAAGCATGTAGGACCGTATATTGAAAAAGCTATGATAGTTCTCAGTTTTGGATATTAATGGTGGACCCAGGCAGCGGTGCTCATCGCGAGATGGCCCTGGAGTTTGAGACCGTCGATATAGACCCAGCACCAGAAGACCTTCTTGCCTGCTGGGGTCTTGAAGTCTCTGAGAAAAACCTGTCACATTTCTTCCCGAATAAAACAAAGCTCCATCGGTCCCCTGACAAGGCGATGGGAGTAGGGAGGTTGAAGTCAGGAGGTCAGGAACAGGTCTCTGCTATAAAACCTGCATTGGAAGTCCCGGCTGACATCATGACCAAAGACACCTCTAATAAAGAAAAGGGAAGGGAGCTGTCAGATATCGGAAAAGAGGATTTAGGGAGAAGTTCACCTCTTATTCCAGGGGCTGGGATAAAGAGGCCGGCTGAGGAGGAGGAAAAAGAAAACAGAGACTATGTCGCAAATAATCCCGAGCTGAATGAGGCAGACAAGGCAGTCAACCCTGTCAGTAAGGAGACAGAAACGGGAGAAGCCAGGAAGGTCGGTGGGGATGGAAAAAGGAAAAAGATCAACCCCATCAAAATGAAGAAGGAACGTCCTAGCTGTGTGTTTGGAGTGGACATCCTCATCGACCAGGCTATGGAAGCCTCGGAAACTTTACTAGTTGGTAGAGTCCGAGGAAGAAAGTTCTCGGTAGGTTACATAAAAGAATGGACTCAGTTGGAATGGAAAGAGGCCCCGGGACAACCAGAACAAATTAAAAACTTGGATAGAGGTTGGTTTTGTGTTAGATTCGAACAAAAGGAGCACGCTGACTGGGTTATGGGGAAAAGCTGGAGCTTCGGTAAGAGACCTATCCTCTTCAAAAGATGGACGCCCCTGTTTGACGCCCAGAAAGAAAAAGAGGTGGAGTCCCCAGTCTGGGTTAAACTTCCGGGCCTCCCTATGCAATTCTGGACCGATTCTGCCTTCACCTCTATTGGCAACACTCTGGGGAAATTTCTCGACATCGATAGATCATACCTCCGAACGCATGAATGGGGAGTGGCCCGCATTCTAGTTAGTCTAAACCCCAGGGGGGGTTTGGCGGACGCTATGAATCTAAAGTATCGTGGCCTGGAGTTCGTTCAGGTCTTGGACTATGAAAATCTCCCATTCAGATGCCACCGATGTCATCAATATGGTCATCTGGCCCGGGAATGTCTGCTTGGATACCGTCGGCGTAGAGGACAAAGGAGAAGCAGAAACACCCAGAAGACTAATCAGAAGGCGATTCCTCAGGAAGCAGGAGCTCTGACAACGGAAAGTGATCCCCAGGCATCTTCTCTGGGATTGGTCACGGAGCAAAGAAAGATAGATTTCCAGGATCATACGGGGTCAGCAACAAAGGACTCCAACTCTTGCCAGAGGTACTCCTGGGGACCCCCACAAATCTCTAAAATGGTAGGTGAGGATCAGGCGAGTTTGATTCTTCCCCCTCCCTCCTCTGTATGTCTTTCTTTTGCTCCGTCTATGCCTTGTACTGATGACGCTGGTCCTATGAGACAGCTTTCGAATGAATGGATGGTCCTAGGGAAGGGGCCATTCTCCTCTGACAGCATTATTATGACCATCCCCTCCCCCCTGCAGCCGTCCTCTTCTCCCTTAGAGACTGTCTGCCCTGCCCCTCCTTCTATTCAAAGTCCTGAGCCCCCATACAACCTCAGACCTTTGGCCAATAGAAAAGGAAAAGGGCTTGCTATGAGTGGATTGGAGCTGGATATGGAGAATTCTGGACTGAGGACCAAAAGAGGAAGGAAATCCGATCTGTCGAAGGCTCAGTTGAAAGCAGTCATAGACATTGCAGATGGGAAGCAGTTATCTATTCCAGGGGTGCTTAGAGCAAAGCGGACACCCTCTGCAAGTTTACGATGATCATTTTATCTTACAACTGTAGGGGTCTAGCTAGCCAACCCAAAAAGCTAGCTCTGAAGGAAATGGTCAGGTCCAACAAACCAGACATTATTCTTCTCCAAGAAACTTTGGGGAAAGGGGAAGAATTCACAGGCTGTCTCAAGAAGTTTCTCCCGGACTGGAGTTTTCATGTCATTGATGCTAATGGCCACTCAGGAGGGGTGGCCCTAGGTTTCAACTCGAAGGTTCTTAGAGAGATCTCTTCGTGGGGATGGGAAAATGTTTTGGCTGTGGAACTCTTCTCAAGCGAGCTATGCATTTCTTTCCTCATTGTCAATGTTTATGGTCCTGTTGCGGAGCGGGAGAAATTTTGGAACCCCTTCTTTGCTAAGTCGTTCATGACGCACCCAAATCTTGTAATCGGCGGAGACCTCAACTTTTCTCTGGGGACGACAGAGTCCTGGGGGGTCAGAGCCCGAGCAGACCCTCTCACGGATTTCTTCATTAACAAGCTGGCCTCCTCTCCCTTGGTGGATGTCACACCACTTAAGATGCGTCCGTCGTGGAGAAACCGAAGAATAGGTGATGATTGGGTTGGGAAGAAGCTCGACAGATTCCTAATTTGTGATTCGTTGTCCGAAAAGATTCAGGGTTTCAGACACTGGGTTGGAGAAGGAGGTCTCTCGGATCATTTCCCTGTTTTCCTCGAGGTGAAGGGTGCCTTCCCAAAACCGGGCACTCCTTTCAAATTTAATGCTTCCTGGCTTCTGGATGCATCCTATATCAATCTCTTTCACAGCACCTGGATTAAGGATAACCTTAGCGAAGATGAAGGTCGTGGCAAGGCTTTCATGGAAAATCTCACAAGGATGAAGGCCGCCTCCAAGACTTGGGCTCACCAGAAGAAACTAAACGAAGAAAAATCTCTGGAAAATGTCAATGCGGAAATAGACCTTCTTGAAGATTCAGGAGGTATTGGTTATAGAACTGAAGAGTCTCGGGCCAGACTCAAAGATCTGGAATTGGAAAGGAAGCGGATTCTTCAGAGCAGGGAAGAAAGCTGGCGCTTAAAAAGTAGAGCGATCTGGTTGCAGGCGGGGGACGACAACACCAAGTTTTTCCAAAACTATGCAAAAGGCAGGAAAAATTCCAACACCATATGGGAAATGAAAAAAGCCAATGGGGATAAGGCTCGCTCTTTTGAAGAGCTAGCTTCTCTAGGGAACTCCTATTTTAAGAATCTCTTTAAACAACCAGAGGAAGCAACTATCGCTGAAGTCATTCGAGTTGCTCAGTTTTTCCCTAGGTTCATAGAGGAGGAAGGAAATGATTCCATCATGGCCCCTATCTCAAAGGAAAAGGTTGAGGACATTCTCAAATCTATGCAAAAGGACAAAAGCCCTGGCCCGGACGGCTGGACTGTCGAATTCTTCCAACACTTTTTTGAGCTCATTGGCGATGAGCTTGTGGCAGTTGTAGAGGAGTCAAGGTGTACGGGATCAATTTTCCATCCCTTCAATTCCACTTTTCTCGCTCTTATTCCTAAATCTGACCTCCCAGGCTCCTTTGCAGATTTCAGACCCATATCCTTGTGCACCTGTGTCTACAAAATCATAGCTAAAGTCATTGCTTCCAGATTAAAACCCTTCCTTTCCCGAAACATATCCCCTGAGCAATTCGGCTTTCTCGACAGCAGACAAATCCATGAAGCGGTTGGAGTCGCTCAAGAAACTCTCCATAGTCTCAAAATCAGGAAAAAGAAAGGAGTTGTTGTGAAAATCGATTTGTCAAAGGCTTTTGACAGAATAAGCTGGCTGTTCCTCAGACTTCTGCTAACTCACTTGGGATTCAGGTATGACTTTGTGAAATGGATTATGAGTTGTGTTTCTTCCTCTTCCATAGCAGTTTTAATTAATGGAGCGGCTTCCAATTTTTTCAACCCTGAACGTGGATTGCGTCAAGGCTGTCCGCTCTCTCCTCTTTTGTTTTTATTAGCTGCAGAGGGCATCAGCCTAATGATCCATGATGCTAAAAGACAAGGAACCCTCAAAGGCATTGAAGCAGCTGAAAATCTCTGGGTTACCCACCTTTTATTCGTGGACGACATAATTCTGTTTAGTAATGGCAGTCTGGAGGACTGTACGACGCTCAAAAGGATCATGGACCTTTTCCTGAAGGCGACTGGACTTTGTATAAATGAGAAGAAATCCTCTCTAACGTGTTCAGGTTTGTCCGAAGATATGGTGCACAGCGTGAAGATGGTATTAAATTTCGATGACAAAGCGCTAGAGGATACTTTTAAATACTTGGGATTTCTTCTCAAACCGGACAACTACAGAAACAAAGATTGGACCTGGATTCTTGCCAAAATCGAATCAAAGCTAAAACACTGGAGCTTCAGATGGCTTTCCAGGGCGGGAAGGCTTGTGCTAATAAAATCAGTGCTCATGGTTGTGCCTGTCTTCTGGGCTAGTTTGACTTGGATTCCTAAAGGAGTCCTTTCCCAAATCGATAAAGTTTGCAGCAGATTTCTCTGGGCAGGTTCCAAGTCAGAAAAGGTTACTCCCTGGATCGCCTGGGATAAAGTGGCTCACCCCAAAGAGTGGGGAGGCTGGGGGATCAAAAACCTGCAATGCTTCTCTCAATCTCTAGCAGCGAAGCTTGCTTGGAGGTTAATCTCTTTCGACAAGCTGTGGACTTCTGTTACCAAGAGAAAATACATCGACCCTCTATCAATGACAGACTGGATCAGATTGCCATCAAAGGCCTGCAAACACTCATCGGTGGTCTGGAAAGCTATGTCTTCCTCTGTCAACATCATTGAAAAGGGCTTGGCTTGGAGCGTGGGTGATGGCACTCAAATAAGGTTAGGCAGAGATCCCTGGATTGGTTGTTCAGAGCGTTTCACCCTATCTCAGGGATTGGCTGCGGTGTTAAAAGAGAAAGGTCTCGTCACATTAAACCAGGTGGCCGACCCCCGGACTACTTCTATATGGAACCAAGGGTGGATGCAAGGAATAGATCTTCAACTGGATGAAGAATGGCTGGAGGAATGGGATTCGTACAGGAATGACCTCCTTAATTCTTCTGTCAGACTCTCCGACGCCCTAGATGAACTTCGATGGATTTTTGCTTAGAATGGAATCTACTCTCCAAAGATGGGGTACAAATGGATGATGACCTAGAAAGGGTGGGAAAACCCGTCTTGGTGGGCCAAACCTCTATGGAAGCTAAAAGGTCCAGCGAAAACCAGACTTTTTTTCTGGTGTGCCCTCCTCCAAAAAGTCCCTACTTGGGATTTTCTTCAAAGACGGGGTAAGATAGGCCCGGGCTGGTGTCCTCTATGCAAGAGCAGCGCTGAATCAGCTCAACACCTGTTCCTCTTCTGCCCTTTCAACACTAGTCTATGGGCTGAAACGTTAAGGTTAATCAAAATCCCTTATAGGTGGGAAGGGCAAGGGATTTCGGAAGCCTGGCAAAAGTGGTGGAATGAAGCTGCAAATGACAGAGAGAGATCCATCCCACTCCTCATCACCTGGGGGACGTGGCTGGCTAGGAACCAGGTCATCTTCAAGGACTCTGTCTTCCCGATCGCAAGATTGGCCGCTGAAGGAGCTGCAATTTTCGATAGTATCCCCACTCCGCCTTCTTCTCCTCCTCCCAGGCTGGTTCGACAAGAAATAATAAGACCTTCCATCCCGTGGGCTTACTTTGATGGAGCCTCAGATATAAATGGCTGCTGTGGGGCTGGTTTAATAATTCATCTTTCGAAGGATAAGTCTGTCAAGGCTTCTGTTGGCCTAGGACAAGGCTCCAATAATTTTGCTGAAATGAAAGCCCTCCACCTTCTCCTCGGCTGGCTTGTCCTGCGGAATATGCATGAGGTTCAGATCTTTGGGGACTCTATGAACACTGTGCGTTGGTTCAATGGGATGCAATCATGCAACAATTTCACCCTGCTTCCCTTGCTCAGAGAAGTCTCTCGACTAAAAAATCACTTCTCGGAGCTCTCTCTCAGTCACATTTACAGGGAAAGAAATTCTAATGCTGACCGTCTCTCCAAAGAAGGTGTAAATCAAGCGATGGGGTCGTGGATTGTCCTGGAAGTTGAAAATGGGGTTGCTCGTCCTCTTGAGCAGCCCATTTTCGCTTAGTTCTTTCCTCTGTTTTTCTCCCTCCTGTGTTCTGTACATACTTGTATTGTTTCTCTGGTTTTTTCTTTGTTGTTTCTCTGCTCTTTATCAGGTCTATCGGGCTGCTTTCCTTGTAAAAGGATGCCCGCTTCGACCTGGTCTTTTTCTCTATTCCCTTTTCTCCAGAATCCTGATCGTGCTTACGCAGGATCTCTGCCTAGTCGATGGGTGCTTTTTCCCTGTGCGAAATCGGTGTTTCTTTCTGCATGGGAATTACTCTTTGCCGGTCTGCTCTTCCTCGGGCCTCAGCGAGGCGTGTTCTTAGACAAGATTACGCCTCTTCCCATGGCTCTTTTCGGCACAGGTGTTTCGCCTCTTCTCTTGGCATTTTCGGCGCTCGACTTCTCTTTTCTGAATGTAATTATTTGGGGTCCCTGCGCTGGTTCATCGCCTTCCGGGTGCGCTTGATGGTGCTGATCTTTATTCTTCAGCAGCGACTCTGTTCTCTCCCCTGTCTCATGGCAAAGAATGAGTCCTCTAGCAATGCTTTGCATACGCTGTGTAACTACCTATTATACTTAATAGATGGTTCATTTTTTTCGGTGGAAAAAAAAAAAAAAGGAATGTACTCCAACAACATGATTCTCCTCTGCACATAGTCTCATAGATGGTGATATAGGATGTCGATATGCTTGTACCGATCATGAAAAAATGAATTCTCAGAGATTTTGATACAACTTTGATTTTCATAGTAAATCACTATAGGATCCATTTGCTGACCAAATAAATCAACAAGGATCTTCCTCGTCTAAATAACCTCACAATTTGCTTAACTAACAACCATGTACTCTACTTCTACTGAATTGAGTGCAACTGATCTTTGCTTCCTATTGTACCAAGAAATTGTTGTTGACTCAATACTAAAGATTCCCCTCCTGATGTGCTCTTCCTGTCGGATGGAATCCCTACCCATTCTGCATTTGTTAATCCTTATAGCTTCACTCCCTCTCTACATCAGTACCAAAGACCAAACTGATTGGTGCCTCTGAGGTATCTCAACACATATTTAATTGCCTTCCAATAGAGTTTGGTTGGCATAAACACTGCTTGACTAAGCTAGTTAACTGCAAAACATATGTCTAGTCATGTGTTCACCAAATACATAAGTGAACTCACAGGTTGCTTGTAAATAGTAGCCTCCACTACTTCATCTGAAGTACAATCTTCCTTCCTCCAATTTCTTACTATAGGAGTCTCCATCGGTTTGTTGCTCTCCATGTGGAACTTCTTTAGTATCTCGTTGGCATAATTTCCCTAAGAGACAAACAATTCCTCATCTCCTTTCCATACTTCCATACCAAGGAAATAATGCATGAACCCCAGGTCCTTCATCTCGAAAACTCTTTCAATATCCTCTTTGCAAGATTTTACCAGCTTCTCATCACCTGTTGGAATTAAATCATCGACATGTAATACTGTAATCAACAATTTACCTTCAACCACAATATGTAAAGGTTTGCATCTGCTTCACTTTTGGTGAAGCCCAACCTGGTGAAATAGTTGTAAATCCTAGAGTACCAAGCATTTTGTGCTTGTTTCAATCCATATAATGCTCGCTTGAGTCTGCACACATGCGACTCTTTATTGAAGGTATAAAATTCTTTCGACTACTCAATGTACACCTCTTCCTAAATCATTACATTGAGGAACGATGTATTCACATTCATCTGGTGTATCTTCCATCCCATTTGCGTTGAAAGTGCTAGAATAGATATGATTAAAGAGTACCTTGCTACTAGAGGAAAGGTCTCCTCGTAAAAAATTCCCTCCACTTGAGAGAACCCTCTAGCCACAAATCTAGACTTGTGTTTCTCCACACTCCCATTTGTTGTTTGATTTACCTTCTAAAGCCATCTAAAACTCACCATTGACTTTTATGCTAGTCTTGGGACCACTTCCCAAACACTGTTGATGATAATGGAGTCATACTCCTCTAACATGGCATCAACCCATACTGGTTGTTGCACTTCTTTCTCGAATGAGGATGGCTCAATCTCTACACTCTCGCTCATCAGATCCATGTAGTCAGTGTACCAATCTGGTGACCTCCTCTTCTTGTGTTGTGATGTGGGTGCTCCCACATTATCTCTAGCATCGTGCATAAATATGTTAGCCTCTCTAGTGTGCTTCCTTCCATCTCTGGAATTCTCTTCATGAGTGGGTGTTTCCACTCTTTTCTCCTCTACATGTGGCTACTCCACACCATCCTGAGGTTCTTCATATGGAGCTAAAATCTCCTCATTTGCATGCAACTAAAGCTCCCTTTCAAGGGAACATATGATGGCCTTCTCTTCGTCAAACTTCACATCTCTATGAACCATTGTCATCCTATGAGATGGAAGGTACACCCGATAGTTGTGAGGTGTATCAATGTGCCCGACAAATATGCCCAACTCAGTTGTTGGTTCTAGCTTTTTCCTTGCATCCTTGGTAACATGACAGTAAACCGATGAACCAAAGATCCTAAAGTGTGCCGCATCTGGTTTCTTACCTAAAAAAGATTCTTTTGGTGGACTCATCGTGAGAATCCGATGAGGACTCCTGTTCTGCACATATACAACTGTGTTACATGCTTTAGCCGACAAGTGCAATGGTAAGCCCTGATCATGTAAAATTGTTGGGATGGGGTCCTTAGGGGTAGAATTGAATTGAACTTAGTCATTTTTGTAAATAATTTTGTAAAAGATGTAAAGTCTCCGCAAAATGTGGACGCAGAGTGCGTAGATAGATATAGTCAAAGGGGCCTTAGCCCCTTGTTTTTTGTCAGTTTTGAAGACTCACCCATGAGTCGGGGGCCATGGTATTGTATTAGGAAAGTTATAAATAGTTGAGTCTTAGAAGTAAGTTTTGATAGAAAATTGAGTACATTGAAGAGTTTTGTTGTCTTGGGCAAGAGCTAGGGCAGGAAGGCTCTACTTCTTGTGCTTAGTTAGAGAAGGGAAGGCTATTGCAGCTGAGTGCGTAGGAGGCCTTGGTAGATTTCGTAGCTGAGTGCGCAGACCCCTACAGCTATGTGTGCAGGGTAGAGATTCTGTAATCAATGAATTGAAGATCAATAAAGGCAGTTTTTCGAAGAATTAGTGAGTGTTTCAATTTGTATATGTTTATGTTATATGCTGCCGATGAATGATATGTTTTATGGAATAATGTTGAATGTTACACGAATGTCTTGAATCTATCTTAATAATGTATGAAATGAATTCTTAGCCACTTCCACAAAGTCTCAGGCCATTTCTCTTATGTTTTCTAATGAATTAAGTAGATATACGTGAACTCCGATCTAGGGTTGCTCGTTGATGTGCGAAAGTAGATAAATCAATTGTTTAAGGTCCACAAGGATTGATCGTGGACCTTCATGAGGGTCTGAAGGCTGTGTTAACTTGGTTACAATAACAAGCCCTAGAAGTCTATCGATCTGTGTGGAGGTAGATCCAAGGTGCTGGAAGACATCACACTAGTCTCTAGATGCATAAACTTTGTTCTTGCATCCCCCAATACTGCTTTGAGTCAGACTGCAGCCTACGCTACACAGGTTGTTGCCAAAAGGGCCAGCAGTGTAGGGTTTTTTTATTTGGCGCAACCAACTCTGAACCTGGGTCAAGACCCCCTAAGAGAACAAATGGTTCCATAAACGGGACTGAGATCTACTTAAAGAGATGTGTGATGTCGGATCATTGGAATCCAACAAAGAAAGAGATTGAAAAGTGGTTAGATCGGAAAATTCATGAGTTCATGGCTCAAGAAAATAGGAATCCACGCCTATCAAAGGAGGATTGGTTAAATAGATATTTGTATGCAAAGGTACATGAAATCTTCTTCTGCACTTTCCCAATTGAACTATACGAGTGGTTACTTAAATTGACATAAAGTCAAGGAAGGTGGAACCTCGATAGTCCTATAGTTTGGACTCCAAAGTTGGTGCGACAACCAGAAGCCTCTAAAAAAAAATTGCGTAGTTTGTCAACCATTCGCTTGATTGAATTCTGGGAGGATTTGTTACAGAATTTTCAGTTGACACCTTAGTCAGTTATAGCGAAGCGGAGCGAAGATTCTTTAAAGGACTGCGAGGTAAGTATTTAAGGTCATTGAATACTTGGATTAAAATGCTATTATGTGAAAAGCAGGTAATTCCATTACCTTGATGTTCAGAGCTATGCAAAGTGGAAGATTCTTTAGAAATCATGAAGAATCAGGACCATAGTATAGCCCATTGATTGGGCCTCCTTCAAGTGACGACAAAGGGGCAGTGCAGACCACACCACGAAGTGTTGTTCAACTAATAACTCAGGATATTCCTAGAACACGTCCTCCATCTACTACACATCCACCTCCACCTCCACCTCCACCATGTACACCTTCGCCCACACCTCCACCTCCATCGCCACCATTCAACATGGCGAACGCAATGAAGATGTCGATCTTCAAGGGCATAGGAAGTGAATATCTAGAGCAGTTCTGGTTTGTTGTGAACGTTGTATGGACAATGCAAAAAATTACTGATGATAATATAAAGAAGGTGTAGTTGGTTACCACCTTGCAGGATCGCACGCTAACCTGGTACATTAAGTATTGTGCTGACAATCCTCATGCATCGCTAGCAGAAACTCAGACAACTTTGAACAAAGAGTTTAGTAAGCCTAAATCCGAGGCACAGTCGGTAATTGAATTTAAAGAGATCATGATGAAGGTTGAGGAGACACCTTGGGACTTTGATCAGAGGTTGAAGTTCTAGATTAGACAGGCTAACATGCAAATCTCAAATAGCCAGCATCGCGACTAGTTTATTGCATCACTTTTTCCCCATTTAAGCTTCCCTATCACAACAGAAGATAGAAACGCATGCAGAAGCCTTGGAGATCGCAATAAGGCTGCACGCATCACCTATTTAGGATACGAACCTAGGGGTACAATTGATCAAATCCCAGTTAGCGAGCCTACATCTAGAATTATAGAGTTTGAAGAAAGAAAAGGAGACTAAGCCTGAAGTGCACGCAGAGGTTTGGTGCTTGAAGTGAAAGGGCCATGGGCATGATAAGGATCATTGTCTAGTATACACAAACTATCTTATAGGGGAGGGCCAGCCCTCCTGAAGCCAGAAGCCCCGGCTGGGCCAAGCACAAGAACTACGCTATGGTGCGTCATTTGTCAAGTCACTAGTCAACATGTGACAGATAACTACCACTTGCTTCATAATTTCGTTCAGACACCTCAGCAGTTGTTCTGTAATTTTTGTAAATTTGTGGGCCACGATGAGCATCATTGTCGAAGCTATGAGCTGATGATAGAAATAACCCCTACTTACTGCATTCAAGCAGAAACTCAGCCTCCAGATCAAGGCGTTGGAGGAGCGCGTGGGGGTTTTCAGGACCGAGGATGAGGGCGAGGAGGAGGACCTAGTAGAGGTCATGGTCAGATTAACTGCTTCACTATGGACAGCCGAGGCACTTTACATGAGATTGCGGAATCCTACACACACTTCGTGTCAAAACTACAGATAGTTTGACCATGCCATAGAAGAATGTCTGGCGTTAATAGCTAAGATGCAAGAGAAGAAAATGCAACCTCAACAACCTACGTAGAATTTACGAATGATGAGGGTTAAACCCCATGAGGAGGATCAGAGCATTAATATTGTACTAAGAAGTAGTATGACGGCTGGTGCAGATAAGGTTAAGAAACCTGAAGATGATGGATAGGCCTGCAAAGCTCTGAAGAAGGAAGTCAGCTTTGACCTTAATCACACTAAGGAAACATTGATGGAAGCAAAGAAGAGCTTCGCTAAGGCCTCCACCTCAGGAAGCTAGGACAAGACGCAAGAAACTAGTACGACACAAGAGGTTGATTCTTCCGTACTCACTACCTTTTTGGAGACCTGCATAAAGTTATTGCATGACAGGAAGGTTGTGGAAGGATTGAAAGACCAAATATACAAGTGCGCCAATAAGGAAAAGACTCCCTCAAAACAGCGCGCGATGAGAAAAATCGATAAGCATAAGGCATGCACAGGGCGAGAGATGCAGCAAACAGCACAGATATGTGGTTATGAAATGGACCAGGTCATTTTGGATTTGGGGTCAGATGCGAATGTCCTACCAAAATAGACATGGGAAAGGATGGGGATACCTACGCTGCAGTGGTCTCCGATTCATCTCAAGATGGAGAATCAACATAAAATCACCCCCCTTGGATGCTTATATGGAGTAACGGTTGATATTGATGGTGCGAGTATAGTAGCAAACTTTGAAGTTATAGAAATCGTTGATGACAATAATCCCTACCCTGTGCTCCTGGGAATCGACTGGGCTATTGACATGAATGGGGTCATTAATCTGAAGAAGAGGACAATGTCATTTGAAAGAAAGTCGCTTAGGGTTATAGTGCCACTGGATCCTATAGAAGGGGCACGCTATACTGAACCAGTCCGCGATTATGTGGAAAGTGATGATGAGTTGGACCAAATCTACAAGATAACAATGCAAGATCAGGATTGGATCAATCCAACGGCAGATGGATGGATTGCATGGGACTAGGAAAGTTCCTACACCTCTGATTCAAACAAGGAATTAGAGCATTGGCAGAATTTCTTACATGAAGCTTCTACATTACGATGCAATATGATGACAAATTCATTGCGTTGTGTTTCATTGGAGGTAAGAAAGTTACCTTATTATGATGGTTTAACTGATGTAGATATTTTTTTAGATGAATTTGAGTGTGAAGTCCATGAGAACCACCGTTTTCAAGCCTTGGAGTTGGCATTGAATGCTATGCCTGCACGATGGTGGGGTACGCATAAGGATAGTTTTGTTGGATGGCAAGATTACAGGAGAATGATGAAGCTACGATTTGGGCATGCTAATACCAGAATGACTGAAAAGTATAATGGGAAGGATGATCCACATGATCACCTGGCAAAGTGGACTAAGGCATGGGTGATGGAACCACAGCCAAAATGGGTACATATATTTTTTCATACCTTGGATGTGATCCCTATGAACTTGTACCTTGAGACAGAGCTCCGCCACAGCACTGTGAAATGGGATGTATCGAAGGAAGGTTTCTTATTGACTTTCAACTTAGAGGATGAATTTGCAAGCAATGACGAAGTGCTTCAAGAGATTGAAGCGGTTATCTTCAAAACACTGAAGGAACCAATGGAATGAACCCACCCAGATTGGAGCACCCATCTGCGCCACGCATTGGATTGCTATAATGTGACTGCTGAAGAGGAGGAAGAAGGCCTGAGGAATATCAATATTCCAGAGATAGAAGGACATCGTGAAGTCAGAGGCCCGAAAGTAGAGAACCCAGAGATATCGTCACATTTGAAAACGAACCAAGTAAACATTGGCACTGAAGAAGAACCAAAGTTTGCGAATATTGGAGACTATTGGGACGACGCTACAATAGAAAAAGTTGCAGAATTACTTCGCGAATAGCAGGACCTCTTCCCGACTAAGTTTTCATATTTAAAGGGAATACTTGGTGATTTAGGCGTTATGAAGATCGCATTGAAGCTGGATGCAAATACTATTAAAAAGAGGCCTTATCGCCTTAATCCTAATTATAAGGAAAAGGTTCGTCAAGAGCTGGATAAAATGTTGGAGGCAGGAATCATAGAACTTGTTGAAGAGTTCAATTGGGTGAGCCCAATGGTGGTCCAAGAGAAGAAACAAAAGGGACAAATAAGGATTTGCGCAGATCTGTGGATGCTTAATGATGCATGAGTCCACGATCCATTTTCAACGTCATTTACAGATGAAGTGTTAGACAATTTCGGAGGTCAGGAGAGCTTGTTCCTTTACTGACGGGTTTTTTGGGTATCATAAAATTAAGATTTCCCCAAAGGATAGAAGCAAATCCACCTTTGCGATAGAGTGGGGTTGCTTTTAGTACACTATTATGACATTTGGATTGAAGAACGCACCTACAATATTTTCCATCGTAATCATAGCAGCATTCAAAGAATTCATTCATAAGTTCCTGGAAGTGTACTTGATGATTGGACAATGTTTGGCTTGGTAAAGTGCTATGTAGAAAGTCTGCGCCTTATGTTGGATACATGTTGAAGATACCAGATAGCGTTGAATTTGGAAAATTGTATCTTCAGTGTTCCTTTTGGGATCTTGTTGGGTCATGTTGGGTGCAAACAAGGATTGATGGTTGAACCTACAAAGATTGCGGTGATTGTGAACTTGGAGGCCCCTAGCAACGTCAAGCAGTTGCGCGTGATGTTAGGACACATGGGATACTATAGAAAATTCATCAAAGCTTATGCTCAAATATTGTGCCCATGGAAAAACTGCTAAAGAAGGATGTGACATTCTTTTGGGATGAAGAATGTAAGTGCAACATAGATGCATTGAAAGAAAAGATGGTAACCACGCCAATCTTGGTATTTCCCGATTGGAAAAAGGAATTTCATGTACATGTGGTTGCTTCTTGCATTACGCTGGGTGCAGTACTCACATAGTTAGGCAAAGGAGAAATGGACCACCCTATAGCCTTCGCAAGCAGGAAGTTATCAAAGGCTGAGAAAAATTATTCAACAACTAAGCATGAAGGGTTGACCATGGTCTACGCACTACAAAAATTCAAGCATTATATGTTGGGAGGGCATTTCAAGATGTATACAGATCATTCTTCCTTGAAATACCTAGTCAACAATCCTATGTTGGGGGAAAATATTTGCACATGGTTGTTATTATTTTAGAGTACGATTTTGAAGTAATTGTGAAGTCAGGTAGGTTGAATGATTTTTCAGTCATTGCGGGACATTTATCCAAAATGGGGGCAGATGAAATATTATGAAGATATGTGTCGGACTTTGAGTGTGATAGTATCCTCATTGAGGCTCATGAAGGAGCTGCGGGAGGCCATTATGCAAGAAAAGAAACCGTGCAGTATATTTTGCACACAGGTTTCTAGTGGCCAACATTGCACAAGGATTCCAAAGCATATTGTAAGGCATGTGATGCATGTCAGAGGACTGGAAAATCGTCGCGAAGGGATGAGCTACCACTACATCGTCAGGTATCTTTACAGGCATTTGCAAGTGGGCTATTGATTTTATCAGACCAATTTAGCCACCTGGAAAGAAAAAAAGTGTGCGCTACATTATCACTGAGATGGAATATTTAACCAGATGGGTGGAAGCACAGCCAGTAAGGATTGTACAGGGACTACAATAGCATAATTCTTGTTTGGACATGTCTTAACAAGGTTTGGATGCCTGAAGTTTTTGATGAGTGACAGGGGTACGCACTTTCTGAATGAAATGATTAGTGCGTTGATAGAGGAATTCCAGGTCTACCATCAGAAGAGTACACCATATCACCCTCAAGAAAATAGGACAGACGAAGCTTTTAACAAAAGTTTGGAGAACAAAGATCTATAACGCACCGCGAAATGATTGGGATGTGCATGTACCTACATTGCTATGGATCTATAGGACAATCTTTAAGTTTTTGACAGGGAAAACGTGATTCAGATTTGTCTATGGGGTCGAAGTAGTAATGCCTATGGAATACATTGTGCCTAGTCTGTGCATAGCAGCTTTGACAAAAATGGTAGATCGCGAGGCCTTAGAAGAACAGCTCTTACAGCTCGTGGAGCTGGAGGAGGATCGATTTTTGGCAAGATTCCACCAAAAAGTATAGAAGGAACGTGAAAAAGCATGGCATGATGCCTCATCAAGCTTTGCACATTCAAGGTAAATGATCTTGTGTTGTTATATGATAGTTTTCACTAAATTTCCTAGTAAATTCCAAATGCATTGGTTAGGACCATATATTGTCAAAGGAATTATGAATGGTCGCTCAGTTCAGCTCGTGAAGATGAATGGAGAGCCCTTCCTAGGAAAAGTGAATGGGAGCACGTTGAAGCTATATACGAGGGATCCTACGCAATGACTATATGGTAGCAAGATGGTCTTAGTGATCCAGGAAGTTGCAACGGAGCGTGGGACTACAAATTACACTACCTAGCTTGGAGGACAAGGCAACGAGCAGGCTGCCCGAAGATTGACGAGGATGCACCAGATGAAGTTGTGCTCAGGACGCTACACCATGGAGGATGTTTTCATGCAATCCAACAAGAAAATGACCATTGGAGTTATTATTCATGATTTGACGGTCAAAAAGTAGTTAAGTGGAGAGGGGAGACCACAATTAAGGCAAAAATATTTGAATATATGCCGCCAAAGCAACATTTATTATCATAATTTGGGGGGCACGATCGGATTTGAATTCAAAACCCCCTATAAATTGTGCATACCAATCCAACATAGGACATTTTGCATTCTAAGAATTGTTGGAGCATTTTTTTGTCTGACACATATGAGTGGAGCATTCTGGGAAGAATTTGTGACACACCCCTCATTTGTGAGTTGTTCTCCAGTAGCCTGAGATCTATTTATTGAAAGGATGACTGCCACTAACCCCGCTGAAGCCCTCAATTCAGAAGTAGCTGCATCTGACATGCCAGGTCCCGAAGAATCTAGTATGAAGGCTATGCCTGTTTTGCCCACAACGTCAAGGTCTACTAGGTCGAAACAAATGGTGACAAAAGAAAAGCAACCTGCTATGAAAGAAAAGCAACCAACCACAAAAGAAAAACAAAACAAGCCAGTTCCAGTGCAAATCTCACCAAGGAAGCATACAAAGCCATAGCCAAAGCAAGAAAAGGACAAACAACTAGAGAAAGTAGTGGATTTAAAGGAAAAGGAGTACTAAGGGATTGAAGAAGTCGATGCCAACGGCATCGAGCCAATCTCTGTGCTACCTGAATACATGCCTCTATGGAAGGGAAAAACTAAAGTGACCAAGGACCCTAATACGGGAAAATTCAAGGTATCCACTCCCCTGCTTCTGGAGCAGGTCACATTTGAAGGACCTAAGCTTGTGCATATCCTGCTATTGAAATTGGAGGACTGGGACATTGCAGATTAGGACAAATTTACACATATGGTGACCCATAAGTATATGATGAAGATATACTATGATGACACAAGAGTTACATAGTTAGAACCTATGAAGTGGGTCCGTGGCGTTGAGCAGTTGGGGTTGTTGAATATGTTATTAGTACCACACTATCACTTCTCTCCTATCAATATAGTCTATGTGCACCAACTCCTCGCGCTGGTGCACGATGGGATTTTGTGGCTAGGGAAGCCTATTCCAATAACAGATATGTTGATCCACAGGGTAACGAAGTTGCCCCACAAAGGAGCGAACCCTGCCAAGGAATTTATAGGAAAAACAAGGGAAAAGGAGCTAGTTGATAAAATGAAAAATGAGTATGGTCTCGTGAAGAAGTCGTGAGGATACTCAATTTTGTCAATACATGACCATGCAATCCAATTCATTGCCCAAATCCTCGCAGGAAAGATCATGTGAAAGTGTCATGCGGACGAAGTTCTAGCGTTGGTTGTATCACTTGCTGCACAGTGCATGAAGGGTGTGCAGTATAATTGGTCAAGGTATCTCTACCAGGAGTCTCTCCCGAACTGCCAAGATGCCCAAGAAGACAGCAAGCCCTTTCGTTACACTTGGATTCTATTGTTGATTGTATTAGTTGCATGGAGGTTGCCGAAGGATAGCCAATTTCCTCTGCACAAGGATGAATTGCCTGAGGCCGCGAGGTTCACCTCGCTCTAGGCCACAAAGGATGTGGTCCGCATCAAGGAAACAAATATTTTATGGGTCCTAATGGAGATGGACCTTCAAATGGTAATCAATCAATGGCCAAGGTTGTCCCCAACCTTGTTTGGGCAATTAACAACCTATGCGGAGTTCAAGGTTGACTTTCACAACGTCTCAATCTGTGCGTGGAAGGACCTAGAAGGAACGTGGCATGTACTGCCTTATTTAGTGTCTGAGATGGATGTGTAGGAAGTTGTAGGGTATTGGCCACCGAAGTGGCATGATCCTACAATGTTGGAGGTGGGAACCAGCAAAGGTGTAGAGAGCTATGTTGTGAAGAAGCGGAAGGAAGCCGCTCAGAAAGTCACGTGCACATTGACTGAGCAAAAGAAGAAGGAGGTTGCTAAGGTAGCTGCAGAGAAGGAACGAATAGAGAAAGAGCACTCTACTAAAGCACAGGCAGAGAAAGCACAAAAGTATGTTGAGGAGAGTGAGAAGTATGATACACACCGCATTGATGAACAAGAACTTTTAGAGTAGGGAGGAGGGGGCAGTGAGGAGCAGAGCACTCCGTTCATTTTGAAGAAATGTGGACAGGAACAGATGAGTGGCCAGAAGAAGCATAACTCTGACAAGCAGGCACATCTAGATCCCATGGTGTTGAGAAAAGGTGATCTCGATGAGATTAGTGACATGATCTGGGAAACAACGACAAAGGTGTTGCAGAAATACATGCAGACACTAGGAAGGGTCCAAAAGGATCTGCGCGTGTTGCATATCTAGGCGAACAGGATTCAGGTGGATGTCGAGAATGCGAGTAGCAAACAACCGAGCCTAATGCAGGGAAATAGTGCAATCACAAAGATTGAAAAGACTCTGGATCTTAGAGTCTTTCCTTTTCTAGAGGGGTCAGTCCATGTGGAATCGAATGAGGATCGCACAATGCTCAACATAGTGAAAGATATGGGACTGAACCTTGCTGCATTGTCACTCGAGTCTCTTCATGCGCTACATTAGGGGGTCTAAGATGAGCTGAAGATCAAAGAACAACACGTGCTTACTGTCGTTAGTGAGTTTAAAGTCAACAACGAGCAGTTATTCGTAGAAAAAACTCATGCATTGAAGGAACAGGAGGAGTTACAGACACATCGCCAGAACCTGGTCACATAAATTGAGAAAGCCTACAAGTTCGTTCCTGATCTGAATATACCCGACAATGCAGAGGCTTCAGCTAAAGTGATGAAATTAGTTGCTGCAGTGTGCGCGTCAAAGGAAAAGGTCAATAAGGTGACTTTCGATCTGTGATGCAAATAGTTGAGCTGCAGTTGAAGTTGTCGCCGACCACACCGCCAAAATTTTGGGGACAAAGATGTGTGGTGATAAAAGAATCCATGGCTCAACTAGATGTCGCAGTTCAAGGTTGTGACCAACTCTTCATTCAGGCAATGGGCCTATGGGATACACTGCAAGAAGATCCTACACTGCAATAATTGAACATAGAAATCAGGGATACTCAACAATAGTATGATGAGATCAGTACGACAACGCGAACATTGGCACCTATCCAGTGCTTCTCGTGCTTACAGGAAGGCAAGGAAAAATTGATGTTGATCCAAGAGTTGCAGAAAAAGTAGTCCTTGCTCAGAGCCCAGCTTAAGCCTTGGATAGAGGAAGCCTTCCAGTTTTCACAGAAGATTCATGAGAAGCTAAAGGCTATGCAGCATACACAGGGGACTATGCAACTAGCAGTAGAGGGGCCAACCACAGAGAAACTGGTGCAGGAGGTACAACAAGTAGCAGAACAGAGTGTCGCAAAGCTCCAGGTCTTAACCAAGGCATTCACCATACTCCACCAGGAAGTGGAACAACCAGCTCAATGACTCAAGGGTGATTCCTGATCTTTGTGTTGGGGGCCTGTTGGGATGGGTTCCCCAGGGGTAGAATTGAATTAAAATTAGTCATTTTTCTAAAGAATTTTGTAAAAGATGTAAAGTCTCCGCAAAAATTGGATGTGGAGTGCGCAGATAGATAAAATCAAAGGGGCCTTAGCCCCTTGTTTTGGTGGGTTTTAAAGACTCACCCATGAGCCAAGGGCCATGGTATTGCATTAAAAAAGCTATAAATAGTTGAGTCTTAGTGAGTCTTAGAAGTAAGTTTTGATGGAAAATTGGGTACAATAAAGATTTTTTGTTGTCTTGGGCAAGAGCTAGCGCACAAAAGCTCTGCTTCCTGTGCTTAGGTTGAGGAGGGAAGGATCCTGCAGCTGAGTGTGTAGGAGGCCTGAGTAGAGTCCGCAGCTGAGTGTGCGAACCCCTGCAGCTATGTGCACAGGGTAAAGAGTTTGTAATCAATGAATTAAAGATCAATAAAGACAGTCTTTCGAAGAATTACTGAGTATTTCCATTTGTATTTGTTTATGTTATATGTTGTCGATGAATAATATGTTTTATGGAATAATGATTGAATGCTATGCGAATGTCTTGAATCTATCTTAATAATGTATGAAATGAATGCTTAGCCACTTCTATGAAGTCTCTGCCATTTCTCTTATGTTTTCTAATGAATTAAGTAGATGTATGCGAACTCCAATCTAGGGTTTCTCGTTGATGCGAGAAATTAGATAAATCAATTGTTTAAGGTCCGCAAAGACTAATCATGGACCTTCACGAGGGTCTGAAGGCCGCTTTAACTTAGTTACAGTAATGAGCCCTAGAAGTCTATCGATCTTCGCGGAGGCAAATCCAAGGCACTGGAATACATCACACTAGTCTCTAAATGCAGAAACTTGGTTCTTGCATCCCCCAATACTTCTTCGGGTGACACTGCAGCCTGTGCTACGCGGGTCGTTGCCGAAAGACCCAGCAGTGTAGGGTTTTTTTAGTTGGCACAACTAACTCTGAACTTCAGTCAGGACCCCCTAAGGTAACAAACATTGCACGTGCAACTACCACATTAATTTTTTTCTTTCTTTCATCCATCCCATTTAGCTATGGGTTATGGGGTATTTTTAACTCTTGTTGAATGCCTTCTGATGCACATAAGTTCTTGAATTTATTCGACACATATTCTCCACCAATATAGCTCCTAAGAAACTTCACTTTCCTACCAATGTCTTTCTCAACAAGTGATTTAAATTCACAAAATTTAGAAAACGTTAATTGATCTTTCTTTTGCATGAAGAAAATCTAGCACTTATGCGATAAATCATCTACAAATATTACATAATACATGTGCTTGGCCATGGAGGTTGTAGAGAACAGTCCACACACATCTAAGTGAACTCTTTCAAGGATCGCTTGTGCTTTACTATCTTTATCATGAAAGGTGGCTTTGGTGTACTTCCCCAATGTACACCCTTTGCATGTATCTCTCTTCTCTAATTTACCCTTGGGAAGTCCCGTAGAAATCTGGTGCATGATATTCAAAGCTTTGTGGTGCAAGTGACCCAATATTCTATGCCACAACTCATCGATGTCTCAGCTCCGCACCTTCTATTCTTTTGTGCTCAAAGCAACATAGTCTTCTCCATCCAATTTGTTGAGGTTCTTCACCCAAACGCCAATATGCTTCACATGTCCTGAGGCTATGTGATGAAGCAAATCCTTTCCTTTGCTAAATATCACATCATAGGAAACTGAAACCAAATTCTTCTTCAGAACCAGAACATACATGAAATCTTTTAATGTGACAGGAGAACCAAACTCCCTCTAAAAAGTAATAGTACCAATGTCGATCACACTATACCTTCCATCATCTCCCATTCGATGTGCATTTGTAGGTCTTTCTCCTCCAAGTCACTATAGAATTATTTATTTCAATCATATGGAATGAGGTTGCACTATCTAGATACCACACACTACCCATCACCAATGTCACGATGAAAGCGATGAGGATGGGATCCAACTCGAATTCTGAATCAAGAGCATCACCTGTCACTCCTCTTGAGGGCTTCTTGTTGGCCTTATTGTGCGGATACTTCATGGCATAATGTCCCATCTCATGACAGTGAAATCATTTAATCTTTGACAAGTCCTTCTTCTTGTTTTCATGAATAGAATCTGAATTGGAATCGAATGAATTCCCTTTCGATTTCTTCCCCTTTCCAACTAAGGCACAATTATCATCATCATGCTTGGATGAGGTTCCATCTCTAGTGTTCCGTCGAATCTCTTCTTGCACCAAATCAGACCACAAACGTTCCCGCTCTAGTAGCTTCTCCCTCCCATTTATTGAATCTTGGTAGTTGTGTTAGCTCTTGGGAATGCCTAGAAGTTCTATGTTGACTAGATCATCTTCAATAACTATAACACCAACACTTCCAAGCTCATACTAACATTGGGCCAACTTGGTCAAGTACTTCGGTATTGTGTCTCCCTTCTCCATCTTGATTTTTCTGAGCTTGTCCTTCAGTGCCAGCTTCCTATGGTCACTGTTTTTTTGAAACAAGTATATCAAGGCCTTCCACATTGCATATGGAGTCTCCTTACCATGGAGGTTTGAGACAATATGATCTCGACCTCCTTCTAGGATAATCCTTCTGGTCTTTGCAACACATTTTCTCCACTTTTCCAGATCTTGAGCATCAATTGGATTAGGAATATCAATGTCTATGAATTCCTTCAACCAGTTGTCTTCCAACACTGTCTTCATTCTCTCTTTCCAAGAAATATAGCTTGAAATACCCTCAAGGGAACATTCGAGTCTCAATCCGTAGAATGGCATCCTACTAACTCTGAAGAACGATACTGTAAATTTAGTTTCACCTGCAAAAGAAAAACTTGTATTCTCCTCTTCTAGAGAGATTTTTGGTTTGAGATCATGTAGAAATTCCTTGTAGATTCCAACTGCTAATTGTAATTTACTAAAAAGAATAGACTTGAATGTACTCTACTCATCACGGAAACAATTTAAATGATCACGAAATCATGAAGCATAAAAGAGAAATAATTCAAAGAACACATTACACAATGATTTCCTGGGGAAATCCATAGATAAAAACCCTTGCTATCTATATATCTAATTAGTCAGAAAATATGAGAATATTATAATGCTTTTCTCAAGCCCGAGCAACCTCTACACTATCTCTATCTGTCTCACAGCTTCCTAGACAATCCTAGGTCAATACTTAAACAATTTCTCGCTTTCCCAAGTCCCTATTTCCTTGCGTTGTTTCCTTGGGAATTAGACCCCTATTAATTAGGGAAATTCCTTAATTCAAATTGCGCAATCCTCATAGGCATTCCTCTGACTGCATGCACCACCTATACAATTCAGATGATTATACAACTGATAGTACAATGTTCCCAAACTCCAATCTCAACTAGGTAACTCTCAGATCTAAGATGCATGAGTTATTTATGAGTGCATCATCAGTTAACTCATTGATCACTACAGGAAACACCACACTACTAGACCTCCCACTAGTTCCTCCAACAGTTGGAACTAGTTTAACTGACTTTAACTCAGTTAAACTAAATTAACTAATTACAACTCAAAATAAACTCAACCAAGGCTCCTATAATGTAGGAGACACTCTACATGACTCAAGTTAGACCCTCAACTTGAATTAAATGAGCCAACTAAGTCAAATTAACTTAGTTAACTAATACAAGTTGTCATGTGATGTGGAATTACAATTTTATTCTTAATTTAATTCAAGGACAAAATTAAATTAAGATTTTATTATTGCATTTTCAACATGGGGGTCTACTTCAAACCATAAAGAGACTTGCATTCAACAAACAATATTGGACATGCCATGAAACTAGATGGAATAAATTTATTAACTTAATGAGAATTGTAACCTCAAAACGATAATTATAGCCCAAAACACCCGTATTTTTGTGCAAAAAACATGAAAAAAACAACCTCAGGGGCTAGCTCAATTGGTCAAGTACCCGTCGCATAAGAACCTCAGTATGAGAGGTCATGGGGTCAATTCTCCTTAGCACCCTCTTGGGTTAGTGATCCAAGAGGATATTGGTGGCCACGTATTTGTTCCACTTGGACCCCCACCAGTGTTTCTTTTAGTTTTTTAGTTTCCTCAATAGTAGCACAGTTTACTATTTTTGGCAGTTTCTCAGGTCCTGAACTTTCGAAGCCATTTGGAGGCCCTAAATGATGTCGAAATTTATAGTCCTCGAATAAATATTTCTAATGATGTATCATGCGCATCAAACGTAGATTGTATGCCGAAATTATGACCACGGGAAGTTGATGTAGCAATTTATGCCAACGAGGCCCATAGTTTTGGTGCTTCATCTCCTAGGGATAGGTTTTTGGTTGTTTAGGGTTTTCCATTGTTTCTCAATAATAAATAGGCCCTTGAGCCTCATTGTAACAAATTTTAGAGCCATGTAATTGCCACATATCTTCTGAGAGATAAGCTACCATTGCCTGAGCTAGTTTTTTCCATTCTATATGTAAGCATATTTCAGTTCTTTGATATTTAATGAAATGAAGTTTTATTTTTGTTTCATCTATGTGTTTTTTTTTTTTGTTTTTTTTTATGTATGCATTCTATTGCATTCTTGCATAGGTGTGGCTCAGTGGTATTAGAGAAATCTGCTTCTTCTCTGTTTTTTCTTTGCATGTCCCCAACGAGGTGAGGGTATAAGGAGTTAGGGTTCGAACTGGTTGAACCTTTGCAAGACCATCCTTGTAAACCTTGACGACCTCCCATGGCAAAAGAAAAGAAAGACGAGGGAGCAAGAGATCCCTTCAAAATGTTGCTTGAAGAAGCCCTCGAATGACAAAGGAACACGATGATGGACAATTTTTCCCAAATCCTTTGGCGGATGCCCACAGGCGACACATCTTCATCCGACAGCCACTCTGGAGGCACCACTCCCTTCAAGGTATAATTCAACTTTGATATTCCCATATTTGAAGGCCAAATAGATGCACACATTGTAGATAGATAGTTAAATATGTTGGAAGGGTGTTTTTTGGTTCATGGTTTTTCCAATAGGGAAAAGATTACTTTTTCACTCCTCAAAGTCGCCCCCCAGGTCAAGGACTGGTGGGAAACCTACCGTGACCAAAAGGACAAGAGGGAACCCTATATTTTTTCAGCCACACCCACTTGGAACTCTTTCTGAGATGCCATCAAGGACCAGTATTACCCTGTCGGGAGCTATGAAGATAAGTACATAAAGTGGACCACACTACGGTAGGGAAGGGACCAAGATGTGCCAAAGTTCACAAATATTTTTCATACCCTTCGCATGAAGTTGGGAATTAAGGACTCTAAGCAACATCTAGTACTTAATTACCATTGTTGTCTACACAAATACGTCCAGGATGAGATGGAGTTCCTAGACATCTCCTCGCTTGGCGCCGCCTACCGATATGTTGTCAAGATCGAGCATAAATTTAAACAAAAGAAGCAAGACTTTGGATCTATGAATATGAAGCAAGGGAAAGGTGCCCCCAAACCACAAAAAAAACGACAAAGCCAAGGTGAGGTGACCCAAGACAACCTGTCAAAGCCACAAGCAAAGAAAAACACCATGAAAACAAAGAAGGACAGAGGAAAGTGGTGTGAGTTCCATAAGATCCCCACTCACAACACAAGTGAGTGTCAAGCCAAGTAGTCACTAGTGGCCAAGATGAAGCTTTCATAATCATATGCATGTTCTGAATCTAAATCAGAACCTGACAAGGGGAATGCCAAAGGGAAGCATATTATTGATGCGAATCCTAGTTCCACTGTTGCCACCACCAAGATCCAAAATATCGAGCTTGAAGATCCAGAGGAGGGGGAGCATTTCTTCCACTCACAAATGTGGGTGAAGGGATCACCAATGTAATTCATTATCGACAGTGGGAGCCAAAAGAACCTCATTTCATCAGATTTCATGAAGTGTTTGGGCCTAGTGACCACACCACACCTACAGCTGTACAACATCAAGTGGCTTCACCAAGGACGAGATATTTGCGTCAGCCAACACTGTCGCTTCCCTACAACATCAAGCCCTTCACAGATGAGGTATCGTGTGATGTTGTTCCTCTTGAATTTTATGATGTGTTATTAGCCCTCACACTGTTATTATTTTTTTGGGTAATAAGTTATATAGGATACCGTAGGTAGCTCTGCTTACCGCCATCTCTTTGATCTCTACTAAGCAACGCAGTAAGAACATCTCATAGACTAGGAAATTTGTTTTCTTTCTGATTCACTCTCAAAGTAAGGGGAAGATCATGGCCACATCCATGGCCCCCAAGAAAGGTTCCTCCAAGCAGAAGAATCAGGTGGATAAGGTCATGGAAGAATACAAGGACATCTTCTCCTCACCCACAAGGGTACCCTTGCACTATCAGGTCAAGCATTCGATCGATCTCCCAGGGCACCTCATCATTCGACGGATGCTCAGAGGTGACGCATCTTCTTCCACTTTATAGGTACGACTCCCTTCAAGGTACAAGTTGACTTTGATATTCCCATATTTGAAGACCAAATATAGGTGGACGTCGTAGATAGATGGTTAAATCTATTGGAAGGGTATTTTTCAGTTCATGATTTTTCTAATATGGAAAAGATTACTTTTACACTCCTCAAAGCTCCCCCCACCCCCCCCCCATGTAAAGGACTGGTGGGAAACCTACTGTGAGCATAAGAACGACAGGGGACCATCACAGTTTTCAGCCACACCCACTTGGAACACTTTCTAATATGCCATCAAGGAGCAGTATTATCCTGTCAAGAGTTATGAATATAAGTACATAAAGTGGACTACACTACGGGAGGGAAGGGACTAAGACACACCAGATTTCACAAATATTTTTCATACTCTTCACACAAATTTCGTTATCAAGGATTTTGAGTAGAATCTAGTACTCAAGTACCACTATTGTCTTCATAAATACATCTAGGATGAGATGGAGTTCCTAGACATCTCCTCACTTGGCACCACCTACAGATATGCTGTCAAGATCGAGCAAAATTTTAAACAAAAGAAGTGAGACTTTGGATTTATGAATCTAAATCAAGGGAAAGGCACCACAAAACCACAAAACAAAGGAGAAAGCCAAGGCAGGGTGACCAGGACAACTTGTCGAAGCCACAAGAAAAGAAAAACACCACGAAGACAAAGAAGGACACAGGAAAGTGGTGTGAGTTCCATAAGAGCCCCACTCACAACACAAGTGAGTGTCGAGCCAAGCAGTCACTGGTGGTTGAGATGAAGGCTTCAGAATCAAATGCAAGTTCTGAATATGAGTTAGAACCCGACAAGAGGAATGACAAAGGGAATTAGATTATTAAAATAGAGCCCAACACCATTGTTGCCACCACCAAGATCCAAAAGATTGAGCTTGAAGATCTAGAGGAGGGGGAGAATCTCTTCCACTCTTAGATGTGGGTGAACGGTTCACTATTGAAATTCATTGTCAATAGTGGGAGCCAAAAGAACCTCATTTCAACAGAGGTTGTGAAGGGGTTGGGCCTACCGACCACACCACACCCACATTCATACACCAATCAAGTGGCTTCACCAAGGATGAGATCGCTGCGTCAACCAACAGTGTCACCTCCCCTACAACATCAAGCCCGTCACGGATGAGGTATTATGTCATGTTTCTCCTCTTGAAGTTTGTGATGTATTATTCGGCCAACCATACTTATGGAAGTGTCGTGTTGTATATGATTCGAGGCCTCCAACTGTTATTATTTATTTCGGTAATAAGTTATATAGGACATTGGAGGTAGCCTTGCCAACCACCATATCTTTGATCTCTGTTAAGCAATGCAGTAAGATCATCTCCCAAACTAGGAAACTTGTTTTCTTTTTTATTTTCCTCAAATTAAGGGGAAGATCATGGCCACATCCATGACCCCCGGGAAGGGTTCCTCCACACAACAAAATTAGGTGGTTAAGGTCTTGGAAAAATACAAGGACATCTTCTCCTCATCCACAGGGATACCCTTGCACTGTCAGGTCAAGCATTTGATTGATCTAACTCTTGGAGCACCTCTACCCCACAGGTCGATATATCGTCGCTCCATTTTAGAAAATGAAAAGATCAAGTGACAAATATAGGATTTGCTACAAAAAAGGCACATCCGGATTCCGAACAAGTTCCTTGCCTTGTGGGAGGCTAATTATACTTGTACAGAAGAAGGATGGGACCTGGAGGATCTACATTGCTTATCAAGCACTAAACAAAATCATTGTTAGGAACAGGTATCCAATCCCATGGATTGATTTCCTTCAATACCAACTCAATGGGGGCAATTATTTCAAAAAGATTGATCTAAAGTCTGGCTATCACCAGGTTCCAATAGATCCCACAGATGTATGGAATACCACCTTCAAATCCAAGGAAGGCCTTATTGACTGGTTGGTTATTCCCTTCGGGTTGACAAACTCCCCTGCTACATTTATGAGGTTAATGGATGACATATTGCGGCCCTTCACCAACTCATTCATGGTTGTTTATTTGGATGACATCCTCATCTTCAGCAAGAGTAGGGAATAATACCTGCAACACATTTGGCAAGTCCTTCAAACCCTACGACAACGCAAACTGTGTGCCAAATTGGAGAAATGCACCTTTGGCATGAACCAGGTCCAATATTTGGGTTACATCATAAATGAGCGAGGTGTGCATGTGGGTCCTGATAAGATCTAAGTCATTCAGGATTGGCCATCCCCAACCACTCTAACAGAGCTCTCCAACCATTTCAAGTGGGTCTAGGATTTCAACCATTGTGTCTGATTAATGTTGTCATGCCTCATGCGAATACACAGAAAGAATCCACACATGTATTTTTTGAGTTTGATAAAGCAACCAGAATCCACACATTTTGGAGAAGTCTAATTCCAAGTACAAGCAACGACATGATCAACATTAGGTGCCACACAAGTTTTAGGTGGGCGAAAAAGTTTGGTTGCATTTTCAGAAAGAACGCCTTACTAGAGCCCATTGAAAGCGTAGACCACTCTAATATGGGCCTTACACCATTACCAAGGTTTTGGGAGACAATGGTTTTGATCTTAGCATTCCCCCATTACTTGGCCTGCACCCGGTGTTTAATGTGGAGCGCCTTCAACCATACTTTCCACCATTAGTAGACACATCAAACATTACATAACAACTCACACTAATAGAGTTAAACCCAGAATGTATGGAACTGGCCACAACTAATCAGATCATGGACACACAGATCAAGAACACTTGCCAGCAGAAGATACAACTATATCAGGTTGTCAAAGTTGGCCAACTCTTGCACCAAGGCAAGTGGCTCACCAGGGACCAAGTTCAGTAAAAGTTTCCCCATCTCATAGAGGCGCTCAATGCAATGGGGACCATTGCTTACTAAGGGGGGAGGGATCATCCAAGTGGATATCGGTGGCCACCCACCTATTCCACTTAGACCCCCACCATTGTTTCTTTCAATTTTTCAGTTTCCTCAATTGTAGCACAATTTACTATTTTTGGTAATTTTTTGGTCTTGAACTTTCAAAGTTGTTTTGAGGCCCTAAACAACGTTTTTTTGGAAAACAAACAAACATGAGTCTTTGACTCATGTTTATAGTTGAAACTTTATATTCCTTAGATAGATATTTCTAATGAGGTATCGTGCATGTCAAACGGAGATCGTATGACAAAGTTACGACCCCGAGAAGTTGATGTACTAATTTACCCCAACGGGGCCCATACTTTTGGCGCTTCATCTCCTAGGGATAGGTTTTTTGGATGTTTTAGGGTTTTTGATTGTTTCTCAATAATAAATAGGCCTTCGAGCCTCATTGTAACAAAGTTCAGAGACATGTAGATGCCACATATCTTCTCAAAGCTAAGCTACCATCATCCGAGCTAGTTTATTTCCATTTTGTATGTAAGTATATTTCAGTTCTTGATATTAATGAAATGAAGTTTTATTTTTGTTGCATCTCTATGCTTATGTTTATATATGTATTATATTGCGTTCTCACATAATTCTAGATCAGTTAAGCTCTTATATGATCCAACGGGACTGACCCCTTCAAGGATCTACCTGGGACTGTTTCCATGGACATAGCAATCACCAATCTTCGGATTCTATGAACCACATTCAAAAAAAACCTGAAAAAACACAATGAGAAAACACCCTGAAATCAAAAATTGGTGTTGCTCATCACCCTTTTCTTTAAGGATTAAAATTCCAACATTTTTCTATTGTGGCACTAAAAACCAAATTATGATTACAAAAAAACTTAAATTCCAATAATTTTTAACGATGGGTTTAAAAACCAAATATCATGACTATGAAAAACCTTAAGATTATGATATTTTTCAATCATCGAATTAAAACCTAATATCACGAAAACAAAAAACCTTAAAATTTCAATATGTTTCAACCATGACATTAAAGAACAAATATAATGACTACAAAAGACCCTCAATACCATTACCTAAATCAAAGAGTGGTTCTACTAAGAACAACTTGTTTTTCAGCGGTCTAAGATTTTGGCATCATGCCAGAGCTACGATTTATGGCAGCAATGGTCGTTGTATGGCACTATTGGGTAGAGATTTTGTTCTCAGTGCAGGTTTATATTTATCCTTACGGTTGATATTTTCATTTTTTATGATTGGTTTAAAAGGTCAAGGCATTTATAGGAGATTTCGGGTGCATCCTCTTGGGCTTATGTTTCCTCAAGCACATCTTAAGGTCCTATCGGGACTCGTGTTTGGTTCATGTTTGTATTTTATGCATTTAGTGCTCTTTGTCGATAGGGGATTTGTTTGGACCAATGATCACAGGGTTTATGCTTGATGTCCCATTGGCTCAATCATATCCTTTGATTGTGGGGAAATTTTTTTCTCATATTGTCTCTACCCTGGTCTATTGCTCTAGATGTTGTCTATGTTTTTCAATACTGCTTGTTTGTTTTCTCCCCCAAGGGTCTGCTCCTTCAAATTATTTCATTTTTAGTGGGCCTAGGGTTTATTCTTCTAGTGGTATTCTAGTCCTTGGTTCTTTCCCTCCTACTTCATAAGTAACTTTGGGTCTCTAGTGTTCTTCTTAAATTCTATGGGGGTTTTTGTTCAACCATACATTCCATCTATCAATAACATCCTAAAAGTGGTTGGATCTATTATGTACGAGGTTAGCTCTCGACCTCAGGGTTGTGCATATGGGGGCCTAGGTTGTGCAGCACTGTCTAGGGTTGCAAAGGGTCCCTCTATAGTGGATGGCCCTCTTGCCCATGGAAAAAGGAATAAGAGTCATTATTTGAAGCAAAAATCCTCTCTAGATTTGGCTGTAGTGGTGGGTATGGACTTAACTATTTAGTAGGTTGAAGATATCAATTAAAAATCTTCAGTTGGGCACATTTGAGGTTGAAAATTGGTCTCCCCTTCCTTAAATAATGGGTGGAATCCTCTATGAAGCCTTTGAAATCCCTCTTGGTTTATGTTCAAGTTATTGCTAAAGGTTGGGCCCATCTTATCTTTCAAGTTTAGTAGGATGCTAGCGTGATTAAAGGTTTTGTTTTGACTATTGACTCCTCATCGGTCTCTTCAAGCAATGGAACCCCCATTTTGATGCGAGAAGAGAAAAAATTGAATCTATGTCAGTGTGTGTGCATGGCCCCAATCTCTTGGCACATTTCTGGTGCGAGCCTTTCTTCAAAATGGTTGGGAATCATCTGGTTTCCTATTTGGATAACGATGCCTCCTATATCTCATTCAGCGACACCTATATGGTTCACATTTTTGTTAGTATGGATATTTTTTTGACTATGAAAGGATCCCCTTCCAGTGTCATCATTTCCATCAACATGGTCATAGTACAAAAGTTTGTGTTATGCCAATGTCCAAGAAAATATTTAAGATCCCGGGTGCTCAGGTTACAGATGGGTTCATCTCGGTATCAAATTTGATGGCATCATCTCCTATGGCATCTTTCTTGGTATCACGTGAGGCTAATGAACAAGCTCCAGTATTTGTCCCGATCCTAGAAGGGTCATGATCTAAGTCTATTCCTACGACATCCTAACATCGTCTGACTAAAGGTATTTCAACAAATCATTTCCCTTAATTTTCACATTCTGTCTCTTTTAATACTATCTCATTTAATTTTTCTTGTCACTCCTCTCCTTTAACAATCCAAATCATGGTGGCTTCACCACCACATCCCTTGAAGTGTTCCCCTCAAATCACTTTGGCCCTGTGTCCTTTTTTTTGTGGCTTTGGGAGATCTATCCTCGCCTTCCTCATTTTCCTCTTTGTCTTCCTATGAGAGCCTTCCATCGGATGATATTGTCTATAACCTCAAGTCCATGGTCATCACTCCCTATAGGGGTCTTTTCTCCTAAAGTTTGGGTCATCATTTTTTTTAAGTTGGGGATAAGAGAGGGAGGAGGTGTAAATATTTATTGTTTATTGCTCAAGAGAAAGTCATATGATCTCTTTGTTGGCAAGAAATAATCCATCCATGGGGCCCTTAGAGAATTCCCAACCCTTCCTGTTGTCCCTCAATGAAACATTATGTCCTTTAATTGTTGAGGGTTGGCTTTCCCCTCCAAAATACAGGCTCTCAAGTGTTTGGTGGAATCCTCTTCTCCATACATCATTTTTTATAAGAGACTTGGGGAATGGTTCAACTATTTATTCTTTTTTGTAATCTATGTTCAAAAGATGGTCTTTCTCCATTGTTGATGCTTTGATTCATTCTCGGGGCCTCACAAGAGAATGGTTACTACATTGGGTCCATGTTTCCAGTCTATGGGGTTCTTATTTGATTATGGGTATGGATCTCTCTCTTCTAGTCTTGGGTTAGACTATTACCCCCATTAATATTTACGACCCCTCTCAATATCATTTTGTTTTTTGGGAGGCTTTTCTTTAAAAATCCATAGTTTGATCTAACAAGGTAATTATGGGAAGCGAACTCAAATTCTCTATGGGTCTGGATAATCTTGGGTTCCTCATGCCCATCCTGATTCTCTGTCTAAGTTCTTCTACAATCATCTTGTCCAAAATTCATTGGTTGATATGGTTCCTCCAAAGTTATCCTTGACTTGGCAGAATTGTCATACTAGGGAGGAATGGATTGGGAAAAGGCTCGATCAATTCCTAATTACAGAAGATCTTTTGGAATCCTTTCCTTTGGTTAAGCAATGGGTGGGTGATGGTGGTATTTCAGATCATTCTCCTATTTTTTTGGAGACCATGGAATTTCCTCAAAAACTAGCTAGCCCCTTCAAGTTCAATTTTGTGTGGTTAATGGAGGAGGAATTTGTTACTCTAATTAAAGAGCCTTGGATTCACTTCTCTCCCTTATTGGAATCAACTATTCATCTCATTTTGCATCGAACCTAAAAAGATCAAAATTTCAAGCAAAGGAATGGACCAAGAAAAATAATATGATGGAGGTTAAAGAATTCGTTGAAATTGAAAAGGAACTGGAGGCATTCTCTTACTGGGATGGTGAGGGTTTTTTCTCTCCAAAATTTATCGTCAAACACAAATCTCTTGAAAGCCAAAAAATCACTCTACTAAAAGTCAGAGAGGAGGAATGGCAATTAAAAATTCATGTTATATGGTTGAAAAGTGGGGACAAAAACTCAAAATTCTTCCATGCTTATGAAAAATGACGGAAATTTTTGAATGCCATTTGGATTTTGAAGGATGAACTGGGCTTGGATCATTCTTCTTTTAAAGGTTTGGCTAATCTAGGGAAAACGTTTTTTAAAAAGCAATTTTGAGCCCCACAGTCAACATTTATTGTTGAGGTTATTCAAATTATTCAGGCTTTACCTCATATGGTTGAAGAGGAGGAAAGTAGTAATATTATGGAGGACGTCCCATTGGAGGAATTGGAATCTAATTTTCGCAGCTTTCAAAGGGATAAGAGTCCTGGGCCTAATGGATGGGGTGTAGATTTTTTTCTTGCGTTCTTTGACTTCCTGAAGCAGGATTTATAGGTAGTTATTGAAGAATATCGCCAGGATGGATTTGTTTTCCTGCTTTTAATTATACCTTTATTACCTTCATTTCAAAATCTAGTTAGCTCTCCTCTTTCTCTAATTTTAGACCCATTTCTCTTTGAAATTTGGTCTATAAGGCCATTGCCAAAGTTATATCTCTCTTCCTTAAGCCTATCCTTTCCTGATATATCTATCCCAACCAATTCGCTTTCTTGGAGGGTCACTAGATTCATGAAGCCATCGATGTGGCTCAAGAAGCTCTTCACAGCCTCATGGTTTAGAATTGAAGGGGTCCATCATAAAGATTGACTTATCTAAACCATATGATAGGGTAAATTGGACCTATATTCAGTTCCTCCTCGTATATTTGGGCTTTGGTCTTGAATTCACCAATTAGGTAATGGAATGCATTCAAACTATTTTCTTTTCAGTACTGATAAATGGTATTGTATCCCCTTTTTTAAGGCTTAGAGGGGATTACGACAAGGTTGTCCCTTGTCCCTTATCCTTTTCCTTCTTTTTTTGGAGGTTTTTTGTTGGCTCATCAATGAAGCAAAGTGTAAGAGTGCTTTTAAATGAGTTTATGTGGCCAGAACCTCTCTATCTCCCATCTTGTATTTGTGGATCACATTTTAATTTTCTATAGTGGGGATGTTCATGATTTTGAAAAGATCGGGTTTATTCTCACCTTATTTGGGTGAGCCACCAGTATGTCTATCAACGCTCAAAAATCATCCATCATTCATCACAATCTGTCAAATTTGGAACTATGTTATCTATCTATAACTCACCCTTTTCATGCCCACCATTTGGATTTTGGTCTAAAATATCTATGTTTTTTTATAAAACCAAATCGTTATTTCAAAGAGGATTGGGCATGGTTGGTGGTGTTATCACTCAGGTTGTCCTTAAAGCTCCAGAAAAGGATACGGCCGAGGTAACCACAAACCAACTTTGGACTGCAGGTTCTAGCCTACCTGCAATCAGAGAGGGGTCTCTCTTTATGATTTAGCTTTGTTTGAAAAGGATTTTAGGCTAGGTCTTGAGTTCAGGGGGTTTTTTGTTTTGTTTTGGTGGGAAAATTGATTTTTTCAGATAGAGAGGCAGAGCATAGTCTAAGGGTTTCGAACCATTGGGCGTGGAGTCGAGGAGAAAAACTGCTGGTGCTTTTCCTTAATAACAGTAAGGGAAAATGGAGCAAGATAGCTGGGCATGAAACAATGTTTCAGGTTAAAGGGATGGAAAGAAATTGTAAGTAATGAGAGGCAATTAAGAATCTCTCAATTATGCTTAACAGGGGAAGATAATAGGGCGCTACCTAGGGGCATTTAAGAATCCCTAGATAATTGGCAAACACAGGTGAATCGGGGTAAACATGAGCCAGAAGGAATTCATATTCATAACCAATTCAATCAGAAGAAAACATAAAGAAATAGCAGAAATTGAGCATAGAGAGTATTTAAACTAATTCTAGGCTATTCTTTCTTTCTGCTACTTAGATAGTGGTAAACAATAAACAGAGGTAAGATGCACTTATTGCTTCAGGCTGCAGCACGAGAATTCCATCTTCATATTTCCATAAACATTCATTCACAACAGACAGTTTGCTCTCCAAGCTTTCGGCAATCTTTGATTATGGAAAAACTTAGGTATACACAGCGAGTCCCTAGTGAACTTCTCAATTGACCCACATTAAAACTATACAGAGGGTGGTATATATAGGGAAAAAACTCTCTGCAGAGTTCATTTATTACATCTTGACCTAATTAGGTCATAAAGAAAAATGACTACTTAACCTAATTCTATCCAGAAATAAATGCAAAAGATATCTCGGGTTGTGCCCAGGGCCGCCGTATCAAAACTGAATAAATGATGCTATCCTTGGTGGCTTGCTGTAGTGTTTTCTGAAATAAATGAGTATGGGTTTCTGCACCTTCGCTGTCTGTATGCATTTAAAGCTTTAACTGTGATTTGAGGGCAAGGATGGGCTTAAACCTCCTGATTTGACTTTCTGGGGGGCCTCATCAATGTTCAGGTGCCTCGAGCCCCTAAAAAATCTTGACTGATACTCTTTGGCTCTTCTTCTTCCTCTGATACTCTTTGGCAATAAATTGATGCTCTTCTGACGTGCCGTGGGTTTTATTCACAAATTAATGGCCGCTGCTCGGCCTCTGTTTCTCTCAAAACTGTTATCTGCTCCTTCCGGCAAGCTTCGCGAAGAAAAATGGGTCTTTCGGCGCCTTTCGGGCTTGCTGGGGGCCGCAGAATGAAAAGATTCCCTGAAGATTCCCCATTCAGGCCCAAAAAATCTAGCGATGAGCGATTTGCGCTAGGCGCAAATCGCTCATCAAAAACTGCCTCAGAATCGGATTCCGGGGCTCCGAAGTGCGATTTTCACCTCTGCGCGCAAAAAGGTTGATGATGACGTCAGCATGACGTGATGTTGTACGGCGGGTGACTCGACATGGTGACTGGGCAAAGGGGGTGACGCAAGCGGTGACTGGGCAGAGAGTGACGTGGGATGTGATGTCACGAGCGGTAAGCAGTTTTGTGGCACACCGCTTATGGGCAAAGGTGGTTTCGGGGGAGGGGGCTCCGCCACACCCCAGAGCTTGATGCGTGGTGGGAGTATGACGGCAAAACCGCCGAACTCCCGGACGCTAAAGCCCGAGCGTGTTGCATATAGGAAAGCCTGCCCACTGTAGATCTATGGCGGGCCAAATCTAGCAGTTGGCGGTAGATGGATAGTGACGGCGGGTTAGTGGGCGGGGATATTCACGGGAATATTCCCTTTTGAATATATCGCGGCGGTGGGTTAAAACATAGGGAATGGGTTTTTATGTGAAAAAACGGCGCGGGTTAATATTTTATGCACAGAACGTAGGAAAAAGGTGCAAAAAATGGGTTTTTGAAGGTTTTTTAGGGGTTTTGGGGGGAGGTTATTAATCTGGCCAGGTGTCAGATTAATCCCTGTTATGACTCGGATGGGCTAAAGACAGCCCCAGATGGACTGTGATTTCCCGGACTTAGTAGAATTATGGCTATAATGCCAGGGAGGGGATATTTACATAGGGGAGTTTTATATACATGATTTTAATAGGGAAAGGGAAAACTGATAGGGGAGTTACATAATAAAGTTAATAGTTAATATGAAGATGCAAAGAGGGCGCTAAGGTAGGAGACCTTAGGCTTCGTTTGGGAAAAGAAGGCTCACAGATGATGAGTGAGAAGTCCTTGAGTAAAGCAGATCCTTACCAAGGCGAATGTCATGGAGATGATGAACCTGAGAGGCTCAAGCAGATCTTGACCTCTTGGGGGATGTTAGTAAGTGACTTGGGGGAAATGAGAAGAAGGGGAGGTTAGTGAATTCCAGCTTGAGTACCTCCTTTGAATGCAAAATTACTTGATACATGTGATCAAAAATGGAATACAGCAGTGGCATTTGGACCAGGATACTTTCATGGCATCTTCATTGGCCTGTTCTGGAAATATGGAACACTGCAGCCTGCAAAGTATGACATATTTGGCATGTGAAAATGTCAATCATGAAAAATGAATACCTACTGCAGCAGCAGGCTAATAGTGGCTCCACTTGGGGATGGCTTTTCCTTGAGAAAAGTCAAGAACGGCAGGTCATACTGCCTTGTATTCAATTGCTGCTGTATTCTGCAAAATTTTCTTGGCCGGTTGCCTTATTAATCCTACCTACCTACCCTAACCAGCACTTACTTTGCCGTTAGGTGAAATGAAATAGCCAATGCAGCCACTTAAGCATTATAAACATGATTGGCCCCTGCTGCTTGTGCTTGCTGTTACCTGAAATGGAGATCTTGCAATCTGATATGGCTTTATTAATCTTTGAGAAGATCAGGAAGCTGCTGACCTTCTTTGCTGAAACAAGAAACTGTACAAAAGGGTCCTGTAGCATATATACATTATTGCTGGACTGACTTGAAGAATTGTACAAAAGTTTGGGATAGCTATCATGCTTTGAAATTGGGGAATGATCAACAACTTGATTTTGAGCTTTGCAACCTGCTAATGGAGAAAAGTGCTGATCTCTTTCATCATTCTGCCTACCAGCAGATAGGTCATTCAAAACTTGCAGAGGTGCTTGCAATTTACAATCTGGCTCGAATAAGACTTGACTGATTTGCGCAGGCTACTCCTCTTCTTCTTCTTCAAATAACTCAGATGGCTGAAAACAAAGAGGCAGGGGATCCACTTGGATCATTTGATCATATGCTGCTGCTTCCAAGTCTTCCTCAATCTGATATTCGATGGCTCTTTGGGTTTGCAAAATTAGAGGCAATACATTTTGAACAATGATTTGACCATCCTCCCGACGGTCAATATTAACCCTTGCTGATACTTGCTTATTAATTGCATGATAGTTCTCTTTAATAAATTGAAAAGATTCAAAACAGAAAGGTAAGGTTCCTTCACTGAAATCAACACACTCTGTGTTTTCTTCCTTTTCTTCATAGCTGAGATGGGCATTCCGATCATTTTGTTCAGGCAGTTGATCCTGAACTGTGCTTTTTGCCAAAATAGGGTCTGATTCCTCTGCGAAGCTGATTTGGTCGTTAGTTTCATAATCATCATCATACTGATCATATTTGGGCAGACCGTTGAAAGAAGAGAAGCTATTATATTCATACATTATATCAGGAGACTGCTCCATCATGTATGGCGGTATGAATATGTCATCTGTTTTGTGGTAGGTTTGTTCATGAATATCATTACTTTCCTTTTGCAAAACAGATCTGTTCTAGTGCTCTAAACATTCAACTTCTATTGTGCACATCTGCTTTAATTCCTCTGCTTTCTTTACAAAGATATCAAGTTCATCCCCTTTTTCTGCTTTCAACCTCCTCTCCCTAATTTTCAGATTGACCTCTACATCTACTGCCATGTTCTGCATCTGTTGCATAGTAGAGGGGCTCCTTTCTCTCAGATGAAATTCTATTTCTGGATCAAATGTTGTTGGATAATGCAATAGAGCCAAATCAGGGGGAGGTCTTATATTCAATGGTATAGAATGATAAACTTGATTGAATCGGTCAGAAAATTGCTGAACAGATTCATTTGGAATCCTTTTTAACTGATTATATTCTTCTATGAGCACGAGGAAATTGACTTTCATCATCCATCTATCAAGGAAGAGTTTGAATAACTGCTGGAGATTTGAGATGCTTGCCTCAGGCAATGCTTTAAACCAAGTCCTAACTTCACTTTGTAAAGAAAGGGCAAAGAGCCTAACACGAACATCCTCATCCTCCACTTCAAAAATGTTCAAATAATCTTCAAAAGCCTGAATGTGCTTTTGGGCAGTCACTCCTTTCTCTCCATGTTATAGACATTTTTGTGCCTTACAGCATTGAGCATGAAATGTCCATAATCTAAGGGATCCAAAGTCCCTAAACATGTTGTTCCTACCCCTAGAGGAACAAGGCTAACTAACCACAGCAATTCACAGAAGTTCTCCACCTGAAACCACTCAAAAACAAGTCAATTCAGGATCATGTCAACTGCTCCACTGGGCATCTGCGCTAAATGTCAGTGGCTCCACTGTCTACCTGCGTTGAATTTCAACTCCAACAAAGGCTACCTGCGCTGAGCGAGTTTGGACAAGTGGCAGACTCATTCCTCAAGGTGCCAATGCTCAAGAAGCTTCCAAAATGACACTTGCCTCAGGGAATTCGACTGGTGATGAGTAAGAGGTTCCAAATCTCCAAGTGGAAGCAAGAACCTCCAAGTGGACTCAAGAACTGAGAGAGGGAGAGGACACTAGTCAGATCTCAAGCTGACTCATCCTCTCTCCAAAATAACTATATATAGATCTCTCCTCCATGAGATCTAGAGGCTAGAATTTTGTTATTGCAAAGAATTGATGTTGGTTTGAGACTGGAAACATTGGGTGCTTAATGCTTTGAAGGGAGCTGAAGAAGGAATTCCATTCTGCTGGGAAGGAGATGCTGGATTGGAGCCCTCTGGGTTGTATCTCTTCCTGAACCTTGTTATCAATCAATAAAGCTATCTTGGTTTTCTCCTATATACTGGTGTATTTGTATGATTGCATTAGTGTATTTGATTTACTTCTAATCCTGAATCATTTGTGAATATGAATATCTACCTTTGTGTTGTGTTCTTCTCTTGTCGCAAGTAGCTGTTCTCTTGTCACAGGTAGCTGTTCTCTTGTGATCTCGTGGGAATCAAGTAGCTGTTCTCTTGAGCAAGCGAAGAGGCAAGTAGCTGTGAACACTCAAAGAGAAGAGGATCTAGATCGAGGGACAAACAGAAGATAACGGTAAGTCTATCGATCTCCCCTCTTTCACATTTCATAAAGGAAGAAACCAGAATAGCTGTATCTGTTTGTTGCTAAGGCTCTGTCACACCTTAGGTGGATAGGATCGTCCTGCATAGGCATTTTTCCCCACAACAAATTGGTGACTCCACTGGGGAGATTGCTTTAGTCACTTTATTTGTGTTTCTATCATTTGTTTACTTCATAGACTTGACAGCAACAATCGAACTGCATCTTTCCCGGATGCAAAGTAGAAAGTTGCTGCTTTGATCCAGTTGCTGGACTTGTCTATGATCTGAACAATGGACTCACAAATGACTTGATGATCCTTTGTGATAGTCTTTAGTACCCTCTCAAAGCATCCCTTTGATTATACCTTGCTTGTGTTTCTGATTTGGCCTGAAACAGTTGATTTTTGAGCATTTTGTGACCCAGAACCCAGGAGAAACGAGAGTTTCTCCTTCAGCGCAACTGCTGTGAAGACAGTCTGCATTTCAACGCAGGTCCCGTGAAGGATACCTGCGCTGAATGTCAAATCCTCAATGTTGAGGTTGTGCTGAACCAGTTTGGCCTTGTGCAGCTGGGGTTCTCTACTCTCTGTTGCCCTGTTTTGATCTCTGTTTTTTGCAGCCTTTAACCAGCATAGGTACCAATTAGATAACTCCTTTTCTTTGCTTAGATTCTGCCTCCTTTTGTACAAAAAGACTGTGAATGTTTTTATGTGTTTGTGGCGTCATTTACAGTTTTCCTTTGCATGAGTAAAGTAGTCATCCTATAGCCTTTGATTCAGATCTGATTGATTGTGATCTTAGAAGAGAGTTCATTGGCTGTTTGCAGATTGATTATAGATTTACTTTTTCTTATTGGTTTTAATTTGTCTCTTTTGAAGTGTCAAAACAAGTCTTTATTTCGAAAATCGTTAAGTGTTGTAATCTCTTCTATCTTCTCTGATTTCGAAAAAGTGAACTTGTTTGTATTGATCATTTTAAAAGCAAATTCAAAGTTGTACAAAAAGATTTCTTTGTAGGCATCTATACTAAGAAAGTGGAAAACAAACACCTGCATTGTGCATTTGCATTTTTGATAAGTTTGCATGATTGATTTAGGGAAGAGTGCATTAGAGTGTGCTGATTTCTCTTTGAGAAAAGATAGTGTCTTTCTTTTCCCTTAGTAGCTAGGATTTTCAAAGTTGAAAAGATATAAAGCTTGCTTATCATCTTTAGACTGCATTTAGGAATTTGTATCATACATCTCGTGGTGAACCTTGAAAGGCAAACTTTAAAAAGATCAACCTAAAATAAAATGAATGAACCTAACAACGCTTTGTAACATAACGCACAACATAGAGGTCTAGGCTAGAGACGTGTTCCGGCGTCGTTAAGCCTAGTGACTGTCGATCTCGTGGAAGGTGGGTGATTCCTCCTGAGGGACGATAGCGCTAGTACGGATTGTGCTCCCACGTACCGTCGTGTATATATTGGGAGACCCCTATAGGCATATATCCTTTATCCTTAGGAAACTGTGTCGGCCGCCCTATTGATCGCAATGCAGTGAACACAGCATTCACGAAGATCGACCGCCTGTACCTTAAAAAGTATTCTGCGGTTTTGCGAAAAGTTTGGCACACCCTCTGCCTAGAACTCCAGAGCAGTTTCTTTTGGCCTTTTTCAGACTCTATAACAAAAAAAGTCCATCTGAGCATTTGTCACTTCGGGCTCGTTAAAACATCGAAGGAGACTAGAGTCATCTTTAGCTTTTTCTCGACTCTTTAAAAGTGAAAAAGCAAGTTGTGTCTAAAGTGTCTAATAAAATTCATTCAATTCAGAAACATAAATTTCCCTTTTTGTATTTTGGTTGATCGAGTAATCCGCAATCGTGGAAGAAAGTTAATTGAAACCCCGTCGTTCGCAGAGGCTTACGAGTCAACCGTCTTTGTCTCCAGAATCGAAAACAGTACGGACAAAGCGAACTTGTTTAACCGGTTCAAAATCTCCTATCAAAGTTAGAACAAGTGTTCCAACCACATCTGAGATTCCGGTTACTCCAAACATTTCTGGAAACCCTGCCTCTATAAAAGAAGTTCAACAGCCACAGAGGGACAGTAATACTGATCCTAGTCTGGGGGAAAATACTTGCGTTACTGAACCAGTTCCATCTGTAACCGATTTAGAGAGTCTTGCTCCCCAAACAATTGTCGCTGTCGATTCAACCCCTTCTTCGGCACCAGAAATATTTTACGGACCTGACGGTCTTCCTCTTCCACCGGGTTTGATTGCGATAGAGGAAATTGTAGAGGATCCGCAAGCAAGTACTCCAACCCATTTTGGAGTCGGGGTCACTCTATTTCTTTCATCAGAAGTTAATCCACCACAAGTGGAAGTTCCTGTAGAATCGCTAGGCAATCTATTGGATAGACTTAAAATGTCTGAACAACTGTCAACATCTAGGACTATGTCAAACGACACAGCGACAACAAAAGCCCCTGCCGTCACTCCGACAATGTTTTCCGGCATACCATCTGTCCCGACTAGCTCGCAACCGCTAGAAGGAGTCCACCAAGGGACTATTTTGACAGTGTGGTCCGTTCCAGTTTGTTCATCCGGAATAATACCCGGCAACTCTTATGTTGAGACTCGCCAGATTGACCCATTTGGAGGTCAATTTGGGCAATCCAGTCCCCAAGGACAAACAATCCCTTGAGTTTCGGATTGCTACCGTATGGGGGGCAGTATGCCCTTTCATTACCCCCTCCGGGAGGGTATCCATATGGGAGTTCACAACAGTATTCAGGTTATACTGGAATTACATCAAGTAGTTGGGTACCTATGCTACCTCAACAACCAAGGGTTGTATATTCTATGCAATAGTGTGTACCTATGTCGAACATCCTGACCACACCGGCTATTGTAACAGTGTCACAAGTTCAAGCGATGCCTGTTGTATGTCAACCTCAGATTTCTCAAGTTGTAATGCAACAGCCCCTTGACCCTGGGTCACAACCGCAATCGCCAACTGGTGGGGTGACACAGGTCCAAACGGGTACAATTACCCCACACCTTGGTCCAACGGTTAGCATAGCGCAACAGAACATGGCTTCACAACCGTGGCTGGTGCAATACCAACAACCACAATTCCAGCAAGTGTACCAAGGTTCTGAGCAGCAGATCTTTGCGAACAGTGGACAACCGTATATTCAAAACGGTCAAAACCAACCACTTTACAGTGGTCATGTCCACCAACCGTATCAGTCATACCAACATCAGTTACATTATGCTGGTATGCAAAGACCCACTTCTCAAGCGATTCCATCGTACCCTGGGTATGCTTCACCTAATCTGAGTCAACAGTTGCCATTTGTGGCAACTTTAGAGTTACCCGATTTACACCGGTTAACCAACGATCCGATTGCTTATGCCCCTTGGTGGCCAGCGATTCCTCACAAACTTCCATCTGACATTCCTAAATTCAATGGAAATCCAGGTGAAGACCCATCGAATCATGTGATGACTTTTCATCTGTGGTGTTCGTCGAACACCCTGAATGATGATTCGATAAGGCTTCGCCTTTTCCAGAGGACGTTAACGGGTCCAGCAGCAAAATGGTATATTGAATTACCTAGAGCCTCGTTCGACAATTTTAGCTCCCTAGCCACGACTTTCTTGACCCATTTTCAATTACCGATAAGGTATGAAACGGGAACAGAAATATTAACCAACTTCAAGCAGACAACTGCCACTCATATATCCGATCATATACATGAGTGGCGTCATCAACGAAGGATGGTGAAAACATACATTCCCGATCAGCTGTTAGTTGAATGGTTTATAAAGTCGTTACTTCCCACCATAACGGAAGATGTGGCAAAAGGGGGAGTCATAACAGAGGAGCAAGTTATTGCTCATGCACAGTATCTAGACTTAGTTTATACTCAGTCTGGCACGCTCTACGACAAGATACCTGATGCCCCTAGACCGGAATTTTCAATTCCTCCTCCTCCTAAATCAAATAGTGACTCTCATGCCGGCGACGGTGTGATTGGCACAGCAAACACAAAGTCGACAAAGGCTTCATCTAAGAAAGCCCGTAAGACTTCGGATCAAAATGCAAAAGATGAAATTCTTGCTTCGGAAGTAAATGCCGTATCAGCAGATAAAGGCAAAGAAACCAATCAACCAGGAAGCAAGAAGAAGCAAAACAAAGGGAAGAAGAAGAAACAGGGTGAGTCATCTCCTGGAAAAACTTCTTCAAACCCTCCTGGGAAAGGGAAACCAAATTATCCATGTCAAATATGTGATGAGGAGGATCACCGGACAGGAAATTGTCCATACAAAGCTGAGCTTAAAAGGTTCTTTAAAAGTTCGCAAACCTCAGCTGTGTTAACTGATCCATTTCCCAACCCAGGTCAAAATCTGGTTGATAGTGGAAATGCTTCCCCGTCGCAAGTGCTTATGTTGTCGGTTTCAAAACAGCAGAATGATGCTTTGATTTCGACAAGGAACAAAGATTACGGGAATCCGCAGCTGTCGAACGACAAAGGTAAAGATCAACCAAGTAGTTCGACAACAACTTCGACGGAAGTTGTACCGCCCATCATTCCTAAATTAACAATAAAACCGCCAAAGGGAGTAGTACACAAGTCGACATTTAATCCTCGCGCCAGAGCGGCGCAGCATTATAACATAGTGGAAGATTTGGCCCAATCGCCATCCGCTATGTCGACTCTTGAAGTACTACAGAATTGCCCATCCCAAAGGCAGGCTTTGTTATCGGCTATTGGTGGGGTTGATCCTAAGGATTCCAATCTTGTATCTTTTGATCACAAAGGATACGATCCTTAGTTACCAGCTCAACTAGCTTTCCTTATTCAAGTGAAAGCCCTCAACAAAACTGTTCACCGAACAATTATTGATGAGGGGGCATCTACATGCATTATGTCGATGAGTTGCTGGAAAACTTTAGAATCTCCAACCTTGTCGCGATCTTCGACGACATTAAAAGCTTTTGACGGAAGGACTTATACCCCATACGGTATCCTTAATAACTTGAAGGTTGAACTGGGAGGAAAAACAGTAGAAATAGATGTTGAAGTCATCGATGGGAATCTTGACTACAACATCCTACTGGGAAGACCATGGATCTATGCCATGGCGGCTGTTGTGTCGACTTATTTTAGGAAGATCGCATTCCCGTTTGAAGGAGGGATTATGATCTTCGACCAACAAAACTTCCTCCCTAATGGTTCACAAGTTACAGGAAGCATTCCAATGATCCATGGAAGCAACCATTCGCTTCAAGACATCGGAGTAGGCCTACTAAAAGACCCCACATTAATGGGAACTTTCGCACTTCCACCTCCATTCTATATAGGAGAAGTAGCATTCGTAAGAGCCTGCAACATGATATCTTCCACGAAGATCCCAAAAGACGATGTCGAAATGGATCATGCAATGGTCTTGCCCCCAAGCCCTATAGAAATATTGTAGCAATCAATGTTTCGAGCATGGGAGGCGAACCCAAATCAATGCTCATCAAGCGTTTGGGTAGATAGGTCTAGAGAATATGGTACCCCATTAGATCCTTGGTCGAAAGTACATGAGACTGACGAAGGAATTCTACAATCAATGTTGATTGAGGGGGCACCATGGAATGATTGCCACCATCGTTCCCTTCTTCCGAAATATGAAGAAGATACTCAACATGACCTTTATCACCCTTCAGTTTTTGAATTCCTATCAAATACTGTAAATACGGTGGATTCCGAGCGAAACTTATCCAATATTGAAGAGACTATAGCCATAAATATCTCGACTAAAACAAATGTTGTAGAGAATATTTATGTCGGCAAAGGTTGTTCCCCTTCAGAACTGGAAATATATAACGTTTTTTTTCGTGAGTTCAGAGATGTCTTTGCTTGGTCATATGATGAAATTGCAGGCATTGACTCGAGTATTGTTGAACATGAAATTAAAATGTATACTGATGTCAAACCAGTAAGACAACGGCTTCGGCAGGTGCACCCCAAGAAAGCCGCTGCCATTAAGGCGGAAGTTGAAAAGCTTCTCCATGCTGGTTTCATCTACCCGGTTCCTCTAACCAATTGGGAATCGAATATTGTCCCTGTTATGAAGAAACAAGGGACGATTAGAGTGTGTGTCGACTATAGGGATGTAAACCAAGCTTGTCCGAAGGACAACTACCCTACACCCTTCATCGACCAGATAATTGATGAATGCGCCGGATGTGAAATCTTTTCATTTATGGATGGATTTTCCGGGTATAATCAAATAAATATCCACCCACAAGACCAGTCAAAGACTGCATTCATCTGTCCGTGGGGCACATTCGCATATCGAAAATTACCCTTTGGTTTAAAGAACGCAGGGGCGACCTTTCAGAGGGCAATGAATTATGCCTTCCATGACATCAAGAACATCGTTCAACCTTACCTCGACGACCTTCCGGCTCATTCGCGAAAGCGGACTGATCATCCGCAGCATTTGAGAGCGATATTTCTACGTTGCCGACACTACAAGACAAGACTCAATCCGCACAAATGTGTGTTTTGCGTCGGTTCTGGTCGTTTACTTGGCTTTGTAGTCTCTAAGGATGGGATTCGTCTCGATCCTTGCAAGGTTCAGGCAATCATTAATTTGCCTCCACCTTCAAATTTGCTTCAGATTCAAAAACTCCAAGGGAAAGCGAACTTTCTGAGGAGGTTCATTCCAAATTACGCAGAACTTGCTAAAGGTTATACTCGTCTTTTGAAAAAGGATGTGCCTTTCGTCTGGGACCAGGTGGCGCAAGCTTCCTTTGATGCTCTGAAAGATTCTCTAGTAAAAGCATCATTAATGTATGCCCCAGACTATCAAAGAGATTTTAACCTGTATCTGGCTGCAGCGGATACGACCATTGCGATGGTTTTAGTTCAAGAAGTCGATAGAATTGAACACCCTATATATTATTTGAGTAAAAACTTAAATGATACAGAAAGTAAATATTCTTATGTTGAAAAACTAGCGCTTGCGACTATTCAAGCGATTGAAAGGTTTCGACATTATGTCCTCTTCCGGAAAACTACCACTTTATCAGATTGCAACCCCATGACTTATATACTGTCGCGACAGTTGCTGGGGGGCAAATATTCAAAATGGATAGCGATCCTTCAAGAGTTTGATCTGGAATTTGTAAAATCCAAATCAAAGAAAGCTCTAGTTTTCGCAGAATTATTGTGCGATCTCCCATCGTCGTCCAACGATGAAACCTCCGAAGAATCAATCGTGGACGAGAATTTGTTTTTGATATCTACAAGCAATGAGTGGTATGGAGATATCATAATTTATCTCCAAACCCAAAATTTCAGGCCTAACACCTCTCACTCTGAACAGAAACGTATACGATACCAAGCTAAAGACTACATGATCGTCGGTGATACGCTTTACCGTCGTGGTATCGATACAGTTCTGAGGAGGTGCCTAACCCATGAGGAGGCCGAAAAAGCCCTAAATGAATGTCATTCAGGAGCGTGTGGGGGACATCAATCTGGATATGCAACAGCACAAAAAATATTACGAGCAGGATACTTCTGGCCAACCATGTTCAAAGATTGCATAATCGCAGTCAAAAGTTGCCATGCTTGTCAAATTTTTGACAGCAAAACCAGAAGACCACCCGCACCTTTACAGCCAATAGTTGCTGTTGGGCCTTTCGCCAAATGGGGCATCAATTTCATGCAATGTAACCCCACCTCGACCGGGGGGCATGGGTATATTATAGTTGTCGTTGACTATTTTACCAAATGGGCCGAGGCGATGCCTACATTGGATAACACTGGTGAAACAGTTGCCCTTTTCTTTTTCAATCATGTAGTCGCCAGGTTCGGCGTACCACAGGCTATAGTGACAGATCATGGATCGCATTTTCGCAATCACATGATGGTTGAATTAGCTGCCAAGCTAGGGCTATCTCACAACAGCTCTACCCCGTATTATCCGCAAGCCAACGGACAAGTTGAAGCAATCAACAAGGTCCTGAAGCGTATGTTGCAAAGGATGATCGGGGTTCACAAAAGAAGGTGGCACCTAATCCTGTATTCAGCCTTGTGGGCTTACCGAACATCGATAAAGAACACGACCGGGTTCACACCTTTCCAACTGGTGTATGGCCTGGAAGCAGTCTTGCCAATCCAGTGTGAAATTTCGTCACTTAAACTCGCAATTGACCTCCTCCCCGGAACTTCGGAAGAAGAGGCTCGTTTCTTAGAATTAATCCAATTGGATGAAACCCATCGTGATGCCGCTTTGGCTAACGAAGCCCATAAGAAATGAGTCAAGGCGCAGTTCGACAAAAATGTCAAACCCCGTGTCTTCTCAGAAGGTGACTTGGTCTTGCTTTATGACCAAGAATCCGATAAATTGGGAGCAGGTAAATTTAATTCCTTATGGATGGGCCCCTATATTGTTAAATGAGTGTTAGCAAAAGGAGCCTACGAGTTAATGGATTATGACGGAAATCCACTGGCGCAGCCCCGTAATGGGTTGTACCTCAAGCGTTACTATGCTTAAATAGTAACCTATATGCTTTTGTTGTATTTTGTTTTCGCTAAAGTGTTTGTTTTGGTCGAATGATCCACCTTTTTACATTTATTGCAGATGTCAAACCTTCTGGAGACATGTGTTGGATATGCCGACAGAGCAAGTCGTAGTTCGCGGAACCTATCCTCCGCAGCCTGGGCCATTTTTGATCCAAGCGGCGAGTTAGTAAGTTTCAGACGTGTGTGTATTGGGCAATCAACGAATAACATCGCTGAGTATAGCGCATTGATAGAACTACTCTCTGATGCCATCACCCGTGGTATGCCGACTAATTGTCAGGCTAGACTCACAGCTCGTAATACTACAACTCAATGGTATATATTCCGTTTGCAATCCAGCTATTTATCGCATGTTCCTAAGGGTTAAGATTTTGGAAAGACAATTTGATTCAATTCAATACCAGCATATTTCCAGAAACTTAAACACATTAACAGACTCATTAGCAAACTATGTGTTAGATAGACATTTGCGACAATTATAAAAAGAGACACATCATCAATGATTGTACATATGGATCATATAACTCAACCAGAATAAAACTCGAAAATCAAAATATATATAAGCTGTTTATCGTTCATACATAATGTTCTGTAACCAAGACAAAATCAGTCATATGACCCAAAAACTCAAAAGTGCTAGGGGGCACCCTAGTCTAGTGATGCTCATGATAGCACGTCATGGCCTGTGCAATCATGCGCAAGAGACGAGTCCATCGTCTTGGCACGCCAGTAGTATGCCGCTGCAACTGTAAAGGTAACTCATCAATCCTCACATCGGGAATGCCGAGAGTAAGGCTCTCAACCTGCTCCTGCACAGCTGTAAGGATCTCGGCTACGTCAAGGTCGCGGAGAATAACTCTCCCAGCAGTCTCCCCTGCTAGGGCAGCAACTGGCGCCCTCGGGCGAACTGCTGGACGAACAGGACCAACATCTGCATGCACACATGAGTTTGATTAAAGTCTTGATAGAATAAAGCACAAGAACATTATAAATAAGAGCAGTAAACAGTAATATGGTCAGAGATTTTACCAATAGCGCCCCACTGTTCGCCATCCGGTAACACCAAATCCGGATCACCTCGGAAATCCATACCCACATAGGGATACTCGGAATAGACCATCTCCAGGCGCTTGAACCACCTAAAGAAGGTATCAGTGAAAGTAATCTGAGGTTGACCAGCATGCCTAGACATGTGATCGACCCATCTCTGCATGCGTGGCTCGGTCGGAGAAGGCAAGTCGAGTGCAATATACTGAGGCTGCATCAGTGGTATTTTCTCCAAGGCGAAGGCAGTCAAAATAGAACCAAATCCAAAGTTCTTCAGCTTCCCGTCCTTTACCTTGGTCAATTGACTTTTCATCTAAACAAGTACTGCATCACACCAGTTGAATACTTTCGGTTGGAGACACTCCAAGGCGTGTTGTACGTAAGACCTGTTGGCAACATGAAGAGATGCACTACCGACCATCCTACCGATAGTATACAGAATGGACCTGAGGGACCTATCAGTAATCTCATGGATAACGACCTTGCCGTCTCTGCTCTGCTGGTAACCTTCCCTGCAATACTGACGGACATAGTCTCTCACGGAGTCATTCCCCCGGGCCGAACCTGACAAAGAAATGGGGGCACCTCGCCTTGACAACCCAGTCAAGAAGTAAATGTCCACTATGGTCAAGGGGATGGATTTTCCCCTAATCTGGAATACTTGGTTAATAGGATCCCAAGCATCAAGCATGTACTGCAGTAAAGAGATCTGTGCTCTCATACTAGAGATACGGAAAAACTTCAGCAAGCCACAGTTCCGCAGCGCGTTCACTGTGACAGGGTCATGGAGGGCAATCATGTCCTCCTCTTCATGTTCTCTTTCTCGCCATGTAAGTGACATTTTGCTCAAAGGTCCCTGCAAAACAAACAAGAGAATGAGTAAGATCCTGGATTTGATGAGAAAATGGCGAAATTTCATCAAAAACTGTGCCACAAAATCAGTTTTCTAGTCCCAACGCAGGTAGACAGTGTTCCACCTGCGTTGAAGGTCAAGCTGCCTCAAGGCAGCTTGACATTCAACGCAGGTTTCGAATGGACCACCTACGCTGATGGCAGGGCGCCCTAGAAAAACCCCAGGTGCTCAAGAAGACAGGGAAACAGGCACAAAATGGAAAAATGAAACCATGAAAAGAAAGAGCTAGGGTTTAGCTCCTACCTGGTCCAGACGGCGCCGAGAATCATCCACAGAATCTCCCGAAATCAGCTGGTGAAAATCAAGGGGGAAGAGGCACCTCCAAAGCTCCAACAAACCAAGTTCAAATGAAATGGTAAAATGAGAGGTAAAAACACTTTTTAATTGCTTTTTACGTGGTTCAAAGCGAAATATTAGGGTTTTAATCTCATTTTCAAGCAAATGTTATTCATTTCTAACTAAGTTTGATGCAGCAATTGAGAATGCAGTACTATCCTTGAAAAGAGAAAAGCTAGTTATGGTAAAAAATCAAAATTTGACTATATAATCGAGCAGTTTTAGCATAAAGTTCATGCTCGTTAAAAAATAAACGCAAGATTCGAGCAGTTTTAGCATAAAGTTCATGCTCGTTAAAAAATAAACGCAAGATCCGAGCAGTTTTAACGCGGACTTCATGCTCGTTAAAAAATAAATATAAGCAGTGAGCAAGAGTTTCCTCCAGTGTTTAAGCTCATTTTAAAATAAAAAATGAACCTACCCGGTAAATAACCACTGTGAATGTAATATCATCAGCCATTAAAACCTTGGTCGTGTTTGCACCTGCCACCTCCACTTTTCATTTGGCCGATCGTTCACCTCCATATGATTGTTTACCCATTTTGAGGAATAGCTGCGAAGAGTGATTTCACCTAGCCATCCTTGTGACACTGCCGTGATTGGAAAATTCCAACCTGTACCTGGAATCTGTTGCTAACCCTGTTTATCACTCGTTCCTCAAAAAACGAGTCTTCTTTAAGCTCTTTTCAATTGACTCGTAAAATATGAAAAGATTGCCGAGTTTTGGCCTCCCAGCTCGTTAAAGGACAGGAAGAACTATCCCTCCTCTAGATTTTAATCTTTTTGGACCTGAGGGATTATTACACAAAAAGATCGAGCGCTTGTTTTGTTCGGCTCGTTAAAATTATCGAAAACTCATCCCTTCTGTATTCTTTTATACTTTTTCGGACTTAAGGGATTAGATGACGAAAAAGGAATTTTGGAGTTGACTTTATGTACCTTTTCAGACTCTCTAAAAATTAAAAGGACCGAGTTATCCTTGTCGTTAGACTCGTTAAAATTATTAAATAGCGACAAACTTGTCTTTAGACGAGAACGAGTTTCACTATCGCTAAGCTCGTTAAAACATAGCGATGGGCTTGCCCGAAGGGCAGGTTATAGAACAAGCATATGTTATCCTCCTCAAGCTTGAAAAAAATAAAGAGGTACTGGTCAGCAATGACTGGGGAAAAATTGGGAGAAAATCAAGAAAACTTTGATGGTAGCCGGTCGCTCTTGAACATGACACTTTTCCTCCGTACCACAATCGGGTTGGGTTGTCTCATTCACCGGTCACGTCACCATGGTCTCGCCATACCATCCATATTTGGGATAATGCTACCGATCCATCGCATCAGTGTCGCCATATGTTCAAGAGAAGTCGTTCATAAAGAGTCAACCGGGTCCCATCCACTGCCATACATTATCCTTCATCCATTCATGACCGCCACCCTGAATCATATGTCACAGATCGTTTTCACCTCCATTAAAATCATTAGCTCCGTTCCGTGTCACTGATGTGGGATTCATCAAGGCCCTCCTTTGGCGGATCGCTTCTTGTCGACATCAGCTCATTATCCAAGAAGTTGATCTAGGAACAACCCCTTCAGTACTTTGAAGCTTGCATGCCTCAATGGCAAGTTTCTCACTTCCGGCGACAGGTACACATTAATGACCTTCGACTAGAAGATTTTGCGTGGTGTTCGACGCCAAGTCCTTTATTCACACCACGTGAATTGTACTGCAGTACCTTGAGGGTCATTATCATTATCGGTGATTCCTCTCGCGCTTGTTAACGGTTTACATCATTGACCGATAATCAAGCGATGTCTTTCCATGTTCGACTTCAGCGCAATTCTCACATGGATCGACTTGTACTTAGAGTGAAGATCAAACGAGTTTGAAGACCCCGGATCTAGTTTCATCCATCCGGGCTGCGATATATATTCGGGAAAGATAAAGACATTTGACATGTACATCATTGCAGCAGATGATCATCCTACTCAAAGGATGATAATTTTCGCCAAAATTATCAGTCTACCATCAGACAATCGTCTGTTCTATGTACAAAAATGAATTTATAAAGCTGAGCATGGGAATGCCCGCCTCAGCTAGATCATGAAAGCAGTATGAATCATAATGTATTGTATTGTATCTTATTACAGGTCTCCTCCCAGCAAATGGATGAACTTCAGACCCTCCTGGATAAAGCATTTCACCCGATAAACGGCCTCATACTTTAGGGGGCAACTGTTATAGACATTTTTGTGCCTTACAGCATTGAGCATGAAATGTCCATAATCTAAGGGATCCAAAGTCCCTAAACATGTTGTTCCTACCCCTAGAGGAACAAGGCTAACTAACCACAGCAATTCACAGAAGTTCTCCACCTGAAACCACTCAAAAACAAGTCAATTCAGGATCATGTCAACTGCTCCACTGGGCATCTGCGCTGAATGTTAGTGGCTCCACTGTCTACCTGCGTTGAATGTCAACTCCAACAAAGGCTACCTGCGCTGAGCGAGTTTGGACAAGTGGCAGACTCATTCTTCAAGGTGTCAATGCTCAGGAAGCTTCCAAAATGACACTTGCCTCAAGGAATTCGACTGGTGATGAGTAAGAGGTTCCAAATCTCCAAGTGGAAGCAAGAACCTCCAAGTGGACTCAAGAACTGAGAGAGGGAGAGGACACTAGTCAGATCTCAAGCTGACTCATCCTCTCTCCAAAATAACTATATATAGATCTCTCCTCCATGAGATCTAGAAGCTGGAATTTTGTTATTGCAAAGAATTGTTGTTGGTTTGAGACTGGAAACATTGGGTGCTTAATGCTTTGAAGGGAGCTGAAGAAGGAATTTCATTCTGCTGGGAAGGAGATGCTGGATTGGAGCCCTCTGGGTTGTATCTCTTCCTGAACCTTGTTATCAATCAATAAAGCTATCTTGGTTTTCTCCTATATACTGGTGTATTTGTATGATTGCATTAGTGTATTTGATTTACTTCTAATCCTGAATCATTTGTGAATATGAATATCTACCTTTGTGTTGTGTTCTTCTCTTGTCGCAAGTAGCTGTTCTCTTGTCACAGGTAGCTATTCTCTTGTGATCTCGTGGGAATCAAGTAGCTGTTCTCTTGAGCAAGCAAGGAGGCAAGTAGCTGTGAACACCCAAAGAGAAGAGGATCTAGATCGAGGGACAAACGGAAGATAACGGTAAGTCTATCGATCTCCCCTCTTTCACATTTCATAAAGGAAGAAACCAGAATAGTTGTATCTGTTTGTTGCTAAGGCTCTGTCACACCTTAGGTGGATAGGATCGTCCTGCATAGGCATTTTTCCCCACAACACTCCATCAAATCTTGGGAGACACATGGGATGATTTTTGGGCAAAGGTTTAAGCACGGGAGGCAAAATGAGTGGCTTATATCTATCAGGAACCTTACGAGGCAAGGGATTGTGTACAGGGGCTAAATGCTTGGGTTCGGTATGAATAGGGATAGGATGATTGGATTTGACGAAAGAGTCCCCTTTGACCATGAGGTGAGCATCAACAGCATTGAGAGGTTGTTGTTCTAATGTGCAAGGAGGGCTTTCTTCAACATTTTCTAAAGGAAAAGCATAAAAGTTAAATTTAAACAATATGTACAGCAAAATTTTATGGAAGAGAAAGAACATGACCTCTTGGATCAAAATCCAGGTCAAAAGCCTGATCTGCTCATACATTTATTTTGGGTTCATCTCTCCAGTGGAGTCTTTATTATGAGGATGATGTGGAGTCGCCAGGTGAAAGATCAACTTTGGAGTGTCTGATCTCTGTCCACCATCAAAGATCAGAACTAAACTTTGAAAAAGCAGTTCTGAAGGTCTGGTTCTCTCAGTGGAGCTTTCTTACCTTCTTCGTGAAACTATCTGAAATTATCTGAGGAAAGTCCCCAGCAGAGTCGCCATTATGTTATCACTCAGGTTGTCCTTAAAGCTCCAGAAAAGGATACGGCTGAGGTAACCACAAACCAACTTTGGACTGCAGGTTCTAGCCAACCTGCAATCAGAGAGGGCTCTCTCTTTATGATTTAGCTTTGTTTGAAAAGGATTTTAGGCTAGGTCTCGAGTTCAGAGGGTTTTTGTTTTGTTTTGGTGGGAAAATTGATTTTTTCAGATAGAGAGGCAGAGCATAGTCTAAGGGTTTCGAACCATTGGGCGTGGAGTCGAGGAGAAAAACTGCTGGTGCTTTTCCTTAATAACAGTAAGGGAAAATGGAGCAAGATAGCTGGGCATGAAACAATGTTTCAGGTTAAAGGGATGGAAAGAAATGCTAAGTAATGAGAGGCAATTAAGAATCTCTCAATTATGCTTAACAGGGGAAGATAACAGGGCGCTACCTAGGGGCATTTAAGAATCCCTAGATAATTGGCAAACACAGGTGAATCGGGGTAAACATGAGCCAGAAGGAATTCATATTCATAACCAATTCAATCAGAAGAAAACATAAAGAAATAGCAGAAATTGAGCATAGAGAGTATTTAAACTAATTCTAGGCTATTCTTTCTTCCTGCTACTTAGATAGTGGTAAACAATAAACAGAGGTAAGATGCACTTATTGCTTCAGGCTGCAGCACGAGAATTCCATCTTCATATTTCCATAAACATTCATTCACAACAGACAGTTTGCTCTCCAAGCTTTCGGCAATCTTTGATTATGGAAAAACTTAGGTATACACAGCGAGTCCCTAGTGAACTTCTCAATTGACCAACATTAAAACTATACAGAGGGTGGTATATATAGGGCAAAAACTCTCTGCAGAGTTCATTTATTACATCTTGACCTAATTAGGTCATAAAGAAAAATGACTACTTAACCTAATTCTATCCAGAAATAAATGCAAAAGATATCTCGGGCTGTGCCCAGGGCCGCCATATCAAAACTGAATAAATGATGTTGTCCTTGGTGGCTTGCTGCAGTGTTTTCTGAAATAAATGAGTATGGGTTTCTGCACCTTCGCTATCTGTATGCATTTAAAGCTTTAACTGTGATTTGAGGGCAAGGATGGGCTTACGCCTCCTGATTTGACTTTATGGGGGGCCTCATCAATGTTCAGGTGCCTCGAGCCCCTAAAAAATCTTGACTGATACTCTTTGGCTCTTCTTCTTCCTCTGATACTCTTTGGCAATAAATTGATGCTCTTCTGACGCGCCGTGGGTTTTATTCACAAATTAATGGCCGCTGCTCGCCCTCTGTTTCTCTCAAAACTGTTATCTGCTCCTTCTGGCAAGCTTCGCGAAGAAAAATGGATCTTTCGGCGCCTTTCGAGCTTGCTACGGGCCACAAAATGAAAATATTCCCTGAAGATTCCCCATTCAGGCCCAAAAAATCTAACGATGAGTGATTTGCGCTAGGCGCAAATCGCTCATCAAAAACTGCCTCAGAATCGGATTTCGGGGCTCCGAAGTGCGATTTTCGCCTCTGCGCGCAAAAAGGTTGATGATGACATCAGCATGATGTGACGCTGTACGGCGGGTGACTCGACATGGTGACTGGGCAAAGGGGGTGACGCAAGCGGTGACTGGGCAGAGGGTGACGTGGGATGTGATGTCACGGGCGGTAAGCAGTTTTGTGGCGCACCGCTTATGGGCAAAGGCGGTTTCGGGGGAGGGGGCTCCGCCACACCCCAGAGCTTGACGCGTGGCGGGAGTACGACGGCAAAACCGCCGAACTCCCGGACGCTAAAGCCCGGGCGTGTTGCATATAGGAAAGCCCGCCCACCGTAGATCTGTGGCGGGCCAGATCTAGCGGTTGGCGGTAGATGGATAGTGACGGCGGGTTAGTGGGCGGGGATATTCGCGGGAATATTCCCTTTTGAATATATCGCGGTGGTGGGTTAAAACATAGGGAATGGGTTTTTATGTGAAAAAACGGCGCGGGTTAATATTTTATGCACAGAACGTAGGAAAAAGGTGCAAAAAATGGGTTTTTGAAGGTTTTTTAAGGGTTTTGGGGGGGAAGTTATTAATATGGCCAAGTGTCAGACTAATCCCTGTTATGACTCGGATGGGCTAAAGACAGCCCCAGATGGACTGTGATTTCCCAGACTTAGTAGAATTATGGCTATAATGCGAGGGAGGGGATATTTACATAGGGGAGTTTTATATACATGATTTTAATAGGGAAAGGGAAAACTGATAGGGGAGTTACATAATAAAGTTAATAGTTAATATGAAGATGCAAAGAGGGCGCTAAGGTAGGAGACCTTAGGCTTCGTTGGGGAAAAGAAGGCTCACAGATGATGAGTGAGCAGTCCTTGAGTAAAGCGGATCCTTACCAAGGCAAATGTCATGGAGATGATGAACCTGAGAGGCTCAAGCAGATCTTGACCTCTTGGGGGATGTTAGTAGTGACTTGGGGGAAATGAGAAGAAGGGGGGGTTTGTGAATTCCAGCTTGAGTACCTCCTTTGAATGCAAAACTGCCTGATACCTGTGATCAAAAATGGAATACAGCAGTGGCATTTGGACCAGGATACTTTCATGGCATCTTCATTGGCCTGTTCTGGAAATATGGAACACTGCAGCCTGCAAAGTATGACATATTTGGCATGTGAAAATGTCAATCATGAAAAATGAATACCTGCTGCAGCAGGAGGCTAACAGGTGGCTAATATAGATTGACACATTAACCATTGGTGTAATAGGTGGATTTCTTGGGTTGGCCAGTTGGTTTTGATTAAGTTTATTATGGAGGATATTTTGGTGTATTGGGCATTGTTGGCATGGATTCTGAAGTGCATTTTGGAAAATATAAGGAGAGTGTCCTCATCCTTAATGTGGTCAGGAAAATCTGAGAAACATGTTCGACCATGGGACAATGGTATCTAATCGCAAGACCAAAACAGTTGGGTGGATGGAGTATCAAGAGTCTTCCATTATTTTCAAATGCTCTTGCGGCAAAATGTGGATGGAGGCATTTATCCATTGATAGTTTGTGTATTGAAGTTGTTACTCAGAAATATATTACTTCATTATCAATGGAAAATTGGTTGAAGATTCATAACAAACAGAAAGCTAATATCTCTCTTATCTGATGTGTCATCCTTAACACTTTTGAGATCATTCAAAATGGATTGGCATGGCAGATTGGTTCTAGTAATATGCTTCGTATTGGTTTGTACCCTTGGTCATGTTGTGATAGGTGGTTTAGTCTTCCACCTATGTTAATTGAGCGACTTTGGGATCGTGTTCTTCACAAGATGGCCCATATTTCCAATCCAAATGAATCTTCTATTTGGCATCAGGGTTGGTTATCGACGACTAACCAAAGTATTGGGGAGGATTTTTCTTCCCTCTAGAATGACTATGTCTAATGTCTTAAGGATAGTCATATTCACATCACCTATAGACTGGACAAACAGGTGTGGTGTTTCTCCCCATTTAGTTTTCATACACCGAAAATGGGTTATTCCTCTCTTATCATTGATCGTTACAACTTGGTGGAGAGATGGTGGTGGAAATCAATTTGGAGGGTTAAATGTCCATCCAAATCTAAGTTATTCATGTGGTGCTTATTAATGTCTAAAGTTCCAACTCGGGATATTCTTAAGTGGTGTTTTATGGTTGGCCTAGGTTGGTGCTACTTATGTGAAAACAATGGTGAAATCATTTCATATCTCTTCATGGAATAGTCTTCCTTTTAGTCGGTCTAGAGATTATATGGGGAAGCCCTTAGTCACTCCATTCAGTGATCTAGTTGTATGTTTCATGTTCTTCCTATTATCATCTATTGGAGCATGTGGTTATCACGTAACAAGGAAATTTGTGATGATATGGTTTCTATTCCTACACATATTTTTCCTGAGGGATTGGAAATTCTCAGTGATTTCCCCTAGGAAAAGAATGTGTAGGCTCCTCGAATCATTTTGGAGGAAGAAATTGATTAATCCAACACTTAGGGCTATTTTGATGGCACTTCTAGGGACTCTAGTCATTCTTGTGGGGGTGAATTCATATTATATCTCAATTCCTTCCACTATTGCAATGTCAAAAATGGGATTGGGTCTAGGAACAAATAATGAATTAGAGCTCATTGCATGCAAAATTCTACTTCTGGTTGCCAAGTAACATGGTCACACAAATAGTCATATATTTGGTGACTCCAAGTTGACTATAAACTAGATCTGTGGCATCATTTCCTACAGGAACATCACACTTTGCCCCATTTTAGAAGATATTACATGCCTTATTGAGTCTTTTAATTATTTTTTTTATTCTCACATTTACAAGGAAAAGAAACGTGTGGTCGACTAATTATCAAAGGATGGTCTAGATTTGGAAAAATGTCCTTGGATAATTGAGGATAAGTTACATGATCAATTGGTGGTTATGAATCATCATGTTTAGGATCTATGATTTTCACCTATATTTTCTTCAGTTGTATGTTTTATTTCCCTCAACAAAATTGCATCGTTTCTATGGTTTGTGGACTTCATATATTTTTTGGGCCCTTAATTGGGCATTCACACTTAAAAATTTTGTGTTAGCTTCAACTATTTTGAGGATTATTGTTAGATATTGGTCACTTTTCTCTCTAGTGGTGGGTATTGGTCTTTGGCCAAACTTTTATACATTTTTTGGTTTTTTTATGGCTATAAATATGGTTGGGAAGGCTCCTCATAATTGTTTACATGATGACATCAAATTTGTGTCTTCTCAATGTTGAATACACTATTTAGTGCATATACAAAATGTATAGTTTCACATATATTATGAAACAATTACACGTCTTCTTCAAACTATAACTCATTTGAAATCTTCGCATAATAGAACTTGATCCCTTTTCAATGGGACACTATAATTGAAATATTTTTTTAATTATGACATGTAAAATAATAATTAGTGTACACAAAATCATAACAAACACCCTTGAAAAAAACAACATAACGTAAATTTGTTAATTTAAAATAGATGATTTTTTACTTACATGTTTTTGTGTAAATCTAAAAGCTTCCATTATATCAAAAGGTTACATTGGTTAATACATTTTTCCAAAATCCTACCAGCCTCACTCTTACTATATTTATTGGCCAATAGATAATTACCAAAACATATAGCAAGCTACCAAAAAAGCTTCGCTAAGCATAACCAGAAAGGAAAATGATACCAAAAAGACCTTCATGATTAAGATGTAACCAACAAACATTATGGATTAGAGGAATTTATCGAGGCAAGATGCTCCGTTCTAGAGCATGGTGATGGAGGAGGTGTGAAATCACAATGAATTTGCTTCTCCATATGGGCTAGTCTCCCTTCTAGACGATCCAATTTCTCTTGTAAGCATCACTATCCCCTTTGCATCCTAACCAAATGGTCAAGTAAAAGCCACCAATTACTTTGAAGATAATTCATATAACAAATAATTACATTCTTATGATCATGTCATTCTATGTTGGGCTACTCCATAAATCAAGTGATGTGTCTTAACTCAGTGGCAGCGTTTTCTTAGGAGGGGAGTGTCTCTTTTGTGCCAAGTGTTTGGGATGGGTTGAGGTCTGTGTTGGTCACTTTAATTGTTGATTAATTCAGACAACTAAGCGCTACATAAATTTTCAACCTAAGGAAGTCTGTTATTTCAAAGGCAACTATGAACTATATGTACTCAATCTCAAAAGCAGTAAAAGTTGTAGTAATAAGTATACTAGTCACACCTTGTTCTAAGCAACCTGAAGCTCTACTCTGAGTTATAGAAAAAATGATCTATTCATCAAAGAATGATTGATTTCATTGAAAAGAGCAATCTAATAAAAGGAATCACTCTACAAAAGAAAGCACTAGCTGTAACAGAGAACAGGACCCTATTCCCCAAGTAGGAACCTTCAGCACCTGTTTCTGATTACCATGCTTATCAACTCACTCTGTAAACTTAATTTCCAAGAGAACACTCATGGATAAATTGTAAATAAGTTCAAGAAAGTAATGCAACAATCAATTGGAAAAATAGAGTTCAGCAATAACGCATAAGCAACATTCAGTAAACAGAGCTTTAACAAGGTATAGTTAGAAAACACACTTAATACACTGCGGAAATGGAATGGGTGAATCTTGTGATGAAGGTGGGCCCTGTCCTTCTCACAAGATTCCCCAGGAAACAAGAACTAGAAAGAATTGCTCAGAACAGTATTCTATTCATCCATCAATATATCATGTTACAAAAAGATTCAGTTCTTTTCTTCAGCTTAAAAACTTCCAGCAGTCTGTCCCCCTTTCTAATGTAGATGTCTCATATTTTTAAAGAGGAGACATCTATTACAATTGATTACATTGTAATTCCTATCTTTAACCCAATATACCAAAATAGGGTAATCGGTTTTCCCATTAACAAAATGTTGTTACAATGGTTATGGTAATGCTGACTTTGGAATGTGATCGTTACAGCCAGTGTAGCAACTCCTTTGATGATCTTCTTCTGTTGCTGTCGAATCTAGAATGCAAATCACGGTTGTTTCAGCAATGGGATTTGTGCATCGTTCTAACTGTTTTAGCAACATAACCTGTAATGATAACCTTGTAGTCTCCAGGCTGTTTTAGCAACATAGACTGCAATGATAACTGTTTCAGCAACTATCCGATTCAACAATTAACTATGAAGGTAATGTAATTATATGTAAAATAAATTAAACGTATAGTAATGAGAAGAAATATTGTATACCTTAGGAAAAATGGATTAAAGTCATTACATGGACTTTAGGTATAGGTTGAAAAATGGTAACATAATAGCAAATATATGGTCAAAAAGGGACAATGCAGGGTCCTAACATCCCCCCCAACTGAAAGGGTTGCATGTCCTCATGCAACTTTACTCTGTATCTGAGTCCGAGTACTGGGCCTTGTAGTGCAAATTACTTAGGCAGTAAGTATAGAAGGTGCTATCAGACAGATCTCTGAAGCCATAAAGATTCTGTAATCTCTGCCATGCTGCTACTTCCTCCTTTTTGGACAACCTGTAATGAACCTTATACTCTTGTGCTGGCATCCATAGAAGAGGGAAGTGAAAATGATATCCTATCCATTTTTCGGCACACTGCTGAACACATTTGACATAGTTAGGTAGCCATGAAATTGCTGCTTCAACATTAAGAGGAGTAAAGGGATGATACTCCTGCCTCTCCTTAGAAGATTGTTGCCAAAATAAGTTGTTTGCTTGTAAGGCAAGAGCTCCCTTAGCTTTAACATAGTGTTGGCAGTCTTCTAAGACTGCTTCTTGTAACTGTTTGATGTGTTCACACATTCCTGGTTCCTTTAGAAACTGATGATATTCGACAATGAAAATAGCAGCATTCTGTGGCTTGAATCGAATCCATAGAAGACGATTATCTTCATTATGCCTTGCTGAAAGGAAGGCATTCTGCCATGTGAGCTGATTGGCAAGGAAAGAGACAAAGGCTCTGATCTAAATATCACCCACCAGAGGGTTTCCTATCCTCAAGGATGGCTTCATTATGAAGATACAATTCACAAAGTAGATTTTGTTCACTGGTAGATGCCTCTGTGAAAGTTTTCACAAATTGTTCAGGTGCAGATATCTCATGAGGTCTCCCATCTCTAATTGCTTTTATTTGGAAGAACGCTAAGCGTTCTGCAAGAAAAAGAGAGTAATTGGAGGATGGTTTCCTGGTGGCCAGTAATCTTTGAACCAAATCAAACATGAGAAGTAGTCTAGTTTTTAGCTGTTTATTCTCCTTATTCTGAGCACGAGAGTATTGGATCACTTGATCCAAAACTTCCCAGTTTGAATATATATGATTTTTCCACGATGATTTATGCTCCTGGAAGATCCTCTCTTGCGACGTAACGTATTCTTTCTTCCATTTATCCATTTGTGCTTGAGTGCTGCTGGTCTGAGTGAAGACAGTTTTTGTAGGCCGAGGCTCAGTCTGAGTAAACACAGTTTTTGTAGACCGAGGTACAGGACTTTCAGTTTTAATAATCACAGTAGGTCGAGGTATTTGTGGTTTAACCTCTTTTTCAAAAATATTTGAAGGCCCTGCTGGTTCTTGTGTGATAGCAGGGCGTTCCTTTTTAATTGCAGCAGAAGTAGATGCAGGGGTGGCTCTAGGCAGTGGAATTTCAACTATTTTATAACCGGCTTGATGATAAATATTACCACATTGGCTGCACATATATTCGTTATACCAGTCTTTCTCTGTACTCTTCTCAGCTACGGATGCTGCATGGGCTAAAGTATACAAATTAAGTTCTTTGTCATAGGCTTCCCTTGCCATTATTAATTCCTATTTATAAGCTTCGATTTCTGATTTTAGAAACTCGTTTTCTGATTCTGGTGGACAAATGGCCTGTTGTTCTGTAGCAGCTACATCTCTTGTAGCCTCAGCAGGTGGTTCTTGTGTGACAACTGCTGAATCATCAGCTGGTTCTGTAACAGCTACATTATTTGCAGCATCGTGAGCATCCAGATTTTGCATATCAGCAGATGGTTCTTGTGTGACAGCTGCTGACCCAGTAGTTGGTTCTTGTGTAACAGCTACGGTTTGTACAACATTCTGATTTTCTATGTCTTGTTCATCAACAGGTGGTTCTTGTGTGGCAACTACTGAATCAGTAGCTAGTTCTTGTGGGGTAGCTACATCTTGGTCGTCTGTTTTCTATTCATCAGCAGGTGGTTCTTGTGTGGCAACTGCTGAATCAGTAGCTGGTTCTTGTGGGGCAGCTACATCTTGGTCATCTATTTTATGTTCATCAGCAGGTGGTTCTTGTGTGGAAACTACTGAATCAGTAGTTGGTTCTTGTGGGGCAGCTACATGTTGTACATCATCTTGGGTATCTAAATTTGGTGAATCAGCGGCTGGTTCTTGTGTGGCAGCTGCTGAATCAGTAGCTAGTTCTTGTGTGGCAGCTACATTTTCTGAAAGGAATGATGTCACAAAATCCTGGGCATCTTGCATTTCAGTACCCGAGGGTGAGACAGGTAAAGATTCAGGAACTTGGGATTGTGGTGGAGTATGGGGTTTTAGGCTAACAAGCGGGGAATTTGGGATGGTAGTAACAGTTGTTGCTTCTGTAGATGTCCTCATTCGTCTTCGAGGTAAAAAGGCAGGTAAAGTAGTGATTTTTCTTTTATGAGTAGGTCTCTTTAGGAGGGGAGGGGTATCAGGAATGGTGGCTTCTTTGGTTGAGGCCCTTGTTCGTCTTTTTGGTAGGGAAGCAGCCTTATCTTGCCTTTTTCTTTTTAGCCTAGCAATGGGAAGGTTATCCTCAGAATCATCACTAGGAATGTGGACAGTGGGACTAGATGATTCTGCTAAATTATGGGGTGGAGTTGATGTGGTAGAAGGGTCAATTGGGCTGGCTGATGCGGCTGTTGGGATTTCTGGGGGATCAGGGATACTCCCTGGTTGTTGTTCGGAAGGATTTTCAGCTTGCTGAGAGATTCCAGGAGTTTGTTGGGGACTTTCGGGAGCTGATTGAGGGACTTCGAGAGTTTCAACGGGTTCTTGGGGAATTTCAGCTGCTGCTTGAGGAATTTCAGCAGCTTCTTGAGGCTCTAGGGGTGGATTGTTAAGAGGGGGAGGATTCTGTTGAGCAAAACCCCTTTGAATTAATAACTGAACAAGACAATGATGGGTGAGGGAAAGGAGTGGGTATTTTACATGCAAACAGTAATGTGACATATTCTTTAGACACCCAAGTAGATAATACGACATATTTAACAGTTGACCATGTCTCAAATGATTTAACAAGACAAAATCATGCTGATAGACTACCTGGTAGCATCCTTCACAGGTGAGATAGTGCTTGACGAATTCTGCAACCATCGGCCATGGAGGTGGTAATGAATGAAGTGCGACACCCCTACCTTTAGGCTCGACCTGCTCTCCTGGCAGAAGAAAGTCCTATTGTGCATTCAAAATGATGTGTTTATGACTAAACCATCAAATGCCAGTGGTCGGTAGGCCTGAAACCTGTGCTATATCATACTCTGAGACTGGAATTCGAATTCCTTGAACAGTAGAGTAGCCATCCCGTAGATTACGTGCAAATTCAAGGACTTGCTGTGAATCAAATCCCTGGAGCCTCCGAAAATAATCTACCCATCCTGCCTGCTGAAAAATCTGATATACCTCTGGGTGTAATTCTAATAAAGCTATGGAGTCGGGCTCATGTCGAATAGCAGGTCCTCCCATAGTTACCAGCTTTAATAAAATACAAAGTGACAAACCGAATTACCGCACCCAAGACAGAGTAAATTTTGCAGATGAGATCATGGAATAATAGGACAGAGACAGGGTGATAGGACGTAATCGTGGGTAAAAAAACGACGGTGATTGGCGTGTTGCGAAATGATGGCATGTGATTTTGATATTCCCCCCAACTACGGCTGTAATCATGAGTTTTAAATGTACGAAGATCGTGGTAATAATTTCATAATCTCCTCATTTACTATAGTTTAATAATATTCACATATAACAAACACATACCTCATGTTTACCTTTGGTTGATATTCGGAAAATATAGTATACGTTGCTAATAGATCATCACTGGTTATGGAAGAGGGTTTTAAAATATGAGGGTAATTATATGAAAGGCCTGTATAAACATAGGAGAGGGCAGTGAAAGATCAGAGTTAAATGCAATAGGTGATTCTTAGAACGGAAAGTAATGTATGATAATTCCTTGAGGAGAAATGGTGTTTCAGCAACAGAGAAGATGGGTAAAAGTTGGTGTTTCAGCAACAGGGAAAATGAATGGAAGATAGTGTTTCAGCAATAGGAAAATGGGCGGAAGATGGTGTTTCAGCAACGGAGAAAGTAAGGAAAAATGTTGCTGCAAATAGGAAAAATAGGGAAAATGTTGTTGAAAAATGCTTATTTCATTGATAAAAATGTAAAAATGTTGCTAAAAAATAATGGCAGACATAGGGAAGGGGAAAAGGGAAAAATGATTGAAATGGGGAAGTGAATTTGTGAATTGGGATGAGATAACAATGCTTCACAAAATGAAGCTTAAATCTGCTTGCAGTGAGATTGTTCTTTTCCATTAGCCTCTCCTACATCTGAGATCTGCAAAATAACCATTTGTAACATGGCAACCCTTGACAGGGATTATTAGTTAAGAAATCTAATCTAATACTTAAAATATATAATGCAGAAATTAATAGCAATGAGGGGCAGTAAGTTCCCCCAAAAGGATATAATATGTTTCTACCATACAAATGGCCTTAAATTCTTCTTTAGAAATGGGTCACTGGTACAGATGAAGCTGATGACCATTCACCAATAATGGTGTCCTAGAATCATCAATTGTTAGGAGCCTTACTGTTCCATTGGGGAAAACAGTATCTATTTCATAAGGTCCCAGCCATCTTGTACGTAGTTTCCCTTGAAAATTTTCAAACCGAGAATCATACAATAAAGCCCAATTACCTTTTTGGAACTGCTTATGCTTGATGGTTTTGTCATGCCACCTTGTTCTTTGTTGTTGGATCATAGTTGTTTGATGAATGGCATCTAACCTCTTTTCATCCAATTCCTGAAGCTGCTGCAACCTTGTTGTCTGTGCATCAGTCAAATCAAGGTTAATAGCTAAAGTAGTCCTTAAAGTTTTAATTTCAAATTCCACAGGAAAAACAACACTTTTACCATAAACCAATTCATAGGGTGAAAATCTTGTAGTGTTCCTCCAAGTAGTTCTATAAGCCCATAGTGCTTCAGGGAGCCTTTGGGACCAATCCTTCCTATTCTCTTTCACTGTTTTTGTTAGAATGGCTTCTATAACTTTGTTTGTACTCTCCACCTACCCATTAGCTTGGGGGTGGTATGGTGTAGTCATTCTATGATGAATATGATATTTTTGAAGGGTGGCTTTAAAACCATGAGAATTGAAAGGAGGTCCTCCATCTGTAACTAGCTCTCTAGGTACTCCAAATCTAACAAAGATCTCTTCAAAGAGAAAAGCTAGAACAGATTCTTCATTAGCTCTAATGAGTGCTTTAGCCTCCACCCATTTAGTCATATAATCTGTACAAACTAATATATAAACTCTTTGATTGGATGGAGGATTAATGGGCCCTACAAAATCTAGAGCCCATCTTTCAAAGGGTTCAAGTATTACCTGGGGATTCAATGGCATTTCATCTCTATGATTTGGTTGACCCATTCTCTGATAGCTGTCGCAGGCCCAAACATATTTCTTCACATCCTTGAATAGTGAGGGCCAATAATAACCCATTCTGAGAATTTTATGTGTTGTTCTTTTATCAGCAAAATGCCCTCCACAAGGGCCATCATGACAAGCCTTCAGTATATCATAAACCTCATCTTCTCTAATGCATCTTCGGATCTCATGATCAAGTCCTGTATGGAAAAGACACCCACTTATCCAGCTATACCTAGCACTTTGTTGAATGATCTTCCTTTTCTCCCGATGTGATAGGTGTGATGGTAACTTCCCTGCAACCAGATAATTGGCAATGTCTGCATACCAAGGTGAGTGAGCAGATACTGCAAATAAATACTCATCAGGAAAGGAATCATCTACTGGAGTATTATCATCAGCTTTTATCTGAGAAAGGAAATTAGCAACTACATTTTCTTTACCTGGTCGATCTACAATTGTAATATCAAATTCTTGTAGTAACAACAACCATCTGGTAACTAGAAGAGTGTAAGTGAAATTCAACCTCCAATACTGGAGAGGGTTGCGCACGAACCGGTGAGCTAGGGTTGCGAATTTCAGAGATGGTTCTACATGGATGTATGCAAGGGAGGGAGCTCCACTCCCTCCTTTAAGCAGATAGTGGCTGGTAGAGGCAAGAAACCAGTTGAGGAGGACAGAGATCCTTCTGAAGGTGCAAGGCAGAGAGATAAAGAAGAGGGGCAGAATGGAGCCAAAACCAGGAAAAGCAACGACACTAAAGACAACGAGGAAGAAGACAAAGAACAGAATATAAAAGGCAAAGCACCAAAGGGACCATGAAAGCCCAAAACCTCAATCGTTCCCAGAGTAGTGTTGAATGACCCTGCATTATGGGCACATAGGGAACACATGCAGACGTATGCAATAATTTGTAAATTCATGGGCTTATGGCCCACTGAAAAATCTTTACAAACATGGATAAAATACAACTGGAAACCAAAAGGTAGCATAGAACTTCACCTGGGATCAAAAGGATTCTTTACTATAGTTTTTGCAAATATTGAAGACAAGGACAGAGTGTTTGAAGGAGGACCCTACTTTTACGCAGTTGCAGGCCTATATATGCGACCATGGGTGATGAATTTTGTCCCAGAACGTGAAACTTTCACCTCGGTCCCGGTTTGGGTAAGACTCTACTCTTTACCTTTGGATTATTGGCAACTGGAATCCTTATCTGTCATAGGAAATAAGCTAGGGCATTTTGTCAAAGCCTCTGATGCCACTAGAAAAGGAAAATACACATCCTTTGCAAGGATATGTGTGGATATGGACCTCTCTGGAGCCCTGCTGGATGAGGTAATATTGGAAGTGTTGGATGAAGAATGGGTACAAACGGTGGATTATGAACACATCCCTTTCAGATGTCGTAAATTCCATGAGCATGGTCACCTATTCAGAGATTTCCCTCTCAGTAAAACAGGAAACATAAGTAAAACTAATACCATGAAAGATTCAGAAAGCTTTCACAAGGTGGTCTAGAAAGGAAAAGGGAGCAAAAAGGGACCGAAACTATCTCAGACATACAAGCATCAGGCTAGTCAAAATAGGTTTCAAGCCCTAGTAGAGGAAGAAGTGACAAGACAAGCAGATCAGGTCCAGGGAGGCAGTCCTATGGAGGAAGAGAAAAAAGACAACGAGGAGCAAACACAAAACATAAATAAATAGAAAGAAGACATGATGAGTGATGCAGAGCTGGAAAATGGATCAGGAAATGACACAGAGCGACATGGAGATGGAGGATCATGAACTACAGGAAATTTTGGAGAAAGAGAATCTAGATCTAGAAGGCTTCTTGAAACAAGGAACCAAAGAGGGAGTGGATTCGTTACCTCAAGAGGAGTTCTACGGAGTACAGCAGCTGTTCATCTGGAAAACTCGGAACAAAGGTTCCGAAAAGCTAAGAAGAATGAAAAACAGGGTAATGAAGGAGTGCAAGCTATGAAAGCCACACCAGGATTAGCACCAAGAATCCCAGGAAAGAAAAGAGGCTGGAAAAAACAGAATGAGCTGTTGATGGAATGTGGGAAGCTAATGATAGATTCAGGTAAGATGAAAGACCTATCCAGCTACTCCTTTACCAATCTTTGATAATGAAGTTCACTTCTTGGAATATAAGAGGTTTGGGTAGTAAAAGAAAGCAAAGATTATTAAGTAACAGAATGAAACAAGCAGCTTCAGATGTGATCTTCATTCAGGAAACTAAATGTTCCATTCAAAAAATAAAAGAGATTCACAATAACTGGCTCAACAAATTTGAGTTTCTGGAAGTCAAAGTAGAGAATACAGCAGGAGGAATTCTCACGCTTTGGAACCCCCAAAAGATTGACATGATAGATGCCGAAGCATCTAGAGATTATCTTTCAGTGGTCATTCAGCTAGTGGGAGATAAGGAAATGTACATGGTTACGAATGTGTACGGCCCCCAAAGGGTGGAGGGTAAGCTCTTGTTTCTTGATTCACTGCAAAAGCTCAGGGAACGTCATGCAAAAATCCCCTGGATCCTAGGGGGTGATTTCAACGTGATAAAAACGCTATCGGAGAAAAAAGGAGGAACCAGAATTCTAACCAGAGATTCTTGTTCTTTTCAAACCTTCATAGATAGTATGAAGCTCATGGACATCGTTATGAATAATGGTACTTTTACTTGGAACAACAAAAGAGGAGTAGAGTCACAAGTGGACTCCAAATTGGATAGATTTATAATTTCATAAGATCTTATGATCAAGGACAAAGACATAGTTGCGAGTGTCCTTCCCTTTGGAGGCTCAGATCACTAGCCGGTTCAACTAGACATTCAGGGCATTGGAAAACCTAACAATAGACCTTTCAAATTTGAGAATATCTGGCTCTCCCACCCAGACTTCTATAATAACATTGCGATCTAGTGGGCAGAAGATTTGGAAATTCAAGGCACAAGAATGTTCCTTGTTCAAAAAATACTCAAACACATTAAACATCGACTCAAGGAGTGGAATAAGAAGGAATATGGCAACATTTTTGAAGAAAAAAAATTGTGGAAGGAAAAATGCAGAAACTCAACCAAACCTTGATTACAGAGGGTTTTGATAAGGAGCAAAATGCACTGGCAACTAAATATCATCAAGACTGGGAGAACTTATGTAAGCAAGAGGAAATTTTTTGGAGGTAGAAATCCAGAGTGCAATGGCTAAAAGAAGGAGATCGCAACACCGGATTCTTCCACAAATCCACTATGGCGAATAGAGCTCACAATAAGATTTCTTCTATTAAGGACAAGAAAGGTAATATGCTCAGCACGCATGAAGAAATCGAAGCAGTACTAGTTTAGCACTTTTGGGGCATGGCTCAAGAAACCTGTACTAACAGAGATCAATCTATCAGGGATATTTCTAGACATATACCTAAGCTGGTTTCCAAAGAAGACAATTTCAACCTCAACAGAACAATGTCAGAAGAGGAGATCAGTGAGGTCCTTAAATAGATGAAAAATGGCAAGGCACCAGGTCCGGATGGGTTCAATGTAGACTTCTTCAAAGCCTGCTAGAATATAGTAAAACAGAACATTCTGAACGTGGTGGAAGACTCAAGAAGGGATAAAACTATCCTGAAGGCGCTTAACACCACCTTTATCACCCTGATCCCTAAACGGGATGTGGCCCTAATTCCTGAAAAGTTCAGACCCATTGCCTTGTGCAATGTTGTCTACAAAATTATCTCCAAAGTGGTTGCCAATAGACTCAAACCCCTTCTTCCTACCCTGGTGTCAGTGAAACAATCAAGTTATGTGGAAGGCAGACAAATCCTCGACAACATCATTCAAGCTCATGAGGTGGTTCACTCATTGAAAAACAATAAGAAATCTAGTATGATCATGCAACTGGACATAGCCAAAGCCTATGATAAGCTAAACTGGACTTACATCAGAAAAGTTCTCACTGCTTTTGGGTTTGATCATAACTGGATCAGATGGGTTATGGCCCTAGTTACTTCACCTAGTTTTTCAATCCTAGTTAATGGTTCACCCTCGGATACTTTCACTCCTTCAAGAGGCTTAAGGCAAGGAGATCCACTCTCTCCCTTTCTTTTTATACTCATGATGGAAGGGTTGGGACGAAAGATCAAACATGCCAAGGTAGTGGGTTCAGTCAAAGGTCTCCAACTTTCTGAAGAAGGTCGCGCTTTAACACATCAACAATTTGTGGATGATACCATGCTACAAGGAAGCCCCACGGTCAAGGAAGCTCTTGCATGTAAGCAAATCCTGAGAGACTTTGCCATGGCTTCAAGTTTGGAGGTAAATCTCTCTAAATCAAAAAAAAAAATTCTTTAATACTCACATTTCTATATAAAGAAACATAGCCAGAATTCTGGGCTTCCAAAGGGAGCTCCTCCCCTCGAAATATTTGGGAGTTCCTCTCACAGCCAAACCCTTACACAAGAGCATATGGGAACCTGTAATTAACAAATTGCAAGACAAAGTCAGGAAATGGACTTTTAGATCTCTAAATTTGGCTGGTAGGTTAGTGCTAACCAAAGCGGTCCTTCAATCCATCCCTGTCTTTATGCTATATGTTCTCCCAGCTCCTCAAAGTGTCCTACATCAGCTCAGATCCGTTCAAAGAGACTTCCTTTGGGGCAAGGGGGAGGATCGTAAGAAATGGGCCTTGGTAGCTTGGGATAAGATCTCCAAACCTAAGAACTTTGGTGGGCTTGATTTGGATGACCCTAACTTACTCAGCAAGGTTCTAGGAGCCAAATTATGGTGGCGATGGGTTAAAGAGCGAGAGGCGCAGTGGGAAACTATTTGGAAAGAAAAATATGCCAGCTCCTGGCATAACCATGATCTAATAAGAATGTCAGGTTACAGAAAGGGCTCGCACATTTGGAACAAGGCCTGGGATAACCGGAGTTTGGTCCAAGGAAACAACTTCTAGGAAATCAGAGAAGGAAACCTTAGCCTGTTCTGGGAGGATAGATGGCAACAAGAACCTATTTTGTTAAATGAAGACCTAAGGGATATCAAGGAAAAAATAGATAGCAATAGACTTTCTAAGGTGAAAGACTTTTGGGAGCAAACCAATAACAATGACAAATGGAGAATCTGGAGGAATTTTGATTTTAGGGACAACAGCACCCTGAAGGTTAAAGCAGAAACCCTTAAGGAAATGTTAGATCAGAGAAAGATTCTGAATTCTGAGGGCCACGATCAGCTGAGATGGGGCAACAATAATGAGGGGGGTTTTAACCTCAAGTAAGCAAAGCTCATTCTCCTTGACCTTAATTCTCAATTTCCAGACAAAACCTGGCGTAACCTTTGGAGAAACCAGGGCTGGATGAAAATTAAACTATTCGTGTGGCTCGTTCAACATAGGAAAATTCTGACCTGGGACAATATTAGGAAGAGGGGTATTTTGGGACCCTCCAGATGCCAACTTTGTGAAGCTCATGAGGAAACTATGGAGCACCTTCTCAACAGCTATATGTTCTCCTCTAGTCTATGGTATTCTTTTGCCTTTATTTTCCATCAGACAGATAGAGACAAAAATAATATCTGCAACACCCTGACCAACTGGAGGAGATATTTTTCAGACAATGAAGTTCTCGCCACGGCATGGAACCTCTTTCTGAGCTTCATTATTTGGAATGTTTGGAAAGAGAGGAACAACCAAATATTCAAAGATGAAAAAAGAACTTCCCATTGCATTTTTGATCTGATATTAAAACAGCTCAAGGAAATGGTTAGTACCATAGTTCGAAATCTCCCTACAAACCCTCCTTCGGCTACTGACCTGGGAATTCTTTGTGAACTGGGCCTATAAGGCATCTCTCCTCAGGGTCTGGATAGAAATCTTATCTCCCTGATGAAGGCAAATGATTGTTGGCATCCGCCTCCAAATGGTTATCTGAAATACAACATAGATGGAGCTTCAAAAGGCAACCCGGGTACAGCTGGGTATGGAGGAGTGCTACGAGATGAGAATGGTAGTGTCCTCTTCATCTTCCACTATCATCTGGGACAAGCTACTAATAACTTGGTGGAATTGATGGCTATGGAGCAATGTTTGGATTTCCTAAGTCAGGAAAACAGGAAAAATGTGATAGTGGAGGCTGACTCAGAACTTATTATCAATCCAGTCAAGAAAATCAGCGGGGGTACTAAGCCAGAAAAAGTCTCCAAAAATTGGAGACTAATTCAGGGTTTTCAATGGATTCAACACCACCTACAAAGCCTTTGTATTGTTGGCTTTAAGCATTTTCGAAGGTTGGCGAATAAATTGGCAGACTTGCTAGCCAACCAAGGTGTTATCAGCACAGAGAATAGAGTGGCTTCAAAATGGCATGAATTGCCTCAAAGCAGGTTAAAGGCGATTTTACATGAACAAGCAGAAAATGATAAGTTGGAGTTTAATGGCAGAGATTTGAACCAGGAATCAAATTGATCCGACCTTCGCATTTGACTACCTCTAATTGGGCCTCGCTAGCTTTTGGTGGTTGATTCCTCCTTCTTTAGCTTAGGTTGGACGTTAGTCTCAACAGGCACTCTCAGTGGCCGCTTTTCGGGGAATCTTCAAAATGGTATCGGCAAACTGGCTTAGGAGTGGTTTCTTGGCGATCGCACACCCCGCAGGCGGTAAATGGTTTTTTCATTTTGGCAGCGATTCCTTTCAGGAGGCGGCACGTGGCGGTGGGGCCGGTTTGAATACCGCCCCCATCGCATGCTAATGTCCAGCATTCTTGGTGGGTGCGATAAGACCCCTGACCATCGGATCCAATTTTGTAAATCAACAATGGTGATAGGTCGATCATGTTGGAGGCGTTTCCACTTAAGTGGCGTGCTTCTTTCCTTTGCGATTTTGTCTGGTGCCATTGGATTGGGCCCGACGGTTCATCACTATAGATTCAGGTGAAAGATTTGTTTATTGGCAGGTTATGCGTGGGCCCCTCTTTGTTGGATAGCTACTTTGGAGCATGGTTCTCTCCATGTCTTGGAGGGCCGGTGGGCCCTTTTTTCCTTTACTCTATTCCGTCCACTACTTAGGTTCAATTTTGGCTTAGTCCTATTTAGCTTTGTTGTGTTGAAAGGTTAGTTTTTTTTAGCCGAGACTTTTGCCTTGGCCCGATCTCAGTTCCTTTGGGGGGAAGCTCTCCCTCGCCACTTTTCTGCGTGGTTTTTTGTAAATTTTGTATATTATTAATGGTAAAGAAGGTCCTATTCTTGCTTCAGCAAAAAAAAAAACAACCATCTGGTAACTCGGGCATTTGTGACAGATTTGTTCATTAAATACTTAATATCCGAGTGGTCAGTATGGACAAAAGTAGAGTAACCAGTAATGTAGTGTCAAAACTTGTTAATAGCATAAATAACTGCTAAGAATTCCTTTTCAGTAACTGTGTAATTAAGCTCAACAAGAGTCATATTCTTACTAATAAAATAGATAGCATAAGGAAGATGATTTCCCCTTGTCCTAAGACAGCTCCAATTGCAGTATCTGAAGCATCAGAAGATATATGAAAGGGAAGTGCCCAATCAGGTTCTCTTAAAATAGGAGCTGTGTATAACTGATGCTTGAGTTCATAAAATGCTTTCTGGCAAAGATCAGTCCACTTAAATTCAGCATTTTTCATAAGTAACACAAACAAAGGAGAAGCTATTTTAGAAAAAAAAAAAAAAAAATCTTCTATAGTATCCTGCATGTCCTAAAAAAATTCTTACATCAGTTTGTGTTCTAGGAATAGGAAGATTCTGAATTACCTGTATTTTGGATGGATCTACCTGAATTCCTTGAAATGAAATGAAATGTCCAAGTACAATTCCCTCATTCATCATCATATGACATTTTTCAGTGCTTAAGGAGAGATGAGCTTGTACACAACGTTTAAGTACTTTTTCAAGGTTTTGTAATGCATCTTCAAAAGACACACCATAAGGGGTGAAATCATCCATAAATATCTCCATGGAGTCATTAATCATATCAGAAAATATTCCTATCACTACTCTTTGAAAAGTTGTTGGAGCATTACATAGTCCAAATGGGAGAACTCTATAGGCAAAAGTTCCCCAGGGACTAGTAAAAGTGGTCTTATCCTGGTCCTGGGGTGCAATTTTGATTTGATTGTACCCACTAAAACCATCTAAAAAGGAGAAGAATTTCTTCCCTGACAAACTATCTAGCACCTGATCAATGAATGGCAAGGGAAAGTGATCCTTTTGAGTTGCTTTGTTTAAGGCTCTATAATCTACACATACCCTCCATTTCCCATTTTTCTTAGGTACTATGACCAATGGAGAAACCCATTCACTATCAGATATAGGATATATAAACCCTGCATTAAGTAATTTTTGAAGTTCTTCTTTGACAATTTCCCTTAAATTGGGATTCATTCGCCGCTGGGGTTGACAGATTGGTCAGCAACCTTCCTTAATATAGATGCAATGAGTACATAATTCAGGAGAGATTCCCTTCATATATGTATAATCCCATGCAAATGTTCCTTATTTTCACGAAGTAGCTTCATTAATTGTTGTGCTTTAGCATCTGTTAAATTGAGGTTTATATTCAATGTTTTACCAGGTTCGATTTCTAATGTTATGCTTTTAGAAGAGATGGTGGTTGATGTTTGAGGTAGATCTTCTGATTTAAGCTTTTCCTAGGTATCAGATTCCAAAATTGCAGTCAAGTGGTTGTGTGTTTCAACAATAACCGAGGAAGGTTCACAAATAAAATTATTAATTACTTCATCCTCAGTGGTGTCTTTAAGACTTAAAGCTTGTCCGATAGTCAAAATAGGTTGGGTAGCATCATCATCATAGTCCAACCATATAGAATTGTCATTATTAATCATAGGTGTGGCATGAGGGTAGAGAGTAAGCTGCTTGGTTTCACACCCATTAGAAATTTTCATTAAGCCAGATCTACAGCTGATAAAGGCATCGACTGTGGCTAACCAGGGCCTTCCTAGAATTAGAGGGTGTCCCCCCAACTTTGTTTTAGTCTGTAACACCACAAAGTCAGCTGGGTAATTCCAGGATTCAACTGAAATGATTAGGTCTTCAATGACTCCTTCCGGTTTGATTGTAGAATGGTCAGCTAATTCTAGAATGGTTGGTGTCTCTCTGATCACATTTTTCAATTGTAACTGTTGTGCAATTTCTAGAGTCATAATGTTTATAGCAGCACCTAAATCTACCAAAACTCAAGAGATGATAGTTTTTCTGATCTGAACTGTAACAGTAGGATGTCCAGGGTCACCATATTTAACAGGGGGAGATTTTCCGGTCATTAAGGTTGATAGATCACCCATAACATGAACTGTAAGGGGATCTTTAGCTTTCCTACCAGGTTTCTTGATACAAATATCCCTCATAGTTCTGGCATAGATTGGTACATCTCTTAATGCTTGTAAAAGTGGAATTTTAACATAAAGATTCTATAATTCCCCCAAAAGGTTAAAAGCAGGTGGCTCAGGGGTTTTAGTCAAAGCTAAACGCTCAGGGAATGGTGGTTCAGCAGTTTCGGCACCCTTGTTAGAGGGTGACTGTTCCTGCTTACGAGAATTATTTTTCTCAGTCTCTTCCTTATCAGAATCAGAAGAGGTGATGTCATCAATAATAGGTTCAACTATTTTTCCAGATCGTAAGTGGATATCATTACACTGCATAGGCTAGTTCTGAATATCAATAACTTGTACGGCTTTATTATTGGGGTTAGGGTTCGGTTGTACTGGTAGCTGGGGTCTCATTGCTTGATTATTAGGTGGAGCTCCTGATGGCAGGAGTGGTTGCTGAAACTGAGGAAATTGGTTTGGAAACGGGAGTTGTTGACCCCTCCAATTTGGATTCCATTGATTAAAATAGGATTGTTGTTGTGGGGGCCAAGAAGTCCACATTGCTGGATCTACAAAGGGAGGGTTTGGTTGTTGCATGGGTGGGTAACTCATTTGATTGAAGGGTGGGTATTGCATCTGGTTAAAGGGAGGGTAATTGGCTTGATTAAAAGAAGGGTAATTATTCCAATGATTAGAAAATGGCATATTAGAGTTCATACCTTTTCCTCGTGGTTTCCGTTGCCTTCTTTGTGTCAACAGATAAACTGCTTCAGCTTTTTCTTCAGTTGGTTGCAATGTTGCCTTTATTCCTTGTAAATAAGGGCATTGTTGTGTTTCATGATCCCTCTCACAAATGGTACAAATTTTTACTTTATCCAATGGGCATTCCCTTAGTGGATGTTTTTCTCTGCATTTAGAACAGAAGATGGCTAAAGCAGCTTCTGCTTCTGCCTGTTTCTTCTTAGCCTGCAAGGTGTCAATCTGTGAAGCAAAAGAACTTAACATTTCAGTTTTAAATTCCTCAAGTAAATTACCTATTTCAGCTCTTGTTGCTCCTCCACTGGCTGATTTCTGAACTCTTGAATATGTATTATCCTTGCTATTTGATATGTTCCTTGCAGCTCCTCTTGAACATCTTTTGCAGAGGTTAACAATTTCATCATATGATTCTTTAGATATGTCCCCTTTACCAAGCATGTTTAACATGTCTAGACAATCATCCCTCACCCCTTTCAATAATATTGTTTTAAGAATATCTTTACTTACATCGGGGTGATTGGATCTTTGCAGGTTATATTGCAACCTTTCCATGAAGTCCTCTAGATTCTCATCCTCCTTTTGCACCATCTTAAATAATTCCTCCCTTTTTTCTCTTGTTCGGCAGTAATCTTGATATTTAGTCAAGAACTTCTCTTTCATTTGTTCCCATGTCATGATTACATGGCCTCCCAGACTCATAAACCATCTTAGTGCATTTCCTTTTAATGTTGCTGGAAATAGCTTCAATTTCTGAGTGTTAGTAACATAGTCATAACTTCTACACAATATATCAAACTCAAAAAGAAACTCATCAGGATCTTCAGAAGATAAACCATGGAAGTTAGGTAAGGCTGAGAGTGGGATATTCTTCATGGGAGTTGGCCCCCTAGGAAGATCCCCAATAGGAAATCCCAAGGTAGAGAGAGAATTCTCCCCTCTTCCTTCCTATCTTCCATTATAGAATCCTTCATTATTCTCTTCCATTGGTTGTTCTCCTGCTGCACTTGCTCTGTCTTCAATGTTTTCTATTAGCTCCTCAACGTCCTTAATTGGTTCCTCAATGTTCTCAATTGATTCCTCAATGTCTTCAACTGGTTCCTCAATATCCTCAATTGGCTCCTTAAAATCTTCTGCTGGTTTTTCAATTTCTTCTACTATTTCCTCAACTTTTTCAGGACCCACAACTTCCTCTGTTTCATAGTTTGTTTGGAGGGAGAGCTGAGGCTTGGGCTTTTGAGAGCTCAACCTCTGAGAAGTTTCAGCCTTTGATATAATATCATCAATAAAGGTCTTTCTTCCTCCTCCTTTACCCTTGCCACCTATATGGTTGTTTTTCTTGCGTCCTCTCATGCACTCTGCATATCTAAAAGAAAAACGTTAATGCTTTTTGAAATCTACAATTTCCTTCCCCGACAACAGTGCCAAAATGTTGGTCACTTTAATTGTTGATTAATTCAGACAACTAAGCGCTACATAAATTGTCAACCCAGGGAAGTCTGTTATTTCAAAGGCAACTACGCACTATATGTACTCAATCTCAAAAGTAGTAAAAGTTGTAGTAATAAGTATACTAGTCACACCTTGTTCTAAGCAACCTGAAGCTCTACTCTGAGTTACAGAAAAAATGATCTATTCATCAAAGAATGATTGATTTCATTGAAAAGAGCAATCTAATAAAAGGAATCACTCTACAAAAGAAAGCACTAGATGTAACAGAGAACAGGACCCTATTCCCCAAGCAGGAACCTTTAGCACCTGTTTCTGATTACCATGCTTATCAACTCACTTTGTAAACTTAATTGCCAAGAGAACACTCATGGATAAACTGTAAATAAGTTCAAGAAAGTAATGCAGCAATCAATTGGAAAAACAGAGTTCAGCAATAACACATGAGCAACATTCAGTAAACAGAACTTTAACAAGGTATAGTTAGAAAACACACTTAACACACTGCGGAAATGGAATGGGTGAATCTTGTGATGAAGGTGGGCCCTGTCCTTCTCACAAGATTCCCCAGGAAACAAGAACTAGAAAGAATTGCTCAGAACAGTATTCTATTCATCCATCAATATATCATGTTACAAAAAGATTCAGTTCTTTTCTTCAGCTTAAAAACTTCCAGCAGTCTGTCCCCCCTTCTAATGTAGATGTCTCCTCTTTTTAAAGAGGAGACATCTATTACAATTGATTACATTGTAAGTCCTATCTTTAACCCAATATACCAAAATAGGGTAATCGGTTCTCCCATTAACAAAATGTTGTTACAATGGTTATGGTAATGTTGACTTTGGAATGTGATCGTTACAACTAGTGTAGCAACTCCTTTGATGATCTTCTTCTATTGCTGTCGAATCTAGAATGCAAAACACGGCCGTTTCAGCAACAAGATTTGTGCATCGTTCTAACTGTTTCAGCAACATAACCTGTAATGATAACCCTGTAGTCTCCAGGCTGTTTCAGCAACATAGACTGCAATGATAACTGTTTCAACAACTATCCGATTCAACGATTAACTATGAAGGTAATGTAATTATATGTAAAATAAATTAAACATATAGTAATGAGAAGAAATAGTGTATACCTTAGGAAAAATGGATTAAAGTCATAATATGGACTTTAGGTATAGGTTGAAAAAGGGTAACATAATAGCAAAATATGTGGTCAAAAAGGGACAATGTAGTGTCCTAACAGTCTGCAACCTTCCCAAGGCCTAGGTTTCCCAATAGCTTCATGCCCCACTAACCCCTCTCGCCAATTCCCCTTGTAATTCTACCTCATTAGCGAGGCATTACAGTTTGAGTTGCACAGTAATATACCCTGCAAGTAGAAGGACTACAGTCGCACCACCAAAATTCAATACAAATAAAAAAGCTACCTATATGACCCAACCATAAGAACCTTTCACCAAACTGAGAGGCTAGGCATTCTCGTGCTACCACTAAAAACAAACATAATCCTCTAATAAACAATCTAACGTTTGAGGCCTCCCCAATACAAGGATAACATAATGCAGTTAGACCCACATGTATGTCCAAGACCACCCACAACCTAGCTTGATAGCAACACCTAAAAGTAAACCCATGACTAACCCATAATTCAATAAACCTCCAACATGCCCACCAAGCAAATGAAAGAGCTTACATCCGTGTTATTTTAAACACAAGGCCAAGACTAAAGAACTATGGTTGTTACTAGTCCCCATAGAAGCTCACTCAAAACCTTCGACAATGCTACCCAAACAACGAGTTCATCCTAGTGAGGATTAAGGCAACCACATACCCCTTCAATCAAACCCCACGAACCACAAACAAAAAATCAACACCCTAATCCCCCACCCCAGACTCAGAGTGATGAAACCACCAAAACTTACATAAAGAGCCACATACACCCTAATACATAGATTGGAATTCAAAACCACAATGATTACATGGTAATACCAAGTAGAGAAACCATTTTTAGATACCTTCCTCTAATCCAGAGGACCCAGTAACACATCTAGTTGATGCTTCGGCATGTAGAAAACCACCATAATAGTTGTGCTCCTTGCCACCCAACGATATAAATCTATAAGGAGTATTCTTATACCAAGTTCCCAAGCACGCTTTAATCGGGAAATTTTATATTCATCCTAATCTATCCTCGTTCCATGGTTTGGTCACTGCAAAAACGCCCTCAAACTATTATAGCATGCATCATTTACCAATTTAACTCTTCACCCATCCAAAACCAACTAGACTGACAATCTAGTTTGACCATCACCAAAAATGAGCCTATAAAGCTAGTAATAATTTCACCATGCTTGAATCAATGGCATTGCTACTGTACCAATCATCCCACCAAAAGTATTAAACTCTCAATGCTTTGAATAAAAAAAATTGCATGAGATTGCATGGATGGGGTGTGCCATGCCACCCAATCTTAATTATCGAGGAGGTTGGTGGGGTGGCAGGTACCCTCCCCAGGCCCCACATCACATCGATCTATCACCCCCATCGGGGATTATTTACTTATTTTTTTAAACAAATTAAATAGTTTAAAAAAATGTTTTTTTCCAAATCAATTTTAAATAATAATAAAATAATTAAAAACAAAAATTTAAAAGAAATTAAAAAAGAAGAATAAACCCACAGGGGGCAGCTCCATTGATGATTTCCATGTTATGAAGTATTATGTAAACCAATAGATTCAAAGTTCAAATCCCCATGGGTGAAGCCAACAAAAATAAAAGAACAAAAAAAAAAACTAAAATACCATCAATTGAAAAAAAAATACTATTAAAATAATAATAATAATAATAAATCTAAATAATGTGTGTGTGTGTGTGTGTGAGCGTGGGGTTTTCTAATCCCATAGATCGGTGCCCACTACGTTCATGAAATATTTGTACCTAGAAGATCCACCTAGAGGGATCACTTCATGTCAGTGCAACCACGAAGCCTGACCCTGAGGGTGTCGAGAGAATTGAACCCATGACCTTTCATAACAAAGGTGCTTTAACGATGAGGACTCAACCAATTAAACCAACTCTTGAGGCTAAGAGGGATCACTTCATGTCAGTGCAACCACGAAGCCTGACCCTGAGGGTGTCGAGAGAATTGAACACATGACCTTTCATAACAAAGGTGCTTTAACGATGAGGACTCAACCAATTAAACCAACTCTTGAGGCTAAGACATATATATATATATATATATATATATATATCAGAAATTAAATTTTAAAAAATACATTAAAAAAAAATTACATATTTTAAAACATGAATGAATGGGACTAATGTTGGGCATCGTCCCCTGGCCCACAAACCGACCTGCAACAACAACACAACCTAAGTGCAGGCTATATGATAGTTGCAGGTCAACCACAAAGGCAGGGACTAGCATCGCCCCTAGTGTTATTTCAATTTGTTTTATAAATTATTTAATGTTTTTATTTTTTTAATTAAATTTCAAATTTTTATTTATTTTTAAAAAAATTTAAATACAGATTTTACGTTTATTTTTAAATTTTTAAAATATATAATAATAATTAAAAAAATATGTACTTTTTTTGTATTATTATATATTGTATTTTGTTTATGACTTTTATTTGTTTTTAAGTTTTTTTTAATATTTTTTGGATTTTTAAAGGTAACTTTTTTTAATGTTTTTCTCCTTTAAAATTAATTTTTTCCCTTCCATTTTTAGAAAAAAATTCCTTTTTATTTATTTTTTAGAATAATTGGTGATATTTTTCCTTTTTAAATTGATTTTCCCACTCCCTAATGGGGGTGTGATCCCTTGCATTAAATGATGCTTAGACGCCCAAAGATCAATGAGACGAAGGAGGTGATGGGGAGAGGTAGCAAGCAGCCACCATGAGGCCCCCACACATGTCATCGCTTAGCCTTAATAGTTGGAAGGGTACACTGTTTTCAGATGGTGCAAGTGATAGGCAAGTTGGAGGGCTCATTTTGCAATGAGCCTCCCCACTTTTACTTCACATTAATGTCGCAAGCCTGTATGGATCTCCCTCTTCATTTAGTTGAGTTTTCTAGCATGTTCCCAAGGGGAAATTTATGATGTGTAGGGAAATTTTCCCATTCTCGTGCTTTGATGCGAAGTTTTCTCTAGGTTTAGAAGCAAAATCCTCTATGTTTATCGAGTGATTCCCCTCCTTACCTTCATCCTTCAACTCGTACAAGGTTGAGACCCTCTCAGCCTACTGCCTTATGTTTTGATTTAATTCTTGTCTTTTGTTTTTTCTTTCGCAAAAAGGAGGGTCTTGGACATGCCTTGTTTCTTCTTCTGAGCTCATCTTTCTCTGGTCGGCACAACCTTCTCCTAATTCATGAGCTTTGCCTCCACTCCTCTCATTATTCCCTCTATGTGCTCGCATGTCCTACTAATTTCACCAACCCTCCCTCTACCTTCACTCTTCCTCCTAATTTATTCTCCTCTCAATTAGGATGCACCATCAATGGGCATGGTCCCCAAGAGGCACAAGTGGTCATGATGGTTCAAGAAGTGCACATGACCAAGTCCGAGTGCATCTAGTCATGGAACACTATAAGGAGCAAACTTCACTATGGGTTCAACAATATATTGATGACATTAAAAAGGAGGCATCCAAGGAAAGAGAAGACTACTTTGATACCGAAGTGTGTGAAGCCATTGTTGATTGGGTACCACACCTGAGCACCAAAAGGAGTTACAACCAATTTCTCCTTACAATGTAGATGTATTGGAGAATTAAGGAATTCTTGGGGAAAGCATTGTTTTAAAGGAACACCAATCGAGGTGAAATTATCCTTGAGATGGAGGAGCAATACTCACTCTGTGAGATCTTGGATCAATGACTGGAATGCATCAAATAACTACTCAATCCAGTGCATGTACCTCCGCTAGTTGATCATGCTCCTCCAGGACAGGGCACCTAATGACTTGGGTTTGTTTAATTGCACATTCCATAATGATAACACTTAGGCAATCTAGTATGCTCCAATTTGTAGGCTTCACTTTTCAATTTCCTATTAAGTTAGCTCATGGGGAAAACAATCCCAAACCTTGGTTTGGTTTTGTTAAATTGTTTATGAATCTTTTGATAATTTTGACAAACTCATCTTCTAGTCTCAAATTTTGTTGCTTGTTTAGTTTACAGTCTGGTAGGTCATGACAATCTGACTAGCATTCTAGAATGATGGAGCTTACAAAGAAAAAGTTCCCCCCTATATATATATGTATATACATATATATAATCAATTAATAATTCAATAAAAATTATATAATGTTGTTTTTTATTTATATACGACTTTATGTTTTTTATGGTGCCAATTGTTAAGGCCATAATGACAATTAGTTTGGTAAGTTAACCCAATAAAATAAATAAAAGTTAAACAAATTTGAAAAACACTTGAAAACAAACACTTAAATAAAAAGTCATAGTCTACTTGTTATGCATTTTGGAGCCTTTCCAGGCATATTTTCAGTCAACTTTGCCCAAAATCCGATAGGGGATTTGTTGTAATATGTTGAAATGGACCTAACCACATTCATGGTATCTCCTCGGTATGAAGTCCCAACTAGACTTCACACTGTTTGGTGTAGGAGTCCCATCTGATATGATGGCCCGGTTGCCATTATCTTAAAGTTTTTCCTTAGCTCTTGCTTGTTAGCACATGAGAGTGGTCTACTTTGTCTTCGAACAACGAGGTTCACATGCCTGGTGAGTGCTTAGTGTTACTTGTGTCAAGGTTCTTTCACCACAGAGGGAGAGGGTGGAAGTGAGTCTCAAGTCAAAAGGGAATAGTCCCAACTCTATCGGAGACACACAACACAGTAGGACATGCGCAGCTTCCGGTGGAGTAGCCCACACAAATGCGGTAGTCACAAACACACAGTGAACAGATAGCACGTACAACACCCAACAGAATAGTCCACATGACTGCGATGTTCATTATAACAAGTTTATGAGAATGGTTATGGCGAGTGTCCAGTGGGATAGCCCATGTTAGGGTCCTATAATTTATAGGATCTCAAGGTGATTGAGTATTTTATCTCAGAAATCTCATATTGTAAATAATTGTCAATTTGCAAATGATTTCCAAAAAAAATATAGAATAAAAATGAAAAGAGCGTATGAATTAAAAAAAGAGGAAAACAAAAAATATTGAAAAAGAGTAAAAGATAGAACCCCATCAAAAGAAATAAAAGAAAAAAGAAAATAATGTTGAAAGTGTTGCAAATCTAAATGCCACTACTGATAGATAGTTTTCTTCATGATTGATGAATAAAGATGGTGTGCATCTTGTTTAAAAATGCCACAATGATTAGTTATTTGTTTAATCATACAATATAATCAAGGTTAAACATGTTTCAATTTCTGTAAAATAGACTAGGCAATAAATATTTGCCAAACAATTTAATCTTGGAAAATCAGTAGTTAGGTAGAAATTGACATTGATTCAACTGTTTAATCTAAATCAATAGGAGAAATAAGGGATGGGACTTAGTAGTTTTTCATTTTCATAAAAGAAAATAATATGGGTTTGCTAGTCTAATTTCACCCCTTTAGAAGAATAAAAATGGTAGTTAAAGGGTAGGAAGAAAAGTTGGTTTTATAAATATATGTATGTGTCCTTTTTCCCCAAGTCTTAAAGACATTGTAAAAGGGGCACGATGGCAATAAATCGTTTTTGCGTGTTTTATATTTCAAAGTTTTATCCTAAGCTCTAAAGGAAAAATTAAAGGTGCATATGGACAAAATTCCTTTTGCCATTTATGATTAAAGGATGTTGCTATCATAACATCGGGATTCTCCATCCCTCACAATCCACAACCCTCATTTGTTTTTGGCCCCCCCTCTCAATCCTACCTTTACCGTTGAGGGGTCCGAAAAGGCAGTTTTTCCATCCAAGCCCCATCCATACGTGGTGCCTTCTCCTCATTTCGCACCCCCCCTACCCCGCATACCACTTACCGCCTTCTACCCCCTCTGAAAACCACCTTCCCCTCATCCACGTGATCATGTCCCTACCCTGACACCTCCGCCACTCATCTCCCACCATGTTGCATAGTTGTTGGCAAATTAAATGCTTTCTCGATAGAATTTCCATTGGGCATTCAATTTTCCTTCCCGAGTAACCGTTCGACTCCAATGGTCCCGCACCACCCCCAAATGGAAATTTCCATTCTTACTTAAAAATCCTTAAACAATCTTCATTTGTACCTTTCACTGCTTATTCCCTGTAATTCATAGTTTCTACTAAGCAACCAGTTGCGAAACGTTTGTTGAACCAGATCAGAATTGTTAGCACTCTTCCTACTTTCCCCTGACAACTCATTACCTCAAACTGTTCTCGGTAAGCTCTCCTTTCAATTACTATTATCTTTCATTGATCTAAACATGCCTCCAAAGAGAAAAAACCAGGAGAAACCTGTCAATCCATTAATCCCTCCCTCCATAGACTTAGATCACATTCCTTTAGCTGATAGGGATTATAGGATCAATGAAACACAGTGTGACTGTGAATTTTTAGAGCTCTACTATTGGCTGGAGGAAAAACATGCTGACAAAATAGATGAAATTGGACTCTGGGAGTCCAATCTTCCTCATTATATTTTCCCTCTAACCTTCCATGCCCCTGAATTCACCAGGAAATTCCAAGCCTGTTATGTCCCTAGCCAAAGAGCCATTATGACCCCATCTGGTGAGATCCTATTTACAATTATTGCCCAATCCATAAACCAAATGATGCTAGCTCCCCCTATGGAAAACAGTGCCCCATTCTCCCTAGAAACCCTTAACCAACTCTATCAGAAGCTTGAATTTGCTACCAGGGCTAATATTTTTGAGATCTTACCTAAAAATGCCCCATTACTAATGATGAATCCTCCATACCCTTCCTCAATCTTCCCTGATCAAGCTAAATAAATTATAACCATAATTTCATACATTTTAGGTTATTATTCTGATCAGTGGGTAGATGAACCCATTTTAGGCTTCCTTTCCATTTTTTCCATAGACAACAAACCATTCATTTTGTTTAGTTTTAGTCAATTCTTGGTTGATAACATCCATGAGCAGTTTCTGAAATTTCCAACAGAGCAAGTGTTCAATTACACTTCAATTTTAATTTACATGTTTCTTTATTATCAAGCAGATACGTTCAGTTTTGCTATGCAAAAGCTAGATGATGAAGGAAACCCACAGCCTGTGATATTTTGAACTTCATTGGTCATGAAAGAATAGCAAGAATTCTCATGCAAACAGTTTATTAAGGAGATTTTTCACCCAGTCATGAACATCCTAAATAGTTCCACACCGCCCAGAATCAATGAAGACAACAAAAGTGTTTTGGATTTGACAGATTAGGCCAAGACTGGAGATTGGTATTTATACCAAAACTATACACAAATCAGAGTTCATGGATGCGAATTAGCACCATATAAACTCCCAAAATACCTCCCCATGAGGATTTTTGCCCTGGAATACATCAGACAAATGTTAAATTCAGATGATATTCACTTCGTGGTGGCAAAGAAGAAGTCCCAATTTCGCATAAAGACATAGGTGGGCCCACTCATATGCAATGTCAGGATAGTAGGAGAAGAAGCAAACAAAATTCTTAAAGAGATGAAATTCAGCCTAAGTTTCACATGATCTTATGACCCTTGGGGTATTATTTCCAAGTTGAGAGTAGAAAACAAAACTACTCCATATATCCATACCTCAAGGCCTGAGATAGAAAAGTATGAAAATCAGTTAGAGTGGGCAGAGAATACATTGCAAGAAGTTTAAGAACAATTTTTTTCTACTTCTAAGCCCCAAGGGTTAGCTCAACTGGTCAAATCAGTGCCTCTCCAATCAAGAGGTCACAGGGTCAATTCTCCCTAAAGCCCTTGGGGTTAGGCCTAGTTATTGGCCGCAGGGTTCGATTCCCTTCGGGGTTGATCAGCTCAAATATTTCCGTGGACATAGCAACCACCCAATGACCGAGGTGTCCATGAACCACACCCAAAAAAAAAAAAAAAAAATCTACTTCTAATTTAGAGACTCCTACTCCTCAGGAGAAACAAGTAAAATACAAAGAGAGGAGGGATCATCATCAACAACAGGTAGTGAGGCCAAATATTTTAGAATTGGCTACAGAAAGAGAGCAAATATCACTCCTAGGATAGATGCAGAAAAGGAAACAGAAGACCAAGTTGCCATTATAATCACAGACTCACCACCTTCAAGCAGCAAGTTTGTTACATCCCCTATTGGAACTTCAGCATCACAAACTCAAAAAGATACAAAGCTGGATTCACAAAATGTCCAAGGAGAGAAGGAAAAGAGTGTTTTTGACAGGTACCAAGAGATCAAACTTAATAATGAAATTCTTAAGAACAACACCTACAATTAGTTTTGGAAGCATACCTCTAGCTCACAGAGTAGATTATTATTAGTTTTCAACACAGAGCAGGGAAAGATGTAAATGGCCTTCCTTGAGGCCCAGATTCCACATCCAAAGAAATCAACAGATTACAGGAGTACTACATTTGAATTAAGCACCAAAGGTATCCATCCCATTGATCAAATGGAGATGCATAAATAGACTGGTAAGATAATTAATTCTACATTAACTAATACTGCCATGTCATTATCTAAGCTGCAGGTTTCATATGCCAACATCCAGTCCAGTCCCAATTGAAAATGGAAAAAGTGTCTTCTTTAGCAAAGGACAACATGATCAAATCTTTGGAAGATTTGGTAGTCAAGATAGGATATGATCCTAAGGATATAAATTTTGCAGAGGAGATCATCAAGAAGAAAAATATGGACATTACAACATTGAGAAAGAAATTGAGACTGCCAACCACAGAGGATCCCTTGACTAAAGACATTTGTTATTTCCAATCAGCAACATATCATCCACATACAATACCAAATAAATAACAAGGTCACTAGTTAATTTAAAATACACACAGTACTCTACTTTGATCCTTACGAAGCCAAGTCCCCATATATATGTATCAAATTTCTAATACCACATCCTTGGTGACTATTTTAACCCATAAATATACTTTTTTAACTTGCATACAAGTTATTTCTTACCCTTCACCGCAAAGCCTTCAGGTTGCTTCATATAGACCTCTTCTTCCAGATACCCATGAAGAAATGTTGTCTTCACATCCATTTGTTCTACCTTAAAATCAAATGCAGTAGCAACATATAAAAGTAATCTAATAGAAGTTAACTTGGCAACAAGAAAAATATATCACCAAAATCAATTTCCAACACCTGGGAATAACCTTTTTCTATCATGTGAGCTTTGTATTTACCCACCTTGCCTTCTACATTCATTTTCTTCTCCATTCATTCTCCACGGTTCTGGTATTATCATCAGTAATAGATGAAGCAAAATTTGAATAGAAAGCAGATGGACTATAACTCTCTGGCTGCCTTTTCTCTCAAAATGATCTTCTCAAAGCTATAGTTTGTGGCTCTTCCTCTTCTGATTTTTGTTCTACTATAGAGTCTAATTCTTCTTCCTTTAGTTCAAACTCTATCTTATGAGATTCCTTTGGTAGTACTTCATGTTTAATAACGTATTTCACCTCTCTAAACAACACATCTTGGTTATTCACAACCTTCCTTGTGTAACGCCCTCCTCCCACATCTACCCAAGTAACCTTCCAACCAGGGTAAACGTGTGACAAGAGGCTACTACTATATGATTCGACCTCCTAAGTCACCTTAAGGAAGTGAAACTGACGAAAACACACCATAAAGACCTTCTGCATTAGAAACAGGACTCTCATGTACCATCCCAACCTCTCAGGCAATTGCCCCTAGGTCCCACTGAGTTGTTGGACCAATTAACCCCTAAACTCTCCCATGATATGTGCATGCATGCATCTGGAAGGCTTTGGATGCTCCCACAGCATGGTATTCCAGCATCCAAGGACCATTTTTCTCAGTGTTGTGCAAGCATCCCTGAGATTTTAGCCACTTTTTCAGGCCTAGAGCCCATGTCACTGCCCAGAACTAAATGACACGTTTAGAACAGAAAGATAATAATGGAATGATTATACAAATGAAATTAATTGAACAAGGGCTTGACTGGACCCACACTAGCCATGGCAAGCATTTCATCAAACATATCACAAATATGTAATTTACAAGTGTAAACAACGGATTTAAGCATAGGGGTCTCATACTTATCTGAGAATAAAAAAGAAGCATTGTTCCTTTATATCATTAGCTGCATTATCATCTATTAGGTCATAAATACATCGTTCATTCATATACAAGTAAAAACATGATGGGATCCATACATAGCCACTGTCATAATGCATATTCATAACCAACATAATAACAACAGAAATATCAAGGAAACAACAGCCATATAATCCACATATAAAACAATATAATACTCATGATATAACAAGGGGAAATAACCCCATATTAATGATGCAATATCCAACCTGGTATGGGACTACCACGTTCCACCCAACTGTAGACATGGCTGAGCCAAACCTCTATTCAACCAGTCACCCCCGTGCCATATTCCAAGCATGACTGTGGGATCTCATAAAACACATCAATCAAAACTGTCTAGGGCTTCCAGAGGCCAAACCACCTCACCCCATCAAACAGTGACTCCACCTCATGAACGAACATCATAAAACCATCATCAAATTGGTCTCTACACAAGCCTTCCAGGGCTTCAGAGTGGTTGTTCCAATCCAACTTCTAGGACTATTAACTGAACCCATGGCTGTTGTCGGGCTCTAGAGTGTGTGTCCAACCAAGGCTCCAGGACTAGTAACTCAACCCACAACTTTTCCAAGCTTCCAGATCATTTGTCCAACCAGGGCTTCTAGGACTAGTAACTCAACCCACCAAGGGATTCCAGAGCATTTATCCAAGCAAGGCTTCTAGGACTAGTAACTCAACCCAAGTTATTACAAGGCTTCCAGAGTGTTGGTCCAACCAAGGCACCAAGACTAATAACTCAACCCAAGTCGTTTCAAGGCTTCTAGTGTGTTTTTCCAACCAAGGCTCCAGGACTAATAACTCAACCCAAGTCGTTACAGGACTTCCAAAGCGTTTGTCCAACCAAGGCTCCTAGAACTAATAACTTAACCCAAGTTAAAGGAAACATGAGAACCAACCAGAAAAATAAAGAAATGAACTCACAACACCATGGATATCTAGGAAATGGCAAGGATAGAGAAATCCATTTTCAATCCAGGCAATCCTCCATGCCAATGATAGATCACAACCAAGAAATCACATGCATGTTCCATGCATGCCGAAACTAGTGAGGGAAACATACATGTAACTTGGTACCTGCAAGGAAAACCCATTGTATCTACTGATCCTAATGGCCTCTTACACTTTCATGTTCTTCCTTTGCCTTCTTGCTCCAAAACTCCAAGTATGCCACATTCCTCCAAAAGTGCTCCAAGAAAACTCTAAGTGTCCAAGAGTATGAGAGAGAGAGATAGAACAAAAGAGAGCTCCACCAAAACCTGTCAAAATCTTACCAACTGGTCCTCATAAAGCTTTTTATTAATGAGGCCTCTATTTTCTTCATTTTCCATTAGTTCCCTTCATTTTCCTCCTCACATGCAACCATTGACCTTTCACCTCCCTTTTCTCCTAATTTCCTTTATTTTCCTAAATAAAATGCCAATTAATGCCTTTTTCCTTTCCAAAGCCTTTGTCACTACCTTTTCCAATTTCCTTTAGCCATAATAACTGAAATGAACACCCACTAGGATGTTTTTGCCCACTGTTCAGCTTGGAATACGTGTCCCATGACTGTGGCCTTATATGTTTTTTACATGAATTTTTAACCAGGGCTGCTAAACCATGTTTTTTGCTTCCAAAGCTTATAACATTTTAAACCATCCTTATACCCAATAAAGATGCACCTTTCAGATTTACTATCCAACTTGGTTCTTTTCTCCTTTGGAACATGTACATATGCATCACATCCAATATCCTCAGATGTGAAAGAGAGGGTTTATTACTAATCCATACCTCATGTGGAGTCTTATCCTCCAACGTTGATGAAGGTGATATGTTAAATAGGTAGCATGTAGTATCCACTGCCTCTACCTAGAATTCCTGCCCTAATCCAGCACCACTGAGCATGTTTCTTGCTTTTTCCATCAACATCTTGTTCATTCTTTCTGCAAAACTATTTTGTTGAGGCGTGTATGTAGTAGTCTTTTGTCATGCTATACCACACTTTTTACATAACTCTTAAAATTCCTTATTGCAAAACTCTCCACCATTATCTGTCCTCAACACTTTAATCTTCTTCTCTATCTGATTTTCCACTAGAACCTTAAATTCTTTAAACCTGTCAAAGACTTCAGATTTCTTCCTAAGGAAATATATCCATGAAGTCATCTATAAATGAGACATAGTACACAAACTTACCCAGTGATGGAACCGACACAGGTCCAAACACATCACTTTGCGCAAGTTCTAATATCATTTTCACCCTTTTAGCACCCGAGGGAAAACTCACCCGATTCTACTTCCCATATACACAATGTTCTCATAAATAGAAATCCAGAGAGAATTTAGACATGTCTTCTATCATAACATTACCATGCAGTATTCGAAGGCCCTTTTAGCTAATAAGTGTGAGCCTTTGATGCCATAGCGTGGTCTTTTCTCTAGAGACCACTAGATTTTTTGTTTCACTTTTAGGAACCACAAAACTGTTGCACCCATCAATAACAGTGCAACCCAAAAGCTTGTACATAGTTCCAATCTAAACTCCTCGCATCAATAGCAGTGCTCCCTGAACCATCATGCAGGTATCATTCTCCAACATAGTTCTTACACCTGCATCATCCATCTTTCTTACAGAAATTAGATTTTTGGCCAATGCAAAAATATGCATAACACCAGGAAGTGTTCTAATCCTTCCACCTTGCAACTTCAGCTTGATTTTTCCATGTTCGATGATTTTTTCCTTCCTTTCATCCCCTAAGAATACATCACCACCATCATATTTCTCATACTCGTAAAACCACTATCTATGGGGAGTGAAGTGAAAAGATGCACTTGAGTTGATCAATCATGCCTCATGATCTACATGTGTACTTGAAAAAGAAGCCAAGTACACACCCCCACCTTCATCTGAGGTGGATTTCACCTCTGCAGAAGGAGCATCAACAGATCCCTTTCCTTTCTCAAGAGCTTATATTTACAATCATTTTTGTAGTGCCATTCTTTTCCACATTTCTAGCATACCTTTACAGGTTTTCCTAGAGATTTCGATATCCCTCTAGATTTAGATCTTCCACTTGAGGACTTATTTTTGTTTATGTTTTGAGACCATGCTCTTATAGACAAGGTGTCTCTATTCTGGCTCTCCATATTTTTCCGTCTTGTCTCCTACAACAACAAGGATGAGATTGTTTCATCAAACTTCAAGGTATTTGTATTGCTACCTATAGCCACAACCATACTATCCCATAAATTTGGTGGGGAACACAAAAAACTGATGCACTTAACTTCATCGAAAATTTGTATATCTTGAATAGATAACAACTGGCTTACCATAGTATTAAAGTCATTCATATGCTCTGTTCCCGAGTCTCCATCCTTCATCCTCAGGTTATAGAGCTTTTTTTGTAGGAACAGTTTGTTCACCAGAGACTTAGATTAGTACAAAGTCCCTAACTTGTCCCACAAAGCCTTCACCATAGCTTCCCCTGATACATTCAACAATATTGAATCTAAGATACACAACCATACTTTTCTCTTTGCCTTCCGATCCAACTTCACCCAATCTTCTACTAACATTGTCATTTGTTTAGTACCTGGATCTACCAAAATCCACTGATCTTTATCCACCAATAGATCCTCCATCTTGAACTTCCACAACTCAATACTTTGTCCATTGAATTTCTTGATCTCTATCTTTCCATTGTTCACCATCTTCTTTCACCATAAGAATCAATCCCATAGACATTCCATTGTAATAGGTTCTACCACAGGCTCGAGCAAAACCCCTCAGCAGCAACGGTGTCCCCTTGAAGTCGAAACATCTCTAATACCAAATGTAGGTTTTAACCCTGTATAGAAATTACCTAAAAACAAATTCTTCAAATAGAAAAATAGACAATGGCAAAAACAGAAAACAAATATACACAGATATTTCCCCCGGATCTCAAAATCAGGACTACTAGATTGATTTTTCATTCTGTTCCTTTCAATGCTATAATACATATATATACATGTCGAAGAATTCATAATCCCCAATCCATTAACCCTGAATTAGAACATAACAGTAGTTCCCCATACCGGATCTACAAAATACCATGGGTAGGACCACCCACCTTCTTTGGGTTCGCCCCCCATCCTCGGGTCTGCCCAACTATTATTAGTTCCGCATAAATTTAAAAAAATCTTGGGGCGCTACCGTAGACCTCGTGTAGGGGGGCTACCACCCCCCTACAAACCCTCTACTGCGCCCGGCACAACATACAATGCATCTGACTAGTCATTGAAAGAATATAACACACACGCTATAGTTTTATGTCTCGAACATTGTACATAAAAAAATACCTTAAGTGAAAGAGTTCATGGATTAGAAAGGCTTTGTGGTGGAATAAAGAGGAGATGTGACAACCATAATGCTTGGCTATTTGTTAGTTCTTCTTTCTTTTGGGAATATGCCATAGGCAAAGCTAAGTATGGATAGAAAATATGACACATCCAAAATAGAAAACCTTGAGGGAACCTATCATATCCACAACTATTTTAGTATCCAAGCCCTTCAACTTGGTGTTAAATCTACTTGGTATGTTACATGCTTATCCAATCTAGTAGAAAAAGGATAAGGGGAAAATATAAAGCAAGCAAACCACTATCAAAGGTTATATTAATACATATATGAAGGGGAAACCTCCTCTACTCTCAATAAGTCGGGATCCCTCTTCCACCCATTGAAAATAATAAGTTTTGAAGCACAGTCCTACTAAATAAATAAATAAAGGGTGAAATAAGAGAAAGGCTTCCTGCGTAGGGAGGTGAAGCAAGTGACTTCATCAGGGTACTATCCAAGCTTGCTAGCAGAAAAGTAATGTTTGTGATCCTATAGTGACTCCGCCAAGCTACTATCCAGGCCTGATGGCAGTGGAGCAACACCAAAGATGAAAATCATACTTTAAATATCTAAAACTTTTCGCGCATATTACCCTTTCCTAGATTGAAACAATTGTGATATGGCACATATTTTGTGTGTTCGAACCAAGTAAAAGGAAGTAAGGTGCTATGTTTATAACTGGGTTGAAAGGGGAAGTCAAGGCATTCTAATTGGTGAATCAATACTTCCTGAAGGACTAACCCTTTAACTGAAAGTCCATTCCTAGGCAGAGAAGCTCAAGTTCGTCCAGTGTGTCACCAAGTGTTGTCATCGTTACAACACCCTTTAAACTTCACTACATTCAAATTTTGGAGCCTACCAAAATTATTGTATCAAGTGTTGTTTCAAGACTTCCCACTTGTTTCAAGTGTTCTTGATCATTCCTAAGTGTCGTTGCATTGTTTAGAACGTGTTTAGTTCACTTCATGGTCATAATACCTTTGTTTGTTGTAAAACGATACTTTTGGTCGTAGTCACACACACTTTGTTTATTGTACTTGCGGAGTGTTTGTAAACTGGTGTTTTGATGTGTATTCTTCATTGTTCAATCCTCTCTAATTTTTATTGATGATTTGGTATGTGTCACACTTGATTTTATGTCTAAACTCATCGTGTTTCCCCCTCGTTTTACCTTTCAAACTTTGACAAATTTCGGTTACACACGTTGTAATAGCCCTAGTCAAAGTCCATGTAATAAAGTTAATAAAGGAAAAACAATAACCAAGGTCATGCGACATGTATTCCAAGCTTAATGTTGGGAAAAAAAAATAATGATGGGGATCGCTTGTGATTAATTAATGGCTATGGAAATTGGCAAAGGAAATGGCAAAGGTTTTGAAAAGGCATGAGGCGTTAATTGGCATTTTATTTATGAAAATAATGGAAATTAGGAGAAAAGGAAGGTGAAAGGTCACAAATTGCATGTGAGGAGGAAAATGAAGGAAAATAATGGAAATTTGAAGAAAATAGAGGCCTCATTAATAAAAAGGCTTTTGAGGATCAGTTTGTAGCTTTTCTCAGTGTTAGCTTTTAGTCAGTTCAGTTTTGGAGCTCTCATTTTTTTACTCTCTCTCTCTCTCTCATACTCTTAGACACGAATTTTTCTAGGAGCACTCTTGGAGGAGTGTGGCATACTTAGAGTTTTGCAGAAAGAAGGAAAAGGAAGAGTGGGAAAGTGCAAGAGGACATTGGGATCAGCAGCTACTGCAGGTTTTTCTTGTAGGTACCAAGTTACATGTATGATTTCCTTACTAGTTTTGGCATGCATGACACATGCATGTGGTGTCTTGGTTATAATTTGTCATTAGCATGGAGGATTTTCTGGGTTGATGGTGGAATTTCCTAGCCTTGCCATTTCCTAGATATTCATGGTGTTTTGGGTGTCTTTCCTTTTTTTTTCTGGTCGGTTATCATGCTCCTTTGGTTGTGGGTTGAGTTACTAGTTCCTAGAAGACTTGGTTGGACAAATGCTCTGGAAGTCATGTAATAGCTTGGGTTGAGTTACTAGTCCTATAAGCCTTGGTTGTACAAATGATTTGGAATCCCTTGGTGGGTTGAGTTACTAGTCCTAGAATATCTGGTTGGAAAAATGCTCTAGAAGCCCAACAACATATGTGGGTTGAGTTACTATTCCTCGAAGGCCTAGTTGGAACAAACGCTCTTGATCCCTGGAAAGCTTGGGTGGAGACCAATCTGGTGATGGTTAGTGATGTCTAACCATGAGGTAGAATCACTAGTTTAGGGTTGAGGTGTTTTGGCCTCTGGAATCCCTAGCTTTTTTTTTTGTATTTGTTCCATGAGATCCTACATTCATGCTTGGAATACAGCACAGGGGTGACTGGTTGAAAGAGAGATTTGGTTCAACATAGTCTATGGTCGAGTGATTTGTGGAAGTCCTAAACCTAGTTGCATTTTTCTTATGTTAACAAGAGATTATTTCCTCTTGTATTTGATGGGTAAATATGCTTGTTTATATGTGGTATTTATGGTAGTTATATCATTGTTATTATGTTGGTTATATGCTAGTTATGAGCATGTTTTATGATAATGATGATGTACGACTCTCATCATGTTTTGATTTTTAAATGAATGAACAATGAATATATGATAATGCAACTAATGTGATAAGGCAATGTTTCTTAGTGATTCTTAGATAAGTATGAGACCCCTATGCTCAGATTTATTGTTATGACCTATAGAATGCATATTTGTGACATGTTTAACGAAATGTTTGTCGTGTCTAGTAGGGATCCAGTCAAGTTGTTGTTTAAGTATTTTCATTATTATCATTGTATCGATGTTATTTTTCATTTTTGGAAGTTTAATGAAATTATGGGCAGTGCCTTGGGTCCTAGCCCCGAAAAAGTGGCACAGAATCTGGGGTTGTTGGCTCAGAACTAGCTGAAAAAGTGCTTAGTTGCTAGCATGTCCTTGTTGTAGGAGCAACTAGAGAGTCTCATTCGCATGCATGCACATGTCATGGGAGCGACTGAGGCTCTAAGTTAGTTAAATGTCAATTTGCCTCAAGGGTTGGTCACCTGGAAGGGTTGGTTGTCTCTTGAAGGTTTTGTAACATGTGTAGAAGGTCAAATTGGTTGTGTGTTGTCGGTTCCACTTCCTTATTTGTACATGGGGAGTTCAATCATATCAGAGTAGCCTCTTGTCACATGTTTACCCCAATGGACCAGTTAACTTGGGTAAATGTGGGAGGAGGGTGGTTATAGAGTGGTATCAGAGCATGGTTCACCCCTTGGACTAAATGGATCGTGTGTTGGCCATGCATTCATGTCAGTTGCACATATGTGTTCTCTATGCTTTTGGTATATGTTCTTGTTTCATATGCATGGAGTTGGTCATAGTTGCAGTGGTATCGCCATGTGAAAATTTGATGGTGGTGTTGTTGGATGTCATTATCATGAGTGTATGTCAGTTGTGCATTGGTCATGCATGTTAGTGTTTATGTGTTGTTATGAATACATTGGCATGGTGATAGTTGTCATGCATGAATTCATGGTATGTGGTTGGTATGTTCATGCATTGATGACTGGATAATGGTTGAATTAATTATTAAATGTTGATATGATTATGTTTACATATGTATTGAGCTACTCTGGTTGATCTTGTAGACGCGATATCCTCCCCTAAACTACGCTAAGGTACATTGGTTTGTTTATGATTTGGTTTAGCTTCCATGTTATACCTTGCAGGAAGAGAAGATAAAATATGACTAGAAAGATGGTAGACTACAGTTCACGAGACTCTTCCTATGGATTAGATGAGCAGTGTGTTGTTGGGCACTTGTCTGACTTAGAAAACACATTAAGAAGTCTGAAGGCATAAATAAGAAGTTGTAAATAAGATAATGACATAGTCATTCAAACACAGGAGAAACAAGTAGATGTTAATGTAGTAATCCTTTAGATTTTATCAGAATTGCAGAGACAGGGACCACATCGAAACAGCCATGGATAGGAGGAAAAAACTAATGGGGCATATGACATAAACTCTTTAGGTGGACACAGGTTGGATAGAGATGACGCAGTTAGAGATGGAAGGCTCTTAGATACTCCAAATAGGAGAGGTGATGGACATAGGTACTATTTTAGTTCTGGTTCTGATAGGCACTATGATCATGATCGTTATCATCCTTACAGGAGGAGTGAGAGGGGATATTTACTGTTAGGTAATTTAATTGTTCTTAAATTACTTCATTAATTTTCAATCAAGGTTCGTGTACTTGTGAGTTGAATGTGCACTATACATGCAAGGATTATTTCTATGGATTGATTGTTTCTAAAGATGAAATTAACCTAAGAATGGACAAATGTTTTTGATGAGATTTAGAGAATAATTATGCACATGTTCTTTCAATTTAAAGTTACATTAAACCTATATTACTTTGAAGAATTTAAAACCTATTCCTACTTGTATAAAAGGAAATGATAAATTGCAAGAAAAAGAATCTAATGCTACTTGCATAATTGAAAACACTACAACCACTATCTTGTAGAAAAGAACTTCTACACTAGATTGCAATAAGGAAATTCTATACTAATTACATAAAAGGAAATTGCATCAACAGGTCCTAACTTCTAATTTGCAGAAGAAATATTAAATGAAAAAAAAAAAACTTGTAACTTTCAAATGATTACTTGTGTGTGCAGTTAACTTTAAAGAGTTGTTCTTTTCAGTATCTAAGAAATTGACTTGAGCTATGAAATATAGAAAGAGAATGCATATAAAAATTAAATATTTTTGGTATTTTCCCTTTATGAGTACTCTGAAATCAAAACAACAGTTAGTCAAAGCATCTCTGTAATGAAATCAATTAAGCAAATTTTGAGAGAACTACTACGATTTAAGTAGACTAGAAATGTAAAACAAAATAAAAGAACCTCACAACTCGACAGGGGGCCCTCCCATGAGCGCAGGTATGCTAACAATCAAGAGATATTTTATGCACGCATTGAGAACAGAGCAATTGTATTAATCTGGAACAGAGTATCACAGTCTTGAAAATAAACCACAGTAAAGCTTAATAATCGAACTATGTTCTGGGTCTAGCCTTACAACTTTTATACAAATTTCATTAAACAACTTTTAAGAGTCTTATGTCGATACGACATGAGCTAATTCGACATCTACAAAATGGATTTTGTTTAAAACTCTATCTCCTTATGACTTGCTATTGAAAGAGAAAGTCATAAGATATTCTTCTCGAACCATATCCTAACGATTTAACAGGTCTTCAACACGCTCGATTGATGTCGTCCTATTCTCCTATTGTCTTTACTTAAATGTTGCATCGTCATTCTCATAGTTTGACTTTGAGTTTGACTCTTAGATTTCTAAATATTCGTAGCTACCAAGTCATGTCGATAGATGGTCATTCATGTGGTAACCATTTGTCATCTCCAAACACTCTTCATCCTTTTGTTGAAGCGTTGCAACCTGTCTAACCATGGATATTGAAGCAAAATCCAACATTAGTTGCGGAATGTTTAAGATTATGTTATTGTAAGAATGTTTCTATTATAATTCATAAATAAATATAGATTCCAAACTTGGATGATAAATACCTTTTATAAGTTGAACTTGACCTTAAGCATGATGAGACTACTATCAAAATGGTGACAAAAAGGTGAAAGGAGATGGAAAAGGGTAGTTGTTATCAACAAAAATTGATCATCTAGCCCTAATTTACTAGATGAATCGAAGTACACCATGTAGGGCCAATTTTATAGTAGTAAAATTGCTATCACTGTGAGAAATTACTTAATAAACCACATTTGTTAAGTCATTTATAATTAAACCCATAAAAAATAATTAAATAAATCACTATTTATTTAATTATCTTCTAGGAATAATTAATTAAACCTTTTTTAATTAATATTCCTTATCACATTTTACCCAATTATGAGAAATAAATAGATAAATCATTAATTATCTTATTTTTCTCTAGGAATAATTAATTAATCACTAATTGGTTATTATTCCTTGTCAAGTTCAACCAAATCCCTTAGGAATAATTAAATAAATCATTATTTGTTTATTATTCCTTAACCATATTTCTTGAGATGATAAATAAATCATTTATTTATTTATTATTTCTAAATAAAAGTTTAAATACTTTTTTCCTCTAACCAAATATAATAAAATATTCTAAATGGTTAATTCTAGAATGGGGTTAATAATATTTTATTATTGTTCATTATTCGAGGATAACCTAATATTTTGTTATAAATAGAAGGGTTTTCCATTCATTCTTCACTTTCGATTATTTTCATTGTTGCACTCATTGTTGCAGCTCTAATTATTATCATTGTCGCACACCATCTTCTTTTTCATTTGAGTTCTCATTGAGCTCAAACATTTTATTTGCTGGGTTTTACACATTATAGAGGAGAGAGACTCTACAAAAGCTGAAGACATTTGAGGATAGTCAAGAACCCATCCCATAGAGGGGGACTAGTAACATTATTTGTTCCCTTCACAACTGTTGTTTAATAAAATATATTCTTTATATATCTGGTTTCCATTGGATTATTGGAGTTACTTACGCTTATTTTATTATTCCATTTGGTTGTTTAATCTATGATTGTTGCATAGATCAGGGCTTTGACAGGTTTTGTTTCTATCATTTGCTGCAGATCTACAATGTTTAGCAGCCCCTTTTATTGTTAGGGTTGTTTGTCATCCACAACCTAAAGTAGCTTCTTTTCGTACACATTCAAGAAGAAAACACTATAACAATTTGGCGAATCCACTGTGTTTTTAATTCTGATTCAGAAACCTGGGTGACCTTCAGTTTTTAGCTTAGGGTTTCTCTTTTTCAATCTCTTAATGTTGTTTACTAGCATTCTAACCCTAGATCAATAAAATTTCTAACTTCTGTAAGTTTTCTAGTCATTTCTGCAGGTCACAAGAACCAGCCGCGACAGACACTGCAAATATTTCTAAGACTTGCCACCTGAGAACTAAGGAGCAGAAATCGCACTTTTTTGCCCCAAAAGTGCGATTTGGAGGTCCAAAGCGCACTTTCTCACCAAAAAGTGCGATATCCCCCTAAACAGGTCAGTACCTGCGATTTTAGGGTTTCTAGGATTTTTTCTGATCTGTTTCTGGGTTTTGCTGAGAGTTGTATGTTGGGTTGGTTGACCACTGTCTTAGCCCACTTAGGCCTTGATCTACTATGTTTCGCTTGCAAAAGTCGAATTTAGCCCCTTAGGGCTTATAGTACGCTTCCAACTTTATAGGAGGAGTTTAATTGAGTAAGAAGTCTAAGTTTTTACAGAGCTTTCAGCCATATTTTCCATATATGTACCTTCATGTTTCAGATCTTCAAAGATAGATTGTTTCCATCCAAAGTTTCATCTTGAACCTTGTTTGGTCATTTGCCTTAGGGTGTCACTGTTTTCTCTAGGCTTCACACCCATCTCCCTATCTTTTTGCAGCGATTTTCCTCCTTGGTTTTTGTTGTTGTTGCACCACTTTCCAACAGCATAGTGTCATTTGATCACAGTCACACCGATGCTTAGATATATTGGCCTTTTTCATGTGTTTTCATTTGATTTCACCCCCAACCAACACAATGTTTGCAAACCCAATTTGGGTGGGGTTTAGAAAGTTGGTTTGTTGTTCATTTTTTATTTTTTATTTCAGTTTATTTCATCAATCTTTTTATTTTTTCAAACACGGTCTGGGCTTAATTAACAAACACACAAGCATACCTTAAGCGAAGGGTTCTTGGTTTACACCGTCAATCCAAGCCTTAACTTAATTAGTTTATCTCCCCACACAGAGACAAAAACATCTTGTTGATCTCCCTTCACCATTTCCGTGTCGCTTGTGTCTTACCACCGCGCCACCAAGGCGTTTGTCGTGGAGACTCTTAGGCCTTCATCCCCAGTTTCCGCTTGGGCACATTACTCCTCCCCACAGGGTTCGAGTTCATAGTCCCCTGAGTCCCCATATCAACTCCTCTTCTGGTTCATCTAATTTTGATCCTCCTTCACCGCATACCGTCATCAGGTCAAGACCACTACAGGGGCAAGAACCCAACCTAGTGTTGGCTCTGGTTCTACCCTAGTAGTCACATCTAGTGGAACCATCTCAGGAATCGTTTCAGCAGCTCCCATTCTACCTTTCATGGTTGAGTTAAGCCTCCCGGATTTTAGCCAGTTGATTAACGAACCTATATACCATGATGTTGGTTGGCTAATTATGCCAACTAAGCTCCCCTCCAACATTCCCAAGTTTGATGGTAATTCTGGAGAGGACCCCACCAATCATGTCTTCTCATTCCATATGTGTTGTTCATCCAATTCCATCACCGATGTTTCCATTAACCTTCGATTGTTCCAACACACACTCACAGGAGATGCTGCGAAGTGGTATGTTGACCAGCCCGTTGCCTCCCATTCCACTTTCGCAATTCTTGCTAAAGCATTCCTCTCATATTTTCAATTACCTCTCTGATACGACACTGGTATGTAGCTCTTGACCGCATTTTGTCAGTCCTCTACCACCCATATTTCTGATCATGTCCAAGAATGGCATAGAAGGAGGAGCATGTGTCGTGCTCTGCCCTTTGAAGACCATGTCTACCTCTATTGGTTCCTTAGAACTCTTTTAGTGCCTATTTTCAAAGATGTCGCATCTCATTTTCCTTAGATAGAGGAAGAGGCTCTCCAGACTGCTCTGAGATACGACTTGATTTATACTCAATTCGTTATGTCTATACCGTTATACCAGACCTCCCTCGTCTTGGTGGTGCCAATGCACCGAGGTCATCTCATGCCAACGACGGTATCATTGGAGCTATTTCACATCCTTTGGCATATACTTAGCAGAGTTATGCCTATCCGTAGGGGGTACCAGTTCCTCCAACACTTATGCCCCTCCTGCTAACAACATGTATTCAGGACAAAGCACCTCTTATGCATTTACCCAACCACATCAACAGATGTCGGAGCCAGCTAGTGCTCAACCTATCTACCAAGCCTTTTCCCCTTCACCATCTTATACCTATGCACCACCAAGTGCTCCAGCCCCTCAAGCATTAGCGCCACATCATCCCTTGCATACTCAGCCCCAATAGCCACCACCCCCTCAGGGTCAAGTTTTTTCACAACAGAGTGCGACCAATCCCCCAAATTTGAAGAAAAAAATAAGGGAAAAGGTAACAAGGGTAACCAAGGTAATCAATGTAATCAACCTAATGAACCCCAAGGGAACCAGCCTAACACCAACAACCAACAACACGGCGACCAACCCAAGCAGACCAAGGTTATTTACATGAACAATCCTTGTGCATGTTGTGGTGTACATGGCCATTATACTCATGAGTGTCCCCTCTTACCCCAAATGTGCCAAATGTGGGAAGCCTAAGCAGCTTCTAGAGATTAACGCCCATGTAGCAACCACCTCAGAATCATGTGCCATCTCAACCGGTCGTGCTCACAAATCCTTTCCCTCAGCAAGGATTTATTGTTTCTCAACCTTAGCAAGGTCAATAAGCCCTCCTTCCCCAACCTTTGGGTCCTCGTGACTACCAGATCCTCATGATGAATTCTCACGAGGTCAATCCCCTCTAATATCAACCTACAAACTCAATCGCGTCAATATGACAAGCCATCAACTTCATCCGCCAATGAGTCCAAAACCAAAGCATCTACTGAGCCTCTTATGACACCAAATGGTCTGCTACAGATCCCTCAACCTAAAGTTGAGTCAATTCCTAAGATCCCCAAGGGACCATTACGTCGTAACGTGACTTTTAATCGAGTTGCTCATACATACAGTATAGTAGATGACTTGGCACAATCCCCTGCTGCCATGTCGACGCTAGAAGTGCTCCAATTGTGCCCATCTCAAAAGAAATCTCTACTAACTACTTTGGGTGTAGTAGATCCTTCAGATGATCATTTGATTGTCTTTCCTATTGATACGTCAGAACATCCTCCATTACCTCCATCTGCCACTTTCCAAATACCAGTTCGAGTCTATAATTCCATCATCTCCTAATGCATTATTGACGAAGGTGCATCCACTTGCGTGATGTCCGATGTCATTTGGAAGCAACTCAAGTCACTTGAACTGTCCCCATCCACCATCACTTTGCGTGCTTGGGATAGTCACTCCTCCCAACCCCTTGACATGTATCGCAATTTTCCAGTGACTCTTGCGAGCAAGATTGTCAATGTAGACATTGTGGTTATTGATGCCCCTCTAGATTATAACATTCTCTTGGGTCATAATTGCACTTATGCAATTTCAGTGATCGCATCTACGGTTTTTCGCAAGATTTGCTTCCCCATGAAGGGAAGATCGTCAACATCGATCAGTTGTAATACTACGAGCCAACATCCTTAACCTCCCCTGAGTCCATTATCTCATCGATGCCAGACAAGAAGTATTCTACCCCTCTCACCGGTGTTTCACCTGGAGTCTACAAAGACTCCTCATTATTAGGTGTTTTCCTCGGTCCTCCCCCTCCTATCTCTGAGCCTAGATCTTTGATTGTTTGCATGTTACAAGTGTCACATACGCCATTGCATGATCATTATGGTGATTATTCCCATTGTTGCCCTCGTCTCGACAAATTCCGTGATTTCCTTCAAGTGCTTTGTGAATACGACACCACTCGTAGTCGATCATCTACTCCTCTACCTGTGGATTCTAGTACCACTAGTGTACCAAAATAGGGGGACTCTGCTCCCACCATCATGATCCCTCCCCCATATGTCTAGATGATGGACTCCATAGTCCATATCCTTCACCTGTCCTCAGCCTTGAGTTCCTTGCATGAAAACCTTTCTAAAGTTTCTATGCTTGTCTCTATTGAACCTCCTTCATCGGAAACCCAGGTCTCAACGTCGGTATATTTTCCATCTACTAGCTCGGTGTCTACCATTCCAGATGATGCATATGTGAGCCTTCTTTCTCATGATGATGCACCAGGTACCATCGCTACATCATGTAGTCAGCCTTCCTCCCACCCGCCCATCTTCTATTCCGATGAGGACATCAGGGAAGCTATGTCTACCCCTTATTACCCTTGCACTTAGGCAAGGGAGAATATCTTTTGAAGGATTTTGAAGGCCACCTCCTTCCTAATTATCCCAATGCACTCTACCTCAAGAAATATCACTCATATCATATCTCATTGATTTGTATGTCTTTATTTCTGTCATGAATTTAGCTAGGTTGCATCATCTCATCTATTGTCTTTTTCACCTTTCAAATGCATCCATCATCCACACCATGTATCGGTTATGCCGATGGTGCGAGTTGCTTTTCCAGGAATCTAGCCTCGACAGCCTAGGCCATTTTCACCCCCTTACATACGTTAGTCCATTCAAACTGTGTGTGCATTGGATCTGCCACCAATAACCAGGCCTAATATGATGTAGTGATAGGTTTGTTACTCGATACCCATGCTCATCACATCCTTCATCTTCATGTTCGTTTAGATTCCTTGCTGCTTTTCATGCAATTAAATGGTGTGTATCATGTGCATAACCAATTCCTATTTTAGAAAATATCTATGAGTTAAGCTATTGGTACGTGAATTTGAAACCATCTCTTTCAGTCATGTTCCTAGAGCCCAAAATAGTTATGTAGATACCATTGCAAATAACGTTATAGATTGGCATTTATCACATGTATACCATAGAAGACAACCCCAAACAAAACACATGGAAAACCATAATCATCATATAAAAATGCATAATCATATTATTTACCACATAAAACATATAAGTGTTTGGAACCCATAGCTCTAAATACATTTGACATGCCCATAGCATGTTACCAAAATCAAAACGAAGGGGACCCACATGTCCCCATCCCTAGTCATTTTCTGGCAGATCCTGCACCAAAGGCTCTACTCCACTTGCCCGTAGATCACGTATTGCCTGACCAGCCATCGCCATGCGCTGCATGATCCCTCACCACTCTAAGGGAAGGCATGTATAGTCATCCATGTACCGATCATCTAACTCATGCCTCCCACGCTCAGAAACTCTAGGCAGGAGCACATCACACCTACGACATAGGTCAGCAACTAGAGCACTGTCGTCTGGACCCTGGCGTGACGATGATGTTCCCTGATCTACAGCCCTAGGTGTTGTGGCTTGACCTACATATCCTGCTGGTTTTACCAGTGCTATATCTGCATACACATATTTTACACTCAGTACCATATACATGTGACAAAAATATGAAATGCACCATAAAAATAGCAACCTAACACTTACCGTTTATTCCCCATGCTTGTCCGGGTGGAAGTGGTAGGTCAGGATCACCCTAATAGTTCATCTGGCTATGAGGATAATCGATTATGTAAAGGGGAATATGATCCCAGTGTGCGAAAAATTCAGGTCAGAACACATGCCCAATCCCCCCTGCTCCCCCTCTCCACAGTAGCTGCCCCCATCGACGCATCCTAGGGTCCTGTGGGCCCGCATCCCAGATCTTTATATGAGGGAAGATGATGGGTATCTTCTCAAAGAAGAAATCACATAGCATTGTACCAAATGAACAATCATGGTGTACATGTCTCTTACATAGAATTATTTTTCGTTTCACTAACAAAAACATCATTTGGGCCCACCCATAGCAGGTCCCTACCAGTACACTCTCAACAAGCATCATTTGCCCACCAGTGATGTGGTGGAACACTTGGCTACCCAGGACCCATAGCACTGCTGCAACGATAGCTCGTGTCTCTAGCTTATCTAGATCACTGATTGGTTTGGTCATGCCCTTCACACGCACCCCCTGTGGACAATGGCGCTCCACAAACTCTATAATTCTCCTCCCACGAGGCAACACCGGATAGATATTGTTATAGACATATTTTGGCACTGCAACCCCAATCACATATCTCCATAAACCAAGGGCTTCTAAGTCCCTAAAAGTGTTGTTTCATACCCTAAAGGAGCAAGGTCAGCTGATTACATCATCTCCCAGTAGTTCTCCATGAAAACCTACTCAGAACTGGTCAAATCAGGACCATACAGACTACCCAGTGCTAAAGGTGCGATGTGTCTCACCTGCCACATGCAAAAAGTGCGATGCATACTGGAAAGACCTTCTATAGGGTGCGATGAGCGAGAGCAGACAAGTGGCACAAGTCGTTTGCTAGGTGGAAACCCAGAGAATATTCTAGAAACTACTCATTTGACACTTGCCTCTCTGAGTTTGCCCAAGGATGAGTAAGAGATCTAAAATCTCCATGTGGAACCAAGAACTATCAGAGAGATGACACTAATTAAAATCCCAGAAGCTGACTCACCCCCCTGCAAATATCTATAAATGGATCCCTCATCCAAGAGATCTAGAGGTTGGAATTGGGTAATTTGCAAAGAGGTGTTGTTGGTTTCTCTTTGAAGACATTGTTGGGTGATCTTGCTTTGTGTGAGGTGAAGAGAGCTTTCAAGCTAGGAGGGTGGCACTGGGTCAGACCAAGTGATTGTAATCCTCTCTTCTATGACTTTTACTAATAAAGCTATTTGAGTTTTCCTCCATATTCTTGTGTATCTCAGAATACTATGTTTGTTATATGCATTTGTATGGTCAATATATATCTGATCCTATATTGTTTACAGTGAAAGATCTCTATGCTTTGATGGTATTATGCTGCTGTTAATCTACAGGTGATCTTTGAAGCTGGACAAGTAAGGAAGAAGTGGCGAGATCCAGTGCGAAAAGCCTCGGATCCTCATTATAAAGCATTTTGCCACTGCTTCCTTACTTGTCCAGCTTCAAAGAGCACATGTAGATTCATAACAGCATAATACCATCAAAGCATAGAGATCTTTCACTGTAAACAATATAGGATCAGATATATATTGACCATACAAATGCATATAACAAACACAGTATTCAGAGATACACAAGAATATGGAGGAAAACTCAAATAGCTTTATTAGTAAAAGTCATAGAAGAGAGGATTACAACCACTTGGTCTGACCCAATGCCACCCTCCCAGTTTGAAAGCCCTCTTCAACTCACACAAAGAAAGATCACCCAACAATGTCTTCAAAGAGAAACCAGCAGCACCTCTTTGCAAATTACCCAATTCCAACCTCTGGATCTCTTGGATGAGGGATCCATTTATAGATATTTGCAGGGGGGTGAGTCAGCTTCTGGGATTTTGATTAGTGTCATCTCTCTGATAGTTCCTGGTTCCACATGGAGATTTTAGATCTCTTACTCATCCCTGGGCGAACTCAAAGAGGCAAGTGTCAAATGACCAGTTTCTAGAAGATTCTCTGGGTTTCCACCTAGCAAACTGCTTGTGCCATTTGTCTGCTCTCGCTCATCGCACCCTATAGAAGGGCTTTCCAGTATGCATCGCACTTTTTTCATGTGGCAGGTGAGATGTATTGCACCTTTAGCACTGGGCAGTCTATATGGTCCTGCTTTGACCAGTTCTGAGTAGCTTTTCATGGAGAACTGCTAGGAGATGACGTAATCAACTAACCTTTCTCCTTTAGGGTATGAAACAACACTTTTAGGGACATAGAAGCCCTTGGTTTATGGACATATGTGATTGGGGTTGCAGTGCCCAAATATATCTATAACAGATATCCCCCACCAACCCTAAGGGAGGCAGTCTGGTAAAGAAATAAATATCCTATAACGTAAGCTCGATCTTATGCCCCTAAACTACAAAGACCTCCTGGTATGGATCCCAATATCTCACGATCCTTGATAACAAGGGCTCTCCTGCCCTCATCGATGGGTTCTCTACCAACTTGAGAACCTCGTAGCAAGCCAATGACCCTCAAACCCACTGATCCCTTTGAATCTCAGATCGAAGGGTGTCGAAATATCGCTCGTGCCAGTTGATTTTCAACTCTACCATATCTGCAAAACACCACATCTCTTGTCTGTTAGCATTCGAATTTGCCTCAGGCTGAGGAAGGCAAAACTCGAGGCAACATCAAACCAAGCTCAGCCTCGTAGCTAGCCCTACGAGGACAAGAGAGGGCTCTCTCCGGTGAATCTCGGCAAAAGGTAATCAAAGAGGCTCGAGATGACTGAATTGATGACTAATTTTAGGCTAGGTATGAAGTACAAGGACTATGGAATTTATTTTTTGAAGTTTTGTTGAATTCAAGGGAAAGGCAATTTTGGGTGCGGGGATGAGGCACAGCTTTTGCAGAGGTCTACTTGGGGCAAGATAGGCGATTGTTTTGATGCCTTTAAAGTGATTGAATGAATAGACCTGACAGGTGAGGAGCTAAGGAGAGCAAGGAAGTCTCAAGGATTCTCCTTAAACTGAAGAAAACATGGAAAATTAAACAAACTTAAAGGCAGAGCATAGCAAATTTATGGATTCTACCTTAACACTTCATTTGTTTAATTGCAGAAGATTAAATAAGGAAAGTGGTACACATACACAACTTACAAGTACTGAGAGAAACACGCCATCAACACATAAGGCCACATGAATCCCAAATAGTGCTGCAAAACCCTGGTCTCTCCTTTGCCAAAAATGCTGATAAAATATGTACAATAGTGTATCAAGCTATTCCCAAGAGTCCAACCATGAAAATGACTAAGAAAATACATAATATAGGCAAGCCAACACATTCCCTTGCCTCTAGGGGTCGAGCTCATCATCCTAGGAGCTGTTTCAACCAATTCTAAACAAAGCAATACAATCTAGGCAGTCAAAACAACTTGCCTCTATAAGCTAGGAAACTAATTCATTCATTAAATTTTTGCTATTTTATGAATGAATCATCTAGAATAGGTAAATAAGTGTCAATTCAACATAAAGTTCCATTAATTACATCAATAAGGGTGAAAAATCCCATCACAAGTCAAAACTGGTCAAACTGGCTACGTTTCCTGAGCTGAAGATGAAAATTGTGCCAAAAAAAACCTCATGCGCCGCGCGCCTGAGCCCTATGCGCCGCGCGCCTTTCCAACCTGCATTTGGGGCACTTCTCGACATCCAAATTGAGCTTAGGTTAGCTTGTTGGAAAGCCCTGGATGTCTACTTTCCAACCCAAGTGGAATTTTCCAATTTGGTGTCCATTTGCCCCTCCAAAAGTGCATTCTCCCAAGACTGCTTTCTGTGTGTCCAAAAAGGGGCAGTGAGGTCATTTTTTGCATTTTTTTTTACCTTTTGGGGACCCAAACCTTGATGAAATGCCTTGGAAATAGCTGAGCATGTATATTTCATCATGACAAATCCAAAAATGAAAACCATTTGTGATTTGGACCTCCCAATCTTATGGGTCACGCACGGCGCACTACGCGTTGAGCCAAAAAACCTGTTTTGCAAGCCAAAAATTTCAAAATAACAAAATTTTCTCCAAATTCTTTGAAATTTGGGCTGAAGGTGCCTCATCAAGTGACATGCTCAACCAAAGAGGCTTCGGCCAAGATTCGGAGTCTATCCTCCCTTTTTGACATTTTAGTGCCCTCCCGGTGCATGCAATTCTGTTGTAGAGTCGTTGTCTTGGTCATATGATGTATTGGTGCCCGCCTCCATGGTATTGAAAGTTTATGCCAAGTGTATGTTAGATTTGTTGAAAATGAGGAATGAAGGTTTGATGTCTTTGTCTTCAAGTGCCAAATATGCCAAATGGAAATGAGGAAGAATACAACCTTGGTAACACACTGTTTTCAAACCCTACAGCACTTTTTATATTAACAAAAGGAGTGCTTCAAACTTGGATATCCACGGAAAACTTTTCATGAACCCATTGCATTTATCTTTCAAAAGCCAAGCACAAGTGGTGGATGTGAGCCTACTTGCAAATTTGTACGGAGAGGAGGCGATTTGATGCCTTTCCAAGCAAATTTCGGGCTTAATACCCAGTGCGCCGCGCACCTCACCCAACGCGACACGCACCTCTGATGTGCCGCGCGCATGTAATCTTTCACTGTGTTTTTGTGCCTGTTGCGCCGCGCGCCCCTGATGCGCCGCGTGCCTTACCCAATGCGTCGTGCGCACCCAACTACATAGTGCATTTTGTAGGAGGCTTTTGGAGGCCTTCCCAGTGTTGAAATTGGGCGCAGGATAGCTCGTTGGAAAGGTCCTTGAGTCTACTTTCTAACACAACCAGAATTTTTCAATTTCTAGTTCATTTTCCTTGGCCAAAATTAAATCTCCCAAGACTGGTAAAAATGTGCCAAATGAGGCTGCCTCAAGGCAAAGTGCTGTTGCAGTTAACTTTTGAATACCTTCCTCAACTCCAAATTGAGCTCATGATAGCTCATTGGAAAGATATTTTTGTCTAGTTATCTTTTGACTCACCAAGAAATTTATTTGGCCAACCAATCTAGGAGAAAACCTGATTTTCCCAAGGTCACTTCAGAGGTGCATCAATTCTCCCGAGGCGATTGTATTTTTGACATTTCTCTAAAACCATGACACCTGTGTAAAACGTGAGGGAGTTTTTTCTTCTTTGGCATGTTGTGGACAAAAACCTCTCTCAGTTTTCCAAAATTCATCTTTGATTGCTCTGAAACATCTTTTGAGTGAAACTTATCCCAATGTGTGAAACAAGGAATTTTGTGGAAATGAAGCGAAATGAAGGGGATGAGGGGCTTGTAAATTCTTGGGGAAATTTTAGGAAGTAGGGAGGGATGTTAGGAAGCAAGGGAAAGTGGAATCTTAGAGATGGAGTGAGGGGAAGGGGTCCAAAAGAGCAAAACAGAGGCCTAGCCTAGAAAATTGCCAAGTTGTGGCAAGAAACTAGGGTTTGTGCAAAAATGAGGAATTTGGGGGATCTCAGTGATGGGAAGTGTTTGATAAGGTACATGAAAGATAGGGGAAGGTGTATGAACATCTGGATACAATTTTTGCTAATGATTTGACCATCCAAGAGAAATTAGCTTTCAAAACCCTAGGAGAGGGAAATGACCTTGCCTAGGCGCAACTGAAGCATGAACAAGGTGTAAAATGACTCATTAGACACTGACATGATAATGACAACCCTATGAATGATGATAGAATCAGCAGAATGATGACATGGACCGACATTTGGACAACTTTATAAGGAGTGAAAGCAAACCCTAGACCTAATGCCTAGTGACCAAATTTTGCTTGAAAACTCTTTGAAATGACAAAATTTGACCTGGACACTCTGAGACCACTTTGTAAGAGCATATTTGATCACTGGAGGAAGGCTGGAAAGACTGACACTAACATTGGCTCCAATGGGGATGGTAGCTCCTTGGAGGTGCCAAGAACGGCAGATCTTTGGGAGAGCAGACAGTGCCTTCGTCCATTGGGCAATGGAGTCAAAAACTCAAACTAAAATGCGTGACTAAAAACTGATGACTCAATTTTAAAACTGAAAGGACTAATCAACTGACTCGACAAACTGTACTCATAAATACTAAGACCTGAAACTTAAAACAAAAGCTTGGTGGCAGTACATGGCCACCTGTGTTTCTTACAAGACAATATATCCTCAAACTATATCAAAATGCCAATGCAACCAATCAAGAAGATGGCTTCTTGACTGATTCTTCCTATCAGAACTTCTGGTCAACAGTACAAACCTATCACTGGGCATCCAAAAACATAGTTGACCATGGCTGCAAAAAAACACTGTAATAAACATTTTCACTGCTGGCTGCAACAAACTTGCTAGAGGATCGTGAAAAACATGAAGATTTGCCACTGCTACCTCCTGTTGAAAGAAAAAGGTGTCCTTTGTTTCAAATTCTGATCTGCCTTCATCATGTGCTTCAGTAAAAGTATGCTCATAGGCTTCAAAAAACTCTGAACAAATGGATGAGCAGATCTCTTCTTGGAAAAACATTTCAGCACATGAAACATATGAAGAGGAATCTGAATGGAAATCCTGAATGTTTTGATTTTCTGTGGTGTGAATGTGTTGTAGGTCATTCTTAAATAAAAAACAATCTTCGAGATTATCAAACATGACAGCCTTATCATCTTTGTGAAAGAAAAAATTATCTGTTTGCTGGTCTACAAAACTGATTATAAGACAGTCATCTTTTACAAAAGAGGAAGAAGTTTCACCAACACTTTCCTGACTATGTGTGCAATGCAAATCTGTCGTAGCTTGGGCTGTAACAAGACCTCTCAAAAGTAGATCTATCTCATCTTCAGACAAAGGAGACAATGCTTTTTGTTTGCTTCTGCTTAAACAGTAATTATCTTCATATGACAGGGCATTCAAACTATCATTTATTACTGAGCTATTGAAAGGAGATTTATCACTTACTTGCACAAAGATCTCATTCTGTTTTTTATGAACATATGAATCCAAAACTCTGTCTATGATCTCAACAGCAGAGCTCTCTTTGATGGGATTCATCACAAGGTATTCTTGGTCATCATGATCTGAATGTTGATCTGAAATAGCTGACTTGACTGCATCACATTCTGAAATTGAATCTTGACTACCCTGCACGTTGTCTTCTTCTGTGGGCAGATCTGAAATAGAACCCTCTCTTTCATCATCTTCCACCATATGACCATCTTCAGCCTGCTGATCTTGATTCTGCTACAAAATGTCCTGATCATCTGGACAAGTATCCTCTAATTTTTCTTTATGATGATGAAATGGATTCTCATAAAGAGCCTCCATGATCTCATCATCCATAAAATTATCATCTTCATAATATTTCTCAAGGCTTTCAATAAAAGTAGAAGCATGTTTGCAACAGTCATGAACCAAATTTAATGATGGATAAGATGCTTGATATCTTTCAGTAAACAAGGCATGAAAATCCTTTAAACAGTAAATACAGGCCAGCGGCAAATTTTCATACCAGGATTGGGCTTCACCTTCTAGAGTGGCCAGGAATATCTTCATCAAGCAATCTTCAGGAAAATCCACCTTCCACTTGCGAATATGCATATGAAATCTAACTAGATGTAAAGCAGCATCCTTCTTACCATCATCATTAAATGTAGGCAGATTCCTTGACCAATCTACCTTGGGCATCTTATTCAGAAAACCTGGAATGTGATCTCGGCTCATGGGAGCATATCTTCTTGTGATTCGGTCCATCTTGAAAATCTCACAGCTACTAATCTCTCTGCAGTGAAGTCACCATGAAGCACTGATCACTGGATTCTTCAGTGAAAGGAGTCTCCAGGTGAATGATTTCAGCCTTGCCAGTGTCTGATCGTTGTCCACCATCAACAATCAGATCTGAACTTGATACATGTACTGGGGTAATTAACAAGTTAGATGTCACGTTTACAAGCTAGACCGGAGATTGACTGAAGCAGCGTTTATCTACTTCCGCTAATGCAAAGCAAAAGCGTTTCGAAGGCTACCTGGCATAACTTCAGGCTCCGTCTGTAGCTTATAAAACAAATGACATCAACAAGCAAACCATCTTCTTCCCCAGTATGGTCGTCATTATGTTAGCGTTCGAATTTGCCTCAGGCTGAGGAAGGTAAAACTCGAGGCAACATCAAACCAAGCTCAGCCTCGTAGCTAGCCCTACGAGGACAAGAGACGGCTCTCTCCGGTCAATCTCGGCAAAAGGTAATCAAAGAGGCTCGAGATGACTGAATTGATGACTAATTTTAGGCTAGGTATGAAGTACAAGGACTATGGAATTTATTTTTTGAAGTTTTGTTGAATTCAAGGGAAAGGAAATTTTGGGTGCGGGGATGAGGCACAGCTTTTGCAGAGGTCTACTCGGGGAAAGATAGGCGATTGTTTTGATGCCTTTAAAGTGATTGAATGAATAGACCTGACAGGTGAGGAGCTAAGGAAAGTAAGGAATTCTCAAGGATTCTCCTTAAACTGAAGAAAACATGGAAAATTAAACAAACTTAAAGGCAGAGCATAGCAAATTTATGGATTCTACCTTAACACTTCATTTGTTTAATTTCATAAGATTAAATAAGGAAAGTGGTACACATACACAACTTACAAGTACTGAGAGAAACACACCATCAACAAATAAGGCCAAAAAACCTGTTTTGCAAGCCAAAAATTTCAAAATAACAAAATTTTCTCCAAATTCTTTGAAATTTGGGCTGAAGGTGCCTCATCAAGTGACATGCTCAGCCAAAGAGGCTTCGGCCAAGATTCGGAGTCTATCCTCCCATTTCAACATTTTAGTGCCCTCCCGAAGCATGCAATTCTGTTGTAGAGTCGTTGTCTTGGTCATATGATGTATTGGTGCCCGCCTCCATGGTATTGAAAGTCTATGCCAAGTGTATGTTATATTTGTTGAAAATGAGGAATGAAGGTTTGATGTCTTTGTCTTCAAGTGCCAAATATGCCAAAGGGAAATGAGGAAGAATACAACCTTGGTAACACATTGTTTTCAAACCCTACAGCACTTTTTATATTGACAAAAGGAGTGCTTCAAACTTGGATATCCACGGCAAACTTTTCATGAACCCATTACATTTATCTTTCAAAAGCCAAGCACAAGTGGTGGATGTGAGCCTACCTGCAAATTTGTACGGAGAGGAGGCGATTTGATGCCTTTCCAAGCAAATTTCGGGCTTAATACCCAGTGCACCGCGCGCCTCTGATGCGCCGCGCGCGTGTAATCTTTCACTGTGTTTTTGTGCCTGATGCGCCGCGTGCCCCTGATGAGCCACGTGCCCCTGATGCGCCGTGCGCCTTACCCAATGCGTCGCGCGCACCCAGCTACATAGTGCATTTTGCAGGAGGCTTTTGGAGGCCTTCCCGGTGTCGAAATCAGGCGCAGGATAGCTCGTTGGAAAGGTCTTTGAGTCTAATTTCGAACCCAACCAAAAAATTTTCAATTTGGAGTTCATTTTCATTATCAAAAATCAAATCTCCCAAGACTGGTCAAAATGTGCCAAATGAGGCTGCCTCAAGGAAGAGTGTTGTTGCAGTCAACTTTTGAATGCCTTCCTCAACTCCAAATTGAGCTCATGATAGCTCAAATAGTGCTGCAAAACCCTGGTCTCTCCTTTGCCAAAACTGCTGATAAAATATGTACAATAGTGTATCAAGCTATTCCCAAGAGTCCAACCATGAAAATGACTAAGAAAATACATAATATAGGCAAGCCAACACATTCCCTTGCCTCTAGGGGTCTAGCTCATCATCCTAGGAGCTGTTTCAACCAATTCTAAACAAAGCACTACAATCTAGGCAGTCAAAACAAATTGCCTCTATAAGCTAGGAAACCAATTCATTCATTAAATTTTTGCTATTTTATGAATGAATAATCTAGAATAGGTAAATAATTGTCAAGTCAACATAAATTTCCATTAATTACATCAAGAAGGGTGAAAAATCCCATCACAAGTCAAAACTGGTCAAACTGGCTACGTTTCCTAAGCTGAAGATGAAAATTGTGCCACAAAAAACTCTGATGCGCCGCGAACCTGAGCCCTATGCGCCGCGCGCATTTCCACCTGCATTTGGGGCACTTCCCGACATCCAAATTGAGCTCAGGTTGGCTTGTTTGAAAGCCCTGGATGTCTACTTTCCAACCCAAGTGGAATTTTCCAATTTGGTGTCCATTTGCCCCTCCAAAAGTGCATTCTCCCAAGACTGCTTCCTGTGTGTCCAAAAAGGGGCAGTGAGGTCATTTTTTGCATGTTTTTTGACCTTTTGGGGACCCAAACCTTGATGAAATGCCTTGGCAATAGCTGAGCATGTATATTTCATCATGAAAAATCCAAAAATGCAAACCATTTGTGATTTGGACCTCCCAATCTTATGGGTCGCGCGTGGTGCGCTACGCGTTGAGCCAAAAAACTTGTTTTGCAAGCCAAAAATTTCAAAATAACAAAATTTTCTCCAAATTCTTTGAAATTTGTGCTGAAGGTGCTTCATCAAGTGACATGCTTAGCCAAAGAGGCTTCGGCCAAGATTCGGAGTCTATCCTCCCTTTTTGACATTTTAGTGCCCTCCCGGTGCATGCAATTCTGTTGTAGAGTGGTTGTCTTGGTCATATGATGTATTGGTGTCCGCCTCCATGGTATTGAAAGTCTATGCCAAGTGTATGTTAGATTTGTTGAAAATGAGTAATGAAGGTTTGATGTCTTTGTCTTCAAGTGCCAAATATGCCAAAGGGAAATGAGGAAGAATACAACCTTGGTAACACACGGTTTTCAAACCCTACAGCACTTTTTATATTGACAAAAGGAGTGCTTCAAACTTGGATATCCACGGAAAAATTTTCATGAACCCGTTACATTTATCTTTCAAAAGCCAAGCACAAGTGGTGGATGTGAGCCTACCTGCAAATTTGTACGGAGAGGAGGCGATTTGATGCCTTTCCAAGCAAATTTCGGGCTTAATACCCAGTGCGCCGCGCACCTCACCCAACGCACCGCGCGCCTTTGATGCGCCACGCGTGTGTAATCTTTCACTGTGTTTTTGTGCCTGATGCGCGGCGCGCCCCTGATGCGCCGCGCGCCTTACCTGATGCGTCGTGCGCACCTAGCTACATAGTGCATTTTGCAGGAGGCTTTTGGAGGCCTTCCCAGTGTCGAAATCGGGCGCAGGATAGCACGTTGGAAATATCTTTGAGTCTAATTTCCAACCCAACCAGAATTTTTTAATTTGGAGTTCATTTTCCTTGTCAAAAATCAAATCTCCCAAGACTAGTCAAAATGTGCCAAATGAGGCTGCCTCAAGGCAGAGTGTTGTTGCAGTCAACTTTTGAATGCCTTCCTCAACTCCAAATTGAGCTCATGATAGCTCATTGGAAAGATATTTTTGTCTAGTTATACTTTGAGTCACCAAAAAATTTATTTGGCCAACCAAGCTAGGAGAAAACTTGATTTTCCCAAGGTCACTTCAGAGGTGCATCAATTCTCTCGAGGCGATTGTATTTTTGACATTTATCTAAAACCATGACACCTGTGTAAAAAATGAGGGAGGTTTTTCTTATTTGGCATGTTGTGGACAAAAAAATCTCTCATTTTTCCAAAATTCATCTTTTATTGCTCTGAAACATCTTTTGAGTGAAACTTATCCCGATGTGTGAAACAAGGAATTTTGTGGAAATGAAGCAAAATGAAGGGGATGAGGGGCTTGTAAATTCTTGGGGAAATTTTGGGAACTAGGTATGGATGTTAGGAAACAAGGGAAAGTGGAATCTTAGAGATGGAGTGAGGGGAAGGGGTCAAAAAGAGCAAAACACAGGCCTAGCCTAGAAAATTGTCAAGTTGTGGCAAGAAACTAGGGTTTGTGCAAAAATGAGGAATTTGGGGGATCTCAGTGATGGGAAGTGTTTGATAAGGTACATGAAAGATAGGGGAAGGTGTATGAACATATGGATACAAGTTTTGCTAATGATTTGACCATCCAAGAGAAATTAGCTTTCAAAACCCTAGGAGAGGGAAATGACCTTGCCTAGGCGCAACTGAAGCATGAACAAGGTGTAAAATGACTCATTAGACACTGACATGATAATGAAAACCCTATGAATGATGATAGACTCAACAGAATGATGACATGGACCGACATTTGGACAACTTTAGAAGGAGTGAAAGCAAACCCTAGACCTAATGCCTAGTGACCAAATTTTGCTTGAAAACTCTTTGAAATGACAAAATTTGACCTGGACACTCTGAGACCACTTTGTAAGAGCATATTTGATCACTGGAGGAAGGCTGGAAAGACTGACACTAACATTGGCTACAATGGGGATGGTAACTCCTTGGAGGTGCCAAGAATGGCAGATCTTTAGGAGAGCAGACAGTGCCTTCGTCCATTGGGCAATGGAGTCAAAAACTCAAACTAAAATGCGTGACTGAAAACTGATGACTCAATTTTAAAACTGAAAGGACTAATCAACTAACTCGACAAACTGTACTCATAAATACTAAGACCTGAAACTTAAAACAAAAGCTTGGTGGCAGTACATGGCCACCTGTGTTTCTTACAAGACAATATATCCTCAAACTATATCAAAATGTGAATGCAACCAATCAAGAAGATGGCTTCTTGACTGATTCTTCCTATCAGAACTTCTGGTCAACAGTACAAACCTATCACTGGGCATCCAAAAACATAGTTGACCATGGCTGCAACAAAACACTGTAATAAACATTTTCACTGCTGGCTGCAACAAACTTGCTAGAGGATCGTGAAAAACATGAAGATTTGCCACTGCCACCTCCTACTGAAAGAACAAGGTGTCCTTTGTTTCAAAGTTTGATCTGCCTTCATCATGTGCTTCAGTAAAAGTATGCTCATAGGCTTCAAGAAACTCTGAACAAATGGATGAGCAGATCTCTTCTTGGAAAAACATTTCAGCACATGAAACATATGAAGAGGAATCTGAATGGAAATCCTGGATGTTTTGATCTTCTGTGGTGTGAATGTGTTGTAGGTCATTCTTAAACAAAAAACAATCTTCGAGATTATCAAACATGACAGCCTTATCATCTTTGTGAAAGAAAAAATTATCTTTTTGCTGGTCTACAAAACTGATTATAAGACAGTCATCTTTTACAAAAGAGGAAGAAGTTTCACCAACACTTTCCTGACTATGTGTGCACTGCAAATCTGCTGTAGCTTGGGCTGTAGCAAGACCTCTCAAAAGTAGATCTATCTCATCTTCAGACAAAGGAGACAATGCTTTTTGTTTGCTTCTGCTTAAACAGTAATTATCTTCATATGACGGGGCATTCAAACTATCATTTATTACTGAGTTATTGAAAGGAGATTTATCACTTACTTGCACAAAGATCTCATTCTGTTTTTTATGAACATATGAATCCAAAACTCTGTCTATGATCTCAACAGCAGAGCTCTCTTTGATGGGATTCAGCACAAGGTATTCTTGGTCATCATGATCTAAATGTTGATCTGAAATAACTGACTTGACTGCATCACATTCTGAAATTGAATCTTGACTACCCTGCACGTTGTCTTCTTCTGTGGGCAGATCTGAAATAGAACCCTCTCTTTCATCATCTTCCACCATATGACCATCTTCAGCCTGCTGATCTTGATTCTGCTGCAAAATTTCCTGATCATCTGGACAAGTATCCTCTAAGTTTTCTTTATGCTGCTGAAATGGATTCTCATACAGAGCCTCCATGATCTCATCAGCCATAAAATTATCATATTCATAATATTTCTCAAGGCTTTCAATAAAAGTAGAAGCATGTTTGCAACAGTCATGAACCAAATTTAATGATGGATAATATGCTTGATATCTTTCAATAAACAAGGCATGAAAATCCTTTAAACAGTAAATATAGGCCAGCGGCAAATTTTCATACCAGGATTGGGCTTCACCTTCCAGAGTGGCCAGGAATATCTCCATCAAGAAATCTTCAGGAAAATCCACCTTCAACTTGCGAATATGCATATGAAATCTAACTAGATGTAAAGCAGCATCCTTCTTACCATCATCATTAAATGTAGGTAGATTCCTTGACCAATCTACCTTGGGCATCTTATTCGGAAAACCTGGAATGTGATCTCGACTCATGGGAGCATATCTTCTTGTGATTCGGTCCATCTTGAAAATCTCACAGCTACTGATCTCTCTGCAGTGAAGTCACCATGAAGCACTGATCGCTGGATTCTTCAGTGAAAGGAGTCGCCAGGTGAATGATTTCAGCCTTGCCAGTGTCTGATCGTTGTCCACCATCAACAATCAGATCTGAACTTGATACATGTACTGGGGTAATTAACAAGTTAGATGTCACGTTTACAAGCTAGACCGGAGATTGACTGAAGCAGCGTTTATCTACTTCCGCTAATGCAAAGCAAAAGTGTTTCGAAGGCTACCTGGCATAACTTCAGGCTCCGTCTGTAGCTTATAAAACAAATGACATCAACAAGCAAACCATTTTCTTCCCCAGTATGGTCGCCACTATGTTATCGTTCGAATTTGCCTTAGGCTGAGGAAGGCAAAACTCGAGGCAACATCAAACCAAGCTCAACCTCGTAGCTAGCCCTACGAGGACAGGAGAGGGCTCTCTCCGGTCAATCTCGGCAAAAGGTAATCAAAGAGGCTCGAGATGACTGAATTGATGACTAATTTTAGGCTAGGTATGAAGTACAAGGACTATGGAATTTATTTTTTGAAGTTTTGTTGAATTCAAGGGAAAGGCAATTTTGGGTGCGGGGATGAGGCACAGCTTTTGCAGAGGTCTACTTGGGGCAAGATAGGCAATTGTTTTGATGCCTTTAAAGTGATTGAATGAATAGACCTGACAGGTGAGGAGCTAAGGAGAGCAAGGAAGTCCCAAGGATTCTCCTTAAACTAAAGAAAACATGGAAAATTAAACAAACTTAAAGGCAGAGCATAGCAAATTTATGGATTCTACCTTAACACTTCATTTGTTTAATTGTTGAAGATTAAATAAGGAAAGTGGTACACATACACAACTTACAAGTACTGAGAGAAACACACCATCAACACATAAGGCCACATGAATCCCAAATAGTGCTGCAAAACCTTGGTCTCTCCTTTGCCAAAAATGCTGATAAAATATGTACAATAGTGTATCAAGCTATTCCCAAGAGTCCAACCATGAAAATGACTCAGAAAATACATAATATAGGCAAGCTAAAACATTCCCTTGCCTCTAGGGGTCGAGCTCATCATCCTAGGAGTTGTTTCAACCAATTCTAAACAAAGCACTACAATCTAGGCAATCAAAACAACTTGCCTCTATAAGCTAGGAAACCAATTCATTCATTAAATTTTTGCTATTTTATGAATGAATCATCTAGAATAGGTAAATAAGTGTCAAGTCAACATAAAGTTCCATTAATTACATCAAGAAGGGTGAAAAATCCCATCACAAGTCAAAACTGGTCAAACTGGCTACGTTTCCTGAGCTGAAGATGAAAATTGTGCCAAAAAAACCCTGATGCGCCGCGCGCCTGAGCCCTATGCGCCACGCGCCTTTCCACCTGCATTTGGGGCACTTCCCGACATCCAAATTGAGCTCAGGTTGGCTTGTTGGAAAGCCCTGGATGTCTACTTTCCAACCCAAGTGGAATTTTCCAATTTGGTGTCCATTTGCCCCTCCAAAAGTGCATTCTCCCAAGACTGCTTCCTGTGTGTCCAAAAAGGGGCAGTGAGGTCATTTTTTGCATGTTTTTTGACCTTTTGGGGACCCAAACCTTGATGAAATGCCTTGGCAATAGCTGAGCATGTATATTTCATCATGAAAAATCCAAAAATGCAAACCATTTGTGATTTGGACCTCCCAATCTTATGGGTCGCGCGGCGCGCTACGCGTTGAGCCAAAAAACCTGTTTTGCAAGCCAAAAATTTCAAAATAACAAAATTTTCTCCAAATTCTTTGAAATTTGGGCTGAAGGTGCCTCATCAAGTGACATGCTCAGCCAAAGAGGCTTCGGCCAAGATTCGGAGTCTATCCTCCCTTTTCGACATTTTAGTGCCCTCTCGGTGCATGAAATTCTGTTGTAGAGTCGTTGTCTTGGTCATATGATGTATTGGTGCCCGCCTCCATGGTATTGAAAGTCTATGCCAAGTGTATGTTATATTTGTTGAAAATGAGGAATGAAGGTTTGATGTCTTTGTCTTCAAGTGCCAAATATGCCAAAGGGAAATGAGGAAGAATACAACCTTGGCAACACACTGTTTTCAAACCCTACAGCACTTTTTATATTGACAAAAGGAGTGCTTCAAACTTGGATATCCACGGCAAACTTTTCATGAACCCATTACATTTATCTTTCAAAAGCCAAGCACAAGTGGTGGATGTGAGCCTACCTGCAAATTTGTACGGAGAGGAGGCGATTTGATGCCTTTCCAAGCAAATTTCGGGCTTAATACCCAGTGCGCCGCACACCTCACCCAACGCGCCACGCACCTCTGATGCGCCACGCACATGTAATCTTTCACTGTGTTTTTGTGCCTGATGCGCCGCGCACCCCTGATGCGCCGTGCGCCTTACCCAATGTGTCGCGCACACCCAGCTACATAGTGCATTTTGAAGGAGGCTTTTGGAGGCCTTCGCGGTGTCGAAATCGGGCGTAGGATAGCTCATTGGAAAGGTCTTTAAGTCTACCTTCCAACCCAATCAAAATTTTTCAATTTTGAGTTCATTTTCCTTGTAAAAAATCAAATCTCCCAAGACTGGTCAAAATGTGCCAAATGAGGCTGCCTCAAGGCAGAGTGCTGTTGCAGTCAACTTTTGAATGTCTTCCTCAACTCCAAATTGAGCTCATGATAGCTCATTGGAAAGATATTTTTGTCTAGTTATCCTTTGACTCACCAAGAAATTTATTTGGCCAACCAAGCTAGGAGAAAACCTGATTTTCCCAAGGTCTCTTCAGAAGTGCATTAATTCTCCCGAGGCGATTGTATTTTTGACATTTCTCTAAAACCATGACACCTGTGTAAAAAGTGAGGGAGGTTTTTCTTCTTTGGCATGTTGTGGACAAAACCTCTCTCATTTTTCCAAAATTCATCTTTGATTGCTCTGAAACATCTTTTGAGTGAAACTTATCCCGATGTGTGAAACAAGGAATTTTTTGGAAATGACTCGAAATGAAGGGGATGAGGGGCTTGTAAATTCTTGGGGAAATTTTGGGAAGTAGGGAGGGATGTTAGGAAGCAAGGGAAAGTGGAATCTTAGAGATGGAGTGAGGGGAAGGGGTCCAAAAGAGCAAAACACAGGCCTAGCCTATAAAATTCCAAGTTGTGGCAAGAAACTAGGGTTTGTGCAAAAATGAGGAATTTGGGGGATCTCAGTGATGGGAAGTGTTTGATAAGGTACATGAAAGATAGGGGAAGGTGTATGAACATCTGTATACAAGTTTTGCTAATGATTTGACCATCCAAGAGAAATTAGCTTTCAAAACCCTAGGAGAGGGAAATGACCTTGCCTAGGCGCAACTGAAGCATGAACAAGGTGTAAAATGACTCATTAGACAGTGACATGATAATGAAAACCCTATGAATGATGATAGACTCAGCATAATGATGACATGGACCGACATTTGGACAACTTTAGAAGGAGTGAAAGCAAACCCTAGACCTAATGCCTAGTGACCAAATTTTGCTTGAAAACTCTTTGAAATGACAAAATTTGACTTGGACACTCTGAGACCACTTTGTAAGAGCATATTTGATCACTGGAGGAAGGCTGGAAAGACTGACACTAACATTGTCAATTCAAAGAAGAAAACATTGGCCTAAACTGATCAACATACAGCCCCCACCAGGCCAACAGACCACTCTCCATCTCAACTTCAAATCACAGTTTTATGCCCAGAAAGTGTGAGCTCACAGGTTTTCACCTATTCCTTGCGAGCCAGAACATAGTTTTGGGCCGAAAAAGTGTGATCCGGCTGAGAAGCAGAGCAGGGGTCTCCCAGGGAGTTGAATGGTACAAAAATCAGGAAATAAACCACTGAAACTGAAGAGATAAGTAACGCCACCTACCTAAAAGTTGTTGACCCTGATTCTGATAGTCAGTTTATCTGCTATGATCTCCAGAAGGCTTAGGGCCTTTTCCTCCTCTCCAAATTCGCCACAACTCACTTAGAAAATGAATTCAAATTGGAGGGAAAATATCCTTTTAGAGAAAAAACCCACAGTTATTTTGTCGCTCATTGTAACCAAACCGTAACTCAATTTGACGAACCGTCAAAACCATTGGAAATATTTCATTGAGTACTATAATGGGTATTTCTTATTTTTTGATGATTTGACACTTCACTCGGAAGCCATTTTTCCAAGCAGCATCACTACATCATCTCTCAAAATTGGATTTCTTCATATGCAATGCTTGTACTTTGGGGACCACCTTCCCTTGGCACTTGTCATCTCACGTGTTGATTTTCGTCATGAGAAACCATCATTTGCTCATGTTTTCATGGTCCCCACCGGGCCTATTCTGTGTGGCAGCATCATTGAGTCACCCTTGTTCAGAGCATCCGTGATGAGTCACCCTTGCATCCATGGAGTCTATTTCACATCCCATTATATCATGTCACAGTATTCCATCCATATTTTCATACCATTCATCCTGTGTTGCCCATTTTGTCCTTCAGTCATACTGTCCACCATCCCCTCCGAAGTTGAGTCAGTCGTTGTCAGGTCAACCATGCATTTTATGCTCTAACAAGGGAAATCATTTGTTTGTCCCTCAGTCCTATTTCCTCCATTTTCCCTGGTGTCATTCCATCAGTCACATTACTATTTTCCCTCATGCCTTAGTTGGGGACCCTCATTGCCTCACCTATGACAGGCCCTATTCTGTCGACATCAGCACATCTATTCCAAAAGAACAGCCTAGATGGTGGTGTATCTCAGTTCCAGTTTCCACTATTTTTCGGTGCCTCAGATCAAGCAAAGGGAATCATCATTTCCCTTTGACTTGGTTGTTTCATGCTCGTAATTCATACACATGATGGTCCAGTGATGCAGCAAATTGTACCAGTGATTCCTGGGTGTGCGTGAGATGTTTTAGACCTCATGAGGGGGTGGCCCTTTAGGTAGCCCCCCACATGCCCAGATGCCTTCATATTATGCTACAGCCTCAAATGTAGTTCCGTAGATTTGATGGGTTTGGTTCCTGCCACTTGCAGCGCTCATGATACACATGTCTCCTTTAGATTATCCATTCAATTTTGCAGAGCCCTTTCCTGTTCAGTAGGGCTTCTTTGGTTGTTACACCCTCCCTCCCACCCATTTTTTTAGGGAAGGGCCATTATGTATCATGTACTCAGATGTTATTGTATTCAGTCCTGGCTCATGTTTTTCCAGGCACATTATGTATATGGGACACATTGTATTATTTTCTGGCTCATTTATGCCAGCATGTCATGTATCATTTAGCATGTATTTTATTTCTTAGTTTCATGTTTTTGGGTGCATCATTATTGTGTACTAAGTTATCTCAGCAGGTATAGGTATGCCTCCTCCGCCTCACTAAGATCCAGTACCACAACATAAAAGGAGACTTGCATTGGTCTTTCCCCTTTGTCCCTATCCTCTTTCGCTTCAACTCCATTGGTCCCTCCTCTCTCTCTCTCTCTCTCTCTCTCTCTCTCTCTCTCCACTTCATTGTCTAGTGATTATGTCCTTACAACGTACTTCAGTCATACATTTTTCTCCTAACACTCATACGTTGGGGGGCAATCTGTTATCAGAAAAAAATGATCATCTAACCATAATTTACTAGATGGATCGAATTACACCATGTAGGGCCAATTTTACCATAGGAAAATTGCTTTCACTGTAAGAAATTACTTAATAAACCACATTTGTTAATTCATTTATAATTAAACCCATGAAGAATAATTAATTAAATCACTAATTATTTAATTATCTTCTAGGAATAATTAATTAAACCATTGTTTAATTAATATTCTTTGTCACATTTGACCCAATTATGAGAAATAAATAGATAAATCATTAATTATCTTATTTTTCTCTAAGAATAATTAACTAATCACTAATTAGTTATTATTCCCTGTCAAGTTTGACCAAATCCCTTAGGAATAAATAAATAAATCATTATTTGTTTATTATTCCTTAACCATATTTCTTGAGATGATAAATAAATCATTTATTTATTTATTATTTGGTAATAAAAGTTTAAATACTTTTTCCCTCTAACCAAATATAATAAAATATTCCAAATGGTTAATCCAGAATGGGGTTAATAATATTTAATTATTGCTCATTATTCGAGGATAACCTAATATTTTGTTATAAATAGAAGGGTTTTCCATTCATTCTTCACTTTTGATTATTTTCATTGTTGCAACTCTGATTATTATCATTGTCGCACACCATCTTCTTTTTCATTTGAGTTCTCATTGAGCTCAAACATTTTATTTGTTGGGTTTTACACATTATAGAGGAGAGAGACTCTACAAAAGCTGAAGACATTTGAGGATAGCCAAGAACCCATCCCATAGAGGGGGACTGGTAACATTATTTGTTCCCTTCACAGATGTTGTTTAATAAAATATATTCTTTATATATCTAGTTTCCATTGGATTATTGGAGTTACTTACGCTTATTTTACTATTCCATTTTGTTGTTTAACTATGATTGTGGCATAGATAAGGGCTTTGGCAGGTTTTGTTTCTATCATTTGCTGCAGATCTACAATGTTTAGTATCCATTTTTATTGTTAGGGTTGTTTGTCACCCACAACCTAAAGTAGCTTCTTTTCTTACACATTCGAGAAGAAAACACTATAACAATAATAAAAAATGAAACAATTTCAGACTTCAACATTCCCCCACACCAAAGGTCTTGCATGTCCTCATGCACCAAAAATTCAAAATTTGTTCTTATTTCTTCTTCAATATATGGTTTCTAAGGCCTTTGCAAACACATCCAGACTAGTGCTTTCCTTTGTCTTCTTAATGCTGAAAGTGGCCCTTGGTTTCTTCATCAAAATTTTATTCTGCAAACCCTTGATTCTATTCTTAAGAAACTTGTTATTATCCTTAAGATTTTTATTTTTCTTATATCAATGACCGATATGTAGAAGAATATTATCATTATATGTTCTAAGGATGTCATTTTGAACTTTTTCTACTTCCCTTTCCTATATTAGGTGTTTATTTAGAACCTCTAGCTCATATATGTCTTGTTTCAAAGCATCTTCAACTCTGCATTCTTGTTCTGGAGTCTATTCTGTCAAGGAAGTTTCACCAATTTCATTCTTTTGATACTGAGAGAGATTTTCTTATGTTGTTCTCTTTGTTCCGGAGATTCTACATAATCATAAATTTCCTTCTAAATTGGTCAATATCTGGAGATTTTCTTGTTGGGATGACTATGTGAGTTGGTAAATTGTATCCTTCCTCTTCAAGATCTATCATTTCTGGAGACTGTGTACTTGAAATCTTTGAAATTATCTTACTTCTCAATTTTAATCCTAACTTTTTGGTGTCTTCCCTTTTTGTTTTAGTAACCTCTTTTTTTCTTTTCTCTGCTTTCTTACTTTCTTCAAGTAACTTAGAGCTTGAGCTCACTTTCTTTATTCTAATATTTTTCTTTTCATTTCTCTGCTTACATTTCTAAAAATATAGGGGGACTGAAGTATCATCCTCAAATGCTTCTTCTAGTGTCTCTATCTCATTTTGTCCTTGAATTTCTTCTTCAATTCTCTCCTTTTCAGGGTTAGGGTTTGGTACTTATTTTTGTCAACTCCACCTAACCCTACTATTTATTTCTTCCTCCTAGACTTCTAAAAAAATAACTCCTAACTAAGAAATTTATCCAATTATCTCCTTTAGCTTTCAGATGTGCCTTTATAATAATTTTGATGAGTCTGTGGTGATAAAGGGAATTATCAATGGACCTAGACTCTCTTTCTATACTAGATGTCAATTTTCTAATACTTTGGAGCAAGAAGTAAGGCAAATTATTTCATTTCCATCAATGAAATGAATCAAGATTCGGATATGGTAGAAAAACATAGTTCCAAATCTACCTTCACAAGTTACAAACTTTTGAATAACCGACAATATATTTTTCCATTTCCCCTTTAATGCAGTGACTAGAATTCCCTTTTTAAAGATGGATATTTCCATACCTGGTTCTTTGAGGAAATGTATCCAGTCGTTCTCTTTGATTTTTCTATTTTTGAACCATCTTTCTCCATTTCTGGGTAATTCTGTAGCTTTTTCTACAATAGACTCTATTAGGATGAGCTTGATATCTCCAATTTCTACTTCGACCTCATAAAAAGCTCGAAAAAAATCTTTGGTAACCTCTATCTCATGCCCATTAAATTTTTCAAATAACTGAAGCCATCCCACTTGATACAATTGGTCTCTAACCCTTTAGAACGCCTGAAGAAACTTTACTCCATTTGGTTTAGAGCGAACAATCGTTCCCATGGTGAGAGAAAGTTTCAGTTCTCGATTGTTTCCTTATGACAAGAATAATGGAAGTTTGAGATTACAGAATGAGAAAAGTGGGAATGGTGGGGTTTCGGAAGTAAGCAGAACAAATATGAGATGAAGTTGAATTATATCGAGATAAGGCACTTAATGGGAGGAGTTATGTTATAATTGAATTGTACCTTCTAACTATTCCGAGATCTGATTTCAAGGGATCGATGGATTGTATTCTTCTTTGATTAGACTGATGTGACCGATAGGGTAATGATGAGGAAGCATGGTTCAACGGTCATAACAATAAATGTATCATTTTATAAGGTCTTCAACTTTATTCTAAAATCATCCATGAATTAAAACCTAGGTTCTTATATGAAAAATAATTTCAAACATTCTACATACCTTTCTTTTTGTGAATTTCTGAACATTCTTTTGTTGTGGGATTTCTAATGTAGAATTCATACTTGGCTACAGAATTGAAGATCGGTTGCAGAATGATATAAATTTTATTTGTTGCTTTACCATTTCTTAAGTGTTCTTTGTTTAATCATGAAAATACTTTTATATTGTTGTTGCTCCTTGTAGTGGCCAATTATAATGTTGATCCTCAGATATATTGCTTGCCACCTTAAATTTATTAAAAAAAGAAGGGTAGAAAGAAAATAGGGACAAGAAATAGGGGATTATGGAAATATAAACCACCAAGAGATCTTGGTTTTCAGTTAAGATTTTCTGTATAAACATGCCAACATAGTTGGTTTTCATGTATATATATATATATATATATATATATATATATATATATATATATATAGATATATAGATATCTGTGTGTGTGTGTGTGTGTGTGTGTAGATATAATTTATTTTTTTCATTGGAAAAATTACAATGAAGTTGGAGAGTGAGGAGAAAAATCTCCTTCCTTGACCAACTTGAATTCAGAATTCACTTGCAAATTGACAAATTCTTCCTTTGTTAGTGGTTTATTATACAACCTTAATCTATGGCCATTAACAAGGAAAGTAATTTGTTCATCATCAATAGTTTTGATTTTGACTGCTCCATTATCAAAACTAGTATCAATCTCATAAGGACCAAGCCAATTAGTTTGAAATTTCCCTTGAAAATCATTGAACTTGGAGTAAAAAAGAAGAGCCTAGACACCTTGCTTGAACTTTTTAGCATTGATGAATTTGTCATGCCACTTAGATCTTTGATGTTGAACTATGTTGACTATTTGTATGGAATCTTGTCGAATCTCATTTAGCTCGTTCAATTGTGCTAATATTTGTTTATGAGCTTCTCATAGATCTGTTGTGGCCAGCAACAACCCCCCTTCTTATTTAGTGTTATTCCTGATACTAAATAAGTGGGGACCCTTAGCAAAAAATTTAAAAAATGAAAGTAGTGTTTAAATTCCCTTTTTCGAATAAAATTACCATCATAAGCTTAGGAATCCCCCCTTGAAAATCCAAAAATCTAAGTTTTATGATAAGGTAAGACACAAATCTTTCCTTAGGAATATCGCATCGCAAAAAGATAACGGAATACCTCCTTATGAGCTAAATTTTAAACATTCTGATATTGTGATATGCGATAATAAGATATTGCATCGCATACAGCACAATTTACATCGAAACACTTTAGTTTGCCGATATGCGATGACGTCGATCGCAAATCACATTTCGCAAAAAACAAGTTAACAAAGTTTATCATATATAACGTTCCTACGATCTGCGATATTGCGATTTCGCGATACAGCAACAATGCGACAATGCGATAATGCGATGTTACGATTCTGCGATATTGCGGAGCAAATCACAAAATCGCTCCATCACAGATCTTTCGATCTCATTATTCAAGAAAAGTAGTTTCCATAAGCCGACACCTGGTTATGCGCTTTAATGCTAATAAATGAGGTAGTTACCAGTTATTAATGGAATATGGGTTCGTGCTTATCAAAAAATTATCTCACATAAGGTGGTATACTTGATGTGTCCGCAACATTTAAAACTTTCCCATCACCCTTCCTTGTCATTATTTTCACTTCCCTTGTGAATTGTAGGAACGGAGAACAGAGGACGATACAAAGCAATACGCAAGATAAAATGGGACAGAAAAGCAAAACTCCGAGCTCTGAAGAAAAAGAAATGGTGCCCTTGTATACAGACACGGCCTGTAACAAAGACGCAGGAATTACTACGTGGGAAGGCATTTATAATCTGCTCGAAGAGGAGAATCCCAGAGTAATGGAAGTTGCTGCTACCACGGGCTCAAACAGTTCATTTAAGGCATCCATAACAGAGCTAGCCTGCTCTTTTTTGCACCGGATAGCAGCAAGACCCAAAATTCTCCCATACACAGACATGGTTAAGTGGATATTGGACAGCGTTGATATCAGAAACAGATAGTTTAAAACTTAGGGTCAAGGACTTATTGGCTCATTCGCTACGCAGGATTTAAAGCTCATGTATCATTTACCGGAGCCACATGCAACTTATAACAAGCAGTTTATGGAGAAATTTGCAAAAGAAAATCAAGACCTGGCAGAAACCACCAAAGACTGGTCAAGGAGGGACGAACCAATGAAGAAAGATAAACACGGTATGTATAGTACTGGTTCTCTCACCTCCCCATATTGCTTTGCTGCTGCCATGCTCTGTAGATTGTTTGGAATGCCAGATATCAACAAATTTTCATCAGAATGGCTACCGTTATTGGATGCCGCCACGAATGCCACTATTGTAGATTGGGCTAAAATATTGTCTGATAACCTAGTCACGGCCATTGTAAGTTACCGATCTAAAAGAGCTGCCTCTCAGAGAATCTATCCTCCTTTTTACCTATCTGCGTATGTAATGGATGCGATATGTTATGTTTCTAAGTTTCCTGTTATGGGTTGGAAGTGGACAACTCAAGACCCCTTACCCATCCATGTATATCATAAAGAATTTTGGGACTCTAAGTTCACTCCATACTTCTACCAGACTCATGGAATTATGCTGCCCTTGTACAGAATGTTGTATGATAAAGATGCTCTGATATGCTCTCCTGAAGTAGAAGTAGACATCCTCCCTGTCGCAAGATGGTTTGGGGAGGAATTGTTTACTTATGTCAGGGTATTTGGAAGTTCTGCTTCCCCTCACATCCTACCTTTGTATGTCCCTGATAAACTCTTAGCTCGAGAAATTGCCTATCAAACCTGTGGAGAAGGAGGTCTAACTAAAGATTTGAAAGACAAAAATAAGGCTATCTGGCCACAATTTCCTGTAGCTTGTGGGGCCTTTTCGCTATTTGATGTAGGCCATGCATTCACAGAAGTAAAAAATATAACATGTTTACAGTTATTCAAATTTTCAGGAAGACCATTCGACCCTCATGATGTTGCTAATAATTTCACTACTTCAGTCAAGATAAAGGTGTTTTCTGGAGAAGATGATTTATTCGATGACATATTCCAGCAGAAAATCACACTTGAAGAAATTGTGCATGCATCCCAAATGCAATTTTCTCTAGAAGAACTCCAACAGTTCAAAATATACAGGGAAAGAATATTAGCCAGTATTCCTTTGGAGAAACTATGCCTAAAACCCGCAAGGGAACCAACTCCAAGTGTTAGTCTTAGTGGAAGTTCAGACACAAACGGATCTAAATCCAAGTCTGGAAAGGAAACATCTGAACATTCTAAAAGATCTGTAAGTGAACAGGATAAGAGCGAAGAGTCAGTAAAAGATATTGCCCAGTGAACAGAACTTCTACAGCAACAGGTTTTTACCTCCTTGCAAAGAGATCCTCCCCCTCTCATCATTCAGCAGCCATCAGTCACAACCGAATTAGATAAAGAATTGGAAACCTTCAATGACTTAATGAATCTTGAAGGACAAACCATAAAGACACCTATGAGCAATGCACAAGTAACAAAAGAAGTAGTCACAAGAACAGTTAGCAATGTCTCAGATATGGAGCATATTCCTATTGCCCCATCCTTTGAGCTTATGCTCAAAATAGAAGAAATTCCTCCTCTTGATGTATTTTATAGCCCACAGCACAAAGCAGTAGTAAGAAGACAGAGGAAGAAAAGGAAACTAGAAAACATGTTCCCTCAAGACGCAGAACAATTAGACGTCCTGTGGTAAGATCGCACTAGCAATCCCACTGAGAATCTCACCAAACTATCTCAGATTGCAGGAGCATACGCTTCTGCGACTATTGATAAAGAATTTGAGGTACATCAATTACTAAAAGAAAAGGAAGACCAGATACAAGTTTTGCAACAACAGTTGCAACAAGCTAATGCTAACAATGAAGCACAGAAATAGCTTGAAAGGTTACAGCAGGACTTCCAACAAATGCAGATAGGATATCAGAAAAGTTTGGATGAGAAAGGAAAGCAGTTACAGGATTTACAGGAGATGCACAAGGACAATCCTAAACTTACAGAATTCATCACAGAGTCCATTTCCTTGAATGAACAATTACTACAGCAGCAAGAAGCGTTGGGCCAAAAAATATCGCAGTGGAACTATTATTGTGAAATAAGTGATAAAACCACTAATCAAGTTGTAGATTTACGAAGTGACTATGATTTAGTTGATAAACGGGTGACTGAATATTTAGCTTGGCAAGAAACAGACGAGGGAAAAAGAGTAGGTGCACCAAGGATCAATGAAAATCACAAAGAAATGCTCTTTAACAAATGGGACGAGCAAATCAGGGAGGCAGAGCAAGCAGCAGAAGGAGAAGCCACGGCAGCAAGTAGTATTATTGATTGTGTAAATGAAAATTTGCACAGGGCAAATTTGATCACAGAGACCACTCCAAGATATTTACCTAACGCACAGCAACTAGAGGCAGATTGGAAGCAGAAGGCAAAAGAAAAGGCAGAAGCAATCCAAGGGTTAACCAAGTTAAACTGGGATTATTACTGGGCATACTTGGTAAAGCCACATAGCCAATGGATGACTCTTAAGTGTATCATCAATTCAGCCGAAAAGATGGCGCTAGCTCTTGTTGATTATGTTTTCTCAGCTCAGCTAAAATCGGAAGTCGGCCAACCGACTCTTCTCAAACAGATGTTGCATGCGTGTGATTTCAAGGACCTAAAGCAGAAGTAGTTTTAGTTTTAGATTCAATTTTAGTTTTAATTTTGTTTCATTTTCCTGAAATGAGGACGGTCATTTAAACCACATCCTACATTTTTGTAATAATTTATTTTTAGATTTAATTAGTAGTATTTAAACCCTTCTCATGCATTTAAAGAAGGGTCCTGAAATTTATCAAAAACTTATCCCCAAAACATGCACTTCTATACCCTTTGAGGAGGTTTTGATGAATGAATGGAACAGGATTTATTGATGTTTGCATTTGATATCTACTACTGATGTTGCACTTTTGTACTCTTAGTGGATGTTAGATCAAGAAGAGATAAATCGTTATCACTTGAAGCTCATGAGTAGGACTAGTTATAAATGGTATTTCTATCTCTTAACTATTTCTGCCCTTATGTTAGAGTGATTTTCATGTTCAGTTATTTATATATTGATGTATGAATTCCTGAGTTATCATTTGGCACTTTTGGACGGTGATAACTATTTATTTATGCTTAGTGTATGAATAGCTTATTATGCGATATGTTTTTCACAACTGTTTCGTCTAACTTTTTATACGAAGTGGTTCATCCTTATTGAATTCTTTTCTCATAGCAGTTGAATGATCTTTATTACCAGTTGTTATTTGAAATCATTTTAGATCGCATAAAGGAAAGATTACACCCCAGGTTAGTGTAGATTTAGATATTTCTGCTTATTAGAATAATAATTTCCTTATTATTAGATTAGAATTAGAGTAGAATTATTCCATTTAGAAACTGTTAGATTAGAAATATCAATCTTTCTCACACACACATTTAAATTAGGAAACTGGTCCCATAACCCCAATCAGACCCACTATACCAAATGGAAAAGGAGCTGCCAACCAAGGTCCGAACCGAGTGGGTATCCCCCTTGTTGTAGACCCGCTTTTCGGGGCTTCAACAAGATCAAAGCCCAATTTAACTATCATTCTGAAGGTCTCCACTTGGAATTCAATTGGAAGCAAAACTTGTTTTCCATAGACAAGCTCATAAGGAGTATGTCCAGTTGTTTTAGTTCGCTATGCCCATAGTGATTCTGGAAGCTTTTATGCCCAATTCTTCATATGTAAAGGCACAGAATTGGTAAGAATCCCTTCATGTACTTTGTTTGTGGATTCCACTTGTACATTGGCTTGTGGATGATATTGGGTAGATGCCTTTCGATGCTTGATCTTATATTGCTCCATGATCTTTTGCACCAACTTGGATGTAAATTAAGTACCCTGATATGCTACAAATTTTCTTGCAACACCAAAGGGAGTAAAAATATCCTCAAAAAGAGATTTAACTACAACATTTTTAGTTTCAAATAAAAGAGGTTTAGATTTTACCCATTTTGTAACATAATCCATGCAAAAACGTATGTACCTTTTCACTTTAGATGGAGGATTTATTGGTCCAACAAAATCTAGAGCCCACTTCTCAAAGGTTTCTACAAGTACATGTGGTTGTAGTGCCATTTCATTTGATGGAATGGACTTCCCCATTCTTTGAAAACTATCACAACTTTTGACATATTCTTTGGCATCCTTGAAAATGGATGGCCAATCATATCCCCAAAGAAGGATTTTGTAGGTAGTTCTTTTGTCGGAAAAATTTCCTCCACATGGCTTGTCATGGAAAGCTTTCAAGGTTTCAAGTACTTCATCTTCTCGAACATCTTCATCTTCATCTTCAGGTCTAGTTTTGTACAATTCTCCATCTATCCAAGAATAATGTGCACTAGTTTTGATCACCTTTTTCTTTATCTGGCTAATAGTTGTGGAGGTAACTTTCATGTAGCCAAATAATTAGCAATATCTGCAAATCAAGTTGTTTTAGTAGATACTGCAAAAATATATTCCTCAAGAAAGTTATCTTTTACAAGAATGCCCTCATTATTATTTTGCATTCTAGAAATAAAATTGGCAACTATGTTTTCTTTTCCTGGTGTATCAAGAATAGTAATGTTGAATTCTTGTAACAATAGAAACCATATTGTAATTCTACCATTAGTGACTGGTTTGTTCATTAGATATCTAATGGTAGAATGATCTGTATGAATGAAAGTTTCATAACCAGTGATATAATGACGAAATTTATTAATGGCATGCACAACAACTAAAAACTCCTTTTCTGTTATAGTGTAATTTAACTATGTTGGATTCAAATTTTTGCTTGTATAATAGAGAGCATAAGGAGTTAAATATTTTTGTCCCAACATAGCTCCTAGAGATGTATCTGAAGCATGATTAGAAATATGGAAAGGAAGAGCCCAATTAGAACCTCTTAAAATTGGTGCTTCAATAATGTTTTGTTTGAATGTCTCAAATGCTTTCTGACAATAAGAATTCCAAACAAATTCACAATCTTTTGTAAGGAGTTTGAAAAGTGGAGAAGATATTTTTGTGAAATTTTCTATGAATCTTTTGTAATATCCATTAAATCCGAGAAAACTTCTAATATCTCTTTGACAAACAGGAATTGAAATTTTAGAAATTATTTCTACTTTAGATGTATCCACTTTAATTCTATCACTTGAAATATGGTGGCCTAAAACAATCTTGTCATTGAACATCATAAAACATTACTCATGGCTTAATGAAAGGTTTGTCTCTTTACATCTAATAAGAAATTTTTCCAAATTTTCAATAGCTTCTTCAAAAGTATCACCATACATAGTAAAGTCATTGATGTATACTTCCACACAATCATGAATTAGATCATAAAACGTACCTGCTGCTCTTTGAAATGTGGTAGATGCTTACAATCCAAAGGGAAGAACCCTATAGGCATATGTTCCCCATGGACATGTAAAAGTGGTTTTATCTTGATATTCTAGTGCTAGTTGGATTTGGTTATACCCACTAAAACCATCTTAGAATGAAAAATACTTCTTTCATGCCAAGCTATATAATACTTGATCTATAAAAGGTAGTGGAAAATGATCTTTCAAAGTAGATTTGTTTATAGTCAATACATACTCTTGATTTTCATGTAACACCCTCCTCCCACATCTACCCAAGTAACCGGCCAACCGGGGTAAACATGTGATGACAAGATACTATGATGGGATTCAACCTCATATGTGACCTTAAGGAAGTGGACTCGATGGAAACATAATATACAAACCTTCCACATCAGCTACAGGACTCCCAGGAACCATCCCAAACACTTAGGTAACTAGACCCTAGGTCCCATTGAGTTTTTAGACCAATTAACCCCTGGACGCTCCCATGATATGGGCATGCATGTGTCCATAAAGCTCTAGACGCTCCCACAGCATGGTATGCCAGCATCCAGGGAATAGTTTGCTCACTGATGTGCCAGTGTCCTTGATAATTTAGCCACTTTTTCAGGCCCAGAGCCCAAGTCACTACCCAAAACTAAATGAAACCTTCATAAAGTAAAGATAACAATGGAATAAGTAAACAAATGAAATTACTTAAACAAGGACTTGATTGGACCCCTACTAGCCATGACAGACATTTCATCAAACATGTCACAAATATGTAATCTACAGGTGTAAACAACATATCTAAGCATAGGTGTCTCGTATTTATCTGAGAATCACTAAGAAGAATTGCTCCCTTATATCATTAGTTTCATTATCATCTATTAGGTCATAGATATATTATTCATTCGTTTACAAATAAAAACATCGGGAGAGGCACACATCATCATTGTCATAAAACATGTTTATAGCCAACATAATAACAACAGAAATATCAAGGATACATCAACCATAGAATACACATATAAACCAATAAATTTACACATAGGATGCCAAGGAAAGAACCTCTTATTAATGAATGAAAAATCCAACCTAGTATGGGACTACCACGTTCCACCTGACCCTAGAATAGCTGAGCCAATTTTCTCTCCATCCATTCACCCCCGTGCCATATACCAAGCATGAATGTGGGACTCAAACCAAAAGAACCAACCAAGGAATCCTGAGGCTAAACCACCTCACCCTCATCAATAGAAATGAGGCTTTACCGTAATCCATCCCAGATCACTATGCCAAAATAATAAACATGTAACAATAGGCTTTACCATGATCTCCACCAAATCACTAAGCCAAAACAAGCATGGATGCCACAAAATTTCTCCACCTACACCATGAGGAATTTTCTTGTCTCCTAGTCTCTCAGGATTTACCGCAATCCACACCGATCATTAGGCCCTAAACTGAGACCCACTCTCCAGGCTTTACGACATATCCCATCTTGGGATTACTAGGCCTAATGGAGAGAACCCGCCTCTAAGGTTTACCGCAATCCACACAGGATCATTAGGCCCTAAACCAAGACCCGCTCTCTAGGCTTTACAACATATCCCATCCCGAGATTACTAGGCCTGATGGGGAGCGCCCACCTCTAGGCTTTACCGTATATCCCGCCCTTAACCGATCAAGAATTCTTAGGCCCACCGAGGCACACAATAATTGCCTTTACCACAACCCATAGTCTGGTTCAAGGGTCACTAGGTCAGTGGCTTTAACACAATTCACAGTCCGATTCAGGGATCACTAGGCCATGTGTTCTTTCTTTTGGAGATCCACCTCACTCGACTTTGAATCCATCCGGAAATCTAACTCAACCAAAACATGAGAACCCCATCACACCATGGCTATCTAAAAATTTCAAGGCTATGCTGAAAACACTATCACACCTAGAAAAACCCATGCCATAACAGCAAAGAACCACATGAAATAACATGCATGCCAAATCTAGCAACGAAAACACACATGCAAATCGATACCTACAAAGAATCATGTTGTAGCTGCCTGATATTGCTCTTAGTTGCTTGATCTTTGCTTCCTCTTGCCTTCTTTGCCTTTCTTTATCCAATGAAAAAGTGCTCCAAGAAAACTCTGTGTCCAAGAGTGTGTGTGTGTGAGAGAGAGAGAGAGAGAATAATGAGAGAGCTCCAAAACTGAAGTGATAAAATTTTGTGAACTGATCCTCAAGATCATTTTTATCAACAACGCCTTTATTTTCTTTATTTTCCATTATTTTCCTTCAATTTTCTCCTCACATGCAACTTGTGACCTTTCACCTCCCTTTTCTCCTAATTTCCATTATTTTCATAAATAAATGTGCCAAAAATGCCATTTTTCCTTTCCAAAGCCTTTGCCAAATTCCTTAGCCATAATAAACTAAATGAACACCCACACTAGGATTTTTTGCCCAACATTCAACTTGGAATACGTGTCCCAGGACCGTGGTCTTATATTTTATATTTACATGAATTTTTAACCAGGGATGTTACAAAACCCTCCCCCTTAGGGGAACACCGTCCTTAGTGTTCAATGACACCTATAGCACATCTCGTTGCAGTATTATAATGATTACCTGCTAGAACATGACAAGCATATCATTCACTGGAGCTTTATAACACATCTCATTATGGTATTTACAATAATAACTACATATACACACATACACATTTTCTTCACCCATAAAATAATCATATTGTCTATGGAGCTTTATAAATATAGCTTGATACATTATTTACAATAATACAGACATATACACATATGCACATTTTCTCAACTAACAAATAAAAAGATACGATGCTTGCTTCCGCAACAAGGGAATCTAGAGGCTCACACCTCCACCCTGAAAGTAGTACTGGGATTCACCTCCTTCCCAAGAAATCTAGAATCCATTGTCAAACTAAAAGTTGCATCCAATGTCCAGTGCTACAATCCTATGCCACTTTTCCTCTTAGTAAATAGTTACTGGCTCATTGTTCCAAGGCACACTCCCAATGTGCATCTAATTCCATATGTCAATGCTAATGACCAAAACAAATCCATCCCAGGCCTTCCCTTCTCTACCACACAGTCCCTTGAGCAATCGGGTCACCCCTTACGTGCAGTCACTCACCTTCCAAGTTCCCTGGCATCCCCTATCCCAAGCGATCCATCCCTTGGAAAGGCTTCCTCACACCGAAAGGTCAAATAATCAAGGCATATACCTACCTCAAAATCATCATATCGGTCATAGCATGCTCATGGCAATCAATGGACACTATTGGGTACCACTATCCCACAATGGCCCTGCTCCTGAAGTGCTTTACCAACATACTGCTACATGTTTCAATTCCTTTGACTGATGCTTCTAATTCTTGTAGTCGATTCCAACCAGCCAACCGGGAATTTTCGTGCTTCCTATACTAAACACATAACTTCCATTGGATTTATAATAAATTGAAATAAATTCACATGATACCTCAATGGTAGTCCATCAACAAGGTACACTTGCAATCCTTCTCACTTCACATCACAACAAGTCAAACTATCTCTTTGACCAAATCATCATGTATAAACATATCACATCAGGTTAGCTCAAAACACAACCATCATAAATCACATGTAACCATCATAAACTAGAATCATAGATTGCATGTAATCATCATAGACCATAATCATAAATCACATGCATAATAAAACTGAAATAAAATACTGATACTTATCCTTTAATCAATCCTTAGCTTCTACCTTTCTCCTTGTTCCATATAGACACTAGATCAGTTGCCACACTCGACAAACACCCAGTGCCTTCTCTTCAACCATGTGCATCACACCCATACAACCACACACAACATACGACACCATGCAATATATGCACCTACACCTGACATACCACACATACACCTACATCCAGTGTACAACACAACACAATACATACTCCTACATCTGGTGTACACCACAACACAATGCATACACCTACACCCAATGTACAACATAATACATATACATGCACTACACAATGTGCAACACAACGAGTACATGTCACGATACCACAACTACATAATGCACATACATAGTACCGCATGTCCGCACACAACATGTACGACATATACATAATACCACATGTACAACATGTACACAGTACCACATGTACAAAGCACCACCTGCACAATGTATGCACAGCATCACATGTACACAGCACCACCTACACAACGTGTACACAATGCCACATGTACATTGTACCACTTGTACAACATGTACACAATGCTAGACGTACACAACACCACATGCACATGTACATGACACCACATGTACACAACACCATATGCATGACATGTACACAGCACCACCTACACACAACACTACATGTACAACATGTACATGGCACCACATGCTCACAACACCACTTGTACAATCATGCACACAACACCATATGTACATAGCACCACATGTACAACATGTAGACAACACCATATGTACATAGCACTACATACACGACATGTACATAGCACCCTATGTACACAACACTGCATATCCAAACATGTGTACAACACCATATGCACACAACACCACAAATCCAACATGTACATAACACCATCTATACCCAACACTGCATATGCAATATTCGCACAACACTATTTGTCCCACCTATGTACATAACATTGCATAAACAACATGTACACACACTATATATAAACAACACCACATGCACACAACATCTCAGATGCAACATGTACAACACATACAACATATGCACAACAGTAGTACCACACATCCAAAACCATGTTGTCTCTACCCAGCAACCTTGCTTTCAGTGTCTCTCTACCTTCCTCAGATCTCACTACTTTCATTCAACTAATGTATCCCTCAGAGTTACCTATAATAACATAAACATAGGAATAATAAGAGCATACAATATCAATTCATATCCACGTGATACTGACCTCTTATATTTTTCATGACTACTCTCCCCAGACTCCCCATAAGACCAGGAACCTCATCATGCCATTCTCCCTCATAAGCAATCATTCCTCCATAATAATGATCCTTGGCAACCCTGTCAGACAATGACATAGATGCAGATACATACATACATATACATAAACATTAGCATAAAACAACCATAATCTTATAAGACAACAACATACATACACACATATGTACGTATATAAACATCAACATAATCATGATCATAACATAATTACCAGATAGCATAAGGTCAAGGTTACGAGAAATCTCTTTTGTTTATGCACACCATACATAACATTAAGAACAATCGTTCCCAATATAGCCAAGGCATTTGATGCCTTAGATCCATTTACTTCACCTTTCTGGTTACCTTTCTCATGACTGTACTACCACTATCCATTTACACCAATGGACCGAACCAATCCAATTGATTGTCATATTCTTACCTTCAACTTCCCTTACTCATGCACTAAGCTTCATTCGGGTCTTACATTCCTTGCTAAGTTTCATTCAACTCTCCCTGAGCTCCATTAACTTTACTCTTTCCCAACCAATTCCCAAGACCCTCAAGACATAAAAGGCAAGAAAAATGCAAACAAGAAGAAAAACATGAAAACCAATAACAATACGACACCACGAACAAAGTGGTATGGCCATACACTAGACATAAACAAAGTTGCAAATCAAGTGCAAAAAAAAGCACAAAGAATCGAAATCACAAGACTCTCAACAGACACCATGACTCAAACCTCATGATCCTAGTGCTTCCAAGGAAAGCTCAACCTAAGCCTTCTTCAGAATTTCATGGCAGTCTCTTTGCCATGCAATCCCCTGCATCATATTGCCATAAACACATAACTGTCAGCACATAAATAAATATACAATATACTAGCTATCTTACCTTGTTGTGCCAAGCACGTTGCTTGCAACTAGACACATCCACGCCATCTCTCAAGGTATTCTAATCCTTTGACGAATCTAGTCATAACTAGAACCCGTTGTCATACCTGTCAAATACATATTTATGAATATAACACATATTCTCATAATGTCAGAGAAATTCAAGGTTTAGAAGACTTCCGGTATGCAAAGCACTCATTTGTTTGGAATTAGGGTTTCCAAACATAGCCAAATGAATTATTTCCCAATTCATTTATTTTACCTTTTTCCCTTGTTGCAATCGTACTATCACATCACCCAACTTTTAGGTATATAAACACATAAACTATTACCTTGTCATGCTAAGACCAAGCATCTTTCCCTCCAACAACTCACAGATGTTGATCACGTATTCAAAAGATCCAGACAACATATCTATTAATTTGAAATCAACCTTTACCAAGTCTAACATCCATGTCATACTTCAACAATCAACTCACATATATCATCCATAATACATAATGCTACAACTATCACCTACTTACACTCAAGTACATGTCAGCTATCTCAACACATATTTATTAGTACAACCATCTTAAAACAAGATCGTTTCGGAGAGAAATCTTATAGACGCATACTCATATCATTCAAGTAAACAAACATTCAGACAATAAATAGACGACATAATGGACACCAAACACTCAAACACTAAATAAACGACATAGTCAAACATTCAAACACCAAATAGACGACATAAGAAAACTCATACCTTAATGTATCTTAGGGGAGGCTATCTTATCTGCATAATCAAGCTAGATTAGCACGATATAACTTCACAACATATCAACTCAACCATAAATAAGGTCATGATATCCATAACAGTAACTAGCTAACATGTTCACATCATAAACTCATAAACAATTTTCATTCATGCATAACAATCACATATGCACCGTCAGTCTAGATTAGTATGACATAATATCACAATATATTAACTCATACTTGAATGTCATAACCCTAACCATTTGCATAGACCAATCCAAATTAGTATGATACATATAACATCAAGATCTTAATGTAATAACCCTAATCATCAAGTTACTAGCATATAACAACAACAAGTTATATATCATGCTCATCAACAACATATAACCTAATCATCAAGCTAATTATCATATAACAACAACAAGTTAACCTATAACATACTCATCAACAACATATAACATAATCATCAAGTTATCTAACCCAAAACAACAATAGCAATGCATACAACCACATGTTACTATCATTCATGACTATCCGACACATGTGCATATGACTACACTAAGAAACTCGCGTATATCATGTATGTAACCATAACATCAATAGAATGAAAGGCATACATATAACCATAATACATATAACAATCCTTAACCTACATACCTGCATGCCCAACATACAAACATGTATGATGACATGCTCTTGCCTCGAGATCCAATGTTACAACTTCATGTTGATAGTACGCATCACCTGTTTTATCTGAACCAACTCATTAGCATCATAACATACCAATAACACCATTCATGACCTAATTACATACAATGACCTGACACTGCATTCCTAACCTACCATACATGCATAGCCATAACCATGACAACGCATGCATAACAACAGATAGATAGTGACATGCATAACAAATGCATACAATACCATACACTCATGACTACACATCCCACAACAACACCATCAGCCTTCACATGGCAACATCGCTACAACCATGATCAACACCATGCCAATTCAACAATCACATGGACTACAAGCATAAGGAACACATATGCAATCGACATAAATGCATGACCAACACACCACCCATCTAGTATGAGGGGTGAACCATGCTCTGATAACTCTCTGTAACACCGTCCTCCCACATCTACCCAAGTAACCGTCCAACCAGGGTGAACATGTGACGATATGCTACTATGATAGGATTCAACCTCCTATGTGACCTTAAGGAAGTGGAATCAATAGAAACACAACATAAAAACCTTCCACATCAGCTACAGGACTCCCAGGAACCATCCCAACCACTCAGATAACTAGCCCCTAGGTCCCATTGAGTTTTTAGACCAATTAGCCCCCGGATGCTCCCATGGCATGGGCATGCATGCGTCCAGAAGGATTTGGACGCTCCCACAACATGGTATGCCAACATCCAAGAACTATTTTGCTCAGTGTTTTTCCAGTGTCCCCGGGATTTGAGCCACTTTTTCAGGCCTAGAGCCTAGGTCACTACCCATAACTAAATGACACCTTTAGAAAGGAAAGATAACAATGGAATAAGGAAACAAATGCAAATACTTGAACAAGGACTTGACGGGACCCCTACTAGCCATGACATGCATTTCATCAAACATGTCACAAATATGTAATCTACAGGTTTAAACAACAGATATGAGCATAGGGGTCTCATACTTATCTAAGAATCACTAATAATCATTGTTCCCTTATATCATTAGTTGCATTATCTTCTATTAGGTCAATGATACATTATTCATTCATTTACAAATCAAAACATGAGAGAGTCATTCATCATCACTGTCATAAAACATGCTTATAACCAACATAATAGCAATAGAAATATCAAGGATACATCAGCCATATAATACACATATAAACCAATAAATTAACACATAGGATGCCAAGGAAAGAACCTGTTATTAATGAATGCAAAATCCAACTCGGTATGGGACTACCACATTCCACTCGACCATAGAATGGTTGAGCCAATTCTCTCTTCAACCATTCACCCCCATGCCATATTCCAAGCATGAATGTGGGACTCAAACCAAAAGAACCAACTAGGGAATCTCGAGGCTAAACCACCTCGCTCTCATCAATAGAAACCACGTTGTACCATAATCCATCCTGAATCGCTAGGCCAAAATAATAAACATGTAACAACAAGCATTACCATGAGTTCCACCAAATAAATAGGCCAAAACAGGCATGGATTCCATGTGATTGATCCACCTACATTGTGAGGAATTTTCATGTCTCCTATTCTCTCAGGATTTACCGTAACCCACATCAGATCACTAAGCCCTAAACTGAGACTCACTTTCTAGGATTTACCGCATATCCCATCTAGGGATTACTAGGCTGGATGGAAAGCACCCACCTCTAGGCTTTACTATATATCCTGCCATTAACCGGTTGAAGATTCCTAGGCCCACCGAGGCACAAAATACCTGGCTTTACCTCAACCCAGAGTCTATTTCAGGGGTCACTAGGCTAGTGGTTCTACCGCAATCCACAGTCTAGTTCAAGGATCACTAGGCCATGTGTTCTTTCTTTTGGAGATCCATCTCACTCAGCTTTGAATCCATCCGGCAATCTAACTTAATCAAAACATGAGAACCCCATCACACCACGGCTACCTGGAAATGGCAAGGCTAGGCTGAAAACACTATCACACCTAGAAAATCCCATGTCATAACAACAAAGAACCACATGCAATACCATGCATGCCAAAGCTTGAAAGGAAAACACACATGCAAATCGATACCTACAAAGAATCCTATTGTAATTTCTTGATCTCGCTCTTCCTTGCTTGATCTTTGCTTCCTCTTTCCTTCTTTGCCTTTCTTGATCCAATGCCAAAGTGCTCCAAGAAAACTCTAAGTGTCCAAGAGTGTGTTAGAGAGAGAGAGAGAGAGCTCCAAAACTAAACCGACAAAAGTCTGTGAACTGGTCCTCTTGAGCCTTTTTATCAATGAGGCCTCTATTTTCTTTATTTTCCATTATTTTCCTTCAATTTCCTCCTCACATGCAACTTGTGACCTTTCACCTTCCTTTTCTCCTATTTTCCATTATTTTCATAAATAAATGTGCCAAAATTTTCATTTTGCCTTCCCAAAGCCTTTACCAATTTCCTTAGCCATAATAAACCAAATTAACACCCACACTCGGATGTTTTTCCCAACAATCAACTTGGAATACGTGTCCCATGACCGTGGTCTTATATTTTATATTTACATAAATTTTTAACCAAGGTTGTTACAGTTCCATTCTTATTAGGAACAATCACTAAAGGTGACTCCCATTGACTATCTGATATTGGATAGATGAAGTTCACATTAAGTAACTTTTGTAATTCCTCCTTAACAATTTCTCTCATATTAGGATTCATCCTTCTCTGAGGTTGTCTAACTGGTTTGGAATTTTCTTAAATATAAATATGATGCATACAAGTTTTAGGATAAATACCTTTCATGTCAGTGTACTCCCAAGCATAAGTAGAAGAATTTTTTTATACCATCTGTATCAATTTTCTCTTTTGAAGACATAGGTTAAAAAAAAATGATGAGGGTTTCTTGGAGCTCTGCAACCCTAATGGTCACGCGGCCATGAGGTAGGCAGCGCGGAAAACCTCGAAAACAAGTAGACAGGAGGCACAGAAAACAAGCGGACAAGAGGCACAGAAATGACAGAGGAAGTCAGGAGGGGAGAGATCCCCTCCTATAGATATGCAGCTTCAGGAGAGGGAACAAGTAACAGCAAACCAGAGGAAGAGAAAAGGACACCAGGACCAGTCCTCGGAGCAAGATGGCAGGCAGGAAGCAAAGGAAAATGCTTACCGTGTGCAACAGAAAAATTGAGATTTGTTATTCCTATGAACAAAATCGAGCACTATAGAAGTTACATGAAGGACCATGCACTAATATGCAAGTTCATTAGGGTCTGGCCATCCGAGAAAGACCTAACAAGATGGATACAGCAGAAATGGCAACCCCGAGGCCACATAGAGTTGAAGCTAGGCGCACGTGGCTTATTTACAGTAATATTCTCAAACCTACAAGATAAAGAAAAAGTGTTTGAAAATGGTCCATATTTTCATAATAATGCAGGTTTATTTATGAGGTACTGGGAGGAATGTTATAACCCGGATAAAGAAAAATTCCTAGCAGCGCCAGTGTGGGTAAGACTGTTTGGATTACCCATGGATTTCTGGGATCCAGAGATCCTGGAAGGAATAGGGAATACCATAGGCAACTTTGTTAAAATAGTTGAATCAACCAAGAAAGGAAGATATACATCCTATGCAAGAATCTGCGTATATATGAACATAGCGAACCCTATCCCAGGGGCAGTAGAACTAGAATACCACAAAGAGGTGTGGCAGCAGGCACTGGACTACAAACACATCCCGTTTAGATGTAGAAAATGCCATGAATATGGGCACCTCTACAAGGAATGCCCCCTTAATGCCGAGGAGGAAGAACGAAAGACCAAGCAATAGAGGAAAAGCACAAAAGATAATGAAGGGTTCCAAGAGATAAAAAACAGGAAAAGACCTACAAAGGAAACCCCTAAGGACGAAAGAAAAGAACAACCAGTCAAAACAAATAAGGCAAATAGGTTTGAAATCCTACAGGTAGAAGAAGAAGATTCAAAGATCCAAGTAATGGACTATCAGGAGGAAAAAGAAAAGGAAAGCAGACCAAGTCAAGACACAAATAGCACTAAACAAAAAACCCAAAGAGAATCAAGGGAAAAGGTAGGAAAAGAAAAGGAGGATAAACAGGAAAATGAAGTAATGGAAATAGATATCAGCAAAGGGGAAGACCCAACAACAGAAGAAGAAATTCTGAGGAAACTTTTGGACAAATGGAGACACTTGGATGAGAGGTTTATCCCATAAGAGGATAAAAAATTATATAAGGAAATATTCCAAAAATATCAAGAAAAACAAGAGCAAGGAAACACAGGAATGAATGAGAAACTAGGCATACAATCGGAAAATAACCAAGAACAACAAAGTAAAGGGAAATGAGGTAAAAAGGAAGAAAAAGGAATCTTCAGGAGTCAATACAAGTCATGGGAGAAATGCTAGTCAATACGGGAAGAGTAGTACCACTCTCAGCGGTCTTCCACCAAACAACCCCACCTACCCAATGATAATTACATCTTGGAACATTAGGGGTTTGAACAGCAAAGGTAAGAAGAGATACCTAGCAGAAAGGATTAAAAGAGAAAAACCCCAAATTATGTTGCTACAAGAAACAAAAATAACATGGGGGGAAATGGAGGAGATTCTCAAAAAAATAAAGCCTACTTATGAATGTATGACAATTGATTCAAAAGGTAGCACGGGGGGAATTGCAATCTTGTGGAACCCTATAGAAGTTACTGTAGACTACTGGATAGGAATGAAGAGGATCCTCTCAGGGAGATTCAGACTGATAGGCCACAGAGACTAGTTCTTAGTTTCAACGGTTTATGGACCCCATATAATAGTGGAAAGAGAGAAAATCCTCACACATTTGCAATGGTTGGGACACATGCACATAGAAAAATTGTGGTTGATAGCGAGTGATTTTAACATGATCACTTCAAAAGAGGAAAAGAAGGGGGGACTACAATGGGAGGATGCAGACATGGAAAGATTTAGGGAAACACAGTCAGCTCTAAAAATGATTGATATAAACACCATTAATGGAAAATACACCTGGAATAACAGAAGAGGAGGCAGTAGGCAGATAGCTTCCAGGTTGGATAGGTTCCTAGCAACAGAACACTTTCTTGGGAAAGACATATTTTATGAAGCGACAATCCTCCCATGCCAAGGATCAGACCACTGGCCCATAAAACTAGAAATTGCCACGAACAATCAAAACCAAAACAAACCTTTTAGGTTTGAAGCCTTTTGGTTGCGAGAACCAACCTTCATAGAAAAATGGAGAACTGGTGGCAGAGTAGTGAGGCAGAAATAAAAGGAAGGAATAAGATGCACACACTCCAATTAAGATTAAAGGAGCTAAAAGGAAAAATTAAGAAATGGAATAGAGAAGAATTTGGCAATATTCAAAAAGACCAAGAAAATCTTCAAACAAACATGAAAAGGATACAACAGAAAATAATAGAAGAAGGGAGAACAAAGGAACTAGCACAGGAAGAAGGAGGGGTTTTAAACAGACTGGAGGAAAGAAGAAAACAGGAGGAAATTCTATGGAGACAAAATTCAAGAGTACAATGGCTAAAAGAGGGGGAAAGAAATACAAAATTCTTCACAGAGTCATGCAGCAGCACAGGCAGCAGAATAGAATTCTTTCCCTAAGAGATAACCAAGGCAACAGGTTAATTTAGAAAGAGGAAATGGAAAGACTATGGATACAGCACTTCAAAGGCATCCTGACAGAGACACGAAGCAATAGAGAAGAGGAGATAGCAAAAATAAATCAATACATTCCTAAAAAGGTTAATCGAGAGAAAAACATGGCACTCCTAAGGGTAATCATTGAAAAATAGGTAGAGGAGACAGTGAAGACAATGGCAAAGAAAAAATCCCCAGGACCGGATGGATATACAGCAAAATTCTTCGAAGCAACCTAGAGTTTTATGAAGCCAGACATTGTAAACGCAGTGGAAGAATCAAGATGCACGAAAACAATGCACCCAGCATGGAACGCAACCTTCCTAGCATTGATACCAAAGTTAGAAAAGGTCAATGAACCTCAAGGTTTTAGACCAATAGCATTATGTAATGTAATATACAAAATTCTAGGTCCGCTCACCTTTAACAGTTTCGAGAGCGAGAGAATAGGGCGGGAGAACGGAAGAGTGAAAGACCAGGGTAGAGGGTTTTTGCGGAGGATTTTCTCCATGGACGGATGCAAAGGAGAGAGCTCCACTCCCTCCTACAAAGAGGCAGTGGCCAACAAGGGCAAGAAACCTCTAGAATCAGGCAGAGGTAACACTAAGGAAGGAGGAAAAAACATGGAAGAGGAAAGAGAAAATAGCAAAGCGAAGGAGAATGACAGCACAAAGGAAAAGGAGGAAAATGACAAAAAAGAGGGAAAAAGAGGCATGAAACAAAAGGGACCATGCATGCCCAAAGCTGAAATCACTCCCAAAGTAATCTTAAATGACCCAGCGCTACAGGTCCACCAGGAGCACATGCAGACGTACGCAATCATATGTAAATTCATGGGACTATGGCCCACTAAAAAGGATTTACAAACATGGCTCAGATACCACTAGAAACCTAAAGGAAGCATTAAACTCCATCTAGGATCCAAGGGATTCTTCACTGTGGTATTTACAAATATTGAAGACAAAGACAGAGTATTTGAAGGCGGGCCCTACTTCTATGCAGCAGTAGGGCTCTACATGCGGCCGTGGATGATGAACTTCGTTCTGGAGCGGGAAACCTTTACCTCAGTCCCAGTTTGGGTAAGACTATATTCTCTACCTCTGGATTACTGGAAAATAGAATCACTAACAGCCATAGGCAATAAATTAGGAAGGTATGTCAAAACTTCGGAAGCCACAAGAAGGGGAAAATATACTTCCTTTGCAAGGATTTTTGTAGAGATGGATCTATCTGGAGCCCTTCCGAACGAGGTCATATTGGAAGTTTATGATGAGGAGTGGGTGCAGATAGTTGACTATGAGCATATTCCATTTAGATGTCATAAATGTCATGAACACAGGCACCTTCTAAGAGACTGCCCTCTCAGTAAAGCAGAGAACAAAAGAAAACCTAACACACTGAAAGAAATAGATATCTTTCACAAAGTAGCTCACAAAGGTAAAAGCGGCAAAAAAGGGCCAAAACAACAACTAAGTGGAGGTCAAATGGGGAGGCCGAATTAGTTCCAAGTTCTTGAATAGGAGGAAGAAATAGCAGTTGAAGATCAAGTAATGAAGGATGATTATGATAAGCAGGAGAAGGAAGAAGAACCTGTCCAGGAACAAGGAAATGAAAAACAGAAGGGGATCATAATAAGTGAATCAGAGATAGATATGGATCAGGAAATGACCCAGAGTGAGATGGAAATGGAGGACACTAAGTTACAAGAGATTCTTGACAGAGAAAACCTAGATCTAGAAGGGTTCTTGAGTAAGGGAACAACCGGTGGGGTAGAATCTCTACCACAAGAAGATTGCAATCGAATAAAGCAGTTATTCTTATGGAAAACTCAGGCAAAGGATCTGGCAGAAGAAAACAACATTGAAAGACAGGGCAACCAAGGAGTGAAAGCAGTAAAAACAACTCCAGGATTAGCTCCGAGAAACCCAGGAAAAAAAGAGGCAGAAAAAAGCAGAACGAGCTACTAATGGAATGTGGCAAGCTCATGATAGACTCAGGTAAGATGAAAGATCTAACCAGCTACTCTTTTACCAATCTGTAATTATGAAGTTTACAACTTGGAACATCAGAGGTCTAGGAAGCAAGAGAAAACAGAGAATATTGAATAACAAAATGAAACAAGCAGCTTCGGATATAATTTTTGTCCAAGAAACGAAATGCTCTGTCCAAAAGTTGAGGCAAATCCATAGTAAGTGGCTCAGCAGATATGAATTTATAGAAGTCAAGGCTGAAAACACAGCAGGGGGTATCCTCACCCTCTGGAATCCCCAAAAAATAGGAATAATTGATGCGGAGGCATCAAGGAATTATTTATCAGTTGTTATACAGCCTGTAGGAGATAGGGACACTTATCTAGTAACGAATGTCTATGGCCCTCAAAGGTTAGATGACAAAATCAGGTTTATGGATTCCTTGGTGGACCTCCGGAACAGACATGTAGGGCTACCGTGGGTAATAGGAGGAGATTTCAACATGATTAGATCTCTCTCGGAGAAAAAAGGAGGGACAAGAGCACTAAACAAAGATTCCTCAGCTTTCCAAATCTTTTCAGAAAACATGAAGCTGGTGGACATTGAGACAAACAATGGTCTATGTACATGGAACAACAAAAGAGGAGGGGATTCCCAGGTAGCTTCCAAGCTAGACAGATTCATGATCTCTGAGGAGCTCATGCTTCTAGACAAGGAAATAATAGTAGGTATTCTTCCTTTTGGAGGCTCAGATCACTGGCCGATTCAAATGGAGATCAAGGGCATAGGCACCCCAAGAAACAAACCGTTCAAGTTTGAAAATATATGGCTTTCACATCCTGATTTCACCAGCAACATTGGAAAATGTTGGGCTAAAGACCTGCAGATTCAGGGATCAACTATGTTCCTACTACATAAAAGATTAAAACACATCAAGCTGAAGCGAAAGGAATGGAACAAGAAGGAATTTGGCAATATTTTCACAAGTAAGAAAATTGTGGAGAACAAAATCCTAGAGATCAAGGATGGCTTTGATAAAGATAAAAATGATCTAAAAGAGAATTATCACCAAGAATGGGAAATGTTGTGTAAACAAGAAGAAATTTTTTGGAAACAAAAATCTAGGGTTCTGTGGCTAAAAGAAGGAGAACGCAACACTAAATTTTTCCATAGATCTACCATAGCAAACAGAACTCACAACAAAATCTCTTCGATCAAGGACAAGGATGGCAAAATTCATCAATCCCATGAGGAGATAGATGCAGTATTAGTAAAGCACTTTCGGGACATTGCCAAGGAAAACTTTTCAAGAAGAGAACCTTTCATTAAGGACTTAATTAAACATATCCCTAAATTGGTATCCAGAGAGGATAACTGTAATCTCAACAAAACTGTAACTGAAAAGGAGGTAAGTGAGGTCCTCAAGGAAATGCAAAATGGTAAGGCACCAGGTCCAGATGGATTCAATGTGGATTTCTTCAAAGCCTGCTAGAATATTGTAAAAAAGGACATTGTTGAGATAGTGGAGGATTCCAGGTGGAACAAGACCATTTTGAAATCTCTCAATACCTCCTTCATTACCCTTATTCCTAAGCAGGATAATGCTCAAATGCCAGAGAGATATAGACCCATCGCTTTATGCAATGTTGTCTACAAGATAATTTCCAAGGTTGTGGCTAACAGACTCAAACCCCTGCTGCCCACGCTTATCTCGGGGGAACAAACTGGGTATGTAGAAGGCAGACAAATTCTGGACAATATAATTCAAGCTCACGAGGTGGTTCACTCATTAACAAGCAACAAGAGGGCAGGCATGATCATGCAACTGGACATAGCCAAAGCATATGACAAAGTGAATTGGCTATACATCAAAAAAGTGCTCACAACGTTTGGTTTTGATCATAATTGGGTCAGATGGGTCATGGCCCTAGTAACTACTTCCAGCTTTTCAATTTTAGTGAATGGCTCTCCTTCTGAACTTTTTCTCCCTTCCAAGGGACTTAGACAGGGAGATCCACTCTCTCCTTTTCTATTCATCCTCATGATGGAAGGGCTGGGGCGGTCCATTAAGCATGCAAGAGTTATGGGAAGAATTCAAGGACTCCAACTTTCAGAGAATGGGCAAGTTCTGACTCATCAACAATTTGTAGATGATACCATGTTACAGGGAATTCCCACAGTTAAAGAAGCACTTGCTTACAAACAAATTTTGAAGGACTTTGCTAAAGCTACAGGCATGGAAGTCAATCTTTCCAAATCGAAAATCTTTTTCTTTAACACTCATATTGCCATCCAGAGAAATATCTCCAAATTTTAGGCTTTCAAAGAGAATCCCTTCCCTCTAAGTATTTGGGAGTACCTCTTACATCTAAACCCCGAAGCAAAAACATATGGGCTCCGTTAACAACCAAAATGCAAGACAAGGTAAGGAAATGGACATTCAGATCTTTAAATTTAGCTAGTAGACTAGTTCTTATTAAAGTTCTACTCCATGTTATCCCTATCTTTATGCTATCAGCCCTTCCAGCTCCAATAGGAGTCCTACAGCAATTTAGGAATATTCAACGAGATTTTCTTTGGGGCAAAGAGGAAACAAGGAAAAAATGGGCTTTAGTCTCTTGGGAAAAGATCTGTAAACCCAAGAACCAAGGAGGCCTAGGTTTGGACAATCCAGAGATTCTAAGCAAGGCTCTTGGAGCCAAACTATGGTGGAGGTGGGTTAAGAATCCTAAAGCACAATGGGCAAGCATCCAGAAGGAAAAATATGCTAATGCATGGCCGTAGGCTGATATCATACGTATGATAGGAACAGTGAAAGGCTCTCCCATATGGAATAAGGCTTGGGAAAACAAAGTAGTCCAAAAAAATAGTTTCTGGGAAATCAGATAGGGAGATATGGCTCTTTTCTAGGAGGACAATTGGCAACAAGAACCTCATCTACTGCAAGAAGAATTTTTGGGCCTCAAGCATGAGACAGACAATCAAGGACTAGTAAAGGTGAAAGACTTTTGGGAGAACGCACATAATGCAGGAAAGTGGAGAACGCACATAGAGGGCAAAGAGGATAGAACCTTCAACAGTAAAGCAGAGTCTCTGAAGAGAATGTTGGATTAAAGGATGATTCTAGTAACTAAAGGGAAAGACCAACTAAAATGGGGTAACAACAAAGAGGGCACCTTTAATATCAAGGAAGCCAAAGGTATTCTCCTTGAACTGGAATCCCAAGATCCAAATAAAACTTGGCAGAAGCTATGGAGGCACAAAGGCTGGATGAAGATCAAACTCTTCATGTGGTTAGTTCACCACAGGAAAATTTTAACCTGGGACAACCTTTAAAAAATGGGTATGCCGGGACCCTCCAGATGCCAACTCTGTGAGGCCCAAGAGGAGACTACGGAACATCTTCTCAACAGCTGCATTTTCACTGACAGGAAATGGGATTTTTTTACCAACATCTTCAATCAGTCTGATAGAGACAAAGAAAGTATTACTAACACTCTAAACAACTGGAGGAATAATTTTTCGGATAATGAAGTTCTCAATTCTGCCTGGGATCTCTTTCCAAGTTTCATTATATGGAATGTGTGGAAAGAAAGAAACAAAAGAATATTCAAAGAGGTAAAGACTGCCTCTCTTCGCCTGGAGGAGTTGATCGTAAAACAACTTAAGGAGACAGTTGGTACCACAGTAAGGGAGCTCCCCAAAAATCCTCCCTCAGCTGAAGAGTGGAGAATTCTCCAGCAGTTAGGCTTGCAGGGGCTTATTCCACAAGGTCTAGATAGGAAAATAAGCATGAGAGAAAAGGTGGAGGAGTTCTGGTATCCTCCCCCTGAAGGTTTTTTAAAGTACAACATTGATGGGGCTTCTAAAGGCAACCCGGGGGAGGCTGGATTTGGGGGAGTTCTTAGGGATGATACAGGTAGCATAATCTCTCTCTTCCATGGACACTTAGGAAAAGCCACCAACAACATGGCAAATTAATGGTGTTGGAACAATGCTTAGAATTTTTGATACAGAACAATTTCCAAAATGTCATAATAGAAGCAGATTCAGAGTTAGTCATCAATGCAGCTAAGCGAATCAGTAATGGAGCAGGGCCAGAAAAGGTTACAAAACACTGGAGGTTAACCCGGGTTCTCCACAAAATTCAAGTACATCTGCAAGAACTTCGTACTCTCAGATTCATTCATGTGCAAAGAAAAGCCAACAAATTGGCGAACATCCTAGCCAACCAAGGAGTCAGTTGCAATGATAAAGCTATTTTAAGGGGGTGGAACACAATGACGCAGAACAACCTGAGAAAACTCTGTCATAACCAGGTGGAGGAGGACAAAGAGGTGTACAGGAGCAAAACGAAAGAATCCAACCCGTAATGGACAGTAGTTAGAGGGTTCCACAGTGTTGGACAGAGAGGTTTTTGATGGAAGGTGGGACAGGGCTGGCCTTAGCAGTCAAGTTGACCGCAATCCGAAATATCCTCAGTAACGGGCGACAGAGTTTCTCAAAACGAAGGAGTATCACAGGTAACAAGCGAAAGCAGCAGGTTAAGCATCAGCATCACTCAACTTATCAGTGGTAGAAGTCAAAACCGCTACTGGAGTGGTTTTGGAGCGATCGCACAGCTTTCTTGACAAAGGTGGTTTCAGAAATTTGGCAGCGATGCCATACAGAGCATGACACGTGGAAGAGGGCCCGGTCCCAAAACCACTCTCATCGCTCCCTAAAGTTCGACGGCTTCGGGCGTGCGATATTTGGCTCAGCCGTCTGATGGAGAAGGGCAGATCAACGCTCCAGATCGAGCGAGCAGTTTGGTGGGGCCCGTGGGTTATTCTCCTTGCCTCTTCATGGTGCGAAGGAAATCTCGGCCATTAGATCAAAGAGAAGATCGAACGATAGTGATGGAAAGACAGGAAATGATTGTACTTGTGGTTACAAGGGGGGAGGGCCCATAGTACCTAAGATGCCCAATATATTAACATAGTTGATTTCAAAAAAGGTGGGGTGGGTAATTTTTGGGAAATGGAAAAATAGGCTTTAGATAAGCATTTTCCTTTTTGCCTTTGACCTTATAGAGTGATATATTTTGTACATATTGTAATTTTGGTTTGATTTAATGATAAGAAGGCACGTCTCTTGCTTTAGCAAAAAAGTAATATACAAAATTCTAGCCACCATGATGGTGAAAAGATTAAAATCAATACTCCCAAAATTGATTGCAGAAGAAAAAACAGGGTTCGTGAAAGGGAGACAGATAGTGGATGGAATCATAGTTGCACAAGAGGCGATTCATTCATTGAAGAATTCGTGACACAAAGGAATGATGATCAAACTCGACTTAGCAAAAGCTTATGACAAGCTAAGCTGGGAATACCTCTAGAGAATCCTAAAAGCTTATGGGTTCGATGATAGATGGATAGAATGGATAATTTCTATGATATCCACTCCAAGCATGTCCATACTGTTAAATGGAACACCTACAGAAACCTTCAAGCCATCCCGTGGGCTTAGACAGGGGGACCCACTGTCACCGTTCTTGTTCATAATAGCAGCGAACGGTTTGGGTAGATTAATAAAAGCAAGAGTAAACAGTGGGAAACTTAAAGGCCTTAGATTATGGGGAGAAGAACTAACCATTACACATCAACAATTTGTAGATGATGTAATGATGTATAGTCAAGCCAATCTTAAGGAAGCGAAGAAACTACTGGAAATCCTTGAAGAGTTTACAAAAGCATCAGGAACAGAGATAAATAAGGATAAAACAGAAATCTTCTTTTTCAATACCCCAATGAATTCACAAGAATTCCTAGCCAGAACAATGGGGTTCAGAATTGGGAAGTTCCCCACCAAATATCTAGGAGTGCAGCTGAGCGACAAGCAAAATAGAATAGCGAATTGGGGAGGCCTGATAGGGAGAATTCAAAAAAGAATGGACAACTGGACGTTCAGAACGTTGAACATACTGAGTCGCCTCATCCTCCTGAAGTCGGTCCTCCAAGCTATGCCAATATACCAAATGGCCAGTCAAGCTATCCCAAAAACTATATGCCAAAAAATGGTGGAAATTTTCAAAAAAATTCTATGGCAAGGAACAAGCAAAACTAAAAAGTGGGCGCTGCTATCATGGAAATGGTTGAGCAAATCTTTAATAGAAGGAGGTTTAGGGGTGCGGGATCCATATATATTAAACCAAGTAATGGGTGCAAAACTATGGTGGAGGTGGATTCAAGGAGGAGAAGATCTATGGAAAATGTTATGGGAAAAGAAATATGAGATGGCAAGGTCCCCTAAAGGAAAACTGTGAAGCCAATCAAAAAAGAAAGGCTCAGCAATTTGGAACCTAGCAAGGTCAAATAGGGACTTGGTAAGAGAACATAGTTTTTGGGAAATCAAGGAAGGTGACAAAGCAAACTTCTGGCAAGAGGCTTGGCAGTAGAGAGAAACCCTTAACCAGTGAACCCAACTCCAGGACATTCAACAGTTCACCACCCAAATGGAGGAAGACGTAGCCTGGAACTACTGGCTACCCGAAAAGGACGGTTACTAGAGAAAATGGAAAATGAAAAACGATTGGCAAGAAGCACCAGACATAGAACAATGGGTAGATTACAACAAGGAAATGGCAACAAGGAAAATCACAATCAAAGACGGTTCAGACATAACAAGGTGGGGAAAACGCATCAAAGGAATGTTTACAATAGAACCAGCAACCCAGACATCAAAAAATGGGATAGAATCTGGCAAATGAAAACTTGGCCAAAGGTGGCGTTATTTACCTGTATACTGTCCCATGGGAGAGCCTTAACCTGGGACCAGTTGAGAAGGAAGGGGATGCACGAACCATCGCGCTGTGTCCTTTGCCAAGAACAAGAAGAAATAATGGAGCACTTGACAAAATCCTGTAGCGTCAGCAATACCCTGTGGCAAAACCACCAACAGCTCTTTGAGATTAGTGACAGAGATACAAGTAGCATAACTACAACAGTAGAGAAATGGAGGAGTAAACCATACCGTAATATAATCTTGAACCGAGCCTGGAATCTATCCATAGGGTTCCTCCTATGGAACATATGGAAGGCAAGAAACCAGTTGATATTCAAAGAAGACGAAAAAGATAAGAAGGAAATATGGAGCCAAACTATACAGAACATAAGAGAAACCATCATCCTTGAAAAATGGAATGATGAAGACTAGAAAACAGACCCAACGGAGACACGCATTCTGAATCGCTTGCAAATTAAAATAAGCACCACAGGCATGGCTGGAAGAGAACATAAAGCAGGTAAAGCTGGGGAAGAAGACCACTACAGGAACCCGCCACAAGGATTCACAAAACTAAACTTTGATGGTGCAACAAAAGGAAATCCAGGGGAAGCGGGCATAGGAGGGATATTCAGAGATGATGGAGGCAGAACCTGTTGGGTTTATGCGATGGACTATGGAACAACATCAAATAATGAGGCCGAATTCCATGCGTTGAATAGGGGGATAGCAATAGCTATCAGAGAAGGGTATCAAAAACTCCAGATAGAAGGAGATTCAATGCTCGTGATAGAAACACTCAAACAACTACAACAAGGAGTACCAGCAGAGAAGCTGAGTAAAAATTGGCGGACGGCATGGATAGTAACAGAAATAAGCCACCAACTGAGGAAGATAGCCTATATCATACCATCCCATGTAAGACGTAAAGGAAATGCTCCCACAAATTACCTTGCGAACTGGGGATGTCAGAAAGGGGAGCAACAACTGGATGCAGGCGCGGAAGAGCTCCACCAACAAGAGGATATGGAGCAATTGTTACAAATGATAGAACAAGACAGGGCCTAGAGCGAGCATCTAGAGAATTCTCTCAGACATGACGGGAGTGGGGAGGGAAAAGGACAGCCGCAAGAGGAACAATACAGGACGAAGGTGGAGCATGACAGGATAAGATCGTAGTTCAATAAGATGACAGAGGTGGGCAGCGAAAGGGCAATACCCGAGAGTACGAGAGAAGAGATGGAAAGGAATGGAAGAGGAGAGGGTAGGACAGAAAACCTGAGGACGGGTAGCGAATTAAGGCCAAGTGGTAGGGCAGAGTCAACGACCCAACGACAAGAGCAGCCGCGAGAGGAAAGTAGTAAATGAAGGAGGATGGACAGGACAGGAGGGTAACATCCCAAAGTAGGAGGGAAGGGAGGTGTGCCAAGGTGAAAATAGGACAGCCGGCAGTTACAACAACAGGAGGGAATGAAAAATGAATAAAGTATAAGGAAAAGGGGAAAAAGGTATTTTTCATGCAGAAGAGAAAGAAGAAAGGTGGCGAGAACGAAAAAGCAGGCAATAAGAGGAAGAAGAAGGAGCAAGCCAGGAGAAGCACGATGAAAGGGTATGTGACTTCTCTAGTCTTAAACTGTGAAAGTGTAAGGAATATAGGTTAGAATTGCAGTATGGTACGCATATCTGGTCTGAGCAATTCAATTATCATAGCATTCTCAGAGGTCTGAAAGAAAATCACCTCGAAGAGAACTTGGGTGTCAGGGATGGAGAGAAAGTTAAGAGAGATGGTGAGAAATCTGAGAGCCATGGCTTGGATGAACCATTTTTAACTGACCCCCACCCTAGAATAGAGGCCCTAGTGTCCCATGCTCTAGGAAAAGGAAGAATGCCTGCCGCCATGGAAGAAGGCAGTGGGGAAAGGAAACTCCAGAATCCATGGGGGATGGAGTTGCACCCTAGGGAGAGGGGAGAACTCTTAGCCAGCATAAACCTGGCAGGCAACTCTGAGAAAACCACCCCAAGGGGAGGCCTCTGTAAACCAATCCGCACTAGGGGCGAACCATCGAGGGAGAGAAGGAAAAATGACCAAATGTGGGCTTCTTGTATGGACAGGGCTAAGCAAAGTAGCCATGGGTACCCCACGACCAAAAGAATTATTAAGACCAAAGCCAAGCAAAGTAGGGGAGGTTTCTAGAGGTCAGAAACATAGAGAGAGAGAAACTGGAGGAGTGGAAACAAGAGGTCAGGGGGGAGAAACTCCATGGATAATAATGTAAACTTAAATGATAAGACTGACATTTATGTTTACTCTGTGATAGGTTTCGCAACAGAACAGGGCAAGATCGAGAAACAGAACAAAGAGAAACAAGAAAAGAGTGTTAAAGGCAAAGCGGAAAGAAGAATGGCCCCTAGGAGAAGCAAGAGGAATGCCAAGAAAGAAGAAGGCACCAGCAGTCAGGGACAGAAAAGGGGCAAGAAGCCTGATGGAGCTCAAATGAAGAAGATAATAGACACCTACATGGAAAGGGTCCCAAAGGAGGTTAGAGACCAGATTTGGAACTGGGAACGCGATTTAAGAAACAACCTCAAGAGCAGAGACATACCCATGGAAGAATGGGAAGAAATACTGCAGGACCCAGGGACAACAAATGGCAGGAAATCGTTGTTCAAAAAGACCCTGCATCAATATTGTCTCATGAAATATATTGTAGCCCAGGCCATGACTCTTCACCATGAACACATAGATGGAGAAGTTTTAGAAAAATAGGAAAGCAGCAAGGAGAAGGACCCAATCTGGGCAGAAATTCTCAAGGATATAGCGACCGTTCAGATCCAGACCTACAAGAACAATCTCGCACTGAGAAGGATCGAACAGACTCTGTCAAAGATCAAATGGGGGTTGGCTCAGGGATGTGAGCTACCAGGCCCTGGTGTAAAGGATTCAGGTCCAAGTGCAAAGGCTTCAATTCAGATAGCATCCTCAGATGAGGACAAGTCTAGTGATCTTGATAGTTTTGTCTTTGAATTTTGATTTAGATGAAGGAAATAAGTAGATCTATTTTGTTCTTTGTTGGAAATAGTAGAGACTGTCACAAACATTATAGAAACAATGGGTGGATCCTCATGAACTTATTCAAATTTTGGAATGGTTTCAATGCTGACCGGTGGTCACCTGGTTTCCTCTGGGCAGGTGACTAACCGAAGGGTATGGATGTAAAAAATTTTGAAAATAGCTAATACATAGAGCTCTACAATGCTTACAAAAAAAAAAAAACTCTTTTAAAATTCTTCCAAATTATTGTTAATATTTAATGTTTTATCTGGAAAAAAATTCTACTTGAGAATTGCCAAAATTTTCCATAGAATGTAAAGCCACTCGGTGAGATGATAGATATTCAATATTGCATTATTCTTGAAAACGTTGATCTTGCTCACAGTATGAAGAAGAATCATTATTATTCATTAAATTTATCAATTGATCTTCTTCATCTAAGTGTGAAAGAGTATAAAATGGTTGCAGATCATTAATGTCTTCATTGTCATCATCTGTCCAAATCTAACTTTCTACTCTAGTTATTGTTTTTACAGGAGGATACAATGTAAATTTCCTAGTGGAACTTCCATTAGAGATATACATATCACCATATCTACAACTTATGAATGCATCATTTGTAGCTAGCAATGGTCTACCAAGGATTAATGGATGGCCTCCTAAATTATTCTTGGGAGTTAAAATCATGAAATCTACGGGATATTCCCAAGAATATAGAGAAATAGACACATCTTCTAATACTCCATCTAGTTTGATAACATATCTATCTGCTAATTGTAATAATCTAGGAGTGTATTGAAGATTGGGAAGCTTAAGTTGCTCCATTGTTTGTTTACTCATGATATTTATCGTTGCTTCTAGATCAAATAAAGTGTTTGGAATTTCAACACCACTGATATGAATTTTCAGAATGGGACTACTTGGATCTAGATATTTTTAAACAATAGGTTTTTCCATCATGATATCAACAAATTTTCCTACCAATTGGATTTTTTTAACATCTTTTCTCGTTCTTCTTTGGTTTTCTAATGCATATCTCCTTAATAGTTATTGCAAATATTGGTATTTCCTTTATAGCTTGTAATAAAGGAATTTTAATGCAAATATTCTTAAGTTCATCTAGCCTTTCATAATCTGGTAAAGCAATTTTCCTTTCTATTCCTTTATCAGTTTTGAGCCTTTCAGGAAAAGGTGGATCTTTCAAAGAAATAGAAGGTTGTTCTACTAGAGGAATTGTAGGAGCTTGCTTTATTTGCTCATCCTTTGATTGTATAGGAAAATCTTCCTTTAGTGGACTATTTTCTTGATCAATATTTGCATCTTTCTCATGAACTTCATCCTCTTTAGATTTTTGGATGGCAGTTGTTGGTGACTTCTTTTTTAAAACCCTACCAGATCTATGTTGAACATCATTTAGACCTAATGGGGTAATCATACAATCTTTAAAATTTTGTCCTTCAACATTATAAATAGCTTGTTGATTTTTATTGTTCAGATTTGGAAGTGGTTGAGCAGGTAGTTGATTGGGTTTTTTGAGGAAATGGTAATTAAATTTGTTGATTTGGATTTTGAAATTGAGAAGGTTGAGTTGGTTGAGGACGATAATATTGTGGTGTAAAAGAAGGATAAGGTTGTTGCAATTGAGGATATTGAGGATATTTTCCACAAGGATTTTGCCAACCTTATGCCCAAGATGGATTTTGTGATTGTGGGGGCTAAGGTTGCCATGGCATGGGTGCAGTCCAATTGTTCTGTGGTTGTGCACATGATTGAGTATTGAAACCTTCATTCATATTTGAATGTTGATTTTTCCATGGTATTTTAGTAATAAAACAAAGATATTCAACTTGGCTTGTTCCATCTTCATCTTGAAAAACAACTTTAAGACGAGGTATTGAAGGGAATTCCTTTGTATTATTATTTTCAGCACATATGACACAAATTTCTACAATATCAAGGGGACATTCTCTTAAGGTATGTTTCTTCCTACACTTGGGATAGAAAATAGATCATACAACATTCTCGGCCTTTTGTTTGTTTTGTATCTTAAGGGTATTTAGTTGTTCAGTAAGACACCCTAGGATATATGTTTTGAAATTATCAAGCAAATTGTCTATTTCAGCTCTACTTACTGTTCCAATTGCAGATTTATTAATTCTGGACATCACAGGATCTCTTGGATTTTTTCCATTTCTAGCCTTACCCTTGAAATATGTTTACACAAATCACAGATTTCTCCAAATGAAAGTTGTGAAACATCTCCCTTTCCCATTAAATTAAGAATAGCAATCCCTTCATCTCTGGTGGATTTTAACAAAAGACATTTTAGTGTTTAATCATCCAAATTATACATCTTAGCCCTTTTGATGTTGTAAGAAAATGTTTCAACTAGATCCTCAAGGCTTTCATTCTCTTTCTGCATCATCTTAAAGACTTCATCTTTAAGGTTATGGGGCATGCAATAATCCTTATATTTTTCTAAGAACACATTTTTCATTTCTTCCCATGTTCTAATAGTATGTGTTCTTAATCCCATGAACCATTTAAGTGCTCCATCTTTAAGAATTTATGGGAATAATTTCAATTTGTGAGGATCTAGTAAGTAGTCATAAGTTTACATAAAACCTCAAACTCAAAAAGAAATGTTTCAAGGTCCTCATTTCTCAAACCATGGAAATTAGGAAGAATGGAGGGTGAGATGTTCTTCACTGTGGCTGTGATATCTTCATCAAAGATGGGAAATCCATAAGGATCCGGTTCTCCCCTACCACCTCCACCTCCACCTCCTCCTCTATTTCCTCCTCTCCCTCTTCCACTTCCAATCCTAAGTTCGCCATTTACATTATGCACTTTTCCTTCTCCTTCCCCTGCCATTGTAGATTCTTCATAGCTAATATAAGGTTCTATAATAGGATTGTCTATCTATTCTTCTGGTTCCTCTACTAATGGTATGTTAAAATAATTTTCTTCTTCTTCTTCTTCACTATGAATCTCTAGTTCTTGTCCTAGAAGTTGCTCTCCTATTGAAGAGAGGAAAATCACTCCTTTTGTTGGGGATGTAGGTTCTTCAACTATAGCTTTGGTAGAGGAAGTTGGTGAATCCTTTGGTTGGATTTTAGCTATGTGCACCTTGGGAAGTCTATGTCTACCTACCAATGATGGAATGTGAGTACGAGTGGATGGTGTGGCACTTCGAGGTCTAGCGGGGGTGAGTGGTGATGTTGGAATTGAACTTCTACCTCTACTTACAATTCTACTCCTAGATTCCATTTCTCTATGCATAAATAATTTTTACCATTCTTTAATTATGCATCTAAAAAGTTGAATGCACATAAAATGATATGCAGATCACAAATAGAATCCTATATACACCTCCCCGGCAACGGAGCCAAAATGTTGGGTAATTTAATTGTTCTTAAATTACTTCATTAATTGTCAACCAAGGTTTGTGTACTTGTGAGATGAATGTGCACTATATATGTTAGGATTCTTTCTATGGATTGATTGTTTCTAAAGATGAAATTAACCTAAGAATGGACAAATGTTTTTGATGAGATTTAGAGAATAATTACACAAATGTTATTTCAGTTTAAAGTTACATTAAACCTATATTGCTTTAAAAAAAATTAGAATCTTTCTTAATTGCATAATTTAAAACGTATTCCTACTTGTATAAAAGGAAATGATAAATTTCAAGAAAAAGAATCTAATTCTACTTGCATAATTGAAAACACTACAACCACTCTCTTACATAAAATAACTTCTACACTAGATTGCAATAGGGGAATTCTACACTAATTACATAAAAGGAAATTGCATCAACATGTCCTAACTTCTAATTTGCAGAAGAAAGATTAAATGAAAAAAATTTGTGACTCTGAAATGATTACTTGTGTGCGCAGTTAACTCTAAATAACTCTTATTTTCATTATCTAAGAAATTTACTTGAGCTATGAAATCTAGAAAGAGAATGCATATAAAAATTAAATCTTTTTTCGTATTTTCCCTTTATGGTACTCTAAAATCAAAACAATAGTTAGTCAAAGCATCTCTGTAATGAAACCAATTAAGAAATTTATGAGAGAACTTCTATGATTTAAGTAGATTGGAAATGTAAAAAAAAAACTCACAACTCAACAAGGGGCCCTTTCATGAGAGCGGGTATGCTAACAATCAAGAGATCTTTTGTGCACGCATTGAAAACAGGGCAATTGTATTAATCTGGAATAGTGTATCATAGTCTTGAAAATAAACCACATTAAAGCTAAATAATCAAACTATGTTCTAGGTCTAGCCTTATGTCTTTTATACAAATTTCATTAAATAACTTTTAAGAATCTTATGCTGATATGACTTGACCTAATTCGACATCTACAAATGGATTTTGTTTAAAAATATATCTCCATATGACTTTCTATTGAAAGAGAAAGTCATAAGAGATTCCTCTCGAACCATATCTTAACGATTTGACAAGTCTTCAACACACTCGCTTGATGTTGTCCCATTATTCTGTTGCCTTTAATTAACCGTTGCACCATCATTCTCAAAGTTTGACTTTGAGTTTGACTCTTATATTTCTCAATCTTTGTAGCATTCCAAGTCATGTTGATAGGTGGTCATTCATATTGTAACCATTTTTCATCTCAAGACACTCTTCATCCTTTTGTTCAAGTGTTGCAACCTGTTTAACCATGGATATTACTACAGAATCCAACATTAGTTGTAGAATGTTTAAGATTTTGTTATTGTAAGAATGTTTCCGTTATAATTCATAAAGAAACATAGATTCTAAACATGGATGATAAATACTTTTTTATGAGTTGAACTTGACCTTGAGCATGTTGATACTTCTACAAAAATGGTGACAAAAAGGTGAATGGAGATGGAAAAACCACCTTTGCCAAATGAGTTCAAGAAAGAAAAACCACCTACATTCGATGGGGAAATAAAGAAGTCACGGGATGTAGAAGCATGGTTGCTTGGTATGAATAAGTTCTTTAGGTTGTATGATTATTCAGAAAACATGAAGCCTAGAATAGTGGCATTCAGTCTTAAAGGTAAAACAGATATCTGGTGAGAAGATGTAAAGAATGTCAAAGGTATTTATGAAGAGGAGTTGACTTGGAATGAGTTTGAGAGACTATTCAGGAAGAAGTATCTATTGGAGAGATACTATGACGACAGGGGGAAAATATATGAGTTGGAGATGGGATCTATGACCGATGAGGAGTACACTAGCAAATTCTTGGAGCTATTGAGATATGTGGCTTACCTCAAGGAGGAGAAGGCAAAGATTTAGAAATTCATCGGTGGGTTGTCGGTAACATTCAAGGATAGGATTGAGTTTGATGAGCCTATATCATTGGAGGAGACCATATGAAATCTAAGGCATTGTTTTGAGCAATCAAAGCGCGGATATGAGACTAAGCCAGACTAGAAAGGTAATGAAAAGAATAAAGGAAAACATGAGAAGAAGCAAACAAGACCTCAAGATACAAGTAACAAAGAGAATGTGGCACCGCATAAGAAGTTCAATTCTTATTATAGAGGACAGAGATTTCAGTCTAAGGAGTAGAAAAAGGGTGATGGTTGGAAGCCCTTGCAGTTTTGGACTTGTTGAGGAGAGCATCACAAGAGAGATTTTCCACAACATCAAGGTGGTAGACCGTAGATCTACAGTGTGTAGGAGGCACAAATAGTGGGACATGTTGGACAGAGTATTCCACATATCTATGCAGCATTGGAGAACAGGTAGGCAGATCACGAGGCTTATATTATCGAGATGGGTAGTAATCTTTGTGATCAAGTTTTTTCAATTTTGATTGACCTTGGATCTAATTATAGTTATGTTATTCCTAACCCGGTGGATAAGTGTGGTTTGAATAAAGAAGTACATGCAGAATCTTGGTTAGTGCAATTGGCTACAGATACTAAGAAGAGAGTTCATCATTGGGTAAGAGCTTGTGCATTTAAGTTGAATGGTATCCCTAATCAACACATTTGAATGTATTGTCTTTGGGATCATACAATATGTTGTTGGGTATGGACTAGTTGTATCTTCGTAGGACTAAGTTGGGATTTTATGACAAGGATATTGAGTGTTTGGTTGACAATGGAGAACAAAGAGTCTTGCAAGGTAAGAAGAAGGCAACAATAGTTAGAATGGTGATAGCTATGCAGGAGAAGCGCAGTCACAGGAAAGGGTGTGTATTATTTGAAGTGCATATTTCCAGTGACAACGGTAAGGAATTTGAGAATGCGGATGTCTTGAGCAGGTACCTAGTTCTACAGCAGTTTCAGGATGCGTTTCCAACAGAGATTTCAACTTTTCCACCTCACAAGGAAGTAGAATTTTCTATTGATTTGGTATCAAGGGAAACACCAACAACAAAGGCACCATACAGGATGAGCACACCAGAGTAAGTTGAGTTGAAGTTGGAGTTGAAGGAAATGCTTGACAAGGGATACATGAGCCAATTGTATCACCTTAGGGTGCACTAGTGTTTTTTGTGAGGAAGAAGGATGGTACTCTCATGTTATGCATTGATTACATGCAGTTGAACAAAGTGACCATCAAGAATAGGTATTTATTATCGAGGATTGATGACTTGTTCGATCAGTTGAATGGAGTCACTGTGTTCTCAAAGATTGATTGATCTCAGATCAGGATATCATCAGGTAGACGTTAAAGAAGAGGACATCTACAGGACTAATTTTTAAACTAGGTATGGGCATTATAAGTTTGTTGTAGTTCCATTTGGTTTTACTAATGCTCAAGCTACTTTCATGTGCTTGATGAATAGTTTGTCGCATCGTTATCTGGACAAGTTTGTTATTATATTCATTGATGATATCTTGATATATTCTAAGAATGAGGAACAACATGTCGAGCATTTAGCAGCAGTGTTGAGATTTCTAAGAGAGCATCAGTTGTATGCCAAGCTTAGAAAATGTAGTTTCTTTCAGACAAAGGTACACTTCTTGGGGCATGTGGTTTCCAAGGAAGACATAGCAGTGGATCTAGAAAAGATTTGGGTTATCATGGAGTGGAAAACTCCTAGAAATGTGGATGAGGTAAGATCATTCATGGGGTTAGCAGGTTACTATAGGAGTTTCATCATGAACTTCTCTCGCAATGCTTATCTACTTACATAATTGCAAAGGAAAGGTGTGAAATTTCAATGGATAAAGAAATGTGAAGCCAGTTTTGAGTAGTTGTTGACAAATGATCTAATGTTAAAGATTGGTGATCCAGAAAAAGAGTTTGCGGTATTTACAGATGCTTGCAAGAAAGGACTTAGTGGAGTCCTTATGCAGGAAGGATAGGTAGTGTGTTATGAGTCATGGAAACTAAATGAGTGCGATCATAATTATCCAACACATGACCTTGAGTCAATATTAATCATCCATGCATTTAATATGTGGAGACACTATCTTCTTGGTAGGAGGTTTATATTGATGAGTGATCACAGTTAATTGGGATTCTTGTTTGACCAGTTGAATCTGAATTCCAGACAAGCTAAATCGGCGCGAGGAGGAAACTAGTCAGTAGCTCCGGTCTTGTAAACTAGGATAAAAGGAAGATTCTTGGGAAATGATGCAAAGGGGAATTATTCTGCTCATGAATAGGGACATACTGGGAATTTCTTCATGATGGGAAAGCATGTAGGGTTCACTGTAGAGGTCCTTCAGGATTGTGGACAGGGAGTACAGGGACAGTGAGAAAATGTTGTGTAACAGATGCCCCCTAAAGCATGAAAGTGGAACTAGAGTGAGGGGTGAAATGCTTTACAAGTGCATTCGGGGAACCAGAGTCCATCATTGGAAAACTTGAAAGCAAGCATAGATACCTATACATCACTGAAAACTCTATTGAATGATACATGAATAGCAGTATGGACACAGCCATCTAGAGAATGATCATATAAATGGATCCAAGGCATGGGCGCAGCCATCCAATAGAAAGGATCATAATGAAACCAAGGTATGGTCACAGCCATCCAATAATGAGAAGGATCACATATAGCAACTCATGGTATGGTCGAGGCATCCATCTGAAAGAGACATGTATATCAACATGATCATGTCACATCACCTCGCAACCTAGACTAGTGTAATCTGATCCCAAGGTCTTGTGCTCCAAATGACCCAATTAAAGTACAAATCCTAACATGTGAATGAATGTGTTGAAGTCTAAATGCTAGAAAATCGCTTGATTACTAGTCAATGATGTGAACTGTTAACAAGCGCGAGAGAAACCACCAATAATGACAATGGCTCTTGAGGTACCAGTAGCATAGTTCACGGAATGTGAATAAAGGAACTAAAGTCGAACACCCGTGAAATCGTCCAATCGAAAGCCAATGATGTGAACTTTTCATTGTGTGTGAAGAACTTGCCATTAGGGCATGCAAGCTCTAAGGTACTGGACAGGAGTCTCTTGGCCAGTTTCCTGGATAATTAGCTGAAGTCGACAAGAAGTGACCATGTCGAAGGAGGGCCATGATGTATCCCACATCATCGACACGAGACAAAAGGATGCAAATGATTTCAGATGATACAAAGAATCAAGAGTAAGTGTAACTGCAGAGGGACTAACTCTTGAACATATCGGCGGCACGACTTTGGCATTTGGCAGCTTTTGTATCCATAGGATCGGTGATCATGATGACGTGGCAGAGATCAAATGGAAGGCAAAAATGAACAGCCCAACCCAGGAAGGTCAATGATGAAAAGGATGATATCCCAACTCAACACGAAGTAGAAAGTTTCATGTTCAAGAGTGAGTTGCTGACACGACTAATAATATTTCCAATTTTCCCCCACCATTTCTGGCAGGTACCCCAATTATTTTTTATCGTAATGTTGAAGGGGATAGCATGTGCTTCCACTATAAGTTCATCCTTCAGATGAATCCAACCTAGTAAGTTTAATGAGCCCTAGGAAGGAGAAGCTCACGTTCGTCATGGTGACAAATCCAATTTCATTTAATGTTTTAACGAGTCCAAAAAAGGTGTAACTCGGTATCTTTTTCATGTTTAGAGCGTTTGAAAAAGACACAAAAAAGAAAACTCCATATGGGCCCTTTTGGTACATTTGTGTCTCTCGAGCCTGAAAAGGTAGAAAACGATACTTGAGAGAACTGCTTGACCATTTCAGTCAAGTAGTACATTTTTCGTAAATAGTTCATCTTAGCCTGAAAAAGCAATAAACGTATACTGGGTGAACGATGTTTCACAGCCTTTAACGAGTTCAAAATGACAAGAGCTCAGCAATATTTTTGTGTTTAAAGAGTCGGAAAAGAGCTTGAAAGCGGACCCCCCATTTTTATTCTCTTTTACAAGTCAAAAAGGGAAAAATAATTGGCGATATTTTCATTTGAGTTTTACGAGTCGAGAAAAGAGCTTAAATGTGACTCCAGTACCATCATCAATAACCTGGCACTTGTCACTACACAAAAGGTAAATGCATTATCCAGCTTCTGAGGCAAAATAGGTCAAAAAATACTTTTAAAACCCTAATATCTCATAAAAAATGAATAAAAGGAGGAAAAAGTAATTATTTTTTACCATTTACCATTTTACTTTTGTGTGAAGAGCTTTTTCCCACTTGTGCCCTAGTTTTTCTGGGGCAGATTACGGGAGATCCAGGAGGCAATTCTTTGAGCTGTTAGTTGCAGGTAAAAGCCAAGACCTTAAGCTCCATTTTCATACTTATTTTACCTGTTTTTAACCATTTTTAGATTTTTTGAGGAGGTTTTGTCCAAAAAAAATCGCCCTCGGTCGGCGTGATTTCCGTGCTATGAAGACTGTCAAGTGCGTTGGCGCTATGAACAAATGATTTTCAAGTTTTTGCCCAATTTATCCATTTGAATCCAAATTTCTCTAGCCAAAGATGTTTATTGACTTGATTATATGGTTTTTGCAGGGAAAAAATCATGAAAAATGGTGGATTGGAAGGAACGTGAGCATGAGGATATTGACACTCAAGCAATGGCTGACCCAAATTTCTTGAATGCTTTGAGGAACTATGGGCTCCTCAAATTCTTCCTTACACCAGGTCTACGGGCTCAACCCGAATTGCTACAGTATCTAATCAGTCTCTGGGACGTGAATCGGGAAGTTTTCATGATCCGTGACCAAGAACTGGAGTTGGAAACTTCAGACATTTATTTCATCACAGGACTGTCCCAAAGAGGGTATTCAGTCAATATATATGGGTCAAGGCCTATTGGGGAAAGTGTGACCATGCTATTTGAGGAACATTGACAAGAAGCTCTCAAATCAAAAAGTGGCAAGATCGTGATCATGACTGTTTGGGATCTTATGCTTAGAGTGTTATTGTTGACCATCAATAGAGTGGCTAGGGCCCAAGCATAGCATGAGACCAACAAGTCGAAGTTTCAATACGCTATCGACTGTATGACGCCCACTATCTTCAACTGGGCGAAAGCTATGAAGTTCAACATGAAGCGCCAGCTATCAAAAGCTAAGGTGGAAAACCTGAAGCAGCTTTGTTATGGGTCTATTCTAGTGAACTTCTTCCTAGAACGGGTTATGTTGTTCCACTACCAGTTGGCTAAGGTTGAACTACCATTGCCACAAGACCCACGGATGGTCCGTTGGAGTGCGTTGATGCCCAAGATTACCAGGGGCTAACAGATGTCCTATAAGCTCGCCTTCTTCTCGTGGCTACAACGACAGTTGATCGTAGTGGAAGATTGGCCTTACAGTGATACCGAATACCACAGTGATCCGGATATGCCGCTCTAGATGGGGAGGATTATGATGATGGAGGTAAAACAAACAATTTTAATTTTTTGATGTTTTTTATTGTTTTTGAGATATATGTGTTCATGACATTTTGATTTTATTAATTCAGATGTTGGACCAGAACGTCGTGTTAGGATGTCCCCGATTACCAGGCGCGTTGCTCAACAGTTCAAGGTCTCTCCTTATCAGGAAGGAAGCAACAATGAGAAGGAGATCATGCAGAACCTTGAGGGATTGACCCATGGGATCCCAAAGTATGCCCAGATGGGTGATGTCCCATGCCAGTATCAGAGGCATACAGTGGGGGTATCAGATCGGATCCATTGACTATTGACTCACGTAGTCCGAGAACTTACATGCTACCATGAGCATCATGTTGTTTAGTGCATAGGTCTAGTTTTCCACATTTTTTAGGCCTGCGAGCCATGGATGTATAAGGCTTGTGAGCCACAGATGTATTTTGAACTCACATATTATTTTTTTGGGGTTTTGATGTACGACAAACATTATCAACACACACACACACACACACACACATATATATATATATGTGTGTGTGTGTTATATTTCCATGCTTACTATGGTACAAATGTTTTGTGTTTTGAGTTTTTACATGTTTCGCAAATGTCTATCCAACACGTAACTAGCTAATGTATTTGTTAATGTATTCATGTGTCTAGGAATATGACGATATGTAATGTAACCAAAATTTCTCTCCAGTAGACGAATACATAGATACATTCTCAATATCTGAGGGTTTCTGACGGAATATTGCCCATTTATTTGAAGGATGACAAGCTGTAAATCAAGGTTGACAACTAATTCTCAAATGCCAAGAGCGATATATTCTAACAACAATTCGATAACTATGCTATACTCAGCGATGTTATTAGTTGTTCAACCTAGACAAATACCTTGAAGATCAATCAACTCGTCATGGGGGTCATAAATGGCCCATGCCGCAGATGATAGATTTTGGGTACTACGGCAAGCACCATCAGCAAAATCGATGTGAGGAGACACCAACATCTGTAAAGCAGGCAGAAACATAATAAGCAGGAAAGCTGCTTGCAAAACAACACACCAAACCACACTCTACAAAAATGAATAACACACTATTGTACAAAAGTAGTCATGCGAGATGACCTAAGCATAGTACTTTTTGAGGAAGTCCATCCTCGGACTTGGGTAATCAATCAACAAAGATGAAAACCAGAGTTTTACCGTTGACATGACGAGTAAGCATCGACTCGGCCAAATAATAGAGTATAACTCATATAAGGTTGTGCCCCCATGCCCCCTGGGCGACGGATGGTTACGAGTCAGAAGAAGGAAATCCCATTGCAAGAATAGATAATCGGTAAAAACTAGGGGAGGGAGAAAACACCTGAATCTGTGAAAAGATAAAGGTGCCCCCAGGTGAAATATCTTGAGAGTGTTAGGAGAAATGGACATGTCTTGAGAAGAGAACTTCTCAAGGAACATAGACAGGACCGTCGGGCCAAACCCAAGCCACAAGGTTTGAGAATATGCATCGAGATATGTTCTTAAAATACAATGATCAGAGGATACCGAAGGCGAAGTTGAAACAATTTCCATGTAATTAATTTCGATGGAACTTAACGGCATAACTTCGCCCCATGTGTCAACAAGATCCGGTGAAGGAATGACCCAAAGATCATACTTTATCGAAATCATGTTGATAGAGGAAACATGAGGAGGTGGGAACGGAAAAATACCCATCAAGGTAGGATCTTTAAAGATTCCTGCCCCCACGCTCTCATAAGGAGCATCGGTGTGCATAACATACACAACATTGCCATCCGAGGAGGAAGAGGCAAAGAAGGACAGTTGGTTGACTGTGACTATCTTCCCTTGATGAGGAAAACTAATCACACGGATAAGGGAGGAGGCTACAGCATGCATGGCATGGGTCCAGCTCCATATGAGTAGAAGATTGTAGTTAATATTAGCGTCAATGATCTCTACTTCGACGTGTATTGTCTTACCCTCCAAATAAATGGCAAGGTTGGGAAGGGCACTGAATGGTCGTGAATCGTGTCTGTCAAAATCTTCCAGAGTGTTAGGAGACTAGTTCAAAGTAGGTGTTACACTAAAAAATGTCACCATGACTATTTGCAGTTAGTATGGCTCCATCCACTGTCATACTATCCTCCTTGGCAAGTCTCATGCCTCTGCTTTCCATGTCAAACTCAAAAAAAGAGAGAAAAGTCATTTAAAGTCAAGTTATCTCTGGTACGCAGTTTCTCTTAGCCTTACCTGCGGGTACGCAACCCAAGTTCACAATACCTGCGTACTTGTACGCTCTGTATGTAAAGGGATGGGTGCGTACTCCTGTAAAGGACAAAAGGCGCAAGTTTCACTCCAAAAAAGTTACTTGTGGTCGTTTCTAGAGGCTTCTAGAAGTATGTTTGACGTGTATGAAGCGCCTCCAGATGGTTCATGTATCCCTACTAAAGAGGAACTTATCCCATCTATAAGGAAGCTATCCCATCCAAAGAGGGACTTATCCCATTGATGGTGGACCTGAATAACTTCCTCTAGAGCACTATAAATACAGGCATTGGGCCAAAGGGGGAGGAGGTTGAAAGCTGAACATTCCTAAGGGTAGATGCTGCTGGAATTAGGACTTCCTTGTAGAAGCTTGTGAGGAGAGATTACCATCTTTACTTGTTTCCATTGGGAGGTGGGTGAGCTGATCAGAGTAAGGGAGAACTCTTGTGGGCCCTGGGAGGAGCTTGCACAACACCAAGGCTCAGGTTGTAATGGTTCCTTTTGTTACCTTTTAATACAAATTAGTCCATTCTTCTCAACAATTTGTTATTAATGAGTTGTTTCATGTACTCCTTGGTCTACATGTTAAATATGTTTTATTTTATGTGATATTCAGGTGCTATTTAATCGTTTGATTGTTGGTGAATGCAGGTTTCGAAGTGAAGGAGGAGCTCATCCGGATCAACGGAGCTGGACTACTACAACAGCGTTGGATTACAGGTAGGATCTAAACACTTGATTTCTCATATTGTAAAAGCATATTTAGGGAAGGATTGCTCTTATTTGTCTTGTTTGTCATTAGAGAGTCTTAGGCTTTCTAGGAAGGTCAATTGCATCCGCACTAACGACTCTTTCCGCGTGACAAAATGGCGACTCCACTGGGGACTCCATTAATGTGTTTGAGTTCTTTTTGATTTGATATTTTGGTCTGAGAAAAATTGCTTGTTTTCTGATTTTTGGTTGTCTAGCTGTGTATTTGGGTGGGTTAGCTTAGAGTCAATTTAGTTTTTTATTTTTCTTAGTCTTGCCAGCAGTACGCAGTCTCTGGGTTTAACACAGTGTGTACTTGTACGCACTGCGTATTTGTGCACAGTGCGTACCCGCGCCTGTGTAAACAGATGACCTGCGTACCCCTGTCAATTTTGAGAAAATTTCAATTTTTTCTTTTTGCTCTTTTAGATTTTACTTTTACTTTGTTTTTACTGCCCAGATCCATCAGTTTACTGTCAAAGATCTTCACCTGAACTTGTCCCGTTAGTGTCGAGGGTTTTGGTGGAATTCATAGGGATTTTGTCTTAGGGTTTGATTTTTAACTGGTCCTGTAGTGACTTTGGCGTTAGGGGTTGTCAAACTTTGGATCTCCCTGGTTTTGATCAGTCCTCTTAGGAGTCGGACCTGTCAATAGAAGTCACCCTAGTGAGAGACCTACCTTTGTGTCTTCTCTTTGCGAATCTCGAAAAGAGTGTTTCTTAAAACCTTGAATTCCATTCTTGAGAAAAAAGAACAAAAAGATTTCGATTTTGTTTTTTGGTTAGTTTATGATTCTGCATGAATTGATCCTTAGTTGCATTTTGACTAAGTAAAACATCCGGGAATCATCCTTGTAGGCTTTTGTCCTCATTATTTTTACTCTTAGGTAAATTTGCTTTTGATTTGCTTTTGAATGAATTTGATTTGATTGTATTAGATTTGTTAAATTCGATTTGATAAAATAGTTTTGTATGCTTTATTAACATAGAAAAAACACAAAAATTCTTTTGGAAAAAGTTTGCTTTCGTAGCATTTGTAGACTTTTGGGAGAAAAAGGAAATTTCGTAAAGTAATTAGTGGTCATGAGTTGTGTGTTTTGAAAAGAAAAAGAGAATTGTTTCTTTGATTGTCTTTACTAAGAAAGTTGTTTTCTATAAAATTTGCATTTTCCAACTCTCTTAGTTAGGATATTCATTGAAAAGGAAAAGTAGCGTAAATCATCTTAGGTGCATCTTTGTAGTGGTTGCGAGTCGAGTCTACACACCATCAGTTTCATCTCCATCACCTTTTTGTCTTTAAGAAAACCCATAAAATTAACGCTTAAAGTAAAATCAACGTAGTAACTTTTATTTACTAGGGCTCTAAAACACCAATTTAGATCAGGCTAGTGTCTTGGAGTAGGAGAGTAATTAACTCTCCAAGACAACAAAACCAAACAAGTAGCTTATCTTGTGATAGAATAAATCCAATTGTCTCATTTGTACTCTGGGAAAGCTCCTCTTAAAGGAGAAGCACGAGCTCGTGTCCGAACCAGTGAGGGGATCAATCCTCCCTCGTTGGGAACGATGCCAGACACGCACGTATTACAAATGGTAAACCTCGGATTAACCATTGTCGAGGAGCCAGGGGTCACTTGTCGATAAACCTTGGATTATTGTCAAGGAACCGGCAAGGGGATTGAGCTTGATACTCTGCCCTTGCATGCTGTCGGAGTGTAGACTGTTCCCCCAGGTGCATTTGTTGCGGTTGGTAACCTTAGTGACCATTATCTTTAGGATTCTACCGAGGTGACGGTGGAGGGAAGATCCCACTGTACCTGGAGCAGACGTCGGCTAGACTCACTTGGATTTTCCGGGGGGTTCACTTCACTCGAGACGGTTAAAGTGGAGGAACTTGTGCCGGTCTATTCATTAAGCAGGTTGTCGGGGTAACTGTTCCACCCGCCACTTCTGTACTGAATCCAGCGATGTTGGGTTTCATCTCCAACTAGCGTTTTCGGTCTGGAAGGCTACTGTTTGTGCTTGGTTTGACGCCCTAGATTCTTTAGGCGTATGATTCAAATTTGTTTGGTTCTTTAGAGACTTTAGGTGGTTTGCTTTGAGATTTTACTTTGTTTGCGTGTGCAGTAGTTAAAAGTTTTTAACTGTGGCGGAATTACCGAGACAGTCCCGTAGACTTCGGGGCAAGTCACCTGAGATTGTTACCGGAACCGATTTGTTGAGGAAACTCCGTAGATCACGGGGTGGACCTCCTGAAGACGTCCCGGGTCATTACGAAGGTTTAAAGGTCCTTGTAACTCCTCCTAGCGGCAGTAGAGTAGGTTCACCAGAAGAAGGAGAGTCTTCATTGGTAGTCCATCAAGATTACCAAAGTCTAGAGACAGGTTATAACCCTGAAGCAGTTGAAGTTTCTGAGCTTGCTGGTAGTTTTTCATCTACTAGTGATATAGGCGAAGAACCTGAAATATCTGAACCTGTTACTCCAACTTCTAGTGTACCAGATTCACCTAGGGTAGAAAGAGTCATCACCGAAAATCTTCCTACTGGTTTGATAGCTATTGAAGAACTTGCTCCAGAGGAAGAGTTAGGCGTGTCTACCCTTGAAGATCAACCTACTCTTGATCTAAGGGAGCGTGAATCTATCTTTTACAGTCCTCCTAGAAGTACTACTTGGTACCTTTCGTTAACCAATTATTTAGACAACTCAGGGGTAGGTTTTACACCACCTTATATTCCTTTTCCACTTGGAGGTATTTATACTCCTGTAAATATCTCTGGTCAGTCGTCCGTGTTCACTCAATCTCCTGAATCTTTCTTACACGGCGGTCCTTCTGTTCCCACCGGGTATCAATCACTTTCTGGTACCTTTGCGGGGGCATCTCCTCAACCCATTGATCATGGGTTATTAGCTGGAAACAATGGTAATAAACCGTTGGGTGTAGGGGACATTTACATGATGTCAGGTTCAGTTCCCGTTTCTCAACCTCAAGGTGGTCAATTACCGCCTGGGGGGCAGCCTCAACTAACGCCTGGGGGGCAACCTCAAGGTACACAAACTGTGTCTGGGGGGCAGCTTCAAGGTCAGTATGTACCCATGGTACAATACATGCCTCAGGGTCAACCCCAGCCTCAATATGTACCCCAGGGTCAACCTCAGTATCAATATTTACCTCAAGGGTATCAACCCCAAGGGTATCAACCTCAAGGTCAAGATCAACCCCAGTATCAGTATTTACCCCAAGGTTATCAACCTCAAGGTCAATACTCGAGTCAAAGTTATCAACCACCTCAAGGTCAGTCATATGTTCAAGGTGTGGGAACTATGCCTTTCAATTATCAATCCTATCCTCAATCCGGTTATGGATCTCAGTATCCTCAACCTGTTACGGGTCAATACCCCGGAATGATAGTGTGGGATTCGTCACAAGGTCAACAGGTGTTGCAGCCAAGTATACAGTTGGTACCTCAAACTGGACAACCCGTAGTTTCTGGTCCACCCCAGCAACCGCAACCTGTCCAGTCAAATGTTCAAACTTCTGTAACTTCGGTAGTTACTCAACGGCCAATTGCACCTAGTACTCCATCTCAAACGGCTGCTGCAACTACCGCAACATCTACCACACTTACTTCTGGAGTATCGACAGCTCTGGTTTCTACTGTCTCTGCAACCATTCCTCAGACATCTTTACTGTTGTCCGGATCTATGATTCAAACCACGGTCCAGATGCCTGTAGGGCAGCCTGGTTTAAGTACTGTTGTAACAAATCAACCTCAATTTACCCAACAACAGTACCAGGGACAGTACCAATTCGGTCCTGCTGTCCAACAACCGGTTTACCAGTATCAACCGTATCCTGGGTACACTTATCAACAACCTCAACAACCCCAGTACGGTCCGGTTAATCCTGGTTTTCCAGGAGGATATAATATCCCTAATGCGATTCCTGTTCCTAGTTATCCTGGATATCCTCCTCCTGGGACTGGTCTTGTGACCCAGAGTTTTAGAGATCCTAACCGGCAGTTACCGTTTATCGCAACTTTGGATTTACCAGACTTGACACGCCTAACGAACGATCCAATTCAATATCTTCCGTTTTGGCCGCCAATGCCAAATAAGTTGCCCAGTGATATACCCAAGTTCGAAGGTAAGTCTGGAGAGGATCCGTCCAATCACGTGATGACTTACCACCTCTAGTGTGCTTCAAATTCTATCTCGGATGATTCGATCCGCTTACGTATTTTCCAGCGTACGCTCATTGGTCTCGCGGCCAAGTGGTACTTGAGTTACCACGGGCCTATTTTTACAATTTTAGCCAGTTAGCTACCTCGTTCCTAACTCATTTTCAGTTGTCGGTCAGATACGATAACGGCACGGAGCTATTAACTTCATTAAAACAGTCGACCTCCACTTACATATCCGATCATATTCATGAATGGAGACGTCGAAGATGTTTAGTGAAAGTTTTTATCCCGGACCAAATCTTAGCTGAATGGTTTGTAAAATCATTATTACCGAAGATTACTGAAGATGTAGCTAAGGCCGGAGTAGTTACTGAGGAGCAAGTCATTGCTCAAGCCCAGTACCTTGACTTAGTTTACACTCAGTCGGGTACGTTGCACGAGAAGATCCCAGATCTTCCTAAGTCGAATCAAATTGTTGCTGCTCCTTCGGGGTCCCATGCTGCTGATGGCATGATTGGTACGGTGAATACTAAAAGTAAGAAGAAATCCTCAAAGAATTCTTCTCCAATAATAACCCTACCGGACTCCCCGACAGGAGAATCTTCTCCTGAAATTACTGCCGATATTCATGTTGTAGAGTCATCTACGGCTAAATCAAAAAACGGTGGTAAGAAGAAAGGCAAGAAGAAGGATAAAGCAGACAAGGCTCCAAAGGAGAAAAAAGAGAAGTCGGAATCCAACGACGAAAAGCGCAAACCTCGCTATCCTTGTTTAATTTGTGAAGAAGATCATTTCACAAGAGATTGCACTCATCGGGCAGAGGTTGTGAAAATCGTTAAGGGTTCCCCAACTCCTGCTGTTTTGAAAGATCCATTTCCGAAGCAGGAGAGTAAAATGATAGGTTCTTCCTCGAGTGCCAGTGAAGAACCCATATTGATGATGTCTCATGTACGGATTGCGACTCGATCGCAAGATTATGGTAGTAAGAATCCTGTTGATGGTAAAGAAGCAGAATCTTCTCATTCTAATCCATCAACCTCAACTCCCGGTTCCGATCCACTACAGATCGAGAAACCTAACCCGGACTTGATAATTAAACCACCCGCCAAGGGTATACTTCGAAAGTCTGCTTTCAATCCACATGCGAGAGCAGCTCAGAATTATAACATTGTTGAGGATTTAGCTGTTTCTACCTCAGCAATGTTGGCTTTGGAAGTGCTGCAATCATGCCCAGCACAACGAAAATTACTCTTGTCGGCTATAGGAGCTGTTGATATTCAGGACCCGAACCTGATAATCTTTGATCTAGAAAATAGTACACCGCGTCTCCCTCATCAAATGGCTTTCCAGATTCCAGTGATAGTCAAAAACAGGCCTATTCATCGGACTGTAATTGATGAAGGAGCTTCTACGTGTATTATGTCGATTCAGTGTTGGAGATCGCTTGGTTCTCCTTCACTGAACCAATGCCCGATGATTCTTAAGGCCTTTGATGGCCATGGGTTCCATCCGTTTGGCATTCTACAGGATTTGCCTATAGGGGTTGAAGGAAAAACCGTTAGTCTGGATGTGGAAGTGGTTGATGCCCCTCTAGACTACAACCTTCTTTTGGGTCGCAGTTGGTCTTATGCTATGACAGCAGTCGTGTCATCGGTCTTCAGAGTTATAAAGTTTCCACATAATGGTAAGATCGTGACGATAGACCAGCTGGCTTACTTTTTATCCGACCCAGCCTCTTCAGAGAGTATCCAGCATGTCAGTAAAATGACTCCCTTACAGGGATGTTGGTGTAGGATTGGTTAAAGATTCCGGTTTACTGGGAACTTTTCCCTTCCCTTCGATCAATGCAGACCCTTCATTCGCATCCATTCATATGATTACTTCAGACACTATTATTTACGATGATCCTTGGATTGTCCCATCTGAATCTGAAATAGACTCCTTCGGTAATGCAATGCCTTTGAGTCCATATGAAATTGCTTATGAGGCCGTGCAGTCTTTTTCCGACTCCAGTTCAACCCAATTCGACCAAATGAATGTGGTCCGTGAGGAATCACTTTTCACGTCAACCTCAGAACGGATAACGTTTCCTGAAGTCGTGTCATCTGACGAACAACTTCGCGAAATCCTAAGTGTAGACGATCTACCATGGGAAGATCTTCATCATAGATCTTCGTTTTTACCTGAGGGTGATGACTTTGAAAATGATTTTTCATCAATTTTTACAGCTGAATATGTCAAGGATGCTCAGAATCCCATGAAACATCCTGATTCAGAGTTGAATTTGGGAAACATTTCCCAAACTATTGCCATCGACATTTCAGTCAAAACCGGAGTTATTGAAAATATTCATATAGGTGCCTCGTGTACAGATAACGAAATTCAAACATACAAGGTCCTATTTCAAGAATTCCGCGACGTATTTGCCTGGTCCTATGAGGAAATGCCAGGAATTGATCCCTCCATTGTTGTTCATGAAATCAAGACCTACCCGGACGCTAAACCCGTTCGGCAACGTCTGCGTCAGATACACCCTAGGAAAGCGGCTGCGATTAAAGCAGAAGTCGAGAAGCTGTTGAAAGCAGGTTTCATTTATCCGATCCCGTTAACAGATCGGGTATCGAATATTGTTCCGGTTAACAAGAAACAAGGAACAATAAGAATATGTATCGACTATAGGGATATAAATCGTGCTTGTCCAAAAGACAACTATCCTACACCCTATATCGATCAAATAATTGATGATTGTGCCGGCAGTGAAATATTTTCCTTTATGGACGGATTTTCCGGGTACAATCAAATCAATATTCTACCTGCCGATCAACCGAAAACGGCTTTCATTTGTCCTTGGGGGACATTTGCTTACTGAAAATTACCTTTTGGACTTAAGAATGCCGGAGCCACTTTCCAACGGGCAATGTCTTACGCGTTTCACGACATCAAGCACATTGTGCAACCGTATCTCGATGATTTGCCTGCTCATTCTTTACATCGAGCTGATCACCTTGTCCACTTACGCGCTATTTTTATGAGGTGTCGGCATTATCGAATTCGGTTGAACCCACACAAATGTGTCTTCTGCATAGAAGTGGGACGATTGCTAGGATTTGTCGTTTCAAAAGCCGGTATCCGCGTCGATCCCTCGAAGGTCGAAGCCATCATCAAATTGCCTCCTCCTTCGAGTTTACACCAACTCCAAAGTTTGCAAGGGAAAGCAAACTTTTTACGTCGATTCATTCCTAACTACGCCGAGGTTACAAAGGGTTTCACCCGGTTGTTGAAACAAAACGCTCAATTTTCTTGGGATGAGATAGCTCAAAAATCTTTTGATGCACTTAAGCACGCATTGACCCATGCACCGTTGCTGCATCCTCCCAACTACAACCAGGACTACTTTTTGTATCTCGCCGCCTCCCACTCCACCATTGGAATGGTCTTAGTTCAGGAAGATGAATTCGAAACGGAACATGTGATATACTATCTTAGTAGGACGTTAAATCCCACTGAGCTAAAATATTCGCATGTGGAGAAATTAGCCCTGGCAGCTGTTCAGGCTGTCCAGCGTTTTCGTCATTACATTCTCCTCCGTAAAACTACAGTGATTTCGGATTGCAACCCTATGATCTATATTTTGACAAAACAACTGCTAGGGGGCAAGTACTCCAAATGGATTGTTATCCTGCAGGAGTTCAATTTGGAGTTTGAGAAGTCCAAGTCTAAGAAATCCTTAGTTTTTGCGGAATTGATGTGTGACTTCCCGTGTGCTGACACAGAGACTGTGGCAGAGGAACCCATTGCGGACGAATCTCTGTTTCTTATCAGCACTTTAGATCCGTGGTATGGGGATATAATCGTCTATCTCCAAACCCAATCCTTTCAGCCCAAAGCTTCAAAGTCAGAACGCCAGAAAATTCGATTCCAGTCCCAACAATACAGAATTATTGGAGATACTCTTTATCGTCGTGGGGCGGACTTGGTTTTTCGTCGTTGCTTAACTCATGAAGAGGCAGAAAGGGTTTTGAATGACTGTCATTCTGGAGCATGTGGCGGTCATATGTCTGGGTATGCCACAGCTCAGAAGGTGTTGCGTGCTGGCTATTTCTGGCCGTCCATGTTTAAAGATTGTATCATTGTGGTCCGAAAATGCCACAACTGTCAAGTGTTTGATCGTAAGATGCGCGCACCACCTGCTCCTCTCCACCCTATAATTGTCGTTGGTCCTTTTGCTAAATGGGGGATCGATTTTATTACTTGTAACCCTCACTCGGCCGGGGGGCATGCGTATATCATCCTTGCGGTTGATTATTTTACTAAATGGGCCGAGGCGATGCCTACATTCGACGCAAGCGGCAAAACAGCTGCAGTTTTCATATTCAATCACATTATAACTAGGTTTGGTGTCCCGCAAGCAATCATCACTGACCATGGGAGCCATTTTCGAAACATTATGATGACAAAACTTACAAGCCAGCTTGGTTTACGCCATGATAGTTCTACTCCTTATTATCCCCAAGCAAACGGTTTGGTTGAATCTATCAACAAAGTTCTAGTTATCATGATCCGACGAATCATTGGTATTCATCGATCGAATTGGCACAACATGTTATTTTCAGCGCTTTGGGCGTATCGAACCTCAGTAAAAACATCAACAGGGTTCACTCCTTTCCAACTAGTTTATGGTTTGGAAGCAGTGTTGCCCATTGAATGCGAAATCCCATCACTTCAAATGGCTATCGAATTACTCCCAGCTACTTCTGAAGAGGAGAAACGTCTGTTATACTTAGCTAAATTAGATGAGACTCGACGTGATGTTGCTTTGGCAATCGAGACTCACGCAAAAAGGATGAAAGCTCAGTATGACCGTAACGTGACCCCTCGTAATTTTTCGGAAGGAGACCTAGTGCTATTATATGATCAAGCTAACGATAAATTAGGTGCTGGAAAATTCGTTCCCATGTGGCATGGGCCCTACATTGTCAAGCGAAAGCTGGCAAAAGGGGCCTATGAGCTGGTAGATTTTGATGGGGACTCTTTGGGTAAGCCCAGAAATGGACTTTACCTAAAGAGGTATTATGCTTAAATGGTGGGTATGGAGATTTAGTTAGTCCTAGTTAGGTTAATTTTCTTTTTAACTAGTATGTTTGCTTAGTTTAGGCTGTGTGCTTAGTTTAAAGAGTGTGTTTTTTGTCGTTATTCTGGCTTATCTTGGTTTTACTCTTGATATTGCAGATGTCGACGCCTCTCCAAACGTACATTGGATTTGCTGATGGTGCTTGTCGTAGTACACGGAATATCTCTTCCGCAGCTTGGGTTATCTATTCGCCCTCTGACGAGTTAGTTTCTATGCATGGGGTGAGCCTCGGTCAAACAACAAACAACATTGCAGAATACAGTGCAGTGATTGAATTATTATCTGAATCTATTTCATTTGGGATTCGGAGTTTGATAGTGAAGTTAGATTCTGAACTCGTTGGATTACAGCTTAATAGAGTCTATCCAGTGTTATTAAGATTGTTTTTGAGGGTGCGTCTCTTGGAACGTGAATTTGATTACATTGAATATCAGCATATTCCAAGGTCTTTAAATACATTAGCAGATGCAATGGCGTCTCGAATGTTAAATAGACATTTGTAACAATCATAAATGTAAATTTATAAACATTTCATCACACATGTTTAAAAAAATAAGCCGGTAATAATGATATATATAGATAGAAGTGTGTCAAAAATATACATCGTCTTCGATCATAGGTTGAAAAACACCTTATGATCGGCAAAAATGATAAGTACAAAAAACCAAAAATGTCATATGTGTCTACAAAAGTGACTAGCCAATCAATGGTGGTGCTCTCTATACGAGACCACTGCCCACGCTACCCTACACAGGAACCTCCTGAAAGGTCCTGGGACTGTGACCACGTAGCGCTGAAGTCGGATAGGAATGTCATCTATAGTGGTCTCTGATATATCCGCCGTCAGACGCTCTAGATCCTGTTCCAGCTCGACTAAGGTCTCTGCGGCCGCATCCTGTGGGGCTGGTGCTGGTACAGCTGGTACTCTCCTCTCAAAAGCCCGGAGGTTGGCCGGACGCCGTGGACCTACATCTGCATTTTGAAAATTTGTGCTGCCAGTTTTGAGGCGATATATAAAAAACAAAAAAATACATAATTTAAAAACTTGTGAAAGATGAAATACCTCTGTCATCCCATTGTTCTCCCTGTGGAAGAACCATGTCCGGATCATTGCAAAAATCCATTCCGGCATACGGAAAATCCTGAATCGCAAAGACCTGGCCCTCCAGCCAGTGAAAGTAACCATCAGGAAATCGAACAACTGCTGCTCCCTCATCAGGATGTCGGGCCATTACCGCAACCCATCTCGTCAACTTAGGCTCCCGAGGAGCCCCAACTGGAACTGTAAGATGCTGGGGGATCAGCATTGGAACTCTCTCTAGGGCAAAGCTCACGACTAAAGGCCCATATCCAAAGGTCTTCAGTTGTCCTCTCTTTGCCCTGGTTAGTTGGCCCTTCATATTGGCCAACACAGCATCGCACCAGTTGAAAATGGTGCCTTGGAAGCAATCTATAGCCATCCGCATTTGGGACCCGGTGGCATGGTGCAAAGCGGCCGCGCCGCAAAGTCTGGTAACAGTAAAGGCTATCACCATAAGTTCAGGTCGGGATATGTATTTGATTTCTATCCCCTTCTCCTGGTTTTGATTGTTGCACCACTCTAGCCGGAGACTAGTAAGGGATTGGCCACCCGGCCTAGTCCCGAATAGAGAGAGTTGCTCGCCCCTGTTAGGCAAGCCAGTGAGAAAATATATGTCGGAGGGCTCTATCTCGAGCTGGTGCTCTCCGATGTAGAAACATTGATCCTGAATGTTCCACCTTTCAACCAGCCACTCAAGGAATGGCACCTGGGCCCTCATGCCAGGTATGGCCCAGTACTTATAGAGTCTGCATGCCTTTAACGCATCAATAGAAGGTTGATGACCTATTGCGGCCAAATCAACGTCCTCGTGTTCTCTTTCACGCCAATCAAGCATGGTGTGCACCCTGCACATCATAAAACATCTGTTAGAGTCCATAAAATTTTAAAATTTTGGTCCATTTTGGAGAAATGAGGGTTTCAAAATGCGTTTTGCGGGGTACGCACCCCGGCTTTTAGGAACAGAGCATCTGGACGCAGCTTCCCTTAAGGCCGGGTGCGTACGCCCGGTATTTTTCCCATTGAGAAAATATCGGGGTACGCAGGTCAGCAGTGCATGACCTGCGTACCCCGAAGGGCGCATCTTGAAACCCCAAGACCTCCAAAAAATCAAATAAAAACCTAAAAATGAATTTTAAACGGATGGAAAGCAAGAGAAGGATGTTGTAGAATACCTGATGAGACGGCGTTCAGTTCTGACGGTCGGATTCTCCGCAATATCCACAGGAAGTTTCTTGTCAAAAGCCCTTTTCTCAACCTCAACAGTAAAATGGTAAAAATGACATGGTAAAAGGTCTTTTTATAGGTTTTTTGGATGAATGAATGCTAAGTTTGTTTATTTTTCACCATGAAAGGATATTTTTCAATGTATTTTTGCCCATCTTAAACAGGTATGAGTAATGTGTTGTTTTTGTTCAGGACAAAGGGACTTTAGGGTAAATTATCATTTTTCACGTCAGAGTCGTCTTTTAAGCCCTTTTCTGACTCCTAAAACATGAAAAGATTGCCAAGCGTTTCTTTTACACTCGTTAAAACGGAATTAAAAGACGGTCCCCTTATAGCTCTTTTCTGACCGTAAAAACAGGAAAAGATTGCCGGGTTTTTGTCGTTTCAAACTCGATACGGAAATAAAACGACGTGTCCTTGATCGCTTTTTACTTTTCAGGTCAGAGACACTAATCATGAAAGTACTCCTTGGTCACGAGATCAAGCGGTTCTCTCAAGTATTATTTTATACTTTTTCGGGTTTGGGAGACACAAATTTACGAAAAAGTTCACCGTGGAGTTTTCTTTAGTTTTTTCAGACTCTCTAAAAATGAAAAACGCCGAGTTTCTCCTATACTGGACTCGTTAAAATTTCACAGTAAAGGACCTGTTCAATTACAAACAGGAACGGACCACTCCTTCTTAGGGTCTGAATCTAAACTAAGTTGGACTCATCCGAAGGATGAGCTTACAATCAAGCATATGTTATCCTCCTCAAACTTGTAAAAAATAAAGAGGTACTTGCCAGAAATGGTGGGGGAAAAGAGAGAAGAATGAACCGATTTGTTATCCTTTGTTACAGAAGAACCTTATCACCGCTCTTGAACACGACACTTTTCATTCACCTGGGTTGGGAAATCCTTTGCCTTAAAAGTTGATCAAACCACTTTGAAAGTCTTCAACCGTTTCCGGGTATTAACTTTGGGTCAATCGTCACCAAACCATCTGTTGTGTCGTTATGTGTTCAAGAGGTCTCTGCAAATAAACCATTCATATGCAAAATACTTGTCATCCATTTGACCATCCCTGAGTCAGTCCTTACAACAACATTTCTTCAACTTGAACAATGATTTCGTGTTGTGGGCTTGCCTGCAACGAGTCGCTTTCTATCGACATCAGCACATTATCTAGAAAGATGACTTAGAAATCGACAGTACCTTGAAGTCTGCATGCATCAATGGCAGGTTTCTCGCCTTTGACGACAGTTTACATCATTGACTTTCGATCGAAGGATTCCGTGACGTGTTCGACATCAACTCATTCATTCACATTTCATGGATTGTACTGGGTACTTTGAGAACCATTGACATCACTGGTGGTCTCTCTCACACTTGTTAACAGTTTACATCATTGACTGGTAATCAAGTGGTTTCTACCATGCTCGACATCAACTCATTTATTCGCATGGATAGAATCGTACCAATTCGGGAAGTAGAAATGAAGACCCTGGATCTAGTTTCCACCATCCAGGCTGCGAGGAGTTTTGTATTCATTATACAGTAGACTAATCATAAATAGATGGCTGCGTCCATACTGTGTCTACAAAAGTCTATGACTATGATGTACTGCAAAATCATTCTTGTATCAGAGCAGTAGTTAGATTGTTAGTTAAAGTTTTCAATCTGAGTATGGGAATGCCTACCTCAGCGATGATATCATCTTATATATGTATTTTGTGTTGAATATTTGCAGGTTCTGACCAGGTCCTCCGCAAGATACTCCTTGAAATGATAAAGTACTTCACCCTTCCTAGATCATAAAAACCCTAATCTACTACAGGCTTCGCACTTTAGGGGGCAATCTGTTACACTAAAAAATGTCACCATGACTATTTGCAGTTAGTATGGCTCCATCCACTGTCATACTATCCTCCTTGGCAAGTCTCATGCCTCTGCTTTCCATGTCAAACTCAAAAAAAGAGAGAAAAGTCATTTAAAGTCAAGTTATCTCTGGTACGCAGTTTCTCTTAGCCTTACCTGCGGGTACGCAACCCAAGTTCACAATACCTGCGTACTTGTACGCTCTGTATGTAAAGGGATGGGTGCGTACTCCTGTAAAGGTCAAAAGGCGCAAGTTTCACTCCAAAAAAGTTACTTGTGGTCATTTCTAGAGGCTTCTAGAAGTATGTTTGACGTGTATGAAGCGCCTCCAGATGGTTCATGTATCCCTACCAAAGAGGAACTTATCCCATCAATAAGGGAGCTATCCCATCCAAAGAGGGACTTATCCCATTGATGGTGGACCTGAATAACTTCCTCTAGAGCACTATAAATACAGGCATTGGGCCAAAGGGGGAGGAGGTTGAAAGCTGAACATTCCTAAGGGTAGATGCTACTGGAATTAGGACTTCCTTGTAGAAGCTTGTGAGGAGAGATTACCATATATACTTGTTTCCATTGGGAGGTGGGTGAGCTGATCAGAGTAAGGGAGAACTCTTGTGGACCCTGGGAGGATCTTGCACAACACCAAGGCTCAGGTTGTAATGGTTCCTTTTGTTACCTTTTAATACAAATTAGTCCATTCTTCTCAACAATTTGTTATTAATGAGTTGTTTCATGTACTCCTTGGTCTACATGTTAAATATGTTTTATTTTATGTGATATTCAGGTGCTATTTAATCGTTTGATTGTTGGTGAATGCAGGTTTCGAAGTGAAGGAGGAGTTCATCCGGATCAACGGAGCTGGACTACTACAACAATGTTGGATTACAGGTAGGATCTAAACACTTGATTTCTCATATTGTAAAAGCATATTTAGGGAAGGATTGCTCTTATTTGTCTTGTTTGTCATTAGAGAGTCTTAGGATTTCTAGGAAGGTCGGTTGTGTCCGCACTAATGACTCTTTCTGCGTGACAGTAGGAGAACCAATTGCCTTCCAACAAGCAACAGACATAATCCAAGTAGAATCACCTTCATCGATGACGGTCCTATGAATGGTTTTCTCATTTATGATTACCTGAATGAGAAAGGAAATCTAATGAGGTAAACGCGGAACGTGGTTTTCCAGGTCAAAACAGATGAGATTAGAGTCAGCTGGATCAATACCCCTAATAGCCGACAGTAACGATTTCCGCTGAGAAGGACAGCTTTAAAGGACCTCGAGAGAAGACATAGTTAATGGCGCTTGAGCCAAATCTTCAACAATGTTATTATGTTGAGTGGCCCGAGTGTTGGGATTGTACGAGGACTTTCGTAGCACACCTCGAGAAGCTGGTCGAATGGTAGCATCAGGATTAGGTCACCCTATATGGAGAGGACCAAAATTGGATGGGGCAGAAGAAGAAGGGGTACTTTATCTCTCTTTCCCTACTGTCAGGGTAGGAATTTGATAATATTTTGACCTTGTAGCCACGTTAATCGAGGTACTCATCATGAACACTTGTGAACCTGAGGAAGCGGATGACTGAGGCTGGTCTACCATTTGATTCTACTCGGACAGAAAGGTCTCTTTCAGGACAGCTGGGGTCCCTTTGAGCAAACAAGCAACTTCGAACCATCTCGGACAATCCTTAGTATAGTGATCCTCCTCACAGATGAGGCATGGATATTTGGGCTTTTGTTGGGAAGCATCACCAGCAGATGGCTTAGGAGGACCCTATTTCAAGGCATCAGCTTTACCCTTGCCTTTTCCTTTCTTCTTACCTTTAGAGGATTTATCTACTGCGGTAGACTAGAGTGCGCGAACCTCTGAGGTTTTACCAGGGCTAGATGAATTGCAAGAGGAATCATTGGGAGTAGTGTTGGAGAGCGACTTCTGTTCGGAAGAAGATTTTACAGGGGTCTGAGTCACTAAACCAATTACTCCATCAATAGGAGGTGTAGCTGGAGATTTAGATGTCGTCAAATTAGATGATGGTCTGGGCACATCGGGTAACACATCATATAACATGACGGATTGTGAATAGACGAGGTCTAGATACTGGGCACGCGTGATGGCTTGTTCCTCAATGACACATCCACCCATATAAATGTCCTCAGCAATTTTGTTTACAAAAGATTTGGTGAACCACTCGGTTAACAATTGATCAACAATCTCAAACTTAATCAGACGGTGCCTACGTCTCCATTCATGGATGTGATCAGAGATGTGGGTCGCAGTGTCTTTCTTGAGCGACATTAGCAGATGGGTGCCAGTTTCATAGCGAACCGGCAGCTGGAAATGTGTGAGAAAGGCCATGGCGAGAGTGTTAAAGTCATGATAGGTATTTCGAGGTAGCTCGATATACCATTTGGTTGCAGCACTTGTAAGAGTTCATTGGAAAAGTCGAAGACGAATGGAATCATCAACGTAAGAGTTTGAGGAGCACGAGAGGTGATATATCATCATGTGGGCTTGTGGATCCTTTTTCGCTTTTCCTTCAAACTTCAAACAATCGCTCAGAATCTTGGACAGAACTGGAGGCCAGTATGGCAAATGAAGAATTGGGTCATTGGTGAGTCTAGACACATCTGGCAGTTCTAGTGTAGCCAATAACGACAATTGGGTATTAAAAGGCATTTGAGGTCGATAAGGGGGCCCAACTGGCAGGGCCCATCCCTGCTAGTAAGGATTTTTTCCCCATAGTGGAGGATTTTGTCCATATGGCATTTGATTTTGCCCCCATTGTAGGTTACCTTGCCCGTAGGGAGGGTTCTGACCTTGAAAGCCTTGAAATTGTCCAGCCATAGGCTACTGGTAAGCAACATATGATTTAAAAGGCTGTTGAGCCTGCTAGCCTTGGACATATGGATTTTTCACCTGATGTCCCTAAGCATAAGGGTTTTGGACCTGCTGCCCCTGGACGAAAGGGTTTTGGACCTACTGCCCTTGGACGTAAGGATTTTGCACTTGCTGCCCTTGGACATAAGGATTTTGGACTTCTTGTCCTTTGACAAAAGAAGGTTGAACCTCTTGCCCCTAGACATAAGGATTTTTCGCCTGCTATTACAGGACTTCCTTACCCTTGCAAGGGCTGACCCTGTTGATATGAGTATAAGGGTTGTTGCTGCCCGGGTTGACCTTGTTGCTACAAGGGCTGACCTTGCGACTATAAATTTTATCCCTGCGGGTGTAGAGGTTGACCTTGCAAAGGCATAGGCTCGGAGGATTGTGGTGCATACTGCACTTGTGGCTGCATGGTTTGCTACACATGTTGCGAGGATTTCCCTTGTGGTTGTTGCAGTTGTCCTTGCTACAACATCATCTGGCCTTATTGTTGCATGGATGGCCCTTGCTGCAATGAAGGTTGCCCTTGTTGCTGCATTGATGGCCCTTGTTGTAACAAAGGTTGCCCTTGTTGCTGCAGAAGTTTTCCTTGTTGCTACAAAGGCACTTGAACAATTCTCGGAATGACACCTTGAAAGTTCCTGAACTGTATCTAGCCATACCCACCATGCGTGGCGGACGGACCAGGCTAGACATAAGGTCTAGGCTAAGGGATGTAGGGCAGATTAACCATCGCTTATGAACCATATGGAACATAAGGAGTTTGGTACCAAACCTGAGCCATATTAGGCTATTGGTACTGGATGTTAGCTGACCCGGATGAACCAATAGGGTTTGGCTATTGGTAGTGGACATTGCTTGATCCAGCAAGACTAACAGGGTTTATAATGGCACCAGAAGAGGGTTCGTTCATTCCAACCATGTGAGCTTGTGAACCACTCACATTGGTTGTACCAGACATCATAGACACATTCAAACTTTGCCCCCCATGCGGTGGCACAATCTGTCCACTCACTGGAGGGATCGAAGAACGGACAGAGACATGACTCTAGATCATTGGTTGAACTAGACGGGTTACTTAGACCGACAAAACAAGAGGATCTGGAATTGTGGGTTGCACCGAGACTGAAGTAACTGCAGAAATCATCGTCTGTTGGGAGTTCGGGTTCTGAATGAATGGACCTATGGTAGGCATAGCACCAGATGCCCAAATAAGGTTGTGACATAGTAATGAGGCAGTAGGTGTGCCTGAAACCAACTGAGCTAAAGTCAAGTAATTACGTGGTAACTCTGGATGAACACTAGTCAGAATGCTTCCCGTGTAAGGGAAACCTTCAGGAGGGAAAGGATATTCTTGCTCCTCGACTGCGCGTGGAGTGGAAACCTTCGAGTGACCCAAAGAGGAGACTGGGATTTTGCCTTCTGATTCCATGGGTGAAAACAGACAACGGCGGACTACCAAAGATGTTCGAGGGGATAATTCCAAAGCAAAATCTCACTGATCATACACATTGTATGGACGTTTTGGTGACATCACAACACGATCGAACAAAGGATTCGAAGGATAAACAACCAGTACAAGTTGACCTTCAAAAGTCGGCGGACTCTCGAGAGTCTGGATAGGATTATCCAAAGATTTTGGGCCAATGTAAAAAAGTGACCCAGTATCTAAAGGGGGAGGACGAGACGACAAAGGTTGAATACTCAGAACAATTCCAAGCTCAACACCTTGGTCCTCAAGTGACTGCGGCAATTTAGGAAAAGGCTCCTCGGACAATCTTTCAAACAGAGGAGAGAAAAAGGAACTAGGTGAACTAGTTGGTTCAGCCACAATGATTTTGTCTCAAATAACCAGAAGAGAGATTAATTTCAAGGCTTTAAAATGTATTTAAAGGTATACTCATGATGTGGTCTAGAAAAATACTAACAGGAATGTTATAAGATTATGGGCAACATTTTTTAAGGCGCAAAAACAAATTGGTGCTCTTTCATGTTTTAAGAGTTGAGAAAGAAGCAAAGGTGACTCTATCACTTTCAATTTGAAACGAGCTCAAGAGGACAAGCGCTTGGGTGATCTTTTACATTTAGGGAGTCAAAAAGATCAAAATGACTACTCAGGATGATCTAGGCAAAAAGGATTACCAAGTAACCGTGAACTAAAGAATACACCCCAACAAACTGAGAAGTATGGGCAGGAAATCTCCCCGAATGTTGTGTTCAATGTATCACGTTTACAAGGTGGCAGACTTGGCTTCCTATGGATAATGGATTACAGCCTAGTGGGGTCTCCCTTTATATATGCAACGGTACAGGGAGCACAAGTCCGTACTAGCGTTGTTTAGTGCCGAAGTGAACGACAGCTCCTAGGTTTAAAGATGCTGGAACACTTTTCTAACCTAGACCTTCTAAAATGTGATTGTTATGTTTCAAATGCGCCTTAGGTTAATTGAATACATTTTAGAGTTTATCTTTAAATTATGTCTCGGTTTTCAGGCCTTATCGATATGACTCGAAAAATACCTATATGCCGCTAAATGAGACAAGACCCTTTCAATTTGATGAATTGTCTACACTTATGAGAGTGGAAAACACACTCAAATGCAAAAAAACAAGCAATTGAAAGCAAAATGACCCTTTCACTATTTCACCTTTGAAAACAAAATGGCGATAAAAACTCTTTCCAATTCCTTTCTTTCCTATCAAATGCACTTCAAGTAGTCCTTTCACTAGTAAAGAGAATTCATTTCTTTTCTAACGCAAATGACGATGCAACTCTAGTCTGCAATGATGCTAACTAATGTAACATATTGATTCAGCAAACTAGAATTATGTATTTTTCAATGAAATGATGGAATGAATCTCTCACAAACACTTCTCGCTTCAATGAAACATTTCCAATATAATCAATCACAAGCAAATGCAAAGCACAAAAGAGAATTCATTTCAAACCAGTGAAGCAAAGACTCAACCAAAACAAGATGAGCAATCTGATCTATGCCCGAAAAGAGACGCTCAAACAACAAACGAAGCTTTTCAAACTTGTTAAATGGAAATCAAAGCAACAAGAGGACTAATCAAATGAAATGGAAGGAGAAACTTTGACGATCGACTTGACTTGTTGATCATGCAAACAGGTGAATGGGTGACGACCTAGATGCCCTAGAGTTATACACCATCCAAGAATTCAAGAAACCAAGTGAAGAAAATGCAAATCAAACAAGCATATAAACCGTGCTAAAAGAGCTTTCCGGCTAGGGACAACATAGTCAAAACAAACTAAGAGACAGAAACCAGGATGGAAAGACACACTAGCTACGATCTAGGGGAAACCCTGATCTTCACCTACAGGAATCGGTGCAACAGCCTAACTAAAAACAAGTACCAGAAGGGGGTCAATGCAACTGTTTTTTATAAACTCGCGCTAATCGGTGCGACTGCTAGAAAAATAAATGCACTGACCGAGGATTCAACGAAAAAAATAAAAAATTTCAAAGGCTAAAACTAGACTTACCACTGTAAATTTCAGGCTCAGAGTAGTAAACCAAGCAAAGCAGACAATACTAAAGGGAAATGTTGATACTAGAAAAGTTCACACAAAACCATAAAATGACAATCAATAAAACAGAAGTATTGGCTCCCCAACATGGTCTTCAATTTGTGGTGCAGGTAAATTCTCAGTGTGGACACAAACAATTCCTCTAGCTCGAGAGAGCGGGTCTAGCCATAAACAAACAATCTATGGAAAATCTCCTTAAGCTAAAATCAATTAACATGGCCTACCTCTTAGAACGTTATTCCGCTTGGTGATGATCCTACTTCCTCACTCCAGCTATCTTTCGCTTCCTTCCTTCGAATACCTGAAACAAGCAAACAAACAACAAGAACAAATGTGATATCATACAATATTGTATTCAACCTACTTAACAGGTCAAGGAACATTAAGCCATAAAGATGTAAAATAACACTTCATGTAGGAAACAAATCAATAGTTGTATTCATATAAATCAAAAAGAGATTACGATTGATGCCTTGACGTTGCTAGTTTCCTCCAACATATCCAGGTTCCCACAGTTCTGCTAGCACTTCATGGATAACCCCAACAATGGAAGTTTTAAGGCCTCTTCCCTCTAGTCTCAAACCAAATGAAAACACACTATTCTCCCTCAAACATACACTAGAAAGCCACAAGCTATAGATGTCTTGCTAATCATTCAAACTCACTCCAAAACTAGTTTAGCTTTGGAAAAGAGAGGTTTATATAACTTGGATGGATAGGAAATGGTTCCTCTCATCATGGGAGAAGGTCTTATATCTTCAGTTTGTTCCATCCTAATAGGGGAAAGGAGCCCAAACTGACTTGTTCAGCTCCATCCAACCCAACCATCTACCAGAATTCTGTTACGAAGCTTCTAGAGCTGGAAGCTTCGACTCCATATTTAAAAAACTTGCCAAAAGAGGATCGACGTGATTGGAAAAGGGCTCATTCGCTCCATACGACGCTAGGGATAGTTTCAATCTCCACAAATCAGCGCGAGGAGGAAACTAGTCGGTAGTGTCGGTCTTGTAAACTGGGATAAAAGGAAGATTCTCGGGAAATGATGCAAAGGGGAATTATTTTTCTCATGAAGAGGGAAATACTAAGAGTTTCTTCATAATGGGAAAGCATGTTGGGTTCACTATAGAGGTCCTCTAGGATTTTGGACAGGGAGTACAAGGACAATGAAAAAATGTTGTGTAACAGGTAGTATGTTTTCCTTTTAGCGGTCTTGTTGGTTGTATGTGTCATTGAACACCAAGGACGGTGTTACCCAAAGGGGGAGGGTTCTATAACAACCTTGGTCAAAAATCCATGTAATAAAGTTAATAAAGGCAAAACAATAGCCAAGGTCATGGGACACATATTCCAAGATGAATGTTGGGAAAGAAAACATAATGATGGGTATCACTTGTGATTAATTAATGGCTATGGAAATTGGCAAAGGCTTTGGAAAGGCATGAGGCATTAATTGGCATTTTATTTATGAAAATAATGGAAATTAGGAGAAAAGGAAGGTGAAAGGTCACAGGTTGCATGTGAGGAGGAAAATAATGGAAAATTGAAGAAAATAGAGGCCTCATTAATAAAAAGGCTTCTCAGGATCAGTTTGTATCTTTTTGTCAATGTTAGCTTTTTGTCAATTCAGTTTTGGAGCTCTCATTTTTCTACTCTCTCTCTCATACTCTTGGACACTTAGAGTTTTCTTGGAGCACTCTTGGAGGAGTGTGGCATACTTCGAGTTTTGGAGCAAGAAAGCACAAGAGGAAATTGGGATAATCAACTACGATGGGTTTTGCTTGCCGATACCAAGTTGCATGTATGATTTCCTTACTAGTTATGGCATGCATGCCATTTCTTAGTTATGATTTATCATTGGCATGGAGGATTGCCTGGATTGACAGTGGATTTGCCTAGCCTTGCCATTTCCTAAATAACCATTATGTTGTGGGTGTCTTTCCTTTCGTTTTCTGGTTGGTTCTCATGTTCCTTTGTGTGTGGGTTGAGTTACTAGTTCCTAGGAGCCTTGGTTGAACAAACGTTGTGGAAGCCCTATAATAGCTTGGGTTGAGTTACTAACCCTCGAATCCCTAGTTGGAAAAATGCTATAGAAGCCCTTAGTAGGTTGAGTTACTAGTCCTAGAAGCCCTAGTTGGACAAACACTCTAGAAGCCTGGCAGCAGTTGTGGGTTGAATTACTAGTCCTAGAAGCCCCGGTTGGAATAAACACTCTTGAAACCTGGAAAAATTTGGTAGAGACCAATTTGGTGATGGTTAGTGATGTCTGATCATGAGGTGGAATCATTGGTTGAGGGTTGAGGTGGTTTGGCTCTGGAAGCCCTGGTCTGGTTTTGTTGGATTTGTTCCATGAGATCCCACATTCATGCTTGGAATATGGCACAAGGGTGACTAGCTGAAAGAGAGATTTGGTTCAACCTAATCTATGGTCGGGTGGTTCGTGGAAGTCCCTGATCTAGTTGCATTTTGCTTATGTTAACAAGAGCTTTTTTCCTCTTGTATTTGATGGGTAAATATACTTGTTTATATGTGGTATTTATGGTTGTTGTATCTATGTTATTTTTGTTGGTTATATGTTGGTTATAAGCATGTTTTATGACAATGATAATGTATGGCTCTCATCATGTTTTGATTTGTAAATGAATGAACAATGAATATATGACTTAATAAATGATAATTCAGCTAATGTGATAAGGCATCAATGTTTCTTAGTGATTCTTAGATAAGTACGAGACCCGTATGCTCAGATTTGTTATTATGACCTATAGAATGCATATTTGTGACATTTTTAACGAAATGTCTATCATGGATAGTAAGGGTCTAGTCAAGTTGTTGTTCAAATTTTTGCATTAGTATCATTGTCTCGATGATATTCTTCATTTCTGGAAGCTTCATGAAGTTCTGGGGCAGTGGCATGAGTCATGGCCCTGAAAAAGTGGCATAGAATCGAGGGCGTTGGCTCAGAACTAGCTGAAAAATTCCCCAATCACTAGAATTCCCTTATTGTGGGAGCAACTATATGGTCCCAGTCACATGAATTCCCATGTCATGGGACCAATTGAGGCTCTAGGTCAGTAAAATGTCAAGTTACCTAAGGGGTTAGTCACCTGGAAGGGTTGGTTGGCTCCTAAAGGTTCTGTAACATGTGTAGAAAGTCATATTTGTTGTGTTTTGTTGGTTCCACTTCCTTAACTATACATGGGGAGTTGAATTAGATCATAGTATCCTCTCGTCACATGTTTACCCCAACGGGCTGGTTAACTTGGGTACATGTGGGGCAAGGGTGGTTACACAAGCTATCCCACTAGAACTAGGAGAGTTCAAAAGTACACTCTTAAGCCTTAATCGAACTCCTTATTTGTTCTGATATCACTCAGGTTGTCCCTTGGCTCCTTAAGGGATACGGCCGAGGTAACCACAAACCAATCTTTGGGTTGTAGGTCCTAGCCTACCTGCAGTCGGAGAGGGCTCTCTCTTTAAAATTTAACTTTGTTTTGGGTTGATTTTAGGCTAGTTATGGTGTACATGGGTTTTGTTTTGATTTTGGTGGGAATGATGATGTTTTCAAGCGGAGTTGAGATGCATAATGTGAGAAGTTCAAACCATTGGGCATTGAGTCATGGATTAGGGATTGCTGTTACGTTTTCTTGGTCACAAGAGGAATACGGAGCAGGATAGCTACACATAGAACAATATCAGGCTGGAATAAAGATGGAATGAAGGTTAGATATGAAAGGCAACTAAGAATCTTTCATTAGCTAACAGAGAGGGAAGGTGAATGAAATTTTGTCTAGGAGCAGTCAAGAATTCCTAAATAACAGTCATATGTGAAAGAAACAGGGTAAACATGATCATTTAAGTATGCATATTCATAACCATTTCTGAAGAAAACATATAGAAATAACAAGAACTGAGCATAGGGTGCAGTCAAGCAAAACTTAAGCTATTCTTCTTTCTTGCTATTTAGATGGTAACACAATGGTGCATAAACATATGTAAACAGTAAACAGAGGTAGGAAAACACTTATTGAGCCATGTAGTAGCACGGGAATTCCACAGTCACTCTGTGGCCATTTAATAATACAACAGTCAATTCTTCATCCAAAGCATTCCAGCAGTCTTTGATTACAGAGCTTCTCAAAAATACAGCGCAAGTCTAGAATGAGGATTATCAACCAACCAACCCTTTAAACAATGAATTAGGGTGGTTTATATAGAGAAAATATCCAAAAATATCTATTACAGTAGACCTTAAACAGGTCTGAGGGAAATGAGTTTTTTAACCTAATCTTGTCCTGAAATTAATGCAAGAAAATATCTTTGAGCTGCGCTGGAGGCAGCTGTAACAAAATGAGTTAATATGGTGTCCTTATGGCTCTGTGCTATTCATTTAGCCATAACTGTGCTTTGGGCTTTGATCCCCTGCTCTTGAGTGGTTTTGATGTGCATTAACTGTGATTTGAGAGCCTTAAATGGCTTCACCGCTTTCTTTGACTTTGCTTGGGGGCCTTTAATGTTCACCTGCTTTGGTATTGTCGATCTGATACTCTTTGCCGCTTCACTAATACTCTTCAATTTAATCGGGGCTTCATCTTTCCTCTGATACTCTTTCACAGTTGATTCGGGTCACTTTCTCTCCCTTGATATGCTTGAAACTGTCAAATCGCCCCCTTTATTCCCTTTCAAGGCAAAAATAGCTGCTGCAAATGCTTTTCGTGGCCTCTTAGAGTGCTATCGGCGCTGGCCGATTAAATATGAGCCTTTATGAAGAAATCCTGTCAAATTGCGAATTTTTGGGTTTTGCAGGTAGCCGAGCCATGAGAAGCCCTCCATTTTGATCAATTTTTCTCAGCGATGCGCAATTAGCGCATCAAAAACTGCCTCAGTTTTTCATTCCAGGCATCCTTCGTTGCGATTTTCGCCCTTTGCGCCTTTTTGGTGATGACGTCAGCAGCGGGTCCCGGTACGGCAGCGACGTGGCAGTACGGCAGGGTGACGTGGCACAGGACACGGTGGCGGGGTAGGGACGGAGGCAGATGCGGTGGCAGTGACACGTAGCAGTGGCGGGTTGACGCGAAGGTGACGTAGCGTTGACGTGGCGATGACGTCAGGGACAGAGAGACAGAAGGCGGTTTGTGGTTTTATCGGACCGCCTTCTGTACGAGAGCGGTATGTGTCAGAGGGCCTCCAATACAATAAAAGGCGGACACGCGTCCTTATGTACGACGGCAAAACCACCAGGCTATCGGAGGCATAGAAAATTTTAGGGGCGAATGTTCCCCCTTTGGCGAAATTAAGGGGTTTTAAATTTTTAGTGGGCGAATATTTTGTATCATAGTACATTTTTACAAATCATCTCAAATAGCCCACCTTATTTTAAGGGAGAGGGTAAAAAAGGTAAATTTAGCCCTTGAAATTAGGAGTTAAAACCTTCCATTCACCCATTTTCAAGAATAGATTTTATTTAAGTGAATCCATTCGCCCATTTTCAAGAATAGGTTTTATTTAAGTGAATCCTATGGGCCAAATACCATATTTATAAAAGAGGTATAGTAAATTAATAAAAATATAAATAAAAGGGAGATATGGTAAATAAATAAAACATTTTTTATATTTACTCCATAAGTCATCTTATATACATGCAAGGGTGTAAACAAATAAAAATATAAGTAAAGTGGAGGTATGGTAAATAAATAAAACGTATTTTATACCTACTCAAAATGTATGGTAAATAAATAAAAATATAAATAAACTAGACTTATGGTAAATAAATAAAAGCTCTTTTTATATTTAGTCTATAACCCTCATTCTATTTATGAAGGCTCAAGAAAGAGGTTTTATTTAAGTGTATCATATGGGCCAAATACCATATTTGTAAAAGAGGTATGATAAATTAATAAAAATATAAATAAACAAGAGGTATGGTAAACAAATAAAACATTTTTTTATATTTACTCCATAAGTCACCTTATATTTTTGAACATTCAAAAAATGTGTTATATTTGGGTGAAATCTATGGGCAAAATACTATGGGACAAATACCATGAACTAGATTGTTATTAATACCATGCAAAAAAACATTATTAACCGTAATATTAGTATTAATAAAAATAAAAATAGCACATGGTATTCACCAAAATGGCACATGGTATTGACCCATGGTATTCACCTGGAATGTAGCCTATTTAAATGGGGGAATTAAACCAGCATAGATCCATCTTTACTCTAGATCTACTAACCCCCGAGAGGTATCAAATATCGTGATATGCAAACTAGCATAGAGTGAAAAAATATTTGATCCCTCTCGGAGTGGATCAAGAGTAAAAATGGATGTTGTAATTTAATGTATGTTAAACATTTTAGCTTGGTTAAAATAAAAAATAAAATAAAAATCAACTATTAATTTTATTATTTTTTATAAATTACTAATAATAATTTTTAAGCTCCAGGTTTATGATAACCCATGGTATTGACCCATGGTAATACCAAGATCTTACAAGATTTTATAATTGAGTAAAATATTCGCCATGCCTAATTGAGTAAAATATTCGCCATGCCTGGTGAGAGATTCGCCAAAAAATTATATATACATATTATATTTTTGATAAAATCGCCTTCCATTTTTCCTATATACCATGGAGATTCGCCCATTTATTATATATATAAATTTGGGGGGGTTCTTAAAATTTTCCCTGATCGGAGGATAACCGTCGATCGTCAGGGCGGCTCCGAAATCGCCGAGAGCCGTCAGATCTGGGAGGGCTGACGGAGTGCGGAGCTGGCGGTAGGTTTGTGTGCGGGGGCCCGCCCGAATATTTAAATCAATATTTATGTGGCGGGGGGGGTAAAAACTTTGGGTTTGTGGGTTATATGGATTTTATGTGGGCACCGACGGTTATTAATTTAACCGAATGTCAAATTAATCCAAATAAAATGTATGCGCGCAGGGTAAAACATCAAGGTTTATGGGTAAGAGAGGGGAAGGGAATGGTTATTAGTTTAACCAGAGGTTAAGCTAACTCCTGGCTAAGACGCGGATGGGTTAATAGTAGCCCCAGGTGGACTATCATTTCCCAAAACCATATATACATAGCTATAATGCTATAAGGTGGGATATATATTATTTTTGGAATTTTATATAGTTTTTTGTATAATAGGGGATACGGAAATGATCTAGGGAGCTAGATAATAGAGTTAGGAGTTAATATGAATTTGTAAGGTGAAGTGTAGGGGAGAGGCTAAGTTTGTGAACTGAAACTTAGATATAGGAAGTGAATGGACTGCGGAGAAATGATTTTGACACAAGAAATGTGGCTTCTTTTTACTGAAGAAAGTCAAAGCTTGACTTAGTATTTTACAAAAATGAAGTGATAACAGGACTGGTTGGGCAGATCCCAAGGTCCTCAAGGGGATGTTAGTAAGTGATTTGGGGAATAAGAAGAAGGGGGAGTTAGACATGCCTCGCTTGAGCTCCTCCAAATGAAAAAGTGCCTCATAATTGTGATCTGAATAGATATAACACTTGAAAACATGAAATGGATCACATAGCTTGATTCTGCAACCACAAAACTACTTACCCAGCCTACTTACCTAGCATTTTTTCTTCTTTTGCACGGGTGTGCTTGGACTTGCAGACCCTGATTATCTTCTTTTCTTTTAACTGCCCTCCTATCTAAGTGTACCCTTATCTCTTCCAAGGGCCCAGATTAAGCAGTTGGGCTCCTTCATTTCTCTACCTAGCTACTGATCTGCCAAGCTTAAGCTGTTTGGACAGATATTCATTCTCTATCTTCTAAAACAAGCAATTTAAAGCTAGGGAAGCCAAGATTAAGTTGTTTGGCTTTCCCTCAACTGTAGAACTCTTCAAAAATGGTATGATTCTTCAAAAATGGAACTTCTTAGAAATATGGAGCCTTGCAGCATGACAAGATGACATATTTGGAATGTAAAACAGTCAATCATGAAATATGAAACCTATTGCAATAGGAGGCTAACATGTTCTAAAGTGCACCATATGTTGTTCGAGAGCCCATAACGCACTCCCAAGCATCATTCCACTTCCCTTCCATATTTACTCTCTCATGCTTATTGCTTAAGCCAAGGTAAATATCTAAGTAAATGGAAGTCGAGCCATATTTACGATGGGATTCCTACACCAAACGGTGTGAGGTCTAATTCTAAACTCATATCAGGGAGATCCCTTGTATGTTGGCAGGTTCCAGCACCATCAACATAGCTCAAGTTGCTTCACTTGTACAATTTGTTGATTGTTGTTTGTTATTTTGTTTGTCATGTCTTGTTGTGTCCTATCTTGTTTTCCTTTTTGTTTGGTAATTGCTCATAAATAAGACCTTGTGTGGAAATGTACGTATGGATTTAAAATACTATGTGGAAAGATATATAAGGGATGTGACAAATGCAACGCTTGGCTATCTTTTAGTTCTTCTTCTTTGTTTGGGAAGATTCCTTAGGTCAAGTAAATTCCAGAAAAAAAATAAGATATATTTAAGAAGAATACCTTGAGTGAACCTATAATACCTTCATCTATAATATGATCCTTATTCCTTAGTCTTAGATTACATCTACTTGGATTTTTACATGCTCATCCAATCTAGTAGAGGCAGGACAAGGGAAAAATCTATAGCAGGCAAAGCTATATCAGAGGTTATATATATATATATATATATATATATACTTATCTGAAGGGGAAACCTCTTCTACTCTCAATAGGTTAGGATACCTTTTCCACCCCATTGAATTATCAAGTGCAAAAGCACAATTCTACTATATAAATAAATAAAGGGTGAAAGAAGAGAAAGGCTTCCTGCGCAAAGAGGTGAAACAAGTAACTTTATCGGGGTACTATTTAGGCCCATTGGCAATGAATAAATGCTTATGCTCCTATAGTGACTCCATCGGGGTATTGTACAGGCTTGTTGGTAGCAGAGAAACAACAGAGATGAAACTCATACTCTGAATATCTTAAACTCGCAAGCATACATTACCCTTTCCTAAATTGAAACAATTGTGATATGGCATAATCTGTAGAAATTTTGAATAATTTAACACATATTCAACAGAGGTTATCCTGATCATGTACTATTGTAGAATACATACACAATACATAAGCTCCTCTATGTTGATCATCAATATAGCAGCATCAATAACAATAAAACATCAAGAGCATTCACACATTAACACAATATGTAACCCGGGGAAAGCATCTCTCTAAAAACCCCAACTATCTGTATATTAATGATTGAGACCATATAACATTACAAATTACAATGCTTGTCACAAGAAATCCAGTACCAGCTCCACCTGTTACACACAATACAGCTAAGATCTGATCTCCAAATCTATTCCACTGCTTGCCTGCCTCCACTGCTCAATACCTGCTCAAGAATTAATGAGAATGGTTTACCAAACTCGTATTTCACCTCCAAATAATCACTCACACTGTGTTAAACGTGAGCAGAGGCTATAATACTGGGCAAATACATGAGCAAACTCATTGGCATACTCAATCCCTTGATTGTGCAAGATCTGATGCACAACTATAGTCACAACTGATAGCAATCTGATTCTCTAACACCTGTCCCTGTTGAATTGAACATGCACTAACATGAAACTGAGTTAACTGATGTATTCTATAGTTGTATTATGAGTTAATAATTAGTTTAACAACTCATCATTAGTCTATTTGCAGTTAGACTAACTACAACTAGTTTAACCAAGTCAAACTGAACACAACTCCATCAACTCCACAATCAACTCCACCAAACTCAACTGATTAAGTTCTAACTGAAGTCATGCATGCAACAACTCAACTGACTCATAAGAAAAGCATACTTCCTTCTGACAGCTGCATGGGCCACATCTGTAGCTCAAACTGAAGTGCTCCAAGAGAATAAGATCAAGTTTATAGTCCAAATATTATTATGAGACAATAATATTTGACTTTTCTATTTTGGACAGCCAGTCTAAAAATAGACTTTGATCACTCCTGCTGTGATCACTCCTGCTGTGGTCACTCCTGCTGTGATCATCCCTGTTGTGGTCACTCCTGCTGTGATCATCCCTGCTGGGATCCAAAAATAGAACTTGCGCCATAATTTTCCTGCGGGCCCACTTAGTGAAGGCGACTCTTTTCACTAAGATCCATCATCTTGTTGCAATCTCAACATAATCTTTTAGTGTGAAACTAGGGAAAGGAATGATGGATACTACATCTATATCCAAGTCGAATGGAAAAGCCAAGGTAATCTAATTGATGAATCAATGCTCCTTGAAGGGTTGAACCTTTACTTAAATTTATTCCTAGGCAGAGAAGCTGAAGTTCATCCAGTGTGTCGCCAAGTGTTGTCGTTGCTACAACACCCTCCAAAATTTTGTTATATTTGAATTTTGGAGCCTACCATCTCTCATATCAAGTGTCTCTTTTGGTCACTAGGTGTTGTTTCATGTTATTTCATATGTTGTAATTGTCCTTTCTCTGATTTAAGTGTCATCACATCCTCAAGAGCATCCGTAATGCACTTCACAGTCTTAGCACACTTTTACTCACAAAATGACACTTTTTGGTCGTAGTAGCACATACTTTGTTCGTTATAATTGGAGAGTCTTTGTAAGTTTGAAATTTGATGTATATTTCTCAGTATTGGGTCCCATATAAGTTTTACTAATGATTCGATATGTGTTGCACTTAGTTTTTCTCCTAGCTCATTATGTTTTCCGTGTTTCATCTCTCAGACCTAGATGAATTTTGGTTTCTACAAGCTCACCCACTAGGCAAGGAAGAGCACAAAGTACATGCCCAAGCCTCATTTGGCCCATTCTTTCTTTTTGAGGACGCGCCTTGCACCCATGCTAATCCTTCTCTCTCTCTTGGATGCACAAAGTACCCTCAAGCCACAATCTCTCCTTGTTCCCCTGAACTACACCCTTCTTTAAGCCTCTTACTCCATATGAGCTAATTTCACACCAAAAGTGAGCATCAAGCCTCACTTGAGCTCTGACACTACACCCTACGCCTTCCTTGTGACTCAAACCTCCTCAATTGAGCGCATGGTGCATTAACAAGCATCATTGAGCCTTCTAGCCCCTTGAAATTGTGCCATGTGCCGTCCAACCTCCTCTTTCCAGTGCAACACATAGTGCACTCTCAACACTCAATACCTAGCCCTTATCCCTTGAAAGTGTGCCTGTGACCAGAGACTTTCCCTTCCTTTCTTAAGCACATTTTTTATTCATAAGTGAAAAATTTGCGTGAAATATGATAGAATAAGAGATTTTTCAGGCTGATGTTTTCTTTCCATGAGTGATCTTACTTGAAAGTGTTACCAAACAACATGGCAAGGAAGCATGAAAATATTTGCCAAAGGAAGTAGCACAAAGAAGCATTCAAGGACAAAGAATACATGATGGCATACAAGTGAAAGAACATCATATTCCGATGACCAAAGTGATCCATAAAGACTCCATATATCTCAAGACCCTTCAGAGGGTAAATAGCAGCCAAAAGGACAAATTTGCATCAAGAGTTGAAGACATAGGTGGCAGCATTTTCATCTCTCAAGAAATTCTATATCACAAGTCACTATGAGTCCAAGTCATCAATGTTAGTGACTTGTCTTGTTGTCGCCACATCATCATGTGGAAGTAATGATGTAATTATTGTAAATATAAATATGTGGAAGTCCAAGAGTCATGTATGGACAAAAGAGAGCCACATGTATAATTATAAAGGTCACATGTAGAATTCCAAAAGACACAAAGAAGTCCAAAAGTTATGTTAAAGTTCAAAAGTCATTTGGAAGACCAAGGGTTGTTTAGAAGTCCAAAGGTCATTAGAAGTTGAAAATTCATATGAGAAGCTCAAGAGTCATGAGGATATGAAGAGTCATGTCTCTAGTTATAATAAAAAAAGGCCTCATTACTCAAAGAGAGGACTTTTCACCTTGGCTTCTCCCACAAGGCATTAGAGAGAGAGAGATAGTTATTTTTCAGAGAAAGTGGTGGCTCTAACACTCCACTATTTGGAGTAAGTGGTGTTCATTGTACTCATGTATCGTGGATTTTTTTCTTTATACAAAAATCTTATTGTTCCAACACATTTTCATGAATAGATCGTTGATGTTTTAATATTATTCTTCGAATATTTGCAGTTTATGTTGGAATTCTTATGTATTAAATAAATTGAACTATTTCGGTGCATTTGGTGCTTATTTTATTGAACGTGTGGTGTGGTGGTTATAATCATCGTTTGCATTTATGTGAACTAATTTTCTTGATGTCTAACAATTATTTCATGCCTATGCTTGTGTGTCTTCACCAGATCATTACAAATACTTATCTCTTGAAGGCCCACTTTTGTTCCTCTCAATGAAAGAAACTTGATACATTCTACAATTAGACATTACACAAGGCACACTTTCTTGCTAATTTAAAAGTACATGCACACTACTCTCTTATGTTGATTTTCCAAGCTAAGGCAAATTCTTAAGTAAATGGTAGTCGGGCCATATTCCGGATGGGACTCCTACACCAAATGGTGTGAAGTCTAATTAGGACTTCATATCAGGGAGATACCTTGTATGTTGGTGGTATCTAGCACCGTCAACACCTGCATTTTCAATTGTTAGATCCATGCTAACAATGTAATTAAATTAGCCTCTTTTCGAAATCGCTATTTAAAACCAATTGTTTAACCATTTAGTAAGCACCTATAACTTCATAGCATATGTTAACATGCATCAATTCTTGGATTTTTTACAACCCAAGACCTACAATAAATTTTGAATTAGCAAAATAATTAATCAATTTCTCAACATTATGATGATGTAGAAGAGTGAGCATAAGAACTTCTACAATAAATTCTATCAAATTATTTAACAACCACAACTGGTTAAAACACTTCAAAACTAATGGGATAATAGATATTGCAGTAAGTAAAAGTTTAGATGCAAATTGAATAACAAGAGTGTGACCCTTTTTTGATGTTCCAAAACCAGACCATGATAAGTCAAGTTCCCACAGGTGAAAGTCCAAATTGCCAAAGGCAAGGAAATAATGGTACACAAAGTTCCCTTCATGAATGAAGACCCAATAGCCCAAATGGTAGGTGTAATTCCAATGGAAGGTTCCAAACTATGTGTGTGCAGGTGATTATCTCTATAACAAGTGGTTACAAGTTTTTACACAAAACTAAAATATGCTACAATAAATTTCCTGGCCAGTGCTCTCTAAGAACCCCTTGTAAACTCGTCCAAAGCCTCCTTCACCAAGGAGACATTCAGGTTTGAAGTTCTTGGTAGTTGCAACAATATTAGCAAAGGGGTCATTATTGACAGATAATGATCACCTCTTAACACCAAGTTTGATTGTACCAAATACAGTAATATTGGTGCATTTTGATGTCTTATGGTCAAGAAAACACTTTTGGCTCAACATGAAAACTTGACCAAATATTGAACGTATTAAAATCAGTGGACCAACCCTTCCCATGACATGGAACGGGTTATATTTGCCTAAAATTCTGCTACTTTAATGAAGCATCAATGCCAAAATATTCAGAAACAAATAAGAATGAGAAAATTTCAAAGCCTTGAGAGCGAGATATGTAAATGACACGACAACTTTTCGAGTTGCTTTAAAAGGTTGTTTGGTGAGGTAATAAACATCATCACTTGGCATGAAATGTTACAACAGAAGAATTCAAGACACTCTCTTTGACAACGGTTATGACTACCAAAATCAAATTAGTTGGTTACATTTTAGTTCTCTCGAGTTAAGGAAACCTTAACTAAAAAAACCCCAAAAAATTAAGGTTTAAAGGAAAATCAAAATAGATAATTAAGGAATTCAATGTGATAAACACCTTCTCAAAAGACTCAAAAATGAAATAATTTAATGGTAATAATGAAAGATTGGTTACAATGATAAGAAGTAATGCAGGTTGCAACAAAAATCTCATCAATATTGCCAACCTATAAATTGTCACTATAAAAATGCATGCACTCTTATTTCAATTGACTTTAGCAATGCACTTTGCAACAAAGTTCTCATCAATATTGTCAGCCTATAACTTGCTACACTAGAATAATGCATTAATTGTTTTGTTCTAATCAACAAAAGCATAAGTGGTCAAACTAAATTATGCAACCTAAATATAGTTGTAAATTTCCATGGGTATTGACTAATCAGAAATATGGGATATAAAAGGTAAAGTTGTATAGGTCAAGAAAGCATAACTACACATCCCATCTTTAATGACTTGAGTTTTCCTTTCATTTTTAATTCAAGCATCCAAAAGAGAAACAAAAAATGCAAGTGCCTATGACTACTTACTCTTTCACATCTTGTCAACTCTGAAACTTTGATACTAATTCAATTAGAAAATGAAAAGCTTTGCAGAAATTTGGGGTAAAGTGTCATGCAAATCTGGACACACTTGATTAAGTGTAACACAAAATTATCCCCAACAACTGGATAAGTATAAATCAAACATTACTAAAAACCACTCATATCCTCACTGGTCAATCTATCTTACAATGTGCCTTGTTAGAAAAATAGTCATTTACTTGATTTAAAAAATAAAAAATACAAAGATTGAGTGGAATTCACACTATCATTTGTACAGAACTTGCCAATCTAAGATATGGTTATTCGGAGAAAAAATGGAATACCTGAAGTTTCTCCAATGTTTTAGACAAAGAAGTAAAAATCCAAATAACGATGAAAGCATCCACAATTGCAACTGGCAGAACAAGAAACAATCTGGTTTTTCCTGATAGATCATTGATGGACCCCACATTCTCCACAAGATCAAGCAACTCAGATGCCAGGAAGAACGTTGCTCCCAGAAGAAGCACCTTCGAAGTAAGACCTCCTAGAGTGGGCCTTACTACACCATAGCCCATTGAAACAACCAAGATAATGAGTCGGGATATGGTTCTCTTGACAGCACCAAATGTAACAGCCCAAATAGTAATACCTGTGGACCTGATTCCAGTTGCATTGAAATTTGCGTATTCAAAGTACAACAGTGTCATTTCAAAAATACCCAAAGAAATAACAAGAGTAATACAGTTCTGAAGCTGTAAAATTTCTCTCCAAAATCTGGCATACTGGGAAAACCAAACAATCCCAAGGAGAAGGTATGCAAGGGACATTAGACCATAAAAGGTCATTAGTGGTGCCATCCTCCCAGGTAGATAACCTGTGGGATTTTTCCATATCGTCTTTCCAGTCATTACCAGCCCTTTAAGTTTAGGTTCACAAAATATAAAATACAAGTTATACATTCCTGTCATGGTAATTGGCACATTTATAGTTTCCAAGGTGACTTCTGTAGCATCTCCATGAAAGCGGACGCTTGTCACATAAGGCCAGGTGGCATCTTTCGCTGAAGGCCGCCAAATGACTTCACCCTGTTTGCAATTTTCTAGCTTTGAAAGATCTGGAGTAGAGAAAATAACCTTATGACCACCACCATATAATTATATGAGTATAAAAAGTAAGAGTGTATATATTTTACCATGCAGGTTTTATATAGTACCCATAGGGGCATTTTAAAAATTATGAAATATGGCACTTAACATGATAAGACTTCATATTTTACATTGAATTTTCCAAACTATCATTGCCAACAAAAAATAAAAGATATGAAAATAAACTAAGACTCCCCCAGTTTGTTTTATCTTTGCAAAATGTTTTGGGGGGGCATTGAATTCAAGTTGGTTCTTAAGTGGTTGATTTTGTGCCCTCAATGCAGGTCCTACAAGTGCATATGCACTTGGCTCTTATTTTACATTTGAGAGTCCATTAGCCATAGATCTTAGAAGCTTGGACTCTTCCTCCATTGACAAGGTATCTTGAGTGGTTGATGTTGGGACAGGGTCCCCTGGGTCAATTTTGTTAAAATATTGTAAGTATCTACATTTTGAGGAGCAGAGAGCGAGTATGTGGGTCAAATAGGAGTCAAGGGGTTTTAGGAAGGTCAAAACCCCTTATATTTTGGTATTGCTTTGAGATGTGCCCATGGTTTGCGTACCATGGTATTGTAATAGAAAAAAAAAAAGTATATAAAAGGGTGTCTTAGCGAACCTAAGGCAATCAATTAGATAAGTACTAGATGGATGAAATAACTTTTAGTATGTAATTGTAGATCTTTCTGTGTTTTGGGCGAAGGGGAAGGCTCCTGCAGCTGAGTGCGCAGAGACCTTGGTAAGTCTGCAGCTGAGTGCACAACCCCTGTAGCTGTGTGCACAGGGTCTGGAAAGTTGTATAAGGAAGATCTAAAGTAATAAAAAGATATTTGAAGAAATTTTGTATCTATTTTTATGCACTTGTGTATTTTCTGTATTTATGTGCAACTGAATGATATTTATCTGTATTTTATCTTAATTACTTCGCGAAGATCTGGATCAACTGTTAGATGTTATTTCATGTATGATTAGATGGTTACGCGAAGCTTATAACTCTCTTTATCTGAAAATCACTTGAGTTTCATGAATAAGGGTTCATGAAGGTCAGATCAGAACTAAAACTGCAAAAAGTGCCTTAAACCACATCACATAGCCTTTTGGATGCAGAAGTCTAGTTCTAGCGCCCCCCAATACTGCCTCGGGTGAGATTGCAGCCTGCGTTACGCGGGTCATTGCCGAAAGGACCGATAGTGTATGGTTTTGTTAGTTAGTGCAGCTAACTCTGAACCTAGGTCCAAGCCCCCTCAAGCCAACAAATGGTTTTGTTATCAGGATTGGGATCTATCTGAGGGATGTGTGATGTGGCATAAGTGGATATTGACTAAGAAGGAAATCGAGAAGTGGATAGATCGAAAGTTGCATGAGTTTGCAGGCCAAGAGAATAGGAATCCACACTTATCAAAAGAAAATTGGTTACAAAGGTATCTTTACACATAAGTAGATGAGGTATTATTTCCAACGTTCCCTTGCAAATTATACGAGTGGTTGTCTAAATTAGTGGATAGCGAACCTACTTGTAAGCGCGACGATCCTATTGTGTGGACTCCAGAATTAGTCAAACATCTTGAAAGATCTGATTATAAGGTTGTGAGGGTTGTTGATTACTGGATTGATAGTATCTTGGGTGGTTTCATCACTGAATTTGCAATAGATACATCTGTGTCCTATAGTGAAGCTGAACAACGATTCTTCAAAGGTCTGAGAGGTAAGTACCTAAAATCGCTAAAAACCTGGATTAAAATGCTTTTGTGTGAAAAGAGGGTTATGCCTTTACCTTAATGTTTAAGAGGGGTCCAACTGGATCTACATGAAGTGGAAAGCGATTTAAAGTAGATCAAGACAAATTTGTCGAAAGTGAATACAGTCCCTTATTGGGAGAGTCTAAAAGTGAAGAAGAACGAAGTAGCCCTAGTATGCCCAGAGGTGCGGTGTAGACTGTAGATCAGGGTACTTCTAGAATTCAACATCCGACCACTCCACCTCCACCTTCACCTCCACCTCATACACCTACACCTCCACCTCCACCTCCACCTCCGCTATTCAGTATGGAAAATACAGTAAAAATGCCTGTATTCAGGGGTCAGGGATCAGAGGATCTTGAACAATTTGGTTTGTCACAGAAGCTGTGTGGAAAGCACAGCAGATCAATGATGATGATATGAAGAAAGTGCAACTGGTTACAGCGCTACAAGACAAGGCGCTTACCTGGTATATTAGATACAACATGACTCACCCAGTTGCTTCATTGGCTAATACGAAGGATGTGTTGAACACGAAATTTATGAAGCCGAAGTCGAAATCTTAGTGTGTGACTGAGATCAAGGAGATTAAGCAGAGGGTTAATGAATCTACGTGGGATATAGATCAGTGACTAAAGTGCTTACTAAGTCAATCTAACCTTCAGATATCAGATGAACAACATAGGGACTGGTACATAGCTTCGTTATTACCTCACTTAAGATTATCGTTATCTTAGTAGAAGATTAGGTCTCAAGTCAAAGCATTGGAAATTGCGATGAAGCTAGAAGCTTCGTCGATCCAAGATACGAATGTAGGAGTTCAGCAAATCCAGGCACAACTAGCAAGCCTACATATGGAGTTGCAGGATCTGAAGAAGGGAAAGGAGGTTAAGTCAAAGACACATTCTGAAGTTTGGTGCACAAAATGAAAAGTTGAAGGTCATCATAAGGATCAATGCCCTGTATTCCAGGATTATATAGCTGTGGGAGGTCCTAACCTGCTAAAACCAGAGTCTTCCACTGGATCAAGCACTGGTGCAAGTACCTGGTGTAGTATTTGCCAAGTTTTAGGACAACATTCAACCAATAATTGCTCCCTATTACAAAAGTTTATACAGTCTCCAAAGCAACTTCTTTGTGACTTTTGCGAATCAGTTTCTCGCGATGAGAGGAACTGCCGAAGCTATGAACTAATATGGACATAACTCTGTTCTATAGGATGCAGGTTGAAAACCACGCGCAAAACGACCAGGGCTCACCTACAGCTCATGGAGGATTTCAAGGATGGGGAAGAGGACGAGGAGGAGGAGTTAGAAGAGGTTAGGGCCATATTATTTGTTACAACTACGGAGAACCAGGCCATTTTGCGGGCAACTGTCAAAATCCAACACACCCTTTCGTGTCAGTATTGTCGTCAATTTGATCATGTTATAAAAGATTGTTCGAACTTAATAGCGAAGATGCATAAGAAGAAGACCCATCAACTGACACAGAATATTCAAATGATGAGATCCAAGCCACGCGAAGACAATCCTAGTGTCAACATAGTCACGCAAAGTGGTGTAGCCACTAGTGAAGACAAGGTTGAAAGCAAACAACCAGAATCAGAGTCATGGTTCCGAAAATTTGGTGAAAAGAATGTTGGGTTTGATTTACATAAAGAAAAAGAGACATTCATGGAGGCACGAAAGAGTTTTATGAGTCCATGTGCTTCTACATCTCAGAACCTGATGTTAATATCCTCACAAAAGGAGAAACCTGAAGATGCTACGAAAACCCAAGATTCAAATCCCACCGTGTTGAAATCATTTCTGTAGACCTGTATGAAGTTACTATGGGATCAAAAGGCAGTGGAGGGAATGCAAAAACTGATAGATAATTGTGCCAGCAAGGATAAGTTGTTACTAGAATAGCGTGCAGTCAATAAGGTAAACCAAAGAAAGAAAAATAATCGGTAGGGAGAGGCAGTTGACTGCACAGATCGGTGATTTCGAAATGGATCAGGTAATCCTAGACTTGGGCTCTGATGCTAATGTACTACCGAAGCAGACTTGGGAACATATGGGAAATCCTGAGTTACAATGGTCTCCAAGTCAGCTGCGCATTGCTAATCAGCAGAAGATAATTCCAATGGGGCGCCCACATGGAGTAGTTGTAGATATTGAAGGTGCAACAACAGTGGTTGATTTTAAAGTTATTAAGATCGTCGATGATAGTAATCCATACCCAACATTGCTCGGGATTGATTGGGCTTTTGACATGAATGCAATCATCAAATTAAAGAAGTGAAGCATGGTATTTGAGAAAAATGAACTTCGAGTAATTGTCCCATTGGATCTAGCTGAAGGCGTGTGATACACAAAACTGAATCATGACTATTATGAAGATATTGAGCACATCTATAAGTTAACTGCGTGAAATGAAGATTGGATCAATCCCACTGTGGATGGAAGGATCAGCTGGGAGAAGGACAACTCTTGCCAATCAGACTTAGATGAAGAGTTAGAAAACTGGCAAAATCGGTTGCATGAGGTCTCTACGTTGCGATGTAATCGGCTTACAAAATCGCTACATTGTGTATCTATTGAGGTACGTAAGTTACCCTATTATGATGGCTTGGGTGATGTCAATATATTTCTTGAACATTTTGAAAGGGATGTACTAGAGGAACATTAGTTCCAGGCCTTAGATCTAGCGTTAAGAGTTATGCCTACAAGATGGTGGGGTACGCACAAGGATAATTTTGTTGACTAGAAGAAATATCATCGAATGATGCAATTAAGATTTGGCTATGCGAACACCCGACTCACTGAAAAATACACAGGGAAGGATAATTCACATGAACATCTAGTGCGGTGGACTAAGGCGTGGGGTGAAATACCTCAACCTGAGTGGGTGCATATCTTTATTCATACCCTGGATGTTATCTCGAAGAATTGGTATTTAGAAACAGAGTTGTGACATGGGACCGTTGACTGGGATGAGATGAAAGAAAAAAAAAAATCTCACGTTCAATTTTGAAAATGGGTTCGCATGCAATGATGACACACTTCAAGAGATTAAAGTATCAATCTTCTGAACACCCGTCAAACTAGTTAGTGGGTACAGCCTGACTGGAGTATGCAGCTACAGCATGATTTAGAATGTTACAATGTTACAATGGAAGAAGCTGATAAGGATCCATAGAATAGTAATATCCCTGAATCAGAGGGACAACGCGAAGTTGGGGGACCTAGTGCGGAGATCCCTAATATCTCGCAACTAGTGCACACAAAGTAGGTGAACATTGGTTCAAAAGAAGAACCAAAATTCATGAACATTGGTGACTATTTGGATGAAAATTTGATGGATAAGGTATCTGAATTATTACATGAATATCAGGATTTATTTCCAACGAAGTTCTCTGACTTAAATGGATAGTACGAGGATTGGGGGTGATGAAGATCAATTTAAAACCCGATGTGAAGCCAGTTAAGAAACGCCCATATCGGTTGAACCCAAAATACAAGGAAAATGTATGAGAGGAACTTGATAAAATGCTCGTGGCCGGAATAATCAAGCCTGTAGAGGAATCTGAGTGGGTTAGTCCTATGGTGGTCCAAGAGAAGAAAACAAAAGGCGATATCAAGATTTGCGTAGATCTGCGGAAGCTAAACAATGCATGTGTCCATGATCCATTCCCTATGTCATTTATAGATGAAGTTCTTGAGAATGTTGGTGGACAAGAAGCTTACTCATTTATGGATGGATTCTCGGGATACCACCAAATTAATATTGCGCCAAAGGATAGAAGAAATACTACCTTTGCTACCGAATGGGGGTCATTATAGTATACAGTTATGTCTTTCAGACTAAAAGATTCTCTTGCAATTTTCTCTAGGGTGGTTGTCGCAGCATTCAACGAGTTCATTCATAAGTTTTTGGAAGTCTACTTTGATGATTGGACAGTGTTTGGGCTAGTCAAGAAGCATGTCTCTAGTCTACGCTTGATGTTGGATACCTGTAGGAAGTATCAAATCTCTCTGAACCTGAAGAAATTAATTTTTTGTGTACCTTATGAAACATCGTTATCCCATGATGTCTGTGAGCAGGGATTGATGGTAGACCCTACTAAGATCGCCTCCATTATCAACCCAGAGCCCCCCAAGAATGAAAAGCAGCTACGTGCAACATTGGGTCATACTGGGTACTATAGGAAGTTTATTAAGGCATATGCGCAGATCACTGCACCCATGGAGAAGCTGTTAAAGAAGGATGTTATGTTTTGTTGGGATGATGATTGTCAAAAGAGTTTGGATACTCTAAAGGAGAAGATGGTTACGGCTTCAATCCTAGTATTCCCAGATTGTAAGAAGGAACTTCATGTACATGTGGATGCGTCTTGCATAGCGTTGGGAGTTGTCTTAACACAACCAAGGGCAAGAGATATCAATCACCTGATTGCCTTCACCAGTCAGAAACTATCTAAGACCGAAAGGAACTACTCAACCACAGAGCATGAAGGTTTGGTCATGGTTTATGCATTATATAAGTTCATGCATTATCTACTAGGTGTGAACTCTAATATGTACACAGACCATTCTGCTTTGAAGTACCTTGTCAATAAGCCTGTGTTGTGGGAGGGAGAATCTGTAGATGGTTGATCCTTTATCAAGAATATGATTTTGAAGTCATAGTGAAGCCTAGGAGGTTGAATGTTGGACCAGACCACCTTTCTCATATCAAAAATGGTGAAGAGCCTACCAATATTGAAGAAGGATTACCTGACACACAGCTCTTTGTTGTCAGGGTCGCAAATGAGTATTTTGCAGAAATCATTCAGTTTTTATCTACTGGCATAACTCCTGAAGGATATATGAAGAAGCAAAAGAGGGAACTAGTTGTCAGGGTTGTTGATTTTTCTGTGATTGCAAGACAACTATATAATATGGGGACAGATGAAGTTCTCTGCGGATATGTACCTGAATATGAAAGACATAGTATTTTATCTAAATCACATGGTGGTGTCGCTGGACGACACTATGTCGGTAAGGCTATTGCGCAGAAGATCCTATGCGCAGGACTATGGTGGCCAATATACATAAAGATTCCAAGGAATACTACAGTGTGTGCGATGTGTGTCAAAGGATCGGGAGACCATCGCGAAGGGATGAACTTCCATTAAATCCACAGGTCATGTTACAAGCATTTGATAAATGGGAAATTGACTTTGTTGGACCTATTCAGCCACTAGGAAAAAAGATGGGAGCACATTATATTATCACTACGACATAATACTTAACCAGGTGGGTCGAGGCACAGCCTGTGAATGATTGCAGCGCAGACACTGCTGCAAAGTTCATATTTGAGTTTATTTTGTCAAGGTTTGGATGCCCAAAAATTCTTATGAGTGACAGAGGGTCACATTATCAAACCTCAGAATTACCTTCCCCTTGATATTTGTTCTCACCTTTTTCTCTTGATTTCTGACAAGACTACAGATCCAATCAATGATAAATGCTAGATTTTGTCTTAGGAAAGCATCAAAATGATCATCATATTAGATTTTCGTGTTTTTGCTATTTTAATAGATTTTTACAAATCAGCTACAGAACGCAGCCCATTTTGCAGCTAACTGTGGGTTCCATTGCTACTCTTACGGTTTGGGAAGTTACAGGTGTAAAATAAAGGATTGGGCCACATGGGCATCTCCATAATCATTTCTACATGGATTCCACCCTACACACTCGATCCAGATTGACAGAAAAGCATGCCTAAAGTCATGGTCAAAGATGGAGTCAAATACGTTATCTAGTAGCAGTAGGACTCTTGATATTTCGTAGTTAATCAGGAGTCTAACAGTTATGTTGAAGAGTTAATGCGGATTAAGCCACTTGTAGCTGATCAGAAGTTGAGGAGTTAATGCAGATCAGGCCACCTGTAGCTGTTCAAGAAGTTTAATAGTCTCATTACAATTCGAATTAAGCCATTTGTAGCATGTCTTTCTATAAACAGTCATGATAGATTCGGATCAAGCCACCTGTAACAATATTTTCTCTTAGACAATTATGTTGTTTTTCTATAAATATCAATTAAATGAGACCAAGAAGTAGTTAGAAGCTAGAAGGGATTACAGGCTTTTTGTTAAAAACTTTGTTCAGACTTCGTTTTGTTAATATACAAACTTTGTTTTGTCAATGGTGGTTTAAAAGTGCATCTTTAATTAGCTGTCATCCAACCACATCAATTGCAGAGGGCCCTTGCACTGAAGGAGGTTTTTTGTTGTTTTCATTTTCATTCCTACTACTCTGTTTTCTGCAAGTCCATTTTCTCTAGTTTTGTTTAATTTCAGTTGTAACCAATATTGTAAGGATAAAAATCACAACTGTGAAAGTCTTATTCTTCTGAGATATTGTATAAGAAAAGACTGAATGAAAAATGAAGAAATAAGAATACATAGTTTCTTAGCTTCTTACTATTTCGATTACTCATTTTCTTAGCATAGAACTATCAATTATTTGTATTAATAGATGTTCTCAAAACCATTTAGAAATAATGGCAAATCTAACTTAATTGGTTGAATATCTAATTCATGTAGTGATTGAGCTTACTCAGCATATTGTCAGTTTTACAATCTGTCATCTTTTCTTTTCTGTTTTCAGGTCATTACTTAGTTGCATCACTTGACATTCCAAAAAATCATTTCAAGGAGATTGATTCTATCATTTTCCAAAATTGAATGGTTGAATGGCTAAATGAATGCAAGTATTGAATACCTTCTGCATCAGTATTACTTTTGGTTATAAGAATTATATCCATGGATTAGGACTAAATGGTAGATAAGATAGATGCTCTGTTTCCCTTATTAGGTCCTAAATAGTTAAAAATGATTCTTAGTCCATTTTTAGGAGATTAGACTAACTTAGGAACATATCCTTCCTTTAAAAAACTCATTAGATCCATGTAAATTTAACATATATTGTATATTCTTAGACATCAAAGAACAGAAACCCCCAAAACAAACACAAAAATACAAAACAATGAAGTAAGAGAAAATTTAACTAAGCACATATAGTGCATCACACTTCATCAGTCTACAAACCTCGGTTGATAATTCATGTAAGCAATTTAGGACACTAAAGTGACTAAACATTTTGGCTTCATTGTTGGGGAAGTGTAATTAGGTAACCTTATCTCTTACATTCAAAAAAGAAAAAGAAAAATGATATGGGTAGAGAAAGAGACTCTAGGGGTAGATTTATAACTAGATGCAGGAGTTCAATTCCTACAACACCACCTACTCCACCAAGACTAAGAAGAGACACACCTCCATCTCAAGCTCATATTCCTAGCCATAGACCTCCTAAAGTTCTAAGGTCAGAAATTCAATCTAGAGGATCTCCTACTGAGGTAATCCTAGAGGAGGAAATTTTTGGATCTCCAACAGAAGGAGTAGCCTTTTTCACCTCCAAATGGGAACATATTTTAGTTGAAGAATTAAGAATACTTAGTGGAGAAGAAGAAGTAGAACCTCTCTCCCACATACCATTAATAGAGGAACCAGAGGAAGAGTAATTAACCTTGCAGGTTGAATCTTATATTGACTCTGAAGAAACTATAATGGCAGAAGAAGGAGAGGATGGAGAAATCTCAATGTTTGGAGGAGAAGGAGGTAGAGGAATAGGTAGAGGAAATAATGGAGAAGGCAGAGGAAATAATGGAGGAGGTAGAGGAAATAGGGAAGTTGATAATTCTTTTGGATTCCCTATAGTTGATGAAGAAACAGATGCCACAATGAAAAATATCTCACCTTCTGTCCTCCCAAACTTTCATGGATTAAAAAGTGAAGACCCTGAAACCTTCTTATTTGAATTTGAAGTCTTGTGCAGAACTTATGATTATTTACAAGACTCTCAAAAACTCAAATTGTTCCCTTCAACGTTGAAAGGAGTTACTTTAAAATGGTTCATGGGGTTGGTCACTCAGTCCATTAGAACATGGAATGACATGAAGAAAGTGTTTTTGGACAGGTATTTGGATTATTGCATGCCTATCAATCACAAGGATGAAGTGTTCAAAATGATGCAAAGAGAGGATGAAAATTTAGAGGATTTAATTGAGAGATTCAACTATAACTTAAAAAGAGAAAAAATGGATAACTTAGATCAAGATACTTTAAAAGCTCTTCTATTAAAATCCATTAGAGATGAGTGGATAGATATCCTTAACATGATGGGGAAGGGAGATATCTCTCAACTCCCATTAAGTGACATAGGAGAATTATGTGTTCATCTCTCAAGAGGAAAATCCAAAACTGGGAAAGGTCCAAGAGATCCTTCTCTTGTTAGGGTGAATAAATCTACAACTGGATCGATGAGTAGGGCAGAAATTGGAAACATGCTTGATGAATTTAAAACATATATTCTAGGGAGCCTTAGTGAACAGATAGACACCCTTAAGTTATAAAACAAGCAGAAAACCGAGACCAATGCTTTGGCTATTTTCTATCCCAGATGCAGAAAGAAGCACGTTTTAAGAGAATGCCCTTTAGATGCAAAAGTCATAGAGACTTGTGTGATTTGTTCAGAAAACCATGAGAATAAAAGTTGTCATTCAATCCTTGGTCTAAAGGTTGTTTTTCAAGAAGAAACAGTTTCAAATCCAACAGAGTCTCTTCGCTTTATCTCTAGAAGACCTTGGCAAGGGCAGCAAAATCAGGGTTTTAACAACAAAATGTATATGCAGCACCCTCCAAATTGGAATTCTTGGCAACAACCTTGGACTCAAGGAATGCAAAATCCTTATGGAAGATTCTCTCCATAATATTAATATCCTCCATCATATCCAAACTATCCTCCCCAACAAATTCCTCAACAAAATCAACATCCCCAACTTCAAAACTAAAACCCTCAACTTTCACTGCCATTTCCACAAAGACCAAACCAGTTACCTACCCAACCATTACCTAACCCCAACAATAAAATCCTCAGAATACCTATATGGTGGAAGGACAGCAATTTCCAACTTACATGATCACTCCATTAGATCTCAATGATGTCCAATTGAGATTTGGTAGGATCTTAGAAAAGAAAAAACCTTCTGTGGTTATTCAAGAACAAGACAATTCTGAGGAAGATTCTCTACAGGAAAATAAAAGTTTTGAAGGAACATCTCCTCAAAACCAGAACACTGAAAATGAAAAAAGAAAGGACCAATAAACCCAACTCCTATCATAGAGCAACAACCAATATCTACTTCCACACCTTTTCCAGAAAGATTACAAGTTGATAGAGGGGTAGATTAGCATATTGTGTTGCCTAATTATGATTTTATAGATGAATTAAAAATGTCTGTATCAAAATCCCTTTGTTACGAGCCATTAAGGAGATTCCAGTTCTAGCTAAAACAAGAAAAGAGTTGAGCATGAAGAAACCAGGAAGAAAAACAAAAGAAGTAAAAAGAATTCACCTAGCAGGAAAAATTGCCATACAAAAATATGTAGATCTAGGAAGTCCAATTGTAAAAACACATATCAATGGAGTTGAAATCCCAAATACACTAATTGACTTAGGAGCAGCAATAAACATCATGAGCAATCAAACCATGGAACAACTGAAACTTCCCAATCTTCTTTAGACACTTACATTATTGCAATTGGCAGATAGATCTGTAATCACACCAGATGGTGTGTTAGAAGATATTTCAGTGTCCTTAGACTCTTGGGAGTACCCTGTTGATTTTATGATCCTAACCCCAAAGAGAAATTTAGGAGGACATCCACTTATATTAGGAAGACCTTGGCTGGCTACAACTGATGCTTTCATTAGTTGTAGATCTGGTGATATGTATATCTCTGATGGTAATTCAACTAAGAAATTCACTTTATATCCAGCAAGAACAATCACAAAGATAGATGACAAAGAATGGATTGATGATGAAAATGATATTCAACCTCTCTTTACTATTTCAACCATTGGTGAAGATAGTCAAATCTTGAATACAATGGAAAATTGTGAATCATCTCAGAATATGAACATGATCAGTTTCAAGAAAAATCTAATATTGAATATTTGTCATCTAGGTAGATGTCTCTTTATTCTATGGAAGAATTTGGTAGCTTTACAGTTGAAATCTTTCCAGGGAAAACATTGAACATAAACAATAACTTGGAAAAATTACAATAGGAAGAGCTAATCAAAACTTTACAACAACATTATTCTGCATATGCATGGGAATACACTGACATGAACAGAATTAGTCCTAATACTTATATACATTAGATCTACATTGAGGAAAATTGTAAACCTATCAGACAACCACAAAGAAGGATGAATCCAAATCTTAGGGAAATTATGAAAGAAGAGTTGCAAAAATTGTTGAATGTAAATTTTATCTACCCAATTTCAAATAGCCAATGGGTTTCTCCTCTAGTGATTGTGCCTACATAGAATGGTAAATGGACGGTATGTATTGAATATCGATAATTGAATAAAGCTACCCTAAAAGATCATTTTCCTTTGCCCTTTATAGATCAAGTGTTAGATACATTAACAGGTAAGAAGTACTTCTCATTCTTGGATGGTTTTAGTGGTTACAATCAGATTCAAGTAGCACCTAAAGATCAAAATAAAACCACATTCACTTGCTCATGGGGAATTTATGCCTACCAAGTACTCCCTTTTGGATTATGCACTGCACCTGCAACATTTCAAAGAGCAGTGCTAGGAATTCTTTTCTGATCTGATACATGATTGTGTAGAGGTATATATGGATGACTTTACAGTTTATGGGAATACATTTGAGGAAGCATTAGAAAACTTAGAAAAAGTTCTTAAAAGATGTAAGGAAGCAAACCTTTCACTAAGTCATGAAAATTTTTTTATGATGTTTACAGAAGGGATTGTTTTAGGACATCACATTTTAGGAGATGAAATTAAGGTTGATAAATCTAAAGTTGAAGTCATCTCTAAATTATCAATTCCAAGTTGTCAAAAGGATGTTAAAATTTTTCTAGGATTCTCAAGATAGTATAGAAAATTTATAGAAAATTTCACTAAACTAGCATCACCACTCTTCAAATTGCTCACCAAGGATTGTGAATTCAATTGGAATTTTGATTGCCAGTTGGCATTTGAGACTTTGAAACTAACACCCTATTTAACCCTAATAAGTCATCTTAAATAAACATTCAAACTATAACTTTAAAACTATACACAGTACTAGTAAAGCATTTAATACATAGCAAAGAATATAAATAAATAAATAAAAATAAATTTAATTTTAAATTTAAATATATACATAATCAATCACTAATTAAACCAATAACATATTAAAAAAAAAAAAAAAAAAAAAATTGTTATTAAGTAAATTTAAATATATATAAAGCACTTAATACATAGCAAAGAATATAAACATATAACATAGAAAAAAAAAAAAAAAAAAATATATATATATATATATATATATATATATATACATAATCAATCACTAATTAAACCAATAACATATTAAAAAAATAATAATAATAATAATAATAATAATAAATAATAAATAAATAATTGTCAATAAATAAATTTAAATATATACATAATCAATTACTAATTAAACCAATAAACATATTAAAAAAAAAGTATTAACCAGTTAGTCATTTAAAAGTCGACAATAAAAGAAGACATCAAATAATTTCATAATTAACTATTATTAGCTCCATGATTTCACGCTCTCTCTTCTCAAAAGACAAATTACATTGCCCTGATGATGGACTCACTAAGTTAGCCTGAAACGTTGGTTTCAAAAACTATTCACAGGTTTTTTCCACAAATATAAAAATACCTTTTCATATTTCAACAAATGCTTCAGATACAGCTCTGAGAGTTGTATTAGGACAAAAAGATTTGATCCCTTATGCCATCTACTACACAAGCAAGAATTGTACTCCCACTGAGTTAAATTACATTGTAACTGAAAAGGAATTCTTAGTTGTTATTCATGCTATCAACAAGTTTAGACGTTACATAATAGGCTATGAAACCTTTGTTCATACAGATCACTCGCAATTATATACTTAATGAATAAACCAATTACTAATGGCAGAGTTACAAGATGGTTATTACTCCTGCGAGAGTTCAACATCAGTATTTTAGATAGACCTGGAAAACAAAATATAGTCGTTGATTTCTTGTCTAGAATTCAAAATATCAAAGATAACACTCCAATTGAAGATCAATTTCCTGATGAATATCTTTTTGCAGTAACTACTCAAACTCCTTGGTTTGCAGATATTGCTAATTACTTAGTCATAGGAAAATTACCTTCACATCTGTTTCCTAAGGAGAAAAGAAAAATCATTCAAACAAGTGCAAATTACTCATGGATTACTAATGAATTGTATAAAACAGGTCCAGATCTCATGATAAGAAGATGTGTTAGAGAAGATGAAATGCCTGAAATTCTTAAGGCATGCCATGATGAACTTGTTGAAAATAGCAACAAGAAATGTTAAAAATAGAAGTGCTAAAAATAGCACTGCTATAAATAGCATTTCGGAATACATTCCAAATTTAGTTAGTCCCTAAACTAAAATTAAGAATTAAAATTCGAATTTGATCTTAGCAATTGTTTGTAAAATAATTAATTAATTAATCTTGAATTAATTAGTTGTAGAAAATCAAACATGCAGTCTATGTGAAGACATGCAATAGTTTCTCCATTGATTGAGGAAGTTATCCCTTGATTAAAGGAGATCGGGATGAGTTGTACTTTGAGTGGTAATTAGTTAGCTCAGTTAACTGAGTTAAGTCCAGTTAGATTAGTTCAAATAGTTTGTTGAACTAATTGTGAGTTCAGTTAGTTAATGCATGCATGCATGTAACTACTGCACTTTAGATAACTGAATATTCTCTCATAAATAACTCATGCATGTTAGTTCAGACAGAGACTCAGTTGAGATCAGATGATGGGACAGTGTACTATCAATTGTAGTAATATTCCATGGAGGATATCTCTTGCATGCAAAAGGAATTCATTCCTTGGATATTGCGCAGTTACTTTTGGGTTTGATGAGTGCGTGATGAGGCCAATTCACAAAGGTGACAGCATTGGACCCCAAGGAAAACTACACAAAGAAATAGGAGGTTTGGAGGGTTGAGGGAAGGCATATCTTGTGTCTATTCAGTCTGCGAGCTGTATTGTTCAATTGTACTGAGAGTAGGATAGCTTGTGAGCTAATACTTTGTGTAATCTGAACATATTTCCACTTGTATGATAATACAGAGATCGGGGTTTTTATCTGAGGCTTTCCCCAGAGTATTCTTTTGTGTTCATGTGTGATTGATTTCTCATTCTCAGTTATATGTGTTCTATTTGATCTTACTCATTATCGATTAAGCTTCCACAAGTTTGTTGTAGAAGTAGATCTTGTATTTTGCTTTTGGATATTACATAATCTATTGATCTACAGTGGGAAATTCTACATGGTATTAGAGCAAAGGTGATCAAAGTGAAGAACAGTATACAAAGAAGGGAGAAGTTTCAAGTTTCAAGTTCTTGATTATAGAATTCGAATTCTTATCACATCTCAAATTTCCCCAATGGTGTTCAATGGTTTAAGACTCGAGTATGCCCTTGATGGTAGCTCAAATTATATAGCCTGGAAGGATCGTATGGAAGCAGTATTAGAGGACAACGATCTAAAGGACTTCATTGATTAAGAAGTCCCCAAGCCAGTAGCAACTAATGCTAAAGAATTGGCGGAATGGAAGAAATGTGTGGCTAGAGCGAGGAGAATCCTCCTGGAGGGAGTTCGAGACCACATTGTCTCGAGCCTCCATGGGAAGAACACATCGTTTTCGATGTGGAAAACATTGAAAGATCTATATCAGAACAACAACGATCAGAGGAAGCTGGTGCTGAAAGACAAGCTTCGGAAACCAAGTGTGAAAAGGGCGACACAATTTCTACATATCTGAACAAGCTCACCACCTGCAAGGATGAGCTTGGAAGTGTAGGGATCATGACAGTTGATGATGACATGGTGAGTCTTGCTCTCCTCGGTCTTCCTAAGAGCTAGCATAGCTACCAAGACTCGGTTAATGGAAGAGAGAAATTGCCAGATTGGGAACGACTTTGGTTGGATCTGATGCAGGAGAAGATAAGAAGAAGCACCAGAGATGGATCTTCATCAAAGCAAGATGATGAAGAAAATCTAGCCTTAGCGAGTAAGGAAAGGAAAGGGAAAGGGAAGGTGTCCCATCCCAAATCCAATTCTTCCCATGGTGGGAATAAGTTTGACAAATCGAAAGTGCAATGCTTTCATTGTCATGAGGTGGGCCATTATGCTACGAATTGCCCACAAAAGAAATCCAAGAAGGGATCCTCGAAGGGATCAGATGGTGAGGCACTGGCCTCACAGTTCGAGTTGGATTTCTCTCTCATCGCATGCATGGTTTCATCCATGGTGGGATGTGTTTGGTACCTGGACAGTGGAGCCTCTTTCCACATGTCCAATGACAAGAATCTTTTCAGTACCCTAGAGGAGAAGGATCTCCAAATGCGGATCGAGATGGGCGATGATGGAAAGTACCGTGTTTCAGGTGAAGGTACAGTTGTGTTTCAGAGGGAGCATGGAGCTCCTCTCACCCTAACTGATGTAAAGTATGTACCAGGTCTGAAGAAGAATCTTGTGTCTATCGCTATGCTAGAAGACAAAGGCTATGATGTAGTCTTTAGTAAAGGAAAGGTATTCCTGAGGCATATCGGTACTGGACAGACCAAGAGGATTGGGATTCAAGTAAAGAATCTCTACAAGCTAGAGGTAGATGACTGTGCTGCATTGAGTTCCAAAGCAGAGGTGGTGCAAAGCCAAGATGTTGGCGAGCTATGGCATAGAAGATTGGGCCACTTGCACCATGGGGCCTTGAAGATCATGTAGCAGATTTCTACCGGACTTCCCAAGGGAAAAATGGAGCATACGGTAAGTATACGAAACCTTCCTTTCAAGATCGAGACAGTAGCGTTGGAGCAATCCTAGAGCGAGTTCACACAGATGTTTGTGGACCATTCTCTACAGCGTCCACCGCTAAACAAAGGTACTATGTTATTTTTATTGATGATTTTTCTCGTAGTCATTGGATCTACTTTATGCAAAAGAAGGATCAAACCTTCTTGAAGTTTTGTGAATTTAAAGCCTTGGCAGAGAAAGAATCTAGAAATAAAATAAAAGCCATGCGTAGCAACAATGGTGGAGAGTATGTCTCCCAACAGTTTAAGGACTTCTGCACTGCAGAAGGAATTAAACGGGAGTTGACGGCACCCCATAACCCACAGCAGAATGGGGTGGCTGAAAGGAAGAACAGATCGATTTTGGGTGCAGCTCGAGCGATGTTACATGACCAAAGCCTACCACTTCATTTGTGGACTTAGGAATGAAATCCAGCAATATACTCGCAGAACAAAAGCTCGCATCGTATACTGGGAATGACGACACCTATGGAGGCCTTTTCCGGGAAGCGACCAGATGTGAGTCACTTCAGGATCTTTGGATCATTGGTTTATTTCCATGTGACCAAAGATGCCTAGAGGAAGCTAGATCTAATAGCTGAGTTGGGGATACTTGTGGGGTACACTGATACACCCCACAACTATCGGGTGTTTCTACCTACTAGTCAGAGGACAGTGGTACACAGAGATTTGAAGTTCGACGAGCAGAAAGCCATGCGAGTATCACTTGAGAGGGAGCTCAAGTTGCATGCAGAGGAGGAATTTTCAGTTCCTAAGGAGGAGGAGCCTCAGATTGATGTGGAGAATCCACGTGCAGAGGATTCGGGAGTGGAGACATCTTGTTGAGTCTTCCAGAGATGGGTGGAAACGCTCAAGGGAAGCTGACAGGTTGATGATGGATGCACAAGAGAATGTGGGACAGCCATCTTCTCAGCGCAGACAGAGGAGGTCACCCGAGCGGTACACTGGTTACATGGCCCTAGTTGGGGAGTGTGTAGAGACTAAACCTTCTTCATTCAAGGAGGCAGTGCAATAACCAGTCTGGGTTGATGCAATGGTAGAGGAGTATAGCTTTATCATTCAAAACAGTGTGTGGGATGTTGTCCCAAGACCTCAGGACAAGTCAGTGGTGAGTTCCAGATGGCTTTACAAGGTAAAGTAGGCAGCTGATGGCAGTGTTGAGAAACATAAGGCAAGGTTTGTTGCCCGTGGTTTCTCATAGGTTGAGGGGATCGACTACGATGAGACCTTTGCTCCTGTAGCAAGGTACTCATCTATCAGATCGATGTTGGCACTATCAGCTCAGATGGGTTGGAAGATCCATCAGATGGATGTGAAGACCATGTTCCTCAATGAGAAGATTAAGGAAGAGGTGTACATTGAGCAGCCGAAAGTTTTTGAGACCTTCAATCGTGAGTTGCATGTGTGCTGACTCAAGAAGGATTTGTATGGGCTGAAGCAAGCACCTCGTGCTTGGTACACCAGGATCGACAGCTATTTCACCAGGTTGGGCTTCACCAAGAGTGAAGCAGATGTGAACCTTTACCACATCATGGTAGAAGGTAAGCCATTGATCATTGTTATTTATGTGGATGATCTGATTTTGACAGGTGATGATCATTTGATCAAGTCTTGCAAGGAGGACCTTGCAAGAGATTTCGAGATGAAAGACATGGGTCTTATGCACTACTTTCTAGGCATGGGAGTGTGGCAGAAAGATGGGTAAGTATTTGTGTCTCAAAGCAAGTATGCCAATGAGATACTCAGGCGCTTCCACATGGAGAAGTGCAAGCCCATGAAAACTCCTCTAGCTGGGAACTGGAGGAAGGAGGATGCTACTTCAGGTGAGGTAGTAGCTGCTATTATTTATCGATAGCTTGTGGGTTCACTTATGTATCTAGTGAACACATGACCAGACTTATGCTTTGCAGTGAACCAGCTGAGTCAAGCTATGGTTCAGCCTACCAAGCTGTTTTGGAAGGCAGTGAAGCATGTGCTAAGATACCTCATAGGCACATCTCAGTATGGATTGTGGTACAGACAGACGTAGGGAGTGAAGCTTCAGGGTTTCAAAGATGCAGAATGGGCAGGGAGTCCATCAAACCGGAAGAGCACTTCTGGAGGAATCTTCAACCTTGATTCAGCTGCAGTTTCCTGGTACAGCAGGAAACAGAGGTCAGTTTCACTTAGCTCAGTAGAGGCTGAATACATGGCTGCCAGTGAGGCAGTATGTGAGGCCATTTGGATGCGGAAGATTCTAGTGGGATTGTTTGGTCAAAGGATGGATCCAACTATGATCTATTGCGATAATCAGAGTTGTATCAAACTATCTGAGAATCCAATTTTTCATGACAGGTCCAAGCACATCGATATCTGATACCATCATCTTCAAGACTGTGTGGTGAAGAGGGTCATGCTGTTGCTGTATGTTTCGACCGAGGAACAAGATGGAGATATTTTGACTAAGGCATTGTCAAAATGCAAGTTTGAGTTCCATAGAGACAGGTTTGGGGTGACTGATAATCCCTTTCTTGTTGAGAGGGAGTGTTGAAAATAGAAACAAGAAATGCTAAAAATATAATTGCTAGAAATAGAACTGTTATAAATAGCATTTTGGGACACATTCCAATTTTAGTTAGTCCCTAAACTAAAATTGAGCATTAAAATTTGAATTTGATCTTAGCAGCTGTTTGATAAATAATTAATTAATTCATATTGAGTTAATTAGTTGTAGAAAATCAAACATGAAGTCTATGTGAAGACATGCAACAGTTTATCCATTGATTGAGGAAGTTATCCCTTGATTAAAGGAGATCAGGATGAGTTGTACTTTGAGTAGTAATTAGTTAGCTCAGTTAACTGAGTTAAGTCCAGTTAAATTAGTTCAAATAGTTTGTTCAACTAATTGTGAGTTTAGTTAGTTAATGCATGCATGCATGTAACTGTTGCACTTCAGATAACTGAATATTCTCTCATAAATAACTCATGCATGTCAGTTCAGACAGAGACCCAGTTGATATCAGATGATGGAACAATGTACTATCAGTTGCAGGAATATTCCATGGAGGATATCTCTTGCATGCAAAAGGAATTCATTCCTTGGAGATTGCAGTTACTTTTGGGTTTGATGAGTGTGTGATGAGGCCAATTCACACAGGTGGCAACATTGGACCCCAAGGAAAACTGCGCAAGGAAATAGGAGGCTTGGAGGGCTGAGGGAAGGCATATCTTGTGTCTATTTTGTCTGTGAGATGTATTGTTCGATTGTATTGAGAGCAGGATAGCTTGTGAGCTAATGCTTTGTGTAATCTTAACATATTTCCACTTGTATGATAATACAGAGATCAGGGTTTTTAGCTGAGGCTTTACCTAGAGTATTCTTCTGTGTTCATGTGTGATTGATTTCTCATTCTCAGTTATATGTGTTCTATTTGATCTTGTTCATAATCGATTAAGCTTCTGCAAGTTTGTTGTAGAAGTAGATCTTGTATTTTGCTTTAGTATATTGCATTATCTGTTGATCTACAGTGGGAAATTCTACAGAACCTTGTGGTGGACACTTTGCTGACAAAAGGACAGCCTATAAAATCCTTCATTTAGGATATTATTGGCCCTCCATCTTCAAAGATACCAAAGAGTATGTCAAAAGGTGTGACAGCTATCAAAGGATAGGAAAACCTGCTCCCTCAGATGAAATGCCACTACAAAATCAGGTACTCATTGAACCTTTTGAAAAATGGGCCTTGGATTTGTAGGAATTTACAGGGTAAGTTCCTCAGAAAGAACACCAAAAGGACACCGCTCACAACCAGATCACAGATCAATACACCAGTATTTTTGACGTGGTTAAAACCCTCAAAGAGGGAAACAGTCCACGGCCTGCGCCAACGTGGCTACTACAGGCAATTTATTAATCAAAGAATGAAAATTTACATAAGCTTCTCTCATGCACGGATTACCCGAACAATGACCCTCCATGCGCTTTAAATAGAACTCATGGACCAATCGGGTGTCAAGCCACGGATCAAGTGTCGGTAATACCGAGGAGAGAGTGAACCGTCGAATCACTACATATCGTGACCGTCAGATTGTAAGTTACAAAATGTACAACGGTAACGAAACACACTTTACCTAACTCTATACTAGACCAAGTTGAACTTAACTATATCCTATGTGTCGGAATATCCTAACATCCCCCCTTAAGAACAACTTGGGATAGGATTGAAGGATTTACAAATATGACACAATAGGAGAAGGAAGGAGGCACTAGAGCCTATCCCCCCTTAGTGACAACTTCCTGAACTCCAAGCATATATCGAAGTTTAGTGAACTTCGCCTCTGTGAGAGCCTTTGTGAAGATGTCTGCAACCTGATCATCTGTTGAACAATATTGCACTTCAAGAACATGGTCATGAATGAGCTTTCTGATGAAGTGCATGTGTAGTTCAATGTGTTTGTTGCGCTGATGCTGGACTGGATCTTTGCATAGCTGAATGGCACTTTGATTATCACACCAAAGTGTGGTTGGATGCTGCTGCTCAAAGCCAAACTCTGATAGGATCTGACGAAGCCACAAGGCTTCCTTACTAGCTTCCACGGCACCACGATACTCTGCTTCTGCTGACGAAAGAGAAATGGCAGCCTGTTTCTTACAAGCCCATGTAATAGGTCCTGAACCAAGAGTGAAGACATAACCGACAGTAGACTTCCGATCATCAGGGTCACCAGCCCAATCAGAATCAGTGAAACCAACTAATAGAGGAGCTGCTTTGGCACTGTAATGAATCCCAAACTGTACTGTACCTCGAACATAACGAAGTATTCTTTTGGCTGCTTTCCAATGACTTTCACGGGGGTTTTGCATAAAACGAGCAACAAGGCCAACAGCAAAGGAAAGGTCAGGACGAGTATGGGTTAAATACAAGAGTTTTCCTACAAGTTGACGGTATAAGGTAGCATCAACTTCAGGAGAAGTACAAGAGACTGAAAGTTTGACTCCAGACTGAAAGGGAGAAGGGGCTGGCTTACAGTCTTCCATGTGAAAATGACGAAGAATATCACAAGCATACTTGGACTGGGAAAGGAAAATACCCTCCTTGGATTGCAAGACTTGAAGACCGAGAAAATAGTGTAAGTGTCCTAAGTCTGTCATTTCAAATTTCTTTTTAAGGCTGGACTTCACATGGTTTATAAGGTTGGGATCACTACCAGTAAGAATAAGATCATCAACATAAAGAACAAGGATGATAAGAGAGTTGCCCACTTTCTTGGTGTAGACAGTATTGTCAGAATAACACCTAGAAAAGCCAGATTCTAAAAGAAAGCTATCCATTTTGGCATACCAAGCTCGAGGAGCTTGCTTGAGACCATAAAGGGATTTCTTAAGTCGACAAACAAGGCTGGAGTCTGTTTGTATGAAGCCAATGGGTTGTTCCATATAGATTTCTTCCTGCAAGTCCCCATGCAAGAAGGCAGATTTAACATCCATCTGATGGACTTCCCATTTTAAAGAGGCAGCAAGGGAAAGAACAAGGCGGATAGAGTTCATTTTGGCAACAGGGGAGAAGGTTTCAGTGTAGTCAATGCCTTCAACCTGTGAAAAGCCCTTAGCAACAAGACGAGCTTTATGTTTATCAACTTTCCCATCTGGTCCATACTTGGTTCTGTAAACCCATTTACATCTAACAAGTTTGCGTCCCTTTGGTAGAGGAACAAGATCCCATGTATCATTTGCCAACAATGAATGATATTCTTCATTCATAGCTGCTTCCCAATGTGGATGGCCTGAAGCTTCTGCAAAAGTGTCAGGATCATGATTTACTGGAGCTTGAGCCAGTAAAGAAGAGGCTCTTTCAAACTGAGAACGTGTACGTCGCTGATCTGTAGGATCACCGGCAAGATCACCTGCTGCATCCCGAGTAGCACGGACCCATCTTGGAAGTTGAGGATCCTGAGAAGGTGGGGGAGGATTATCATCCTCACTTTCATCATCTGAAGAAGAAATGTTTTCAAAAGTAGAAGAGATAGGAAGAGGTGGCACATCCGCCGGACTAGGCTCGCAGGCCGATTTATTTTCATCAAATTTTACATCTCTTCTAATGATAACATTTTTGGACTTAAATGGAATAAGTCTATAACCTTTTACATCTTCAGAATATCCAACAAAAGTACATTTCTCACTCTTAGGTTCTAAAGCTTTATGCTTTTCATCTGGAATATGGGCCCATGCTTCACTTCCAAAAACACGAAAGTGACTTACATCTGGTTTAATGGAACTCCAAGCTTCTTCTGGAGTGATATTCTCTAGAACCTTAGTAGGAGTGCGATTGATTATATAATTTGCACAATTAATTGCTTCGGCCCAAAAACTAAGACTGAGTCCTTTAGATTGCAGCATACAATTAGCCATTTCCTTTAAGGTGCGATTTTTCCTTTCAGCTACACCATTTTGTTGTGGAGTGTATGGAACAGTATGTTGCATTTGAATTCCATTTTTGGTGCAAAAGTTGATGAATGTGTTTTTAACATATTCTCCACCATTATCAGTTCTTAGCTTAAGAATTTGATGTCCAGATTGTTTTTCAACAAAGGCTTTGAAGGCCAAAAAAGTGTTAAATACTTCGCTCTTGAGTTTTAAGAAGTATACCCAAGTGCGTCTGGAGAAATCATCAATGAAAGTTAAGAAATACTTGCAGCCAGAGAATGAAGCAACAGGAGTGGACCACATAAATCACTGTGCACAAGCTGTAAAGGGGCTGAGGCGTGCCAAGAGGCACGTTTTTCAAAACTGTCCCGATGATGTTTTCCGAGTACACATCCGGAACAAACACCATCTCTGCAAGATACCATAGGAAGACCTGTCACCATATTTTCTTTACATAGATGCTGAAGGGAGCGATAGTTTAAGTGACCAAATCGCTCATGCCAAAGTTTGCTCACTTCATCATTATGAGCAACAAATACTGAGGGAAGATTTGATGACCCAAAGTTGTGAAACTTATACAACCTTGTGGAATCATCAGCAAGACCAGTAGCTAGAATCTGTTTAGGATCTTTTAGATCCTTGATTACAACATCATGAGGTGAAAATTCAACAATTTTACCTTCACCTGAATGAGTTATCTGATATACAGATAGAAGGTTGCAGGATAAGGTTGGAACACATAATACATCATTAAACTGACCATTGTCTAGATGAACAGTTCCAGTCCCTACAACATTAAGAGATCTATCATCACCAACATATATATTTTTGGTGTTACAATCATTTAAAGAAGAAAACATGGCTTGGTTTTTGGCCATGTGATAAGAGGCTCCAGAATCAATGAGCCACTCATGAGAATGAGAAGAAGAAGATACATTTAATGCATAACCAGACTGAGATGATTGACAACGACATGCAGAAAGTGCCATTCCTGAAGATGAAGTTGAAGTTGAAGTTGAAGAATGCTCCACATGGATGTTATGTTTCTTCATTGCGGCTTCCAAGGCTTCCATCTTCTTAAAGCATTTAGATTCTAAGTGGCCATCTCGATTACAAAAGTTACAATGTCTATCAGTCTTCTTCCATTTGTTTTTATTGGTCTTATCATTTTGCTGAAATGATCTTTCATTTTGAGGCTGAGTTGGTTTAGGACCATTCTTTTGAGGATATGACTTCTTAGGATTCTTTGAATTTGGTTGCTGCTGGGCGGCTAACGCTTTCGTGGAAGAGTTTCCAAGATTAAGAAGACCAAGGTGTAAGAGTTTTTCTTGTTCTCTTATTAAAGAATCACAAAAAGAGTCAAAGGAAGGGGCCTTGTAGTCTTTTCCTTGACAAATGAAAGCTTCCCTTGTAGAATGGAAGGTGGAAACAAATACAGAGTAGGCTGGTCCCAACTTAGTAAGGATGGAATAAATAAGGTTACTATCTTCTTTCTTAACCTTAACACCTTCCAAAAGATATCTAAGGGTCTTGAATTTGGACAAGAAATCTTCAATGCAAGAAAAATTATTAGGATCCAATGTAAGCAACTCATTTTCAAGTTGATGGGCTCTAATTTCATTTTTAATCCCAAAAACTTTAGTGAGTTTTTCCAATGCTTCATGAGGAGTCTCAAGTTCTGCAATATGGAATCTAAGATCAGGAGAAATAGACATCCCTATCAAACCACGTGCTTGATCTTGTCTATTTTCCCATTTTGCAGCCTTGTCTTCATCTTTTGGTTTCTTCTCTTGGTCTGTGGCTATTCTGTAGAGACCTTTACTTCTAAGTAAATCTTCCATGTAGGCTATCCATTGGAAGTAGTTAGTGCTGTCAAGAATGACTTGGCATGGACTTTCCATTTTTTTTTTAAAATTGAAGCTGAAGATGCTGAAAGTAAGTGTTCCAATGGATAGATCTCGAAAAATTAGGCTGTTTTAAAAAAAACGGCTCTGAAAAAGGCTTCCGGATGAAGAAGTTATGGCTTTTTGAAAAAAATTTGTTGAAGTTGCCGGCAAAGTGCGCGAATGTGCGGGAATGAAAAAATCCGCCCCCACAAAATGGAGACTTGAACCCAAGACCTCTACTCTCTTAAAATAGCTTTGAACCAATTGATCTATACAAAAAATTTGAGAGAGAGAGAGAGAGGGGGGGGGCTTGGTTTGCGTGCTTGCCTTGAGAAAGCTCTTTTTCCCTACAAAACACAAAACCCAACACGAATATGCAAAGAAAAATGAACCTTGCGGCTCGAAGTTAGCTTTAGCAAAAAAACTAGATATTTTTTAAAAAAAATCTCAAAGTTAGCTTTAGCCGAAAAACTAAATATTTTTCTCAATGTTTCTGATTTTCCGAGATCACACTAAGGTGCAGGGAAAAGAGCATACGCATGAGAAAAATCCTTCCTTTCTGTTTCTGATTTGCCCAGATTGCACAGAGTCGCAGGGCAAAGAGCATACGCAGAAATGAAAGGTATAGATCCGGTTAAAAAAAAGGGCTAAATAAACTGAAACCGAAATAAGCAGAGAGAAAATAACAGTAAACTGCAAAAACATTGTATACCTCCCGATCTGAAAAATGACGCAGCTAGGGCTACCGGAAACCTTTTTGCGTGAAACGAAAGGGGTTCCTCACTGGAACAGATGCTCCGAACGCAACAGAGCAGTCCTCTCAGCTCGAAAGCAGTCAGAAACAGCAGATCTAGGAAACGACAGCCGCATGCAGTTCTACCGGCTTCAGATTTGGATCACCAACGGACGCGGCCCTCAAATAGCTCTGATACCATGTAGGAATTTACAGGGTAAGTTCCTCAGAAAGAACACCAAAAGGACACCGCTCACAACCAGATCACAGATCAATACACCAGTATTTTTGACGTGGTTAAAACCCTCAAAGAGGGAAACAGTCCACGGCCTGCGCCAACATGGCTACTACAGACAATTTATTAATCAAAGAATGAAAATTTACATAAGCTTCTCTCATGCACGGATTACCCGAACAATGACCCTCCATGCGCTTTAAATAGAACTCATGGACCAATCGGGTGTCAAGCCACGGATCGAGCGTCGGTAATACCGAGGAGAGAGTGAACCGTCGGATCACTACATATCGTGACCGTCGGATTGTAAGTTACAAAATGTATAACGGTAAAGAAACACACTTTACCTAACTCTATACTAGACCAAGTTGAACTTAACTATATCCTATGTGTCGGAATATCCTAACAGGATTTTGTTGGACCAATTAATCCTCCATCTAAACAAAAGAAGTATATTTTGGTATGCACTGATTATGTCACTAAATGAGTAGAAGCTAAAGCATTACCTTTTGCTAATGAGAAATTTGTAGTTAATTTTCTTTTTGAGGACATCTGATCCGAATTGGATCCATAAAAGACTGTCAACGAACCATGACTATATCAAGTGGGAGAAAATCTCTAAAGAAATCCAAAACAGCGATCAAAAACACCCTGAACCAGTGGCAATGGCAGCCAACATGGAACGACGAGGACCTCGGTCAAAGTGCGTTGACCGAGGCCTATGGAGATTGCGCAGGAGGTCAAAGTGTTGGAAATAATACTAAGAGGGGGGGTGAATCAGTATTATCAGGTCAATTATTTTTCATTTTACAATCATATTTGTATACGCTACTTCAGTTAGTAAAAACTGTGTATGTACGCAACTGCAATTAAGGAAACTAGCGTATAACCAACAGACTTGTAATTTAAATTATTCTTCAGATGTTGATCATTAATTTGTGCATCAAACCATATAAACAGTAACCAGGAACAGTAAACAGAACAGGTAGTCACACATAAGAACACAAGATATAAGGTGGAAACCCAATGTGGGTGAAAACCACCTGCTGCAATTCGTCTCTATCTTCTTTTAATTAGAAACTTCTTTTTACAATGTTTTTGTACTGGTGCAGTCTTATACTAGTATGCAGGCTGCTACCTGCAGAAGGCTACAACCTTCTCTCGTTCTCCAGCTTCTCCTGGAAGGGAGCTACAACCCCCTTAGCTCTTGTACTAGCTGAGGTACTAGTACGTAGGTGCTGACCTATAGAAGGCTACAACCTTCTCTTTTCTTCTAGGGACCACATTTCATAAATTTTCAGACTGGATCCATGAATAACATAAATCAAACATCAAGTATATCTGCATCAACCAATCTTCTTTGTACAAACCAGTACTGAATCAACCAATCACTTCTCAGAAAGCTGTAACCAGAATACAGTAACAGTAACCAGAACCAATCCTGAACCCAGAACACTACAACAATGAACAGAAGTAGCTAAAACATATTTCATGAGATGTACACTACTTCAATATGCAGAACCTGCGTGCATACATTGATGTATTAAGGCCAACCTGCGTATACACTGTTTTGAATTAATGAACCTACGTGTATACGTGCCTCTGCTGTGCCGAACCTGCGTATAGATCTATAAAAGATAATTTACCCTTTTCACTTATTCAGACATCAGTTAAACCCAGATTATCAGATTTATAGATCAAGTCATGTGCCAAATATAACAGATCAAAATAACACAAAGATACTACTATTCAAGCCTTAAGATCTTGACCCATCAATAGAACTTATCCTTCTTCTAGCGCTTAGGTTCCTCCTTGATTCAGATCTAGCTATGCACCATTACCCAATGACCAGTATTCTAGATCTCGCTCTTTATTAGATATTCAATGCTTGAGTCAATGCCTTTGCCCAATGATCTCCTTCCCCTTTTATAGTTTTAGGCCTTACTCAATACCATGGTCCAAAACCATTTATAACCAATACTAGGGACCCAATACCTGGGTTCAATACTTCGAACGCAATACCAAGGTCCAAAACCATAGGTCCATATACCACGGACCCAGAACTTAGTTTTTCGACATGTACGCGCCTTTCCTTGCGTGAAAGTGCGTGTGTAAGATATACACGCCTTTGTATATAGTGAAACTGCGTGTATACACTACTTGGTATATAGCAAACCTGCGTATGTACACAACTTGGTATATAGTGAACCTACGTGTGTACATGACTTGCTATATAGTGAACCTGCGTATGTACGCGACTTGGTATATAGTGAACCTGCATATATACTTTTCATTCTTCATTCTTTGTAGTTTGATCATCAATTCTTTGCTACTGACCTACTACACTATGATTTGTCATCTGTGTGAGTTGCCATCAAGGACAACACTTGTATCATAATGCCAACAATATCCCCCTTTGGACTTGATGGAAACCCCAAGTCACTCAAAGTCATTCTCCCCCTTTGTCATCCAGGGCAAAGGGTTATGCTCCCCCTAAGTACATGCTGAATTCTCTGCTCTGTTGTGTTGTCTATGCTCCCCCTGACTGTAGGCAAAGTCTACATAAAGATGATCTACAAGAAAGAACATGACTTTATACATCATGAATGACCTTCCTATAACCAAAGACTCATACATACATCCATCTCCCAACCAAGTGGGGATATACCAATATTGACTCATCCACCCAACCAAGTGGGGATACTCCAAAGGTTTACACATGATAAAACCAGAACATTACATCATCCATCCCAGGCATAGTGGGGAAACCAAAGTAGGTCGTTACATGACCTTGATAAAAAAAGGAATACATGACATAGAGACGAAATATCTACAACAAGACTATGATAGTCATCAACAACTATCATTAGCAGCATCTGTCAATCATCATTCAAACCAGCAACCATGATCTCCCTCTGCACCTGTTTCACTTGAAACCAGAAACAACTATGAACTTAATCCAAGATCTTCTAAGATAATGCCAACAATGCATTATTAGAAGTGTATATGCTCCCCCTGAACTTGTGCCAGATGGTCTCTGTCAGACCCATATCAGACTCTTTTCATCCTGAGTCTGGCCCACTGATTTCCTTCAAACCAACATATACGCGACTGTATCCACAGAAACCGGCATATATATGCAGATGCTCCTCATGAAACTCGCGTACAACCACTTTTCTTTAAAATAGATAAGTTTCAACAGCAAGATGATGCATCAACTACTCCCAGCTTCTGTCTGAGGTATTCAAATGTCTCCCTGGGCAGTGGTTTGGTGAGTATATCAGCAACTTGTTCCTTGGAGGGAACATACTCCAATTTTACCTTTTGTTCAAGCACTTGTTCCCAGAGAAAATGATACTTGATAGGTATGTGCTTGGTCTTTGAATGCATGACAGGATTCTTTGAAATACTGATTGCACTTGTATTATCGCATAAAATGGAGATAGGTGGAGTACAAGTGATTTGAAAATCTTGCAAAGTTTGCATCATCCAAAGGAGTTGTGTGCAACAAGATGCAACAGCCACATATTTTGCTTCAGCTATAGATAAAGCAATTAAACTTTGTTTCTTGCTGAACCAAGATACTAGTCTGGAACCCATAAAGAATGCACCACCACTAGTGTTTTTTCTATCATCCACGTTTCCTGCCCAATCTGCATCTGTATATGCATGAAGTGTGAGATCTGTATCTCTAGGATACCATAAGCCATAGTTTTGTGTTCCTTGAAGATATTTGAAAATCCTCTTAATTGCCTGAAGGTGTGCTTCCTTTAGATTTTCCTGGAATCTTCCAACTATTCCCACTGCATGCATGATGTCTGGTCGAGTACCTGTCAGATAGAGTAGACTACCAATCATGGATCTATAGGTTGGTTGATGTACTGCTGTTGATTCATCATTTGCGCTGAGGCTGCATCCTGTTACCATAGGGGTACATACTGGTTTTGAATCTTCCATGCCATATTTCTTCAAGATCTGCTTGAGGTACTTGGTTTGTGATAAAAAGATACCGTCTTTATTTTTTTGGACTTGTAAACCAAGAAAGTATGTCAGCTCACCAAGCAAGGACATTTCGAATTCTTTCTGCATCACCAAGGCAAAGTTTTGACTCATGGCTTCTTCATTTCTACCAAAGATGATATCATCAACATACACAACAAGTATTAGCAATTTATCATTATCAATTTTTATATATAGATTGCTATCTGCTGATCCTTTTGAAATACCTTGTTGACGGAGGTATTTGTCCACATGATAATACCAAGCCCTTGGAGCCTGTTTAAGACCATAGAGTGCCTTCTTAAGTCTGCATACAAGTTTTGGATCATTTCCAAGGATGAATCCATCTGGTTGCTCAATATACACTTCTTCTTCTAAGTCTCCATTTAAAAAGGCAGATTTCACATCCATTTGAAATACTTTGAACTTCTGAAAGCTAGAAAGAGCAAGGAACATTCTTATGGCCTCAAGTCTAGCAACCGGTGCAAAATTTTCTTCAAAGTCTATGCCTTCTTGTTGAGCATACGCTTTACAAACAAGTCTAGCCTTATTTCTAATAACATCTCCATTTTCATTCAGCTTGTTTTTTAATATCCATTTTGTCCCTATGACATTCTTATCATTTGGTCTAGGAACCAACTCCCAAGTATTATTCTTTTCAATCTGCTCAAGTTCTTCATTCATGGCCTTGACCCAGCATTCATCTTTACATGCTTCACTTACATTTCGTGGTTCAGTGGAGGAAAGCAATGCTAGATAGCTTGAAGCTTCTGAGATAGTTCTTCTTGTTTGAACACCTGCCTCTTTCTACCCCAAAATTTGAGTTTCTAGATGATTCTTTTGAACGTACCTAGATGGAGTCTTTTCTTCTATCCTTATCTGTTCTTCTGGTGCCTCATGGGTTTCTTCTTCATCATAAGTCTGATTTGATGTTGAAGGATAGTCCTCATCATCTTCGAAATCTTCAGATTTTACTTGCCTAGGAATGTTTCCTTCTTCATCAACCACTACATCAATACTTTCAACAATTTTTCCAAGTCTTTTATTGTAACACTTATATCCTTTGCTGTGGGGAGAGTAACCAAGGAGAATGCCTTCATCTTCTCTAGGTTCAAACTTGCCAAGGTTTTCATCTGTCCTTTTGATGTAACATTTTCTTCCAAAAATTCTGAAGTATTTTACCATGGGAGTCTTACCATACCAAAATTCATGAGGAGTTTGAGTGTTGTTCACTCGGACATTTGTCTTGTTGAGAATAGTAACTACAGTAAATGCAGCTTCACCCCAGAAGGTTGCGGGAGTTACAGACTCATCAAGCATAGCACAAGCCATTTGTTGAACCGTTCTGTTCATCCTTTCCACTACTCCATTTTGCTGAGGAGTCCTTGCAGTAGAGAATTCCCTTCTTATTCCATGTTCTTCACAAAAATCGAAAAATTCATCCGAGGTAAATTCCCCTCCTCGATCGGACCTGAGGCATTTGATTCTGCGATCTGATTCATTTTCAACCAAGGCTTTGAATGCTTTAAACTTTTCAAAAGCTTCGTCTTTATGCTTCAAAAGTCCTATCCAACACATCCTGGAAAAGTCGTCAATGAACAATATGAAGTATTCTTCTCCTCGAGGTGACCTTTTCCTAGATGGACCACATACATCAGTATGGACAAGTTCAAGTGGCTTACTAGCTGATCCTTCCTTCTTAGGGAAATTAGTTCTGGTTTTCTTGCCAAACTGACATGATTTGCATATTGTATTGTCTAGAATTCTGATGTCAGGGAGATCACGAACTGCCTGATATTTGCATGCTTTCCTTATCTGTGAGAAGCTTACATGCCCCAATCTTTTGTGCCATAGCCAGTGTTCATCATTCTTGCTTAGATAGCATTGTTGTGTCCCTTGAGTATGTATAAATTATTTGGAGTTATTATGCCCTTGATCATTGTTTCTCCTGTATCAAGCTCACGAACAATACATCCATTTGATCGAAATATTACCTCATTTCCTTGATCAACATTTGACTGACACTCAATAGATTATGCTTTAAGCCATCAACATATATAACATTTCCAGCTTTGACCTTTTCTTTCAAAAGAATAGAACCTTTACCTTTTATGAGTGCAAGGGTGTCATTTCCAAATGACACCTTCCTTTCCTTTTCTAAGGCACTATATGACTGAAGTTATGTTTCGAGCATCCACTGTCGATGTACCACTGATTTTCCTGTCCTTCCACATATAAGGCTATTCCACATCTTTCTGGTTGCAGTTCTTTCTTTCTCCATGTTTTGGGACTCAATGAAGCTTGCTCCTTCTGAGTTGTTTGCCAAAACCTACTCCTGTATTCAGAATCTTCATGACCAAAGTTGTTACAAATAGAACATTCTATTTCATTTTCAAGAGCTGAAAAGTTATTGTAGGTCCTTTTCATGATCCTAATCATACTCCTTTGTTTTTGAGCTTCTCTAGTCATGATGGTCTTGTAGGAAACACATTGAGCAGCTTTGTGTCCAAAGTTATGACAAGAGGAACATTGGCCATTGAAGAAATTCCTGCGATTATCAAACCTACCGACCAAATGATTTTAGTTTCTATTGACATCCATTCTTGAGGCAAATTGAGAATGATTTACCTACGGTTGGTTGTAGCTTATGTTCATCCTTGAAGTAGATTGCCCCCGATTTACTTGGTGATCTCTGTTCATTCTTGAAGTAAATTGTCCCTTATTTACCTGGTGATCTTCATTATGCCTTTGCTGTCGATTATCGACCTGTCCACTTCTCCTTGCTGCATCAAGATAACTTTTGGAGGTAGATGACTTTTGTGCTTGAGATGCTTCTTCAGTATATCCAAGACCTGTCTTGATTAGAGGAGAATGTTGCACTTTGATAATCTCATCTAAAGTTTCATATCCTTTAGCAAATCTAAGATTAAGAGCTTTTGTTTTCTCAATATCTTTTCTAAGTCCCATAATTTCACATTCTAACTTTTCATTGTGTTTTTCCCTTTCAGCAAGTTGGAATGTCAAAGTATCTATAATCAGATTCTTTTCTTCTAAACAAACTTTGAGTTTAGAAAATTCTTCATAAAGACCTTCTTCATCTATAGCATCCAAGAAATCATCATCTTCAAAATCCATCAAAAGTCTATAATCATTACATTGTTCATCTTCATCACTATTTGAAAATCCATCACTGTCTTCATGTGTATAATAGCTCTTCTTACTTACATTCTATTTTATGTTCCATCTAACTAGTTCCTTACCTTTGTCAAGCTTATCTTTATGAGGACATTTGGTTGCATAGTGACCGACTCTTCCACAAGCAAAGCATTTAAAAGGTAGCTTACCTCTGAATCTTCCAGAACCCCATTGAAGGTTCTTGACAAAGTTTGATTCTTCCTCTCCTTCTGACATATGTCCTGACTCATTGTATTCTCCTTTTCCTAAGGCTTTAAATGCAGATTCTCTCATGTTTGATGGTCCCCCTTTTCTCATTTCGAAAGCAGTTAGGATTCCGTGCAGCTGTGACATGGTAATGCTCTGTAGATTCTGTTTTTCTTCTATGGAAGAAACTTTTGATTCAAACTTAGAAGACAAAGATCTTAGAACCTTTTCAACCCAAGTAACTTCTTTTATCTCTTCACCCAACTTTTTCATACGATTAAAAATCTCATCTATACGTAAGAAATAATTAGCCACACTTTCATCATTGTGCATTCTGAGATTTTCATATTGAATTCTGAGAGTTTGTAGTTTTGCACGTTTTACCTAATCATCTCCTTCATAGCTCAGAATGATCTTGTCCCATATTTCTTTTGCGGTTTTGAGCTACATAACCTTGACGAATTCTGATTGAGATAAACTCCCTAATAGAGTATTGATAGCCTTTGCATTTGTTTCATACTGCTTCTTACCAGTCGTATCTATAGGAGTTGCTGATGGAAATGTGTATCCTATTTCCACGATATCCCAAACTTCTGTACCAAGAGATTGAAGATAGGTTGTGATTCTTACCTTCCAATAGATGAAGTTGCTTCCATCAAAGATTGGTGGCCTGATAGATGCCTCCTTTTCATAGTTGCTCATGATGATAGATCTTCCTTCAAGCGATCAAGCTTCTTCTGAAGGACCTGCTCTGATACCAATTGTTGGAAATAATACTGAGAGGGGGGGTGAATCAGTATTATCAGGTCAATTATTTTTCATTTTACAATTAGATTTGTATACACTACTTTAGTTAGTAAAAATCACGTATGTACGCAACTGCAGTTAAGGAAACTAGCATATAACCAGCAGACTTGTAATTTAAATTATTCTTTAGATGTTGATCATTAATCTATGCATCAAACCATATAAACAATAACTAGGAACAGTAAACAGAACAGGTAGTCACACATAAGAACACAAGATATAAGGTGGAAACCTAAGGTGGGTGAAAACCACCTGCTGTAATTCGTCTCTATCTTCTTTTAATTAGAAACTTCATTTTACAATGTTTTTGTACTATTACAGTCTTATACCAGTATGCAGACTGCTACCTACATAAGACTACAACCTTCTCTCGTTCTCCAGCTTCTCCTGGAAGGGAGCTACAACCCCCTTAGCTCTTGTACTAGTTGAGGTACTAGTACGTAGGTGCTGACCTATAGAAGGCTACAACCTTCTCTTTTCTTCTAGGGACCACGTTTCATAAATTTTCAGACTGGATCCATGAATAACATAAATCAAACATCAAGTATATTTGCATCAACCAATCTTCTTTGTACAAACCAGTACTGAATCAACCAATCACTTCTCAGAAAGTTGTAACCAGAATACAGTAACAGTAACCAAAACCAATCCTGAACCTAGAACACTGCAACAATGAACAGAAGTAGCTAAAACATATTTCATGAGACGTACGCTACTTCAATATGTAGAACCTGCATGCATACGCTGATGTATTAAGGCCAACCTGCGTATACGCTGTTTTGAATTAATGAACCTGCGTGTATACGTGCCTCTGTTGTGCCGAACCTGCATACAAATCTATAAAAGATAATTTACCCTTTTCACTTATTCAGACATTAGTTAAACCCAGATTATCAGATTTATATATCAAGTCATGTGCCAAATATAACAGATCAAAATAACACAAAGATACTACTATTCAAGCCTTAAGATCTTGACCCATCAATAGAACTTATCCTTCTTCTAGCGCTCAAGTTCCTCCTTGATTCAGATCCAGCTATGCACCATTACCCAATGACCAGTATTCTAGATCTTGCACTTCATCAGATATTCAATGCTTGAGTAAATGCCTTTGCCCAATGATCTCCTTCCCCTTTTATAGTTTTAGGCCTTACTCAATACCATGGTCCAAATACCACGGACCCAAAACTTAGTTTTCCGACATGTACACGCCTTTCCTTGCATGAAAGTGCGTGTGTACGATATACACGCCTTTGTATATAGTGAAACTACATGTATACACTACTTGGTATATAGAAAACCTGCGAATATACGCGACTTGGTATATAGTGAACCTGCGTGTGTACACGACTTGGTATATAGTGAACCTGCGTATGTACGCAACTTGGTATATAGTGAACCTGCGTATATACTTTTCTTTCTTCATTCTTCGTAGTCTGATCATCAATTCTTTGTTACTAAGCTGCTGCACTATGATCTGTCATCTGTGTGAGTTGCCATCAAGGACAACGCTTGTATCATAACGCCAACATAGAGTAGCCCTTGGGAGCCCCGGATCGGAAACAGAGGTGGTTTTTGATTAAGCGCTAATCGCGCATCATTGGGCGAACATGATGGTGAAGGAAAAGCCCAAGCACTCGGTCACATGGGGGAACCGGAGAACTGCGGGCGAAAAAGGAAAAAGCGCTGAAAGTACAAGGCGGGACCCGTGCTCTAGAAAACCGACGATATTGATCGGGGTGCCCTTAAACGATAAGAGGGTTTGGAAGAAAGCGAAGCGATTCCATACACCGATCGACGCATGGCAAGCGGAGGTGAGAGAAAACCGTCATTGGTCGTGCACTATCAGTCGAGCAGGTCAACCGCGCGAAACGTGCGTATGGCGTCGGATCTAGAGGGCCCAGATCGGACGACTGAGATTGCGCCCGATGGAGGAAGTGGAATTGACAAAGGAATACGCCGCGTTTCAGAAGGATTTGGAATCCGTTTGACTGCCACGGTGGAGGAAGAAAACATCCATGACATAACTAAAGAAACGAACCGACGAAGCAGGTTGGCGCCGTTTAGAGGAGGACAAGTGGCCACTTCCTGAGCGTTCATGATGACGCTAAACAGGGAACTCCAAGCGCAGCTACAGAAAGAGAATCGACAGAGGCAGAAGAGGAACTGAATAGGCATAGGGTTCAAATGGCTAAAGCCATGAACAGAGGAAGGAGACAGTTAGTTGAGTTAGTCGAATCAAGAGACAGAAGTGGAACAGTGAACCCAGAGAGGAGGACTGAACACAGAGAACAGTAAAGCAAAGCAGAAGAAGACAGAGGGTCGAGCTGACCAAAGGCAGCATCGAGAACCAGAGAGCTTGAAGATTCAAGCCATCCCATAGAGGAATCTATCCAAACTGAGCATCACATTTGGCTCTTTCCACTGTAGACTAGAAGGTCACAGAGCTGGTAGGAAGAAGAAGAGTCTGTGCACTCCAGTGGCTTGGGGAATCTAAGAACCACCCTGCCAAGCAAAACATGCTTCAGGAGAACTCACATTGAGTCCCTGTATTGTAATTCTCTGCTTAAAGACACAATAAAACAAGGCCACCACTGAAAGCTGGACCGGAGATGTAGCCCTGGAGAATAGGGTGAACTCCTTATTAAAATTTCTTGTGTCTTTGTGTTTGCTTACTGTATTTCTCTGTTGTCTTTCCATTTTATTGTCTGTGTATTGGCAATCTGATCGATCCGTTGCTTCAATAACACAGAACACACACCAGCACATGAGTCTGTAATACCTTTGTTTAATAAATCTTTAACTGATGTCACTCATAGGGTGAATATCAGATCAAGTGGTATCAGAGCTCTAGGCTGTAAGGTTAGACAAGCTTGTGTTGGTTTAGTTGTGAATGCTCACAAGATCAAAGCTAAAATTAGGAGAAGGAGAGTTGGTGGAAACTAATCCTGAAATTGGGAGAGTCTATTCTCGAAAGACAATGTCAGAGGAAGGTTCTATAGGGCCAGACCCTCAATTCATAGAGAGTTTCCTAGCTATAAAGTCTATGGTTGAAGAAATGTACAGAGACTTTAGAAAGCAAAAGGTGGAAGATTCATCAGGCTCTAAACAAGATAAATAAGAAGATGAGTCTCACTTCCATGACCACTCCAAAGGAAAGGGGAAAGAGGAAAGCTTTCTCACACCTCCTAATAGCCATGTTCATAATAAGAAAGCATCGTTGATTAAGCTAGATGTTAAATTTGATTTGCCTATATATGATGGAGAGCTAAATGCTGAAAAGTTGGACAATTGGATTAGACAAATTGATGTGTATTGCAGGGTACAGAACATAAACTCATACAAGATTAAGTTTCAGTTGGCAACCCTACGCCCAGGAGGCATTGCTTTGGTTTGGTGGGAAGGCAAAACCCAAGCTGATATGAAAAGACATGGCAAGACCATCTCTGTCTGGAGTGAATTTGTTGCTGCAATCAAAAAGCAGTTCTATCCATTGGCCTACATGCAACAAGCCATGATGAGTTGGCAAACTCTTCGACAGTTGAAAGGGCAAAGTGTGCAAGGGTATACTCAAGAATTCAGAAAGAGAGCATTGATGTTGGGTATCTCATTAGATTCACCAGAGACTCTTTTGAAGTACATTGGTGGTCTACACAGCTACATGAGGCATACCATCCTCATGTTTAATCCCACTAGTATAGATGAGGTATCTGTACAAGCTACTCATCTAGAAGCTAGAGGAAAGAATGGCAATCCAAAAGTTGGGGGACCATCCCAACCCACTGTAAGCAAGAGCAAGGAGAAAAGAAAGCAGAAGTGGAAAGCAAGGAAGGCTAACACTGCACAGAAAGCCAAAGCTTCATGCACTCACTGTAAAAAGGAGGGGCATGATGATGAGCATTGTTGGATTCTGCATCCAGAGCTAAGACCTAAGAAGTTCGAGGGCAAGAAGAAGAAGATAGCTGCAACTATTCAGAGAGATTTGGGGTCAGACTCGGGAGATGAAACAACTATAGCAGCCACAGGTATAAAAGGTAAGAATTCTGAAGCATCTACTAGTAATTCTGCTCAATCTGTTATTGATGAAGAAAATGAGAGAAAAAGACATGAGCTTTTCCATATTTGAGTTATTTCCAAAAATCAAAAGATTGATACTTTGTTTGATAGTGGCTCACAAGTAAATTTGATTTCTGAAGCAATTGTAAAGAAATTGGGATTAGCAACTACACCTCACAAGAAACCATACCCATTAGGATGGTTGAATGATAAAGCACAACTACAAGTGACTAGACAGTGCAAACTTAAGTTCTTTTGGGTTAGTGTTTGTAGACGAGGTTGAGTTAGACATAATTCCTTTGGATATATGTGGAATTGTTTTATGAAGTCCCTACTTGTATGATAGAAAGGCTATTTTCTATAGAGCTGAGAACAAGTATCTACTTGTTAAAGATGGAATTGAATACTTTGTGAGAGCTCATAAGCTCAAGAATAATTACACTCTCATAAACTCAGGACAGATGAAAAGAATGATAAATTCATGTAAACAATTCTTACTGATGGTTGTAAAGGAAAAGAAACCTGATAAAACCAATGTATTTGAGGGTTGTAATGCTGAACAGCAAGCTGATATAGAAAAGGTTGTTTCAGAGTATGATGTTTTATTTCAGGAACCTAAAGGTCTGCCACTCAAAAAGGGAATAATACATGATATTATTTTGCAGCAAGATGTTCCATTGCCTAACATTGGGATGTACAAGTTGTCTGCTTTAGAGAATGCTGAAATCAAGAAGCAAGTGCAGGAGTTGCTCGAGAAGGGCTTCATTAGGCCTAGCACATCACCATGTGGGTCACCAATCGTTTTGGTGAGAAAGAAAGATGGCTCTTGGAGAATGTGCATTGACTATCGAGCACTGAATAAGATAACAATCAAGAATTGTTATCCCCTTCCTCGCATAGATGATCTTTTAGATCAATTGAAAGAAGTTGTTTATTTCACTAAGCTGGATTTGCACAGTGGATACCATCAGGTCAGAGTTGCAGAGCAAGATGCATGGAAGACTGCTTTCAAAACAAAGCAGGGATTGTATGAATGGTTGGTTATGCCTTTTGGCTTAACTAATGCTCCTACTACTTTCATGAGATTAATGAATGATGTACTCAGACCTTTTCTTGATGATTTTGTTATTGTGTATCTGGATGACATTCTGATTTTTAGTAAAATGTGGGAAGAACATTTAAAGCATGTTAAGCAGACATTAGATGTTTTGAAAAGAGAAAAACTTTATGTTAAACTCTCAAAATGTGAATTTGGAAAAACATCTCTAAACTACTTGGGTCATATAGTAGGGGGAGGTGAATTGAAAATAGATCCCTCTAAAGTGGCAGTGATTGTGAACTGGCCTAAACCCAGGTCTGCTACAGAAGTGAGAAGCTTCTTAGGAGCAGCACAATATTGGAGGAAGTTCATTTCTAACTTCTCCTCAATTTCAGCTCCCTTACATGCTTTAACAGGATTGAATAAGGTGTTTCAGTGGGAAGACAAACATTAGAAAGCCTTCGACACCTTGAAATAAAAAATTAGTACAGCACCTGTACTAGCACTGCCAGATCTGCAAAGACCATTTGAGATCCAAACTGATGCCAGTGACTATGCCATGGAAGCAGTGTTGACACAGCACGGTAAACCCATATGTTATCATTCTGATACTTTTAATCCTGCAGTAGTTAACTATCCTACATATGATAAAGAATTGTATTAGTTTAGAGTGTGAAAAAGTGGAAACATTACTTAATGGGCAAAGAGACAGTGATACATACTGATCATCAGCCACTTCAATATCTACACTCCCAAACTAAGTTGCAGCAATCAAGACATTACAGATGGATGGGTTTTCTAAAACAATTTCATTTAGTCATCAGATATAAAAGGGCATACATAACAAGGTTGCATACATGTTATCTAGACCCATTATAAATGCATCTACCATACTTAAGCATAATTTTGTACTACATGAAAGCTACATAGAACAATATGCTCAGGATATGGACTTTAAAGATGTATATGCAACTTTGAGTCAAGGCAAAAGAGTAGAAGAATTGGACTATCATATAAAGGACTGACTCGTATACCATTGTGGGAAACTCTACATTCCACAAACTGAGAGGATGAAGATAATTAGGGAAGCACATACTTCTTTGATATCAAGTCACTTTGGGGTAAGTAAAATAGTTACACAGCTGCAAAGATTCTGCTATTGGCCGAAAATGAATGAGATAGTTTCTAGGTATGTAAGAGGGTGTGCCATGTGTGCTAAAAGCAAGCCCAGCGATAGAAAACTAGGCTTGTACACTCCATTTCCAGTTCCTTCTCACCCTTGAGAAAGTGTTTCCATGGATTTTGTTGGAGGACTGCCTAAATCTAGGAAAGGTCATGATTATCTATATGTTGTTGTGGATAGGTTCAGCAAAATGTGTATTTTGATACCTTGCAGTAAATAGATCATAGCTGAACAGACTGCAAAATTGTTCTTTGAACATGTATGGGTTCATTTTGGATTACCCACTTCCATTGTATCTGATCGAGACACCCGATTTGTGGGGAAGTTTTGGTCTAGTCTGTGGGAACTGATGGACACCAAATTGAAGAAAAGCACAGCTTTTCATCCATAAAAAGATGGCCAGATAGAAGTAGTAAATAGGACAGTGATCCAGTTACTAAGAGGTTATTGCAGCAAACATCCTAAGCTTTAGGATGAACACTTGTGTTATGTGCAGCATGCTTACAACAGGGCCAAACACTCTTCTACACAAAGATATCCTTTTGAAACCTGCTTTGGTTTCACACCAAGGTCTCCTTTGGATTTTTTCTTTGGTAAAGATACCATGGTTGATGGACACAGTGATGTGGACAAGGCAACTAGGTTCATTGAACAGATCCAAGAGATCCACCAGGTAGTACAGGAACAGCTAGAAAAGAGCCAGGCCAAGTACAAGGCTAGGCATGATAAGCATCGGATGTAGCATAGTTTTCAAGTTGGAGGCCAAGTATGGTTGTATATCAGCAAGGACAGGATGCAAGGTGAAGGTAAAAAGCTAAAGCCTATCAGGTATGGACCTTTCAAAATACTTGCACATCTACTCAGTAGTAAATGCACATTGATTGAGATTGTTTGAACCTTCAATGATTGAGGACCCTGAAGAGCAAAGTCAATTGCCTTCTATTGGTGACCTTCTACCTGAATACCTCAATGAGTTGCAGGAAGACACAATGTTGGACAGGAAGGTGAGGACAACGTGCAGGGGAGATGTTGAGTACCTTAGGATTGGGCTCAAAGGTTCAAAGCCAAGCAGTGCAAAGTGGATTGAGATTAGACAAGTGAGAAAACAATACCCTCACTTAGTCGATGCTTGAAAACCAACTTTTGGTGGTCCAAAAGCTTTTTCAGTGGGAAGGTCGTGATCCGAATCGGATCCATAAAAGACTGTCAAGGAACCATGACTGTATTAGGTGGGAACAAATCTCTAAAGAAATCCAAAACAGCGATCAAAAACACCCTGAACCAATGGCAATGGCAGCCAACGTGGAACGACGAGGACCTCGGTCAAAGCGCGCTGACTGAGGCCCATGGAGACTGTGCAAGAGATCAAAGTATCCCCTAGGAGCCCCGAATCGGGAAACAAAGGTGGTTTTTGATGCGCGATTAGCACTTAGAACTAATTGCGCATCGCTAGGCGAACAGGGTCATGAAGGAAAAGCTCGAGCACTCGATTGCGTGGAGGAATCGGAGAACCACGGGCGGAAAAGGAAAAAGCGTTGAAAGTACAAGTCGAGACTCGTGCTATGGAAAACCGGCGGTATTGATTGGGGCGCCCTTAAATGGTAAGAGGTTTTGGACGAGAGTGGAGCGATTCCATACACCGATCGACGTGTGGCAAGCGGAGGTGAGAGAAAACCGTCGTTGATCGTGCACTATCAGTCGAGCAAGTCAACCGCGCGAAACGTGCATATGGCGTCAGATCTGGAGGGCCCAGATCAGACGGCTGAGATCGCGCTCGATGGAGGAAGCGGAATCGACAAAGGAATACGTCGTGTTTTAGAAGGATTTGGAATCCGTTTGACCGCCACAGTGGAGGAAGAACGCATCCACGACATAACTGAAGAAATGAATCGACGAACCAGGCTGGCGCCATTTATAGGAGTACAAGTGGCCACTCCCTGAGCGTTCATGATGACGCCGAACAGGGAACTCCAAGAGGAGCTGCAGAAATCGAATCGACAGAGGCGGAAGAGGAACCGAACAGGCATAGGGTTCGAATGGCTAAAGCCATGAATAGAGGAAGAGACAGTTAGTTGAGTTAGTTGAGTCGAGAGACAGAAGTGGAACAGTGAACCCAGAGAGGAGGACTGAACACAAAGAACAGTAAAGCAAAGCAGAAGAAGACAGAGGGCCGAGCTTACCAAAGGCGGCATCGAGCACTAGAGAGCTTGAAGATTCAAGCCATCCCATAGAGGAATCTATCTGGACTAAGCATCACATTTGGCTCTTTCCACTGTAGACTAGAAGGTCACAGAGCTGGTAGGAAGAAGAAGAGTCTGTGCACTCCAGTGGCTTGGGGAATCTAAGAACCACCCTGCCAAGCAAAACCTGCTTCAGGAGAACTCACATTGAGTCCCTGTAGTGTAGTTCTCTGCTTAAAAACATAATAAAACAAGGCCACCACTGAAAGCTGGACTGGAGATGTAGCCCTGGAGAATAGGGTGAACTCCTTATTAAAATTTCTTGTGTCTTTGTGTTTGCTTACTGTATTTCTCTGTTGTCTTTCCATTTTATTTTTTGTGTATTGGCAACCTGATCGATCTGTTGCTACAATAACACAGAACACACACCAGCACATGAGTCTGTAATACCTTTGTTTAATAAATCTTTAACTGATGTCACTCATAGGGTGAATATCAGATCAACATCTTCACTTTTTTTTTTCCAAAGAGAAAAATCATAATTTTATTAAATAAAACAAAAGTACATGTTGCAGATGTTATGCTGAATTACATCAGCAGTATTGTTGTTGATCAAAGATCATGAAAAGAGACAAGAGAATAAGGTATAGATGGGGGGAAAAGTCAAGCTTTTCGCCCTTTTCTTCTCAACCTTTCTCCCACCCCCCCCCTGAGTCTGTGTTGGAGATACAATAGCAAGCGTTGAGTCAGCCACAGGATGGGGGTTGTCTTTATCAGAATCTGATGTGTCTGATATGTGTTGCCATTTGGAACCGCTGAAATCCATTGTTTTTGGTATCTTTACCGACTGTGAGTCTATAGGTTCTTGTGGATTTATGTCTTCTACTTCTGGTTCTTTGTTCATCTGATTGGTCTCATTGGGAGTGACATGTTCCACATCTTCCTCCTCATCATCCGAGAGTGGTGGAGGAAATTGCCATCCCTTGGCTTGTCTCCCTGTTTTCTTCTTCCTACAAATGTCTTTTTTGGTTGTTGGACACGTGTTTTGTAGGTGTCCTGTTTTTCGACAGGTTATGCATCTGAATGTTGTATTTTCGTAATCTAAAACTTGTGTCCAGCACCTCTATCTATGCTTCAGTTGAATTTGATCTGGCAAGCCTCTGATGAGGTCTACTTCCACACATATTCGTATATTCTTTCCTCCAATCTTTGGGTGTCCATTTTGATGTAACGCCCAATAGTATTACCGATTCCTGCAAGTACTTGTTGATTCCAGAGGTGTATTGGGAGATTATGCAGGCAAACCCAAATTGGCATCCTAGAGACAACCATTGTATTTGCATCAAAATCTGGGAACCATGGTGTGATGAAGAGTCCTGTGGACCCCCAGAACCAAGGCCCTTCATGTATTACAAAGTCTCTAGCCTCTATTGTAGGAAAGTTCACTATGTAGAACCCCCTGGAACAGAGATGTATTTCACATTGTGTAGTCCAATTTGTGAAAATCCAATGAAATAGATCAATAGGTTTGGGCCAAAAATAGTTGAATCTACATATTAATGCTTGTCTTTCATATATAGTGCAGTCCTCATCTGTTTCTGGTATATCTATTCTTAGTTCTGGGATATAATTCAGTTGTTCCGTGATATATGGCCTTGCTTTGATACCTATTTGATTTGGTGTTGCTTCAGTTGTATTTTTCCCATGAATAATGTTTTTGAAGGATATACCTCCAGTTTTTTTCCCCTGATGTATTTCTACATTTTTTGTTGTGCAATTCCCACTTCCTTCACCCCTATAAGGATTTATGTTGTTATCTGCCCCGCCACCTCTTATTCTCAGATTGAGAATTATTGTTAACAAAGATGTGAGTTTGTAATCCCTGAGGTACTTAGTGTCCTGGAGTACTCTGCCCTCATGTATCAAATTTTGTGAACTGGTGGGATATCCCACTTGTTGTAGGATATGATTCTTTAGTTTCTTAACAAAATCGAACCCATTTACCCAAAGTAAATGTGTTTTTCCGGCAGGGGATTTGAAAAATACTTGGAAGCTGAGGATACTTACCGGAGATCCAAATTTTGTTTCCAACTGAGCAGAGCTTGTCCAAGGATCTACAGGTACTCCTCACCACAAAGTGTGCTCTGTGTTCCCTACGCTATGGCTGTTGCTTCCCCCATAGTGATAATCCTTGCTGGTCTCGGGTCCACCCTCTGCGTTCTCGGACTCCTCTTTCTTTTTCTTATTCCTGGAAGAAACCTTGTTTTTATCCTTATCTTTATTGGCTTTAACTTTGCCAGTAACCTCAGCAAAGGAGGGTCCGTCCCTAGACCAATGCACCACTTTCACGCTGGACTGAATTGGGGTTGTGGTGGAGGACAACGGATTGGGTCTCTCCTTGTTTGACTTCTCATCACCATAGATCCATGTCCTTGGACGATTGCCTCCATAAATAGTCCCTGATGCCAGAGATAGGATCGTGTTTTCACCGCTTTGGCACTCATGTCCTACTTCATCGACCTTTGGCTCTAGTGCTTGTGTCATTTTTTGCAAAAAAATACGCATGCAGGGTTTTGGTCTTAGCATAGATGGTTAGGCTCTCCATGAGACCTGTCAGGGGTAGATCTGCATTAACTTCACTCGGACTGATAACCCAGCACCCATCCTGCGCTGCCCCAGTGTCCAAATGGCATCCCCTAATCCATTTTCGTCTGATTGATTTGATCGGAGCAAGTGCCTGTCTATCGTTAGATTGCCTGTTCCTATGATCCCTTGTCCCGCTCTGGATAAATCGCCTCGAATCAGGAAGGGCGAGTTTAGCCATGACCAGAGTAATGGTCGATCTGTTGCAAGGAAGTCGTATTCCAGTCTGTGGAGGAGCCTGACGATTGATGTTCTATGGGGACCTCGGGCTCCCTTCCTGTATTCTCCTTTGTTTTCCCAATCTCTAGTCTGATGTGTGGCAACGATGCATAAGGCAGTTTCAGAAACCCTAGCCATCGCTCTCTCTCCTTATCAGCATTTGACTATCCAGTCCTCAACCGAGGACATCTTCACTTGTTTCAGTGTTCCAAGAGAAATAGTGACAGATCAAGGATCTCAATTTACATCTAAAATGGTGGAAAGACTTGTAGAATAATACAAGATAAAACATAGGAAGTCTACTCCTTACCATCCACAAGAAAACAGTCAAGTTGAATCTACCAATAAGGTGATTCAAGGAATTCTCACTAAGACTATACATCTACACAGAAGAGATTGGGCAGAAAGTCTTCCTGAAACCTTATGGGCCTACAGAACTACATGGAGGAACACAACAGGACATACTCCCTATGAGCTTGTTTATGGGAAGCAAGTCATGTTCCCTATAGAGTTTCAAATCAGAACCTTCAAGATGGTAGACCAATTGGGACTGGATTTATCAGAAGCATAGAAACATAGATTGGAGCAACTCAATGAGCTTGATGAAATCAGGCAAGATGCAGTTTAGAGAACCAGTTTAGTCCAACAGTAAAGGGCTAAATGGTATGATAAGTATATCAAGGAAAAGAAGTTTCAAGCAGGAGATTGGGCACTTTTGTTCGATTCAAAATTCAAATATTTTCAAGCGAAATTTCAAACTCATTGGCTTGGGCCATATGAGATTGAAGAAGTCTTTAATAATGGAGCAGTGAGAATAAGGACAATAGATGAGAGAAAGATACCTCTTCTTGTAAATGGTCATCAGTTAAAGATATATCATAAGCCAATTTCAAGGGAGGATTTTGTCAGAATTCTCCAAGATAGCACTGAGATGAAGTTGGTGAAGAAGAATTCTTCTTCTCCACTAACTTAGTTTTCCTGCACATATATAATCATATATACATATATATAATGTATAAGTCTGAAAACCAATTGTTCATTGGCTTACTTATACAGGAAATATAGGGTGAAAATCAGAGATTTCTGACATCCTATATTTCCTATTTTCTTTCTGTAATAAGTAGTGACATAAAGCTACATTCATTTGCAGTGCCTAATCTGCAAAATTCATTTCATTTCATTTCATCTCACTTCACTTTCATTCCCTTTCACTGTTATATTCCATTTTCCTTTCATTACACTCCGTTTTCATTTTATTTCACATCCATGTTCCATAGCCATATTTCATCTTTGTCATGTTCTGCAGCTAACTCCATTCCACAGCCAGTTTGATTCTGCAACCATAACTCCATTCCACAGCTCTGTTCCAAATAAATGTTGATTGCAGGGAATTGAAGAATCTTTTTTTTGAAGACTGATATGCTAAGAAGGGTATCTGCGGATCAACATCAAAGAAAAAAAACAAACAAGAAGGTTAAGTTCCAAGAGGTAAAAGTGCAAAAATTTATTTTAAAATAGCAAGGTTAGAACATAGAATATGTATAATATGGGCATTCATATGTCTCCATGACAAATCATCATTTGATTTGATTCCCATCTCTATCGTACTGCATATCTACCACACCATCTGTTTTCCATCACATAACGGTCCATAATTAACTCCCTCATTGTTTTTAATGATCATGACTACGACATGACATGTTTGTCCACGTCTCTCCAAAACCCTTACCATATACTTATTTCACGCAAACCATCAATTCTTTTCACCATACTTGCAGTCAATCCATTTCATAATCCAGGAAGGGTAATTCTGAAGGTTAAGGAATTTTGCAAAGCAGAATACATGGGACTCATTGTCAGGTCAAAACTGGTAGGAGAAAAATACATGGAAGGATACCCAAAGCTCAAGGAAATGTTGCAGAAGGCTCAATGGCTCAAATTCATCGAAAAATTTGATGGTTTTCATAAATAGATCACAAAATCTTTTGCTAGATCTTTTGATGGTACAGAGATAGAAATTGGAGATATTAAGTTTGCAGTAATAGAATCGTTCATAATAGAGGCTACAGAACTTCCAAGACATGGTGAAAGATGGTTCAAAAACAAGGAATTCCACAATGAATCATGGAAAGTAATCCTTAGGAACCTAGGTATGGATGTCTATGTTTTTAGAAAAGGAATTCCCATTTCAACTGTTAAAAGTAAATGGAGGAGCATGCTTTTGATATTACAGAAATTTATCACCTGTGAGGGGAGATTCAGGTGCATGTATGTCTACCATATACATTTACTAATGAATTTCCTAGAAAATAGAGAAATCAATCTTCCTTTCTTCCTGCTAAATAGTTTAAGAAGGATGGCCTCAAATGTGCAGAAGAAAATAGAGTTCATAGACACAACCATGTACCATCATGGGTTGATAAAGATACTGATTGAGTTTCATTTAAAAGGCATAGGAGATACCTCGGAGGATTTCCTCATTAGAAATCATTTTCAAGAAGCACCAGAGTCATCCAGAGAAGATAATGTTAGAAAAAGCAGAAGAAAGAAGATTAGTATAACCATTAAAAACGAACCTGAGTCTTCATCACAGAAAGATGATGAAAAATTAATATTCGAAGAACTGACAAAAATCAGGAAACAAATCAGAGCAAGAGGAAAGATAAGAAAAGAGGAAAAGATCACAGAGAAAGAGAATGTAAGTCATCCACAACCTAGAAGAAGCTCTAGACTCCGAGGGTTGGCGAAGAAAACAATGTCAAAAGGGACAGAGTTCATCAACTTAGAAGAGGAAACCCCAGAAACTTCTCCTTTTAACATCTCTTCTGCACAGTCCTCAAAATTCTCCTGACCATCATTTTGAAGGTAGTCGAAGCATAAGATCTCCAGGCATAGACCTAGTATAGCAACAAATATATTATTATATAGAAACAATGGAGAAGAAAAGTGCATCAATGAATCCAGAATCCTCTGTCAATCCACAAGAACCTCTAATTAACTATCCCAAATAAGAAATTTATGAATTAGAGATATTGAACAAACATATCAAAATGGAGAATGAAACCTTGAGGGAACAAAGTAAATTGGACAAGGCTATTCATGATAATACCATTATGCATCTAGGATTGTGGTATAAGAAAAATAGGAAGTTGAAAAGAAAGAATAGAAGTCTGAATAGAACAGTCATCAACCTCAAATACAGGTTTCTTATGAGGAAACCCAAAATGACAGTCACTTCAAAGAAGAGCAAAAGAAGAAAATTGGATGTACTAGAAGAAGTGTCTGAGCAAATGCATTAGAAAAGAAGAACTCACATTGCATGAGGCCATGTAATGATTTTGCAGTGGGGGTATGTTGAACCTCACAATTACCTTCCCCTTGACATTTTTTCTCACCTTTTTCTCTTGATTTATCACAAGACTATAGATCCAATCAATGATAAATGCTAGATTTTGTCATAAGAAAGCGACAAAATGATCACCATATTATATTTTCGTGTTCTTGCTATTTTAATAGATTTTTCAAAATTAGCTACAGAACGCAGCCTATTCTGCAGCTAACTGTGGGCTCCGTAGCTACTCTCATGGTTTGGCAGGTTACAAGTGTCAAATAAAGAACTGAGCCACATGGGCATCTTCAGAATCATCTCTACATGGATTCTATCCTACTCACTCGATCCAGATCGACAAAAAAGCATGCCTAAAGTCATGGTCAAAGATGGAGTCAAACATATTATCTAGTAGCAGTAGGACTCTTGATATTTCGTAGTTAATCAGGAGTCTAACAGTTTTGTTGAAGAGTTAATGCAGATTAAGCCACTTGTAGCTGATCAGAAGTTGAGGAGTTAATGCAGATCAAGCCACCTGTAGTTGTTCAAGAAGTTTAACAGTCTCATTACAATTCGAATTAAGCCATTTGTAGCATGTCTTTCTATAAACAGTCATGATAGATTCGGATCAAGCCACCTGTAACAAGATTTTCTCTTAGACAATTATGTTGTTTTTCTATAAATATTGGTTAAATGAGACCGAGAAGTAGTTAGAAGCTAGAAGGGATTACAGGCTTTTTGTTAAAAACTTTGTTCAGACTTCGTTTTGTTAATATACAAACTCTGTTTTGTCAATGGTGGTTTAAAAGTGCATCTTTAATTAGTTGTCATCCAACCACATCAGTTGCAGAGGGCCCCTGCACTGAAGGAGGTTTTTCACTTGTTGTTTTCATTTTAATTTCTACTACTCTGTTTTCTGCAAGTCCATTTTCTCTAGTTTTGTTTCATTTCAGTTTGTAACCAATAGTGTAAGGATAAAAATCACAACTGTGCAAGTCTTATTCTTTTGAGATATTGTATGAGAAATGACTAAATGAAAAATGAAGAAATGAGAATACATAGTTGCTTAGCTTCTTACTATTTCGATTACTTATTTTCTTAACATAGAACTGTCAATTATATGTATTAATAGATGTTCTCAAAACCATTTCGAAATAATTGAGCTTACTCAGGATATTGTCAGTTTTACAATCTGTCATCTTTTCTTTTATGTTTTTAGGTCATTACTTAGTTGCATCACTTGACATTCCAAAAAATCATTTCAAGGAGATTGATTCTATCATGTTCCAAAATTGAATGGTTGAATGGCTAAATGAATGCAATTATTGAATTACCTTCTGCATCAATATTACTTTTGGTTATAAGAATTAGATCCATGGATTAGGACTAAATGGTAGATAAGGTAGATGCTCAGTTTCTCTTATTAGGTCCTAACTAGTTAAAAATGATTTTTGGTCTATTTTTAGGAGATTAGACTAACTTAGGAACCTATACTTCCTTTAAAAAAACTCATTAGATCCATGTAAATTTATCATAGATTGTATATTCTTAGACATCAAAGAACAGAAACCCCCAAAACGAACACAAAAATACAAAAACAACGAAGTAAGAGAAAATTTAACCAAGCACATATAGTGCGTCACAGTTCATGCAAGCAATTTAGGACACTAAATTGACTACACACACACTTCCTGAATGAGAAAATTGCAGCTTTAACATAAGAGTTCCAGATGTACCATAAGAAGTTTACGAGATATCACCCCCAGGCGAATGACACTATTGAAACTTTCAACAAGATCTTGGAGAGTGCCCTCACAAAGGTATGCAATGTTAATAGGAATGATTGGGATGTGCGTATACTAACGGTTCTATGGGCCTATAGGACTACCTGTAAGAAATTGATTGGGAAAACACCCTTTCGACTGGTTTACGGACAAGAAGCGGTAATGCCAATGGAATACATAGTGCCTAGCCTAAGAATCGCAACAATAACCGAGATGGCAGATCGCGACATCATGGAGGAATGCCTCACGCAATTGTTGGCATTAGAGGAAGACCGCTTTTTGGCTGGATTTCATCAACAGGTACAAAAAGCTAGAGAAAAGGCATGGCACAATCATCACATCAAGCAGCACACCTTCAAAAATGGTGATTTGGTACTAATGTATGACAACAAGTTTACCAAGTTTCTAGGGAAGTTTCAAATGCACTAGCTGGGACCATATATAATTAAGGACATTTCAGATGGTGGCGCAGTTCAACTCGCGAAGCTGAATGGGGAAGTATTTCCAAGCATGATTAATGGGAGCAGGTTGAAGGTTTATTAGGACGATCACGCCCCTATGCAATGACTACATGAACGCAGGAAAGTCTTAGTGCTTCTGGAAGTTGAAAGAAAACGTGAGACTATAAACTATGTTATCAAGGAATTTTTTATAGAAGAAGGATGGTTGGATGATGTCTTCGAAGAGCGCGCACATGGCAGCTATGATGAGGTAGTTGCACCACAAGGAGGGTTGTCGCGCATCCTGCCCAGAAAATGACCATTGGAGCTATTATAGTTGATTTGACAGCTATTTTGTCATTAAAAGGAGTGAGGGAAGTGCATTTAAGCACAAATCTGGGGGAATCTGCTGCCAAAATAGCATTTATGAGCAAGATTTATGGGGGAACATACAGTTTGAATTCAAACCAAGTTATAAATATCGCACCCCGCTCTACACTTGGCCATTTTACTTCTTGAGAATTTGTTATGTGTTGTTGCACTTAAAGAGCCAAGTGTATTGTTGTATGTCCGGTTACTTGAGTTGGCCGGAAGTTGAGCAAGAATTCTTGAAGAGAGGGGCAGGAAATATCATGACTGCAACATCGCCAGTCCCTACCACAGCACCCAGGTCGCCAAGGCCAAAACCTACTGCCTCCGCGGTCGGAGATAAAAAGTAGGAAAAGCCACAACAGGCCCCGGTTCGACAATTGTCGTGAAAAATGCCAACTGAGCATATACAAAAGGGTCTTATGGATAAAAAAGTAGCCTAAGGAACCCTAGGACCTGGGCGAAGAAGAAATGAATATGGGTATTGAGGATATTAGTGTAGAAGGGGTAGAGCCAATTTCCCGGCTGTCGCCGTATATACCCCCATGAAAACCAACCACCAAAGTAACTAAGGACCCTAACTCTTTGAAATTCAAGGTATTCACACCATTGTTGCTGAAGGAAGTACCTATTGAGAGTGACTTGTTGGCCCATGTACAGTTTTTGAAGATGGAGGATTGGGATTTGGGGGATCATGAGAAATTTCCACAATTGGACCCAAGTAAATACTTGAAACATTCTACTATGAGGAGACGGGCATTACAAGGCCTAAACCGATGAATTGGGCAGTCGATATTGAGCGCATAGGGTTGCTTAATACGTTGTATGTCCCACATTTTATCTGTAGTATTATTAATACCATTTGTGTGTGCCAGTTGTTGGCACTGGTTCATGATAGGTGATGTTAGCCCTGCTATGCAACACTGACTTTCTAATGTTAGAGAAACACTCGGCATGATTGGTGGTGTCTTCAAAGTGGCCCCTCATGGGTCGTTTTCCCTTTTCCTTCTACCCCACTCACTCTCCACCACCTTCGTTTCCCTATTTGCCTCCTAAACCTGACAAAGTAACCCCCTTCTTAACCTTAGCCCCAAGTGTAAAACCCAAAATAAACCATAAAACCATACCCATATGCCCTCGTGCACTCATAAAACCCTCATTGCATCCCTGCCATTGATCTTCCCTACCGATCCAATGGCTCCCATCACACCCGATAAAGGTGACCCGCTCTACCACTCTCCACCGTTAGATCATCTCCACTGAGATCTGACGGTCTTCACTCTCATCACTCCAAAAATTTGATCAAGTGATACCGCGCAATGAGAGCAGTTTTTCTCTCTCATCCGCTGCTACTTGTCGATCACTGAGTGGAATTGCTCGACCCTAGGCATTTACCGCTTAGCGCCCGAAAGCGGTGCGATGAAAACCTTTACCGCCCGACCAAACCGCCCCGCCCGTTAAACGTCCATGCAGTTTCGTCGCCCGATGACCATCTGATCCATCCGTTGAAGATCCAACGGCTCCAACTCACCCCGCTCTCACCTCGGCTGATAGCCTCCGTCGAAGCCATCTCTGCCATTTATTTCCCCGATCCGATGGTCATTCTTCTCGCTCACCCAAATCGTCCACCTACCCATGCATTCCATGTCCTCTGACCATTCTATTGCCCGAAGAAGGAGATGACCAGCTCCGCCATCATTAGTCACAGTCAGACCCCCAACAACCATATTTAACAGAAAGCATGGCCGAAAGGAGAAAAGGAAAAGCACGACTCTGTAACTGAATTTACCAGTCATGCACTCCACTAGTACGAGCACTCCAACAGCCTGAAAGGACAACACAACACCTGAACAGATCATATTCACCCACTGAAGCAAGCAAACACGTTCAGAGACTCCATCAGGCAGTTAAATGCAATTGGTGGTCAATTATGACCCCTCCATACCTGAACGACCAAGTGCCCTAGTATTGTAAATTTATAAATATCCAGAAGTAAGAGGTAATAGAGGTTGGCATTTGATGTAAGGTTCAACTTCTGGAGACTGTAGACATTTTGTCACTTGCAGCGTCTCATCTTCATTTTCAGCTAATAGAAGCTTCTTTTGCTGTTAACTACTCACTGTCCACTTTCTTCTTGTTCTAAGCTTGTGCCTGATATGTTGTGTTCTTGAGCTCTTGGCGTTTAACACTAGATAACTATCATCTTATCTTTGTGTTAACGTATTGATTGCCTCACTAAATAGGTTAATCAGGTTTCTCTCTATCTAATGCAAGAGAGTTGTCATCCTGTCTTTGCATTAATAGATTAGATTTACAGCTTTCTTTACTAGTTGCAACCGGCCATCACATGGTCTTGTGCATCTGCTAGTGTGGTTAGTATTCCTCATATTCACCTTATATCTAAACTGTGAGCATTGGTGGTCTAAAGCCTTGTAGTCTGAGGGTGTTCATGCATGTCTGGAGTGAAATAGAGTGAAAGTGGTTATCTGGCTTGAACCAAACCATCATTCCTTCCATTAAACCTGCAACAATAGTTGAATTTATATGTTACCAAGCATCTCCGAGCTACAATCTAGGAGAGTTTCTTAGAATCCTAACATAATTGGCATCGTTGCCGGGGAGAGGAGATTGAAGCTCAGCTTCCCTGGGAGAACGACACAGATCCAGCTTTGATGATAGACAAAGTCTGGACACATTTTTGGTTGTAATCATCTATCTGGCGACTCTACTAGAGGCCAAACCTCTTGGTGACTCCACATTACAGTTCTGGCTCAGTTTGTGAGACATACTCAGAGAAATCCTTAGAAATCACCAGCTGACCCAGTGCCTGGCCCTGAGAATATTGTCCAGCAAAGCAAGATATCACAAGAAGGAGCATCGGGATCAGGTAAGCCTAAACAATCTTATGTATCTCTGCAAGAAAGGCTTGTAACTGAGCATGCACAGGTTGAAAATATAGAGCCTAGCACTATCAGTAAAGAAATATTGCCAGAGATTCATAAAGCTCCTTGTTCAATAAGTTCCCCTTTGGATCTTAGTCCAAAGAAAGCCTCCCTTCCAGTCCATCATATTCCTTTAGCCCTGTCAGTCATTTCTCAACTCCCTACCTTTCAAACTGCCAGTATCCTTCCCTCTACCCCAGTCATGGCAGGCCCACAAGCACCTACCAAAATGGAAAGAATCATAGCTGCTAGGTATGGACCCCTGGTCCTGCCTATTCCTTTGAATGCCATGCCTGCAGGAGAATATCAAAAATACATGCCTAAGTTCATTGGGACAGAGGGAGTAACAGCTGAAGAACACCTTGAGTCTTTTTATAGCTATGCTGATAACCTAGATATTAGTGAAGATGATGTGTGGATGAGAGTATTTGTCCAAAGCCTTGATGGAGAGGCTAGAAAGTGGTTCAAAGAACTGACCCCTAGGTCTGTAGCAGACATTGAGGCATTAGACGATGTGTTTTTAAAGCATTGGGGAGAGAAGAAATATCTACTATACTACCATACTGAGTTTGGCAGCCTGAAAAGGGAAAACGGAGAGTCATTGTCTGACTTTAATAAAAGCTTCAATCGTATGTATAGCAAGATACCAGCTGAAGTAAAGCCTACCCCCACCTCTGCTAAACTTACCTATGCCAATGCCTTTGATTTTGATTTCTACTTGCTATTAAGAGAGAGAAGATGTGCTACTCTAGCTGAAATGAAAGATGCATCCTTGGAGGTGGAATCCAATTTCATGGCTGCAGAGAAACTCAAAGGACATGCTGATAGAAGGAGGCAGAGAGGTGAGTCTTCCTCTTCTTCATCTTCAGAACCCAAAATAGACAAAATGACTAAAATGATAGTCATTGGCTACTGAAAAATCCAAGCTGAAGGCTGAGCAGATTTCTGGGAAAGCAAAGCTTCCTAATTCGTTTGCTCCTAGGAATCCAAATCCATTTAGAAGAGCAAATGAACAATTTCAGATCATTTAGAGGGGCAAAGAGGCCAGTGAAGGACAAAGGGTTAAGGCTCCTTTCGAGAACGTAGTCATGGAGAAGGAACAGTTTGATGAAGAGGATGAGATTCACTATATGGAAGATAAGGGCAATGCTGCCTTTTTGACACTAGCTGCCTACGAAGAATTATTACTCAGAGAGCAGACCAGTTAAGAGTGGGACAGAGAAGTTGTTCTATAGACTGAAGACCAGCAAAGATATAACTTGAGTTCAAGAACGAGTAATGTCAAGGAGAATCCTGCCCAAAGAGTTGTCGCCCCCACAGAGCAGCAGATTGGCAAGCAGAAGCGACCGATAACTGATCCCATCATCATGAAAGCACCAACTCAAGAGGTAAGAGGCCCTGACAAGTCTCCTTCCCCTTTCAGTTTTGAATCAGAGGTCCAAAAGTTAAAAATATCTATGCCTCTGACAGAACTTGTAAAGAGTGAGGTCTTTAGAAAGCCTATCCTTGATGCCCTTGAGCTGAAAGCCACACAAGCATCCAATGACTATGTGAATTTACAAGATGATAAACCGGTAGTGGTGCTTAGCCCAATGACTAAACCTGCTGATGACAATTCCCCATCATTTTATGTCTCCTTGACCATTCATGACAAAATCCTCCACAACTGTCTATTGGACACAGGTGCCAGCCATAATCTGATGCCCAAAGCTGTCATGGAAGAGTTAGGCCTTGATATTACTAGACCTTATCATGACTTGTTCTCCTTTGATTCGAGGAAGGTGAAATCTCTAGGGTTAATCAAAGACTTGGCTATCACCCTAACTTAGCTGCCCATGAAGAGCATGATGATGGATATTGTAGTAGCAGATGTCCCCCCCTAAGTTTGGCATGCTACTTTCCAGAGGGTGGATTAAGAGGTTGGGGGGGACATTACAAAATGACTTATCTTATGCCACTGTCCCGGTTTTTGGAGGAGAAAGCAGAAGACTATACAGGGAAGCCCAGCTAGCCTATATCATCAATGATGAGAATAATCCCACTAATCATCCCATTTACGTTGTGGACACTAATTTTGGAGCATGTATTCTCCAAATTGAAGAATCCCATAGGGCCTCGGTGCAGCTCAAGAAACCAGTAGGCCAAGCCATGGAAGAAGAAGGGACACAGACTTGGGAGATGTTCTTTGATGGAGCCTATTCAAAGGAAACTGCAGGAGTAGGAGTGGTGCTAGTGTCTCCAAAACAAGAAAGCACACATCTGTCTTTCAAACTGACTTTTCAGGTCACCAACAATATAGCAGAGTATGAGGCTCTGATATTGGGCTTAAACGCTGCCAAAGACATGGGAATCAGAGACATAAAGGTGTTTGGAGATGCTGATCTCATCATTCAACAAGTGAACAAAACGTTCCAAGCAAGGCACCCAAGGCTGAAAGCATACAGAGATGAGGTATGGAGACTCAAAGATGCTTTTGATAGTTTTTGTATCTCATATATCCCTAGAGTAAAAAATCATCTTGCTGATTCCCTTGCTGTGTCTGCTAGCATGTTCATCCCTCCCATGCCCCCTAAATTGGTTTATGAAGTCCAGATAAAATATAGACCATCCTTGCCTGATAATGTCCAACACTAGAAAGTCTTTGAGGATGATGATGAAGTAAATAGGTTTTTGCAAGTCATTGATGAATTCTCTGAAATGCAAATTGACCAAGAAAATGAAACCTTGGAGGAATGTCCCCAGCCCCAGCTAAAGAACAGAATTGGCCAAGACAACATTGTATAGTTGCCTAGCAATCATATACCTAAAGGGCTAGTGCCTTTAGAGAAGTTTTTTGACCATAACGATGTGCCTCATAAGATTTCCCAAAAAGAAGATCAGTCTGCAGTCCATAGGCATAACATAGGGAGTCTGGATCATCCAAAGTACATAAATCTGTCCACCCATTTGTCTGTTGCCCAAAGTTCTGAGTACTGCACCTTAATGAAGCAATTTGCGGATGTCTTTGCCTGGGAATATAGTGACCTTAGAACTTATGACAAAAATATCACCCAGCATAAGATCCCATTGGAGAAAGACACCATTCCTTTCAAGCAAAAGCTGAGACCCATTAGTCCTTTGCTCCTCCCTCTGATTGAAAAGGAAATCAAGAAGTTGTTGGCCACCAAAATCATAGTTCCTATGAGATATTCAAAGTGGGTAGCCAACTTGGTAGTGCTAAGGAAGAAAAATGGAGAAATCAGGTTATGCGTTGATTTCAGGAACCTGAAAAAATGCTCTAAGAAAGACAATTATCCTTTGCCCAAGATGGAGCATTTGCTGCAGAAGGTCTCAGGAGCTAAAGTTATGTCTTTCCTGGATGGATTTTCGGGGTATAACCAAGTTGTTGTACATCCAGACGACCAAGAAAAGACTGCTTTCACCACTCCTTGGGACACTTTTATGTACTCTAAGATGCCCTTTGGTATGATGAATGTTGGGGCTACCTTTCAGAGGGCCATGGATATATCGTTTGTGGGAGAGAAGGATAAATTTGTCCTTGTCTACCTGGATGATATAACAGTATACTCCAGAAGCCATCAAGATCAATTGCAGCATTTGAAGAAAGTGTTTCTGAAGTGCAGAAGGTTTGGGATATCACTGAATCCTAAGAAGTCACAATTTTCTTTAGAAGAGGGCAAGCTTTTAGGACACATTGTGTTGGAGAGGTAAATCCCCTCTGCGGACAGAGGCGATCCCACTAGCCCAAAATGGGTCTAGCAACAATCAATTCACGCTACCATGCAAGTTCCTAGTTGCATACTAAAAGTGGATTATGAGAACCAACCTGGAGTCCAACGCTAATGTTGAAGAAGAGTTGATACTCCCGTTCCCTTGCTCCGGCAGGTCACAATCCTTGCGATCCCCGCGTATGGATACCTGCACATGCAAAGAACGAAACGAGAACAAGCATAAAATCCACTAAATACAACTATATTTCAGTCAGAAAGGAAATAGATCAAACATTATCATGATGAACAATAAGATCGGAACCATAATAGTAGTTGTTTATTAATGAATAATCAACAGAGAAAGATACAACCAAGGTTCTGACGTTGAACCTCTCCTCTGGCTGGGCGAGTAGCTATGTATGTCTTGCAATAGACCTCCTCTCTCTCAGACTTCCGGCAGCATAACCTCCCTATGCTTCAAGACTCTTACTATCGCTCAAGACAAGCGTTATCACAACTAGCATTACTCCAAAACTAGCTTGTCAAATGCATGAGGACAGACTTTTATAGATGGAGAAGGGAGGAAGATACAATGCATCAGGACACCTATTGTGGATTGGCATTATCTCCAAAAAGCCACTATGGATAGATGTCAAGGATAGATGATGACTCTCGACATCTAGAAGATGAGCTTTATCCTCAAAAGACTTCGTGACTTGAAGGGAAAAAACATCTGGGCGCGCGTTTGTCAAAAATCATTACCAAACTTGGTTGGCGCGGGTGTTGTTCTAAGACAAAGCGTCAATGGTCGCACCCTCTTTTGAGGATCTCATTGATTGGCGCGGGTAGGACATTGTGGACCCGCGCTAATGGAAAAAGGGCACTTTTCAGGGATATTTTGCAGAAGGTGTCTTCAGGGAACATGAAGTACATACTCAGGGGAACATAATGCAAGTGTTTTTAGGTTATGTCACTGCTCACAGGTCCCGGAATGCATCCTCCAAAGTACGGAAACAGGGGTAACAGGGACGGTGACCAATGGTGACAAATTACTGTGTAACAGATTCCCCCTAAAGCATGAGGCCCGAAAGAGAGAGGGGGGTGAAATGCTTTACAAGAACACATGTAGCTGCCGCCGAGAATCTGCATTGAGAGATACAACTGATAGCTCAAGTACATGATGTATGTGGTATGGTCGCAGCCATCCATAAGAGAGTACATAATAATCTAGATCCATAGTATGGACGCAGCCATCTGGTTAGGATCAATGAATCGACTCAGGTATGGTCGCAGCCATCCAGTGAATGAGTCATGTATCAAGAATCACGCCTGGATTACAACAGACACAATCCAGGGTCTTGCGCTCCATCTCGACCCGAACAAAAGTACAAGTTCAAGCATGCGAATATATGAGCTGAAGTCGAACATGCATGAACATCGTCTGATTACCAGTCAATATTGAAAACTGTTAACAGACGCGAGAGGTACCACCAATAATGACAATGGCCCTCAAGGTACTACAGGTACAATCTACGGCGTGCGAATTAGTGATCTGACGTCGAACACTTGTAGAATCATTCGATCGGAGGCCAATGATGAAAACCTCACGTCGAACACGAAGAACCTGCCATTGAGGCATGCAAGCTCCAAGGCACCGGAAGGGAGTCTCTAGATCAGCTTCCTGGATAATGAGCTGAAGTCGACAGGAAGTGACCTTGATCGAAGGTGGGCCATAATGTTTCCCACATCATCAACACGAGACAGAGAAATAATGTTGTGAAGATTATGTGAGCTATCAAAGGGAGGTTGTTTCTTTGCAGAGGTCAACTTCTCTTGAACATATCAGCGGCACGACAGTGGAATTGGCAGTATTTGACATCAATGTATCAGAGGTCATGGTGACGAGGAAATGAGCAGATGAGAGGTCAAATAGGATTACCACGGAGGCAAGTGAAAAATGAGATGAGATATCCCCACCCAGACACGAAAGCAGACAAGTGCCATGTTCAAGAGCGACATACTGCCGACACGACAATAATTATGGTTCCTTTTTTTCCCCCGCCATTTCTGGCGAGTACCCCAATTATTTTTAACAAGCTTGATGGGGATAACATATGCTTGTGGTGCGTCATTTCGACAAAATCCGATGTCATCAGGTTTTAACGAGTCTGACAAAGGAAGAACTCGGCGTCTTTTCATGTTTAGAGAGTTTGAAAAGACAGCAGAAAAGGAAACTCCAGGGGTGTCCTTTTTCGTAAAGTTGTGTCTCGCGAGCCCGAAAAAGTATAAAACAATGCTCGAAAGAACCGCCCGACCATTACGATCGAGGAGTACTTTTCATAAATAGTGATTTCGACCTGAAAAAGTAAAAAAGCGATCAAAATCACGTCGTTTCGTAACCATTAACGAGTTTGAAACGACAAAAACCCGGTAATCTTTTTTTGTTTTAACGGTCGACAAAAAGAACTTAAAACGACCACCCCTTATTAACGTTTAACGAGTCAAGAGGAGTAACTCGGCAATCTTTTCCTCTTTAAACGGTCAGAAAAGAGCTGAAAGCGGACCTTAAAGTAACCTTTTCACATGTTTTACCGAGCTTGAAAAAGTAGAAAAAGGAGCTCGTTTCGTTGCTTGAGTTGCACCAACCCCTGTCATCATACAAAAAACAGCGTAAAACCCACTTCGACATAAATATATTCCAAAAATACTCAAAAAATATTATTTTTAATGTATTTTTAGGTCAAAAAATGCTATAAATAGTGAAATGGTAAAAAATAAATTTACTTTTTACTTTTCACCTTGTGAGTTTACCATTGGAGGGTTTTGGGTGCAAACTTCAACTGCTGATTGCGATCAATCCAGGAGAGCATTCGAGCCGCCGTCTGAAGCAGGTAAGAGGCCTCATCCTTAGCTTCATTTTCATTCCATTTTTTCAGTTTTTCATCCATAGATAAGTCCCCTGCCAGAGGAATTGCAAAATCTTAGGGTTGCGCCATTGGCGCGAGTTTCCCGCTCGGGATCGCGCCAATGGGATTTTTTGCCCAAAGGGGGCGCGACCTTGGCGCGACTGTTTTGAAAACAGTCGCGCCAACCGCGCGACCTAAATTTCCCATGAATTTAACCGTTGATTTTGCAAATTTCTTCCAATTTTGGTTTCACCAGTGATCTAATGATGAAAATTTCGACTTTATGGTTGCAGGGATTCGTCAGAATGGCTGTAGAATGGAGAGAAAGAGAGCATGATGCCATAGATGCCATGGCATTGGAGGATGATGCATGCATGGATGCTTTGAGAGACTGCGGCTTGAAGAAATTCTTCCTCACCTCCTATTTGCGTGCACAACCTGAGTTGCTACGATTTATCGTGGATGCTTGGGACACGGAGGATCAGGTATTCCGCCTGAAAGATCAGACATTGGAGCTGGATGTTTCCGATGTCTACTTTATCACTGGACTATCGCGGAGAGGTGCACGGCCCATCTTGACTGGTAGTAGGCCTTCCGGGGAGAAGATGGGGGAGGTGATGGAACGGGTTTGTCCTGGGGCACAGTTTGGATCAAACAGTGCCAAAGTAGATATTATCACGGTTCCCGACCTGGTGCTACGGGTGATATTATTCACTATCACACGGACGGCTGGGGTACAGGTGCCCCACGAGGCCAGCAAGAATCATTTGCTGCTGGCAACTGAGTGTCTCCGACCTACACTGTTTGATTGGGCCACGGCAGTGACGACAAATATCAAGAGGCAGCTTACCAAGTGTAAGCGTGATGGCAACAAACAGTTCGGGTATGGATCTATCGTGGTATCTTTCTTCCTGGAGCGACTGCCGATATTCCAGATTCAGGGAGGTATAGTGGCAGATCCAGTGCCACGGGAGCCGAGGTTGACTCGATGGGCAGCACTCATGCCCAGAGGAGGAGGGGGCCAACAGATGGCCTGGAGGCCCGAGTTCTTCATTTGGCTCCGTCACCAGATGATCGTCATAGAGGACTGGCCCTATGCGGGCACTGATTTTACTGGAGATCCAGACCTCCCATTGCCTGCGGGAGAAGACTGGGATGAGGAGCTAGGTAAGAACTCTTTGTGTTTTTGATGTTTTTTATGTATTTAAGTTTTTTTGTAATACATGTCTGTCTCTGACAACAGCTATATATATGTATGCAGATGTTGGTGCAGAGCGACCGGCTGACTTGTCTCACATAGCACGGAGGGCACAACCTGCAGCCGACCCTCAGGTAGAGGGTGGCGCGGGTGATGAGCTAGTACAGAACCTTGAGGCACTCACTCGAGGGATTCCAGACTATGCCAGATTGGCAAACGTGCCCTTCACGTACCAAAGGCACATAGTGGGAGTACCTACTCGCGTCCATCGTCTGTTGAGACGTTTGGTGCGAGCGGTGACATGCTATCATGAGCATCACCGTGATTAGACGCCTAGGTTTCATTTTTGCATATTTTTGAGAGACATGTTGTCTGCGGCCGTATGAGATTCGGACATGTATTATTTTTTGGATTATGTAATGCGCGTGGCGCAAACATTATGACACACACGTATATATATACATATGCCTATGGTTTATTATTGTGTTTTCATGTGCTTGCTTGTATAATGTTTTGGTTACAAATTACGCAAATGTCTATCTAATACATGATTAGCCAATGCATCAGATAATGTGTTTAATTGTCGTGGAATATGTTGATATGTGATAAAATCAAAGTTCCTTTCTAACAATCTCACACGTAAATACAACCTTAGAATGCGATGGTCTCTGACGGAATATTGCCCGTTGAGCTGGTGGACGACAAGTTGAGAGTCCAGGTTCACTACCAATGCACGAATGCCGAGATTAATTGCTTCAGCAAGTAGCTCGATTACAGCACAGTATTCGGCGACATTGTTAGTGGTACGACCCAAACACACACCCTGAAAATCTATTAGCTCGCCATGAGGATCATAGATCACCCACGCCGCAGAGGACAAGTTGCGAGTACCGCGGCAGGCACCATCAGCGAAACCAACATAAGGTGCATCAGACATCTGCACAAGAAGCGAAAGACACAATAAGTGGCAGTTACGCTTTTAAAACTGACACACACACACACACAACACACTTGCTAGAGTACATGTATGTACAAAATAAAATGTACCAGCATCACGCATAGTAATTTTTCAAATATAACCCGTTTCGGGGCTTCCCAAGAGGGTTCCTTTCATAATCAATCAGCTCGTAGGCCCCTTTCTGCAAAACTTTCTTGACAATGTAAGGGCCTAGCCACATAGACTCGAGCTTTCCTGCTCCTAGCTTATCTTTTGCCTGATCGTAGAGCAGGACTAAATCTCCCTCAACAAAAGAACGTGGACGTACGGTCTGATCGAAGTGAGTCTTGACTCGCTTCTTTTGTGTTTCGATGGCCAAAGAGGCCAGGCGACGAGTCTCATCTAGCCGTTCTAAGTAAAGAAGGCGTTCTTCTAACGGAGTGGTGTTGGGAAGTAGCTCGACAGCTAATTTTAATGAAGGGATTTCACATTCAATTGGAAGGGTAGCCTCTAGTCCATAAACTAGTTGAAATGGAGTGAAACCAGTGGCATCCTTCACAGAGGTTCGGTAGGCCCACAAGGCAGGGAACAACATCAAATGCTAGTTAGACTTATGCATGCCAACGGTACGTTGAAGCATTGTAACCAAAATCTTATTGATAGCTTCAACTTGGCCATTGGACTGAGGGTAGTATGGAGTTGAACTATCGTGCTGCAAGCCTAGCTGGATTGTTAATTCCAACATCATATGATTACAGAAATGCTTCCCGTGATCAGTGACGATGGCTTGAGGGACGTCGAACCGCGAGATAACATGGTTGAATAAAAATTGTGTCGCTGTGTGACCGTCTTCAGTTAATGTAGGCATCGCCTCGGCCCATTTAGTAAAGTAATCGACGGCAACGATAATAAACCCATGCCCCCCGGCCGAGCGAGGGTTACAGGTCATATAATCAATGCCCCATTTTGCAAAAGGGCCGACGGTGACAACAGGGTGCAACGGAGCAGGAGGCGCTCGCATTTTCCGCTGGTATATCTGGCACTCATGACAAGAGCGGACGGCAAGAATGCAATCCTTGAAGATAGAGGGCCAAAAGTAGCCAGCACGGAGGATTTTTTGGGCAGTAGCATATCCGGACATGTGACCGCCACAGGCACCAGAGTGGCAGTCATTCAAGACCCGCTCAGCCTCCTCGAGAGTAAGACAACGGCGGAGAACAGAGTCGGCACCGAGGCGATATAGTGTATCCCCAATGATACGGTATGGTTGTGATTGATGACGAATCCTTCGCTGAGCGTCTTTGGACACGCCCGGGCGAAAGGAGGACGTTTGCAGATATATAATGATATCTCCGTACCATGGATCGAGGGTGCTAATGAGGAATAAGGTCTCATCCGGAATTTGATCCTCTACGTGAGAGGTCGGGGAAGAAGATGGCAAAGAACAAATTAACTCAGCAAATACAAGGGATTTCTTGGACTTGGCAGTGGTAAATTCCAAGTCAAACTCTTGGAGGATAACAATCCACTTTGAGTACTTGCCCCCCAGCAACTGGCGTGACAATATATACGTCATGGGGTTGCAATCAGAAATCACAGTAGTGGTACGCAGCAGAATATAATGACGGAAACGTTGGACAGCACAAACGACGGCCAAAGCCAACTTCTCGACATAAGCATATCGAGTTTTCGTGTCTAAAAGGTTGCGGCTGAGATAATAGATAACATGCTCAGTGTAATCATCGTCAGTTTGAACAAGAACCATGCCGATAGTTGTGTCGGCGGCGGCCAAATACAGAGTGTAGTCACGATAATAATTCGGAGGACGGAGCAATGGAGCAGAAACAAGGAGACCCTTGAGACACTCAAAAGATTCTTGAGCAATGGTATCCCAATGAAAAGGGACATCGCGCTTTAGTAATCGTGTAAAACCTTTGGCCACCTCGGCATAGTTTGGAACGAAACGACGTAGAAAGTTTGCTTTACCCTGCAAGCTTTGAAATTGCTGTAAAGAAGCAGGGGGAGGAAGATTCACTATAGCCTCGACTTTAAGGGGATCCAAACAGATGCCCTCTCGGGAAACGACAAACCTGAGAAGTTGGCCAGATTCAACGCAGAAGACACATTTGTGAGGATTAAGCCGGATTCGGTAGTATCGACAGCGAAGAAAGATTTCGCGAAGGTGCTTAGGATGGTCCTGACGTTTGGCTGAATGAGCAGGGAGATCATCCAGGTAAGGCTGTACAATGTGTCGAATGTCATGGAACGCATAGGACATTGCACGCTGGAAGGTAGCACTGGCATTTTTAAGACCGAAAGGGAGCTTCTTATAGGCAAAAGTGCCCCATGGACAGATAAAGGCAGTTTTGTGTTGATCAGCGGGAGCAATATTGATCTGGTTATAGCCAGAAAAACCGTCCATAAAAGAATACATTTCACTTCCGGCACACTCGTCAATAATTTGATTAATGAATGGTGTGGGAAAATTATCTTTAGGACAGGCTCGATTTATATCATGATAATCGACACAAACACGGATGGTACCCTGTTTTTTTGGCACAGGTACGATATTAGAAACCCAATCTGTGAGCGGAATAGGATAAATAAAACTGGCTTTAAGAAGCTTCTCTACCTCGGCCTTAATAGTTGCAGCCTTTCGGGGGTGTACAGGGCGTAAACGTTGACGAACAGGCTTAGCACCTGGGTACGTGATTATCTCATGCACCACTATGCTAGGATCAATGCCGGGCATTTCTTCATAGGACCATGCGAAGACGTCACGAAATTCGTGAAAAAGATTAGAATAAAGTTGAATCTCCTCCGGAGTACAAGTGACTCCAATGTGAAGATGCTCGAAAATCCCTGGTTTCACAGAGATGTTGATGGGCTGGGTTTGCGTAATGTTTGCCATATTCCCTTCAGAAGACACCTGATAAATCTGAATAGGTGTTTGTAATGGGAGACAAGGAGCAAACCGCTCAAGGCAAGTGAGAATATCCTGAGGGGCAGGGAGAAACGAGGAACGATGGTGAGAATCATGCCAAGGAAGTTCCTCGAGAGACATAGTCTCCACAATGGCTTCATCGGAAGAGAATGTTTCTTGTAAAGGATCCGAAGAAGTTTCATCTACAAGCCCTAAGGATGGAGCGAATGAGTGGAGAACCTTGCTCAAAGGAGCAAGTTCAGAAGAAGGAGCCGATGCAGCAATAATTTCAACATAGTTGAGTTCGGTAGGACTCAACGGCATCTGGTTGCCCCAAGAATCTACTTGGTCGGTGGGAGGGATGATCCACAGATCAGAACAAGTAGTAATCATATTAACATAAGCAACATTAGGAGGTGGGAGCGGAAAAACACCCATAAGGGCGGGATCTTTGAAAAGTCCAGCTCCCAGACTCTCAGATAACTTCGAGGTATGCTCCATAAAAGGGATGTTGCCTTCAGAAGAGGAAGCGAAGAAAGATAGTTGGTCTACGGTAACAATCTTCCCTTGATGAGGGAAACGGATGATACGAAACAGAGATGAAGCTACAGCTTTCATCGCGTAGATCCAGCTACGTCCGAGAAGGAGGTTGTAGGTAAGAGTAGCGTCAACGACTTCAACTTCCATTTCGACTGTCTTCCCTTCCAAAGAGATGGGCAAATGTTGGAGTATACCATAAGGACGAGAGGCTCTTCCATCAAAAGCTTCCAAGGTTGTGGGAGACTGGCTCAGCGTAGGAGATCCAATAGCTTTCCAACAGGCGACAGACATGATGCAAGTTGAAGCACCTTCATCAATGACTGTACGATGAATCGTTTTAGAATCAATAATAACCTGTATAAGGAATGCGATTTGGGGAGGCAGTCTCTGCGTATGGCATTCTAAGTCAAAAGTAATTAAATCCGAGTCGGCCGGGTCTATGCCACCAATAGCGGATAGCAAGGACTTCCTCTGAGAAGGGCAGCTCTGGAGAACTTCTAAAGCGGACATAGCCGACGGAGTCTGCGCTAAGTCCTCAACGATATTGTAGTGTTGTGCAGCACGAGCATTTGGGTTGTAAGAAGATTTCCGGAGTACTCCTTTTGGAGGGGGTCGAAGAGGCGTCTCAGTAGTAGGTCTCTCAATGTGGAGCAGACCCGAACTGAATGGTGGAGCACTAGAGGGGATCTCAGGCTCCTTCCCGGCAGATGGCGGATAATCTTTTGTTCGAGTACTGATATTGACAGGTATCGTTTCGGCCATAAAAACTTGAGAACCGAAGGAAGAGGGAGGCTGAGAAGGGTCAGCCACCATCTGAGTTTTTTGAGTTTGTTGTGAGGGAAAGGGTTCTTTGAGCACCGCAGGAGTCCCGGGAGCGCCTTTCAACAAACGACTAACTTCGGACCGCCTCGGGCAGTCCTTGGTATAGTGATCCTCATCACAGATAAGACAAGGATACTTGGGTTTGCGTTTAGCGCCGTCCTCGGGCGGAGGTTTAGGGGAGTCCTGTTTAGGTGGATCTGGCTTATTCTTCGCTTTCCCTTTCTTCTTTCCTTTCGAGGTTTTGTCTGTCGTGGTGGATTGGACGGCATTGACCTCGGAGGTAACATTGACCTCGGAGGTAAGTCATTGTATTACCTGAGAAGTGGGTTCATTCGGAGCAGTTGATTTTTGCTTCCCAGGGTTCACGGAATTTTTCTTCGAGGATGAACTAACAGAACCAATAATCCCGTCAACAGTTGGTGTTGGCGGGGCTTTAGATGTTCCTGGTCTCGGGGCATCAGGCAGATAATCATACAATGTACCTGATTGAGAGTAAACCAAGTCAAGGCACTGAGCGCACGCGATAGCTTGCTCTTCAGTGACACACGCCCCCATGGCAATGTCCCGAGCTATTGGAGGAACGAACGAAGTCGTAAACCAATCGGTAAGAAGCTGGTCGGGAATCCAAAATTTGATCATACGTCTACGCCATCTCCATTCATGGATATGATCAGAGATATGCGTAGCCGTCATTTGTCTTAAGGATGTGAGGAGGTGTGTACCCGTTTCATATCGAACGGGCAACTGAAAATGAGTGAGGAATGCCATAGCCAACGAGTTGAAATCCTGAAAGGATCCGCGATTAAGCTCAATATACCACTTAGCTGCAGAGCCAGTGAGAGTCCTTTGAAAAAGGCGAAGCCGAATTGAATCATCAAGCCATGAATTGGATGAACACCATAGGTGATAAGTCATGACATGAGCTTGTGGATCTTCATTAGGTTTACCATCGAATTTTGGACAGTCACCGGGAATTTTCGTTGGAACCGAAGGCCAATATGGATTATGTAGAATAGGATCATTGGTCAATTTGGACACATCCGGTAATTCTAGAGTTGCTAAGAAAGGTAATTGAGGATTGAAGGACATCTGGGGCTGCTGGTGGGATGGAGCACCAGGGTTCCAACCAATTGGCGGTTGCCCCCAAGGGCTTGGTCTGGACAGATTTGGCCCCATAGGGTTTTGTCCGTAGGGATTTGGGTTCTGCCCCCCAGCGTTCCATGGATTACCAAACAGTTCTGCAGGAGCTCCATATGGTTGCGGATAAGTCTGATAAGGATCCGTCTGCAGTTGTTGATAATTTTGATATGGGGCAAACAACGGTTGCCCTTGAGGTTGCTGGTGACCATACGGTGGCTGGACTCCAAACTGAGTTTGAGAAACAGGCTGAGTTTGATAGGTCTGTTGAGATTGAACTCCAGCTTGCATTTGAAAACCGGATGGGGTCTGGGGTCCAGCCTGGGGCAAAAAACCAGGTTGAGTAGTGCCAGAAGGATGTCCTGTAGGTTGGGCTATCTAGCCGGAAGGATAACCTTGTTGATATTGAGGTTGGCCTCCATGCCCAGAAGGTTGTACCTGTTGGGAATGGAGTTGTTGTTGCACGACTGAAGGTTGTCCTAACGGACCAGATGGCTGAGTGGGCTGGGCAGTTGGTTGGCCTGATTGGATTTGAGGCTGACCGACTTGCCCAGAAGGTTGACTATACTGGACGGTAGGCTGACCATGTGGTTGAACAGCTTGTCCAGATATTGGACCATACTAGACATTGGGTTGGTTTGGGTTAACATATGATTGACCAATTTGTCCAGTAGGATAACCTTGCTGGGTACCAGGTTGGGCTTGTTGAACAGAAGATTGACCTGAGTTACCAGAAGGTTGAACATAAGAGGGGAAAAACGGACCACCAGAGGCAAAAGGGTTTCCATGGAAGGATTTCCCTTGTTGGTCTTGAGGAGGTTGTCTTGGAGATTGCGCAGACGATACTTGGCCACCATGAAAAGAGGTGGAGCCCCAATCAATTGACAACGGAACTGAAATCTCAACCATCGGTTGAGATGGCAAATATCGATCGTATGGCCCCTCTGCTGGGACGTTTGACGTAGGATCAAAGACTCCGAATAAAGAAGCCGAAGGACGACTAAAAATAGGAGTCGAAGAAGCTGCACATACCGTTGGAGCGGTTGTGATTGAGGTAACAGACGTACTGCGACTTTGTGGAGTAAAAGGCTCCGTGGTGGGAAAAGCGAGTGGTGACCAAATAGAACCCGTGAAAGGAGTTCCAGAGGGCATAGTATCCCTTAATGCTTTATAGCCTGGTGGTAGGTTTGCAGTAGTGGGAGTGCTACTGATAGGTGTAGGTTCCGTTGCGGTGGGAATTTCACCGCTCGTCGCAACGGACTCGTCAGTCGTAGTAGGGGACAAGTCCTCCATGTCAGAGGAAGAAGGTGGGACTGAAACACGAGGAGAAGTATAGTCCCAAAAAGGGACACTGTCCTCAGAAGGTTCCCAAACAGGGTTCCAATGAAACTCGTAAGTCTCGTCGCCTGGAGCACGAGAACTAATCGGTTGTATACTCGGAACCACAGGAAGACTCACAACCGGTATCTCGGAAGAAGACGAAATTGGTAATTCCGCCAGGATGAAACTTCACAAAACCTAGGGAATCTACCGAGACAAAATCCCTACTCAAACTAACGCAAACAAAATCTAACCGGGTAAATGTTATCGTGGCCGAATAAATTTTAAGACGCAAAGACACAACTTGACCTTTTCATGTTTTAAGAGTCGAGAAAAGGACAAAAAGATGACTCTAGTCTCCTTCGAATGTTTAATGAGCACGAAGTGACAAGACGCTCACTGTCACCTTTTCTTTTAAGGAGTCCGAAAAGGATCGAAAGTGACTACTCTGGAGACTCTAGGCAAGGGGTTTACCAAACAGTCCGTAAAACTGCTTATACACCTTGGCAATCAGATGAAAACCAAGGACTTCCCGTACGGCAGTCAATCTTCCCGAATGCTGTGTTCAGTGCATTACGGCTTGTAAGGTGGTAGACACGGCTTCCTGTGGATAAAGGATGATAACCTAGTGGGGTCTCCCTTATATACGCGACAGTACGTGGGAGCTCAGTCTGTGCTAAACCACTATCGAGTCACAAGAGGAGGAATCACCCAACCGTAGTGTGAAACAATAGTGACTAGGTTTAACGACGCCGGAACACGTCTCTAGCCTAGACCTCTAGAATATGTGCGTTAGGTTCCAATGCGTTGTTAGATTCATTCGGTTTATTTTACAGTTGATCTTCAATTAAGTTTCAGTTTTTAGGTCCTACCGTATGTGATCTCTCAAAACTTCCTAAATGCAAACTATATGCCAAAATTATATCATTTCGTTCAATGAATGCTAACTACAGGAGAGTTGAGATTTTCAAACAAACAAAATGAACAATAAACAATCAACAAAGATCCTAATGCAGCTAATAACAAGAAATGAAACTTTTTCTTTTCTTTTCTTTTTAAAAGCGACAAATAACAATAAATGCTAACTAATATAATGCAAAAAGATCCTTTGTTTTTTTCTCTTTTAAAATGGCATAATGCATTTAAACAAATCTCGAGAGATATTAACAAGCATAAACAGACAAAATTCACTCAATGCAAATAGAACCAAGTCTGAAACACCAAGATGAACCGTCAAAACAAGGTAAATCGCAAAGACCTTCAATGAACCATGTGATCTAAGCTCAAATGAAGTCAAGCAAAATCCAAACGAGCTAGAAGTGAATTGCTCGAAGCACAGAATAATAAGCTTTAACAACCACTAGACAGGTGCGGAAAACAACCAAAAAGCTGACTGGACAATCAAAGAACCGAAAACTCCCACGGAAGGCTCGATATACAAAGCCACTAGATACTCTAGGGCTAAGATATAAAATCGATAGAAATAGGCAAACAACCGAAGGATAAAGGTAAAAACCAGTCAAACAGAGTTCCAACACACTTCCAGAAGCTGCAAAGGATGTAAAAAGACAAAAATCTGAGTTTAAAGAGCTTCCAACAAACACACTGGCAAAATTCACAGGACTGGCACGACTGTCAGCCTGCAACTTGCGCTATTAAAGAATTGGCGCGAGTTGCTGTTGTGCAACATGCGCAAACTGGCGCGACTGTCAGGCAGAAAAACACGCCAACACAGTTTGCTGGCCCAAAAAATAAATAAAGCAGTCCAGGGTCTGGTCAACAGTATTCAGACAGATCGAACAGCAAGAAACAACTTTAAAGCTGACCCAGAAAGCTCATTTATGCAAGCAGGCAAGAGAAAACTAACATGCAAGACAAACTCCAAGTTGTTCGGTTCATAAACCAAACCGGAGATTGACTGAAGTGGCGTTGATCTACTCCGCTAATGCAAAGCAATAGCGTTTCAAAGGCTGCCTGGCTGTGCTTCAGACTCCGTCCAAGGTTTATGAATCAAACAACAAATAGCTCCTCCCCAGCGGAGTCGCCAAATTGTTGGAGAGGTAAATCCCCTCTGCGGACAAAGGCGATCCCACTAGCCCAAAATGGGTCTAGCAACAATCAATTCACGCTACCATGCAAGTTCCTAGTTGCATACTAAAAGTGGATTATGAGAACCAACCTGGAGTCCAACGCTAATGTCGAAGAAGAGTTGATACTCCCGTTCCCTTGCTCCGGCAGGTCACAATCCTTGCGATCCCCGCGTATGGATACCTGCACATGCAAAGAACGAAACGAGAACAAGCATAAAATCCACTAAATACAACTATATTTCAGTCAGAAAGGAAATAGATCAAACATTATCATGATGAACAATAAGATCGGAACCATAATAGTAGTCGTTTATTAATGAATAATCAACAGAGAAAGATACAACCAAGGTTCTGACGTTGAACCTCTCCTCTGGCTGGGCGAGCAGCTATGTATGTCTTGCAATAGACCTTCTCTCTCTCAGACTTCCGGCAGCATAACCTCCCTATGCTTCAAGACTCTTACTATCACTCAAGACAAGCGTTATCACAACTAGCATTACTCCAAAAACTAGCTTGTCAAATGCATGAGGACAGACTTTTATAGATGGAGAAGGGAGGAAGATACAATGCATCAGGACACCCATTGTGGATTGGCATTATCTCCAAAAAGCCGTTGTGGATAGATGTCAAGGATAGATGATGACTCTCGACATCTAGAAGATGAGCTTTATCCTCAAAAGACTTCGTGACTTGAAGGGAAAAAACATCTGGGCGCGCGTTTGTCAAAAATCATTACCAAACTTGGTTGGCGCGGGTGTTGTTCTAAGACAGAGCGCCAATGGTCGCACCCTCTTTTGAGGATCTCATTGATTGGCGCGGGTAGGACATTGTGGACCCGCGCTAATGGAAAAAGGGCACTTTTCAGGGATATTTTGCAGAAGGTGTCTTCAGGGAACATGAAGTACATACTCAGGGGAACATAATGCAAGTGTTTTTAGGTTATGTCACTGCTCACAGGTCCCGGAATGCGTCCTCAAAAGTACGGAAATAGGGGTAACAGGGATGGTGACCAATGGTGACAAATTAATGTGTAACACATTGTTTCTGCTGCAGGTGTCAAGATTGACCCAGAAAGAGTGAAAGCAATACAGGCCTTGTCTGTCCCAAGATCAAAAAAGGACATCCAATCCTTTCTGGGAAAAATAAATTTTGTAAGGAGGTTTATTCCTAATTTTGCAGAACTGGTAAAACACATCACCTCCATGCTAAAAAAGGGATCAGAGATCAAATGGACTGATGCAGCAAGAAGATCTTTTGAAGCCATCAAGAGAGCTATTATGGAAGCTCCCACTTTGATCAGCCTAGACTATAGCAAGGAGTTCCATATCTTCTCCTTTGCTTCCTGTGACACCCTTGTAGCAGTCTTATTGCAGAAAGATGATGAGGGTTCAGAGCATCCAGTGGCATTCTTTAGCAAAACATTAAGGGATGCTGAACTAAGGTATGATATCATCGAAAAACAGGCCTATGCCCTTATCAAATCTTTAAAAGCTTTTCGAATATACATTATGCACTCCAAGGTAGTTGCATATGTGCCTTCTACTTCAGTAAAGGATGTCCTAACGCAGCCAGATGTTGATGGAAGAAGGGCTAAATGGATTGCAAAGCTTATTGAATTCAACATAGAATTGAAGCCCACCAAGCTTATTAAGGGTCAGGGCCTTGCCAAGCTGATGGTTGAAGAAAATTGCAGGATGCTGGACATGAATTGGATAAGCACAAACTCAGATGACAGATAGACAGGGGGTGAAACCGTCGAACAAGGACAGAACCAGTCTTTGGTCAAAAATTTGGCCTCTTGTGAATGGTATGATAAAATAGCTCAATTTCTGTTGAAACTAGAAGTTCCTCCATGCCTTAGTTCAAGCCAAGCTAGGACTATTAAGCTCAGGGAAGCCAAGTTCTGTATTCATGAAAACTTGTTGTATTGGAAGGATCCATCGAGAATCCTTTTAAGATGTCTGGACAAAGAGCAATCTGTGGAGGTTATGCATCAGTTTCATTCCAGCATTTGTGGAGGACATCACTATTGGAAAACCACAGCCCACAATATCCTCAGAGCTGGGTATTATTGGCCCACTCCGTTTTCTGATGTCTTTTCATTTGTGAGATCTTGTGACAAATGCCATAGGTTTGAAGGAAAACAGTAGTTGAATTCCTTACCCTTGAAGCCAATACATGCCAGTGGCCCTTTCCAGCAGTGGGGCTTGGATTTCATAGGGGAAATTAATCCACATTCCAGTGGCCAGCATAGATGGATCTTAGTAGCCACTAACTACTTCACTAAATGGATTGAGGCCATCCCTACTAGGAAAGTTGATCACCATGTGGTCATGAAGTTCTTGACAGAAAACATTTTCACCAGGTTTGGCTGTCCACACAAATTGGTTACAGACAATGCAGCAGCCTTCAGGGCAAAAGATTTGGTGGACATGTGTGACTCAATGGGCATTAAGCTAGTGCATTCCACCTCATATTACCCTCAAGGTAATGGTCTAGCAGAATCATCTAATAAGAGCCTGATAAGGATAATCAAAAAGCTGCTGGAAGACAACAAGAGGAACTGGGATTCCAAACTGAAGTTTTCATTGTGGGTAGACAGGGTGACCACCAAGAAATCCACCGAGAATTCTCCATTCAAGCTAGTATATGCCACTGAGGTTGTATTCCCAATCCAATTGACCCTCCCTATGGCCAGGTTCTTGCAGGAAGAACAGAATGAGGAAAATGATATGGCAAAGAGGATTAGTGACCTGGATGAAGTACATCAAATCAGAGATCAACTGATTGAGAAGTCTAAAACACATTAAAAGAGAATCAAGGAAGCTTTCGACAGAAAGGAAAAAACGGAAAATTTTCAAGTGAGAGACTTGGTGCTTAAATGGGATGCACTGAAGGAAAAGAAAGGCAATCATGGGAATTTCGATGCTCTATGGACTAGACCTTTTGTCATTGCTCAGATCCAAGGGAACAACACTTTCATGCTACAAAGTATAGAAGGAGAAACAGTTTTTTATGGCCCAGTTAATGGGCGGTTTTTGAAGATTTATATGGTTTAACGCTTTTAGGCCTCAACATTGTAAATATGTTCTTTTAAAGTTTTAGCGTAGGCTTATTTAGACTCCATGCCCAATGGAACACTAGGAAATATTGCCGATCTTGTTTTTGTGTGAAAGTCAGTGGTCTACGGTTCTTGAAACCTCACAGGGAGGATTTCATCCCCAGAAGGAGCCAGTGCTAGCCCTGCTATGCAGCGCTGACTTTCTAATGTCAGAGAAACGCTCAGTCTGATTGGTGGTGTCTTCAAAGGGGCCCCTCATGGGTCATTTTCCCTTTTCCTTCTACCCTGCTTACTCTCCACCACCTCTGTTTCCCTATTTTCCTCCTAAACCCGACAAAGTAACCCCCTTCTTAACCTTAGCCCCAAGTGTAAAACCCCAAATAAACCATAAAACCATACCCATATGCCCTTATGTGCTCATAAATCCCTCATTGCATCCCCGCCGATCCAACGGCTCCCGTCGCACCGGATAAAGGTGACTCGCTCTACCACTCTCCACCGTCAAATCATCTCCACTGAGATCTGATGGTCTTGACTCTCATCATGCCGGCAATTTGATCGAGCGATAGCACGTGATGAGAGCGGTTTTTCTCTCTCATTCGCTGCTACGTGTCGATCACTAAGTGGAATTACTCGACCCTAGGCATTTACCACTTAACGCCCGAAAGTGGTGCAATGAAAACCTTTACCGATCGACCAACCCGCCCCACCCATTAAACGTCTGTGCAGTTTAGTCGCCCGATGACCGTTCGATCCGTCCGTTGAAGATCCAACGACTCCAACTCACCTCGCTCTCACCTTGTCTGGTAGCCTCCATCGAAGCCATTTCCACCGTTTATTTCCTCGATCCGATGATCATTCTTCTCACTCACCCAAATCGTCCACCTACCCATGCATTCCACATCCTCTGACCATTCTATTGCCTGAAGAAGGAGATGACCAGCTCCGCCATCATCAGTCACAGTCAGACCCCCAACAACCATATTTAACAGAAAGCATGGCCGAAAGGAGAAAAGGACAAGCACGACTCTGTAACTGAATTTACCAGTCATGGACTCCACTGGTACGAGCACTCCAACAGCCTAAAAGGACAGCACAACACCTAAACAGATCAGATTCACCCACTGAAGCAAGCAAACACGTTCAGAGACTCCATCAGGTGGTTAAATGCAGTTGGTGGTCAATTATGACCCCTCCATACCTGAACGGCCAAGTGCCCTAGTGGTATCCTTGGCTATGTATTGCAACTAGGGGGTCAAATTCAATTGGGCAAAGTACCTCTGCCAAGAATTCTTGGATGATTGTCGCGAAGCATAGGAGGAAGGAAAATCGTTCCACTATGCGTGGCTGCTATTATTGATCGTGCTGATAGCTTGGAGGATGCTAGAGGATTCTTAGTTCCCAACGATGGATCTGGAGTTATGTGAGGCTACCAAATTTGCCTCGTTGTGGGCAACGAAGGACCCTGCCTATGTCATTGAAAACAAGATATTTTGGGTACTGTTTGAAACAAAATTGTGTATGGTGATTAACCAAAAACCATGATTGTCACCCACTATCTTCAAAGAATATTGATGCATTGCAGATTTTAAGGTTGATTTCCATCATGTCTACATTCGCGCGAGGCACGACTTGACGAAGAAATGGACGACATTGTCATTTTTGGTAACTGAGGACGATATCATGCAATTAGTCCTTCAATGGTCGACTGACAAGCTCCTTCCAGCGGATATTGTCAAAGGTATCACAAGGACTAGTGCAGAAGGCGCAACATGCACTAGTAAAGCGCCTAGAAGGAAAAGAAGAAGGTGACCATCAACCTCGAGAAAAATATCATGCATGAACTAAAGGGTGAACACGACGAAGAGAATCATACCGAAGAACTAGATCATGGTACCAAAGACCCAATTCTAGACCCAGAGAACGTTGATTCTCCCTTTATTCTTAAATGGCGACAAAAGTCAAGTGTGGGAGGTGCACACAAGAAGCACAAGTCTGATAAGACCATCGGTGTGGAGGCCATGGTCCTCACTAAGGGGGACCTTGATGAAATTGGAGATATTGTTAGGACCGCGACAGAAGAAATTTGGGGCCATATTGAAGATCAGTATCAGTCTGTTTTGACAAAGGTCCAAGCGGGCCTCAAATAGTTGGAGGTTAAGGTGAGCCAAGTTCATGCGAGCGCGGTTCAAGCGAGTCGGTCTCAAGCGAGCATGAAGCCAACAACATCAGGTAGTGTGCAGTTGGTCCTCACCTCAGAGCTCTGCACTGTACCCATGCCTGATGGATCTTTACATTTGAATGATGTCACAGAATGGGAGAGTGCCCAGCTACCCAAAGACGTAAGTATTAACCTCGCGACGCTTCCCTTATCCACATTGCATGAGCTACACCAGGGTGTAGAAGATGAGCTTAAGGTGCGAGAGCAATGAGCTCTCATGGTGATCAAGGATGCACAAATCACTAGTCAACATATGTGTGTTGTAAAGCACAAAGCTCTCTAGGACCGTGATGAGGCAGTTGCAAGAAGGGCGCAGCTAGAGCAGGCCATTTCCAGAGTATGTAGTGAGCTGCTCGAGCTCCAGATTCAGTCGGAGGCCACTTCTGAAGAAAAAGTGTAGCAGCTAGAAGATGTGTTTAGAGAATCAAAGGTGCAGGTGGATAAATTTCGCTTTGATATCCAACTCCAAAATACTGAGCTTCAATTGAAGTTGCAGCCATCACACCACCGGAGATCAGAGAGCAGCGCGAGGCTGCCATCAGAACAGACAGGGAAAAGCTCGATGATGCAATCAAGGAGTGTAGCCAGTTGTTTGAGGAGACTCTCGAATAGTGGGCCTCGCTACAGGAGGACCCACAAGTAAACAAGATCGAAATCGCTGTTCAGGATAAGCATCTGTAGTAAGACGAGATACAGGCAACCACACACACCTTAGCCCCTATGAAACGGTTCGCCAAGTTGAAAGAGGGGACATCCCTACAAGGATAGATCGAGGAATTGAGGAAGAAGATGCAGATCATCACTGCAATGCATCCATGGAAAGAAGATGCAAGAAGCTCTCACAGACCGTGGAAGCCACGCCTAAGAGTATGCAACAGACACAGTGAACGATCGACTTAGCAGTAGGAGGGCCAAATATGGAAAATTTGGTTGAAGAAGTTTGATAGGAAGTCATTCAATTCATGGAGGCGCTTCACCAAGTGAAGTGTTCGTTCACCAGCCTGAAAGCAAAGATCTAGAGCATACCAACAGAGTGACTTGAGGACGAGTCACATAATTGTGTTGGGGGCCTATTGGGATGAGATACCTTGGGTTAATTTTGTTAAAATATTGTAAGTATATGCATTTTGAGGAGCAAAGCGCGAGTAGCATAGGTCAAATAAGAGTCAAGGGGTTTTAGGAAAGTCAAAACCCCTTATATTTTGGTATTGTTTTGAGATCTTCCCATGGTTTGCGGACCATGGTATTGTAATAGAAAAAGTACATAAAAGGGTGTCTTAGTGAGTCTAAGGCAATAAATTAGACAAGTACTAGATGGATGGAATAACTTTGAGTCTGTAATTGTAGAACTGTCTATGTTTTGGGCGATGGGGAAGGCTCTTGCAGCTAAGTGTGTGGAGACCTTGGTATGTCTGCAACTAAGTGTGTGGGCCCCTGCAGCTGTGTGTGCAGGGTCTGGAAAGTTGTATAAGGAAGATATAAAGTAATAAAAATATATTTGAAGCAATTTTGTGTCTATTTTTATGCACTTGTGTATTTTCTATATTTACACGCAACTGAATTATATTTATTTGTATTTTATCTTAATTACTTCGCGAAGATCTGGATCAACTGTTAGATGTTATTTCATGTATGATTAGATGGTTACACGAATCTTATAACTCGCTTTATTTGAAAATCACTTAAGTTTCATGAATAAGGGTTCACGAAGGTTAGACCATAACTAAAAATGCATAAAGTGCCTTCAACCACATCACATACCCTTTTGGATGCAAAAGTCTGGTTCTAGAATCCCCAATACTACCTTGGGTGAGACTGCAGCCTGCGCTACGCGGGTTGTTGCCAAAAGGGCCGATAGTTTAGGGTTTTGTTAGTTAGTGCAACTAACTCAGAACCTGAGTCCAAGCCCCCTCAAGCCAACAGTTGAATGTGTCTCGGCCTCTTTCCCTTTTTATATAAAGCCCATTAGGTCCAAGTGTTGAACCTGAGAGCTCTTATACCACTTGTAACACTTGGAGCTTTGATACCACTAGTAGAAAAATTGTACTTTTCATTTCTGGTTTAGTTTAGGAATTTGATCAATGCAAATATAATATAAAAAGCCAAGAGTGTTGAAAAATCAAATAAATGCAATGTCGTTCTCAACGTGTTTATTCTATTTGGCAGTTTCTTAGTTTGTCAACAATTGAAAGCAATTGCCCAAAAGGTTGAACAAGAGATACAATGGAATTAACATAGTTCTCCATCTTTATCTCATTAATAGCAATGGATGTTTTAAGGAACCCAAGACTAAAGTCTCAAGACTCCATTACATGATGTACTAATTTAATAAAGCTACATCAAAGTTTTGTGAAATTCCAAGGAGAAACATAATGTCGGTGAGAAGCCTTTGGAATTTGAAGAACTAAGGGCACCGCAACCAAAGGATAAGCTGGAAATTGGAATCATGGCTCAAAAATTCTAATGATGAATAGGTTTTACTCGAGACAGTGTGGGGAAAAGAAAGGTTGTGATAACTTGGGTGCAGCTTATGCTTCCTCAAATAACAGACATGTGCTAAAACATCCATGGATAATAATTTATATTCAGTTTTTTCCATTATTGAACAAGCATAAATTCATTATGTAAATGGTACAGTGCGTGCTTCATAGATTTTGCGTCCATACTAGAGGCAAATAAAGCAACACTTTCCAAAATCATGCTAGCAAATGATCTTTCCTGGATTGGTTTTAGGGTCTAATGCACATTGAAAATAAATCCATCTTCACACACTTCGAGGTTTTACATGGCCCACCATCTAGGAAGTTGTTCAAATTTAGATTTTTCGTCCTATAAGCAATTCATTGGAACCTCTCATTCTTGATTCCAATAAAGAAATATTCACTGGAAATGGATATTATTTATTTACATGGCCAAGTTAGTTACATATTTATGGATCTTCTCATTCTTATTAGCTAGCTTGTAAACCAATGATCTATTATAAAATATTCATACAATTAAGAGACTAGATTCTATGCAATGTAATTGTGGATGCAACCAGGAACATCCAAGAAAACCATTATCTATTTACCACTCACAAGAACACAACCCCAAGTGTCAATAGAATACCAACCAATCACTCTAAAAAACCAAGACTTGAGGCTCTCCCTATCATTCTTCTTGTATATTTAGAATTGAACTAGAACTATAATGCAGTAGTGAAGCCCAACAATTAACAAACCATGGTTATTATGTCTATGAAAAGGACAATATCATATTCTGAAGTTTTGAACATCCACTAACGATTGCCATGAGCCGTTAGCAAGAATTGCAACTCTAAGTGGAGACACCTCAAAGAATTCACATTGGATGATGAGATCACTATTCAATTACTTGGAGCCAATTTATCTCCATGGAAAGGTTAACACTAGTACAATTCCCCATGCCAACATCTATTTTGAAGGATTGTTTACATAGATATAACCGGTATTACAAGTTTGGTTACATATACAAGACCCCACCTAAGTGAGCATTTTCATCCCATAACTAATGATGCCCTCCCAGATCCGTTGTAACACCATCCCACACAAGAGGAAAGTAGAGGAGGCAAAACTATTGGCATAATGGATATGTTCGAGAAAAAATAACCTCTTAACCAATGCGAGATAAATCAAAATTTAGCCAGCATCAAATTCCAATTAGTATCAAAATTCTTTGAACAATGACCCTTGATTGCGGTCCATCCTTAAAATTATTTATTTCAATAACCCACTTGGCAGATTACTTGTTTTTACAACTACTATGTAGATTCATTCCTAACATAATATGCCCCTCTTTTCAGTTCTATAGTCTACAATGACACCCTAAAGCTTAATATGTTAAATCAACCATTAAACATACAACATCTAATAAATAAATGGATACCTGGTCCTTGGGATGAAAGTAGGGGTGAATAATCTCGTTCATATCCAAGTAAATATTATCGAACTCCATATGATTAGGGTTAGACTTGCTAGTATCTAATGGAATGGTTACGCCATTATTCTCCATAAGCTCTTCATCTATAATGTTCATTACTATTAGAGGATATTTATCAACCAACCATTTGTAAAAGGTAGGAACACCCATATTTTCCCACCAAAAGAATCCCCGTAGATGCCCCTTGTGAGAAAATTTAGGAACAAAAGCTTTTTGGATGCCTAAAAGCTTGTCGGTACAACAATGGCAGTCTCCATAATGAATGCAACTACAAGTCATTCCTTAGTAAGGAATTGCTATGAAATTTGAGCAAGATTTCCCAAAATCAAAGTTCCCAAGGACCAAGGGTGATGGTATTCTTGTTTTCCTTGGTCGCAGTGGTCTTCAACATCATAAGCCATCATGGCCCAAGTGACAATAACACGTTCACTTCATGCTTGATAGTAACTTGTTTAAACATCATATGCAGTAGAGGAAACACTAAATGGAGATAGTCTCCCAGATTCTCCAGAAGTATCTGTAATCCATGTGAACGAAGACAAAGGTTCTCTTGGCATACACATTTCTTCCAAACCAATCCATTTATATGTTTCATTGGGCATCACAGATGATAATGTATTTATTGTGTGTTTATCATTGGAAAATTTAGCTTCCAAGTGAATGGTTATTGGGACAAGTGACTCATATAGGTCATGCTTAGGTGTGCTTAGGATTTAGGCCTACATGCATGTAGCCATTTTTCTCTATAGAACGAGAATGTACACCTAAATAAACATCATTTATGACCCAGAAATTCAATTATGTTCAAGTTTAATATACATTAACAACGGGTATATTATATGCACACACCAATATGAAACCAAACACAATACATTACAGCCAGCAAATACAATTCAACATACAAATGGAGTTACAATATGTAATATCAACAACACCCTATTGGTATTTGTTCCATACAATTAGAATAGGAAATAAGGTCACAATACAAATTATTGTGTGAGGTACTTATCTCAAACAAGAAAGGGAAAATGAGTCAAGGATGAAAGCTCTCCTCCCAACCTTAGGCAAACTACAAATAAACTAGCTGTTACCCCTAAGCAAGACTCCAAGGCATGGGGGACTGCTTCTAGAACACAATCCAATATTTTCATTTTGTTGCATGTACCCTCATACGAAGCCTTTGACATCTTACCCTTTACAACTGTGTTCGAATATCCCCGCTACTAGTAAGCATCGTCTTCCCAAAAAAAAATCTCTGGACCAGTATTCCATGTCAGGTCAATCCCTTTTTCTTTTACCTTTGATTTCCATTTTTCAAGCTATGTGAAATCTAGTTGTAGTTAGGTAGATCCCAGCCTAGCCCACCCCCTCTTGACCAACCAAAAATGTCTAACTTGTCCTTTGTATTTAGAGTTTTATGATGGTTGGCCCAGTCATCAATGGTAAATATTGTAGCCAATGATCCTCATGCCATTTGGCCTTTTCCCCCTTGCTTTCCATTTGCCCCAAGCAACATGTCCACCTCAGCCCTAGAATCAACGTCCCTTTGACTTAGCCCATGTTTAATTTATTTAATTTACAATTAGCAAGAAAATGTAACCAAGGTTATTACACACCTCCACTTATATGATATAGTGGCAACGATATGGCTCATATGATGATGTGGCAGCTTGTGAGAGTGACACATGGCAAGCGAATTTGACAATTTTGATAGGACAAATAGACAGTTGGAAAGTGACATGTTGTAAATGGACACATGGTAGATTCTTAGTAGCAATGGCAGATGATGTGTCAAGCATGACGACAGATGGATAATTCCTTGTCATCAACAAAAAACAAGAAATGGTTTTTTATGTCCATCGAACTATTGGTTGTAGGGCATTATAGTAGGCAGTGAACTTAGTCAATGAGTGGTAAATAGGAAAGTTATATTTTCGTCCACCAAACCACCGATTGGAGGGTACTATAGCAAACATGTTGGAAATAATATTGAGAGGGGGGGTGAATCAATATTATCAAATCAATAAAACTTTTTCATTTCCATACTTAGATACGTATACGCTACTTCAATTAAGGGAACCCGCGTGTATATGAAACTGTGTCTAGTACAACTAGCGTATATCCAGAATACTTATGATTCAGTTAATCCATTAAATGTTGATCTTTAGTTAGTGCATCAGAACTTCATTAACCATATGTACAGTAAGCAAGTGCAGTAAAACATAACAGATCATCACACACAAGAAGCACACATGAACACCATGATATAAGGTCGAAACCCAATGTGGGTGAAAACCACCTGCTGCAAGTCGTCTCTATCTTCTTTTAATAAGAAACTTCATTTTACAATAGTTCTGTACTGGTGCAGTCTTATACCAGTACGCAGGCATCTACCTGCAGAGGGCTACAACCCTCTCTTGTTTTCAGATTCTCCTGGATGGGAGCTACAACCCCCTTAGCTCTTGTACTAGCTGATGTACTAGTACGTAGGCGTCGGCCTACAATCTCCTTTCATCCTCCAGGGACCACATTTCATACATTCTCAGACTGGATACTCCTGAAGCACAACACTATAATCTGAAGGCCACATTTCATCCAATTTTCATACTGAATCCATCAATATCATTGAGGCACAAAATCAATCAAGACTAGCATCATCAATCTCTGAATCATTGAAAGCCTGTCAACACAGTCACTAGAACATAGAGCAGACAACAAAACTCTGCAATAACAATCAAACCCAACTGTAACTTCAAATATCATACTTCATAATGTATATGCTATTACGATGAACAAAACTCACGTACATACGCGCTTTCACTAAAGCCAACCCGCGTACAAATCTACAAATATTTTCTCATAACTTTGCAGCTGTTCCAGACATCAGTCATACCCATAACATTTACAGAACATTACATGCGTCAGTATACAGATCTAAAGTAAACAAGATCAAATCGTATAGAGATGATTCATTCCAAGCCATTTAGATCCTGATCTATCCTTAGATCTTGTTCTCCATCAACCGCTTAGATTCCTCCTTAGCAAAGCATCATGAACCCATAACCTACATACTGGATCTCATACTTCATCAGATATTCAAGACTTTCTCAATACCTTTGCCTAATGATCTTCTTCTCATTTTATAGTCTTAGGCCTTACTCAATACCATGGTCCAAAACCATTGAGAACCAATACTAGGGACCCAATACCTGGGTTCAACACTTCGGACGCAATACCAAGGACCAAAAACATAGGTCTAAATACCACAGACCCAAAATAAGCTTTCCCACATGTACGCGCTTTTCCGTGCATGAAAGTGTGTGCATACGCATACGCGACTTTTGATGGGCAATCCCGCGTGTATATGCGTCTTTGTATTAGTGAAGCTGCGAGTATACTGTACTTGGTATATAGCGAACCTGCGTATATACGTGACTTGGTACATAGTGAACCTGCATATAACCTGCTTGTATACCCTACTTGGTATATAGTGAACCTGCGTATGTACTCTGAACCTGCATATATACTCTTCTTTCATCATTCTTTGTAGTCTGATCATCAAATCTTTGCTACTGAACTGCTACAATATGATCTATCATCTGTGTGATTTGCCATCAAGGACAACACTTGTCTCATAATGCCAACAATCTCCCCCTTTGGACTTGATGGTAAAGCTAACTTGTCATACTGAGAACTGTCATTTGATTCCTTTGAGCTGTCCTGCATCCCATGCATTCAGTCACATCTGATATCTCTTCTGTAGATTCATCTATATGTATATAAGTGAGTTGTTCTTCTATGAGTGGGTTGCCATCAAGTACAACACATGCATCATAATGCCAACAATATCCCCCTTTGGACTTGATGGCAACAACACCAAATCACTCTCCCCCTTTGACATCAAGGGCAAAGGGCAGACCAAGATATTCTCTTTCCTTGATAAACATTCCGCTGTCCATACTCCCCTTGAGTACCTTCTGAAATCTCTGAATGAGTTTCCCCTTTGTATATGCCAAGGTGTACCAATCTGTCCATGCTCCCTCTGAGTAAATGCTGAAAGCTCTGCTCTTGCTGAAGTGTGTTGTTCATGCTCCCCCTGACTGTAAATATGTTCTACAAGAACATGACTCTATACATCATAAGTGACCTTCCTAGCACCAAAGACTCATACATACATCCATCTCCCAACCAAGTGGGGATATACCAGAATTGACTCATCTACCCAACCAAGTGGGGATACACCAGAAGTTTACATATGACAAACAAGTACATTACATTATTCATCCCAGGCATAGTGGGGAAACCAACATAGGCCGTTACATTACCTTGATAAGCAAAGATATACATGACATAGAGACGAAATATTTAAAACACTTCTATGAAAGTCATCAGCAACATCTGTCAATCATCATTCAGATCAGCAACCATGTTCTCCTTCTGCACTTGTTCCACCTGAAATCAAACCAACATATACGCGACTGTATCCACAGAAATAGGCGTATATATGTGGATGTTCTTCATAAAACTCGCGTACAACCACTTCCATATCAGCAACCTGTAAATGTCTTGTAACAAGGTATGTCTGCATATAGATATCAACCCATCCTTTTGAACATCATCATAAAATCATTCACATTATATCATATGTGAAAAACACCATAGTCATCTCATCATCATCAAGATCTGCATGATCTTATATACCATCCATGTAACATTACACGGGAATATCCCTTATCTGATAATCATCAATCAACATATGTGAGTATCAACCTATCATCATATAGGTAAGAACTCATCATCATCATATCTCCAACAATGCAACTCCATGTATCCAGCACTATGTATCTAGAGCTCAAGACTTCTTGATATCATCAACAACCACAATCCTCATCCATGTGAGCACCAAGAACTATAGGAATCCTGCATCATAACTGTATTATATGATAATAGAGTTTAGGCTTCTGTGATTCATATCAAGTTAGAGAAAGATTTCGGCGAAAATCACATGGAATCTCATTTGTCGACGCGTTTCGAACCAACCAGTGTGGTTTTTTTTTTTTTATAATATTTTTAAAATAAAATTAATTTTATACATTACTCTATACATCTAATTTTTTCCTTTATTATTTTTATTTTTTGTATTTTTATTTATTGTTATTTATTTTATTATTATTTTATTATTTATTTATTTATTATTTTATTTATTTATTTATTATTATTTTTATTTATTTATTTATTTTTATTTTTATTTTTATTTTTATTATTTTTATTTTATATTTTTTGTATTTATTCATTTATTTATTTATTTATTTTATTGTTATTTATTTTGTTATTATTTTTATTTTTTATTTTTTATTTTTATTCATTTATTTATTTTTATTCACATTTAACTCTTATTCACATTTAATTTATTCATAGAAGCGGTCCTTTGCAACTAATTTCTTTTTAAAAATAATTAACCTATAATTTTTAACTATTTATTAATAAACTATTATCACTAATTTAAATGATTTATTGTTCTCCTATATAACTTACCTCCTTTTTTATTATTAAAAATGTTTTGATCCCGATCCATTAGTCAATATTAACGGTTGGTCAAACTAGCCATTGGAGGCTCTGCTCTGTCTATATAACATGCTAAGCTGGATCTGTTTCTTCATCTTGTCCTGACGATGAACCACACTGGTTGGTTCGAAACGCATCGACAAATGAGATTCCATGTATTATATGATCTTTATGCATATGACTACAACAGCATATGAGTGACTCATCATCAAGTAAAGAAGATGTGTATTCAAGCTTTGTACTTCTCCTTATCCTTATGAAGATCACCATGTAAAAACCATATATGCATCATTAAAGAATCAACCACAAATCTGAATTAAACACCAACTATGTAACCCCAAGAATCATATGAGATCGACAACTCATAACCATATCATAGCAAGATATATCATTTAGCCATATAAGAATCATCACCAAGGACTACTAACCATAATGCCAACAATGCATTATTCAAAACATAAACTCCCCCTGAACCTGTGCCATCTGTTTACTGTCAGATCTTATCATGCATATATCAGCAAGAAGTATCATGACATCATCATCATCAAGTTAGGATAAAAAACACTTCTAAACATCTTATGAGTATCAAGACATTTCCACACATCATTAGCAGATTGTAACCATTATCAACCAGAGCAAATAATACACTGAATCATATCAGACCCTTTTTCTGAGCCTGTCCCTTCTGCTTTTCCTTAGACTGACATATACGTGACTGTGCAGTGTCTAACTCGCGTATATACGTGACTTTTCCTTATGAATCTTGCGTATGAGATTTAGGACACTGAATTTTTACACTTTCAGCTCCCCCTGAGTCTGTTATGTCTGTGTTGTGTTGTGTCTGAGTATATTGTGCGGTCCCACATCTTTCTGACTGAACTTCTTTCTTCTTCCATATCTTCAAGTGTGATGATGATGTTTTCTCCTTTTGGTATGGTGCCCATACTTTGTTCCTGCATTCCTTTGTTGTATGTCCAAGCTTGTTACATGCATAACATCTTATATGTTTCATATTCCTCCTGTAGCAATCAGCAGCTTTGTGACCAAACATATTGCAAGAAAAACAATATCCCTTAAAGTACCTAGAACATGATGTTCTTTCTGTGTGATGGTCTTGAACCATTCTACTTCTGCATCTGGCTGCAACATGTCCAAGATTATGACATACATAACATTCAACATTATTCATTGGAGGAGTAAAAGATTTTCTTTGAAGAATTTCTTTCCTTGGCTGTTGATGGGGTTGACCTCTCATCTCCTTGTTGAGCATTTCAGATTTTGCATTAGATTCCCTTGTCTTACTTTGTGAACTAGATTCTTCTTCAACAGATTCATGAAAACCAAGACCAGCTTTGATAGCAGGAGACCTTTGACTACTAAGAATATCATCCAAGATCTTAGTACTATCTTGAAATCGTAAGAGCTTATCTTTTTCTTCTAATTTATCTTTTAGAATATTTACCTCAACCTGATGTTGCTCTTCCTTTTCAAGATACTGCTTCTTCATGTTTTCTTCAACATTTCTTCCTTCTTCCAACTGATGTCTTAGATCAAGAACTTCATTTTCTTGTTTTTCATGAGCTTGGAGTAGTTCTTTATTCTGCTTCTTTGATTCTTCAAGATCTTCCTTTAGCGAGAGGATCGTAGCTTCAAGCCGTTCATAGTAACTGGATCTATCTCTGAGTTTCTTGATTGTTGTGCTTCTTTCATTTACTTCATTTCTTAATGATGTCACTTCATCCTGCAACTTTTGATATTTTTCCTTGAATAGCTTCCTTACCTTGTTATTGTCCTCTAGTTGAGCTTTTAGTCTGGTAGCTACTTCTTTGAAGGCACATTCCCTTTTGTTCAATAGATCTTGTTGATCTCTAATTTTGTCTGTTAGCCTTTTAAATTCTGCCTCTATTTGATATCTTTCTTGCTCACCCATAAGAGCAAATTCAGTTGTTTCGCTATCGCTTTCATCGTCTTCAAATGGATAAATAGATGTATCACCAGAGGATAACAAATTCATACCAGATAGATCTTGTTCATCTTCATTCTGAAGTGATTCTGAATCTGAAGTGCTTCGTCCACATAACCCCCAATCGATGCTCCCACTGTCATAGTCTTTCTGAGATGTCTTCTTCTTCTTAAGTTCTTTCTTCTTAAGCTTCTTTCCCATTGTTCCACGGATCTCCTTCAAGCAATCAAGCTTCTACCAAAGGACCTGCTCTGATACCAATTGTTGGAAATAATACTGAGAGGGGGGGGTGAATCAGTATTATCAAATCAATAAAACTTTTTCATTTCCATACTTAGATACATATACGCTACTTCAATTAAGGGAACCCGCGTGTATATGCAACTGTGTCTAGTGCAACTAGCGTATATCCAGAATACTTATGATTCAGTTAATCCATTAAATGTTGATCTTTAGTTAGTGCATCAGAACTTCATTAACCATATGTATAGTAAGCAGGTGCAGTAAAACAAAACAGATCATCACACACAAGAAGCACACATGAACACCATGATATAAGGTGGAAACCCAATGTGGGTGAAAACCACCTGCTGCAAGTCGTCTCTATCTTCTTTTAATAAGAAACTTCATTTTACAATAGTTTTGTATTGGTGCAGTCTTATACCAGTACGTAGGCTTCTACCTGCAGAGGGCTACAACCCTCTCTCGTTTTCAGACTCTCCTGGATGGGAGCTACAACCCCCTTAGCTCTTGTACTAGCTGATGTACTAGTACGTAGGCGCTGGCCTACAATCTCCTTTCATCCTCCAGGGACCACATTTCATACATTTTCAGACTGGATACTCCTGAAGCACAACACTATAATCTGAAGGCCATGATTCATCCAATTTTCATACTGGACCCATCAATATCATTGAGGCACAAAATCAATCAATACTAGCATCATCAATCTCTGAATCACTGAAACACTGAAACCCTGTCAACAACACAGTCACCAGAACATAGAGCAGATAACAGAACTCTGCAATAACAATCAGACCCAACTGCAACTTCAAATATCATACTTCATAATGTATACGCTACTACGATGAACAAAACCCGCGTACATACGCGCTTTCACCAAAGCCAACCCGTGTACAGATCTACAAATATTTTCTCATAAATTTGCAGCTGTTCCAGACATCAGTCATACTCATAACATTTACAGAACATTACATGCGTCAGTATACAGATCTAAAGTAAACAAGATCAAACTGTATAGAGATGATTCATTCCAAGCCATTTAGATCCTGATCTATCCTTAGATCTTGTTCTCCATCAACCGCTTAGATTCCTCCTTAGCAAAGCATCATGAACCCATAACCTGCATACTGGATCTCATACTTCATCAGATATTCAAGACTTTCTTAATACCTTTGCCTAATGATCTTCTTCTCCTTTTATAGTCTTAGGCCTTACTCAATACCATGGTCCAAAACCATTGAGAACCAATACTAGGGACCCAATACCTGGGTTCAACACTTCGGACACAATACCAAGGACCAAAACCATAGGTCTAAATACCACGGACCCAAAATAAGCTTTCCCACATGTACGCGCTTTTCTGTGCATGAAAGTGCGTGCATACGCATACGCGACTTTTGATCGGCAATCCCGCGTGTATACGTGTCTTTGTATTAGTGAAGCTGCATGTATACCCTACTTGGTATATAGTGAACCTGCGTATATACGCGACTTGGTACATAGTGAACCTGCGTATGTACTATGAACCTACATATATACTCTTCTTTCATCATTCTTTGTAGTCTAATAATCAAATCTTTGCTACTGAACTACTGCAATATGATCTGTCATCTGTGTGATTTGCCATCAAGGACAACACTTGTCTCATAATGCCAACAAAACAATGAACTTGGATGACAAGAAATGAGTTGCTGCTGACAAACGAAGAATTTCCTGTCATTAGCAACAAATAAGAAAGTGGAATTTTCTATTTATCATAGTGCTTATTAGGAGAGAGTTGTAACTATTGAAAATTGAGCAGTGAGTGATGGTTGATTGGCAATGTGTGCTATTTAAGCCATGGTCACAAACAAAGCGGCGGGATCCAATTATAAGTGCTAAGGAAAGCTACAGGGGGCTTGAAAATTTGGTGTTTCGAGTGCCAAATTTATTAAGTTGGGCCAAAAGATTTTGATGCTTGCGACATGAGAAAAAAATGTTGCTTCTTGTAAATTAATGATGGAATTACTAAGGCAATTTTTGGGTCAATTCACAATACCATGAGTGAAAAACATGAATCAATACCCATGGTAATAAACACAATAAAGCTATAAATGTAAATTAATCAGAAGGATTTTGTGCACACATACAGCCACATCTGTAAAAATCAAGAAAAACAAAGAGTAGCATGGTGAAGGAGTGGTGGAGATGTTGTGTGCCAATTCTAAAATTAGAGCTATGGAAAGGTAGATAGATTATATTAATTGAAACACTGCAAATCTGAATTTTTATCTAGAAAAAAAAAAAAGAGTGATGTCTAATTGTGGAGCCATAGATTTCAGTTTGAAAATGAATGAAAGAGGGATATGAGTGGTTGAAGAAAGTCGATGCTTGCAGATTGGGATATTAGAGTCTCCTTCGGGTTAGCGCCTATAAAGATTAGGTGGTTGGTTCCTCCAACAGGTTGGTGCCTATAAACAATGGGAGTTGGTGCTTCCAACAAGTGGATGCTTGCAAAGAAATGATGGTTGGTGCCTACAAAATTTGATGTAAAATGAAATTGGTGCTTGAATTTACATTATAATCAAAAGAATATTTGTGCCTTTCTCCTGTATGGGTTTCCGCGTAAACATCATGCGTTCAAGATTTATGTGATTGGTGCACTATTGTATTTTTTAATGTTTTTTATTGACTAAGTAATTGTTGAAATTTATAAAATATTCATTCACCCCTCTCTTAGTATTTTCCTAGTTTCCAAGCATTAGTACCAGAGTAGGTTCCTTCAACAATAGTCTAACAACTGGAAGGTAGGTATAAATATGAAACATGTCCAACCAGGATGGAAATTTCAATAACAAAGCTCCTATGTTCAATGGAACAAACCATTTTGGAAGGTAAGAATGAGGACTTACCTAATGTCCCTTGGTGCGGAAGTCTAAGATGCAGTGTTGAATGGCTATGAAAATCCACCTACATTGATTCATTAAAATGACAAGCTTGATTTTACTTATAATGCTCAAGCAGTGAATGAAATCCCAAGTTGATTGTCTAAATCCAAATTTGTTAAAGTCATGTATAACAGCAAAACCAAAGAGATGTGGGATAAGCTACAAAATTACTATGAAGGAAATAACAAGGTAATCAAGGCTAAACTCCAAGTTTATAAAATGAAATTTGAATCATTGAAGATGAATGAGGACAAGGACATAGATAAATTCCTTCTTCATGTAGATGAAATAGTTAACACTATAAGAGGTCTTGATGAAACTATGAATGATTCCATAGTAGTTCAAAAGGTGTTAAGATCTCTTCTTGCTATATTCAATGCCAAATTGTTACTTATTAAGGAGATACAAGATCTCAACACTTCAATAATGGATCAACTACATGGAACATTAACTACCTATGAAATGAGAACCACAAAAGGTAGATCTACATCAAGGGAAGTAGCCTTCAAAGTTGATAAGAAGACCAAAGAAGATCAAGAAGACTCAAGCTATGGATCTGATGAAGAAGAAGCCAAATTTGTCATAAGATTGAAGAGAGGGTCTGACAAATACAAAGGTAAGTTTCCTTTCAAATGTTTCAATTGTGGAAAAGTTGGTCACTATGCATCTAAATGCCCACATAAGAAAGAAAATAATGAATATGACAATAAAGAAAAGGATAAGTATAAGAGATTCATAAAGGAAAGAAACTTAAAGAAGAAGAGTGTAACAACCATTTTACCACCCTTCATGTAAATATTATTATATGAATTGATCATCTAAATTGATGTAAAATAATAAATGATGACTGGACTATGAGAGAGGACATAGATTTAGAGTTGGGAGGAGAAGGTGCTTGGGAATATCTTGGGGAAATAACCAAAATTTGAATGTTGCAATTTATCTCTGAATATACGCTTGTTGCATTAAACAAAAGTTGTATATGCATTAAATTGGAATATGGATGTATGATACCAGGACTAGTCAGTCATGTGGGATGGGACGATAGTTAGCATGCAAGAGGAAATCAAGGAAGGCATTCAGGGGAGGAGACACTCTCGTGATGAGGGTAATGAAACATAGACAGGAAGGCAAGTGGTATAGAGTGGAAAAAAAAGGAGAGAGCAAGCACAAACATGCTAAGGAGAGCACACCAAAACCAAGCACGGTGGTTGTGCACAACAAAGAAGACTATGCATAGCAATGTGTGGGAAGTTGTGGTGATTGAGAAGGTAGAGTGAGAGTGAAATATGGATTCCTTCTTAGCAAGTGGAGACATTATGCTCTTAGGGATTTCTTTTGGTGTTTTCATAGGCGGAGACTCTAGGAACTCATGAACTTATTTTGGTGTTTTCACAGGTGGAGACCCTGAAGGTGGACAATGGATTCTTGTGTAAGTTATTAGGTGGCAGCATGTTATGCTCTAGATTCCTATTGGATTATAGGAGGAGGTATTATGTCCTTTGGATTTATGTAGTGTGAATTGAGTGGAGACATTGTGGGCTCTCGATTCCTATATGTGATTGTTGGGTGGAGCATTGAGTGCTCTAGTTTCTCTAAATTGATTGTTGGGTAGAATATTGTGTGCTCTAGGTTCCCTGAAGTGTTGTTTGAGAGGAGACACAGTGTGCTCTATATTCTTATCGGATTGCAAGTGGAGGCATTATGTGCTCTGGATTCCCATGTGTTATGATAAAATTAGTGTGTAATTCCTTTGAGCACTTCACTCTTCAGGCTCTGAATCTAACTCGGGGGTGGTTAACTACAAGAAAGGATAACATTGAAATTGGCATATGGTTGGGAGGAGAGATGAAACCCCTCTCTCAGTTACCAATCATCCAACTACTAAGATAAGTTTCTTACTTGTAGCTTGTACATGTTGGTGCAATATGAATGATGAATGTTGTTATTGCATAATAATGGGTGTATCAACACTATCAATGAGGATGTGTACTCTTGTGTGTTGTAATGTGATGGTTTGAAAATGATTTCCCTGATTTTAAGGGACTTACATATCCTTCTGATGTTGATATACTCCTAGATAGTAGAATTACTTACATGCACATTTTGATTGTCTAATATGACTAGCTAACTATGTTTCCTTTATATGATATTTGTGAATATATTGAACAATGTTTGTATAAAGGTTGTTGAAGACCTCTAGTCAGTACTATGTATAACTATTCAATAATAAAGAATAATCTATTGTGGCGCGTGTAAAACCATGGGTTGTATGCTATAATGGAGAAGATGTCTCCATGTCATAGAGTTAATGGGCTCAATTGCATAAGTGACACCTATGTTCTATTAAGAGATCATATGAGCTTCTATTATGTATGATGGACCATTGTCATTCCTTTTTGGTTGCAATCCAATACTGAGATCCTATATCACATATGTCGAGATGGCTATGTGGGTCGTTGAAGTCCCTGAGACTTCAAGTTTGAGTTCGCAGGAGAGCAAACTCATATTCAAGTCAAACAAGTTTGATAAGCTACAAGGAAGAACCGTGTAACTATTAAGGTGTTGATTTAATAAAGCATGGGAAGGGAAAACTCCCTTTACATGTTGTAAATTATTCATGTCACATTTTCAGAAAGGACACCATAATTTATTTATGCAATAGGGGTGCAAGTTATAGAGGGTGTGAGATGAGGAAAATGTCTCACCTGCCGCAAAATTTGTCGTCATGTTGCGGAGGTGTGACAATGGGTTATTTTAAGTTGGGGCACATTGGCATTGTTGGCGGAGGGCACGCTAGGAAAAATCTCCATTAGTAAATGGAAAAGTATTACTTGAAAGGAGGTATGGGACCCAACCAGACCCTTGACTTAAGCTAAGGTGGTGAATGTCTCATGGGACATGGATAACATGTACTTGTGATGTGGAAATTTCATTTATGTGGCATACTAACATCATGACACGTGGCAGGTAGATATGGCCCTATTGGATGACCTAGTGGCCAGTTTTTGGGTGACACATGGCACCACTATAGGATGCCACGTGGTTAGGTAACATCACCATGGAATCAACAAGATGTTGAAGAATTAGGTGATGTGGAGGTTAAGTTGACATGGCATTTAATGACATGTGGTGGTGGTTGTGGTGCCACCTTGCATGAAGTGTTACATAGTGCTTACGAGGTGGCACACATGGCCAAAAGCCATGTCATTATGAAGTTGGGGACCACAGAAGTGTTTGTAGTGCATTACTACCATAGGGCTTGTGATAGATGAAAGTCACAGGATGATAATTTTGTCCCTATCAAATGACGTGAAAGAGTGCAGCACGCTGCAAAGGTTGAATACAATGTAATTCTAAATAATTGGTGCAGTGCGTAAAGGCGCTAAGACGTTATTACATGGAAGGCACCACGATGGAATTCTTCATATGAGGAAGCAATACCACAATGGACTTCTTGTAAGCAATGCCACATGAGTTCCACATGGAAAATATTTGCTGAGGTGGCGATCGTTATGAGGCCCAAACTTCAAATTGGCATAAATTTCAATACAAAGTTTAGATCGAGGAAAATTTTATATCGTGGGAAAGCTCTTTATGAGTTGAATGTGATGGCATCATTCAAGGCAAGTTTCGCACACTTTGGGTGAGAAGGAATTTTGTAACATCATCTTCATAATGAGACCATGGAGGTCAGGTTAATTGAAGGTAACACCTCTCATTCAGCCTAGAAGACTCCAAGGGGGTGGGAGGAAGCGTTACAAAGAGCTTCTATACTTGAGAGCACAATAGATCCCGATAGGATGAGGATGAGCGGCCTTTCGATGAAGACAAAACAAATATTTCATGCTTGTGGCTACAATGACCCAAGATGAAGGGAAATATTATTATGAACTAAATGAAGTAGAATTTATAGTAAATTTGGAAGGAGAACTAAATAGTTCCTTAGAACAAATACATAGGCTTAGGAAGAAAAACAAGAAATGGAAAGAGTTGTTGATGAAATATGAAAAATAAAGGGATGAAACTAGAGATTCACCATTTCTTCCTCTAAAGGTGGAGCTGGAGGAAGGAAAGAAGATTAAAGACACTCTTTTAGAACAACTAAAAGAGAAAGGGAAGGAATATGAAAAGATGAAGGAAAAAGTTGCTTATTAAAAAATAATTAGGAAAGACCTAAGCTAAGTTCAACCAAGATAATATTTGTTAAATGGATAGATAAATTGGACAAAATATCATGTGTTTAGAGATCTCCTCTCATTAAAAGTGGTCTCGGTTATGAAGGAGAGACAAGCACCAAGAAAGTTGAAGGCAAAAAACCTAACAACTATCCTGAAGCACTCAAGGACATAACAACCATGAAAACAAAAACAATCAACCATAACAACAACAAAAGATCAAATCGCAATAATACAATTGAGTATAGCATCGGTAAAGATCAACAACGGTAAAAGAAGGAAACCTACAGCAATTCGAACAACCATGAAAGTGACTTCAAAAATAAACATAGGCATCATCTAGACAATCAGTAAGGAATCATAATATTCGTCCCTCGAAGGCTATATAAATCTAGGTTTCAGATTATTATTTTTTGTTATTGTTATGCTTGCATAAATTTTGATCATAAGACTGTTGCCCCCTCTCCCCTTACCTGTTTATCTTGATGGCGGAATCCTTCAGCAAAGCTTTAGATTATAAGAGACGAATTGGTGTCATCACTGGCATAAAATTCGAGAATGGAGTCAAAACATAAACCATTCCCAATTTGCGGATGACACTCTGTTAATAGGAGGGGCATCTGTCACAATAGCTCGTCGATTCAAAACTCTTCTGGACAAATACATGAGTTATTCAAGAGGCATGATCAATCATTTAAAAAGTTGCATCTATGGTTGGCATGCAATAGCCCAAACCCTTCATAATATAGCCAACACTTTTGGGGTCCCCTGCAAATTGAATTGGGAATGTTTCACCTACCTGAGAATGCCTGTGAGCATTGGGCCCTTAAAATTTGAGATCTGGGACACAATCATAGATAAGATGAAGAGGAAGGTGCGGCAGTGGGGTTCTACAAATTCGGCAGGCTGCTTTGTTCTCCTAAAATCAGGGCTTTCATCTCTTCCACTCTATCAATTCACTCTAATGCAGGCCCCAACCATATTCCACAATAAGATGGATAGTATTCTCTGCCTTTTTCTCTAGCAAGGGGGAAAAATGAAAAAAAGAAGTACAATATTGTTAACTGGAAGCAAGTAATTCAAGGCTAGGAGTGTGGAGGGCTCGGAATCAAATCTCCCAAGCTATTGAATTTGGCTTTTGGAGGCAAGATCATGTGGAGACTAATCAGCGAGCAACTGGCATGGTGGAAAAGAGTTCTAGAAGTCAAATATCTAAGCTGCCCAAGACAGCAGCTTTTGGACTGTGAAATACCCACTAGAAACAGTTCAAAAATATGGAAACTATGCAAAAAAGTAATCCCTTTTTTGGCCCAAAACACCTCCAAAGTCCCCAAGGGAGGCAGTAGTATTAAAATTGGTGCAGACAAAATTATGGGGAACCAATCTATCAGCAGCCAACCAGGTACGGATAAAATCCTTCTCTTTCTTTACAATAAAGGAATTCATTATCTGGACCAAATATCGCAATGGGACACCCACTCATAGATATGGATGGGATGGACTTTTCCACCCATACCCTCAGATCTTAAGGAGAGCTTTGACATCCTTCAAGATCATCTCCACAGCATCGCCCCCATAGCTAAAAATGACATCGATAGTTTTCGATGGGATCCTACAGGCTCCAACTATATAATTCAAGCTGGCCATCAATACTTATGTAACAAAGAATATCCTGCTCCTGCTTGGACTCATTGCAAAATTGTTTGGAATTCCGAGGCCATCCCCAAAATCAAATTCTTCATCTGGACCCTCTTGAAAGGGAAAATTCTCACGGCTGATAATCTGCAAAAGAGAGGTATAGCAGGTCCTTCGCAATGCCCAAATTTTAAAGAAGCAAAAGAAACCATCCAGCATCTCTTTATCACCTGCCCTTTTGCAATTTCTTGCTGGAAACGAATATTTCCCAACAATCATCTTCCATGGAATTCCCAAAACTCCATTGGCAAGGTTCTGAATTTATGGAAGAAGAGTTACCCTTGGCAGCGCAAGAAGAACAACATAGCCAAACGGGTCTGGGACACCCTCCCCTATGCCCTTTTGTAAAAATCTGGTTGGCAAGGAACCGTATGATCTTCCAAAACAAGGAAACCATCATAATGAATCTTTGCAGTAAGGCAAAAGCTTTAATGCTAGAAACCATTTCTGTCAAAAATCTGAAGAAAATTGATGTCGCGGGACTCTGTGTTGAGGAAAGAGATTTTATTGGCTATATGTTAGATAAAAATAATAGCATTCAGTCCAACATCCCCAACCATAGCTGGAAAATAAGAAATAAAGAAGAAGAATTCTCTAGCTGGTGGCGAGGCAGCAATCTCCACTATCTCTTCTTAGATGGAGCTTCTAAATCCAACCTAGGAATAATAGGTGCAGGCAGAGTCATCTACAACCCTAGTGGTAGCATTATAGCCACTTATGAATGGGGACTGGGCTCCTTATCCAACAACAAGACAGAAGCTCTTGCCCTCTATCAAGGTCTCAATCAACTCCAAAAATTTGGAATTAAAAAAGCCCTGATTTTTGGAGACTCTGCCACAATCATCAGTCTCATGGTTTGCAACCAAAATGCATCCAATATCTTCCTTCAGAAAATGATTAACCGGTGTCAATCTCTAACCCGTCAAAACATGGAACTTAGATTTTTCCATGTGCTCCGCTCTCTCAACAAAGAAGCTGACATTCGTGCCAACAGAGCTTGTGGCAAACCCAAAGGCAATCTTCTTTGCAATAATACCGAATCCCAACATCATCTCCCGTAACCTTCTCCCTCATCATGATTTGTGGTAATTCATCTAAACCTGTCCCTCGCAGCATCTTCATGGGATTCTCTGACAGACAACTGCATCTTCCTACCTCTATCAAATCTCTGACTAAGATCTTCTCTCCTCCCATCAGTCCCGTCGCCCCCTCCGCTCTGCCCCGATTGTCTCGTCTCCTTCTCTCTCGTGACTCCCTCCTCCCCTCTCTCGTGATCCTGCGCCTCCACCTCCGTGGTCTTCATCCTTTAAATTCATGCATCCCCCCGCATTCCTATGCGCAGTTTTCTCTTGGTCTTCTCGCGACCCTCTACTCCTGTTCCTCGTTTCCCGCTTGGCTAGGACCTCGGTCTTCACTGCCTCCCCCAGTTCACTGCTGCTCTTTGCTTCTCCCTCGCCTGCATTCCTCTCTGTTCCCTGATCTGCGCTCTACCCTCATCCCTTTCCCGCGGCGCCTTCCCTTTCTCTACCTTTCTTCGTCTCAGAAAGGTCACCCCCTCAGTTCTCCTATTCTCCTGATCGATCTCCTTTTTAGCCCATCCTCTTCTTTATCTTCTTCGACTGGACAGAACACTTTAATCGTTCCAGGTCTTTCTCATTCCACGCAGTGTACTAAGACAACTTCCAGCATCCATGATATCGCTTTATTTGAATACTGCCTGCATTGTGTTGATCTACAGGCGGAACTGGAACAAATTTGCGCGCATCAAAGACTGTTGGACAACAAAATAGACTCCCATGCCAAACTAACCAGTGAAAAATATGAAGCAGATATCAATCTATTTCTACACAGAGTCTCGTCGCTCCAGACATAATTTAATGATCTGGCCAACAAATGCAGCCATGTCCAGGAATCAATCGAAATCCTAAAGTACATGATCGAGAAAAGGAATGCACCCAACACCAGTTCTTCAAGTCTCAGGAATGCTGAAGTCGACAGCAAACCAGAAGATTCAACAGCCCGCCAGATCAGCCATGTTAGCATAGATTAAAGATGTGTTGCAGATACTGCTTACTTCTGTCTCAGTTTGTTAGAATTTTTACTTACTCTTGTTTTCCAAAAGTCAGAAATGACAGAAGCAAAGGGAAATTTTGTCTTCCCAATCATCTCCTAGCTTCACCCTCGGGCTTAAAACTCTGTAACACAGGAGCTCAGTCTCCCAATCTTTTTTTGGAATACAAATAGCAACTGATTATGTGAAAAAAAAAAACAAAACAAACATAAGACTATCCATTGTAGATCTTATCTCAAAGATAATGATTTTAGAAATTAATCTTACCAATCCTCAAAGAATAGGGACAATAGATCTGCAAATCCTCGTAGGAATATTTCAAGAATTAACAATCATTTTTCTCCTTTACTAAATCATATTGAATGTTAAAAGTGCCACAATTTTGGGCATAAAGTAGCTAAATGTAGAGCAAATGGAATCAGAATAGCCCCTCACACAAATCAAGTTCAAGAACGTAGAACATGGAAAACAAAAAGAGTTGAAAAGAAAGAGGAATGTGGCATTGTCCTATATGCTTAGAATCAAGGTATCCATTGGTATGTGGACAATGGATGTGCCAAACATATGACCGATGATAAGAGTAAATTCTTGTCACTAAGAGAAGACAAGACAGACAATGTTGGTTTTGGTAATTATGCTCCAAGAAAAATCATGAGCGAAGGCATAATTAGCCAGGACATTGGAAGAGGAAAGGATCTGAGTGCTCTCTTTGTGGATGGACTCAAACACAATTTGTTGAGTGTCAATCAGATGTGTGACTAGGGGTACGATGTCACCTTTCACTCCAAAGGATGTGAAATAAAAATGGAAAACATAGGGAAAATGTTGAGAAATCTAAGGCATTAGTATTAGGGGATTTCTCTTCCATTAGTGACTGCTTGTGAATGTTTTTTACTTCTTTAAATTAGGATCTTCTTCACGTTAGATTATTACTGTTCTTCTTCATCCAACTGCTACCAATGCATAAATACACAAGAGACACAGAATGTAGGCTATGAGCCAAGGCCAAAACCTCTCACTCTTTAAGAGGAAAACCCACATAAATTATTCTTATAGAGATTCCAATTCACGAATACCAAGACAAAGACCCATGACCTATTAGCCACTCCAAGGCCAAGACACGAGTCCTCTTCTGCTTTTGTCTTCTAGATTCTTGTTCCACTACTGAGGCTACATCACTAAAGATCTTCACCAAAATAACAATTTGAAATTCATCATTGTGATATCATTGTATTGTAAGCATGTCTGAACAACATCATTGAGATTGTGACCTAGTACTACATCCTTCTCTCTGTGGCAGCACCGAGGTTCCTTTATCTAGAAATTACACCGAACCATAGTCTTCTTAGATCACCGAACTGTAGACTCTTTTCAACCTTGAAACATTGTCACTGCAATATAAAGGTATATGAAATTATCTTCTAGTCTCATACATGCGAAGTTTGTTCTTTATCTCCACCATCGAAGGACTCAGATTTGCGAAGTCTATACATTGTGATATGACACAGAAAATATCCCTCAATACAGAGATCTGAACACTATATTCTTCATCGAAATAGAGATAACCAAGACTCCTTTTCTCTCTTTCGAAGTCAGAGATATGCGAAGTTTGTTCACTATGGTTTTCCATCCGAACTTGTCACTGTAAATACCCACCAAAAAACTACAGAGGTATCTGAATTCTATACTATGCTTATGCGAAGATCATACCCACCTATTTATAGTGGTTTTCCTATCTAATTAAGCTGACATGATCTTTATTTCGTTTGGAGGTGTTAGCTCTGCTAAAAGGTCAAATGCAGGCCCGTCTGTGCTGCTACTGTTCAAGGAAAGCCTGTATCAGTCATCCTCCTCGCTCCCCTCACTCTGCTCACACTCCCATAACCTCCCCGCTTTCCCTGTTCTCCTCCAAAACTTAGCATAAACCCGCTTTCCTTCAGGTCCCCGGGCACAAAGTTTAAACCCACAAGACTGTGATCGCATGACCGCACATTATTCGCAAGCCCTCTCCTGTCACATCAGTCGGAAGCCCGTACAATTAGACCCGCGCCATCTGATCCTCTCCGCCGTGATCGGACGGCATTCACTCCTCCCGCCCTCACAAACTAATCGTGCTTTAACCCGCGGGGAAAGTGGTTTCCCTCCCGTCGCATCCGCCACGCGTCGTCTCCTGAGTGGAATCGCTACCCCGCGTACGATTACCGCTTGCCTCCCATAAGCGGTGCGATCAATACCGCCCGCCGCTCAAAACCATTTTCCTGGTCGTTAAATCCCATGCATCTCGTCCGCCCGATAGCCGTTGGATCTATCTGCCCGAGATCCAACGGCTCACGATTGTCCGTTCATGTTTTCTCCCGATGTCTCCTGTAAGTCGATCTTCGTCATCCATCTGCAAGATCTGACGGCTCACAATCATTTTGCCTCCGTTTCCGCCCGATACTCCGTGCCAAGAGATCTCTGTCGTCCATCTCTACGATCCAACGACCGATATCTATTCTCCGCCCGCTCGTACATCCGCCACGCAGTCAACACACCCTGGTCATGCCGTGCATCCGAAGGATGAAGGTGGCCAGTGTTCAGTACTCCGAGCAGTTACTCCTCAACAACCGCTTTCAAGAGACAGAATGGCCGAGAAAGGAAAAGATCAGCCTCGAGCAGGTAAACACAATCAACAGTTATGGAATGTCATCCCATACGACACTCCAGTTACCTGAGAGGACTGCAGAGCACCAGAAAATGTCAAATTAATTCATTGAAGCAGTCAGATTGCAGCAGAGACCCATATTAGATAGTTAAAGTGGTTGGTGGACCATTATGACCCCTCCACGCATAGAATAGCAGATAATTTTTGTAATCAACCTCTATATATACCCATAAACAAGATGTAATGAGGGTTGATGGTTATTGTTTTGATGTAAAGTTCAACTTCTGGAGACTGTAACTATTGTGATACTTGCAGCGTCTGGTCTTCATTTTCAGCTAATACAAGCTTATTTTGCTGTTAATTGCTCACTCTCCACTTCTATTATGTTCTAGGGTGTGCCTGTTATGCATTTGTTCATGTTCTCTTGATATTTAGCATTAGAGGGGCTGTCATCTCACCTCTGTGTTGAAGTCTAGTATGTATCAATGAATGTATTATGCAGGTTTCTGTTTACTTAGTGCCAGAGAGCTGTCATCCCGTCTGTGCATTAGGAAATAGATTTGCAGACCTCTTTACTGGTTGCAGCCGGTCATCACATGGTCTTGTGCATCTGCTGGTGTGGTCAGTATTCTCCATGTTCACCTAATCCTCAAACTATGAGTAATTGGTGGTCTAAAGCCTTGTTATCTGGGGGTGTTCACCCATGTCTGGAGTTAAACATAGTAGAAGTGGTTATCTTGCTTGAATATGCATCATTCCTTCCATTCATCCATTTCCAACATTTTGTTGAGTTTGTAATGTTCCCGAGCATCTCTGAGATACAACCTAGGAGAGTTTCTTGGGGTGATAACAGGAGGCTGACTTTGAGAGAGAGGATTGTGCTTGTCTTGTGGAGGGTTGCTAGACACTTTAATAGGATCCTATCTATCTTACACATGCTCAAGAAGAGCCCTTCATACATTACATTAATTCTTTTTACTCTAACAATAAATCCTAAGGCTCTCAATGGAAGCCACTAATAAAATAAAAGCTCTTGTTCGTGAAACCCATGAAGCAAGGCTTACAAAAATAATTTTATTACATCATTTACAAAAGTCACAATTACATGTCATTGTGAAGACTGAACCTAGTTACACTTTTCAACACTCCCTCTTAACTAGGGAGGTATTCATAATGGTACTTGGTCATTCTCAATCTAAATAATTTCTCATAAGAAGAATTCAAATCTATAACTCATTTGTATAACATCATATCAACCAACATTGTATATAGCAAGGCCTTGACTAAAATCTCCATCTCTCCACAAGATCAGAGCATAATGCTGGTGAGACCAATGATTTATAGACATACTCATCATTGTCTCTCTTAGAACATATCCCACCTGGGTTCTCTCAGGATATGCTCCATAAGGACTATTTTTTTCTTGGACTGCCCAATCCCAAAAGAATACCAGTCCTCCAAAACTACTCTTTCATCAGATGCCCTATCTCTTCCCATAAGAGCATCAGATGCCAAATGATTACACAATCCTCCATTCTATCTTCCCAAGGCAGAACAACGTGTCTATCACTCCCTTTTATAACAAGAGGTTTTATTCCATTAAAGGAATGTACTCATTCCTATCACAGAGGAATGTACCTAAGCTTTTGGCTTAGGAATTTTTGAATTTCTTCCAAGTAAGAAAGCTCTTCTCAGGCTCCCTCTTAACCAAGGACCTTTAGTAGCTCTTCATGTGGAGATCCTAAAACAAACCACTGCATGAAGAGCTCCTTTCTTTGATGTCATGAATTTATTTAAGGAGTCTTCAACTTTTGGTAACTTCTATATATAGAGCACAAATCATCCATCACTTTTATCCATGAGTTATTCATGTCCTTAACTCATCAGAAAGTGATCCATCATATTTTCCATCTGGCTTTTGCTCTATGTCATTCTGCTTTCTTGCCATATTTTTGGAAGTACATTACATCCTTCTATATGGTCTGCTTGGAAGTCATACACGGATCTTCCCTTTAACAGTTCTACATAAGCCCAACCAGATGTTACTTCAAAAATAATAAATGAACACTTCAAATTAGAATTACATTTTTGATGATCTTTCACCATGACATATTTTTGTAAGTATCAACATCCTGCATGCAGGTTGACACATCTCCCACAGATGTTTAGTGTCAAGGGTCTCTATCTTTTTCTAACTTCCATTAGAGTCTTCACATCCTTCCGGGAGATCTTCTAGTCAAATCTTCTCGGACTTCGAATGTTGAATGCCTTCTACCTTCATTGAATATTATCATGATCTCTTCCTACCTTTTCACACACTTCATAATCAAAGTTCCATAATCGTATTCAAACACCTCATACTTCATATGAGGACATATTATGTTGATTTCATCTAGTGTGACTCGTGCCTTCCAACATTCTTTTATAGGAGGAGATTCCTTTCCTTTGATCATGCTTCTTCGAAATAGAAGTAGTGATCCTTGATACCTGCAACCATATGACATGACTTTATAATATTAAATACAAGCATACATACCTCATTTTACCTTTAGGTCACCTAAGCTTCTTTTAGTAGCTCCCTTGATTGAAAATATCTTCAATCCCTTAATCTGCTTCATTTCTTATGTCATCATACCATCATCCCATGAACTTCACAAGTTGGAGTTCCTTATGAAACACTTGCTTCCTCTTTTGATCGGTGAACCTCCAATGAGGATTCCATCTCGCATATCCTTATTCGGCAGATGTTTCCTTTTTAAACTGATGTATAATGAGTCTTGTCCTAGATGAATTCTTCCTTTGATATTTCAATGAGGTCACCATGAGATATATATTTCAAATTTGATTACCATAGATTTGTTCCAACAGTCCTTCATGTTTCCCTATGGTGATGTCACGATCTCTTGCTTCTAATGCTTCTCTTCCTTGGACTTCCTTCTTTCAACTTCCTCTACTTCTTCGATGAAATGGACTTCTTCTCTATCCTTCTCGTTATTGTCCTTCTTGAGCTAAGGAAAATATTTCATGTAATGTTCATAGTATTTGCATCCATAGCATTGAATCTTAGCTATGCTCTTCTTTTCTTTCTGAGAACCAAAATTTTCCAAACTTCCTTTCCTTCCAGTAAATGTTTGAGTCCTTAACCTTCAACACTTTTTCCCTCAACTTGTCTTCTTCTATCTTGCATATAAATCACAAGTTGTTGAATGAGATAACTTTCTTATCCTCATGGATATATGTTATCTTGTCCATTAGCTAGTGTATTATAGTTATCTTCTTATTTCTCCCAGATCTCGTAGTTGAGATGTTATGAAGGTGTTATGAAGATATCCATCATTCTTAGATACTTGTAGATCATATCTAATTCATCTGACCTTCTTTCTCGTATCTTCAGAGAGTGAGTTTATCATATACATTTCTTTGATGTCTCCAATATTACGATATGAGGGGATCTTTAATCAAAACCCATTTCCATGAATTCAAAGGAGACTTATACATTTCAATGACTTCACTTTCTTCGAGGACTATATATATCCTCTTTTTTTATGCAAGGAATTTTGATGACTGTCTAACTTATAGATCTCCTCACAAACATGAAGTTATCTTACCAAATTGACTAAATAATGAAAGATACTTACTTGACAAGTGAAGATTAAATCTTCACCTTGATCACTTTGATGATGGTTGAAGAAGATGTATTAGAGCTCCCTCTTGGATGATCTTCTTCCAAATGAAAAAGTCTTTCTTCAATAGAGAAGGTTGCTCCTTTTGATGAGAATGATTTGTTGCTTCTTTGGATGAACTTCTTCAAGGGAAAGGAGAGGATCCTTGCTTGCTTTATAACCTTGAAAATGATGACAATGCCTTCTTGCCTTCAATATACTTCGACTTCTCTTGTAGTGTAGATCAGAAATGCTTCTAGGGTTTTGACTTTCTCCAAGATGATGTGATATTCATCTTTAAAGTCCTTCGAGCTATCTTGCCTTGTAGACAACTTGATGAGGGTCTTTGTGGCCTTTTGATGATTCCTATAGAAACAAAAACCCTTGTTGTTGTAGCCTGCTTCTTCGATCTAGGGTTTGATTCTTCAATGTAGATCTTCACCTTTTGTTGTGATAACCTTCAACTTGCTTTGATACCTTCCTTGAAACTTGATCCTTGAATGTCTCTTTGATTAGATGCCCTTCCTTTGACTTCAACACCTTATCTCTGATATTGTTGAAAATAAAAACAAGAAATGTTAAAAATAGAATCCAAAAATTCCAATTTAATTTGTCCTTGAATTAAATTGTGAATTAAAATTGTAATTCTTTTCTCATAGAAATTTGTAATAGTTAACTAAGTTAAGTTGACTTAGTTAACTTAGGAATTTCAAGTTGGAAGTCTTTTTGAAGTCATGTATATGTTCTTCCTAGATTTTAGGGGTCTAGGATGAGTTTAATTGTGAGTTGAAATTAGATCACTTAGTTTACTAAGTTAAGTTCAGTTAAATTAGTTCCAAATTGTTTGTGGAACTAATAGAGGATTAACAATCAGTCGGTGCATTGGTGCATCCACAAGTGTCACTCCAGTTAACTGAATATTCTCTCATGAGAAACTCATGCATGTCAGTTCAGAGAAAGACCCAATTGAGACTAGAGTGCAGGGACAATGTACTATCAATTGTATGATTTACTGAGTTGTAAATATCATGCATGCAATCAGAGAAGGACCTAATTTTGGATTGCGCAGTTATGGATGAGGAATTTCCCTTTAAATACGGGCTAATTCTCTCAGGAATTGTGCAAAGAATTAGAATCTTGGAGGCTTGGAAATTTGGCTAAGTATTGGCCAAAGGAAGTCATCAGGTGAAGGATAGGAAATACTTGTGCAAGTTAAGCTCAAGGTTGAGCAGAGCATATTGTATTCATCCAAATTCTTTGACCAAGGATGCAAGAGATTAGGGGCTTGGAGAGCTGCAAAATTGGCCAAGAGCTAGCTTGTGATTTGAGAGAGTTGAGCATACTTGTGCAGAATTGTTCTAGTGAGAACAAGCTTTGTATCTTCACTCATATTTCTGATATATGCAATACAGATAGCGGGGTTTTGAGTAGTGGCTTTCCCAAGATACATCTTGTGTTATGTGCCATTGATTTATCTTCTTCTTGTTCATATTGTTTTCATCGATCTATTGGATTTCGTTGGTTGAAAGTAGAAGTAAATGCTTGTCTCGTTCTTTAGTACATTGCATGAGCTTGTGAATCTACAATATTTTCTACAGATGCCATGTTGATAAATCTAGGGCATTAGTATTAGGGGATTTCTCTGCCATTAGTGGCTACTTGTGAATGATTTTTACTTCGTTAGATCAGGATCTTCTTCATATTAGATTATTAGTGTTCTTCTTCATCAAATACCTACCAATGCATAAACATAAATACACAAGAGACACATAGTGTATGCTATGGGCCAGGGCCAAAACCTCTCACTCTTTGAGAGGAAAACCGCACAGATTCTTCTTATAGAGATTCCAATTGATGAATACCAATACCAAGACCCTTGACCTATTAGCCACTCCAAGACCACGATACGAGTCCTCTTCTACTTCTGTCTTCTATGTTCTTCTTCCACTATTGAGGTTACATCACTAAAGATCTTCATTGAAATAACAATCTGAAATTCATCACTGTGATGTCATTGTACTGTAAGCATGTCCGAACAACATCATTAAGATTGTGACTTAGTACTAGATCCTTCTCTTTGTGGCAGCGCTGAGGTTCCTTTATCTAGAAATTACATTGAACCATAGTCTTCTTAGATCATCGAACTGTAGACACTTTTCAACATTGAAACATTGTCACTGCAATATAGAGATATCTAAAATTATCTTCTAGTCTTATACATGTGAAGTCTATTCTTTATCTCCACCATCGAAGGACTCATATTTGTGAAGTCTATATATTGTGATATGACACCGAAAATATCCCTCAATACAGACATCCAAGCACTGTATTCTTCACCGAAACAAAGAAAACAAGCTCAAGTACCCTTCAAGTCCAAGGAAAAAACATCAATTAGGCCTATATAGTTGGTTCACATAGACTTATATGGCCCCTCACGAACTGAAACCCTGAGTGGAGAACGACGTTTCATGTTGATTGTTGATGATTGTACCAGGTTTACTTGGGTTGCATTTTTAACAAATAAATCTGACGAGCTCGATAAGTTCAAGGTTTTCAAAGCCCTATATGAGAACCAAACTAATTGTAAAATAAAATGCCTAAGTTTTGACCAAAGTGGATATTCTACCTCACTTTAATTTGATGATTTTTGTGAAGAACATGGAATAAGAAGACAAATAGTAATTGCAAACACCCCACAACAAAATGGATTAGTGGAAAGGAAAAACAGATCAATGCAGCAAATGGCTAGAGCAATTTTGGATGACATAAATCTTCCAAACACCTTTTGGGTTGAAGGTGTTCATACAACAATTCATGTTCTAAACAAAGCACACTTCAGACTAAATAGTGACAAGACTCCCTACGAGTTGTGGTATGGAAAACCAAATTCAGTCAAACACTTCAAAGTTTTTTGGCAACGATTACTACATCAAGATTAATGATGATAATTTGGGTAAGTTTGATGTGAGAGTCTATGAAGGCATATCTCTATGATATTTAATTAAGATCAAAGGCTATAGATGTTATAACAAAAAAAATGTGCAAGATTGTTGACAATATTGATGTGAAGGTGGATGAAACTCTACCTTTCAAAGAGAAGTAACTAAAATATATTACTCTAATTAATAGTGAGTATGAGGATGAAACCTGATGAGTCAGAAGATGAAGAAGAAGAAGAAGAGGCAGAATGATCTCATTCAAAATCTCCTTCAAGGTATGTACAAAAGAATCACCCTAAAAATCAAATTGTTGGTGATGAGGAAGTAGGAATTCAATATAGAAGAAAGATGATAATTATTTCTAGTCAAGTAGATATTTCCATGTTATATTTTCTGAGGACACTTCCATGTTATCTGTTATTGAACCCAAATATTTTTCTTAGGCAAGTCAAGATAAGCACTTAGTAGATGCCATGAATGAGGAATTAGATCAGATTGAGAAAAAAACTTGGGAATTAGTACCAAGACAAATAAATAAAAATGTCATTGGCACAAAATGGGTCTTTAAGAACATGTTAAATGAGGAGGGACAAGTTATAAGGAACAAGGCAAGATTAATGTGCAAATGGCATGCCCAAGTTGAAGAGTAGACTTTGAAGAAACTTTTGCTCCTATTGCCAGATTGGAGGTGATAAGAATGTTTTTAGCATTTTCCTGACACAAGAAGTTCAAAGTCTATCAAATGGATGTAAATTCGACTTTTCTAAATGGAGAACTTGAAGAGGAAGCATATATAGAGAAACTTGAAGGGTTCTAGTTATTAGATAATCTAGATGACACATGCAAACTCAAAAGGCCTTGTATGGACTAAAGCGAGCACTGAGGGCATGGTATTCCATATTGGAAAATTACCTACAGTAGCAAGGTTTCAAACGAGGTTTAGCTAATAGTAATATGTACATCAAATCTGAAAAATGGAAATCTTTTAGTCCTCATTGTTTATGTTGACAACATAATTTTTGGAAGTGAAGCAGATTTGCTAAGCCAAAAATTTGCAGTTGAAATGGAAGATGAGTTTGAAATGTTAATGCTAGGATAACTCTCCTTCTTCCTTAGTTTGTAGATAGAATAATTAGCCAAAGGAATGTTTATCTCCCAAAGCAAGTACCTCAAGGATATGTTGAAAAAGTTTGGGATGGAAGAATGTTCACTTATTAGCACTCCCATGGTCACTAGTTCTGAGATGAGCAAAGATGAAGAATCACCTGAGGTCAATCAAATGACGTTCAATCAATGATCATTAACCTCATGTACCTAACAACTTTAGGCTAGATATGCAAGTTGTTGGTTTAGTAGCAAGGTATCAAAGAACTCCTAAAAAGAGTCATTTATTAGCTGCAAAAGGATCTTCGAATATTTAAAGGCCACAATGGACTTTCATTTATGGCATCGAAAAGGTTAGAACTTTTCTTTAACAACATACACAGACGTTTATTGGGCTTACAATGTAAGCGATTGGAAGAGCACAAGTGGTGGTGCTTTCTTCCTAGGAGATTGTTTGGTGACATGGTTAAGTGAAAAGCAGATATCAATCTCACTATCCATGATTGAAGTTGAGTACATAGAATTTGTTGCGTGTTGCACTCAAATTATGTGGATGAAACGAGCATTTCAAGACATGAAGGTAACATATGATGCACCAATTCTCATAGTGTGATAAGACAAGTGCCATACAAGAACCTTGTTATACCTATTAAGTATCATTTTCTTAAAGAACGAGTAGTTGATTGAATTGTAAAGTTGGAATATATATCAACCAAGGAATGAATAAATGATAGATTCATCAAACCTCTTGCTTGAGATCCCTCTAAGTATTTATAATAGAAGTTGGGAGTGATGTCTCCCTCGTCTCTTCAATAGTTTCCTTCAAAAGGAACAAAAGAAATTGTCCAATTCAGTCAAGGATAAATGTATGTCGGGAGATCAATGAGAAGAGAAGTTAATAAGCCAAAGTGGAGTCACAAGATCAATAGAAGTAGCATGTATTTAGGTGGAGACATCTTCCCTATAAATATTCAGGTACAATATTTGGTATGCAGAGATACAACAACCAAATATTTGGTCTCAGTATTTACAAAATAGGCAGAAAGGAGAGTAAGTAGACCATGCATTTTGAGATATTTCCATTTTCCATTGATGTCAAAGGGGGAGAGTGAGCAGACACTAAAGATGAAATTGGAGCAGTAGTACTATCAAGGAGAGTGAGCAGATTATGGAGTAGACATCATCCTTTGCAGCCTGACAGGGGTCATTAATCCCAAAGTCATTAATGATCAATGTCTGGGGTTGTGTTATTTCCTTCAATGCCAAAGTCGGAGATTTTTTAGTGTATTATTAGATTCTCTAAGTGTATGTTGTCATTGGTGTCAAGCTTAGGGGGAGAATTTGAGTATGTTGAGGATTCATGTTGTCATTGATATCATTATAGATTTGAGCATCCATTCCCATTGCTCGTTGTCATGGATGAAGTTAGTTTGGGTAGTTTATCTTTATAGGCATTTTGCCTCTTGTTTCTTTATTCAAAAGAGCATGAAATTTGTCCAAGTATATATCCCTTTCAAATACCTTCCTAATTGTATGTGCCACTTTTCCTAACTCTCAAGGGCTTGAGAGAAAACTAGGTTTGAAGTTGATAAACTAAAATGGGTGATAAAAGAAACAGTTGCTTCATTGAATCAGGATAATTGGGCAGATCGATGTTAGGAGTGGGCCCAAGTTTGTTTGAACATTAACAAGGAAGTACCCCCCATAGTGGAAACCATTATGGTTTACCAAGGCTAATTGGCAGTAAGTGATTGGTTGCGCCCCACCCTGTCCCCTGCTTACTCCATACCAAAACCATGAAACCCCCTGTAATACTAGTGATTTTCTAAGCCACACAAGCCCCTCATCAAATCAACGCTAAAAACTCAAGACAAGCTCAGGAGGGGGTGCCAATGATCAATAGGCAGTGAACCGGCAAGCCATTGTTCATAGCACCTAGTCGCAAGGGGCTTGGCAGCAAGTGCCTAGGGGTCTATCAAACTGCCCAGTTTAAACATTTTGCACATATCAAAGTAATGGTCGAAAAAGTTCTTCCCCACACATTGCAGGACAGGTGTCACCTCAACGTAGATGACATAATGGAAATGATGTGGCTCATATGATGATATGGCAACTTGTGAAAGTGACACATGGTAGGTGTTTCCGCTTTTGATGGGCCAAATGGATAGTTGGGAAGTGACACTTGGTAGGTTCTTAGTAGCAATGGTAGATGATGAGTCAAACATGATGACAAAAGGAGAATTTTCCATCACTAACAATAAACAAGAAAGTGGTATTTTCGTCCATTGGATCGTTGGTTGGAGGGTACCGTAGCAGGAATTGAACTTGGATAGCAAGAAGTGGCGGACATATGAATAATTTCCCATCATTAGTAGAAAACTAGAAAGTGGTATTTTTATCCATCAGATCACTAGTAGGAGGGTATTGTAGCAAGTGGTGAACTTGGTCAACGAGTGACATGCAATGGTCGGTAGCCGAAGAATTTCTTGTCATCAGCTGCAAACAGGAAACTGGGATTTTCTATCTATAAGAGTGCCCCATTGGAAAGAGTTCTAACCATTAAGTGTCGAGTACTGGGTGACGGTCGATGGGGGATAAGCGTTATATAAGCCATGGTCAAAACCAAGGTCATGAGGATTCAAGGAGCCAAACATAAGCATTAAGGACAATTTTAGGGAGGCTTTAAAATTTCATGTTTTGAGCACCAAATTTATTAATTTGGAACAAAAAGTATAATGTTTGTGACGTGAGATAAAAATCTGGTCATGCAAATTAATGATGGAAATGCTAAAGCAATGTTCAGGTCAATTCACGATACCATGGTTGAAAACCATGGATCAATACCCATGGTAATAAATGCAATAAAACTATAAATGAAAAACAATGGGAAGGAGCTCATGCACATGTATAGTCACATCTATAAAAATCAAGAAAATTAGAGAGAAATGTGGCAAAGGAATGGTGGACATGTGGTGTGCCACTTGGTACAGATCTTAGTGCCAAATAAACCATGGATCAATACCCATGGTAATAAATGCAATAAAACTATAAATGAAAAATAATGAGAAGGAGCTCATGCACATGTATAGTCACATCTATAAAAATCAAGAAAAATAGAGAGAAATGTGGCAAAGGAATGGTGGACATGTGGTGTGCCAGTTGGTACAGATCTTAGCGCCAAATATCAAATTAGAGCTATGTAGAGGCAGAGAGATCGAATTAGTTGAAATAGTGTAGATCTGAATTGTTGTATGTAAATAAAAAATTGGTGTCTAATTTTGGAGCCATAGATCTAAGTTTGAAAATGAATGAAAGAGGGATTTGAGTAGTTGAAGCAAGTAAGTGCTAGCAAATCAAGGGATTGAAGTCTCCTTTAATTTTGTGCATATAAAGATCAGTGGTTGGTGCCTCCAATAGGCTCATGTCTATGAACAATGGGATTTGGTCCTTCAAATAAGTGGGTGCTTGCAAAGAAACAAGGGTTGGTGCCTACTGAATTTGATGTAAATTGAAATTGGTGCTTGCATTTACATTATACTAATAAAAAAAATGTGTGGTTTTCTCCCATATGGTTTCCATGTAAACATATTGTGTTTAAGCTTTACGTGATAGGTGCACTTTTGTATTTTTGAATGTGTTTGATTGACTAAGTAATACCCCCGTCTTGATATTTTCCTATTTTTCAACATTATGGAATAAGTTAGGGACTTTGTATCAATCCAAGTCCCTCGTGAACTAAAGTTTCCTATAAAAAAGTTGTATAACATGAAGATGAATGATAGAGAATTGGTGGTGGAGCTTCGAACTGTCTTCAATACTATGGTAAGTTGGCTATTATCTATTGATATTATGATTTCAAATTAAGATGAATGTATTTATTTTTTGTGTTCTTTACTGGACTCATGGGATAATTTGATTGTTGCCATAGGTATCAATGCAACTACTTTAAGTTTTGATGATATAGTCTCATCCTTGTTACCAGAGAAGATGAGATGGAAACACATGAAAAATTAGAATACAAATTCCTTGTTTATAAGATGGCGCTACCATAATAGAAAAAATAAGTCCTAAAGTGGTAGATCAAAATCTAGAGGAAGATCTAAATATTTAGGAAAATTCAAAAAGGTATGTTGGAGATGTGGAAAAGAAAGGTGTTACAAGAAACACTATAGTTCCAAAATTGCAGAGAAATTGAAGGGACCTTATGATGCTTCTTCTAAAAACAAAAAAAAACAAAAAAAACCTCCTCTAATGAATGATGGGATGTGTACTTACATTCTTCAAGCACATAATTAGATTATGAGTCATGGTTTGTCGACTCAAGGGCATCCTTTCATATGACTTCTCATAGGGAGTGCTTTTGAAAGTATGAAATATATAATGGTGGTGACACTTGCCTAGTAGATGACTCAATAACCAAAACAATAGGATGAGGAAAACTCAAGATAAGTCTTGTGCATGGAAAGATTGGAACACTCCTTGGTGTTATGCACATCCCAAGTGTTATGAAACTAGCTCAAGAAAAAGATAGAAAATATAGATCAACGCCTTAAAATTCAGCCTCTTCGAGGGGGCAACCTCCTTTACATTACATAAATGAACAATTCTTTGATGATTCAAATGAAAAAACCTCATTTCTATATATAGGAGTCTAAGGAGTCACAATATAACCCAACCGACCTAACAATAATAATATAAAGCCACAAAAATAACAATAGAGGGTTTCTATGGGGCACAGTAATAACAATATGGGGGCAATAGGGGCACAACAATATTAATAAGGGGTACAACTACAATAGTAATGGGGTAATCACTAGTATTATAGGGACCCAACATGCCCCTCTCCTTCAAAAAAGTGTTGTCCTCAACACTTGAGTAGTTATGGATACTTCTGTATAAAATTCTCATCCTCCCATGTGGAATCTTCAGCGGATAAGTTCTTCCACTTGATAAGATACTCTGAAATTGATCAATTTCGTAGCTGTCGAGTTCTTGTTTCTGTGACTGCTTCCGGTTCCAATATAATTTTTCCTTCCTCGTCAAGTTCTGGCAATATTGTTTGAACTGGGAGCTTGTCGCCTATAACCTTCTTTAAACATGAAACATGGAAAACTGGGTGCAATCGAGAAGCTGCAGGAAGCTCCAATTTGTATGCCATAGTACCAATCTTTTGCAACACCTTGTACGGACCATAATACTTTGGTGATAATTTATTATCCTTCTTAGCTTGCTTGAGGGACATTTGCTTATATGGTTGTAGCCGTAGGAATACCCAATCACCTACATCAAAACTTCTTTCGCTGCGATGTTGATCTGCCTGTTGTTTCATTCTATTCTGTGCCAACACGAGGTTATCCTTTAAGAGTTGGAGGACTTGTTGTTGATGTTCGATGTGATGTTCCACTGCCTGAACCTTAGAATTTTCTCTTAAATATGATGTGATGGATGTTGGTTGATACCCATAAAGTGCCATAAATGGGGTCATTTTTGTTGTTGTATGGAAGGAAGTGTTATACCACCATTCAGCCAGAGGCAACCATTTGACCCATTGTGTCTATTTATTAGATACAAAGCAACGAAGATATCCTTCCAAACATTTGTTTACTATCTCAGTTTGCCCATCAGATTGAGGATGATAAGATGAGCTATGAGCTAACTAAGTACCAAGACAAGAAAATAATTCTGTCCAAAAATTTCCAGTGAAAATGGGATCTCTATCACTTACAATAATCTTTGGGTTTCCATGTAGCTTTTGAATTGTTTCCATAAATGCAGTAGAAACTGTACTGGCTTTAAATGGATGTGATAATGCACAAAAGTGTGCATACTTGGTAAGTCTGTCAACTACCACCATGATGACACTCTTTCCCTCAGACTTGGGTAAACCTGTGATAAAATCCATTGAAACATCACTCCCAACGTTGGCTTGGAATGGATAAAGGTTGTAATAGACCCGGTGTCTTAATTGTTTCAACTTTATTTTGTTGGCAAACCAAACATCCCACCACAAACTTTTGAATATCTGATTTAAGGCCATCCCAAAAAAATTCCTTCTTAACCCTGTGGTAAGTTTTTAAAAATCCTGAGTGCCCTCCTAAGGGAGAAGTGTGCAATTCCATAAGAATCTTTTGTTTTAGTTGGGAATTCTTACAGAGGTATAAGCGATCTTTGTACCATAACGAATCATTTTGCCAGCTAAATGTATCAGACATACTGGAATCTTGTTGTAACTTTCGAATAAGTGCCCACACTTCTTCGTCATTCTTCCATTCCTCCCTTGCTTCGTTTATCCAATCTGGTTGGATAATAGAAATGGTGCACAACAATGCTTCCACATCCTCATCCTTTCTTGAGAGTGCATCTGCCACCACATTTTGCTTCCCTTTTTTGTAGATGATTTCAAAGTCATAACCCAACATCTTTGTGACCCACTTTTGTTGCTCTTCAGAGGATAATCTTTGTTCTAAAAAGTATTTAAGGCTATCATGATCCGTTTTTACCTTGAAGTGTCTTCCCATTAGGTAGGGTCACCATTTCTTAAGTGCATGGAGTATTGCCAACATTTCCTTCTCATAAATAGCTTTGTGTAAAAACTTTCCCTTGATTGGACGACTTTCAAAAGCAATGGGTCTTTCATCTTGCATTAGAACAACACCAATTCCATTTCCTGAAGCATCACATTCCACAATAAAGGTTTTTGTGAAGTCCGGTGTAGCTAAGATCGGTGCTTGGCACATTGCCTCTTTAAGATTTTCAAAGGCCTTTGTTGCTTCCAGAGTCCATGAAAATGCATCTTTCTTCAATAATGTTGTTAGAGGTGCTGCTATTCTCCCATAATTCTTAACAAACTTGCGATAATACCCTGTCAACCCGAGAAATCCTCGCAGATGCTTTATGGATGTGGGGATTTTCCATTCCTTAATGGCTTTAATTTTGCTAGGGTCTACCTTAACTCCTTCATGAGATACAATATGACCCAGATATTCCACCTCCTGAACTCCAAAGAAACATTTGGATCTTTTTGCATATAATTGTTTCTCCAATAGTTGTAGCACCCTGTCAACGTGTTCAACATGATCCTTCCAAGACTTGCTGTAGATTAGTATATCATCAAAAAATACTAACACAAATTTTCTAAGGAATGGTTTGAAAATTGAATTCATCAAACCTTGAAATGTTGAAGGTGCATTGGTAAGGCCAAAAGGCATGACCAAAAATTCATAATGACCCTCATGAGTTCTAAATGTTGTTTTCAGAATGTCTTCAGTCTTCATTCTGATTTGATGATATCCTGAACGAAGATCCAACTTGGTGAAGTAAATTGATCCATGCAATTCATCCAGTAATTCATCAATGACAGGAATGGGAAACTTATCTTTAATAGTGAGCTTGTTGAGCTCCCTATAATCCGGACACATGCGCCATGATCCATCCTTCTTGTGCACCAATACTACTGGTCTAGAGAAAGAACTTTGACTCAGTTGAATTATACCAGCCTCTAGCATTTCTGCAACCATACGTTCAATTTCACTCTTTTGGACATAGGGATATCTGTACGGCCTGATGTTTGGAGGAACACTTCCTGGAATCAGATGAATAGCATGATCATGATCACGCATAGGTGGGAGACCTTTGGGAGTCTCAAATACCTTGGAATGATTGTCCAGGACTTTTTGGAGATCTGGAGAAATAGATGATTCCGATGTGGAAACATCTAGCGAACATAATTGTGCAATTACACCTCTTTGTTCCTTTTTTAGAAGCTTTGTCATACCATTAGAGCTGATTATCTTTCCTGGTTTCCCTGCAATACCCCTTAATTCAACTTCCTTTCCTTCCGTAGAAAATTTGATGAAAAGTTCTTGAAAATTAAAAGCTATTGTACCCAAGGATTGTAGCCATTGGACTCCTAGTACAACATCAGCACCTCCCATTGGAATGGAAAGCATTGGGCTAGTCAATACATATTCTCCCATGGATAGCTTGATATTATGGCACTTTCCAGAGCAATTTATTGTTCCTCCATTTGCAATCATCACTTGACACTCTCGTGCTGGATATAGGAAGCAATTCAATTCTTTTGCTACCTTACAATGAATAAAATTGTGGGTGCTTCCTGAATCAATCAACACTATTACCTTTTTCTTCTTGATTTGTCCTTCTATCTTGATGGTTTGAGGAGTGGTAATTCCCGCCAATGCATTACAAGATATGGTCGGATTTATTTGTTCTTCATCTAGGCTTTGTTCTTGGAGTATATCCTCTTCTTTTGACCTTTCTTGCTCCTTTTCTTCTTCCTCTTCACAATCTATGTAGAATAATTTCTTCTCAGCACACTTATGACCTTTAGTGTATTTGCTATCACAACTGTAACAAAGCCCTTTTGCTCTTTTTTCTTCCAATTGTTGTGGTGTCAACCTTATAGGTTGTGGAAGACTAGGGGCAACAACACTTCCGTCTTTATAGTTGTGAGGGGTATGCTTGCTGGTTGCCATAATTTTGCTTTCCATTTTTCTTGCTAACCTGAATGCCTTCTCTAATGAATCAAGTTCCCAAAGGCGAACATCATGTTGGATATTATCCTTTAAAGACCCTATGAACACATCAATCCTATGCTCCTCTGGAATATCTTTTACCCTTATGTTCAATTTTTGGAACTCCTCAATGTGCTCCATTATTGAACCCTTTTGTTTGAGACTTATCAATTGGCTAAAAAAAGTGTTGCTTTTTGTATCCTCATAATGTGCTATCAATTCTTCCGTAAAAATTTCCCAAGTGATAAATTGTTTATGAGAGTAAAGCCATTGATACCATACAAACTAATTTGGTTCCAAATATAAAGTTTCCATACGTACCTTTTGTGTGTTTTGCACATTATTGAGATCGAAAAATTGCTCCATCTGTAATATCCATGTTGCGGGATCCTTGCCATCAAACTTCCTCATATCGATTTTTGGAATATGGTGGGTCTTCGATCCAACATTAGAGTCTATGGAATCATGATTAACATTTCTTTTGTTCTCATCATGAGTTTCCTTTAGTACCCTTTCACCATTAGTGACCATTTCTTGTAGCAACTTATTCATATTTATCTTCAATTCTTCCATCTTATCATCCATGCCATCAATTTTAGCGTCCATTCCATTCACCTTAGCTTCCATGCCATCCATCTTAGCTTCTATGCCTTTCTTTAAACAATCCATCTTAGCTTCTACACCTTTCTTTAAACCATCCATCTTAGCTTCTACATCTTTCCTTAAACCATCCATCTTAGATTTTGTTGCTTTTTGTGCAAGTGACACTTGTTGCACTTGTTCTTGTAATTTTGATATATCATATAGCATTTATTCTTCTTCTTCATGAGTCATGCTAGAGCTTTCAGGTTCCTTACTAGGTGTTTGCATTTTCTTTCCTCGGGGCATCAGTTACCGATAATAATGCTCTACTAGCCCTTTGAATTCCTTCAAAATAAATTTTCAACTAATCTTAAGCAAAAATTTAAAAGAATCTACACACCTTTTTTTTTCACTTTGTAGGAGCTCGATATTGCCTCTGATGTATCTCTGTACTTTCATATCATCCAGTTCTGAAATTGTAGTCTATGGTATCCCTCTGTGTCCTCTTTCCAATGCCACCAGTCTGATCCAAATTGGATTATCCAAGGAAGAGTTATGCGAAATCTCCCACAGTGACCTGATTATAGACTAGTTCAGTAGAGCGAACTTGTACGATGTGCCACGAGTCACTGTTTCGTCCTTTGGCTCTAAAAAATATATACAAGAAACTATAGTCCATCCTCTTTCTGCACCTTCTTACGAAATTTCAATCCAATGCTCAGAGAAAAAGTTATGATGATTTTCCCCAGGTCACCTGTTTGGAATGTAATTCAGGAGTCTGCAAAAAGACCAACTTCCTCAGATCATATCTCCGCAAATATAGCGCGAAAAGCTCTGAAATTCGGACCTGAGGTTCAGCGCGATTTCTTCTCAAATGGGTTTTTTTTGCAACTTCTGAAACGTCGCAGAAAAAAAGTTATAGCGAAAATTCCACGATGACCTGTTTGGAGTAGCGAAACCCTAGAATCCAAAGCTCTAATACCAAATGTTATGAAACCAGCTCAAGAAAAAGATAGATCAATGCCTCAAAATTCAGCCTCTTCGAGGGGGCAACCTCCTTTACATTACATAAATGAACAATTCTTTGATGATTCAAATGACAAAACCTCCTTTCTATATATATAGGAGTCTAAGGAGTCACAATATAACCCAATCGACCTAACAATAATAATATAAAGCCACAAAAATAACAATAGAGGGATTCTATGGGGCACAGTAATAACAATATGGGGGCAATAGGGGCACAACAATATTAATAATGGGTACAACTACAATAGTAATGGGGTAATCACTAGTATTATAGGGACCCAACACCAAAATTGGCCAAAAATTTGACTTATGTAACCACAATGAGTAATGTAAGTGTAAAAATAGCGTTTGAAAGGATACTTGCAGGATGGTTTGAGGAGCAATGGTATTGTTGAGAGGAACTGTTTAGATTGGAAATCTATATAAGTTGTTGGGAAACATTGTTAGTGATGGGTGCAATAGTTTCATCGTTCATGAGAGTGGAGATAAAGAAGGAAAAACTCCTAGAGTCTCTATGAGAAAAGACTATGATGTGGCATTAAAGACTAATACATATCAGTGAGAAGGGCCTTCGAGTATTGCATGGTAATGCTATGGTAGAAGGTATCTCTAATTTCTTTCTAGATTTTGATTTTTGTGAACATTTTTGATATGGGAAGTGGAATTGGGTAAGATTCTCCTTTGGTGCTACAAGTGCAAAGGGAATTTTACAGTTGGTGCACAGTGATGTGCTTGGACCTATGTTAATTCCATCATTAGGTAAATTTATGTCCTATGTATAATTTATTAATGACTTCTTGAGGGATACATGGATTTATTTCCTCGGGAAAATATTTGAAATCTTTGAAAAATTCAATGACTTTAAGGTTCTTGTAGAAAATCAGAGATAAAAGAAAATTAAGATGTTGAGAACAAATAATTGTGGAAAATTATGCAGTAATGAATTCAAAGAATAATATAAGAGGTGTGGTATGGCAAGGTAGAAAACTAGTTCATACACACCTTAGTAGAATGGAGTTATGTAAAGGATGAATATGACTATGATGATAAAGCAAGCAACATGTATAGTGGTGTTGGGTTAGGATAGGGCTTATGAGCAAAGGTATTGGATACTACATGTCACCTTGTGAATCGATCACCCTCATCAACGCTGGTTGATAAGATTCCACATGAGGTAGGGATTGGTAGGAAAAATTCTCTTAAACATCTCAGGATATTTGGTTGTCATGCTTATGTACATGTCCCGAAAGATAATAAGGGTAAGCTAGATAAGAAAGATGAAAAAATTATCTTTATTGGATACATAGATGGTCTCGAACTTTGTAAGCTTTAAAACTCAAAAACTAAGGTGGTGTCTATAGTTGAAATGTAGTATGTAGAGAAATCAAAGATGTTGTCCAACAAACATCCCTACCAAGGGAGAAAGAACCAGAGAAGATAGGGCCTGAATTAAAGGATGATAAATCAGACTATATAGAATAATAAGAATCAAAAGAAGAAAAACCACATACTCTATGTTAGGTCCCTATACTACTAGTGTAGCCCCTTATTGTTATTAGTGTAACCCCCTTATTGTATTGTTGTGCCCATGTAGTCCCCATATTGTTATTATTCTGCCCCATAGAAGCCCACTATTGTTATTTGTTGTGCACTTAGAATATTATTGTTATGTCGACTCTGATTATATTGTGACCCCTTAGACTCCTATATATAGAAAAGAGGTCTTGTCATTTGTATCATCCAAGAATTGTTCATTTATGTAATGTAAAGGAGGTTGCCCCTTCGAAGAGGCTGATTTTGAAGTCGTTGATCTATCTTTTCTCTATTTTGTGAGATGGTTGCATAACATTTGGTATCAGAGCTTTGGATTCTAGGGTTTCGCTACTCCAAACAGGTCATCGTGGCATTTTCGCTGTAACTTTTTTTTTCTACGAAGTTGAAATTAAAACCCATTTGAGCCGAAATCTTGATGAAATTTGGGTCCGAATTTCAGAGCTTGTATCGCTATATTTTTAGAGATATGATCCAAGGAAATTAGGGTTTTTGCATGTTCCCGAATTACATCCCAAACAGGTGACCTTGGGAAAATCATCATAGCTTTCTCTCTGAGCATCAGATTATAATTTCGTAAGAATTTTCAGAAAGAGGACGGATTGTAGTTTTTTGTGTATCATTTTCAGGTCCAAAGGTCAAAACAATGACATGTGGAAGGTCGTACAAGTCAGCTCTGTTGAACTAGTCTATAATCAAGTCATCGTGGGAGATTTGACATCACTCTTTCTTGAAGAATCCAATATTGATCAGACTAGTAGGGTTAGAAAGATGACTCATAGGGCTACCATAGGATGCAATTTCAGACCTCGAAGATCCGAAATTACAAACATACAACAGATTCAATATCGAGCTCCTACAAAGCAAAAAACAGTGTGTAGTTTTTTTTTTTTTAATTGTATAAGTTTGGTTTGAAAAATTAGTTTGAAGTGATTCAAAGGGCATAGTGAAGCATAATTATCATTAATTGATGCCTCAAAGAAATAAAATGGAAACACCTAGTAAGCAACCTGAAATATCTACCATGACTCATGAAGAAGAGGAAGAAATGCAACATGATATATCAAAATAAAACACCATTATGACATCTTTTTTGCATGACCAGTGCCTTTTCAGATAACAACAACACCGGGGCATTTACTTCTTCAACCACTGATATTGTTTGCAATTAACACCCCAATGCATTTTAATTCTTGAAGCACCAAGACTTTCATAAAACCAACGCCTCGGTGCTACAAAATATTATTTCCAACCCCAATGCATTACTAAAATTAACAACGTCGGTTCTTTTATATCCATAGTGCACCTGTGTGTTTATACAAATCATACTCATTGGTGTTGCGAGTTTAAATAAAAACACCAGACCTACAATATTTTTTTGCCTGCCCCAACGTTGTTCTTAAAAAGAATGCCCCACGACATTTTTTGATATATACACACCAAGGTAGTATACATTTTGGGCACCGATGTTCTTTGCATTCACCACCTTAGTGCTTTTAGTTATGTATGCAGCCCTAGTGCTTTTTTATATGTGGCGCACAGTTGCTATTTTTCCATGAAGCGTACCGCTAAAAAAACATCTGCTAAAACCTCCGACTGCCTAGATTTTTCCAACTATGATGAAGTTTTGTTAAAATCTCTGCTAAAGCATCTGCTACCACAAATGAAAGTTTTAGCGGATGTTTTTTTTCCAATTTTATAACAGTAAAAATCTCCATTATAACCTCTGCTAGAAGGTATTCTCCTTGTAGTGAAACCACCTCAAGTGCAAACTATCTCCATTAAACCTACACCATGAATCTCATTAATTTAAGTGCTTGTATGGACCTATAATGAAGCATACAAATTGGTGCCTACATGAGATTAGAATAAACTATATAGAATTGGTGGTTGTTAAGATAATTAGACATTAGGATTGAGAATTCTCCTATGGATGCTTAATTGCTCGAGCATTTTGGAGAAAAATTGGGTCTTGGAGTATTCCTTGCCAAGCAAATAACCTTGCTAGGATGGATTTCACAAGGGACTAATTTGTCAATGAGGAAATTGCTTGAGTTTGGTTGGGTGAAAGTTGGGAGGATGGTATTTGACAATTGTTTTAGTAGCAATGGAGTAACTTGGCATAGGATGACTTGAGAGATAAACAATGTGCATTCATCTTAGCTTGTATAGTTTCATAGCTTAGCCTGGGGTTGATATCTAGGTTAGATATCTATGAATATGTGTGAATCGTTCCTTTCTAGTGTGATGTTTGGATAGTTTATGATTGAGATGAGTAATTATCTTTGTCATAGTCTCTCTCTCTATCTCCCCCCATTAAATTCTTTGAACTTTGTGATAGATCTAGTTTTTTGCAAGAACCTTCATATAATGAGTGTAGCATGAATTGATATGAATCCATAGTGAAATGCAAAAATGTCACATGTTTATGCTAAATAATTCATTATTCCCATGCATTCTATGTAAATTCAATTAAGAATTATAGTTACCCACTCATAATTATGCATTTAATTTGCAACCAATGACATGTTGGTTGTTGTTGGAAGCAAATTCAATTAATAATTGATAATCATGAATGGTTAATGACAAATATTAGGAGATATCGAAGTGGGTGTTTGTTGATAAACACGGAGAGCATGGGAAGCTACACCATTACTTTAAAGGGAATAGTGGCCTGGTGCACTACATGAAGAGGAGTGTGCTATCATCCTTAGGTAAGGGACTACCATACCCACAAAGTATGGTTACTCGCAACAAGATTTTATAGTGTGTTATATTCTGGAAATTGCACCATGTGATGAACAAGTAAGGTTGAAAACACCATGAGGTCCTTTGCAATTTTTTTTCCCCTCTCACAAAACCGATGTGCCTTAGACCATAATGTACACTATTGATGTGGTTCTAGCTAGTTGAATGTCATGACTTTTTGTTCACGACACATCATTTAGGTGAAAGACAAAACATTGAGTGTCCTCGATAATTGACAATGTGATCAATTGTTGCCTATGCATTTTCCAATACACATGTCCACGACTAAGGTACCAATTTAGTATATGATTAATAAATGAATGCATAGTATGTTCTCAAGAACGAATTGTAGTCGACCTTCTCATTTTTGTGGTAATCCACTTACAAAATTTGGTAATGTGTTTCAATGGCATTGCCATCCAAGCAATGCATCATTATATCCAAGTGCATCAAGATCGAGATAAAGAAAAAATGTTTACCTTTAGGAGCATATGGTGCATTCAAATACCAATGGCACATTGCAAAAGTGCTTCAAGTAACTATTGGTGCTTTGTAGCAAAAATATGTAAGGAACATAAAAAGCATTGTCATGATGTAGTGGTAATAAACCCAACACATTTATTTTTGAAAAACATAATTAAAAATGAGGATAAAGGAAAATACCCAAAGTAAAAACATTTAAAATTCATAATTAAAGGGTCACCTAGTTTAGCATGGATTTTGAGGGTCCATGGTGTCAAATGTAAAACGAAAATGACAAGTAGGGTTTTTGAGGGGAAATTCAAATACCCTACTTTATTGGATAATAATAACAACGATGAACGTAAAACAAATAAGTGTTTAAAGGTTAGTTTCAGGAAGCATCACATCAGAATTGGGATATCTCGATGTTTCAAACATGTTTGTGTGGTTCATCATCAGGAAGAAAAAAGATTGTGATAAAGTGGCGAGGAAACATGATAAGTTTATAAAGACATACCGATTCTTTGTCATAGAAATAGAGTGATACAAGTGAACTCTAATGATAAAATTAAATCATGAAAGTTTTTTTATTTTAAATTTTATTCATAGGTAAACACAATCCCCCTCTTGATGCACTAGTGCACCTTGTTCTTTTAAACACACCTATTAATTTGCACTTGTAAAGTTGCCATAATGTTACTGCATCTAATACCATATGATGCATCGACATTGTTTTCCCTTAATATCAAAGACATCATTATTGGGGTACCCATATGAAATCCACACACCAAATAGCACAACATGGATCAACAAAAAAAACCAAATGATACTGCAATGATACTTTTTGGGCCTATAAAGCACTATTGGTTTGGTGTATCATGCACTCTAGTGTGCGAGACCGAAACAGTGCATGCTACATTTGAACTAAAACCTTCGCAAACAACCTCCAGTACAAAAACTTTGTGATTGTATAGTAAAAGAATAAAATAAAAATCCACTACTGGATGTTGTTTTCCTAGTAGCATTTCAATGTCTTTGATCACTGTTATCAAACTTAAGAGGGTTGATTGCACATGAGTTAAGCTCTCATACTAAAAACACAATGCACCATTTTTAGGCCAATGATTATGATATTTTCATCCTAGTGTGGCTGAAGCATGTGGTTTATTCTTAATCGGTGGTTGGTTGCCAAGAATCTCGTCATTTAAGATTTTGCTTAACTCTTACATTTGTCACAAATGATTCTTTCAACTCTATTGTGATAGTCACACAGCTTCATGAGATATTTTTCCCCAACCAAAACTTCATTGGAATGATTCATTAGGGTTGTGATTTCAAATTTAATGTATTCATGGTCACATGTTTTTTTTGTTTCACTGTTCTTTACCACTTGTGTAACGCAATCAAGGTATCATACCCAACAACACACAAAATCCATAAGTGGTGAGTTTAATGCAAGTGAGTTAAGATATTTCTCTCATAATCTCCACCACTGTTCATCTAGGGCATTAACGAACATTATACTTTATTTACCGTTGCTCATCTAGGGAATTAATGAACATTATACTTGATTTTTTTGCCAATTTTAAAATAATAACTTCAAAGAGCTTTCTCTTAAACACGAGTGTCCTCAATTTTTGAAATATTGACAAGCCTTTCAAGAAACTTTGTTAAATTATAAAGGGTGCTTTTGAAAGTGTTAAAGGCCACTGAGGTCATTTTGTTAAATGATAAAGGATGATTTTGAAAGCGTCAAAGGCCATTAAGATCATTATATCAAAGTCAAATGACACATAAAAATATAAATGACTAAATACATGTTCACTCAAAATCAAAATCAAAATATAAACTTCCTAAAAAAAATTTTTCCAAAGGAAAAATCAAACTTTTTATTAAGGGAATAAAAAGTTACATATTAGATGCAGTAAAGCATTCATAAACCAAACTGTGAATCCACAATACGCAAAAAGTGAAAACACAACATACTGAGAAAAGTGGAAAAGAGCACTTACTCAACACTAATAACATAAAAAGTACTACATACTAGATCCATAAACCTGGGTCTCTCTGAACAATCAGAGAAAAACAACCCGTCAATAAAAAAAGATTAATGTAGCACTTCAGAGTTTTCACCAAAAAATGGATATCCTTAAACAAACTGGAAATAAATACATATATAATAGAATGTAAAAGGCTCAAAAGAAATCCAATACAGACCCAAAAAGTCATAAGTTGCAGAGATGGAAATAATGCATAATAAAAAAGACTGAGCCCTTATATGTCAGGAGGTTGATACAACTTGGTAACCTGCCCATTTTCATATTCTACTATGTGCCAGATGTCCAAAGCCTATTGTAAACCTTCCTTAGAAAGGAAATCTGCTTCCGTGTTCCTCTCCCTGTAAATATGACATACAAAGAAATCAACAAAACCAGATTTTATAAAGGAATTTTCTTCTAAAATAGGAACCAAAGTAATATTTTAACAGTGCTGCACAATATTTGTCCAATTTATCACATTTAGAGAATCACGAAAAATTTGTACTGAGTCAATCCCTAGTTGTCTTAACCAACATAAAAGGATTTTCAGGGTTTTTAATTCTGCAAAGTTGTTTGAACCTATACCAATACCCACTAACGCTTTTAGAGATATTTGATCATTTATATGAATGATAATACCAGCCCCACATCTATCTTATGCATCAGAAGCACCATCAAAGTATGCCCACAGAACATCAGGTCTGATTTGTTCTTCTTGAATATTCCGGCAGGACAAAGAGGGAGTGTTTTGAGGGATCAATTCATAAATAGAGGCACATTGTATTGCAATAGGATAAGGATCTGAAGACTGTTCCTGAAAAATGCCTTTGTTCTGGGCCAACCAAATCCCCCAACAAATAATCGGGGGAATGTTCCTATAATGAGCATAATTAGAATTTGACCACCAGATTTGTCAATTATCCCCCAAAGAAAGACCATGCTAATTGAGATTGATGCCAACAACATTCAAGAATATCTCCCATGTTTTTAAGTTAAAAGGACAACTTAAAAACATATGAGAAATGTTTTCTTCAAAGTTTTTACATAAAATACACCATCTCGACCCATGCTTGTTTCTTTTTTGCAGATTATCCCAAGTTGGCACTCTATTCTCGAGAATACACAAAAAATAAAAATAAAAAAATCTGGAATTTGCTCGACACCCAAGTTTTCATAGTGGCTTGTATCACCATCTTCTATCTCCACTAGCCCTTCGATTCATTTGCATATTGTACCCAAACTTCGGAGCATAAATGCCACTGGGAGAGTGTACCCATCGAAGTTCATCAACCCTCTCCCTAATGCAAACATTTGTTCTTTGCAATTCCGTGGTATAGTCCAACCATACTCCATCCCACTAGGGCTCGAGATTTAAATCCTCAGACGACTTCCAACCCTGATTCCAAAAAGAAGTGTATTCCTCATTTGTAATTTGATTGAGAAAATAGATACCCCGAGCAACGAGAAACTCCCTTAGTTCCCTTGGAAGAGTGAAAGCATCGTTACACCCCACCCAAGGGTCCACTCCCACTCAAACACTAGTGCCATTCTTGATAATTCAGGACCAACCATCTGTTAGCTCTTGAAATTTCACCTCAGGCTGAAAAAGCTAAACTCCAAGGCAACATCAAACCACTTAGCCTCGTAGCTAGCGCTACGGGGCAGGAGAGGGCTCTCTCTGGTCTATCTCGGCAAAGATCTTCAACGGGCAGAGATAACCAATAAAGAACACTGATTTTAGGCTAGTAAACTGATAAAAAGGTTTGATTTGGGATTTTTAGGGTTTTGGTGGAAAATTGGGGAAAGGCAATTTTGGGTGCGGGGATTGGACACAGTTTTCGCAGGGGGTTTTTTGGGGCAAGGTAGGATACTATATTGATGCCTTTGAAAGATTTGGATGGATGAGAATGACTGGTGAGGAGCTAAGGAGAGCAAGCAATCACCTTGAATTCTCCTTAAACAGCTGAAAACATTGATATTAAGCAAACTTAAAGGCATAGCATAGCAACCATGAATTCTACCTTAACACTTCATTTGCCTAATTTGCAGAAGAAAAAGTAAGAAGATTATTCACATAACAAACTTACAAGTACAAAGAGAAACACACCATCAATACATGTAACCACAGGAATCCCAAAAAGGACTGCAAAACCCTGGTCTTCCTTTGCCAAAAATTGCAGAGATACAATGAGTAATACAATAGAAGCTTTCTCCCTCCAGAGTCCAACCATGAAAATGACCAAGAAAGTACATAATATAGGCAATCTAACATCTTTCCTTGCCTCTAGGGGTTGAGCTCACTATCCTAGGAGTTGTTTCAACCAATTCCAAACTGAGCACTAAAATCTAGGCAGTCAAAACAACTTGCCTCTATAAGCTAGGAAACCAATTCATTCATTAAATTTTTGCCTATTTCATGAATGAATCTTTTAGAAGAGATAAATAAGTATCAAAGTATCATAAAATTACATCATTTACATCAAGGAGGATCAAAATCCACTCCAAAAAGTCAAACCTAGTCAAAACTGCGTTTTGCTGAGCTGTAGGTGCATTTCTGTGAAAATGGCCTGACGCGTAGCGCCCTGAATCTCAACGCGTAGCGCGCCTTTGGGCCTGCTTTTGAGGCACTTCCTGGTGTCCAAATGAGGCAAAAGTGGGCTTGTTGGAAAGGTATGGATGTCTACTTTCCAACCCAAGTGGAATTTCTGAATTTGGTGACCATTTGCCCCTCCAAAATTGCAATATCCCAAGACTACTTCCTGTGTGTCAAAAAGGTGGCAGAAAGTCATTTTTTGCTTGTTTTTTGACCTTCTAGAGGCTCAAAACTTGGTGAAATTTCTTGGAAATTGCTGAGCAAGTGTATTTTTGCATGACAAATCTAAAAATGCTGAGTTTTCATGAAAAGGAGTTGCCCATCTTCAGGGTAGCGCGCGGTGCGCTACGCGTTGGGGAAGAAAACCTGTTTTTTGCCCAAAAATTCACAAATGACCAAAAATGCTCAATTTTTTTTGAAATTTGTGCAGAAGGTAAGTCATTTAGCACCATGCTCCTTCAAGGAAGCCTCAGCCAAGATGTGGAGGGGATCGGGCCCTTTTCTTCGTTTTAGTGCCTTGGCCAACCGTCCTTTGAGCACCTTCATTTTTGCCTTACATACGTGCATTCGAGCCCAATAATGGTTTTTCATGTTCCAGAGCATGTCCTTATCTTTGTTAGCCTTGGCCAGCAACCTCTCCAAATGAGCATTGACCCGGAGAAGCATAGCCTCTCGCTCAATGGGTACCAAATCACCGGGTCTCTTACGAGCCAAGTTGCGGTCTTCATGGATCCTCCGCAACTCATCAAGAGTGTGTTCTTCTTCTAGTTGCTTGTTGCACTGCTCTAAGTAGGTGATTGTCCAATTTGCCATTTCCAACCTTTGCTACAACGAGTCATTTTCAGCTCTTAACTGCTGAATGATCTCCTCTGACTCTAGGCTAGGAGAAATGATATCAAGATCAACAACCTCTATGCCTGGAACACCTGATGGCCCCTCATCAATCTTGGGCTGCTTGCCTCTCTCTGGCACCTATGCTGCTGTCGGAAACGAGGCCCCTTCCACCTGGTGTGGAGATAACACTCGCTGTGCTGATGAAGAAGGCGAGACCCCTTCCACCTGGTGTGGAGAAAATACTCGCCGAGCTGATGCAAATAAGGCCCTGTGGCCTCTCTGATATGTGACCAATGGAGAGGAGCTGACATCTCTGGGCTCAGGGATGTCATACTGCTGTGAAGGTCCTCCCTCCTCATGAACAACCTCAGGGGGTGGTGGCGCTGTGAATAAATCTCGAGAGATGAAATCCTCCCATGGAATACCCTGCTGGGTCAACTGATGCATGACCACAATATTGATCAAAGCATAATGGTAGATGCTCCTGTGTTGCTGTGCTGGGCTCTTTCTCTGCACCAAGGGCACCATCCTCTCAATATTCCGGCACATGAAGAAAGGAATGTTCATCATCCGTACCCGTGTGAAATGCATCAGCAAGCGGATATGGTACGAATACAAACGTGAAAATCTACCCTCACAGGTGAAATAGCGAATGATGAGCCTCATCAAGGGTGCATACTCATCCCTCAAGAATCTGAAAGGAAATACACCAGTCATGTGCCTCATATATACAGGTTTAATGTAGGGCTCAAACTGGAATCTGTCCAACAGCTGGCGCTTGTTCCACTCTTCTCCAACATTGGGTATTCCTGTTGCTTGAGCAACAGCCTCAGGTGACAATGTAAAATCCACCCCTGCAAGATTCACATGCCCGTTGTGCAAATGTAAAACAAACAAGCGGACCAATTCCCTGTGGTGCTGAATTTGGGAAATTCTCTCGCAATATTCATAGCACGATTGATGACGGAAACATGTGACTGCAAGTGGACAAACTTGCAAATAGGCCAAAGAGGTGGGCTCCTCTCTCACATGCTGACCACCTTTACCACCCCTCTGAGGCCTCCTTGGCACCTCAACCTCCGGTGTTGACTCACGGTCATCACTTTGCTCATAGTCTGTTTCGGTTTCTGACATGGTTTCAAGAACAAAATGACTGAAATGTACTGTTGCTTCTGCTTAAATGACCATGTTGTTTTGACTGTTTGAATGCTGCTCCAAGGGGACAAAAACACAAGGGAGATGTTAGGGAGGGGGACTTTTGAGGGGATTTAGGGAAAATATATATAAAAGGGAATTTAGGGAAGGAATTATGACACATACATCATCACACAATCATAATTTGTAGGGGTTTGATAGGAGGTAGGATTTAGGGAGATTTTGTTGAATTTTAGGGATAGGTAGGGTTATAGGGCTTTTGATATTTTTGTTAGGGAAATTGTGTGAAAGTGACAAGGGAAGTGATAATGGGAATGTGGGGAAATGAGGGATTGAAAAAGAATGACCTTGGGCAGCAAACTCAAAACCCTAGCTTCACTTGCAATTTGAAATTTTTTAAACATAATATATATGAATTTCATGCTTCACACTTGATGGCATTTGACACATTCTCCATGCTCATTTTTCTTTAGCAAGCAAAATACGTTGATGATTGGAGGCCTACCTGTAAAACTTAGGAGATTTGAGGTCGTTTTGAAGCTTCACTGGCGGTTTCTGTAGGTGAAAACCCAATGCATAGCGCGCGGGTTCTGATGCGTAGCGCAAGCCCAACGCGTAGCGCCCAGCCGATTCTTCCACTGTAGAGTGTGCCCTGACGCGTAGCGCGCGCCCAACGCGTAGCGTGCAGGTGCTGATGCGTAGCGCGCAGGTGTTGTCGCTCAATTCGCCCAGTTTCACACTAAATCACCTTTCACACTTGCTCTTGGAGTCTTGGAGGCAAATGAATTGCAAAATGAGGAGAGAGGGGCTTTTATAAGCTTGATTTAAATTAATTTCCCCTCAAACCCACTTTATAATGTTTATGCAATGACACTTTTTAAAACTAATTACTGCTGACTTATGGTTTGCTTTTGTCATGAAATTAGTTGAAATGATGCTTTTTCTTGAAAATTTTTGCAAGGATAGCTTCTGAGGAGTCTTGGCAAAGGAGACCAAGGTCGCATGCCGACTTCTGGAGAATTTGAATTTTTTACCAATTTTACAAAAATGAGAAAATGACCTTGCCTTCAAAAACAGGGTTTTTGAACTCAAGGTAAAAATTAGCAATACAATATGAAATCATTTGAAGTGATGCTTTGATGGACATCCCTCTGGCCTGCTGGGCACTTATTGACCTTAAAAGACATGACCTTTAAAGACAAAATTGGACTAAACCCTAGACCTAGTACTTTGACTTCAAGACAAGACCAATGACCCTATAAAGAATTTATTGACTGAAACAAACTTAATCCAACAGTGCCAAGAGGGGAATAAAAGACACAAGCTCCTCCATCAGGGTTATGGCATGCCTAGTGGAATGCAATAAGATGACACTGATGAGACACCTACTTATGCAAATGCAAAGAGCTTTGATCGCTGATGGAGGGCTACTAGACCGACTCTAACACCATCAACAACAATGTCAAACGATTCAATAGTGGCCTTCCAAATAGCCGATGAATTTCGTGATGACTTGTCCATATTACGTAGTCAGGTATCCAAATCCAAAGGATCAATATATTTCCTTTTTATTACAGATGTCCAAAGGTTGTCCTTGGTTAAAAGACACCAGCCCGATTTAGCAGCTAAAGATCGACAAAAGCTTGAAAGATCCTTAATTCCCCACCCACCCCAATCCTTTGGACGTGCAATTTTATCCCATGCAACCCAAGGAGAACATCATCATCCTTCGAGCCCACCCATAAGAAATGACCACAAACTTTCCTAATATGAGTCATAACACCTTTCAGAACCCAAGTAAGCACGATCTAGTAAACTGGGATTGCCATTAAAACAAATTTTATAAGAACTAGGCGCCCTACTCTTGAAAGCCACTTGAAACTCTAGTGCTTGACTTACTTTTCGATTTTTGCAACCAACCATTTCCTGTAGGAGTCTGAATTTAGGAGGAAACCCAGATATTTGAGACTTTCCAACAAAGGTTTGATGTCGAAAGGAAATAAAGATAAAATTCTATTGATTCCCCCCCTAGAGAGCCCATTGTGTAAATAGAAGACTTTTGAGCATTTATGCTCATCCCAGTTGCCTTGAGGAATAAATCTAGGACCATCTTCAGTTATGTTAGTTCACCCCTAGAACCATCACAAAACAATAGAATATCATTGACAAAAAGAAGATGAGTAATAAAGAGATTTATTGCAATTTCAATTCCTTTGAATTCACCCCTTCTGATGGCAACATGAATCAATTGGCTCAAACCTTTAGCAACAAAGAGGAACAGAAGGGGGGATAAAGGGCATCCCTGATGGAGGCCCCTCTAGCTAGTGAAAAATGGGAAGGAAACACCATTAATAAGAACAACAAAACTCACATTTGTTATACAACCCATGACCCAATTAATAAAACCAATGTCGAAACCTAAGTGAGCCATCAAAAGGCGTAAGAACATCCAACTAATCTTGTCATAGGCCTTTGAAAGATCAATTTTGACAATCATTTCTTTTTTTTTTAGTCTTTTGATATTGTGCAAAGATTCTTGGGCCACACCGACGGCTTCATGAATTTTCTTCCTGAGAGATGTTTTTTGAAAGGATGGGTTTTAACTAATTTGCAATAGTTTTGGCAATAATTTTATTTGTATAGTTGCAAAGAGAGATAGGTTTGAAGTCATAAAAACTATGAGGATCATCAGATTTAGGGATTAAGGTCAAGAAGGTTGAATTGAGGGGTTCGTGCACAAAACCTCTGCTCCTAGACTCCTCCACCAGTCCTGCCAAGTCATCACCAATAAGGTCAAAAAAATGCTAGAAGAATTCCACCGTCCAACCATCAGGACCCAGGCTCTTCTCCTTTTGCATGGAATTTAGAACTCCCTCCACTTCCCCCTTTGTTACGGAAGCCAAAAGATTGTCATTGTCTTCCTCATCAACAAAACTGGGAAAAACCTATGCCACCCGAATAACTTTGGCAATAGTGGCCTCTGGCGAAGCCTTGAATAAATTATTTGAAATGGCTAACACCCAGGGCAACCAGGTCATTAAAAGAAATTGCCGACCCCCCATCAACTTTTTTCATTTCCCAAATGGTGTTTGTGTTTCTCCTGCCCTTTGCATAGTTTTGGAAAAATTTGGATTTTTCATCCCCAGCCTCAAGCCAAATAGCCCTACTTTTAAGTCTCCACTTTTCTTCAATGTCTTTCAGAATCCTATGCCTTTCACCCTCCATAGCTTTGATCCTTTCCTTTTTCTCTATCATCTCATACCCATCCCCCTCCAGGCTTTCTAAAGCCTCCAATTCGATCTCAATGGATTTTAGAACCGCTTCATCCCTTAATGATTTTTCCTTTGCCCAAGAAATCGTTGACTGTTTCAATATTTTAAGATTTTCCATAAAGGACTGTGCAAGCGATAAACCCTGGGATTTGTTCAGAGGTCTCCATACCTCTCGAACCAACTTATTATAAGACTGATCTTTTAACCAGGAAGAGTTAAATTTAAATGGAGTGTCAGGCTTCCTACTGGCCCCTTTTAACTCCAAGAAAATTGGAAAGTGGTCTGAATCGCCCCCAGATCCAACCCACTGACGAAAGAAAGGTATTTGAGTAGCCAAATCTTCTTTAATAAAAAACTGATCCAAGTGTTTTGCCACCCTAGCCTCTCCAACCCTCCTATTTCTCCAAGTAGGTTTTTCTTTTAATAGGTCAACATCTATGAATCTGCCCATCCGAATCTTGTTTAAGAAGAAATCAGCCAAAGGATCCGCCTGAGCCATTGGCCCCCAAGATTTTGACAAACCTAAAGAAACATTAAGATCCCCTCCTACCACAATCTTAGAGCAATTCATCAAATATTTTGAAAATAAATTGTTCCAAAAGGGAATTATTTCCTAGCAAGGTCCGTAAATGTTGATTAGGGTTAGGCTTGAGCAGAGATTAGAGGAGAAAACCTTCACTCCTAACATCAATTCGGAGCCCCAAGAGTTCTAGAGTTTTAAGTTGTTGTCCCTAAGACCCATAACTAAACCCCAGAATGCCCAATTGCATCCAATGCCACAAAGGTCCAGCCAAGTAACATAAGGCTCAAAGACTTTATTACCGAATCCCTAGGACCAAGAGTCTCTTGGAGCATAATTACATCACAATTGACATTTTTGAATAAATGTTTTAAAGCCAACTTTTTCTAAGTGCTGGCTAGCCCTCTATAGTTGAAAGACAACAAAATCATTTGGAAACCACCACTAGGGTCATTACTGCTCTAAGCGACCCTTTAAGGGAGAGTTGTTTTCCATCAGCAATGTCAAGCTTTGCTTTTAACTGGGCCTTTGAAATGTTCGTTTTCCGGCCACGGGTCTTAGGAGGACCGACAGAATCATGAATAAGGCTAAGACCACCCATAGGTTCCTCAAGATGTTCTCTTTTGTCCTGGGGCCGAAGGTTATAATGGGGCTTTTCAGGGCAAAGTTTTGATGGATAGGAAAACCATATCCCGTCAATGAGGATCTAGATAGATTTAAAATTGGGATGGATGTGATGATACTATCTAAAGCCAAAGATATGTTACAACATGGAGATAAAACTTCAGTAGAAGGCTTGGAAGGACCAGGCCCGAAAACAAAGTCCAATTGGGGCATAAACAAAAACAAATGAGAGGGATAAGGGAGAGAAACAATACCCGCAGAAAGAGATGCTTCCTCCTCAGCCAGCTCATCCTACAAGAGTGCATTCACTGGGGTTTCCGCATCATCAGGGATTGCTAATTGAACCTCCTGAACCGATGCCTCTTCCTGTCGATCCCCGAGCATTGCCAGTTGTTCCATAACTATCATCGAGTTGATCCCACATCTCTTGAATCTACTCAACCCTATTCTTTCTCCGTCTTCTAAGCCCCAAGGGGAAATCCCTTGCCAAGTGACCATGCTTGTGGCAATAGTGGCATCTATAAGGCAGTTGTTCATAGTCGAGTAATTGAGTGACAGAGTAACCATCCACCTGAATCTGCATCATATCTGCCAAACCTTCCCTCGAGTCCAACCTTACTAGGATGCATGCCACCTTCCTTTCCTTAGTCACATGAAAGGACATATCGACATCCAGGAAAGTACCCAGAATGTTTCCAATCGCCTTGAACACATCCATCAACCAGAGATGAGGAGCAAGGGTTGGAAGGCGCACCCACACAAGAATTTATTCTAATCTTTCTCTTTGAGTGTCAAAGAGAGGAGTCCATTTTTAAAGAAAATCAGAGCTTTCCCAAAACCCTAGTTCCGTTCAAGCACCCATTCAACAACTTCAACATTTGAAAATCTGACCATGAACCAACCCCTGGTCAGGCAAATGACCTTCGTTTGTGTAGCCGGACCATCATACCACTCTTTTTTTATCCATTCCAAGATGAAATTGGATGTGAATTGCCTTCCCTTTACCCACCACATTATTATGCGCTTCGATGCATCCATAACTTCATCCATCTAAATGTCGACCCCTAGAATCAGATTTGACCTTTCTGCTTTCTTTCTAATCACTTTCCCCTTCTTCCTCTCCAGTCCTGAAGGCTGACCATTCACAGAAGGTGCTTTTGATGAGAGGCCTTCGCCATCTTGAATCTTAACCGTCGGGAAACCCTTCAACGGTTCATCCGAAACCAAATTATTGTTGGGTAAAGCCCCAAAATCCAAAGCCTGCCCACCAGAACCGTGAATAGGTGGATGGCTACCCTCCTTCGACCCCTATGAGCCCAACTCCACCTAAACCACCAGTTCCAATCCCTGGCAAGGTAGAGCTAAAACGACCTAATCCTACCTTTCCTAATTCTGCCTGGACATGCATGTCTTCAGAAGAATTTATTGTTCGGGAAGCCATTAAATGTGTTCTCCCCGTTACCCACATCCATTGTTGCTAATGAAAAAGACTCAAAGAGGTTTATTGCGCATGCCAGAGCAAGAATTTTGCAATTTTGAGTTATGTACAGACTCAAGCCCGCAACCGAGCGTTCATACCCCAATACTTCATTTAAGCAGGATTGCAACCCTTCCTTTCTATTAAGCCCACTACTCTTGACAATATCTTCCAACCCATTTGTTAGAAAACCAAAACCGGAGACTAAAAGTGGGGGTTTTCGGCTTACCAGTATTTCCACTGACGACCGAACTGATTTTCTTGCCAAATGCACTGCACCCTCCTGACCGATGAGAACTCCAGTATTCGGAAACCAACAAATCGCCTTTGAGGAGAGAGGTTTTGACTCCTCCGCAAACCCCAAACCACCGCCAAAGGTCCATGCCAACTCTGTACCGCCACTTTTGCCAGGTGTAGAGCTAACTGGCAAGACAACCTTGTCTGAGGGAAAACTAGTGTCGATTCGCACTGCTAGTCCCACTAAGACGGGTAGCTATCTTAGAAACAAACAATGAAAGATTTTCAACAGTTCCTTTAAGTGTGATAGATGGAAGAGAAGAAAAGGGGACCAACCTGGATATTCCGCTTGTCCCGCTTCAAAGAGTACCTGTAGAGTCAAAGTAACAGCAAACTATCAAAGCATCTCTATCTAAAACATCATAAACAATGCAGAATCAGAAACACATTGACCATACAATTGCATTTATAAACAACAAGATTCACAAATACATGATCATATGGAGGAAAACTCAAAGAACTTTATTAATAGAAATGTAAGAGAGGATTACAACCCAGTTGTCTGATCCAGCATCATCCTCCCAGTTGTAGAAGCCCTCTTCACCTCATGAACAAGCAAATCACCCAATAATGCAATGTCTCTTCTCACCAACAAACCAACAGCACTTCCTTACAAAATACAAAATTCCAGCCTCCAGATCTCTCAGATGAGGGATCCATTTATAGATGTCTTGCAAGGGTGTGAGTCAGCTCTGGGTTTTTGATTAGTGTCATTCCACTGATAGTTCTTGGTTCCACTTGGAGATTTCATGATCTCTTACTCATCCCTGGGCGAATTCAGAGAGGCAAGTGTCACAGGAGAAGTTTCTGGAAGATTCCATGATCATCCACCTTGCAAACTATCTCTGCCATTTGTCTATTCTCGCTCATCGCACCCCACAGAAGGCCATTTGAGTATGCATCACACCTGGCCAGTTAGGCAGTCAGTATGCATCGCACCTTGCCCATGGAGCAGTCTGTATGGTCTAGTTCAGGGAAAGGATGTAATCAGTTGACCATGATCCTTTAGGGTGTGAAACAACTCTTTTAGGGACTTAAGGATCCCTTAGTTTATGGACATATGAGTTTGGGGTTGCAGTGCCCAAATATGTCTATAACAGCTGCCCCCTAAAGCATGAGGTCGTAAATCTTCTGATGTCAAGTGAAATGCTTTATTCATGAGGATCCGAGGTATTCGAACTAGAAGGTGACTTGTATAAGATACAATACAATACATTATCATCATATTATTTTCATGATCTAGCTGAGGTGGGCATTCCCATGCTCAACTTTATAAATTCATTTTCATGTACATAGGACAGACAATCATCTGCTGTTGCAGACTTGTGATTCTTCGCATGAAGAGTCATCTTCCCTGGTTTAGATGACCATTTGTGCAGCTTCTGTGTACAATTGATGTCTTTATTTTCCTGAATATATCGCAGCTCGGATGGATGAAACTAGATCCGGGGTCTTCAAAACTTGTGCAATCTTCGCCCGATGTACAAGTCGATCCATGTGAAAAGATGTTCTGAAGTCGAACATGGAAAGACATCGCCTGATTACCAGCCAATGATGTAAGCTGTTAACAGATGCGAGAGGAGTCACTGATAATGATGATGACCCTCAAGGTACTACAGTACAATTCACGTGGTGTGAATATATGAGCTGATGTCGAACACCACGCAAAGTCTTTTGGTCGAAGGTCATTGATGTAAACTTGTCGCCGGAAGTGAGAAACTTGCCATTGAGGTATGCAAGCTTCAAAGTACTGAAAGGGTTGTTTCTAAGTCAACTTCTTAGATAATGAGCTGATGTCAACAAGAAGTGACCTGTCGTAGGAGGGCCTTGATGTATCCCACATCTATGACGTGAAACAGAGCAAATGATTTTTGTGGAGGTGAAAACGATCTGATGATATGAGGTTTAGGAATGGCGGTCATGAAAAATGAAGCGTGGATGTAATGCAGTGGATGAGGCGTTTGCTGGATGGTGAATTCTCTAAATGACTTCTCTTGAACATATTGGCGACATTGATATGGACTGGTAGCGTTAACCCCATGGATGGCACGATGGACCAATGGTGACGGTGAACGGAAAAACCCAACCCAACTCAATCACGATGATGGAGTGAAAGTGTCATGTTCAAGAGCGACTTGCTACTAATAGAGTTCTTTAAGTTTTCTTCCCATTTTTTCCCAGTCATTGCTGACCAGTACCTCTTTATTTTTGACAAGCTTGAGGAGGATAACATATGCTTGGTCTATAATTTTCCCTTCGGGCAAACCTGTTGCTTTATGTTTAGTGAGCCTAGCGTCAGTGAGACTCGTTCTTGTCTGGGTGGACAAGTTTGTCGCTATTGTTTTAACGAGTTTAACGACAAAGATAACTCGGTCCTTTTCTTGTTTAGAGAGTCTGAAAATGGACGAAAAGGAGACTCCAATAGTCCTTTTTCGTGGCATAATCCCTTAAGTTCGAAAAAGTGTAAAATAATACAAAAGGGATGACTTTTCGATAGTTTTAACGAGCCGACAAAGACAAGCGCTCGATCTTTTTGTTTAATGATCCCTCAAGTCCAAAAAGATTAAAATATATGAGAGGGATGGCGTTCCCCTTACTTTAACGAGTTGGGAAGGCCAATAGCTCGACAATCTTTTTATATTTAACGAGTCTAAAAGGAGTTTAAAAGAGGCTTGTTTTTTAGGAACGAGTGGTATTTCTGGGTAGCAGTTGGTTCCAGGTAAGTTTGGAACTTCTCAAAACATGGCAGTGTGAAGATGGTGGCAATCAGAATCACTCGTCGCAGATGTTCCTCAAAAGGGGTAAACAATTAAGTGGAAGCGTATGGTCGGCCGAATGAAATGGAGGTGACGGAAGGAACACAACCAAAGTTCAAGAAGGGCAGATAGAAAAGTGATTACAAAGGTTATTTACCAGAGGTAGGTTTATTTTTTAATGAGCTTGAACCTTGTGCCAACATGTGCTCAGTGTAGGTTGATTTTTTAACGAGCTTGAACCTTGCGGGAACATTGCTCTTACCAGTCTTTTGATAATGTCTCTTGGTAGATTTATTTTTTAATGAGCTTGATCACTACTATAACATGTGCTCATGACCTTTTTATGTAAGCTAGAAACGACCGAGGTTAAAGGGTTAAGAACCTACAAACTAAGAAAATCAAAGGTCGCTTTTCACTTGCATGCAAAGGTTTGCATGCCCCCAGGTCTTTCAGTAAAAGGAGAGTTTCTAGGTTACCAAATGGAAGTTCCTACGGTTAGGCAGGATTGTTTCTGTCGACCGACAAAAACTCTTCCTTTGCTTTGCCCATCGAAATGGACGAAGGTGATTGCTGTGAGCCCCAATCACATAATGTACGAAGATGAATGCTGTAAGCTTCACAATCGTACAAAGGAAATAATCGCGTCAAACTGATCACATAACCTATACGGGAATGTTATTCGGTCCAAGTATTATGACCTTTCAAGAAAATCTCTCTTTTCCTCTGGGTTCGCCTGCCGAAGCAGACTAGGGTGCATGCCCCCTAATCTTCATCACACTCACCAAACTACTCACGGTAATTAGGTGGATGGGATGAAGATGGAAGAGACATTGTTGATGCGAAGAGACCATTTAGGGATGATGGTTGATTTATAGCTGTGTTTGAACCAGGAAATGAAAGCTGGTCGACAAGTTGCACCAGTCTGCCTTCATGTGGAAAACACATCACTCAAAAGAATGTGGAGACAATGGCTTCCATGCTATATATATAAGCACGACCAAGGAGTAGATTGTAATCTAGTGGACCTTGGACTACCATTACGTTCAAATAAACAATTTTATTTCTAAAAGTTATCGGTAACTTTGGAAGGATCCCTAACGGTCGACTGGTTCCTTTGTTGAAGCCTGACAAATTTTGTTTTTTCAGGCAAAATCGATGGCGAACCAAGCGCTTTCCAAGTAGTTGAGGAAAGGATACTCACCGAAGCCCCTTCATCTATGATTGTGCCAGACACGATCATTTTGTAAACTTGTACTATGATTCAGAATGGCACATTAGGTGGAAGACGAGGTTTCTCTAGTTGATTCCAATCAAAGAAAATGACTAGACTGCTCGGAGGAGGTACCAGATAAATGTTCGGATAAGTTTCATGAACTGGGGGGGTCTCTTCCTGTTGTGAAGGAATGGGTGGATTGCCCCCAAGTTCATTAGACTCTATATCGACAAAAAGAATTTGAACGATGTCATTCTCATCCTCTTTGGAAACTATATCATCTGAAGGTGGATTTTCTGAAGGCAAGACTGGGTCGACTGCCATCTCGACCAGTTGACTTTGATCCGGTATGGACTCAAAAGGTTCACTTTCAATGATAGGTGATTCGATCAACAATTGAGTTATGTCAATTGGGTTTTCAACTAGCGAAGGACTTGGTAAGAGTTTCTTGTATCCAGGTGGAAGTTGCTGCGGTGAAGTAGGATGGTTATCCAAAATGCTTTTGGCTTCATCCAGAAAAGGACAATGATGAAGAGTATGATCACCTTCACATAACCTACATGGAACTCTAACTTTTCCTTTTTGTCTGTTGACTTCGTTCTCACTAGTTGATGGTGTGCTATCAACCTGACTGTCAGGGGTTGATGACACCGAATGGTGCAACTGGGGAGACCATTCCCTCAAGATCCATGGGATGCAAGGGCAATCTCGATGGTAATGTCTCTCCTTGCAGATTACGCATGGAGTTTTTGGTTTGGAAACTTTAGTGTGCGGATTTTCGCCAGACGATGCATTGGTGTTCCCTTGTTTAGCTGGCTTCTTCTTCTTCTCCTTCCCTTTCTTTTTCTTCTCAGCTACTTGGTTTTTAGTGTCACTAGTTTCACCAAGCGAAGAGGAAGAAGGGGAAGGAGAAACAAACAAAGTAGAAGGCGAAGGGGTAACCTCAGTATCATCTGGTTGCTGATTAGATTGTTGAGGAATTGTAGTGTTTTGAATGACAGAGGTCGAGAAAAGCCATACCGGCAAGCCGATTGTGATTCTTGGAAGGGACAATGTAGCCATATATGGAGAACCAATATCTCGCAAAGAGGAAAAAGGACTAGGATTCCCTCCAAGGGGAATTCCTTGATTGGTAGACTCCATTATCTCAACCTCAGATCAACGTAGGAACAAGGATGTTATTCTGTTTAAAATAAATTTTAAGACACTTTGACGCAACTTGCTTTTTCAATTTTTAAGAGTCGAGAAAAAGCTAAAGGTGACTCTAGTCGCCTTTGATTTTTAATGAGCCTGAAGTGACAAGTGCTCAGATAGACCTTTTCTTTTAAGGAGTCGAAAAGGAACGAAAGTGAATGCTCTGGAAGTCTAGACAGAGGGTTTACCAAATTGATCATAAAATTGCAAAATAAACCTTGGTGATAAATGATAGAGAAATTACCAAGGACTTATGTATGGCAATCAATCTTCCCGAATGCTGTGTTCAATGCATTACGATCGATAGGGCGGCAGACACGGCTTCCTAAGGATAAAGGATATCAGCCTATTGTGGTCTCCCAATATATACTCAATGGTACGGGGAGCACAAGTTCGTACTGGAACTTGTCGTATCAAAGAGGAGGAATCACCCAACCTTCGGTGAAAACGATAGTTACCAGGTTTTACGACGCCGAAACACATCTCTAGCCTAGACTTCTAAATGTGTTGCGTTAGATTCCAAAGCGTTTTTATGTTCATTGAGGTTTATTTTAGAGTTGATCTTGCTTATAAGTTTGTCTTTCAAGGTTCACCGCGTGATGTAGATGTGAAATTCCTAAATATGCAATCTAAAATGATAAACAGTCATTTATGTTCTTTTAGCAGTGAAAATCCTAGCTATAAAGGAAAGAAGATAATAATTTTCTTTCAGCAGAGAGCATAGAGCACACACTAAATGCACTTTCCTAAATCAAATTTCGCAAGCAGTCAAAATGCAGATGCACATGCATGTATTTGTTTTCTGCTTTCTTAATGTGTGAATGACAAAAAGAAAGCTAAGTACAGATCTGAACTATTTTCTTTCAAAGCGACAGTACTAACAATTTTTCTTTTCAAAATGAAAGGAAGACTAAGACGACACTTTTCGATTTCGAATTGAAAACTGTTTTCGACACTTGAAATACTAATAATTTCAAAATCAAGCACAATGACAAAATTACAATCAACTATCTAGAAGAGGAAGACTTTACGACACTCTTCTTTTGATTCAAAATGACAATTACGACACTTGCATAAAAAATGACAGTTCGATTAGGCTACTTTCGACAAAGGAAGATTGTAAATGATTGACAAATACACAAAAACATTTACAATTCCTAACTGATGGAGGCTGAAATAATGTGAAGGAAGATGGTTACAACAAGAAGGTACTGATCATGAACAACAAAACTATTGAATAAAGCTGAAAACAAAGAGAAAAAACCAAATTTCAGAGAAGAAAAATAGTTCACTCAATCATCGCACCTGCAACACAGGGAAACAGGGATGCATCTCACCTGCAACACATGGGAGGTGCGATGCATCCAGGTTGCACAGTTACAGACAGTGCGATGGGCCAGGGAGCGAAACTGAGCTTGGTTTTTGCTCAAAACTTGCAGCTAAGTTCAGTGATTTAGGCTGAGTAATGATGGACAGTAAACACAAAGCATAAGGGTAGGATCTGATGAGGTTCTGAGCTACCACAAGGGCACTTAGGATGCTTTGTAAGTCAAATGTTCAGTTCATAAACCAACCCAGATATTGACTAAAGCAGCGTTTATCTACTTCGCAATTGCATAGCAAGGGCGTTTCGAAGGCTAACTAGCTAACTTCAGGCTCCGTTTGTAGTTTATAAAGCAAACAATAAAAAGCAAAACAAACTATTCATTCCCCAGTGGAGTCGCCATTTTGTTTCAGGGAAAACTAGTGTTGATTCGAACTGCTAGTCCCACTAAGACGGGTAGCTATCTTAGAAACAAACAATGAAAGCTTTTCAAGAGTTCCTTTAAGTGTGATAGATGGAAGAGAAGAAAAGAGGACCAACCTGGATCTTCTGCTTTGATCCTAGCTTGATTTCTCCTTTCCTTGATAGAATTTGCCACTCCTCTCCTACTTGTCCCGCTTCAAAGAGTACCTGTAGAGTCAAAGTAACAGCAAACTATCAAAGCATCTCTATCTAAAACATCATAAACAATGCGGAATCAGAAACACATTGACCATACAATTGCATTTATAAACAATAAGATTCACAAATACGAGATCATATGGAGGAAAACTCAAAGAACTTTATTAATAGTAATGTAAGAGAGGATTACAACCCAACTATCTGATCCAGCATCATCCTCCCAGTTGTAGAAGCCCTCTTCACCTCATGAACAAGCAAATCACCCAACAATGCAATGTCTCTTCTCACCAACAAACCAACAACACTTCCTTACAAAATACAAAATTCTAGCCTCTAGATCTCTCAGATGAGGGATCCATTTATAGATGTCTTGCAAGGGTGTGAGTCAGCTCTAGGTTTTTGATTAGTGTCATTCCACTAATAGTTTTTGGTTCCACTTGGAGATTTCATGATCTCTTACTCATCCCTGGGCGAATTCAGAGAAGCAAGTGTCACAGGAGAAGTTTCTGGAAGATTCCATGATCATCCACCTTGCAAACTGTCTCTGCCATTTGTCTATTCTCGCTCATCACACCCCACAGAAGGCCATTTGAGTATGCATTGCACCTGGCCAGTTAGGCAGTCAGTATGCATCGCACCTTGCCCATGGAGTAGTCTGTATGGTTCAGTTTTGGCCAGTTCTGAGTAGTTTTTCAGGTGGAACTTCAGGGAAATGATGTAATCAGCTGACCATGATCCTTTAGGGTGTGAAACAACTCTTTTATGGACTTAAGGAGCCCTTAGTTTATGGACATATGAGTTTGGGGTTGCAGTGCCCAAATATGTCTATAACAAACTTTCTCCAAATTCTGTTGTGTCGGTTCCAAGCCCCATACCGACAAAATGTCCTCTAGTGCCAGCTTCAAATCCACACAATCATTGGGGTAACCATCCTGCTAATAGTTATGAATTAAAAAAGACTAACAAACCAACTACACTGGCTGTACTGACAGGTGTAACGACTTGAGCAATGGAGAAGCCGGATGAAGAACCAATGTGCGAAGAAACCACCAAAGAGTAGAACGTGACCGGTAACCCTCTAGCACAAATTATTTAAAAACCTAGAGATAAAATCGAGAAACTCCTTAGAAAGCAAGCATGGTAATAGAAAATGGTTAGAGTAAAAACTACAGGAGAAAAATAAACAGTAACCACCAACCGATCACCCTTTAGCATGACTAATAAAAGCCTAGGAACCTATTCTGCCAAAACCCTAAACCTTGAAACGCTTAAGACATTCTCGCGACACTAAGCCCTAGAGCGGGGCCATCGAACGTGTGGCTCCCCTAAAACCTATAAACTGGCTCCCTCAACTCAATTGAATTTTGTTTCCGGTCAACACAAGGTCTTGAATTTCTTACCAGTTATTGAAGATACATGTCCCAAAAGACATCAACTTCCCAAATATTAAAACTAATATCCTTAAAAAAATAAAATAAAATCCTCATATATAATGCAACTCTCATTTTTATTATTATTTTTTAATTACTTTTGATAATATAACTTTTTTATATTATTATTTTTAAATAATTACATTTTCTTTAATTTTATTCACTTATTATTATTATTATTATTTTCTTTATGAGACTCCTTGTTTGTGGGACAAGGGACCCACCTCCACATGCTAAGTCTACCAAACCATATATACTCTACCCTGTGATTTTGACCCAATAACATCTTAAAAATAAATACATACTCTTAACCATTAAACCTACTTAAATTTAATTATAAACCTTCATAAAATCCAAGACTGCCTCCAATTAACCTCACCCAGGTTGACCATGACCGAACTCTTCAACACCCGTGGATCAACATAACCCCAGGTGGCGGGCCAAAATAGTGAGTGATACCGAAGTGGATAGAGGGGTCGGTGCTCGGAACCTCACAACAAAACCCCAATTATTTTTAAGACATCTCAAGTTTTCAACCCTCCAAATTTATACCCATAACGAAACCATCTTTTCTTGTAACATCTCAAACCCTCCTCATCTCCAACAAAGATCGACGCTATTTCGTATATATTTGTGTATGTATATTTAGAGTTTTGCCAATAAAACCCTTGTCCATTCGTTCACAACATTCAGATTCGTCTCCTCATCTGTGTCTGTTCATCATTTCATACCCTTGTTGATAATACTATTTTATGCACACACCTCTTGGCTCTTTGGGATTTATGGTTTGTGGTGACAGAGAAGCCATCGAAGTCCCCACTCGTTGCGCTTCTGGACGCTCGCAGAGTTCGCTTAGGTAGCATCTCCCAACTCTTTAGTCGAACTCGTCTGCTGTTGTTTAAGGTATGTTTATGCACCTCATAGAATGGTCATTTGCTTATTTTTTATATTGAGATTTAGGCTTGCTGCAGGGGTTTTGCCGATTTTTCAAAAGGAGATTTTGGCTTGCTTGCTTCTGCTGGGGTCTAACCGGAGAAAAACCGATATTCTATCTGATTTTTTTTGGATTGTCTTGTTGGGGTTTTAACTACTGCATAAGAAACGTAATCTGCTTTCTATTAAACCATGAACCCCGTTGTTTACTCATTGTTATCCTCAGAAATTGCCCCCGAAGTTTATATTGATGTCGTAGTTTTTATTGTACCCAGTTCGTTGATGCGCTTATCAAGTGCGATATGGTGTCCATTGTTATTTGTTTCTATGGTGGTCAAGTGGTGAATGGAGGAAACGTTGTTCATAAAGCCCTGCGTTGAATCTCGTTGACACGAAGCTACTCTGTTAATGGGGACAGCTATTATACTATCTGGTATCTTATTTTATAATTCATGGAGCGTTTGTACTTGGCAATGTCTTCAAATGGACAAGGCAAGGTGCAAGTTTTGGTTGATTTTGACAACCCCTCAGATGCAGCATTTTAACTAAGGTCCATTTGTTAACCAGGAAAAATGCTGATAAGTTGACTATCTTGTATCAAGGAAAGAACTTTGAAGTGTTTACATTTAGCTATATGCAACAATAGTATCAAAACTTGAAATCCGTTTTATTTCATTTTTTTGGTGGAAGTCCTTTTAGAAACACGCCCTGAGTGGTTGCACTACTTAAGAGCAGACTTCCTTTGGCCTAGGTTTCCAGGTTTGAGAGGCCACTATTGCATCAAAATTGGCTAAGACTTGCACCAGGGCACATCCATCTGGGGTTTACGCCATTTGGGTGGGTCAGACCACGTAAGAATAGAGTTTTTGTGGAACCCATTTCTAGTTTTTTGAGGTTGCAATATTGTGTTTGGGAAAGATGTTGCAACACTAATCTGGATTTACTTTTTGGCTTGACATTGTTGATACCGTTGCAAAGTGCTCTATGATCAGTATATGTATTGATCGATTAAATAATGAGCCTGTCTAATGTTTTTGTGAGGTAGTACTATATCGTTTAAAAATGGATTTGTATGGATGTTGTGTTTTGCTAAACACTTTTTCCCTGCCCAGGTATTCACATATTTCTTTGTCTACTGTCAGCAAAAATTACCAGGTATTTATTTGATCAGTGACAATGAGTAGCCGTGCAAGTCGAACATTATATGTTGGGAATCTACCTGGTGATATCAGGGAAAGGGAAGTTGAAGACTTATTTTACAAGGTTCTTGTTCTAGACTTTGTGCTTCTTACATTTGCCCTAATCTTCTTCAAATTGATCATTGCCTTTCAGATTTGTTCTGATATACATAGTTACATGTTCTTTGCCTGACTTGTTAATTAGTAATTTAGTATATTTATGAGGTTTGTGGTACGTAACCTAGTGTTGTCAAAGAAGAGTTCATGCTATATGACCAATTGTATATCTGATGAAAATTTACCATCAGTGCTGCTTCTCGGTATTAACAGATTGATGGTTTATGCAGTATGGACCTATTGTTGATATTGATCTGAAGATTCCTCCCAGGCCACCAGGTTATTGTTTTATTGAGGTATATATTAACCTTGAGTCTTTGATCCATCTTTGCACTTAATAGATCCAAGGTTACGATGGATGTGTGCCAGTGTAAATCCTTCAATACTAGGTGCATCTTTTAAATGGTTTTAAATTGTTTTTGACATTTTGTACATATCATGATTTTTTTTCCATTGTACAAAAGTGGTTTTTGTTATCTTATTAATGTTTAATCTGTCCACCCAGTTTGAGGATGCTCGTGATGCAGAGGATGCTATTCGTGGTCGTGATGGGTATAACTTTGATGGCAATCGTTTACGAGTGAGTTAGATTCCTTCTAGGATTGATCTTTTTCATTTTTAATAGTACAGTATACTTAGCTAGAATGTTGTTACATGCAGAATGATATTGTTTGAATGCTTTATACAGGTCGAGCTTGCCCATGGTGGTCGGGGACAATCTTCAACTAATGATCGTTATAGTAGTTACAGCAGTGCTGGAGGGGGGCGCAGTGGAGGAGTGTCTCGACGTTCTGAATATCGCGGTCTGTTTTGTAGTGCGTATATGGTTAATATTATTATAAGTCAATGTTGTATTTCGATCATGGAACTCAAGTCAATCCATTTTGTTTTAATATTTTGCAGTCCTTGTTACTGGCCTACCATCATCGGCGTCATGGCAGGATCTAAAGGTGCGGATATCCTTTTATTTTTTATTTGGCTTTTTATGTCTTAATAAATTGATTTTGCAGTTGAAAAACCAGTTTATATTTTAATATTTCAGGACCATATGCGACGAGCTGGCGATGTTTGTTTTTCTCAAGTCTTTCGCGACAGCAGTGGTATTATTCTTTTCATGAGAGTAGGATTCATCTTTTTGTTAGCATAAAATGCTTGACAAATTTGTGAAGTGTGCCTCAAAAGAATATAAAAATGTTGACCACAACAATAAAACAAACCAGCATGGATTTTCTTAACTCCAATTTTTTTTACAGAGCTTTTTGCTTGATTATATATTTAGATGAATCTATGCTGGTAGAATATCAGTTGCTCTTTGTGTTGTATTTTGTTTTGTTTTGTATCTAGAGGAATCAGCAACTGGGCTGGTCTTGTACTCATGTGACACAGGATCGATTCTGATTGCTACCTCTATAACCTATAGGTGCCTACATATGCCCTCTCTACAGGAACAAGTGAATCGTGGTGATTTGAACCTCAAACCTCCTCACACATAAGAATTCATTTTCACAGCCGTTGCCAATTGAGCTGCCCTTTGGGGGCTTGCTATTATTGTATTACAATTATTAACCATTATCTTAATGTCAAAACCAACTTTTAAGACACAAGTTGTTCTTCTTCACCTCTTATGTCCAAATTTACAAGGTTGAAGCTGTTTATTGTGTAAATTGGCTATGTTTTCTCTTCGTTGATAATATTACATTGTAACTTTGAAACTCTGTTTTATCCTCTCTTGTTGATGCATGTTTTTGTTTTGTTTTGTTTGTATTGTATGATGGTTTAGCAGTCGAACTAACAGAGTGAGGTTGATTATTTGATTAGCTTAGCTGTTTGTTATGTTATCGTCAGCTTAGTATTATCTATGATTATATGTTTATCATTTCATATTCTTTTGGGCAATTTTCTAGTAGGCTTTTCTATGGCAATATTTGGTTTGTCAAGGGTTTATGTAAGGTTTGAAGGAATTCCACAAAAGTCACAATTTTAGGATCATAAAATGTTAATTGGACCCTAAATGATCAATTTTTTTCTCCAAAGGGGGGCTATGCAGGAGAGTATATAAATAGACATGTGGTTGAAATTGTTGAAGCAGTTTGTGGGTTAGGTTGGCAGGCAAGATAAAGGACAAATTGAAGTTAGATTCCTATCAATATCCACCACCTGAAGGCCAAACTAGGTCAGGGACTAAAGAATTATCACAAAGAATGCTTGCTTGGTAATGTTCCTAGGAGAGTGAAATATCCCCGTAATCTTGTCGAAAAGAACCCTGTGAAGATCAACCTGGTTTCTCCAAAATGTAATGTTGATTGAGATAGTCACCTCCTCGTGTAATCACTGTAGCTTTTGATAATGTGCAAGGATCACGACTCACCTGATCAAGAGGTGAGAATCTCTTTGAACATTAGTGCTGTGGGTATGGGTATCTTTCCATCCAGATGAAGAATTGGGTGAAGATATGTTTGCAAGGAAGGTTCAGTGGGATGGACAAATTGAGTTTGGTTGTAGACAGTGGAGGGAAAGATGTGGATTATAAGGATTACTCATATGAGCGTGATGTTAATGCATCACTTGAAGAGGGTTGATGCAATCTTTTGGAGTTTATGATACATGACACTATTAAATCACAATGAAACTGGTAAATGGTTGACATTACAGATAGTAACCAGTTACCAAAGTAATACTTAAGATATTGTCTAAAGCTTATTGTTGAATTTTTTTGACAAAGGGCTAAAATCAAGTCTCTCACAGACAAGAGTGTTGAACGTTGACAAATCTTATTTGCTGTTGCCTATATTTTGATCCAGCTATATTGGTTAGTGCAGTATGTGTAGTCGTGGGGCACTTTACATTTTTTTAGTCAAATGGTCTTGTCCTTGTTTGGACCTTTTGGAATCATTTTCACATTTAATCTTACTGTACAGGTACAACTGGGATTGTGGACTACACGAATTACGATGACATGAAATATGCTGTAAGTCTTCAGTTTGAGTTTACACAGAATTTTCTTTTTATTATTCTGATCTGGAAATACTGTAGTTTCAGAAATCTATGGATTGGTTCAGCTTCTTTGGGGGCCTGAAGTATTTCTTTGAGGGTCTGAAGTGTTTCTTCTTGGGTTAGGATTCCTCTTCATGGTGTATGGAACTGGAAACTTGATGGCTCAATTTTAGGAACCCATATTATCAATTTTATAAGTATATATTTACTAAATTGATGCTTATCTACCTGATATTCTGCTTGTATACAGATCAGAAAGCTTGATGACTCTGAATTCAGGAATGCATTTTCTCGGGGTTATATCCGGGTATTTATGTTGCATCTTTCCATTTTCATGCTTTGTGAATTTTTGCTCAATTGAAGTTTTTTTTAAAGTTTTGTAGCTTATGTGGAAATGTGACCTCCATTATCAATCAGGTCAAGGAGTATGTATCCAAGAGAAGCATTTCAAGGAGCCCTAGCCGCAGTTACAGCCATAGTCGTAGTCGTTCTGTGTCACGGAGTCGCAGTCGGAGCCGAAACAGAAGCAGAAGCAGGAGCCCTATTGGCAGCAGGAGCCGTAGTAGGAGCCGCAGCATCAGCCACAGGTGCTATTAAATACTTTGTAACATAATTAGGGAATTTGTATCCTCGTTGTAATATTTATGTTTTAGCATTTCTGTCCTCTCTATTGATGCTTGAAAATTTTAAACTTGCAGCAAGTCTCCGAAGCACAAAGCACTGGCTCGTTCAATTTCAAAGTCACGATCTCGTTCTCCATCTCAGCCTCGCCCTCGTCCTAGGCGCCATTCTCTGTCTAGGTAATGCTTATAATCACCACAAGTTGGCTGAAAAAATATTTGGAAGTTTTATTTGTATAAGAGTTTTTCATTAACATTATTAGGTGCCCGGTAACTGGCTTTTATTGACTACTGCTTTTGTTCCTTGTGTAAATGTGTTTACTTCGTATTGGAAGCTGGATTTGAAGTTTGGAGTACAGTTGGCTTCTACACTTGGACTTTACTCTTTGGAACTTGGCAAGTTGGAATGCAGCTTGAAATTAACATGAATGATGTGTACGTAGAATAAGTTGACTAATAATAACAGTAAAATTTTGATGCATTTGTGAACATGTGTGATGGTGGATGAGTGAGGGTTTTAGTATGACTAGGGTTTAATAATGAACATGTGATGGTGTATGATTGAGTCATGGTTGTGTGTTTTGCATGTGAAATGGGAATGCTTTATGAATTCAACTCATATGGGCATTTGCATGTGTCATTAAAGGATGATTTGTGAATGGGACCATATCTATTGTGAACATATGTTGCATGCCACTCAAGTGTGTTTTCGTTGCTGTAACAAACACATTTGGTCTATCCTATGGGTATGTGTTGGTAATGTGAAGCAACAATATGAATATATTGTGGATATTATGCATTTGAGCCGTGAGTTATAAACATGGAAAGCAATTTGTCAAAGAGGTTTTGAAAGCTGTTCCCCCTTGGTCTAGATGACATACAATGGCTTTTGAGGGTTTTAGTGTGACAGTTGCATCTTGTGCATTTGTGAGGGTTTTGGTGTGACAGTTGAATCTTGTGCATTTGTGAGGGTTTTAATGACTAGGGCTTAATTATGTATGATCCTGAATCGTGGTTTTGTACTTCTTGTGTGAAATGGGAATGCTTTATGAATGATAGAATGACAGGCATCTGCATGTTGCATGATAGAATGATTTGTGAATGGGTCCATATGTTACATGAAGTGAACATATTATGCATGTGGCTCATAAAATGTGTGTTTTTGTTGTGGAAACAAACACATTTTGAATCCTACAGGTTATGTGTTGGCAGTGTGAAGCAACAATATTATGTGAATAGGACTATCCAATGCATTCAAGCCTTGTGCTATAAATATGGAGAGCAGTGTGTGTAAGAGGTTATGAAAGTTGTTCCCCTTACATGACATTCAATAATCATCTGATCACTCTTTTCCAAATTCAAGGTAGATGTCTATAAGTTTAGAAGACGTATTAGGCATCCATTGTATACAAGCCTACGTGACCTTTCCCATATTATTTACAACCCAAATAATGCCACAATTAATAGAAGAACATTAAAAATTTTTATAAGTACATCATGAGGTATCAAGGAATCTACTCTCTGGCATCTGCTTGATGGGAAAGGAATGGGGACTAGTGGATGGTAATATGGTATAGAATGCTGGAAGGAATATGTAAGATGTTTTAGAGAGATATGATGATTGAAATGTTTAAATAGTAGACAATGTTGTAAGGAATGATAATTAGGAAATAATGAACTTGAAAAATTATAGCATATCTTGATCACTGGCATGCTGTTTTTCCTACCTGGCCAGGAGTGCAGTAACTCAGAACTTTTCATCGCATAATCCAGACTTTAAAGCATGATAATATCTGGTCCGTGTTTTCAGTCAAAAGTATGGCAGTGTAATAAACCTTGCTTGTTTGACATCCACTTGATATTTTCTTTATCTTGTGTTTACATCATATAATAGGATGTGGACTTCCCTTTATCCAGAGGCTTTATGCTCTGCATTCTTCCTGTCCTGGTCAATTTTACTTGTAAACTTATGCTTTGTATTAATTATTGTCTTCATATTCCGTATTCCGTGTTTTATGTTTTCACTGCATTATAAATGCCAGAGCAGATAAGGCTTTCCTTCCATGTGTTCCAAGAGCTTCATAAAATGTTTTATTTGCTATTTGCTTCTCAACCTTTATTAAAGCCTCTATAGAGAGGATGCCTGTACATTCTCCCAATCATTACCAACCTTGTCATCTCTGCTGGTTTTTTCAAATGGCTTGTTTCTGTGATAACTGTCTTGTTCTTCCTACATATCCTTTCAGTCTTTCTACTCTTCAACAGTCTGATCCCCTGGCTGAGTCTTTTACTCATTCTGTTGAACTCTTGCTCATCCTATATGGAGAATATTTAAGGGACACCTGTGTTTGTAACCCCCCTCTTTCCCACTGCTTTCCAGTTTCCTTTTCATATCAATGTATTCTGTTTTTGGTTCCTAATTTTGAGCAGTTACTTGTTATCTTATTTGAAGCAAAAACTGAACTTGAATGTTGCTATAAATTGCTAAAGCTGTAAAAGGACTGAATATTCAGATAATGGTTTGAGGTTATATGTAAATGTGGCCACACTGGGCCATTTTACTTCTAGACTCAATTTCCTTGGTGTCTCCTAAGCTCAAAAGGTGGAATCATATCAAAGTTTAAGGTGGTCTGATAGCCTCAATTAATGAACAGATCATCTTTGCATATGAACCACAGGCCTCAATAACAATCCAGCCTTCAACGTCTTGTTGAAAAGAGAAGTTTACGACAAATTCTCCTTGAACCTGCAGATGCTAAATTCTGTTCTTTTGGGCTGAGAATTCCCTTATGGCTTGTACTGGGCAAAACATAAACAGTTAGTATGCTGGAATGTCTCTCTGCAAACAAAGGTTATGGCTTGTACAGGTTTGCATGGCTCAGGACATGATTGGAATTTGGAATTCGAATTTGAGCAGAACTGCTGCTCTTTCCCTCAGGAAAAACACAATCAGCCATTCCAGTGTCCACTGGGATGTCTCTGTGCAGGAAACAATGGAGCACCTAGTTTTCCATCTCAGGACATGATTGAGATTTGAACTTGTACATTTCTCCCGGTTTTCTGTACTAGGTTTTTTTTAACAGAACAATCTCATTCACTAAATAAAAGTGCCCCATCTACGTTTTCTGCTACAGTTGCTGGAAATTAAAATCATTCAAAATTATATCTGACAACAAATTCTGAGCAGTGCATTTGTTGTATTGTTTGCATCAATCTAACAGTTGCATCATTGCTATGTATGCATAATGTTGTCATCAATTTTCTTATTTATAGTAAGATTTACATGGGATATTTCTCTTTTTTAGTTGTGCTGGAGCGAGCTTTGGAATTTTTTCAAAGAAATGTCTTAGTGTCTTTTTATCGTTTCTTATTTAACTGTTAAGACGTTGGACAAAGAACAAAAGGTGCAAGTAAAATCAAGTTCTAGAGTTGGTGTTCATTCGCAGATGAAGAAATTGTTGTTCAGGAGATCTACAAGATCAATAAATGTCATAGGGATGTCATTGACCACATATGTAGATTGATGCTGATTGGCATCAGTTGTGAACCTCCAACTATATTTTGTACAGCTTGTGATGATTGGTGGCTGATTTGTGGAAGTTCTCATCACGGATTTTGTCCCTACACATGCTACATTCTGGGTTTAGAGAATAACATCCAGAGCATCATGAGATAGAAAAGCATTTCTTGATTAATTTAAACAACTACATATTGAGTGTTTTATACTGTATAGAAAAGAGGGACCACCATGATGAGCTAAGCATCCACTATCAAATTTATCAAGATCAAAACTGCCACTTGGGCATTGAATAATATACCAAAAGCAGGTGGCTGGGCCATAGATGACAATAAACTGTAGCCTTCTGGCACATAACTAAAAGCACATGTTGATAATTATAACTCTGGCAGTAGATTGAAATCTCAGCCAATAATAGGACACCATGTGCATTCTACTTATCTGGATGTACACAACATTCTGCAATATTTCTTATGGGTTTTGTAACCACCTTCATATCTGAGTTTTGCAATTAAGGCTTGCTGTGGCACTTAGAAATCGGAATTCAGCTCTGGATATCTGCAATTGTTTTGTGATCAAATAGCATAGTGTTATTAGTGTTGCAAAAATATTCAATTTCTCTTGATTTTTCCTAGTTTTGGAGTTTTTTTGGGGTGCTGAGTTTTCTGAGTTTTTGAAGTTTTTCATGTATGAGTTTTGAAGTTTTCAAAGGTTTTCTGATTTTTTCTGGTCCAGGTTTATACTTTTTCCATGTTTTGCCGATTTTTCTGATTTCCTTTGTAGATGATCCTCGCCTATAGTTTGCTGATGCGAAGTTTTGCAACAGTGTATGCTATGATATCAAATATCATAGGTATGCCTGTTTTTGTCCATAAAAATTGTGTTCAACCAGTAGTTTTGCTGACTTATGCTTAGGTCAAGGGTTTGTCAAAATTGTTCAAAGTCACAATCTTATCTATACTTAAAGTTTAAACACCCTAACGTTACATTCTTGATATGTAAAGTTTATTGCTTGATTTTCTGATATTGCAGTGGGGGTCAGTAGCTTAGAAGGCCTTTTTTGGGTCTTCTAAGGTATCACAAGGGTTGGAGTTGGAGTTTGATAATTTGCAACATTCTGGTCGTGCCTGAATTTTGCTTCATAATATTGCTGTGTGCATGTTCAGTTGCAATGTTTGCAATGATCAAAGAAACACAGGCAAAAAAACTAGGCTCGGAAGTTTTTGGACAATTTCTTGCATTTATTCATAATATATACTGTCTGTATAACAAGGATCTGCAGCAGCAACTCAGATGTGGGAATTGCATAATGAATCTTGATGATGGAATATGATGCTCATGTTCAAGACCCACCTCTGTTCCACTTTTTGTTGTTAAGGAGGTATGGAGTTTTATAATATATACTATTTGAGCAATTGCCATGAAATATTAGTTTTCATGTTTTATACAATTAGACAACTCCAGTACTATTAGGAGTTAATGGCAATGATACAGAATGCGACTATAAAGCTGGCTTATCATGAATTATGAGGATAGCGAACAGGAATGGCTGGTTTGCATGCAACGCTGATAATAGGACTCAAAGTGGCCACATGCTTTATGAGGTTGGCTGCCAGTCATTCTTCTTTTATCAACATATTCTTCCTTCTAGATGTTTGCTCTTCTCGATTTGAGCATTGTGATTGTGTTGTAATTATGTTACTGAAGCTTTATTTTCTAGTTAAGGGAATTTTATGATGATGTTATGTTGGAAGTAGCTACACCCAATTACAAAAAGTCTGATCCCTAGGTTCCTCAGTTGTCTAGTATCTATCGACCTTTGGTTACCTAGTTTCCATGGTGCAAATAATCTCTTGGGTACAAATCTTGTTTTGTGAAATTTAAAGTATGCTCTTGTTCTGCGAAATTTAAAATAGCTAATTTTATCAAGGCTGATAATATGGTTATTGCATGTAATCTGATCATACTAATTCCATCATACCGTTTTATAGAAATGTTTTTCTAACAGGTGACGCAAACCATTCTTTTTCTATGTGCTCAGACATTACAATTCTTAATGATAATTTGCTTTGACGAGCAGGTGGTTCTACTGAGGGATTCAGCTTCTTGTGTTCATTTTGTAGACATAGAACACCTAAACCAACACAGGCTTCCAACTTCCAAATTGAAGGATGTGGATATGATCCTACCAATTATGCAATTTGCCATTGTCTTTTCTATGGTATACAGAATAGGGCTTGGATTTATACCTGAAAGGAAGTCCTCCAAATTATAATTCTTTAAAACAGACAGCAAATGATGTTGGCATGGAAGGTTCAATCTTCTGCATGGTTTTGACCTTTTTGTCACGTAGAAGAGGTTTCTCCTGCATGTTCAAGAAATGCTTGAAATATATTTGTTGTTTATGGAACACGTGCACTAGAGTGCTTGTGGAGAGTCAGACTATATATATGTTCTGAACTGTTTTTCAAAGAAGCTGCCATAGTCTGTCCTGATGCCTAATTGCAAAAAATTACTGTGAATCTTGATTATGGATGGATGATGAGGGTTCTAAAAGTGTGTAATTGCAGTATAGTCCCTTCATGATGGGGGGCCTCACATCTAGGTCTTACAAGTTTGTGAGAACACAACATGAGGTCGGCAGATGCTGTGTCAGAATTGCAAATGCATTAGATCATCTAATATCAGAATTAGAAGCCTGAAAATTTCGAATCTAGAATCTGATGTGTTATTCCAGGATCTTGCTCCATTATATCGTGCATAATAAAATTATGAGAACCTGCAACCTCACTTGGAAGTACACCCCCTTGCATTATGCAATTTTCTTTTGCCGTGCTGTACATAGATTGATACTATTCAGGTTCCCAAGGAACACCACAAGAACAAATTGGCTTGGAAAACACCAATTGGCTATCACTTTGTCCTTTCTACATAGATATGGTTCCTGCAACAAAAATGACATGATAAACGGTGTGGTACATTGGCAATGTTTCAGTAACAGTGGGGCAATATTGTTATTTACCATCTTTAATAGTGTGTTTTTCATGATGGGAAGGAAATTTTCTTCATTGTCTTGTTAAGGTGCAGGGTAAGCCTCTCGTGGTTGCCTGTGATATTTCAGATAAAGTATTTTTATCTGCAGCAGAAGAGATTACCATACACGAGTCCTCTGTGTAGGCAGACGAGTTCCTATTTATGAAAATTGATCTAGCATATTTCTTATCCTCGTGTTTGTTTTTTATTCAGTGTGGCATTGTAAATGTCAGATTAATATCAAAGGAAATCAAAGTGGTTTGTCTTTACATTTACTTTTTATTAATGGAGTTGGTGATTTGTTGGCTAGTTTTGATTTGCCTTCTTAATGCATCTTGTTTGATACTTTTGCAGATCACTATCAAGGTCCAGGTCAAGGTCCAGAACCCCTCAGCGTTTGGTAAGTTTTAAACAAGTTTTCTGAGCTACTCAATTTTCAATGTTGCTAAATTTAACACTATCCTTTTTTTTCGCTACAGCCAACCTCATATAAACCTCGAACTCAGAGTCCTGGAAGCCGCAGCCTCAGTCGGAGCCCCAGCCCTAGCAGGAGCCGCAGCCGATCCTATTCTCGTTCACCTGCAGTAATTGATTTATCCTCCTTCAAATCTGAGTAAATAATTTTAGTCAAATCGTGAATACTGTCGCTGGTAGCTTGCTCAATTATTTTAGGTAATAATGTTATGTCCTGTTTCATTGCAGGTTAAATCTGCTAGAAGTCTGTCTCCAGCTCCCCGAGATGATTAAGCTAAATCCTAGACATTTTATTTTGGAAAGTTAATGGGAGATCTCTTAGAGGAGCTTCTATAAAAGGTGGAAAGTTGTTCAAACAAGAGTTTCTTGAGAACATCGTGGTAACCTCTCTGGTCATTTACATCTATGTGGTGTTGCTGAATCATTTAATACTGACATTTTGGATATATCCTGCTGTTGTCTCTAAAGAGGCTCTTGTATTATTTTCTGAACTTGCTCATCTCTAGTTGAGTGGCAGAACCTCTGATTTTTGGGTTGGTTGGGAATTTATTTGCACTTGTGCTTTCTTTTGATAGAAAGCATGGGCCTATTCAGCATTATTCACTGCATAATTTGATTCCAGAGCAGCTTTGACTGCTTGTAGTTAAGTTTTTTTTTCAAGTTTATTAGAGTACGTGATATAATATATCGATAATATTCTTTTATGTTTGAATGTGGCGTGTTGCTCCAGGTGTGTTTTGTACATGCTTGCATTACTTTGAATTTTTTTGGTTTCTGGTGAGCATGTGATGGCCTCTTGGCTGTTGATTTTTGGGGCTGTTTTGCAGTGAAGTCTTTGGGAGGCCTTTTTTTTACAGTGCAAATTTACTATTTATATGTACCTTGCCTTGTTATTTTCCATTCTGGTGGTGGTCTCTGTGATTTGTTTTTCACATTGATATAATTACCATACGTCTTAAAATGCCATCAGTGACCAAATTCTGTGTTGTGTGCCCTTCTTTGCTAATTTTACAAGATGAATTTATGTCCAGTCAACGTATAATTATAAATGCAGAATGTGGTACCCTCTTGATCTGTACCGCCCTCTATTTAATATTTGGATGTGTTTCTTGGTCACACCCTATATTTAATATTTGGACGAGTTTCTTTGTCAAATATTTATAAATTTGTTATAGGTTGAAAGTCTGAATTTTCCGGCTTCATACCTTCGTCACAATTTTAAAGATCCTGCAACCTAGTTGAATGGAAATTCAATATGATTTGGCTGGCTTTTAGGGATATGAAATACAATACGCGGCTTGCTATTTTAGCCCCGTTTTTCTAATCTAAAATTTTCATCTAATGACAAATTAAACATTTCTTATATTAGATACTTTTTATTTCTTATATTAGATACTTTTTTTAAAGTATCTAGTTTACCTAGTTTTCATCTAATGATGCATTAAACATTGCTTATATTACATGATAAAGAGTAGAAAACATCCCGTTCTTACAAATGAAAATGGAGAGTTATCTAAACACATTTCTCATTCACTGGAAATGTATCATATGCATTGATTGCTTACCTAGTTTCCATCTAATAATGGACCAAACATTTCTTATATTGCATAATAATAATAGATTAAATATTTCTTATATTACATAATAAAGAATGCTTTGTTAAAATGCTTAGTTAAAATCATTTAGTTTTCATATCTAAATATATTTTTGCATTCACTGGGTTTGTATCATGTGTAGCGAGTGCCTGCCTATCTAGTTTGAAGGCCAGGTATATTTGTAAAGATCGCTTATCAAGTTTGAATTTAGAATTTGAAGTTTGGAGGGAGGTATCATGTGTAATGATTGCTTATCAAGTTTGAATTTAGAGTTTGAAATTTTATGTATGTAATTTTTTTGTGGGTTGTATTGTTTATAGGCCTTTATATCTAGTTCTCATTATGTATATAGTAGCCATTTATCTGATATTTTTTTTCTTTCAGAAATTGAGACGTTAGGTTTGAAGCTTCAATGGTGTTCTTGATATGTTTACATAGTGATAAATCCACTTATCCAGAAATAGTGTGGAATGAGATGAGAAATGGGTTGAATGCAATGAATGATTCAAATTCCAAACAATTTGTTGATTCCCAACTAACAATTACATTTGAATAAGTATTAGATTTCACTGAATTTAAACCATCCTAATGAATGATTCAAATTCCAAACAATTTGCTGATTCACAACTATTAATTACATTGGAATAAGTATTAGACTTCATTCAACAATGGTAGACTCATACAAATATTCACGCCAAAGATTACAAAATGAGACATTTACATTACAATAAAAACAACAATATGCAATTTTGAATTTAAAGACTTGGGGACCAATTGATAATTTTTGAATAATTAACTTGATAAAATCCCATGAGGGACCATCTTTAATCATTATGTTGACATGTGAGGTTGATAATTTTTTTTTCTAGTTCTCTTGGTTAAACTCACTTCTTATCAAGGAAAGCTAAATACCTAAGTTTCCTAGCAATTTCACATTATGTGCTTGGTCAATTTGTCTTTTCTTAGGATTGATTTTGTCCTTGTTAATCTTTTCAATGTTGCCAAGCCATTTTCTTGCTTGCCTTTGATCCTTCTCTAGTGCAAGTTATTTTACTTTCGATAGTATAGCAATGTTTCTTATGTTTGCATAGATAATTTTTCCCCATTGGGGAAAGCTACTTTACCTCTAGTAGTGCCTAGTATCAACATGTTGTCTACTTTGTCAATCTTGTTTCCTTGGTTAAAACCATTTTTCATGTTGTCTACTTTGTCAATCTTGTTTCCTTAGGGAAAACTGTTTTTCATTTGTTACTCTGCGCTAGCTTGCATGGTGTTGTTACTCTTACTGGCATTGCCACTCTCTCTTAAATTACCACAAGTTATTTCTCATTTGCTAATTTGAATGGTATTTCTGCATCATTCACTGGGTTAAACTTGTTACTCCCTTGGGGCATGTTTTTTGTTTGCTATCTTTCCAATGTTGCCATCTTACTTGCTTGGTCAATCTTTTCTTTGGGCAAGGTATTTTTGTTGTTGTTGCTAGTACACTTAGTTTTTCCACATTCTTTGCTTGGTCAACCTTGCCTCTACTATATTATCCTTTCCCATGTGGAAATATATTTTCCCTTTGCTATCACATTGCCACAATTTTTATTGGTCACCCTTGATCCCTTTAGGAAAAGATGCTCTTCCTCTTGTGTTCCTTTCCCTTTCATGCACTAGGAAAGCTACTCACATTCCTATTCAAGATATTATGTGCCTATTGTTTGTCTCATAGATTGCATTGATAAAATTTCTTGTTGCCATGTGAGCATCTAGTATGTTAGAGGTTGAATTAACTACTTGAGGTATGGTATAATCTCTCAAGGGAATAGCTTGGGTCTCTTTATGTTAGCCTTGACTTGTATACATCATAAGTATTTAGTAGCATTGCCTCTGATTTTGTTCCAAATAGATCATTTTGAGCATGCTTTCTGTCGTACTTGCTTACTCAATTTTACAAGGTACCTAATACATGCTTGATTATGTGGTAATTATGATTACTTTTTCAACTTTTCCCAACATCATTTGACAAATATGTGTTATTGCTTGTTACCTTTCATTTTTCCCATTATTTTCATAATTTATTGATCTATATTTGCTACTATAATAAGCATAACTAAACAGCCTAAGTTTTCATACACATGTCCAATCATAAGCATGAATAAATTTGTCCAAACAAGCAACCATTTTTGAGTCCTTTAAAAAATGATGTTTCATGGATTAAATTGCGGACAATACTTTTTTTTGGTCTTGCATTGAATTAAAAAAGACACACAACAAATATGTGAACTGATTTCTTTCTACTTGGTTGTTTTTTATCCCCAAGGAAAAATCATAAAAAATTTGACCATGGTTGACAACACTGCCAATATATATATCCAGTATAATATAATAGCTCAAGTACCATGTCCATGAAAATATCAACAGAGAGATATATAAGCTATTTGCGTATGATAAGCTAGGTGCATCTGTGCTCAGTAAAAGAACTATGATAATAATGATAGTGTTTTGAGCCGTTTTGTTCTGTAATCATCCAAGTACCAAATACCTGCTATGCTGCTTTCTTGGATACACTGTTAGAAAGTTGATTCCTTTCTCTGTAAATGTGATGACAAGAAATTTCCACTTAGTTATTATTTGTTATTAAAAAGTATTTCTAAATTAACATTAATAACATTTAAATTTTTTCTCCACCACATTATAAAATAACCCGTATCTATTACATTATCACAACATCACACTTTCAAAAGACGTGATCGATTACACTAGGGCATGATGAAAGGGCTCTTAGAGATCAATTACACAAGCTTATTTCTCGTAGACTCCTTGATAATCTTGGACAAGAAGCTCTCCCTGATATCCATTTGATTTTTCCTAACTCGGTTGAACTAGACATCATGGACTTGTTTGCCCCTTGTAACTTTGCTAACATTCAAGGTTATCCACATGCTTTTCTTGATAATAGTGGTCAATGTTAAAGCTCATATCAAAGCTTTTAGCTCTTGGTTGGGTAAATATGCTAGAGGTCCTGACTATAATCATGAAGATGTGAAGATGAGCCTCTTTGTCCTTTCTTTGGAAGAAAATGCTTTGGATTGGTTTACAAAAAGCCTGATAATTCATTTGATTCATTGCAATTGATTATTACTACTTTTAAGGATAGGTATGGAGATAAAAAAGAAGAAAAGCACACACTTAGAGCTACCAACACCATAAAGAAGAATGAAAATGAGATTGGAAGAATTTAATAAAAGGTTTAATGGTATTGTTAGAGATTTACTTCAAGATTATAAACCCACTGATAAGTCTTTTTTGGAGTATTATCTCGATGCATTTAACAATGATACTTCTTATGAGCTGAGACATGCTAAGCCTAATGATGATAAGGTTGCCCAAACTTTGCCTGAACAATGTAGGAAAGTGTCTGGAAAATTTGAGATTCTAAGTTTTGATAGGGGTCCAAGTAGATCTCGTGAATCTAAAGGAAAATAAATTAAAGAGGTTGATCACGATCCTATTAAATAATTGATGCAAATAATTAAGAACATGGAAATTAATTAGGCAAAGATGATGTTAAATAATGCTAAAGAAATCAGTGGCATGCAATCTAGGTTGGTTCAAATGGAAAGATCTCAAGCACAAAATATCTTGGGAATAATTGAAATGATAATGCTTGGCAAAAGAGCGACCCATCGAACCCGGATGCGGGTGCTCCCGAGGCACATTCAATGCAGGTTAATGTTTCGCCGGCAGCTGGATATGCACCTGGTGATCCGGCACGACATTCATTACCCTCCCGCGATTGATATGAATTTCTTTTGGTACATGCAGCTTGTCAAGCATTCGGCATTGAATGCGCTCCCTGTTCGAGATTTGGCGCAGGTTGTTTTAATCATGGCTCCGTCTCTGGTTTTGGTTATCATTCCCATCGGGTCTTTATTCTTGCATCCCTGTGTTGCTCTGGTAGCTTGGTGGCTTCTCCGAAGTTTGTTCCTTACCTGGCTTGCCCACCCTCGTCCCTGTTCTGCCTGGTCTTGTTTATTTCTTTCCTCAGGTCTCTCTGTTTTCCTGAAGATGGTGCGCCGCCGTGGTTGTTCTCGCCGTGGAGGCACTAGTGGTAATCGTGGTCACTCTCAGCCTGCTCCCCAGAATATCATTCCTCTGGCTTCGGCTTCCCCGTCCTCTGATCATGGCAAGCCCTTCCCGCATAACTCATTCCAAACCACCCGTTTTAAATTTCACAGTCGGCTCAATAAACCAATTCTCTCAGCTAGCATTACAGTCATTTTGGCTGAGGAAGAAGATAGGCCCAGCAGCTCAGTCCATACCTCACCTTCGCAGTCTCAGGATGACAGTGTGCTCCAGGGAGATGTGGTAGGAACTGTGTTTAATTATGATGATTTGCAGGATGCGGGGAACGTTCCTGAGGTCCCTAAGCCTCCAGAAGATAATGCTCAGAACAATTTGACCGCGGTCGAGCCGGCGCACCCATCTGATGGCAATCTGAATTTGGTAGCTCCTCCAGGTGGCTGCGACACGGGCGCTGGGGACAATGTCGATGACATGTGGATGGGCTCTCCTTGCCGGGTGGAGAAGGATGCTCGGGACCCTCTGCAACATGCATGATACCTCCGGTACCGCGCCTACTGATTGCAGCTCCCCTTCTGGTTTTTATATCCTATGTGTTATGCTTCTCTGGATTTTGTCAAATATGTTTTGTATCAGATTCTGGCTAGGTATAGTTATCAGCCATTATGGTCTTATGCTCTGTATCAGGTCTTGGCTCGGCAAGCCCTTGTTTTTGTTAAGTTTTGCATATGGCTATCAGGGCAGCACAGATATTATCATGGCCATAGTTCTCATCTGCTCTGTAATGTTGTTCACCATTTTGGTTAGCATTTTTGTATGTAAGGGCTCTGGGAATTATGTATTGGGTCTTCTCAATCCCGGAATTGGGTCACAGGGTTATCTGATTATCAAGGTATCTGGTCTTATGGTCTCTGGGTCAGGGTTGTTGGATGGCTTCAGCCTCCTCTGAGGTCTTAACCTCTCTATAAATATTTTCTCTTTATTAATAGATTTAGCCTTTACATAGAAAAAAAAAGAGCGACCCATCGAATGAGTAGAGACCACCAAATCCACTTGAGTTTGCTCATCTCGTGGAAGAAACTCCTTATTATAGAGTTTGTGATGTCCTTCATGATGAGGCTACTTGTCACTCTGTAAAGATAGTTATGGATAGTGGAATGATTGGGACAAGTAATCATATTAATATTGTTGGTGATGAGCATCACTTATCCATGAAAGATTGGATGGAAGTTGTTGAAAACAATCATGATGTGAAAAATCTTCAATTTTCTTATAATATTAATACCTTTAATGATGAGAAGGATATGATGTTTGAGCTATTTGGTGAAAATCCTTCTCCGGAACAAATCTTGGAGATTGCCCAATATAAAGGATTGACTTATTAGTGAAGAAATAAGGAGAAATGTGAAAATCATATTACTCCCAGAGTTCGTAAACCTGGTTTGAATTTTAACTCTAGATTGAATATTGATTTGGGAGGTTGGATTAATAATGCTAAGATCTTGGTTCCTGTCACGAAGATAGTAAATATTCCCTCCCAGAAGGCTAAGTTATTGAAGGCTATTGATGCTCCTCGTGGTGATGTTTTTCGTGAAAAGGTTCATGAAGTTGGTTATCAAGATGCTCTGGTGTATTTTCAAAGTATGGATCAAGATAATAAAGATAATCAACCATTCTATATTACTTGTTAACGATTTTCGATTGTATAACTGCATGTTGGATTTTGGTGCATCGACCTATGTCATGACCAAAAGGGTCATGGAACAACTTAACTTAAGGATTTCTAGACCTTATCACAACATTTGTGCCATGGATTCTAAGAGAATTGAAGTGCATGGTTTAATTAAGGATTTACAAGTGCATTTGTCTATTTATCCTGATATAATGATTGCCATGGACATCATTGTGATTGAGGTGCTTGATGCTTGGGGTATGTTGCTATCGAGAAAGTGGGCGTCTGATATAGGAGGGAATATTCAAATGAATTGGACTTATGCTATTATTCCTTCTCCTAGAGGCAATGGTTTTGTAAGGCTTGATAGGGATCCTAAAAGAAGTTTTCATGTGGAAGACCCTAAGAGGCCTCATAACGAGATTATAATAGAACAACCTAACCTTCAGAATTATGCTATTTTGTCTAACTCCATAGTTCCCTTGGATGAAAAGGTTGTTGATTTAAAGAATCAAGTATGATATATGTATTTTGATGGTGCAACTTCTAGGCATGACAAAGGTGTTGGCATTGTCTTAAAGTATCCCTTTGGTCATATTTTCAAATTTGCCTATAAATTGGAATTTGAAGCTACCAACAAAGTAGGTGAGTATGAAGCTCTACTGTTGGGTCTCGAATTGGCAAAGTATTTAAATATTAAATTTCTTAGTATCAAGGGAGATTCATATTTGGTCATTATGTAAATCAAAAATATTTTTTCTTGTAAGAATAATAGACTCGAGAGATATCGAAATGTGATTTGGGACACTATGGAACTGTTTGATGCTCTTGATCTTCAAGCTGTCCCTAGAGAAAAGAACAACCACGCTGATCAACTTGCAGTGGCAACATCTACTTTGCAATTATCTGACGAGTTGGTAAATGATAAAGTCAAGATGGAAGTTATTTTTATGCCTTCAATTCCTGAAAATGTTGAGAATTGGCAAGTGTTTAAAGATGATAGTGAAGTAGTTCGCTTCTTGAATAACTTAGAAGAATTTGAAGATTTAAACATTGTTTTTTTTCCCAAGGAAAAAATCGTAATATCCATTATATTAATATTGAAAATTACATGTTGCATCAGCTACATAAAGTATTATGTGTGAATCATAGATGGACCAAGCCATCTATCCTAGTGTATCAGTTCATCTTTCATATAAATTTAACATAAATGAAAAAAATATATACATGTATGTGCAGTGTGTAGTAACTGTCTGATGCAAAAATATCAACAAAAAGTGTCTAATAAGATCTTCCAGTGATCATGTAGTTTGATCAGTCGGCTCTGCCTCCCCTATATTCTCAATGAAATGCCTGTGGTAATATTGGTAGCTTCCCTGATCCAATTGTTCCAATATTAACCATTGGCCGCCGGGTTGCTTCGCGGCTTCCTTGGAAAGACTGTAAGAAATCTAGTTCCTTTCCCTGTAAATGTGGGAGCAAACAATAAAATCAAATTGTGACTTTAATGTTGTAATTTATTCCAATAATCCTCTAAGTGTGTGCATGTGACAATGAGTAAGTGAGTTGAACCAATTGATGACAATTTTTGAGTCTCCAAATATTTGAATCCGGTTATAGTTCTTCTCAAGTGCAAAGTTGAGGAGTAATCTGAGGCTATTTAGTTCTGCATAATTGTTTGTGCCATGACCAAACCCCATCTTTAGTTTGTAATAATGATTTTCAGAGAGATATAATATAGCTCCTCCCCCACAACCAATTTCTTGAGAAGATTTGTCGAAGTATGCCCATGGGAAGGATTTGTCAATGACTTTAGGTACAATGTTCCGGGTTTGGTTCTTGGGTTCCTCTTCAGGGATCAGATGGAAAAGGGCCTCTAAATTGGAGCATATGCTGTTCCAAGGGGTGAGGGAATCCTTGAAGATAATTCTGTTCCTAGCTAGCCAAATTCCCCAACAAACTATAAGAAGGAGGTTGCCTATTTTCTGTGATTGTGCGGAGTGCCACCAAGATTTCCAAGCAGATGTGAAATTTCTCCCCTGCCACCTGCTAGTAATGTCAAGGGAAATGTAAATCTGATGCCAAATCAGTTGGGTCACTAGACACAACAAGAATAAATGATCTATGGATTCAGTTTGTTCCTTACAGAGGCAGCAACAAGAAGGGCCATGGATGGATATGTTCTGTAGGTTTTCATCAGTAGGTGCTTTGTTGGATAATAGGCACCACATGAACAATCTTTATTTGGGAGGCACCTTTAATTTCCAGAGGGGTTGCCACCACCACTCGACAATCTCAGGTTCATGCTCAGAAACTATGAAAGAGTATCCTTCCTTGGGGGTGTATTGACCACGAGAGGAGGCCGCCCATATTAATTCGTCTGCGCGATCTGTAATTCTGACATGGGACTCTTCGAGGGAGCTAATATATCTGTTCCAATCATTTTTCTAGTTATTCGAGATCATGAGATCGTGTGCCGATTTCCAAGCCTGTGAAAGCCAAGTTGTATTTCCTTCATCTGCAATCTAGGATATATATCTTATGCCAACGGATTCGAGGAACTGTTTGAGGTCGAGTGGAAGGAGGTGGGCATTCCCACAACCTGACCAAGCATCTTGGCCAATACATACTTGTTCACCTGATCCGATTCGCCAGGCCAATCCTTTTTTTATAACTGATATGGATTGTGTGATTGCTTTCCAAATGGTGGAGCCTCCAGGTCTATGCCTTATTGGGCTACGAATCCATTCAAGAATCGATTGGGGATATATGTACTTGTGATATACCACCTCTTTCCATAAACTGGTGGACGAGAGAATCTGCCAACCCTTTTTTTCGCAAGTGCTTTTGTAAAACAATTTAGATCCTTTAGGCCCCAACATCCCCATTTTTTGGGTTTTTCTATATGCTCCCATTTGACCCAAGCGAAAGTCCTTCCATCATGATTCCCTCTCCATAAGAATCTGCAACATATTTGTTGTATTCTGCAAGTGATACCTTTAGGGATCCAAGCCAGTGCCATCCAGTATACTACTATGAATTCTAACACTGACTTAATGAGGACTAATATGCTTGCTCGATATAGCCATTGATGCTGCCATATGTTAATACGACGTTAGATTTTTGCTATCAGCCAAGTCCAAACCACTATTCAATAATTGTTTAGCTTTAGTCTGTACCCCAGATACTTGATTCCTTCCTGCAAGTCCATATGACTATAATTAAATTGATGTAGTGCATATCTTCGTTCATTGAGAGAGAAATTTATAGTCATAATGGTAGACTTGCTGTGATTCGAAATCATTCTGGTAGCTTTGCAGAAAAGGGATAGTATTTGCATAAAATTTGTGGAATCTCTAATGGATCTGTTGACCACTACGTGTCAACAACCCATAGAAGTACACCCATTTTTTTTCGCAAAATGGATAGCACTTGATCGATGTGTCCATGCCGTCCAACTATCATCATCAACTTGACTTCTAAGATGTTATGTAAACCCTTTCTGCATGTGTATAATGTAAATAATCTCAGCAGATATATGTCATGTATGTAACAACTTAGGTAAACCTATTTTTCTAGTGACAATCTCCATTCTGGGAGGTTTTTTGTTTCACCGATCCATTCTCGGATGGTCGACAGAGTTTTGCTCCGGTCTTACCTCAAAGATGGAATGGATTTTGTCGCTAGGATCTTAGGCGAGTCCTAGTGTTCTAAAGCGAGTCTATGTAAAAGTAATTTGAGAATAATCGTAACTATTTGGTTAGGTTATTTTATTACAAATTGCTTGGTCTGCTCGATTATATGTGTGTCGTAGAAATGGGTAGTCTTTGAGGGTCTATTACAAACGGATTTTCCCCCTTTATGATGTAAAAAATATGAGAATCATGATGTAAAGTGTCTAGAGGGTTGGAAAAATAATGTATCCCCTCATAGGTTAATTAATTAAATTTTATGGCAAAAAATTAATTAAAATCATAAGCTATAAATTTAATTAATTCTAGGTCTTAGGTAAATTTAATTTCTCCAAAGGCAAAATTCGTCTGTCCTTAAAAATTAAATTTTAAAAGGTCCCATAACTAAAGTAAATTAATTATTTTGCTAAATTTTAAACCTTTGATCCCCGGGAGTTAAGTCAAAGTCAATTTTTTGGGGAAATTAACTTAATTTATTTTATTTTTGAGTTAATTAAAATGCATTTAATTGAAAAATTCGAATTTCCCAAAATATTTAAATATTTCGATGGATGAAATTAAAAGGAATTTTAATCCTCATCAACGCTTGAGATTGCTTTGACAAGGATTACTTGAACTAGCCGTTGGATCATTTATCTTTAAATAAGAGGTCATTTTTTAGTCAATTCATCCAACCTTTGAGTCGTGCGCTTAGCAAGAAGCTCTTGTGTAATCTTTTTTAATCTCTTCATGAGAATATTGTAAGATGTGTTGTTTTCATGCATAATCTTTTTCTAAAACCATTGATGGTAACTTCTAAAGAGTGATTTGAGTATATGTATCTTGCTCAGTTACTGGAGTTTGAATAATAATCTAAATTTTGAACGTAATAGTAGGAATCTCTATTTGTCTGAGTTTTATTATTATTTTCTCGCTCTATTTTTAATGGATGGATCGAGTTTTGCAGGGAAATCTTGATTTTAGATCTTCGAGCATTATGGGAAGTTTCAGTTGAACCAACCAACTTTTGATCTGTGTTCCCGGAAGAGCCCAACTAGATTAGCTCCGGGCTTATCATAAGAAATTTGTTGGTGATGCATGACGGTTTCGAGTAAGCACCTTTAAAATTTAAAATTATTTTAATTTATGTGCAGCATAATGGTAGATCTGGCTAATTAGAGCCTGCAGTTTGTAAATTTTGTAATTATTTTTCTAACATGGGTTTTTATAGGTTTTAGTTTTTTATCATTGTATATATCGTTTGGGTGTTTTATTGTTGTCGTGCAACTACAGATCTGAGAAAGAAATTTGTGTAGAGTCCAGATCTTGGCCCTGGAGGGTAAGATCTGGGTCTCTGGGGGTTTATCAACATGATTTTCTGGGAAATTTTCTTAGGTTTTTGGCTACCATTTTTCTCCAGTCTTCTGCCTGGTTTTTTGGGTTTGCTGCAAAATTCGTTTTTTTTTTTAAGAAATCCCTTCATAGCTCCATTGCTGCCAACATTACCCTTGAAACTGTAAAAAATCTCCACAACTCCTTTCCCTCGTGCTGCCTTCTCCCTCTCATCTCGCTGCCATATCCTTGCATGCTGCTCCAACTCAAACCCCTGTCCGCGTCTTCATCGCACCTGCAAAACCCTTCCGCTACAACATTTCCATAGTCTTTTCTCTGCTTGCATTTTCTGTGTGGCTCCCTTCCTACAAAACCTTCAACGCTGCCATTATTCGAAACTGCAGCTACTTCCCCACTTGCGGCTCCCTCATTTCTCCTTCACTACTATCGGTCTCCCTCTTCCCGTGACTCTCATTTTCTGTGTGCCCTTCTCCTCTCAAGATGCTCTCTTCCACGCTCCATCCCTGCTCTTCCGCGTTCCCATTTGCCGCAGCTCCATCTCCACCTCGACCTGCATCATCTCTTCTCCTTAGTCGAGCTCCCCTTGCCTCCATCGCCTCCATCGACTTGCACACACAACAAACACTCAAAAATCAAATTTTCTTTTCTATTCTCTTCACTTATGTTTATGTTTCACTTTTATTTTTATTTGTAATATACATAGGGTTTAGTTAGTTTCCTTTTCATTTTTTGATTTTTTTAGGCTTTGGTTAAATGTTTGATGTTTTATAAAAATAAAAGTATAAAAATCTAATTTTTTGGTTAAGTTTCATTTTTTTAGGTGCTTCTCCTTTTCCTTTTATTTGTTTTTATGACTTGTTTTTTTTATGTTTCGATTTTTTTTTTTGTTTTGTTTTTCATTATTTTGATTTTGTTTTAAAAATTTAAAAACATTTAGAAAACTAAAAAGTTAAAAAAGATTTCATTTTTGTGGCTATGAGATTACTAACGAATTAAATCACAAGGGACCTACACTTTTTCATTTAAAAAAATAATTTTTTATGTGACCTATGGTCCATTAAAATTTTTAATTTATTAAAATCTTTTTGATTTTTATTTTTTTGGTCATATTAATTTTTTTTAATTTTGCTTCATAAACTTAACACATTTAGTTTGCCTAAGGGATAATTAAACTATTAATCTAAAGTTCCTTGGTGTCTTTTGTGTTAAGTGTACGATTTTAAATTCTATCATAGTGATTTCTCTATTGTCAAGAGCGATTAATGTTTTAAAATAATTGGCTATAGGAGAAAGATAATTAATTTTAGATCTGGGTTATTAATGAAAATCATTTTAAATCTGAAATCATTGCTTAGTATTTAAATTTCATAATTCTGTTGGGATTTAATTGCTAGAAGCTCTTGCATGATAAAACTAAAATTTAAAAAACATTTAAAAATCTAAAAAGCTAAAAAATTTTTCATTTTTGTGATTATGAGATTACGAAGGAATTAAATCATAAGAGGACCTATACTTTCGCATTTAAAAAATTATTATTATTTTTTTAAATTTTTAATTTATTAAAGTCCTTTTGATTTTTTTTTGTCACATCAATTTTTTTAAATTTGCTTCATAGGCTTAACACATTAAGTTTGCCTAAGGGATAATTAAACTATTAATCTAAAGTTCCTTGGTGTCTTTTCTGCTAAGTGTAGTATTTTAAATCTATGGTAATGATTTCTCTATTGTCAAGAGCAACTAATGTTTTAAAATCATTAGCTATAAGAGAAAGATAATTAATTCTAGATATGGGTTATTAATGAAAATAATTTTAAATATGGAATTATTGCTTATTATTTAAATTTCATAATTCTTGATGGGATTTAATTGTTAGAAACTCTTGCATGATAAAGCTTTGGGCATTTGCATTTAATCGTTCATGTTCGTCACTATTCATCACATTTGTAAACTGCTCTAGATAACTTGTTTTTGTTTAGTGCATGGTTAATTGAATATAAAGGCACTGGTATATAATCATTTCTATTTTGTGGTTGTGTCTTGGTTGTATTGGTGTTTAATCTATTCATCTCAGTTAACCAGGACTCATTTACATTCGTCAACTTGTCTATTTTTAAGTCTCCTAGAGCTTGTGTTTCACAGGTTATCCTCATTTATTCACCCCAAGGACTACGCCCCTTGACTTGTCTAGGAGAGAGTCTAAACAGAATGAGTAAGGATTAGAGTGACAACCCTTACTCTAAGTGTTGTCGCGGTGCCTAGACACTTTGTGCGACAACATTTTTTGGCGCCGTTGCCGGGAACAAAGTTTTTTCTATCATTCGTTTCCTCGACATCGTTTTAATATCTTATCTTTATTCTTCTCGTCATCCGGAACAACATTTTTTGGCGTCGTTGCCGGTTTTTCTGTCATTGGTCCTCACGAAATTTTTACGATCATCTAATCTTTTCTGCCATTCATTAGCCCGTCAAGTGGGACAACATTTTTTGGCGCCGTTGCCGGGGATATTTTATTCTTGGAATTTCAACGACATTTCCTCATCATTCTTCTCATTTCTCATCTCTTGTTCGAGTCGGAAAAGCCAACACTTCTTGGAATTTCCACCAAGGACCAATTTATTGGACCTTGGTTTTACGACATCTCATCTCATTTTTCTGGCATCATTTCGTCTCTTCATTTCTCACCATCCTAAATCTCGTCATCTCTCATCTAATCCTCTCATCCTCACTTTCTGCACCTAGACATTCCGGTTGGTTTCCTGTTTGGGTGGCGACTCCACTTATTCATTCATTTAATCCCAGACAAGGATCCCTCTTTGAATATCTATATGCCTCCATCCACTAAATTTTTGGTTTTGCCTTTGGAAACTTTGTGAGAGATTCATGCTCAAGTGGCGACTCCACTTCTTCCATTTATTACAAGAATTCCTGCTAGAAGCTCTCTTCTTGTAGATGTTTTGATTTTCTTGAGCAGGGATTTCTCTCTCTAATATCCATTTGGCCTATCTTTTTCCCATTAGGGAGGTTATCATGGATTTTGACTTCCTTGTGATTTTACTAACATTCAAGGATCTCGCATAGTTGTTCTTATGTTTTGGGTGAAGCCATTGATGAATTTCATCCTTTTCAAGGTAACAATGCTTTTACTACCGAAAGTCACCTTCAGAATGCCAGTCTCTGTATAAGGAAGTGTCACCCATATTCTAAATATGAAGATGTGAAGATGAAGATTTTCGTTCTCACCTTATTTGGAGATGCTTTAAATTGGTTTGTTAATTTCCTTGATAACACTTTTGATTCTCTTAAGAATTTTAGGACATATGTGGGATATTCTAAAGTTATAACTTTTGTCCCACATTCTGCTATTAAAGATATATAAACCCAAACTGATTTCTTAAGAACTAGAGTTAGGTGGGTCACTAAGATTCAATAATATTATTTGGAAATCAAACCCACTAAGCTTGTTAAGGGTTAAAGATTGGCCCAAATTTTGACTGATAGTAATGAGAAGGCTTTAGGCTTTATTTATTAAAGTAATTCTTCAACTTCACTTGAGCTTCAAAGGTTAGGAGAAATTGAATGGTACAAGGCCATTATTTATTATTTGCAAAATCTTACATGTCCTAACCATTTAGTTGCTCATAAGAGAATAGCTCTAAGATTAAAAGCAACTAAGTATTGCATCATGAAGGATGGCCTTGGATGGAGGAATCCTGAAGGAATAATACTTAGGTGCATTGACAAAGTTGAATCGAAAAATCTTATCTCTAAGTTTCATTCAGTCTTTTGTGGTGATCATTACGCTGCAAAGACTACTTCCCAAAAAATCCTTAGAGCTAGTTACTATTGGCTTCAATATTTTCTAATGTGCACAAGGATGTTAGATGTTGCCAATCTTGTCAACTCTTCACTGGGAAGCAAAAGTTAGCTGCCCTGCCTTTACACCCTGTTGTTGTTGAAGCTCATTTTCAGCATTGGGGTTTGGATTTCATTGGGAAATTCCATGAAAATTCTAGTAATGACTACTCATGGATCTTAACTGCTACTGATTATTTTATTAAATGTGTTGAAGCTATTCCTACTATGAATGACACTGAAAAGGTTGTTATGGACTTTATTGAAGATAAATTCACTACTCAATTTGGTGTCCCTGCTAAGGTTACTACTGATAATGCCAAGGATTTTAGCTCTTTAGAGTTTTAATCATTTTGTTTTAAGTATGGAATTATCTTGTCTCATTCATCTAACTACTATCCTCAAGGAAATGGTCGTGCAGAGTCTAGTAATAAAAATCTTATAACCATTATCAAAAATATAGTAGGAGACAATAAGTGGGTTTGGGATAGAAAAATCAAGTATGCGCTATGTGAAGATAAGATTAGAAATAAGAAAGCTACTGGTAAAAGTACCTTTGAATTGGTTTATGGCTTGGATGTGCACCTTAAATTTCCATCTTATAAACTCATTCAACATTTCTCTATTGACAAAGATGTTGTTCAACATAGAATTGATCAAATTGTGGAATTGGATGAAACTCGTAGAGAAGCTTTCAATAATATCTTTAAAAATCAATCTAATGTTAAGATTTTTTTTGATAAATCATCTCAAGCTAGATCTTTATAGGTTTGAGACATGGTGCTACTTTGGGATCATAGGAATGAGAAACGAGGAAGTCATGGAAAATTCGACAGCTTGTGGCTAGGATCTTATATCATCAGAGGACTTGCTGGATCAAATTCATTTTGTTTGAGCAATTTGGATGGTGAACCATTAGAATTACATGCAATGGCCAGATGCTCAAGTTGTTCTACAAATAGGACATATGATGTCATAAGGGCATATTCTGTATTGTATTTCTAACTTTATTCCTTGTTATTTTATATTTCGTTTCAACATTTTTGTTTCTGTTCTTAATTTTTTTTTTTTTACTTTTCATGTTAGAAGAATATTTTTTGTTTACAGAGATTATATTTCATGTGCTTAATTTTATATGATGATTTTTGGATTATATTTGGATGGACACTACTTATATGAACTTGTGTGTTGCTTGGGTGCAAATTCTGGATTCTCACATTTCTTCAGTGAAGCAACGTGTCCCCAAGTAGAGTTAGATGTTGACCATTCCGTTTCAAATACGCTACGAAAATATTTTTTTTTGTAAAGGAATTACATCATGTTTGAGCAATCAAATATCTAGGATTCATCATTATCATTCACCAGTTCATCATAATTGTAAACCCAAATTCAACAAGTTTATTGTAAATGAATAGTATGATCGTTTAATTATGTAACAACCTAGGTAAACCTATTATTATGGCGGAAAATTTCATCCTAGGAGGTTTTTTCATATCATCGATTATCTGTGTTTCTAAACACAGATGATCGACATAGCTTTTTCCTCCACCCTCACCCCAAAGCTAGAGTGAGATTTATCGTCAAGGTCTTAGGTGAGCTCCGGTGTTCTTAGTAGAGTCTTCTGTAAAAGTGATTTTGGAATAATTTAAACTAATTAGCTAAATTATTTTATTACAAGTCACTTGGTCTACTAGATCATATTGGTCACAAAATTGGGTAAATTATTAAGGGTCTATGTCTAAAGGTGTTTTCCCCTTTCAAGGGTTGAATTAATTATAATATTTTGATGTAAAAATATTTTGGTGCATAGTCCCTCATATTTATACACCATGGCCCAAATATTTAAGGGTGAATATATATATATATATATTTTTCACGAAATCAGGTGCTGTATGTATTCAAAAAAAGAAGGGGAGACTAAGCTCCAGCAATACAAGAGAAGAGCTCATAGGATGAGCTTGCAGTTGTATTACATTGAAGGATTCTACTGAAATGCTTTCATAATCAACTTGAAGGACTCTAACACAAGTGTAAATTCGGACAAACTGAAACAGTAGCAAACTGACTTTACAAACATCTAATCTATGCTTATGTGACTGATTTGTCGAGCAGTGGAGTTCTCCGGGTGGCTGTCAGCTTCTGCGATCTTTATGCTAGAGGAACTGGTACTTGGGGCGTTGATCTTGTCCATCATATACTTGAGAATATCAACAGATTCCTGAATGTGCGCACAAGTGTTTTTAAGAGTGTTGAATTGCTCCTGCAGAGAGGAAATGCGATGAAGGAAGAGGTTGATGTCGGCTTCATATTTTGCTGAGATGATCCTGGAAGCAGCCTCGATTTTCTCATCCAAGAGACGCTGGTGAGCTCTAACTTGCTCAAGTTCTGCTTGCAGGTCACGACAATGGACACAATCTTCACTGCGATCCATCCAAAGAACTTCAAATCAGACTTGAAGCGACACTGAATGAAGGCTCCCACAGGCTGTATCAACGATAATGATAACCAATATGTTAATCAGAGTGGTAGGGGAAAGAGTAGAAGGGGGTCTCAGAAATTTGAAGACAGAACTGAGGGGAATTCCAGATTTTAAGACAGAGACTAAAGCTGAGCGATAGGAAGCATAGTAAGACAAAGGAGGATTGCGTTGAGGCAAGCTGGAGATGCTTGTCAACACAGAAAGGGAGTATCGGGCGGGAAGGAGCCTGATCGATGGAGCGATCACAAATTTAGAAATCAAAAACCAACTGCTAACCAAGGGAGCGAGAGCAGAGGGATAAACGAACGAGAAGAGGGGAACTTGCAGATGAGAGGGAAGCTTCCCATGATAAATAGCAGGCGGGCAGAGACCCAAAGCATGTCGGATCACGTGAAAGGATCTAGGGCGTTCACGGAATCCAAAGGGGAAGCAAGATTTAGGAGATACAACAAGATCTACAATGGGATATGAGGGTATTATCGGTTGATTGCAACAGAGGGCCTCGGGATTACAGAAGATTTGGTCGGGGTACGCTTTGACAGAAGCGCAGGTCATTTGACATAAACAGTTTAAAGTAATCATGAAAATCAAGGGAGGAATTGAAATGAATCTTCATTGTTACAGAGCAAGCTTCCTTTGGGCTGAGAGCAAGCATGACTGGCCCGTTTGTCAGCCTCTCGATTGATGGATCGAAGGATGTGATAGAATTGGAATTCCTGATCATGGTTAATCAAGACTTTGCATCTGTTGATGATTTGCTGCAAGAAAATATTGGAAGCTTTTTGCTTGCTGTTCATTAAATTAATAATGATAGCAGAGTCACCGAAGATGAGAGCTTTTTTGATTCCCTGTGTCTGTAGCTGAAGTATGCCTTGGTAGAGGGCCAGAGCCTCAGCTCTGTTGTTTGAGAGGATCCCCAAACCCCATTCAAATGAGACTAAGGGCTCACCAAAGGGATTGAAGATAATGCCCCCTGCTCCCGCAGCTCCCGGATTAGATTTAGAGGCACCGTCAAAAAACAAGGAGTGGATGTTACTTGAGCGAAGCCAGTTGTTGAAGTCGATCTGCTTTAATCGAATTTTCCATCTGAAACTGTTAGCCTTGCCCAGATTGCTGCAGGAATTCACTGTTAGGGGAATACTTATCTTTTCTATTAGATTTCTGATGAAGTCTTTTTCCTCGGCCCATAGGCTAGATATGTCAATTTTTTTTGTGAGCTTAGAAGCAATAGTTTCAACCGCCAGACTTTTTGCCTTAATACAGAGATGCCTGATAGAAGTCTCTTTATCTCTAAATATCATGTTGTTCCGAGCGATCCATATCCTCCATAAGATAGTAAGAGGGAGGGCATCCCACACTCTCTTAGCAGGATTATGTTTCATGGATTTCCAGGGATAATTTCTTTTCCAGTTGTTTAGAGCTTCTCCAATAGATTGTTGAGAATTCCAGATGAGGGGCGCGGAAGGATTGATGCTACTCCAACAAGAGACTGCGAAAGGGCATGAGATAAAAAGATGCTGTATAGACTCCTCTGCATCTTGGCAATTAGGACATCTGGAAGGTCCAGCAATGCCTCTTTTTTTAAGGTTCTCTGCAGTGAGAGTTTTTTCTTTCAAAAGTGTCCACATGAAGAATTTAACTTTAGGAATTGCTTCTGCTTTCCATACAGTTTTCCAGTGTATCCATGTTGGCACTGGGTGTTCCTTGCTATTCAAATAATCATACCTTGCTTGTATTGTGTAGCTAGTGCTTGTGGGGTCCCATCTGAAATCGTCCTTGTCATTTTCAAAGGTGGGAGCAATGCTGTGCAGATGTTTACAAAAGTTATCAAAGTTGCCTTTGAGTCGTTGAAGGATGGGAGGAAAATTCCATTGCATCCAAGTGTGGGATAATACATCCCATTGAGAAATTTGGTTTAAGTTACATATCCCTTTACTTTGGAGGAAGAGTGTTATTGAATCCATACCTGGGAGGCTGTTGATTGGCGGATTTCCCATGATTTTATCAGTGCCGATGTTGACTTCCTTACCTCATTTAGGCACCTTAGAAACGTTTTGCGCCATGAAGGTGATGGCTTTTTTACATAGCTGCCAAATCTTTGTGCAGTTTCTGTTGGGGATCTCAGCTTCAAGAAGATGCTGCCTTGGTTGGCTAAGGTATTTTGCCTCCAAGACTTTTTTCCACCAGGCTGTTTGGTTTTCAATGAGTCTCCATATCAAATTTCCTCCAAAAGCTATATTCATGAGGGTTGGGATCTAATGCCAAGGCCTCCTTTCTCCTGATTTTGTATGACTTGTTTCCATCCAACCAAGTTGAATTTTTTCTTCTCATTTTTCCCTCCCTGCCAAAGGAAGAATTTGAGGACACTGTACATTTTACGGTGGAAAGAAGCTGGAGCTTGGGCCAGGGAAAATTGATAAATGGGGAGGGAGGAAAGGCCCGATTTGAGAAGCACCAGCCGTCCAGCTGGATTGAGCCAAGAGGTTCCCCATCTCTGGACTTTTCTTTTCATTTTGTCTAAGGTTAATTCCTAGACATCTGCCCTTGCATTCCCAATACTCACCGGCATTCCCAGGTAGCTGAAATAGTCCCAATTTAACTTGCAAGGAACACCAAATATAGTGGAAATGCTTTGAATCGTTTGAGCTGAGGCATTCCATTCGTAAATGCAGCTTTTGAGATGGTTAATCTGCCCCCCTGAATATCTCATGAATTGATCTAGCAAAGATTTGAATCTTCGAGCTATGATCGTAGTCGCCCCTCCCAGCAGCAGAGTGTCATCAGCAAATTGAGAATGGTTGATGTTTTTCACTCCATCTTCAAATTTAATACCAGTGATGAGACCTGCCTGCCTCTTATGGTCAAGCACACAGCTGAAAGACTCTACCATTAAGAAGAAAAGGTAAGGGGATAAGGGGCAGCCTTGTCTTAAACCCCTTGAGGATCGGAAAGAAGGTCCAGGTCTACCATTGATAAGAGGAGCAATCCAAGGTCCAGAGATACAGGCTCTTATAATATCAAGTAAGGAGGGAGAAAAACCCATTTTCTGAAGTACAACAAAAAGAAAGGAATGCCTTACCCTATCAAAGGCATTTGCCAAGTCCAATTTCAGAATGAAGCCCTTTTCATTCCTGGAATGGCTAGAATGAATGGATTCCTGAACCAAGAGAATGGAGTCGGAGATTTTCCTGTTAGCCATAAAGCCTCCTTGGTTTTCTGAAATTAACATCGGCAGAAGAGGTTTGAGACGGGAGGCAAGGATTTTTGTGAAGATTTTATAGGAGGAGTTGCATAAAGATATTGGCCTGAATCGGGAGAAGTTAGAAGGGCGGTTCTCCTTTGGGATGAGGGCCAGGTGTGTTGAATTTGTGTAGCCTCCTATTTTGCCTTTCCTCTGAATCCATTTGAAGTATTTTATGAGATCCTTTTTTATCGACTCCCAATATTCTCTATAAAAACATATTGGGAAGCCGTCCGGTCCGGGTGCCTTGTTGGGCTGAAGACACCAAATTGCTTCCTTAATTTCTTCCTCTTTTATCTCTTCTGTCAACCTTTTATTTAAGTCTGTTGTGATCTTTGTTGGCAAATGCTGCAAGAGGTTAGCGTAGGTTTCTTCCTCCCCTGTTTCAGTTAGGAGTTCCTTGAAATGGTTTGAGGCAACACTTTTAATGGCTGTTTGATCAATGTGTTGGGTTCCTGCATTGTCTATGATGGCTGCTATGTTGTTTTTAATTTTCCGAACAGTGGCTTGCTTAGGAAAGAAAGAGGTATTCTTATCTCCGCTTTTCAGCCAAGTCTGCCTAGATTTTATATGCCATTTTTCTTCCTCCTCTCTTTTGATGCTGCATAACTGATTATAAAGCTTTTCTTCTTGAATCTTTTCAACCTGATGATACTCTTGATTTTCTATTGTAGAATGGAAATCTTCAATTTTGGCTTTCACCTCTCTTTTTTTTTTCTCTGGTTCATCATACTGCGTTTTGGCCCAATTTTTGAGTGCTCTTTTCACATTTTTTAATTTGCTTTCCCATATAAATCCTGGAGATCCTTCAATGTGTTGACGCCAGGTTTGCTGTATCAGACTTTTGGCTTCTGGATAATCGCTCCAAATGTGATTGTACTTAAAGGGAAGAGGCCCAAGAGGGCAGTGCGAATCAATAGTTAAAATAATGGGATAGTGATCTGAGACAGTGAAGGGCAGAATGGTGATGTTGACAGCTGAATAAGAGGAAAGAAAGGAGATATTAACCAGAAACCGATCCAGTCTCTCCATAATGTTGCTGCTACCCAATCTGCGATTATTCCAGGTGTATTTTCAGTTTTTTGGTATGATGTCAATCAGATCACCGTGTTGCATTATTGTTTCCAGCTGATTTCTAAATGGATCAGGAGTGTAGCTGCCCCCATGTTTTTCATTGGCATGTAATATCAAATTTAAATCACCCCCTAAGATAATATTGCTACTGTCTTCTTCTGTTATGTTCTTGCTGAGGGAATCCCAGTAGACTTCTTTGTCCCTGTAATGATTGGGGGCGTAGACGTTGTAAATTACAATCTGCTGATTGCTCTTATTGTTCCTCAACACTGTCTTTATCCAATGCTGTTCTATTACTTCAGCTTCCCTGTTCCACTCTTCCTGACTCCAAATAGTAGTAATCCCACCTGAGGCACCTCTGGATTCACATGTGCATCCTTTATAACGCTTATGATGGACAATGATCTTATCAATTTCTGACTTTCTCTGTTTTGTTTCCTGCAATAAGATAATGGATGGTTGCTCTTGATTTATAAGATCCTTTAAGGCATTGATTTTGGAGGGGTGCCCTAGTCCCCTGCTGTTCCATGAAAGAATTTTAATCATTTCAAAAGTGTGATTCGAGGAGTTGCTCTCCCTCCCTTATCTTTACTTGCTGTTTCTTTATCTATTGATCCTTGTATGTATGATTCTATAGGATTCTGGAGTCCTAGAGCTATGTCTTTTTGCGCGTTCTCATCCCTGTGCTGTTTGGAAGATTTTCTTCCCGGCTTCTTTTGACCATCTAGAGAAGACCCATGATCCTTGGAATTGCTTCGAGTGATTCTAGGAGGGGGAGGATCTGATGGGAGGGAGGAGGGAATGACCAAGATACGGGGAGAAGAGGGAGGCTCAGATTGAACAGGGGAGTCTTCAGGAAGGGAAAGAGCATGAAAGGGATTTGAGGAGGGAGAAGAAGGATGGGGATTCAGCTGGCGGGCAGAAGATTGTGGAGCTTGAGGGGAGGAGGGAAGAGGGGAAGAGGGTGGAGCGGAAGGATTGTGTGAGATGGGAGGGTTGTGTGAGATGGGAGGGTTATGAGAGGAAGGTCCAACATCATTGGGCAACTTGTGGCTAGGGGCTATTTTTTTCTTTTTGACCGTTTCCCATTGTTGTTCTTGCGGATTATTGTCAACATTAGAAAGCTTAGAGCAACGATTAGCAAAGTGACCATACTCGTGACATACCTTACACTTGAATGGGATCTGCTCATAATCGAGCTGCTGAATGTGCGACCAGTCGTCAACTTTAAGCTTAATGGCCTTAGGAAGACCTTTGCCCAGATCCACTTCAACGCAAATTCGGGCACAAGCCTGCATATTATCTCTTGGCTCGCTCCGATCAATGTATTTCCCGACCGCATTTCCAATGGCACGAACTGATTCGTCTCCCCAGTAATGCAATGGGAGATGAGGGAGACAAACCCAAACATGGACTGCATTTGGGATATCTAGCTCCGGATCAAAGTCCGGTGTCCATTTGTTTAAGTACAACCCTCTGGAATCCATGAAGTAAGGTCCGTTGCGGAAAATCAAATCCTTGTCTTCCTTTGTCTCAAAGTGGAAGGTGAAGTAACCCTTCCCACAAAATCTGATAGAAATTTTCCCTTGTATTTTATCTGTCCAATTCCTTTCCACCCACCTCTGAATTGTTTTTGGTGAGGGCCAGAGACTTGTAAACTGCCCTATAAGTCCTTTTTCCACAAGAACAAGAGCAACCATTCTTGGCAAAGTAGGAGGGAGAGAGACTTCTTGTAACCCCTCGATTTTTTTAACAAACTTGGAGATCGAAGGGCGAGTTCACTGAGGAGGAAGGGAGTTTATCAGAGCCGAAAAAGCTTGTTGTTGCGCTGCCTCCTCCGGTGGAGCCTCCGGAGGGGTCATCTGAGCAGACGAAGGACAAACTCAAGCGGGTTGCAGAGGTTGGCAGGCAGGAGCCTTCAGAGAAACGTCGGTCCAAAGGAGAACAAGGCACGGGAGCTCCGGAAGCCCAACAACAGGGCTGCCAGGCGGGGGCTAGCTGAGAGCCGCAGGGCCGAAGGAGGGCAGGTCGCGGAGGCAGCACGCGCGCGAAAAAAAAAAAAAACATAAGGGCGAAAAAAAATATTAATACGCTTTGGTATCAATTAATTAATTTTTCCAGGTCAAAATAAATTAAAATCCTAAGCCAAAGAATTAATTAATTTTTATTTTTTGTTTTCCGATGAAAAAGTGGTTAAATAATTAGCTGGAATTTGGTCAGAAAATAAAAATGAGAGAAAAATAAATTCTCTCCAAGTGAAAAATATTAAAAAAGGGAATGTGCACTTTCCAAGAAGGGAATCTCCACAAATCAAGCAAGAAAAAATTCAAGAAAATATTTTTGGCCTAGAAAAAAGGAACTAATTCCTAGAAGAATCGATTTTTTAACAAAAATCAAATTTATGGTCCAAGTTGGTTAAGAGAATGGGGATTTTTCAAGCAAAATAAAATACTTTTCGGAGCAAGAAAAAAACATCATCAAGGAATTCGATTTTTTTTTTCTCAAGTAATCAAAATGTGGAAATTATTTTGACATGGATCAAGCATTTAATCAACCAAGATCAAGTCAAATTTGTGCACCTTCATGGAACTAGTCGTTATTCACTTGGAAGAGTCTCTAGAGCTCTCATTTTTTCTATATAAGGAAGCATATGCTCCTCATTGTAACATCTCTTGATGTTGTGCTCTGGCTTTTTGGTCTTGAAGCTCTCTCTATTTTGAAATAATAACACACAAGTATTTGGGGTGAAATATTGTGGCTCTTATCTTATGGATATGGTAATGAATTGTTGAGCTTAATTTTATACTAGTGATTTTATTTGTTACTTCGTTGGCTTACATACAATTACTAGTGTATAACTATCTTACATTGGTAATTAGATCTAGATTTTTTTTAGGATTGGAAGTGGCTAGTGTGATTTTGTTTAAATTGCTATAATTTTCTTCCATTATATTTTTCATGTCTCAATCTGAAGTTAAAAACACATTGATTTAATTTCAAAATCAATCCAACATTAACTATAAGTGTTGTATTTTATTTCATCCGTATTTGGATGATTTAACTCACTGTTAAGGGACTAAAAGCTTTATTGCAGAGGTTTGATATTGATTGCTACAATGGTATATTTCCATTTGGCGGATATTGGTTATTGGGATTGTTCCTTGCATCGTGCATAGGCTGTTCCCATCTTAAAGGACTGATATATACTCAACAATGGTTACAATGAGCTCTTGAAGCTGTAAAGATAAGACTTTGAAAATATTTGTCACAAAATTTTAATAATTTTTTTGAGTGGTAGTAAGCTTTCTTGACTTCTTTTACTGCCTAGGCCATGGGCTTTGGTTGACTGGTGTTCTTTTATTTTTCTAAAGGCAATGAGTATCTATTGGTGTGAAGTATTTTAAGGCTTATATAGTGGTATTACAGGGGGAAATTTTCATCAATTTCAAACCATTGTTTTACAGGGGTCAATCATTTTTTTAGGACATAATCATCAAGGTTGTTGGTGTATCGAGGTTGAGTATAGGTTTCCTGCCTCCGAAGTCTGGCACTTATTGGCTTGAGTCCCTCTCTTTGATGTATTGAAGCTTGAGGAGTGGCTGTTTATTGTAGAAGTGCCAATCATTCTTGTAATCTCCTCAAAGAAGAAATCTCTCTCTCTGTGTGTCAAAAGGATTCTTCATCTTTTCAACTCTCATTAATGAGGAAGGGAGGAGGAGGCGAAAAGAGAGGATGATGGTGACGGAGAGGGTTTATGCAGTCGATTTTCATGCGATCTTCCAGTTCAAATCCTTGGGAAATATCGACGATCATAGATCGAGATCTTTATGTCGTCACAGTAGAACTGCCTACACCACTATGATCTCGACCGGACAAGACCCCGTGAGCTTATGCTATGATCCAGGACACGAGATCTAAGTTTCTACAAAGATTTTGTTTGGACTCGAGAGGCCCTTTCTGTCTCTAAATCAAGTGCAATACTACAGAATAGACAAAATACTGTCAGATCTAGCCATCTAGAAGACTGAACAATCCACGATCCGGCCGGATCTAAAGATCTCTTTACGTCTCGACTCCGTAGTGGCGGTTTGGCACTCGTACAGTACAAATCTGCATTGTGACCCTGGGAACCACATTCTCGGACCAAATATGGAGAAACAAACAATAGATCGTGCTCCGCCATGTCCAGATCTAACAAATTCAGAGTCCTACGCTGTAGATCGATCCCTATCACAGTCATTCTACACCAGATCTCGATATCTTAAGACAAATCTGGATTTTCTGCATCGAGTTGGCATAGAACGGGAAACTTCTACAATGAATCCCATCAGCAAGCCTTCAAAGGCGACTACAATACAATCTAGGTCTCTAGAACCAAAATCACCTTTTGATATCGATCTGAACCTTCAATCTTTGCAACAGGTAGAACCAATCTGCTACTAATTTTTTTCTAAAAACTCATGCGAGGAAGTCTTCATTAGTTTGGGTTCATGCTACAGACAGGGTACTTCAAATGAAGCAAAATATCATGCAAAAATATGGATATCCAACGCATCTACAACACCTCATCTGTGAGGGTATATCTATGCAGGATAATCAATATTTACAGGAATACAACATTATATCAGCGACCACCATAATCCTCAATCTGCGTCTGAGAGGTGGAGCAATGAGATCCAGTAAAACAAAAGGTGTTGGAGGAGGCTCTAGAATCAGTACATCTAAAGGTACAAAATCAAGACATGAACACATAAATGGAGGACCCTCCTACAAGAATATTCTATAGGGAAGAACTGTAGCTACAACACCCACATAACAAGCATGCATTTCCCTCAGCCCATACATAGTGGAGCAACTGAATTATATTCTAGAACTGAATATAGACACTACAAAAACAGATGATCACTGAACTACATATGAATCAAAAGCCATTATTTGTAGATTCAACAGTTTCTGGCCAAAACCAGTGGAGCTCTTTCATTGGATCTTCACAAATTGGACAATACATTGTGAAATACACCTCTGCTCCAAAGGGTTTTTCATTGTAAAGTTCCCATCATCGGAGGCACGTGACATTATTCTTCAGGAAGGATCGTGGTTTTGGGGATCGACGAGCCTCTTCATTACCCCATGGTTCCCAAAATTTGATGCAAACTCCATGATTGTATCCAGAATGCTGGTATGGGTTAGGCTGCACAACCTCCCCCTACATTTATGGCATAATCAAGTCTTAGAAGGTATTGGGAATATCATAGGGTGTTACATCAAAATAGATACACAAATAATGGAGGAAAGAATCTATACTTTTGCACGAATTTGTGGAAGTGGATCTTAGAAAAGGCTTACCGGACTGCATACAACTGCTTCATAACAAGAAAAATTGGACTCAGCTCTCAGATTACGTGAACACAACTTTTAGATGTAGAATTTTCCGGCAAATAGGGCATCTACAAAACACGTTCCCTGAAGCCAAGAAAGACACTCGAAGGAAGAAAAAAGTAGGAAATAAACCCAAAGGATGGCAATTCCCTCCAAATGAGCTTGATGAGGAAGAGGACGAAGCAGGGAATGATCCCATTCCTAATGAAAACAACCAGACACCTAATGAAACAAAAGAAAAGGGGAATGCCTCACAAGATCCATATGAATTTCAGATCACCTCAACACAACCAACAAATAAGCCAGAAGTAAAGGGTACCAACAGAAACAAACGTCAACATACATCAGACAACTCAAATTCAAACAAGGAATCTGCAAGAATAGAAGAAGGAAATTAGCTCTCTCTTGTCTCTTCCACGCCATCTTAAGGAGAATGGCACAAAGTTGAGAAAAAGAAATGGAGAAAAGCTTAACTTTTCTCTGCATCTGTATTTAGTTTTTTTTTGTATGAACTTATGATCATCAGCCATAGACTAGATGATGGAATGTGTTTAAGCATTTGCAAAATGTAATTTTGTTTTCATTAGTAAAATTACGACTTCTCCTTGGGGAAAAAATTCTTATTAATAAAAGGATAAATTTTTCTCTTGGGGAGCTTGGGACTTTGATCCCTTGGCATCCAGTTTCTCCTTATTTAAAAGGGAGATCCTGTGTGGTTGGTTTTGTAATCCATTAATTTGCTTCTACATGAAATCTCTTTTTCATTCTAGATCTAACTTCAACATTTGCATTTCATTTTTGTCTACTCGATTTAATTGCTTGGAATATTTCCTGTCTTTATTTTAGTTGCAATTGTCGATCTAAGTAGTAATTTCTTTAATTTTTAATTAGAAATCTCATCTGCCATCCTTTACTTGTGTTTGCATCATATAAGGTTTCACTTGTTCCAATGTTTAAGCTAAGTGAAGAACATTTTTAACGAACACTTCTCAAAAGCATTATGAGTTATGCTTTAAGTCAACATTGTCTTTGTTGTTTCATTGATTATTGTCATTAATGAGTAATCTTGTGCTTTGAAGCATTTATCTACTTTGTGATTACAATTTTATTGGCATTTTACTTTCCTTGAAGCAACATTGTTATCATTGTATTCCACTGAAATCTTTCATCAATATTTGCATTCTAGAGTTAGATTTTGCATCTTAAAATTTACCTCCAAGCATAAGCTTGGTTGTAGAGAGATATGAAAACAATTTCATCTTTGCTTGAGAAGTCTAGCCTTACTAGTATTTAAAACAATGATCTTGTAGTCGTTAGAGCCACAGTCTCTGCAGCGCCGGAGGAACCATGTACGTTAGATTTCAAGGAGAGGGATCGTTAATCACACCTTCATGTGCTTCACCTTGACTTCTCTCTGCCACTTATTGTAGGGTTTAGGCTCAATATAGATAAAGATCAAGGGATTCATTTATATTTGGCACATTAATTAAAATAAACCAAGATTTTTCATTCCACCTAACTTAGTTTGCATTCATCTATCTGTCTTTGCCTAATTTGGCATATTGTTATTTTGTGAGCACTCTAGCTTTACTTGCAATACTATATTACTACTCTTGTATTGTCATTTATTTTCCTTCGTCATTGTCCATTGATACTGTTACATTTATTTGAGCATCTTTTTTACAAGAAAAGTACAAGTTTCTTTCATTCTTGCAAGTTATATTTTCTGCTCATCTTTTAATATTGTGCCATTTCCTATACTAATACCTGTCTTGCAACATTATTTATCTTGTGACTTGCAATATTTTGCAAGTGTTGAAACTTTACTAAGCATTGTTATAAGGCACTGGTTTATCATTGGTAATCTAGTCTTTGTCTTATTTATCTTATTGAGATTGTCCTCTTAAATATTTACATTGCTCTTTTAGTAATCAAGCTTGTTAAATAATTTTAATCAGGTTGCTTAGATAAATAATTTCCTTGACCTTAGTCTCTTAGACTTGTTGTTGCAACAAGTTTTCCCTTTATAACTATCCTTAGGGACTAACCCCCTTAAATTATCTAGGAAAGAGCTTAAACGAAGTGAGTAGGGGTTAGATGACAATCCCTACTATGAGGGTTGTGCCTTAAAGATTATACCTTGTGGGGTTAGAAAATTTTCCCGCACTTAGGTGTACATCTTAGGCAACAATAATGACCTTTAATTTTCTCCACTGTGTCTCCTCCCTCGAAGCAGAACCATATGCAGGGCTGAGATTTCTCTTTCTTGGCCAGAATTGAACTCGCAATAGAATTTATCGAAGCGCCATAGATTTCATCAACCGGAGGACTCGGTTATGCATGGGATGAGGCAAAATGATCGAAGATTATTTCCGCAGAGTGGCTGAAATGTAGATGTTTGCTTTTTTCTCTACAATTTCCAATGGTGTCTCCATTATATTCCACTTAGTGACAAAATTTGCAATAATAACAACAATGGAGCTTGAAAACCTATTAATATTGCTCTAAACTTTGTTACTAGTGAGTCCATTGTTTCCAAGCAACAAATTTTTCCTGATAGCCGCGGGCCGAATTATTTAGATTGAGGAAAACTTTTATTTGCATGGATCTTTGTGTGTTGAAACTCATACATTGCAGGATGCCCCCCAATCGCTAGTATTCAGTGACCTCTAAATGGAGTCAGGGGAACTTGTATCATGAAATCCCTTTCTTTCCTTGTCATTAGTTCTAATGAAACACAAACTAGTCAACACATTAGTAGGCTGAGCATTCACTTACATAGTCCAGGTTTTTGACAACATTGTTATTTTGATGAAACCAATGATTGAATTGAAGAGGTGAGGAATTTAATACTTGTTGATTGTGCTATGATAAACAATACTGTAATCATTGTTATGGTTTCAAACCTTAGGGTTTAACTGATCAGGAGCTCAAACTTTTCCAAAAATTGAAAGTTTCAGAATCTTGATAAACTTAGCTTCAGATCAAAGAGCTTTTCATTCTGAATCCAATGGTGTGAATGACACTCAAATCCGAGCTCGTATGAAAAAGTTAGAGCAAGTCAAAGTTTAGGTTTGACTTGGACACATGGCAAGATTGGATGACATGGCAAAGGTTCTAGCGAATGGTGAAGCGCAAAGTGGTAGGTTTTCATTGACCCTCGTATATCACATATGGGATCAAAAGGCAAGTCGACGTTTAAGAATCGGCCCCCAGGTAGTGCTGATTGCGATTTTCTATATTGCGTATTGCAATCGCAGGAAAGGAGGAGTTATAGAATTGGCCCCCGGCACAGTCAGGGTTGCTTTGCGATATATCACAATCGCATATCGAACCCAGTACCCTCCGATATATATATATATATATATATATATATATATGATACAAGGATTATCCGTCGATAGCAAAATGCGACGAGTTCCGATTGTGATAAGTCTAGGACACGATATGTTATATGTTGCAGTTTATATGTCATTGGGTTCACCGATACTGCTGATTAATGTTCCCACGTCAATTTCTATTGCGATAGTGTCCCTGGATGTGATATTCTATATGTTGTGTTTTATAATCCTGACGGGTCCTTGTATCGTAGAGTGGCTGTTGTTTGGGCTTGAGGTTTTCCACCAATTGCGATATTTGACAGGGTGAAAACCATCACCTTTATCACCAGAAAAGCCACTCCGCATGTGACCACTTGGCCCTTAACCGTGAGATAGGCAGAAAGTTGGCGGACTGTAGATTTTGGTGGAACTGCCAGTTTTGACTGCAAATAATGAATTTAACTGGAATTAAGCCAAATTTGGAGGAGAAAATTGTGGAAAGACTGACATAAGTCATAAATAAGGAAATTTTCAACCAAATGGGATGCAAAAGAGGCTAGATAGACATTTTTGGACGTTCTGAACTCATTGGAACATGTTTCAGGATCAAAGGAGAAGTTATGGATATGCTTTTTGAAAAGTGAAGCCTATGGGTGCTCTGGTCAACTAGAGTGTTGATTCAGTTTAAGGAGGAGTATGAAGATGGAGATGACCTTGTAGGGGTCTTCTAGCCTCCATGTGATTTCTATAGCAGCCATTACAATAGTGTTGTAGCTTTATTTCTTCTTTGCTCTATATGTGTATAGAGAAAGAGACTTGTTTAAGTACTTCAAGTGGATTGTACTACTGTTTATGCTGTGGAAGTTGGAGTATGGGGTCTTGATTTGAGAGCCCTTAGATTTTTGATTGTTTCATGACTAACTATAGGTTGTCATGTGTTTAGAGTGAAAGTTCTTTGTAGAAGAATGTTTCCTTGAGGGGAAACTAGCCACTCTTTTTGTGAGCACACTTATGTACTCTTATTATTGAAGAATTTTGAGCATAATGAGAAGGGTTCATGCCTTTAGAGCCGATCTAAGGGGATGTAGCCCAGGAGGGGAGAAATCCTTTATCAATGGCTGGCGTATCACTGATTGATGCATGCTTCCATTCAGTGTTTTGGTTTCATGTTTTAAGTTTTTTTCATGAAAACTAACTTAAGTAAACACATATAAAATTCATGTTTTTACTTGCTATTTTGGAGTACAAACCTCAAGCACATTTTTATATTCTGAATGGGGAATTAGCACAACATTACTAATCTGCTCCATTTCAGATCAAGTTGGTATCAAAGCTTTGGTTTTCTTTGTGCAAGGAGGAATTGACTGTTGTTTGCAAGTGAATGTGTTTTGAATCTCAAGTGAGGAGAAGGTTTTGGAAAGGAGAGAAAAATTGTTACAATCTATACCACCAATTTCTACCTCAAATTGCAGTAGAAGCTTCAGGAAAAGCATGTCCCAAGGAGGAGAGTCTGCAAGAATGTCAGAGGATGTGAAGGCTTTTAGAAAGGATTTCTTAGACATGGAAGAAATGGTGAAAATCCTCTATGAAGAGAGGAATACCAAATTGCAAGGTGAAATCTCTAGAACTCCAAGAGGAGAATGTTCTTCAAGGGAAGAAGGTAACAAGAATGGTGATAAACCACCATCTTCTCCACAACTTTCATGTTTTTCTACAACTCTTATGCAAGTTTCTAGTGTAGAAAGTCCTTTAGAGAAGATAGATGAAAAAGTTTGTACCTTTTATTCACATGATGTGGAAGATGAGGTTCTATCAACACCTAAATTCAAGCAGCTGAAAGAAGAGAGCCAACGAGTCCAAGAGGACACATCCAGAATCAAAAGGGAGTTCGAAAACATCTTTGTATGTCAATCAAAAGATGAGGCAAATGGTAAGGATTTACATGATTCTTCCTTATCTGAAAGTGTTGGCGTAAATTCATTTGTAGCCTTTGAAAAACATAGTAAAGGAATTGGATCCAAGCTCTTGACCAAGATGGGTTATAAGGGAGGAGGCCTTCGAGTAAACTAGAAAGGCATTAAAAATCCATTTGAGGCCAAGGAGAGGCCTAAATACGAAGGCTTAGGCTATGTAGCAAAAGTAGAATGGTATTGTAGTGACAACTTATGGATATTGTGTTCCTTTTGCCGTAAGAGAGGACATGAGGAGGAAAGATGTTGGGATTTTCATCCATAATTGGTTCCCGCTTGGTTTCTCAAGCGTAAGGAGAACTCGAAGTGCAAAGCATCTCGAAAGAGAGATGAAGATGTTGAAGAAGAAGGGAAGCTAAATTCTTCTTACCACGCAAGTTCCTCATGCAAGCAGCGTAAGCCAAAGGACAACAAACAAAGGTATATCAGTTCTGTTAATTCGAATGCTGTTCATAATGGAAAACAACACACAGATTTGAATAACGTGTTGAGGAATATGTTTCCATGCAATTTTTTCCTCTCAACTAACCATTGTGTAGATAAGTGCGATGAAAGGAAAGAAGTCATCAAGAAGATTTTTATGTCTAATGGAGCTGAGCCCAAAAAGAGAAAATCTCATCCAAGGTTAAAGACAAGTGAGCCGAGAGGAGCTCAAAAGAAATTTTGTACTCACTACAATATCAATGGACATTGGGTCAAGAAGTGTTGGAAATTATTTCCACAACTTCATCCTGATAAGGGCAAGAAAACCATGCAAGCACCAGAAGAGGAAGTGACAAAAGAAAAAGTGGCGCAAGGTGCGACCATCCCTGAAGCAGCTTCAGAAGAAGAGAAAGTTCAAATAGAGGGTTCATTTACTTGGTTGGGTAAGAAATGAGTGGACTATTTGTCCAGTTAAAATTTGTAAATTTTTGTTTTGCACTAGTTGCATATCCCCATAGTTGGGTAATTTCTAAAAGTGATGTTCATAAATAAATCACTTATACACAATAATGTTTCCTTTAAGCATTACAATGCTAGTTTGGCTTGTTGATAGTCAATTTGAATGGAAAAATTGGAAGTCAAGTTTATTCCATTTTGTAAAATGCTTTCTCAAATCGTCGAGCTTCAAACTATTGTATGAGTAGTCGAAACACATTTAGTATGTTCCAAATGTGTTTAACACTCAAGTTATACAAGTATTCACTATTTGAGGCTTGTTTTGGTTCATTTGGAAAATTATTTTTAGGATCTTATCCTCGATAAGGATTTTGCAGATGAGCACCTTGGAATTCTTCTTGGGAAAGATGTTGCTGTGGATGGCCATAGTGACATGGACAAGCCAAGAAGCACATTGAACTTGAATTATTTGGTCAAGTTATATTTTAAGTTTAGCTTGAGGAAAATCCAATACAAGTACATGTTAGGGCACTTCAAACATCGAGTGGATCGAGTTTGGAAAAATGAAGGAACTGTACCTTCAAATGATGAACAATTGAAAGTAAGTTTTGGAGACCAAAAGTTTTTCAGTGGGGAAGAGTGACCAGGAGCTTAAAATTTTCCAAACATTCAAAGTGTCAGAATCTTGATAAGCTTAGCTTCATATCGAAGAGCTCGTCATTTTGAATACAATGGTGCAAATGGAACTCAAATTAGAGCTCGTATGTAGAAGTTAGAGCAAGTCAAAGTTCAGGTTTGACTTGGACACGTTGCAAGATTGGATGACATGGAAAAGGTTCCAACGAATGGGGAAGCGCCAAGTTGCAAGTTTCAATTGACCCCCATATATCGCATATCAGAGAAAAATTCTAGTTGGCGTTTAAGAATCGACCCCTAGGTAGTGCCGATTGCGATTTGCGATATCGCATATCGCAATCGCAAGAAAGGAGGAGTTATAGAATCGGCCCCCAGCACAGTCAGGGTTGCGATGTGATATATCACAATCGAATATCGCATCTAGTACTCACATATATATATTATATAGGGATTATCCGTCAATAGTGAAATGCGATGAGTTCCGATTGCGATAAGTCTCGGATGTGATATGTTATGTGTTGCAGTTTATATGCCGTCGGGTCCGCCGATACCATCGATTAATGTTCCCGCACCAATTTCAATTGCGATAGTGTCCCCATATGCGATATTCTATATGTTGTGTTTTATAATCCCGACGGGTCCGTGTATCACAGAGTGCCTGTTGTTTGGGCTTGAGGTCTTCCGCTAATTGCGATATCCGACAGGGTGAGAAACCGTTGCCTTTACTGCCAGAAAAGCCACTCTGCATGTGACCACTCAGCCCTTAACCGCGAGATAGGCAGAAAGTTGGCGGGACCATCGATTTCGGCAGAACTGCTAGTTTTAACTGCGGATAATGAATTTAACTGGAAGTAAGCCAGATTTGGAGGAGAAAATTGTGGAAAGACTGACAAAAGTCATAACTAAGGAAATTTTCAACCAAATGGGATGCAAAAAGAGGCTAGATAGCCATTTTTGGACACTATGAACTCATTGAAATAGGTTTCAGGTTCAAAGGAGCACTTATGGATATGATTTTTGAATGGTGAAGCCTATGGGTGCTTTGATCAACCAGAGTGTTGATTTAGTTTAAGGAGTAGTATGAAGATGGAGATGACCTTGCAAAGGTCTTCCAACCTCCATGTGCTTTCTGCAATAGCCATTACAACAGTTCTATAGATTTATTTCTTCTTTGCTCTATATGTGTATGGAGAAAGAGACTTGTTTAATTACTTCAAGTGGATTGTAGTACTGTTTATGATTTGGAAGTTGGAGTATGGGGTCTTGATTTGAGAGCCCTTAGCTTCTTGATTGTTTCATGAGTAGCTGTAGGTTGTCATGCTTTTAGAATGTGAGTTATTTGCAGAAGAATGTTTCCTTAAAGGGGAAACTAGCCACTCTTTTTGTGAGCACACTTATGTACTCTTATTACTGAAGAATATTGAGCATAATGAGAAGGGGTCAGACCCTTAGAGCTGATCCAAGGAGATGTAGCCTAGGAGGGGTGAACTCCTTCATCAATGGATGGTATATTACTAATTGATGCATGCTTCCATTCAGTGTTTTGGTTTCATGTTTTAAGTTTTCTTCATGAAAAATAACTTAAGTAAACACACATAAAATTCATGTTTTTACTTGCTATTTTGGAGTACAAACCTCAAGCACATTTTTATATTCTAAATGAGGAATTAGCACAACATTACTAATCTGATCCATTTTAGATCATTAAATCTAGAGTGCTTGAATCCTGGTATATATATATCGTGTAATGAGTTTTTGTACAAAGAATTGGAGAAAAGTTAGCATCGACAACATGACATTCTTTGTATATTCATTCGTGGAGATCAATTCACATTTAGAATCAAAACAACCATAACTTACCGACAATGTTTTTTTTTGTTAACTCCACTCATACTCTTGCATTGTAAATGGGTGCATTTTCAATTGAAGCTGACACCCTTTATTTGTTGAGCTCGATTGTTGACAAAATGACTTGAATTGATGAATTATTAGACTTACCAAACACTCTAATAGTCTCTATTATTGACGATGTAGTCAAAATCAACAAATCAATCCTCACCGATATTTGAATTGGTTTATGAGATGTAGATGATAAGATCGGGTTTCTTCAATTCGATTCACAACGTTAGTGAGATGAATTATAACAAAAGAGTCAATATCTTGAACATATTATTTCTCAAAACAATTCTCTTTTTGAGTTTGAGAAAGACTCTTATCAACTACCAAAACATGATCAAACTTCAGGAGCATATTCACGTGAAGATGCAGAGGTTCCTCTTGCACTTCCCAAGACCATCATTACACCTTGGGAAGAAGTCATCAATAACATGCATAGAACTAGTCTTGGATAAAAAGGAAGTGACCATTCACCTCCCATACTACTCTAGACTAATCCAGTTTCCGAGTGCTGGGTTTTTTAGGACAAGTCCTCTTTGCTTTCTCCATATCCACTTTAGATTATCAAATGGAAACATTGTGATGGAGTTGCCCACATGAAAAATCAATGTTTTTGTTTTCAACCTTGTAAGTATTATGGAAAAAATACTCATGATTCAGACAAATTCTCCAAACACAAATTCTTGCAAGAACAAATATTCACCTTCACTGGATTGCTTCTTGGAAATGGTCTTTAATAACCAAGAAGATATATGTCATATTGCAGTATTCATTCTCGAGTATTGACATGTCTTGTAGTTGAGATCTTTTCACCTTCCCACATTTTATTTGATGGGGGGAGGTTGATAGTCATCTACTAGCTACGAAGTCATACCAGACGAGCCTGAGCCACAAAGTGAAACAAAGTCTAAGGCTAGAGTCAGAGCTATAACTAAAGACAAACTCATGTTCCATGAGCATAATTTGGTTGGTGGCTAACCTTAAGCCACCATCTATAGAATACTTCAAATTATGTTACTAATTTAATTGTTTTGTGGTAATCTTTAAACCATCATCAAAGAGAAATTCCATTTTGAAGAAAACTTCAACTTATAGAGAGATTTGGAATTGTTCTAAGAACTACTTCGAGCCAAGTTTCAAAGTTGGTGGTTAGCCTTAAACCACCACCGGTAGAAGACTTCAACTTCTGGTACCCATTTGGTTTGTGGTATTCCTTAAACCACCATATTTCGAGAGCACATCTAGCTATTGGCTGCTATACACCCTTGTATTTCAGCTCTCTTCTTGGACTCAGAAACACTCGTTCAGGTTAAGGGTGAAATTTTGAAAACATAATCCTCTTGGGTTATGTAAACTTGGCTTATTCACTTGAGAGGAAGGTGAAAATACTATAGTGAACACCAATAGTTATGAGAAGTGCAAGAGACCTCTTGTAATATTAAACCAAGGGTCAATGAAATTCATTTATATGTATATTTCATGAATAAGAATGCATCACACAATCATCTAAATTTGTCTATCGTCTTTGTGTGTTCTAAAATAAAGCTAGTCAAAGTGGGCCCATAAATCCTATTAGCAAGGAGCCCTACCCCCTGGGTTGTGTGTGTACATGTGCGCATGCTCATAGACACACAACCTCTTATTTGTGAGTATACATTCTGTGATTTATAAATGTTTAATACAAGTGATTCAATCTCCCATACTTACTAGACTTTGTGCTCTCTATAATGAAAAATTAAGGTTTTGTGATTGAATCTCTTTAATTTGTGAGATTAAACATGACATTAAATAAAGTTTCATAAGGAATATAACTATTTGCTTATATCTTTTAATGATTTTGATAATAATGCTCTAAGGTTCTAATCTATGTAGTTTCTTTTGGTGCTTACAACTATGATTATATTAGTGTGATCATTAGAGGTAAATCCCTTGTTTGAGATGAAATGGAGTCAATTTTAGCTTTCTATGCTAGCTTATTAAAATTCTTTTTGATGATATGTTGAGATATTTTTCCACGTATCCCTACCATATATGTTGTTCAATCTTTGTACCCCAATTCGCTTGACATATTGTTGTGTCTCTGTGTTGTATTGCTCCATTTTCTTAGGCTCAAAATGCAATCTCTATAGACAAATGTTTTTTTTTATGAGTGGGACCATCATCTCTTTGACAATAGACTTGTATATTGGAGTTTGTGAATGGATACATTATTATGATTACACAACTTGGTCACCATTGTTTCGTTTAGGATACTTCAATTGGAAATGTTTTTTTTTCTTGTTGGGTGTGTTGAGATTTGTAGATTGGGAGGTACTCCTAACCTTAAGGCACAAGGGTGTGGATGAATTGGCACCACAAAAGGGCTTTGTGGGCTAAGTACCCAAGGTGGGGATCTCCACCCAAGCTTGTGGGTGTGAAACCATGCATATATTTGATGACTTGGTACTTGAAGATGATAGAACACCCTGAAAGGAGCAAGGGGATGCTTAGTACACCAAGAGAGCCCTTGCAATGTTGAGAAATTAAAATTTATGTGTTTTTATGGAACAAAAGACAAGTCAGCCTAGACTTAGAAGGTGCCCTTAAGGATTAGACGTTTCCACAAGAGGGTGATATAAAGAGAGAATAGGAGAAGCCTCATTTCACCATCCAAGGAGCAATATGTTAAAGGAATATATCTTTGATTGAGCCGCAAACACAAAGAGGCCTAGCAAAATGGAGGAGAAGTCCTAGTTTGGTGCATTTTCCTTGTGACAGGTAGGCTAAGTTTGGTAGGAGATGGAAACAAAAGAAGAGGTGTTTTCTAGGCGTATATTGTGCACAATTGGGTGTCTTTCTTCTTCTATTTAGGTCACAGACTCTATATGGGATTTCATGTGGTAGGGTTCTGTCTTGGGGAGGGTCGAGAGGCCTAGGAGGAGTCTAAACTCTAGGTCACATGCTTAGAAATACCAGTGCAAGAGAGAAGACTTGAATACGAAGGAGAACATGATTTTAAGGTTGTTTTTGTAGCAGAAAATAGGGTTGATGTGTGCCCTAACTAGAGTTGCAAAACCTTAGTAAAAGTGCACAAGAAGCTGAGCGAAAGAGGAGCAGATAAAAAATATATGTTGTTGATGTTTTTCTAGTGGATAGGTAGTCCAATTTGGTCATTTTTTTTGGGCATCTTGTGGCTGATGGGAGGGAAACAAGTAGGCATCCAAAGTGTACCCTAAACGTAAACCTGTGAAGGGATATAAGTTTGCTAGAAGAGGCAGTGATATTGGCCTAGTGGTTTATCCCTTGAAGGAAGAAGTGGCAACCTAAGAGGGCTAGTGAACAAGCCATAAGTTAACTGTTGGAGGAACTTTGACAGCGATAGTGGGAAGCCTCCATGCCTTAAGTTTGTCTTCATCAGCATAGGAAGGCAATAGTGGGAAGAAGTCCTAAAGTGTTGTTCTCTTGAAGGAATAAGGAGTAGTAGGTGGGCAACTTAGGAGTTGTTCACAAACAAAGTTTTTAACAATCACAAGAAGACCCTATGTGTTGACTTGTTGATGGACTAATGATCAAATAGAGGGCAAAAAGATTGGAGTCATGTTCAATGACCTAAAGGAGTAAGATTCATTGATAGATGTAGATTGGTGTTACTGCAGATTGGGAGTAGAAGGACCAACATATGTGTTCAGGGTATGAACAAGTGGAGTTGTGAAGTGCACTAAATCAACAAGTAGGTCAATTGGTATCTTTTTTCAGGGTAGATTAGTGGTCATAGTTGTTGACACAAAACCCTAGTTTGTATTCTTGTGTAAGTGATTGTATGAGGGCCATGATCCCTGGTACGAGAGCCGTAGATAGTTGTATTATAGATTGATAATATAATAAAGTTGGGTTGTTGAAAAATTGTAAAAAATTGTCTATATGTGCACTAGTTGATTTATTGTTGTATTTATTACACTTTAAAGTAGTTTGTTGTGGAATTTGAGTTGGTTGTGTCTGAGATTGTAAGACCCTAACCTATATTCTCTAGGGCCGTGGAAAAAAAATAGGGAGGACCTCTCATATGTGAAGTTCATACGGAAGGAAATTGTGGTTCTTATGATATGATCCAATTGCCACACTATAGAGACTGTGGAGTGATCTTTAGTGAAATATTATTTGAGAACTCCTGTGCGATGTTGTGATTTTGTTTGACAAACAATTTTGTTGATGTGACACAATGGAATATATCATCTCCTTTACCACACATGTTAAAAAGCATGTTGGAATTGGTTTTGAGGATAACCCTCATCCTTGACAAGTGTTAGTTGGCACTCACCTTGCTAGCACTCATTGGTGAACTTTCCCCTTCCCCCCAAATGCCACATCCTTAGGTTGCCATTTATCATTGCAACCTCCTGTGCATACTTGCATAAATGTTAATGTATCATGTACAACCTGCATGTTCTAGTGGTCCCCTTATTACCATCCTTACATCCCTATTAGCTTGGAAAATATGGTTTTGATTAAATGACACTCAACTTGTCACCTTATTTCACATTCCTTGGCAAGTTTCCCCTTTGTTCTCCCTCTAAGGATTGTCCCATTGTTTTGTGGACATTGTTACCCTCCCCCCTCCATGATACCCTTCGACTTTGGCTTTGGTGTGGTTAGGGACATATTTCCACCCATATTTCGACAAGCCAAGGATTGGGGCATGGTTTTGTTGGCATTGTTTTCCATTCTCCATGAGAGAGTTTAACTTTGTTGAGGATTGTGGTGCTATTTTGTATTGTGGGAATTATTTTCCCTTCTTTGTGATTGAGTTTAGCTTTAGCTCTAGTCCCATTATTAATGATATCTATCCTTGTCTACCTTGGGGATTTACCAAGAATTTTTAGGTGAATGTTTCACATGCATTGTTTTCCATTCTCTATGGTTGAGTTTGCTTTGGATATGGTCCTATTAGTCTCGTCTACAACCTCACAACCTTGTCCATCTATGATCAAGTTTGGATTTGGTTTTGTCAGCAACATCATTTCTCAGTGACTAAGGTTAGATCTAGTTTCATTGACAACCTCAACGTTGGTCTCATCCTAGGTTAACTTGGTAAGTCTTCATGTAGTTGATTAAATTTGGAATAGTTATTTTTGGAAATTCAAAATAGTTATTTTTTGTTTAGAGAGAGATTGCAATTCTAGGGTTATATCATTATAATGACATTATGTTTTCCTTTTTTATATAATGCATGTTATTTACATCATACCGACGTTATAACTAGATGTATGTTAAATCTATTCTTGGTTAGTATTAGCATTATACGAGAACCCACACTATATGAAACATTTTATATAGTGTTATTATAGGTATTCTCAACCCTATTTAACCATGTTTATGGTAGGTGCACTCTAATTCATGGTAGGCATTTACAAAGTTGAGTTTGTGTTTGATGGAAAACATTTTTATGCTGCATACACCTTGTTTGAAAGCTTCCATTACTGCCTCCTACATTGCTGCAATGGTGTTTACCACACTAATGAAAAATCAACCTTTTAATGATCATTACTAACACCTACACCATATAAAACAACCGTTTACTAGTAAGTTGAAGGGAAGAGGGGGCTACAACCTTATCAAAGGTTGTAAGAACCTTGAGCGAGTGCTTTATTCTCCTACTGGCATAGGGAAGGGAAAATAATATTGAAGTTAAAACAAATGAATAATCTCATGGTGAAGAAATATTGCATCCTAGTTTGACCTTGAACTACCCTATCTATTGGATAGTTTAGCATTGAATTACAAGAAAAAAAAATTGAAAAAAAAAAGTACAAATGGGACAAATGACACTTATGGAAATTACAAAAAATGTATGTGGACAATGAGGCTTAGGGTTCTCATGTAGACACGGTGCATGTGGATGAGAAGTCTCCATTATGAAATTTTTAAACCATTATAGAAAAGCAATGTGCACATAGATTCTTTGTGAACAAAAAAGTAAACAATGACAATCACACATAATACTCAAATATTTACCTTGGAAATCCTTCATTGGGAAAACTAGAAAAATATTTAAAGTCGCACCTGTAACATTAATTATCAATCAACTTTATAATTTACAATACAGTATGAACACCAAATTTTTAGCTTGATGCCAAATAACAACCCAAATGCCAAATAACAACTTAAATGCCAAATTTCAGTCGGAATGCCAAATTTTAGTAAGAATACCAAGTTATAGTCGGAATTCCAAATCTCCCTTAAATGCCAAATTTCAGCTGGGACACCATTTTTTTTTCTTGAACACCAAATTTCAGCCGGGACACCAATTTTTTAGCTTGAACACAAAATTTTAGGTGAATGACGAATTTTCAGTCGGATTGCCAAATTTTCAGCTTGAACATCAAATTTCAGTCTAAAAGCCAAATTTCAACCCAACTCCAAAATTTTGGCTTGAAATCCAAATTTTTAGCCCAATATGCCAAAATTTGGTCCGAATGCCAAATTTCGCCCAAACACCAAATTTGAGCCCAAGCTCCAAATTTTCAGCTTTAACACCAAATGCCAAATATATAGGATCCCATGGCATACACAACCCTAATCCATTGACCCATATTAGATTCCTTAACTAAAATTACATTGCAATGAGTTAGAAAACCATTGGTTGAAAAACACCAAAAGAGGCCAAAATTGGACCAAAAAACAACCCAATTTTTATTATTTTTGTCTCAGAGGTTACACCCTTGAACCATTAAATAGGGGGGCTGAATTCCCCCCCCCATGTATACTACATGAGTCCTATATGAAAATATAACACATACCCACCATTCTCCCACTTGTTTTCTTTGCATACAAGGGGCCATAGGAATACATGATCAACAATCTAGGGCAACGATGCTGATTTCTTCTCTACACTAATAAAAATTCTTAGTGCTAATATAATTTGTTATTTGCAACATTCTTCAAATTATCGACCTTCACTAGCAACACCTTGTCTTTAACCATGTCTCTCACAAAAGTGATAGTGAACATCAATATACTTTGTCTTAGAGTAATAAGTTGGGTTATGATGCAAGATCATATTCTCTAAAGTAATCAACTTTGTTGATTTTAACCTAGAGGGGCCTTGACATTCTTGAGGGGAATGATTTCTTTTGTAATTATTCACATAGATCTAAAAGGATTTTTGGATAATGATGGTTGAATTATTAATAGTAAAATTTAATATAATAGAGTCTCCATTAACCAAAGTTTGAGGACCTAAGAGATTATATGTACAATATAAGATAAATATCATATTAGATATCTTAGGGATGAGCAGTGGATCTCAAGGAAGATCTTAGGGTTGGTTAGAAAATATTGTGGATATGAGCCTAATTCAGTTCAGATATCATTGTGTATATAATGTACGCCTGCAAGCAGAACAAAAAAAAAGGGCCATGAGAGTGGCTAGAACAAAGGTAGTGGCCAAGGGAAGCGAATGGCAACAAAATTGTAAATTCTATCAATAGATAGATAGAGAGGTAACATGTAAATCTAGTTGTAGCAGAATTCATGTACAAAACTTATTTTATTGACATCACTGTATTATACCTACATTGCATGTTAAAAATGCCTCTCTATATTTTGGGTTAACGAGCTAACATTAATCTGTTAACTTATACCTATATTGTATGTTAAAAATGCCTCTCTATATTCTAGGTTAATGGGTTAACATTAACCTGTTAACTTATACCTATATTGCATGTTGAAAATGCCTCTCTATATTTTGGGTTAATGGGTTAACGTTAACCCGTTAACCCATAATATAGAGAGACACTTTTAACATGCAATATAGCCATAACTGAGTGATGGCATTTATTGAAAGTAACATAAGAGTTTGTTTGTTTGTTTTGTTTTTGTTTTTGTTTTGCTTTTTTTGTTTTTTTTTTGTTTTTTGTTTTTGTTTTTTGTTTTTTGTTTTTTGTTTTTTGTTTTTGTTTTTATTTTTGTTTTTGTTTTTGTTTTTTTGTTTTTGGTTTGTTTTGTTTTTGTTTTTGTTTTTTTGGTTTTTGTTTTGTTTTTTTTGTTTTTGTTTTGTTTTTTATTTTTTTGTTTTTGTTTTTGTTTTGTTTTGTTTTTTTGATCCGGATTTAAGCAGGAACGCAATAGATTACAGAGATAACCATAAATATAGAGATGCGATAACCATAAAAATAGAGATGCAGCGGAAATAATACTTCATTTCATTAATGGAGAATATTGAAATATGCTTACAAATAGAACTAAACTAGCTAGGGCGATGGTAGCTTATCTCTGAGAAGAGATGTGTCGGCTACATGCCTCTGAACTGTTTCGAACTGTGTTACAATGAGGCTCGAGGGCCTATTTATTGTTGAGAAACAATGGAAAACCCTTCACATTCCAAAACCTAACCCTAGAAGATGAAACGCCAAATTGTGGGCCCCGTTTTGGGGTGAGTTGGACAGCCAACTTCCTGGGGTCGCGAATTGGTCGTATTATCTCCGTTTGACGCGCATGATAGCCCGTTGGAAAGATCTCTCCGAGGACTACGACGAAAAAGACGATTTTTATCAGAAAAATCGCTGGCGGTGGATTTTTTAGGGCCTCAAAATGGCTCCGGAAGTTTAGGACCCGAAAAATTGCTAAAAATAGTAAACTATGCTATAATTAAGGAAACTGAAAAACTGAAAGAGACAGTTGTGGGGGTCCAAATGGGATAGGTGGGTGGCCACCAACATCCACCTGGATCATTCCTCCCCCCTTAGGAAGCAATGGTCCCCATTGCGTTGAGTTCCTCCCTAAGATGAGGAAGCTTCTGCTGAGCTGGGTCTCTGGTGAGCTGTTCTGCAATCTCTGATGTGTCCAGAAATGGTGGGGAGCATGGTCGGCAACGGTCCACATTGAACACTCGGTGCAAGTGAAGGAATGGAGGAACGCTGTGCTTCAAAGCATTGTTTCCCGTAGCCTTGTTACTGGTGTAAGGACCATGTCGAAGTGGTCTGAGTTTCTGATGGGTTCTGGTAAGGCGCTCCCTCTGCAAATGTAACCAAACTTTGTCGTCCATCTGAAACTTGTGTGGTATCCCTCCGGGTAAGGCGAAGTTTTTCCTGTGTTCTGTCACGACTGTATCCCTCTGTTGCTGCTGCTGTGTGGAGGAACCCTTCGCGGGGGTCATGGATGTAGCAACGATCTTCCCCTTACTTTGGGAGCGAACCAGACAGAAAATAAATTTCCTAGTCTGTGAGATGAGCTTGCTGCCTTTCTTAGCAGTAATCAAAGAGGTGGCGGTAGGTGGGGCTACCTCCGGTATCCTGTATAATGAATTATCCAAAGAAATGATGACAGCGTGAGGCCTTGACTCATACACAGCATGTCGCCTCCACAAGTATGGCTGGCCTAATAGTACATCACAAACATCCAGATTTGTAACATCACACAATACCTCGTCTGTGAAGGGTTTGATGCTATAGGGAAGGCGGCACTGCTGGCGAACTTTGAGATCTCGTCCTTCGTGAATCCAACCGATACTGTACGGCTGTGGGTGTGGTGTAGTTGGTAGGCCCAACCGCTTCACGACCTCTGCTGAAATGAGGTTCTTTTGGCTGCCACTGTCGACAATGAATTGCAGCAGCGAACCCTTCACCCACATCTGTGAGTGGAAAAGACGTTCCCCCTCCTCTGGATCTTCGGGCTCATTTTTCTGGATCTTGGCAGTAGCAACAGTGGCACTGGGATCCGCATCAATGATCTGCTTCCCTTTGTCATTCCTCTTGTCGGGTTCTGACTCAGAGTCGGAACATGCATCTGATTCGGAAGCCTTCAACTCGGCCACCAGCGACTGCTTGGTCCGACACTCACTTGTGTTATGAGTGGGACTCTTATGGAACTCACACCACTTTCCTGTGTCCTTCTTCGGCGTCGTGGTGTTGTTCTTTTCTGACAGGTTGTCTTGGGTCACCCCGCCTTGGCTTTGTACTTTGGGCTTTGGATTTGCAGATCCAAAGTCTCGCTTCTTCTGTTTGAACTTTTGCTCGATTTTGACAGCGTATCGGTATGCTGTGCCGAGTGAGGAGATGTTCAAGAACTCCATCTCTTCCTAGATGTATCTGTGTAGGCAGCCGCGGTATTTGAGTACCAGATGCAGCTCAGAATCTTTGATACCCAATTGTGTGCGAAGGGTATGAAAAATGTTTGTGAACTCCGGCACATCTTGGTCTCGTCCCTGTCGTAGGGTGGTCCATTTGATTTATTTGTCCTCATAGCTTTTGACAGGGTAGTACTACTCCTTGATGGCATCCCGGAAGTCATTCCAAGTGGGTGCGGCTGAAAACAGTGAGCCTGTACTTTCATCCTTCTGTTCGCAGTAGGTTTCCCACCAGTCCTTGACGTGGGGGGCTGCTTTGAGAAGAGCGAAAACAATCTTTTCCCGACTTGAAAATTCATGAACAGAAAAATACCCATCGAGCAGATTTAACCATTTATCTACGGCATCTGCATCTATTTGACCCTCGAAGATGGGGATTTCAAAATTTACTTGTACCTTAAATGGTGTGGCATTTCCAGAGTAACTGTTGGAAGTCGATGCGTCGCCTCTAGGTAGCCGCTGAAGGATTTGGGCAAAGCTGTCCATCATCGCGTTCCTTTGTCGCTCGAGGGCTTCTTCGAGCAATATTCTGATAGGATCTCCTGCCCCCTCGTCTTTCTTCTCATCCGCCATGGGAGGTCGTCGAGATTTGCGAGGCTGGTCTTGCAAAGGTTCGACCAATTCAAGCCCTAACTCCTTATATCCCGACCTCGTTGGGGACATGCAAAGAAAAACAGAGAAAAAGCAAACCGCTCTGATACCACTAATCCGGATTTAAGCAGGAACGCAATAGATTACAGAGATAACCATAAATATAGAGATGCGATAACCATAAAAATAGAGATGCAGCGGAAATAATACTTCATTTCATTAATGGAGAATATTGAAATATGCTTACAAATAGAACTAAACCAGCTAGGGCGATGGTAGCTTATCTCTGAGAAGAGATGTGTCGGCTACATGCCTCTGAACTGTTTTGAACTGTGTTACAATGAGGCTCGAGGGCCTATTTATTGTTCAGAAACAATGGAAAACCCTTCACATTCCAAAACCTAACCCTAGAAGATGAAATGCCAAATTGTGGGCCCCGTTTTGGGGTGAGTTGGACAGCCAACTTCCTGGGGTCGCGAATTGGTCGTATTATCTCCGTTTGACGCGCATGATAGCCCGTTGGAAAGATCTCTCCGAGGACTACGACGAAAAAGACAATTTTTATCAAAAAAATCGCTGGCGGTGGATTTCCCAAAAAACGTCGTTTAGGGCCTCAAAACGGCTCCGGAAGTTTAGGACCCGAAAAACTGCTAAAAATAGTAAACTATGCTATAATTAAGGAAACTGAAAAACTGAAAGAGACAGTTGTGGGTGTCCAAATGGGATAGGTGGGTGGCCACCAACATCCACTTGGATCATTTTTCTCCCCGGTGTGTTATGCTATGTGGATGATTATTTGATTTTATGAATGAAATCAAGAGTAAGGATTAAAAGGTGATTGCACGTGAATAATCAGCTCTAGCAAATTATGGGTTTCGATGATTAACTAGGAAGATTGAAATTGCAACTAAAATTGTGAATTTGCTATAGGAGGAGTTGGAAATTCATTGTACAGTTGTGGAGGTAAATTTGATTAGATTTAAGCTTGGTTTGAGCATTTTTTTTTTTCTCAGTAAAACTAGCTAATCGATTATATTATATACAGGTAACATTACATGCAGAAAAACAGTTTGTCCAGGGCCAACTGTGGCACCTTGGAAGACCTTGCTTGACACAGAATTTGCCCACGCAGGGGCATCACCTCCAAGATAAACCAAAACATCTGACACAGACTTGAACTTAGACAGTAGTTTAGCAGCCCGCACAGGGGCGTCCAGCAAAAAGACTCATAGTGGACCTTGCCATGACACATAACAGATGGACATAGAGTATGAAAAAGAACTAAAAGCATACAAACATAGCGAGAGAAGTAAACCAGAGAGTGCCTCTGAGGATTAGTCTTCAGGCTCTTCCTCAATGATATAGCACCATCCTTGGCCTTCAGGAACACCAGCCCACATTGCCCAGGGATCCTTCTCAGTGGCCGGCGGAATCTGCTCTGGAGGCTGAGGAGGGGCTTGCTGCGGCTCCTTCCCTGGCTTGCCCTTTTCAATTGGAGGTTGCAGCACTGGACTATCCTCGCTATTGCCTTCAGGAGGCATCTCAGCCGAAACCGGTTGCTTTCCCTTGTCGTTCTCCTCCGGAACCTTCGTAAAGAGGACTGATATATGCGCATTGATGCCTGTGTTTCCCTGCGAGCTGCCCAATGTGAAAACAACTGAGCCGAAAGCTGGAAGCACGGGCTCACCTTCACTGGAGCTGCCCACCTCCAAGAACTGATTGGCTGGAACTGGTAAGGCTCCCGCCCTCCTGTAGCAGTAGCAGCAGCAACAGTGATGGTGTTCATCTGCTGCAGGGGTGCGAGAAGATGTCCCGCGTCCAGGTCCCCTCCTGCTCGGCTGTCTCTCCCGCAGTCGCGCCATGATTTCCACGATTCCTTCAAATTGCTCCAAGAACGAACTTGTGGGTTTGAAATCCCAACTCTTTCTGCTGCCTGAGTGCCGTCCCCAACTCCAAACAAAGCCGAGTTCAATTGCCCAGGTACCACGCACAGGATGAGCCAGCAAGAAGCAAACGTCGCCCAGGTGAACGCCTTCACCTCCTGCCTCAGATGCGTTCCTTCTGCCCTCAGAACTCTGTGTTGCTGGCTTGGCTCTCTGAGCCCTGAGCAGCAACATTCTTTCCCATTTAACCTTGCATTCATTCTCTTGGGATTTGCAGGCATTGAATTCCCGCTGCGGGCTCTCCATCGTTCCCAGCGTCGCCATAAAGATCTCTGCCACGCCTCCCCCTTCTTAACATTTCGGCGGCCCTGGACATTAACTCCCTTCGCTCTTCACGTGGCGGCACATGCTGAGCATGTGGCACGCCATGCCCGGTGACACCCGCATCCGGGGAGCTTGGTTTGAGAATTAAATTGTATGGATGAATGTGTTTATGGAGTATGCATGAAATTAGGGTAAATTTGTAGTAAATAAATGTTAGGATTTTATCTTAAATAATGTGTCTTTTTTTAATAGAGACATCTAACAAAATTGGAATGATACAAAGAATATTAGCATGGCCCCTGCTGAAGGATGAGACTGATGAACAAAAAAATGCACCTAGATTTCGTCAAGAAAGATTTTCCATGCCATTGTTTGTGAAACCATTATCTTTGTGGTACATTGTGGAATATGAATGATATTAAGAAACAACGGAGATTGGAACTACAAAACAATGTGGAAACCTTAAGTCGTTAGAAGAAAAGGATTCAAGCAACGCACATTCGACAAGAGTAAATTATGAAGTGAATGGGGTTCATATCCATTTCTTAGTCATTTAACAAATGCTTGTTCGTGTGATTGTTCCATCTATCAAAAGAACCAGTAACATAAATGCTAAAGGAGAGGTATGATTCTCGATGTCTATCTCCTTAGCAAGTCACTGATATAATTTCTATATATTCATTATTTATATCAAGATAGATCTCTGTCAAGTGACAGAGTGAATCAATTTTTGATGTTCTGTTAATCAATGATGAATATGGGGTCATCCATTAGATCTGAGGGTTGATGAAGAAGTAGTAAAATTCAAGCACCAATCAAATAAGTGTCCAATAGTGGATAAAATTGAAGTCACAACTCAATAATTGATAGAGCTGTTAGCTGTAAATTGATGCCTTGTTTATCAGACAAGTGGGATAAAGGAAAATATCCCCTCCACATTATATTGTATCTTTAATAAATTCCAGTATGATATAATCTCTCCAAATTACATTGAATAGATGTATTAAATCATTTGTGAAAGTAGACAAAAATTGTCGTAGGTTAATTTTATAAAAGAAATTTGATGGGAGATGCTTGATTTGTGATTCTATGTGCGACCATGTACTTTTGTTTAATTGTATGATGGATGGGATTGGAACCAGGAATTGATTTGTTAAATCTTTTAATAAACAAAATTCTAGCAACATCTTAACATTTCCTGTAATGCTAGTGTTTAAAAATGGGTTTAAGTAGTGCTAGGTCCCCTGACACCATCAAGGATATTTGTCTAAACACCTATTTGAAAGAATAAATCATAGTACTAGGTATTGTGGGAAGTATTTGTCAAATCACTGATGCTCAAGACTTAAAAATTTGGGGATCACGAGAATGTCTATAATTGAGTTGGAAGAGTTTGGAAAGTGCTGGTGGAGTAGTTAAAATTTAAACCTTGATCCACAACCTTGAAAGGAATATATGGGATCCTCCCACTAGGAGACCCAAGTGCGAACAAGGGAGTCGAATCAAGGTTACTTTTGGATAGCAAAAATTGAAGAATCAAAGGATGTGTTGGCATCAAGTTCTTTTCTAGAAATATTGCAGTGTGGCTGTCACATTTTAACCTTACAATTTGTAAGAACCTAATACTTGAAAAAAATCTTTGTAACTATACAAATTTCTTTCTTGTGTGCTTATACATAAAAGTTCTCCTCTAAATAGGTTAAACACACAACCACTTTTAGATCTTCTACAATCTAGATTTCCAACTTAGTCTACATCAACAAAGCCATGTATGCCCAATGCTTTGTTTGCTCTATGTCTTCCCTCCCAGAAACTTCCCTAATATCTAGTGCCACACAACTACTTGAAAACCATCTTTACAATTTCCTAATGCCCCTTCCTTGTTTTTGACATATATTTGCTCAAAACTCCCAATGCACATGTAATGTATGGTCTAGTATATACAATTGCATACATCAAATTTCCAACAACACTAACACAGGGAACATGGGACATGTCATCTTCCTCTTCCTATGTATTGGAGCATTAATTTATGGATAAATTTTGACCTATAGGAATATGGAACTTGACTTGTTTACATTCCTACATATCAATCCTCAACAATATTTAGTCAACACATTTCCTTTGATTCAATGAGAGTTTCATGTTTGCTCAGTCTCTTTTCATTGCCATGCTCAAAATAAAATTTGTAGTACCAAGATATTTTCATGTCAAATTTAGAATACAAATGAGTTTTCACATTCTTGACGATTTCCTTATTGTGTCCATCAACAACATATCATCCACATGCAAGACCACGTAAATTAATTGATCACTGACTAATTTGAGATACACATAGTGATCCACTTCGCTCCTTGTAAAAACAAGTCCCAATAAATATTGAACTTTTGATCCCACATCATTGGAGATTTTTTTAACCCATACAAAGACTTTTTTAGCTTGCAAACTAGTTCTTTCATTCCCTTCACTACAAAGCCTTCTAGTCATTTCATGTAGATTTCTTCGTAGAGATCCCCATATTGGAATGTTGTCTTTACATCCATATGTTATACTTCAAGATCAAAATTAGCAACATCAAATAAAATAAATTTAATAGAAGTTAACTTGGAAATAGGAGAAAAAATTTCACCAAAGTTAATTCCCTATACAATGGAATAACCTTTTCCTACTAAACAAGCTCTATACTTCTCCACCTTTTGCATTCAACTTCTTATTAAGAAAACATCTGCTATCAATGAGATTTATTCTAGTTGGAAACTCAAATAGATCCCAAGCCTCATTTTTGTGCAAGGATTCTATTTTTTCAACCATGGCCTTTTTTCACAATTTACCATCCTCTGAATTCATAACCTACCTAAATGTTTTGGGATCATCATCTATAACAAACAAAACACACTAGAATGGAAATAAAGTGTAGTATACCTATCTGGTTTCTTTATTTCCCTAATCAATCTCCCCAGTACTAGACTATGAGGTTGTTATTCTTATTCCTATTCTTCTACTAAGTTTGATTTGTCATCCTTAAGCTCAAACTCTATTTTCTCTAATTATTTTTCTCTTGGTAGGACTTCTTGCTTCACAAAATATTTGATTTCTCTAAAGACAACATCTCAATTATAAATAGCCTTTTTAGTTTCTATATTCCAAAGCTTATAACCTTTTAGACCATCTTTATAACCAATAAAAATACACTTTTAAACATTATTATCCAACATACTCCTATTTTCCTTTGGAGCGTGTACATAAACATCACAACAAAAAAATATCATATGTTTGAGAGGGTTTCTTACTAGTCCATGCATACTGTGGAGTCTTAATGTCAACCAATGTGAAGAGGGTGACCAATTAACCAAGTAACATGCAATATCAACTTCCTCCTAGAATACGTGTCTTAACCCGACACCATTGAGCAAACTTCTTGCATTTTCCATGTGTTCATCCTTTATGTAACCCATTCTATTGAGGTGTGTATGGAGTAGTATTCTACCTTTCTATACTACATTTCTTACAAAATTCTTTGAATTTATTCACATATAACTCTCCACCATCGTCTATATTCAAAACCTTATTTTTCTTCTCTGTCTGAATCTCCACAAGAGCCTTGAACTCTTAAATTTACTAAAGACATCATGTCTCTTCTAGAGGAAATAAATGAATGTGTTCCTTGAGAAATATTCTATGAATGAAACATAATACACAAATTAACGTAATGATGTAATAAGCATAGATCCAAACATATCACTATGTACTAACTTTAAAGTTCCCTTTGATTTTATAGCACATAATGAGAATCTTAATTCTGTTTTACATAAATTCATTGTTCGTAGAAATAAATATCCATAATGCAATTAGAAAAACCTTTAACCATACATTTACTGTGTAGGATCTTCTCTCCAATATGCCTCCGTCTTTGATGCCATAACATTGTATTTTCTCTTGATAGACACTAGGGGTTTTGTCTTATTCATTTCCACCCTTATGAATAATGGAGCCATTACACCCATTAGTGATAGTGCTTCCCAATAGTTTGTATAGATTTCCAATTTGAAATCCCCTTAGCAACAACATTTCTTCTTGAACTAACCTGTAGGTTTTCCTTTCAAACACAATATTTACACCTGCATCACTCATATGGATTCCCATATCAGTGTATAATACATGGGGCCTACATGCAAAAAATATAACACATACCCAACACATTGAAAGTGAAAGAAATAGAAATGCTAAGATTTATTTGTGTTTTGTGAAGTTGTTTCTTTTCCAATTTGCTAATGAAGTTTTTTGCATGCAAGTTGTGAAGTGGCAACTTTCTCGTAATGGTGCCCCAACCAAGCCAAAGGTTGAAAAAAAATAAGGTACCTACCTCCTTTAGAGGACGCCTCAATTAAGGAACCCCTTCATAGACTGTTCTAATTGCTCCTTTACGATAAACCTCTCTACAAATTGTAATTTAGTGAGGATCCCCATTAAAAAATAATATTCTGCTATTTTGTTATCAATTTGAACATTGCTTTTTGCCAATTATGTCAATGTTATAAATATTGACGCTATTTATGCTCACTATACTATATTATCCCGACATAAAGTTGTATGCTCACTATATTGACATCATAATGCATTTTAACATGTCTACATGAGAACTACAACTCTCAAAATACAAAGAATTATGTTATGATTTAGTGGGTTTAGTAATAACACATTTTAACATGTTCTCTTTTTGACAATAAGTTAGCAAGGATCTCTTGTTTTACGTTGTTATGTTTATTTCAAGCATAATAACTCAACAAACTGCCCCTAGCAAAACTATAACTTTTGCAAACAATAATTCTTTCAACTATAATTTAGTTGGGAGTCCCCATTTTAATTATTTTTTTTGTTGCATGTTTTTTGTATTTTGTTATCTCACCTCAATAGTAGTCTACGTTATCAATCATGATATCATCTTGCATTATAAATCATGACATCGACATTATCAATCATTGTACTAGTTGACAGTATAATATGAATTTGGTATTATCCTAACGACAACAACACTATCCCTTGGAAAATTGGCACTCATGCAAACAATAGTTCTTTCAATTATCATTCAACAAGGTTTTTGTTTGTTTAATTTATTTTGTTAAATGTTTATTTTTGTTTAAATTATGCAAACCACACCTAAATAACAACCAACACTATAAATCACGATGTCAACTTTGACTATGTGGACATTTAGAGGTTTTCTTAATGCCATTAATACATTTTAACATATGTTGAAAATATGTTTGCAATTTTTTTTGCATGAGAAATCACAAACAAGAATTTTTGGAGAATTGGTAACTATGAAAGATCGGCTGCCACTATTACCCAAGATAAAACTATTTAATAAATGCTACAAATTGTTCACCAAACCACCCAAGCACAGATCCTTTGATTTATTTAAAAAGAAAGACATGAAAATGGACTTTGATCCACTTTATAAAATAAATTCTCTTTAAATTTTTTTTTTTTATATTTAGTGATTATTTTTACCCTCGTTTAAAAAAATAATATTAAAAAAAAATACCAAATTTTATAATTTAACGTATAAAATTGAAAAGAAAAAACTTTAAAATCAAATCCCTAAATAAACACATTAAATGTAAATGACCTATCTAATTCTTCTACCACTTTCTTATATCAACCCAACATTTTCAATAATACTCCTACCTTTCCAAATTAATATCTCTTATATAAACATTATTATTTAATTATTAGCTTTTATACAAACATTATTATTTAATTATTGGTAAATAATCATAGTTTCTTTTGCACGTTTAATTAAATTAAATGATTGATATTAAATAAAATTATTAATAAAATAAAATAAAATTTTATATTTAAATTTTTTTCATTAAATTTAAACATATATGTATATATATATATATATATATTTTCCGAATTAATTTAAATATTTATATTCTTTTAGTATTATATATTTTTTAAACTTTTTTAATCATAAATAAATATCAATATAATTAGTTAATATCTCATATATGAAAAATATAGATAATTGTACAATTAAAACACAATGATTATAAATTAAAATTGAGAAGAATATAAAGTGTATTCAGAATAAAGATTACGCAAATTATCTTTTTAACATTTTATTAATTAAATTTCATTTATCTTAAACTTTATTAATTAAACAAATTATTATATTATGTTATAATTCAATAATTAAACAAATTATTATATTATGTTATAATTCAATATGAATGAGGTATATAATTTCAAATGATATTAAAAGTTAATTATATGGATAAGTATGATTATTTAAAATTGGGTTTTCAAATTTTTAATTTAATTATCAATAATTACGCTGTATTGTAGAGATTTAACCTACTTAGAATATCATAGAATATTCTTAGTAGTATACACAAATCAAAGGATAAGATTTATTTCCAAACATTGTAGGCTATTTGTTAGACTTTTTGGAGGGTTTTTAAACAATTTTTCTAGTCAAAATTGCTCATAATCTGGTAGAGATTTGCTAGAATCACAAGTTTGAGTTGTGAACTCTCCACAATCTAAGTGCCCTAAGGGATTTTTAGGGTGTTGAATTCATATATGCAATCAAAAACCTAGTTTATGCAACCAAAAACCTGGTTTAAACAACAAAAATGAAGATTTGACAAAAAATAATTTAGCACCACAATCTCCAAAAAATTTAATAATTAGACAACTCCTTTCCAAAGTAGTTATGCCTTTTTTGCCCTTTTGTTTAAATCCATCAACTATCATATGAATAAGTGTCATATGAAATGAGTGATGGTTTTTTAGACATGTGGTATTGATAAGCCACAGTATGACCCAAGTATTATAAAAAAGTCTATTTGCAGATTAATAATCTCCACAATAAAACATGGTGAATCTCCATGGTTAAGAGTCTTTAATGTATATATGTTTATTAATTTTATCATTAATAATAATTATTATTTAAAATAAAGTTATAATTTATTATTATTATTTTTTTTGTTTTAAGGAAGAGATGTATGATGAAGTAACTGTTTCTATGTTTATTATGAATTGATTCCTATTAATATTTACGAGCCATTTAATTTATATGATTGTGCTAATACGTGTGTGTGTATCTATCTATCTATCTATATATATAAACATTTACCAACCATTTACCAACCATTTCATTTATATGGTTGCACTATCTACATATTGACATTCACCAACCATTTAATTTATATGACTAGACTAATCTCTCTCTATATCCATTTTTTTTAATAAAAAATTATATATTAATTAAATTTGAAAATAGAAAATTCATCATATATTTTTCTTTATTTATTTTGAAATGAGAAAATTCATGATACACTTTTATTTATTTTGAAATGGTATTCAAGGAAACTCAAGATTAATAAAACAATATATTTATTAATAATACAACATGTCACTTAAAGAATTGATTTTGAGAAAAAAATGATAACACTCTTCTTTAATATAAAAAAAAAACATATCTTTTTTATAACTAGAATGAGAATATTATATTTATAAATATTTGGGTTGTGGGCATTGAAATTGCGACAAAAGAGAGGGACTATTCCACTTATCACACACACAACTCCTTGGAATGCCTTGATCGGAATCTGGATTAGGAGCAAAAATTTGCTCAAAAATCAAAGTGCTCGGAATCGCTCAAAACCTGAACGGATGCGTCCGTCTCAGCGATACGATTCCAACACAACTCATTTCACTCAAAGCGTAGCTCGTATGAGAAAGATGTAGCCTTCTGTCCGTTTTGTCAAACAAGGAAATTTTGGGTACACGATCACTGGGATGCTGACTAGGCATCCATACAGTGCAATCAACAAAAAATATTCTAAGGAATATTCCTAGAATATTCTAACATATGGCTCAATCAGATTTTGACATTTTTCGACATGTAATTGGTCAACGACATTGAGGTGGACCAATGAGAGGCTGAAATGTGGCAAGCCCGGAGGCCGCCACGGCTCAAAGGTCATTTAAAATGGTATTTGGAGGCCAACGGAGTTGAACACGCGACCTTGCCCACACAAGCCCCATGCGCCACCATTATGCCACAACCATCAGACTTAACAAACTATGGGCGTGCCTTCCTTTTAAGGAGTAATACGTGGCGGTTTGGGGGAGGAGAGGGCCAACCCCCTTCGCATGTGACCTTACCTCATAACCAAAGGCTGATGCTAATTGCTAACTGCGCTAATTAATGCGCTAAATGGAGTTTTATACTAATTAAACCACGTTTATCCATTAATTAAGTGGGTTTAACTTGGCAGAAGTTTGGCAGGTTTGAAAAATCCGACACTACTCCAAATTTGGTGGGGTTAACTGGAGTTTCTCCAGATTTGGTGGAGTTTTCCTAGGGGAAAATGAAGAGACCACAATTTCTTCAATTTTTGACCAATTTTGGCTTAGAAAGAGTCATTCCTAGATGATTTGGATGCTCTGAACACAATGGAATAGGTTGTAGAGGTTGACAGACACTTCTATATGTGATTTTTCTATGTTGAAGTTTAAGGAAGCCTAGGGCCACTAGGAGAGGAGGTCAAGCCTATATCAACTGAAGTCCAATTGTAGAGCTGGGATAGTCATTTTTGGGGTTTTTAGGTCTTCTGAATCTAATGGAGAAGGTTGCAAAGCCATTGGAGCATTGCAGGTGCATGTAATCAAAGAATTGACCATTAATCCAAAGAGGCCCTAACCATTGAAGCAGGTCCAAGGAGATGTAGCCTAGGAGGGGTGAACTCCATTATTAACTTTGTGTTATGAGATTGCTGTGTTTTACTTCTCTGCATTTTACTTGCTGTATATCTGTTTAAAAAAACTAAATAGCCTCATAAATTGCTCATAAAAGACACTCAACACTCGACACATAATTCCTCACATTTTGTTTAATTTTTGACGATCCTAAACACATTTTTTTTATAATGATGAGGGAGCTTGCATAACATTAACAAGTTTGCCCAAAATTTAGATCAAATTGGTATCAGGGCCCTTGTTAGCTCATTTTAACCTTGAGATGGTTTTCCAAGTTTAGCTCGATAATTAGTTATTGGTTTTGTATTTGTGCAAGGATAATTTAACTGTGTGCAAGTTTATGTTTGTAAGCTGAAGAAGGGAGATGATTCTTTGTTGAGAAACTTTTTGAATCTTTGTGAAGATTTTTGATGCATTACAAGTGTGATGGAAGCTTCAACAAGTGATGTTTCTAATCCATCTTCCTTAGCAAGACTCTTTGATTTAGAGATGTTGCAAGAGCTTATCATCATGAGAGATATGGTGCAAGAGATGAATGAAGATAGGAAGGAGAACACTATACTTCAAGAGGAGTTGATGGCCATGAAGGAGGAGAAGAAAGAGCTTCTTGAAAATATGCATGAGATGGAGATTCAACTCCATGATGCCAAGGAAACCCTATCCAAGTATGTGCATGAAAATAAGGTATGCAATTCAAGTTTATCTTCAATTTCCTCTCAAAATGAATGTTTTGGTGCTTTTGAAAGACACACTAGAGGAATAGGGTCCAAATTATTGATGAAGATGGGTTATGAAGGTAAAGGGTTAGGAAAACATGCACAAGGCATAGTTGAGCCAATTGTTGTTGAGGAAAGGCCTAGGTATTTGGGTCTTGGTTATGGACAACATGATGGAGAATGCTCCAAAGCCAAGGAGGCACATGAATGTGTTCCAAGAAGGACTTTCATTACATGTTTATTACCTCAAGCTTGTAAAGTTTGTGTTCATGAGGAATGCAAAAATTTTATACCCACTTTGCAATAAGATGCTCATAAGCATGCAACTAGTGGAAATGGCAAACAAGAGAATGCTGACAACTTTAAGGTCATTGAAACCATTGTTGGTATTCCAAAGAGAGCCACTACCTCATCAAATTCACCTCCTCAAGAAGGCAACAAAGGTGAATGTGCAAGGTATAACTATGCCTTTAATCAAGTTTCTTTTCATTATGATAAACATGGTAAATCTTCACATAAGATTTGGAGAAAATTTACATGTTCCTTTTGTGGTTTGAATAACCATACTGTTTTGAGGTGTTGGAAGAGGATAGCCATACACATGAGACTTTCAAAACAAAAGAGACAGAAAGCCAAAGGTTCATTGGATAATGGAAACCATGTTGAAAAGAAGATGCAATTATTTTGCACTCACTGCCATAAGAAGGGTCATCTTGTAGACACGTGTTGGACTTTGCATCCAACAAGTCATCCACGACATTTGAAGAAGGTGGAGAGAGATTTTGGCAAGAAAGGAAAAGAGGATTCCATAATTTATGCGGGTCAAGATGATACACATGATGAAGTGAAGTTGAAAGAAGCGCCATTGAAATGGTTTGTAAAGAGATGGTTAGATTTCTTAACCAATTAAGGCCTTGCATTTCTTTTGATAATTGATGCAAATCTTGCCTTATTGATGCCTTTCCTTGTAACTTATTTGGATACATTTCTTTTCTCCTGAAAGTATGCTGCATATTGCATGAAGCAAGACGTGGGAAATGTAGAGTTATGTTGACTCACTTAGATGCAACAAATATGACAATTTTCAAATACAAATTTGCATGCATATTGCAATCTTGAACTTGTATGTTTACGCCAGGAAGGTGTTCAAAAGTGGAGTATGTTGACTCACTTTATTGCAACAAATTTGGTCATTTGATCTCTTTAAGTACTCGTACATACCAATGGGATTCTTGTACTTGTGATTGTACTTGTGAGAGAGTTGAGAATTGTTATACATGCATGAGAGTTTGTGTGTGTGAACAATGGAATTTTTAATAGTTTCATTGTGCTTGAACATGCATGAGTGATTGACTTGTGTTGGTTGATTGCTTTGTTAACATGTATGTTGTCAACTTGAGAATGTTGATCATTTGCACATGCATGAGTGTCGACTTGTGTGGTCGATTGATTGTTACATGTATGTTATATCGACTTGGAAGAGTTGATTTTGTCTCCAAAGATGAAAGGGAGATGTGACAAATTGTTTCATGAGAATGTGGAATTCTTGTTGTAAATCGTCAAGTTGTTGTACATGCTTTTTCTTGACTTGAAAGTTAGTTGTTTGAAGAAGCATGTTTTGTCAAATTGTGTTTAGTCAATGGTTTATACACCAAGATGTAAGAGTACATGGCGATGTTCACATGATGTGACATTTGTTGCTTTGAAGAAGCAAAAGGAAGAGGTTGTCAAGTTATATTCTTGCATGAGTGTTTTTCAAGGTTAATGGTGTTTCTTGTGACAAGATGTCGTAGGATTTTGGAAGGTCCACGCTTGAGAAAGAGGCTCATGATTAGCCTTCATTCTAAAATCATGACATGAGAAACATGTTAATCCTGGAGTATGATGGAATCAAGAAACGAAAGTGGACAAAAATGCGAAAAAAATTTGCAGCCATTATAGACCATTTGATGTGTTGATGCTAAGAAGCGAAAGAGATGGCAAATGCATTCTTCCAAATGTGGAATTTTGAACCGTGGAGGTAAAAGAATGGTCATTTATTTTCTTTTTATCACTGATATTGGAATTCATTGCTGTAGTTCACTCAGATGGGATTAACTTGGAAAAGTGGTTTCCAAGGAGAAGCTTGCACCGAATGCATGTGTTGCAAAGGAGGAACATGATTCTCAGTGGGAAGGCCATCAGTCAGCTTTCCAAGCACCGAGGGATTGCTTTGGTACAACAGGGTGTTTAATCAGCAAGAAGCAACAAGTGTTGGATTGGGTCAACAACAAGGAGAACATTGGTTGAAGTGCCAAGCCATTTGCAAGGCAAGGCATGCCAGTGAACCCAAGTGGTTGTCATGGAGATTTTTCCAAGTAGAATCAATTAATAGAACTTGGGAAGGTAAATAGTATTCAAATCTCATCGTAACACCAACTTTTGTGTGTCCAAAATCCTGTCAGTGGGAAGGAGTGATCAGAATCTGGATTAGGGGCAAAAATTTGCTCAAAAATAAAAGTGCTTTGAATTGCTCAAAACCTGAATGTCCGCGCTTGTCTCGGAGATACGAACCCAACGCAACTCATTTCACTCAAAATGGAGCTTGTATGAGAAAGATAGAGCCTTCTGTCCGTTTTGTTAAACATGCAAATTTTGGGTACAAGGTTGACTAGGATGCTGACTAGGCATCCATACATCCTAGTCAACAAAAATAATATTCCTAGAATATTCCTTGGAATATTTTGACATATGGCTCAATCGGATTTTGACATTTGTCAGCATGTAATTGGTCAACGACATTGAGGTGGACCAATGAGAGGCTGACACGTGGCAAGCCTGGAGGCCGCCACGTGCCCTCTCAAAGGTCATTTAAAATGTTATTTGGACACCGGCAGAGTTGAACCCATGACCTCACCCGCATAAGCCCCATGTGCCACCATTATGCCACAACCATCAAACTTAAAAAACTATGGGCGTGCCTTCTATTTAAGGAGTAATACGTGGCTTTTTGGGGGAGGAGACGGCCAACCCCCTCCGCATGTGACCTTACCTCATAACCAAATGACGGTGCTAATTGCTAACCACGCTAATTAATGTTCTAAGTGGAGTTTATTGCTAATTAAACCATGTTTATCCATTAATTAAGCGGGTTTAACTTGGCGGAAGTTTGGAAGGTCCAAAAAATCTGACACTACTCCAAATTTGGCAAGGTTAATTGGAGTTTCTCCAGATTTGGTGGAGTTTTCCTAGGGAAAACTGAAGAGACCATAACTTCTTCAATTTTCGACCAATTTTGGCTCAGAAAGAGTCATTCCTAGATGATTTGGATGCTCTGAACACAATGGAACATGTTGCAGAGGCATAAAGGCACTTATGTACGTGATTTTTCTACGTTGAAGTTTAAGGAAGCCTAGGGCCACCAAGAGAGGAGGTCAAGCCTAGATTAGCTGAAGTCCAATTGCAAAGCTTGGATAGTCATTTTTGGGGTTTTTGGGTCTTCTGAATCCAATGGAGCAGGTTGAAATGCCATTAGAGTAGTGAAGGTGCATGTAATTAGAGAATTGACCATTAATCCAAAGAGGTCCTAGCCATTGAAGCAGGTCCAAGGAGCTGTAGCCCAGGAGGGGTGAACTCCTTTATCAAATTTGTGTTATGAGATTGCCGTGTTTTAATTCTCTGCATTTTACTTGATGTATATGTGTTTTAAACAATTAATTAACCTCATAAATAGCTCATAAAATACACTCAACACTTGACACATAATACCTCACATTTTGGTTAATTTGAGATGATCTTAAACACAAATTTTTATACTGATGAGGGAGCTTGCATAGCATTAACAAGTTTTCCTAACATTCAGATCATGTCCAGTGGATAAAAAATATGATTTCTTTGATATTTAAACCATTATGCTTATATGCCTAAATACACCAAAAGACTTGCAAAATTTGACAAAATTTACAACATATACTAACTAACAAAAATTGAGATTACATCTCCGAGCCCTTTACACAAATGGATACAAAAATTCAGCATGATCAAGATTCAACAAAAGACACTCTTAGTAAGATGAAGAAGCTTGGATATTTCTGGGAGTTCTAGTTTCTTTCTTTGCATCCATTCCTACTTCAAAGGAGGAGAGGGACATGAATTGTTCTTTAACACTTCTGCAAGGGATGTAGAGGAGGAGGCAATATCAAATTCAATTTTTTTTATAGGTGCACTATCGCCCCTTCTTTTTCTCCTTTTTTTGCAGATGTGGCTTCTTTTTTTACCATCGAGCCTTTTTCTTGGGATTGTTTAGGGGGTTGTCCATAAGGCCACTTCCAATGACCTTTAAGAGGTGATTTATTTATCCTTCTATGCATGCGCACTTCTAACATCTCTATTAGTGCCACGACCTAATTTCTTATTTGTTTTTCACAGGTTACCTTTTCACCCTATGATTTTTCATTGCAAATCCATAGATTGAATATCTCAGATGGTTCCTAGTGTTTCTAGAGGAATAAAATACCTCTTCCTCCATGACTAATTTTTTTGACCCTGAGAACTCACACGTCGGGAGTTGACTAGCTAGATATATTGGTGCAATGTATAGAGGATTTTCTCTTCATTGTCCACCATATTGAGGGCATAAAACTTGTTCCCTGCCAAACCTTTGTTCTTGCTAGAGGATAATTCTTCACCTTTTGCAGTCGATTTATTTGGAGAGGGAGGGCCTTTAGGGCACAATCCTTTACCTTCCTATGTCCTTGTGGCTATATTTTGTTGGGGGGCACCCCTTCTTCTTTTTGGTTGCTCCCATTATTCTCCTTCCCTCATCATTTTTCTGGATTTCTTTCACTTTTGGGCATCTTCGGTAAAAATTCCCATATTCATGACAATTCTTACATTTAAATGGTAGCTGGCCATAATCCACTTTTTGGTAATAAGTCTAATTATCTAGCTGGAGATTTATTGTTATTAAGAGTCCCTTATTAAGATGTGGTTCTACCCAATCTATATAGTAGCCAATAACATTTCCAATGTTCCTAAAGGCATCCTCATTCCAACAATGAAGAGGAAAATATGGTAATTTAACCCAAACAAGAATAGTTAATGGAACATTATTTTCTTGGTTGAATTTCAGACACCATTGATTTAGATACAAGTATTAAGCCCTTATAAAATATGGGCCACTTCGAAAAATTAGATCTCAGTATGCTTTACTTTCAAAGATGAAAGAGAAAACCCCCTCCCACGTAAGGAAAAAAATTGTACTTCAATCTTGGGTCTCTAGTTATTATCCACCCAGAGATTCAAAGAGTGTGATGAGGGCCATAAGCCCATAAAATTTCTAATCAAGCCTCTCTCCACTAGTCTAAGATCCATTGTGCAAGATTCATTGGCATGAACTACAATTTCGGGACATCATTCGATTTCTCGCAAATAAGGCTCGTTTAGTGCATTGGAACCTTAGACCACCAGGAACCAATGCGATGAAAGAATAATTATCTAGTTCAAATGAAGGAGGGAGAGGGCCAGACCCTCTAGAACCTAAAACCACCAATGAGATGAGTGGGGTTTCTTAAAAAATAAAATAAAATAAAATAACATATATATATATATATATATATATATATATATATATATATATATATATATATATAGATATAGATATATATTCTATTCCTTATTATTTTACAACAAAATTATATTTTTATAAATTGGAATTTTCAAAACTCAAAGTTGATAAAACAATATACTTTATTGAATCATACAACTTATCACTTATAATAATTGATTTTTAGGGAAGAAGATACTTTCTCTTAAACACCCACACTATAATATCTTGAAATAAATATCTTATACAAATTATATAGATATATATTTTTTCCATTTCTCATTCTTTAATTAATAATCAAGGGGTGGTAGGAGGGGAAGGAGTGCTTTATGATCCTGAGGAAGTTAAATTTGCAACGTAATCATGGGACTTAGGATGCATAAAAAACAACCAAACAGAATCTTATGCCCTCTACCATGGGGATTAAATTAGCTAAAGAAAATCATGTAGCTTCTCTCACTGTTTTGGAAGACTCCCTCCTCCTAATTCAACATTTAGTGAAGGGCTCCTCTATGAGGGACAAAATATTAGAAAGTATTATGAAAAGAATTAGGAAATAAGTGGAAGGGTTCTCTTAAAGAGCATATTTCATGTTCTCCATGATCTCAATTAAGACGTGGACTTATGTGCTAATGAAAGGTGTAAATTAAGATTGGGAGATTTAGAAATCAATGGCTGACTCAGACCCTCTCCTATTCCTTAGAGCTAAATGGATTGGCAAGCCCTCTCCTATTCCTTAGAGTTAAATAGATTGTCATTGCGTAATTGTGAAGGATTGAATGATCAATTAGTTATAGTATGACATGTAAATTTTATTTTTTTGCAGGTCAGTTTTCTAAAGTATATACCTACAAAACCCCGTTTCCTGTTATCCAATTTGAAGTCCCGCTGGAATTTTTTTTAGCTCTATTAGATAAGAGGGATCAAGATTTTTTTTTGAAGATATAAACATGCACTACCTTATGTATTTGTTGTGATCCAAGCACAAACTTCCATATAAATACAAAATTCTCATTTTGGTTAAAAATATTAATAATAATAATCAAATTTAAAGAATATACATACATATTTTTAAATACACATTCAAAAAAATGTATGGGGTACTTTCTCTTATTTTGAAGATGGTACTCATGATAAACCTAATTTTTCAAGCCCATCCGCATTTCCTTTTAAAAAAAAAAGTCCTGAGTTAGTAGCTTGAGTGGTTGGGGTCATGGTTTGTTTTCCTATCCACCCAGGTTTAATTCCAAGGGACATGTTTGACTTCTTGTGATAAGGCTCGAAGAGTAGTCGGCTTAGATCACACCTCAGTGATCTAGATCTCATCCCGGTGGGGTCAGGAAGGAAGAGTATGTATCGATTCTTTATAAGTCATAAGTTATTAGTATTAATGAATACCTAGATCACGCCATGGTGAATCTCTAGATCTCACCACGGTGGGGCCAAGAAGTCTATGTGTCATCTCTTACTAATTCATATGTTATTAGTATTGATGAATTAATTAAGTTATTAGTATTGACAATATATTAATTGAGTATTCAATATTTCATTGCACCGAAAGGTAGCATGAGGGAGATGTTTTAAATAATACTTACATTAACAAATTAAAAAATAGTAATAAAACAAAAATTCAATGTTTGCTATAAATAAAATATTTCAATTTCCACCTTAATTCTACCTCAACTTTATATATAAAGATAAAAATAGTTGAAAGTTTAAAAAAAATATTTACTTTCTAGTATGAGAGAAATATTGGTCGCAAACCTTTTCTACTATTTTGGTCAACTAAATGGATTGACATTGCTTAACACAATTATAAACCTTTCCTATTATTCGTGTCACAAAACATGCTTGAACTTATTGATAATATGAATAATCATAACATATTCAAGTACAATACCTTGCAATGTTTCTTTCCCATGGTGGGAAGTAAAGACTATTAAAATTACGTAAGAATACTTTATAATCTTCTGTAATTGTTTTCTTGGCTAATTATTTCTGTCTCAAATGATTTTTTCTTTAACAATGATAACACTTTCTACATTAAATTACATACATGTGACGAGATCCCAAGGAGCAAAAGAATTTAGGTGAAAGTCCAGAAATCACGAGGACATTGGTATTTCCAACTCTTTGCTCATAATGCCTATTAAATTTATTTGTATATAGAGGCATTTGGTTTCAAATCCTAAAAACCAAGCTATAGGGTAAGACATACCAATATCACAAAACAACATGACAATCCTTGCCCTGAGAATTCATGTCTTCTTCATGTGCTCAAACTTGGAGAATTGAGTCGATTGAGAAAACTTGCCAAACAAAATATGTCTTGTCTCTCCTCTACTCTCCACTGTCTCAAAAACGTGATACAACACTATGAAACTAGGGTTTATAACTGGTAGGAACCCTAATTCCCCGAATATGCTAACATCGTCAATATCTCTACCATTGCAACAAAAAATGACGGTGGTATTATAATCAATAAGTGTAGAATTCGACGAGTTCACCTCATTCAAGCATTGAAATTCATCTTCAAGTAGCTTTAGTGCCTTGCCTTGAGGGGCATGCTCACTGAACAACAACACAAAATTCTAATGTGCTTGTTTTGACCACGATAGTAGGGTTTGAGATATGGGTCACTCTCACCCCTCCACCCATGGATCTTTTAGAATTGCAGGACTATGCTCCATGGGATCAATTTACAACAACATGAATTTATGATGCACTTTTTTTGACCATAGTAGTAGGGTTGAGATATGGGTCATTCTAACCCCTTTAACTGTGGATTTTTTAGAATTGTAGGACCATGCTCCATGGGATCAATTCACAACAACACAAAATTCTAATGTGCTTGTTTTGACCACGGTAGTAGGGTTTGAGATATGGGTCACTCTCACCTCTCCAACTGCGGATCTTTTACAATTGTAGGACTGTGCTCCATGGGATCAATTCACAACAACACAAAATTATGATGTTCATGTTCTATTGCAATGAATGAACAGTTACAAAAAATTATGATGTGCTTGTTTTGACCACAGTAGTAGGGTTTGAGATATGGGTCACTCTCACCCACTATAGATCTGATGCAATGAGAACTGCAACCAGAGGAAAATGAAATGCGATAAATTATTCCAAAATTTCAGACCTTCTCTCTGCATCTGACTCTCTAGGGTTGCAATTCTGAATGGGCCCCAACTATATGACGAACCATGACAATAAAAAAGTTAACATATCAACTCGAAAGATCCACAGTGTCCCATGGAAAAAAAAGACCTCATAGACAAAAGGCCAAAATATACGTGATGACTTGAAATAGTTGAAATCCAAACATAGAACGTACTAAATCCTCTCCAAAGGTACCAATAGAGTCGAAATTTACTTGCCTAGAAACCTTTCAAACACAAACCCCCATTATCCGTTTATTTGTGGCTGCAGATATTACGATTTCGATTAATCAATGCCCTCAATCATTCACTTATATAGGTTTATCATTAATAGAACCGACATTTAAAAAATGTTTACATCTAATGCACACACATCTCCTCTATATTGAAAAATGTTTACATCTAACATCTAATATCTAATGTCTAATGCCTACACATCTCCCCTATACTAGGCTGTAGAGCACCTCTTGACAAGTCAATTATTTTATTTTTTTCATGATAAAAAATAATCAATGTATCAGTTAAACATATATGTAACAAAATTATTAACTATAAAGATTCACCTCCATTTTATGATGAGATTCTTAATATGTAAATAGCCTTTGTTACATGATTTATTAATACCACACGCCCAAAAACGTATAACTCTTTTTATGTGACATTTATCCATATGACTCTGTTTTAAATTAAGGAATTTAATTAAAAAGAAAAAAAAAACATAACTACTTTGAAGATAAATCTCATCTTTTATTTTGTGTATATTAATAAAAATATTACATTTAGATTAAATCTCTACCATCCATCTAATAATATTATTAATTAAATTAAAAATATAAAAACTCTATTTCAAAACAATCACACCTATCAACATAATAATAATAAAATTATAATAAAATAACCCTATACTATTAAAAAAAAATCCTCAAATAAGTATAAACCAAATTTTAAAGTCCATTCCGATTATTAATTTATACTAAACTCATGTTTAAATTATTATGAGATTTTTCCACGCTTATATTTGAGTAGAGTAATAAAATTATAAGATTTTTCCAAGCTCATATTTGAGTAGAGTAATAAAATTATAAGATTTTTCCAAGCTCATATTTGAGTAGAGTAGTACCATTACATTTTTAGCAACAAATTATTTTAAAGATATTTTTATTTATTTATTTTAAATGTTTACGTATTTTTATTTATTAATCTTTAAGTTTCCTTTCATTTTTTATTTTTATTTATATATATTGTTTTATTAATTTTAAATGTTTACATATTTTTATTTATTAACCTTTTAGTTTCTTTTTATTTTTTATTTTTATTTATGTATATATTTTTTATTAATTTTAAATGTTTATTTTTATTTATGTATATATTTTTTATTAATTTTAAATGTTTATGTATTTTTATTTATTAACGTTTTACATTTTTTATTTTTATTTATATATATTTTTATTAATTTTTCTTAACATTATTGTAAGTTTCTTGATCTTTTATTTTTTAATTTAAAATTAATACAATTAATTTTATTTTAATAATAATATTTTATTTTACAATAATATTTTCCTTTTTCAATTTTATTATGAAAAAATTTGTTTAAATTACTCTATATTTTTATCAATTTCTAAAAATAAAATAAATAGTGTTTTACATCTCTAATATATCTTTACTTAAAATTTATAAAATTTATATAATTTTAACTGACGTTTAAAGTAATGATAATTTTTTTTTACTCTGTCCCGGTAGCCCACAAAACTCTTTCATTCTCCTTCCCAACTTAAACCATCTATTTTTTTCTTCCACTTTCTCCTATCAACCTTCACTAATACTGGTCGCTTCCCAAACTAATATCTCATAAACATAAAACGCTTATCATTTAGTTAGTGACACATAACAATGTTTTTTTTTCCATGTTTAACTAATTATATTTAATTACTAATGAAAATTCATTTTTTTTTTTATTATAGAATTTTCATATATATTTAAATTTTTATATATAGATTTTTCATATATATATATTTTATAGTATAGATGTATTTTAATTCTAAATACATTGAGAGATGCAAACATAAAATTTGAAGAACTGTTTATACTCTGAAAGATTTGATTCTTCTATATTTTTTATAGATTCATAATTAAGATAGATATAAATTGGTTTCGAGCAAAACACTAATATAATATATATATATATTTTTCCCGTAGAAAAAGTCGTAATTTTATTCATATGAAAAAATTACATTTTGTAGATGCTTAAGCATATGCAGTTGGTTGTCCCTGTAATCACAGGAGAACAAAGATTACAATTATATAAAAAAAATAAATTCGCCTATACTTTCCTGCCCTTCTTCTTCTCCACCCTTCGCCAACCTTCAGAGTTGGAAGTTGGTGTAGTTATAGCAAGCTGGTTTTCCATTGTGTTTATTAGTTGTTCTTTGTCAGATTCCGATCCTTCAGATCCATGAGTTCGTTTGATGCCGCTTACTTCCAGCTGAGGTTCTTGTTGTTGTTTCATATTGTCAGGCCCCAAATGTGTATCTGGGGTATTTTCTTCCTGTGTATATTTCTGTCCCATTTGTATGTCAGGTTCTGATTGGTTCCCTGTAGGTTCTGTCTGCATGTCCTCTTCTTCCCGCCAATCGGTATGCTGCCATCCTTTGGGCTTTTTTTGTTGTTTCTTATTCCCTTTGGGGTCCTTCCTGGCCAGTGGACAGGTGTTTTGAAGATGCCCTGTTTGCATGCAGCTACGACATCTGAATGTTGTGTTTTCATAGTCAAGTGGTTGAGTCCTCAGTGTATTATTATAGTTCAATGTAATGTGATCAGGTAGCCCCTGACTCAGGTCCACTTCTACACATATTCTGGCAAATGTGAAAATTCCCTGGTTGACTCTGTCTCTATCTATTTTAAGGAATTTCCCCAAGGAATTTCCAATGGCTGTTAAAACTTTGTGATGCCAGAAGTGTAGAGGGAGGTTATGTAGCCTCACCCAAACAGGCATTGTTGAGACTTTCATAGTATTTGCATCAAAATCAGAAAACCAGGGGGTGGTGAAGAGGCCAGCATTGCCCCAAAACCAAGGCCCCTGATTGATAATATTGTCACGTTCTTGTTCTGTGTTGAATCTAACTATGAAAAAACCTTTTGAGCATAGGTGAATTTCACAGTCAGGTGACCATGTTGTGAGGATCCATTGATGCAAGGCGTCGGATTTTGGCCAAAACCCATTAAATCTACAGATAACAGCATTTGTGGATAGATCAGTGTGTAGATTAGTTACCTCTGGCAAAGTTATTTGGATCGTTGGAGATTCCAGTTTTTGTTCCACAATATAGGGACCTGGAAGCTCTGGTGCTGGTGCAGGTTTAGATTGTATTTTTTCCTTTCCTTTGACTGCATCGCGAAAGGTACCTGTATTTTTTGAATTGGCTCCATTGCATCCCCCACACAGTCTCAGATTAAGAATGATAGTTGAATCATTGTTGATACCATATTCCTGAAGTGTATGGATATCCTGTAGACTGCGTCCTGTATATATCAGATTTTGGTATTTTGTGGGGGTTCCAATTTGAATCTGGATTTCCTTCTTTAATTCTTGAATATTCAGCCCCTTTCTGAGCCGCATGCAGTGATGTCTACCCCCTATCAGTTTGATGAAGATTTGTATCCGGTCTTCGCCCATACTGTTTGGGTTTCTCTGTTGCCCGCTCCGTTCTGTGATCTGGGGCTGTGATCCAGAGCTGGAAGGAGACTTTTTGTTGTCAGGCATCCAGATTTGGGTTTGGTATGGACTGTTCTGTTTATTGAGCATCAAATCCATTTGGTCAGTGGGGGATCTAAGATTTTTCACTGCATTCTGTTTACCGTTCTGTTCTTCTTCAGCACATTTGGCTATCTTGGCAATTATATATCCCCAAAATTGTGCTGCATGTTGTGATCCATGGCCGAAAGGAGGTTGTTGCCTTGTTATTGATATCAACTCAGATTCAAATTGCCCATCTGTCAATTTCTTGTGGAGGCTTCGTTCTATTCCATTATAGCCCCCTTCTTGGGTTTCCAGTGCTTTGATGACACCGATCTCTGTTCCAGAAAACCACATAAAGAGGGAAAAACCCATGATCAGGCTAGGGTATTTATCTACATAACTCTGCAGCGGCTTCTTTATCCCCAAAGGGACGGCGTTTTCGTCTCCATCATTGGCTACCGCAGCGCACACTGACGAGGGCATGATCCGCAGGCATCTCAAAGGCAAAGCCAACTTATTAAAGCCGATCGATTTACCAGCTATAAGCTCCGACAGAGGGGCCACGACATGCAATAGAGCCAGCCGGGTTTCCACCTCCGAGCTACTTAGAAACCTTATCTTTAGCAACATTAACCAGTGATAGTTGTGTGGATTCAGGCTGTTGGTTTAAGGACTCACCAGAAGTTTTGCAGCCGCAGGAAGATCGGATCGAAGCCATTGCCATCGCAAAGAAAAACCTTCGCTGCTCCCCACTCTATATATATATATATATTTTATTTATGATTCATATTTATAAAGACACATTGAATTATTGTTGTTATTAATATTTTTTAAAATTAATATTAGATGTCAAATTCATATTAAATACTAAACTAGTTACAAATATTTTTTAAAAACTTGTTAATGTAATAGAATAAGATATCTCTTTCAAATATTTTATTTATGATTCATGTTTATAAACACAAGCATAGACACACATTGAATTATTTTTGTTATTAATATTTTTTAATATTAATATTGCATGTCAAATTGATATTAAATATTGAAGGAATTACAAATCTTCTTAAAGAACTTCTTAAAGGAATAAGATCTCTCTATATATGTTTGATGTTAAAATCTATTGCTAAAAATTCATATTGAAATATTTGATTTATGACTCACATTATTTTTTTCCCTTATTAATATATTATTACATGTCAATTGGATATAGAATGAATTAAACATCATATTATATCAATTCCATATATATCTATATAGATATATATATATATATATATATATATATATATATATTTTTTTTTTTTTTCTAAGTTATGCTAATTCTATTAAGGTAAGAAAAATATCATACACAGAGGCCGAAGCCTGTACTTAGCTATGCCAGAGGAAAGGCATCAACTAGCAAAAAAACTAGATTTGAACTGCCCAGAAGGGAAACCAGTTCTTAACCGAGGTTTTTCAAAAATATTGTCTTGCTGCCCACGCAGGGGAAACCAACAAATTAACAAGTTTTGCAACATTGTATCTGAGGAGACTAAAAATAAACCCAACAGAAGAGCCTAATATTTTAGTATTCCCCAAGAAAAACCAGTGAAAACCAGAAACTGAATGAACAAAATCCCAATGAACCTGAGACACGTGGCGGCTGAGTGGCGGTCTACTAGGCAGGCACGTGGCACGTTGAATGACAGCAGGGTGGCAGACCAGGCGGCGAACACATGGCATCGAGGTGGCACTAGGGACGTGGCGGCGACGGAGGGTGCTCCTCCACGATGAAGCATCTGTACTCGTCCATGGCGCCACTTGCCAGTGGCGTAGCCTCCGTGTCGCCCGTCTGCAGCTCTGGTTGCTCTTCCTCGATGATGCAGCAGTATTCATCGAATACCCAACTCCTCTGCTGAGCCGTTTCCACTTCCTTCCCTGCGTGTCTGGTTGGAAACTCTGTGCTTCGCTCCCCTGCACCCTGAAGACTCGATTGTGCCAGTTCAGTTTTGGCTTTGTGTTGACTGCTTCCCGCAGTGGTTCGTCCTCTCGCATCAATGCCTGAGAGCCTCATTGCTTCAGTGCAGCCTTCATCCATTGCTCTGTTTTTCTCAGCTGCCATGAGTCGACCACCAACCTCAGAGTCTTGTGCCTCTGAATTCTGCTTCTCCTCATGAAAGCTTATGGTAATTGTGGTAGTGATGAGGGGCTGGTTCAAGGTCGAGCGAAAGGTAAATTGAGCATTCTGGGACTGAGGCTGAGGAGCAGGCGGAGTGCTGCTGGGAGAAGGGCCAGAAGTGGAGGGAGGCGTAGCAGAGGCTCCTGAGTGGAAACGACCTCTGCCACTACACGTATTGGGGTAGCGGCCAGTGTTTTGCTCAGCCAGAGAGGAGGTGGTCTCCGAAGCAGAAGAGTGCCTGGAGTGACTCAGGCTCCCTCGGTTCCCACCTCTTTGGCTGCGCATCCTATGGCGCACCATGCTTTCCACAATTGGAGGCGAGTTTTGGTCCGAATTAGGCGCAGTGGGCTGCTGCGTTGCAGCGGAGCTACCAGGCAATTCTGCAGAGGGATGAGCTACCAGGGCCGAGGGGATGAGGATTTGCAAATTCAAGCTGTGGGTGAAATGGATGCCCGAGCCAAAATCGATGCAACAATAAAGACTACAACGCCGTCCAGTGGTGGTGCAGGAGCTGGGCGCCACCACTGCATGAGGGCAGAGGCATTGCAGGGGCCAAGGTTGCAGAGGAGGAATGGCAGGAGTAGAGGTGGTGTTTTCCAAAGAGCCCATCGTTACTGTGAGCTGAGGTTGAAGTCGGTTATCAGAGCGGTGGCAGTATTCACTCGAGGCACATTTATGGCAATGTTTAATGCCATGTTTGGATCTCTGTGCTGCCCTGTGGGAGGCCATGTGCTCTCTCCACACACCAACCCAGTTGGCGGCCACCTCATCATCCGCTATTTTCACCCGCATCCGGGAGATATATCAATTCCATATTAAATAGCCAAGGAATTACATATTCCCCTCATACTAAAAAATTAAATTATTTATTTATTTATTTTTATTTTCAATTAATTTATGTCTAAAGTTGATGCAAAATTAAGGTGGAAATTGAAGTATTTTATTTGTGGCTGACATTGCTTCTTTTTTTGTTATTATTTGTTAATGCAAGTATTATTTTATAATTTTTAAGTGTAGTCCATGGGGTCTTGGATAGACAATGATCGAGTGCTCTGTTAAGGCACTCCTTGATGTGAAGTCACCGGTTCAATTCTCCACCTCGATCGGGGTGATATATTGGACATGATGAAGATGTAGTCCCACCAAGCTCACAAAATAATAATTTTTTTTATATGTAACTTTATGTCACTCATACTAGGCTATAGAGAGCCTCTAAGTGCAACAATAATACCATTAAAATGTACTTTTTATAAGTTAAGATATACAAATAACGAAATGAGAACAATTAAAAGAGTCACGGGAAGAAAGATTATGCAAATTATATGGAAATGAGAAGGTAGAAACTAAGTAACACTTTCTCCAAATTCATTCAACATACTTTTTTTTTTGTTGAAGCAAGAGTCGTACCTTCTATTTCATTAAATCAGAAAAAAAATTACATAAAATGCAACAGTCCCAAAGGAACTATGGGCCAAAGAAATATCAAACCACTTAAAGCCTAGGGCACCGAGCTAAAGGCTTAAAAGTCGAGCCAAGGTCCCACATACAAAACTACCAAACCCACGAAATACAAACAAAAGCCAAGACCGTACGATCCCCCCTCAGAGATCTGACGGACGAGGCTCAAATCGGGGCGAGAACATGCCTCCACTTTAAAATTAGAATTGGACCCGATGAGGAAATAGGGACCATTCTAAAAGGATCTTGGGTTTGAATGGGGGGATAACCCTCGAGCATGTAGTCCGCCTGAAATCCAGCGATTCCCATCAAGAAGCACAACAAGCACAGAAGATAATTCTCACCCGGACCTGCATACTTTTCCTCGATCGTCGAATCTCCTTGCCAGATCCAACTGCGGCAGATAAAATCACTAAAACTAAAAGCATTGAGAATGATCACACGATAAACGCCCTGGACCCACCAACATGCTCGCTTATTCTTGACTGTAGATTCATCGTGCTTGATCCAACGATTGTGGAACATATCGCACGAGCCAAAAGCACCGAGAATTACCGCGTGATGAGGGCGGTATTCCTTCCCATCCCTTGGCCATGTGTTGCTTTGTGAGTGGAATTGCTCCCAACTCTGAAAAACCACTTTCAACTTGAAGGGCCTGCGATGAACCAGAAACCAGCCCGCGAGCGGTATTGCCACCACAGAAAGAAAAACTGGGGTTTTGAGTTTGCCACGAAAGCCAGGATTCCGTTCCCTCGCACCAACCCATCTCCTCGAGCAACTGGACCAAAGGAAGATGAAAATTCCTCCGTCCCGCCGTCGATCCAAGAAACAATGTCTGCCGAGCAACATCCTCCAGAGACTTCTATGTTTGTTCTTGCCAGGGTTGAGGAGGTCGACAGTGACCCGCATCCCAAAAATGACATCACTTCAGAAATAACACTTCATAAATAAACCAAATCAACTAGACCTCGTCTCTATGGCTCTGTTACGAAACACCATTCTATCCTCATCTGCCTGATCTTGACAATGTGCCTTTAATCTATTCTGAGGCATCTCTTGCCAACTCAGATCGACCTTGATTTTGGTGCAGAGCACCCCTTGATTGGCCAGGATGTCTGCCAATTTATTTGCTGTCCTTAGCACATGGGTAAAACTCATGGTGTGTAAGCCCAGTAGGTGAAGTTGAATCCGTTGAAAGACCTGAAGTAACCTCTAGTGTTTTGAGACTTTTTCTGGCTCTGTGCCATACCTGATTCTCTTGACCGAGTTAATGATTAACTCAGAATCAGCTTCAACTATTATATTATGGAGATTATTCTGCTTCAAGAGTTCTAACAATGCTCAAGAGCCATTAATTCCGCCATATTATTAGTGGCTCTTCCCAAATGGCAATGGAAAATAAAAAGGATGCAACCATTTTCATCCCTTAACACCCCTCGAGGCCCCATCAGTGTTGTATTTCAAAAAACCCTGTGGGGGGGGGATGCCAATAATCTTGCTTAGTGTCCATTTTCATTACCTTCCTATCCAAGCCCTGTGGTATGAGCCCCTGCATACCCAACTGAAGAAGTATCTGCATTTCAGCTTCTGAAGGTGGATTATTTGGGGAAGTTATCACAATAGTACCTACCATCTCCTTAAGCTATCTTAAGATCTGCTCAAAAATGCGTTGGGAGGAACTTTTTTCATTTTTGAAGATTCTGTTGTTCCTTTCTTTCCAGACATTCCATATTATGAAGCTTGGCGTTAAAGCCCAAGCTGAGCAAAGAAATTCATAATTAGAGAAGTTTCGTCTCCAGTTATCTAAGGTGTTGATAATGCTTCCTTTTTCCTTGCCTGTCTGTTGGAAAATAGTATCAAAAGTATCCCACAAACTGGAGGTGAAAATGAAATTATTGAGAAGGTTCTCCATTGTTTCCTCCTGGGCTTCACAGAGCTGGCATCTAGAAGGACCCAGAACACCCCTCTTCCAAATGTTATCCCAAGTCAAAATTTTCTTATGATGAACCAGCCACATGAAGAGCTTGATCTTCATCCATCCTTGATGCCTCCATAGGTTCTGCCAAACCCTGTCCGGTACATTGGAGTCCAGTTCAAGGAGTATGCGTTTTTCCTCCTTAATATTGAAGGTACCTTCATTATTGTTACCCCATCTAAGTTTCTCATGCCCCCTTGTCACTAAAATTTTCCTTTGGTCCAACATTTTCAAAAGTGCCTTAGCTTTTGCTTTCAAGGGGCTATCATCCTTGTAATCTATATTCTTCCAGGTTCTCCATTTTCCTTCACTATTGGTTTGATCCCAAAAATCTTTTACCCTAAGTAACCCTTTGGTATTAGTTTCTTTCTTGAGGTCCAGAAAGTCCTCTCTTAACAGTGTAGGTTCTTGTTGCCATTTATCCTCCCAAAACAAAGCAAGATCTCCCTCTCTGATTTCCCAGAAGCTATTTTTTTGTACTAAGCCTCTATTCTCCCAGGCCTTATTCCAGATGTGTGAGCCTTTTATGATGCCAGACATCCTTATGTGATCATTATATTGCCAGGTGCTCACATATTTTCTTTCCAGATACTAGCCCACTGAGCCTTTGGATCTTTTACCCAACGCCACCATAATTTTGCCCCTAAAACTTTGTTTAGTACTTCCAGATCATCCAATCCAAGACCCCCATGGTTTTTAGGTTTGAAAATCTTATCCCAAGCTACCAAGGCCCATTTCTTTCTCTGCTCCCCCTTACCCCAAAGAAAGTCTCTTTGAATGGTTCTAAATTGTTGCAAAACTCCTTTTGGAGTTGGAAGGGCTGATAGCATGAAGACGATGATTGATTGAAGAACAACTTTTGTAAGCACTAACCGACCAACCAAGTTTAAAGATCTAATAGTCCATTTCTTGATTTTATCCTGCATCTTATTAATCACCGACTCCCAAATGCTCTTGTGAAAGGTTTATCAGTTACAGGAACTCCCAAGTATTTGGAGGGAAGGACATCCCTTTGAAAGCCCAGAATTTTGGAGATATTTCTCTGAATAGCAATATTGGTATTAAAGAAAAAAATCTTAGATTGGAGAGATTAACTTCCATACCTGTAGACATGGAAAAGTCACATAGAATTTGTTTATAAGCTAGAGATTCTTTGACCGTGGGGATTCCCTGCAGCATGGTATCATCAACAAATTGTTGATGAGTCAAAGCCTGTCCTGTCTCAGAAAGTTGGAGACCCTTGATGTTGCCAACTTCTTTTGCATGCTTGATTGACTGACCCAGTCCTTCCATCATGAGGATAAAGAGAAAGGGAGAGAGCGGATCTCCCTACCTGAGGCCTATTGAAGGAGTAAAAGTCTTGGAAGGAGAGCTATTAACTAGAATTGAAAGCTAGAAGAAGTTACTAGGGCCATGACCCATCTCACCCAATTATGATCAAACCCAAAAGCTATAAGGACCTTCCTGATATAGGTCCAATTCAACTTATCGTAAGCTTTGGCTCGGTCCAATTGCATGATCATGACAACCTTCCTATTGCTTAAGAATGAGTGCACCACCTCATGCACTTGAATGATGTTGTTGAGAATTTGTTTACCCTCCACATAACCAGATTGCTCCACAGAAACTAGAGTAGGAAGAAGTGGTTTGAGTCTATTGGCAACAACCTTGGATATTATCTTGTACACCACATTGCACAAAGCTATGGGTCTAAACCTGTCTGGAGTTTGAGCATTGTCCTGTTTGGGGATCAAGGAGATGACGGAGGTATTGATCACCTTCAAAATGGTTTTATTCATTCTGGAATCCTCCACCACATTCAGAATGTCTTTTTTTACAATGTTCGAACGAGCTTTAAAGAAATCCACATTGAAACCATCAGGGCCTAGCGCTTTACTATTCTGCATTTCTTTGATGACCTCACTAAACTCCTCTTCAGTCATTGGCCTATTAAGATTGAAGTTATCCTCTCTTGTTACAAGCCTAGGTATATGCCTTGTTAAGTCCCTGATAAAATGATCTCTGTTTGAAATGGTTTCCTTTGCTATACCTCGAAAGTGCTGAACTAACACAGTTTCTATATCTTCATCGTAATTAAGAAGATGACCTCCCTCGTCCGTGATCGAAGAGATCCTATTATGATATTTGTTCGCCATGGTGGATCTGTGGAAAAATCTAGTGTTTCACTCCCCTTCTTTTAGCCATTGAACTCTAGATTTTTGTCTCCAAAATATTTCCTCTTGTTTACATAAATTCTCCCAGTCTTGATGGTGTTTGGTAACTTGATCATTTCTAACTTTGTCAAAGCCATCCATGATAAGGGATTGATTGAGTTCCTGCATTTTGTCTTCAATAGCTTTTTTTGCTTTAAAAATATTGCCAAATTCATTCTTGTTCCAGTCTTTAAGTCTGAGCTTGATATGCTTTAGTATTTTGTGTAGCAGAAACATTCTTGTACCCTGAATATGCAGATCTTCTATCCACCATTTTGCAATGTTGCTGCTGAATTCTGGGTGTGTGAGCCAGATATTCTCAAATCTGAAAGGTCTGTTCTTGGGGGTACCGATGCCCTGAACCTCGAGTTGTACAGGCGAATGGTCCGAGCCTCCAAGGGGGAGAATTATCGCTATCATTTCCTTGTCGGTGAGCATAAGGTCCTCTGAGATTATGAATCTGTCTAACTTTGAGGCTACTTGAGACTCTCCTCCTCTTTTATTGTTCCAAGTAAAGAGGCCATTACTCATATCAGTGTCAACTAGCTTCATATTATCTATAAAGGTTTGAAATGCTGTGGAGTCTTTGCTTAAAGTTTTGGTTCCCCCTTTTTTCTCCAAAAGTGATTTGATCATGTTGAAGTCCCCACACATGATCCATGGTACTCCTACATGTCTATCTCTTAGATCCATAAGAGAATCTAGAAACTTGAGTTTATCGTCCATTCTTTGAGGGCCATAAACATTTGTGACCAGATAAGTCTCCCTATCTCCCACAGGCTAAATAACCATTGATAAATAATTCCTATATGCCTCAGCATCTATTATGCCAATCTTTTAGGGGTTCCAAAGAGTGAGTATGCCTCCTGCTGTATTATCTGCTTTAACTTCTAGAAACTCAAATCTATTGAGCCATTTGTTGTGAATTTCTTTTATTTTTTGAATGGAACATTTAGTTTCTTGGATAAAGATCATATCCAGAGATTCTTGTTTCATTCTATTGCTAAGGATTCTTTGTTTTCTTTTACTACCTAGATCTCTGATATTCCAAGATGTTAACTTCATTATTAAAGATTTGTAAAGGAGTAACTGATTAGGTCTTTCATCTTACCTAAATCTATCATTAGCTTTCCGCATTCCATCAATAACTCTTTCTGCTTTTTTCTGCCTCTTTTCTTTCCTGGGTTTCTAGGAGCTAATCTTGGTGTGATTTTCATAGTTTTCACACCTTCATTGCCCTGCCTTCCATTGTTTCTTTGCCTTTCCAGCCCTTTAGCCTGAGTTTTCCATAGGAACAGCTGTTGTACTCTGTTGAAATCTTCTTGAGGTAATGAGTCTACCCCTCCCATGGTTCCCTGTTTCAAGAACCCTTCCAAATCTAGGTGTTCTCTATCAAGAATCTCCTGCAGTTCATGATCCTCCGTTTCCATCTCACTCCGGGTCATTTCTTGGTCCATCTCAAGTTCTCCATCGCACAACATAGTCTCTTTCTGTTTATTAATATCTTGTGTTTGTTCCCTATCTTCTTCTTTCTCCTTCTCCCCTGGGCTTCCTTCCATTACCTGATCTACTTTTGTTATCTCTTCCTCTTCTTCAAGAACTTGAAACCTGTTCAGATTGGCCTGTTTCCCTTCTGTTTGCTATTTCTTTGGCCCCCTTTTGCCCCCTTTTCCTCTATATCCCACTTTGTGAAAGCTTTCAATATCTTTCATTGTGGTTGCTTTACTTCTGTTCTCTATTTTACTGAGAGGGCAGTCTCTAAATAGGTGCCCATGCTCATGGCACATGCGACATCTGAAAGGAATATGTTCATAATCTACTATTTGCACCCATTCTTCATCAAAAACTTCCAAGATGACCTCATCCGGTAGAGCTCTAGAGAGATCCATCTCCACACATATTCGTGCGAAGGAAGTGTATTTTCCCCTTTTGGTGGCCTCAGAGGCTTTGACAAAATGCCCTAGTTTATTTCCTATGGTAGATAACGATTTCGTTTGCTAGTAATCAAGAGGTAGGGAGTAGAGTCTTACCCAGATCGGGACCGAAGTGAAAGTCTCTCGCTCTGGGACAAAATTCATCATCCACGGTCACATGTAGAGGCCTGCTGCTACATAGAAGTAGAGTCCTCCTTCAAACACCCTGTCTTTGTACTCAATATTTGTAAAGACCATAGTGAAGAAACCCTTTGACCCAAGATGTAGGTCTATGCTTCCTTTTGGTTTCTAGTGGCATTTAATCCATGCTTGTAATGCCTTTTCAGTGGGCCATAATCCCATGAATTTACAAATGATAGCATAGGTCCACATGCGATCCCTATGCGCCTGCAGAGCAGGATCATTTAAAACTACTTTGGGAGTGACCTCAGCCTTGGGTTTACATGGCCCCTTTTGCGCCTTGTTTTTTTCTCCCTGTTTCATGTCTTCTTCCTCATTTTATTTTGTGCTATTGTCCTCCCTTGGTTTGGTTAAATCTTAATCCTCTTCCATGTTCCTTTTCCCTTCTCCTGAAGGACCTCTGACAGATTCTATTGGTTTCTTACCTCGGCTGGCCACTGCCTGCCTGTAGGACGGTGTGGAGCTCCCCCATTTATGCGCCTCCATGGAGCTTAGAAACCTGAAACCCTAGCTCTTCGTCTATGTCCTTTGTCCGCTGTTCGATCCTCCTAGTGTCAAATGATCACTCTATACAATTGTCTTGTCAACTTCATGCAACATACTAACACATCAAGAGAAATTGAGTTTACACATCAAACATTGATAATCAACATTTCAAGAAGATCTAGTGAGAGGTACAACAAGGATAACTGAGAAAATGATGCATGCAAAAATCATATGGTTGAGAGTAGTGTCAATAGGGAAACTAGCTAACTAGCCCTTATTGCAAAGCAAAGGGGACACAATCCGATTAAGTAGATCAAATTCATAGTTTGGGTTTTACTTATAAACCACTAGCTCTAAGTATTGCATTTGTACAAAATGTAAACTTTGTTGTAAATTAAACATGATTTTAAGCATGGGGTTTTAGTATGTTAACAAATAATAATGTTGAAGTCTATGATTTATTGCAAGGTTTAAATATAGCCTTACGAAAAGGAGTCCAAAGTTTAAGTGTGACAGGAGACTCGGAAAACATTATCAAGCATTTGGCTTTAAACACCACTCCATTCGACTTACTTCTTGCATCAATTATAGAAATGATCAATCAAGTTGGAAAATAATTATCATGTTTTATACAAGGTTGTTGAGATGTGTAGCTTGGGAGGTTCTCCCACAACCCCTGGGGTACTGGGTTTGTGACGAGTTTACCCAAGAAAATGAATCTTTGTGGGAAATGTACCCAAGTTGTGGGATTTGGACATAAGTGGTGGGCTAAAGGCCCAAGAAGAAATTAATTGCTTATTCATTGGATGCATGAAGGGCACCCTTGATAGTCTAAGGTGCACCTAGGGCTTCAATGGTGCGGGAAAATGTCAAATGAAAATAATTTTATTTCTTATGTTAGTGATGTTTTGGTATGTAAGCTCAAGTTGGCTTGGGATAGAAGACATGACCCTTGGTGGGAAATGTCAACATTAAGGCCACTATAAGTAGAAATCAAATGAATCTCATTTTGCATCCAAGGAAGCATCTTCTCAAGTGTTTTATGCCCAAGAAAGAGTGTGAGTACCTTAGTCAACCGCATGCCTTAAGGAGGGACAAGTTGGAGCTGTTATGGTCTTTCATAAGTATGTTTGAAGGCCAAGTTTATCCCAGGTAAGAGGACATTTCCTTTGTTTTTATTCGTGCCTTTAATGGAGGTCTGTAATGGCATAATTGAAGTTACATTTCTGTTTTAATTCAGGCCCTAGTTAGGGCTTCCTCTATGCATGGACATCCATAAAAAAAAAATTGCCCATAATTATGTAATATTCACTCAAGTTCTGTGCACATAAAAGGGGGCTAAGGTCACCCTGGAATGGTGAGACAAAATTATGGTTTAACTCTATGATAAGGGCCAAAATTTTTTAGTACTCTTGCATAGGGTTTCTGAGTGTTGTCTGAACTTAAAAGAGTGCTGAATCCTGGAATGGTGTGAAAAAAAGTGCGAGTTATTAGGGCAGTGAGTAGCATTGTCATAATGTGATGGAAGAAGGCCTGATACATTGGAGAAGAGTGCCGAAGATGATGAGTGTAAGGTATGTTCATCTACGTATTGTCTGGATAACATGTTTATGTGACCAAGTACTATGATATTGGAAGAGAAATATCATTGTTAGGAGGTTTCCTATTATGTGCCCTAAGTATAATGATATGGTGTGGCTAATCATTTTTGTGAGGGATGTTTGTTGAATCCATAAGTTCAGTCATCTTGGAGCGGCAAAGGGACTGATAGAAGGAAGATCACTGGAGATCCTAACTATAATGACCTTTGGAGAAATTAGAGGGATATTAGAGGGTAGATTTGTGGGCCTAATTTCAGTGATCGTTGAAGAAACATTGGTCATTGATGAAGGTATATTGTGAAGCTAATACAAACAAGAAAATTTGAAGTAGCATATTTCCTTGTGAGAAACTGTGACAGAGGCATTGGAGCAGTGTTAGAAATGTAGCTCACTACTAAGAGAAGGGGGGGGGTGAATTAGTAGTGATAAAATTTATATTACTTTTAAAAATATTTTTGCAAGATTACCAAATAGCCACACACATGGACAATATTAATAGATTTGAATGTAAAAATAACATAAAATCAACACATAAAAACCATGAAAAGCATCAACACAAGCATGCACAATAAGGCACAAGTATTTCTGGTGGAAACCCTCAAGGGGAGAAAAACCACCCTGATGCTACTATACTGATTTGAATGTTCATTAATCAAATATTATTTTACACCAATTTAGCTAGCCTCCACTAGCGAGGATCCACTACCCTTATGATCAGTATTGACGGCTACCACCAGCTAGGAAGTCTCTACTCACACGACTCTATAGGCCACCACTTGCTGTAAGATACCACTCCCATAAAGCCTCACCCACCAAACATTGGACTATCCACCCACCACTAGATGGGGATGCTATTTCCAATATACTGATTTTCTGACCACCACCAACAAGGAGCCACTAATCCTAAAATAATTTAGCTGGCCACCACTAGCAAGAAGCCACTATTCCTGAAACTCTCTAGGGCCACTTTTCAGAATATTTCAAACTAGGACCCAAACTCATCAAAGCAACAATCTCTACAGCACAATCATGATAGATCAACAACAACACATCTCCATATCAAGTCCTCGCTCTCTATCACACTATATTCAACCACTTCTTCTCCTCTATGAACACTGCTATCTGCATAACAAAATATGGGACCCACACAACAAATATGATATACAATATACATCTACAACCACCATGCACTTCTCTCAATCCATCCAACCATAAAATGTAATGAGAAGTAAACTAATACATAACATATATTGTGATGGACTTCAACCTCTTCATCTTCTCATCAAATATGATCTCTAGTTCCTACATACAACACTCTGATATATATTTGATATTCTATGTGAGATGCTTCAACTGTCAGAAGTTTGGACATATTGTAGCAAATTAAAAAAGCATGCAAAAAAGGAAGCAAATGTAAGAAGGCCCTATCAAGAAAATAACCAAAGAGGATTTCTCTCTTCACAAAGTTCAACCAAAATGAGGTATAATGTTCATTTTTCAAGTTATTGCTACTCATGAAATTTTGTTAGCCATAAGGCTATTGAATGCAGGTTTCATGCAAAGAGAAATAAAAGGAAGGTCAAGATATTCGAGTCATTTCCTTCATTCCTTGGTCATATCAGGTGCTATATATGTGACAATCTTGGTCATATGGCCAAAGTTTTCAAGATTCCAAGGTTCTTAAGGCCATCATGTCAAAGAAAGAAGAACATGAAAAGCAGGTCAGACAAGAGGACAAGAAGAAATCCGCATGCAAGAGATCACCCCCTTAAAGTTTGGAGGAAGAAGGAGCATCAAGAGTCCGCAAGGAGAAAACGAGGCTCACATGGCCTCAGGGGGACCATATAACACATATTTACTTTGCCATGTAGAATCATTGAAGGTATCACATAGCAAGAGAAGTTCTAATAGAGGATTTGTGATATGAGCATGAGCAAAAAACTCTCAAGGAAGAAGGTTTCCAAAGTGTGATGGCACATTTTTAGGGGGAGCATCTCACATCCTTCCAATATTTTAGTGGTATTGATGGCATCAAGGTTCCTTGCTAGTTGAAGAGGAAACATACACTGATTGGAGGAGTTGGCTATGTATTCCATGCTATGTTCTTATCTGACATTGGTCCATTGCAGGAGTTTGTATTTTCATTGTGCATGGATCATATGTTGCCTAATAGTATTAGATGAGTTAATATGTAGTTGGCTTGTATTAGCTTGAGGAAAATTGTGTTTTTGGACTGATGATGTCATGTATGCGTTGGTGCATTTGAGATTAGTATGATGGTGGTGTATGGTTATAGCTTCTTGCATTATTACAACGTTAGAGATTTGCAACCTATATGCAGAAGAACTAGGAGTTGATTATGATGGATATATTTCATGTTGTTGCTGTTGCTGCACATTGTGGTTGTTTGCTGCTCATTTATCGTAATATTTTCTATGCCACTTACCCATTCTATTGATGATTGAGATCTACTGGGGATTTTTCTGATGGTGTTATTGTTAGAATTTTTGCATGAATAATATTGTGATGTATTGAAACATTTGATGCTAGATACTGTTGGAAATATCTTGTCATTGATGATAAAGTCAAAGGAAAAGGCAATGAAAAATATTGGAAAAGGAAACTGCATTGGTAAATATGCTGTCATTGGTGGAAAAGGAAATTGATGGCAAAAAAAACATTGTTGGCAAAGTCAAAGGCCATGGCAAAGATTGTTGGCGAAGGAAAGCATGACAATAATTGGTGGAAAAGGTAAAATTAACAAAGGTGGCAAAGGCAAGCATGGAAATTGCAAATCACTATAAATGGAATTGTCATTATTGGTAAAGGAAAACGTAAAGCATGGCAAAGAATCATTCATAAGAAGATCATCATGGATGAGAATGGTGTAGAGATGTTGGAGCCATTTTTAGAGAAGAAAATAATCTTAGAAGTAGGTGGAACCCACAAAGATGGAAAGAGATCAAAAATACATTTCCAGTGGTATGTAGAAGTTTGAAAATGGCCTTCTGGTGTGAAAGTTAGGGCCATTGACCCCAAGTCAAACTATTACAGAGTTAACAAAGGTTGGATGAGCTTTGACGCACAAGCAAAGTTGGTAGAAATTACAAACTCAACAAATATGGTAGAAAAGCCTCTACACGAATATCTGGGCTGACTTGGAGAGGGAACACAACAATGGGAAGTAGTCCCATTGGTCACAGGTGGATCCCACCCGGTGGTAATACCTCGACGGTATGTTAACGATGCATAAGTCTTAGCGACCGAGAAAATGTGGCAAATAACACGTAGGTCTTAGTGATAGAGTATATGTGGAAGGCACAACAACAATAGAGGGATTTACCATAGGCTGGAGGTGGAACCCACAATATAGGATGGACCAACAGAGGCAGTTCAGCAAGTGCACCCCTAAGATTGTGTAGAGCGAAAATGAATAAGCGTCAGGAGGAAAGTGCTGGGCCATGTGGCAACTTATTGATGGCACTGGAGACATCCCTTTAGATGGGATTTGTGGTCACATGGAGTGGTTTCCTGCACAGTTGATCCCGTAGATCAACAATAGACATCTAGCCCAGGGACACTCCTCCCAAAACCACAATCCACACAAGAGTGGTGTCGAGGAGAAAAGGCTTGAACTTGATGGTTTTCAAAAAAATGAAATAACAAAGGAAATGGTTATAAAACAAGGTCTCAGAGGTCTTTTCTCTCTCCTCTAGGAGGATAGGTGGAAGCTCATGATTGGCCCAAACAATGGAGGATAGTGACATCAACATCAACCAATAAGAGGAGGACACGTGACATGAAAATTTGGTGTTTTTGGGCACCTAAAGGGCCCATTTCCAAGTGACATATGTCACAACTCCGGAGGAGCCAAGTGTCCCTAGTGATGTTAGCATGACATCATCCCAACAGGATTAGCCCAAAATATTTAAAAAGTGTGCCAGAGGTATTTTCGAGGGACAGGTGTTGGGACATGTCGATAGACAACATGTATTAGAAGCCAATCAAAAGGGCGACGAGAGGACCCACATGACAACTCATCTCATGAGCATTACCCCTACGGGATTGTTAAATGAACTCAAAAAAAGGCTTCGGACATAAGGCACTGGGCCATAGAGGCAGAGCGACAACCAATGAAATGGGCGTCAGGTGGTCCTCATGGACACATCAACCCGAAGGTTAGATCATGACGGGTTACTGTGGTGCACATAAGTGAATGTGTTGGGAGGAAGGGAGCTACGGGCTAAGTGTCCACACATGGCCCTATGCCATAGGTAGAAACCAAGGGCATGAAGACATAAAGAGCTGTGGAGGCTTCGGGAGTGGCTAAGTGCCAACTCCTTAGATTGTTTCACGTAGAAACAAAGGAGCGACGACCTTTGGGTTGGTGTTTGGTTATTTCACATAGAAATAAACTAATGGTGCAGAGCCATTAACATAGGGTTTTGGTCTGCATAGGGCTTGAAAAGGGCTTAGAGCCCAGGGCCTAAGCTAGTGGTCACAGAGACCCAGTCTTATGACAAAAACAGGTAAGGGAGTTAGAGAAAAGGGGCTTAAAGGAAAAAAAGGTGAAACTGTTTGTTTAGAAACAATTAATCAAAATTAAACAACAATTAGAAGTGGCGAAGCTCTGCTAAAGCTTGTTAAAAGGGACAAAATGAAAAAATATGCAGAAAAAATCTGTTTAAGTTGTAGAAAAAGTTGGTTAAGGTCAGTTTGACTTGGAGATTAAGCCAAAAAAAACACAACCAGAGGACTAAAATTAACAGGACAAAGGCAAAAATATTACTCATGCAACAAATTTAAAGAACATGTTAACTAAATATCAATCCAAAAAATAATAATGCATAATTCTTTAAAAGCAAGATTCCAGTAGCAGAATTAAGAGGTTGTAGAGATGAGTGTGTCAATGAGAGTTGTTGGTGCAACATGATGCATAATAGTATGCATTAAAGGTGAATCAGAGACCAATTTGGGTATCTGAAAGGTGTTTTTCTAGAAATCGCTGCTGGTGTAGAGAGCTTGGTGATTGGCATATGATGTTTTTAGTAATGAAAAAAAGCTGGAAATGGTGGTGTTTTGTATCAGTGATCAAAGATTTTTGAAGGTGTTTGCATCAATACTGTGAAATTGCTGAAGGTTTTTGTATGGTGGTTGTGGTGAACAATTGCAGTAAGCATATTAATTTGTCTGTGAGGCAAGTGGTCTCTTGGTTCTAGTATGAAAATGGATGAAAGATGGATCAGCAAGACCAACAAGTGGTAGCTTGCAGATTAGGGGTAGGATCTCCTTCTAGTGGGTGCTAGTAAATATTTGGGGCCAACAATCCCTTTCAGCAAAGATTGATAAACGAGCAGGGGCACGGTTCCCTTATAGTGAATACTGGTAAACGAGCATGGGCAAGATTCCCTTATAGTGAGTATTGGTAAACAAGTAGTGGCAACAATTCCTTTCAGTGGTAGCTGATAAACGAGCAGGGATTGAAGTTTCTTTCAGTAGTAGATGATAAACCTACAAGTGGTAGCTTGTGGGGCCATGATATAAACAAGTTGAAGCTTGTAATGAAAATAAGATTGGTCTCTGGTGTATATGTTGATCATGTGCTTGATGTTTATGGTGCTATACATGATTGAGTTGTGATTTTGATCCATGAATAATTTTTAATGAGATTAAAAGGTGAAGTTTATGAAGAATTTTATAATTTGGCCACACTACAGATTCACCCCCCCCCCCAAGTAGTGTCATGGTTTCCATTGTTTCTAATAATTGGTATTAAAGCCAATGTCCTTCAAGATCAATTTAACAACTGGAAGGAATATCAGGGATCATGGAGAACCAGGACTAGATTACCTCAGATGCAGTTCCATTTTTGAATGGCTTAAATTATACAACTTGGAAGGTAAGGATGAGAATCTACTTGCAAACTCTTGATTTGGATGTATGGATATCTGTGGAGTATGGAGTAATGAATGATAAGTTTAATAAAAATTCCAAGAAGGAAATCATGAGAGGGTTGTCTATGTTAGATATTGAAAAAGAAATATGTTTTAAAACTGCCAAGGAGACATGGGACAAATTGCAGTCCATCTATGAAGTAGACATGCAAACTGCATGTGGTGTCAAGAGGCTTTCCATGGAGGATGAAGCAGGAAAATATTCAAAGATCGTTGAAAATAATGAATCAAATGATGATTCTTTTGTATCAATAGGCCAAGTTGATGATCAACACCAAAAGAATATGTAATCTACAAGTAAGTTGTTGTTTTGCTGTTATTGTAGAACAAATGACCATTTATCTTCAAACTGATCAACTGCAAGTATCGGTTAAAGTGAGAGATGCTCATCAAGTTGTAATGTAGATATAGCTATCTTAATAACAATAATAGATCTAGGCATTAGTTAAGGAGACAATGGGTCCACCTTTGGTGAAGAAGAAGAAAGGACATCTCACGTATCAACAAAATAATCCCTAGAGTCATCAAGGGAACAAACTTTTGAGAGTGAAATAAACACTAATGGTGATTCTAGTTGCTCCTCTATTTATTTGGAAGAATTTGAAGAAAAGAGATATTTGAAGAAGGAGCTCATATAAGATGTTGATGAGATTAAGAAATTCAGAGCTATAAATACGAGGCTAGAAGAAGAGAATAAGACATTAAATGAGTAGGTGTTGAATCTTCAGAAGCATGCAGAGAATTATGAAGCGTTTAAAGACGATTAGACCAATGATTGTTCCTCTCAAATTAAGATAACAATTGAATATGATGGTGACTCAGTAACAACATTAAAGGGACCCACAAATTTGGCTAAAATTAAGAAGGTTCAACAATGCCGCAATGACAAAGAAAAGAATGCAACAAAATAAAGGGACTTCCAGGAGTCAAAATAAAGATATGCAACCCCTCATATGCTTTTGTTGTAATAATGCATGGCAGTTTGCCTCCAAGTCTCCAAAAAGGAAAACGAAAGTGCAAAAACCATTAGGGTAATTTTAAGGGTCTCCAAAGGAAATTATAAAACAATAGTGAAAATAATAAAATAAGATTACATTACATCATCAAATTTTAGAGGGAAAAAAGAAAAAACTATTTTTTCAACTCGTATTTTCAACTTATCTCTTTATGGGTTTTCTCAAATTTAGAGAAACAACACTCGTTGGATGAAGAATTTGATTCCTCATCCAAGGAGTACCCTTGTTCCATACTTTCAATGGACCCCACAACACAGAAAATGAGAAATACATGAAAAACATGATTGCAATCACATTTTTCATGTATTTCTCATTTTCCGTGTAGCGGGGTCCATCGAAAGTATGAAACATGGCTACTCCTTGGATGAGGAATTAATTTTTTCATCCAATGAGTGTTTCCGCTAGAAATTTGAGTAAACCCATAGGGAGATAAGTTGAAAATACGAGTTGAAAAAGTAGTTTTATTATTTTATTATTTTTTAATCTTTTTACTTTTCTACTCAAAAAATGGTGAATCATCTCCCATGGTTGACATCACCATCTTGAATCCTATTGGTTCTTATAAAGTTTATTTTGGTTGTACATTTTTCTTAGAAGGCCCATTTTAGACATAAAAATTCCCCTAGTGATAGGTGGAATACACAATTTCAACCACAACCACGAATTCCTCAGAAGAGAAATTCGACGAGCCAAGCACAAAGAGAGTTTTCTCCTCAAAGGAAATATTTTCAATGGCCCAAGTGTAAACATTATGGTGTAGATTTTCAGTTTCTCATGAAGTTTTAATCAAAATCACAAGACACAAACCTACTCTACTACTTTGCGGAAGTTAATTCACAACTTAGAATAAAAATTTCAGACATGCAATAAGAAATAACACACATGCACATATTATTTTTATTGGGGAAAGAAATTTGCTAAAAACCCCAATGCCTTTTTGCATTAATCTGATGAATACAGACATATTACAATTTCTTTGATCAATTGAGCACAACCTACAAGTGAATAACCTATCTCTCTGCTCACTGAGAAGATTTGACCCAGACTTAGTCAATTTCTGCCTCTTCTTGATCCCCTATTTCCTTACGCAATTCCTTGAGAAATTAGGCCCCTATTATTTAGGAATTTCTCCAAAATGTATTGCGTAATTCCCAAGGTTGATCATCTGAGTGCATGCAACACCTGTACACTCAAGACTAGTCTATAATTAATGTTACATTGCCTTGGAATGTCCACCACATTTTGGGAGCTCAAATTCTATGCATGCACTAGGTATTTTGGGATGGTTGATCAGTTATCTGGATGATCACTGAGTTTGACTAAAATCTCACTGCATTATTGACCTTCCACTAGTTCCTCCAACAACTGGAACTAGTTTAATTGAAAACAACTTGAGATAACTGACCTTGATTGCTACAAATTAGAAATCACACATGATTAATTGAAATCTAACTCCTCCAACTCAAATTTACTAAGTAAATTGGGTGACACAAGCCATGTCACACAAGTTAACTGCATCCAAGTTGTCTGCTGATGTGGAAATTTGAATTTTCTCAATTTAATCAAGGCAAAATCAAATTGAGAATTTCTTGCTACATTTTTCAACACTCCCTCTAAACAAGAAAGGGATTATCAATCATCCCTATAATGCACTTCTGGAACTTGAACTTCCCTCTTGAAAAGGCCTTTGTCAAAATGTTAGCATCTTGTTCCTTTGTCAAAATGTAGTGTAGCAACATTATCCGCCTCTGCACATAGTCCCGTAAATGGTGATATAAAATATCTATATGCTTGGATCGATCATGAAATACATGATTATCATAGAGATTTATGCATCTCTAATTATCACTCTAGATTACAGTTGTATCCATCAACTGACCAAACAATCCAACAAGTATCTTTCTCATCCAGATCACCTCACATGATGCTTATTGCAACCATGTATTCTACTGCTGAGCTGAGTGCCACATATATTTGCTTCCTGCTGTACCAATAAACAACTATAGATGCAACACTGAAAATTCCACATAATGTACTCTTTTGGTTTGTTGGGCTCCCCACCCAATTTGCATATGTGAAGCCACACAAATTCAATCCCTATGTCCATATGTACCATAGTCCAAACTGGGTGGTGCCTCTGAGATACCGTAAAACATGCTTCGCTGCCTTCCAAAATAATTTTGCTGGCCTAACCATAACTTGGCTTAGTTGGTTGATTGCACAACACATATCTGGTCGTGTGTTCATAAGATACATCAGTGAACCCACTAGCTACCGATAAATGGTAGCATCCACTTCTTCACTTGAAATGGCAGGCTCCTTCCTCCAATTGGTTGCTAGAGGTGTCTCCATGGGTTTTCAAGTCTCCATGCGGAATCACTATGATATCTCATTTTCATACTTGCCTTGAGACACAAATAGTTCCCCATCGCCTTGCCATATTTCCAACCCAAGGAAGTAGGGCATGAGACCCATGTCCTTTATTTAAAATTCTCTTGCAAGGTCCTCCTTGCAAGATATGATCAGCTGCTCATCACCAGTTAAAATAAAATCATCAACATATAAGAAAATAATAAGAAATCTACCTTCTACCAAGATGTGATAGAGGTTTTCATCTACTTCACCTTTGGTGAAGCCCAAACCAGTGAGATAGATATCGATCCTAGTGTGCCAAGCACAGGGTGTTTGTTTGAGACCATACATGCTCGCTTGAGTCTACCCCAAATACTATTCTTTACAATGGATTCATATTCCTCCACCATTTATCTACTGCTTCCTCGAAAGAGGATGGCTCAGTTTCTACAAGCTCAGTCACTAGAGCCATGTAGCCAGTGTATCGTTCAGGTGACCTTCTCTGCCTACACAAATTTGAAGGAGCTCCCACATTCTCCCTCGCATCCTACACAAGTCTTTCAACTTCCCTGGTCCTTTTTCTTCCTTATATGGATGGTTTTTCTTGAGTGGATGTCTCCAATCTCTACACCTAAATTTGTGGTTGATCCACAAATTCTTGAGGCTCCTCCTTTGGAGCTAAAACATCCTCTTCTGGTGGATCTGTAGCTCCCTCTCAAGAAAGCACCACATCACTTTATCCTCATCAAATTTTACATCCCTTCGCACAAATGTCATTCTGAGGGATGGAAAGTACACACAGTAATTGTGGGAAGTTTATGCATAACCCATAAATACTACCAACTCTGTTTTTGGCTCAAGCTTATTCCTTGATTCTTTGGATAAATGACAACAAACACAGGCTCCAAAAATCCTGAAGTGCGACACATCAAACTTCCTCCCCAAGAAATCCTCCTTCAGTGTTATCATGCCCATAATCTGATGGGGACTTCTATTATGAAAATAGACTTCTATGTTGCATGCCTCAACCCAGAAATGCAAAGGTAGGCTTTGGTCATGCAACATCACCCTCGCTGCTCCCACAATGCTATGATTCTTTCTCTCAGCCACTCTATTCTGATGTGGGTTGTGGGCTGCTATTAACTCTTGTCAAATGCCTTCTTTCGCACATAAATTCTTAAATTAAGTTGACACATACTCACCTCCATTATCACTCCTGAGAGCCTTCACATTCTTCCCAAATTCTTTCTCAATCAGTGCCTTGAATTCTATGAATTTGGAGAATGTCTCATATTTCTTCCACATGAAGAAGAACCAACATTTCCATAAGTCATCAATAAAAATAATAAAATATTTTGTGTCTAGTAGTGGAGGTTGTCAAGAAAGGTCCACAAACATCATAGTGGATCCTTTCCAAGACTGCATGTGCTTTTCTATCCTGATCATGGAATGTAGATTTTGGGTACTTCCCTAACGTACATCCTTTGCATACATCTTGTTTCTCAATTTCTCCTTTGGTGATGCCTGTGGTTATTTTCTACATAATCTTTAGGGTGCCATGATGGAAATGGCCAAGTTGTCCATGCCAAAGTTCACCAACATCGTGGATCTGTACCTTCTCTGACTTTGTGCTCAATGCAACATAATATTCCACATTTAGCTTATACATGTTCTTCACATGAACCTCGATCTCCTTCACCTGTCCCCTGGCTACGTGTCTAAAGAATGCATTTCCTTTCCTAAAGATCACATCATAACCACAATCTTCCAAAATTGCAACAAAGATGCGATTTTGCTTTAGGACCGGAATGAACATGACATCCTTGATCCTTAGAGGGGATCCCAACTTCCTTTGAAAGGTGAACGTACCAATCCTGGTCACGATGTACCTTCCTTCATCCCCTAGCTCAATGTGCATATGCAAGTCTTTCTCCTCTAGGTCACTGAAAAAATCTCTATGCCCTGTCATGTGGAATGATGCACTTGAGTCTAAGTACCACACGCTCCCCATCATTGTGTTGGCCATGCATGTGATAAGGGTAAAGTCAAAATTGAACTTTGAAGCCAAGGCTTCACTTTCTCCTCCTCCTGATGTCTTCTTTCTTGCCTTTTTGTGTGGAAAATTCGTGGCATAGTTCCCAAATTCAAGAAAATTTAAGCATATAGTTTTGGGCAAATATTTCTTCTTGCCCCCTTGGCTGGATTCTGGTTTGGTTTGAGATTTCTTCCCTTTTCCCTTCTTTCCCTTTCCAACTGATTATTTTTTTTCTTCATCCTCACCCTTGGATGAAGTCCCATTTTTGGTATTCTACCTTATTCCATCCTGTACCAAATCATACCATAAGCGTTCCCAATTCGATAGTTTCTCCCTTCCGTTCACCAAATATTGATAGTTATGCCAGCTCTTGGGAATTCCCAGAAGGAATAGGCTTAGCAAGTCATCCTATGCAACATTAACACCAACCCCACCAAGTTCATAATGAAATTGTGTGAACCTACTCAAATACTGTGGAGTAATGTCATTCTTTTGCATCTTGATATTTCAAAGTTTATCCTTGAGCGCCCGCTTCCTGTGGTCACTACTATTGTCAAACAATTCTATTAGTGCTTTCCACATTGCAAATGGAGTTTCTTTCCCGTGGATATTTGAGACAATGTGATCCCTTACTCCCTCCAATATTATTCTCCTCACCTTGGCTACATCCTTCTTCCACTGAGGAAGGTTTTGGGCATCAAATTCCGCTAGTTTTACAACATCTCTCTTGATGTATTCTATCAATCCATTGTCATCGAATATCGCCTCCATGCGATGAAATTAGAGATGCCTTCCAAGGCATATTCTAGCCTCAGTTCATTGAAGGCCATATTCTTAACTCTGAAGAGTTCCTGCTGTAATGAACTTCAAATTCTGTTCTCCTGAGAAAAAACTTCGAAATTCCTGTTCTAATGTGAATCGTGCTCTGATACCATGTAGAAATTATGGTGTAGATTTGTAACTGATCATGAAGTTTTAATCAAAATCACAAGACACAAACCTACTCTATTGCTTCGCGGAAGGTAATTCACAATTTATAATAAAAATTTCAGACATGCAATAAGAAATAACACATGCACAAAGAAAAATTCTTAGGGAAAGCAATCTGCTAAAAACCCCAATGCATGATTGCATTAATATGAAAAATAGAGATGTATTACAATTGATTTGATCAACTGAACACAACCTGCAAGTGAATAACCTATCTCTCTGCTCACTGAGAAGCTTTGACCCAGACTTAGTCAAATTTTTCCTATGCTTGAGCCCTTATTTCCTTGCGCAATTCCTTGAGAAATTAGGCCCCTATTATTTAGGAATTTCTCCAAAATGGGTTGTGCAATTCCCAAGGTTGATCATCTAACTACATGCTACCCATGTACACTCAAGATTGACCTACAATTGATGTTACACTACCTTGGAATCTCCACCACAGTTGGGGAACTCCAATTCTCTGCATGTAGTAGCTATTTTTTTATCTCTTTATTTTTATTTTATTTTTATTTTTATATTTTATATTTTATTTTATTTATTATTTATTTATTTATTTATTTTAATTTAATTTAATTTTAATTTTAATTTTTATTTAATTTAATTTTTATTTATTTATTTTATTATTATTATTATTATTATTTTTGATCAGTCAACTTGATGATCATTGAGTTTGACTAAAGTCCCACTGCACAACTAAACTTCCACTAGTTCCTCCAACAATTGGAAATAGTTTAACTAAAAATAACTTGAGATAACTGACATTGATTGCTACAAATTAGCAATCACAAATTGTTTAGTCAATGTAATGTTCTTAAATTGTAAGCATAAATTATCGACCAGGGCAGGTAAACTGTTGAAGCACAAGTGTATGTGCTAGAAGTTATTGACGTCGTTAAGATGTTTATGTGATAGTTAAAGTCTAAATCTAGAATTAGTATGGAAATGGTGTTACTGTCTATATTAGAGTATTGTCCCTAAAATCTGTTAGTTGGTTATTCTAAAATTAATCTTAATTGAATCAAGTTTTGTGGATGGTTGAAGAGTGATCCTAAACTCTACTCTGTTAGACTATTTTTGATTTTATTTTGAATTTTATGCTGCAGCCAAACTAGACTAACTATGAAAGCATGTGCAAAGGAGATCTACTTTATCGAATTGGGAATGAATGATGCTTGAATTCAGTTGCCAAGAAAAATACTGTCACTCTTTAACTATTGTAGCTTCACTCATGCAAAAGTAAAACAAGAACTAAATTGATAAGCTATAAAACAACCAAACTGTGAAATGAGATAACTAAATTATACTAGGTAGAAAGCAAATGAGATGATCAAACTATGCTAAGTAGAAAAAAAATGAAATTTCTGATGCAGATGTCAATTTAATCGCGAACTCCATTGGACTGCATCCTAAAACTTAAAACAAAGCATCCATAATTTAACTCTAAGAAACCAAAGGAAATCTATTTGCAATGAGTCAAAGACCCAATTTGCATGCAAGGGCCCTCCACGAGACAATAAACAACTTTAATCAATGCAACATGGAAAGTATGAACCAAATTCTATTAATCGAAAATAGTTTTAACAGGATGTTCTCAAAATTACATACAACAACACATACCAAAACACAGAGCGCCCATTGTTCTTATAACATTTTATCAAATAACATCATGAGAGTTTTAAGCTTAAGTATCTTCATTGCATTCCCTATCGAACCAAATTATATCGCTTAATCATCGATTTGCTATTTGGAAAAGAAAATCGATAATATTTCGTAAAATTTAGACTTTGTTCTGACACATTGTCTTGCAGTTGAATTTGAGGTTGACCACATTGCAGTGTGATTATCTTGAAGGATTGGTTCGAGAGAAGAGGAAAGAATCCATGGGGGGATCATTCCTCATCTATCCATATCTTCTTTTGTTGAGCTAGTGCAACTTAACCTTGTCAACAATGAAGGTAGTTGAGGATCTGTGGATTAGTTGCAAAATCAGGTCAATTCTGCAGATGAATGAAACATTTAATAAAACAATAAGGTATATTGACAAAATATGAAAACGAGGACATGTAAGTGCTTACCTTAAAAAAAACGTTATATTTATTGCATTTATTTAGGTGATAAGAATAGGAAAAATGAGGAAATATGAGCAAAAATGGTGTCAAGGTAAAACAATCCTTGGAATCTACATTCCCCCACGCTGGAGGTTTTGTATGTCCTCACACAACTCATCATTGTCATTCTCTTGTGCCTTCTGGTTATCACATTCAAGATATACTTTCTTCTTCTTTCTGGCAGTGACTGCCATCCTTGGTTTCTTCATGAGGATCTTATACTTTAGGTTGATTATTTCTCTTTTCATTGCCCTATTTTCTTTCTTCAAATTCTTGTTCTTTTTGTACAATTTACTCAAGTGAAGAATAAGATTGTCAATCTTGGCAATTTCAATCCCATTCTGTGCTTTTTATTGTTTGATTTTCATTTCTGAGGTATCTGTTTAATGTCTGCAGCTCAAATATTTATCGCTTTAAAACATTAGATGCTGAAGGTTCTTGTGGCTCATTAAATTGATTAATTCCTTCTCTTGGACTTTTGTTTGACTCTTTAGTTGATGCCTCCTTCCTTTCTAATGACTCTATGTAATCATAAATTTCTTGTTGAACATGATCAACACCTAGACTATGTACTGGACTTCTTCGAGGTGAACTGAAGGGGGATGGTAACACCCTTGGTGACAGTTTTAGTGATTCTACTGGAGAGTCTTCAAGGTATTTAGTTTTTTCTTTCTCCTCAGGATCAATATATTCTGCAACTCCTGAAACTGCTTGTTGTACTGTGTTCAATCTGGTACTTCTTCTTAGACCTGTGGTTGGCAATCCCTGAGTTTTCTTCCTTTTAGCTTTTGGATTCTCTTTCTGAGGAAAGATCTTGGTTTGGACAAACCCTCTATTTCTTTGTCAGCTTTCTTTCTTTTAAGATTCCATTTTTTCATTTTCTGCAAAATATCTACTATGGGTAGTTCATCCTTTGATAATTCCTGTTGGGACTGGGGTTCCTGTTCTTTCATTGTTTCCATTTTTCTCTTCCTTCTCCTAAGGGTTCTACTACCGCTAGGCTGTTCAAGGGTTTTCTCTTCAAAATGATTCCTTACCAAAAACTTTTCCCAATTGTCACTTATACTCTGAAGGTGAAACTCAATCAATATTTTTATCAATCCATGATGGTACATTTTATTGTCTATGAACTGAATTTTATTTTGAACATTCATTGACATTTTCTTAAGGCTATGCAAGAGAAAATATGGTAGATTCATTTGATGTTCCTCAAGAAAATTCATCATTATCCTAATGTGGTAGAAAAACATGCATCCAAACCGACCTTGACAAGTAATAAATTTCTGAAGTACAAGGAGAAAAATCCTCAATTTACTTTTAAGGGCTATACTAGGAATACCTTTTCTGAAGATGGTAGTGTCCATGTTTGTATTTTTCAAGAAGACTTTCCAATCTTCCCCATCAATTCCTTTGTTTTTGAACCACTTTTCTCCACTTCTAGGTAATTCGATAGCTTCTACAATCAGAGACTCGGTTATGGTGAACTTGACATCTCCTATTTCAACCTCCATTCCATCAAAAGAACATGCAAAAGTCTTCGTTACATCCCTGTGGAAACCATCAAATTTCTCTATGAATTGTAACCACTGTACTTTTTGAAATAATTCCCTGGTCTGAGGATATCCATCTGGGAACTTCCGTCTTGTTGGTTTTGTTCAGACAATAAAACCCATGATGGAAGATGCTTCATCTCAAGCACTGTTTACTTGACAGGGAAAAATGGTGTTGGTAGGGTTTCGTTCAGTGGTGGAGTGATGGAGAGGCTATATGAATTCAGAGAAATGAGAGAACAAGTAAATTATAATGAATGCTACAGAAATGAGTTAACCGTTAGAGCGCATTCAAATTAATGATTCGATGATTATTTTGATAGATTCGGAATGGGGACAACACAAGAGTTAAAATGGCAGATTATGATGATTTTTGACAAGCGACCATTACCCACGATTTGCAATGATTTCGTTCTATTTCTGCAGTTCTATGTCCTCGTAGTTCATATATGCAGTATGTTAACCCTTATTGTAAGATTAAAGTATCACATACCTTTGGTTGATTTTCTAACCTTATTTGTCCTTTGATATCTTCTGTAGGTACTTTGCACTGTCAATTATTCTTCAATTCGAGTCACTAAGTGTTGCTATCAAATTGGCTACATAAGTCTTATTAGAGCTGCAGAAAGTTACTAATTCTGTAGTTGAAAAAAAAACTTTAGGAAAGGGGAATTTCTTTTTGGAATAGAGAAAATTTAAGGTGCCAACATGAGTCAGTTTTCACTTCAAATTTTCTGTATAAGCATGCCAACAACATGTTGGTTTTCACGTTTATACATTATTATTATTATTATTTTAATATATATATATATATTTATAGAAAAATAAAATTTCTAAGGTGGAAAATAAGAAAAATTCTTCTTAACCATATTCAATTCTGAATTATCTTGGAAAATTTTGACAGATTATTCTTTTGTCAATGGCTTCTGATAAAGTCTAAGTTGATGTGCATTCACTAAAAAAGGAATTTTCTCTTCATCAATAGTCCTGATTCTAATTGCACCATTTTCAAATACATTTTCAACTTCATAAGGTCCAAGCCAATGAGTTTGGAATTCTCCTTGGAAATTCTTGAACTTTGAGTCGAAGAGTAATGCCCAATCTACTGGATGAAATTTCCTTTCTTTAATGTATGTATCATGCCATCTGGATCTTTGTTGCTGAACTAGGCTGGTCTTCTGGAGGGCTTATTGTCTTATTTCATCAAGCTCATTGAGTTGACTCATCCTTTGCTTTTGTGCTTATGATAAGTCAAGATCCAATTGGACTGCTGTTTTATAGTTTTGGATTTGGAACTCTATTGGAAGTAAGACCTGCTTCCCATAATCAAGTTCATAGGGAGTATGTCTTGTAGTACTTCTCCATGTAGTTCTATAAGCAAATAAAGTTTCTGGAAGATTTTCTGCCCAATCCTTCCTATGTATGTGTACAGTCTTGGTAAGAATTGCTTCAATCCCCTTATTCGTAGACTCAACTTGTCCATTGGCTTGTGGATGGTATGGAGTGGACTTTCGATGCTTGATTTTGCACTGCTCCACAAGCTTCTGCACTAATTTCGATGTAAATAATGTTCCTTGATCTGTTACACTTTCTCTTGGAACACCAAAATCAGTGAAAATATCCTAAAAAAGAAATGAAACTACAATATTTTCAATAGAAAAATGAAGTGATTTAGCTTCTACCCATTTAGTGACATAATCAGTACATACCAGGATATACCTTTTTTGCTTTGAAGGTGGACTGATTGGACCAACAAAATGTAGTGCCCATTTTTCAAATGGTTCAATGAGTACCTGTGGTTGTAATGACATTTCATTTGAAGGACTAGGTTCGTCCATTCTCTGACAACTGTCACATCTTTTAACATACTCCTTGGTATCCTTGAAAATGGAAGGCCAATAATATCCTAAAAGTAGGACTTTATAAGCAGTTCTTTTGTCAGAAAAATGTCCTCCACATGGTTCATCATGGCATGCTTTAAGTATTTTCGGTATTTCATCTTCTCGAACACATCTTCTGATGATGAGATCTGGTCCTGTTTTGTATAATTCTTCGTTTATCCATGAATAAGATGTGTTGTTGTGAACTATCCTCCTCTTTTCTCTAGGAGACAAATGAAATGGAATTTTCCCTGTAGCTAAATAGTTAGCAATATCTAAATACCAAGGTGATTTAGTTGACACTGAAAGAAGATATTCATCAGGAAATTTATCCTCCACAGGTTGATCATTATTATCATTCTGAATTCTAGATAAAAAGTCAGCAATTGTATTATGTTTTCCGGGTCTATCTAGAATGGTGATGTTGAATTCTTGTAACAATAAGATCCATCTCGTTATTCTTCCATTAGTGATTGGTTTATTCATTAGGTATCTAATGGAAAAATGGTCAGTGTGAATGAAATTTTCATAACCGGTTATATAATGTCTGAATTTGCTAATGGCATGAACTATGGATAAAAACTCCTTCTCAGTTACAGTATAATTTATCTCTGTAGGAGTTAAATTTTTATTGGTGTAATATATTGCATAAGGAGTAAGGTCTTTTTTCCCTAACACAACTCCTAAGGCTGTATCTGAAGCATCAATTGATATATGGAAAGGCAATTTCCAATTAGGTCCTTTTAAGATAGGTGCTTCAGAAATTCTCTTTTTCAAAGTTTCAAAGGCAGCTTGACAATCAAAATTCCAATTGAATTCACAGTCCTTGGTAAGTAGTTTAAAGAGTGGAGATGCAATTTTTGTGAAGTTTTCTATAAATCTTCTATAATACCCAGTGAAACCAAGAAAACTTCTAACATCTCGTTGACAATTTGGCATTGATAATTTAGAAATGTGAGTCTACCTTAGCTCCATCTCTTGAAATATGGTGAAATAAAACAATTCCTTCGTTAAACATCATAAAACATTTCTCATGACTTAACGAAAGATTTGTTTCTTTACATGTTATTAATTTTTTTTCTAAATTTTCAAGTGATTCATTAAAAGAATCTCCATAAACTGTGAAACCATCCATACACACTTCCACACAATCATGAATAGCATCAGAGAAAATTCTGAGGACTGCTCTTTGGAATGTTGCTAGATCATTTCATAATCCAAAGGGAAGTACTTGGTAAGTATAAGCTCCCCATGGATAGGTAAATTTGGTTTTATCTTGATCTTCATGTGCTACCTAAATCTGGTTATATCCATTAAAACCGTCCAAAAATGAAAATACATTTTCCCTGCTAATGTGTCCAAGACTTTATCTATGAAAGGAAGTGGAAACTAGTATTTTAATGTTCCTTTATTCAATTCCCTGTAATCGATACATACTCTCCATTTTCCATTTTTCTTTGGAACGATTACTAGGGGTGAAATCCCTTGACTGTCTAATATTGGATAGATGAAATTTACATTTAGAAACAATTTCTTTTCGATTTGGGTTCATTCGTTGTGGATGTCTAACTAGTCTTGCACTTTGTTCAATGTAGATATGATGTATGCAAGTCTTAGGATCAATTCCTCTCATATTAGTGTATTCCAATGCATAAGCAGAAGAATGTTTTTGTAAAACTTATACTAGTTGATTCTTTTGCAATTCTTCCAAGTTTTCATTAACATTCAAAGTTTTACCTGGAAAAATTTCTATTAAAGAATTCCCAAATTTCTCCATGGAGAGAAATGAGACTTGTCTAGATGAGAGATATTCATTTCGACTACGGTCGTAATGTGAGGAAGATTCGTTATTTTCCAATAGATTTAAAATTTGGTCTTCCTCTCTTACTTGTTTAGTAGTGAAAACAGATTGTATATCATCATCATCATCATCTATCCATTCCTCATTCTCTATTTCTATTGTTGTTCTTGCAGGTGGGTATAATGTAAATTTCTTTGTAGAATCTCCATCTAAGATAATCATGTCACCTGATCTACAACCAATGAAAGCATCATCTGTAGCTAACCAATGTCTTCCTAGGATTAATGGATGTCCTCCCAGATTATTCTTGGGTGTTAAGACCATGAAATCAACATGATATTCCCAAGAATCTAAGGATACACAAACATCTTCCAACACATCATCAGGTTTAATTACATAACTATCTACTAATTGTAATAGTGTTGGTGTGTATTGAAGGTTAGGAAGCCTAAGTGAATCCATAACTTGTTTACTCATTATGTTTATGGCTACTCCTAGATCAATCAGTGCATTTGGTATTTCAATTCCATTGATGTGAATTTTTACAATGGGGCTCCCTGGATCTAGATATTTTCGGATTGTTGTTTTCCCCATCATGATGTCTGCAATTTTCCCAACTAATTGAATTCTTTTTATGTCTTTTCTTTTTCTTCATGATCTTTGAGTACTTAATTCCTTAGTTGTTTTTGCAAACATTAGTATTTCTTTTATGGCTTGTAATAAAGGAATTTCTATATAGACATTTCTTAATTCATCCATCATATTATAATCATGCAATGTGATTTATTTTTCTACTCCTTCATCAATTTTCAATCGTTCAGGAAAATGTGGTCTAATGGATACCGAAGGTTGTTCTACAACAAGAGTATTTATTGTAACATTTTCTGTTTGATTATTCTCTTTTTGAGGGAGAGAGGTCTCTCCTTCTTCAGATTGATTTTTATGTTTTTGAAGATTTCTCCTTGCTTCATGAATAACATCAGGGGGTTTTCATTGCAACACTCTTCTAGACCTTAATTGGACATTATTTAGATCTAGTTGAGTTATTACATAAGTTTGAGGATTTTTCCCTTCCATATTGTAAATAGGTTGTTGTGACATTTTATTATTTGGATTTGGAAGTGGTGGAGCGGGTAGTTGATTTAGTTTGTGAAAATGGTAGGGAGAGTTGTGGATTTTGACTCTGAACTTGGAATTGAAGTAACTGATTGGCTTGAGGAATTTGATTAGATTGGGGTAGGAATTGTGGTGGAAGATTAGGATAGGATGGTGAATATTGTTTTTATTGAGCATAAGCCCCATAAGTATTTTGCCATCCCTGATTCCAAGATTGTGATTCTGGCTGAGCCCAAGGCTACCAAGATGGATTCCAATTATTTTGTGAACACTGAGAAAATTTTTGTGGTCTGAAGCCTTATGGTTGATTTGGTTGAGAGTTCTGCCATGGTCTCTTGGCAATAAAGTAAAGGGGGTCTACTTGTTCCGATATCCCTTCATCATTAAATATAGCTTTGAGACTTGGTAAATAAGGAAACTCCTTAGTATCATGGTTATCTGCACATATGGCACAAGTTTCTATAGTTTTTAATTCTAAGGGACAATCTCTTAGGGCATGCTTCTTTCGACATCTAGGACAAAAAATGGATAATGCAGCATTTTCAGAATTTTGCTTATTCTGTATTTTAAGGGTGTCTATCTGTTCACTTAGACTCCCTAAAATATCTGTCTTGAAAGTATCAAGCAAGCTTCCCAATTCTGCCCTACTGGATGTCCCGATTGCATATTTATTAATTCTTGATAAGAGAGGGTCTCTAGGACTCTTTCCAACTTGTGCTTTACTCCTTGAGATATGTACACATAGATCACATATATCTGCAAATGGTAATTGAGAAATATCTCCTTTTCCTATTAAGTTAAGGAGATCGATCCATCCATCTTCGATATCTTTGAGTAGGATGGCTTTCAAAGTTTCCTCATCCAAATTATCCATTTTTGCTCTTTTAACATTATAGACAAATCTCTCTACTAAGTCTTCAAGATTTTCATCTTCTTTTTGTGTCATTTTGAAGACTTCATCTTTAATGTTACTAGGCATACAATAATCTCTATATTTGCATAAGAAATCTTCTTTCATTTGTGCCCACGTTCTTATAGAATTCATCCCTAAACTCATGAACCATTTTAATGCTGAATCCTTTAAGGTAGCATGGAACAATTTCAGTTTTTGAGCATCATGCAGATAATCATATGATCTGCATAATACTTCGAATTCAAAGAGAAATGTCTGTGGGTCTTCACTTCTTTTTCCGTGGAAATTAGGAAGAATATAAGGTGAAATATTTTTCATTGTGAGGGTTGTATGTTCATCGAAAATAGAAAATCCAAAAGGATCTTGATTTCCTCTATCTCTACCCCCTCCTCTAATCCTATCTCCACCTCCTCCTCTAACTCTACCTCTTCCAATCCTATTTTCTTCACCATTGACATTGTGTACCTCTCCTTCCCCTTCTTCATCCATGATAGATTCCTCAGAACTAATGTAAGGTTCTTCTGATTCTTCTGGTTCCTCTATCAATGGGTGGCCAAAATAAGTTTCTTGTTCCTCTTCTTCACTAGGAATTTCTAATTCTTCTCCTAGAATTTGTTCACTAGTGGAAGGTAGAAAAACTACTTCAGTAGTTGGAGATGTAGGATTTTCTTCAATTACAGCTTCAGTATATGAAGTAGGTGAAGTTCTAGATTGGATTTCTGATCTTGAGACTTCAGGAAGTCTTTGTCGACCTGCAAATGGAATTCGGGTTTGAGTAGGTGGTGTGGAATTTCGAAGTCGTGGTGAAGTGAGTGGATTTGTGGGAATTAAGCTTCTTCCTCGTCCTACAAATCTACCTCTAGAGTCTCTATCCCTACGCATATCATGTTTTGAATTGATGATTTTTGTTTTTTGTTTTTTGTTTTTTTAACTTCTAGTTGTACTTCTCCAACAACAACGCCAAAATGTTTAGTCAATTTAATGTTCTTAAATTGTAAGCATAAATTATCGACCAAGGAAGGTAAACTGATGAAGCACAAGTGCACTGTATGTGCTAGAAGTTATTTATTTCACTAAGGTGTTTATGTTATAGTAGTCTAAATCTAGAATTAGTATGGAAATGGTGTTACTGTCTATATTATAGTATTTTCCCTAAAATCTGTTACCTGGTTATTCTAAAATTAATCTTAATTGAATCAAGTTTTGTGGATGGTTAATGAGTGATCCTAAACTCTACTCTATTAGACTGTTTTTGATTTTATTATGAATTTTATGCTACAACCAAACTAGACTAACTGTGAAAGCATGTGCAAAGGAGATCTACTTTATCGAATTGGGAATGAATGATGCTTGAATTCAATTGCCAGGAAAAAGACTCTCACTCTTTAACTATTGCAACTTTACTCATGCAAAAGTTAAACACGAACTAAATTGATAAGATATAAAACAACCAAACTGTGAAATGAGATAATTGAATTATACTAGGTAGAAAGCAAATGAAATTGCTAATGCAGATGTCAATTGAACTCCATTGGACTGCATCCTAACACATAAAACATAGCATCCATAATTTAACTCTAAGAAACCAAAGGAAATCTATTTGAAATGAGTCAAAGAGATGATATGAACGAAGGGGCCCTCCACAAGACATTTAACAACTTTAATCAATGCAACAAGGAAAGTATGAACCAAAGTCTATTAATCGAAAATAGTTTTAACTGGATGTTCTCAAAATTACATACAGTGGCGAGCACCAAAACATAGTGTGACCATTGTTCTTATAGCAATTTCCCAAATAACAACATGAGAGTTTCAAGCCTAAGTACCTTCATTACAATCCTTATCGAATGAAATTATATCGCTTAATCATCGATTTTCTTTTTGGAAAAGAAAATCGATAATATTTCGTAAAATTTGGACTTTGTTCCGGCACATTATCTTGTAGTTGACTTTGAGGTTGACTGCATTGCAATGCGATTATCTTGAAGGATTGGTTTGAGAGAACAGGAACGAATCCATGAGGGGATTATTCCTCATCTATCCATATCTTCTTTTGCTAAGCTGGTGCACTCAAATCCTGTCAACAATGGAGGTAGTTGCAGATCTGTGGATTAGCTGTAGAATCAGGTCAATTCCATAGATGAATGCAAACTTTAATAAAACAATAAGGTATATGGACAAAATATGAAAACGAGGACATGTAAGTGCTTACCTTAACAAAAACTTATATTTATTGCATTTATTTAGGTGATAAGAATAGGAAAAAGGAGGAAATATTAGCAAAAAGGGTGTCAAGGTAAAGCAGTCCTTGGACTCTACATTCTTCCACGCTGGAGGTTTTGTATGTACTCATACAACTCATCATTGTAATTCTATTTTGCCTTCTGGTTATCACATTCATGATTTAATTTCTTCTTCTTTCTGGCATCCACTTCCATCCTTGTTTTATTCATGAGGTTCTTATACTTTAGGTTGATGATTTCTCTTCGCATTGCTCTATTTTATTTTTTCAACTTCTTGTTATTTTTGTACCATAGACTCAAGTGAAGAATACAATTTTCACTCTTGGAAATTTGAATCCCATTCTGTGCTTTTAGTGTTTGATTTTGATTTTTGAGGTATCTGTTTAATGTCTCTAGCTCAAAGATTTCTTGCTTTAAAGCGTTAGATGTTGAAGGTTCTTGTGGCTCATTAAACTGATTACTTCCTTCTCCTGGACTTTGGATTGACTCTTTAGTTGTTGCTTCCTTCCTTTCTAATGGCTCTATTTAATCATAAATTTCTTTCCAAACAAGATCAACACCTGGACTATGTACTGGACTTCTTGGAGGTGAACTGAAGGGGGATGGTGACACCCTTGGTGACAATTTTAGTGATTCTCCTGGAGAGTCTTCAAGGTCTTTAGTTTGTTCTTTCTCCTCAAGATCGATATATTCTGCAACTCGTGAGACTGCTTGTTGTACCGTGTTCAATCTGGTACTTCTTCTTAGACCTGTGGTTGGAAATCCCTGAGTTTTCTTCTTTTTAGCTTTTGGATTCTCTTTCTGAGGAAGGATCTTGGTTTGGGACAAATCTTCTATTTCTTTGTTGGCTTTCTTTCTTCTAAGATTCCCTTTTTTCATTTTCTGCAAAATATCTACTATGGGTAGTTCATCTAATGATAATTCTTGTTGGGACTGGGTTTCATGTTCTTTCATTGTTTCCATTTTTCTCTTCCTTCTCCTAAGGGTTATACTACCACTAGGCTGTTAAGGGGTTTTCTCTTCAAAATGATTTCTTACCAGAATTTTTTTTTCCAATTGTCACCTATACTCTGAAGGTGATACTCAACCAAGATTTTTATCAATCCATGATGGTACATTGTATTGTGTACGAATTGAATTTTGTTTTGAACATTCATTGACATTTTCTTAAGGCTGTGCAAGAGAAAATATGGTAGATTCATTTGATGTTCCTCAAGAAAATTCATCATTATCCTAATGTGGTAGAAAAACATGCATCCAAACAGACCTTCACAAGTAATAAGTTTCTGAAGTACAAGGAGAAAATTCCTCCATTTACTTTTAAGGGTTGTACTAGGAATACCTTTTCTGAAGATGGTAGTGTCCATGTTTGGATTTTTCAAGAAGACTTTCCAATATTCCCCATTGATTCCTCTATTTTTGAACCACTTTTCTCCACTTTTGGGTCAATCGGTAGCTTCTGCAATTAGGGAATCTATTATGGTGAACTTGACATCTCCTATTTCAACATCCGTTCCATCAAAATAACGTGCAAAAGTATTCGTTACCTCCCTGTGGAAACCATCAAATTTATCTATGAATTGTAACCACTATACTTTTTGCAACAGTTCCCTGGTCTATGGGTATCCTTCCAAGAACTTATTTCTTGCTGGTTCTGTTCGGACAATAACACCCATTATGGAAGATGTTTAGTCTCAAGAACTGTTTACTTGACAGGGAAAAATGGTGTTGGTAGGGTTTCGTTCAGTGGTAGAGAGATGGATATGCTATATGAATTCGAAGAAATGAGAGAACAAGTGAATTATAATGAAGGTTGCGGAAATGAGTTAATTGTTAGTGCGCATTCAAATTAAGGATTTGGCGATTACTTCAATAGGTTCAGTATGGGAACAAGACAAGAGTTAAAAAGGTGGATTATGATGATTTTTGACAAGCGACCATCACCCATGATTTGTAATGATTTTGTTTTATTTTGGTAGTGCTATGTCCTCATAGTTCATATATGTAATATATTAACCCTTATTGTAAGATTAAAGTATCAAATACCTTTGGCTAATTTGCTAACCTTATTTGTCCTTTGATATGTCTGTAGGTAATTTGCACTGTCAATTATTCTTCAATTCGAGTCACTAAGTGTTCCTGTCGAATTGGATATAGAAATCTTATTAGAGCTGCAGAAAATTGTCCGAGCTGCAGAAAGTTACTAATTATGTAGCTGAAAAAAAACTTTAGGAAAGGGGAATTTATTTTTGGAAGAGAGAAAATTTAAGGTGACAACATGAGTTGGTTTTCACTTCAAATTTTCTGTATAAGCATGTCAACAACATGTTGGTTTTCATGTTTATATATATATATATAATTTTTAAGGTGGAAAAGAAGAAGAATTCTTCTCAACCATCTTCAATTCTGAATTAACTTGGAAAATTTTGACAAATTCTTCTTTTGTCAATGGCTTCTGATAAAGTCTAAGTCGAGGTCCATTCACTAAAAGATGAATTTTCTCTTCATCAATAGTCCTCATTCTAGCTGCACCATTGTCAAAGACATTTTCAACTTCATAAGGTCCAAGCTAGTGAGTTTGGTATTTTCCTTGGAAATTCTTGAACTTTGAGTCGAAGAGTAATGCCCAATCTCCTGGATGAAATTTACTTTCTTTAATGTACTTATCATGGCATCTGGATCTCTGTTTCTGAACTAGGCTGGTCTTCTGGAGGGCTTCTTGTCTTATTTCATCAAGCTCATTGAGTTGTCTTATCCTTTGCTTTTGTGCTTCTAATAAGTCAAGATCCAATTGGACTATTGTTTTATAGGTCTGGATCTCGAACTCTATTGGAAGTAAGACTTGCTTCCCATAAACATGTTCATAGGGAGTATGTCCTGTAGTACTTCTCCAGGTAGTTCTATAAGCCAACAAAGCTTCTAAAAGCTTTTTTGCCCAGTCCTTCCTATGTAAGTGTACAATCTTGGTAAGAATTGCTTCAATCACCTTATTTGTAGACTCAACTTGTCCATTGGCTTCTGGGTGGTATGGAGTGGACTTTTGATGCTTGATTTTGTAATGCTCTACAATCTTTTGCACTTATATGGATGTAAATTGTGTTCCTTGATCTGATATAGTTTCTCTTGGAACACCAAAATGAGTGAAAATATCCTAAAAAAGAAATGAAACTACACCATTTTCAGTAGCAAAAGGAAGTTCTTTAGCTTCCACCCATTTAGTGACATAATCAGTACATACCAGGATATACATTTTTTCTTTTAAGGTGGACTGATTGGACCAACAAAATGTAGTGCCCATTTTTCAAATGGTTCAATGATTACCTGTGGTTGTAATGATATTTCATTTGAAGGAGTAGGTTTGCCCATTCTCTGACAACTGTCACATCTTTTAACATACTCCTTAGTATCCTTGAAAATGGAAGGCCAATAATATCCTAAAAGTAGGACTTTATAAGCATTTCTTTTGTCAGAAATTGTCCTCCACATGGTTCATCATGGCATGCTTTAAGTGTTTCCGGTATTTCATCTTCTCGAACACATATTCCAATGACGAGATCTGGTGCTGATTTGTATAATTCTTCATTTATCCATGAATAAGATGTGTTGTTGTGAACTATCCTCCTCTTTTCTATAGGAAATAAATGAAATGGAATTTTCCCTGTAGCTAAATAGTTAGCAGTATCTACATACCAAGGTGATTTAGTTGATTCTGCAAAAAGATATTCATCAAGAATTTATCCTCTACACATTGATCATTATTATCATTCTGAATTCTAGATAAAAAGTCAGCAATTGTATTCTGTTTTCTGGGTCTATCTAGAATGGTGATGTTGAATTATTTTAACAATAGATCCATCTGGTTATTCTTCCATTAGTGATTGATTTATTCATTGTGTATCTAATGACAATCTGGCACTAATAATTTAGAAATGACCTCAACTTTAGATGAGTCTACCTTAATTCCATCTCCTGAAATATGGTGACCTAAAATAATTCCTTTGTCAAACATCATAAAACATTTCTCATGACTTAACGAAATATTTGTTTCTTTACATATTATTAAAACTTTTTATAAATTTTCAAGTGCTTCATTAAAAGAATCTCCATAAATTGTGAAATCATCCATATACACTTCAACACAATCATGAATAAGATCAGAGCAAATTCCGAGGACTCCTCTTTGGAATGTTGCCGGAGCATTGCATAATCCAAAGAGAAGCACTCAGTAAGCATAAGTTCCCCATGGACAGGTAAATGTGGTTTTATCTTGATCTTCAGGTGCTACCTGAATCTGGTTATATCCACTAAAACCGTACAAAAATTAAAAATTCTTTTTCCCTGCTAATGTGTCCAAGAATTTATCTATGAAAGGAAGTGGAAAGTGGTCTTTTAATGTTTATTTATTCAATTCCTTGTAATCGATACATACTCTCCATTTTCTATTTTTCTTTGGAACGATTACTAGGGGTGAAACCCACTAACTGCCTGATATTGGATAGATGAAATTTACATTTAGCAGCTTTATAATTCCTCAACAATTTATTTTAGATTTGGGTTCATTCTTTGTTGTGGCTGTCTAACTGGCCTTGCACTTTGTTCAATGTAGATATGATGTATGCAAGTCTTAGGATCAATTCCTCTCATATTAATTTATTCCCATGCATAAGCAGAAGAATCTTTTTGTAAAACTTCTACTAGTTGATTCTTTTGTAATTCTTCCAAGTTTTCATTAACATTCAAAATTTTACCTGGAAAAATTTCTATTAAAGAATTCCCAAATTTCTCCATGGAGAGCAATGATACTTGTCTAGATGAGAGATATTCATTTCAACTACGGTCATAATGTGAGGAAGATTCGTTGTTTTCCAATAGATTTAAAATTTGGTCCTCCTCTCTTACTTTTTCAATAGTGAAAACAGGTTGTATATCATCATCATCATCTATCCATTCCTCATTCTCTATTTCTATTGTTGTTCTTGCAGGTGGGTATAATGTAAATTTCTTTGTAGAATTTCCATCTGAGATAAACATGTCACGTGATCTACAACTGATGAAAGAATCAACTATAGCTAACAAAGGTCTTCCTAGGATTAATGGATGTCCTCCTAGATTATTATTGGGTGTTAAGTCCATGAAATCAACATGATATTCTCAAGAATCTAAGGATACACAAACTTCTTCCAACACACCATCAGGTTTAATTACAGACCTATCTGCTAATTGTAATAGTGTTGGTGTGTATTGAAAGTTAGGAAGCCTAAGTGAATCCATAACTTGTTTACTCATTATGTTTATGGCTGCTCCTAGATCAATCAATGTGTTTTTCAATTCCATTGATGTGAATTTTTACAATGGGGCTCCCTGGATCTAAATATTTTTGGATTGTTGTTTTCACCATCATGATGTCTACAACTTTCCCAACTATTTGAATTCTCTTTATGTCTTTTCTTTTTATTCCTGAACTTTGAGTACTTAATTCCTTAATTGTATTTGCAAAGATTGATATTTCTTTTATGGATTGTAATAAAGGAATTTTTATACAGACATTTCTTAATTCATCCATCATATTATAATCAGGTAATGTGATTTGTTTTTATACTCCATCAATTTTCAACCGTTCAGGGAAAGGTGGTCTAATAGATACTGAAGGTTGTTCTACAACAGGGGTATTTAATGGAACATTTTCTGTTTGATTATTCTCTTTTTGAGGGAGAGAGGTCTCTCCTTCTTCAGATTTATTTTTATGTTTTTGAGGATTTGTCCTTGCTTCGTGAATAACAACAGGGGGTTTTCTTCACAATACTCTTCCAGACCTTAATTGGACATTATTTAGATCTAGTGGAGTTATTACATAAATTTGAGGATTTTGCGCTTCCTTATTGTAAACAGGTTGTTGTGACATTTTATTACTAGGATTCGGAAGTGGTTGAGTGGGTAGTTGATTTGGTTTTTGTGCAAATGGTAGGGAGATTGTGGATTTTGACTCTGAACTTGGACTTGAGGAATTTGATTAGATTGGGGAAGAAATTGTGGTGGAAGATTAGGATAGGATGGTGAATATTGTTGATATTGAGCATAATACCCATAAGGATTTTTCCATCCCTGATTCCAAGATTGTGATTGTGGCTGAACCCAAGCCTTCCAACATGGATTCCAATTATTTTATGAAGACTGAGAAAATTGTTGTGGTCTGAAGCCTTGTGGTTGATTTGGTTGAGAGATCTGCCATGGTCTATTGGTAATAAAGTAAAGGTGGTATACTTGTTCTGATATCCATTCATCATTAAATACAACTTTCACACCCGTTAAAGAAGGACACTCCTTAGTATCATGGTTATCTGCACATATGGAACACGTTTCTATAGTTTTTGAATCTAAGGGACACTCTCTTAGGGCATGCTTCTTTTGACATCTAGGACAGAAAATGGATAATGCAATATTTTAAGATTTTTGCTTATTCTGTATTTTAAGCGTGTCTATCTGTTCACTTAGACTCCCTAAAATATCTATCTTAGAAGTATCAAGCAAGCTTCCCAATTCTACCCTACTGACTGTCCAGGCTGTAGATTTATTAATTCTTGATAAGAGAGGGTCTTTAGGACTCTTTCCAACTCGTGCTTTATCCCTTGAGATATGTATACATAAATCACAGACATCTGCAAATGGTAATTAAGAAATATCTCATTTTCCTGTTAAGTTAAGGAGATCGATCCATTCATTTTTGATAGCTTTGGGTAGGATGGCTTTCAAAGTTTCCTTATCCAAATGATCCATTTTTGCTCTTTTAATATTATAGACAAATCTCTCTACTTAGTCTTCAAGATTTTCATCTTCCTTTTGTTTCATTTTGAAAACTTCATCTTTAATGTTACTAGGCATACAATAATCTCTATATTTTCCTAAGAAAGCCTCTTTCATTTGTGCCCATGTTCTTATAGAATTCATCCCTAAACTCATGAACCATTTTAATGTTGAATCCTTTAAGGCAACAGGGAACAATTTCAATTTTTGAGCATCATGCAGATAATCATATGATCTGCATAATACTTCGATTTTGAAGAGAAATGTGTCTAGGTGTTCACTTCTTTTTCTGTGGAAATTAGGAAGAATAGAAGGTGAAATATTTTTCATTGTGAGGGTTGTATCTTCATCGAAAATAGGAAATCTAAAAGGATCTTGATTTCCTCTACCTCTACCCCCTCCTCTAATCCTATATCCATCTCCTCCTCTACCTCTACCTCCTCCAATCCTATTTTCCTCACCATTGATATTGTGTACCTCTCCTTCCCCTTCTTTAGCCATGACAAATTCCTTAGAACTAATGTAAGGTTCTTCTGATTCTTCTGGTTCCTCTATCAATGGGTGGCCAAAGTAAGTTTCTTGTTCCTCTTCTTCACTAAGAATTTCTAATTCTTCTCCTAGAATTTTTTCACTAGTGGAAAGTAGAAAAACTACTCTGGTAGTTGGGGATGTAGGATTTTCTTATATTACAACTTCAGTGGTTGAAGTATGTGAAGTTCTAGATTGGATTTTTGATCTCGAGACTTCAGGAAGTATTTGTTGACTTGCAAATGGAATTCGGGTTTGAGTAGGTGGTGTGGAATTTTGAAGTTGTGGTGAAGTGAGTGGATTTGTGGGAATTAAGCTTCTTCCTCGTCCTACAAATATACCTCTAGAGTCTCTATCCCTACACATATCATGTTTTGAATTGATGATTTTTTTTTTTTTTTTTTTAACTTCTATTTGTACTTCCCCGGCAACAACGCCAAAATGTTTAGTCAATTTAATGTTCTTAAATTGTAAGCATAAATTATCGACCAGGGCAGGTAAACTGATGAAGCACAAGTGCACTGTATGTGTTAGAAGTTATTTATGTCGCTAAAGTGTTTATGCTATAGTTAAAGTCTAAATCTAGAATTATTATGGAAATGGTGTTACTATCTATATTAGAGTATTGTCCCTAAAATATGTTAGCTGGTTATTCTAAAATTAATCTTAATTGAATAAAGTTTTGTGGATGGTTGAAGAGTGATCCTAAACTCTACTCCGTTAGACTGTTTTTGATTTTATTCTGAATTTTATGCTACATCCAAACTAGACTAAATAAACTAGACTAACTATGAAAGCATGTGCAAAGGAGATCTTATTTATCGAATTGGGAATAAATGATGCTTGAATTCAATTGCGAGGAAAAATACTGTCACTCTTTAACTATTTCAACTTCACTCATGCAAAAGTAAAACAAGAACTAAATTGATAAGCTATAAAACAACCAAACTGTGAAATGAGATAACTGAATTATACTAGATACAAAGAAAATGAGATGATCAAATTATGCTAGGTAGAAAGCAAATGAAATTGCTGATGCACATGTCAATTTAATCAAGAACTCCATTGGGCTACATCCTAAAACATAAAATGGAGCATCCATAATTTAACTCTAAGAAACCAAAGCAAATATATTTGCAATGAGTCAAAGACCTGATCTGCACATAGAGGCCCTCCACGAGGCATTCAACAACTTTAATCAACACAACATCGAAAGTATGAATCAAAGTCTATTAATAGAAAATAGTTTTAACAGAATGTTCTTAAAATTACATACAACGGCGCACACCAAAACACAGAGCGGCCATTGCTCTTATAACATTTTCTCAAATAACAACATGAGAGTTTTAAGCCTAAGTATATTCATTACAATCCATATCGAACCATGTTATATCGCTAATCATCAATTTTCTATTTGGAAAAGAAAATAGATAATATTTCGTAAAATTCAGACTCTGTTCCGGAAAATTATCTTGAACTTGACTTTGAGGTTGACCGCATTGCAGTGCGATTATCTTGAAGGCTTGGTTCGAGATAACAGGAAAGAATCCATGAGGGGATCATTCCTCATCTATCCATATCTTCTTTTACTGAGCTGGTGCACTCGAACCCTGTCAACAATGGAGGTAGCCGCGGATCTGTGGATTAGCTGCAGAATCAGGTCAATTTCGTAGCTGAATGAAAACTTTAATAAAACAATAAGATATATGGACAAAATATGAAAACTAAGACATGTAAGTGCTTATCTTAACAAAACTTTATATTTATTGCATTTATTTAGGTGATAGGAATAGGGAAAAGCAGGAAATATGAGCAAAAAGTGTCAAGGTAAAGTAGTCCGTGGACTCTACATTCCCCTGCGCTGGAGGTTTTGTATGTCCTCATACAACTCATCATTGTCATTCTCTTGTGCCTTCTGGTTATCAAATTCAGGATTCACTTTCTTCTTCTTTCTGGAAGCCACTGCCATCCTTGGTTTCTTCATGAGGATCTTATACTTTAGGTTGATGATTTCTCTTTGCATTGCCCTATTTTATTTTTTCAACTTCTTGTTCTTTTTGTACCATAGACTCAAGTGAAGAATAATATTGTCACTCTTAGCAATTTGAATCCCATTCTATACTTTCATTGTTTGATTTTCATTCTTTAGGTATCTGTTTAATGTCTCCAACTCAAAGATTTCTTGCTTTAAAACATTAGAGGCTAAAGGTTCTTGTGGCTCAATAAACTGATTACTTCCTTCTCCTAGACTTTGGATTGAATCTTTAGTTGCTGCCTCCTTCCTTTCTAATGACTATTTAATCATAAATTTCTTGTTGAACAGGATCAACACCTGGACTATGTACTGGACTTCTTGGAGGTGAACTGAAGAGGGATGGGGACACCCTTGGTGATAGTTTTAGTGATTCTCCTAGAGATCCTCAAGGTCTTCAGTTTGTTCTTTCTCCTCAATATTGATATATTTTGCAACACTTGAGACTGCTTGTTGTACCGTGTTCAATATGGTACTTCTTCTTAGACCTATGATTGGAAATCCCTGAGTTTTTTTTCTTTTTATCTTTTGGATTTTCTTTCTGAGGAAGGATCTTGGTTTGGGACAAATCCTCTATTTCTTTTCTGGCTTCCTTTCTTCTAAGATTCCCTTTTTTCCTTTTCTACAAAATATCTACTATGGGTAGTTCATCCTCTGATAATTCCTATTGAGAATGGGGTTCCTGTTCTTTCAATGTTTCCATTTTTCTCTTCCTTCCCCTGAGGGTTCTACTAACACTAGGCTATTCAGGGGTTTTCTCTTCAAAATGATTTCTTACCAGAAAAATTTCCCAATTGTCACTATACTCTGAAGCTGAAACTCAATCAAGATTTTTATCAATCCATGATGGTACATTGTATTGTCTATGAACTGAATTTTCTTTTGAACATTCATTGGAATTTTATTAAGGTTGTGCAAGAGAAAATATGCTAGATTCATTTGATGTTCCTCAAGAAAATTCATCATTATCCTAATGTGGTAGAAAAACATGCATCCAAACCAACCTTCACAAGTAATAAATTTATGAAGTACAAGAAGAAAATTCCTCCATTTACTTTTAAGGGTTGTACTAGGAATACCTTTTTTGAAGATGGTAGTATCTATGTTTGGATTTTTCAAGAATACTTTCCAATATTCCCCATCGATTCCTCTATTTTTGAACCACTTTTCTCCACTTCTGGGTGATTCGGTAGCTTTTGCAATTAGGGACTCCGTTATGGTGAAATTGACATCTCCTATTTCAACCTCCATTCCGTCAAAAGAACGTGCAAAATTCTTCGTCACCTCCCTGTGGAGACCATCAAATTTCTCTTTGAATTGTAACCATTGTACTTTTTGCAACAGTTCCCTGGTCTGAGGGTATCCTTCCAAGAACTTCTTTCTTGCTGGTTTTGTTCAGACAATAACACCCATGATGGAAGATGCTTCATCTCAAGAACTATTTACTTGATAGGGAAAAATGGTGTTGTTAGGGTTTCGTTTAATGGTGGAGAGATGGAGAGGCTATATGAATTCAGATAAATGAGAGAACAAGTGAATTATAATGAAGGATGCGGAAATGAGTTAACCGTTAGAGCGCATTCAAATTAATGATTTGGCGATTACTTTGATAGATTCGAAATGGGGACAAGACAAGCGACCATCACCCACAATTTGCAATAATTTCATTTTATTTCTACAATGCTATGTCCTCATAGTTCATATGAAATATATTAACCCTTATTGTAAGATTAAATTATCACATAACTTTGTGTGATTTGCTAACCTTATTTTTCCTTTGATATCTTCTGCAGGTACTTTGCACTGTCAATTATTCTTCAATTCGAGTCACTAAGTGTTCTTGTCAAATTGGCTACATAAATATTGTGTAGTGTTTTCTTAATCCCAGAAGAAGAAAAACTACACAAGAAACTAATCACAGAAGCCTCAGAACAATACATAAATATTATTAGAGCTGCAAAAACTTGTTCGAGCTGCAAAAAGTTACTAATTCTGTAGCTGAAAAAAAACCTTTAGGAAAGGGGAATTTATTTTTGGAAGATAGAAAATTTAAGGTGCCAACATGAGTTGTTTTTCACTTCATATTTTCTGTATAAGCATGCCAACAACATGTTGGTTTTCATGTTTATACATTATATATATATATATATATATATATATAGGTGGAAAAGAAGAAGAATTCTTCTCAACCATTTTCAATTCTGAATTATCTTAGAAATTTTTGACAAATTCTTCTTTTGTTAATGGCTTCTGATAAAGTCTAAGTTGATGTGCATTCACTAAAAGAGGAATTTTCTCTGCATCAATAGTCTTGATTCTAACTGCACCATTGTCAAAGACATTTTCAACTTCATAAGGTCCAAGCCAGTGAGTTTGGATTTTTCCTTGGAAATTCTTGAGCTTTGAGTCGAAGAGTAATGCCCAATCTCTTGGATGAAATTTCATTTCTTTAATGTACTTATCTTGGCATCTAGATCTATATTACTGAACTAGGTTGGTCTGCTAGAGGGTTTCTTGTCTTATTTCATCAAGCTCATTGAGTTGTCTCAGCCTTTGCTTTTGTGCTTATGATAAGTCAAGATCCAACTAGATTGCTATTTTATAGGTCTGGATCTGTAACTCTATTGGAAGTAAGACCTGCTTCCCATAAACAAGTTCATAGGGAGTATGTCTTGTAGTACTTCTCCATGTAGTTTTATAAGCCCACAAAACTTATAGAAGCTTTTCTGCCTAGTCCTTCCTATGTATGTGTACAATCTTGGTAAGAATTGCTTCAATCACCTTATTTGTAGACTCAACTTGTCCATTGGTTTGTGGATGGTATGGAGTGGACTTTCGATGCTTGAGTTTGTTTTGCTCCACAAGCTTTTGCCTTAATCTGGATGTAAATTGTGTTCCTTGATCTGTTACAATTTCTCTTGGAACACCAAAACAAGTGAAAATATCCTCAAAAAGAAATGAAACTACAACAATTTAAATAGCAAGGAAGTGCTTTAGCTTCTACCCATGTAGTGACATAATTAGTACATACAAGGATATACCTTTTTTGCTTTGAAAGTGGACTGATTGGACCAACAAAATGCAGTGCCCATTTTTCAAATGGTTCAATGACTACCTGTGGTTGTAATGGAATTTCATTTGAAGGAGTAGGTTTTCCCATTCTTTGACAACTGCCACATCTTTTAACATAGTCCTTGGTATCCTTCAAAATGGAACGCCAATAATATCCTAAAAGTATGACTTTATAAGCATTTCTTTTGTCAAAAAAATTTCCTCCACATGGTTCATCATGGAATGCTTTAAGTATTTCCGGTATTTCATATTCTCAAACACATCTTCTGATGATGAGATTAGGTCTTGTTTTGTATAATTCTTCATTTATCCATGAATAAGATGTGCTATTGTGAACTATCCTCCTCTTTTCTCTAGGAGACAAATGAAATGGAATTTTCCCTGTAGTTAAATAGTTAGCAATATCTGCATACCAAGGTGATTTAGTTGATATTGCAAAAAGATATTCATCAAGAAATTTATCCTTCGCAGGTTGATCATTATTATAATTTTGAATTCTAGATAAAAAGTCAGCAATTGTATTATGTTTTCGGGTCTATCTAGAATGGTGATGTTGAATTCTTGTAACAATAAGAGCCATCTGGTTATTATTCCATTAGTGATTGGTTTATTCATTAGGTACCTAATGGCAGAATGGTCTGTGTGAATGAAAATTTCATAGCAATTTATATAATGTATGAATTTTTTAATCGCATGAACTATGGCTAAAAACTCCTTGTCAGTTACATTATAATTTAGCTCTGTAGGAGTTAAATTTTTACTGGAATAATAGATTTCATAAGGAGTAAGGAATTTTGGCCTAACAAAACTCCTAAGGCTGTATCTAAAGCGTCATTTGATACATGGAAAGATAATTTCCAATTATGTCCTTTTAAGATTGGTGCTTCAGAAATTCTCTTTTTCAAAGCTTCAAAGGCAGCTTGATAATCAGAATTCCAACCGAATTCACAGTCCTTGGTAAGTAGTTTAAAGAGTGGAGATGCAATTTTTGTGAAGTTTTCTATAAATATTCTATGATATCCAGTGAAACCAAGAAAAATTCTAACATATTGTTGACAATCTGGTACTGATAATTTAGAAATGACCTCAAATTTAGATGAGTCTACCTTATTTCCATCTCCTGAAATATGGTGAATGTTATGAAACTAGCTCACAAAAAGATAGAAAAGATAGATCAATGCCTTAGAATTTAGCCTCTTCGAGGGGGAAACCTCCTTTACATTACATAAATGAACAATTCTTTGATGATACAAATGACAAGACCTCCTTTCTATATATAGGAGTCTAAGCAGTCATAATATAATCAGAACCGACATAACAATACTAATGTAAGGGCACAATAATACCAATAGTGGGCTTCTATGGGGCACAATAGTAACAATATGGGGACAACATGGGTACAACAATATAATAAGGGGGCTGTACTAATAACAATAAGGGGTTACACTAGTAGTATAGGGGCCTAACGTGCCCCTCTCCTTAAAAAAGTGTTGTCCTCAACGCTTGAGTAGTTCTTGATGCTTTTGTAGAATATTCTTGTCCTCCCATGTGGAATCTTCAGCGGGTAAGTTCTTCCACTTGATGAGATACTCTGAAATTGATCGATTTCGTAGCTGTCGGGTTCTTGTTTCTGTGACTGCTCCAGGTTCCAATATGATTTTTCCTTCCTCTTCAAGTTCTAGAAATATTGTTTGAATTGGGATCTTCTGCAACTTTTGAATGAGTGGCCACACTTCTTCGTCCTTCTTCCATTCATCCCTTGCTTCGTTTATCCAATCTGGTTGGATAATAGAAATAACGCAAAACAATGCTTCCACATCCTCATCCTTTCTTGAGAGTGCATCTGCAACAAAATTTTGCTTCCCTTTTCTATAGATGATGTCAAACTCATAACCCAATATATTTGTGACCCATTTTTTCTATTCTTCTATAGATAATATTTGTTCTAAAAAGTATTTAAGACTATCATGATCCATTTTTACCTTAAAGTGTCTTCCCATTCGGTAAGGTCACCATTTCTTAAGTTCATGTAGTATTTCCAACATTTCCTTCTCATAAATAGCTTGCTTGAGATGTAGCAGTAAAAATACCCAATCACCTACATCAAAACATTTTTCACTACAATGTTGATCTCCCTGTTGTTTTATTCGATTTTGCACCAAAGTGGCGTTATCCTTTAAAAGTTGGAGAACTTGTTGTTGATGCTCGATGTGATCTTTCACTGCTTGAACCCTTTTCTTCTTGATATATCCTTCTCTCTTGAGAGTTTTAGGAGTGGTAATTTCTTCCAATTCTTTACAAGATATGGTCGGATTCATTTCTTGATGCTCGATGTGATCTTTCACTTCTTGAACATTTTTCTTCTTGATATGTCCTTCTATCTTGATAATTTGAGGAGTGGTAATTCGAGCCAATGCATTACAAGATATGGTTGGATTCATTTCTTCTTTCTTGATGTGATCTTTCAATTCTTGAACCTTTTTCGTCTTGATATGTCCTTTTATCTTGAGAGTTTGAGGAGTGGTAATTCTTGCCAATGCTTTACAAGATATGGTCGGATTCATTTCTTCTTTCCCTGGGGTTGGTTCCTGGTGTATATACTCTTCTTTTGATGTTTCTTGATCATTTTCTTCCTCCTCTTCATAATCTATGTAAAAAAATTTCTTCTCAGCACACTTATGACTTGAGTGCATTTGCTATCACAATTGTAACAAAACCCTTTTTCTCTTTTCTCTTCCAATTGTTGTGGTATAACCCTTGTAGGTTGTGGAAGGCTAGGAGAAACAACACTTCCATTATTATAGTTGTGAGGGGTAAACTTCCTTGTTGCCATAATTTTACTTTCCACTATGTAACAAAGATCTTTTACTCTTTCCAATTGTTGTGGTGTTGCTCTAAAGAAGGTGTTTCTCTTTGTATCCTCATAACGTGCTATCATTTCCTCTGTGAAAATTGATTACGTAACAAGTTTACGAGAACAAAGCCCTTTATACCATAAAAATTGATTTGGTTCTAAATATGAAGATGCAATACATACCTTTTGTAATAGTGGTACACCATGTAGATCAATATATTGCTCCATTTGAAGTATCCAATTTATCGGATCCTTGCCATCAAACTTCTTCATATCGCCTTTTCTTGATTTTAGGAGCTCGATCTTGAAAAGACTATAACTCTATAACTTCGGTTCTTCCAGTTCTGAAATTGTGACCTCCAGTAGCCCTCTGTTTCCTCTTTCCAATGCCACCAATCTGATCCCAATTGGATTCTCCAAGGAAGAGTTAAGCCAAATCTCCCACAGTGACCTGATTATAGACTAGTTCAGTAGAGAGAACTTGTATGACACGCCACGTGTCCCTGTTTCGACCTTTGGCTCTGAAAATTATATAAAAGAAACTACAGTCAATCCTCTTTTTGTACCTTCTTACGAAATTTCAATCCGATGCTCAGAGAGAATGTTATGACAATTTTCCCCAGGTCACCTGTTTGGAATGTAATTTAGGAGTCTGCAAAAAGACCAACTTCCTCAGATCATATCTCCGCAAATATAGTGTGAAAAGCTCTGAAATTTGGACCCGAGGTTCAGTGTGATTTTTTATCAAATGGGTTTTTTTTTTCACTTCTGAAACATCACAGAAAAAAAGCTATAGTGAAAATGACACGATGACCTATTTGGAGTAGCGAAACCCTAGAATCCAAAGCTCTGATACCAAATGTTATGAAACCAGCTCAAAAAAAGATAGAAAAGATAGATTAACGCCTTAGAATTTAGCCTCTTCAAGGGGGAAACCTCCTTTGCATTACATAAATGAGAAATTCTTCGTTGATACAAATGACAAGACCTCCTTTCTATATATAGGAGTCTAAGCAGTCATAATATAATCAGAGCCGACATAACAATAATAATGTAAGGGCACAATAATAACAATAGTGGGCTTCTATGGGCACAATAGTAACAATATGGGGAATACATGGGTACAAAAATATAATAAGGGGGCTGTACTAATAACAATAAGTGGTTACATTAGTAGTATAGGGGCTTAACAGTGAACTAAAACAATTCCTTCGTTAAACATCATAAAACAATTCTCATGACTTAATGAAAGATTTGTTTCTTTACATCTTATTAAAACTCTTTCTAAATTTTCAAGTGCTTCATTAAAATAATCTCCATAAACTGTGAAATCATCCATATACACTTCCACACAATCATGAATAAGATCAGATAAAATTCTGAGGACTGCTCTTTGGAATGTTGCCGGAGCATTGCATAATCCAAAAGGAGTAATTGGTAAGAATAAGTTCCCCATGTACAGGTAAATGTGGTTTTATCTTGATCTTCAGGTGCTACCTAAATCTGGTTATATCCACTAAAAGTGTCAAAAAATGAGAAATACTTTTTCCCTGCTAATGTGTCAAAGACTTGATCTATGAAAGGAAGTGGAAAGTGGTCTTTTAATGTTGCTTTATTCAATTCCCTGTAATTGATACATACTCTCCATTTTCCGTTTTTCTTTGGAACGATTACTAGGGGTGAAACCCACTGACTGTCTATTATTGGATAGATGAAATTTACATTTAGCAGCTTTTGTAATTCCTCCTTAACAATTTTTTTTAGATTTTGGTTCATTCTTCATTGTGGCTGTCTAACTGGTCTTGCACTTTGTTCAATGTAGATATGATGTATGCAAGTCTTAAGATCAATTCTTCTCATATCAGTGTATTCCCATGCATAAGCAGAAGAATGTTTTGGTAAAACTTCTACTAGTTCATTATTTTGTAATTCTTCCAAGTTTTCTTTAACATTCAAAATTTTACTGGAAAAATTTCTATTAAAGAATTCCCAAATTTCTCCATGGAGAGTAGTGATACTTTTCTATATGAGAGATATTCATTTCGACTACGATCATAATGTGAGGAAGATTCATTATTTTACAATAGATTTAAAATTTGGTCCTCCTCTCTTACTTGTTTAGTAGTGAAAACAGGTTGTATATCATCATCATCATCACCATCTCTCCATTCCTCATTCTCTATTTCTATTGTTATTCTTGTAGGTGGGTATAATTTAAATTTCTTTGTAGAATTTCCTTCTGAGATAAACATGTCACTTGATCTATAATCGATGAAAGCATCAACTGTAGCTAACCAAGGTCTTCCTAGAATTAATGGATGTCCTCCCAGACTATTCTTGGGTGTTAAGACCATGAAATCAAAAAGATATTCCCAAGAATCTAAGGATAAACAAACATCTTCCAACACACCACCAGGTTTAATTACATACCTATCTGCTAATTGTAATAGTGTTGGTGTGTATTGAAGGTTAGGAGGTCTAAGTGAATCCATAACTTGTTTACTCATTATGTTTATGGTTTCTCCTAGATCAATCAGTGTGTTTGGTATTTCAAGAAATATTGATGTGAATTTTTACAATGGGGCTCCCTGGATCTATATGTTTTTGGATTGTCGTTTTCCCCATCATGATGTGTGCAATTTTCCCAACTAATTGAATTATTTTTATATCTTTTCTTTTTCTTCCTGATCTTTGAGTACTTAATTCCTTAATTGTTTTTTGCAAAGATTGGTATTTATTTTATGGCTTGTAATAAAGGAATTTTTATACAGACATTTTTTAATTCATCCATCATATTATAATCAGGAAATGTGATTTGTTTTTCTATTCCTTCATCAATTTTCAACCGTTCAGGAAAAGGTGGTCTAATGGATACTGAAGGTTGTTTTACAACATGAGTATTTATTGGAACATTTTCTGTTTGATTATTCACTTTTTGAGGGAGAGAGGTATCTCCTTCTTCAGATTGATTTTTATGTTTTTGAAGATTTGTCCTTTCTTCCTGAATAACAACAGGGGGTTTTCTTTGCAATACTCTTTCAGACCTTAATTTGACATTATCTAGATCTATTGGAGTTATTACATAAGTTTGAGGATTTTTCCCTTCCATATAATTGTAAATAGGTTGTTGTGACATTTTATTATTAGGATTCAGAAGTGGTTGAGCGGGTAGTTGATTTGGTTTTTTTGCAAATGGTAGGGAGAGTTGTGGATTTTGACTCTGAACTTGGAGTTGAGGTAATTGATTGGAATAAGGAATTTGATTAGATTGGAGTAGGAATTGTGGTGGAAGATTAGGATAGGATGGTGAATATTGTTGATATTGAGCATAATCTCCATAAGGATTTTGCCATCCCTGATTCCAAGATTTTGATTGTGGCTGAGCCCAAGGTTGCTAAGATGGATTCCAATTATTTTGTGAAGACTGAGCAAATTGTTGTGGTCTGAAGCCTTGTGGTTGATTTGGTTGAGAGTTATCCCATGGTCTCTTGGTAATAAAGTAAAGCGGGTATACTTGTTCTGATATCCCTTCATCATTAAATACATCTTTGAGACCTGGTAAAGAAGGACACTCCTTAGTATCATGGTTATCTACACATATGGCACAAGTTTCTATAGTTTTTGAATCTAAGGGACACTTTCTTAAGGCATGATTCTTTCAATATCTAGGACAGAAAATGGATAATGAAGCATTTTCAGATTTTTGCTTATTTTGTATTTTAATGGTGTCTATCTGTTCACTTAGACTCCCTAAAATATCTGTCTTGAAAGTATCAAGAAAGCTTCCCAATTCTTCCCTAACAATTGTTCTGACTATAGGTTTATTAGTTCTTGATAAGAGAGGGTCTCTAGGACTCTTTCCAACTCGTGCTTTACCCCTTGAGATATGTACACATAAATCACAGATATCAGATGCAAATGGTAATTGAGAAATATCTCCTTTTCCTATTAAGTTAAATAGATCAATCCATTCATCTTCGATAGCTTTGAGTAGGAGGTATTTAAAAGTTTCCTCATCCAAATTATCCATTTTTTCTCTATTAATATTATAGGCAAATCTCTCTACTTAGTCTTCAAGATTTTCATCTTCCTTTTGTGTCATTTTGAAGTCTTCATCTTTAATGTTATTAGGCATACAATGGTCTCTAGATTTACATAAGAAAGCCTCTTTCATTTGTGCCCATGTTCTTATAGAATTCATCCCTAAACTAATGAACCATTTTAATGTTGAATCCTTTAAGGTAGCAGGGAACAATTTCAGTTTTTGATCATCATGCAAATAATCATATGATCTGCATAATACTTCGAATTATAAGAGAAATGTCTTTAGGTCTTCACTTATTTTTCCATGGAAATTAGGAAGAATAGAAGGTGAAATATTTCTCATTGTGAGGGTTGTATCTTCATTGAAAATAGGAAATCCAAAAGGATCTTGATTTCCTCTACCTCTACCCCCTCCTCTATTCCTATATCCACCTCCTCCTCTACCTCTACCTCCAAGACATTGTGTACCTCTCCTTCCCCTTCTTTAGCCATGACAGATTCCTCAGAACTAATGTAAGGTTCGTCTGATTCTTCTGGTTCCTCTATCAATGGGTGGCCAAAATAAGTTTCTTGTTGCTCTTCTTCACTAGGAATTTCTAATTCTTCTCCTAGAATTTGTTCACTAATGGAAGGTAGAAAAACTACTCCTGTAGTTGGGGATGTAGGATTTTCTTCAATTACAACTTCAGTAGATGAAGTAGGTGAAGTTATAGATTGGATTTTTGATCTTGAGACTTCAGGAAGTCTTTGTCGACCTGCAAATGGAATTCGGGTTTGAGTAGGTGGTGTGGAATTTTGAAGTCATGGTGAAGTGAGTGGATTTGTGGGAATTAAGCTTCTTCCTCGTCCTACAAATCTACCTCTAGAGTCTCTGTCCCTACACATATTATGTTTTTAATTGATGATTTTTTTTTTTTGTACTTCCCTGACAACAGTGCCAAAATGTTTAGCCAATTTAATGTTCTTAAATTGTAAGTATAAATTATCGACCAAGGAAGGTAAACTGTTGAAGCACAAGTGCATTGTATGTGCTAGAAGTTATTTATGTCATTAAGGTGTTTATGCTATAGTTAAAGTCTAAATCTAGAATTAGTATGGAAATGGTCTTACTGTCTATATTAGAATATTGTCCCTAAAATATGTTAGCTGGTTATTCTAAAATTAATCTTAATTGAATCAAGTTTTGTGGATGGTTGAAGAGTGGTCCTAAACTCTATTCTGTTAGACTGTTTTTAATTTTATTATGAATTTTACGCTGCAACCAAACTAGTCTAAATATGAAAAAATGTGCAAAGAAGATCTACTTTATCGAATTGGGAATGAATGATGCTTGAATTTAGTTGCCAAGAAAAATAATGTCACTCTTTAACTATTGCAGCTTCACTCATGCAAAAGTAAAACAAGAACTAAATTGATAAGTTATAAAACAACCAAACTGTGAAATGAGATAACTGAATTATATTAGGTAGAAAGAAAATGAGATGATCAAACTATGATAGGTAGAAAGCAAATGAAATTGCTGATGCAGATGTCAATTTAATTGCTAACTCCATTGGACTGCATCCTAAAACATAAAACAAAGTATCCATAATTTAACTCTAAGAAACCAAAGGAAATATATTTGCAATGAGTCAAAGACCTGATCTGCATGCAGGGCCCCTCCACGAGGCATTCAACAACTTTAATAAATGCAACATGGAAAGTATGAACCAAAGTCTATTAATCGAAAATAGTTTTAACAGGATGTTCTCAAAATTACATAGAGTGGCACACACCAAAAAATAGAGCGACCATTGTTCTTATAACATTTTCTCAATTAAAAACACGAGAGTTTTAAGCTTAAGTATCTTCATTACAATCCTTATCGAACCAAATTATATCGCTTAATCATCGATTTGCTATTTGGAAAAGCAAATCGATAATATTTCGTAAAATTCAGACTCTGTTCCAACACATTATCTTGCAGTTGACTTTGAGGTTGATTGCATTGTAGTGAGATTATCTTGAAGGATTGGTTTAAGAGAATAGGAAAGAATCCATAAGGGGATCATTCCTCATCTATCCACATCTTCTTTTGCTAAGCTAGGGCACTCGAACCTTGTCAACAATGGAGGTAGTTGCGGATCTGTGGATTAGCTGCAGAATCAGGTCAATTCTGTAGTTGAATGCAAACTTTAATAAAACAATAAGGTATATGGCAAAAATATGAAAAAGAGGACATGTAAGTGCTTACCTTAACAAAATATTATATTTATTTCATTTATTTAGGTGAAGGAATAGGAAAAAGGAGGAAATATGAGTAAAAAGAGTGTCAAGGTAAAGCAATCCTTGGAATCTACACACATGCTTAACTAAAATCTAACTCCTCCAACTCAAATTTACTGAGTAAATTGGTTGACACAAGCCATGTCACACAAGTTAACTGCAACCAAGTTGTCTGTTGATGTGGAAATTGGAATTTTCTCAATTTAATCAAGGCAAAATCAAATTGAGAAATTGTTGCTTTATTTTTCAACACCAAGAGAAACAAGAGAGAAAATTATAGTCCAGGAAATTGGACATGCACAATATTTGGTAAGAAGCATAATTATTTTGTCCCTTTCTTGAATAAAATTTAATTATACAGGTGTTAGAATTTTGGGCATAAAGCAACTGCATGCAAATCTAGCAAGAAATTCTTTTTCCAGAATGCTGCAAATAGAGTTGAGAGCCAGAATGCTGCAAATAGAGTTGAGAGCCAACAAAAAGAACTGCACATGAGCTATTTCAACACCTATAAAAAAGGAAGATCGAATGGTGCATGAAGGAAACACATAATATTGTTTGTACTTGAAGATAATTAGAAGTCTATTGGAACACCAGACTCTGAAATTCCAGTGGTATATCTCTTCTATATAACCTGCAATAGGCAGATAGTAAAATCACACAAAAGAAGAAACATTAACCGTGACAATTCTCAAAAGAAATACAATGAGAAATAAGAGCAACCGGTAAATTGAAAATTGGCCTTAATTAGTGCTAACAAGAAGAATAACCAATGGTTTGTATGCTCAAGCAATGGTAGAAAGTAACCCAATCCGAAAAACCAACACAATAAATTAACTCATATCCAGGTGAGGAAAAATAATGAAGATAATCTAGTCAGGGGGAGTAGATCCCTTGTTCCTCTTCATTGAAGAGAAGAGGATAGATTTAAGGGAAGCTAGAAAGGTCAGCTGTAAGGGTCAGAGAGGAACATTCCAAGGAATGCATCTGAAGGATAAGAGAAGTATTGAATGTTATTGTCAAATCAGATTGATAGATAGTCGGTGATGATCTGTTTACAAGATTTTCTAGCAAGTATTTCTTACAAATTTCTAATGCAAAGAGGGAGCATGGACATAGGCGGAGTATACTCAAGTCAATATTTGAGTATCAAATTACGAATTAACAATTGGTATCAATTATGTCCTACAAAGGCTAATGGTGTTTACTACATATTGGAGTAATCAAAATGGATTGGCTATCATGATGTTGTTTCAATTGGTAATTGGTATCACATGGTATCAAAGGTATTGTCAATTGCTATTTACAATCAGAGTATGGTGTTCATGTTGTCTAATGTTGATAGGAAAATATTGGTTTATATGATTGTTGTTCATGGTGAGTTTGATGTCATTAGAAGTATGCCAGGTGAAGCACACGCTGAGTTGTTGGTCTAGGCATTCATTGGTGAGAGTTCCTCTATGTCTATCAAAGTGTTGTACTTTGTTGACAAGTGATGGTGTCATGCATAGCAATGATTTTTTATTAATGCTATAGGTCAGGTGTATGTGTCTAGGTAGGCACTGTTATGAATGTAATCCTAACTGAGACTCAAATTAGTATGAATCATTTTATTTTGATAAGTTGAAAAATCATGTGTTGTTTCAATAAGAGATCCCTCTTTCTTGTTTGAGGAAGATATTGGGAGTAAATATTGATTTCCATTCAACTCAATCTTCTTCATAGAACATAGAGGAAGAAGATTGGATCATATAAGAGGTATTTGAGGTTTTCAACATAAGAAGAACCAATTGACAAGTCCACATGATTAGAAGACAGAGGGCGATTGTTGACAAGGGGAGCATGCTAGTATCTTTTCCATTGATGTCAAATGGGGAGAAGTATTGCTGATCAAACACACAAGGGTAAATGATAATTGTCAAAGCATGAGGAGAAGTATAAAAGAAAAGTACTGATCATTGGTAATGATGTTTTTTTTGATCTTGGTGTTGCCATCAATGCCAAAGGGGGAGATTGTTGGAAATATGTTATCATTGATGGTAAAGGAAAAGGCAAAGGAAATGGAAAAGATTGGAAAATGAAATTGCATTGGTAAATATGCTGTCATTGGTGGAAAAGGAAATTGATGGCAAAGGAAAACATTGTTGGAAAAGTCAAAGGCCATGGCAAAGATTGTTGGCAAAGGCAAGCATGACAATCATGTTGGGTTGTGTTATATTTTTTGCACGACTACCCCACGTAGTTAACCGGGGGTTAAAGGGGGGTAGGTAGTCCCCCTCTACGGGGCCTGGGGCAGCACCCTGGGCAAATCTTTTTTGGACCCTATATTAGGTTGGGCGGACCTACCTATGGTTTTGTGCATGGTTTTTGCACATGGTTTTGGACGCGATGGTTTTTGGTCCATGGTTTTGGACGCAATGGTTTTCGGTCCATGGTATTGGATGCTTCAACATGTATAAATATGTATTGCAACATTGAAAGGAACACAATGAAAAATCAAGCTGGTAGTCCCAATTTTGGGATCCAGGGGAAAATATCTGTATATATGTGTTTTATGTGTTATGCTCACACATTGTTTATTTTATGTGTTTTAGAATTCGTATGCAGGTAATTTCTGTATGGGGTTCAAACCTACATTTGGTATTAGAGCTGTTTTGGATTCAAGGGGATGCCTTTGTTGCTGAGGGGTTTCGCTCAGGCCTGTGGTAGACCTGTTCAGTGGGAGATCCGCAGGATCGATTTTGGTGGTAAAAGAAGATGGCGAGCAGTGGAAAGATAGAGATTGAGAAATTTAATGGTCAGAGTTTTGAGTTGTGGAAACTCAAGATGGAGGATCTGTTGGTGGATAAAGATCAATGGATCGTGGTAGATCCAGGTACTAAACCAATGGGAGTGTCCGATGAAGAATGGAAGAAGTTGGATTGGAAGGCAAAGAGCACAATACAATTGTGTGTCTCAGATTCAGTATTGTTGAATGTATCAGGGGAAGCTACGGCTAAGGATTTGTTGGACAAGTTAGGGACTTTGTACCAATCTAAGTCTCTAGTGAATAAAATTTTCCTATGGAAAAAGCTGTATAACCTGAGGATGAAAGATGGAGACTCGGTGACAGAGCATCAGAATGCATTTAATATTGTGGTAAGTCAGTTATTATCTGTCGATATTAAAATTTCAGATGAAGATAAGTGCATCAGTTTGTTGTGTTCTCTACCATATTCGTGGGATAGTATGGTTATTGCAATAGGTAGCAATGCAACTACCTTGTAGTTTGATGAAATAGTCTCATCCTTGCTGACGGAGGAGATGAGACGGAAAAATATGGAGGGCCAGAATGGTGATAACTTGTCTGTACGAGGACGGTCCAAGAACAGAAACAAAAATAAGTTATTGAGTGGGAGATCTAAATATAGAGGGAGATCTAAATCTCCAGGAAGACCTATAAAGGTGGTGTGCTGGACATGCAGAAAGGAAGGGCACTACAAAAGGGACTGTAAATCTAAAGCTCCTGACAAAGGAAAGGGATATGATGATTCTCCTTCTGCAGAGGTGAAAACCACCTTAGGTGAAGGTGGGGATGTGTACTTTTCTTATGTTGGGTTGTGTTATATTCTTTCCACGACTAGCCCATGTAGTTAACCAGGGGGTTAGAGGGGTGGCGTTGCGTCGATTGTGTAGCGGGGGGGGGGGGGGGGGCTCACCGGGGGTTTGAGGCATACCAGTAACCCCACTTTGTGGGGTCTAGTGCAGCACCCCAGAAAATTTTGGTTTTGGGCCCTATGTTAGGGTGGGCGGACCCACCTATGGTTTTGTACATGATTTTCACACATGTTTTTGGACGTGATGGTTTTCGGTCCATGGTATTGGTTGTGATGGTTTTTCAGTCCATGATATTGGATGCTTAGGCATGTATAAATATGTATTATAACATTGAAAGGAATATAATGAAAAATCAAGCTGGTAGTCCCGGTTTTGGGATCCGGGGAAAATCTCTGTGTAAATGTGTTTTATGTGTCATGCTCTCGTATTGTTTATTTTTTGTGTTTTATAATTCATATGCAGGTAATTTTTGTACGGGGTTAAAACCTACATTTGGTATCAGAGCAGTTTTGGCTTCAAGGGGATGCCTTTGTTGCTAAGGGGTTTTTCTCGGGCCTGTGGTAGACCCTATTCAGTGGGAGATCTGCGAGATTGATTATGGTGGTGAAAGAGGATGGCGAGCAGTGGAAAGATAGAGATCGAGAAATTTAATGGTCAGAGTTTTGAGTTGTGGAAACTCAAGATGGAGGATCTGTTGGTGGATAAAGATTAGTGGATCACGGTAGATCCGGGTACTAAACCAATGGGAGTGTCCGATGAAGAATGGAAGAAGTTGGATCGGAAGGAAAAAGTACAATACGATTGTATGTCTCAGATTCAGTATTGCTGAATGTATCAGGGGAAGCTACGGTGAAGGCTTTGTGGGAGAAGTTAGGGACTTTGTAACAATCTAAGTCTTTGGTGAATAAACTGTTCCTACGGAAAAAGCTGTATAACTTGAGGATGAAAGGTGGAGACTCGGTGACAGAGCATCTGAATGCATTTAATACTGTGGTAAGTTAGTTAGCATCTGTTGATATTAAAATTTCAGATGAAGATAAGTGCATCAGTTTGTTGTGTTCTCTACCAGATTCATGGGATAGTCTAGTTATTGTAATAGGTAGCAATGCAACTGCCTTGCTGTTTGATGAAATAGTCTTAGCCTTGCTGATGGAGGAGATGAGAAGGAAAAATATGGAGAGACAGAATGGTGATGCCTTGTCTATACGAGGACAGTCCCAGAATAGAAACAAAAATAAGTCATCGAGTGAGAGATCTAAATCTAGAGGGAGATCTAAATCTCCAGGAAAACCTGTAAAGGTGGTGTGCTGGAAATGTGGAAAGGAAGACCACTTCAAAATGGATTGTAAATCTAAAGCTCTTGACAAAGGAAAGGGATATGATGAGGCTACTTCTGTAGAGGCGAAAACCACCTCAGATGAAGGTGGGGATGTGTACTTGGATTCTTCAAGTACACATGTAGATCATGAGGCATGGTTGATTGACTCAGGTGCATCCTTTCACTTCACTCACCATAGAGAGTGATTCTACGAGTATGAGAAATATGATGGTGGTGATGTCTTCTTGGGGATGACAGGAGGGCCAGAATCGTTGGTCACGGAAAAGTAAAGTTGAAGTTGCAAGGAGGAAGGGTTAGAACGCTTCCAGGTGTTCAACATATTCCTACATTAGCAAGAAATCTAATTTCTGTAAGCAAGCTGGATGATGCAGGTGTAAAAACAGTGTTCGAGAAGGATATCTGCGAAATGGTTCGGGGAGCACTGGAATTGATGCGGGGAGTTTGGATTGGAACTCTGTACAAGCTGGAAGGTAGCACTGTTATTGATGGGTGAAATAGTTTTGTGGTTCCTAAAAGTGGAGCAGAAAATCTAGTGGTCTCTGGAGAGAAGACCATGTTGTGGCATCAAAGGCTTGGACATATTGGAGAGAAGGGCCTTCGAATACTTCATGGTAGAGGTATGGTAGAAGGTATGAGTAATAGCTCTTTGGATTTTGATTTCTGTGAAAATTGTGTATATGGGAAGCAGAATTAGGTGAGTTTCCCCTCTGATAGTAAGAGGGCGAAACAGATATTAGAACTTGTGCACAGTGATGTGTTTGGACCTGTGAAGGTTCCATCACTGGGTAAGTCTGTGTACTATGTATCATTTATAGATGACTTCTCAAGGAATACATACATATATTTCCTTAAGAAGAAATCTGAAGCCTTTGAAAGGCTTAAAGAGTTTAAGGCTCTCGTGGAAAATTAGACAGAGAAGAAGATAAAGGTGCTAAGGAAAGATAATGGTGGAGAGTTTTGCAACAAGGAATTTGAATAATTCTGTAATAAGTGTGCTATAGCACGATATAATACTACTCCATATACACCTCAATAAAATGGAGTTACAGAAAGAATGAATAAGACGTTGATGGAAAGGGCAAGAAGCATGCTCAGTGGTGCCGGGTTAGGACAAGAATTATGGGTAGAGGTGGTGGATACTGCATATTACCTGGTCAATAGGTCACCTTCATCAGCGTTGGAGGATAATACTCCACAATATGTATGGACTGGTAAGAAACCCTCTCTTTCACATCTGAGGGTATTTGGATGTGATGCATATGTACATGTTCCAAAGGAGAAACGAACCAAGTTGGATAGTAAATTTGAAAAGTGCATCTTTATTGGGTATAAGGATGGTTTAAAGGGTTATAAGCTTTGGAACCCAGTCACATGGAAGGTTGTGTACAACCGAGATGTGGTGTTCAAAGAGGTAAAATATGTTATTAAACATGAAGACCAACCAAAGTAACCTGAGAAGATAGAGTTTGAGCTAAAGGGGGAAGAATCAGACTCTACAGCAGAGGAGGAATCAGAAGATGAAGAGCCACAATCTCCGGCTGTGAGAAGATCAATTTGAGAAAGAAGGCAGCCTGAAAGGTATAGTCCATCTGCTTTCTGTTCAAATTTTGCTTTATCTATTACTAACAATGATCCTAGAACTGTGAAGGAAGCAGTAGGTTCAGAGGATGGCAAACTTTGGAAAGAGGCCATGGTTGATGAAATGGCATCTTTGCACAAAAATGAGGCTTGGGATCTGGTGGAGTTGCCGGCTGGAAGGAAACCTATTGGCAGCAAATGGGTGTTCAAGAAGAAGACAAATGCAAAAGGAAAGGTGGAGAAATACAAAGCTCGGTTGGTAGCAAAAGGTTATTCCCAGGTGTCGGGAATTGATTTTGGTGATATTTTTTCTCCTGTTGCCAAGGTAACTTCTATTAGATTAATTTTATCTGTTGCTGCTGCTTTTGATTTTGAGGTAGAACAAATGGATGTGAAGACAACATTTCTTCACGGGGATCTGGAAGAGGAAATATATATGAAGCAACCTGAAGGCTTTGCGGTGAAGGGTAAGAAAGAACAGGTATGCAAGTTAAAGAAGTCTTTGTATGGGTTAAAACAGTCACCAAGGATGTGGTATCAGAAATTTGATACATTTATACGGGGACTTGGCTTCACCAGAAGCAAAGCAGATCACTATGTGTATTTTAAATTAATCGGTGACTGTGTTATTTATCTGGTCTTGTATGTGGATGATATGTTGCTGGTTGGAAATGACAAAGAAATTATCCAGGATTTGAAGACCTAATTGTCCTCCAAATTCGACATGAAAGATCTTGGTGCTGCAAACTATATTTTGGGCATGGAAATTAAAAGAGATTGGGCAGAGAGGAAGCTCTAGTTAAACTAGAGGAAGTATGTCGAGACAATACTGCAAAGGTTTAATATGCAGGATAGTAAACCGGTGAAGGTTCCTATTCCTGTAGGTGTAAAGTTATCTACTGAACAATGTCCCAAGACACAAGAAGAGGAAGAGGATATGTCCTGTGTTCCATATGCATGTGGAGTCGGTAGCCTGATGTATGCAATGGTATGTACTAGACCAGACATTGCACATGCAGTGGGAGTATTGAGCAGGTTTATGTCAAAACCAGGTAAGGAGCATTGGACAACAATGAAGCAGGTTTTCAGGTATTTGCGTGGAACTAGTGATTATGGTCTGTGCTACCAAGGAAGACCAGGATTGGATAGAGTTTTGGATATCTGTGGCTTTGTTGATGCAGACTGGGCTAGAGATTTGGATCAGAGAAGATCTACAAGTGGGTATGTGTTTAACCTATTTGGAGGTGCAATCAGTTGGATGAGTAAGGAACAATCTGTAGTGGCACTATCAACTACAGAGACAAAATACATGGCAGCCACTCATGCAAGCAAGGAAGTAGTTTGGTTGCAGAGATTGTGTTCAAGTATGGGGTTAGTACAGGGAGCTATAAGGATAGATTGTGACAACCAAAGTGGAATTTTCTTGGCAAAGAACCCCGCATATCATTCAAAGACAAAGCACATTGATGTTCAGTATCACTTTGTGAGGGATATGATAGAAGACAAAAAGGTGTTGTTGGTAAAGGTGGACACTTTGAAGAATACTACAGATGCATTGACAAAATCTATGAGCTCTGAGAAGTTCTCTTGGTGTAGAGAGACAATGGGCATTTTATGGCTGGAAAAATGACTAAGCTCTTTTGTGGCCCCCTGTGGAAAGAAAACAACAAGTGGGAGAATGTTGGCTTGTGTTATATTCTTTCCACGACTAGCCCACATAGTTAAATGAGGGGTTAGAGGGGGGGCAGAGCCCCCCTTCGTTGCACCAATTGTGTAGCGGAGGGGGGGGGGGGTCACAGGGTGTTTCAGGCATATCCATAACCCCACTTTATGGTTTTGGACCCTATGTTAGGGTGGGCGGACCCACCTATGGTTTTGTGCATGATTTTCACACATGTTTTTGGACGCGATAGTTTTCGGTCCATGGTATTGGATGCGATGGTTTTTCAGTCCATGGTATTGGATGATTCGACATGTATAAATATGTATTATAACATTGAAAGGAATATAATGAAAAATCAAGCTGGTACTCCCGGTTTTGGGATCCAGGGGAAATCTCTGTGTATATGTGTTTTGATCTTGCATTGTTTATTTTCTGTGTTTTATAATTCACATGTAGGTAATTTCTGTAAAGGGTTAAAACCTATAGCTTCTTCAAGTACACATGCAGATCATGAGGCATGGTTGATTGAATCAGGTGCATCCTTTCACTTCACTCCCAATAGAGAGTGGTTCTATGAGTATGAGAAATATGATGGTGGTGATGTCTTCTTAGGGGATGACAGGAAGGCTAGAATCGTTGGTCGCGGAAAAGTAAAGCTGAAGTTGCAAGGTGGAAAGGTTAGAACACTTTCGGGTGTTCTGCATATTCTTGGATTGGCCAGAAATCTGATTTCCATAAGCAAGCTAGATGATGCAGGTGTAAAAATAGTGTTTGAGAAGGATACCTGTAAGATGGTTCAGGGAGCATTGGTATTGATGCGGGGAGTTTAGATTGGAAATCTGTACAAGCTGCAAGGTAACACTGTTGTTGATGCGTACAATAGGTCTGTGGTCCCTGAAAGTGGAGTAGAAAATCTAGTGGTCTCTGGAGAGAAGACCATGTTGTGGCATCAAAGGCTTGGACATACTGGAGAGGAGGCCCTTCAAATACTTCATGGTAAAGGTATGGTAGAAGGTATGAGTAATAGCTCTCTGGATTTTGATTTATGTGAAAATTGTGTATATGAGAAGCAAAATCAGGTGAGTTTCCCCTTTGGTGGTAAAAGGGCGAAACAGATATTAGAACTTGTGCACAATGATGTGTTTGGACTTGTGAAGGTTCCATCACTGGGTAAGTCTGTGTACTATGTATCATTTATATATGACTTCTCAAGGAATACATAGATATATTTCCTTAAGAAGAAATCTGAAGTCTTTGAAAGGTTTAAAGAATTTAAGGCTCTAGTAGAAAACCAGACAGAGAAGAAGATAAAGGTGTTGAGGAAAGATAACGGTGGAGAGTTTTACAGTAAGGAATTTGAAGAATTCTGTAAGAAGTGTGGTATAGCACGACAAAAGACTACTCCATACACACATGAGAAAAATGGAGTTGCAGAAAGAATGAACAAGACGTTGATGGAAAGGGCAAGAAGCATGCTTAGTGGTGTCGGGTTAGGACAAAAATTCTGGGTAGAGGCAGTGGAGACAACATGTTACCTGGTCAACAGATCACCTTCATCAATGTTGGAGGATAAGACTCCACAAGAGGTATGGATTGGTAAGAAACCCTCTCTTTTGCATCTGAGGGTATTTGGATGTGATGCATATGTACATGTTCCAAAGGATAAAAGAGCCAAGTTGGATAGTAAATCTGAAAAGTGCATATTTATTAGGTATAAGGATGATTTAAAGGTTTATAAGATTTGGAACCCAGTAACAAGGAAGGTTGTGTATAACCGAGATGTGGTGTTCAGAGAGGTGAAAGATTTTATTAAACATGAAATCCAACTAGAGGAACCTGAGAAGATAGAGTTTGAGCTTAAGGAGGAAGAATCAGACTTTACGACAGAGGAGGAATCATAAGATGAAGAGCCACAAACTCCGGGTGTGAGAAGATCAGTTCGAGAAACAAGGCAGCCGGAAAGGTATAGTCCATCTGCTTTCTGTTCAAATTTTTCTTTATCTGTTACTGATGATGATCCTAGAAATGTGAAGGAAGTAGTAGATTCAGAGGATGCCAAACTCTAGAAAGAGGCTATGGTTGATGAAATGGCACATTTGCAAAAAATGAGGCTTGGGATCTGGTGGAGTTGCCGGCTGGAAGGAAACTCATTGGCAGCAAATGGGTGTTCAAGAAGAAGACAAATGTAGAAGGAAAGGTGGAGAAATACAAAGCTCGGTTGGTAACAAAAGGTTATTCCCAGGTGTCGGGAATTGATTTTGGTGATATTTTTTCTCTTGTTGCCAAGGTAGCTTCTATTAGATTACTTTTATCTATTGTTACTGCTTTTGATTTTGAGGTAGAACAGATGGATGTGAAGACAACATTTCTTCATGGGGATCTAGAAGAGGAGATCTACATGAAGCAACCTGAAGGCTTTGTGGTGAAGGGTAAGAAAGAATTGGTATGCAAGTTAAATAAGTCTCTGTATGGGTTAAAACAGTAAAAAAGGATGTGGTATCATAAATTTGATACATTTATACAGGGACTTGGCTTCACCAGAAGCAAAACAGATCACTGTATGTATTTTAAATTAATTGGTGACCGTGTTATTTATCTGGTCTTGTATGTGGATGATATGTTGTTGGTTGGAAATGACAAAGAAATTATCCAGGATTTGAAGACCCAATTGTCCTGCAAATTCGACATGAAAGATCTTGGTGCTGCAAACTATATTTTGGGCATGGAAATTAAAAGAGATCAGGCAAAGAGGAAGCTCTGGTTAAACCAGAGGAAGTATGTCGAGACAATATTGCAAAGGTTTAATATGCAGGATAATAAACTGGTGAAGGTTCCTATTCCTGTAGGTGTGAAGTTATCTGCTGAACAATGTCCCAACACACAAGAAGAGGAAGAGGACATGTCCTGTGTTCCATATGCAAGTGCAGTCGATATTTTGATGTATGCAACTGTATGTACTAGATGAGAAATTGCACATGCAATGGGAGTATTGAGCAGGTTTATGTCAAAACTAGGGAAGGACCATTGGATAACAGTGAAGCGGGTTTTCAGGAATTTGCGTGGCACTAGTGATTATGGTTTGTGTTACCAAGGAAGAACAGGATTGGATAGAGTGTTGGATATTCATGGTTTTGTTGATGCAGACTGGGCTGGAGATCTATATCAGAGAAGATATACAAGTGGGTTAGAGGGGGGGGCGGAGACCTCCCTTCGTTGCGCCGATTGCGCAACGGGGGGGTCACAGGGGGGGCGGCAACACCCCTGTCCAGGGGGTTTGAGGGGGGCGGGCAGTGCCCTGAGCAATTTTTTTTGGACCCTATATTAGGTTGGGCGGACCTACCAATGGTTTTGTGCATGGTTCACACATGGTTTTGGACGCGATGGTTTTCGATCCATGGTTTTGGACGCGATGGTTTTCGGTCCATGGTATTGGATGCTTCGACATGTATAAATATGTATTGTAACATTTAAAGGAACATAATGAAAAATCAAGCTAGTACCTGATTTTGAGATCCACGGGAAAATCTATGTGTATATGTGTTATGCTCTCGCATTGTTTATTTTCTGTTTTTTAGAATTTGTATGCAGGTCATTTCTGTATGGGGTTAAAACCTACAAATCATTGGTGGCAAAGGAAAAGGTAACAAAGGTGGAAAAGGCAAGCATGGAAATTGCAAAGCATTGTAAATGGTGTTATCATTATTGGCAAAGGAAAAATCAAAGCATGGCAAAGGATCAATCATAAGAAGATCATCATGGATGAGAATGGTGCAGAGACTTTGGAGCCATTTTTGGTGCAACATATAATATTAGAAGTAGGTTGAACCCACTAAGATGTAAAGAGGTCAGAAAAATATTTTCGATGGTATGAAGAAGTTTGAAAATGGCCTCCTGGTGTGAAATTTAGAGCCAATCAAAGTTGGAGACCCCAAGTCAAACTATTACAGATTTAGTAGAGCTTGGATGAGATTTGGCACACAACCAAGGTTAGTAGAAATTCCAAAATCAACAGAGATGGTGGCAAAGCCTCTATGCAAAGGTTTGGGCTAACTTGGAGAGACAACACAATAACGGGAAGCAGTCCCATTGGTCATAGGTGGAGCCAACCCGATGGTAATAACCTGATGGTATGTTAACGGTGCATAAGTATTACTGACCAGGAAGATGTGGAAAACAACACGTAGATCTTAGTGTTTGAGCATACGCGGAAGGCACAAAAAAAATAGAGAGCCTTCCCAGAGGCCAGAGGTGGAGCCCATAGTACAGGCGGACCCGGTGGAGGCGGAGCCCACAATACAGGCTACCTAAAGGAGATATCCTGACGACTGCACCCCGAAGATTGTGTAGGGCACAAATGACTAAGCACTAGGCTACATGGTGGCTTCCTGATGACACTAGATACATTCCTTTAGATGGGATTTGTGGTCATGGGGAGTGGTTTCTTGCACATTCGATTGCGTAGATCAACAACGAAGATCCACCTTGGGGACACTCCTCACAAAACCATAATTCGCTCAAGAATGGTGTCGAGGACAAAAGGTTTGAACCTGATGGTTTTAGAAAAAATGAAATAACAAATGGAATGGTTGCAAGGTAAGGCATCGAAGGATATTTTATCTCTCCTCTAGGATGATAGGTGGTAGCTCGTGATTGGTCCAAATAGTGGAGGATAGTGACGTCAACATCAACCAATAAGAGGAGGACATGTGGCATGCAAATTTTTGACCTTTTGGCACCCAAAGGGCCTATTCCTAGGTGACTCATTTCGCCACTACGGAGGTGCCGAGATTCCTTGGTGATGTCAACATGATGTTATCCTAACCTGATTATCCTAAAAGATTTAAAAAGTACGCAAGAGGTATTGCCAAGACACGTTGACAAACAACACATATTGGCAACTAATCAAAAGGGTGATGGGAGGAACCACATGATAAATCATCCCGGAAGCATTACCATGGTGGGATTATTAAATGAACTTAGTAGAAGGTGTTGGACAAAAGGAATTAGGCCATGGAGGTAGAGTGGAAGCCAATGAAATGGGCATGGGGCTGTCCACACGGACATGTCAACTCAGAGGTTAGACCCCGACAGGTTATTGTGGTGCACATAAGTGAATGCGTCGGGAGAAAGGGAGCTATGGACTAAGCATTAGGGGAATTTTGAGGTCTAAAATGGTTCTCCTAAGGAAATTATAAAATAATAATGGAAATAATAAAATAAGATTATATTACATCATCAAATTTTAGAGGGAAAAAAGAAAAAAACTATTTTTTCAACTTATCTCCCTATGGGTTTACTCAAACTTCAAGCAAAAACACTTGTTGGATGCAATTTGATTCTTGATCCAACAAGTACCCATGTTACATACTTTTGATGGACCCTGCTACATGAAAAATGAGAAATACATGAAAAACATGATTGCAATAATGTTTTTTCATGTATTTCTCATTTTTCGTGTAGCAGGGTCCATTGAAAGTATGCAACATGGGTACTCCTTGGATGAGGAATTAATTTTTTCATCCAACGAGTTCTCTCGCTCAAAATTTGAGTAAAACCTTTGGGAGATAAGTTGAAAATACAAGTTGAAAAAGTAGTTTTATTATTTTTATTTTTTTACTCCAAAAATAGTGAATTATCCCCCATGGTTGACATTATCATCTTGAATCCTATTGGTTCTTATAAAGTTTATTTGGTTGTACACTTTTATTATGAGGCCCATTTTAGACCTCAAAATTCCCCTAATGCACGCATACATGGCCCTATGCCATAGGTAGAAACCAAGGGCACAAAGATATAAAGAGCCACGAGATTCTAGGAGCGGCTAAGCGCTAACTCCTTGGATTCTTTTGCGTAGAAACAAATGAGTGCTGGCCTTTGGGATGTTGTTTGGTTATTTCACATAGAAATAAACCAATGGTGCAGAGCCATTAACACAAGGTTTTTCCCGCGTAGGGCTTATCGCCCAGGGCATAAGCTAGTGGTTGCAGAGACCCAGTTTTATGGCAAAAACTGGTAAGGGAGCCGAAGAAAAGGGGCTTAAAGGAAAAAGGGTGGAACTGTTTGTTTGAAAACAATTAAGCCAAATTAAACAACAGTTAAAATTGGCGAAGCTCTGCTAAAACCTGTTAAAAAGGCCATAATGCAAAAATATGCTGAAAAACTTAGTTTAAGTTGCAGAAAAAAGTGGTTCAGATCAATTTGACTTGGAGATTAAGCCCCCCAAAAAAAAAACAGTTAGAGGACTGGAATTAATAGGACAATGGAAAAAACATTAACTCATGCAAAAATTTAAAGAACAAGTTAACTAATGGTCAATCCAAAAAATAATAATGCAAAATTATTTATCAGCATAATTCGAGGTAGAATTTAAAGGTTGCAAAGAGGAGTGTGTTGATGAGAGTTGTTCATGAAACATGATACATAATAGTCTAGGTATGCATCAAAGGTGAATAAAATACCAATATGGGTATCTGAAAGGTGGTTTTTTCCAGAAATTGTTGTTGGTGTATAGATCATGGGTTTCATGCTCAATATAAATTTATTTATAGGTCAAGCACCCATTGAGTTCTTCTATGTTTGTCATAGAATTATGAAGTGAAAAAATTCATTGTCATACATGTAAGACCCCTTTGGGCATGTTGTATGTTGTAAATAAATTTTTTGTAGAGTCAAAAATGTCATAAAGGGCCTCCAAGACCTTTTCTAGCAAGTCAAACTACATGAAAGATCAAGTTGGACTCATGGAATTAATTTATACCCATGGAAATCCTATATATAAGAAAGAACGCGACCTCATTTGGACACACAACACAAGCAAGTTCGATCTCCAAAAGAAAGAAGTAGCAACACCATAATAAATGGATGAAAATTAAGGAAAATAAGAAAAGAAGCAAGATCAAAGTTTTGGACCTCTCTCTCTCTTATGTTAGGGTTTCTAAAGTTACTCGGCAAGTCAAAGTCGCTGGGAAAGTTGAAGTTGCAGGAATTTTCTTGGCAAGTTGAAGTTGTTAGGTAAGTCAAAGTTTCTAGGTAAGTCAAAGTTGCTAGGTTGAAGTTGTTGCTAGAAAGATCAAATTTTGTTGCTATAAGCTATGCATGGAAATCTCATCAAGAAGGAGGGTTGAATTGGTCTTGGAGGGGTCTTTGTCATGGGTCTCAGGTCTTGGAATTTGTCATTTGAAGATTTTATAAGAAGAGAAGAATTCTTGTGGGTTTTGCTCTCAAGAGGAGAGGTTTTGGCCCTGGCTAGCAAACTACATTTTTTTTCCTCTTGTCTCATTGATCTTCATTGTTTGGTAGTTGTTTGATGATAGAGAACATAATAATAATCAAGTGAAAGAAGAAGCTAATCAAGTTAAGTAAAATTACATCACAAGAATTACCAAAGTAAGAGGAATCACCTATTGTAGCTGCCCCTAGATTTCTCAACATGATGCTTAAATTTATGAGGATGTTTGCTGATGCGATACATATTGTTGTTACTATTGCATCATTATATGTATGTTGTTTCCGCCAACTCAAATATTCTTGCAGAGGCTCATGGTACATATGATGGTTATTTTTGTTACCATGTTTAACTTCAGAGGGATGATATATAGTGCATGATTATTACTGATGATTCTATGAGGATTCTCATGTTGAAAAGAGCCTTCATGATGCTACTGATATATGTTGCTGTTGGGCCACTGAGAATTGTTATGCATTGCTGATTGCTGCTGATGAGATCTTGACCTATGGTTGGTGATTTTGAGAGGCTGAAACATTTCTATGATGTGATATTTATTATCATTATCTTACTATTATAGAAGGCACATATCGCTGATCATATATGCCATGTACTTGTTTATGTCATGCATAGAGGTGAGACACCGTGATTGATATTCACTATAGAGGTTCATTTCATATCTATGCATCCGAAAGTGCAAGATATAGCCATATAACTTTTTTATTCTCATCATTGGGTCTATCTAGGGTCATGAAGTCATTGCCATGAGCCTTGGCATATATTTGGTTGAGCGTAATAGGCATGCATTATGTTGAGTATTTTGATCTTGCCATGTAAGAACACGTGTGTGCAAATATTAAGCCATGTAACAATGTTGCTTCTATTGTTTGGTTGTTGATGGAGTGCTCTTGGTGTTGGGAACTCATTGGAGAGAGAGTGTTACATCTATATGTGGGTTGTTGGTATTTCCTTGTACATATTTTTGTATTCAGTTCACTGGATAGTTTATGGCCTCTTACATGTGGCAAGGGGGTAATAACAATGATATAGATCATTGCACAATCAACCATGAAGATGTTTGCATTCAGGGGAGTGTGTTCCTATTTGCACAAATATTAGGTAGAGTTGTTATTTTAGAGGATTGATGGTTCGTTATTGTTGTTAGAGATGAACAAATAGAGGTTGTTGCTTTTGATGTATGAGTTTTCACATGATTATTTTCTATTGCTATGATCTAGATATTACAATATGAAGGTGAAAATATGATATAGACACGATGTAAATGTTGTTGCTACTTCAGAGTTGATCAAAATTTGTTGCTGCTACTATAGAGTTGATCAAAGTTTTGCATTCGTTGTTGATAGGACATGTGTATTGCTTCTTTAGTGTGTTGATCAGACCTAGCTTGTGTTGAGGGGGATTTTATTGCACATCTTCTTCAACTATGAGATTAGTGGAGGAGTGCTGTTATTGCTTTCTTATTTTAGCCATGTATCCCATTTTTTATCATATGCATATGATGTTGAGTGGAATTTATGATTTGGTTGATGGAGCCCATTACATGTTGATCAGAATCTGGATTAGGGGCCAAAATTTGCTCAAAATTCAAAGTTATCAGATCAGCTTAAAACCTATACGACTGTGCTTGTCTCTTCAAGATGATCGCAACGCAATTTGTTTCACTGAAAACAAATTCCGGATGAAGGAGAAAAGGCCCGTTGTTCATTTTCCTAAACAACTAAAAAAAATTGTAGAATAGGACAGAATGATGACATGGCAGTCCAATCAGGAAGGGAATCTTATTCAATTTTCGCCTAATGAGGCTGTGACAAGTGTGACTTTAGGATTCGATAGTTTGGTTGTGTGAAGGTGAAACTGCCTACTTGGTCTCCAAGGTGGAAATTATTTTTTCCAAGGAAAAAGGCATAATTTTCATTAAATATATTAATAAAATTACATGTTGTATCATTCATCATGTATGAGATGCATTCACTGTAGAAATAGTTCGTAAGAGTTGTGAAACTTATATACAGGTTACATCATAGTAGCAAAGGGAAATAATAACCGCAAAGATAACAAAATACATAGTAATGTCCCAAAAAAAACTGTTAATGACATAAACAAAACCAAAAAAGGAATGGTGGAAGAAACGATAGAAAACACCCTCTTGGAATTCTTGAATTTTCCATTGTCCCCTATTTAGCTGCGCGCCCGCTTTGGAAAGACAATCAACAATCTCATTCCTTTCCTTGTATATATGAGAGCATTCAATAAAATCAAATTATGATTTTAATGTAAAGACATCATCCATCGTGCCCCTAAGTGTGTGCAAGTGACAATGATATACTTCATTTATCCAATTTATAAGAAGCCGTGAATCCCCAAATATCTGAATCTTTTGACAATTTTGTTCCTTCGCAAATAAGAGAAGGTGTTTTAGACTGTGTAGCTCGACAAAATTATTAGTGCCCCTGCCCAACCCAACTTTGATTTTGTAGGACAAAATATTATTGATGTGCAGGACAACACCCCCCCCCCACAACCCTCATCTTGGGTAGAGCCATAAAAATACCCCCACGGAAAACTGGTATCGATACTTTCAGGTTTGATGGCCCTGTTAGTGTCGGTATCTTCATCCCTCCATCAGTGATCAAAATTCTCTTGTTGCATTGCATTTTAGGTGTCTCATCCGATCAGCTGCATTCCATTAGGATCATGGATCATTTGATGGTAGTGGCATATTATCAATTTTTCCTCATGGTCTTTACCTGCTGGCTCATTTTTATACATTCAGGTCATTTACAGTCATTTTCTGCCATTACATTTGCAAAAGCTATTTTTAGGGTTTTAGGTCTCATTAGGTCTAGGGTTTTGTCAATAAAGTCTTGTAAAAGCTCAATAATGGTTAGCAAGCACATGAGGAGGTCAAATAAAGTCTCAGCAACAAAAATTTCAATAATCACATGCTTAGTGATTGATTTTTCCTCAAAACCCTGTTTTGAGGAAAAACAAAGTTTTTTATGTTTTATGTACAAGATTTCATGTAATTTCATTTTTCCTATATGTAATAATTTCGAGATGTAGCCCTGGTCACCTTGCCAAGCTCCTGCACTCCAGCTCCTGCAAAAGAGTCAAAAATTCAAAGCATTTAGTCCAACAAAGGCAAAAAGCAAGTCAAACTGCAAAAACAAAGTTTTAAAAGACAAGTGAAAGACAAACATTACAAAGTGGGTTTTTATAAGTGAAAAATTAAAATCCTTTGTATATAAAGTCTTTTCATGTTGAAGAAGTTCATTTGTGTCCAAAGAGTGAAAGAGAACAGGAGCCAAGTCGTTTTTGAGCCGAAGGAGTGAATTTTCAGCAAGTTGTGAAAATTCTTGAGGCGCGGTGCACCTGGTCGGCGTGGCGCACGCAGCGCAGGTTTAACACTCGAATTGCAATGGGCGCGACGCACCTGTTAGGGGGCGCAACGCACCTGCCTCCAAAGCCCGAAACTCATCCAAATCACCTCATCTGCCTCCAAAAATTGCAAAATTCCTCTTTCCAAGTAAGTTAAGCATCTCATATTGCCATTGCAAGGGTTTTCATCAGTTTTTATGGTGTTTCAATAGGTAAAAAACAAAACCCTAGTTCCTTGCATAGTCAATTGAAAAAGCTACCTAGGGTTTGCAAAATTGCAATTTTGCTGTCCTATCCCCCTCTACCATTTTCACATCCCCTCACTACAATTTCATTCACCTCTTTTCTCCTTCCCTCTTTTACTTACACTTACCTATCCCCCTATCCCCAAAACTGAAAACCCTAATCCCTAATCCCACTACTCCCAAACCCTAATTAACATCTCTAAACCCTAATCCTTGTTCCCCAAACCCTGCCATTCCCAAAGACCCTACAGTCATCACAAACTTCCACATTCACAGTCCCCATAATCAAATCCCTATCATTTAGCAGAGAATACCTATAAAATCTCTTCATACTCATTAAAGAAACATCAAATAATGGCAAACATGGAGACAAATTCATCTTATGACAAAGATGAGGAAATAGTAAGTGATTCCTCCAAAGAAATTCATGCACCAAGGAGACCTCACAAGGGAGGAAAACATATCCGGGAGGAGCCCACTACACTTACTGAGCTATTGGCTTGCCCTCTTGCTGTAGCATGCTTCAAACATCAATCTTGCTACCAATTTTGCAAAATGGTGGAAAGAGTCAAATACCACCATGAGCTTGCTAGACTTTTTGTGCTCCATCTTCACAATGGCCAGGTCAATTTGGCAGGTGTGACATTCACTTTGACACCTGAGACTATAGCTAAAGCAACAGGCATTCCAAATGTGGGTGAGCAGTGGAACAAGGGACAGCTGGTGGATAGAGATCATTATGAGCCTTATATCAAGGCTGGTTTTCAGAGGCATATCAGTAGGGTGTTCCATTTCAGATACCTACAGGACACATATGCTCCCCTTATGAAACTCATAATCAAATATTTAAGCTATGAAGGCAGATTTTCTCGCCTATACACCTATCATGTCAGATTATTGATGCATTTTACTAGGGTGAGGATGATGAACATCCCCTATTTCATATGCCAGAATATTGAAAAAATGACCACATTGATGCAAAGGAAACCTCCTCATCAGCAGTATAACAACATTTATCACTTTGCATTGATCAAGATTGTGGTTTTGCATCAGCTTAGTTTACTGAATGTTTCACGGGATGATTTCATTTCACATGAGGTCTTCACAAGCCCTCGAGTGCCCCCATCAGTTTTTCGTGAGGTAGGAGAGCCTTCACATCAGTAAGAGGTGCATGAGACTCAAACCACCGGTGTGCCAGTGTTTGTCACTTACCAAAAGGGCACAAGAGGATTGTTTGCAGCAGCAAAACGAGTATTATCTCTACCCGGGGTGGAAGGGGTCTCATTTCCTTCAACAGTAAAGCAGGTACAGGACAAGGGTAAACAACCATTGCATGGTGAGGGACCTTCAAAAGGTTAAGAGAGAGATTTCATTCTTATTCAGGATGATGACTCTGATTTGGGCTCCCAAAGCTCAAAGCTCAAGGAGATCATCCAGGAACAGCAAGCCGACATTCATGACTTGTCTCTCAACCTGGAAAGAGCCAAGTGGGTAATCGACTATCTTGAGCAAAGGAATAAGCAGTTGGAAGACCAACAGATTATCATGGAGCTCCAAAACATAAGAGAAAACTGGCAAGCAACCAAGAGGAGGAAAGTCAAGTTGACACCACTTGAGCAAGAAATTGAAGCTGATCATGAATCTTTGCTTGAGAGGGAAAACATGCACTTGGAAAAGATGTTGGAGAAGGACAACAAAGAGAAAAATATGTTTAGGCACATGGGCTATCACTATTTGGCAAGAAACAAAGTTTGCAAAGTGAGAATAAGGACTTTGAAGGCCAAGTTGAGGAAAGCTTTGAGGAGGAAAAAAGAGCAAGATAAGCTCAAGATTTTGGCTGAGGCTTCCTTAGCCAAAATAGCACTTGATGCAGGTCACTCAGCCCAAATTTCAAGAAATTTGGGATACTTTTTGTCAATTTTGATTTTTTGGAGCAAAACACAGATTTTCCTGCCTGGTGCGTAGTGCCACTTGGCGCTCACTTTTGCTAGGGACCTGCTTTGGAGGAAAACTTAGCATTTTTGGATTCCTCATGCAAAATTATGAATACCCAGAAATGGCCAAGAAATTTTGAGCTTCCAAAAGGGTCAAAAACACCTCAAAAATGCCCTTTCTGCCCCTTTTTGGCCACACAGGAAGCAGTGTTGGGAGAACTCACTTTTGGAGTGGCAAATGGACACCAAATTCAGAAATTCCACCTGTTCTGGAAAGTAGACAGACAAAAATTTCCAACAAGCCCACTTGGAGCAAATTTTGTTCATGGGAAGGCCTCCAAAATCAGCTGCAAAAGGGAACTACGCACAAAGATAGTGGTGCGGCGCATAGGATGAAAAATTTACTTCTTTGCCAAAAAACTCTGTTTTTCGCCTAGTTTTTTTTTTCAGTTTGAATTTTTTCTCTCTCATGGTAAAACTCGTGATGTAATTTGATGTAAATTTATGGAATTTGATGTAAAAATGTTCAAATTTCACTCATGGAGGTAGATACATCATGAAAAGGTAGTTTGACACTGAATGAATCAGTTTCCTAGGTTTTAGAGGCAAGCTGTTCCACTACCTACTTTTCAGTTCTTAGTTTAGATCTTGTTGAAACAACTCCTAAACTCATGAATTCGACCCCTAGAGCCTAGCATGAGTTGTTTGTTGCATATATCCAGTAGTTTTTCAGTCATTGGTAAAGGTTGGACTCTTGTGAATGCTTTGAGCATTATTGTACATTCATCTCTGCAGTTTGGCAAAGGAATAGACCAGGGTTTGCAGCACTTTGTGGGATTCTTGTGGCAACTTGATTTGGTATTGTTTTTCCTTCTATAATGCAAGTTTACATGTGTTTATGTATGCCATCATCTCTTTCTGTTCAGCTTAACTAAATGAATCAAGGATAAAGGTAGAATTCATTGATGTTGCAGTGCTCTACCTAGGGTTTATTTAGTTATTTATGTTTTCAACTGTTTGAAGAGGATCCTTGAGACTTTCATGCCCTCTCCAACTCCTCACCAATCTTAAGACTCTCCATCTCACTTATTTCAAAGTACTAAACCATTTTCCTACCTCGCCCCACAGAAACCTCTACAAGACTGTGTCCATTCCCCGGACCCAAATTTGCCTTTCACATTTGAGCCAACAAATCAACATTAAACTCAATCAAACTCCTCTGAGTATATACCTAGCCTAAAATAAGTCTTTACATTAGTCATCTCAAACCTCATTGATCATATTTTCCTGAGATTGAAAAGGAGAGAGCCCTCTCCCGACCTGGTAGGGCTAGCTACCAGGTTAAGTATGGTTTGATGTTACCATAGATCCTGCCTTTCTCAGCCTGAGGTAGATTTAGGCCCTAACATATTGACGATCGTACTGGGGAAGAAAAGTTTATTATCATTGTTTTTCTTTTTAGACTACAAACAGATCCTGAAGTTAGCCAGGTAGCCTTCGAAACGCTCTTGCTTTGCATTAGCGAAAGTAGATGAATGCTGCTTCAGTCAATCTCCGGTCTAGTTTATAAACTAAACATCTGATCTAAACAATTACCCCAGTATCATAAAGCAATTCTAGACTTTGGATGATGAGTTTAGAATTTGATAGGCTAAAAAAGTTGATAATGTCCGTTTGATTTTTGGGAATAATTAAACACACTGGCTTCCAGACGATACACTAGGGCCAATCCTGATCCTGATCCTCCTCTTGTGTATGAAAACCCAAATCTCATCCCAAGAATTCTCCGACAAGAAAGTTCTGTGATTCCCGTGTTCAGATCTCATTCATGTCCAGTTGTTTTTGAATATCTTGAAGATCTTGAGTTTGACGAACATTTTGATCTGTCATTGTTTGAGACTAAATCTGAAAGTGCTGTTGGTTCTACTGTCCTAAATTCAGAGTTTGTTAAAGATCTTGAAATTGAAAAGGCCAATAGATCAATTGATGATTATATCTTGAATCTTGAAACTTCGATTGTGGCTTCAAACATTCCCGAGTTCTTAGAATCCGCATCTGCAACTCTTGGTTCATTCGCTATTGCATTTGGTTCAGAAATTCCTACTGAAACTCCTTCCATTCTCACCATTCCCTTGCAGTCCACTATATCAGATCAGAGACCTCTTGTCTCATCTCCCCCATCAACCCCATCAACACCTCAAACATCTCATATTTCCTCTCCTCCTTTGACACCTCATACACCAATTACATTGTCAGCTGCTATTGTTGTTCCGACGACTCCTACATCCCAAAGGCCAGTTTCAAATCCACCTAGAACAATGGCTGCCTGATATGCACCCCTTGTGTTGCCTCAAAAATTGGATTCCATGCCCACATATTATCAAAGCAAAATTCCATTGTTTGATGGCACTTCCCAAAGTATTACAGCTTAGCAGCATGTGGATAAGATGACCGATTTATTTGACCTTCATGAGATTGTTGCAGAAAATGTCACCATGAGACTATTTGTACAAACTTATGGAGGTGAAGTGCGAAAGTAGTTTAGAGCTTTGCCGGCTACAAGTATCACTACATTTCCCATTCTTCAGAGACAATTCTTGGATCGCTGGGAGGTAAAGAAAAATCCTCTTAAAATTCTTTCTGAATATGGAAACATCAAGAGAAATGTTGGTGATAGTGTCCAAGATTATTGTGTCAGATTTAATACTATTTACAATGCAATTCCTGCTGATGTAAAGTGACCTATGGGGCTGGATTTGATTAAATTTCCTGATGGCTTCAATCCCGACATGGCATATCAATTTAGAGAAAGAGATCTGGCCACATTGGAGGACATGTAGAAAATTGTAGTCAGCGTTGAGGAAAATCTACTTGCCAAGAGAGCATAAAGTTTAACGCTATTGGGGCTTTGTTTATGAGTATGCACCACATAAATAGTCTAGATTTAGGGGGAGCTTTTAATTTCCAAAGGTAGAGCCACCAGCAGCTGATATCACTATTTTCCCAGGCAAACATAGTGGCTGCATAGCCAGCTTTAAGGGAGTATCTGCCATGAGGGTCTATGGCCCAGATGAGCACATATTCCTTCTCATTTAGCCTGATATTGGCTTCCTCAAGAGCCCCAATGTACCGAGTCCAATCCCTGATCCATCTGTCCGGAATGTTCAAGACACTGTGATCCATCCAGCGCTGAGGCAACCACTTTTCAAAACCAGCAACTACGATCTGAGTGATATTTGTAATTTTGGAATTGGAGAGGTAATTACGAAGGTCCCTTGGTCGAATATGTTCATTCTCGCATCCGTTCCAGGCGTCCATGCCTAAATGCACTTGTTCTCCTTTTCCCATTTTCCATGCTAGCCCATTCTTGATGATAGAAAAAGCATGGGATATAGCCTTCCAGATAATGGAAGCACCAGTCGTGTTTATAATAGGGTTGCAAATCCAATCCATTATTGAGAGGGGATGTATATATTTGTAGAAAACTACCTCCTGCCAAGGGATTTCAGACTTGACGATATGCCAGCCTATTTTTTCCACAAGGGCCATTTCAAATTGCTGAAGGTTTTTTATGCCCTGTCCGCCCAGTTTTTTGGGCTTCCCAATCCTGTCCCAGCTTACCCATGCAAAAGTCCTCCCTGTTTTTGGACCCTGCCAGAGAAACGACAACAGATTTGTTATATCCTGTTTGTAATTCCTTTGGGGATCCAAGCTAGAGTCATCCAGTAAACCAGGATAGCCTCGAGGAACGATTTTATTAGGGTGAGCTTGCTCACCTTGGAGAGCCAACGTTGCTGCCAGATGTTGATTATGTTTTCAGTTTTTTCAATGAGCCAGACCTAGTCAGAAATATGGTAACCATTTGGTTTCATTCCGAAACCCAAATATTTTAACCCAACATCTAGATCATGTCTAACAAAAGAAAATTGTTGGTCTGCATATCTTTCCTCATTTTGAAGGCAAGTCACAAAGATGATTATGGACTTCCCATAATTTGGTTCCATACTTATTGCTTTGGAAAAGAGAGATAAGATGTTCTTGAAAGCATGTGAGTCACAAAAAGAACCATTTAGAAAAATAAGTACATCATCTACAAACAAAAGGTGGGAGAGAGTGGTCATATCCGATATCCAGACACCCCCCATGTCTCCCGCCTCACGAGCATTTTCAATCAGTCTGCTTAGTCCTTCAATGATGAGAAGGAAGAGAAGGGGGGAGAGTGGCCATCCCTATCTGAGCCTGCGTTTCGCATGAAAAAATCTAGAGGCAACACCATTAATAAGGATACTAAAAGAGGCAGATAAGAAAGAGCACATAATCTAGGATATGAAAGAGCGGGGGAAGCCGATATGAATGGGAATGAGCTAGAGGTAAGACTGACTAGCCCGATCAAAGGCTTTGGAGAGGTAAATCGTGAGGATGATGGAATTTTTATTCTGTTTTTTTATCGATTGGAGGGCTTCCTGAGCTTTCCCTATAGCTTCATGGATCTGGCACTGACTGAGGAAAGCAAACTGTTCCATGGAAATCATCTGAGAAAGTATGGGTTTAACATGAAGGGCGATAGTTTTGGAAATGATTTTGTGGATGCTGTTGCAGAGGGAGATGGGGTGGTAATCATCAAAGGTTGAGGGTTTATTAGTTTTGGGGATGAGGGCCAAGAAAGTCGCATTAAAACCTTCATACATTCTTCCTGTGCTTCTGCAATCCCCAATAGCCTTTAGGAGATTAGTACCAATAAGCTCCAAGAAAGAGCTATAGAATTCCACTGACCACCCATACGACCAAGACTTTTGTATTTTTTAAAGCATTTCAGAACAACTTCAAGTTCCCCTCTTAAGACCGGAGAGTTGAAGGCCTCCACCTCTTCAGGCTCGACAAATCTAGGCAATGCTTCTACTATGTAGAGGATTTTCGGGAGTGTAACACCCCTTGGGGGCTTATATATTTTAGAAAAATGACAGACACCCATATCGGCCAGCTATGGATAGGTGTTTTCCACTCTGCCATCTTGATCATGCAACTCCCATATTGTGTTGATTGACTTTCTTCCCCAGGTGAATTGGTGAAAAAACTTGGAATTTTCATCCCCTGCTTGTAGCCATAAAGCTCTGCTCTTTAGCCTCCAGTGCTCTTCTTTCTGTCGCAATAGTCTAATTCTTTCCAATTCCAGGTGGATTAAATGAGCCTTTGAATCCGCCAAAAGTAAGACAAGCAAGCCCAGAGGCTTCCAAATTTTTGAGGGAAGCCTCTATCCTTTGGAGATCGACCTCATCTTTCCTCCGTTTTTCCTTTGCCCATTCAATGGTTTTTTCTTTTATGCAAGCCAATTTTTTTGAAATAACCTCGATTGGGGAGATAAGATCGTCCGACCTACAATGAATTCAAGAGTCAGATACTAATTTGTAGAAATATGCATCAAATAACCATGTCAAGTTGAATTTAAAAGGTGCCTGGGGTTTGTAGTTGTCATCCCTGATCTCCAAAAAAATTTGGGAATGATCTGAGATCCAACTTGAACCCACCCACTAGCGAAAAAGATTCAGACTCGAAGGGAGAGGGGCCTTTATCAGAAAATGGTCTAGCCTCCTAGCTAGCGCCCCCTCCCCTGTTCTTCTATTCCTCCAAGTCGGCATAACCATGGCTGAAACGATGTTCAGAAGCTCGTGTGAGTCCAAAAAGTTTTCAAAAAAAGCTGAGAGGTGATCACTTTGGGCCTGACTACCCCATGATTTTTCCAGTCCTAAATATAAATTTAAATCTCCACCTATGATCAAATTTTCAGTTCTCATGAAGTCGACTTCCAGAATTCTGCCCCAAAATAGTTCCGTATTATGGCAAGGGCCATAAATGTTGACAAGCTTGAAAGGTTGGTTGAGGACTGAGGATGTAATGTTAGCACCCAAGAAACCCTCATCCCCCCAAGCATTGTGTAATTTTATAGTTCTTTTATTGAATCCCATGGCACAACCACCTGAGCGACCTCTTACATCTAGGAAGTGGAAAACCCAGTATGGTAGGAAACTCAATAGCAAATTTTTAACCAGACTACCTTCACCCATAGTTTCTTTGAAAAATATAACATTGAGTCACTCCGAAAGACATAACCTCTTAAGTGTCAGTTTTTTGTCCAAGCTGGTTAGGCCCCTACAGTTGAATGAGAGACACTTCATGGGAGAATGTTGTGTGGGCTTCCCTTTGCTCTAAGGACCCAATAAATGGGGGTTTGAACCCCTGAAGCCACTTCAATATTGGACCTCTTAATGGCTTTAGAAAGTTTGGATTGTCTACCATGGGGGGATTTTAAGGGGATGGGAGAGAGGGGATCCACTTCCAACCCATAGGATAGGGGCTGTGAGGTAGGGAGTAAGTGGAGATAATAGCGATGGGATCCAATGGAGGTCAGGCTGCCCCCCTAAGTCGGATCAGGCAGCAACGAGATAGTGGAAGGATTGGTGACAAGGAAAGAGGGAGGGGCCGATAAAACATGGCATACATGGGAACACAACTTGCTAACCTCTAAAAATGACCCAGACAAACACATAGAAGTAGAAACAAATTCTGAAACCATACAATCATTTGAAAATAGAGGAGGAGGGGGGGAAGGAGTACCCGTGAAATTCGAATCTCTGGCTCGTGCTCTGGTGAGTGGAGCCGCTGAAGTCATTGAGTCCGGTTGAGAGGATGGCACCTCCGAACCATGCAGGTGATGTTCCAAATCTTCTGGAGGTTCCGCCTATGAATGGAAATCCACCTCCATCGTTTGAGTGCTAACCGATACTAATGACTTAAGAGGTTCCTGCTACTTCCCAGACAGTAAGGGGAAGTCTTTATACAAATGTCCCACCTTGTGGCACCATCGACAATGGAAGGGGATGCCTTCGCAGTTGAGAATCTATCTTCTAGTGATTTCGCCCATCTAGAGTAGATAGATCTCCACCAGGCCCTCTCTAGTGTCAAGATTCACTAGTATGCATGCTAAAGCCATACAACTAATGTCTTGGTAAGCTCTTTCATGGTTAAGATACACCCCTAAGTCATCGCCAATAACTATGAAGATCTCCTCTGCCTGAAACTGGAGTAGAAGACTCGGAAGGTGGACCCAAATAAGACCAGCTCCCAGGTTTTCTTTCTCAAGGTTGAAAAGCAGTGTCCATCTCTTAAGTAGAACCGGGGTCATTTCAATGTGCCAGTGCCTCGTCAATACCCAATCCACCTGGTCCAGCTGTGAAAATATAAGCGCGAACCACCCCCGAGACAGGGTGATGATACCAGGTAGCTGCATCAACAAATTCCCCCATACCTTCGCAATCCATTTCCTCAGTCAAGCAAATGTATAGTTTTTGCCCCGAACCCTGCCCACAAGCACTGTGAGCTCTGTTAGGGCTGCCTGGGCCATTGAAATGCCCTCCCCAAACACTAGATGATAGTCCCGTTCTGAGAATTTTGAGTGCTTGGATTTTTTATTTTCTCTCTGTCTTTGTTGCTGTGCTTCCAGGGCGTCCTCTACTTGTGGGTTCTCGTACAAATCCAAGGACCTTTTTTCCTCAGTTCCATTGTCTTTCCTAGCTATGCCATTAAAATACCCAGAGTGGTGTGAATAAACAGATAACAAGTGAGCGGAGTAGATGGGTGCTGAACTGAGGAGACCAACATGTGATGGAGCTAAAGCCCATTCACCGAGGAACGAGCCACTAATACCCACCATAATGACTCCCATGCACCCTTGAGATTTAGAAATATTCGGTTGTGCCTGAGACCAGTATTGAAGTTTAGATGGTGATGGTATAGAAGGAAAGGGAGATTCAGAGCCCTCACATAGACTAAACAAACCATCCAAAACAATAATTTTGGGTTGCTTATTACCCATCTCCTGAAGTGTAACCTCCATATCATTCATTAGGGAAGAGAGTTCCGTGACCTGAGAAGACGGTAAATAGTTTCCCTCAGGTGCAGACTTAGCTGATGACGGGTATATGTAATCAACCTAGATGTCTTATGGGGTCAATGAGTCAGAGGAGTAGTCTAGGAGTTCTTCTTCCATCCAAACTCCAGCTGATGACGGTTGTATGTAATCAACCCAGATGTCTTCTGGGGTCAATGAGTCAGAGGAGTAGTCTAGGAGTTGTTCTTCCATTCAGACTCTAGTAGCCATAAATAGCTAGGGATAGTTCTGAAATAAAACAGGTAACGAACCCTCCTATCCGCTGATTAGTGTTAAAAAGAGAACCCTCGGAACCCAATGACCGACTGGCAGGAAACCCTTCACAAGCATCTAGGGAAAAAACCATAACCGTCCATGTAAAAACCCTGACAAGAATGGAGCCTTCCAACCACTGACAGTGCCACAGGAAAACCTCATGGGAATAATAATGGTTGAAAGCCCCGCTAATCTTTGTAAAAACAAAATAAAACAAAGAAAAAACCACCTTGTGACCAAGCGCCGGTTAGTGTAAAAACTGCATCGGGTGAGGGGATGATAAATTACAGTGCCTTAATGAAGGCCCAAGGAAAAAAGAAAACCCGAAATCTGTCAGCTACGATACAACTATTCGCTCATGGATTAGCAGGAAAAACCCTCGAAGAAGGCCTAGCCCAACCATCAAAAACTGACTGCCGACCACTTCCCGATGACATAATTAGTTGGATATAGCTTCACCTACTTTTAACCCATCTAGGGTTTGGCATTGGTTTCATAAATAGGTCATGGGATTCATTACAAATGTTATCTTTGCCATACTTATCAACGAAGTTGCTTGCCCATTTTTCATAGCTAGAGAGGGCTGAGGCAACCAAGGTGGTGTTGGGATGAGAAAAAGGTATGTATTCTCCTTGTAAATAACTTTATTTAGCATTTGTATTCACATGTTTATCTTCATTTTATGGATGAAAGTAGAGGAAACAATAGCTGAAGTTGGGTAAAAGTGATCAGTGACAAATTAGAGGAATCTAGGCACATAAAACTGACTTTTACTGTTAGACTGATGCTATTTTATGACGAGATCAGATCAAGTGTTGCGAAATCCTCAGGATCCCCTGATCCTAAGGATTCACTTTTATCTATTTACTTTTCTAAATGTTATATAAAGCTGAAAGGTGAACTGACCAGGAGTTCAGAAATTCACAGTTTGTGACTGTTGTTTTTGACATATAATAATTTCATCTTGGTGATGTTGTAACTCTGTTACTTGTTTTAATGAATAAGACTGCACTTAATTCATAATCATATTTGAGTATCTCATAGCGGGGACTTCTGGAGACTTTGGACCCAGTCAAGAGAAGATCTACAGCTTCACCTGTGTTATAATCCTTTTTGTATATTCTTTACTGTTTGTTATTGTTAAGTTAATATCATTTTGATTACTGAGAGGATTGGCGATTCTGATTTACATTTGCTGATTCAAGATTTAATTGTGTGTTACATATGCGTGATGCTCTTGACTGAATTGGTTATGTTAGTTCCAACATTAGATTGTTGTTCATTCTAAGTAATGTTATCATAGAGTTCAAATATAGAATTGATTACTTTCCATTAGATGCTTATATGGTTATTTGCTGTTCAATTATCATTTGCTGTTCAATTACTATTTTCTGTTCAATTGTTATAGTTCTCTTTCATGATTAAATGAGTTAGTTTCAATTCCAGTTAAGATTTCCAAGTGTGATTCTTTCTATTTGTATTCAGATTCATTTGCTTTCAGAATATGTTAAGTATATTTGTAAAGTGTGTTATGAATTGATTTCAGAGTTGTTTGGATTGAATTTAATGAGATAGCCATTAGCAATTGAAACGATTCCAATTTATTTCATTATCAGTTAGTCTATGAATTCACTGCATATATAGTGCTGACACTCTTGAAATAAAAAGACTTGCCTTGGGTTGATAATTAATGTAGGAATTAAGATTGTCTGTAAAAAGACATCTTAGTGCACCAACATTTTGGCACGTTGCCGGGGAGGTTGTTTCAAAGTGATTTCTTTTTATCTTGCTATAAAAGAATTGGGTTTTAAAAATGGGAGGTAAGAACCTGCGTAACTAGCAAGTAAAGTGCTTTCTCACCAACCCGCTTTTCAGCAAAAGCATAGAGGTTAAATAGAAATAGGTTTTCTATGAATGAATAGGAATAAAAAGATAGAAAAATATTAGAACCCCCCACCTAAATCCACAAAACCCAAGGGATCGGTGAACCTTGGGAGAACAACTTTTATAGACAAAATCATAAGAAAAGCAGAGTCTCAAGCATCAATAGGATTTTGGACCGTATCTGGGAAAATCCCTACTATAATCCCTTAGGTAGCAGGCTCACCATCTGCAGCCTATGCTGAGATTCAAAGCCAAATTGGAGGATCTGAATAGATTCTTTAGGTTACAGAAAGTTTACATTCTGATCCTCTACAAGAGGGAAAATCGTGTAACTTAAGAGAAGGAGAGGGAGAAATCAGTGAAACTGCTAAGGTAGGACCTCAGCAATCTGAACAAGGATCTCTTGTGATCCCAGATCTAGACAGTGTTGCAAAACCAACTCGGATTGCTAATCCTTCGCTTACTCAAATAGAACCCCCTGAAATTCCTGAATGATATTGGCACATTTTTTACCAAATGGCAAATCAGCCACCTCAAGGTCAAACCTCGACATTGGAATACCCCATAGTCGACCAAGTGGCCAATGCCACTATGAAGGCTATTCCTTTGCAGAGCATCCCAACTTTCTATGGGATGATCACAAAGGATCTTGATGCCTTCCTGTTTGAGTTTGATGTCCTCTGCAAAGGGTATGACTATACCACTGACCCTCAAAAGCTAAAACTGTTCCCTTCTACTTTGAAGGGAGCAACCTTGAGATGGTTCATGGGTTTGCATGGACGTACTATTAATTATTAAAAACTTCCTTCCTCACAAGATAACGGGTCTTTTTTAAGACTAGGGAACTAAAAGATGAAATCTTTAAGATGGCTGCAAAGGATAATGAAACTATAGAAGAATATGTCGAACGGTTTCATTATAATTTGCAGAGATCTCCACACATCACCTCACCAAAAGAAGTCCTAAGAGCTATCTTAATTAAAGGAATGAAATAAGAATGGATAGAAACTCTAAATTTAATGGGGAAACAAGATATTTCTCAAGAATATTATGATGAAATCATTCACTTGCGTATTAGGTGTTCACGCAGAAGCGCACACACATGAATAGGAAGTCGAGATCCTATGACTAGGGGAAGAAAACCACACAGTGGATGCATAGCACGAATGGAAATTGCTAACCTCCTTCAAGATTTAAAGACAGACATCTTGGGCACCCTCATGGCATAGATGGACGTCATATAGGCTAAACAAAAACAAGCCTTAGCAGAACAGAGCTTGGTCATTTTCTACCCACGTTATCGAAAGAAGCACAACCAATGGGAGTATCCATTGGACATGGTTCAGACATGCGCTATCTGCACCAAGGATCACACCACTAAGAAATGCCCATCACTTCCAAGACTAAAAGTAGTTTTTAAGGAAGCATAAGAAGAGACAAAGCTGATATATTTAATGAACCAGCTTCGACAGTGGCAGGCCAAACCTACAGGTATGTCACAAGACACGTCCCAGTTCTTTCCTTCTTCACCATTTAATTAGCAACAAAACCCTAGGGTAGCATGGCAAGGCCAATCGCCTTACTTGAATTGGAAATCCCAACCATTCCCTATGACAATTTGGCCAACTCAATCCTTTCCAGGTAATGGCTGGACAAATTCTCATTTTACTCCTATTTGGCAAGGTAATCCCTATCAATCACAGTGGCCTACCTCCACTTCTCAAATCTGAACTGGTCTACGAATTGGAAGCGACCTTTGGGGATATCCAATACACCTATGAGGGCAGGTCCTCAACCTCAACTGGCATTATCAGCTCCATATCCATTACAACAAAATTCTCAGCCTCTTTTGCGCCCTCAATGCTAGTTCAACCGAATCTGAATCCCAATAACAGACTGGTTCAACTGGTACAAATTGTCGAAAGCTCAAACTATGAGATTGAAAAAAAAGAATGTAATGAACTCAGATTGAGGTCAGAACGTATCATCACCCCTGAGGAAAACAGGGACCAACCATCAATTGAGATCGAAACCCCACTTGTACATATACCACCAACTATAATTGATACAGAAATAAAACAATGAGAAGGGACAAATCGACATGAAGATCCTGAGAAACTCATAGTCACTTCTCCCTCATTCCTCGAAAGGTTAACGATACATAAACAAATTGTTTATCCAGATTTTTATCTTGTAGGGGAACTAAAAAATATTTTTATTAAAATTCCTCTCCTCCAGGCCATCCAATATATTCCCATTTATGCTAAAACAATTAAAGAGCTATGTGTACAGAAGTCTGTGGGGAAAGAAAAGAATTCACCCACCATTCATGTTGTAGGGACCTTATCTGATTTAATCTTGGGAGGGTAAACTCTGGTAAAATATGAAGATCCTGAGAATCCCATCGTTACATTCAAATATATGGCCGCTCCTTTCCCAATACACTAGTTGATCTAGGTGCAGCCATTAACATATTAACAACAGAAACCTGTCAAACACTTGGTATTATAGCTCTGGAACCAACCACCACCCTACTAGAACTTGTTGATCATTCGGTGGTAAGGCCAGAGGGAACTTTACAGGATATTACGGTTTTTGTTGATTCATGGGAGTATCCAGTAGATTTTCTTGTTATAAACCCAAAGAGTCGATTGGATGGGCACCCTCTGATTCTGGGCCAACCTTGGCTGGCAACAACTGATGCTTATATAGGCTGCCGAGAGGGCAGCATGACCATTGCTAAGGGGGATGCTATAAAAAATCTTGTTTTATATCCTCCTACCAAACTAAGTCTGCCCATTGTAAAAATATGTAAACAACCACCCACATACCTAGAAGAAATCATCCATTCACCACTCACAATAGTAGAGGCACTTGAATTCAAGGATTAGATTGAAGATGATGTCATCAACAACTTTATTAACCAGCCAACTAATGTGAGTAATGTAAAATGTAAAATGCTAAAAGCAATTCTTGATAATGAAGCCCTGGAAGATCCTTTGAAGGATACTGATGATTAACATATCCAGACGACTGCTGTTCATAACAACAAGCCTGTTGAAATTGAACCAGGAAAATCTTTAAATATTAATGATATCCTGGATAGTGATCAACAACAAAAGCTCATTCAGGTCTTGCAAAAATACAAAGGGGATTTTGCCTAGGATTATCCTGACATGAAGGGTATAGACCAATAGTTGTGTACACATCACATCTATACCAAAAAGGATGCTCATCCTATTCGACAACCTCAACGATGATTGAAACCGCATCTCAAGGACATTGTAAAAGAAGAGTTACAGAAGCTACTGGACGTGAATTTCATTTTTTTTATTTTGGATAGAAAATGGGTCTCTCCATTGTTGGTTGTCCCCAAGAAAAATGAGAAGTGGCGTATCTGTGTGGATCATCAGGAATTGAACAAGGCAACATAGAAAGATCACTTCCCTCTTCCATTTATTGATCAAGTCCTTGATAATTTGGTAGGGAAGAGGTTATTTTCTTTTCTAGATGGCTTCAGCAGCCATTCAAATTTCCCTTGAAGACCAAGGCAAAACAATTTTCACCTACCCCTAGGGTAAATTCGCGTACAAAGTGTTACCATTTGGCTTATGTAACGCCCCAGCCACATTTCAAAGAGCTATACTCAACATTACATGGATGAATTTACTCCGTATGGGGATGACTTTGATGAAGCGTTACAAACATTAGAAAAGGTTTTAGAATGATGCATTGCTACTAGGTTGTGTTTAAGCAATGTTAAGTGTCACATGATGATGACCGAAGGCGTAATCTTGGGACATTATATTTCTGCAGTAGGGATACAGGTAGATCCAACAAAAATATAGGTAATTATTTCATTGCCTACACCCTATACTCAGACGGAGGTACATAGCTTCCTACGATCTTGGGACATTATATTTCTGCAGTAGGGATACAGGTAGATCCAACAAAAATATAGGTAATTATTTCACTGCTTACACCCTATACTCAGACGGAGGTACATAGCTTCCTACGATATGCAGGCTATTATCACAGGTTTAACAAAAAAATTTCACAAATTGCTGCACCTTTATATGCTTTAACTGGAAATTTCAATTTTAAATGGTCTGACAAATGTGACATAGCTTCTACAGGTTTAAAGAAACTAGTCTTGACGACACCAGTATTACGTGGAACAAATTGAGAGCTACCTTTTCACATATCCACGGATGCATCAAATGCAGCAATAGGCGCTGTCCTTGACTAGGAGGAGGACATAAAATATTATGCTATATATTATATCACGAAAAATCTGACTTTTGCTGAACTTAATTATACAGTAACATAAAAAGAATTCTTAGCTGTCATTTATGCCATAAACAAATTTAGACATTGTATAACTGGCTATCAAGTTTTTCTCTATATTGATCACTCCGCCATTAGGTATTTAGCTAACAAACCTATCACGAATGGTTGAATGACTCGTTGGCTATTTCTTTTGCAGGAGTTTGACATCGCTATCAAAGATCATCTGGGGGAGGAAAACCTAGTCGTTGATTTTCTGTCTCGATTCCCAAAGATAAATGATCCACTAGCAGTGGACGACCAATTTCTAGATGAACATTGTTTGCCGTAGCAGTGAAGACACCATGGTATGTAGGTGTAGCAAACTATCTGGTAGTGGGGAAGCTGCCCAGGCATTTGACAGCAAGGGAAAGGAAACAAATTGTCTAGCGCAGCGCCCGATTCTCTTGGATTAGCAGATATCTTTTTCACACAGGGTCTAATATGTGTATACGCAGATGCATTCACGAGGATGAGATTTATGACATCCTGAAGGCTTGCCATGATGAGCCCTGCGGGGGACACTTCGTAGATCGTAGGACAGGGCATAAGGTACTACAGATGGGCTATTATTGGCCCACTATTTTTAAAGATGCTAAGAAATATTCCCAGGCTTGTGATAGATGCCAAAGGATGGGCTGGCTTGGCTAATTTGATGAAATGCCACTACAAACCCAACTAGTCATAGAACCGTTTGAACGATGGGCATTGGAATTTTTTGGCCCGTTCCATCTGCCATCAAACCAAAAGGCCTACATACTGGTTGCCATAGATTATGTGACGAAATGGGTAGAAATAGTAGATTTTCCAAGAGCTACAGAGGAAGCTGTGATTAAATTCCTTTTTGGGCTATTTGTGCGGTATGGTTTACCACGGGAAATGATAACAGATGGGGGAGGGAAATTTGTAGGACACAAGATTACAACCACTCTCAAAAACCATCACATTACACACAGGATCACTTCCCCATATAACCGCAGGTGAACAACCAGGTTGAAAGCACTAATAAGGTCATTGAAGCAATTCTGACCAAGATAATCTCAACACATCGGTGAGACTGGGCTGCTATACTGCCAGAGGCCTTGTGGGCCTATCGCACAACTTGGAGGAATACTACTGGATATTCTCCGTACCAACTTGTGTTTGGAAAAGAAGCTATTTTTCCTATTGATTCGAAATAAAGACTCTAAGAACGGCTCAAGAAGTGGGACTGAATCTAACAGAAGCCCAAACCAAGCGACTTCAACAAAAAAATGAATTGGACGAGGCTCGACTACTTGCTCTGCAATAGATTGAAATTATTCAAAAACAAAGGGAAAAGTGGCATGCCAACCTTATAAAAAAGAAGATGTTTCAAAAAGGAGATTGGGCACTCCCCTAAAACTCCAGATTCCAAGACTTTATGGGAAATTTACAAACAAGATGGCTCGGCCCTTATGGAATTCAAGAAGTACATAACAATGGTACTCTCACTTTGACTACCATTGACGGGTCTGGCCATTCTTTCAAGGTGAATGGGCATCAGGTGCGTCTTTATCACAAACCACTCACCAAGGAGTCTTTCTACCAACAGGTACGTGAGGACCCCACCATGCAAATTTTAGCTGCAGGGAGTGATGACCCAACAACTTTTCTCTCGTAAAATTGTGTCTTTCTTTAACTGTAAATAATGTATATACTTTTTTTTGATTGATTGCAATTTAGTTAGGCATCACCATGTAAATATGAGGATTTTTCTCGTCTTTAGGTGTTTGGTAAGTGTTGTTAAATTGATTGAACGATTGATGTTCAATAAATTGAACAAAAATTATGATCGTGTTTGTGTTGTTGTTCAATCGGTTGAATGATTGCTATTCAAACAATTGAACAACACTTATTTTTGTGTTTGTGTTTCTATTTAATCGATTGAACAATTGCTGTTCAATCAATAACAAAACTTATTTTTGCATTAGTGTTGTTGTTCAATCGATTTAACAATTGCTATTTAATCAATTGAACAATGCTTATTTTTATGCGTGAGTTTCTATTCAATCGATTGAACGATTGCTGTTCAATAAATTGAACAACACTTTGTGTGTCTTGCTGTTCAATCAGTTGAACGATTGTTGTTCAATCAATTGAACAACACTTTTGTGTTTTTACGATTTTTTGTTTAATTGATTGAACGATTGATGTTCAATCAATTGAACATCACTTTTTGCAGTTTTCAATTTTGTTGTTCAATCAATTGAACAACACGTTTTGCGATTTTTGGATTTTGTTGTTTAATCAATTGAATGATTGCTGTTCAATGAATTGAACAATGTTTTTGTGTTTTTTTCCCTTTCGATTTTGTTGTTCAATCGATTGAATGATTGCTATTCAATGAATTGAACAATTTCTATTCAATCTATTGAACAATTTCTGTTCAATCAATTGAACATCACTTTTTCATTTTTTCCCCTTTCGATTTTGATGTTCAATTGATTGAACGATTTTTGTTCAAATAGTTTAACAACACTTTTGCTTTTTTTTCCTTTCGATTTTTTTGTTCAATCGATTGAAAGATCGCTGTTCAATCAATTGAACAACGCTTTTGTGTCTTTTTCTTTTCGATTTCACTGTTCAAATGATTGAACGATTGTTGTTCAATCAATTGTACAACATTTTAGTGCTTCTACGATTTTGCTGTTCAATCGGTTGAACGATTACTGTTCAATCAATTGAACAACACTTTTTGAGTGAATGTTGTTCAATCAATTGAATAACCCTGTTTTTCCTTTTTGTGTGTAGTTGTTTAATCGATAGAATGAACAATTGTGATTTCTCTTTGCTGTTTCATCGCCGGTCATTCTTTTTGCCATTTTATTTTTCTCTTTTATGTTTCGAATAAAAAACATCTGGTTGGATTTGTTCCTAATATAAAGAAAAATAGTAATATTAATACCATTATAACCTACAAAACCTTTTGATGGTTATCTTTATTCAAAATCTGACATGGTGCATCTCTATAATGATTGGTTGAATATCTTTTCTTTGGACACATCATAAAATGATTTATTATTTTAATACCATGCTGATTTATCTTTCACACTTTCAAAGGGATAAATCCCTTTGACATGATGATATGGGGGTAAAAGTATAAAATTTCATTGGCATTTTTTTTACTTCTTACACCATCCTTGACTCTTAAGGAGTAAATGAGCCTCCCTCTTTTTACAATAAAAGCATCAAAATATGAAAATATGAAAATAAAGAAATATGAAAATGCAACAAACATTGTCTTAAAGAGGATAGGGGGTCTCAGTACGAGCCAACCTACCATGATCATAAGGATGTAACGGGTGACATTCCATTTTGGCCACCAAACCAAGGTAATGACCTTCTTGATAATTAAAACTGTCAGAAGGACAGGGGGTCTCATCATGAGCCAGCCTGATCACTTTGTTATATCCTGGTGAATGGCACTATGATTATTTGGTCACCATGCCAGCATAGTGGTCTCTTTATGGCAAGAAAAGAAAGAATCATCTACATACTAAAAGGAGGACTCTGGCTCATTTGTGGGGTTAAAAAGCAACCCTGTCAAGGCTATGAATGCCTACTAGCAGCAGTGGCTCTGCTTGTGGTATTGGAGTACTATGTGACACTGCCAAATTCTCTCTATTCTATTACCACCTATGGATTTGTTTCTAAAGGAAATTTCCCATTTTAACATCATTCCTAAAAAGCCAACATGCATGGTAACTTATATTTTATATTCATTATATCATATTTGTCCAATCACTTTAATGTCAATCATTAATACTTACCACCAATCATGCAGTTGTTACTAATACCACTTAAGGTAAAAAGACTTTGACATAATGATTTAAATATCTATTTTAATTTACGGCCATTTCAAAATCCGATGACGTGCATTGCTTTAATTTCCTTGTCGTATATTGCGCCGCTTTTATTGATTGGTTGCCTGCATTTACGTATTACCGATGCTTTCTAATGTTTTTCCCATGCTTGGCGGATGTGGACACCCTTTCTCATTGGAGGGGGGATGGTCTGCGTATGAACAACATGTGTGATAGTATGGATAATTGTGTGATAATTATTAAACTGATTTTCGGTTAAAGGACGACATGATGATTGTGTATGTGTAATAATTATCAAAGTATTTCTGATTGGAGGAAGGACGACAACCATTATGGATAGCATGCGGATTTATTATGATCCTGTGTCAAATATTGCTGATGAGACAAATTACTTGACTGTATATGATATTAATTCCCAAAAAAACTTCATTTCCATGTTAATTGATTTAACATTCTCTGTTGCTGTTCTAAACTGCGAAAGTGTAAGAGAAGTGCATGCAAGTGAACTAGTCACAGGAAAACAACAGCCATGGCAGGAAGATCCATCTGAAATGAACCCACAGTGCTCAGGGTATTGGACTATGCTCGTGCAATTCTTGAGCGCGCTGACTAGATGCAATATTTGAATAAATTGCAGGTATTTCATGAAGAGATGACACTTGAATTTCTGTAGAATTTGTAGAATGGCAGCACCATGGTAAGAGGTAGGAACATAACGGTCTCCGAAGCATTCATAACCAAAGTCAATGGACTTGCAACATAGGGAACAAGATGGACATACAAACATGTCCTTCTGCACAATGCAGTCAAAGTATTTCAGGACCCAGGTGAGCAATTGGTGCGAACAAGGAAAGGGATTCACCCTTTAGCATTAAGACATCCATGGCAGAAATTGGCAGTCATTGTGCAGAGGTACATCACATGCGACGGTTGACAGAATGTGGTAAAACCTCGCCAACTTAAACTACTAGCCATTTTAAAACATAAAATTTTAGTTAACTTGTTGTTTTATTTAAATCCCCTATTGCATGATGTTTCTCGTTGAGTTAGAAAAGAAAAGGACCCACATACAATCATCAGTCATCAAGGGCTGATCAAATTGATTGTCATACATGGATTGAACCAACAACAGCTAAACTGGGACAATATTGTAAATCCTACTCTGGCCCCACCTATAGAAAACCCAGCAACTGAACAACAAGGGCCAATAACCCCAGGTTCGAAAAGGAAATAGAAAAGGAAGAATTCCTCTGTGCGGGTGAAGTCATAGTGACATACCCCAATTCAAATAAATGAGGTTGGGGCATCTCACACACCACCTCCAAGTCCGCAGAATGACTCCTTGCAAGACTACGAGTGTGGTGTAGGTAAAATTCTAAGTGTGGACACAAACAATTCCTCTAGCCCGAGAGCGGGTCTAGCCACAAACAAGACATTCTATGGAAGATTTCCTTAGGTTAGAACCAATTAAGAGGGCCTACCTCTTAGTACGATATCCGTTTGATGACGACCTTGCTTCCTTGCTCCAACTATCTTTCGTTTCTTCTTGCAAACACCTGAAACAAGTAGACAACAACAAACAACAACCATGATAATATACAAATTTTATTCAACCTACTTAAAAAGTCAAGAAACATTAAGACATAAACATGTGAAATGAAATCTTATGTAGGAAATCAATCGATAGTTTCATATTTATTAAATCAAGAAGAGATTACAACCGATGTCTTGATGTTGTTGTTCTCCTCTGACAAATTTGGGTTCCCACACACTTCTTCTAGCATTCCATGGATGGCCCCAACAATGATAGTCTCAAGGCTCTTCCCTTTAGGCTTCACACCAAACCAACTCATATTTCTCCCTTAAACACAAACTAGAGAGCTACAAAGTATGGATAACTTGCTGATTACTCCAAGCAAAACTTAATTAGCACTAGCACACACACACTAACCCTAGCTTGTGCTTGGGAAAAGTGGAGGTTTATATAACTTGAATGGATGGGAGATGGTTCCTCTTCTCATGGGAGAAGGTCTTATCTCTTGAGGTAGCTCAATCCTAATAGGGGAAAGGAGCCCAATCTGACCTCCTCTGCTCCATCTGGCCTTACCATTTACTAAACGTCCATTACGAAGCTTCTAGAGTTGGAAGCTTCGGCTCCAAATTTAAAAAACTTTCCAAAAGAGGATCGACTCAACTGGGAAAAGACTTAGTCTTTCTGATCGACACTAGGGACAGTTTTAATCCCTACATATCGGTGTGAGGAGGACACAGGTCATTAGTGCCGATCTTGTAAATTAGGAAAAATAGAAGATGTTGGGAAACTGATGCAAAGGGGAATTGTTTTGCTCATGAAGAGGGACATAATGAGAAGTTCTTAATGATGGGAAAACATGAAGGGTTCACTATAGAGGTCCTCTAGGATCAAGGAATGGGGAGTATAGAGACAATGACAAAATGTTGTGTAACAGATGCCCCCTAAAGCATGAAGGTCAAACTAGAGTGAGGGGTGAAATGCTTTATAACTTAGTGCGAGGAACTAGAGTATGTCGTCGGAAAACCTGCAAGCAAGTATAGATACATACTACTGAAAACTCTGTCAAATGATACATGAATCGTGGTATGGATGTAACCATCCAAAGAATGATCATGTAAATGGATCCAGGCATGGACGTAGCCATCCAATAAAGGGGATCATATCGAAACCAAGGGATGGTCGTAGCCATCCAATAATGAGAAGGATCACATATGAAAACTCATGGTATGGTTGCAACCATCCATCTGAAAGAGACATGTATATCAACATGATCATGTCACATTGCCTTGCAAACTGGAATTTTGTAATTTGAGCCTAGGGTCTTGTGTTCCAACATGACCCGATCAAAGTACAGATTCTAACATGTGAATAGATGTGTTGACGTCGAACATGCTAGAAAATTGCTTGATTACCAGTCAATGATGTAAACTATTAACAAGCGTGAGAGAAACCACCAATAATGATAATGGCTCTCAAGGTACTGGCAGCACAGCTCATGGGATGAAAATAAAGGAACTGATGTCGAATACCCGTGAAATAACCTGAGCGAAAGCCAATGATGTGAACTTGTTTTCGAGTGCGAAGAACTTGCCATTAGGGCATGCAAGCTCCAAGGTACATAAGAGGAGTCTCTCAATCAACTTCTTGGATAATGAGCTGAGGTTAATAGGAAGTGACCACGTCGAAGGAGGGCCATGATGTATCCCACATCATCGACATGAGACAAAGGGATGCAAATGATTTTGGATTTTAAAGAGAATTAGAGGTAAGGGTAACTGCAAAAGGACAACTCTTGAACATATCGATGACATGACGCGGAGTTTGGCAGCCTTGGGATCCATAGGATCGATGGTCATGATGATGTGGCAGAGATCAAATGCATGGCAAAACAAATGGCCCAACCCAATGATCCATGTGGCTCCAAAGATACACACAGGACATGGAGGACTCAGGGAAGCTAGAAAATCAAAGTTTTTGGATTATGCTCGAACTAGAACCAGAGCGTAGATATCATCTTCCTGATCGCAACGATGTGAATGGTTTGTCAATCTGAGTCCGGATGCAAAAGTTAGAAGCAGCCAAAGTTGGGTTGACTTTTTGATGACTGGGTAGCTTAAGGAGGCCGCAATTTGGACCGAACCCGGCCACCAGATTCTAGCCAAGATGGGCCGGATTTCGGGCGAAATTGTGGGGTCGTTAATTTGACTCCTATGGCTTAAAAAAATGAATTTTAAAAAGGTGTATTTGGTTATTTTAAACAATATATATCTATATATATATATATATATATATATATATATATATATATATAGGGGTGGGGGGCACCAACCCCACCACCCCATCCTTCAACACCATATATATATATATATATATATATATATATATTGCATATTAATTTGGGGCTGGCGGGGGTCGAACCCGCTCAGCCCACGTGCGCTGGCCCCCGAGCGGGGACCCTATAAACGGTACTACCACCCATAAAAATAACGCAACCCATTAAATGAGTACCACCTCCAATGACCATCAACGTTTAATATGACCCATGAAATATAACGATAGTTCAAACTTTGATGCGCCCAACAAACCTTGCGCCATTAAAAAAAATGGTTAACCAAAACAATGTTATTTTGGAGTGGGCGGGGTTTGACCACCCGACCCCTCAACCATTTTTTTTCATATAGCCAACTCAGCGAACCACCTTGTTGGGTAATCCACCAGGTATTTTAATATAAACCCAATATTTTTACCATTACACGTAGTTCGAGGCAGATGGAGGAACCAGGAGTGGGCACGCAAATTGAGGTGAATTAATTAATTTTTAATGCAGGAACCATGAATTTTGCAGGAGGGCCAAATTTCCACTTTGTCATATTTTGACAAATTTTATATGGATTCAACGCCTCTCGTCACCACGAACGTAATGGTGATGTCCATTTCTCCATCAAAGGTCTGCATTTTTCAGCCATTTTCAAGATGAAGGTGGAACCACGATTGCTGCAAAAACAGGGAGCGGAACCATGAGCCTTGAAATTTTCCCGAGGTAAAATTTTGCCATGTTGGAATATAGTCAAGTTTATACTTGTTTTTCACGGTTTTTTGTAGGGATCGCAATGGTGAGGTCAGATTCACCATTTGAGTTGCAAATTTCCTTTCCACCCATGGAGCAATTTTTTTGAGGAATCTAGGTGGAATCTAAAAGATTCCTTGAACCCCAGATTCTCAACTTCTCAGAATTCAAATTTTGGACAGTCGATTTTGCACTATTCGATGCCAAAAATCTGACGGTGCATTCAAATTTATCATTCTCTCATTCTATTCTTTAGCCACTTTTCTAAGTGCCAGTGCAGATGTCCACATTCATGTGTGAGCAGTCATTTGCATGCGATCGATGCCGTGAGATCGGTGGTCCAAACAAATTAAACAGTTTGACATCCACTTCTTCAGATGGCCCCTCGTGGTGAGGTATATGATGTGTTCATGTACTTCTTCTTTATGCATTGTTCTGCACAGATCCTTGATTGATGTTGATGCAGGATCTTGTTTATTACATGTTTTCATGATTCCTTGCTTGATGTGATGTAGAATCTTCTATGTGATGTACTTTCTATCATGATTCGTCATGTTATGTGATGAGATTCCTTATTGTATGTTGCTGGGATACTCTTGTTGTCTTCATGCATGTTTTTGCATTGAGATCCATTTTATGCCATGTTGGCGGGATGCTCATCATGCATGAGTTTTGTGTCATACTGATAGGAGTCTTTTGACTGAGAGTTTCGGTAGTGGAACATCTCTTAGAGCCACTCCTGCATGAGGGAATTTTCCTTGTATGATCGCGACATCATCTCTTGTGTACATCATCACTATTGACATCACTTAATGTAGTGGCCTACACCATCTTGACACTGGGGCCCAGAGATGTAGTCCCTCTTGGACGAAATCCATTATCAACACTTATGTTTTCATGTGTTGATGATTGTCTTGTTCCTATTCTTTACAACATGCAGATGTATTCATTAATGCTCTTTTAAAATGCAATTTAACACATCATGAAAGTAAAAGGTCTTGGAAGGGTCCTTCGTCACACCCAGACCTGGATCAAGTGGTATCAGAGTGGTCTTTGCGTTGATGTGAATTGTAGCGTGAACAATGGAACGTGCAGTGATAGAGGATGAAAGAGCGATGTACGAGACCATGCTCAACATTTCCAAAGAGTGGAAGTCATGTATGAAACTCTACAGAAAAAGACAAAGGAAAAGGAGCGATTGCAACTTCAGTTGCAAGTCACGGAAGAGGCCTTGGAAGAACTGAAGCATAATAAACATAATCTTCAAACAGAGAATGCTGAATTGAAGATGTGTCTACATGAAGAGAAAGAGGAGAAACAATGTTTGCTATGACAACTGTAAGAAAAGGATGAGGCCTTGGAAAAGCTGCAGCGTGACCCATGCGAGGTAAAACGTAGTTGTCCATGTTCATGTATATTTCATGATGATGATTTTGCTATTTTTGAAAATCACACCACAGGAATTGGCTCCAAACTGTTGAAGAAAATGGGGTATGAAGGGAAAGGTTTGGGTGTCAATGGCCAAGGCATTGTCAACCCCATCAAAGTAGAGGACTTACTGTGTCGAACAGGACTTGGGTATGTTAGAAAGGAAGTTGGGGAATGTGCCATGACAGTTAACGAACTGCCAACAACAAATGATGAGAAACCCTCATCAGTTCTCTCCAAATCGAAAGAGGAGGTAAAAGATATTGATTTCCTTTCGGTTTCGTCTTTGCATAGTATGAGTTCTGTTGGATATTTGGAGATCCCAATTATAGGGACAAACATGAGGCTCCTTACAAAGACGAGGCACAAGGAGGAAGAAGAACTTGGTGTTAATAACCAAGGCATAGCTCAACCTTTGGAGGTTGTGCACGAACATCAATTTGCAGGCTCGAGATACACCAAAAGAAAATGCGCGAAGGTGTCATGTGCTTCTGAGACATCATCAAAATCATCGAGGAAAGAGAATGATGGGAAAACATCCCCATCATCCCATGGCAATTTCCATTGTAGGGAAAGATCTAAGGCAAGCTCTCATTGCCATACTGACATCAGAGACAGCAAGGGAAGGTATAACCACTTTCGATCTTCAAATATTCATTTCGATTATGATCATGTTGATAATAATGAATGTAAAACATGGCATCGAAAAACATGCACCTTTTGTGGATTCCATAACCATACATTTTCTAAGTGTTGGAAAAGGATGGAAGCACTCAAAAGGATGAGGTGTGAAAGACCCTCTCAACAGCATGAAAAGAAACAGGTTAAGCAGATATGGAGGAAGAAAGCCTACTACAGTCATTGCGATAGAAGTGGCCATCAAAGAGCCACTTGTTGGAGGATCCATCCAGAGCAGCGCCTTAAAGACAAAGTGTCAGTGCGTGAACTAGGTGAAGCAGTTGTTCGACAAGAAAAACCGCCACAAGGAGGTGACCCATTCACCGTAATAAGTGAAAAATGGTTTCTAGACATGTTTTCGTTTCATGGTCATTGTTTTGTAAATCATTTGTTTCATTTTAAAATGTAAAAGTGATGATGTGTTTTCCATCACTTTTTCAGTAACAATGATGTCTGGTTGTATTTTGTGTCACATGTTAAACTATGAAAGTGATGTTATGTTTCCTTCACTTGTCAAAACAATAGTGGTTGGCCATATGTTTGTAAATCATGTGTTGCAGTGATGATGTGTTTGCCATCACTTGTTGAAGCAACAATGATGTGTCGGCCTTGTTGTCGTAGCTGAGGTATTGCGTCCATCTTGATGTAAACTTGACCACCGAGTATGTGTTATAAACTCGTGGCAAGTGTGGGACGTTTGGGTCATTAGTTGGTCATAAAAGTCAAGCATGTAATTTGAAAAACAATGTACTACAGGTTGCAGAGGTAGTAGGTGTCGGCTTGTCACTTAAGGCTTCGAAGAACAAAGATGAAGGAGATGGAAGCGAGACCTTTTCAGGACGCTTTTGATGCACACAGGGTACGGAGAAGTTTCAAATTATTGTTCATGCTTTTGAAGGACCAAAAACTCCTCAGTGGGGAGGATTGATCCAGGTGGCTCTAGAGACACACACAAGACGAGGAGGACTCAGGGAAGCTCAAAAATCAAAGTGTTTGGATTATGTTTAAACAAGGGCCAGAGCGTAGATCTTATCTTCCTAATCGCGGCGGTGTGAACGATTTGTCAATCCGAGTCCAGATGCGAAAGTTAGAAGCAGTCAAAGTTGGGTTGACTTTTTGATGACTGGGTAGCTTAAGGAGGCCACAATTTGGATCGAACTCGGCCACCAGATTCCGGGCAAAATTGTGGGGTCATTAATTTGACTCCTACGACTTAAAAAAACGAATTTTAAAAAGGTGTATTTGGTTATTAAAAACAAATATATATATATATATATATATATATATATATATATATATATATATATATATATATATATATATATATATATATATATATATATTACATAAGGAGTTTGGTACTGGAATTGAGTCTCATAAGGCTGCTAATACTGGAAATTGCATGACCCAGATGGACCGACGAGATTTTGGACCTGTTGGTACTGGACATTGCTTGATCCAACAGAACCAGCAGGGTTTTGAAGAGCACCAGAAGAAGGCCGGTTCATCCCAACCATGTGAGTTTGTGAGCTACTCACATTGGTTGTGCCTGACACCATAGAAACATTCATATTATGCCCCCTAGGTGGTGGTACAGGTTGTGCAGTTACTGGAGGGGTCAAAGAACTGACAGCAACATGACTCGAGATTGTCGGTTGAACTAGACGGGTGACTTGGACAGACGAGACAAGAGGGTTTGGAATGGTGGGTTGCACTGGAACTGAAGTAACTACAAAAGTCATCATCTGTTGGGAGGTTGGGTTCTGAATGAAAGGACCTGTGGTAGTCATAACGCCAGATGCCCAAACAGGGTTATGATAAAGTGACGAGGCACTAGGTGTACCTGAGACCAATTGTGCTAAAGTCACATAATTAGGGGGTAAATCCCTGTAAATATTGATAGGAATGCTTCCCATGTAAGGGAAAAATTCAGGAGGAAACTGATGTTCTTCCTCTTTGACAGTGTGTGGAGTGGAAACCTCTGACTTATCAAGAGAGGAGACTAGAGTGTCACCTTCAGGCTCCATGGGTGGAAACAAGCGATGACGAACGACCGTAGATGTTCGAGGGGATAATTCCAAAGGAATACTCAATTGATCGTATGGACTGTACATATGCTGCAGTGATATCTCAACAGGGTCGAAAAAAGGATTCGGAGGATATACAACTACTCCAAGCTGACTTTCAATAGTCGGTGAACTCTCAGGAGCCTGGACAGGATTGTCTGGGGATTTCGGGCCAATATCATACAGTGACCCACTATTCTAAGGAGGTATAGGATGAGATGAAAAAGGCTGAATGCTCAGAAAAATTCTGAGTTCAACACCTTGGTCCTAAAGTGACTGCGGTAATTCAGGAAATGGCTCCTGTGACAATCTTTCAGATGAGGGAGAGGAAGTGGAACTAGGAAAACCAGATGGTTCAACCATGATGCCTTTGTCTCAAGTATCAGGAAAAGAGAGTAAATTTCAAGGCTTTAAAATGTAATTTAAGGAATACTCACGATTTGGTATAGAAGAGATTAACAGGATGTTATAAGATCGTGGGAAACAATTTTTAAAGACGCATAAATAAACTTGTGCTCTTTCATATTTTAAGAGTCGAGAAAGAAGCAAAGATGACTCTATCACTTTCAATTGGAAATGAGCTCGAAAGGAAAAATGCTCAGATGATCTTTTAAGTTTAATGAGTCAAAAATATCAAATGGCTACTTTGGATGATCTAGGTAAAAAGGATTACTAGGTAACTGTGAACTGCAGAATACCTCCTGACGAACCGAGAAGTACGGGTAGGAAATCTCCTAGAATGCTATGTTCGGTGTGTCACATTTACAAGGCAGCAGACTCAGCTTCTTATGGATAAAGGATTGCAGCCTAGTGGGGTCTCCCTTTATATACTCAACGGTACGGGGAGCACAAGTCTGTACTAGCGCTTTCTAGTGCCAAAGCTAACGACAATTGTTAGGTTTAAAAATGCTGGAACATGTCTCTAGCCTAGACCTTCTAGATGTGATCGTTAGGTTTCAAATGCACCTTAGGTTAATTAGGTTCATTTTAAAGTTTATCTTGAATTATGTCTCAGTTTTCAGGCCTTAGCGATGTGACTCGAAAAGTCCTATATGCAGCTAAATGAGACAAGACTCTTTCAATTCGATGAATCATCTACACTAGAGAGGGTAGAAAACACAATCAAATGCAAACAACCAAGCAACTAAAAGAAAAAATTATCTTTTCACTACTTTACTTTTTGAAAATAAACTAATGAAAAAATCTCTTTCCAATTCCTATTTTCCTAACAAGTGCACTCCAAATAGTCCTTTCAAAAGTAAAGAGATTTATTTTATTTTCAAATGCAAATGAAACCCTAGTCTTCAATGATGCTAACTAACGTAACATATTGATGCAACAAACTAGAATTATGTGCTTTTCATGAAATGACAAAAAAAATCTTTCATCAAATACTTCAATGAAAAAGTTTTCGAGATAATCAATCCTCAAGAAAATGAAAAGGCACAAAAGAGAATCTCTTTCAAACTAATGAAGCAATAACTCTACCAAAAACAAGACAAGCAATGTAAGCTATGCCAGAAAAGAGATGTTTAAACAAGCAAACAAAACTTTTCAAACTTGTGCGATGGAGACCAAAGTAGTAAGAGCACTATAAACGAAATGCAAGGAGTAAATTCACCAACAACTTGACTCATTGAGTTAACAATCAACTGAATGGATGACAACCTAGATGCCCTAGGGCTACAAACCATCTACAGACTCAAGAAATCAAGTAAAAATAAGGCAAGTCAACAAGCAAATAAACCAAGCCAAAATGCAGCGTTCCAGTCAAGGAGAAAAGAGTCTAAACAAGTTACAAGGCAGAAACCAAGAGAGCAAGACATACTGGTCGAGATCTAGGGTAAACCCTAATCTTCACCCACAGGCATCGGTGCAACTGCCTAACTGACAACAAGCACTAGAAGGGAGTCAACGCGACTGTTTCTGAGTATGTCACACTGATCGGTGCGACTGTCAACAAAATAAGTGCGCTGACGAGGATGGAAGGAAAAAATAAAAAAAATTCAAAGGCTGAGACCAAACTTTCTACTGTAAATTTCAAAACCAGAGCAATAAACAAGGCAGAGCAGATAGAACTAAAGGGAAATGGTGATACTATAAAATTTCACACAAAACCATGGAATTACAAACAAGCAAAAAGAAGGATTGGCTCCCCAGTGGAGTCGCCAATTTGTGGTGCAGGTAAAATTCTTAGTTCGGACACAAACAATTCCTCTAGCCCGAGAGCGGGTCTAGCAACAAGCAAGAAATTCTATGGAATATTTCCTTAGGTTAGAACCAATTAAGAGGGCCTATCTCTTAGTATGCTATTTGTTTGATGACGACCTTGCTTCCTTGATCCAAATATCTTCTGTTTCTTCTAGAAAACACGTGAAACAAGTAGACAACAATCGTGATAATATACAAATTGTATTCAACCTACTTAACAAGTCAAGAAACATTAAGCCATAAACATGTGAAATGACATCTTATGTAGGAAATCAATCGATAGTTTCATCTTTATTAAATCAAGAAGAGATTACAACCAACGTCTTGATGTTGTTGTTCTCCTCTGACAAATCTGGGTTCCCACACACTTCTGCTAGCATTCCATGGATGGCCCCAACAATGATAGTCTCAAGGCTCTTCCCTTTAGGCTTCACACCAAACCAACTCACAATTCTCCCTTAAACACAAACTAGAGAGCTACAAAGTATGGATAACTTGTTGATTACTCCAAGCAAAACTTAATTAGCACTAGCACACACACACTAACACTAGCTTGTGCTTGGGAAAAGTGGAGGTTTATATAGCTTGAATGGATGGGAGATGGTTCCTCTTCTCATGGGATAAGGTCTTATCTCTTGAGGTAGTTCCATCCTAATAGGGGAAAGGAGCCCAATATGACCTCCTCGGCTCCATCCGGCCTAACCATTTACCAAACGTCCGTTACGAAACTTCTAGAGATGGAAGCTTCGGCTCCAAATTTAAAAAACTTTCCAAAAGAGGATTGACATGACTGAGAAAAGGCTCAGTCGATCCGATCGATGCTAGGGACAGTTTTAATCCCTACATATCGGCGTGAGGAGGACACGGGTAATCAGTTTCGGTCTTGTAAACTGGGAAAAACACAAGATTTTGGAAAAATGATGCAAAGGGGAATTGTTCTGCTCATGAAGAGGGACACAATGGGAGTTTCTTCATGATGGGAAAACATGAAGGGTTCACTGTATAGGTCCTCCAGGATCAAGGAATGGGAAGTACAAGGACAATGACAAAATGATGTGTAACAATGAGGAAGAGGTGGACAGGGTATTGAAAAACATCGGGATATTTGGTGAGGGAAGGGAACAACATGAGAATATTGAAGGACAAAATTGTGCCCCCAACCAGTTTGCCTATGCTAGAATTCCTGTTTATGATCAAACCCTATCATTTACTAATACTTTGGAAGAACAGAGGGAACCAATCCCTTTTGTTGAAAAGCCCCTTTAAGCAGAAGTGCATGCAGAGGAAACTATTAGATAAGAAAATCAAGCAGCAACTATCGGTCCACTGTGCTATAGATGAAACCCTGGGAGGTGAAAATCAACCAGTAAATGCTAGTTTTATGAAGTCCCCCGAGGACAAGGCCCACCTAGAAGAAAGCCCTGAGAACGATAATTGCTTAGGAGACACCATTCCATTGCGGTCTCATGAGAGAGAAATTCATGACGAAAGAGAACTAGAAGGTGAAGATCCATTGAGAGATACGATTCAAATTGAACCCCTCCCTGATGTCGACATAATTCCACCTGAACATGAACCTGAGGTAAATGCAGTTGTAACACCACCGGTCAAAAGTATCACAACAAAGAAAACCTAAAAGGACATGCTCAGAAAGATGCTTAAAAAGTATAGGAAGCAAAATAGAACAATTGGGTAGCTAAGACAATGGTTGAAGGAAACATCCTGGGTCAGAAAATTGAAAGTGGAAATGGAGACCACGGGGAGACAGAAATAACATTGTTATGGAAAATATGATGAAACCCATATTGAGACTCTTTTGGTTTATTCAAAGGAAACTCAAACAGGGCCATGTCTTTTAGAAGACAGTGAAATGCACACTAAAGACCCCTGTGTTTTTCCACAGGAAACCCAAATGGACTTCCCTAATGTGAACACTGATATTCGAACTGACGCTGAAGAAAACATCCAAGTTGATTATTGCATGATTCAAGAAGCAGCCAAGGCTGCTGTTTAGAATGATCCTATGGAAACACATGATGACGAGGTCCAAACAGAGGAGACACCTTCCTACATTCCCCTAGTAAGGGAAGCAGTCATTAGGAAATTGCAGAATGAACTAATTAAGGTCCAGCAGGAATTAACTCAACACAAAGAGGAAGTAGTGCCCCTACATGTACATCAAGAATTAAGGAAGAAATTCGAGGCACTCACAGTCACTGAGGATGAGACCTTCGCTCAATACAAGGCTGAGTAGAAGAAGGTTGAAAAAGCACAGGTCAAATTACAGAAGGCTAAAGAGAAATTGGAGACTATTTGCTCTCTTTATTCAGATACCTTGTCATGCCAAGCTCCTACTACCAACTATGCATTATTCCTCCTAGAAAGGTACCTCCTGCTGAAGATAAAATCTGTTAAAGCTGGAAAGTCTGTGGAAATCAAGACCACCCCAGACTTTGTCAAGTGTTTCAGAGAACATAATGAGCAGGTACAATGCCTCTTGTGTGAACTTTACATGCATAATTTCTTTTTAGAAGATGACAGAGATAACAACCCTGGCCCCTTCATCAGGGATATCCAATTCCAAGCCTTTCTTTCCTTTGCTACTAACCAGATCAAATGGGCCAAGGCCCATAATACTTTTAGAAAACGAGAATATGGCATCGACCTATGGGTTAGGGGAGAGCCTACAAAACCCATGCATCTCTCTATCAGGCACAAGAAATTTATGAAATGAGCTGGTGTTGTGGGCCAATTAGGGCCATTCCACACAGACATTATACAAGTAGGGAAGGAGTACTTCCAGGAGATCAAAGAAGTAGATTTGTCTGTAGCCAGACAAAGGTGGGAAGCCTCCAGCAATACTGTTAGGAACAAAGAACCATTTGGATACCAGAATTTTAAAGCTGCCTCCTCTCGCTTCCATAAATACAGTAACATGGTCTTAACCATGGGGCCTGAATGGATAGGGTGTTGGTATAGAAGCCCAAATATATGGTATCCCCTAGATAGGTACCATAGTGATTATAACTTGATAGATCACGAAGTGAACCGGGATTTTGTTGTGCTTAAAAATAAAAATGGTTTCACAATTTATAACGGGGAGGTATACCCTGCCTATTCCCTAACTCAACTGCACCTAAACCATCTGATTGCATGAGGACATGCAATAAGGTATGCTGGGGAGTATGTTGGGATGAGAAAAAGGTATGTTTTCTCCTTGTAAATAGCTTTATTTAGCATTCGTCTTCACATGTTTATCTTCGTTTTACGGATGAAAGTAGAAGAAACAATAGATGAAGTTGGGTAAAAGTGATCAATAACAAATTAGATGAATCTAGGCACGAAAAATTGATTTTTACTATCTTTATGTGCAGAAGACACGGATTGGATGATGGCTATTCAATCGACAGAACAACAACAACCAATAAAGGAAAAAGACAACGTCTGAGGCAAATCAGGACAACGAAAGACTGGGCAGATCGATGCTATTTTATGAAGAGATCAGATCAAGTGTTGCGAAATCCTCAGGATCCCTTGATCCTAAGGATTCACTTTTATCTATTTACTTTTCTAAATGTTATATAAGGCCAAAAGGCGAACTGAATAGGAGTTCATAAATTCACAGTTTGTAACTATTCTTTTTGACATATAATACTTTCATCTTGGTGATGCTATAACTCTGTTACTTGTTTTGATGAAGAAGACTGTGTTTAATTCATAATCATATTCCGAGTATCTAATAGTATGGAATTCTAGAGACTTTGGGCCCAGTCAAGAGAATATATACTGCTTCACCTGTGTTATAATCCTTTCTGTTTATTATTTACTGTTTGTTATTGTTAAGTTAATATCATTTTGATTACCGAGAGGATTGACGATTCTGATTTACATTTGCTGATTCAAGATTTAGCTGTGTGTTACATATGCGTGATGCTCTTAATTGAATTGGTTATGTTAGTTTCATCATTATATTGCTGCTTATTCTAAGTAATGTTATCATAGATTTCAAAGATAGAATTGATTCCTTTCCGTGAGATGCTTATATGGTTATTTACTGTCTAATTATCATTTTCTATTCAATTACTATTTGCTGTTTAATTGTTATAGTTCTCTTTCATGATTAGATGAGTTAGTTTAAATTCTAGTTAAGATTGCCAAGTGTGATTCTTTCTATTTGTATTTAGATTCATTTGCTTTCAGAATAGGTTAAGTAGAATTGCAAAGTGTGTTATGAATTTCTTTCAGAGTTGTTTGGATTGAATTTAAAGAGATAGTCATTAGCAATTGCAACAATTCCAATTTCTTGCATTATCAGTTAGCCTTTGAATTCATTGCATATATAATGCTGATACTATTGAAATAAAAAGACTTGCCCTGGGTTGATAATTAATGTAGGAATTAAGATTGACTGTAAAAAGACATCTTAGTGCACCAACAGGTAGAAATTATGTTTTGTTATTAAATATAAATAAATAAATAAATAAATAAATAAATATATATATATATATATATATATATATATCTATGAATTTTTTTTTTAAATTATATATTATAATATAATTATTTTTTTTCCCCTGGGAAAAAGTCGTAATTTTCATTATAGATTAAGAAAATTACATTTTGCAGATGCCGAAGCATATTCAAAAGCAGGCTTATGCCTGTCGAGTTCACTAGCGGCTGAAAATGTCTCCACGCAGGGAGCATGTATATAAGTCAGATCAGAGATCAAAATTTGTGCTTTGCTCTTCGCAGAGAGCAATATATACTATAATATAAACAAAAAGATGTGTTGTTATGTCTGTATCTACATACTGAAAATAAACAAAAATATCTGCATATGTATGGGCTTATAGCCCATCATTCCAAATGTTCTACAAATGGTCGATGATAGTACTGATAATAAGTACCATCGTTGTCCTCCTGAATCCACCAGTCCTCTCCTATTCTGTGCGCTGCCTCTTTGGAGAGATGATCTGCAATGGTGTTCTGTTCCCTGTATATATGGCGACAGACAAAAGATTCAAATGACATAATCAATCTCTTAGCTTCATCCAGAATATGTCTTAAAGCAAATGCATGACAATGAGATGTATTATTGAGCCAATTGCAAACAATTTTGGAGTCGCCAAATAACTGTAAGTGTCTGCATTGTTTTAGAATAGCAAAATGAATAATGTGTTTGGCTGTGCTGAGTTCTGCGTAGTTATTTGTGCCTCTACCAAGGTTTATTTGAATCTTATAGCAGTGTCTGTCATTTAGGTGAAGAATGCCCCCCCCCCCACATCCATCATTTTGTGCCGATCCATCAAAAAAAGCCCAGGGCTTTGAGTGATCAATCGGGATAGGAGAGAGGGTTCTCGGTGTAGCGACAGTGTCCTCTTCTGGTAGTAAATTGTAGTCAGCCACCGTGTGAAGAATGATTGAAGGCCAGTGAGGTCTCTTCAATTGGAATATAAATAGGTTACGGGCTATCCATATAGCCCAACAGATCAGCAATGGTAGATTTTTGGCTTTACCCGTATGCTCAGAGCACCAGGTGGACCAGGCCTCCTGAAGGGAGTGCCCATGCCATTGCTTCAGCTGCGGGAAATGAGATGAAATGGACTGCCAGAAATGAATGGTCGAGCTGCATGTGAGAAACAGGTGCTCAGTGCTCTCCTCTGCATTAAGACAAAGATGACAGCGATATGGACCAAAAAATGATCGTTTCATAAGATTGGAGCCTGTGGGGACCTTATCAAAAATGATATTCCACATCAGAAGTCTAGTCCTGGGTGCAGCCTTTAACTTCCAAATCATCTTCCAAGTGGATAGGATTTCAGCTGGTTTGTGTGCCTCCATGAGTTTAAGGTATCCCAGCTTAGGTGAGTACGCTCCATGTTTTGCGTGCGCCCATATAATCTCATCTGGACCCTCCATGAGTCTGATATTAGCTTGGGTGAGAGCAGAGATGAAATCCGTCCAGTCGTCATACCATTGGTGAGGCAGGTTTAAAGTTCTAGCTGATAACCAGGCCTGCTGGAGGAAGGATGAATTAGCTTGGTCACCAATATGTTTGATATAAATGATACCTCTGTCATGGAGATAGTGAATAAGATCAGCCGGCAGCCTGTGGGCATTGCCGCATCCAACCCAGGGGTCCACTCCAATACGAACAGCATTCCCTTCTTTAATCCTCCAAGTGATGCCTTCTCTCAGCAGTGGAATTGAATCTATGACGGCTTTCCAGATGTTGGAGAAGTGATTGCTGTTTCCATGTCTGATGCAGAGCCAATCTAGTATAGATAGTGGCTTAATATATTTGGAGTAAGCCACCCTGGTCCAGAGGCTTTCAGCGGTGAGTAAACTCCAACCGAGCTTTGCCGCCAGAGCTTTAGAGAATATTGCCAGTCTCTTGATGCCCCATCCTCCCCAGCATTTAGGTTTAGTTATAGTCTCCCATTTCACCCATGCAAATATGCGTCCAGTCTGGTGCCCTTTCCATAGGAATCTGCAGCATATACTTTGTAGACGGTTCAGGATGCCTCTAGGTATCCATGCCAGGGCCATCCAATACACAGGTGTAGCCTCTATGACCGCTTTGATGAGGACAAGTCTGCCGGCTCTCGAAAGGTATTTATGGTACCAGACTTGAAGCCTCTTTTCTACTTTGGATATGAGCCATAACCAATCTGCAATTTTATAGCCCGCTGGCTTCAGTCTAAACCCCAGATACTTAATACCATCCGATAATTCCATAGTAACAAAAGGGAAGCGCTGTGAAGCAAAGTTGATTTCATGAGGCGAGCATCCAACAGATGTAATGGTGGATTTGTTATTGTTGATCTGCATCCCCGTGGCCTGCTGGAAGAGTCGGAAGGAGTTATGAAGTGAGGAGGAGTCACCAATACTGCCATTAAGGAAGATGAGTATATCATCAACGAATAAGAGGTGAGTAAGGAAGAAATTATCCACTATTTTGATGCCAGTGATTTGTCGACGATCTCTGGTGGATGAGATTATCCTACTCAGCCCTTCCATAATCAGAAGGAACAGCAGAGGAGAGAGAGGGCATCCCTGCCTAAGCCCCCTCTCAGCCGTAAAGAAGGGAGTCGCTTCTCCATTGAGAAGGACGCTATAGGATACATCCACGATGCAGCTCATCATCCATTTGATAAAATCATATGGGAAACCAAGATGAGTGAGTAGCAATCTAAGGTACAGCCAGTTTGTTCTATCAAAAGCCTTAGAAAGGTCAACTTTAAGAATCATGCCTTTTTGCTTCTTGATATGAAGAGTGTGCATGAGTTCCTGTGCAGTAGCTATGGCTTCATGGATCTGCCTGTGATGAAGGAATGCAAACTGCTCAGATGAGATATGCTGTGAGAGGATGGGCTTGAGCCGGTTAGCTATAATCTTGGCAATAATCTTGTAAAGGCAGTTGCATAGAGAAATGGGTCGGAAGTCATCAAAAGAGGTCGGGTCATCAGTCTTAGGAATGAGGGCGATGAAGGTAGACTTTATGGCTGATGATACCCTGCCCCTTTTCCTGCTGTCCTCCACAATACTTAATAAATCTTGGCCCAGAATGTCAAAAAAGGAGATGTAAAATTCAATTGTCCATCCGTCTGGTCCAGGGCTTTTGTCCTTCTTAAACCATTTCAGAGTTGCTTCCAGCTCATCCATGGTCACCTCCTTCAGAATCTCTTCCGAACTGTCCTGGTCCACATATCTGGGAAAGAGCTCAGCCACACGCATGATCTCCAAGATATTGACGTTTCCTGGAGCCCTGTAAATGCCTCTGAAGTGATCGGTGGCCATCCTGGCTAAGTTCTGCTGATTTGAGATGGTTAGACCATGCTCATCTTTTAGTTCCCAGATAGTATTGATGGCTTTACGCCCATTGGCAAACTTATGATAGAACTTTGTGTTATTATCCCCCTCAGTGAGCCATATAGCCCTACTTCTCAATCTCATGCTTTCTTCTCTTTCCTTCAATATTTGAGATCGTTTAGCAATCAGTTGGTTGTACTGCTCCTTATTCTCAGGTGAGTTGAAAGTACCTGATGAAGAGTTTTCATACTCCGAGATGATTCTCTCAGCCTCCATGAGAGTGTGGTTGTCTTGAATCCTCTTCTGATGAGCCCACTTTTTAGTAAGCAGCTTGAGCTCAGATAATTTCCTGACAAAACCAGCAGACAGTTCCTCATCATCCCGAATTGGGTTGTTTTGCCAGTATTCATGGACCAGCTGTATGTATGATGGATCTTGAAGCCATGCTGCATTGAATTTGTAGGGACTCTTGATCTTGTGAGTGAGGCCATCAATCTCCAGAAAGATAGGTCTGTGATCCGATAATCCACCGGATCCTACCCATTGTCTTGCTCTGGGAAGATCATTATATAACTGTTCTTTTATAAGGAAGCGGTCGAGTCTCCTGGCTAAACTCTGTTCTCCACTCCTATTATTAGACCAGGTGTACTGAAGTCTAGCAGAGGGAATGTCGACCCAGTGGTGGTCCTCTAAAAGGGAGGAGAAAGAGTCAGAGAGAGAATCCACTTGGGCCATATGCCCCCATGATTCACAATAGCCCAAGGAGAAGTTAAGGTCCCCTCCCAAAATGATGTTATCAGCCTGCAAGAGCTCTCTCTCAAATAGGGATCTCCAGAAAGTAAGTCGATCAGAGCAGGGTCCATAGACATTTATTACTCGGAGATCCCTATCCAGTGAATGTACATGTATGTCGATACCAATAAAACCCTTGCCCCCCCAATAATTGCAAATGTCCATGGTCCTGTTACAGACCCCGATGGCCAGACCCCCAGATCTACCTGCAGCATCGAGTGCATGGAAAGTCCAATTCGGGAGCCAAGAAGAAAGGGAGCGAATGAGGAGGTCCACAGGGCAAAGGGTTTCCTGTAGAAAAATGATATCCAGATGCTGCGAAGTAATGAGCCTCCTGAGTGCTAGTTTTTTGGCTGAACTAGCAAACCCTCTACAATTGTAGGAGAGGATTTTCATAAGGAAGGAGGGGGAGGGCCATCCTTCGCTCTAAGGGCCCCAAAAATGGTGTGCTGTCGCCCAAGGGCAACCTCTTCATCCGCTGTCTGTCTTGCTTTAGTAATGCGGGATGGGCGTCCCCGACCGGTCTTGTGGAGGGTGGGGGGACTAACAGGATCAAGACCAATAACGTCAGGTCCTCTGTCCTTGTTCCGAGGACGAAGGGAGTACCGAGGAGATGGCCTGTATAATGCAGAGGTCGAAGTAATCAGAGGGGGGGGGCCCAGAGGAGGAGGCGGCGGGATCGAGCAAGTGAGAGATATATGAGCTAGTGAGTGAGAGGTGAAAGTCACAGGTGGATCAGGGTGAGAAGTGACAGATGAAATGCAGGATGCATGCAAATTCAAAGAGTTAGGAGGAGATGACTTACCCGTAACCGCTGTGTCCATCGGAGGGGTCAGTGTGTGCTCCTGAGCCTCTGAGGACGTTGGCGGTGCCGGGGGTGGAGCATCATCCGCTAAACTTGCAGGTCCAGGTCCGTCTTGGGGCGCAGCAACCCCTGGTGAGCGCTGATGGGCCACAGGTGGCTGAACCGGTTGCTGTTCCATAGGAGTCGACCGGATGATCTCTGCTACTTCTTCTTGTTCTTGCCTTTGGGATTTCCTCAATAGCGGGCAGTCTCTGTAGAGATGCCCAACTTTATGGCATCTGCGACAGCGATATGGGATGCCCTCGTAGTCAATGATCTGCCTTCGCGCCGAATCCCTCCACTGAATAGTAATATATTCATATAGGCCCCCTCGCGTATCCATGTAAATGAGAATCCTGGCATAGGCCATCATGCCAGTCTGTAGATAGGACTTGTCATACCCCATATAAGTGCCGAGAGCATTGCCTATGCGCTTGAAGATTTCTTCCGACCAATATTGAAGGGGGAGTCCAGGTAGTCGAATCCAGATAGGGCCAACCCCAATCTGCTCCGTCTCAGGATCAAATAAGGGTGTCCATCGCTTGAGAAGCACAGGCGCATGGTCAAAGTGCCAATGTGAGGATAAAACCCAGTTAGTGTGATCGGCACGCGCGAATCTGAGTGCAAACCATCCCCTCACAAATGTCTGCACAAACGGGATATCAACCAAATGATGCCCCCAAATCTCAGAAGCCCAAGCCTTCAAGCGTGCCGCCGTATAATTGCGACCCCTGATGCGCCCAACCAATACCCGATCCGCAAAATCCATCGCTTCGCCCCACTGTATGTCCTCTTCCAGTCTGAGAAAATAATCAGCTTCTCGCGACTTGAAGCATTTAGCTTTTCTTCTAGGGCCGCCGGGAGGGGGAGGGTTCCCCTGAGAGTCTGGTGCCGAAGGGGGGGGATGAGCAGGTACCGATGGATGGAAGGATGCAGGGATACCAGCAGTAGGAACGTGTGAAAAACCAGATAGGGGACCCGAGAGAGGGGGTACGGATGAGAAACAGCCGGACGAGGGACCAAGGTAACCCACAGGACCAGATGAGGCAAGAACCAGGTTAGGGTTATGCGGATAGTGGAAAGATGAACCGACAGTCGGTGGGGTTAACCCAAGAGAGGGGTTTAAGCTACCAGCCACAAACCCCAGGGTTGCCGGAGAGTGAGGAGGCGTCGATAGGGCTGGCCAGGTGGGGGGTTCGTCCGGGAGAACCACCGGCAGGGATTTGGATGATTCACCATGCGAAAACTGTGAGTAAACCCCTGAAAAATCGTCATAAAACATACCTTCTGAGCTGGCATTGGGGGTACGCCAGATGGAAACCCCTTCCAAAGGGTCAGCAGAATAGTCCACGGTCTCCAGGTCCTCCATAGTTAACTGCTCCTCGGAACGGTGAGAGTTATGCGGCGCAGTGAAGCCCGGCGAAAACGACATGTAGCGGGAGAGGGTTGTAACCACCGCAGAGGAACCGGAAAACAACAGCAGGTAAGCGAGATGATCCCCAAAAGCTCGTTAACCCGGATAGTGTCGGAAAACAGCTTCAAGGTAACGGACGAGAACCCCGACGGCGGCAGGCGCGAGAGAGCATCGAACGGCGGAAGCACAGGTAATGGAAAACGGAAAGAGTTACCAGCGACAGTAAGGAGGTGAAGGAGTAACAGTGCGGGTAAACAAAGTCTGCAGGGTTACAGAAGCCCTAACCGAACCCTGACTGCACGGTAAACCCTCGCGGAGGCCGCATCACTCTCCTCAAAACCCAACTGCTTTCATTATAATATAATTATTATATAATATATATAATATATTAAATCAAATCAAATCAAATCAAATCAACGGCCAATTCAAAATCTGGCGGTAATTTCAAATGTCAAAGCGGTGGCAAAACCATTTGTATATGGGACGAGTGGAGGGCAGGTCGAACCTGTGACCTCCCCCGCCCAACTACCACTGCCCACCATTGGGCCAAACACCGGACTTGAAATGGTTAGCGGGGGACTTGTATTTGAATGTTACGGAAACGCTAATGGCGGGGGTGGAGGGAGCCAGCCCCCTCCCCATGTGACAGCACACCAGAAAACCAAGGGCCAACAGATAGGATAAGCGCTTAACGCACTAATCACGCTTAACTTAATTAATAATGTTTAGCATTTAATTAAACCCGCTTTAATTCCGAATTAAGTTGGCGACGGTTTTGGAGGCATGCCAATTTCGGCGGAACTTCCAGTTTTGGTAGTGCTAATTGGAGTCTTCTCCAGATTTAGCAGGGTTTCCTAGGGAAAAATTGAATGAAGCATATCTTGCTCAATTTTTGACCAATTTTGGAAAATGAATAGTCATTCCTAGATGATTTCGACATTCTGAACTCATTGGTGCAGGTTTCAAAGTTTAAAAAATAAAAAAGGAAAAAAAATAAAAAATTCTGTGATAATCCCCTCTTAAAGTTAAAGAAGCCTAGGGCCACCAGTGGGGGAGGTTCAGCACAGATCAACCATAATCAGTTTTCAGAGATCTAATAGTCATTTTTGTGGTTTTTGGGTCTTCTCAACCCAATGGTAGAATTTTAAAAGATAATGGAGTGTAGCAGATGCTTGTAATCAGACATTGAACAATAATTCCAAAGAGGGCCTAACCATTGATGGAGGTCAAAATTTTTTTTTTTGTGATATTCCCCTGTTAAATTTAAAGAAGCCTAGGGCCACTAGTGGGGGAGGCTCAACACAGATCAACCAAAGTCAGTTTTTAGAGATCTAATAGTAATTTTTGGGGTTTTGGGTCTTCTGAACCCAATGGTATAATTTTAAAAGACATTGGAGTGTAGCAGATGCTTGTAATCAGACATTGAACAATAATTCCAAAGAGGGCCTAACCATTGATGGAGGTCCTACGAGATGTAGCCCAGTACTGGAGGGTGAACTCCTTGATCAATTATGTGTTATGAGATTGCTGTATATGATGTCTGCAATTTTATTTTTTGTTCATGTTATTTAAGCAGCTAATTAACTTATAAGTTTCTCACACAATACACATAAAAGACATATAACTTGACACATAAACCTCTTGCATAACTGGGTAAATGAGACAAATAAAAATATGTTTTAACTGATGAGGGAGATTGCATAGTAATTACAAGTTTTCCCAAGAACTCAGATCAAGTGGGTATCAGATAAGGTTAGCTCATTTGAACCCTGAGATGGTTTTCCAAGGTTAACTAGAGAATTAACTATTGGTTTTGAAATTATGCAAGGATCATTTAATTGTGTGCAAGTTTGTGTGTACAAGTTGAAGCAAGGAGAAGCTCCAGATTGAGAGCTTGGTTCTCAAATCACAGTAAAGAAGTTTGTGAAGCTTTGTGAATTGTTGTGAAGCTCTTTAATTCATTATACTTGTGAAGACAACTTCAAACAAAGCATGTTCCATGGAGAAAAACCTACAAGGATGTCAAAGGATGTGAAGGATTTTAGAAAGGCTTTCTTAGACATGGCAGAAATGGTGAAAGTCCTTTATGAAGAGAGGGATACCAATTTGCAAGATGTAGGATTTAGACCTCCAAGAGGAGAATGTTCTTCAAGGGAAGAAGGTAATAAGAGTGGTGATAAACCACCATTTTCTCCACAATCTTCATGCTTTTCTACAACTATTATGCAAGATGCTAGTGTAGAAAGTCCTTCAGAGAAGACAAATGGACAATTTTGCACCTTCTGTCCACATGATGTGGAAGATGAGGTTCTATCAACACCCAAATCCGAGGAGCTGAAAGAAGAGAGTCGAAGGGTCCAAGAGGACACATCTTGAATCAAAAAGGAATTCAAAAACATCTTCATATGTCAATCGAAAGATGAAGCAAATGGTAAGAATTTACATGCTTCTTCCTTGTGTGAAAGTATTGATGTAAATTAATTTGCAGCCTTTGAAAAATATAGTAAAGGCATTGGATCTAAATTCTTGACCAAGATGGGGTACAGGGAGGAGGCCTTGGAGTAAACCAACAAAGCATTAAAAATCCAATTGAGGTCAAGGAGAGGCCTAACTATTAAGGCTTAGGCTATGTTGCAAAAGAATAATGGTATTCTAGTGACAGCTCGTGGGTATCATGTGCCTTCTTCCATAAGAGAGGACATGAGGAGGCAAGATGTTGGGATTTGCATCCAGAAATGGTGCCTGCTTGGTTCCACAAGCGAAAGGAGGACTTGAAGTACAAAACATCTCCAAAGAGAGATGAAAAAGTTGAGGAAGAAACAAAGCTAATTTCTTCTTGCCATGCAAGTTCTTCACGCACGAGGCGTAAGCCAAAAGACTCCAAAAAGAGGTATAATCATTATGTTAATTTGACTGATGTTAATTCAAGTGCTCATAAATTGAATACTTTTTATGGTGGAAAACAAAACACAACTTTGAATAATGTGTTAAGGAAAAAGTTTCCATGTAATTTTTGCCTTTCATCTAACCATTGTGTAGATAAGTGTGAAAAGAAGAAAGAAATCATCAAGAAGATGTTTATATCTATTGGAAGTGAGACTGAAAGGAGAAAATCTCATCCAAAGATAAAGGCAAGTGAGCCAAGAGGAGCTCAAAAGAACTTTTGTACTCACTGCAATATCAGTGGACATTGGGTCGAGAAGTGTTGGAAATTGTTTCCACATCTTCATCCTGGTAAGGGAAAGCATATCATGCAAGCACCAGAAGAGGAAGCGACAACAGAAAAAGTGGTGCAAGATGCGACCATCCTTGAAACAACTGCAGAAGAAGAGAAAGTTCAAATAGAGGGTTCATTCACCTAGTTGGGTAAGAAATGGGTAGACTATTTGTCCAGTTGAAGTTTACAAATTTCTGTTTTCACTAGTTGCATAGCCCCATAGTTGGGTAACTTGTAAAAGTGATGTTCATAAATAAATCACTTATATGCAACAATATTTTTCTTGAAGCATTACAATGCTAGTTTGGCTTGTTGATAAATGAATTTCTTTGCCTTATGGATGCATTACTTTTCTGTTGAAAGTAGAGTTCTGTTTGACTCACTTTAATGCAGCAAAGAAGGCAATTTGTGGTTGCAATTTTGTATGTGAATTCATTTCTTTTGAAAGCATTCTTGATGTTGCATATTTTTGCTAGGAAGGTGTGTGAAAGTAGAGTATGTTACTGCATTTGTAGCAAAATTTTCAATTCAATTCTTATGTACCCATACATGTTTTTGGGTTTATTGTACTTGTGTTGTACTTATGAGAGAGTTGAAGAATTGTATACATACATGAGAGTTTGTGTGTGTGAACAATGAAACTAGATACATGCATGAGTGTCAACTTGTGTCAATTGTTGTCACTTGTATGTCATATTGACTTGGAAGAGTTGATTTTGTCTCCAAAGGTGAAAGGGAGATGTTGACGGATTATTGCATGAGAATGTGGAATTCTTATTGTTTATGCAAAGAATCATCAAGTTGCTATACATGCTTATGTTTGGCTCTTAAGTCAAGTCAATTGTTGGAGCATGTTTATCGACTTATGTTTGATCGATTTGTGTTTACTTGATATTTTGTACACCAAGATGCAAGAGTACATGGAGATGTTACATGATGTGACAATTGTTTCTTTGAAGGAGCAAAAGAAGAGGTAGTCAATTTACAATTTCTTTCATAATGTGTTTTTCCATTTAATGGTGTTTCTTGTGACAAAATGTCGCAGGATTTTGGAAGGTCTATTCTTGAGAAAGATTCTCATGCTTAGTTTTCATTCTCAAATCATGGCATGAGGAGCATGTTGAACTGGAGGATGATAGAGGCAAGAAGTGAAAGTGGACGAGATGCCAAAACTTTTCAGCCATTGTAGACCATTTGTGTGTGTTGACGCTAAGATTTTTAGTGGGAAGGCTATTAGATTGTATCATTTTTTCAAGCACCGAGGGATCGATGTGGTATAGCAAAGGTATTTTGCATCCAGCAAATGTCTAACAATTGTTGGATTGGGTCAGCAGCAACAGGAGAACAGTGGTTGAGGGACATAGCGATTTGCAATGCAAGGCATGTCAGGGTACCCAAGTGGTTCTCATGGTTATTTATTCAATTAGAATTAGTTGATAGAACTTGGAAAGGAGAAGAGAGTTTAGTTCTCACTAGATAACCAAATTTTGTGGGTCCAAAAGCCCGTCACTAGGAAGGAGTGATCAAAATTTGGATTAGGGGCCAAAATCTGCTCAAAATTCAAAGTTCTTAGATTGGCTCAAAACCTATACGACTGTGTCTGTCTCATCAATATGATAGCAGTGCAATTCATTTCGCTGGAAACGAAGACTGGATGAAGGAGAAAAGGCCTGTTATTCGTTTTCCTAAACAATTAAAAAAAATTGCAGAATAGGACATAATGATGACATGACAGTCCAGTCAGAAAGGGGAATCTTCTTCAGTTTTCACCTAATGAGGCTGTGGCAAGTGTCACTTCAGGATTCGCCAGTTTGGTTGTGTGAAGGTGAAATTTCCTACTTGGTCTCCAAGGTGGAAATTATGTTTTGTTATTAAATATATATATATATATATATATATATATACTTTATATATATATATATTTTTTTCTAGGTTAAGACTAAACTAAGTACCCACGGGAATTGAACCAGTGACCTATCGCAAGGAGTGCCTTAACAGCTCACCCATTCACCGTCAATCCAAAGCCTCGTGGGCATATATATACTTTATATTATATTATATGATTTTTTTTTTTTTAAATTATATTTTATAATATAATTGTCATATATTATATATTATATATGTTATATATTAAATTAAATCAAATCGGAGGTCAATTCATATTTAAAAGCCAGCAATAATTTCAAATGTCAAAGCGGTGACAAAACCATTTATATATGGGATGGGCGAAGGGCGGTTCAAACCCGTGACCTCCCCCACCCAACTACCACTGCCTACCGTTGGGCCAAACGCCAGAATTGAAATGGTTAGTGACAGAATTGTATTTGAATGTTGTGGAAACGCTGATGATGGGGGCAGAGGGAGCCAACCCCATCCCCATGTGACCACACATAAGAAAACCAAGGGCTAGCGGATAGGATAAACGCTTAGCGCGCTAATCACACTTAACTTAATTAATCTCATTTAGAATTTAATTAAACCAAATTTAATTCTAAATTAATTTGGCGGTGGTTTTGGAGGTGTGCCAATTTCAGCAGAACTACCAGTTTTGGTGGTGCTATTTGGTGTCTTCTCCAGATTTAGCGGGGTTTCCTAGGGAAAAATTGAATGAAGCATATCTTGCTCAATTTTCAACCAATTTTGGAAAATTAATAGTCATTCCTAGGTGATTTCGACATTATGAACTCATTGGTGTAGGTTTCAGAGGAAAAAAAAAAAACTTTTGTGCATGATATTCCCATGTTGGAGTTAAAGAAGCCTAGGGCCACCAATGGGGGAGGTCTAGCACATATAAGCCAGAGTCAGTTTTTAGAGATCTAATAGTCATTTTTGGGGGTTTTGGGTCTTTTGAACCCAATGGTACAATTTTGAAATCCATTAGAGTGTAGTAGATACCTGTAATCAGACATTGACCAATAATTCCAAAGAGGGCCTAGCCATTGATGGAGGTCCTGGGAGATGTAGCCCAGTACTAGAGGGTGAAATCCTTGATCAATTATGTGTTGTGAGATTGATGTATATGATGTATACAATTTTATTTTCTATTCATGTTATTTGAATATCTAATTAACTTATAATTTTCTCACACATGACACATAAAAGACATATAACTTGATACATAAACCTCTTGCATAACTGGGTAAATGAGACAAATCAAAATATGTTTTAACTGATGAGGGAGCTTGTATAACAATTACAAATTTTCCTAGTAATTCAGATCACATGTAAAGGAGGATCATGTGCAGTTTGGAAAAGGCACAGTGTTTGATCTTGATTTGTTTCACTCCTTGCCATTGATTTCAAAGGAGTGAGTTTTTTGTGTGGTCAACTTCAGAAGTTCACTTCATAGAGGGAAGTTTCAGGTTGACATCATTGGAAAAGGGGGAGATTGTTTGTATTTTGGTGTTTCCATTGATGTCACCTGATGGATATCATGAATAATATGTTTGTATTGATGCATTCCTAATGTATGCCATGTTTTATTTATATTTAGAAGGTTGTCATGGTGTTGTAGAATTTTGTCATGGTGTTAAAGGGTCTGAAGATAGCTACCATGTTGTATCATGTTCACTCCTGAAGCTGACCTACTAGATGGAGGTCACCTGATGTATTCCATGTATTCATGAGTTGGATGACCTTGTATTGAGCCCTATGCTTATTTTCACGAGGTGAAATTGCTTGATAAAGGACATTATGATGTCCCAAGCATCCTCCTAAAGTAGAACTGGTAGATTCCATGAGGAAGGAAGGCTAAAGTGGATTAATGCTAGCTACATGCGGAACATAGAGAATTAATAATATTTTATGTGGCTTAGAGAGGAGCATTATAACTTAGGTTAGCAGAGTAAAGGGCACGCTACCATTTTTGGGTTTTTTTATCCGATTTATGTGTGCATTTCAGGTATTTTATTGTGTCTTTCCGATGGTTTTTGATCAAGACTTTTGATAAAAAGGTTGTGAAACGTTAATTGACTTCTAGAAGATTGTTAAAGTGAAGAATCTCTATCATTAAGTGAATTTACTGGCAAAATCAAGTCAAGGATATGAATAATGATCAATTCAAGTGTATGAACAAAGTTTCTAAGTGCTCCATCACCTATATCATTTACTAATTTAATCATCTTAAAAAATTACAAATAGGATAATGCTATGAGGTTATTTGGTTGGTTCTTTTGTGAGTCTGAGAGCATTCCATTGAGAAGGCATTGAGAGAGAAATGATATAGATGAAGCTACTCACACATAATATCAAAGATATATCAATGTTGTATGCAGGAACTCGAGATCAGATTTGATAAGAAGATGTAGAGGTTGAAGTCCATCAAAATATATGCTATGTATTGATTTACTTCTAATTACAGTTGATGGTTGGATGGATTGAGAGAAGTGCATGATGACTGTAGATGTATATTGTATATAAAATTTTGTTGTGTAGGTCCCATATTTTGTTATGCATATAACAATTTTAAGAGATGAGAAGTTGTTGAAGATAGTGTGTTAGAGAGAGAGGACTTGATATGGAGATTTTTTGCTACTAATCTATTATGGTTGTGCTATAGAGATTTCTACTTTGATGAGCCGGGGTCCTAGTTTGAAATATTCTGAAAGCATGGCTTTGAGAGATTGAGGAGGTGGTGGCCTCCACTCAGTGGTTGTTGAAAAATATAGGGGTGGTGACTGAAAAAATAATATATTGGGAGTAACAACTCCATTCAGTGGTGGTTGGGTGAGGCTTAATGGGAGTGGTAGATTCCAACAGGTAGTGGCATGTAGAGTTGTGTGAGTAGAGACTTCCTAGTTGGTGGTTACTAGCAATATTGATTTTAGGGGTAGTGGCTCCTTGCTGATGGTGGCCAACAAAATAGATGTAAATGATTTGATTAAATAATAATAAGAGAACAAGAAACAACACAATGACAAGCAAGGTGTTTTTTTTTTTAACTTAGAGGGGGGTTTTCCACCATAAATATTTGTGCCTCATGTGTTAAATGTTTAATGGTTTTATTCAATGTTTTGATGCTCTGATCTCTATTTATATGTTTCAGATTGTGAATGGTTTACAAAATAAGTAATTAGATAAAATTTATATAAGTTCATTCACTACTGATTCACCCCCCCCCCCCCACCTTAGTAGTGCTCTACATTTCTAATAAGTAGCAATACTCTTTGCGTGTATATGTGGCAAAGTACCTACTAGGTGTTCAAGGAAAGTGGAACGAAAGGGTTGGTGTAAGTGCTTCTTCAATAAGTAAGTCAAGTTTTCTTGTTCAAGGGAAAATTGATTGTCAAGTGTTGTTGACATCAAGCCCTAGTTTTCTTATATGAGGCTAATTGTAAGGGCCATGATACCTGGTATGTAAGCCCTACGTTTGTTGTATTAAAGTTGTAATATAACCAGTTTTGGGTTGAAAAAATCTATTATGTACTTCATTGATTCATTGTTGTATATTTTTTGCTATGCAAAGTGCTTGTGTTGTGGAATTTTAGTGTGTTTGTGATCATTTTTTAGACATAGAACTAATTTTGAATTGCCAAGGAAAATAAAATAAAGATGCACCACCATTCTTTTTAAAATGGGAGACATTGTTTCCAATGGAAATATGAGCCATCGACAAATTTCTTAGTTAATGTTTGACAAGGAACATTGTGTTCAATTACTAAGCCACATGTCATATTACAAATCAATTTTTTCATTTAGCAAAGTAGCTATGGTGAAGGGACAACCTCCCTTAGCTTGCATGAACCTTCATTTAATCTCCCATGCTCTTGAACCTATGTGAGGTTTTCCTTGGCATCATTATGGGATAATGTCACATATAGAAGGTTATTTATGGTGGAATTAAAAGCTCGTTGGCTCTTTCACCAATCTAGTGGGATTTACTTTCGTGCATTGGTTGGTTCACATGGAATCCTTTCTACTCTAGTGCTCATGAAGTAAGCCAATCCATCCTTCATTCCGTTATTCATATTAATTTAGAGTGTCTAGTGTATTTATTTGGAGTACAAAGGTTTCCCATCAACCTATAATATTTATAGGGTATTTCTCTTACTTTTTATCTCTTCCTATAATTACTTGGCACTTTCCCTCTATTTTGGGCCTTTTGTTCTTAGTGGTTGGTCCTAGTCTTGGTAGAGCTATCTTGACTCCTTTTCACCTTGTATCTTCCTTCTCAATAATGAGGTGCTTTCTCTGGTTTTGTTGGGGGAGAGGTATCATTTTCTTATATTTATCAACATCACTCCTTGAGGGGATTGCTACTTTTAAACTTATACTTATTGTACTTTGAATTATTGTTCCTAATCACCTGTACAAATGTGTGTGTCATAGCCATAGAAGCCCCAATTTTGAGTTTGGTATTTATAACTTTGGCTATAAAATGGATTATAGATAGCTATAGGAGATTAGGAGGGATTTGAGAAGCCATGAGGAATCCATTTAAGGTAATAAAAGTTCTATTTTGGTAGTTACAGGAAGAATCCAGGAATATGACAATTTGGTAACCTCTAAAATAACTTTAGTAATGGGAAGTTTGGTTCAATTGAAATGCCAAATATATGTTTTGGAAGCATATTTTACTGTGCACCACACTATGGTCATAAATATGTCTAAATAGGATCAATCAGTAACCAATATAATCAAAACCCTTGACAAGAATAAACTTGAAGAAGAATTGGAACATAGTTCAAAACGTTTTGAAAGAAATAGATACTAAAAGAGACAAATAAATAAAGCATTTCAAAGTGCTTAAAGTAGTTTACATAATAGGAGGATGAATAATTATAATGGAAATGAATTCAAGTTACCATATATCAATGGAATTCTTGCTAAAATATCAAGGATTTTGAAATGAAAGAGTGCAAGGATTGGATTTACACCCTTGAATACCTTAAAGAATATGCTTGACATAGGTAAGGATAATATTGATCCTAATTGTTGGGTTGTGTTATATTCTTTCCATGACTAGTCTCCCTAGTTAATCAGGGGGTTTGAGGGGGAGCGGAGCCCCCCCCCCCTCATTGTGCTGACTGTGCAGTGGGGGGGTCACAAGGGGTTTGAGGGGGGCGGTTAGCCCCCTCTACGGGATTAGGGGCAACGCCTTGGGGAAATTTTTTTTGGACCCTATATTAGGTTGGGCGGACCTACCTATGGTTTTGTGCATTGTTTTCGCACATGGTTTTGGACACGATGGTTTTCAGTCCATGGTTTTGGATGTGATGGTTTTCGGTCCATGGTATTGGATGCTTCGACATGTATAAATATGTATTGTAACATTGAAAGGAACATAATGAAAAATCAATATGGTAGTCTGGTTTTTGGATTCAGGAGAAAATCTCCATGTATATGTGTTTTATGTGTTATGTTCTCACATTGTTTATTTTCTATGTTTTAGAATTCGTATGTAGGTAATTTCTATACGGGGTTAAAACCTACATTTGGTATCAGAGCTGTTTTGGCTTCAAGGGGACGCCTTTGTTGCTGAGGGGTTTTGATTAGGCCTGTGGTAGATCTTGTTCAGTGGGAGATCTATGGGATCGATTCTGGTGGTGAATGGAAAGATAGAGATCGATAAATTTAATGGTCAGAGTTTTGAGTTATGGAAACTCAAGATGGAGGATTTGTTGGTGGATAAATATCAGTGGATCGCGGTAGATCCATGTACTAAACCAACGGGAGTGTCTGATGAAGAATGGAAGAAGTTGGATTGGAAGGCTAAGAGCACAATACGATTGTGTGTCTCAAATTCAGTATCGCTGAATGTATCAGGGGAAGCTACGACGAAGGCTTTGTGGGACAAGTTAGGGACTTTGTACCAATCTAAGTCTCTAGTGAATAAACTGTTCCTATGGAAAAAGTTGTATAACCTGGGGATGAAAGATGGAGACTCGGTGACAGAACATCTGAACGCATTTAATACTGTGGTAAGTCAGTTATTATCTGTTGATATTAAAATTTCAGATGAAGATAAGTGCATCAGTTTGTTATGTTCTCTACCAGATTCATGGGATATTCTAGTTATTGCAATAGGTAGTAATGCAAATGCCTTGCAGTTTGATGAAATAGTCTCATCCTTGCTTATGGAGGAGATGAGATGGAAAAATATGGAGAGCTAGAATGGTGATGCCTTGTATGTACAAGGACGGTCCTAGAACAGAAACAAAAACAAGTCATCAAGTGGGATATCTAAATCTAGAGGGAGATCTAAATCTTCAGGAAAACCTGTAAAGGTGGTGTGCTGGAAATGCAGAAAGGAAGGGCACTACAAAAGGGACTGTAAATATAAGGCTCCTGAAAAAGGAAAGGGATCTGATGATGCTCCTTTTGCAGAGGCAAAAACCACCTCAGATGAAGGTGGGGATGTGTACTTGGCTCCTTCAAGTACACATGTAGATCATGAGCCATGGTTGATTGACTCAGGTGCATCCTTTCACTTCACTCCCCATAGAGAGTGGTTCTGCGAGTATGAGAAATATGATGGTGGTGATGTCTTCTTAGGGGATGATAGGAAGGCTAGAATCGTTGGTCGCAGAAAAGTAAAGTTGAATTTGTAAGGGGGAAGGGTTATAACACTTCCTAGTGTTCTGTAAATTTCTGCATTGGCCAGAAATCTAATTTCTGTAAGTAAGTTGGATGATGCAGGTGTAAAAACAATGTTTGAGAAGGATACCTGCAAGATGGTTTGGGGAGCACCGGTATTGATGTGGAGAGTTCGGATTGGAACTCTGTACAAGCTGCAAGGTAGCACTATTATTGATGGGTGCAACAGTTCTGTGGTTCTTGAAAGTGGAGCAGAAAATCTAGTGGTCTCTGGAAAGAAGACCATGCTGTGGCATCAAAGGCTTGGAAATATTGGAGAGAAGGGCCTTTGAATACTTCATGGTAAAGGTATGGTAGAAGGTATGATTAATAGCTCTCTGGATTTTGATTTTTGTGAAAATTGTGTATATGGGAAGCAGAATTGGGTGAGTTTCCCCTCTGGTGGTAAGAGGGCGAAACAAATATTAGAGCTTGTGCACAGTGATGTGTTTGGACCTGTGAAGGTTCCATCACTAGGTAAGTTTATGTACTATGTATCATTTATAGATGAATTCTCAAGGAATACATGGATATATTTCCTTAAGAAGAAATCTGAAGTCTTTGACGGGTTTAAAGAATTTAAGGCTCTCGTGGAAAACCGACAGAGAAGAAGATAAACGTGTTGAGGTTAGATAAGGGTGGAGAGTTTTGCAGTAAGGAATTTGAATAATTCTATAAGAAGTGTGGTATAGCACGATAGAAGACTACTCCATACACGCCTAAGCAAAATGGAGTTGCAAAAAGAATGAACAAGACATTGATGGAAAGGGGAAGAAGCATGCTCAGTGGTGTCGGGTTAGGACAAGAATTCTGGGTAGAGGCGATGGAGACAGCGTGTTACCTAGTCAACACATCACCTTCATCAATGTTGGAGGATAAGACTCCACAAGAGGTATGGACTGGTAAGAAACCCTCTCTTTAACATCTGAGGGTATTTGGATGTGATGCATATGTACATGTTCCAAACGAGAAAACAACCAAGTTGGATAGTAAATATGATAAGTGCATCTTTATTGGGTATAAGGATGGTTTAGAGGGTTATAAGTTTTGGAACCCAGTAACAAGGAAGGTTGTGTACAACTGAGATGTGGTGTTCAGAGAGGTGAAAGATGTTATTAAACATGAAGTCCAACAAAAGGAACCCGAGAAGATAGAGTCTGAGCTTAAGGAGGAAGAATCAGACTCTACAACATAAGAGGAATCAGAAGATGAAGAGCCACAAAATCCAGGTGTGAGAAGATCAGTTCAAGAAAGAAGGCAGCCAGAAAGGTATAGTCCACCTGCTTTCTGTTCAAATTTTTCTTTATCTATTACTGATGATGATCCCAGAACTATGAAGGAAGAAGTAGATTTAGAAGATGGCAAACTCTGGAAAGAGGCCATGGTTGATGAAATGACATCTTTGCACAAAAATGAGGCTTGGGATCTGGTGGAGTTGCCGGCTGGAAGGAAACCCAATGGAAGCAAATGGGTGTTTAAGAAGAAGACAAATGCAGAAGGAAAGGTGGAGAAATACAAAGCTCGGTTGGTAGAAAAAGGTTATTCCCAGGTGTCGAGAATTGATTTTGGTGATATTTTTTCTCCTGTTGCCAAGGCAGCTTCTATTAGATTACTTTTATTTGTTGCTGCTGCTTTTGATTTTGAGGTAGAACAGATGGATGTGAAGACAACATTTCTTCACAAATATCTAGAAGAGGAGATCTACATGAAGCAACCTGAAGGTTTTGCGGTGAAGGGTAATAAATAACTTGTATGCAAGTTAAAGAAGTCTTTATATGGGTTAAAACAATCACTAAGTATGTGGTATCAGAAATTTGATACATTTATACGGGGACTTGGTTTCACTAGAAGCAAAGAATATCACTGTGTGTATTTTAAATTAATTGGTGACCGTGTTATTTATCTAGTCTCGTATGTGGATGATATGTTGCTGGTTGGAATTGACAAAGAAATTATCCAGGATTTGAAGACCCAATTGTCCTCCAAATTCGACATGAAAGATCTTGGTGCTGCAAAATATATTTTGGGCATGGAAATTAAAAGAGGTCGGGTAAAGAGGAAGCTCTGGTTAAACCAGAGGAAGCATGTTGAGACAATACTATAGAGGTTTAATATGTAGGATAGTAAACCGGTGAAGGTTCCTATTCCTGAAGGTGTGAGGTTATCTGCTGAACATTGCCCCAAGACACAAGAAGAGGAAGAGGACATGTCCCGTGTTCCATATGCAAGTGCAGTCGTGTTGTGGCCACAACCACCACTCTATTAAAACTTGCCTTGGTAGCAATTTTGAATGGCCCCCCCTATAAGTTGATCTTGCACTCCTTCGAATGATCTCTCCAATCCCAAGGATTTTAGCTCTTTGCCAAGTGAAATATTTAATTTATAAATGGTCAAGGCTCCCTTTGATAAATATCTGTGGCATATTTCATTCTTGACCCAGCTTAGCCCTTCATTCATTCCCTTCATCAGACTTTTCAATCTTCAAATGCATATGTGGTATTTCTATGCCCGCACGCATAATCACCCCACCCTCACTATGGGTGTTTGTGCACTTAATACACAAAACCCATCATCACATCATATATATATATAGGGTCCGAAAGCCCTTCACATATCGCAATTGGCCTAAGTCCAAGGTCCATACATATATATGGCGTTCCCCTGGCCTCCAGACCTGACAACACTATGAACTACACTATATACATTATCGGGTCCGGTTCTCAATCGCTGATCGCATATCTGCGGATCTCGGGGTCATGCAGTTAGTGGAGAGGCGGAAGCTGGACCCGTTGATGATTATAAAGTGAGGCATATTAATTTTCAAATCTACCCCAATGGCCATACACAGGTTTTCCCATTTATCCATGTGTTTTGCGATGAAACATTAAAGTCGAGGTTTTCCAAAGGGAATGGTGACATTACGGACCCAAAGGGATTTATTAACATTGACATATATGTGTTTTTGGGTCCACCTCCCGTATCACATATCGCAATTGGCGGGGTCCCAAGGATTGAACATAAGGTGCGTAGTAATGTGGTGGACTTGCTGATCCTATTAAGCATATCATATAATATATCGGGTTCAAAGTTAATCACTTATCACTATCGGGAGGCATAGGGCTTATATATATGGCGTGCTACCATCTACCGGACCCGATGGCTTTATCAACCACAATATATATATATATATATATATATATATATATATATATATATATATATATATATATATATATATATATATATATATATATATATATATATATTGGGTTCGGAGCATTTCGCATATCGCAATCGACCCGGTCCAAAGTTTCATATATAGTGCACCATAACCTCCCGAACCTGCCGATAATTACAAAGACGAGCATATAATTTTTCAAGTCTGCAATTTGAATTCGGCTGTGTTTTGCGACAGTTTTTAGTGTAAATCAAGTTTGGCTTGTGAGGCTTAATTTATGCATAAAGCTAAAAACCAGTGGCCGATTCTCTTGCGATTGTCATTCTTCATGTTGTAAATTTTTCATGGATGCGAAATTTGTGTTTTTTAAGCATTTTGCAACATATCTATATATGTGTAACTGATGTTGGTCATCTATACAGGTGAGGATCGAGAGAAAGCAAGCGAAACCTTAGGATGGATGCATATGCTTCAAGTTTAACTCCAAATAAAAGATGCATGCGCCGATCCTAAGAGCTTGCCCCCGCGGATATGTGTATTTGAATATCAGGTTCTATAGCGTGGTGGTCATATGTCCAGGTGTTGCCCATGTATTCCCAAAAGACAAAACCGCTCCAGATTGCATCACGAAGAGATCACAAATAGTCATCCTCTCATATCAATAACCATTTAGTGCCCAGGAAATGAAGTGCCCTAATGATAAGAAATGCCCTTTACGTGTCGACAGTGACACCGACTATTTCACTTGCTTCTTCTGATCGACATAATGAAGGAAGGAGAGGGAAGGCGAAAAGGTAGGGAATACTCAGAGCGAGAAGCTTTTAGCATAAATATTACCTCCGAAGAGGAAAAATGGCTTTTGATTTTCAAAAAGAACAGTTTTGCTTTATTGTGAATGAGGAGGACTGTTTCTAGGGGAAGAAGGAGCCTTTAGTTTCAGACTCATTGTATTGTTTTGGATCAGGGTGGTTCTTACTGGCATGAATGTAAATGTGATTTATATTTATGCATATTGATGACTTACAATCCACTATTAGTCTTGTTAAACTGAATGTGATTCAGTTTCATGGTTAACTTGTGAATGGTCTCTGGTTTGAAACTAAATTAAACATTAGTTGCAGTTTTAATTCCATAGAAGAATGTGGATTCCTATATGAGTGATTAGATTGCAATTTAGCTTTAATACAGTCCTGTCCAGTTGTGAATTCAGTGATTGATTCATTTGGACTTGAATCTATGCATGATGTTTAACCTTCTTTATCACTCTCCTGCTGAACATATATATGATGTTTAAACCTCTGTATTATGCTTTTGCAGGATAGATTAGGATAGCTAGGACTAGATTAGAGTAGTCAGAAGTAGTAAAGATAGGATTTAATACATAATGGTTAGCTGTTTCATTTTGTTGATTTAATTGAAGTCTTCCTCCTGAAAGCAATCTTTCGACATGCTTAAACAGTTCACGGGGTCCTTTAAAACCTGTCGGAGCTAGCCATTCTAAACAAAAGCAGGTCTAATTGGGGCTTGTGATCAGGTTAGTTCCCCATTGTTGGCATAACAAACATTTTCCGTGTCAACAAATTGGTGCTAGAAGGAGGGCCTGAACCACCCTCTCCATCTTTTCAAGATTTCATCTATAAGTGCCATGCATGGATTCAAAAGGATTAATGTATGGATCGTAAAGGTTGGAGAGATCCTGCCACACATTTGAAAGAGCCTCATTTTGAAGAAACGAAGACCCCTCTAAGTCCTATTTCCGGGTCACCCAAGGAAGAGAGACTGTGGGAGTATCCTGTCACTCAGGAACAACCAGTCAGAGCGCTTACTTGGTCTTACGCTCGTTCCCTCTCTCAGCTTCCCATATTTCACTCTTTAACTCCGACAACTAAGAGAAATCCAAGGATCTTTACCTTGAGCGAAGATACATTAGCAGCCACTTCTCTCGAAGACATTGTGCTAGAATCCTTGCATAGTATCAACACCCCTTGGGAAGAAATTCCCGAGGATTCCCCTTCTAAAGGTAACTCATCACTTGATATTGAGAATCCTAGAGGAGAAGCCTCCAACCAAAACTCCCTTGTCCATAGTATGGCCAACGTTCCTCCTCCAGGTGGGAATCAGCCTCCACCTCCTCCTCCGGGTGGGAATGAACCTCCACCTCCTCCAGGAGCACTCCCTCCTTGCCTTGCACAGGATGCTGTAGTGGTACCTGGGCAGCAACATCCCTTACCCAAAAATATAGAAAGAGTGTTACCCAATATCGACCCCAACCGAGGAGATACCGCTGATAACCATATTCGCTCTTTCTTCCTAGCCTTGCGCAGGTTGGGGGTCACTGATGAAGATGTGGTGTGCCACCTTTTCTCTTTTACTTTGACTGGTGTGGCCTCCATAGGGTATTTCAGCTTGAGAATAGGGTCAATCACCTCTTGGGATGCTTTTCAGCAAGCCTTTTTAGACAAATTTGGTGATGAAAAAACACCTACGACCTTAGTTTTAGAATTATCCTGCATGAAAATGGAAAGTAAGGAGAAGGTTAAGGATTTTAATATCCGATTCAACACCTTATTCAATAGAATCTTAGCCACCACTAGACCTATTGAGGAAGTGCTCATGGAGTTCTATGTCTCTGCTCTCCCTGTCCCTACAGTGATGTGGGTTAAAAGGAGTAATGTGTAGACCTTACAAGGTGCTATCGATGAAGTGGTGAACGTTGAAAATGAAATTATTAGCCTCATAGCATGCCACTCTACAATTGGAGAAAAGAAAGTCTCTCAGACATCCAAGAAGAATAATGGAAATGATAACAAAGGGGCTGAAACTAAAGACAGGGACACCACAGATGTGGAAGGGCTGCATCGAATCATTAAGAAACTTACGAACACAGTCATTGAAATGAAAAGGAATCATGGAGAGAGTACTAGTGGTAATGGAGGAGACTATAACAACAGAAAGCCCTTCAAGCCTTTCTATGGTAAGAAAATAGAGGGTGGTCATGGCCAACTTGCATTGCTTGCTCCACCTAATGAAGGGGCCTTAAACACAAAAGAGTTGTCTCTTGTTGGATTGCTCCTTAACAAAGAAGAACCTATACTAGAGCTTGAACTAGAACAAGAAGACGAGGAAGGATACCAAGTAGAAGAACCCTCGGAGGAGGAAACCAAAATTAATGTGCTGTGGGATTTCCATAGTGATAAGAATGACGATGAAGGAGATAACATTGTAGAAATCAACACTAATGAAATCCACACACGAAGTAAAGGGCCGTTCCCAGATACGACAAAGCCCTCAGACCGAACAAAGAAAGATTGTCACCCTGTGAAAGCATCCGCTCCCAGAGTTCCTGTCGAGAAAAGTAGACTTGGTGGTCAATCCAAGAATGCCCCTGTTGCAAGTCACCCAGAGAAAGAAAATTCATCTCCCACTGTAACAAAGGCTACTCAAGATAGTAAACTCCCATCTAAGAATGGAAAAATAGGTATGTTTACTCTACCATATCCTGTTTATAACATTGATTACAATATTGTGGATGATCTCAAGAAGTCTAGGGCTAATATCACATATTTTGACTTGTTGAAATTAATGCAGCAAAGAGATTTGCCACTGAAAGCTATGAATGAGCGGAACTACAAAACCCCCACCACCTCAAGCACCCAAACCGAGAATCCAATGTCCAAACCTGTTAGTACGACTAGCGCAACCCAAATACCATCAGCTATGGAGGCCATGTTGTTTAAAATGAATCGAAAGCCCCAAGATGTCAGTGTAGCCATGATAGGGAGGAAATCAAAATATATGACTCCAACCTTCCTTATCACATTCGAAATCTTCAACATGAATGTGCATAATTGCTTGGTAGACTCTGGTGCCTCATCCACTATTATGCTTCACACTGTTGCTAAGAGACTTCAGGCAATACCTGATAAAACTGAAACTAGAATTATGCAGTTGGATAGAACGAATGTGAGAGTTATTGGGGAGCTGAAAGATGTGTTGATTCAGATGGTTGCCAAGCCTCAATACACTTAAGTCATTGATATAATGGTAGTGGATATACCTGAGGCTTATGGGATGTTGCTTAGTCGGGACTGGTCATCAAATCTAAATGGATATTTCTCAATTGATTGGTCCCATACTTTGTTGCCTCAGAGGGGAAAAAGTGATATGCTGAGAATGGACCGGGAAAGATACATGAAGTACGTGGTAATGAAACCAAACAACCCCAATGAACCTGTAATGTTCTATAACTCTATCCTTGGGAATTACAGTTCCGATGTTTATGTCACGGAAACCTGTTTCGGGGAGTGCCATGCAGAAACAGTCAAGGAGGCTTTGAAAACACACAGTTGGAAGAAATAATTAAACACCCCCATAATCCAACTGATGAATTACCTTGTATTATAGTAGATGATAGGACTAATTTCATAGGAAGTAGTTCTTTTAGCGTAACATTAGAGTTTATTTTTGGGACACTTCACTTTGATGAATCTAACTGTCTTGAAAGTGCAGGCACTGGGAGCATTTTCATTGGACCACTAGGGAACCAACGCTTAATGGCCAACTGGTTGGAATGCGCACGCACCAGTAACACAACAGAACATGAAGGCTTGCTAAAAGGCCTAAGAAGAGCCATTGAAAGGAATAAAAATTTCTCAGAGTTTTTGATGACCCACAGATAACGGTGAACCAGGTAAAGAAAAAGATTCACTACAGTCTGCCACACCTGGTGAGGTACCAACATGAGGTATGGAGTTTAATTGGCAATTTTGATTCTTTCAATGTCACATACATACCTCGAAAGTATAACCACGATGTCAATCTGATGGCTGCTATGGATGTGAAACTTTTGCCTATTCTTAGATTAAACAAGAATAAATTTCATGTTGAATTGATTTTCAGATCATCTGTAACTGATAACATCTCAAATTGGCAGGTGCTCGAAGGTGATAATCAAATCCGTGAGTTCTTGCATTGTGAGAGAACACTCAGAACAACAACCATTAACAAAAGGGAGCTTGACAAACTTATAGACAGAAGTGAAGATGAGGCGATATCCTTCATCGAGAAATTTATTTACTTTTCATCTCTCATGAGTGAGCCAACAGGTAAGCACACAAAATTACAACACTCATGGCTGAGCCCATTCCAAGTTGTGGAAAAAGTTGGTCATGGAATTTATAGATTGAAAACCTTACAAGGAGAAACTCAAAAACTCCCTATTAATGGCCAGCATCTCAAGAGACACTTCTAGTAGCCAACAAATGGTGGTTACTTCCTAAGTAGTTTAGAATCCATTTTCATTTTTTTTGTTAGTTTAGTTACATTTTTGTCTTTCCCTTCTTGTTTTTATGCGAGTTCATTTTCTTCCTATTTTCAATTTTAGCCTTTTTCAACCATTTGATTTTTGTCCTCCAACCTTGTTTTCACCTCTCAAACCTCTTCAGGTTGCTTTCATTCCCTACCTTCGGCTTTTACACCCATTATTAACCTGATCATCAGCCTGCTGATCCTAAATCCATCATTACCTTGCAATCAAACAAACTTTCAATCAGCCCATGAGAACTCTAAAATTAGCTATAGAATTCAAACCAAGCAACTCATTGGCATCTGCTGAGAGCTGGGCGAGATCTGTTGATAACCTGAATATCTGGAGCATGTAGGGGCATCTTTATAAAACAAGAATGTGTAACTGCAGCTGGATTGGCATGGAGGGACGCTGCATTTTGAATAAATCCCACTCAGACCTAGCATATACTTGCCTATGAGGTTTACGGTCATTCTCCATTGTGTCACACGGAATCAGTCAAGAGTGCGGACACAACCGACCTTCCTAGAAGTCTAAGACATTCTAATGACAAACAAAACAAACTGGAGCTATCCTTCTCTAAACATGCATTATGATATGAGAAATCAAGTGTTTCGTTCTTACCTTTGTCCAAACGCTGTTGTAGAAGTCCAAGCTTTGTTGATCTGGATGAGCTCCTCCTTTTCTCCAAAACCTGCAATCACCAACAGTCAAACAATTAAATAGCACCTGATTATAACATAAAACAAAGCATATTCAACATATAGACCAAGGAGTACATGAAATAACCCATAAACAACAAGTTATTGAGAAGAATGGACCAATTTGCATTAAAGGTAATCAAAAGGAACCATTACAACCTGAGCCTTGGTGTTGTGCAAGCTCCTTCCAGGGTCCACAAGAGTCTTCCTCTACTTTGAAAAAGCTCACCCACTTCCAAATAGAACAAGCAAAGATGGCAATCTCTCCTCACAAGCTTCTAAATGGGAGTCCTAATTCCTGCAACATTTACCCTTAGAAAATGTATAGCTTCAACCTCTCCTCCTTCTGGCCCAATGCCTGTATTTATAGTACTCAAGAGGAGGTTAATCAGGTCCACCATCAATGGGATAATCCCCTCTTTGGGTGGGATAGCTCCCTTATTGATGGGATAAGTTCCTCTTTGATAGGAGTGCATGAACCATCTGGAGGCGCCCAATACACGTCGAACAACCTTCTAGAATGCTCTAGAAATGACCACAAGTAACTTTTTAAAGATGAAACTTGCGCATTCTAACCTTTACAGGGGGACGCACCTGTCCCTTTACATACAGAGCGTCTTTGGACGCAGCTTTTGTGAACGCTTGGGAGCGTCCCCGCAGGTAAGGTTGAGAGAACCTGCGTCCCCAGAGATAAATACATTTATACAAGACTTTCTCTCTTTTTTGGAGTTTGACATGGAGAGCAGAGGCATAAGACTTGCCTAAGAGGGTAGCATGACTGTTGATTGAGCCATACTAACTGTAAATAGTCATGGTGACATTTTTTAGTGTAACAGATTGCCCCCTAAAGTGCGAAGCCTGGAATAGATTAGGGTTTGTAATATCTAGGAAGGGTGAAGCGCTTTATCATTTCAAGGATTATCCCTTGGAGAGCCTGGTCAGAACCTGCAATTTTCAACACAAAATTCATGTATAAGATTATATCATCATTGAGGTAGGCATTCCCATACTCAGATCAAAACTTTAACTAACAGACTAACTACTCTGATACAGGAATGATTTTGCAGTACATCACAATCATAGACTTTTGTAGACACAGTATGGACGCAGCCATCTGTTTATGATTAGTCTACTTAGATAATGAATACAAAACTCCTCGCAGCCTGGATGGTGGAAATTAGATCCAGGGTCTTCATTTCTACTTCCCGAATTGGTACGATTCTAGCCATGCGAATAAATGAGTTGATGTCGAACATGGTAGAAACCACTTGATTACCAGTCAATGATGTAAACTGTTAACAAGCGTGAGAGAGACCACCAGTAATGTCAATGGTTCTCAAAGTACCCAGTACAATCCATGAGATGTGAATGAATGAGTTGATGTCGAACATTTCACGGAATCCTTCGATCGAAAGTCAATGATGTAAACTGATGTCAAAGGCGAGAAACCTGCCATTGATGCATGCAGACTTCAAGGTACTGACGATTTCTAAGTCATCTCTCTAGATAATGTGCTGATGTCGATAGAAAGCGACCCGTTGCAGGCAAGCCCGCAACACGAAATCATTGTTCAAGTTGAAGAAATGTTGCTGTAAGGACTGACTCAGGGATGGTCAAATGGATGACAAGTATTTTGCAGATGAAAGTTTTGCTTGCAGACCTCTTGAACACATAACGACACGACAGATGGCTTGGTGACAAATAACTCAAAGTTAATCCCCGGAACCCGGTTAAAGACTTTCAAAGTGGTTTGATCAACTGTGAGGTAAAAGATTTCCCAACCCAGGTGAATGAAAAGTGTCGTGTCCAAGAGTGGTAATAAAGTTTCTTTTGAGACAAAAGGTAACAAACAGGTTCATTCTTCTCTCTTTTCCCCCACCATTTCTGGCAAGTACCTCTTTATTTTTGACAAGCTTGAGGAGGATAACATATGCTTGATTATAAGCTCATCCTTCGGATGAGTCCAACCTAGTTTTGATTCGAACCCTAGGAAGGAGTGGTTCGTTCCTGTTTGTAATTGAACAGGTCCTTTACTGTGAAATGTTTAACGAGCCCAGTATAGGAGAAACTCGGTGTTTTTCAATTTTAGAGAGTCTGAAAAACTTAAGAAGACTCCAAGTTGAACTTTTTCGTAGATTTGTGTCCCTCAAGCCCGAAAAAGTATAAAATAATACCTGGGGGAACCGCTTGATCTTGCGACCAAGGAGTACTTTCATAATTAGTGCCACTGACCTGAAAAGTAAAAAGCGATCAAGGACACGTCGTTTTATTTCCGTATCGAGTTTGAAACGACAAAAACCCGGCAATCTTTTCCTGATTTTATGGTCAGAAAAGAGCTATAAGGGGACCGTCTTTTAATTCCGTTTTAACGAGTGTAAAAGAAACGCTCGGCAATCTTTTCATATTTTAGGAGTCAGAAAAGGGCTTAAAAGATGACTCTGATATTTTGTTCGTGAAAAAATGACAATTTTCCCTCTAAGTCCCTTTGTCCTGCACAAAAGCGACACATTACTCATACCTGTTTAAGATAGGCAAAAATACATCGAAAAACATCTTTCCATGGTGAAAAATGAACAAATTCATCCAAAAAACCTATAAAAAGACTTTTTACCATGTCATTTTTACCGTTTGACTGTTGAGGTTGAAAAAGGAGCTTTTGACAAGAAACTTCCCGTGGTCGCTGCGGAAAATCCGACCGTCAGAATCGAACGCCGTCTCTTCCAGGTATTTTACAACATCCTACTCTTCATTTCTATCCGATTAAAATTGTTTTTTGGGTTTTAGTTTTGTTTTTTGGGAGGGTTTAGGTTTCAAAATGCGCTCCTCGGTGGACGCAGGTGCCCTTCGGGTGACCTGCGTCCCCCGACTTTTTCCTATACAGGAAAATGGTCGGGGGACGCAGCCCACCTTCAGGCCAGCTGCGTCCCGACGCCCTGTGTTCCAAACGCGGGGTGCGTCCTCCGTGGAACGCAGAAATTGAAACCCCAATCCTCACAAATAACCATTCAAAATTCCCCAAATTAATTCTAATCATCATTTCTTGGTGTGTAGGGCACTCACCATGTTGGATTGGAGAGAAAGAGAGCACGAAGAGGTTGATGAAGCTGCAATAGAACACAACCTTCCCTGGATGCCCTAAAAGCATGCGGGTTATACAAATACTGGGCCATACCGGGCATGAGGGCTCAGGTAAGATTCTTAGAATGGCTGGTTGAGAGATGGAATGTTCAAGAGCAATGCTTTTACATAGGAGGGCACCAGCTCGAGATAGAGCCCTCGGATGTATACTTTCTCACTGGCTTGCCAAACAGAGGCGAGCAACTCAATCTAGCCGGGACTAGGCCGGGTGGCCAATCCCTTGTTAGTCTCCGGGAAGATTGGTGCACACCTGGGGCACACCATTCGAAAGGCGTGGAGATCAAACACATCTCTCTGCGTGAACTCAAAGTTATAGCGTTCACGGTTACCAGAATTTGCGGCGCAGCCGCTTTACACATTGCTTCCGGGTCCCAAATGCGGATGGCAATTGACTGTTACCAAGGCACCATTTTCAACTGGTGTGATGCTGTGTCGGCTAATATGAAGAGCCAACTGACTAAGGCAAAGAACGGACGACTGAAAACTTTTGGATATGGGCCTTTAGTCGTGAGCTTTGCCTTAGAGAGAGTTCCGATGCTGATCCCTCAGCAACTCACTGTTGATATCTTGGGTCCTCGGGAGCCAAAGCTGGTACGATGGGTTGCGGTGATGGCCCGGCATCCTGACGAGGGCGCGGCAGTTGTTCGATTTTCTGATAGTTACTTTCACTGGTTGGAGGACCAGGTTTTCTCGATCCAGGACTTTCCGTACGCCGGAGTAGATTTTCGACATGATCCGGACATGGTTCTTCCACAGGGAGAACAATGGGATGACAGAGGTACTTTATTTTTCACAAGTTTTCAAATTATGTATTTTTTTTGTTTTTTATATATATCGTCTCAAAACTGACAGTAAAATTTTCAAAATGCAGATGTTGGTCCACAGCGTCCAGCCAACCTCCGGCCTTTTGAGAGGAGACATCCAGCTGCACCGGTACCGGCCCCACAGGACGCGGCTGCAGAAGTACTAGCTGAGTTGGAGCATGATCTAGAGCGTCTGACGGCAGATATGCCTGAGACTACTATGGATGACATTCCTATCAGGCTTCAGCGCTTTGTAGTCGCAGTCCCTGGACCGTTTAGGAGATTTTTGCGTAAGGTAGCCCGTGCAGTGGTGTCGTATAAGGAGCACCACCAGTGATTGACTAGTCACTTTGTAGACACATGTGACATTTTTGGCTTTTTGTACTTATCATTTTTGCCGATCATAAGGTGTTTTTCAACCTATGATCGAAGACGATGTATATTTTTTTTGACACACTCCTATCTATATATATATCACTATTACCGGCTTATCTTGTTTAACATGTATGATGAAATGTTTTTTAAATTTACTTGCATGATTATCGTAAATGTCTGTCCAACACTCGAGAAGCAATTGCATCTGCTAATGTATTTAAGGACCTTGGAATATGCTGATATTCAATGTAATCAAATTCACGTTCCAAGAGACGCACTCTCAAAAACAACCTTAATAACACAGGATTTCTAATGGCATAAACTCTATTAAGCTGTAATACAACAAGTTCAGAATCTAACCTCACTATCAAACGTCGAATTCCAAATGAAATAGATTCGGATAATAATTCAACCACTGCACTGTATTCTGCAATGTTATTCGTTGTTTGACCGAGGCTTACCCCATGCATAGAAACTAACTCGTCAGAGGGTGAATAGATAACCCAAGCTGCGGAAGAGATATTCCGTGTACTACGACAAGCACCATCAGCAAATCCAATGTATGTTTGGAGAGGCGTCGACATCTGCAATATCAAGAGTAAAACCAAGATAAGCCAGAATAACGACGAAAAACACACTCACTAAGCTAAGCACACTGACTAACTAACAATCATACTAGCTAGAAAGAAAACCTAACCTAACTAAAAATTCTCCATACCCACCATTTAAGCATAATACCTCTTTAGGTAAAGTCCATTTCTGGGTTTACCCAAAGAGTCCCCATCAAAATCTACCAGCTCATAAGCCCCTTTTGCTAGCTTTCGCTTTACAATATAGGGTCCATGCCACATAGGAACGAATTTTCCAGCACCTAGCTTATCGTTAGCTTGATCATATAAAAGCACTAGGTCTCCCTCCGAAAAACTTCGAGGGGTCACATTTCTATCATACTGAGCTTTCATTCGCTTCGCGTGAGTCTCGATTGCCAATGCAGCGTCACGTCGAGTCTCATCTAATTTGGCTAAGTACAATAAACGTTTCTCCTCTTCGGAAGTAGCTGGAAGTAATTCGACAGCCATTTGAAGTGATGGGATTTCACATTCAATGGGTAACACTGCTTCCAAGCCATAAACTAGCTGGAAAGGAGTGAACCCTGTTGAGGTTTTCACTGAGGTTCGGTATGCCAATTCGACCGATGAATACCAATGGTTCGTCGGATCATGATAACCAGAACTTTGTTGATAGACTCAACCAAACCGTTGGCTTGCGGATAATGAGTAGAGCTGTCGTGGCGCAAACCAAGCTGGCTTGTAAGTTCAGTCATCATGGTGTTTCGAAAATGGCTCCCATGGTCAGTAATGATTGCTTGTGGGACACCAAACCTAGTTATTATATGATTGAATATGAAAACTGCAGCTGTTTTGCCGCTTGCGTCGAATGTAGGCATCGCCTCGGCCCATTTAGTGAAATAATCAACCGCGAGGATGATATACGCATGCCCCCCGGCCGAGTGAGGGTTACAAGTAATAAAGTCGATACCCCATTTGGCGAATGGACCAACGGCAATTATAGGGTGGAGAGGAGCAGGTGGTGCGCGCATCTTTCGATCAAACACTTGGCAGTTGTGGCACTTCCGGACTGCAATGATACAATCTTTAAACATAGATGGCCAGAAGTAACCAGCGCGCAACACCTTCTGAGCTGTGGCATACCCAGACATATGACCGCCACATGCTCCAGAGTGACAATCATTCAAAACTCTCTCAGCCTCTTCGTGAGTTAAACAACGTCGAAAAACTAAGTCTGCCCCCCGGCGATAAAGTGTATCTCCAATAATTTTGTATGGCTGGGATTGAAACCGAATTTTGCGACGTTCCGCCTTTGAAGCTTCAGGCCGAAAGGTTTGGGTTTGGAGATAGATGATTATATCCCCGTACCACGGATCTACAGTACTGATAAGAAACAAAGATTCGTCCGCAATGGACTCTTCTGCCACAGTCTCTGTGTCAGCACTCGGGAAATCACACATCAATTCCGCAAAAACTAAGGATTTCTTAGACTTGGACTTCTCGAACTCCAAGTCGAACTCTTGCAGGATAACGATCCATTTAGAGTACTTGCCCCCTAGCAGTTGTTTTGTCAAAATATAAATCATAGGGTTGCAATCCGAAATAACTGTAGTTTTACGGAGAAGAATGTAGTGACGAAAACGCTGGACAGCTTGAACGGCTGCCAGGGCCAATTTCTCCACATGCGAATATTTTAGCTCAGTGGGATTTAAGGTCCTACTAAGATAATATATCACATGCTCCGCTCCGAATTCATCTTCTTGAACTAACACCATTCCAATGGTGGAATGCGAAGCTGCGAGGTATAAGAAGTAGTCCTGGTTGTAGTTGGGAGGATGCAACAACGGTGCATGGGTCAACGCGTGTTTAAGTGCATCAAAAGATTGTTGGGCAATCTCGTCCCAAAAGAATTGTGCGTTCTGTTTCAACAACCGTGTAAAACCTTTAGTGACCTCGGCGTAGTTTGGGATGAATCGGCGTAAAAAGTTCGCTTTCCCTTGCAAACTTTGGAGTTGGCGCAAACTCGAAGGAGGAGGCAATTTGATGATAGCCTCGACTTTCGAGGGATCGACGCGAATGCCGGCTTTTGAAACAACAAATCCCAGCAATCGACCTGTTTCTATACAGAAAACACACTTGTGGGGATTCAACCGAATTCGATAATGCCTACACCTCATAAAGATTGCTCGTAGGTGGACAAGGTGATCAGCTCGATGTAAAGAATGAGCAGGCAAATCATCGAGATACGGTTGCACAATGTGCTTGATGTCATGAAATGCATAAGACATCGCCCGTTGAAAAGTGGCCCCGGCATTCTTAAGCCCAAAAGGTAATTTGCAATAAGCAAATGTCCCCCATGGACAAATGAATGCCGTTTTTGGTTGGTCGGCAGGTAGAATATTGATTTGATTATAGCCCGAAAAACCATCCATAAAGGAAAACATTTCACTTCCGGCACAATCATCAATAATTTGATCGATATAAGGCGTAGGATAGTTGTCTTTTGGACAAGCTCGATTTATATCCCTATAGTCGATACAGATTCTTATTGTTCCTTGTTTCTTGTTGACCGGAACAATATTCGATACCCAATCCGTTAACGGGATCGGATAAATGAAACCTGCTTTCAACAGCTTTTCGACTTCTGCTTTAATCGCAGCCGCTTTTCGAGGGTGAATCTGACGCAACCGTTGCCGGACGGGTTTAGCATCCGGGTAGGTCTTTATTTCATGAACAACAATGGCAGGATCGATTCCCGCATTTCCTCGTAAGACCAGGCAAACACATCGCGGAATTCTTGGAATAGGGCCTTGTAAGTTTGGATTTCTTCTTCTGTACATGCGGCACCTATATGAATGTTCTCCTCAATTCCGGGCTTCACTGAAATATCAATGGGAATAGTACGAGAAATATTCCCTAAATTCAACTCTGAATCAGAATGTTTCGTTGGATCCTGAGCGTCTTTGACATATTCAGCGGTAAAGATAGATGAAAAATCATTTTCAAATGCATCATCCTTAGGTAAAAACGAAGATCTGTGATGGAGATCCTCCCATGGTAGATCGTCTACACTTAGGATTTCGCGAAGTTGTTCGTCAGATGACACGACTTCGGGAAACGCTATCCGTTCTAAGGGTGAGGTGAAAAGTGACTCTTCACTGACCACATTCATTTGGTCGACCTTGGTTGAATGAAAGTCGGTAAAAGACATGAGAGCTTCATAAGCAATTTCATATGGACTCAAGGGCATAGCATTACCGAATGAGTCTATCTCAGAGTCAGATGGGACAAACCAAGGATCATCATAAATAATGTTTTCTGATGTAATCATATGAATTGTTGCAAACGAAGGTTCTACGCTGAGTGGAGGGAGAGGAAAAGTTCCCAGTAAACCGGAATCCTTAACTAAACCTACACCAACGTCCCTATAAGGGATTGTCGTCTTACCGACATGCTGGATACTCTCTGAAGAGGCTGGGTCGGATGAAAAGTATGTCAGCTGATCAATAGTCACGATCTTACCGTTATGTGGAAACTTAATTACTCTGAAGACCGATGAAACGACCGCTGTCATAGCATATGACCAACTTCGACCCAAAAGAAGGTTGTAGTCTAGAGGGGCATCAACCACTTCCACATCCAGACTAACGGTTTTACCTTCTACCCCTATAGGCAATTCCTGTAGAATACCAAACGGACGGAACCCACGGCCATCAAAGGCCTTAAGGATGGTGGGGGATTGGTTCAACGAAGGAGAACCAAGGGATCTCCAACATTGAATCGACATAATACACGTAGAAGCTCCCTCATCAATCACAGTCCGATGAATAGGCCTGTTTTTGACTATCACTGGAATTTGGAAAGCCATTTGATGGGGGAGACGCGGTGTACTATTTTCTAGATCGAAGATCATTAGATTCGGATCCTGAACATCAACAGCTCCTATAGCCGACAAAAGCAATTTTCGTTGTGCTGGACATGATTGCAGCACTTCTAACGCCGACATTGCTGAGGGTGAAACAGCTAAGTCCTCAACAATGTTGTAATTCTGGGCTGCTCTCGCATGTGGATTGAAAGCAGACCTTCGAAGTACACCCTTGGCGGGCGGTTTAATTACTAAGTCTGGGTTAGGTTTCTCGATCTGTAGTGGATCGGAACCAGGAGCTGAGGTTGATGGATTAGAATGAGAAGATTCTGCTTCCTTACCATCAACAGGATTCTTACTACCATAATCTTGCGATCGAGTCGCAATCCTCACATGAGACATCATCAAAATGGGTTCTTCACTGGCATTCGAGGAAGAACCTATCATCTTATTCTCCTGCTCCGGAAATGGATTTTTTAACACAGCAGGAGTGGGAGAACCTTTGACTATTTTCACTACCTCGGCCCGATGAGGGCAATCTCTCGTAAAATGATCCTCTTCACAAATAAGACAAGGATATCGAGGTTTGCGCTTTTCGTCATTGGTTTCCGACTTTTCTGTTTTCTCCTTCGGAGCCTTGTCTGCTTTAGCCTTCTTCTTTCCTTTCTTCTTTCCACCGTTTTTTGATTTGGCCGTAGATGACTCTACAGCGTGAATATCGGCGGTAAGTTCAGGAGAAGACTCTCCTGTCGGGGAATCGGGCAAAGTGATAATAGGAGTAGTTGAAGCCTTGGAAGACTTCTTCTTGCTCTTTGTATTCACGATACCAATCATACCATCAGCGGCATGAGATCCCGAAGGAGCAGCAGCGATTTGATTCGACTTTGGAAGATCCGGAATCTTCTCGTGTAATGTACCCGACTGAGTGTAAACTAAGTCAAGGTATTGCGCCTGAGCAATGACTTGCTCCTCAGTAACTACTCCGGCCTTAGCTACATCTTCAGTAATCCTTGGTAATAATGATTTAACAAACCATTCAGCTAAGATTTGGTCTGGGATAAAAACTTTCACTAGCCTTCTTCGACGTCTCCACTCATGAATGTGATCAGAAATATACGTGGAGGTTGATTGTTTTAGTGAAGTTAATAACTCCGTACCGTTATCGTATCTGACCGGTAACTGAAAGTGAGTTAAGAACGAGGTAGCTAACTGGCTAAAATTGTAAAAAGAGGCCCGTGGTAACTCAATGTACCACTTGGCCGCGAGACCAATGAGTGTACGCTGGAAAAGACGTAAGCGGATCGAATCATCCGAGATAGAATTTGAAGCACACCAGAGGTGGTAAGTCATCACGTGATTGGACGGATCCTCTCCAGACTTACCTTCGAACTTGGGTATATCGCTGGGCAACTTATTTGGCATTGGCGGCCAGAACGGAAGATATTGAATTGGATCGTTCGTTAGGCGCGTCAAGTCTGGTAAATCCAAAGTTGCGATAAACGGTAACTGCCGGTTAGGATCTCTAAAACTCTGGGTCACAATACCGGCCCCAGGAGGAGGATATCCAGGATAACTAGGAACAGGAGTTGCATTTGGGATATTATATCCTCCTGGAAAACCAGGATTAACCGGACCGTACTGGGGTTGCTGAGGTTGTTGATAAGTGTACCCAGGATACGGTTGATACTGGTAAACCGGTTGTTGGACAGCTTGCCCAGGTTGATACTGTCCCTGGTACGGAGGTTGAACAAATTGAGGTTGAGTAGTGACAACCGTACTTATACCAGGTTGGCCTACAGGCATCTGGACCGTGGTTTGAATCGTAGATCCAGACAACGGTACAGATGTCTGAGGAGTGGTTACAGAGACAGTAGAAACCGGAGCCGTCGATACTCCAGAAGTAAGTATGGTAGATGTGGCGGTAGTTGCAGCAGCCGTTTGAGATGGAGTACTAGGTGCAATTGGCGGCTGAGTAACTACCGAAGTTACAGAGGTTTGAACACTTGACTGGACAGGTTGCGGTTGCTGGGGTGGACCAGAAACTACAGGTTGTCCGCTTGAGGTACCGACTGTATACTTGGCTGCAACATCTGTTGACCCTGTGAAGGATCCCACACTAACATTCCAGGGTATTGACCCATAACAGGTTGAGGATACTGAGATCCATAGCCGGATTGAGGATAGGATTGATAATTGTAAGGTGCAGTTCCCATACCTTGACCATATGATTGACCTTGAGGTGGTTGATAACCTTGACTTGAGTATTGACCTTGAGGTTGATAACCTTGAGGTAAATACGGATACTGGGGTTGACCTTGACCTTGAGGTTGGTACCCTTGAGGTTGATACCCTTGGGGTTGATACCCTTGGGGTTGCCATCCTTGAGGTTGATATTGATACTGAGGTTGACCTTGGGGTACATATTGAGGCTGGGGTTGACCTTGAGGTATGTATTGCCCCATAGGAGCGTACTGACCTTGAGGTTGCCCCCCAGGCGGTAATTGGCCACCTTGAGGTTGGGAAACGGGAACTGAACCTGACATCATGTAAATGTCTCCTACACCCAATGGTATATTACCACTGTTTCCAACTAATAACCCATGATCAACGGGTTGAGGAGATGCTCCCGCAAAGGTACCAGAAAGAGATTGATACCCAGTAGGAACAGAAGGACCGCCATGTAAAAAAGATTCAGGACTTTGTGTAAACACGGACGACTGACCAGACATATTTACAGGAGTATGAATACCTCCAGGTGGAAAAGGAGTACGAGGTGTAGAAAAACCTAGCCCAAAGTTGTCTAAATAATTGGTTAACGAAAGGTACCAAGTAGTACTTCTAGGAGGACTGTAAAAGATAGATTCACGCTCCCTTAGATCAAGGGTAATTTGATCTTCAGGATCAGAGACGCCTATTTCTTCCTCTGGAACAAGTTCTTCAATAGCAATCAAACCAACAGGAAGATTTTCGGTGATAATTCTTTCTATTCTCGGTGAATCAGGAACACTAGGAGTCGGAGTAACAGGTTCGGATATTTCTGGTTCTTCGCCTGTATCACTAGCAGACGAAAAACTACCAACAAGCTCAGAAACTGTAACAGCTTCGGGATTATAACCTGTCTCTAAACTTTGGTAATCTGGATGGACCACCAAGGAAGATTCTCCTTCTTCAGGTGAACCTACTCTACTGCCACTAGGAGGAGTTACAAGGACCTTTAAACCTTCTAAATGACTGGACTTGTCTTGAGGAGGTTCACCCTAAGTCTACGGGATCTTCTCAACAATTCGGCCACAGAAACAACTTCAGGAGACTGGCCCCGAAGTCTACGGGACTGTCTCGGTAATTCCGCCACAGCTAAAAACTTTTAACTACTACACACGAAAACAAAATAAAATTTCAAATCAAACCACCTAAAGTCTCTAAAGAACCAAACAAATTTGAATCACACGCCTAAAGAATCTAGGGCGTCAAACCAAACACAAACAGTAGTCTTCCGGACCAAAAGCGCTAGTTGGTGATGAAGCCCAACCTCGCTGGATTCAGTACAGAAATGGCGGGTGGAACAGTTACCCCGGCAACCTGCTTAATGAATAGACTGGACCAAGTTCCTCCACTTTAACCGTCTCGAGTGAAGTGAACCCCCCAGAAAATCCAAGTGAGTATAACCGACGTCTGCTCCAGGTACAGTGGGACCTTCCCTCCACCGTCACCTCGGTAGAATCCTAAAGATAATGGCCACTAAGGTTACCAACCGCAACAAATGCACCTGGGGGAACAGTCTAAACTCCGACAGCACGCAAGGGCAGAGTAGCAAGCTCAATCCCCTTGCCGGCTCCTTGACAATAATCCAAGGTTTACCGACAAGTGACCCCTGGCTCCTCGACAATGGTTAATCCGAGGTTTACCGTTTGTAATACGTGCGTGTCTGGCGTCGTTCCCAACGAGGGGGGAATGATCCCCTCACTGGTTCGGACACGAGCTCGTGCTTCTCCTTTAAGAGGAGCTTTCCCAGAGTACAAGTGAGACAATTGGATTTATTCTATCACAAGATAAGCTACTTGTTTGGTTTTGTTGTCTTGGAGAGTTAATTACTCACCTACTCCAAGACACTAGCCTGATCTAAATTGGTGCTTCAGAGCCCTAGTAAATAAAAGTTACTATTTCGATTTTACTTTAAGCGTTACTTTTATGGTTGTTCTTTAAAGTCAAAAGGTAGTGGAAGTGAAACCAATGGTGTGTAGACTCGACTCCAACCACTACAAAGATGCACCTAAGATGATTTACGCTATCCTTTTTCAATGAAATTCTTAACTAAGAGAGTTGAGAGAATGCAAATTTTAGAGAAAACAACTTCCTTAGAAAAGACAATCAAAGAAACAATTCTCTTTTTCTTTTCAAGCACACAAACATGACCACTCTTTACTTGCACGAAAAACTCTTTTTCTTTCAAAACTTTCAAAGCTACTTGAAACAAGACTTTTAAAGAAGATGTTTTTGTATTTTTCTTTTAATAAAGCAAATAAATCTAATTTAACAAAAATCAATCTTAACAACTATTAAAATCTACGAAAATTCATTCACAAGCAAACTAAAAGGTAAATTTACTCTAAGCAAACTTAACGAGGCCAAAGCCTACAAGGATGTTTCTAGGTTGTTTTACTTGACCAAAATCAAATCAAGGACCAGCTATTGCAGAATCAAGAGCTGATCAAAACAAAACTCAAATCTTTTTGTTCTTTTTGTAAAATGGAATTCAAGACTTAATCAACAAGCACTTTGAAATTTGACCAAAGAGACAACTCAACAGGTTGGTTGCTCACACGGGTAGACTTACGACAGATCCGACTCTCAAGAAGGTTGACCAAACCAGAGAGATCTAAGGCTTGACAACTTCCACCATTAAAGTCACTACAGGATCTACTCAAAAATCAAACCCTAGGCTTAAATTTCAATGAAATCCACTAAAACACTTAATGCTATGAAAACAAGTTCAGGTGAAGATTCTTGGCAAGGGACTAATGAATCTGGGCAGAAAAAACTAAGAAAAAACAAAATCTAAGAGCAAAAATGCAAAAAATGGAATTTTCTCAAATTTTGGCAGGGGACGCAGGCAACCCGTTAGCATAGGTGCGGGCCCGCTCTGTGCACACAGCAAAAGTGCGTCCAGGGACGCACTGTGCAGCACTCAGAGGGTGCGTCCTACTGAAAAACTCAAGAAAAAGCAAAATAAAACTAATCCTAAGCTAACCCACCCAGAGACAGAATCACAGAGCCAAAACCAGAAAAATAAACCAATTTTCTCAAAGCAAAGTTCACACAAAAGAAAAGACTCTTCTCATTAATGGATTCCCCAGCGGAGTCGCCAATTTGTCACACGGAATCAGTCAAGAGTGCGGACACAACCGACCTTCCTAGAAGTCTAAGACATTCTAATGAAAAACAAAACAAACTGGAGCTATCCTTCTCTAAACATGCATTATGATATGAGAAATCAAGTGTTTCGTTCTTACCTTTGTCCAAACGCTGTTGTAGAAGTCCAAGCTTTGTTGATCTGGATGAGCTCCTCCTTTTCTCCAAAACCTGCAATCACCAACAGTCAAACAATTAAATAGCACCTGATTATAACATAAAACAAAGCATATTCAACATATAGACCAAGGAGTACATGAAATAACCCATAAACAACAAGTTATTGAGAAGAATGGACCAATTTGCATTAAAGGTAATCAAAAGGAACCATTACAACCTGAGCCTTGGTGTTGTGCAAGCTCCTTCCAGGGTCCACAAGAGTCTTCCTCTACTTTGACAAAGCTCACCCACTTCCAAATAGAACAAGCAAAGATGGCAATCTCTCCTCACAAGCTTCTAAATGGGAGTCCTAATTTAAGTATGGGGGATTTACGCAGTGCATTATATTAGATATCATTTTTGGGATTCAACTGCGTTAAGTAAGTTGAATCCCAAAAATGTATAGCTTCAACCTCTCCTCCTTCTGGCCCAATGCCTGTATTTATAGTACTCAAGAGGAGGTTAATCAGGTCCACCATCAATGGGATAATCCCCTCTTTGGGTGGGATAGCTCCCTTATTGATGGGATAAGTTCCTCTTTGATAGGAGTGCATGAACCATCTGGAGGCGCCCAATACACGTCGAACAACCTTCTAGAATGCTCTAGAAATGACCACAAGTAACTTTTTAAAGATGAAACTTGCGCATTCTAACCTTTACAGGGGGACGCACCTGTCCCTTTACATACAGAGCGTCTTTGGACGCAGCTTTTGTGAACGCTGGGAGCGTCCCCGCAGGTAAGGTTGAGAGAACCTGCGTCCCCAGAGATAAATACATTTATACAAGACTTTCTCTCTTTTTTGGAGTTTGACATGGAGAGCAGAGGCATAAGACTTGCCTAAGAGGGTAGCATGACTGTTGATTGAGCCATACTAACTGTAAATAGTCATGGTGACATTTTTTAGTGTAACACATTGGTCCCATCCACCACACTAAATTGTCCAATACCTGTTACTCACAAGTAAACCTCCTTTCTGTTAGAAAATTATATATTACGGAGCAATGGAACACATAAAATATTGCAGAAATATAAACACAGAAAATGCACAAAACAAGAGAGACACAGATATACGTGGTTCACCCAGTTTGGGCTACGTCCACCCTGAACAGCCAGTCCTTCCTTTCTATTATCCAGCAAAATGAAGAGACACAACCTACAGCAACTCCGCTGTAATATCCTCTGTTTTCTCTCACAGTCTCACCTCTCTGTTTCTCGCTCACAGAATATACATCTATCTCACAGCCTCAAATACAATACCCTCATACAAAGAGAGGGGTTGCCTTCTAGGGCAAAAAACCCTAAACTAAACATAAGTTCTACCGTCAGATCATCCGCCTAATGAACGGCCCAGATTGACTAGAAATTACTATACTTTTACAAGGCAATTTTACAGCTGTTTTTAGCTTCGGGGGCGCTGCCCCCGAAACTTCCCGCCAGGGGGGGGCTCCCAAAGGTCGCAGCCGCCCCCCCCTGGACCCCCCCTGCAGCGAACATTTTATGGGCGGCGTTGCCGCCCCCATTTCGAACTGGGGTCCTATGTGGCGATACCTTTGAATATAGAAGATAATCAGGCTCCACACCCAACACTTTCATGGGCTAAGCTCACTGTCATACACCCTGTGGCAAATCTAATTGTGCTCTAGTCCTTGTGCCTGAAACTGGAAGGACTTATCTAAAAAGAAATGAAATGTCAAATCCTTGTGCCAATTTGGAAGGACATGTTGTTTGGGAAGCCGGTTAAAGTAAGGACTGTTGCTGGGCTCAGGGTACCGGTTGACACAGCAAGCCTAACCTTGCTTAAGCGGTTTAAAAATATGGCATGATCCATGACTGCGCCCCATTCAATCAATAAATATAGCACTGAAATTCTCATATAAAGTGCAAGAAAACATGTCTACATCAAGCTTGTTGAGTAATAAAGAGCTGAGGTACACACCTAAACAGGTATGGACAGACCAGTTATGGCCCCAAAGGGATTTTTGAAAGTGGGAAACAGGTAGAGGAAGGTTAATAAACCCCATAATATTGCCAATGGAGAATGCCTATCAAAATCATATCAACAAGTAGAAGCTATTTGTCTCTATCCCCTCTAACACAATAATGTTTAAGTGGAACCCATGCTTGTCCATCTGTACAGTATGCATTTCAAGTTTATCTTAAACACCCTGCTGTTCTATTTGATCCAAGGTTTATTTGGAAACATAGATAACTAGTTTTCCCAGCAGTTCGCCATTTGTTGTGGCCACAACCACCACCCTATTAAAACTTGCCTTGGTAGCAATTTTGAATGGGCCCCCCTATAAGTTGATCTTGCACTCCTTCAAATGATCTGTCAAATACCAAGTATTTTAGCTCTTTGCCAAGCCAAATCTTTAATTTCTAAATGGTCAAGGTCCCCTTTGATAAATCTCTGTGGCATATTTCATTCTTGACCCAGCTTAGCCCTTCATTCATTCCCTTCATCAAACTTTCCAATCTTCATATGCATCTGTGGTATTTTTATGCCTGCACACATAATCACCCCACCCTCACTACGGGCATTTGTGCACTTAATACACAAAACCCTTCATTGCATCATTGTCACGTTATAAGCTCTTTACAAAGAAAACCCTTCACATAACACATGCCAGAAGTGTTCTGGACCTGAAGGCCATATATAACCATAATATATATATATATATATATATATATATATATATATATATATATATATATATATATATATATATATATAGTCTGAAAACCCTTCACATATCGCAATCGGCCTAAGTCTAAGGTCCACACATATATATGGCGTGCCCTGGCCTCCAAACCCGACGGCACTATGAATTGCACTATATACATTATCGGGTCCAGTTCTCAATCGCTCATCGCATATTGACGGATACCGGGGTCATGCAGTTAGTGGAGAGGCAAAAGCTGGACCCACCGATGATTATAAAGCTGGGCATATTAATTTTCAAATTCGCCCCAATGGCCATAAGCGGGTTTTCCCATTTATCCATGTGTTTTGTGATGAAACATTAAAGTCAGGGTTTTCCAAAGGGAATGGTGACATTGCAGACCCAAAGGGATTTATTAACATTGACATATATGTGTTTTCAAGTCTGCCTCCCGTATCGTATATCGCAATCGGTGGGGTGGCAAGGCTTGAACATAAGGTGCGCAACAATGTGGTGGACCTGCCAATCCTATTAAGCATATCATATAATATATCGGGTCCGGAGTTAATCGCTTATCACTATCGGGAGGCACAGGGCTTATATATATGGTGCGCTACCATCTACCGGACCCGATGGTTTTATCAACCATGATATATATATATATATATATATATATATATATATATATATATATATATATATATATATATCGGGTCCGGAGCATTTCGCATATCGCAATCGGCCTGGTCCAAAGTTTCATATATAGCACACCATAACCTCCCGGACCCGTCGATAATTACAAAGCCGAGCATATAATTTTTCAAGTCCGCAATTTGATTTCGGCTGTGTTTTGCGACAGTTTTCAGTGTAAACTGAGTTTGGCTTGCGAGGCTTAATTTATGCATAAAGCTAAAAACCAGGGGCCGATTCTCTCACGATTGTCATTCTTTATGTTATAAATGTTTCATGGATGCGAAATTTGTGTTTTTTAAGCATTTTGTAGCATATCTATATATGTGTAACTGATGTTGGTCGTCTCTACAGGTGAGGACCGAGAGAAGGCAAGCGAAACCTCAGGATGGATGCATAAGCTTCAAGTTTGACTCCAAATAAAAGATGCATGCGCCGATCCGAAGAGCTTGCCCCCGCGGATATGTGTATTTGAAGATCGGGTTCTATGGCATGGTGGTCATATGTCCAGGTGTTTCCCATGTATTCCCAAAAGATAAAACCGCTCCAGATTGCATCATGAAGAGATCACAAACAATCATCCTCTCATGTCAATAACCATTAAGTGCCCAGGAAATGAAGTGCCCTAAGGACAAGAAACGCCCTTTACGTGTCGACAGTGACACCGACTATTTCACCTGCTTCTTTTGATCAGCATAATGAAGGAAGGAGAGGGAAGGTGAAGAGACAGGGAAGACTGAGAGCGAGAAGCTTTTAGCATAAATATTACCTCCGAAGAGGAAAAAGGGCTTTTGATTTTCAAAAAGAGTAGTTTTGCTTTATTGTGATTGAGGAGGACTGTTTCCAGGGGAAGAAGGAGCCTTTAGTTTCAAGCTCATTTTATTGTTTTGGATCAGAGTGGTTGTTACTGGCATGAATGTAAATGTGATTTATATTTATGCATATTGATGACTTACAGTCCACTATTAGTCTTGTTAAACTGAATGTGATTCAGTTTCATGGTTAACTTGTGAATGGTCTCTGATTTGAAACTAAATTAAACATCAGTTGTAGTTTTAATTCCATAGAAGAATGTGGATTCCTATATGAGTGATTAGATTGCAATTTAGCTTTAATACAATCTTGTCAAGCTGTGAATTCAGTGATTGATTCATTTGGACTTGAATCTATGCATGATGTTTAACCTTCTTTATCACGCTCCTACTGAACATATATATGATGTTTAAATCTTTGTATTATGCTTCTATAGGATAGATAAGGATAGCTAGGAATAGATTAGAGTAGTCAGAAGTAGTAAAGATAGGATTTAATACATAATGGTTACCTGTTTCATTTTGTTGATTTAATTGAAGTCTTCCTCCCGGAAGCAATCTTTCGACATGTTCAAACAGTGCATGGGGTCCTTTAAAACCCGTCGGAGCTATCCATTCCAAATGAAAGCAGGTCCAATTGGGGCTTTCGATCAAGTTAGTTCCCCTTGTTGGCATAGCAAACATTTGCCATGTCAACAAGTCGGTAGCCTGATGTATGCAATGGTCTGTACTAGGCCAAACATTGCACATGTAGTGGGAGTATTGAGCAGGTTTATGTCAAAACCAAGGAAGGAGCACTGGACAACAATGAAGCGAGTTTTCAGGTATTTACGTGGCACTAGTGATTATGGTTTGTGCTACCAAGGAAGACCAGGATTGGATAGAGTGTTGGATATTCATGGCTTTGTTGATGCAGATTGGGCTGGAGATCTAGATCAGAGAAGATCTACAAGTGGGTATGTGTTTAACCTATTTGGAGGTGCAGTCAATTGTATGAGTAAGAAACAATCTGTAGTGGCACTATCAACTACAGAGGCAGAATGCATGGTAGCCACTCATGCAAGCAAGGAAGCAGTTTGGTTGCAGAGATTATGTTCAAGTATGGGGTTAGTACAAGGAGCTATAAGGATAGACGGTGACAGCCAAAGTGCAATTTTCTTGGCAAAGAACCCTGCTTATCATTCAAAGACAAAGCACATTGATGTTCAGTATCACTTTGTGAGGGATATGATAGAAGACAAAAAGGTGTTGCTGGTAAAGGTGGACACTTTGAAGAATATTGTACATGCATTGATGAAATCTATGAGCTCTGAGAAGTTATCTTGGTGTAGAGAAACAATGGGCATTTCAGGGTTGGATAAATGACTAAGCTTTCGTGTGGCCCCTTGTGGAAAGAAAACAACAAGTGGGAGAATTTTGTGTTGTGTTGTGTTATATTATTTCCACGACTAGTCTCCCTTGTTAACTTAGGGGGGGTTAGAGGGGGGGTGGAGCCTCCCCTTTGTTGCGCCGACTACGCAGCGGGGGGGTCACAGGGGGGTTTGAGGGGGGTGGTTAGCGCCCCTCTACAGGGTCCTGGGTAGTGCTCCGAAGAATTTTTTTTTGGACCCTATATTAGGTTGCACAGACCTACCTATGGTTTTGTGCATGGTTTTTGCACATGGTTTTGGACGCGATGGTTTTCGGTCCATGGTTTTGGACGTGATGGTTTTCAGTCCATGGTATTGGATGCTTCGGCATGTATAAATATGTATTGTAACATTGATTCAAGGAACATAATGAAAAATCAATCTGGTAGTCCCGGTTTTGGGATCTAGGGGAAAGTCTCTGTGTATATTTGTTTTATGTGTTATGCTCTCGCATTGTTTCTTTTCTGTGTTTTAGAATTCGTATGCAAGTAATTTTTGTACGGGGTTAAAACCTACACTAATTATCAAATAATAGATTATTCATTTGCAACTTCTCATGGTAAGGCATACATTTACAACACTAATTGTTTGTGAAAATTAGGTTAAAGTAGCATGGCACAAACATTAGAAATAAGCTCACTAATAAAATTGTCCTTCATTGAGTATTCTCATGCATTAAAACATCATATTTTCATAGAGATGAGAATCTTGTTGTTAGGTATACTATTACACAAGAAGACACATTAGAGGATCTAATGAAATTGAAAAAGATCTAAATAATATTAATATTGATGATGGGGTGGAAACTAAGCAAATATTGGAAGCTTATTATTTGCCTTTTGAAGGATAATTCTCCACATGACACCTCAAACAAATTAAAGGAACCAACTCTTTGAAACATAGACAAAACAGAAGGAAGCATAAGCTATGCTTTCAATGATTTCTTTATTTCAATTTCCCACATATGTAATATCATATTTTTGACCATTTGGATGTTTTGGATTGAATTGTAAATAAGTGGATATAATGAAAGGAGTCAATTTATATGAATGAATTCATGTGTAAACATTGTAAATATTTTGTACGAATTCTATTTGAGCCAAGCAACCTACTAAAATATTGTCAATGAGTAAGAAAACATTAATTTTGTTGAGAGTGTCTCACCCTTTGTAAAATACTTCCAACATAAATAGAAGCCATTGAATGCTAGTTTTCACATTTGAGTTTCCAAGATTAATCTACATTTTTTTCCAACTATGAGAAATATTTTTATATTTCATATGAGGAATATACATTTTTCAATCCTCTAAGAACTACTAAGACAACAAGACTCAAAACCATTACAAAAAATACTCATTATGAGTTCAACATGTTAGATGCATGGATTTAATCTGAATGTGGAAGATAAAAACATTTCTGCCAACCACCTAAACTAAACCCAATTGACATAGATTGAAATTGTGCAGGTACTATGTTATGTCAATAATAATCACTTGCAAAGATAGCTACAACACTATTAAAATGTATAAGGTCATTGTTACAATTCCTCTATTAATTGATATGCGGGTGAGATTAGTATCGTCTTTTTTGGTGTATATGTTGTGTAACTGTAACATAATACATGATGACATGAAATTTCCTTTAATTTGAATAATTATTTAGCCTGAAAAATATAATTTACTATTTAATTAAATTATTAAATATATACTTACATTGTTTCTTATTAGCATCTTATTATTAATTTTATTATTAACCAAGACAAATTATGTTACTTCATCTTGCACATATAGATCTACATTTATAAAACATAATAAAATGATAAATATTAATTTAACAAAGTTTTGTCGTTTAACACTGTCATAATACTTCATTTAATTTACTAAATACACTTAGGAGAGTGTATAATCTATTAATAATAACATTGACCATTATAAGTAAGTGAATTTTGAAACCAAATCAAAATCTAGCTATTCTTTTAGTGGCACCCTCTTTTTTTAAAGGAACGAGTATGTGTGTTTATATTAGAAAAAATAAAATCTGGAGAGGGCCAACACCCTTACATAGAAACTCAAATACATCATATGCAAGTTTGTCCAAGTAAACTATGAGTTTACTTCGGGGAGGAGAGCGAGTACACCAATTTACACAAAATATTTGCAAGTATAAATCCTACAAAAAATCGCCAATAGTCTTATACGTTTATAAAAAATCATATTAAAAGGAGGAAGGATGGAAAAATCAAGCTTGCCACAAAAAAAAACATATGAAGTTTTCCATGGTTTGCTAACCCTGGGACCACCTTTGTCAAGGCCATGAGGATGACAAAATATTTCACACTAGGAGGCGAATTAACCACAACTTGCTAGCCACTCGAACTGCCTCGAACCACAGATGCAGAGACCACCAAAGTCACCACCCTCTTTGAAAGGAAAATGATTTCTTCCTTTATATCATCTAGTGAGTCCTCTGTTTCCACACGGTGAGTAAGAATTTTCGTCTCCATGAAAAGTGGAAATGAATTACACTGCCGCTCCACCATAACTTCGAGCTTGTCAATAGAGGCTAATGGGGCCTAAGTTGCATTGACCATTCTCTCTATAACCTCGATAAGGTATAGAAAATCCTAAGGGTTTGACATCTTGCGGAGGGGAGGGAAACTCAAATTACAAAGACTCAAGAGCAGCCCACAAATGTCCCAAAGATATTTCTCTAAATTCCAACTGCTCAAACTAATGTCTAGGGACATTGATAAATTTAGTCGATGCTAAACCTCACATGAGCCACCCTGCAGTGATAAGGCTGCCTTCCCCATATCAAAGTCACTCACTATGAATCTATGAGCATTTGGGATAGATTGAAGTGAGGGAAATAAATTTTTTCCCAACCAAGTTGCTCTGGCCTCCCAACTGCGCCAGTGAATTATGATTTCGAGTTGACTTTCCTTAATTAAGAAGAGACTAAGGTGGTGATACAAATACTTGCAAGGTGACCACCTGCCCCCATTATTTAAATACTTTTTGACCAAGATTGAATTGTCACCGTAAAAGGAGAGAAGGGATCCTAGGAGGAGGATCCTGACATCCCACTCTGTCAGCTGATAGTAACGCTCACGTCCTATGAACCTTGGAATGCAAGATCCTCATCCTTTGCATATTATGGAATTGGTGTTAGGAAACACTTTTGATTCAAGTTAATCATTCCTTGAGCCAACAAGGAAACTTTTTTTTACTAATGAGTCAGCTTCCGAGTTCAAGAGTCACAGGATGTGAAAGAAATGAACTCCTTCAAACTTGGTTAACAAGGAGAGGATTCTTTGTTTGGTTGGGGTCAAGTCATTGGTGATTAATATTCTCCTTTTTATAAATTGTTGGATGACTAATTAGGAGTCCATAAAAACATTTAGCTTAGTACTTTTATGATCACTTGCAATCTCAAGCCCTTTCCATAATGCCAAAAACTCTACTTGATTATTGGTGGATCTCCCAAGTCCCCACACAAACTGAGACACCATTTTTCCTCCGGAATAAAAAATTGTCCCTCCCGCTCCCACCTCCAACTTCCCAATAACATCCTTATCAATGATTCAAAATTGAAATATTAAATACTTTGCCCATCTTTATTCCATGTGATATTTATATTACTAAAATATTAGATATATAGATGTTAAATCTCTCATTTATAAAGCATCGTTTTCTCCCTTTGTAATTCAATCCCTTTATGTTATGTTGGAAAATGATTATTCCATTCTAACTAAAGTTAATTATGTAAAGTCAACATCTCCCAACACACAACCTAACTTGTTTTAAAAAAATAGATTCCTTCATTTGCTTGTCACTACATATTTGGATTTATAAAAGCACATGTATGGAATTTGTTTGCATGCTTTGCTTTCTTTCTTTGAGAGTGATGTGATAACGTGCTAGTTTGACATTTTATTTTAGGTGAGTTTGACATTTTACCTTATGTGAGTTTATTGACTACCATATTTTTGTATTTAAAAAATATAAGCACTTACTACCTTGGTATTAACTTTTTTCGTGGATGGGTAAATTTATTGCATATTGCTATACAACGAAATAGATTAGTAAATTGTTATTGATATAAAATATATTTATATTTTGGCTTAGGTCAACAAGGTGTCCATTTATTCTTTGTTTGCTCTAAGGGGGAATCCAAGTGTGGAATAACATAGAGGCTTTTCTACTCTTTGGCTTCTTTACTCCTACTCTAAACATTAGAGAAGTAAGCAACCAACCATATCTCCTACTCGAATGAGTATGAGCATTACGTGTTGTGCTATCCCTTTAAGTTAATGGTCAAAGTAGAGGATGTTAACAAAGTATTGAAGATAATGTTCAGAGGAGGATGGTTAACAATAACATTTCCAATTGGCATGGGGTGTTTTTTCAAGCTTTTTGGATACACTAAATTTTGGTTAATATTACTATTAGTTTCATGCCATTATAATTGGTATACGCTTTAGAAGTAGTCTTTCCAATTGAATGTGAATCTCCCTTATTAAAGCTAGTTGTAGATCCCTTAGAAAGAGGATTTAAGAGGAGGATATAGAAATGCTTAGATATCCGTTCCTCTTACAACCCCTATAATAGGGAATCTAGTCATGCCATGCATTTGGTAATGTCACACCCTTTATTTTTAAGAATTTGTGATCTTCCTAGGGCATGGTGGGGGCTGATTGATCTTCGTTGATGATATGAAGTTCCACATTCACCCAGGTAGCTCTATTATATATGAGATTATTTGGTGGGATTTGTTTAGGGAGGTTGTTAAGTATATATTTATTTTAGATTATAAATATAAAATATAAAATTAATTTTTTAATATTTTAAATTAAATAAATAAAATTAAGTTTAATAAGTAATAATTATTATTTTATTATATGAATTAAATTTTATTTATTTATTTATATATATATATATATATAACTGTGGTTCACAGTCATTGAGTAGCCGCTATATCTATGGGTAATAATTCGTGCAGATCCACCCGAAAGGATCTCCCTGTTGGCCTAATATGTCGGGCCTAACCCCAAGGGCGTCAAGGAGATTTCACTCCGTGACCTTCCAATTGGAAAGGTACTTAACAACAAGAACTTGACCAACTAAGCTATACCTTAGGGCTTAAAATATGTATATTATTATTATTATTATTATTATATAAATTTTAAAAATAATAAACTTATATATTAGTTTTTTTTTTTGTTTGTTAAGTGGTTTGAGTTCATCAGAGATTACATTAGCCTTGACCTGTGGCTTGATAAATCGTGATCCAGAGGCATCTAAGCCGTCAAAATCACCCAGGGATCGCACCCGGCTTGGGCCACACCAACCCTTAACATGACTGGACCTTTTCCCACAGAGTTTCGAAATGGTGACCTTCACATCACGGAATGACTTAACAATACATTCTATCACTATCTATTCTACACCCTGTTAGCAAGAAACTTATATATTATTAATTAAATAAAGATGAAGAATCAGATCACGACCATGGGTTAAATAGATAGATAGATCCTTCCAATGACTATAAAGAAACAACTATTAAACGACTACTTTTGACTGGGTCAAAAAATAGAGGAAGAATTATTTTAATCAAACACTAAATAATTAAGTCAAATGTGAAACAATAGATATTAATATTATATTTTTCTTTTTCTTACATAAAATATTTTAGACTAAAGTAAGAAAATTAATCTAAACTAATTATTGAGAGGAGATCGAGTAATCTAAAGATGGATCACAGATGGAAAATTAGTAGTTGTTGGATCCCGACCCTTTCCTCTTAGTCTTTCTCCTTCTTGATCCAATGATCTTGTCATTTTCCTTGATTTTCCCTTTTTCCTTGATTTTGATTTCTTCTGTTTTCTCCCCCTTGGGTTTTTTCATTCCCCATTGTTTCCCTTTTCCTTTTTATATTTTTATATATTATATTTTTATGGATCTTGATTATATTCTTCCTTTAACTTGGTTTTTATATTTAGTCGATTTTCTTAAAGTTTTGTAACCATAATAAGTTTCCCTCGTTTTTTATAATTATCCCTAACCTCTTTTTATGAAAAATGGTTCTCTCTCTCTCTCTCTCTCTCTCTCTCTCTCTCTCTCTCTCTCTCTATATATATATATATATATATATAAATAAATAAATATAATTTAACCCTTTTCATTACCCTAGGAAAATATTTTCTCCTAATTCTTAGTCAAGTCAGAGTTAGTTTGGGAATTATAATTTAACCCTTTTCATTACCCTAGGAAAATATTTTCTCCTAATTCTTAGTCAAGTCAGAGTTAGTTTGGGAATCTAAGATTTTAATTTATTTATATGTATTTAATTATTTAACTCATAATTAAAATATTAATTTTCTTAGTTTAGTCTAAAATATTTTATGTAAGAAAAAGAAAAATATAATATTAATATCTATTGTTACAGATTTGACTTACTTATTTAGTCTTTCATTAAATTAATTCTTCCCCTATTTTTTGACCCAGTCAAAGGTAGTTGTTTTATAGCTGTTGGAAGGATTTGCTTATCTATGCTATCATGATATGATTCTTCATCTTGTCCTGACGTTGAACCACATTGGTTGGTTCGAAATGCGTCGACAAATATTCTTTGATGTGATTTTTTTCTGAAAAAATTCTTCTTATAATGTAGATATGGATTACAGAAGCCTAAACTCGTTAAAATTTATTTTTTAAATTCTTCAAAATTTGAATTGCTATTGATGTAGAGCATATTTTACCACATTTACTAAAGTAGTGGGTTCCCTTAATTTAATTCAATGTATTTAAAGTTAGGGATTCTATTTTCCAAATGAAATAGGGATTGATTAGATAAACAAGGGATTATTTCCTCATTGAGATGTAATGCACTATTTGGATTAATTTGTTAAAGGAGTTAGAGGTTTTAGGCTTGAATTATATATTTTCCATCATGAATGATTTGGTCCATCTTCAGTGGATCTCAACAAACCATCCTTGATGTATCTAATTGGTCTTTGTGAATATGAGAGAAGGGAGAGGTAGATCGAACTTAGTAAGCCAGGAAGGTTGAGTAGAGTCAAAAGGTTGTAATGGACCTTTAATGTCAAATATAGGAAATAAGGTATGTCCAACCAGAGGAATTACAGAACAGATTCATGTATGTAGTGGAATTTAATAAAGATATTTTATGACCAATTTTCATATTTAACTAACTTTATAATCCTTGTGCAAATCGTAGAATGTTAGAATTGGATTTGGAATGAATGTGTTGATTTACTTGAATGAGGAATAGATTGGCCAAGGTGACTTTATGTGTAAAGCTTAATTGTTGAAGAATAATTTTTTTTAGAGCATCAAATCCTTTTTAAACATAAAGGAGGATTGATGTGGTGATTTGAACCAGTTGAGGTTCCAACTCCTGAGTTCAACTTTGTAGTTTTGCAGCCAAATCCGTTATATCCAGAGGTTTGGCTATATGGGTTGAAACAAATTGCAACCACAAAGCCTTTAGCTAAACTAAATTTAAGCTAAATATAGTAGAAGTATTGGGATTGGAGTAGTACTCTAATAATTTAGTAGTTTGGTAACTAGGGCATCTAGGTGTGGAATTGTTAGGTCCCTATACTACTAGTGTAACCCATTGTTGTTATTATTACATCCCCCTTATTATATTTTTGTGCCCATGTAGTCCCCAGATTGTAATTATTGTGCCCCATAGAAGCCCACTATTGTTATTATTGTTCCCTTACATTATTATTGTTATGTCGGCTCTAATTATATTATGACCCCTTAGACTCCTATATATAGAAAGGAGGTCTTGTCATTTGTATCATCCAATAATTGTTCATTTGTGTAATGTAAAGGAGGTTTCCCCCTCGAAGAGGCTGATTTCTAAGGCGTTGATCTTTCTTTTCTATCTTTTTGTGAGCTGGTTCCATAACAGGAATTATCTGGTGTGAACCCCACCATAGGTTGTAGAAAAGATTTTGGAATTTGGAATTCATGCCAAAAGTTATCTGAATCGAAAAAAAGACATCCAGTTATATCACAAACAAAATGGATATGTGGATCTAAAGGATTATCCATATCAAAAGTGTATCCAAATTGATAAAGATATTTGAATTCCTATAAAGGTTCAAAAGGATCATCCAAATCCTCAGATCGAGCTGCTAGTGGAAAGTTATTTAGGTTGAAAAGGAATTTAGGTAAATAACGATAGTGAGTTTAAGAACCAATCAAAATCAAAATTGCGTGAGAGGTTGGTCTTAGCATCTTTTTGGAAAGTGCCTAATCATAACACTAGGTTTATGGATGGTATATATTAAGCCCTTGGTGCCCAGGGCTTAGAAAATCACTGATAGCTAAATTGTCAGCAATGTTAACTATGATTGTATTTGGGGAGTTCAAAAACCACTATTAGCATTATTTAAAGTTTAAACCCTGATCCATAGTCTTTATTTAATGTATTTTTAAACGATCCCACATGTATAAGATCGAAGCATGATCAAGGGGGAATTGATTGAATTCCTTTATGCCTCCACGGAATATGTGGAAAGTGGATGCATCGGCATCATTTTTGGTATTATAGTAGGATGAGTCTACTCATGTGAATGTTTGCAAGGATTTGAAATCATTGCAACAACACAAGCAAATGTATTAGTAAAGTTAGTGGTGGATTACCACGAGAATCTCAAACAAGAATTCAAGGAAAGAGATCACAAAAAGAATGCTTCTAACTTTGGAAAAATTATCTGAGTTTAAAAGAAGAAAAAAACATATTTTCAAGAAGATATTGAAAGGAGACATGCAAAGCACAAAGACTACAAATACTAAGGAAATATATTTATTATATTTGATAATGAATCTAATTATATGGTTGATAGGTGATGAGCAAGGAGTTATCTCTACAAGAATGGATGTATAGATAAGTGAATGGAGAAAAGAGGATCTTATGTAGAGGAAAGCTAGAATACAATAATGGTCATGAAGATTGAAGATAATTCCAACCAAGTAATAGAGTTAGGTAGAACTGTTAATGACATTTTCAAGGAAAACTTGAGGAGACTGGTAGCAATAAGAACCTTGTAGGGGTTTGAAGAAAATAGCTCAAATGTTCTTGGAATTACAGATCTAATGAGATACGAAAAGTAACATGGTATTTATATTTTCAAATTAATTTTGGCAGAGAAATTTTTGATTGCATGTAGCGGCAAAGATAGAGGAAAGAAATGTGATAGAGACTATTGCAATGGAAGAAGTTGTAACAAATTCTAGTTAAGGTTGGGAAGAAGTTGTTGAGATAATTCCACAAGTTTATGCTATGTGTGGAATTGTTAGGAGAAGTGAGTAGAGTGCATAAGCCTAAGAGGAGTAGAGGAGTTTAATAGGTTACATAGGAGAGAACTAGAAGTACCAAATGACCAATTTAAAAGGAGAGAATCTTGGTGAGGTATTGTGTAGCAAGGTGAAATAGACTTGTTACTACAAATGATTTTTTTTGCAGCTCAGAGTTGAGCATGGAGAAACTCATAGAGAAAGAGTTGAAGATGACTAAAGGAAATTAGGAAAAAAGTCCAAAGAAAAACCACAATAATATGAAAGAAGATGCCAAAGCAATTGGTATAAGAAAGAAGCAAATGAGTTAGGAGGAACTTGAAAAGAAGTTGTTGAGCTAAAGGAAAGCCTCAATGTAATGATGAAGTTGCTACAAGAAAAGTGAGGATGAAGACCAAACATCTGGATGGAGAATGAAGAAGCATGTTACATGGCCTATTAAAGAATTAATTGCAAGAAATTTGAGTTATAGGTTTAGTACTTGGTCGAAGGAAGAAGAACTTATAGAAAATGAGTATGAAATGAGAATTCATTATTGTGAACTAGAGTAGGGACCATTCCTTGTAGTGGATGATGCTAAATATGTTGATGACAAATTTAATAATAGTCTCATGTATTTTCTTGAAAGTTTAGATCAACATAAGGATATGATAATAAAGACATCAAAAGAGGCTAAAGAGTCTTATGTTTTTTAAATTGATAATTTGTGTATGAATGTAGGATTTGTAGGTTTTAAAGATAATGGATATTCATTAAAAATTGTCACAAGAAGAGAAGAAGGTAAAGGAATGCTTTTTAGAGGCATTTAAGAAGGAAACAATCATAAATTTGTGATAGGAATGGAAGAGGTATCATTTCCTCATGAAGAGATCCAAAATGGATTTTGGATAGACTCCTAAGTCTAAGTGTTCCTCACAGAGGAAAAATTAAAGTCCAAGGAAGTTCCTAGAACTAGCCCCATTGCAGAGATCGTCTCATTCTGAATCTACTGCAACTTGAATGGGCAAAAACTAACTTAGGATGAAGAAGTTATAACAAAATGAAGCTACCTTTTTTCCCTTTGGAAGAAAAAAAAGAGGCAAAATCCCCTAAGAATGGGTCCTAAAAACCCTCTAAGTCTTCAAAATCTTCTGAAAATCCAAAAACCATCACAAAAGGAGAAGCTTTGGAAATGTTAGATTACACTATCAGAAGGCAAAACCATAGAGAAAACATTGAAAAATGGGCTTATCGGCGGTCAACAGAGCAATGAATAGGAACCATCGGATCTGGCTGATCAATGGTCTAGATCCGATCGGAAAATCGCAATCAGTGATGGAAAGCAGAGGATATCGGAACGGGTTATATGATTATTGCGATCATGATATCGCTATCGGCGATTACAATGGAGTGCACCTTAAACGGCCCGGGGTATGTGCGATATGCAATTGCAACAAGTCGCATCGCAATATTGCATCGGAGCTACACAATAGTGTGGGGCTATATGTTATATATATATATATATATATATATATATATATATATATATCTAGCGAGAGAGAGAGAGAGAGAGAGAGAGAGAGAGAGATATGCGATGCGATGGCCGGACTTGACGAGGCTATAAACGATAGTTGATATATTTTAAAATCTGCCCAAAGGCATTTTCTATGTAATTTTGCATATTTCGTTTAATAAACAAAAAGCAAAGGAATGTGCTGATGCGATGAATCCGGACCCGAAAGGGTTCCGAAATGCAAATGAATAATATTTCAAATCCGCCATAAGGCCGTTTTGCGGGAATTTGCAGTGTTTTAATGAATTTAAAATACAAAGGGGAAACTGTGAAACATGGGCATTGTGACTTGCGATAAGCAATTTCAGGTGGACTTGATAGGGATATAGTGTGCATTTATGAAGATTTGAAGTCCGGTGAACAATGTTCTCTACAATTTTTTCCCGTGTTTAGTGTATTTTCCTGTGTAGGCCAAGAATGCCAAAATTTGGGGATTTCAAAGGCCCGATGGCCCCTTCTGTTACAACATAGGTGGCCACCATCCCCGAGGGCATTTAGCAATGATGGCTAATGCTCAGAGAAGGGATTTGAGCAGACCAAAGCAGGAAGACAGAGAGCCCGAAAGGGAAAATGAACAGGCAACGTAGATTGGCTTAAAAATCCATGAATGTCAAAGAAAGAGGGTTACTGAGGTTGTTGGGGTTTTGTTGCATGAAACAGAGAATAAGAATAAGCCAAAGCAGGAAGCTAAGGCAAAAGGGGAAATGCAGAAGCAAAGAGAGTAGCCAAGGGAGTCACTTGGAAGTCAAGTGAAAAGCCAAGAGAGCTGTAAATTGATAGAGGGCCAAAGAAACCAGAGCCAAAGAGCCAGAGTTAGAGCCAATAGCCAGAACCAAGAGCCAAGAGCCAAGAGCCAGAGCCAAGAGCCAAAGCTTCAAGAGCCAGGGAATGACATGGTGTCTGAACCCACTGTTTCTGTGTAAAACAGTAGGAGTTGAGCCAAGAGCTTGTAAAAGGACCTGCCATAATCCCAGAGAGCCTAGTCAAGTTGACTAGAGCTCAAGGGGACGTAGCCCAAGAGTTTTTGGTGAACTCCAAATTAAATTGTTGTCTTATGTGCTTGTTTTACTGCTGCATTATTTACTATTGTATGTATTTATAGATTAGTTTTAGCACATTAATTTACAACACCTGAACAGTTTAAAACAAATATCAGCATACACCTTAATATCAAGCACTTATTATTTCCGCATTGGTTAATCAATAAGACTTGGGGAATATTTAAAGCTTTGGAAGTGGGAGAGGTTCTTGTAAGTTAGACAAGAAGCCTAAGTGCCCCATTTTCAGAACAGGTGGTATCGGAGCCTAATTTTGGTTAACCACACCTCTAAGAAGGTTATATTAGCATGTTTGGTTGACAGGCAAAGATTGCTTGTTTGAAAGGTGTTTGGGCAGTCAAGGATTAATTGTCTGATTGATGTATGCTTGTGTGTAGACTGACTATGTTCTGAGTTTGCAGAGGTGAAGGGAAAGTTGTTGATAGCTTAGTCCAAGAAGGAAAAGAAGGAAGAAGGGCTGAAGGCATTCCTCTATTCCAAAGGACCTCAAAGCAATCCTTGAAGCACAAGAGATTTGTTGCAAAAGGTTGCTGAAATAAGCTCTTTATTAATCTTGTTTGAAGTTCTTTGTTCATTGGCATAATGACAACTTCCTCAAGTGTATCCTCGAATTCTTCCTTCTTCATCACAAGACTCTTTGATGAAGACTTGAAGCAAGACTTGTTTATCATGATGGACAAGGTGAGAGAAATGTATGAGGATGGAAGAAAGAGCAACATACTTAGAGAGCAATTGAATTCCATAAAGGAAGAGAAGCAGATGCTTTCTGACAAACTACAGGAAATGGAGAGGCAACTTCATATAGCAAATATGAACCTGAAGAGGATGCATGAGTTGGAGTCACAACTCTCTATTTCCCAAGAAGCCTTGGTCAAGTATCGGCTTGAAGAAGAGGTAAACCATTCCAGTTTGTCTTCAAATTATTCTAAGAATGATTATATTGGTTCTTTTGAAAAACATACTAGAGGCATAGGTTCCAAGCTAATTTCCAAGATGGGCTATGAAGGAAAGGGCTTGGGAAAGCATGCAAAAAATATTTTTGAACCAATAATGGTTGAAGAAAGGTCTAAGTATTTGGGTCTTGGCTATGGAGAGTCTCGTGGAGAGAGTTCCAAAGCTGCCATAAAGGCCATTGAAACAACTCCAAGAAGGGTTTGCAATACAGAGTGTGAGGATTTTGTTCAGGAGGAATGCAATGGCTTGAAACATAATTTGCAGGATGCAGGTGTTCAGAAGCACATACTTGAACAAGAGAGTTGTGGAAACTCTAATAAACCTGAAGAGATTGATGGTGTTCCAAATGGAGCTACTTCTTCATTCAATTCACCTCCTCATGAAGGCAATAAAGGTGAAAGAGGTAGGTATAAATCTGGTTCTAATCATATTCCTTTTGATTTTGCAAAGCATGGTAAATTTCCATATAAGCATGGGAAAAAAATTGCATGTTCCTTTTGTGATTTGGATAACCATCATGTTTCTAGATGTTGGAAGAGAATGGCCACATAAAGGAAACTTTTGAAGGAAAAAAAGCAAAAAGCCAAAGGTCCATTGGACAAGGCAAATCATGTTGTCGAGAGGATGCACATGTGTTGCACTTACTGTCATAAGCAAGGGCATCTTGCTGAAAGGTGTTTGACTTTGAATCCAACAATCCTTCCACCAAAGATGAATAAAGTGGAAAGAGAAGATGGCAGAAATGGAAAGGAAGTTTCCATGAACAATGTGCTTCAAAATGATTCACATGTTGATGTTGATGTGCAGACAAAGGAAAGGCCTTTGAACTGGATTGGTAAGAAATGGTTAGAGCTCTTTTCCCATTAAGGATTGCATGTATATTGATGCATCTATTTGCATTTCTTTTTTGATGAGATGCAAGTTGCGGGTTTCTACCAAGATGGTGAATGGAAAGATTGAGTAGGAGACTCACTTTTTTGCTGCAACATTATATGTCATTTCAGCTTTGAAAGTACAGTGCGCTTAAGCGAAAGCTGAAGGATAAAATGCATGCATGAGCATGAGATACATGAACATAGGGATGTTTATGTTTTCCTTGTTTTGAACATGTATGTTTAATTAACTTGAAGAGCTGATTTCTTTAAACATGCATGTAATGTTAACTTGAAAGAAGTTAACTTGGCCTCCAAGATGGAGATAGTGATGAAATGTTTTATCTTTTGAAAAGAGTCCTAATGGTCTTTTTCTACATGCTTGACTTGAAGGGTCATTTGTTTTTAAAGGCATGTTTTGTAGGCTTGTTGTCTAGTCCATCATTTGTATGCATATACAAGACATGGAAGTGTTCACAAGATGTGAAATCTATTTCTTTTGTTGAAGCAGGAGTTTAGTCCATCCAGTTGTTGTTTGTATGCCTGTTGTTGTTAACATTTGTTGTTGGCATCCTTTCAAACAGGTACAAATGAATTTTTTGTGGAGAAGATGAACTTCACATTTGTTTGAGCCACCTTGGATCAATGATTAGGGTAGGGAAATTCAAGCTACCTTCTGTCACCATTTCAACAGAAGTTCTGCAGGAAGATAAGGAGGAAGACAGTTCTTCCTAGGAAGACCAGACCATCCAAGAAGGGAAGTGGTCAGAAACTTTGGTTCAGAGGCTGCAAAGGCAAGTGTAGAGAGGCTGAAAGAAGAGGGTGAGTCACTCTCATTTATTGTTCAGATCAGTATATCAGTCTTTTGGAGACCAAAAGTTCTTTTAGTGGGGAGGCGTGATCCACAATGGATTTTGGATAGACTCCTAAATCTAAGTGTTCCTCACAGAGGAAAAATTAAAGTCCAAGGAAGTTCCTGGAACTAGCCCCATTGCAGAGATCATCTCATTCTGAATCTACTTCAACTTGAATGGGCAAAAACTGACTTAGGATGCAAAAGTTATAACAAAATGAAGCTTCCCTTTTTCCCTTTGGAAAAAAAGAGGCAAAATCCCCTAAGAATGGGTCCTAAAAACCCTCTAAGTCTACAAAATCTTCTAAAAATCTAAAAACCATCACAAAAGGAGAAGCTTTGGAAATGTCGGATTACACTATCAGAAGGCAAAACCATAGAGAAAACATTGAAAAATGGGCTTATCGGCGATCAACAGAGCAATGAACAAGAGCCGTCAAATCTGGCCAATCAACGGTCCAGATCCAATGGGCAAATCACAATCGGCAGTGGTAGGTGGAGGATATCGGAATAGGTTATATGATTATTGCGATTGTGATATCACAATCGGTGATTACAACAGAGCGATATCACAATTGGTGATTACAGTGGATGCACCTTAAACGACATAGGGTATGTGTGATATGTGATTTTGACAAGTTGCATCGCAATATCGCATCGGAGCTACGCAACGATGCGGGGTTATATGTTATATATATATGCGATGCGATGGCCGAACCCGATGGGGCTATAAAGGATAGTTGATATATTTTAAAATCTGCCCAAAGGGATTTTCTATGTAATTTCACATATTTGGTTTAATAAACAAAAAGCAAAGGAATGCGCCAATGTGATGAATTCGGACCCGAAAGGGTTCCGAAATGCAAATGAATAATATTTTAAATCCGCCATAAGGCCGTTTTGTGGGAATTTGCAGTGTTTTAATGTATTTTAAAATACAAAGGGGAAACCGTGAACATGGGCATTGCGACTTGTGATAAGCGATTTCAGGTGGACCTGATAGCGATATAGTGCACATTTATGAAGATTTGAAGTCTGGTGAACAGTGTTCTCTATGGATTTTTCCCGCGTTTAGTGTATTTTCCTGTGTAGGCCGAGAATGCCAAAATTTGGGGATTTCAAAGGCCGAATGGCGCCTTTTGTTACAGCACAGGTGGCCACCATCCTCGAGGGTGTCTAGCAATGATGGTTGTTGCTCAGAGAAGGGATTTGAGCGGACCAAAGCAGGAAGACAGAGAGCCCGAAAGGGAAAATGAACAGGAAGCGCCGATTGGCTTAAAAAGCCATGAATGTCAAAGAAATAGGGTTGCTGAGGTTGTTGGGGTTTTGTTGCATGAAATAGAGAATAAGAATAAGCCAAAGCAGGAATCTAAGGAAAAAGGGGCAGCGCAGAAGCAAAGAGAGCAACCAAGGGAGTCAATTAGAAGTCAAGTGAAAATCCAAGAGAGATGTAAACTGATAGAAGGCCAAAGAAGCTAGAGTTGAAGAGCCAGAGCCAGAGCTAGAGCTGAAGAGCCAGAGTCAGAGCCAAGAGCTAGAGCTTCAAGAGCCAGGGAATGACATGGTGTCTGAACCCACTATTTATGTGTAAAACAATAGGAGTTGAGCCAAGAGCTCGTAAAAGGACCTGCCATAATCCCAGAGAGCCTAGTCAAGTTGACTAGAGCTCAAGGAGACGTAGCCCAAGATTTTTGGGTGAAATCCAGATTAAATTGTTGTCTTATGTGCTTGTTTTACTACTACATTATTTACTGTTGTATGTATTTATAGATCAATTTCAGCACATTAATTTATAGCACCTAAACAGTTTAAAACAAATATCAACATACACCTTAATATCAAGCAATTATTAATTCTACATTGGTTAATCAATAAGACTTGGGAATATTTAAAGCTTTGGAAGTGGGAGAGGTTCTTGTAAGTTATACAAGAAGCCTAAGTGCCCCATTTTTAGATCATGAAGGCAACCAAAGGGAGATCTATACACATTTCAATGATGCAATTATTGAAGGTAAAATTGGCTTGCCAAGGAAACCATTAAGGAGGAAAAAGAAGATAAAGAATAACATTCAAGAGTGACATTGAAATAATTTGATAAATAGATTATGTTATTGGAAAATTTGCTAAAGAAACCTAACTTTAAATAAGGGTTTACAATCAGTTTGGAGCAATATTCAAGAGTACATGGAAAAGAAGATATGTTTAAAACATCTAAAAATACATAGGAGCCTTTTCAAGCTAATTATGTATGTACATGTACGAAGAGAGATGAGATATGGGAGAAGAGACAAAACTGTTTCATGTGAATCAACTTTTATTTCATTTCAAGCAAGAAGATGGTGAAAGAAACAAGAAGATTTAAACATGTGGAATGAGATATAATAGGCTTATATTAGAAGAAGGAAATGCAAATCTTGATGAAGAATTGAAAATGCTAGAAGAATGGCTACTCAATCTAAGGATTGAAGAGGGCTTCATGGGGATTGCATATAACACGCATGAAGAGAAAGAGATGCATGAAGCATCTACTGAAATTAATGTTAGTAAAGAATAACAAGAGTATGATATTTATCTAAGAATATCCAATAACAAAGGAATCTAATGAATGAGATGATGGGGTGGCCATTTGTTTTATTGAAGAATGAGGCAAAATTTGAAGAATATGCACAACAAAGAGGTGCAAAGAAAGATATTGTATTGGGAGACAATAAAAATAAGGAAATAAATAAAAGTAACTATCAAGCCACAAAACATGAACTAAAAGTTCAAATAAATACTAATGCACATGAAGGGACAATAATTGTTGCATTTGGAGTAAAAGAGAATGAAGATAAACAAGCAACCATTTTTTTTACTAATGATGGTTCTCAAGAGTCTAATAGGAAAAGTATTTGTTGTAATGAATTTATTTTGTGTGCAAATGCAAGTAAAAGCAAAATTTTTGAAGATGAAATTCAAATATTTCATAGAGCAGCCATGGAGAAGGCATTTAAGTGCCTTACAAATCTTGGAAAGATTTCTAATGATGGAGAATGGAAGTTAAAAAGGCACGAGAAAAGTGAAAAGGCCATAAAGTTTTCAAATTCAGAAGTACAACTGCATATAAGTAGTACTAATAACATGTACTAACAAAGGGTTAAGTTGGACATTGAAATTTATGAATTATGGATGTTGATTAAGAAATGGATTAAGAAGAGGTACAATGAAGTAAAGAGAACAATCAACAACAAAATATAGTTGTCTGCCCAATTTTACATCAGTAGAACAAGAGGAGTACTACAAAATAAGTATGGAAACTTGGGAAGTGGAGAACAACAATAACAAATCAACAACAAGCAGAAGTGAAGAGGATAAAGTTAATGAGAAATTTCAGGATCAAAACAAAGTTTGATGAAAATGTTTATGGTAGCAAAGCAAGTGAAGAATAGGAAAATGGAGTTTGGGATCCAAGAGGAAGAGAAAATGAAGTAGATGCACCCACAATTGAGAAATGCCAGACACTAGAATGGGAGATACAACTAGTTAAAATATAACAAAAGTAGTTTAAGACTCATGAACATGAATCCATGAATTATTTTACCTTGGGAGTTTGATGCAGGAGCATCTCTTCAAGTCAACAAGACCTAGAAGGTCTTAGAAAATTTACTAAATGGAGTGGGTCCCCTTAATCTAATTCAATGTAATTAAAGTTAGGGATTTTATTTTCCAAATGAAATAGGGATTGATGGGTTAAATGAGGGATTATTTCCTCATTGACATGTAATGCTATTTGAAGTAATTTGTTCAAGGAGTTAGAGGTTTTAGGCTTATATTAGATATTTTCCATGAATGGATGATTTAATCCATCTTTAGTGGATCTCAACAAACCATCCTTGTTGCATATAATTAATCTTTGTGAGTATGACAAAAGATATAGGCACATCATATTGAGTAAGCTAGGAAGGTTGAGTAGAGATGAAAGGCTATAATGAGCCTTTAATGTCAAATTTGGCCAAGTTGATATGGTCAACAAGAGGAATTATGGGACTCTGGGAGGAATTCATGTACATAGTGAAATTAATAAAGAGATTTTGTGATCATTTTTCATATCTAAGTGGCTTTCTGATCCCTTGTAAATCATAGAAGGTTTGAATTGGATTTGGCATGAATGTGTTGATTTAGTTGAATGACGAATAAATTGGCTAACGTGATTGTGCGTAAAGCTCGATTGTTGAAGAATTAATTTTTGCAAAGCATCGAATCCCTTTTAAACATAAAGGAGGGATCCTATAGTGATTTGAACGAGTTGAGGTTCGAACTTTGAAGTTCAACTTTGGGTTTATATGTTTACGAGATGAGGTTCATTCGAAGTACTTAATTCATATTTTAATATAAATTTTGGTGACTGTTGTAGTCAAAGTTTGTTGTTAAGGGTTAAGGTTCCATCGCTTCATGGGTCCACCCAAACTTTATAGGTTTCAACCAAATCCTTTATATCCAGGAGTTAGACTATCTAAGTCAAACAAAAGTGCAACAACAAAGCCTTTAGTTGGATTGAAGTTGAGCTAGGTAGAGAAAAAGTATCTAGATTGGAGCAATAGTATGGTAGTCCAGTAGTATGGTAGTCCCGTAATATTGCAGTCCAATAGCAAAGGTATTCGAGGTTAGAAGCATCTAGTGTGGACTCCACAATAGGTTGCAAATAAGATTCCATATTTTGGAATTCACAACAAAATATATCTGGATCGAAACAAAAATATTTGGCTATATCAAAAACAAAAGAGATATCCAAATATAAAGCACTATTTAGATCACAAGAATAGCCAAATTGATAAACATATCTAAATTCTAAAGAGGGTGACTATAGAGATCATTCAAATCCCTACATTGAGGCACTAGTGGAAATTTATCCAAATTGAAAAGGCATCCAAGTAATAAAGGTAGTGAGTTTAGGAACCCTCTAGATTGCACTAGAGGTTGGCCTTAGCATCTTTTGGAAAAATGGCCAATCATAACACTAGGTCTTGTGGATAACATATGTTAAGCCCCTTTAGAAAATTAGGAGTTGCGAAATTGTTTGCAATATTAATTGTGATTATATTGGGAGAGTTCGAAAAATGTTGATGGCATTGTTTAAAGCTTATACCCCGATCTATAATCTTGATTTAAATAATTTTTAATTATACCCTACACATGAGATTAAAGCATGATCAAAAGGGAATTGATCGAATTCCTTTGAGCCACGATAAAATATGTGGAAAGTGGATATATTCACATAAGCTATTTTGTGATTAGTTGAAGTACTTTATTTGACTATTTACCCTTATTTGAGACCTAAAGTTTCTTTAAAATAAATATCAATAACAATATAAAAAATAAATATAAATAAATATAAATTTACCATTTCAGAAATCTCTTTAAACCTTTGGTATTTTCCATATTCATATAATGGGAAATGATATAGAAAATCCGAGTATTGATACATGAACTTGCTCTATATAGTTATGTTAAACCACTGGCACGGTATGTACGAATTGTGCAGAGAGTTGTAAGACTTATGGTTCTCATTGAATAGTCAAGGAAATTTGGAATTGGAAATCCCCCTTGCTAGGTATTTTCCTTTGCCACTATAGAACGTTTTGTGTCAAACCCAATGTCAAAGAATGATAAGCTTACATTGAATATATTTTATTTTTCCTTGTTTGATTATGTAGAATGGGTATTTGGGCATTTGTGCTATATCATTTCTTAGGGGAAGTGAGGTTGCAAATACAAATTCCATCGAGTCATGTGAACATCCTTAAAAAAGAAGACTAAGACTAATATAGAGTATTAGTGTAACTTTGTAATTATTATTGTGAATGTGTATTTGTTTTGTATGTGTTTAAGTTGAATTATTATAAATTTAGGAAAATGCAAATTGAAATGATCTTCTTGCATTATAATCTCAAGAAATAAATTATTTTTTCATGGGCTCTTTTGAATGAGTTCATTTCAATATGGTTTGATCAGGTCATCCATGTGTATTTTGAAGACTCGTTGTCCTTTGTTTCTTTTTTTTTCATTATCTTTTAATCTATTGTGTTGTTTCTCTTTTTTTCATTATCTTTTAATCTATTGTGTTGTATATTAGATAGTTGTAAATTTTTCTCTGAAGTCTGAACTTTATTAAATTCAAGTGCATTTGTTAACATTTCTTTTTTTCTCTTGAAAAGGTACAACCTTAAATAGCTCAAAATTTTTAGAGATCCGAATAATGTGTGGAAGCTCTTTTCCATAAACATTTTGTGCATCCCACATAGTCTAATTTCCCTCTATTTCAATTTATTCTATTCCCTCATGGAAAGCTTCTTCCTTCTTAAGTATGCCAAAATCAAATCTTTAAATTCACAATTTAGCTCGTTTTTCCTCATACATGTCTCCTACTTATATTTGTTGCTTCATATGTACATGCAATTACTGCATGACTATTGCAATTTCTTCACCATTTTCATTTTTTATTTCCCCCTTCCTCGAATTCCTTCACTCAAAATTTCCTCTGAGATGCATATCATTCACATTATGTAATGAATTCAAACTTGTGCTCCTATTGGATGAATTATTACAAATATACTTTATTTGTGCAAGTGTTTGATCCCACTGGTGGAATTATCTCTTACTAGGCTCTGTAAAATATTATCAAATTTCCTTTTAATCATCGCTCTTTATTTGTAGGTCTAAGGTGTCAAACGAAACTGAAATCCGTACTTGTTCCCAACTTTGAATCACATAGGAGGGTCAAAGCAAGGAGTTGTGTTACACTTTTTGGTGAAATGAGGGTGCGTTTTCCTAAAAAAAGATGCTCGATTGAGAAAATTTTAAGTGCTCGAACGAGCTATTGAGGCACTTAAATATAGCTCGATTGAGTGTTTAAACAAACTCTCAATAGAATTGTTTTCTAACCCGAGTTAATGGCTTGATCGAGAGTTATGGATCAATCGAGCTATATCTTTCAATCAAGCTTGTGGTTCGGTAAAAAAATATAGCTCAATCGAGCGTTATTTCTAATTCAAATACTCTAGCTGTGACCTGCACAAGTCATTTTGCTCGGACTGCGAGAGGAAAAGGAATTCAATGGAAGATTTCAAAGTTCGATCGAGATAAAGGAACTCAATCCAACTGCCCATCAACCCTGCCAACGACCTAGAGGCTCAAGACGAGGAAGGTTCCCTGTCATTTTGTCTCTTTTTTAATATTTATTATTTTTATTTATTTATTTATTTTTTACAAAATAATATAAATTAATTTGAAAAAAAACCTTGCATACAAAAACTACAAAAAAATATGAAAATCACCATGAAAACCACAAAAAACCACAAAGAAAACCACAAAAAAACAACCTAAAAATCCACCAAGAAAACCCTCGAAGACCAAAAACAACTTAGAAATTGACCAAGAAAACCCTTGCAAAGCACAAAAAAACTATAATTTAGGTTTATTTTTAATTTTTTAATTTCATTGTATACGTTATTTGCAATATTAACATGTTTATTATAAATATTTTCTATGGTAAATTTTATTTTTAAACGTTTTACGTTTTAAAGTTTTGTTAGGATTTTAATAAAATAATATATATATATATATATATATATATATATATATATATATATATATATATATATATATATATATATCTATATATATATATATCTATATATATATATATATATATATATATATAGATAGATAGATATATGTTGTTATTAAAAATGCATTTTAAATTTCGAACAAATTTGATTTATGTCCTAAAAAAATTCAAAACAGAAAACAATTAAACTATAGAATTCCAATCAATAAATAAATAAATTATGAACTTTAAATTGACATAATGAATATGGTTGTTCATGGTGAACCTCTATTAAATCAAATAAGATTTTTTATTTATATATATATATATATATATATATACATAACTAGCCTATATAGCTATATAACTATAAATCGTAACATTTAACATGTTTATATATATATATATATATAACATAACTAGCCTATATAGCTATATAACTATATATAACATAGTTATAGTTATAACATTTCTCTCACTCTCTCACACACATATATAACATTTAACATAGTTTTATAACTATTTAACATAATGTGCTCTTCATAATAACATAAGAGGGGTGATGCTCAACAATTTTTTTAGGACTCGAGTTGATCTATAAACTAAACTGAAATTTTCCTCAAAATTTCTATTACCCATATTTGTACAATTATTTAATATAATGATAGATGACAACTATATATCTCTTAGTTCCCACTCTTATTAAATTTATTAGTTGAGTAATGATTTTGTAACTTACACTTCCTATATTTTTATTTAACTATATAATATAATCCAATATAGCCTAACTATATATATATATATATATATATATATATATATATATATATATATATATATATATATATATTTCAACAATGCATCATTGGTACATACATTAAATCCATGATGAAAAGTTTATTTAAAGTGAATATATAATCATTTTTATTTTTTTTCTAATTTGTACCATACTATTTCATTATATAGTGTGTTGTACCAGAAACATTGTCTTCGTGTGCTTGCACCTAATACATGTCATGTGTCAAAATCAAACATTATAAGAACTTGTCTTATGGAGTATTTGGTTGGCATGAAGTTTTATTAGTTCTGCGAATAGGCTTATTTCAATCTTTTACATATATTTACATATTTATGCTCTATGAATAAAATGCATTATTTATAAATGGGAAAAAAATGTAAGTTAGATTTTCAATCACATTTTTCAATTGTGTTAACATGGAACTCAATACTTTGGTTGATAATTTATCAAAAGAAACACTCTATTTAGTTTAGGACTTTAGCCTAGATTATTCTACTTTAGTTTATAAATGGTTTTCTTGTCAACATTCATTCTATGTCAACATTTTTTTCTTGGATTAGTTTATATCTATTATATGTAATTTGCAAATCCATCTCCCATACACCCCCCAACCACAACCCGTCAAAGTGTTGGGGGATCTATTATACATGGTTGGGCCTGTTAGCTCTGCTACATTTTTCGACATTTGATGGATTGAGAATGGGTGTGGCAATGTTATTTCGTGCCTAAGGGAGCTCGCAGTAGTTCATTTTATCCTTCCCCCTTCATCTGCTTTATATCCTTATAACTCCTGCTACCCCTGTTTTTCTCTGTTTTGCCTCCAAAACCCTGTAAACCGCTTTTCGGCCAAGCCCCTCAGTGCTGAAGTTTAACCCATGGGACCGCGGTCATATAACTGCGCACATGCGCAAAAAGCACTACCCACGAAGCCCTCCGCCTTAATCCCCACCGTCGATCGCACATCACCCAATCTGACGGCCCCACGCGCCCATAACCTGCATGCCTGTTCTCCACCGTCCGATCGTCTGCCGCACGATTTGACGACGTTCGCACCTCCCGCCGCCGAAATCTACACACGCGATAACACGCGGAGAAAGCGGTTTCGCGCCTGTCACATCCGACACGCGCTGACTCGCATCACGCCCCCCGCGTACGTTTACCACCCTTCTCCATAAGCGGTGTGGGGAAACTACTTACCGCCCATCCTGCCTATTCCCGCTCTCTATCGCTCGCGCTTGTTAGTCGCCCGTCAGCCGTCTGATCTGCCTGCCCATGATCTGACGGCCCTCGTTGATCCATCCGCGATTACTCCCGATAACCCCTGTAAGCCAATCGTAGCCGTTCATCCGCGCGATCCGATGGCTGATGTCGTCTCGGTCTTGCCTATGCCTCCACCATGAAGTCTACGTCACCCTTGAATGCGCTGCACTGCCAAAGGATGAAGGCGATCATCTAACAACTCTCTATGTAGTTAAGCTTCAACTACTGCATTCAACACATTGTACACCCGAAGGACGAAAAGGACGGCCTCGAGCAGATCAAAGCGTTAATCAGTTATGGAACCCCTTCAATATAGCACTCCACCGATTCGTGAAGTACAACAGAGTACCAGAAAGTGTCATTTTGTTCATTAAAACAATCAGATTGTAGCAGAGGCCCATTTCAGACAGTTAATGCATTTGGTGGTCCATTATGACCCCTCCACACATAGGATAGCAGATATTTTTGTAATCAACCTCCATATATACCTAGAAACAAGATGTAATGAGGGATGATGGATATTGTTTTGATGTAAAGTTCAACTTCTGGAGACTACAACTATTGTGAAACCTGCAGCGTCTGGTCTTCATTTTCAGCTAATGCAAGCATCTTTTGTTGTTAACTGCTCACTTTCCACTTCTTCTTTGTTCTAGGCTGTGCCCGTTATGCATTTTTCATGTGCTCTTGATGTTTAGCATTAGAGGGGCTGTCATCCCACTTCTGTGTTAGAATCTAGTATGTATCATTGAATGTGCATGCAGGTTTTTGTTATTTTAATGCTAGAGAGTTGTCATCCTTTCTGTGCATTAGGAAATAGATTTATAGACCTTTCTACTAGTTGCAGCCGGCCATCACATGGTCTTGTGCATCTGCTGGTGTGGTCAGTATTCTCTGTCATCACCTTATCCTCAAACTATGAGTAATTGGTGGTCTAAAGCCTTGTAGTCTGGGGGTGTTCACCCATGTTTGGGGTTAAGCATAGTAGAAGTGGTTATCTGGCTTGAATATGCATCATTCCTTCCATTCATCCACCATTTTCTAACATTTTTGTTGAGTTTGTAATGTTCCCGAGCATCTCTAATATACAACCTAGGAGAGTTTCTTGGGGTGATAACATTAATTGGCACCATTGCTGGGGAGAGGAGATTGAAGCTCAGCTTCCTGGGAGAACGACACAGTTCCAGATTTTGATGATAGACAAGGTCTAGGCACATTTTTGGTTGTAATCATCTATCAGGCGACTCCACTGGAGGAAGACCAACATTTGGCGACTCCAGATTGAAGTTTTGGCTCAGTTTGTGAGACATACTCGAAGAAATCCTCGGAAATCACCAGTTGAACCAATGCCTGACCCTGAGAGGACTATCAAATCAAAGAAAGCATCACAGAAAGGGGCATCAGGATCAGGTAAGCCTAAGAAATCTCATGCATCTCTGAAAGATCAAGTTATAGCTGAAGATATACAGTTTGAAGATTTAGAGCCCATCATTGTTAATAAGGAAATTCCTTTAGAGATTAATACAGCTCCTTGTCCATCTAGTTCCCCTTTGAATCTCAGTCCAAAGAAAGTTTCCCATACATTCCAAAACATCCCTTTGTCTCTGCAGAAGAACACCTTGAGGCCTTTTACAGTTATGCTGACAACCTAGATATCAGTGAAAGTGATGTGTGGATGAGAAGTTTTGTCCAGAGCCTTGATGGAGAGGCCAAAAAGTGGTTCAGAGAACTAGCCCCTAGATCTATTGCTGATATTGAAGCCTTAGATGATGCATTTTTGAAGCACTGGGGAGATAAAAAGGACTTGTTGTGTTACCATACTAAGTTTGGTAACCTGAAGAGGGAAAATGGGGAATCATTGCCTAATTTTAATAAAAGATTCAACTGTATGTATAGTAAGATACCAACTGAGGTAAAGCCTACCCCCACCTCTGCCAAACTCACTTATGCCAATGCTTTTGACTCTGATTTTTGCCTGTTGTTGAGAGAAAGGAGATGTGCTACTCTGGAAGACATGCAGGATGTAGCTCTAGAAGTAGAGTATAATATCATGGCTGCAGAAAAGCTCAAAAGTCAAGCTGACAGAAGGAGGAAAAGAGGTCAGGCTTCTA